>OU785220.1:4391735-9391735 GCA_917051295.2 Erebia ligea
GGATAAAAAAAAAGGTACTAACCTAGGGCATAAAATCGTGTTAAAGAATATCAGCCAAAAAACCTAAGTATTCGGATTTCTCATTTATTTTTCAGAACAATCATGATGTAGGGCATTGAGTCCAGGACATTAACTTGAAAATAAGAGAGCAAACTCTTAGTTAGGAAAATTACTGAAAGGTAAGTTTTCCCGAAGGTCCTGGGACCTACCAGACACACGAACGGTAGCTGGGAACAAAGCAAAAATCAAGAGATAGATGACCTAGCGAAGAAGAAAACAAGTTAGCAATTTTTGAAAGAAAAGTACTGCGCAAAATCTTTGGTCCAATCAGAGAAGATGGTGGAACCTATCGCCGCAGAATTAACTTTGAACTTGAACGTCTGATTGTTGAACAATATAGTCTGCGATGGGCAGGACGTGTAGAGAGGATGTTACCAAGCAGAGGAGTAAAAGTGATGACACAATGGATACCACAACAGAAACGACCCAAAGTAAGACCTGAGATGGATCCATTGTGTAGAAGAAGATCTGCAGAAACTTGGAAGGCTCCCTTCATGGAAGAAGGAGGCTAAGCCGGTAGGGTGGTAACTAGACACAGCCCAAGCCTCCCCCAGGCCAGACCAGGGAAAATTCAGAAATTATAAATTCCTTAATTGACCCTGCCGGAGATCGCACCCAGGACCTCCGCACGTATCTAACTAAGTAAGTAACTCGTAGGTAAGTAAGTAAAATAAAAATGCAATCAATTTAAGTAAGTACTTAATAACATTTGTTCATACTTCATGCCACAGCAAAATTGCAATACATTTAAATTATCTTAACTGATTAACTAGTTACCGTATCGAAAAACTAAATTGCTGACATTTGAGTTAAGTATTACCTATTTGTAATGCACGACAATTAACTATTATAAATTGGTCAGTTACTGTAGCCGCATGCGATGACCAATTTGAAACGCTTGTAAGAATTGGGAAACTTTGACAAGGTGAAGAAACCGGCTGCATATCAGTAATATTTCGTTTTCTTAATTGGGCAAAAATACCTATTACAATTTAAAGTAGAGCCACAGCCACTTGGAACAGATCTCATAGATGTCCACCTTCACCTCCAAAAATTCCGCGGACTCGTACGAAGCGATTTGCTTCCTCGTTCCTAATTCGAACTGCTAGGATATTGCATGCCCTTCCGGCTTCCGTTTTCCCCTCTTCTTTTATTATAGGTACTTTTGAATAGGCGCACTCTACCTTAGGCTGCACCACCACTTGCAAGCAGGTCTGATTGCATAGACATGCCTTAGATACTATATTTAAAAAAAAACCCTGGTAGAGGCAACTTGGGAATTAATAATTTCCATATTAATTTAGCTTCCATACATGGAGGTAATATTTATAGTCCATAGCATTAGCATTCCATAGTAATTTAGCATTTCGCTACGGCCTACGATACCTACCTAACTAAATAAGCGCTATATTACGAATATTCCCCATAAAGTTTCCGGCGTGATAGCAGATAGCTCGAAACATCTCAACAACACTTTATAGAAAGCATTAAAAGTGTAAACCTGTTACATGACACAATAAAACAACTATCATCACACAATAAACATCTCGACGCACTAAACTAAAACGGGAACACTATAAGCGCCCTATTCAATATTACGAAATCCGGTGGCTTCCTTCCTATTTTTAGACTATTATTTAACCGGCATACTATCTATACACACTCCTATATCTAACGCGGTTGAATAATGCAATCGATTGTTTCACCATCATCTCATCATTAATCATACTTATCAACTGCGATGATGAAACAATCGATTACTAGCTCTACTGAGTACAGACTGTTGGCTGTCCACTAATCGTTTTTTTTTATATATAAGCCCGGGGTATGAAAATTTATGGGGAGTAAAATCAAACTTTCTCCGTTATGTTATTTACTTTATGTTTCCATGGTAACACTTGTTTATGTTTCCATGACTGTGTAACGTATTTTGATGAATATAAATTACTTATAATATAATTAATGTATCAAGCATGCTTTCAGTAATATTAAAAAATGCGTTCATTTACCCACATTTACTAATCTATATATTTTATAATCGTTCGTAAAGAGTCAACTCCAGTCTTGCGTCGGAGCTGACACACACAATTTTGTTTACGCCACTACAAGTTAGCCCTTCACTGCAATCTCACCCGATGGATAGATGATTCAGTCTAAGATGGTGGCGGGCTAACCTGTTGGGGGTATGGCAGTTATATTAAACCTATAAAGTTCCGTTTCCGTCCGTTTTTAAAAGTTCCTTAAGAAATGGAACTTCCAGGAGATGTTGACTCGACAATGCACGATTGTAAACAATTTTTTCTACATCTCCTAAAGATATCGGAGTGAAACGTACGTTGAGAATAATTTGGAAGATTTGTGTGGAGTGGTGAATATCGCGGGCTATAAGGGCGGGATACACACTGTACCACATATACCTATATTGTCGTGGATTATAGCGAACTAGCTGATGCCCGCGACTTCGTCCGCGTGGTTTAAGTTTTTTTGATTCCCGCGGGAAGTGGGAACTCCTTAATTTTCCGGGATAAAAAGTAGCCTATGTCACTCTCCAGGTCCTCAACTATACCCATGCCAAAAATCACGTCGATCCGTTGCTCCGTTGCGGCGTGATTGAAGGAAAAACCAACAAACAAACACACTTTCGCATTTATAATATTAGTATGATTAAACTTCTAGTTCCTTCATTTATCATGGGCTTCCACAAAGTAACTCCTCGCCTATCCAATATTAGAAATCATGAATTCATTTTACGACTTTTACGGTAATAAGTTATTATGATTGTTATGGTGCTCTAGATTATATGATATTAGATTAGAAATTGGTCTAGTAGGTTTGACCGACTTATGGGAAATTATGCATTCATTTTACGACTTTTAGGATAATAAGTTATTATGATAATTATATTGATATGGTGCTCTACATTATATTGTATGAAGTTTGAAATTGATCAAGTGGGTTTATGATACCTAAATCGCATACGCATTACGCTTTTAAGTTTCAAATTATTCCGGTTTGAGTGGGACTTGAACCAGTTCCAGAAAAAAAGTGGCATTTCCAAACCTCGACTATACCCCCGTTCGCCGGCACTAGCCTCATCTTTGCCTTTATTTAGGTACAGGTGATTTTAGTCCTTTATCATGAAAGATAGAGAACTAAATGTAAGTGCCAAATATTTTTTAATACAGTTGCTCAAAAAGTGGCGTATTGCAGGGACGTATAGCGTTCGGGATGTGGGCTATTACATACTCGTGCTTTTTTTTTACCTTTCCCGAACTCGTGCGTTCTCTTTCCCAACTGTCAAAATAATGTCTATTAAAAAGAAAAACCAACCATGAAGTTTTTACTAAAAAAATTCATAGAAGTTTTTATGATTCATGCAAATACGTATATTTCTAAAAAGAAGCTACTAATAATTTGTTTCAATATCAGATTTAATGATTTGATTGAATGAGTTTGGTTAGGTTTCATTTCATTTCATCTCATTAAATTTCATTTTCATTTCATATCAATAAAAAAATTCTACTGAAGACTTGGCTGTATGGGCATAGTTCCCTTTGCCTACCAGAATGGGTGAAGAAAAAAAAAACTCTGCTTATATTCTACGGTTGGCGCCATTTTTCAGAAATTTTCTTTGCGAGTTTAGTTGTTTGTTGCACAAAATGAATAATTTCGACCCTAGTTTTTTTGAATTAACACCACCGGAACTCAGTATAATTGTACAAAATGCTTCGGAGAACATTTTACCGGAAAAGTCAAAAAGTCGCTACATAATATCTACATACGACGAATTTATTGCGTGGAGAGAAGAGAAAAAAGCAAATAGTTTTTCAGAAAATGTTATGTTGGCATACTTCTCCGAACTCTCAGCAAAATTAAAACCTTCTACGTTATGGTCGAGGTTTTCGATGATAAAAAGTATGCTGAAAATGCAACAAACTAGAAACTGGGAAAAAAATCACACACTCCATTAATTTAAGGTCCAGTCCGTCTTCTTCACATGTTGCAGAGAACGTTCGTCCTTCGTTGATAATGATAATTCATCAGATCCAACTCCATCAACTAGCAAACGCCATTGTATGACAAATATACATGAACAATCATACGAAATTAATAATAGTTTGTCTCAAACAGTAAATATGCAACCTAAAACTTCCCCAGTTAGTATAAAAAACTGTACCAATTTCAATGTAATATGTGAATTATAACTTTTATATAAGAAATAAATGTTAAGTTAGTTGAGTTTATTGTGTTTTAATTATTTTATTAAATTGCTTCATTTTTTCGCAACTGTATTAAAAATAGTCGTTCAGTACACGTGCGGAACCGTCATTGCAACTTGTTCCGACTGTCAACCCTCGCTTTCGGCTGCGCCTCGGCTCGGGTAGACATTTGTCGGAACTCTTTGCAATGACAGCCTTTCCACACTTGTAATGAAATATACTATTTTGCAAAGTAAGTAAACTACTTAAATGCCAACTGTTTTTTACAAAGTTTCACCAAGTAGTTCTCGTTCCTAGGAACTCTAGTTCGTTTTAATCGGCAAAACAGACAAATCAATGTGGTACAACAGGCAGCATACGCCCTCCCGCTTCTAAAAATGCAGGAAAAGCAACCAACCAAGCAAGTAGGTAATACGCAGCGCCAAGGAACCACACCAGTGGGCTTTAGAAGGTTTGTGTAGACAAGAAAGAATAATTATCTGAACTTATGGTCTCCGCATGCATTTTCGGTCTACTAATTAAAAAAACTTCATACACGAAATAGTTAAGTCTTCCATAAATTCCATAATAGGAAACGCCTTGGTAAAAAACTCAAGTCAGCAGCCTCGGCTTTTAATTAGTTTTGGTTCGTAAAATCGAATATAGGAAGAATATTAATATTTATGTTCTCAGAAATTTTGCAAGCGATCTTCTACTCATCGTACCAATGCAATGTCAGGATCATAAAAATCCACCGTTAGACAAGAGATTCTTAGCCAGGAGATACCATTTCTGCTAGCTTATCTAGATTTCTGTGACAGCTACAGTCCTCAAAAGACTAACAACCAGTAATAAAATATGAAAGTAAGCCAAGTGGATTTATTTCAATTGTTTTTTATTTCTTTCTGTCTAGAGGAGGGGCCGCGGCGGAAATGCATGAATCCGGTACACGGGTGCAAGTATGCCTATTTCACAGTTTGTTATTTTTAGGGCGGTCATTGAGATCGAGGAATTTGGTCTTTGGAACTTTAACGTTGATTAAAAAACGGCATTCTTGAATATCGTTGAGTCTGTGTTAGGCCTTTTCTAGTAAAATATGTAAGTGATTTTATTGTGATTAAGTAACCATAGACTTTTGTGAGTAACAAATATTGACAATAAATAACACAGTAATACTGAATTACAGTTAGCTTATCCATCGCATATAAGGTTTACCCGTAAGGATAGATTTAGGTTACGTAAGTTAATTACTTATTACTTAAACAAATAAATAAAGAAAGCAGGTAGAGCAAAGTTTATGCTTTTGAAGTTCTCGTGAAAATGGGTTTGAAGCTAGAAAACATTCGGCATTTCTTCAAAATTACGTTGCTTTTGACGAGTTTTTTTCTGATTACTTAATAATTATACATTACATATACAAGACGTACATTCCTAATTCAATTATTAAACAACCTTCAAGTGATGCGATTTTGAAAAAAATCCAAATATCATGTACATTTTTCATTTTTTACAATTCATTTGTATTTTTGAAAAATTAATACTCAGTGAGGTAGATGCAGGTGTGTGTTTACCAAAATATTCTGTGCTACAAGTAACTTTCGATAGGGTTTTTTCTTCGAGCGTTTTACCAACTTTTTGTGCCATCGAAAGTGTGTTTGTGACACAATAATAATTTATGGTTTCGAATGTCATAGCGAATGGGAGCCAAGACACGCGAAGATTTGGTATCATTTACTTGTTTTCTCCGAAACAACCGTTTGACAGCAGTCCGCTATATTGTCACGGTCGGTGGAGTTACAGTTTGCGGTGACGACAGACGAAGATGTACAGATATGTGATGTACCTACTGTCTCAGTCATCTCTACCGTGCACTGGGGTAAGGAAGATTAAACTCCGTCATGACTTCTGACTATAGTTAGGTATCAAACTTTTATTTGTCCACTTACTGCTTAAAATTACAAACTAAGGATAAAAATTAGCACGACTAAGTGGTGGATGATAGTGTGCCTTTTACCATACAAATGAATTACGCTACAAATAAAAACCTTTTAGGTGACATAAGTAGTAACCTTTACATAAGCGGTTGAAAAAGCAGCAGTAACCAGTTGTTCTGTTTTGTATCCGTTTTGAATGCGGATGGAAGTAACGAGAGTGTTACTTCCGTTAGAAAAAGATTTGAGCTTGGGTATGGGTTTAATATAACTGCCATGTCCCTAGCAGGTTATCCCGCTACCATCTTAGACTGCATCATTACTTACCATCAGGTGAGATTGCAGTCAAGGGCTATCTTGTAGTGGATTTAAAAAAACGACATTTTAAAATTCAAGCTGCAGAACGTGTTCAAACATCAGTCATACATACAAGTGCAAAATAAACAGGGATATGTATTAAAGCTCTATGTAGAGTATGTGCATAAATGCACTTTACACTAACTCGACACTTGACAGCGCTTTCTCATACTTATGGCCGGACACTTCACATTTGGTTTGCAGATAGATGTGACTTCCCCTGAGAAGCTTTTTGCCATATTGGTATAATATGCAAATAAGTTGAAATAAGGTACCTAGCAAACTATGAATGTATCAAACTCTACATAAACAGGTATTAAACTAGTAGGTACTATTAAAAACCCAGCTTCGCTCCATTTTCAAACTTACAGTCATGTTTTAATTACCCCTATTATGCAATCGTTTATTTTATTTTTTTATTTTATTTTATTGCAAAGGTAAGTACACAAAACAGATTGTCACCAAAACATCATCAAAATACAAGAAATTCAAAACAGCTAAACTACCATCTGTATAATAATGTATAAGTTGAGGTCGTTGTAAACTTCTTTTATATCATACTTGCTCAGTAACTAGGGATTACTATGGTGGAAAGTCTCCTTGTAAGTTGGTGTTTGCAATTCAAGGCAACATTACGTCGCACTATGCTTGAATTGTAATGTTCACATTACAGTTCAAGCTATGCAAAACTCCTTGGTAAACAATCTCTTTTCTTATAAAATGGTAAGAAAACTTTTTACTGAAAAAAAAAACACTGAACATGGCGGCATTTAATTTCCATACATTTCAAACTATGCAAAACTCCTTGGAACTCAGACCGTAAAAAAAAAATGGAAAATTAATTATAATAAGTAACCATTTTTTTCTATTTTTAACCGACTTCAAAAAAAGGAGGAGGTTCTCAATTCGACTGTATTTTTTTTATTTTTTTTTTATTTTTTTTTTATGTTTGTTACCTCAGAACTTTTGACTGGGTGGACCGATTTGGATGATTCTTTTTTTATTTGAAAGCTGGTGCTTCCCGTGTGGTCCCAATTCAATTTGGTGAAGATCTGATGAATATCTCCGGAGATGGAGAACGGAACTCCTCATGGATAAGAGTAAATTGCTCGCGATCAGTGTGATAGTCTTGTAAACAGTATGTTTTAACCATGCATAGCATATCTCGTTCTGGTTACATCCTGTATTTTAAAATAGTGGGGCCACTAAAAATTGTGAAATAAAAATTTTTCAAAAAAAAAAAAAACCGACTTCAAAAACCACAAACACTAAAAAGTAAAAAATAATTTAATTTATTATGTATACAAGAGTTAATTTAGTTCTATAATAACATTCTTTGGAGTCGGTGCCAATGTGGAGTCACGTCAACAATAATGAAGAGTAGGTAGACGGTTCATGCGGCTAATTGGTACCGACTCCAAAAAATGTTATTATAGAACTAAATTAACTCTTGTATACATAATAAATTAAATTATTTTTTACTTTTTAGTGTTTGTGGTTTTTGAAGTCGGTTTTTATTTTTTTTTGAAAATTTTTTTTTCTCTAAATTTGCTAATTATTCTAATTAAAATTTCATTTTGCATTAAGTACCAATGTTTTATTTACCTCGCAAGAATGATATAAAGTAGAATGCTTACCTCGGTTGCAAGTAGCTATTACACCCTCGAACTATATTCACCCTCGCTCGCTGCGCTCGCTCGTGTGACTAAATATCTCGGGTGCACGCGATCCATTAGCGCCCTATGCGAGCTGCGCTCGCACTGGCGCCAAATTGGATCTTGTTCTGTAATAGCTTACTTACGTCCCTTGTGTAACAATCTACTATTACTGTCCGCTTTTTTTCCAAGTAAGATTATCGATTAAACTTATTAATTATCGAAAACAGTTTTTTGACAAGGTGCCGCAAACTCATGGTCCACCCCTGCACGGATGGACTGAAAGGTGAAAAGACACCAACCAGAAGCCGAAGTTTAAGTCGATACGACTTTGGACTAAACGCTCTCGGCACTCTAATCGCAACTTTTCGCATTTCGTTTTTAGGGTTCCGTAGCCAAATTTGGCAAAAACGGAACCCTTATAGATTCGTCATGTCTGTCTGTCTGTCTGTCTGTCTGTGTGTCCGTCCGTATGTCACAGCCACTTTTTTCCGAAACTATAAGAACTATACTGTTGAAACTTGGTAAGTAGATGTATTCTGTGAACCGCATTAAGATTTTCACACAAAACTAGAAAAAAAACAATAAATTTTGGGGGTCCCCATACTTAGAACTGAAACTCAAAAAATTTTTTTTCATCGAACCCATACGTGTGGGGTATCTATGGATAGGTCTTCAAAAATGATATTGAGGTTTCTAATATAATTTTTTTCTAAACTGAATAGTTTACACGAGAGACACTTCCAAAGTGGTAAAATGTGCCCCCCCCCCCTGTAACTTCTAAAATAAGAGAATGATAAAACTAAAAAAAATATATGATGTACATTATCATGCAAACTTCCACCGAAAATTGGTTTGAACGAGATCTAGTAAGTAGTTTTTTTTTTAAATTTAAAACTTACTACAGGTTTGTATGGAACCCTCGGTGCGCGAGTCCGACTCGCACTTGGCCGGTTTTTTTTTATCGACTACAAGTTAGCCCTTGACTGCGATCTCACCTGATGGTACCTAAGTGATGATGCAGTCTAAGGTGGTAGCGGGCCAGCCTGTTAGAGGCATGGCAGTTTTGCCTAGAACATGTATAATATTATGTAACTCGACCGTAACTAGGTACATAGAGACCAGGAAGCACGCGTGGTCTACCACCCGACCGCAAAAAGGGCAAGCGAGCGAGGCAAGTTCGATCAAGTGTAAATAAAATGCACTGGAGAGTGCATTATCCTGAGCGTCGTGAATTGATAGTTGTTATAGGTTTGTGTTTATAAGATGTTAAATTACAAAATCAAGTATACCAAGGCAATCGCCCGTGGTTATTTACACGTGCATATAGTTGAGGACCTGGAGAGTGACACTTTTTATACCGGAAAATTAAGGAGTCTCCCCGGGAACTACAAAAAACTTAAACCAAGCGGACGAACTCGCGGGCATCAGCAAGCAATTATTTATTCTGGAAGCAGTCTAGAACACACATTTATGCAACGGGTGGCGTAGTTTACCAAAGTAACAGAAACGACTCCAGCCATCGCCATTAATCGATCACGGGCAAGACGGAATGAATTGCGTTTACCTTGAATCAATATACCAATTTCCCGTCAATTGATTTGCGTCAAACGCCAATTAGTGTAAAGAGCGCCTCGGACCGGTCTCAATGATACAAATAGATGTAGATTGTAGACTTCACGAGATTTTGTACGACATATTAAAATCTAGATTTATGTTAGTATAGGTTAGTAACATAGGAAAACTTTAAATTAAGGTAAGGTAAATCTGCCTATAAATCCGTAGGAGAACCAGAGTCACCGATATAGCCCGAAGAGTTGCGAAGCTGAAGTGGCAATGGGCGGGCACATAGTTCGGAGAACCGATGGACGTTGGGGTATCAACATCGACTATAATATAGGCTGTATGGTCGATGGGTCTCAAGGTGCTGGAATGGCGACCCCGCACTGGAAGGCGAAGCGTCGGCAGACCCCTCACGCGGTGGACAGACGACATCAAGCGAGTCGCAGGGAGTCGCTGGATCCAGGTGGCGCAAGACCGTGGCTTGTGGAGGACCCTACTGTACAGGAAACCTAATTACCTATGTCCTGCAGTGGACGTCCATCGGTTGACGACGACGATGACGACGACGACGAAATCTGCCTTTATTTTTATCCACTACAAATTAGCGCTTGACTGCGATCTCACCTGATGGTAAGTGATGATGCAGTCTAACATGGTAGCGGGCTAACCTGTTAAGGGCATGGCAGTTATAGGTATAAAACCGATACCCCAAATCGATTTCTCGTGTAGAAATTCATCGCACCGGAACGCTAAATCGCTTGGCGGCAAGTCTTTGCCGGTAGGGTGGTAACTAGGCACGGCTGAAGCCCCAGCAGGCCAGACCAGGGAAAATTCAGAAATTATAAATTCCCAAATTGACCCTGCCGGCTGCCGGGGATCGAATCCGGGACATCCATACGTTAAGACAACAACGCTCAACACTGCGCCAGAGAGGTCGTCAAACTTGCCTTACGAAGAAGTTGACCTTTAAGTTGATCTCTATATTGTGTATTATACAGCAGTCGTAAGTAATCGTTGTATTCTCTCTGTCTGCATCGTATTCCTCATAACTGAGGGTCGTGACCCTTTCCATTAATCAAAGTTTTCTTGGGATAATAATGCGGTGGGTTCCCACGTCCTTCCGCATATCATATTTCGTTGTACATTCACATGTTGCCAATAAGTCATCCCACGTCCGTGTTTAGGAGTTCAATCCATTGCATTATTTGCAATCGTCGGACAATGGACAGACATCACGAGGAAGTTTGCCTTGAGTAAGTTTATTGAACGGTTAAATAGCTGTTCATACGAAGAAACCGATTTGTAAACATTTAAGCATGAGAACTTCAGTAGGTAACAGGCCGTTCAAGTATTACTTACGTAAGCAGAATTTTTGTAATTTTTATTTACACACCCCATCTCAGGCATGCTTGTTTAGTCGCGATGTTTTTCTTTATCGTAAACCAAATGATACATACCTAACTCCCCGACTCTATTTTATGCTGGAATTTTTTTAGATTTTCCGCCGGATTTTTATGAATCCTACCTAGGTATCACGCAGGCATGGCAGGCACCAAGTCGCAGGCACATTCTAGTATATTATGATAAGAGGAATAAAGACTAGGTTACAATAAGTACCTATAAGTAGGATATCGCTGTGTAGAGAGAGGTAGAGAGGCTTTATCAAAAAGACAGTGGTTCTCTGTTGATGTTATTTTTTAATTAAACAGTGCATTCTTTAATCAAGTAATTGATGTGAAATAACGAATAATTAACATTCTGTTCTAAATGACCGTGCTACGTATAATGTGGTTTGTAACTTATGCCACATGATTGGCAGCCGCCATTTGTAAATAGCTCTTTTTTTAATATTTAAAAATCGAACGCGACCGTTGAGGGATGACGGCTGCAGCTGCGTTCAGGAATCCGATGAGAAATCGCGCGTCTTGAATAATTTATTGTGCGTCAACGATCGCACCTTCTTGAGTTCACAAAAGGTATCACACGGGTAAGTAATATTAAATAGTTATTACTTACTTTTACATGTGTGAATATAGGTGCGATTTGCGACCTATACCTATATCTCTGTACCGTCAAGGTCGGTTGAACAGATGTGCTGTGAAAGCATAGCAGACGAAGGAACTAGAAGTTTAATTCGCTATAATCCGCGACAATAGGTAAATCTATGTGGTACAGTGTGTATCTTGCACTTATAGCCCGCGATATTCACCACACCACACAAATCTTCCAAATTATTCTCAACGTACGTTTCACTCCGATACCGGTCACCGGAGCATTTTCAGGAGATGTTGACTCGACAATGCATGATTGTAAAGACGAAAGCATAGTAGACACCAGACAGACATACACAGTTTCGTATTTATAATTTTAAGTATGGATTTAGGTACATATCAGCTGTAAAGTTAAGGCAGAATCGACAGTCTTGATAAACGTGACTAGAAAAAAAATCCTTGGCGTAAAAATCGTTACAATATTTTATTTATGAACAAAAGTCACGATCTCATTTGAAATAAACTACATTCTAAATACAACTAAACACCGTTTAAACCTAAGAAAAAATAAGGCTTTAGTTTAAAATTTTACAAATAGACAAAAGTAACTTATTTCTTGAATAGGTCACTAATTTTCTAATCCAGTGTTACGAAGCTTTTACACTGTGCGATTTTTTAAATATTTTTAGGAAAGACAAATTAAAAATCTCTCAACTAAACTTAAAACGACACGAAAGCGGAAAGGGATAACATTAGGGGTGTGTTCCGAAATACACTGCGAGCACTGTAAGTCCCCAGTAAGAGCACTGAACAGTGCTCGCAAGTCGCAGTGCTTATATCGGAACAGCCACTAGATTTAGTGCTGTCAATTTATAAAAAAAAATATGAAAAAAAGCACAGATGTTTAATAAAATATGTTACATATCAGTAAACACCTGTGCTGTCAATTTAGCGTACTTCACAATGGCTCCATAAATGGCCAAATTACCCACGAATTTGTTAATTACCCAAGTAGTAAAATGCATATGTTATGAATATAATATCATACTAACAATGATAATTGATACTAACAAAAGATTAACTTATTCATTCAGATTATTCGGTAAAAGTTTTTTCATCCCACCATCTTGGAAAGAGTATTTTTACTCTTCGATATCTGAATTCAAAAGCCGTTAGTATCCTCTTGAGGATAAAGTAAATTGAATCTAGAACATCGTGTGCACGTTAGTAAATATCACTCGTCTATGAAGTTTGTGAATTCAAAACATCATTAAAACCTATTTACTTCTACCTCTATGGTGCCGAATTTCCATACAACCGTTTTTAGGGTTCCGTAGCCAAATTTGGCAAAAACGGAACCCTTATAGATTCGTCATGTCTGTCTGTCTGTCCGTCCGTATGTCACAGCCACTTTTTTCCGAAACTATAAGAACTATACTGTTGAAACTTGGTAAGTAGATGTATTCTGTGAACCGCATTAAGATTTTCACACAAAAATAGAAAAAAAACAATAAATTTTGGGGGTTCCCATACTTAGAACTGAAACTCAAAAATTTTTTTTTCATCAAACCCATACGTGTGGGGTATCTATGGATAGGTCTTCAAAAATGATATTGAGGTTTCTAATATCATTTTTTTCTAAACTGAATAGTTTGCGCGAGAGACACTTCCAAAGTGGTAAAATGTTGCCCCCCCCCCCCCCCCCCCCCCCCGTAACTTCTAAAATAAGAGAATGATAAAACTAAAAAAAATATATGATGTACATTACCATGCAAACTTCCACCGAAAATTGGTTTCAACGAGATCTAGTAAGTAGTTTTTTTTTAATAATTTAAAACTTACTACAGGTTAGTACGGAACCCTCGATGCGCGAGTCCGACTCGCACTTGGCCGGTTTTTAATTTGTTAAAAACTCACACTCGTAACCTTCTTGGTGTACTTTTTTAATTTGCTTTGCGCGCACCATTTTCTTTCACGTAAAATATTACACTCAACTTAGGTAACTGTAAGCAACGTTACTTTCAATTTTTCTTAATTATACCTACCTAAGTATTATTTGATAAGATTATTCTTTAATCCTTTCATAATGTAGTAGTTAATACCTAAACTGAAATAAAATTATCTTGTGATTTTTTTTGCATTTAGTCATTTCCTCGCTGAGGTGGGATGAAAAGTTACGTGTTGCACTCGAGTGAAAAGATTTTTCACCTCGTGGTCTTTTGATTCCCTCGCTGACGCTCAGGATTCTAATTTTATAATCCTTCGCTTGCTCGGTAATCAAAATTGAGCACGCGGTTAAAAAACAACTTTACACTCTTGTATAACAAATAACTATTATCCGAAGTTTTAGTCGGAACGTGTAAAGCGGCCCACGAAACCGGTTCCCGTATAGCAATAATAAATCCATGATAAACGCTGGCATGCTAGGAATGCAGACCTGCAGCTTGTGTAGATATAGCCTGATAAACAGACAATGCGACTGCCTTCTGATGGAATAACCTTTGTTTTGTTTTTTGTTTCAACGCGCGCGCCGATACGGGCACGCTTTTGTTTTCGAAATTCGAAATTATTTCAATGACAGCAAGCAGCAAGGAGTTCTTAATCACGTTTTACCAGATACAGATTAAAAATTAATATCTCGATAGATATGAATTCCTACCTAATCTGTGAAAGTAAAAGTGAATTGAAATTTAGCCACACCGGGTATTTTAATTTACTGAGGTAAGTAATTAAGTTAAGTAATAATATGTAGTTGCAATGATTAAAATTGCTAAGTTTTTGATATTTACTAGGTAAGTAGGTATATTTTTCATTTTTACTTACCACAACAATTTGGTAGTGACTAGTGAGCTAGAATAGAGCTACTTCTAAAGCTTTCTGCTTGTAAAGTTTGAATCCGTAATTTTATGTGGTTTACATAAAACAATCGGGTTCAAAAGCTTTTATTACTTGCTTAGTAATGAATTTATTTCTAGCTAATAAAAAAAACTACAATTTTTTTTTTTTTTTTTATCCACTACAAGTTAGCCCTTGACTGCGATCTCACCTGATGGTAAGTGATGATGCAGTCTAAGATGGTAGCGGGCTAACCTGTTAGGGGCATGGCAGTTATAGTAAACCCATACCCCTATTCGGTTTCTACACGGCATCGTACCGGAACGCTAAATCGCTTGGCGGCACGTCTTTGCCGGTAGGGTGGTAACTAGCCACGGCCGAAGCCTCCCACCAGGCCAGACCAGGGAAAATTCAGAAATTATAAATTTCCAAACCCTGCCGGGGATCGAACCCGGGACCTCCGCACGTTAAGGCAACAGCGCTCAACACTGCGCCACGGAGGTCGTCGACAATGCACAAGACCAAAGCACATTGACTTACCTAATCTGAACCGCCTCGACATTTAAACACGAGTCTACACCCACACACATTGCTTACGCACTATGCCGCATTTTTACCGCCTTCGGCATTTTGAATATCGAATGCGGTTCGAACTTCGAAACATTTTTATTTATAATCTAGTTCTTTTTTAATTTTAATCGTTTAGAAACGCGAGCGAGCTCAGGCATACCGCTCAAGTCACTAAAGTAGTGTTGTACTAAACATAGTAGAGCTTTACATGAATCATTTGAATCTATTATTATGCATGGCAAGTGACCGCATGTCAAGAGCAAGACCAAGGGCCGCGTGTGTGTGCGTGATTATAGACGGAGAGCTGGCGAGTGGCGACGAATTTTGGGAAGGTCCTTTTGGCAAGCTGAAATTGTGAAAAATATAATTTCGTCAATTGGAGAATCCAGTCCTGCCAGTCTGGTAGAGCGTTTGTGGATATTTCGCTACTGCACAGCATTTGCAAACAACATTTGCAAAAAAACAACAAAAAAAAACTTTTTGGCAACTTGTTATTCAATTCAATTCAATTCAATTTATTTCTCAAAATACATGCATACATTGTTCACGTGGTTAGATCTATTACTATAACAATACACGATGCATTATTTAGATGAAAATAGAAGAATTAGTAATGAGATCAACGGTAGTTGTCCTTTCTAGATTTTTAAAGATCTGTGTTAAGGACAACTAGCCCTCTCCCTCGTTCACCATAAAGTTAATTAGGTTTAGGAATGCAAGTGCATATTGAATAGATTTTAATTTTTTAAAGTATAGTAGTAATAACAATCCAAAAACTATGTATAATTTGTGTGTGTGTGTGTGTGTGTGTGTGTGTGTGTGTGTGTGTGTGTGTGTGTGTGTGTGTGTGTGTGCACGCGCATGCTCATGAGAAGTGTTTAAGTGGATGTAAAAGTGACTAATGCTTTTTAAAAGGAAGGTAGGTTAATTTAATTTAGAATTTTTAAGAATCCCTCTATTTCGTCGTATGTTTTGTCAATAAGAAATGATATAACTTTTTGTTTGCACTGGGTATATGACAAATTGAATATGGGTAATGTTAAATTAATTTTATTGTATAGGTATGGGCCTAGGAAGTAACAAAATCGTTTGGTGAAGGCAAATTTAGGTGCACGGATGGTACAAATTTTGTTTTTGCGTCGGCCTTCAATGTTGCGGTATGGAGTTAATTTATGTTGAAGTAGAATTGTATTTAAGATAAAAAGTTTCCTAACACTGAGGACTCCACAATCTTTGTATAGTAGTGTGGTGGGGAAAAAGATAGGCCGAAAAGTTGCCACCTTTAAAACAGCCCGTTGCGCGACTTCAAGGGGCTTGAGTGTGGTTTTTGCTGTGCCTCCCCAACATGTGATGCAATATTGAATTATAGATTGGCATAAGGCAAAATATACCTTGCGGATCACTTGAGAATTTGCAACATATCGAAGGTTTTTAAAAATAAAGATCAATTTTCGGACCCTGGCTGTAAGCAAATCAACATGTTGTTTAAAATTTAAATGCTTATCAAAAACAATGCCCAGGTATTTGATGTTATCAGTGGAAGCTATGGAGGGACATTGGCAGGTTGTACTATACTTATCGTAACAAGAGTGAACTTTAAGCGTTAATGGGGTCAAAGGCTGCGAAGTTGAGCGGATCGAATAGGCTATAAGCTTGGTTTTGGAGATGTTCAGTGTTAAAGAATGTGAAAGTAGCCAATCATAGACAGTGTCAAACCCTCGTTGGGCAGTTTTTTGAAGTTCAGGCCATGATTTGCTATAAAATGTTATGGCAGTATCATCAGCAAATGATACTATTTGGGCATTAGGTATAAGAAGATTACAGAGGTCATTAATAAATACCAGAAAAAGAGTCGGGCCTAAAATACTGCCTTGTGGAACACCATAGGATATTGGTAGCTCATCACTCAATTGATTTCCAATTTTAGTCATTTGAGTCCGACCAGTGAGGTAGTTGCGGAAAAAATTTAACTGGTTTCCACGAATACCCATTCCTTCAAGCTTTATTAGGAGAATTGGGATTGGTACTGTGTCAAACGCCTTGGCAAGGTCCAAAAATATTGTCATAACTTTATCTCCATTATTAAGGTGATCAATAACACTATCAGTGAGTTCAAGAACAGCATCCGATGTGCTTTTATTTTTTCGAAAGCCAAATTGTTGAGATGATATTAAATTAAAATGTTCAAGATAGCGCACAAGCCTATTACAAACCAGGCGTTCCAGAATCTTTGATAGGGCGGTAAGTATAGCAATGGGCCGATAATTGTTAATTGCTTTTTCATCGCCATTTTTATAAATAGGAATGATGATTGCTTTTTTGAAAACGGTTGGGAAGATACCTAAAGAGAAACATTGATTGAAGATATGACATAGAATAGGTGCTAAAATTTGAGAGTATCTAATAAGTATTGTTGGAGATATGCCATCCCAGCCAGTTGCAGCATTGGGTCTTAGGGAATTGATTATAGAAATAATTTCATTAGTATCAGTTTGTTCAAGAACAAAAGAGGATAAGCAATTAACTGAGGTCGAAGCTGTGGAAAAGGTAGTATTTGGTGAATTCTGCCTAATATTATCTGCAAGTTGTTTACCTATACTAACAAAGAATTTGTTGGCATTATTACATGCTAGGTGTGGAGAGGAATCATTTAACAATAGTTGAGTACTATGTTGTTTTTGTGATGAGGTAAAACATATTTTTTTAAGAGTGTCCCATAATTGTTTAATATTGTTTCCTGCCATGTTGATTTCCTGTGTGTCATACAACCGTTTAGCTTTTTTTAATATCTTAGAGCAGAAGTTCCTGTATCGTTTATAAGTTAACTTAAGTATTTCATTTTCTGGGAACTTTTTTAGTTTTTTATGCATTGAATCTCTGTTTCGCATGCACCTCAAAAGACCTGGTGTAATCCATGGTTTCAAAGTTCTCTGCTTGCAGGGAGGCCTTGAGGTAGATGTGTTTTCTAAAATAGCTTGCGACAGTGACTTAACTAGACAATCAGAAGCAATATCAGGATTTAATATGGAATAGATATAAGACAAGTCAAGTTTTTCGAAAGTATTATCTAAGGTTATGAAGTTAATTCTTGTAGACGGATTGTATGTCCGACTAGTGTGCATTTTTGTGGCAAGGCCAATTATTGTTGCGTAATGGTCAGTAACAGTAGAATTTAAAATTAGTGTGATAGCCGATAATTTTGTGCGTAATACTACATGATCTAGGCAATTGCTGGCTCTGGTAGGGATCGTATGTGCTGGTAGATAGCCATGGAATGCAAGGTTGTTAAGGTAATCCTGCGAGCGAGAGTCTAAAGAACTGGGCTTTATATCTAGATTTATATCGCCTGTGATCACTACTGATTTAAAGCTAACGAGTGAGGAAATTATATTATTAAGAGCAGAAATAAATATGTCAATATTGTCATTAGAAGGAGATCTGTAAATACAAAGTATTGCAATGTCACAGTTAAGTTTAATAATTAGTCCTGAAGCTGAAAGCTGGAAGTCTGGCTCTTCAAAAGTATGGCAGATATCTGAATTTACAAAAACAACAACTCCATCACTCTGATTTAGGTGGTTTGTTGTCTGTCGCGTTGTATAATTATTTAAAATAGGGGTGATTTGGTTATTGTTACATGGTAGCCAGCACTCAGTTAGTACTATAACGTCATTGTCGAAAGGTATGCGCTCTAAAAGAGTTTGAAAGTTGTTAAAGTTGCAATTGATGGATCTAATATTTTGAGACAAAATTTTTAAATAGTTTCCAGGTTCTTGTAGGTATAGATCAGATTGTTCAGGATTACACGTGTACGAATCCGATACAGAAAACTCATCAACATTATTATTCAAGATATTAACTTGGCTATGCACTGTAAAAGTAGGTTGATTGATGGGTTAAAGTAGGAAAAACGACAGGATAAAACTAGTTTATATTTTAAAAAACGCAAAATATAATGGGACCTTATGTGAATAAGAAAATGATTAAGTACAGGTATTGTATGTATATTATCAATTTTAAATGACCATTCAAAGTCAAGGTTTTTGTACTCAGCATAATAAGTTCGTGCTAGTGGTGTATGTGTTAAAATGAGTAGAATGAGTAGACGCGAGACTGTATAGATGTTGTAAGTATTTGTAGAATGTGTAATAATGTTAAGTATCATAAGATTAAATCTAAGACTAAAACAATCATGCAAAAAAACGAAATAAAAGGAAAATGATTTGTACCAACTTACTAGTCATATATTAAAAGACTTAGCGAGTTCTTGGAGCTGTGATTCGTTTTTTACTAAAATGTAAGCACTTTCATTGTCCTTCCTTAACATGATGCGCCCATTTGTCGTCCAGCAATAAGCAAAATTGTGGGACTTGGCAAAGTTGCGAGATACAAAGAACAATCTATTGGCTTTGGCAGATAAGTGTTCAGCAACATATAACGGGGACTTTGGATCTTTAAAGCCAACATGTACTGAATTCAGTTTTGCTGCCGGGTTGTTTTTGTTATACGCCTTCGCGGACTTCAAAAATTGAAATTTTGTCAAGGTATTTAGAAATTCCACCTTTACACTGGAAAATTCTTTTTTTGAGGGTAGTCGGACAACGTCACGGATCTCCGTAGCTTGCAGATTAATATTTAAAGTTTTAGATAATTGTGATACCATAGTAAATAGGTCGCTCTTTGTCTCTCGCTGTTTTTTAGGTACATTGCGCAATTCTATACAAGTTTTGATAAGATTTCTGTCTAAGAAATCAATTTTTTCTTCCAGTGTAGCTAGCTGGATAGCGACTGAACCTTTTGCCTGTTCTAAGCAAGTTATTTTCGACTCCAATGAAGTTAACTGATTGGACAACGATGTCATAGATTTTTCAATTTCATTATTGGTAATCTCGATGTGAGAATACTGTTTTTTAATCTCAATAAAATGGTTTTCCAATTTATCTAGGCGCGAGTTTTGCGAAGAAAACAGTTGCCGAATTAAGTCTCTCATCTCTTCCTTAAAGACTGCAAGTTCATCTGTAAAGTCTTCATTTGACGGTCGGCGTCGTTTGGCCCGTTGAGAAACACTTTTAGAAAAATCAGGTAAAAGTAGCTCCTCTTGACATAGTTTCTGTATGTCAGTATCTGAATGACGTGAAGGCGAACGGAACAAGCGTTGCGGATGACTTTGGCGATGACTTGTACATCGTGGCTCATAGAAGCTGGCTCCTCCTTCTTCCGGCAGTCGGTGTAGTGCGTCTTGACCAATAGTGTCACACGTAACTATGTATGCGTTCGATAAGATGTATGGCTCACCGCTTTGCGACGCTGCACCCCTGGTACTTGTAGCGAATTAACACGATCATTTTTCGATTTTTTAGGCCGAAATTAATTTAAATTGGAATGCACAGACACGTCCAACACGCGTGGCGTCCGGGAGGGAAGGGGATTATTTTTCTTTTAATTTAGTACTTATAGAATTCGAAACGATTCGACGTTTTTGTCGGTTATAAAGTACTTACTACTAGACCTCTTCAAAAATATTTTATTAAAATTTCCAAAAAATATACTTTTGGCAACCTGAAATTTTAATCATGTATTTATTGAGTAATTTCAATAATACCAGCAAATCGCCAGACAAATTTTGCGGTTTTAAACAATTCCCAGACGTGAATAAAGTTTTCAAATGAGTACGACATACGAAATAACCGCAAACGCTCTACCAGACTGGCAGGACTGGATTCGCCAATTGACGAAATTATAATTTTTCACAATTTCAATTTGCCAAAAGGATCTTCCAGAAATTCGTCGCCAGCTCTTGGGCCATTATACCGCATACGTTGCGTTCGTTCATAACTAATCGTCTTTATAGTATCACTTCAAGACCAATCAAAGGTTGTAGGAATTTGTACTTTATGTGACGTTGATAAGATCGTTTACGTACCTATTAGAGCTCCATCGACAAGATTTATTTGTTCTAACTATGCGGTAATACCATAATAAGCACCTAACTACATAATGTTTAAATATTTACATTAGAGATTATTGCGGTAATGATGAACGTAAATATTTTTATTACGTGGTCAAACATTTTGTTCAAACAAATTGCATAGGTAAACATTATTCATACAAGTAAGTTTTATCCGATCTCGCACAGGTTATGGTCCCAAAAAAAAGTATTTGAATCAAACACGAATCAAAGTAGGAATGGTAAGAAACCGGAACGTGTATAGTCGCCGTAAAATACCATAAAAAACCGGCCAAGTGCGAGTCGGACTCGCGCACCGAGGGTTCCGTACAAACCTGTAGTAAGTTTTACGATTTATGACGTATTTAAAATAAAAATTACGTTTGTTGTATGGGAGCCCCCCTTTAATATTTACTTTATTGATATTTAATTATTTATTTTGAAAGGTAATATACAAGTTAATATTCTGTGAAAATTTGAACCGTCTACCTGTTACCGTTTTTAATATTGAGCAAAAAAATACGAAAAAAACACGTTTATTGTATGGGGACCCCCCTTAATATATATATTTTTTTAATTTTTAGTATTTGTTGTTATAGCGGCAACGGAAATCCGAAATACATCATTTGTGAAAATTTCAGCTTTCTAGCTATCACGGTTTATGAGATACAGCCTGGAGACAGACAGACAGACAGACAGACAGACAGACAGACAGACAGACAGACAGCGGAGTCTTAGTAATAGGGTCCCGTTTTTACCCTTTGGGTACGGAACCCTAATAAAATCTAAAAAGCTATTTGATAGTTCTGGACGCCGCTGGTAGATACTCGGCAGTAAGCAGTGCCGGAAACGGTTGCCAGACCCGTGTAGTCCTAGTCTTTAGTGAGGAAACCATTTGAATACCTACTTCGAATATCACTTCAATATAATATACTTACCTAGACACTGAGTAGGTATAATAAAACAGCTATTAGTATTCTATTATGATAAGTACTTATTATATTTTGTACTAGCTGATGCCCGCGACTTCGTCCGCGTGGATTGAGGGGTTTTGGTTCCCGCGGGAACTTTTTAATTTCCCGGGATAAAAAGTAGCCTAGGTATGTGTTATTCCAGACTACAATAATTTCATCTCATTCAGATCCGTTCAGCCGTGATTGAGTAACAAACATCCATCCATCCATCCATACAAACTTTCGCATTATCTTATTATATCATGTAAGTATTTATATTTTACACGTAATAAGTACTTATTTTTAGGAGAATCATAGGAAGATTATGTGCATGGCAATGGCATAGTATTCATAGAAGGGATTGTTGAAAGACTTACAGTTTTAACCAATTATCCGACAAGTCTCAAGACTCTGATACCCATCAGATGAGACTTTTTAACCTGGATGAAAGCTGGAGAGAGGAGTGGAGGGAATATGGAGGCTTAGCAACGCTCTTCTACGATCTACGACAGTAAAACCGAATGGTTTCCACCTGCCTCGTAAGTTGTGGTGCCGTCTAAACAGACTAAGAACAGGACATGGCCGCTGCAACTATCTTTTGCACAAGTGGGGGTGGAAACCTTCCGCTCTCTGTGACTGTGGCGAGGAGGATCAAACAATAGATCACATAATTCGGCGCTGCCCCACACGCTCATAGTGCTCATACCAAGGATCGCCGAAAGACCTTTTTGACCTCACTCCTGATTTTGTCACTTGGCTGGAAAATCTGGACATTGACTTATAATAAATAATTGACCAATATTATCCAGACATTAAGTAAACCATTGACAATAAATTATCATATCATTAATTATTAAGATTAAAAAAAAACGCTTATTATCAAATGCCATACGATTTAATTGACCGAGCGAAGCGAAGGTCTCTGAGTCTACTTGGGTGAATTGGCACTTGTCCGTCCGTCCGTCCGTCTGTCCGTCTGTCAGAGCCTTATAACTTCTGAATTTCCGAACGTAATTACTTCAAATTTAAATATAATATGTAAACCGATGGCCTCCCGCCGAATATGGCTTAAAAAGTTATAAAAATCTTTATTTCAGGGGGGCACTCATAGAAGCGAATGCGAAGTAAAATATTTTTTATAGCGTTACATAGGGTTGCAGTATATCATTTTAAAGATAATTAGGAATAGAGTCCAAAAATATTTTTTTTTGAATTTTTCCCCTAAAATTGACGAAAGGGGGGGCTTTCAAAGTGGCGATTTTCTAACGTCCAAAGTTGACCTCAGAACTCTCAATTATCTGAACTCTCAATCCTGAAACTTGATCAATTATTTGAATTATATCCTGTACTTGAACAACAAATACTAAAATTAGATAAATATTATAAGGAATCGAAATTATTTAATTTTTAATGATGATGATATTTTTAACAGAACTTCACACTGATGTCAATAGATGGCGCTCTGTGAAACCGCGAGGTCTCAGTTCGGGGCGAACCACTAGTAAATAATTCGACAAGTGACTCTACCACTGCTACTGGTTCGGTAGTTCATTGCTTTCCTCTAACGACTTTTTGACTTTCTTGGGGCAGAACGAAAGAGTCCAAATTCCAATCTATTCGAGCCTTGCGCAGATTTTTTTGTCAAAGATTCAATTTCAAATGCACGACCATGAATCCAAAATTGTCTCGATAACTCACTTATTAACTCACTTACATTTTTTTAAAATTAAATGACAATACAAATAATTTACTTAAATGACAATACAAATAATTTACTTTCGTAATTGATTACAAATGGGTAAGTACTTAATAGGTATTAAGTATCTTAGATAATCAGCCTATTACCGAAACCGACGCATCGGTAACGCAACAGTATAAATACCTACTTGAATAAATTTCCTTACTTCAAGAGTTTCTCTGGTTTCCTGTTTTCTTTTCTTTATCGCAATCTTGATGGAAGTACGAGTACGAATTAGGTACTTATGTTGGTAAGTACACACGTAATTATTACTAATGTAATACATAATATTACTTACTTATAATATTAATTAGTTTTAACTTAATAACCTTGACATTACTTCTAAGATATTGTTAATATTAACAACTAGATGATGCCCGCGACTTCGTCCGCGTGGATTAAGGTTTTTTGATTCCCGCGGGAACTCCTTAATTTTCCGGGATAAAAAGTAGCATATGTCCTTCCCCGGGATATAACCTACCTCTATACCAAATTTCAGCAAAATCGGTTGAAAAGATGGGCCGGGAAAGCGTAGCAGACAGACAGACAGACAGACAGACAGACACACTTTCGCATTTATAATATTAGTATGGATTAGTATGGATTCACTAGATGATGCTAGAGACTTCTTCCGTGTTGAGTTTAAGAATCCCGTAGAAAGGCCTTGTTTTTCGAGAATAAAAATAAAATTCCAGGATTAAAAAAAAGAAAAATCTAGTATTAGTATAGTAGTAGCTTTGATACGGTGTAAGCAGTGGGTACTAGGTACCATAACATTGTCCGTTTCATAAATCTTTTTACTTTTATCAATAAAATTAGCAATTAAGCAATTAGAAACATAAATAACGTTGCGTGATAATTACGAAAGCACATGTTATATTGCAGTTTACAAATCCATACATCGTATATAATGTAACAATTCACTCAACGGTACATACTCGTACTATACAAATGCACTTTCTCTGTGCACTGGACGGAACATGGGTGGGTTCGGATTTCTGAATAACATTAAAAGAGCATTAAGCTCGAGCGCGATGCAACTCGCATCATTAGTTCGTGCATTGATCCAGACGCGTCATCAGTTCATGTAATGATTTGGGTGTGTCACAATCACATCATTCACAATCACGTCATCATTTTGACGACCTCCGTGGCGCAGTGTGTAGCGCTGTTGTCTTAGCGTACGGAGGTCCCGGGTTCGATCCCCGGCAGGGTCAATTTGGGAATTTATAATTTCTGGATTTTCCGTGGTCTGGCCTGGTGGGAGGCTTCGGCCGTGGCTAGTTACCACCCTACCGGCAAAGACGTGCCGCCAAGCGATTTAGTGTTCCGGGACGATGCCGTATAGAAACCGAATAGGGGCATGGGTTTAATATAACTGCCATGCCCCTAACAGGTTAGCCCGCTACCATCTTAGACTGTATCATCACTTACCATCAGGTGAGATCGCAGTCAGGGGCTAAAAAAAGTGGTTAAAAAAACATCACTAGACCTTGCTTATGGCTCTTAAACACTGGGGTCATACTGCCAACTTAAAGCAATACTTAAGCAATATTACTCAAAATGACAATTTGATGTCATGTCATATAGGTACCTTGGTGTTTCTAAAATAAGGATTATATGTAATTCTAAAACACGAAAGTCAACAATGATGAAACAATGTGGCTTTAAGTGTTGGTTGGCAGTATGGCCCCTGGTCCAATCGGAATACAACGTTGGGTCCGAACTCCGAATAATACAGTTTCAAATTTTCGTAGTGACTATGCATATTAGATTATAGAACTTACAACTTACAAACACAATTTCTCTAATTTGTGGTTTAAATTTTTCATTTCACCCGATTTTTCCAAGAGTATTAAAAAAAAATGTGGACAGTTTTGGACTTGAATTGATTGCATTTTTTTTATAATTACTTAAGTAATACTTACTACTTGTTTCTTAAATAATAAATCTTATACTTACTTAATTGTTTTAAAAAAAGTTGCTTATTTACTTACTTAATTAAACATAAAATCTGGATGTTGGTAGAGCGTTGCACTCCACAAAGTTAGTCTCCACGTTTGTAACATGAGATCATGTTTTATAATATTCGCGTAAACTTGCTCGCCTACGCTTTTCTTTAATAGAAACTTTTATTTAACATTTAACAAGTTTCACCAAATATCCATAATAATTATAAATGCGAGTGTGCGACAGTGTCCCTAACTGTAAAAAAAAAGAAGACAAAAGCTGTAGCTATAACCTTTCCAAAATCTTAAAATCTTTACAAAGTTTGTTGAATAGTATGGAGCTAGTAAAACTAGCTTAGTTATTGAGCAAGAATAATCGTCCGTTATCCCACTTGCCCAAAAAAGGACTATACCATAGATTTGTCTGTTTTTGGCGAATTGCGTCTTCTTGTTTCGTGTTAGGCGGATACAAATTGTAAGTATAATGGAACGCAAATCCAAATGTCACCCCAGACTATCTACCTATCTATAGCGCATAATATGAAGCACCGTTTGACGTTCCCAAGACGTTCCTAGAGTTTTCGCGCGCTTTTGGTTGACAGCTATTGAAAAACCGACTTGCGAAGGAGTTTGATTTTCGTCACTATAGAGCACAGCTATAGAGTAGTTAAGTTATACTAAATAGAGTTACAGACTATAATGTCCTCCCGTCCTTTCGGCTACGGCGCGGCGGCCAATCTCCAGAGAGATTAGCCATCTGCGTGGGAGATAGAGACATTAAGTTTTATACCACTAATCCCTATTCTGTGATTATACTGCACAAGTGTGTGCGTAATATCATTCAGAACCAGTAGCAGTGATTAATTTATTTTACATCTCTCATATTCGGTAAGTAGGTCCTTATTACCCCCAAATGGAGCTTGTAGGTGACCAATTAGCGCTCTGGGGTAATAATGTAGCTAGAAAAGCCCTAGGGCGGTAAGTAATTAAAAAAAGTATGATGGTTAGATGTACGCGAACTTTTTGAAAGAGTGAAGAGTTTTTTTTTAATTACTTACCGCCCTCGGGCTTTTCTAGCTACATTATTACCCTAGAGCGCTAATTGGTCACCTACAAGCTTCATTTGGGGGTAATAAGGACCTACTTTACCTCACAATCGAGATGTAAAGCAGAGTAGTTAGCTCGGGTGTAAGCATCAATTGCACCCTCGAACTATAGGCGCCCTCCCTGCGCTCGTGCGCCTAAATATCTCGGGCTGCAATTGATGCCTTACAACCCTTGGCTACTAATCTACTATTATTACTTATTTAAAAACAATTGATAAAGTTTTTTTAAGTAGGTAATAAAAAACATTTGGTTTGAATTGGCTGAAATACCTACATTGTGGCAGCGAGAATACCTACCACTTACGACTACTACCTATTCTGTGATACCACTAATTCAGAGAATCGGTAGTTAATTGAGACTAGCAGTGATTGTTGCAGCTTTTTCGCAATAGACCCGCTGGTCCTTTTGTTTGCCATCCATGTAGAGTTGCGGATCAAAAAAAACTAGCAACGGATCGACGGGTTTTTTGCATGGGTATAATTATTTAGGACCTGGAGACTGGAGAGTGACATAGGCTACTTTTTATACCGGAAAATTAAGAAGTTCCCGTGGAAATTAAAACAAAACTTATTCCACGCGGACGAACTACATAAATCTAATTCATCAACCCATCAGCATGTTTAATTGTTCAGCGTTCTAAAGCAATCATCGCTTGAATGGTTATAAAATGCCAACTACACACGTTTTCTACACAAAAGGCGCTGACAATATGAACATACGAGCCATACTTGTATTTACAATGTTCGTGGAATAATTATTGCTAGCACCTTTTTTTGGAATGCCGCGATTTCAAAATTTTAAGTAAGTATCGAATACGAGTGTTGCGCATCATTAATATTAATAAGTAAATGAGTTACGTTTTTATAAGGTCCAGTTGCATGAAAGGCGGTTAAAAATTACTTTACGGTAACCGTGTTTGTTTTAACTTTGCACAAATATTTAAACATCAACCCATGACCATCAACCAACGTTGTTATATAATTAAGACATAATAATCACTCTTTCAGTCAATTATATCTATGTAAAGCTATATATATAGATAGCTTGTCATGACTCCTGACTGAAGTGATGGTCACCTCATAGAAAGAGACAAACGGGCCGCTTTCCGACTCGAACCGTTTCTGTGTTAGCCGTTAGCTCGACTCGAACCGTTTCTGTGTTAGCCGTAAGCTGTCCTATGGTCTTATCATCCTAGCATTTAACTGCACATGTATGAATACAGACTATAGAGGAACTCGCTTAGCTTTTTATCGACTGTCATAGTTTAACGGTAATGGTAAATTTTAACCACCTGTCATCCAACTAGACTTTAGTCGATACCTAACAGTTTGTCACAAACAAAAGCAAAATATGCTCTATTTAAATTGTTAATTGTTAAAGAAAGCAGTGCTAATTACTAAGTAAATAATACTCCTGGTCCACAAAGCTTTTTTTTAACCACTACAAGTTAGCGATTGACTGCGATCTCAACTGATGGTAAGTGATGATGCAGTCCAAGATGGTAGCGGGCTAACCTGTTAGGGGCATGGCTGTTGTAATTATCCCATACCCCTAATTGGTTTCTACACGACATCATACCGAATCGCTAAATCGCTTGGCGGCACGTCTTTGCCGGTAGGGTGGTAACTAGCCACGGTCGCTGGCTCCCACCAGGCTAGACCAGGGAAAATTCAGAAATTATAAATTCCCAAATTGACCCTGCCGGGGATCGAACCCGGGACCTCCGCACGTTAAGACAACAGCGCTCAACACTGCGCCAGGGAGGTGAAGTTAAGAGGGGTTAGGAATTGAAAAACAAATAAAAGAAAATGCTTAGTATATTTAACTTGGTAGTTATAGCAGTAACAGAAGACTTTTTTCTGTGCGTGCGTGAATATGAATCAGAGATAATTATGTAAGCCTGCTTATTGTTTGATTTCTCCAAGCGTACACCTACCTACATACCTAATTGTGCGAAAGTAGGACCCTAGAGGCTGTCACGCCGTGCTCAATACTATACTCGCTCTCGGTTTACTAAAGGTCTGCTGTACACGAGAAGCTTATGCTGAGATCTATAGAGCGAATTTTGACTTTGCTGTCTTAAGACATGGTTAGAACGAGACATTTATATTACTCGCATAAGTCCATCTCGTTTTGACTCTAAGTAAGTCGAAAGGTCTGAGCTACGAGTAAGTCAAATTACGCTCTATAGATCTCAGCATAAGCTTCTCGTGTACAGCAGACCTTTAGTAAACCTAAAGAGTACACCGTCAGATTTAAATATTTCGATAGAATGCTTCATTCTTTGCTAAACAAAGAATAGTAGATTGTTCATCAAGGGACTAAAATGAGCCATTTCATACGAGATGTTTAGTTAACCGAGCGTAGCGAGGTATACTATAGGATCGAGTAGAATGGCTTTAGCTTTAGTCCGCTACGCTATAATGACATATTTTTAGAGCATGAGAGGTGAAAAAAACTTAAATTGAAGCATTTTATCGAATTGTTTAGTACTCAAAGTTGAACTACCTATAGAGATCACGTACGGCCGAAATAAATAATTAATCTATCTGTAATATGAAACAAGTGCGAGTCGGACTCGCGCACCGAGGGTTCCGTACAAACCTGTAGTAAGTTTTACGATTTATGACGTATTAAAAATAAAAATTACGTTTGTTGTATGGGAGCCCCCCTTTAATATTTACTTTATTGATATTTAATTATTTATTATGAAAGGTAATATACAAGTTAATATTCTGTGAAAATTTGAACCGTCTACCTGTTACCGTTTTTAATATTGAGCAAAAAAATACGAAAAAACCACGTTTATTGTATGGGGACCCCCCTTAATATATATATTTTTTTAATTTTTAGTATTTGTTGTTATAGCGGCAACGGAAATACATCATTTGTGAAAATTTCAGCTTTCTAGCTATCACGGTTTATGAGATACAGCCTGGAGACAGACAGACAGACAGACAGACAGACAGACAGACAGACAGACAGACAGACAGACAGACAGACAGACAGACAGACAGACAGCGGAGTCTTAGTAATAGGGTCCCGTTTTTACCCTTTGGGTACGGAACCCTAAAAAAGAAACGGACGGAAATAAAAGGACAATACAACTTTTTACTGGTTATTAATTTCCACCGTAAGTTACTTACACTTACTTAAGTATAAAACATATTTTTATTGTTTAAAATATTGAAGTTAACACGTGATTAACCGGCGAAGCGAAGGTCTCTGAGTCTACTTGAGTGAATTTGCACTTGTCCGTCCGTCCGTCCGTCTGTCAGAGCCTTATAACTTCTGAATTACTGAACATAATTACTTCAAATTTAAATATAATATGTAAACCGATGGCCTTCAGCCGAATATGGCTTAAAAAGTTATAAAAATCTTTATTTTAGGGGGCTCTCAAAGAAGCGAATGCGTAGTAAAATATTTTTTATAGCGTTACATAGGGTTGCGGTAAGTTACATATCATTTTAAAGATAATTAGGAATAGGTAATATATAAATATTTTTTTTTTTGATTTTTCCCCTAAAATTGACGAAATGGGGGGCTTTCAAAGTGGAGATTTTCTAACGTCCGACGAAAGGCTGAGCCTGAAACTTGATCAATTATTTGAATTTTGAATTATATCCTGTACTTGAACAACAAATACTAAAATTAGATAAATATTTTATGGAAACGAAATTTTTAATTTTTAATGAGCTTCAGTATTTATAACAGAACTTCACAATGATGTCAATAGATAGATAGGCGCTCTGTAAAAGTTTATTCGTTTGTGAGCGAGGTCTCAGTTTGGGGCGAAGCACTAGTACGTTCGTTTTTATTTTATTTGGTACAGTAATAATAATTAATATGTGTATGGCTTTGTATGGGAGCAGTGCTATAAAAGTGTTAACGTTACGCAAAAAGTCGCTGACCCGCAACGGCTTAACTTCCTTTTACGAAAGGACTCGTAGTAGGTATTTGTAGTTTGGTGGATTTTCGCCATCAAAGAACGCGTCAAATTGAGGGCCTGACAAACTATTCGTATTTATTTTTGACTAATTTAGACCACTCGATTAACGATTTTCAAAAAATCCAGCCGTTCCAAGTTCGTAATAGGTACACGATCCGTTCGTATATAAATAACCGTTCACCCGCAACTAACTATAGTCTCCACAAACTTATCTCACCCGGTGACAGCGTCGCTAGTAAATATTAAAAATAAAATAAAAACAAAAACTTAACAGGCATACAAATTAGTTAAAATTGTGGCCACCGGGCCAGATAAATTGGTAATAAATACTTACATCAGACAGTGAGCTATCTCAAGCTATCGTAGTATTTATATTTAACTTTTAAAAATGCAATTTAGGTACTTTACATTGACATCAAGCCATGGCAAATTTAATTGTATGATCACGAAATAAATAACCTTGGCAATTAGCTGTTTGGTATGGTTATATGCGGTGGCTTAATTTATTCCTTTAGAGTTTAGGCTATTTTGCCTAGACGTATAGGCGTTAGCAGGTGTACATAGGTACTTTTTTATATGTATAGTTACATTTATATCTAGACAAAAATTACATTTAATTAATTACGGAGGGCGATACTATTTAATTGAGCACGTTTAAAAAATAAAAGTGTATGCTATAGATTGGAAAATATTTTTAAAGGCTCTAGGTAGAAAGCAGAACCCGTTCAAGCTTATTTAAAAAAAAACAACGTTTTTATTAGGCAAAGTTAGTTACAACGAGTAGGTACTACAATAAGTAGGTGCCATAAAATATACTTCAAATATATAAAAATTATCTAAGTACGTACGTAGGTTACTTTAATTAAGATAATTTGATTTATTAGTTACCAGATGATGCCCGCGACTTCGTTCGCGTCGATTAAGTTTTTTTGATTCCCCGGGGAACTCCTTAATTTTCCGGGATAAAAAGTAGCCTATGTCCTTCCCAGGGATGTAACCTACCGCTATACCAAAATGTATCAAAATCGGTTGAATAGATGGGCCGTGAAAGCGTGGCAGACGGACAGACACAGTTTCGCATCTATACTTATAATAAAACTGTTAACAGGTCCAATTCTGTACATTGAAGATATTTTGAAAATTTTTTTTGGAGGGCACTCATTATTCGATACTGAAGCCAAATCTGTAATTTTTTTCATTTTTGTCTGTCTGTCTGTCTGTCTGTCTGTCTGTATCTTGGCCGCGCATCACGCCGAAACTACTGAATGAATTCAAACGAAACTTGGCACGAGTTGAGCCTATACTACGAGGTAGGACATAGGATACTTTTTATCCTGAAATTCTACCCCCGAAGGGGTGAAATAGGGGTTGAAAGTTTGTATGAAAGTCCTTAATTTCTCAAGTTATAGCCATGAAACTTGATATATGAGCTGCGGGTTGAAAATGGAGGCATATGTGTTTCACAGTTTTTGAAAATTCGACCCCCAAAAGGGTGAAATAGGGGATGAAAGTTGGTATGAAAGTCCTTCGTTTCTCAAGATGTTTTACAAGTTATATCAACGAAACTTTTTATTTTGGCTTACGGTAAAAAATAAAGAAGTACGTGTGTCACAGTTTTTCAAAATTCCACCCCTAAAGGGGTGAAATAGGGGGTGAAAGTTTGTATGAAAGTCCGTCATTTCTCAAGTTATATCGATTAATCTTGGTATACAAGCTACTGGTTAAAAATGAAGAAATAAGTGTTTCACAGTTTTAGTCAATTATACCCCCGAAGGGGTGAAATAGGGGTTGAAAGTTTGTATGAAAGTCCTTCATTTCTCAAGTTATAGCCATGAAACTTGGTATAATATGAGCTGCGGGTTAAAAATGAAGACATACGTGTTTCACAGTTTTCGTAAATTTTACCCCCGAAGGGGTGAAATAGGGGTTGAAAGTTTGTATGAAAGTCCTTCATTTCTCAAGTTATATCCATGAAGCTTGGTTTATGAGCAGCGGGTTAGAAATGAAAACATACGTGTTTCACAATTTTTCAAAATTCCACCCCCAAAGGGGTGAAATAGAGGTTGAAAGTTTGTATATAAGTCCGTCATTTCTCAAGTTATTTTGATGAAACTTGGTATATCCACGCGGACGAAGTCGCGGGCATCAGCTAGTTTATAATATTAGTATGGAATATGGATATACAATTTTACTGACATTAATCATATTATATTTAATACAAGGGCAAGCAACATACGAGTAATGTCGCGCAAATCAACTGTAACGCGGGTATATTTTAATATGCACTTGTCCTTCCTTCTGTCACTTCCTAATAGCAGTGTAACTAGCAGGTGCATAAATCATAAAGAGCCTAGTAAAGCTAAACATAAGGCGTGCAAAGTGTTTTTTTTAATATTCGGGTATAAATAATAACATTTACATCTCTCATATTCGGTAAGTAGGTCCTTATTACCCCCAAATGGAGCTTGTAGGTGACCAATTAGCGCTCTGGGGTAATAATGTAGCTAGAAAAGCCCTAGGGCGGTAAGTAATTAAAAAAAGTATGATGGTTAGATGTACGCGAACTTTTTGAAAGAGTGAAGAGTTTTTTTTTAATTACTTACCGCCCTCGGGCTTTTCTAGCTACATTATTACCCTAGAGCGCTAATTGGTCACCTACAAGCTCCATTTGGGGGTAATAAGGACCTACTTTACCTCACAATCGAGATGTAAAGCAGAGTAGTTAGCTCGGGTGTAAGCATCAATTGCACCCTCGAACTATAGGCGCCCTCCCTGCGCTCGTGCGCCTAAATATCTCGGGCTGCAATTGATGCCTTACAACCCTTGGCTACTAATCTACTATTTCGTACCACTTGCTCAAAAAAGTGACATTCTATGCCACAAAAAGCGAACTTAACAATAGTCATTTTTAATCTGTTAAAAACAGGGAAAGAAAATTGTACTGAATTTCATTCAACCTCTAGGGGGAGAATGTGATTTAAATTTGGAATACTTACCGAAATTTATACTGAACTACATCTGTGTTTACACCATTGAGTTTGTATATAAAGCATTATAGGTACATCTTTTTGAAAAAGGAATACGCATTTAATAAGCAGTTATAATTATTAAATAAAATGACGAAAACCGACGAGGCCGTATGAGCTTGATGCCTTTGCTTTTCCGACAAAAAATATTAGTCTAGGAATTTGCCGCGTTTTTGTTTTCTTCAAATACATAATAGTTATTTGTTATACAAGAGTGAAAAGTTGTTTTTTAACCGCGTGCTCAATTTTGATGACCGAGCAAGCGAAGGATTCTAAAATTGAATCACGAGCGGAGCGTGTGATTCAAAAATTAGAATCCTGAGCGTCAGCGAGGGAATCAAAAGAGCACGAGGTGAAAAATCTTTTCACTCGAGTGCAACACGTAACTTTTCATCCCACCTCAGCGAGGAAATTACTAAATGCAAAAAAAATCACAAGATTAAATTCAATTCTGTTAATTTCTTCGTCACTAGAATCACTCATTTTAGGTTTTTCACTTATTTTCAATTTTCTTGTTTCTAATCGGTAAAGAAAATGGTGCGCGCAAAGCAAATTAAAAAAGTACACCAAGAAGGTTACGAGTGTGAGTTTTTAACAAATTAAAAACGATTGTATGGAAATTCGGCACCATAGAGGTACAAGTAAATAGGTTTTAATGATGTTTTGAATTCACAAACTTCATAGACGAGTGATATTTACTAACGTGCACACGATGTTCTAAATTCAATTTACTTTATCCTCTAGAGGATAATAACGGCTTTTACCATCAGATATCGAAGAATAAAAATACTCTTTCCGAGATGGTGGGATGAAAACGTTATTTGTAACTCTCTCTATCAATAATTGGACCAATGCAAATGTTTCGAATGTTAACTTTTACTTTTAATTTGCTTTTGACTTTTTACTTTTTGACGACCTCCATGGCGCAGTGTGTAGCGCTGTTGTCTTAACGTGCGGAGGTCCCGGGTTCGATCCCCGGCAGGGAAATTATAAATTTGGGAATTTATAATTTCTGAATTTTCCCTGGTCTGGCCTGGTGGGAGGATTCGGCCGTGGCTAGTTACCACCCTACCGGCAAAAAAGTGCCGCCAAGCGATTTAGCGTTCCGGTACGATGCCGTGTAGAAACCGAATAGGGGGATGGGTTTAATATAACTGCCATGCCCCTAACAGGTTAGCCCGCTACCATCTTAGACTGCATCATCACTTACCATCAGGTGAGATCGCAGTCAAGGGCTAACTTGTAGTGGATAAAAAAAAATATTATTGGCCAAAACTTGGCAATACAGCTAAATTAAACGTTTGCTTTCAATAGTTACCAGACTTTTATTTTCGTTTTGATTGATTAATTTCTAGTGATTTCTACTCCGTACTCGTGCACTAAATTCGAACGAGTTACTGTTTTCGAACCATTTGCATTGCCAAGAAGGCAAGGCTATGTAAATATTTTGATCGGCCGCAGATTGAATCCCTTAGAAATATATGAGTGTAAATCATTTAGTTGTTTCTATTTCATGTAATTACTTATTACTTAGTGTACGTAATAAACGTATATATGTTGCCTCTAGTATGCAACTATATAATAAAAATTGTTACTTGCTAAATTCAAAACGAAAAACTTATTGGGGCCTAATATTGAAGTGTTGCTTTTAGTTCACTCAAACAACATCTAACTATTGCGTTCACAGTTCAAACTTCATTCAAAACTATCAAATTATTAAGTAGGTACAAATAAAAACACATAATAGACTTCAGAATCATTCCCATGGCATTAACTTATACATCATCAAGAGAAGTCCGCGCTCGGCAGACACTTAAAGCCAAGCTTACACTGATGAGTGATGACTATGAGGTTTCTAAGTCTCATATACGATATAACAATAATGAGAGCTAGAGAGCTGGGAGATGTTTGTGCTTCATATTCACGAGATGTCTAGGACTAGGGGCATGCTACTATCGCGTAAATCCGTATTGTTTTAATAATTTAGACGTTCGTGTTTTAGAATTACAATCGTTTATAGGGACGTCAAGGTACGTGCCATACAACTGTCATTTTGAAATAAGCGATGGTAGTTAACAAACCCCCCCCCCCCCCCCCCCCCTCTCCTGATCAGTTCATTTGCCTACTAGAGCGTCTAGAACACCTGCTCTATCGGCTATTGATAAATGCTACTAATGCTACTACGGGCATGATAGGCGAACACTTATTTCGTAAATGTTACAAACATTATTGCATTTGTCAGTTGTCAGTGAACATTAAAAAAATGTCGAGCGCTATTTCAGATTTTTTGAAGTGAAAACTTCTTTTTACCCGACTGCGGAACGCACAGGGTTATGTGTTCATCAGTCTATATATGTATATTTCCTTTGTGTCGCACTACAGACAAAACGGCTGAACCGATTTTGATGATACTTGCACCACTAGATTTGTCTTAATTTTCCGAGTGTCATAACGGAAGCCGAATTTGAGAAAAAACAAAATGGCGCCTACTAGAAGCCATATTGTAACAAATTTAAAAATGAAAGTCAATAAACTATGGCAAGTGGGGTATCCATGAATAGGTCTTGTAAAATCAGAGTTAGGTTCCCTAGACCATTTTTTCATTTTAACGATCATTTAGGATTTACGAGGTTTCAAAGGTTCATTTTTAGTGTATTCCTTTGTGTCGCACTACAGACAAAACGGCTGAACCGATTTTGATGATACTTGCACCACTAGATTTGTCTTAATTTTCCGAGTGTCATAACGGAAGCCAAATTTGAGAAAAAACAAAATGGCGCCCACTAGAAGCCATATTGTAACAAATTTAAAAATGAAAGTCAATAAACTATGGCAAGTGGGGTATCGATGAATAGGTCTTGTAAAATCAGAGTTAGGTTTCTTTGAACATTTTTTCATTTTAATGATCATTCAGGATTTACGAGGTTTCAAAGGTTGTAATCCTTTGTGTCGCACTACAGAAAAAACGGCTGAACCGATTTTGATAGTACTTGCACCACTAGATTTGTTTTAATCTTCCGAGTGTCACTATGGAGGCCGAATTTGAGAAAAACAAAATGGCGTCCACTAGAAGCCAATTAATAAATGAAAGTCGATAGGCTATAGGCAAGTGGGGTATCGTTAGATAGGTCTTTTAAAATCACACCTAGGTTCCTTAAACCATTTTTCCGTTTAAATGATAATTTACGATTTACGAGGTTTCAAAGGAAATGTTTAAAGTTCCTACATAAATCATCTATCTATCAAACTAGGTATGATACCTATTATAAAGAGAAAAGATTTGGATTATCTCAAAAACTACTCAACCGATTTTAAAAATTATATCACTTATAGAAAGCTACATTATTAACATGTAAAATAGGCCATATTTCATTTTTTAAAAAATAAGAGATCCCTACGAAAATTGCAATAATGTGAATTCAGTCGGAAAGTATCGTCTCATCTGAGAGCTTCGTTGCGTGCGCTGAGTAAATAGTTACAGTTACACGAAAATAATGTATGGTGGAATTGTTTCTCTTAAAAAGTTCTATAAAAAAGTCCGCGATAGCATATATCTAACTTTTAAGGCTGACTAACAATAAACATTTTTATGATTTTCAAACTTGGTTTAAAACTATGCTTTACTTGTGAAGGTGTTTTTACCGACATAGTATTAATCCTTATCAAAATAAATATGTTCGTCATCTTCAGTATTTAATTAAGATAAAAATTGCTCTGTACACCATTTAATTTAGATGAATATTTTATGAGATATCATAGAAATACAGTAACGTTCAACAGAAAATGACGCGGCCGGCAGCGGATAGAAAAGGGTGAAGGTGGGGCGCGTACCTACTCTCACAATATAATATTACGGTAGTAACTTAATATCATTGTAAAAGCTTAATGTGACGACATAACCAGTCTCAAAAAACTTGATGATTTGTACTCCTTCAATCGATCAGTCAAAAAATCAATAAATTCATCAATGCCACATGCAGCGCATATTCGACTTACATAACTTACGACTAAAATTTTTAATGTCTATTAAAATTTTGGTTCCGACTTTGCTACGTACTAAATACGTAATTGTGTTTTTGAAAATACTTTTTTTGCATTGTTCACGGGCATTTTCGTAAGTGGCCGACGTTCATTGGCTTACGAAAGCGATTGGACGCGGTAAATGCCGAGGTCTCGTGACGTCGCGTCGCTGCGATAGGACTCTTGAAAATTAATTCACTCTCTCTGTCGAAAAAATAGCAGATTCACGAACTTTACCAAACCAAATTTATATTAGCATTATAACATATTATGCAAATTTGATGATGGTTATGGTGATCACCATGGTAGTCATTACGAATAAATGAATCCGCTGCTTATTCACATGCTCTAAAATGCTACCACAAAATCTATAATAGTACCTTTGGTACAACTTCGGGCAGAAAAAACGTCGCCTGTTTACAATAAATACTGAACTAAAAAGTTTGAAATAAAAAAGTAATTTAATAAAACAAAAAACCCGACTGCTTGGATACCAAAAAGTATAAAACAAGACATGTATTGAAGTATTTCATTATTATCAATTTACATCGTATAATAATATTAATAAAATTTATCACGGCGCAGTCGCACGTCCAATAGCTAACATTTACCTTAACGTGCGACTGCGCCTTGATAAATTTTATTAATATTATTATACGATGTAAATTGATAATAATGAAATACTTCAATACATGTCTTGTTTTATACTTTTTGGTATCCAAGCAGTCGGGTTTTTTGTTTTATTAAATTACTTTTTTATTCATCATACCTATTCGAAAAACGCATATTGGCTTCAGAGGATAGCGGGAGCAAAGTGTAACTTGTAGGCCCATAGGACTTTTCATTTCTCTCTTCTGATTGGTCCGAAGTCACGTCATCAATTTGTTGATCGAATATACGACTTTGCATTTCTCTGTTCTGATTGGTCCGAAGTCACGTGATCAATTTGTTGATCGGGTATACGTCTTTACATTTTATTTAAACTTTAAATATACGTCTAAATAATGTATACATATACAATTACATAGAAGGTTGATAGGAGTATCTTCTGATTGGTGCTTAAACGTATAGGTAATGTCCATACATAGTAGGTTGATACTCCTAGCTTTTTCTCATACGTAATGATGAAAAATAGTGTGTGTCACTCGGGGCCAAATTTTTTGTTCTCGGGCGGCGTATATTGAATTCCTCGCTACGTTCAGGATTCTACTTTAGAACCTCTCGCTACGCTCGGGATTCTACTATAGAATCCTTCACTTCGCTCTGAATTCAAAATAGCGCCCTCGGGGAACAAAAATTTTCTTTGGCCCCATGTAACACAAATAACTATAGCCGCTTTCAGCACTTTTTGGTAGGGGGTAAACTTGTGGATTCGCGTCCGACCGACACCGACACCTCGCTGCCCCATGCTCTCGTTGTTATGAAGACAAAAGGTCTTAAATATAAATATAAACTTACTTAACTACTTACTACATTCGTAATTAAATTGTAATGCCTTTTTTTTACAAATATAGCTTGCATATCGGACAAGCTTTCTAAGGCATCGCGATTCGCGGACGACGCGACGTGGTTGAGACTTGATGCGAGGCTCTGTCTAAGCCCTGAGGGCACGCATCGTCTAGCCGTTTATACACTGTAGTCTGTGGTCTAGTTCTACTGTAACTATATTTTACAAGAAGCGCACAGTGTATGCGCGCCTTATCTTGCATCAGAGCAATCATACAAATCTATACCGTATTTTTTTAGTTCGCTATACAATAATGAGTCATTCGCTATTGCACATGTAACGTTGTAAGGTCCTACGTCAAGTGTTACTTATGATCATGACTACGCAAGCAAAGCCACAGAATAAATTATAGTAGCTATGACCTACGTAGGTATACTATGTAGCAAAAATCCTTTAGGCCTTATTCGTATTTGGCTAGACGGCCGCAATAAGGAACACGCAACTCAACTTACATTCATCAATTCAATTAATTTTAGTTTCAATCGCCTTTAATGTAATGATACTCGTATTAACCAAAATGCTATTTAGGGCTTTATGCTATTTATTTTGAAAAATGTTATTTTACATTGCAAATTCGATTGTACCTTGTATGTTGTCATTTCGTATCATGTCATGTTATTGCCTATTCGTATTTTGTCACGTGTTTTGTCCCACTACCTACCTCGCGAGTTAATGAAAATGACTAATGAGTCAATTAGTCTGGCTCTAGCTGTCTGAATAAACTAAATAAACTTTAGTTCGCTCCGGATTTACTCTTGGTTTACTTTTTATCAATATTAACTACGTTCTTACTTAGTTTCTTTTAACGTTTTCGCCAAGTCGACTGCAAAAAGCAAATGAAAGATGTAAAAAGAAAACCCCAGTCAACAGTTTGAACCAAATCCAAATTTAAATAACGAATGCGTTATTTTCAAAAGTTTTTTATTTTTAAAAAGTTTTGATGATTTTATACCTGTATAAAAACTTATGAAAACTTTTTTAATCATAGTTCTACAAAATCTTTCCTAGCTAGTTTTTTAAAAAAAATATATGTTATAAGTACCTATATACTTAGGTCACACTTAGGTTAAATTTAGCGCTTGCCTGCAATTAGACCTGCTTGCAAGTGGTGATGCAGCCTAAGGTCGAGCGCGCTTGCCTGGAAGATGCCTATTTACTTTTGATTTGAAGTTTGTAACTATAGCTGTTAGTCAATTGACGATATTTGGGGGACAAATATATGGAGGTTGGAAATTGGATTCTTTACATCCCGGAAAGACAAAGGGTTCCCACGGGACCATAAAAAAAGTCGAAAATCGCGTGTATCGACTAGCAGTCAAATATTTCCACGATCACGAGCAAACGCTACGCTATAGAAATATCAATGATAAAATTTTACACGGTAATGTTCAATTAATTTTAGCAAGTTCATCGCCAGAACAATGAGCAATGACTCACATTTTTCACAAAATGAACTACGTACATTCTTTACTCCAACACGAGTAATACGATCCACTATTTTGTTTATTTAAATCAGCGAAGAATGGCTGCCACCACAGAACATTATTAAATGTTCTGTGGCTGCCACTGTCTCGTGACTGTTTAATGATCGAAATGTGTTATTTTATGATACTTAAATTACTTACCTAGTACTTAACTAATTAATTATTTATTTTACCATACACTTAATATGTACTTAGTTAAGTAAGTAGGTACTATAGCTTAGCGAACGTAATTTTTTTTCTTTTTAAAAAAGAGCAACTGCTAATTTTCTTGCCGGCTCGTCTCCGCGGAACTGCTTTCCGAACTGGCTATAGAGTCCCGACATTATAATATAATATAATCATAGGTGATTTATGTTTGTTTCATGAGACTCTACTCTCTTCCACTCGATATAACATCTTACTGCGCCAACCAAATCCATAACATACATTTTAGTTAATTTTATTTTTTTTATTTTTTTAGTTTATTTTATTTACTTATTTATTTTTTATTATTATTATTTTTGTACAAAATATTATCTTAAAACTAATAGAAAAAAAAGTGGACAAAGGTAAAGCTTATCTCTAAAAAGAAATCTCTTCCAGCCTTCCTTGAAAGTGAGTAAGGTGAAATTGTTAAGTGCTTGTGTTGCCTTAATTTGAATACAAAAATGGACAGACCAGAACTATCTCTTTACATTTAAGTAATAAATTTATAGTAAGTAATTAAGTGAGTAACAGAACGCTAAATTGAGAAACAAATTGTTTTGCATTCAAATGGGAACGCACACGTTTTATGGTAAATTAAACTTTTAATAGTTAGACAAGAATTGGCAATTTGCGTTCTAGTTTTATACAGTCACGAATATGCCATTCTCCAGTTCTTTTGATGTCAAGAATCAGAACAGCATGACCTGACCTGATAACTGATTTTTTCCTCATTCTACTAATAATAATATAATGTTTGAGGATGTCTTGGGAATGGGCTCGAGGTTTCGTTGTTTGGCCTTGGTACTAGTTTTTGGCGCATTCAAAACCAGTCACGAATACCTAGTTACTATCACGAACTCTGGTCCGTATTTGATAAAGAATCGAATGTAGTCAAAACCATGAAACTGTCAAGAATGGGGCAGGGTAGTGTAACTCATGGACGAAACAAGAACGCCGAAAAAATAGCTGGACGGCAAACTAAAAAGACGTAGATGCCGACGCAGACATAGAAGCCGGTGGAATAACAGAGTGGAAGGACATAAGGGTTACGGAGGGAGTTCGGAGTTCTATGCGCTTTGATGGTAATGATGTCTTGATTGTCTTGAGATACTAATGTGGTCAGGTTACACAATAAGATGCAATCTTCGGTGGACGCTGATCTATTGTTAAGAATGGAAAGTCTAAATGGAGCTATTAATTATGTGATATTATGGATAATGGTTGAATCATACTACATACTAATATGACAAATGGGAAAGTTTGGATGGATGGATGGAAGGAAGGATGTTTGTTTGTTACTCAATACCGGCCGAACGGCTGAACGGATCTGGATGAAATTTGACACAGAGATAGATTATAGTCTGGAATAAAACATAGGCTACTTTTTATCCTGGAAAATTAAAGAGTTCCCGCGGAAACCAAAAAACCTCAATTCACGCGGGCGAAGTCGCGGGCATAAGCTAGTAATTAATAAATAAAGTAGCCGTAGTGAGATAGTTATTTTGGGAGAAGTTACTTTAAATTTTAACTTTATAGTTTAAAGTAGGTACTATAAGTATCACTAACTAAATTAGGTATTATATTATGCAACTAATTAATTATTAAAAAAAAAAATTAAAAAGTAAAATAACTTCATAAATAAATTATTGTTGTTAGTTAACTATCGCAAAATATGTAGGTACGTCATATTTATTCTTGATCAATAATTTAGCTTGATCTTGAATGCACTTGCACAAAAACATTACTCGACTGAATGAGCGAGTTAATCAAAACCATACCGTATTTATATTGAAATTGCGGCTATTGAAATAAGCATCGTGTTCTTGCCTCGGGAGATAAAAGGGACGAGTGTTGTATCTTTACATGAGATGAAACTTCAAGGTCTTTCGTGCTCGAAAGATTAAGAAGAGTACATGTATTATGTTGTACATTCACTTTTATTCAATACCGGTCAAGTTCGAATTGAAAATATTGGGTCTTTGTTATTGCCTGCATTCTTTAAAGATTCAGTATTTAAGTACTTAGTTGGGAGACTAAAAACTAGTTTTCTTTAAATTTCTTTCATTATAAAAATGTAAGTAAGTAGATAAGTTTATCAGAATGTAGAATCATTTCATCAGTGTTAATAACCTTCTAGGCAAGCGCGCTCCACCTTAGGCTGCATCACCACTTGCAAGCAAGTCTGATTGCAGCCAAGCGCTAGCCTATAATATATTTAAAAAAAAAAAACCTGTCTAGGTTTTAATTACTAAAGTACTTAATTGAAGACCAATTCAATTAAAAGTGTTTTCTGCAGAACACAGATATTTCAAATACATACAGAACATCATAAAATTCAGCGTTGGTGTACTTAATTAAAAATTTAAATTAAGTAAATCAATGCAGAACTACTCTTAGATTTTAGATAAGACCAGTGGTGGTTTTATAAGAACACGGATGAGAGCATATCTAAAGCTCTTACTCTCATCTCACCATTAGAAGACTCGCTAATGAACCAGCGCAGGTCTTAAAACCTCTCCTAAAATATGATGAAATTGACTTATGCGGTTAAAAAAATTCGCTAGTTGACTGATGTAGAAACTGCGAGATTTGTGCATTTTGGTTACTTTCACAGCATCATGTCAAATGGCATATTACTTACTAGCTGATGCCCGCGACTTCGTCCGCGTGGATCGAGGTTTTTCGGTTCCCGCGGGAACTCCTTAATTTTCCAGGATAAAAAGTAGCCTATGTGTTATTTCAGACTATAATCTATCTCTGTGCCAAATTTCATCCAGATCCGTTCAGCCGTTGGGGCATGTTTGTGTAACAAACATCCATACATCCATACACCCATCCAAACTTTCGCATTTATAATATTTATTTGATATTACTCTTGAGGTACTTAAACGTAAAAACGATCAGGATAAAAAGAAAATTGCCGATAGAAGTGAAAACGAATATATATTTAAAAAAAACCTTAAAACTAAGGCATTAAAGTTTAATTACGAATGTAGTATATTTATACTTAAGACCTTTTGTCTTCGTAACAACGCGAGCATGTCGGTGACTCGGAGCATGTCGGTGACTCGGAGCATGTCGGTGTCGGTGAAGCGAATCCACAAGTTTAGCCCCTACCAAAAAGTGCTCAACGCGGCTAAAGAAGTTTTCACTTTAAAAATGTCTTGCGTTTCTTAGTTGTTTGGTATAAGGTCCTGAATGAAGTCATTATCCCCTGACATCAGCAGGTAAAAATACTGGGCTGTCATGAGTTTGTCGAAGGCATGCGATTCGCCTACGGATAAACGTCGACCTTACCACGGGACTGGTCTGACTGCATGCTTCATGCTTCCCTGCTGTATGGCGGAATTTATACCGCCATTCACAAACCACAATACATAATACACATAGTAGGTACATAACAGATAATGTACCTATGTAAGCTAGGGTCTTCGCTTCGAGCTTTTTGCTGTTAGGCACACATGTAACCGGTTTTAAATAACAAAATTTGCATATTCATAAGTTTGTGGCTTAGCTTACACTTTTTATTTAGCAGCTGAGTATGTTTTCGTTTCGTCTCAAGCAGGTATATTAGGTATATATACTTGGTATAAGCTAAATTTATAGAGCAAGATCACGCGACGATCAGACCTTCATTATTAGCTGAAAGTTTTTCTATGTATGTCTCTAATAGAGGTATTTTATACCTCTACTAGCTGATGCCGGCGACTTCGTCGTTTTTTTTAAATTCCCACAGGAACTCCTTAATTTTCCGGGATAAAAAGTAGCCTATGTCACTCTCCGGGTCTTCAACTATACCCATGCCAAAAATCACGTCGATCCGTTACTCCGTTGCGGCGTGATTGGAGGACAAACCAACAAACCAACAAACGAACACACTTTCGCATTTATAATATTAGTATGATGCGAAAGTTTGGATGGATGTGTGTTACTCAATCACGCCAGAACGGCTGAACGGATCTGGATGAAATTTGGCACAGAGATAGATTATAGTCTGCAATAGCACTATATGCTAAACCAAACCAACTAAGGCGGAACCAGAAAACCTCAATTATTCATAATTACCTACGTAGTTTTTTGAAGTAGGTTATGAACTTTTTTATTACCCAAGCTTATGAAAATAAATCCAGGTAAATAAATCTAGCTTATGCCCGCGTCCGCGTGGTTTAAGTTTTTTCCCCCACAGGCACTGCCTAAGTTTCCGGGATAAAAAGTAGCCTATGTCACTCTCCAGGTACCTCAACTATACCCATGCAAAAAATCACGTTGATCCGTTGCTGCAGTATGATTGAAGGACAAACTCTATTTAACGACCTTGGGGATCGAATTTTCAAAAATAGTGAAACCATAGACATAGAATTTTTTCGCTACGAGTGAAACATGTACTTCTTCATATTTAACCAATAGTCCCAATGCTAAGATTCATGGCTATAACTTGAGAAATGAAAGATTTTCATACAAACTTTTAACCCCTATTTTACCCCTTTGGGGATGGAATTTTGAAAAATTGTGACACACATACTTCTTCATTTTTTACCGAAAGCCAAAATACCAAGGTTCGTTGATATAAATTGAGAAATATCTTGAGAAATGAAGGACTTTTTTACAAACTTTCATCCCCTATTCCACCCCTTTGGGTGTTGAATTTTCAAAAATGGTGAAATACATACTTCTTCATATCTAACTGAAAGCCCAAATGCTAAGTTTCATGGCTATAACTTGAGAAATGAATGACTTTCGTACAAACTTTCAACCCCTATTTAACGCCTTTGGGGGTAGAATTTTCAAAAACTGTGAAACACGTATTTCTTTATTTTAAACCAGAAGCTCAAATACCTACCAAGTTTCATGGATATAACTTGAGAAATGACGGACTTTCATACAAACTTTCACCCCCTATTTCACCCCCTTAGGGGTGGAATTTTGAAAAATCCTTCCTTAGTGAGCGCCTACGTCACAAAAGGAACCTACTGTCAAAATTTCAAGTTTCTAACCCCAGCGGTTTAGGCTGTGCGTTGATATATAAGTCAGTCAGTCAGTCAGTCAGGACTTTGAATTTTATTTATATATATAGACTAGCTGATGCCCGCGACTTCGTCCGCGTGGAATATTTTTTTTAAATTCCCACGGGAACTCCTCAATTTTCCGGGATAAAAAGTAGCCTATGTCACTCAAACTTCAAAAACTGTGAAACACATATTTCTTTATTTTTACCCGTAGCTTGTAAACCAAGTTTCATGGATATAACTTGAGAAATGACGGAGTTTCATACAAACTTTCAACCCCTATTTCACCCTCTTAGGGGTGTAATTTTCAAAAATCCTATCTGAGTGCAAAATTTCAGCCCGATCCGACCAGTGGTTAGAGCTGTGCGTTGATAGATCAGTCAGTCAGTCAATCAGTCAGTCAGTCACCTTTGCCTTTTATATTTGATTAGATTAGAGACATACATAGAAAAACAATTAATAAAAATATATAGTAGAAAAGGTGGCACCTCAAATTCGTTAAAGTATTAAGCTCCGTTTTTTTATTTTTTTCTTTGGTATAATATTAGAAACCACGTTGTCCATTGTCAGACACTTAGTACAATTGCAACCCCCTGTAAGACACCCCTTTGTTTTATAATTTAAGAGTGTCTGACAGGGGGTCTCATAGTCGGGGATCGTTTATGCCTCTATTAGAGAAATACATAAAAAACTTTCAGCTTTAATAAAACAACGATCTTGGAACAATAAGTAACAACGTCTTGATAGCTTTTAATCGTGCATGATTGTCTCACACTGGTGGTGGTATAATATTCGTACTGAAGGTGAAGGTAGTGCAGTAGGTAATTCAGTAGGTACAACATATAATTGACTAGTTCCGATATCGGCCTTATCTACCTTGAGAATTGTAATTCTGTGCAGTGGTTACTGCGTGCAGTTCTCTGTGCTGCGTGCTTTCAAAATACATATGTTTGCTTCATGTTTGATTGTACGCTCGATTATATAAGTTTACATGACAATTAAATAAGCTGTCGATTATATAAGCTGTAAACGTAACGCATAAACATTATAAGTAAGTAGGTTGTAGCTGGCAAACTTTTTACTTAATTTGAAGTTTTAACATAACTACCGGTATCTTCTCGGTAGTCCTGAATCTTTGGTAGGTATATTAATCTGATGAGTGATAACATAGAATCCCGAATTATTAGCAATCAAATTCTAGGTTACTTAATAAGATAAGATAAGATTAAAGAATAATGATAGGATGCAATTGGCAGATTTGTTCACAAACAAAATGTAGGTCTTAATTAAACAGGATTGTATAATAAACAGCTTTACGTTACCAACGCTCTCTGCCCTCATTTGTATTGGCTTCAACATAACCTACTTTACTACTTATTATTTAGAGTAGGTAACTAATAGTTTACAATGCAAAGATACCATACATGATACAATCCACTCCTAGTTGCTAATATGTATTATAAAATGCGAAGTGTCTGTGTGTTACCATTTCACGACACTTCAGTTTGGTTTTTTTGTCGATACAGGGTGATTACAAGTTTTTACTTACTAAGTACCATCGTTCAAAGCAGTAATATTTTAAAATGACAGTTTTATGTCACGTACCTTGAAGTCCTTGAAATAAGGATTATAATTCTAAAACACGAACGTCAACAATAAGCTGCTTTAAGGTTTAGTAATGCCCCCAGAGCTAGCTAATCGTTTGTTTCCCAGGGCCAGAGACGACAAGAGAGACGATGTTCTTTTCCCAGAAAATTCCAACCACCGAAAATAAAGTAGGTACACCAATATGTGCAAGGATGTGTTAAACCTATCAATAGCTGCAACACTACGTACTATAGTTTATTTCTTAGTTCGTGGTTACCGGGAAAGAAAGCTATGAAAATAAAGTGATCTTATTGGTAGGTTTCACTGTTTCACACTGTTCAGTTTACTGATCGCACTTTCATAGCTCAGCTTGTTTTAGTTCAAGTGAGAGGGAAAGATAAGCTAAGCTATGAAAATGAATGGTTCTATTGGTGGGTTTCACACTATTCATTGCTTATTTGGTATTTTTTACAGCTCAGATTGTCTTAGTTCGAGAGGTAGAGGGAAAGATAAGCTAAGCTATAAAAAAATGAATCGTTCTATTGGTGGATTTCACACTGTTCATTGCTTATTTGGTATTTTTACAGCTCAGCTGGTCTTAGTTCGAGAGGTAGAGGGAAAGATAAGCTAAGCTATGGAAAGGAAGGGTCCAAGTGGTCGGTTTTACACACATGGTGAGCTAGTCGCTTCGTAGTCTTACATCCTGGGTGAAAAGCCAAAGAACTTGACCTCTTCTCTCAAGAGTCAAGAGTGACTAATACGTATTTAAATTAGTCATTCTATAACCTCTGGTTTTCCGATATCGACGTCGTTATGTCGTCATACTTTGTCCACAGCTTAAGACAAACAAGAGCAATCTTAGATAAGAGATAAAATATAATAATACCTACGCAACTTGTTTAGCAACATCCTAATAGTTAAGTAGACCGACTTTTTTCTATGTAACCGGATTAATTTGTAAGTTAATTAGACATAAGTAATATTGCCATTGCTTAAAGTTGCAAATGAAAAGACTACTTACATAATATTATTAATATTTCTACCCGTCAAATTTTAATGGCTAGATATTAAATATATTTATACTTACTTAATAAGTAGTAAGTACCTATTTAGATTTACTTACTTCATATATTTTTTTTATATTTAAATCTATCACTCAACTTTTTATGTACTTACATCCTAGAGCGCAAGACAAGAAGTCGCGATCGAATCCTGCCGAGCGATCGCGTAACTTCTGCATCAATCATTGTTACAGTATCAATTGTTGTAATTGGCTGAATTTATGGCATTCTTGCTGCGTCAATGGATTATGTCCAATAGTGGAAGAGTGTTAACCAATCAGAGGTGATTGCGATGTATCAATGATTGATGCAGAAGTTACGCGATCGCTCGGCTGGGAAGTGGGAACCTCTTAAAAAAAAGAAAGACGTATTACTTATTAACATTCTAATATAATATATATAAATATTCTATTATAGCTCGGTACTAACGTGTTACCTATCTTCTTCATGTTTAAAAAACATAAGTAATACAGTACTGAAGTGAAATCGTGTGAATTTTGTTATAATTTTTATTTAATTTTATGGCTTTTCAATTTGAGACATTTGCATTTTAAATTCGCAGAGAAAGTGAAGTCTACACCTTGTTTTAAAAATTACACGCGCGGCTGTGCTCCCGTGGGAATTTCGAAAAGTCGTATATTTCTATTCCTTGTCTACAGACTACTGTACATTATAAAGAGACCCTCTGTGCAAAATTGCAGCTTTTCTTGGTTGGCCGCATGTTGGCCGTTGATGACTAATGAGCCAGGTCTTTTATTGAAGTGAAAACTTCTTTAGCCGCGTTGAGCACTTTTTGGTAGGGGCCCAGGGGGTAAACTTGTGGATTCGCGTCACCGACACCGACACCGTCACCGAAACCTCGCTAAAAAAAGGTAAATAAGTATACTACATTCGTACTTAATTAAACATTAATATGTACCTTAATTTTAAGGTTTATATTTTAACTAGATGATGCCCGCGACTTCGTCCGCGTGTTTTAAAGTTTTTTGATTCCCGCGGGAACTGCTTAGTTTTCCGGGATAAAAGTAGCCTACGTCCTTCCCCGGGATATAAACTACCTCTATTCCAAATTTCAGCAAAATCGGTTGAAAAGATGGACCGGGAAAGCGTAGCAGACAGACAGACAGACACACTTTCGCATTTATAATATTAGTATGGATGCGAACGTTTGGATGGATGAATGGATGGATGTTTGTTACTCAATCACACCAAAATAGCTGAACGGATCTGTATGAAATTTGGTATTATAGTCTGGATTAGCACATAGTTTACTTTTTATACCGGAAAATTAAGGAGTTCCCGCGGGGACCAAAATACCTCAATCCACGCGGACAAAGTCGCGGGCATCAGCTATTTCTTTGTAAGTCCCTTTGATTATTCAGTTATTTTTCATATCACCCATCTACCACAGACCAGTGTACCGTGCATACATAAAGCAGAAAGACATTTCCATCATTTCTAAGTACTGACCGATGTGATGTACTACCTACAAGCAAGTGGCATTGTATGCGATGATGCATGGAATGACAATGCCGTTGACTCATGTATTCACATACATCTACTATGTACATCGATGATTTAAATCTCTGTGATATATAATACTAGAGGACGCCCGCGACTTCGTTCGCGTGGCATAAGTTGTTTTAATTCCCACAGGCACACCTTCATTTCCGGGATAAAAAGAAGCCTATGTCACTCTCCAGATCTACAGATCCTCAACTATACCTACCCATGCAAAAAATCACATCGATCCGTTGCTCTGTTGCGGCGTGATTGAAGGACAAACTCTCTATTTAACGTCCTTGGGGATAGAAATTTCAAGACTGTGGAATACGTATGTCATAAATTTAAATCGGAAGCCCAAATACCAAGTTTCAGGGCGATAACTTGAAAAACGACGGACTTTCATTCAAATTTTCAACCCCTATTTAACCCCTTTGGTGGTGAAGTTTTTAAATATTTTGACACACGTACTTCTTTATTTTTTACCGATTGCCAAAATACCTTAAGGTTCGTTGATATAACTTGAGAAATATCTTGAGAAATGAAGGACTTTTTTACAAACTTTCATCCCCTATTCCATTCCTTTGGGGGTTGAAATTTCAAAAATGGTGAAGTACTTATTTCTTCATATCTAACTGAAAGCCCAAATGCTAAGTTTCATGGCTATAACTTGAGAAATGAAGGACTTTCATACAAACTTTCAACCCCAATTTACCCCTTTGGGGGTGGAATTTCGAAAAACTGTGAAATACGTATTTCTTTATTTTTTACCGAAAGCCAAAATACCAAGTTTCGTTGATATAACTTGAGAAATGACGGACTTTCATACAAACTTTAAACCCCTATTTCACCCCCTTAAGGGTCGAATTTTGAAAAATCCTTCCTTAGTGAGCGCCTACGTCACAAAAGGAACCTACTGTCAAAATTTCAAGTTTCTAGCCACAGCGGTTTAGGCTGTGCGTTGATATATAAGTCAGTCAGTCAGTCAGTCAGTCAGTCAGTCAGTCAGGACTTTGAATTTTATATATATAGATTATTTTTTTTAATTATTCTTTTTCACTTCTATCGGCATATGACTGCCAATTCTTTTTTATCTGTATGTAAACAGTGTCAAGGGAAGTCTTCCAATCCTCACTTGTCCAGCGCGCTTTAGCTAAACAAACTGTTCATTTTCAAAGGAGAACCGTACTCCAGTAACTAGTGGGCCAGCAATGGGTTGTGAATTGTGATCGTGATGATGATGATTAACTTTATTAATAAGTAATATAATAATTGGTAGTTAATATACTTAATAAGTAATAATTTGCTCTAAAAATATTACTTAAGTAGGTAGGGGAGACCGGGGATGGTTTGCTATAGGGGCAGGTAGACTAAGCGACAATAACTCGCCACTATCACGTGTTTTTCATCATCCAATCATGAGTGACGATGGCTCCCCGCGACCCGCTAACTTGTGCGAAGTGAGCCGCCGCAGTCGCGCGGCGTTCGTGAGTGGCATCACATTTTGTATTTTTGGTCTCGGTAAGTAACTTTTTTCGTTCGTACTTTTTTTGTTATTGTGTCTGTGGATCTGTTAGAAACAATGTTGTTGTTATGCCTAATGTAAATATGATAGTTTTACTCTATATTACACAGTATTGCTTCCATGTTAGTGCCAAAGTTTGCATATGATACGCAGTTAAAATTCAAAATGGCGTCAGGGGATGGTTGACCAATTTTTTTCGGGGTAGGTAGACTTATTAGTCATCCAACCCCTTTAAAATAAGTTTAAAATTTTATACTTATTTTAAAGAATTGAGTGTTAATGTGATTGACATTAACCATTAGCACACACAATTCTTCATCAATGTAAACACTATTATAGTCTTCTCTCACATACTAAGTAAATTACAGTTGTATTTTTACAGAAAAGGAGGACGTACATAAGAAAATCTGAAAGAAGAATCTGAAGATCTGAAACATCACCCGATGTACCAAAAGATATCCTAGAAAGAGCTTGCCATGCAGTAATCTTCGATAATCTATATATATAAAATTCAAAGTCCTGACTGACTGACTGACTGACTTATATATCAACGCACAGCCTAAACCGCTGGTCCTAGAGACATGAAATTTGGAGGGTGTGTTCTTTGTAAAGAGTAGGTATCCACTAAGAAAGGATTTTTCGAAATTCTACACCCAAAGGGGTAAAATAGGGGTTGAAAGTTTGTATGAAAGTCCGTCGTTTTTCAAGTTATAGCCATGAAACTAATTGGTATTTGGGCTTCCGGTTTAAAATTATGAAATACGTATTTCACGATTTTTGTAATTTCTATCCCCAAGGACGTTAAATATACTAGTTTGTCCTTCACTCACGCGGCAACAGAGCAACGGATCGACGTGATTTTTTATGGGTATAGATGAGGACCTGGGAAGTGACATAGGCTTCTTTTTATCCCGGAAAATTAAGGAGTGGCTGTGGGAATTAAAAACTTATGCCACGCGAACGAAGTCGCGGGCATAAGTTTTTAAGAGACTGATTGTTCTTTTTCATTATTAAGTTAATTTTTAGTAAAGAAGTTTTCTGTTTTCAGAGTTTATACTTTATAATATTAGATACTCACAAGTTTATGTATGTTGAATAATATTTTCATGAAAGCAATTTGATCTGTGATCACCAATTTATTAGAATAATTCAAGTTACAATTAAGTTTGAAACAGAAAGTACAAAAATTAATCTTACTTATCGTAAATTTAAGTTTTTTTTTAAATAGTTTAAAAAGTGACTTTTACCTTTAGTAAAGTTCTTTATTAACCGAGAATGGATCTCAAATTTAAGTTTGTTTATAATTAAATAAAAAGTTTCTATCATTTAGTACATTTTAATGTTTTATTTTATACTTATCCTCTTTATTTACACTAATTACTGCCTAGGTCAACCTACCCCATGCTTATGGCCAACTTACCCCGGATATGGGGTAGGTTGACCAAGCGTCAGGGGTTTAGAAAATCGACTAAATAAGTATTATAATGATAAATATATAGGTTATAGATTAGTATTTTAGGTACCTGAATAGTTCTTCTATCTGTATCAACTATTGTTTTCGTTATATTAAGTTAAACATCAGAGATATACGAGCTTAAGTCAAAAGTTAGTCTACCATCCCCGGTCTCCCCTACTAAGTAGTTAGGTACTTACATAAAATTTGAATTTCTAAATCAAATACCTAACGGATTATTTTAATTGAGCAGTAAGTAAATATTTATTTTTTACAAATTATTTCTTCAATTTTGTGCAATAGGTCCTGTGCGCTTGCTTGTTTTAACCCCTGCGCGCCTGATCGTATTTTGATCTCGTGAATAGGTTTATATTAGTTTATAATCATGATAATCTCCTACAATTTTTATAGATCTTACTATACATCTAGGTCAAATGCTGGTTTTAATGTTTCACCTATTTCTTTACGATTTCAGAGATGCAAGATACAAACAATCTTTTGAAGTTGGTTTTGGTAACATACCTAATCTTTGTTTTTTGTGACCGATATCTCTAAACTCATTTTCACGCGAACCCATTGTTTTGGCACAATTAAATAATAGGTAGGTACATCAACGTAATTAGTTCGCGTCTGTTGCAAACAAAACAATACTTATCTGCACACGTAATCAACATCAGAAATCAGACCCTGTGTTACAAAACATGTGGATTGTGATTTCTGAGGTATCTTTACCTACAGTCAACAAAGCAAAAATGAGGAGAGGACCCATATCTAAGCCACTAATCTTAACTTTAACCAATGATGATATGTCGTACCTACCTATCATACTAATATTATAAATGCGAAAGTGTGTTTGTTTGTTGGGTTGTCCTTCAATCACGCCGCAATGGAGCAACGGATCGACGTGATTTTTGGAATGGCTATAGGTAGTTGAGGACCTGGATAGTGAGAAGTAAAAAAAGCCGCTCCACTACAGCCCATTAACGTCCCACTGCTGGGCACAGGCCTCCACTCTCATAGGAGAGAGGGATTTAGAGCTTAGACCCACCACGCTGCTCCAATGGCGGGTATATGGCCTTGGTGAGATAGTGAATTTTTCAAAGTGACTTTATTTGATGATTCGAACCTTTTATTTTCAAGATTCAAAATGCATGGTTTGTCTGGAGGAGATCACTTTTAGTGATGGCCCTTCCACACTTTGTTTTCTGTACCTACCTAACCTACCTATAGTTCGCGCGCGCGTTGAATGCAGAGTAAGTGGATGTTCCGATACAAGCACTGCGAGCACTGTTCAGTGCTCTTACTGGGGACTTACAGTGCTCGCAGTGTATTTCGGAACACACCCTAAATGTATTGTGTCACCATCATTGATGTAGAATTTTAGTACAGTATTTCTATTTCAATGGTCACCATAGGTACATTTGCTCTGCATTCAGCTCGCGCGCAAACTGTACTTGTTTACTTTATATCATTATGTTTGTGTGGCATTATAGAATTTATCTAGGTAGGTACCTATCAATCTTTTTAAATTATACCTACCTACGTGCTTATAGCCATATGATTTCGGAATTTCCTTCTAAATGTAAGTAGAAAATTAAGTATTATAAGTACTTAGGTATATGTACTATGTAGGTAGGTAGGTAGGTACCTACTAGGTAGGTATGATATCATCAAAGTGGGGTTTAAAATAATTAGAAATGAAAATTAGATTCAGTAAGTAGGTACAAGTACCTACTTACTGAATCTAATTTTCATTTAAGTAAATACTTAATAAAATTGCAACACCATGCAAGACTAGTAACAAAAACACTTGAAACAAAAAGTGCAGTAGCCACTAGCCAGTAAGTAGCCTTCATTGAAATTTATTTAAAATAGCCGAAAATAGAATAAAAACTGATTCAAGAAAACGCAGAAATAGTTTCAATGCAAATTGGCCGGTACAAACCAACTTTTTTATTTATTTACCTAGGTATTTAGGTACAAGTCGGCTTTTGAGTGCAATTTCATCTGGTGGTAAGTGAGTACCTAAAGGCTTGCCAGTAGTCTCCTAACTAGCCACGACCGAAGCACCGAAGCCTCCAGACTGAACCGCTAGGAACAAATACCTACCTATTTATAGTTCACCTGCAGTCTGCAGATAACAGAACTTTTTCTACGTTTTACCAAAGCTCACAAAACCAGAACCCAGGGCAATGATCCTAGTCAAAAAAAAAAGAAAACATTTAAAAAGTAACGGCTTTCTCCGGTCTAGTAGGCACCAGCACCACTCACCATTGGAGCCGAAAAAGTCCTCTTTCTCCATTATTTCATGCTGAAAGCCATAAGCAGGCAGCCAAGCATGCGAGCCAGGCGGCTCTGGCCAATCCGAAATGCGAATCTCTTCCATTGCCACATGAAAACTTCACACTACACACTGCACTCCACTGGCGTTCAAAACATCACATTAATACACACGAGCATGCATGGAAGACTATGGACTACCTCGTACGTCCATTAGGTTTTCATTTAGGACGATAACGGTGTTTGGATCAGTCCGCTTTGATAGCCACGTACGGTTTTGTTGACGTGCGCACGCGGCGGGGTGCGGCGGTAAACTAAACTGGAACTGGCGGTGGCGTAGGGCTGCCAACTCGATGCCGTAGTTGTTACATGCTGAAGAATTTCCGAAACTAATAAAGACAAAAGGTAGTAGAAAAACTGCTGATTTTCAAACTTTTTAGTAGTCCTTATACTTACTAGCTGATGCCGGCGACTTCGTCCACGTGGATGAAGGTTTTTTAGTTCCCGCGGGAACTCTTTAATTTTCAGGGATAAAAAGTAGCCTATGTTTTATTCTAGGCTATAATCTCTCTCTGTGCCAAATTTCATCCAGATCCGTTCAGCCGTTCTGGCGTGATTGAGTAACAATCGCGTGAATAATTCTTCTATGTCAAAATCCCTTCTTTGTGGACGTCTACGTTGTAACTTGTAACGTAGAGAACGTACACGTAAAAAAAATTCAAGGGATCTTGATCGGTATGACATGTACGTTGATATGTCAGTCCGTCATTTTCTTCTTTAGGGGCATTAAAATAGTGCCATACTTAGCACCGAAAATGCTGAGTTGGCGAAATTCGAGTGACGTGCAACTGCCGACATGTCGACATGCCGAATACCGGTCCTGGCAGCAGGCCCTGGCGCGCGGTCGGACTCACGCAACCCTATTGGCTCGTGTGAATAAACTTTTTCAACCAGTTTTTGAACTTTTTGCAATGACTTCTGTCGTCGATTGCCCAAGTGTTTTGATTCTTGGGCAGGGTACGAGGCAAGGCCATCATCGTGGCCCAAAACACGCCCAAAACGATGCGATAAGCATGAGAAGGATAGATTTATTCAAAGGTCAAAGGCGAGTGCTGCCAAATGAAACGGGACCGGCATTCCGGCCCAGAAGCTTGCAGGTGCGCTCAAAACCTATTATTACGTGCTCATTTTACAACACTAGTGCTACAAGCTCGGAAAGGAGGGTATACCTCTTCAATTAACAGCAGTTACTGCTGACTTCAAGTACTTGTAAGTGGTACGTAAGGTAAGTATAAGTACCTTTTCATTGACACCACTTATCCGAAGCTTCAGTCTTTAATTATTGTGATGGTAAAACGACTAGTACCTACCTCATTAGTATTTCTGGTCTTCATAATCTACTTTCTACTTAAGGCTAGTACGAGTATGTTTGGTGGTTACTTTGGTTGTTTTCTCTTTATGTCACACTAGATGATGCCCGCGACTTCGTCCGCGTGGATTACGTTTTTTTGATTCCCGGGGTAACTCCTTAATTTTCCGGGATAGAAAGTATCCTATATCCTTCCCCGGGATGTAACCTATCGCTATAGCAAATTTCATCAAAATCGGTAGAATAGATGGATCGTGAAAGCGTAGGAGACAGACAGACAGACAAACAGACACACTTTCGCATTTATAATATTAAGTATGGATTTAACTTGTACTTTATGCTAAATCAATAGTGTCATGCCCTCTGCCCCGAAGGGGGATAGATGCTGAAGTCCTATGGGACCATGTTATTTGCTTGTTTATCTTATATCGGCAGACGAGGCCGTCTTGCATGCCGAAGATGTTGGTTGTGTGAGGTTTCCCAATGCCCATCCTCAGGGTGCAACATGTCTTATATCAAGTAGGTACCTATCAAGTATCAACCTATACCTGTACAATAGTATATTTCATTACAAGTGTGGAAAGGCTGTCATTGCAAAGAGTTCCGACAAATGTCTACCCGAGCCGAGGCGCAGCCGAAAGCGAGGGTTGACAGTCGGAACAAGTTGCAATGACGGTTCCGCACGTGTACTGAACGACTATTTTTAATACAGTTGCGAAAAAATGAAGCAATTTAATAAAATAATAAAAACACAATAAACTCAACTAACTTAACATTTATTTCTTATAAAAGTTATAATTCACATATTACATTGAAATTGGTACAGTTTTTTATACTTTTTTTTGAGACAAACTATTATTAATTTCGTATGATTGTTCATGTATATTTGTCATACAATGGCGTTTGCTAGTTGATGGAGTTGGATCTGATGAATTATCATTATCAACGAAGGTAGATGGACGAACGTTCTCTGCAACATGTGAAGGAGACGGACTGGACCTTAAATTAATGGAGTGTGTGATTTTTTTTCCAGTTTCTAGTTTGTTGCATTTTCAGCATACTTTTTATCATCGAAAATCTCGACCATAACGTAGAAGGTTTTAATTTTGCTGAGAGTTCGGAGAAGTATGCAGTGCCGTAAATAGCCTTTTCTGCGCCCTGTGCGAGCCTCTTTTACTGCGCCCTCGTTTTTTTTTTTTAGATATTATAGGTACCCTAGCTAAAGCAATGCTATGTATAGGCCTACTTTATTTCATTCAGGGAAATAAAATAAAGCACAAGGACCTTGGTGTTGGTGGACCAATTATCTAATATTTTGGAAAAAAGTTATTTTTTTAAAGAACTAGAACTGATGTGGGCAAACAAGCAGACGAGCTATTTAAATGGACCCACCCTGATGCTTAAGATTTAATTTTTGGGCCACTTTGATCTTCATACTTCTATACTTATATTAAAACTGTAACAGGTCCAATTCTGTACATTGAATATATTTTGAAAATTTTTTTTGGAGGGCACTCATTATTCGATACTGAAGTCAAAATTTTTTTCAATTTTGCAATTTTTTTCAATTCTGCAATTTTTTTCATTTTTGTCTGTCTGTCTGTATCTTGGCCGCGCATCACGCCGAAACTACTGAATGAATTCAAACGAAACTTGGCACGATTTGAGCCCATTTTACGAGGTAGGACATAGGATACTTTTTATCCCGAAATTCTACCTCCGAAGGGGTGAAATAGGGATTGAAAGTTTGTATGAAAGTCCTTAATTTCTCAAGTTATAGCCATGAAACTTGATATATGAGCTGCGGGTTGAAAATGAAATCATGTGTTTCCTTTTTTTCCAAAATTCCACCCCCGAAGGGGTGAAATAGGGGTTGAGAGTTTGTATGAAAATCCTTAATTTCTCAAGTTATAGCCATGAAACTTGATATATCAGCTGCGGGTTGAAAATGAAAACATATGTGTTTCACAGTTTTTCAAAATTCCACCCCCGAAGGGGTGAAATAGGGGTTGAGAGTTTGTATGAAAGTCCTTAATTTCTCAAGTTATAGCCATGAAACCTGATATATGAGCTGCGGGTTGAAAATGAAAACATATGTGTTTCACAGTTTTTCAAAATTCCACCTCCGAAGGGGTGAAATAGGGGTTGAGAGTTTGTATGAAAATCCTTAATTTCTCAAGTTATAGCCATGAAACTTGACATATGAGCTGCGGGTTGAAAATGAAAACATATGTGTTTCACAGCTTTTCAAAATTCCACCCCCGAAGGGGTGAAATAGGGGTTGAGAGTTTGTATGAAAGTCCTTAATTTCTCAAGTTATAGCCATGAAACCTGATATATGAGCTGCGGGTTGAAAATGAAAACATAATAATATGTGTTTCACCGTTTTTCAAAATTCCACCCCCGAAGGGGTGAAATAGGGGTGGAGAGTTTCAAGTATGAAAATCCTTAATTTCTCAAGTTATAGCCATGAAACAGCATTTGGGCTTTCGTTAAATATGAAGAAGTCACGTGTTTCACCATTATAGGGGGATTATACCGTGGGATAGTAATTTATGCTACTTTTATCCTGGAAAATTAACTGAAAAACTTATTCCACGCGGACGAAGTCGCGGGCATCAGCTATAAAGAATATATGTACATACATACATACATATACATAGGCTACTTTTTATCCCGGAAAATTAATGAGTTCCCGCGGGAATCGAAAAAACTTAGTCCACGCGGACGAAGTCGCGGGCATCAGCTAGTCTATAATAAAATAACACCCTGCAAAGTTTAAGTATTTCACAAACATTCAAAAAACCTTCCTTATTGAGCGCCTACGTCACAAAAGGAACCTAGTCAATATTTCAAGTTTCTAACCCTAGCGGTTTTAGGCTGTGTGTTGATGTATATTATATAGGTAGATAGATTTTAGTTACTTCGGCATGATTGTGCAAACCGGCAGATTATGTTATTCCCGTGATCCGTGAATAATTTTCTTTCTTCCTAAAAAAAACCCGTGCTCGAGAATGTACAGGTGACATTTTTTTTTGCAAGTTTGTTACTATTAGGTCACGCTAAAATCGTCAGATTATTTGAATGTAGACCTACTCTTGCGCTCGAGTATTTCTGATGATCGATTTTTTTTTAACTATTCTGATCTGCTGTTCTAGATAGACCCATCAATATAGAGAGATATACGATGAAGGTACTCTATAGGGTCCAAAGAATCGCCCCTTATATTAATCTGAGGCGCTGGAGTAAATCCAAAAATCCCCTCTTTGGCTCGTAGCCGGCCGGCCGCTTAAACACTTAATACGCTCGTGCGCTGCCAAAAAATGAGCGCGATGTTTTGTCTAATTTAACAGACGTTTATGATGATACTGGCATGTAGGTACGTATGTGTTGGAATCGAGCACTAGGGGCGCAGCGGGAACTTATCAGGAGCAAACCGAAATAATAAAAGTCCTGTCTGGTCTGGCCATTCTTGCGCCCCCCAGAGTCTACGCCCTGTGCCTGGGCACCGGTGGCACCGCCCTATTTACGGCACTGGAAGTATGCCAACATAACATTTTCTGAAAAACTATTTGCTTTTTTCTCTTCTCTCCACGCAATAAGTTCGTCGTATGTAGATATGTAGCGACTTTTTGACTTTTCCGGTAAAATGTTCTCCGAAGCATTTTGAGCAATTATACTGAGTTCCGGTGGTGTTAATTCAAAAAAACTAGGGTCGAAATGACTCATTTTGTGCAACAAACAACTAAACTCGCAAAGAAAATTTCTGAAAAATGGCGCCAACCATAGAATATAAGCAGAGTTTTTTTTTTCTTCACCCATTCTGGTAGGCAAAGGGAACTATGCCCATACAGCCAAGTCTTCAGTAGAATTTTTTTATTGATATGAAATGAAAATGAAATTTAATGAGATGAAATGAAATGAAACCTAACCAAACTATTGAAACAAATTAGTAGCTTCTTTTCAGAAATATACGTATTTGCATGAATCATAAAAACTTCTATGAATTTTTTTAGTAAAAACTTCATGGTTGGTTTTTCTTTTTAATAGACATTATTTTGACAGTTGGGAAAGAGAACGCACGAGTTCGGGAAAGGTAAAAAAAAAGCACGAGTATGTAATAGCCCACATCCCGAACGCTATACGTCCCTGCAATACGCCACTTTTTGAGCAACTGTATTAAAAAATTTCTTTAATACGAATTGAAAAGATGAGCCGTGAAAACGTTGCAGACATACCTACTGATTACTGAGACACTATCGCATTCATATTATTACACTAGCTGATGCCCGCGACTTCGTCCGCGTGGACTAAGTTTTTGCGATTCCCGCGGGAACTCATTAATTTTCCGGGATAAAAAGTAGCCTATGTATGTATGTATGTATGTATATTCTTTATAGCTGATGCCCGCGACTTCATCCGCGTGGAATAAGTTTTTCAGTTAATTTTCCAGGATAAAAAGTAGCCTATATTACTATCCCACGGTATAATCCCCCTATAATGGTGAAACACGTACTTCTTCATATTTTAACGAAAGCCCAAATGCTGTTTCATGGCTATAACTTAAAAAATTAAGGATTTTCATACAAACTCTCAACCCCTATTTCGCCCCTTCGGGGGTGGAATTTTGAAAAACTGTGAAATACATACGTTTTCATTTTCAACCCGCAGCAAATATATCAAGTTTCATGGCTATAGCTTGAGAAATTAAGGATTTTCATACAAACTCTCAACCCCTATTTCACCCCTTCGGGGATGGAATTTTGAAATACTGTGAAACATATATGTTTTCATTTTCAACCCGCAGCTCATATATCAAGTTTCATGGCTATACCTTGAGAAATTAAGGATTTTCATACAAACTCTCAACCCCTATTTCACCCCTTCGGGCTTCGGGGGTGGAATTTTGGAAAACTGTGAAACACATAATATGTTTTCATTTTCAACCCGCAGCTTATATATCAAGTTTCATGGCTATAACTTGAGAAATTAAGGACTTTCATACAAACTCTCAACCCCTATTTCACCCCTTCGGGGGTGGAATTTTGAAAAACTGTGAGACACATATGTTTTCATTTTCAACCCGCAGCTCATATTATATCAAGTTTCATGGCTATAACTTAGAAATTAAGGACTTTCATACAAACTTTCAACCCCTATTTCACCCCTTCGGGGGTAGAATTTCGGGATAAAAAGTATCCTATGTCCTACCTCGTAGTATGGGCTCAAATCGTGCCAAGTTTCGTTTGAATTCATTCAGTAGTTTCGGCGTGATGCGCGGCCAAGATACAGACAGACAGACAGACAGACAGACAGACAAAAATGAAAAAAATTACAGATTTGGCTTCAGTATCGAATAATGAGTGCCCTCCAAAAAAAATTTTCAAAATATCTTCAATGTACAGAATTGGACCTGTTACAGTTTTATTATAAGTACCTATAGATATTGAAAATACTAGATGATACCCGCGAATTCATTCGCGAGGATTTACTTTTTTTTATTTCCGCGGGAACTCCTTAATTTTTCGGGTTGAAAGGAACCAAATTTCATCAAAATCGGTTCAAAATATGGGCCGTTACAGCTTAGCAGACAGACTTAAAGACAAATTTCGTATTTATATTAGTATGGATATGGATTGTTGAAAATGCAATTTACTTTTTGATAATTAAAAACTTATTTGGATTCAGGCCTAGGTTCTCTAAATAATAATATCTTTCAAAAATTCAAAATTCTGAATCCAAATGTTTTTTATTCAAATAAACTGTTACAAGTACTTTTGGATGGTCAAGTGAAACTACCACTGGTTCGGTATGCCATTCCAACCAAAAAGAACCAGCAAGATGTTCACCAAACATCTTACGCTAACCTCTTAAAAATTAAAACGATTAATACAAAAATACTTGTAGGTCGCACAAGGCAGCAGACGCCAGGTGCCCTCAGAGCGGATGTCGGGCGGTCGGGCCGCGCTATCGCAGAACTAGATTTACTCCGACAACCCGCCGTGCCTTCGTCGCATAATGCATTTCAAGACAATCTTCTATTTGTACCGGTTGTGTAACCACTAGGGTTGTCAACTACACTAGTAAATATAAAACCTACTTGTAATTTAACCTCACAGTTAGGTCGCCAATGCAGTAGATGACAGGTTCCCTCATGCCAGAGCGTATGTCTGGCCGCGCTATCGCAAAACTAGATTTACGCCGACAACCCGCCGCGACGTGCCATTGCATTTGAAGACAATCCACTATTTGTACCTGTTGTGTTACCTAGTGTTGTCACTTGTCAACAATACTTTGACTAATATCTAGAGTTGAAACCATTTTAGCCAAAAATATCACATCTACAGGCAATAGGCATAGCCGAAATAGGTTCCAACAACGCAAGGCGCTTTTTAAAAAAAAATATAATATAGGCTAGCGCTTGGATGCAATCAGACTTGCTAGCAAGTGGTGATGCAGACTAAGGTGGAGCGCGCTTGCCTAGAACTTAGACGATGCCTATTCACTCTTGATTTGAAGGTACCTATATTAAAAGAGGAGGGGAAAACGGAAGCCGGAAGGGCATTCCATAGCCTAGCGGTTCGAATTCGAAACGAGGAAGCAAATCGCTTCGTACGATCCCGCGGAATTTCCACTGCGTAGGGTGCAGACTTTGTCGGTGCCTTGCAGTTCGATGATAAAAAGGTGACGGAGGAACCAGAGGCTTATTTGGAAAGGATACGCTTACATCGCCTGGCACTTTGGTGACAGGTTTAACCAAAGATTACAGCCTGTTTCTGTGATCTGTGGGTTAAAAATTAAAACCACGATTAACCACCTCGAGTCAAAAAATATTATTTTTATAAACATTTTGATGTATATGAATTGCTTTTCTTCATTTTGAAATGGTTTTAGTAAGAAGTGAGTGATTGATAAGTTTAGTCTGTTGTGTATTATTTAATTTTTGAAAAAAGGTAATAACACCTAATGTAAAAATAAAAAAGTAAACATGATGTGTTCTCAAGTGTCCATTCAATTAATAGCTCCCAATACTATTATTTAAAAAAGTTGGCAGCCCTATCAACCGCCCGCCCGCTGATCTTGCTTTAATATGATCACGTCATAGTAATTTGGTTTGTAGTTTGGGTTACTTTCAAAAATGTATAAGAATCGTGTTCTTTAGTAGTACACGATTCACTAAGAACTTCCGAGTTCCGACAGGTTTATTTCCTTCCGGGCCCACTTTTCGCCTAACGCCTTTAGAGAGGTTCTGACATAATCACAAACTTGTGGCGTGGCGCCAGATGAACCTTATTTAGAACTGGATGATGATTAAGCTTTTTTATTCCCGCGGGAACTCTCTAATTTTCCGGGATAAAAAGTAGCCTTGTCCTTCCCCGGGATACCACCTGCCTCTATGCCAAATTTCATCAAAATCGTTTGAAAAGATGGGCTGTGAAAGCGTACCTAGCAGACAGACAGACAGACAGCAGGGCAAGCATGGGCCGGAGATAAAATTTATATCCCCTGATTTTATCCACTGACAAGAGGTAAAATTAACTTATCCACTTCTCAGAGCACGGCAACAGGGGAGAGGAGAAGTTTATCCCCGTTTGAAATTTCACGTGGACTCGGGGGACTATTTATCCACCGTTATTTAGCGTTTTTGTTTATTTATTTAGGAATAAAAATTTTATCCTTTAATCGGGGAGAAAATTGTCTGGGCCCATGCTAGGGGGGCAGAAGGACGGACAGACAGACAGACACACTTTCGCATTTATAATACTGATGCTTTTAGGGTTTCGTACCCAAAGGGTAGCAATGGCCCCCTATCATCACATAAGTTATATGTAGATATCCGAATATCCGTATATCTACCTACTAATACTAAACCTCCGCTGTCCGTCCGACCGTCCGTCCGTCTGTCTGTCAGCGGGCTGTATCTCATGAACCGTATAAGGCGCCTACCTTACCTACCTAGTACGGAGTACCTACCTCTAAGGCATCCTTAGAATTCGATGCTCAGCACGCTAAAGTATCTACAGCCACAGAATAGGTAATAGGTAGCTATTACCTATTCCGTGGCTGCAGATACTAGTGTATACTGTAGGCTGTAGCACGCTCCATATTTTGAAAGCAGCCTTAGCAAAGGTTGCTCTCTATTATTCGACTCGACCTATTTATCCGGTCGAGTCCCAAAAGAGGAGTAGATTCTGTACCTAAGTAGGTTAGTGATTTGTTCTTTTAATATTTTTTCCTAGTCTTATTCAGATACAAGCTTACACTTAATTGGAAAAAGGAAATATTGAGCCATGTAACATGTTCATAATAAACCACGCCTAACAGGCTTTTTGAATGCTAATGCATTTCGATGGTAAACCACGATAAAAAGCCGATAACTTTTATTACTCTGCCTGCTTTAAATACAAATATTTTTCATAATCACGCAATAGGTCAGATAATCGTGTGCATACAGACTACGATTTCTCCTAATTTTTTCTAAGAAAGTTCTTGAGGAACGCATGCGATCGTGATCCGTATATGATGAAAGTTATTTCCCTACATGGAGAGAACGTTACATGTAGTTTACTGTGTGAGAGACGGTGTCAAGATTTCTAATGCATCGAGCCCCAACGTGAAATCTCTTGGATTCCTTTTAGAATGTTACGTATAATAATTTTTCTAGTGAGCGCCCTAGTGTGACTAAGAATAGTTTACGAATTTAGATCGACATTAGTTAATTTAATGGCTTTGAGCCAAAATGATATGCTGCTTTTTCAATTTATGTGATAGGTATCTAATTAAATTATTTGACCATAAAATTAATCGATGAGATATCCCATTCCCGTTTTCGAAAGCGTGCATTCCCAATGCGAAATTCTAAAATCTTCAAAATTTTCTCGGAGATTCTTGATATATACCTACGTCACACCCGGGCAAATAATCACAGCTTTACCTGGTGGATAGAGACCATGAATAATTAAAGCTTTGGGCTCAGTACATAGTTCTTTCTTAATACTGACTACTGAAATACGTTATACGAGTATTATAAGGAACTCCCGTGCAAAAATGCTCCGGTGCATGTGAGCCAGTTATTCGTCAGTTCGTTAATATTTTGTCACAAATTCTATACTCTGAAAGTCTTGCAGCTGTCGCTTTGACTATGATACCCACGTTGCTTGCAATTACGATTGCTAATGTCACGCGATGTTTGGGGTCAAACATAAATAATTATTTGATTATAAAACGTGCTTGGATCGTGAGAGGTGACTTGTAGATAATAAATTGTGGGATGCATGATTGCATGAGTACTTAATTAACTCAAGCTAAGTATAAGTTGGTATTCTGCGGTTTGAACATTTTGTGGAGCCTTCAGCTTCTTATGTAGACTCCGTATCACGAAATTGCATTTTATATACTTCACATACATTAGTAGACATCTACTGTCATACATTAATTGCATAAACATGCTACTACAGCGGCTAGCTCGAGGGGACTCTTTGGGGAGAGTCTAGCATAGGCTTATAATATTTTTAGGGTGTTCAACTGCATCCTTAGGCTCCATACAGTTAGTTACCTATCACAATAAATTATAATGAACTAGCTGATGCCCGCGACTTCGTCCGCGTGGATTGAGGTTTTTCGGTTCCCGCGGGAACTCTTTAATTTTCCGGGATAAAAAGTAGCCTATGTGCTATTCCAGACTATAATCTATCTCTGTGCCAAATTTCATCCAGATCCGTTCAGCCGTTGGAGCGTGATTGAGTAACAAACATCCATACATCCATACATCCATACATCCATCCAAACTTTCGCATTTATAATATTTATTTGATTCTTAAAGTTAGGATTTTAGAAAACTCAAAAATTGTTTCATCTTTTAGCTTGTACTCTATAAGTTTTAAATAAGTAGGTACCTGTTAGACGAATCGATAGACGTTGTGGTCTCAAGGTGCTAGAATTGGCGACCTAACACCGGAAGCCCCTAGATCCTAGATCCAGACGTCATACTTTAATCTGTGTTCCAGGTGCTGCAAGACCGCTCCGTGAGGAAGGCCCTACAACAGACTACTGTGGAGTGTGGACGCCTGTCGCTTGGCGATGTCATTCTATTGCGCTGCAGGTTGTGTTGTACCGCGTCGTACAAATAGTGGCAGTAACAGCTAATAATATCTAATCAGTAATCTGTACTAGCGAAGGCAACGCACATATTACTTACTAGCCGAAAATTGGCAATCGATTCTCACTATACATCAATAAATAATTAAAAACAGATTTGCACCTCTAAATGCACTGATTTCTAATTAAATTAGTATAAACATCGCTTGGTTTACATAAGTACATCTATGAGATACTTTTTTTTTGGTTTTGTTAATTTTTAATAAGTAAGGTACTCGTGCTCGGACGTCAAAGGCCCATTGTGAGAAAATGACAACAAATACCTAACCACTACCACTACAGCCCATTAACGTCCCACTGCTGGGCACAGGCCTCCACCCTCATAGGAGAGAGGGGAATTAGAGCTTAGACCCACCACGCTGCTCCAATGCGGGTTGGCGGGCTTTAACGACTATTATCATGTTAGTGATAATAAAATACCTAACAAAACATAGCTAATCCAATTTAAGTAACTTTCTCTCAAAATATATTCCTGCTCATTGTATGAAGAGTGAAGCCATTGAATTAATGCAAACATTCAAACAAAACAATGTCGAAAGGTCCCGCAAGCCCGCTGTCTGGCGGATCTGGCTACGAGCCAGCGAGGAAGTCTTTACTACGGTTTTTTACAACTTCACGTGCATGGGGTTCATTCTCTAAGTCCGACAGCTCGCTCGTAGCCGACGACAGCGTTGAAATCAATAATAATATTGGCGGACTTCTAAACAGTTGGTGACGTCGACAATCGACCTCGGCAGCTCAGAGGCTTATATTTTCAAGGTAAAAATTATTGCTGCAGCCTGCAGTGTAAAGATCGTAATCACCTCTGATTGGTTAACTTTAATACTTGAACCGCTATAGGCCAAAATCCACTGTCGCAGCACGAATACCATAAATTTAGCCAATCATAGCAATTGATGCTGTAACAATGATTGTTGCAGTTTTTATATAATCGGCGTCAGGCTGTAACTAATAATTAATGGTCTATACTCTACAATCTACATAATTATTTATTATTAAAAATGGAAAAAAGAAAAAACGGAGTAGAAGATAAGTAACAAAATAGTAAGAGCTTGCCAAAATTTTGCAGCAGCTTTATTTTTGCATTTTTCAGATTCTTAGTTTGAGTTAAAATACCTACCTTGCGCTGTATCGCAATATTAGAAAATAAGTGCTTGCTTAAAAATTAGCAAGCAATTACTAAAAAAAGCTGATTGCACAGTTTATTAATATAGTTTACTCACGCCAACTCGCGCGCACGTGATTTCAGAAGGCGTGAAATTAATGTCCAGAAAAAGTTTTAACAAACAAGATGATTTTGCTGTTTGTTTATTTTAAAACAACTTTTACTTAGGTAGGTACTTGAGATGCAGCTTTCGGTATAGGTGTCCAAAGAGATTTACCTGTTAAAGTAAAGAGACCATTCGCAACATTTTCAGACGACTCGCAGCTTTGGCCTATTTGTCAGTTGCGGCCCCTGAGGGCCCGCAAGATCACAATTATTAAATTGATTTTTTAAAGAGGATCTTTAAGCATATTATACTTCTAGTTATATAGGTATGCTATACCGATTTAACAGGCTCGCATTGGCATCTCATGTTAATGCCGTTTACGGATTTAATGTTAAGCATTACTTCCATGATAATAAGCAAATAGAAATGGCGAAGAAATACGATGTCCGAACCACAGAACATATAATAAGAGGTTAGAAAGGCGATGTGGGCGGGTCACGCGCGCCACTACGTTGAGCGAACGCTCAAACGTACCAAAAACACACCTCAGTCGGCCGCGGACTGTCTTGGGAAGTTTTACGCGCAAAAAAGTGTTTAAAATGCCTTTTTGCGCGGTAATAACCTGCAGAGCTAGAAGCCAAAATGTCAATGTGACTAATGGCAAGATATCTTTTCATCGGTAAGTACATTAAACCTTGATTTTAAATGATTTAATTGAAAATACTAAAGACATTATGTTTTCCTTCACTAGTGTGACTGGATCGCAAATTTGTATGTACATCGCTGGTGCGAACAACGCGCTCCAACAGAGTCATGTACGCGAGCGGCAATGTAAAGCGTAGTGCGTATGAACGATCAACTCCACTTGTTACCTGGTATTACCCAATAAGAGTAACTTGTCGATAGGGCTGAGTAGCATTTTTCCACCGTATCGGTAAATAGTTTATTTGTTTCTGAGTTTATTATTATGAACTTTTAATGATAGTTACAGATTTAGATTTTAATCATAAATGTTTGAAATATTGTTATAGTATTTTGTGTTTGTTGGTTTTGTTGTATAGTGTGTTTTAAATATTGTTGATGTATTCAAATAAAAACCATTTGTAAACCATAGTTGTTTTTTTATTTTATTTATTTCTTATAAAGAAACAGTAATAATTATAATCAAAAGAAATATCATTATGTATCCATACATTTTTTAATCTATACTTATAATAAAACTGTAACAGGTCCAATTCTGTACATTGAAGATATTTTGAAAATTTTTTTTGGAGGTCACTCATTATTCGATACTGAAGCCAAATCTGTAATTTTTTTCATTTTTATCTGTCTGTCTGTCTGTATCTTGGCCGCGCATCACGCCGAAACTACTGAATGAATTCAAACTTGGCACGATTTGAGCCCATACTACGAGGTAGGACATAGGATACTTTTTATCCCGAAATTCTACCCCCGAAGGGGTGAAATAGGGGTTGAAAGTTTGTATGAAAGTCCTTAATTTCTCAAGTTATAGCCATGAAACTTGTTATATGAGCTGCGGGTTGAAAATGAAAACATATGTGTTTCACAGTTTTTCAAAATTTCACTCCCGAAGGGGTGAAATAGGGGTTGAGAGTTTGTACGAAAATCCTTAATTTCTCAAGTTATAGCCATGGAATAGCATTTGGGCTTTCGTTAAAATATGAAGAAGTACGTGTTTCACCATTATAGGGGGATTATACCGTGGGATAGTAATATAGGATACTTTTTATCCTGGAAAATTAACTGAAAAACTTATTCCACGCGGACGAAGTCGCGGGCATCAGCTATAAAGAATATACATACATACATACATACTTTTTGTTCCGGAAAATTAATGAGTTCCCGCGGCAATCGAAACAACTTAGTCCACGCGGACGAAGTCGCGGGCATCAGCTAGTTTAAATTAAATAGTAAAATCTACAGACATAGAGTCCAACTTAAGTTAACAATATGAATATTGACATGCTGTCGACCGTACGAAAAATAAACATCGATAAAAAATATTTTAGTCAATCCCTAGCGTATGTTGCTGTTTTACACGACAACACACGCAAGTTTAAAGTTTCACTAGTGTGCGTAGCTTCGCCAATCGCAGCGCTTTTTTCTGCCTCACGCACACATGGGAACTCTCGTGTGTATTCGTTTAGATTAGTAGTAGTGAAGAATGGTGGGATCAAAACGGCGACAGCGGTTTCCGTACAAAATTTGCACTAGGGCCTTTCTAACCTTTCTTATGTGTTCTGTGGTCCGAACAGTCAGATTAGCTAACGTGTCTGTTTTCCTCGCTTGTCGGTTTATTCAAAGTTTAAATATCTTGTACTTTGTGTTTCTTTTTGGAAACTTTAACTACTTGTGTTTAGTTGTGTTTTGCTAAAGGTTTTGCTTGCTAGAATAATGTCTTGTCATTTTGTCATGACATTTATAGTCATATTTTCCCACATTATCCTAGATATTTTCAGAAGGGCTTTTTTATCTCGGTGTTGTTATGTTATATGCACCTTATTTATATCGCGTTTTCTTATACTGCAACAAATATATCTGACCCGGTGACAGCGTCTCTAGTAGATATGAAAAATAAAATTAAAAAAACGAATCAGGCATAAAAATGAGTTCCAATTTGGGCCGGGTCAGATACATGTCAGATAATATTGTTACTGTTACTTGTTACTTTGCGGAAGTCCATGACAATGAAAAAACTAAAAGTTTAATTTGCTATAATCCGCCACAGAAGGCAAATATCTATGTGGTACCTACAGTGGGTATCTTGAACTTGCAGCCACATAAACCCTCCAAAATACCCTCAACGTACCTACGTTTCGCGCATCCTCAGGAGATGTTGACTCTACAATGCACGATTGTAAACGATTTACAAGTGGTGTGGTTTTGTGGTGTGGACTGTGCTGAATATCGCCTGCTGCAAGTTCAAGATACTCACTGTACCACATAGATTTGCCTTCTGTGGCGGATTATAGCGAATTAATCTTCTAGTTTTTACATGTCAGATAAGTTTTACCGTATCTACCATGCTTTGGCGATAATTTTATAACATATTCCCACCATAACAAAGTATATATAATAATGTTATATGTTCATTTTCACACGGAGCAGTGCAACACCGCCGACCCAAATAAAATTCGTTCGAAACGAAAGCCTCCAACGAATTTAATTTGGGCCAACAACGGTTTACTAACTGCGTGACTCGCGTGTGTTATTGTTTCTATGAATCGAGGTTTTTGAGTTAATCTTATTAATTGCTTTTATTTATTAGCTGAATCTTAACCTAGTAATATTCTAGAGCAGGTGTATTTTCGCTCATGGACACGAAAGTATTGCGTTCTATTAAATTAGAAAAAATAAATACAAAAAATTTATGGTAAAAGTGAAGATATCATGCTGTTAGATATTCAAAATCAAAACTTAAATGCTACATGCTATAAATGTTTAATACAAAACTTGTTGAATTATCTATACTAATATTATAAAGAGGTAAAGTTTGTGAGTTTATGAGGTTGTAGTGGGTAGGTAATCTCTGGATCTAATGAACCGATTTTGAAAATTCTGGTACCAATAGAAAGCCACATTATTTGTGAATGTCATAGATTATATATTTACCCGAAAAATTAGGGAGTTCCCATGGGAATTTAAAAAACTTATTTCACGCGGACGAAGTCGCGGGCATCTGCTAGTATTTTTAGCAAGACATTGAGCAACGTCAGTCGTCCGTACTTTGATTTTGGCTTTTAAAGATCCTCCGGAATTAAACTCAAGATGTCGCTTAAGACACTGACACGACCTAACTGCTGTGACAAAACAGTAATTGGATACATTTTTTTATTCCACTACCCGTTAGCCCTTGACTGCAATCTCACTCGATGATAAGTGATGATGCAGTCTAAGATGGTAGCGGGCTTACTTGTTTGGGTACCGCAGTTATGCTAAAGTGGCTAAACCCATACCTCTAATCGGTTTCTACACGGCATCGTAAGTACCGGATCGCTAAATCATGGGCGGTACGTCTTAGGCCGTAGCTAGTTACAACCCGTAGTCCAAATTGTCCCAGCTGGGAATCGAACCCAAGACTCCCACTATATTGAACCACAGCGCCACGCCACCGCAACGCCAGGAAGGTACCACATCTGCATCCGCTGTTAATCCTAAAATCTACATGCATACGTTAACAGTAACACCCGTTAACTTTTAAATCGGGCCACAGATAATGCAAGCGGACTCGGGTAGATAGTAGACACGCGCGCAGAATAAATCCGTTCAGAAACAATCGGGCCGCGTGATGTTGAATGTGTGACCATTTGCCAACTACAGGTTAGATGTCCGAATAAAATATTAAGTACAAATTGCATTTCATTTAGGTACTGCAAGGCATCGATGTCTGTCTTATATGCTACTCTTCACTCTTAATTATATCGATCAATCCACGAAAAGGCGCCCTTGCATCTACACTCATATTAAATCCATGCTAACCCATACTAATATTATAAATGCGAAAGTGTGTCTGTCTGATTGTCTGCTACGCTTTCACGGCTCATCTGTTCAACCGATTTTGATGACATTTGGTACAGGGATAGGGTGTATCCCGGGGAAGGACATAGGCTAACTTTTAATCCCGGAAAATTAAAGAGTTCCCGCGGGAATCAAAAATCTTATTCCACGCGGACGAAGTAGCGGGCATCATCTTGTAAAATACTTGTGGTTCGCCCCGAACTGAGACCTCGCGGTATCCATAAACTATTACAGAGCGCCATCTATTGACATCATTATGAAGTTCTGTTTAAAATACTGAAGCTCATTAAAAATTAAATAATTTCGTTTCCTTATGATATTTATCTAATTTTAGTATTTGTTGTTCAAGTATAGGATATAATTCAAATACATAATTGATCAAGTTTCAGACTTCAGCCTTTCAGAAAATTGAGAGTTTTGAGGTCAACTTTGGACGTTAGTAAATCTCCACTTTCAAAGCCCCCCATTTCGTCAATTTTAGGGGAAAAATTCAAAAAAATATATTATTGGACTCTATTCCTAATTATCTTTAAAATGATATACCGCAACCCTATGTAACGATATAAAAAATATTTTACTTCTCTTTCGCTTCTATGAGAGCCCCCCTGAAATAAAGATTTTTATAACTTTTTAAGCCATATTCGGCTGGAGGCCATCGGTTTACATATTATACTCAAATTTGAAGTAATTACGTTCAGTAATTCAGAAGTTATAAGGCTATGACAGACGGACGGACGGACGGAGGACGGACAAGGGCAAATTCACTCAAGTAGACTCAGAGACCTTCGCTTCGCTCGGTCAATTAAGCAGGTACAATTGCATTTCATATAAGTACTGCAAGGTCTTACACGTGACTCTTCTATCCACGAAAACGCGCCCCACTCACATTCAATATTATATTTATTGTGATGGCACCATTAATCATGCAGTGGACGCTTGAATGTAAAAATATGGGTTTATAGGTAAGTAATAGGAAATAAATGTACCTGATAAAAACCATTAAACACACGGCTTTATAAAAAATAATTAATGTAGAGCAACTTTCCTGATGAGATGTAAAATAGTAGGGCGCGTATTCGTGTTTGTGGATTGAAAGAAGTATCGCGTATTCGGAAATGTGACTGACTAATTGGCTGAATTATCTATCAACTCACAGCTCAAACCACTTCTACGTCTAACTACGTCAAAGGACGTATTGTGCTGAAATTTGGCATTCAGATGACGTAGGCATACGCTAAGAAAGGATTTTTGAAAATTCAACCCATAGGGGAGTAAAATAGGGATTTGAAATTTATAAGAAAATCGAATTTTACGTGAGTGAAGCTGCGGGCAAAAGCTAGTCAAATAAATATTATAAATGCGAAAGTTTGGATGGATGTATGGATGGATGTTTGTTACTCAATCACGCCCCAACGGCTGAACGGATCTGGATGAAATTTGCCACAGAGATAGATTATAGTCTGACCAGACTCCAGACTATAATCTATGTAGCCTATGCAGTAGCCTATGTAGGCTACTTTTGTTCCGGAAAACTAAGAAGTTCCCGCGGGAACCAAAAAACCTCAATCCACGCGGACGTAGTCGCGGGCATCAGCTAGTAAACAATATATACCTACTTTAACTACCTAACTATTTTTTAAAGCATCTGTGCATTAAGCATGATGCATTGCATTCGTAGACTGGCGATGAGCCAACAGCCTTCAATTCGCATCGTTTTGTAGTCCGAGTTGAATGAGCTTTCACGTTTTTGCTCCTCTGTGTAGTTTGTACATAGGTACGGTCGACGTCAAAAATCCATACATAGCTTAAATGCTAATGCTTTGTGCAAGCAGTCTGTCTGAACTCTGTATCACTCATCCCCACAATATTTTTGATCTGTCCAAACTATTTACCTTGATTTCACAACATTAGGTTCAAACTATTACTATTCAATACTACTTAGATTATTGCCATAAATTGTCAACAATTGGGTATTTAACTCCTCCTTGCGTTGTGTTCCCCATTACTGAGGGTCGTGACCCCTTCCACCAATGATTCTTCTGTGGACATGGGTGGGTATTTAACTACTAGGTATTCAAATAAATTCCTTTTTAGTGATTATAAAATAGAATAGAGGATATCCCAAAAGTACTGATATCCACGTCCCCTGATAGTTTTATGTTAAATAACCATTTTAAACAATCGATTAAAGTAAAAAAGTGCGTCGAGCTTTAATGACGTCACATTTCAGAATTTCATATAAATCTCATACATAGGAGGCGTTTTGACGTTTGAAATAAAGTCGCTGATTTGCCTATTTGTCAAATACCCAATTGTCAACCTGCAAGATGAATATTATTTTTATAAGTTTGAGGGTGACTTTGTAACTAACGAGCCCCCTTGTTTGCTTATTCTATATGGACTATTGACGTTGACTGTACATACGCGAGGTAATGACAATTTAATAACGGACGCAGAGATGTGGATGTGCAAAATGATTTGTTATACGTCGACTAATGTGAACAGAATATTTACATTTCACACAAGTTTAATAATGTGTTATTGGTTGTAAATCACATTTAAGAGTTTCTTTATGAGAAAACTTACTGTAGGTATAGTGTGACTGAGTGATACATATTTTTATTCCCGCAAGTAATAGTAAAAGGTGAGAAGTTTTACAGGGCTGACCTACAATTTTAGGCACTCTTTGGAAGGAGTTATTATTATTATCCGACATGAATTTGACTCTCACGCCCGCATACAAAATAAATACATATAACGCCAAAAGTTGTACAATAAACTTACATAAATAAATAGAAATGAATAAACTTACATACACAAATACACAAATAAATAGTTGTAGCGGGCGGAGGATTACACCCCGGCAGGGGAGACCAGACGGCCGGGGGTCAGGGGGACAGGTTGAGAAACCGGCGGACTATCCTAGCCGAGTCTAGCAACACCGCTTTCTGCATCCTGGCTGCGAGTGAACTGCCACGGAACCCCAGCCGCCTCAGATGGTGAGCGAGGCTGACTGGGATTAACCCACTCGCAGATATGACGATTGGGATGGTTTCAGTGGACTCCACATGCCACATGGCGGAAACCTCGTGAGCCAGATCAAGATACTTACGCTTCTTCTCCGTCTCAGCTCTCACAAGGTTCTCGTCATATGGAATGGTGATGTCCACCAAAAACACCCGCGACTGTGCTCGGTCCAACAGCACGATGTCAGGCTTATTCGCTAGAATAGTCCTGTCCGTGATGATGGACCGATCCCAGTAGAGCCGGACTCCGTCACGCTCGAGTACAGGCACCGGTGTGTACTTGTAGTACGGCAACCTCTCATCCAGGAGACCGTACTTCAGAGCAAGCTCTTGGTGAAGGATTTTGGCCGCTTGGTTGTGTCTGTGCAGATACTCAGTGTTAGCAAGAGCCGAACATCCCGAAAGCACATGTCTGAGCGACTCACCGGGATGGCGACAGGCTCGACAGATGTCGTGAGTGCCATCCTTCAGAATGTACTTTCGGTAGTTCCGCGTCTTAACTACCTGATCCTGTATCGCACAGACAAAACCTTCGGTTTCCCCAAAGAGGTCACCGAAGCGCAGCCATTGCACTATTATTATTATTATACTCACATTATTATTGTTATTATTATACTCTTTATTTGCACCAAAAAAACAAAAAATAGAAAGAAATAAGAACACTCAGACATGATACAAAAGGCGGCCTTATCGCTTACTAGCGATCTCTACCAGGCAACCTTAGGAATAGGAAAAAATAAGGAAAAAAGGACATACTAATACATAAACCAATAATAAACATTAAAAAAAAAAAAACAACAATATTTATAAATAATAGACTAATATATATACTATAATTCAGTTTAAATAAGATAAATAGTTAATATAATTTTAATAATGTCTTCAGTTTGAAAGATAATAGTTTTTTACTGCATTTTTGAAAATGTCTAGTGTCTTTGATTGGCGTATAGTTAGTGGAAGTGCATTCCAAAGCTCAGTAGCTTGTACAGCGAATGAGTTTTTATAAAACTTCGTTTTATGAGGAGGGATTTTCAAAGTTAAAGTTCGGCACGGTCTTAAGTCGGATTGCACTCCAAGAAAACTGAATTTCTCCTTGAGGTAGGAAGGAGTTTTTAAGTGAAATAGCACACAGTACAGAAGAGAAAGTACATGCAAACAGGAGTTATTCTGGGTCATTGGAAACTTATTTAGGCCTCGTCAACCAGAACTTAGAAACCATTGGTGTCGAAGTTATTGCGGAATGCATCGTATTACCTACAAACATTAACTTAGTAAATCGATGCCTATTGCCTACAAAGGTCGTACATGATCCAGGTACAGAAAAATATATTTTAGTACTTATTGCAGCCCGTGCAGGATTTATATTTTAAGACGTAGAATCTACGTCGTAGACAGAATAAATAATAGTACAGGTAGTTAAACTTTGAATTGTCCACACGAGAACAAATATAATAATAAAGTACTTACGAGATGGTAATAAAACGCAACTTTCTTCGGCGCGCGTTGGTGACTGTACCTTTCATTTGGACTTACCTATTTGCCGTCTATAATAACCGGAATACCGGATGTTTCCGCATAAATAAAGCGTATCAGATTCTCACTTTTTTAATTTAACTATCAAAAATACCAATTACATATTATAAATAAATAAAGAAGGCGAAAACTTGCGATGGTTCCGTAATAAAAAATTAAATGAAAAGATTTTCGTTCTGAACCTATTTAGAAAGAAGAGTTCTATCCTAATAAAGATAATGATCAAGAATATTAAGCAGTCTTATTGTTTGCCAGGTAGGTATACCTATATAGAAAGATAGTTAGATAGATAGATAGAAAAACTATTTATTACACACACTTAAAACTAAGACAGTAAGCAAAAAGGTTAAAAGATAAAACAGAAGGGTGCGGTCTAATTGCTAAAGCAATATCTTCCAGACAACCCTTGGGGAGAAGAGATTACCTACACAACAATTATGTATAGGTTACACAACAATTTTATTATTGATTGAGAAGACATTGCAAGCTTGGCATGACGCGTTGGCATATTTTAAACTAAGTAATTAATAAAATTATTAATTGTTAGTTCCAGTCCCGACACATCTTATTAATTTGTCTTAAAATAAAATATAAGAAGTATGTAGTACCTAGTTAGTTCAGTATTTCTATACGGAATCCTAAAACTTGACTAATAAGTTAGTGACAGCCGTAAAATAAATATTTGATATCTCTTTGCATCAGTTAACAAGACGTAGAAATCAGGTTAATAAATACATAGTATTATCTGTAATCTCCCAACACCTCTAGTGATACAATTTCAATAAGCTTAGGATCATCGAAATATAGTCTAAGCTTAGGATGATACTTAGATATATTATGTTAGATTCGTGATGTTTTTAAAAAAAAGTGATTTTAAGATGTGAAATCGACTCTATGTACCTATCCAAAAGCAGGATGTTTATATAACATACAGTTTCTAAAATACCTACTTAACTTTAAAAGTAGTATTTTAATTTTCAAATATAATATGTATATATTTCTAATAATATACATATTAAAAAAACTAGCATCTATGTTGCATTTTAAATCAATTCAGTAGATCTATATCCTCTAAGGCCATTATAATATTATGTTAGTGTTAAGTATGGTAATTTATTTTCTAATAAATTCACTAGTTTCGGTTGAATACGTAATATTAAAAAATGAAAACATACTAAAAAGACAAATTCCATATATGAAATTATTAATTGAGGTAAAGGAGGAGGTAGGTTGAGGAGAAAGGTGATTTCAAGCGATGTGATGGCATAATATGACATCGAATTCGGCTTGATTTTGTTTCCACGAAGTGATAAATAAAAAAAAATTCAAAAAAAAATAAAAACCGACTTCAAAAACCACAAACACTAAAAAGTAAAAAATAATTTCATTTATTATGTATACAAGAGTTGATTTAGTTCTATAATAACATTTTTTGGAGTCGGTACCAATTAGCCGCATGAACCGTCTACCTACTCTTCATTATTGTTGACGTGACTCCACATTGGCACCGACTCCAAAGAATGTTATTATAGAACTAAATTAACTCTTGTATACATAATAAATTAAATTATTTTTTACTTTTTAGTGTTTGTGGTTTTTGAAGTCGGTTTTTTTTTTTTTTTTTGAAAATTTTTTATTTCACAATTTTTAGTGGCCCCACTGTTTTAAAATACAGGATGTAACCAGAACGAGATATGCTATGCATGGTTAAAACATACTGTTTACAAGACTATTGATAGTCAAACGAACTTACCTGTAAGTGAAGTTCGACTGTAATTATGCGAAGTTGTCGTTTTGTCCGAAGATGATATAAGAGATCACAAAATTGTAGTCCCGCCTTTAGTGCCACGAGCATCACACGACTTCAAAGCTGAAAGAAAAAACAGAAACGCGCCTCTCTGACAGCGCTGTCACTGTCATCACTATTTCTTATCTTCATTCAGTTTAAAGAGCTCTTTAATTTTACAACAAGGGGCATACTCTTCACAATCACAAAGTTGTGAGAAGAAAGGGTAGGGAGGGACCTATCATCTTCGGACAAAACGACAACTTCGCATAATTACAGTCGAACTTCACTTACAGGTAAGTTCGTTTGACTATCAATTATGCTCGTTTGTCGTTTTGTCCTTGATGATATAAGAGATCACAAAATTGTAGATGTTCAAAGATTTGTTGTAAAATTAATAGAACAAATAATTTGATCAGAAAACTCTATTTTGAACTTATTTTAAGTATAAAACTTAGCATGATTATTAAAAAATAATCATACAAGTGTATTAAGATTACCTACTTCGTAGTAAGTAGGTACCTAAACATATTCTAGCACACCCCTGGGATGATGCATATTGTATCAGAAGGCAAAGACAATCTGCAGTGGGAATCATATTATTTCACACGTCAAGTCTAATAGGTCTATTTTAAAATTAACTACCATTGCAGAATCCACCGGTCCCAACCAACCAACCTTCTGATGTCATCCATATTGACTAACCCCTTTTCTTTAGGTATGTTCATGTTCATGTTATGTCTCATGGCGAAAACGGCCATACATAATTATAGTAATATATCAATTTTACTATCTTCCTTTATCAGAAAACGGTAAACAGAAAACATCTGTTGAAAATATATCCCCATCAGATTTTCTTCAGATATATGAACTTTTAAATTTCACACAATAGACCTAAACAACTATTAAGTAATTATACATGCATGAATAATAAGGTGAAACATTCCTACTGGAAAACTTATAGAATAAAATGTCATTGTAAAAAATGTTTCTGGAAATAAAGAATCTTGAATATTCCCAATGCTCAAATGTTCTGTGTAAACCAGAATATTAACAATATTAATCCCATGATAGTAAGATTTAACTGAGTAAGTATAATTTAAGTAATGGTACCCACTCTATTTGTTCATGACAAAAAAAGAAGTGCAAGCACCTAACCATTAGCTGCTGAATTCTTATTAACTTACTCTAGTTATTTTAATAATTGTTATTTGTAATCAATCAATTAGTGAAACAGTTTAAGACCTGTACTCTTCGACCTGTAGCTAAGTGTAATAAGGTTAAGAACAATAATCGATAACTCTTCTTTCAATATTATAATATGAGTAGGTAAGTGTTAAAGCACATTTTGCCAAAAAATTTCTTAAATCTTCAAACTACAGTGATTAGGTACCTACTCCAATCACTACATTTTTACCTACCTATATTTTAATTTATTTATGAACTATCATTTCGTATATATGGGAACCACTAGGTAGGTACAATAATCCTTCATGATATCCTTTGGTAGGTAGGTACATCATAATTATATTGTAGGTTCTATACCTATTCTTTGAGTGTTGAGAGATAATATAGAAGCTAACATAATGATTGTGTCTGCTTGATCGAAGCATGTCTGATACCTAAATAACTACCGACCATCAGTCGGAGATTAAAGCAAAAAGGATGTGGTTGCCCAGAATTGTCTAAAGTGCCCAAATCTTTAGATGGGTTTCGGCATTCTTTTACCAATATACTGTATACTATTAGGTACCTACCTATATTAATCAATATTATTTATTTATTTTCAAGTTCTTAAAGGAAACACAGTTGTGCACTCCTGTAGGGCAATAACAACTACCTTAACTTTATCAAACATAACCATTTCCAAGGTGTTACTGTTATGAACCACAAAGAAAAAAGGAGGAAAAAACAGAAATATAAACTGCATTAATACAAGGTCAATGCACCTGCCACCTACAGCAAATACTTCTGGATTCAGATATCAAGAAACATAACATAGCCATCTAACCATCACCAGTAGGCAACAGTTATTTTTGCTGTAAATAATTAATCAAGAGATAGTTCACCAAAGGTTCAAAATTAAATGTTGATAATAACTATCAAAAAACAGCTAGATACTGCATAATACTATTAAGTATTCATAGAGATACTAATAGCAAAAAACTACTAGGTTGTCAGTTATGTTTGATGATATTAAAGTCAAATTCAACTCAAGCTCCTAATATTCCTTTTCAATTATATTATTTCCTTAGAAGTACTTACCTAAGTATATTAATTTACCCAAAAACTGAAAACTTACTTTCATTTTAATGGGTAGATAGGTAGGCACCTACCTACTCTATTTTATTAATATAGGTACTTAACTTCCAGTTATCTCAATTATTATTAGACCTAATGTACCTTATCAGAGTCATAATATTATTATAGAAAAGGATAGGTATATTATCCCTTGCATAAAAACTAGTTTTATTTTAATAGGTGATCTAGGGTTAACTTCAAAAGATTTTATTTATTAAACTTAATTTCTCAATTCAGAGATGCCAATTAAGAAGACAACAATAGGTATGTCTCTTGTTTGGTATACAGACAGTGTATTCTGTTTTAATTAAATAAATAAATAATATTTTATTTGCAGGAATATGGGTACAGATATAGATTATATTATTATGTCTTAAAATAGTCTTTTCCTTGCATATTCTTTTGTAAAAACCCATATTCTTTCATCCTTAATTGAACTATTGTAGGAACCTCGGTACCCTGAACTACTTATAATATGTAGGTCATTTTCTGCCCCATAACTAGATAGGCACCTGCAAACACCTGTTTGCATACCATAATTTGACATCAAGAGTCAAGAGAATTGAGATATTAGTGTAATCACCCATATTCTTAAGCTGTAGGTACTTAGCTGTAGGTATCAAGTTCCATAATATTCCATGTGTTGGGGTGCAAGTGCACACACAACAACAACATTAATTTGGTAATAATTACCTTCAAACCGAGCTTCAGTTCATGTTGTGCTCCTTATCACGTAGCAAGCATCTTTTAGCTTCAAGAAACTAAGAAATGATTAAATTGTTTAATTTAGAAACTGTTGTAGCTTTTCCTTTGAATTATTCAAATTCCAAAAGTACCATAACACCGAATCACCTAATCCATGAGATTTGTTATACTTTTTGATATTATATTCTGGCTTTCTATAATTCCATAACTCCCATAATTAAGTAGTATCTTATTCGGTCTTGGTTATTCCAAATTTAACCATCTGATGGAATAGAGCCAACTGCTGATAAGGTTTAAAAACCCGTTGCTCTAACTAAATTTAAATAGTAACTGAATCTTAAGTTATCTTCTTACTTCCCTTCATATTTCCTCCCCTGGCCCACACTGATGCTTGAGGGCCCCGCTAGTTTAAAGCTTACCTCTTTTGTTCTAAACTTTTGAACAACAACACAGTGCTGAAATAAGTAGTGCAAAAGCTATAGTAAACTTGATACTACTTATAGTGAATAATTGAAGATTGACCCTCTAAAAGAAAAGTACATCGAATAGTAGCCTTGAGGTTTCAAAATTATTCCCCAAGCTTAGTACTTAGTTCTTTACTGCTAGTAATATTCCTCTAAGGACTAGTCTTCATAGTTCCCGGGGAAAAATACTCTTCACAGAGACCCGAATAGTTACATACTAACAGAACCACATGTGTTCCCGCAGAACACCCCTAGGCTCATAACACAGTGTTGCAAAGAACACCACCCGGTTATAGTATGAGTAGGTACAGCTTTTGTATATTCCCACAGAATATCCCTCAGCCTTTTCCGGATGCTGACTGTTTATTATAAAAGCAAATACATAAAAAAATTCCACTCATCTTGTATTAAAATCTTGTATTCAATGTGCAGTAGGTAAAACATTGATGACCCCACCTCGCAAGTTTTAGCAGTAATCATGGCATCATGATATTATTACACACTAGGCCTGTACATTTCGCCGAATGCTTCTCCTAGGTTTCAGTCCTTAATATCGTAGATAGTTACTGTCTTGTAGAGATCCATGCAGGAGACCTTCGTCCAGCAGTGTACACTGCATGTCTATGGATGCAGGCGAATATTTACATACTAATGAAACCACGTGTGATCCCGCAGAACACCCCTAGGCTCATAACCACAGTGTCGCAAAGAACACCACCAGGTTATAGTATGAGTAGGTACGGCTTTTGTATATTCCCACAGAATATCCCTCAGCCTTTCTTGCCAAACTAACAAATGAAAATATACGTGTAAGCATTGCAAACAATCTTACCTTCATCATTAGACTCAGGTAATTCGTATATTTGTAGGGTATAATTTTCTTAAGTTTTCGTCACAGAATATTATACTTCAGCCTTTTCTTTTTCCTCGTAAAACTGCGCTGTAAATATGCGTGACGCGTGTAAGCATTGCAAACACATTCTTACCATCGTCTTATTTGACTAGGGCCATTCGCATATTTTAATCTCCAATTTCCATAAATTGATCAGGGATGATATTCCTCATCACACGGAGATCTTTTCTGTACATTATTAGGACTTTTTAGCACTTTAATTATTAAAAAACGTAATTATTAAAATAAACGCGTGATGCTTTTATTGACACAAAAAAACGAAATGAAGATAAGAAATAGTGATGACAGTGACAGCGCTGTCAGAGAGGCGCGTTTCTGTTTTTTCTTTCAGCTTTGAAGTCGTGTGATGCTCGTGGCACTAAAGGCGGGACTACAATTTTGTGATCTCTTATATCATCAAGGACAAAACGACAAACGAGCATAATCACACTGATCGCGAGCAATTTACTCTTATCCATGAGGAGTTCCGTTCTCCATCTCCGGAGATATTCATCAGATCTTCACCAAATTGAATTGGGACCACACGGGAAGCACCAGCTTTCAAATAAAAAAAGAATCATCCAAATCGGTCCACCCAGTCAAAAGTTCTGAGGTAACAAACATAAAAAAAAAAAAAAAAAAAATACAGTGGAATTGAGAACCTCCTCCTTTTTTTGAAGTCGGTTAATAAATAAATAATAATTTATTATTAATAAATTAGTAAATTAAATGATTAAAAACTCTTACAAGTTTGCAATAAAATAAAAAAATAATATATAAAATAATAATATGGTAGGTACTAGTAGGTAATATTTAAGTAAATACAATTTCATTACATGTAAAATTTTATTTAAAAGGGGTAGGTACTCAATTATCGCACTATAACCATTAAATTCCAGTCATCATTATCAGCATCAGATTTACATGTATGTTTAAGATAAATAACTTGACTTGAGATTATCACTAAGGAATTCAGAAATATTATAATAGCATTTATTTATAAGCAGCTCATGAGCTTTCCTTTTGAATATATTAAAAGTAAGTACGCTGTTGTAGCTGTCGGGAAGTGTATTGTACCTACATGGTTATTGTCATGTAGTGTGTAACTCTTTCCAAACATCTGCAGTCTTTTAGAAGGCACAACTAGTTTGTTCTTTCTCTGAGCTCTCCGAGATTTCACCTCACCCAGCTCATTGTGACTTTTAAAATAACTTGGATTTTTCTTAACCAGTAATAACAATTCATAAATATATTGACAGGGTAAGGGAAGAACATGATGCTTCTTAAATAAAGGCTTACAGGTATCTAAAGGGTGCGTTTGGAGAACACGGAAGGTGGTATTAGATTAAATAACTCTTCAGAACACTCTCCGTTATAGAGACGATAGAAGTTAGAACATGTCTCTTCGTTGCTCTAGGGACTCCAGCGTGCAAGTAATTTTGGGATTGTCTATATACGAGTCGAACTGCCCGCTTTTGTATCCAGTCAAATGGAAGGAGCTGGTACTGGGGTGCTCCGGCCCAGCTAGGTGAAAGCAGTAGGTACTCCATGTGGGGCCGAACTTGCGCTTTATACAGCAGAAGCCTGTGCTTGTTCATCAATTTGCTTCATTTTATTCTTTGATTTCTTATGTCATATAAGTTGATATATAAATCTTCCATTTAGTTTGTATTTTTAAACCTGTAAGTGACAACCATACGTATGTACGTGAAGTATGGAATATTTTGTAATCATAATATTGTATCGAAGTAGTTGGTGTTAATAAATTAATAAATTTCTTAAAACGCACATTACTACGGAAAGTTTGAGGTGGCATGTCCGGGGAACGAATCTCCGACTGCCTGAATAAGAAGCCGGGCGTCCTACTCCTAACCACTATGTTATCACCGCTCTATCTTTCAATATAACTTTTTGAAATTACTCTCCGAGAAAACACGTATCCAGATATTTATCTTTATACGAAGTTCGTAACCTGTAATTTACTTGACGTGTCGCTAATTTAAAACTTGCGTAGAATGCCACTTTAATTGCTACGTGGTGAGAACGAGGGTATCTTAAAAACTTCATTTAAGTACGTATTAAGGTAATTTATCACTCCTACGTACTGCAATTTGTTATTATAAAAATTACAATTTTAATACGTACCAACTTTACTTAAATTAGTAGGTATAAGTATAAGTAAGTACTTAATCACTTTTTTACTTTTCTGTGCTTATAAAATATTTATATTATTACTAGATGATTCCCGAAACTTTGTCTAGGTTCGGTTATTTTTTTTAAATCCCGTGGAAACTCTTTATGCCATTTTCCAGGTCCTCAATATAGCATGCAAAATATTACGTCGATCCGTCCCACTATGTTGTGGCGTGCCGCGTGATTGAAGGAAAGACCAACAAACAAACACACGTTTGCATTTATAATATTAGAATGATCATTATGCATACGTTGTAATTTTGTAATCTATTTACAGTGTTAGTTATAAGCTTTGTAGCGTGTCGGGCGGCGCACTTAATTTTAATAATCTCGTCAGGAGCAAACTGAATATCAGCGCTGGGTATTGGTAGCCGATGCCCAGCACAAGGCTAAGTTTGCGACCTATTGTGTTGTTGCTAGTCCTTTTCGTAGTTTTTTAGGGTTCCGTAGCCAAATTTGGCAAAAACGGAACCCTTATAGATTCGCCATGTCTGTCTGTCTGTCTGTCTGTCTGTCTGTGTGTGTGTCCGTCCGTATGTCACAGCCACTTTTTTCCGAAACTATAAGAACTATACTGTTGAAACTTGGTAAGTACATAGATGTGTTCTGTGAACCGCATTAAGATTTTCACACAAAACTAGAAAAAAAACAATAAATTTTGGGGGTCCCTTTACTTAGAACTGAAACTCAAAAATTTTTTTTTCATCAAACCCATACGTGTGGTGTATCTATGGATAGGTCTTCAAAAATGATATTGAGGTTTCTAAAATCATTTTTTTCTAAACTGAATAGTTTGCGCGAGAGACACTTCCAAAGTGGTAAAATGTGTGTCCCCCCCCCTGTAACTTCTAAAATAAGAGAATGATAAAACTAAAAAAAATATATGATGTACATTATCATGCAAACTTCCACCGAAAATTGGTTTGAACGAGATCTAGTAAGTAGTTTTTTTTAATAATTTAAAACTTACTACAGGTTTGTACGGAACCCTCGGTGCGCGAGTCCGACTCGCACTAGGCCGTTTTTTTTTAATTTTTAGGGTTCCGTACCAAAATGGTAAAAAATGGAACCCTTATGGTGCGACTTTCTCCGTCCGTCCGTCCGTCCGTCACAGTCGATTATTTCAGTAACTATTAAAGCTATCGACATGAAATTTGGAATAGTTGTGTATAATGTGGCTTAACATTATTAAAATAAAAAAAAATCGAAAATTATTTTTAGTTTAATTAAAAAAGGGGGAAAATCGGGGGTTTGAAATTTCAAAGTATGATAACTATACTGAGTGGGATCACATGAAATGGCTATACTTCTACATTCTAAAACAGATTTTTATTAATTTTTATGCATACTAGTTTTTGATTTATCGGGCAAAATGTCGAAAAAAATACCGTCCCCCCCCCTTATCTCCGAAGTTTACCAATTGAAAAATCTGAAATAATTATGGTCAATAGAAACTTATGTATATTTTACAGGAAAAATAAAACCAACGCTATAACTAGCATATTTTTTTTGATATTAACAATAAACCTCTACAAACAAAGTTAGTTTTGCGGTTCATTAAATTCATTAATCGTAAAACTTACTACAGGTTTGTACGGAAACCTCGGTGCGCGAGTCCGACTCGCACTTGGCCGGTTTTGTTTTTCATTTATTTTATTTTTAAGTCTGCAACAATGTAACGCAATAAAGGATTTATTTACATACTTTTTGTGCCCCGATGTGCAGTACACACCAGTGCGTTGGTCGTTGACTTATTTGCATTTGGATGCGAAAGTTAGGTAGTAGGTATACCTAATTACCTACCTAACTTTCCAGAAGATTATGCCATTTCTAAACTAATTCTGCAGTTCCAATACACTATGCAAGAGTTAGTAGAAGATAGCTCACGATTTTAGAGTACTTTACGATTTTAGAGTACGATTTTAGAGATCTTTTTATCACTAAATTCTATATTTTATAAAACGTTACTAACTAAAATATTCTAGGCTAGCCTAATCCAATTACTGTTCAATAATCATGTCCGCGTGGAGAAGTATTTCCCGTTACCGTTTAGCAAGTCCCTTTTCCAAACAACTAAAAGGGTTTGAAAAAAACGAATGTAGGTAGGTACTTATTCCATATAAGTAACATCGATACAACATACATAATATGCACTAAGCACTTGCCGGATTGAAATCGTCTCGGTTGCTACACTTGTTAACATCTTTGGAAAGTTGATAGCTGTAGAATGTATACATTCTACACTCTAATCTCTATATAAGTACCTATTGGTATGTAAATTATCTCTCGTCATTGAAAATTCGTAGCCTTGTCTATAGGTATATTCCATCAGATGAAGAGTTTGAACACGTTATATATTTCGTATCCATAGGGGGAAGGAAATGGTACTTATAAATGCCTGATACAGTGTATGTCACACTTCAACATTCAGTTTAGGTACTTAACTACTAAAACGTACTAAAATATTTTCCCTTCAAAGTCAAAAGATTTCCTATTTAAACTTTTACAAGTGCTAATTTAAATCGTTCTCTTCGTCTATTTCAGTAGCACATGACTTCAGGATTGGCTGACAAATTAGGCTTGTATTGCTTTTGTGTCTTTCTAGATCATCTTTTACTCGTATTATAAATGTTTTGGAGAAATTTAGTCTATTTTCTTTGTTGTTCTCACAAAATGCACCGAGTTCCCTTTAGTGACAGTTTCCGTCACCACAGGTCCCCTTCCACACACACACCCCCCCCCCCACAGGTTCCCTTCCACAGGTTCCCTTTCCATCATAATATACCTAATATTTCTAAACTATCATCACATTTTCCCTCGCTCTAAAAATTCAGGGATTTAGAGTAGATCATCATCATAGCAGACCAGTCTTTCGGTTATTTATATTCGAAGACAAGTTAGCCCTTGACCGCGATCTCACCTAGTGGAAACTGGAAAGAAACGATACAGTAAAGATGGAAGCAAACAAACCTGGAACCCGCTGGTTTCCTGTATTGCTTGATGTATTAAATTGCACACAAGTTCCTCTTACTTATTACAACATCCATAATATCGGCATGTTTGACACACATCTAAGATAGATACTCTACGTCTACAGCATGCTTCGCATCTTCGATACTAAATTAATCGTAATTAATGCAATCAACGGAATAGAGCTGGCGACAGCTCGCTTAGTTAAATAACGTTATAAGGCTTCCGAAGAAAAAACTTGTCATTATAGAGAGGAAGCGATTCCACTTTCGTTTTTGTAATCAAGCCGAAGCGAAAAACGCTAAGAACCGTTGGAAATAATACCGCCAAAGCCAAATCACCGTTAACGTAAGCTTACTTCGAATTGCTACTTTACTGTTTTTGTGGTATTTGCGAAGAAGTACCTATCTACTAACCAATGCTTGAATTCTTTAGAAGTAGGTATAATTTAAGTTGTGAATTTATAAAATAATATTAAATGTTGCTTATCAAAAGCAAAAACAGTTATTTAGAAAAGGCGATGGAATGAATGGATGAATGAAAAATTCTTTTACATCTCTCATATTCGGTAAGTAGGTCCTTATTACCCCCAAATGGAGCTTGTAGGTGACCAATTAGCGCTCTAGGGTAATAATGTAGCTAGAAAAGCCCTAGGGCGGTAAGTAATTTAAAAAAGTATGATGGTTAGATGTACGCGAACTTTTTGAAAGAGTGAAGAGTTTTTTTTTTAATTACTTACCGCCCTTGGGCTTTTCTAGCTACATTATTACCCTAGAGCGCTAATTGGTCACCTACAAGCTCCATTTGGGGGTAATAAGGACCTACTTTACCTCACAATCGAGATGTAAAGCAGAGTAGTTAGCTCGGGTGTAAGCATCAATTGCACCCTCGAACTATAGGCGCCCTCCCTGCGCTCGTGCGCCTAAATATCTCGGGCTGCAATTGATGCCTTACAGCCCTTGGCTACTAATCTACTATATTGTACACCAAGAAACACATACTTATAAACAATAACAATAAGCTATGGTACAAGTGGCGGCCTTATCGCTATAAATCGATCTCTACCAGGCAACCATGCAAACAACGGATTAACCTAATGAGAAAGCTTCAAGGGTGTACGTTATTTAAAAAGAAAAATTAATAATTAGTTCTAACCTAATGTAATCTAATATACATAATATAAGCATGAATCTTTAGGAACGGCTTTTATCCAATTGAAGGAAGAATTTTCAGAAAATAGTGACCATATTCATCTCGGAAAAGAGTAATTTTATGGTTCACAAGCGCTTTAAATAGATATACGGGTAGCAATAGATTGAAGAACAAAGTATTTTCCTATAAGATTTATATCCGGCTTTGTAATACCAGCTATGAGGGTTAAATTAACAAAGAAGGGGAGGAATATAATTATCTAGACGCAGGAAGACCTTCACGAAACAAAAGCTAGGTTGGCAACAACGACCCAAGGTGACCTATCGGGATGGATTTCTCTTGGGAAATTAATCAAAATATGTCATCCTCCAGTTGAGAGAAAGGACTAATCCAAATACCTCCGAAATAACTCCATTATGATCCCTTATCGGAGACAGCTGTCGCCAGATAGCAATGTAACAATGGCGATACTTATCTTGATAGATGAGCTGAGAGAGTAAGTGTGTACAATATGAAAGTGTCTATAGTTTAACCGGTAGCACAGGAAGTTTGTTTTTCCAAATGTCAAAGGTTCTGGTTAATTATGAAGAACTGCTCACTAGATGTAAGTGGATATGTATGTATATGATATCAATGAAGAACAATTTGCCAGTCGTTCATAACTTCGCAGCTGTTCTAAGTTCGAAATCTTTCAGAAATAAAATAAAATATATATTTATTGCCAACAAGATTTACAGTCATTTTATTACTTTGATGATTGATCAGATGTGTTTTATATAACAATTTCTTAAATCATTATAGGCTTAGGTACGCTTGACCACAATCACAAGTGATGATAAGGCCTAAGATGGGACGCGCTTATCGGAGATTAACTTCATTCTGAGAATATATTTAAACACTATACAACAAATAGATCCAATAGATAATATAAAAGCTAAATATTCTGAAAGAATAAGCCTTGACAGAACGCTTTCTATGCTATGGGTAATAAGGACCTACTTTACCTCACAATCGAGATGTAAAGCAGAGTAGTTAGCTCGGGTGTAAGCATCAATTGCACCCTCGAACTATAGGCGCCCTCCCTGCGCTCGTGCGCCTAAATATCTCGGGCTGCAATTGATGCCTTACAGCCCTTGGCTACTAATCTACTATATTGTACACCAAGAAACACATACTTATAAACAATAACAATAAGCTATGGTACAAGTGGCGGCCTTATCGCTATAAATCGATCTCTACCAGGCAACCATGCAAACAACGGATTAACCTAATGAGAAAGCTTCAAGGGTGTACGTTATTTAAAAAGAAAAATTAATAATTAGTTCTAACCTAATGTAATCTAATATACATAATATAAGCATGAATCTTTAGGAACGGCTTTTATCCAATTGAAGGAAGAATTTTCAGAAAATAGTGACCATATTCATCTCGGAAAAGAGTAATTTTATGGTTCACAAGCGCTTTAAATAGATATACGGGTAGCAATAGATTGAAGAACAAAGTATTTTCCTATAAGATTTATATCCGGCTTTGTAATACCAGCTATGAGGGTTAAATTAACAAAGAAGGGGAGGAATATAATTATCTAGACGCAGGAAGACCTTCACGAAACAAAAGCTAGGTTGGCAACAACGACCCAAGGTGACCTATCGGGATGGATTTCTCTTGGGAAATTAATCAAAATATGTCATCCTCCAGTTGAGAGAAAGGACTAATCCAAATACCTCCGAAATAACTCCATTATGATCCCTTATCGGAGACAGCTGTCGCCAGATAGCAATGTAACAATGGCGATACTTATCTTGATAGATGAGCTGAGAGAGTAAGTGTGTACAATATGAAAGTGTCTATAGTTTAACCGGTAGCACAGGAAGTTTGTTTTTCCAAATGTCAAAGGTTCTGGTTAATTATGAAGAACTGCTCACTAGATGTAAGTGGATATGTATGTATATGATATCAATGAAGAACAATTTGCCAGTCGTTCATAACTTCGCAGCTGTTCTAAGTTCGAAATCTTTCAGAAATAAAATAAAATATATATTTATTGCCAACAAGATTTACAGTCATTTTATTACTTTGATGATTGATCAGATGTGTTTTATATAACAATTTCTTAAATCATTATAGGCTTAGGTACGCTTGACCACAATCACAAGTGATGATAAGGCCTAAGATGGGACGCGCTTATCGGAGATTAACTTCATTCTGAGAATATATTTAAACACTATACAACAAATAGATCCAATAGATAATATAAAAGCTAAATATTCTGAAAGAATAAGCCTTGACAGAACGCTTTCTATGCTCGAGATAATCATTACTCCCCGTCACAGCACTTACAGCTTTTGCAATCCAATTTGTTTTTAGGCGTTTTCGTTTCTACATTGTTCCTATTTGCATTTTCTAGAGCAATAACTCTAATTGCGTTTATATACAAAACTGATAATGCATTTATATTTTATCACTAATCTTATCTATTTTTTTTCAAAGTCCGATAGAGCAGTCTTGCAGCAAAGAGATATATTATGTTATCATTCTGTCATCATTCCTGAAGATGCAAAGTCATCGTACCTTTTCGAAACGAGATTTTGGGAGGATTCTGAAAATGTTTCACATTCACGCTATATCCATCTATCCATCGGCCTGTATGCATCCACTGCTACACATAGGCCTTTTCGAGAGCGCGCCACTAAACACGGTCCTCTGCCTTCCTCATTCACCCGCTTCCAGTCACCTTCTTTAGGTCATCGGACCAGCGAGCTGGAGGTCGTCCTACACTGCGCTTGCAGGTACGCGGTCTCCACTCCAGAACACGTCTGCCCCAACGGCCATCAGTTCGGCGACAGATGACCCGCCCACTGCCACTTCAGCCTGCTAATCCTCAGAGCTATGTGGCTATATCACGCTATATATTAATTAGTTATTATTTCTTGTTGATATAACGTGATGTATGTCCGCAAAGCAATGATCTTATCGGTCACCTACACAGTATGTGCAATATCGTGTCATGTCATGTCATTAGATTCGATCACGTCCGGACTTTCGAAAGATGTTGTTAATTAATTAATCTTGTACTTGTATCACTGTGATCATGTTTGCTGTATCGATTTACAGCAATCAATTAATATGACCAGTTTGTTATGCATGAGTTAGGTTTAAAAGCATAGTTATTCTAAGCATTGCATTTAAAAATTGCAACATATAGGTACTTAGTTAGGTACCAGTTCATTTGTTAAATATTGCTTTGGGGTAAAGTGGGAGTAAAGGCCTCCACGCTCTATGATACAGAATTGAATGGAATTGGAAGATTTCAAAATGTTACTCGTAGTTTCTAAACCAAGAGTGTAAGAAAATAGATTTCTTACACTCCTAAGTCCTAACACATTCTTAAACTAAATTGATATAAGTACTAATGTATATGTTTAAATAAATAAAATGAGCCTTTATTGCAGTGCTAGTACAGTTTTCACTAATTTTAACTTAAAATACCTATAACACATAAATTATTCTGACAATTGCTCTGCGTGTCCTTCGACATTATAGGCCTCCTCTAAATTTTTCCAGACCTTTCTATTTTTGGCTAATCTTGTCCACATACTACCTATCAAGTTCCTTTTATCGTCCTCCCATCTTTTAAAATTTAAATTGTCTGCCTCTTCTTCGTTTTTAGGGTTCCGTACCAAAATGATAAAAATGGAACCCTTATGGTGCGACTTTCTCCGTCCGTCCGTCTGTCACAGTCGATTATTTCAGTAACTATTAAAGCTATCGACATGAAATTTGGAATAGTTGTGTATAATAGTGGCCTAACATCATTAAAATAAAAAAAAATCGAAAATCATTTTTAGTTTAATTAAAAAAGGGGGGAAATCGGGGGTTTGAAATTTCAAAGTATGATAACTATACTGAGTGGGATATCATATGAAAGGGCTATACTTCTACATTCTAAAACAGATTCTAAAACTCTTTCAACACTTTTAAAATTTGCTTTTCTTTTAATGTCTTCTAGCTTTATTCTGTCTCGTAGCCTTACACCTAAAACACTTCTTTCCGTAGAGTTTTGGCAAGTTCTTACAAGATGTATGTATGTATGTATTTATTGTATGTATATACTTACGAAACTCTATAGTCTATACAACAATCGCAATTTCTAGTGTACAAAAATAATTGAATTTGATAAAGGGAAAATGCGTTAGAGATAACTTTTTATGGATGTGAAATATTTCTGAACTGCAGCGTCGCACTATTTTGTTTGCAAATAATGGGTTGTCGCAACCATTGTTGTAAAGCAGTGAACCGCGATAACCGATCGTAATGGAACTATCCCTTCCTGGTACTACGTGGTGCAATCAAAGGGACAAATGAGCAATCAAAGGGACAAATGATGAAAATTGGGCCAATATCCGTTTTTTGACTCGATCGTGATTTAATGCAACTGTGTAATTTAATATCGATATTTTTTTAGAATTTTTTTATACGAAACCATTGCTCTCTACTAGCTAGGCTCTACATTGGGGCTAATTCTGTAGTGCACAATCTCTAAACTAAATTAAATTAGAGCATTACAAATATTGCTAACCCTTTCATAATACTCCCTACGGAAAGGGACAGAACTAGATTTAAAGCTGCCATTTTAGTTTAGTTTAGAGATTGTGTTACACAGAATCAGCCCCATTGACACAGTCTCCATTAATAGTAGATTGTTACACAAGGGACGTAAGTAAGCTATTACAGAACAAGATCCAATTTGGCGCCAGTGCGAGCGCAGCTCGCATAGTGATAGGGCGCTAATGGATCGCGTGCACCCGAGATATTTAGTCACACGAGCGAGCGCAGCGAGCGAGGGTGAATATAGTTCGAGGGTGTAATAGCTACTTGCAACCGAGGTAAGCATTCTACTTTATATCATTCTTGCGAGGTAAATAAAACATTGGTAATGCAAAATGAAATTTAAATCACTTTACGAACAAACTTCACAAACTTTCAGATCAAATGAAATGCCGCCATTTCCATTTTTTTTTCGTAAATAGTTTTCCATTTTTTTTTTTACGGCTCTGAGTTCCAAGGAGTTTTGCATAGTTTGAAATGTATGGAAATTAAATGCCGCCATGTTCAGTGTTTTTTTTTCAGTAAAAAGTTTTCTTACCATTTTATAAGAAAAGAGATTGTTTACCAAGGAGTTTTGCATAGCTTGAACTGTAATGTGAACATTACAATTCAAGCATAGTGCGACGTAATGTTGCCTTGAATTGCAAACACCAACTTACAAGGAGACTTTCCACCATAGTAATCCCTAGTTACTGAGCAAGTATGATATAAAATAATATTATGTTGAATAATTATCATAAATGCGGAAGTGTGTCTGTTTGTCTGCTACGCTTTCACAGCCCATCTATTCAACTGATTTTGATGAAATTTGGTACAGAGATACGTTGTATCCCGGGGAAGGACATAGGCTCATTAATTCTCGGGATTTTCAAGAGTTCCCGCGGGAATCATAAACCTTAATCCACGCTGACGAAGTCGCGGGCATCATCAAGTAACAAATTAATAATTAATATTGTTTTAACCGTCTCCGTACGTGACAATTGCCAATATTAATTTACCTTGGAAATAGTCTTTGTACATTATATGCATTATATGAGCTTTATTCTTTTGAAAACCATTAAAATAATTATATGTACCTAGGTACTCAATCAAGGCTTCACGAAGTTAACCGTAAATTTTCAAACTTCTTAATCATCATTTAAGCTCATGTAACAATGTTAGAACAATCTTTGTAATTAATACATAAGAAGTCCTTTCTGTTCCCAATTTCGCAAAGGGTGCTTTCTTTATAGCAGTTAGAAAGCCAGGCATGTGTTAATTAAAGAAAGCTCAGTCTTGGTGGTAATAAGTTCGAGGCTAACAATGAGTCGTACCGACGTTCCCTTGCTAATTAGTCTTCAGGTTATATAACTTAACATTGTGACACACTGGTGCTATTGTTATGCTTGCCAATTAACTTTTCTTTCGATAGAGAAAACTGCAAGACATGCTAGGTTGTAATAGACGGGCTTTCGCTGCTACTTTTACTACAATTCTATTTGCTTTGCTCAAATTTCCAGCACCTACCTATTGTTTTTAGTTTTATTTTATCTTATCTTATTGAGTGTTTATACTTTATAGTTAGTTGAGCGATATTTCAATAAAAGTCAAATAATAATGTGCCTCGAAATGAATTGTCTACCTAATGCCCTTACAACTTTAATTAAGTACTTACTAAAATATTATTTCACTGGTACTGCATGCATCGATTCTTCAAACCGGTACGTACTAAGGTTTGGTAAATCGATGGCTGCATGCCATAAACATCCTGAGAATAAACATAATTTGGGGGTGAGAAGATACCAGGCGTTCAGACAATGGGTGGCGATCATTCACGGACTTCCTGAGTGAATGAGAACAAGCAACAATGCTTATTGTAGCGTCCGTTACCATTTCACTGGCAGTGCTGTCGCCTGTGTGTGTGCTACCGATTCACAAATCACAATGTATTGCAAAATGTATAGTATATATACATATAAGTTATTTAGAAAGTATGGATTTACGAGTAGCTGTGGGAATGTTGATATAATATGTAAGTATTTAATAAAACATTAAACCGCAAGCGGACCAGCATACTAAGACCACAGACAATAGGCAGTGGTTGCTAGGAATGTATCCTAAATGAGGGGAAACAATGCCCATTGTGGTATCCGTTATCATTTCACCGGCGTATGAGCTACCGATACAATGTGAAAGGCAGAAAAAAGTACCTACTAGGTACTTATTTCTTATTGGTTTACGTTATATTTAAAGCGTTCAATCAATGCGCTATCAACCGATTTACATTCAAGGCTGGATCTCCGAAATGCTTAGTTTTTTCTCATTTAATGACCAGGTTGAACTTTCAGGGGCTACTCGTTTGGGGTCTCCCATTTCACCCAAAACTGCATTTTTTTGAAGCTACGTTTCAGACCTTTGGGACCCAGATTTGACCACGTAAACGTATTTCTACGTGGTCTCTCCGAGCTCTCTTCATCGCAGCTGAACGGGTCCTGAGCTTTCTCGTCTGCGGACCTAATGGGGGATTTTTACCTATTCGATCGCGTTATGCTACGTTCGCACTGCGAAAAATATTCGCGCGCATTTTTCATTTTAAATTTCAATGTGATTCAAATAGAATTTTACAAGCACCGTCTGTCATTTCACATTTGTCATCCATCACTTGACAATTCCATACAAATCGTAGTTAATTTTAGCCCGATCGAATAGGTAAAATATGATCCACTAGGCCCCGTTCAATGTACGAAGTACGACCATCAAGGTAGTGGTATACATTATGCTTGGCATGGCACAAGCAGTTGAAAAATATCAAGCATAGGTATCTATTAACTACCATCGTAGTTTTAAATACGTAAGTAGAAGACCACGTACCACGTACTGCGTACGTAAGAGAACTAGAACTCTAGAGTTTCTATCAATTTAGGAACAAGCAAGCAAAACGGTTAACATAGTAAGTTACGCTTCTAATTAATTTTACTTATTGGAAAACAAATCTGAACTTACTCGTAGTTTCAAGAAAAACTACATTAGGTACTAAAATTTAATCTAAAGATTTCGACCTAAACGGTAGTTTGATCAAAACTACAATAAAGTTTCAATAGCTTTCATCCAGTTTTTATGTCGTGAAATTTAATCCTGTGAAATAGTTCGTGATTTCGACCTAAACGGTAGTTTGATCAAAACTACAATAAAGTTTCAATAGCTTTCATCCAGTTTTTATGTCGTGTCATATTTAATTTCGTGTAGATACCCTATCTTATGAAGTTTCTTTCACCAGCTCTTTAAATTATAAACGGCCCAGATCGAATAATAACAGTTGCAATTTTCTTAAAAAAGAGTTACTAAAAATAGTTTGTATCATTAAACAAACAAGCTTAAATATAAAAATACACAATATATTATTATGTATAACATAAGAAAGTACTATAGTCTCGGATTACGTAGCCAGTCGTTGTTAGGTAACACTACCCTTTCCAAAGTGCAAAGTAACCGTAACATCATAATTATTATTGCAAACAATGCAAGACTTATAGCGTTTGTTATAACTCCGATAACATCTCGATTCTCGATTGATTCTCGGAACGAATCGATCTGACGTAATCGATTCGCTGCATGCCGAAAGAATGTACCTATTTGGAATACAACCAATTGAAACCGAAAAAGGAATCGATTTGTAATTATAGACAACCTCCTCTACTCGATTTTCATTGCTTATCCGAAACGGTAAGGGTCATTGCTCTAGTGCAGCAATTCTTTATCACCAACTAGATGATGCCCGCGACTTCGTCCGCGTGAATTAAGGTATTTCATTCCCGCGGGAACTCTTTAATTTTCCGGGATAAACAGCCTATGTCCTTCCCCGGGATACAACCTATCCATGTTAGTACCAAATTTCATCAAAATCGGTTAAACAGTTGAGCCGTGAAAGTGTAGCAGACAGACAGACAGACAGACAGGCGGACAGACAGACAGACATCCACACTTTCGCATTTATAATATGAGTATGGATACAGACTGAAATAATGGATATGAACCTATTATTGTATATTGTAGATTGTATAGGCAAAGCATCATGGCCATTTATCCGCTTATTATTAATTTTTAGCCTTCACCGCTCAATATAGAGAAAGATGATAACAATTATGCAGATCCAAATAACCCCTGCTTAAATATGATACTGGAAATACTGGTTTAAATCTCACCTTTACTGCCATAATCACACTATTACCAAAGCTCGTTCATCAGGCTTCAAAAAATTACCCCGGCTAAAATAACGACATTGTACTCTTAATTGGTATGGTAAATACATCTCCCTGGTATTTACCTATTGTAGTTTAAAATGTACATACATAAATAAATAAACGACATATTATATACAACTTATACTTAACTATCTCTATTTATTAGAGCTATCTTACACGCGCGTTACTTAATCGTTGATTGATATACCTAGATCAAGGAGTGGAGTAAGATCATACTTATTTAAACTATGCCGGCGTTGAGGAGAAATTGTTTTTAATCAAGACTGACACGCTCAGCAAGAAATTACAGTTTCCAAGTGTAATACGGTCAAGGAAAATCACTTCTAAAACCTGACTTTAAAATAATATACGAGTATCTTCAATATGTTAAATTTTTGTGGCATGTGATTTTTAAAGTAGTAAACATTTTAACTTAAAATTATTATGAATAATTACAGATCAGGCACCTACTGTTATACTGTAGGTATACACTGTAGGGCGCACGATTGACTAACGATAAAAAATGGGTGGCAGAAACTGGGAAGTGGCTGGATGAGGAAGGTTGAGGACCGGGTGTGGTGGTGCCTTTGAGGAATTATTAAACTAATAATAATTCAATGGGTGGTGCTCACTGGGGGGAGGCCAAGGTATGTCTAACAGTGGAGATCCACAGGCGATGATGATGATCGGAAATCATTGAAAACTTAGAACACCATCAAGCAATCAGTTAGTTAGTTAGTTGTTAACCCCCTAATCACAGACTATATATTATGTATCGATATAATGGGTTACCTATATTCTATATATATATAAATCTCGTGTCACAATGTTTGTCCTCAATGGACTTCTAAACCACTTAACCGATTATAATAAAATTCGCACACCATGTGCAGTTCGATCTAACTTGAGAGATAGGATAGTTTATATTATATAGATTAGGATTATTAGTGCTACCCGTGCGAAGCCGGGGCGGATCGCTAGTCTATTTATATAGGGTGGGCCCAATTCCCAGACTATAAGTATAATATGTATCGAAGGTTCAAGGTATGTAAACTACAAACAAAATGCATTTTAAAGATTTAGTTACTGCATGTTTAATGTTGTATTGCGAAAAAAAGATTATAATAAATCAAGATAATTGGGAACTTAAATGTAAGGTGATAGAGTCGGTGGTGACAGCAGGTACAACTTTGTAAGACTAAGATGCACTTTTTGAATGATCACGAACTAAGATCACGAGCTTGGCGAAATGTCTCACGAAGATTGCTGTGACATTGGAGATTGGAGATATGCGACTGTATCACGTGTAGCCTACTGCGTCAATTTGATATAATGCAACGGTTTCCATTGAGGTTGCCATATTATTATTTTAGAGTTAGGACAGTTATGTATGAGGCTATTTAATCAAGTTACTTTGCATTGCATTAAGTATGCGAATATAAAACAATTATTAGGTACGAGTAGGTACAAAAAATAAAGCGCAATATAATGCAATGTTCCAACTTCTCTGCAGGCTCCAGAATCTTGACTCTTGAGTCTTGACCATGTAAACTTAAGCTATAGGTCAATGTTAACCTCTAGGCCCTAATCTGCTTGAATTTAATATTATTGTAATAGATATAAGCCGCAAAAAATCGTATGTACCTACTCACTTAATATAAATGCAATAATTGTACGATTAAATTCCACTTAGTACTTAGGTTAGGTACCTACGTTAGTCAATCCAAGTGTGGAATTAGGGTCTGTCCAGATTAGATGACCTAGAAATTTATACGCACTCAATTTAAGTTTACAGAGAACTTTTCTAAGCAGGACCTATTTATCTCATATTAGATAGGTACATAAATCTGCCTAAGAATCTTGTCATCTGAACTGTTGAGTCTCTACCTTTATAATGATGATGAGTGATGAATGATGACAGATATTACGAACACGAAAGCCACAGAAGAAACTCCATTGATAAGTATTAAAGACTTATTACCTATAATATTTAGTATTTACTACCGTGATAAATGTGTAGTAACCAAAGGAAGTAAATAAAAGACATCAGACCCAGACAAAGAAGGTGCACCGGCATTTTAACTGCCGATGCGCCGGCGCCGCGTCTGATCGCATTCTTTATCGACTGTGGCTTTTAAAGTCGCCATTCTGAGAATTTTGAAATTCTACATTATTTGCTTGTTAGTTTAATGCTCGAATATTTATGATGACCTCTCACGCATAGGCCTCGCAAGTCGCAATTTCTACTGAGTTACAACTTACAATAATAATACAAGTGAATTTTCTAAATTGACCTTTACGACGACCTCCCCTAGGGCCAGTATGCGCATAACGAGTAAAATTATGTCTACCCGTTATCTCTATTTGTCTACCAAAGCTTACTTGTCTCGTTACGTCAAAAGTAGAGATAAAAGTAATAATATGTATTTCTTATCTGTGGTATTTTTCTCTATGACTACGACTACGACTATTTTTTCTTGTATTATACCTGATTTTTTGCATGTTAGGGTAAACGAGAAATAAGGCGGTATCGACAACATTTCAGATTGCTCTCTCTTTCGTCGCCAGATATCTCATGCGCATGCAAGCCCTACTGGCGTAGTAATGCAGTATTATTATAAGTAGTCCCAGGTTTGGTTCCCGGTTGAATTAATTTGGAATTTTACTTATAATGTCTAAGCAGGTCTGCAAAGGTGTAAACAACACAATCCTTACAGATCTCCACTTTGGTATCTTTACTTTCAGGATAAGTAAATTAAATTTTGATGATGCATGTCGCGTCTTTTTGCGCTAGGTTTTCAATAGTTTTTCCAACTTCATTCGCGTTCTACGGGAACGCGAATGAAGTTGGAAAAACTATTCTAAGTTCTATAACGTATTTCTATGAGATCATATTTACGTTATGAGCGACTTAGAATTGAGAAATAATTGAGGCCAATACTTAGATAAGTTTTTATTGGCCGAGGTTTTTAATAGTTCCGGTCCCATTCAATTGTTCTCTCGGTACAGCGTTAACATAACACTGTAGTAGATTATAAAAATGAGGCTATGTTGTGAGTGTAATATTATGTTGCACAATTATTATTCGGATCAGCGATAGACTGATAGATAGCTAGGTATAACGACAACGTCTGAATAACAGAACATACTATAGACACAAAATAATATATTTAACCTAATAGACGGATAATTCTGAACAAAAATGTTTACCGGTTGCAGCCACGTGTATGACTCGATTTTGCATAGGTGTAATTTGATTATTTAGATAGCCCCAGGACAGCACACCATTTGGCCAAAGTATAGAAGTACAAATGCATACTCAGTACTCCATGCTCAATTTCATATAGGACACAGTCTCTTATGCTATATGTACTGTTTTGAACCTGTATATGTGGCCACGTGTCATACTTATTTTGATTGCTTCACAGATCTCAATTTTTTTTGGTATTGAATAGTGGTTCTGCTGAAAAAACGTACTATACATATAGGGTGGAAAAGTACTTACTTTAAATATTGAAGACATTAAAAATTCAAAGAAAATATTCCTTTATACTTCCTCCATCGTCATCGTCGTCGTCTCAACCTTTAGACGCCCACTGCTGGACGAAGGTTTCTTGCATGGATAGCCACAGAGCACGGTCTTGTGCCGCTTGTTTCCAGCGGCTCCCAGCTGCACGCTTGAGATCGTCTGTCCACCTAGTGGGGGGTCGTCCAACGCTGCGCTTCATTGGAATGGCTGAATCGCTGAGGCCGCCATTCGAGCACTTTGGGACCCCAACGCGCCTATCTGTTCTACAATCTATGTGCCCCGCCCATTGCCACTTGAGCTTGGCGACTCTTCGAGCTATGTCGGTTACTCTGGCTCGCCTACGGATCACCTCATTACTGATTTGATCACGCAGGGATACTCCGAGCATAGCTCTCTCCATCGCCCGCTGAGTGACCCTGAGCCTTCTTATCAGGCCCATAGTTAGCGACCATGTTTCGGAGCCGTATGCCATCACTTCCTCCATGGCCTGTTCGTTTTTTCCACCTTAATAGTAACTTACAGTACCTAGGTAAATACTTAGTAGCCGTAGAATATTCAATATAGGGGTACCTATTACATATAGTTACAAAAATTACATCATAGGGCCCACATTTTATGCAAAAAGGCCCTAATTCTTTAAAATGTAATAGTTGGAAATAAATGAACAAAATAACATAATTAAAGCCTTATCTCCGATGTCCCAGACAACCTTGAACCATCAGACATATAAAAATCTATATATTATGTAACGTGTAATTTAAAATACAGCATACATTACAAAATTTGCGAATATAATATTATGTATACCACTAGCTAAGGATCGATTTAGGTATGCACAGTAGTGTTCTGAGAAAAAGATGGAAATAATTTAAAAATAAACTATGTATACTTAAAGTTATTAAAATATAACTTTCAAATACTTAACATTTTGACAAGACGTGCCATTTTTCATTATCTTTGTCCTTGACTGCGATCTCACCTGATGGCAAGTGATGATGCAGTCTAAGATGGCAGCGGGCTATATCCTGTTAGGGGTATGGCAGCTATATTCAACAAGTAATAAACCAATACCCATATTCGAGTTACACGGCATCGTACCGGTACGCAAAATCGCTTGTAGGCACGCTTTTGCCGGTAGGGTGGTAACTAGCCACGGCCAAGGCCTTCCAGCAGGCCAGACAAAAAAATAATCAGGAATTATGAATTCCCAAATTGACTCTGACAGGGATCGAACCCGGGATCTCCCACGTTAAGACAACAGCGCTCAACACTGCGCCAAGGAGGTCGTCAAATTATTTACATTATGTAAAAAAGTACAGAAAATCTGTTTACAATTTCCGAATAAAATTGAGTAGACCACACGTGTGGTGTGTATTCATTCCGCAATTTGGGATCACATAAATTCTGTTTATCTCTACATTATATTCTTACAAGCATTTCCATAAAAGTTAACAGGTATAGTATAAAACACTGTAAGCCAAGTATTTACTTTCTTTTAACAACGATTTGGGGTTTTTCACACGCAAACCATGTACCTACCTAGACAGTAGACGCAATTAACGCGTTAACTTTGACAACTTTTAAAAGTGAAACTGTGGCTAATTCTGTAAACCGTGTGGCCGATTCAACACAACACACGTCACACACATACACACACGGCCCACAATTTGAAAAAAAAATACAGGTTTAAGCATCGACCACACAACCAAGGTTTAAGTCTACTGATATCCTTTTTCGCAAGGAGTCATAAATGTTCAAAGTTGTGCGAATTCTGCCAATCCAAACTTTGCCACTTGCGGGCTCTGGCCTCAACTCTTTTCATTCTGAGAGGAATTTCGTGTTCAGCATGCGCACAACGATTAAAATTATGTCTACCTATTTTCTCGCGTTATCTCTATTTATCTACCGAAGGTAACATGGTTACACATATGACTTGTCTCGTTATGTCAAAAGTAGAGATAAAAGTTATATTTCCTATCCGTGGTATTGTTCTCTACGAACCCTTACCATGCCGACTACTTCTTTCTCGTACCTAATGTACCTACTGGTTTTTGTGCATGTTAGGCTAAACGAGAAATTAGCCGGCAACGACAAAATCTCTCTCTCTCGTCGCGAGATATCTCGTTGTGCGCATGCTAAGCTTGCAGGTCATGAATGGGCTGACGATACGTTACGTTGATACTTGATGGTGATGACTATATGATTTTGAACCTATAATCTAAATCGGCTACTCTTTTCTCGTAATATACTGGATTTTGTGCATGTGGATTTTGTGTAAACGAGAAATTAGCCGGCAACGACAAAATCTCGCTCTCTCGTCGCGAGATATATCTCGTTAGGCTGCGTCAGGAATGGGCTGACGATAGGTTGATGGTGATGACTATAATATGATATGAACCTATAATCTAAATATGATAACCAAATACCAATTACATAAGTATGTACTCGTGCTCCTAAGGTACCTACTGCAACTTTTCCGCAACGAGGTCGTTCGTCAATGTTGTAACTGGGTCATATTAATTACTCCAGTACCTTCCTCATAGGAATTCGATCATTAGCCATTGAAAATTTTAACGACAGGACGTAGGAAAATGCTCAATTACAATTACCTATTCACCCGAGTCTGGAAAGAGCCGGAAAGAAGCTTGGTTCTTTTCCTGCTTATTTAAGCTATCTGCTTTGTACCGATGATATCCAGATCTATCTACACCTAGGTAGAATGTGGTAGAATAGAGATAATAATCTCTCCTTCTCCGAAGACACCACCACCACCACTACAATCCATTAACGTCTCACGGCTGGGCACAGGCCTCCACTCTCATCGGAGAGAGGGAATTAGAGCTTAGATCCACCACGCTGCTCCAATGGGGGTTGGCGGGCTTTAACGACTATTTATCATACATTATTATCATGTTAGTGATAATAACCGGGACCGACGGCTTAACGTGCTCTCCGATGCACGGGGGTGAAACACCACCAAATTCCTAACTCCGGGCTAGTACTGAGAATTTCTAGACAGAAAAACCCAATACTCAAGTATGGCCCGACCCGGGACTCGAATCCGGGACCTCGTCGGCCGCAGTCGAACATGCCAACCACTAGACCAACCAGTCCCCTGAAACCACAGGTGCCTCGAACAGATTACATTGTTTTCACTGGTTGGATGTTATAAAATATTCAGGTGCTGTCTCCCGCAGCTGGTCCACAAGCACAACGCCACATAAGGTGGCCGAAATACGAGAGCAGCCATTGGTATGGCGGTCAGTCAGCGCCCAGCAGGCGATGGAAAGAATTAAGTAGGTATGCTTGGAAGTTGGAGTACATAATTTTCAAATCAGAAATGAGGAGATCCGTAGCAGAACCAGAGCCACTGAGGATTTGTTCTACTATAAGTAAGGGTCATCTTTAGTGATTGGATTTTGATATGCATTTGCTACACAAGCGTTTTCTTACACCTTTTTAATGATCACTGATCATGAGAGGTCTCCATAATCTTTTCAAAGAGTGTGTTAAGCTGCCAATCCGAAGTTGGTCAGTGTGGTGGAATTTGGCCAGAACCCTTCTGAAACTGGGAGGAGACTCGATCTCAGTAGATAAGATTTTTGAGGGTAGCAATGATGATGAAGTATGAACATGTCTCGAGTTACTGTCAGAACAAAACTAAAAACACAAAGCATTAAGTTTGCCGAACTTTATCCGTCTTACATATATTTCCAAAACAGACAAAAAACAAGGAAGCGTGTCGCCGACGGGTGCCCTGTCTGGATTTATTTAGAGATGATTGCCCAAGACTAATAAATGAGATCAAAACAACACGGGTCCGCCTCATTTTATTGGACATTTGCGGTGATTCATAAAGACCAGCTGAAAATAGCGTCTGTTTTTATGTCTTGTGTACAATAGAACTTGATTAGGCAACGAGATTGAATGAGCGCTTTCAAAATAAGTTAATTACACTCTATTTTATTTCTTCCGTGTTCTCTTCAAATTGATTCTGTAAAGGCAACACGACGTTGATTTAATACCCGTAATGTACTCGTATATACAAAGCTCGTCTCGTCTAGCAGGTGCTCTTCGACTTTTCCCGCCTCTAAACATTCTAATTTCTACATTGCTTGACAGCTTGAGCAGTGAAATAATTCCCAAAAACTTATTTAACCCGGTGACAGCGTCGCTAGTTTATATGAAAGTTAAAATAAAAACAAAAACTATACAGGAATTTAAAAATTAGTTCAAACTAGCTGATGTCCGCGACTTCCTACGCGTGGATTGGGGGTTTTTTGGTTCCCACGGGAACTCTTTTATTAACCGACTTCAAAAAAAGGAGGAGGTTCTCAATTCGACTGTATTTTTTTTTTTTTATGTTTTTTACCTCAGAACTTTTGACTGGGTGGACCGATTTGGATGATTCTTTTTTTATTTGAAAGCTGGTGCTTCTCGTGTGGTCCCAATTCAATTTGGCGAAGATCTGATGAATATCTCCGGAGATGGAGAACGGAACTCCTCATGGATAAGAGTAAATTGCTCGCGATCAGTGTGATAGTCTTGTAAACAGTATGTTTTAACCATGCATAGCATATCTCGTTCTGGTTACATCCTGTATTTTAAAACAGTGGGGCCACTAAAAATTGTGAAATAAAAAAAATAAAAACCGACTTCAAAAACCACAAACACTAAAAAGTAAAAAATAATTTAATTTATTATGTATACAAGAGTTAATTTAGTTCTATAATAACATTCTTTGGAGTCGGTGCCAATGTGGAGTCACGTCAACAATAATGAAGAGTAGGTAGACGGTTCATGCGGCTAATTGGTACCGACTCCAAAAAATGTTATTATAGAACTAAATTAACTCTTGTATACATAATAAATTAAATTATTTTTTACTTTTTAGTGTTTGTGGTTTTTGAAGTCGGTTTTTATTTTTTTTTTGAATTTTTTTTTTATGGGATAAATGCCGGGAAACATTATAGCCTATGTGCTATTCCACGCTATAATCCATCTCTGTGCCAAACATCCAGATCCGTTCAGCCGTTCCGGCGTGATTGAGTAACAAACATCTATCCATCCAAACTTTCGCATTTATAATACTAGCTGATGCCCGCGACTTCGTCCGCGTGTATTGAGGTTTTTCGGTTCCCGCGGGAACTCTTTAATTTTCCGTGATAAAAAGTAGCCTATGTGCTATTCCAGACTATAATCTATCTCTGTGCCAAATTTCATCCAGATCCGTTCAGCCGTTGGAGCGTGATTGAGTAACAAACATACAAACATCCATACATCCATACATACATACATACATCCATCCAAACTTTCGCATTTATAATATTTATTTGATTAGTATAGATTTTGGCCACCAGGTCAGTTAAGTTTGTGTTATAAACAACAGTCAACTGGCACCGGATATATATATGCAGTTGGAGCCTTTGGAGCAAGGTATGAGCTATGAATGGAGAGTTAATCATAGACTATAGAAGATGTAAAGAGATTGATAGATAGATAATTATTCTTTACTAGATGATGCCCGCGACTTCGTCCGCGTGGATTAAGGTTTTTTGATTCCTGCGGGAACTCCTTAATTTTCCGGGATAAAAGATAGCCTATGTCCTTCCCCGGGATATAACGTACCTCTATACCAAGTTTCAGCTAAATCGGTTGAAAAGATGGGCCGGGAAAGCGTAGCAGACAGACAGACAGACAGACAGACACACACTTTCGCATTTATAATATTAGTGTGGAATATGGATTGCACATATACAAAAAAATTTTGTATTACAAAAAAGGGCAGTAGGTACGTGCAATATATAATTTAGAACCACGTGAATCCCTTAGAGAGAAATTCAAGGAAATAGGTATTCTTACAGTAGCTTCGCAATATATTTACAGTAATTTAATCTTTGTAAAACAGCACGTTCAGAATTACAAAAGAATATGCGATTTGCACGATATGCCAACTAGAAACCGCCATAGGCTCGTGACTCCATCGCTCCGCCTCAAGAAAGTCCGAAGGTCGTTCGTGGGAATGAGCATTCTATTCTATAACATAATTCCACAACCTATTATATATTGCCTTTACACAAGTTTAAAAAGTCCATTAAAAGTATGCTTCTGAAAAAAGCTTATTAAACTGTTGAAGATTACGTAAATGACAATGAATTTGCCGCTAGGGGCGCTAGTGTCGCGTGAGGTCCAATATCATTCACTTTTCACTGGTTTTGGCGGGCTTCGTGACATAAATTATAATTTCTTTAATTTACCTGTTGAAAAGTGATCTCCTTCGTGAAATTATCGCAAATATGGATTATTTGGCGATGAATGTGAACGCTTTGAAAGCGGAATTAAGAAAAAGAGGCGCAAAAATAGGCTGCCTCAAAGAGCAGCTAATTCAGAGGTTAGTTTGTTTACTGTTTCCAAACTTATTTTTTGCCAAAAGTATGCTTGTTTGCCGAGGTAACAGCTATGTTTTTTCTTTTTACATATATTTACCTAATTTATGTATTATATATATTTACTAAGACTTCTGCATGAAAGGTTAAGGGTTTCATGCACATCAAGGACACACTTTTACTACATGATATTGAAATATACCTATGTCTCTGGTTATGTACCCACAGTAGGTATCACTAACGAGAACACACCTATCTTGGGATCAGATTACTATGTGTGAGATGACCAGAATTATAAAATAATAGTAGGTATTTCTCTTGATTAATATTAGATGTTTCATTTCAGGTTTCTCCAGAAGGATTAATTGGAGAACTAACTAACAGTATTGGAAGTGAAATGTACTTTCTCTATAAAAGATGAGTTTATCAGTGTGATAATTATTATAAGCACATAAAAATGATCAATAATGAATACTTATTGCTTGAAAGAAAGTAGCCCCTACTATCATACATACATGATACCTGCTATTGCTAGAAAATTTTCCAGCTTAATCTAGTATCTACCATTGTTTAGTAGTTTCAACTAACAACTCAACCATCTTTCAGTATCATATCCATTGTATGGATTTAAGTACAATGTTTAATATTTTTTTGTATAGCAGTGTGTTTTAAAGGGAAAGGGAAGGATAAATATAAGTTTAATAAGTAATTAATATATTTTTATTTTATTTATTAAGTGCCTGTATAATTAATTCCTCAGAATCCTGCAAATTCCTGCGAAACGCCACTAGCCACTGTTTTAGAACAGTTTTATCTTTTGGAAACATGTGTTCTCCTTTTTTTCCGAACAAAACGGAACTGCACAACATTGCGGAACTAGCTACTCGATATGATGATAGTTATAAATTAATAAACATAATGAGATTCAAGATTTAAAACTTTGTTTCGGCGCCGATCTTATAAAGTCGCCTTTGACAGCTATACCTCTGAACCTTAGTCAACAGTGGCGCCAACTGGTGAGCAAAGAAACGATAGTCCCCATTGAATCGCTCCAGCAATGCTAAGGACAGCGGTTACGTACGTAATTACAAATTAATGAAACTGTAAATTATTTTTTTTTCAAAAGAGCAACCGCCGAGTTTCTTGCTGGTTCTTCTCGGTAGGAATGTTATTCCGAACCAATGGTAGATTCATTCGACTATTCATAAGCACTTGTAAAAAGTCTATTTGAATAGAAAACTTTTGAATTTGAATTTGAATATTTAACATAGAAATAACTTAATTATAAACAAAAAACAGATGACACAGAGATGTGAGCTGCTTAGAGGTCTTAAAGAAAAGTTAGAGGTGCGCTCTAAGCTTTCGGAGATTGAACGTTTTAACTTTTAATCAATGAAATGGCACTTATTATAAGTTTATAACGGAGAAGGAAAACACGCGAGGATACTTAAATACTTGCCATGCATGAGCTCTCCATAATTTTCTGAAAGGTGTGTCAAATCTGCCAATGCGCTCTTGGGCAGCGTGGCGGACTACTGAAGAGATACCTTGTGTCGCACAGTGGGCGATGGGTTGAAATTACTTACGACGACGATGACGATGGACGCCGTACTGACAGTAGTAAGCTTAAATGTGGCATAACGTAGACAGAGAAAGGACTATGGCATAATGATACAAAAGCAGTGACGTCAGACGTGCAGGCCATAGAGGCACTGCTTGATCTAACTAAAATAGATTTTTTCAGTAAAGTTGAAATTACGATCTCCCAGTGTACAGGCAGCCTACCTAACTAATGCTTACCCCATCGACCCGTATCGTATGGTCGATAGCTTACCCTGACTTGACACCCTTGCGCCTTGCATCAGTGGCGTGCACAAACTGATTAGAAAGGGGTTAATATATTATATGCACCTATTTTGAAGTGAAAACTTCTTCAGCCGCGTTGAGCACTTTTTGGTAGGGGGTAAACTTGTGGATTCGTGTCACCGACACCGTCACCGACACCTCGCGTTGTTACGAAGACAAAAGGTCTTAAATATACCTACTAGGTACATTCTTAATGAAACTTTAATGCCTTAATTTTAAGGTTTATACGAGTGTATATTTTTTTTTTTAAATATTCGTTTTCATTTCTATCGGCAGTCCCTATGATGCCAATTTTTTATTATTATTAAACTGAGATAAACCGATTACAAAGTATAGGTATTATTGTCGCAACAAGAAGGCATTTTCCTCGCGTCTCATATTATATTATAATCTATTATCGTGGACGTGAGAAAGTACCCACAATTAAGAGTGCGACAGCAGTTTTCGCTCATTAGTATAGACTGCGAGCCCGTGCGACTCACGAGGGAAATCCGTATAGGAACAATTATATACAGGGTGTGAGTTAAATCGCTCCCTAGTTTCAAATATTATTAATCATATAAAAAGTTTGTTTGTCACGTTGTTGGTTCATTCAAAATTCAAATGTTTTTCATTCAAATAAACTTTTACAAGTGCTTTTGAATCGTCGAATGAATCTACCACTGGTTCGGAATACCATTCCTACCGAGAAGAAACAGCAAGAAAATCGGCGGTTGCTCTTTTGAAAAAAATAATTTGCTATTTCATTAATGTACTTATACTTTACATAAGTAACCGTTGTCCTTAGCATTGCGTCAAATGCTCTTTTGTCATTTACGTAATAGTAGGGGAGCCCAAGAGGGGATTTTTGGATTTACTCGAGCGTCGTGGAGACCTAATGGAATTTGAAGATTAGGTGGTAGAACGAAAAACAGGTTATATGATGTATCCTTTCACCGGTGGGGGGAGCGTCTACAGGTTGTTTTGTTTTTCAAATCATCAGATAAAGAAAATTCCTCGAGATAATCGTCAGATTAAGGGTCAGCACGTTTGGGACATGAAGCTGAACCGTCTGTATGATAATCTGACGCGCTCGAGTATTTCAAAATGGCAATATTTCTTTGCATTTTCAAAAAACCGCAGCGACTTAGCGTTACGTCAGAATCGTCAGTCCTTTGAATAGGAGCTTCCTTTGGGTCCACTTAACATCTCCTATGAAAATCTGACGCGCTCGATTTTTGTTTGTTTTTTTACAAATATTTTTACTTCCGTACGGCCAACCCCACTATGCAAACCGGCAGACAAACATACCATTCGATAACAGAGACACGTAGGGCGTATACGCTATCAATATCTGACGCGCTCGAGTAAATCCAAAAATCCCCTCTTGGGCTCCCCTACTATAATCTTCAAGACTTCAACAGTATATAATAAGCTTTTTTCAGAAGCATACTTTTAATGGATTTCTTAAACTTGTGTAAAGGCAAGTTTTAAAACTTTAGTACCTAGTCACTAGCTCTACCAATTTCAAGACAAAGACAAAGTTCCTTATGCCTACTTACCGGGCTTTAAAAAGATTTTCTACACGAAGTTGTGGGTAAAACTAAAAGATTTACTTAGTTAACTATTAAAATATGGAATATAGATAATATAACTTATTGTAGGTATTCGTTTTTTCAACATTCTTAGGTAGGAGATATAAATCCATATTCAGTTTCTACGCAACTATTGATTTTAGGGGGTTAGCAGTCTTTGTTAGTTTGTTACCTTTGAACTACCAAATACACTTGCTTTGCTTTCCGCGTCCTGTGCTGTCTTAATTCAAGAAAAATTCAATTTTATCAATTCAAATTCAATACTTATAGTTAGCATATAGATATCTAGTAGGTACCTACAATTACCTCAAAAAAATTGTAGTATCAAATAAAGGTTTTATCAATTGGGAACTCCTTATGAAAAGAGCGACTTATTAAACATTCTGTACATAGAATACAGAACAAATATGTAGATAGGTATCATTAATCTGATAAGTATTGTCATTTAGAAAAAAGTAACAGCCAATCATTGTTCTCTTTTGTTCGAGAATAGACGGTATCTCACTAAGTGACTATTAGAATGATTGTTCTTTTTCTTGTATCAGTAGACTTTTAAAGATGATACTTATCCATAAAAACATTGGAGTTATGTGGAAGATGTTCCCACATAGATCACAGTAAAAGCTCTTTATTCGCGGGGTATAAAAAGCTTACTGTACACTACGAATATGGAATGGTAATTTATAAGGGATTATAGGCGATACGTTCCTAGGTGACAAAATAAAAAACAAATATACTTATAAAAAAAAAACAATTTAATTGAAGTTTTTGACCATATTGATTAATTATTATCTTCAGGCTTAGGCGCAATGGTTTAAAGAATTTTGTAATATTTTCTTGCTTGGCAGTTTTTAAAAGCTTCTTGACTGTTAATAAGCAGTGGCTTTAGCAACATACTCGTACTTTAGGCATAGTTGTAATAAGGTCTATGTATTTTACTTTTTTATTAGTCCACTAGATGATGCCCGCGACTTCGTCCGCGTGGATTTAGCTTTTTCCGCTGATTCCCGCGGGAACTCCTTCATTTTCCGGGAAAAAAGTACCCTATGTCCTTCCCCCGGATATAGCCTCCCTCTATAGGTACCAAATTTCAGCAAAATCGGTTCAAAAAGATGGGCCGGGAAAGCGTAGCAGACAGACAGACAGACAGACAGACAGGCACACTTTCGCATTTATAATATTAGTATGGATATGGATTTGACGACGCGTTTACAAAGGATATTGGGTTGGATACCTATTAGAATCCTTTTTATTAATATGTATGTACTGATTAGATCCGCGAATAAAGAAATCATAAGCCGCGAATATAGGAATTGGGACGCAATTTTTTAATCCGCGAATAGTGAAAACGCGAATGAAGGAAGCGCGAATAAGGAGCTTTTACTGTATTAAATTTTCAATAAGTATATAAATGGAGGAAGTGCCCATTCAGCGAGTCAGTCTGTGATCTGTGGAGTCAGCACTTCCCGTAGCGGCCGTCAAGTTCCCCGGAGCGGGACCCAAATAACTAGGTATAATTGATTATGTAAACTGTAGGTACTTATCCATTTACACGCCGCGCCGACTTAGATCCTTTCAATCCTTTTTACATATGAAAATCGTGGTAGACTTTTCTTTTTTAACGTTTAAACTATCGTGAGTGATAGATATTCATTATAACTAAGTATACCTACATATCCGGATAAATTCACGTGTTCTGTCGGAAAAATGCCCGACTAGTTTCGAACCCGTTCGGGGGACTTTTCTTTTGCAATGCAAGCCTACTACATATTTTTAATAGGTAGGTAGGTACGTATTACCGACATAGGCACAGAATTCGGTGTCAGTTTACTTACGGCTTATTAACTTTACGGTCGATTAATTTAAACATTAATGTTTTTGTCGTAGGTGAACTTCCGTTCACACAAAGCAGTTCGAAGGGGGAAAGCTGGTCGAAACATCTGTCTGCGATACGATACCTACGCAATGCAAGTAGAGTACCTACCACGTACCTACCATCTGCAATTCTGTTTTTATGGAGGTTTCACACATCTCCCACAACTCTCACATGACAACTCAACTAAACTCGCAACTAGCTGATGCCCGCGACTTCGTCCGCGTGGATTGAACTGCGGAAAATTGTTATGCGGAAACTTCTGTAAAATTGCAACGTGTCAATGTGTAGTGATAAGAATACCTACCTATTAGGTATAGGTACCGCAAAAATAAGAGTTTGTATGATTCATGCTTGACGTTGATACTTGATTCGGTAGTTTTTCTGTGAGAAACAAAACAAACAGTAGAATTAATTTTAGGCCAGCTGTTTAACAAAAAGTTTTGCATCACGAGTCACGACACACTGACTGTAGTAACAGAAATAAATTAGATAAGTAGGTATAGTACTTACCTAGTTTGTTAAAATATTATATCGTTGGTAGGGACGCACTCCCATTGAGCTTTTATCCACGTTGATGGTAATAAAAGTCATGTGTGCGAAAAGCTACATTAGTATTATATGATCATAATAATTTTTTATTGCCTAGGTAGGTAGTAGGTACATAAAAGTTATAGGTAAACAAAGGATAAGTGAATATTTATTTTGCTCTAATCCTACTTGCCTACCTAGGGATAATTTAATACTTAGTTCAGTTGTAGGAAAAATGTTTGGCGAAATCGGTTATAAAATTTAATGCAGTGACATCTATGGATGACTGCGGGTATTAGCTATTACTCAACAGATGGCGCAACTTAATGAGTTCTTCTACTCAATACAAGATGGCGCTGCTTAACTAAAACAAATGCTGTTCCGACACAAGATATTCATTTTTCAAAATAATTCTGCCGCGGTTCGAACTAGTCATCCGCGTTCTAATAATTAATTTTAATTTAAATTACTGTAACTAGACGGACGGTCTCATGCGTTAGTAAGATGTTATCCTAACTCCGAGGTTCTTACTAAAGTAAAAATAAAGGTTCCTTAGCTACATAACCATAAGTATATCCTATTGATTATATTAATTATATCAATTGGTATGTACTTATTAGTGCCCGTAGCCCGTACTAATCTAACTAGCGGATAAAAAACTATGATAATATGTTTAAGGTGCCTAAACAGTAAAACGCAATAATTTGTAAAACGTTTATTTCCATAAATGATAAAACTAAAAACAACACTTTTCAGCAAGATACAGCTCACTCATAACTTTGCATCACAATATTAATGTCCTGAGTCCTAGCGTTATTTATAAAGCTAATAGTGTGCCTATTTTTTTATATAGAACAATGTATTAAAACCTATGTAGAGTTAAAAGCAAGTCATAGCGTAGGTAGATTGAGTTAATTATCAAAAAAACGCTTGCAATGGCTGAATAGGGACTAGGAGCTTTCTAATATTTTTCATATATTACTATCCGCGCACAAGTCGATGGTCATTCCCACAGAAATAGGAATCTGCTTATTACGCACATCAATCACGCATCACGCTAAAAATAAAGCTCTAATTATGTTGCTATTCCTTTCATAATACTTCCTGAGGAAAGGAGCAGCACTAGATTTAGAGCTGTCATTTTTAGGGTTCCGTAGCCAAATGGCAAAAAACGGAACCCTTATCATGTCTGTCTGTCTGCCTGTGTCACAGCCACTTTTTTCCGAAACTATAAGAACTACACTGTTGAAACTTGGTAAGTAGATGTATTCTGTGAACCGCATTAAGATTTTCACACAAAAATAGAAAAAAAACAATAAATTTTGGGGGTCCCCATACTTAGAACTGAAACTCAAAATTTTTTTTCATCAAAGCCATACGTGTGGGGTATCTATGGATAGGTCTTCAAAAATGATATTGAGGTTTCAAATATCATTTTTTTTCTAAACTGAATAGTTTGCGCGAGAGACACTTCCAAAGTGGTAAAATGCCCCCCCCCCCCAATAAATTCATGTGAAACAACGGACTCAGGCTAGCCAACCTTATAGCGAGACATTTTCAGACCGCAACTGTAGTGTGAAAAGAAGAGAGAACTAAAGGCGCCATCGATTCGTTTCTTTACTGGCATAAGTTACATACCTACGGTGTTCCTTGGTATACGTACACTAGGTACGCTAAATGCAGCGTTAGACTTAGTACCTATATTTTATTTCTACGTTTATATGTTGACTGTTGAGTGATCATACGCACCACGGAATCTCAAGAGAATTCCGAAGCTCTAACCTTTAGGTACATGTGGCCTATCGACTCGTGTGCGGACAGTAGTGAATTATGAGTTTAGAAAATAAACATTTATAAGGTTCAATCATAAATTATAATAAATATATATTTTAATTAAAAAATATCGATTAACAAATTCAACACAACGCAATTCGCTTTCTTAATTAATTACATACAATTTCACAAACATTCACATTTTTGCGTAGTATTCCTCCGTACCTATATCTAAGCAATCTTATATAAATAACATTTTTGCTTCAGTATATAGGCCCCCTTAGATTAACGGTTATTAATAAATTAAAATGATATAATACTTTTTTAATAATAGAGATCCCAAAAACCATACAGTGATGTTTTTTTTTTGAAAAAAAAGTGCTCATTAGTAGTAGGTAGTAAAAAATAAAATCACAAAAACATTTTAAACCAATAAAATAAAGTATCGTATTGCAACACTGGTACAAAGTAAGGTGACATTATTTTTATCTATATTATTGTCAATTAAATGATATAGTTTTCTTAACTATCTACATCGAAACAAGTGAGAATACAGGTACATACATAGAAGCAATAAAAATTTAGAAAAAAAGACCGTCACAATTAAGCCATTTTTTAAAATTACAATTAAGTAAGTTACTACAAATAAGAGGATATTAGTATTTTTTTATTAATCCTGTATAAATAATTAAATCGGCTACTAATAAGAGGATATCCTTTATAATTAAATATATGTTTTTATAAATCAGTTATCAGACATATATTATAGGGAATACTAGGCTACTACATTATTATTATTTTTATTTGCTATATTTTTTATCAGGAATTTAGGAATAAATAACTAGTGTTTTGTGAGTTTTAAACTGATTACAGACGAAAGATTATGTTAACATGCAGTGATATAACAGTACATATTATTAAATTAATACATACTTGTTGATTACGAAGTATTGTTGTTCTAATGACATAAATTAATACATACTTGTTGATTACTAAGTATTGTTGTTCTAGTGACATTTATTTTCGGATCCACTATACTTATTTCAACCAAAGCGGTGCTTTACTACTGTGTAATTAGGTAAGTATATAGTTTTCTAAGTTTTGCACTACAAAACAAATTGCACTACTTTTATCTATTTTTATTTACACCAGAAAACGTTTATCAAAATTAAATATTTATGAATAGATTTAGTCTATTTTGCTGCTAATAGTAATAGCTTTATAGATTGGCTTTGAAAAAGCACAAGGGAATTGAGAATAAGTACAGATTAAAAAATATTCAAATACTTTTCATATATTTTTACCTCTGTTTTTTTATTTGTTTGTGTGTAATAAAGTGTTTTTACTTATTTATATTTTCTGTCTACTAATATAATATTTCTTTATTTTCTCTTATGGCCAGAATTGAATATAACACGCAATTTGTGTGTGCACGCAATTGGATACGTACTTAAGTATGAAAAATTATATTTTATGATATGAATAAAAGCAATTTATAATTGACCGCAAAAGCAGTTTATGTAGAAATTCAAACGTAAAATTAGACTTTTACATTCCGGACGCCACCAAATATGAGCCATTTCTTATCAAAAAAAGGCTGCCATCTTGAATTCTAAAAATGAAAATTTACGACGATTTTCCGACTCCAAAAACTTATCAACTAAAAAACGAAAGAACAATCTTGGATTTGGATTAAAAAAACAATAACTCGGCTCTTCCAAACAACAAACGCATTGAGTTACCGTTTGGTTTTTCTCCACATTGTTAAGAATACGAGTGGTAAGTCCCTTTATAATTACATATAATTATAAGTAGGTACTATTCTACTGAAAGGCACTCGCTAAGATGTTACACCATTAGTGATTGCAACGCAACATATACAATATTTTATTGACTAAAGCTTTAAAGAGAACTATATATTAATAAATAATAATAATAAAGTGCTTTATTTAGTTAGTACAATATTCTTATTATGTAATTTTTTTTTCAACCACTACAAGTTAGCCCTTAACTGCGATCTCACCTGATGGTAAGTGATGATGCAGTCTGAGATGGTAGCGGGCTAACCTGTTAGGGGCATGGTAGTTATATTAGACCCATACCCCTATTCGGTTTCTACACGGCATCGTACCCGAACGCTAAATCGCTTGGCGGCACGTCTTTGCCGGTAGGGTGGTAACTAGCCACGGCCGAAGCCTCCCAAATCCAGATTTTTAAATAAGTTTGCAAATGTCTTTTTAATAAGTTTGCAAATGTCTTTTTAATATGGTTTAAAAAAACATGCGAGTTTAGATTTTTATCTTTTACAACGAAAGAGTATTATTATTTTAAATAATGATATATTATATTATACACTGTGATTATACAAATCTAAGTTGTAAATCTAAGTGATGGAACACTCGAAACTGCAATGTTAAAACTTAGACTAAGGGTACAAGTAAAATCCGATAGTATAATAATTAAAATATAGGTTAAAGAAAACAACTAACAACAAATATTATAATAATAAAATTAAATGCTTTTGATTTTCGAACGTAATTTTACACGCACTTGACAATCAAATCTTCAATATTATAGTATTATAATATGGAATGGAAAAATGGCAAGCTCTTCTATGATTTTCCACAATAATACAGAACTCTGATTACATACCGTACTGACTAGTGATAGTTATGTGCACTTTAAACCTAACATCTCTCATCCAAACTCCATATCTATACTCAATACCATGCATAAATATCTGTTTTCGACCATAGACAATAATATCGATTTGAGAACACAATTTAAACATTCAAACATCGAACGTAAATCAACCAATCAAAAATCGAGCGCTACTGTCAACCCATAGATAGGTTCTTTACAATGACTTCATGGCTCCGTCGATTGAGGTCTTTTACTTCTTTGCTATGGTTGGATTCGACGAGCATTGAGTGCCTTTTGGCGTTGAGATCCTTCTTCCTCCTCACAACGTCCGGGCTGTATGGCTCTGAACCACGTCTTTCGAGGTTGGCTTGACCCTGCCCCTGTGGACTCGAAAAAGAACCTTGCCTCGGCATCGAGGGCGACTGTTGCTCCGGATTTAAATTCGGAAGGTAAGTTTGGAATGATGGCCGGTTCTGTGCCGCTTCCATGATTGAACCTTTTGAAGGGAAAATTATACGGTGAATTGTGATTGTGTGTGTTCATTTCACATTATTCAATGTTATTTTACATGTACTATTATGTTAAAATACAAAAATAATTCAAATTCAAATGATTTTTTTAATTCAAATAAACTTTTACAAGTGCTTTTGAATCGTCGAGTGAATCTACCACTGGTTCGGAATGCCATTCCTACTGAGAAGAACGAACAAAAAACTCGATGGTGGCTCTTTTGAAAAAAAAATAATAAAATTTGAAAACCCAGTATAGCATTAAATTAATGGGTAATTAATGATTCATAAATATTTCCACCATGTGACTTATTCTGTTGTAATCTCGAAACTATTTTTTGTAAAAGAAAAAATTTAAGTAAATAAAGTTGTGTAAACTCCAATAGTTACACTCAGGGCACGGAGAAAGTGAATTTCCAAAAGAAATTCTCTTTTCGCTTTTGTACTTCTACTCTAAAACGAAGTCAAATCAATTGAATATGACTAAAGTGGATTGTTAACTACTTAAAACAAATGTGTTATGGAAGAAAATAATTAAAACCAAAACCAATAGGTATAAAACTACGAAGTTTTATTGTGTTAAAAACAATACTTACAAACATCAACTAAATACAAGCCAAAGTAAAGATATCATTTAATACTCGTATTAAGGACAGTTATTTATTTCAGGTACACCTTATTTTAAAAGTACCTACTCGAAATATGAACAATTCATAATATAATATGAACATTTATTCATAATATATTCGAAATGATTAATCTTTACTTTGATACAATACTACCAAACAGGCATGCATAACACAAATCTAAACTAACACTACAATCGCAACTTTTGCAGGAGATCGACATGAATATAAATATTACTGATATAATGGTAATACTTTAAAAGGATTTTTTATTAATGATTATCCTACGGGTTAACTGGGATTAGTTACGAAATACTACACTAAAGTCCAGTTGCATAACAGGCGGTCAAATTGACGTAACAGGTAGAGTTTAATTTATTTAAAATATATGGCAAAGTGGGTTGCACTAGTTGGTATTCATATCTCCATGAAAATTTTGGTCCACAAATCTTGGCTTTTAAACAAGTTTCTTTTTAGTTCTTTAAGACATTGTTTGCTGTAAAAGTTTGACTGTAAAGCAATTTAGCCTCCTGTTAAATAAATTGACCAAACCTGGAGCACCTGGACCTCAACTTAAATTGACCAATAAGGATAACACCACTTTTAGTTCCAGTCAATTCTAAGTCTACCAAATTAGCACCTTTATTAGTAAAATACACTTTTTTTACAAATCTTAGAAATATACCAAGTATACAAACAACTGTTACAGAGTTAGATGATATTATGTAATGAAGGTAAGCACCACATTGAAACATTTAGGATAGAAATTAAAGGATACCTGCGTTTTTACTAGGTTTGGCGACCTACGAGGAGAAACAGGAAAAGAAGTTCTTTAAAATAATAAAGTATAACAATTAATGAGATGATAATTCTACTCCGCCTGCGCCAATGTTAAATTTGAATTTATTACATAATTAATAATGTCGTCAGTTAATGAATGTGTTAACATACGCGTTAAAACGCAGTTGAAGGAGAAGCGTGACTTAATGGGGCTGATTCTGTAGTGCACAATCTCTAAACTAAACTAAAATTAGAGCATTACAAATATCGCTAACCCTTTCATAACACTCCCTACGGAAAGGGACAGAACTAGATATAAAGCTGCCATTTTAGTTTAGTTTAGAGATTGTGTTACACAGAATCAGCCCCAATGTATACTTTTTAAATAAATAAATAAAAAAGTAGTCTAAAAAGAGCAAAGAGAGCCACAGTGACATTTTGTGATCTATTTTTTAAACGTTGCTCACTGCATTTTAGACAAAAATTTAACTGTTTTTCATAGTGATGCGCAAAATCTATTCCAATGCGTGTGCAGGAAAGATAAAAGCACGATGGTTGAGCTAGACTAGTCTTAAAATATCAGACCTAAACACGAAAAAGTAACGTCCATGATAATAAAAGAACTACATCCGCCAAATCCAAATTTCAATAATTACAATTGTAAATTACAATCGTGCATAGTCGAGTCAACATCTCCTGAAGATGCTCCGGTGTCGGAGTGAAACGTACGTTGAGAATAATAATTTGGAAGATTTGTGTGGTGTGGTGAATATAGCAAGCTACAAGTGCAAGATACACACTGTACCACATAGATTTACCTACTGTGGCAGACTCTAGCGAATTATATAAACTTCTAGTTATTTCATTAACGTACGATTTTTGTCCGTACGATAAAATATCGATGCGTGTGCAAACCAAGTAAAAGAATCACAATATACGCCGAAATGAGATCAAGAAAAAGATTATGTACGCAACAAAAGCGGCACAATCGCAAGCGAACAGTGCTACGAATATGAGTATGCATTCTGTGGTTGAGTACTGTGCGCGGAACGATCGCTTACCCAGTGTCCGGACGAGCCAAGGTGTGACCGTTTGCTTTTGGTTCATGGCAGCTTGCATTTCGTTTAATGCGGCGTTTAATTGGTGACTTAACTCCTGTGAACAATTAATATAATAGAAGATTACGATACGTACGTGTGATTTAAATACTCCAATGTGTATAGCGTGAATAGATTCTTATCTCACAGTATCAGTTAGTGTACGGGCACGAAATTAGCGAAGTGGGAGCGACGGCGACAGCGGGGCGATGCGATTAGTCGGAGAGCTGGCGACGAATTTCAGGAAGAATTTTGAAGAGGTCTGGTAATACTTTGTAACCGACAAAAACATCTGTCATCTTTTTTTTTCGAATTCTATAAGTACTAAATTTCAAGATAAGAAAATCAAGTTCCCAAAAAAAAATTTTTTTTGGATTGTTTTTTTGCAAATGTTATATGCTGCGCAGTAACGAAATAACCGCAAACGCTCTACCAGACTGGCAGGACCGGATTCGCCAATTGACGAAATTATATTTTTTCACAATTTCAGCTCCGAAATTCGTCGCCAGCTCTCGGACCACATTGCCCCGCTGTCGCCGTCGCTCGGCCGTCGCTAGTTTCGTGCCTGACGCCTTACAGTATCGTGTACTATTTTGTAGCTTGTGTGACCTAAACCAGCTTAACCCATCCTTGATTAAAGTAATCAATTTTAGCACAGCGCATTAGCAATTAGTACATTTTTGCAAGCGTAAAAATGGAGCACTAATTAGTCTTAGTTAATTGTCCTTTTGTGTCAGATTTGGTCGTAAATATGTAATAGAAAATAGGTATTTTTGTATGTACATACTGTTAAAATACTCTGTTAATATATTAGGTGGTAAGTATTTCCCTTTTAAAAAAATTATGTGACTAAAAATGGAAGTAGGCACGGAAACACGCGTCGATTTGTTGTCTTTTTGTCGAATTAGATGTGCATTGAGTAATGGAGACAAAGTTGAGTTTACAAAATTCTTTTTTTTCACAAATTTCTATCCTGTTTTTAACTTCGACTCTCCCGCAATGTGCCTTGAACCTAAGAGATAAATGAAGATTTTCTTAAAGTTCAGACCTGATTGCTGCATTGTGCCTGTACATGCGCCAGTTTGACCTGTGCTAACTCCAGCTCGAGATCTCGAACCCTTTGCTTTAACCGAGCTTCCTTATCACCGGAATTCTCTTTCTCATCCTCAGCTTTTTGTTCCACTTCTGAAAAACAAAGTATATTTTGGAATGTTCTCGAAAAGTAGGCATAAAAAACCCAACGACTTCTATTTACATAGACGGGCCTTGTCAAACAAAGAATGTGGACCTATTTAACTAACGCCATCTAGTCTGAAAAGCGGGACAGCGCTATGGCGGGGACAAGGACAGGTTTATACAGGTGAGGTGCATGCACTACAAGTCGAACACCCAACTTTTTTCTATGAAAGGGCCCATCTAGTACCTACACATACATCGATTTTATACATCGATGTAGAATAGTTTAAATTGGACTCCGAAATGTTTTCTCCTACCTTCTTTATTGTCTTTCTGGGCCAATTTCAAGCTGCAGCTCATACAACTTTTTACACAGTCCTGTAAGGAAATTATTTGAATCTAAAATATACTGTTATAACAACTAAATAATATTGTGTTGGGTACACAAATATTAGATCTATTTTGATAAAAAATTTTAATACACAAATCTTCTTCATTGCTATAAATCCTCGATGCAAAAAATGGGGTGTTAAACGTTTGACGGCTGAGTTCGTGAGGTTCGTGAGGTTAAACGAATAGACATGATTTAAATGTTTTTTTTAATTCTTAATAGTTAATTTATTATTTTGTAGTTGTCCAAAATTATTCTAATATTATACCTAGTTTAGTAGCTTTATTTATACGATATCATTCAATACAATAAAATGGTAAAATCTAAATATTAAACTAACTATAAAATAAAAAATAAAATCCTAATCAAAAAGACCGCCCCTGGTTGCCCTTGGGCCAAAGGTACCCATCCAGCTTGCAGCATTGCCACGCTGAATGGCGATGGATAACCTTTGAACCAGGTAGGAACCAGAACGTGGGTCGCAGCCCCTTTCAATCAAACGACGGCCGATCTCTGTTTTTTTTTATATTTTTTATTCCAAAATTAGGTGCTATGGTATAGAATTTGGTTTAAAACTATCATGATCGAAACTAACCTGTACAGTGTGCAACTGTTTGTCCAGTCTTGCGCAGATCTCTCTGTAGTCTCGCGCCACTGCGGCGTAGTGGACAGACTCTTTCTGCGCCTCCTCGTAATTACTGCGAGTCTGGTACAAATTGAATAGAATGTAAATTATACTAATTGTAAGTGTGATGTGAATGTGTGTGGGTTTGTTGGACCTAACCGGGATACCTGTTAAGGTCAGGCAAGTGTTTTATCCCGGAAAATCAAAGTTTATTAAACGGACAGACAGATAGAAACACTTTCGCATTTATAATATTAGTAATGGATAGTAAGGATATAAACAGTACTTATAGGGAAAATAACGAGACTTAAACAGTATTCAATTCTATGCCTTGATATGGGTAGTCGGGTATGTCACACTCTCTTTAACGTTTCTGTGGTGGTGTCGTGTGGTGCGGGTTGTTACGTTCCCTCAAATATGGTTGAGTGAAGCAATGGCTGGATTATGCGTCATGCTCGTGAACGGGTGCCACCGTCGGAAATGGGGCTGCCTCTGTCTGCCAGTCTTGACGTGTATTGAGTATTGTATGCTCGTGAAAAAAGCTTACTATACAATCGAAGATTACGTAAATGATAAAAAAAAGCGTGGATTTGATTCGCTCCAGCTATGCGTGGGACTGCAGTTACTTGTATCATTATGATGATTGTAAGTTTTGATGGAAAAGAGCAACCACCGAGTTTCTTGCTGGCTCTTCTCGGTAGGAATGGCATTTCGAACCAGCGGTAGATTCATATTATAACGATTCAAAAGCGCTTGTAAAAGCTTATTTGAATAAAAAACATTTGAATTTTGAATTTTTGAACTGCTTTTACCTGTGCCAGTTGTGCTTCCAGCGTATCCTTATCTTGTTGTAATTGTGAATTGATTCCTTTTAACCTTTCCAGTTCTACATTAATTTTCTCCTTTTCTGCCGATTCTGTAAATAAATTACAAAATATAAAATCTCAAATTATATTATGTCTAAAATAAGTTGAGTCAAGAAATATATTTTTCATATAACTTGCATTGAAAGTGCGAGTTTCAATGCTTGTTGAGCCACCCGAAACTAGTCAATTTCAGACGATCACTCATCAATTTCATTTTCAATTTCAAGAAATTGTCTTGTTTCACCCCTAGGCACACAATATACTATTCTTACCTTTGATAAACTTCTCGTATTCTAGCTGATACTTCTGTAGCCTTTTCACTTTAATACTGCATGCTAGTTTGACGATCTGACGCGATGCTTCCTCGGCACGACATTTCTTTGGTAACGTTACCCTGTTTATAAGTCATACATGTAGATTTTTTATGTACGATTATGTGCTTATGTAATAAACATTTACTGCTTTAACTACATAATTACAAATTAGATTTCATGGCACCAGACAGAAGTAAAGCTTTTACCGCATTGTATTTCAAATCTTGTAGTTATAGTCAGTCAATAAAGTGAGCTCAAATGAGTCAAACCCAATGAAGTGAGTTTCATCGCTGCGTCAAAATTCCCAAACCAAACGCCCGCTAAGAAGCTTTGCTTCTAAACAAGTATTTTAAAAATAACAAAATAGAGCAGCTTTCAGCATTTCGACGTCCTAAAAATTTTAAAGGCAAGACAGCAAATGTATTAATTTCCCTATTTTACTCATCTGCCTCCATTTGACGACCTCCGTGGCGCAGTGTGTAGCACTGTTGTCTTAACGTGCGGAGGTCCCGGGTTCGATCCCCGGCAGGGTCAATTTGGGAATTTATAATTTCTGAATTTTCCCTGGTCTGGCCTGGTGGGAGGCTTCGGCCGTGGCTAGTTACCACCCTACCGGCAAAGACGTGCCGCCAAGGGATTTAGCGTTCCGGTACGATGCTGTGTAGAAACCGAATAGGGGTATGGGTTTAATATAACTGCCATGCCCCTAACAGGTTAGCCCGCTACCATCTTAGACTGCATCATCACTTACCATCAGGTGAGATCGCAGTCAAGGGCTAACTTGTAGTGGATAAAAAAAAAAATCTGCAATTCCATATGCCAGAACAAGACAAAACATCTTAATTTTGCTGTTACACCATAAAAGTTTTAAATCAGATTGCAGTATAAAATGGAGAAAATCTAGCCGAGAAGTTGCAATTGTAAATAGAACACGAATATTACCTGAAGTATTTGAGTACACCCTCAAAGTCGTGTTGCAAGAGGTCTTTACGGGCGCGTGTGAGCAGCGCCAGGGAAACTTGGAATAGTGTGTCCATGCCTTGCAGCAGAAACACGTCCAGTATGTGGTAAACCTGCATGAAAACAATAGTAAATGATAATAATTAATGATGACTTGTACGATAGTTGTCAAGACTATACCACCGGTTTGGAAAGCAGATTCTATCTACTGAGAAGAACCGGCAAGAATCTCGGCAGTTGCTCTTTTTCATATAAAGAAAAATGTTACAATATGCAGATAATTTACAATACATACATACATTATGAAATGTGGCCCACTTTGTCAAGCTGATTGCTTCCATACATACAAATTTGTCATTAAGAAGATCAAATTCAAATGCTTTAAACACACGAGTTGAGTTTTAAGACGACCTATCAATAAAATCTGATTTAACAAAGCAAACAACTTAGATTCAAACATCTCTTATTCAGTGGAAAGGCATATTAAATATATTAATTGCGTCGCTATATCACGATGTATTAATTTAAATAAATAAATAAATAAATAATCTTTTATTTAGCCAAAAAACAAATTACATAAAAGAAACATACGTATATGGAGTACCACAGCTCTCCTGGAACCAAGGTGCCAACCAAGATTTAAGCCAACCTTGGTTCCACGAGACCTGGGCAATCACTCCTTAAAACTAACTTAGAATCTATATTTAATGGCTAAACGAGGCGCTGCCTCAGCTTGATGCTGCAGCCAGTCGACTGCAGCGCTGGTTTTCAGGCATGACCCCTAGTGAGGTCACGGGCTAATCGGACCACTCACCAATGGCAAAGGAAACCTTGCAGTGAAAACTGTCAGGAACCACTGCGATGCGAACATGTGCGGTTCCACGCCTAGCTCTTGGAAATGGGCACGGAGGTCGTTTAGTTGCTCCTATAACAACAAACAAAAAGTAATAATAGAAAATGTTTATTACTAATATTATAAATGCGAAAGTATGTCTGTATGTCCGTCTGTCTGTCTGCTACGCCTTCACGGCCCACCTGTTCAACCGATTTTGATCAAATTTGGTACAGGGATAGGGTACCGGGGAAGGACATAGGTTACTTTTTATCCCGGAAAACTAAGGAGTTCCCGCGGGAATCGAAAAACTTCGCGGTCGAGTCGCAGACATCATCTAGTAGTAAGATAAAAAATACCGCATTAATTAGTGCGCTTTCCTTTCAAAGGTATGAAAAATTATGGCATGATTTTCGTTCAAGGTCCTTTCAATATTTAAACCGTGAAAAGGTATGGATATACTCATATTATAAAAGATTGCATTCTTGGTGCTAGTCATAAACTAAGATCTATAAGATCTAGAATTTAAAATATTGGTTTTCTGTAAAGTCGGTACACGGAAGATAGTTTTACGTGACAACTAGAAGTTCTCGAAGAAGCTCGCGTGGCGGCGTTCCAGTAGCAGAACTATTCGAACTGCTAGCTCTGACGTCACGCGAGAAGAGAGATAAATGTGTCACACGCCAACGTTTGGGCCGATCGTGCCTCTCTATCGCTTGTTCCGCGCTCTCACTTGCACGCTGAGGCTCAGGCGGAACGTGACACTTTTTCGTGCGTGCAGCCGGTGTTCATCGATTTATAAGACGTATCACGTCAAAAAATATTAAGGCAATCACTTACCTCCATCAACCTGTCCAACTGATGTAGCCGCATGTATAACGCTTCGAAACCGTCCTTGTATAGTTCCCTCAAGCCGTAGCCATACATAAGGCGCACTAATAGACAAAACGCCTGCTCTTCTGGCATCTGGGGGACAGTTAGAAAAGAAACACATGAATAGTACAATATTACATGCTATTTATATGCCAATGTCTTCTGGCAGGTATGTATGATATTAAAGCAACTACCTCAATTTACACAGACGGGCCCTGTCAAACATAGAATGTGGACTTATTTTACTAACGCCATCTAGCCTGAAAAGCGGGACAGCGCTATAGCGGGGATAAAGACAGGCTTATACAGGTGAGGGGCACGCCCTACAAGTCGGACGCCCAACTTTTTTCTATGAAAGGGCCCATCTATTATTTACATATATATCGATGTATAAGTTTTTTTTTGGAATATCCAGAAGTACACGCCCTTAAATAATACTGGAGAGCTAAAGATTTTTACATCTCTCATATTCGGTAAGTAGGTCCTTATTACCCCCAAATGGAGCTTGTAGGTGACCAATTAGCGCTCTAGGGTAATAATGTAGCTAGAAAAGCCCTAGGGCGGTAAGTAATTAAAAAAAGTATGATGGTTAGATGTACGCGAACTTTTTGAAAGAGTGAAGAGTTTTTTTTAAAATTACTTACCGCCCTTGGGCTTTTCTAGCTACATTATTACCCTCGAGCGCTAATTGGTCACCTACAAGCTCCATTTGGGGGTAATAAGGACCTACTTTACCTCACAATCGAGATGTAAAGCAGAGTAGTTAGCTCGGGTGTAAGCATCAATTGCACCCTCGAACTATAGGCGCCCTCCCTGCGCTCGTGCGCCTAAATATCTCGGGCTGCAATTGATGCCTTACAGCCCTTGGCTACTAATCTACTATTATATTCTCTTCATAAACGGTTAGTTAGTATTAATAGGTTCTGGTAAAATTATGAATGGGCAAACCAGCCCACCGATTGTGTAAGTCAAATGTATTACTCGAACTGTTTATGGAGTTCATACATGAACTTCTTAAACAGTTCGGATTATACATTTGAGAATTGAATACGATTTTCTTACACAATTTGGGGGGCAGATTTCAATTATTTTATCACGAGTTTTTCAAAAATCGAGGAAACTTTGGATATACCTTACAATCAATAACTATGGCTGTGTTCCGAAATACACTGCGAGCACTGTAAGGTGTGACGTCACTGTAGTACACTGCGAAGCCGTTCCTTTATAGTTAGGTATACTGGGTACTGCTTAAAACGGAACGCTGTCAGCACTGAGACAAACACTGAGAGCACCTTACCTCGAAAACGCCAGTGCTCACAGTACAAAGATGGCGTCGATTAATGACGTCATATATTTCCCTAGGATACTGCAGCAGTTTACTGTCAGTTAAAACGGAACGAATTTCTCCACAGTAAAGAGCACTGAACAGTGCTCGCAGTCTATAACGGAACACAGCCTATATTCCGGAATAAACTCACTGGAGCAACGTTGCTGTTCGTCCAAGCCCCATATTCCAATCATACTAATATACTAATACTAGCTGATGCCCGCGACTACGTCCGCGTGGATTGAGGTTTTTGGTTCCCGCGGGAACTCCTTAGTTTTCCGGGATAAAGAGTAGCCTATGTGTTATATTCCAGACTATAATCTATCTCTGTGCCAAATTTCATCCAGATCCGTTCAGCCGTTCGGGCGTGATTGAGAAACAAATATCCATCCATCCAAACTTTCGCATTTATAATATTTATTTTAGAAAGTGTGTTTGTTTGTTGGTTTATTGGTTTGTCCTTCAATCACGCCGCAACGGAGCAACGAATCGGCGTGATTTTTGGTATGGGTATAGTTGAGGACCTGGACAGTGACATAGGCTACTTACTTATTATCCCGATAAATGAAGTAGATCCCCTGGGAATTAAAAAAACTTAATCCACGTGGACGAAGTCGCGGGCATCAGTAATTAATAATACAAGAACTTACATGTAAAAGCAGTGTAGCAGCCAAGAAGCTCAATCCCTGACAATAGCCCACTTCATGGTCATACACTGCGTAGGCTCTCGCCATCCGCAGTAGGGAATCCTGCCCGAGTCCACCAGCCTCGCGGAAGAAGTCGTGCGCTGGGAACGTGCGCGCTATGTCCCGTTGTATAACCGCTTCGAACGGACAATCCTGGAGATATGGTGGCGAATTAGGTACAGGGGCGGCCTTAGCCTTTGCGAAGCTCTGGGCTTTAGATGTTTGCGAGGTGCGAGATTCAAATACACATTAGTACATAATGCCTTTCTCTACTTGGGCTGTAGCGTAAGAGCGCGAGGCCCCTGCAAGAGCGGGGCCCCGGGCAGTTGTCCTGCTTGCCACCCCCTAAGGCCGCCACTGATTAGGTATATGAAGCAAATCATTCAGCTAAAGTTAAACCAAAGAAATAGTAATAAAACCTTTGTGAACCATGTAGTAACTTGACTAGACTTCGTCCTGTAGTGTAAGTACAGCAAAGTCGATAATCTTTACTGCCGGGTTTGATTTTACATCTCACTAAGGGCTGTTTAAATATTGTCGCCAATATAGAGATACTAGATAGACTCACCGATATCGGCCACTGAAATGTATCGAGCTATCAATGACGCTTTTTCACTGACCGACACGATACCGCTGTATCATGGTTGATAATACAATATGTGTCCCGTGGTTCGGCTACGATAGTATCGTATCGGCCAATAAAAAGGCTGTACATATAATATGTACGTACTATACGTACAATAAGTGTGCTCGAATACATTGACAGTATTCGAGCGTCGAAATACTTTAACGTGAAAATAAAATCGACTTTAATAGGTATGTTATAAAATGTATTTAAATTAGTGTTATTGAACGTCATCTGTGACGTATTTGATGATTCAACGAATAAAATAATGAAAACTGAAACACATACCTTGCTAATGAGCGTACGATACGTTTCCATAAGCTTATCATTTTGATCCACACCGGCCAATCGAAGCCACACTTCGCCGCGTAAAGCCTCGGGCACTCCCACGCGCACTAACTGACTGAGGGCTCGTGGTCTAGGGCCGATCCAACTGCAAAACAACATAAAACCATATCGTAAGTATATATTCATACAATGGGTCCACGCCCATACAATCATCGATTTACCAACTAAGGATACAACATTACCTACAAATTAATACTCAAAAAGCGTCCACAATCGCATATAGCGTCCACAGCTATAGATAATAGACAAAGAGACACCAAACGGTTCATAAAAACCAACCATATAGCTTTATATTTAGGGTTCAATTTTGTAATAACAATTCGACACATACGACATTTTGTCGCCTAGTGTACTCATGCGCGACTGAGGCAAAAAGTGTTCACTGTGCACAATTTGACCGTGCCGTTTTTTGCGTTTCGATGGTGCGTCTAAGGTATTGGTAAGTCAATGCATACAATGGACAGACCCGGCTGCCATGACCATTGGAGCACCTAGAGATACGGTACTATCGCCTCTGGTTCAGAGAGTAAGGAAATTAAAGTGCAGAGTTTTGTATTGAAAATACTGCCAGATTCATCAGGCAAGTCAGTCACCTGACCTCCGACGAACGACTAATAGGAAAGGACTTATTTCGACTGTGATAATATTCTAAGAGGCCACACAAAGTCAACGATCAATCACAGCTCAGGCAGTATTTTGCTAACTACTCATTAGTATCTCACTAGGCCATTACTAACGAAAACTTGCGGGCTGCAACATACTTCTGCATATGAATGACTGGATAGCGAATATCGTATGATTTGCTTTACATAAAGTTATATATCTTTTGCATTACATAAGGAAAAGTTCTATATATTATTTAATTCAATGTAGATTTTGGTAACCCATTTTCTAACATACTCCTAATTTGGGATAAAAAGTTATTGGCATTCGATTTGAATTAGTTTTGTATGAATAAGATTTTCTTACCTTCTCAATACTTGTGCCCAGTTTTCGAGTACATCGACTCCGCAATCTTTGGATACTTCTCCCGTTCCACTAAGAAGTGGTTCATCACCATCTGAGGAATAAAAGAAAATTTAAACATCTAATAGGAAAAATGGAGGCTGGAGAATTCCAGTTCCAACATGGTCTTACATCCACTGCTTTCCACTCGATAAACAAAAAATAGCGTTTCTAGGGCTGGTGGGAAAAAGGATATTGAACTGTAAAGGAACTTAAGAGGCCGTATACTTGCCATCGGTCAATTTTGGAATCTGTAGGTATACCGCACAGTAGACCGTTAGGCTGCACTCATACATAGACGACATAGGCCAGTAAAGATACTTTGATACTTTGCGTAGTCAAGTTCGTACGTACGTGCGGTCGTACGATCTGCAGTACCATTTTACACGTGAATTTGATCAGACTTTGATAATATTTTTTGGTCATATAGGTATTTTATAGAACTTTATTTTTACACATTTTATATAAATACTAAACATTCATGGTAAATTTTATTTTATCAGTAATTTCGTCAAACTTTTAAGAAATACAGGTTATTGTGACGCGTAAATTTTGATAAATCGTGCACATTGATTTGATTTTTTTATTAACTAATTTTGTATAGAACGTATAAAAACGAGTTGCAACAGTCCAATTTTAAGAGCGTGTTTATCATATTTGTATTTTTTATAAGTCATTTATTATAATTTTTCGTGGATTTATATGGGTGAAAAGTGTCACCCAAAAGTGCAAAAATGGTAAACGTATTCTGCAAGAATGAGAATTTCACTATTATATTTCAATAAAATTAAATTTTTATTTGCAACAGTCTACTAAGGAGGGATTAATCTTTAATGTTTTAATTTTCTTTTTGTTATAATACTAATATCTCATACACAAAGCTCATCAAAAGTTCTTAAAATGTCGGTTTACTGGTTTACGGACTGTTAATAACAGGGGCTACCAAATTTTTTAAATTTTATTGCAAAAATTTCCACCAGAAATTTTATTGCTCTCACCTTTATGGGGGTCTCTCGTAACCTAAATTCAAAATGACGACCCACCACCGCGTCATTTGCCTTTTAGAAATAGACGTTTATTGGGTTTTTTGGGTTTTTAACTCTTGTAATTTTCAGACATAGTACAATTTGTCCAACTGCAAGCCTATTTCGTATTATGTTTCGACTCGAATATTCAAAAGCACTTGTCAAAGTCTACTTGAATATAAAAGATTTGAAATTGAGTTTATTCATTGACACTATGTGTAGTGTACAACTAAATTATTTAGCCACTGAGTTATGGAATAGGCAATAATGGAGGTTCCAAACTTCCAACGTTTGCCGATTTAAAGCCTCAACACTACGTTGATTTCATGAGGCTTTATCTAGACTCTAGACTAGAGTATACCGAAGTTCTCACCTGAATCGGGTTCGGAAGGCGAGGGCGGGGCCGGCGCGGTGGACAACGGCGATGGCAATAAACTCGACAGAGACAGAGGCAAGTTCAGACGTGACCGGTCCAACTCTCCCGACGTCTCCACACTCGCTACTTCATACTGAAGTTGTCCGAGCGAATCTTCGGACTGGAATACAAAATGATCTGCGTTTTGAAGTGAAGATAAATGGGCGTAAAATAAATATAATAAATAAATAAATCATTTATTGTCCATAAAAAATATTACAATCACATTAATAGGTTTAGCGTCTGATGCCTACGATAAGTTTGAAATTCGTGTTATAGACATCAGCGCTTTCCCCTTACAATCTTCACATATTATTAAACAGACAACAAAAAAAAAAAAAAAAGTTAATGTGAATGCAAGTTAACAATATAGCGATATATTATTATCGTATGTAGATGTGTGTGTGTGAGTGGGTGTGTGTGTGAATGTGTGTGGGTGGGTGTGTATGATTGGTAGTGTTGAATTTATGACGAAATGGAGAAAAATAAGTCACAGAAGCGTTAAGTATTCCAAAAGACACACGCAATATAACAACTACTGGTTGAGTGAACCGATCTGCCCCCAATTGTTTAAGGAAATCGTAATCGTTTGTCAAACACCGACCTGTTTAAGGAGTTCATAGATGACTGCGCATTAAATACGAGCATTATAAACTCCTAAAAAAGTTAAAGTAATACGTTTTAAGCTGTCAAATGATTACGATTTGCTTAGACAATTGGGCCTCATGTCCGGGCTAATCAAAATTCTATAACCGTAAAATGTGCAGGATCTTTGCGTCTTCAGAGAAGCATTCTTATACAGAGTTTTATGAAATAGTTTTAATTTAGTTAGAGACGTTTACCTCTTTCAAATTGATGTAGAACTGTTGTACGAGAGGTCGTTTGGAATAGTACCAAAACCTTTCCGTGGGTGGGTATACTTTGACCGGTGTTTCGACGACTAGCCTGGAAGAGAATTGAGGGATACAAGATTCAATATTATTTATTCCGTTCAGGCCGACTTTTGGCTCTGATCTACCAAACGAAGACAGTACTAATCAATTTGTTTGGAAAGTTTCACTGAGAAGAGCCGACAATAACCGTTTAATTTTTAAGACAAAAAACACAACATTTAATAGCAGACTAATGTCTACAAGTGCCTATTTTTCCAACTTCAAATAACGTTTAACCTAGGTATTTTGAAATTTTGATAGAATTCCTTCTTCCAGACAACATCTGTCAAAACATCAATATTATTCCTAGGTTAAACGTCATTCGGAGTTGGTATAAACGGCACTAAGTCTTAGAGACTAAAAATGTTTTGAGATTTGTTACCTTAAAGGGTCTCGAATGCCTCTAATGACGAGATCTAGTGCCAAAGACATGTAGGCTGGAGCCCCGTCTCCACTGGCAACGTTAAAAGCTGCTAACGCAGATTCGCCCGCGTTCCACATCGCGCATACCGAACAACCAGAGCCGCCTGAAGAACCGCTTACCTATAGCCACACAAAATGGCTTTATTTTTACGTAAACTAACTTAAAGTAGGACGCGAGGCCTAGTTGTGACACCGCATATCACGCGATTGCGATAGTTATGCAATGTTGACACAAGTCGGTTACTTGATGGTTGACCGAATTTGGAGGTTCAAATTAGGCCTTTTCGTTTTCTCCGTGCATCGTAGAGCACGTTAATCCGTCGGTCCCGGTTATTATCACTAACATCTGATAATAATCGTTACAAAAACCTAAGCGTTTAATACTCTTAGTCGAGTCGTATGCGGAAGGACGTGGGAACCCACTGCATTATTATCCCAAGAAAACTCCTACCGTTACGTGATTAATGGAAAGGGGTAACGACCCTCAGTAATGAGGAATACGACGCAAAGAGAGAACTTAAAGTAACGTAAAAACGTGTCTTTTTAAAGTATAAAGGGCCGAAGAAGCTACAAAAATATGTCGATGGAAATCTTGACTAAAAAACCTAGTCCCAAAATCAAGTTTAAAAAGTATCCGAGACAAATAACTAACTAGTGCTCATGGGACTACAGGACATGCTTTCTGTTTAGCTCTGTCATTATCGTACAATTGAAATTGCACCTTATTGTTATGGAATAAGGTCTATATTTGAGTTTTGTTATTGACACCTAACGTAATGGATGCACCAGAAACAGCTTATCGGATGATAAAACATTAAAACGAGAATTTTGGATTTTAATATTAGGTATTTAGAACGAATTACGAAGTAACTCTTAGAAAGCTAACTAGATTAACTGATCACAAACTAAGCAATCAAACAATTATGGCTCGAAAAATGAATGAAGGCCATAACCAAAAAAAAAAGAAGTACACACCATTTCCAGCAGTTGCATATCGGAATGTTTAACGCTGCGGCCGGGCGCGAGTAGTATACCGAAACATCTCTCAATGTATAAACCGCCAGTGTATAATGCCTGCAAGAAAAAGCAAACATGATAAATGTGAAGTAGCCACGGCGTAAGTTGAACTCTGCGCAGAAACACATTTCGAGTGTCAAACGAAGTGAGGTATAAAAGAGCGCCGCGAGTCCATACCCCTCTCTGACGGCTCTGTAGTACAATGTACCTGCGCAGACGACCGCCATTTTGGTTCAACATACATACCGTAGGCCGTAAGCACTTTTGAGAAGAAATTTTGAAAATGCACATAGAAACGCATATTTTATAACGATTTGCATTACGCTTTTTTTTAAAATTATGAACCGACTAAAACATTGAAACCATTTCAAAAATATGTATCTAAAATCAAAATAATATACTCCAAGCTCGGATGTTACAATATAGCGTCTTATTTTTCGTTTGTATGCATTACTAGCTGATGCCCGCGACTTCGTCCGCGTGGATTGAGGTTTTTCGGTTCTCGCGGGAACTCCTTAATTTTCCGGGATAAAAAGTAGCCTATGTGCTATTCCAGACTATAACCTATCTCTGTGCCAAATTTCATCCAGATCCGTTCATCCGTTGGAGCGTGATTGAGTAACAAACATACATACATACATCCAAACTTTCGCATTTATAATATTTATTTGATATGCCATTTTCTCAAGCATAGAGAACGAATGAAAAAATGATGATGATGAAGAAATGATAGAATAAATGAATGTACGATAGCAGATATTATAAAGTTTTTACTGACCTGTGGATCGTCGCAGTCTGCTTGCACATTATTTGAAACCTGTGTCACGTTTATGGTCACTTGTTTGTCTATGCCTCCACGTAGTTTGTAGCCGAGACGCTCTTTTGGTACGTGGCTAAATGTGCCCTAAAACATAAAAAAATGAATAAAGTTAGGTTCCCAAACCCAACCCAAACCCGATAGTTTTCTCAAGATTACACTACAGGATAAAGGATCGTCCTCATAATACCTAACTGAATTCGCTCAGATGAGAAGAGATTCTTCCTTAGAGCGTTACTGTTATAGAGAGAACTTGTGTGGTTAATATTTCATTAACTAGTACAAAACCTTTTTCTTAAATATTTCTGATACAAACCACGTATGTCTAAAGTACCAAATATAATTGTTTTTGATTAGCATGTTTGTCGTGAAGCGCAAGTTTATCTTGTAGTAAGAATTATCTCAATTTTCTAAACCCAGCGGTTAGGTTTGCCATTAGGTTACCTTTGCATCAGTCTCCTTAATATCCACAGTGCATTCTAGAATGTGCATGAGTTGCATAGGTGGTGCGGCGGGTCCGATTGCCTCTGTGAGTGACCCAGTCATAGAGGGCGCTGCGCTCAAGTCTCCTACCAATGAAGACGCCATGGACCGCGGTATACGGTCGAACGCTTTAGCGAAACAACCTGAAAAAATAAAACAATAATATGCTAATAGCTAAGAGGAACGACGAACTTTGGTGTCCCTAGGCGCAAATATGGCCAACCTAGCATGGAAAGCGCAATATTTGTAGATCCAAGATGCAATTTATAGAAACGGGTGACAAAGTAAAACGAGTCGGAGGGAGCTTTGGAAAACAAGCGGCATAAGATCATGGAATGTTAGTTATAAATCGCGTCCCGTAAGTTGACCCAAAATGGCGGTCGTCTGCGCAGGTACATTGTACTACAGGGCCAGCGGAGCATGTGCGGGGGGTATGGTAACGCGCGGACCCTCGCGGCGCACTCATATCACACTTCGTTTGACACCCGAAATGTGTTTCTGCGTATACGAGTAGTTCAACTTACGCGGCGGCTATTATACGGATCGCATCCACGTTGATCGTGACCGCCAAAGTTATCCATATGGATCCAGGCTTATACGCAGTAAATAGCGCATTTAATTCTGATTGCTCATGTGGTACTGTTACTAACTACAAATTATATTATCTCATCAGTATTCAGTTACAGCAGTTTTGGCATGGCAATTTTTATCAATAAGTTATCTATGCTAGTTTTACCATTTTATTAATTTCAATTATAAAATGATGGTTGTGTTATAGCAATTATCGTAGTATAATTGATGTTAGTCAGAGTTCGCAGAACTTAGGATAAATGCAGTTAGATAATTATTCAATTGTTTTTAATTATATTATGTTTTTAAAAATTAAAAAAAACCCGGCTATGTTTGTTGTGGGCTCTTATCAGACCAGGGCGCGTTTGGAACCCTCGTAGCTTTAGTTTTAAGATACCGTAACTGATTATCACCATCATGTTTTATAAGTAAGTAACTGACGCCATTAAGACGTGTAACGGTGTACCTAAAATTGAATAAATGAATTGAATGGATGAATAGTAAGTGCATGTTTTGTGTATCTCTCCTACTTATTTTGGTTAATGGCTTTTCTTTGTTTATCTCAATTAATTGGAAGTGAACATGCAGTTTAAAATAAAAGGGGACCTATAACCGATCGACAAGTTATTCTTTACAATTTATCAATATTACCCAGCCAGAAATCGAACTCGGACCTAAAATTTAAAGACTATGTCAAAATAAAACCCAGTTGATATAAATAGCCATCTCGTTGGTCCGAAGACATCCCCAATCTTGCGGGGAAAACATGGAGGAGGCTTTCCCAACACCTTGCACATGAGGAGGCAATTATGTCCAATAATGGATAAAGAAAGGCTCATAAAGAAAAATGAGTGCTTATATCTCCTATGTCTGTTGTATTGTATTATTTGATGGACATAACAAAATGGTAATCAATAGAAATGTGGGCGTAAACTCTGATACCGATAGGTCGCATCTGCAAGGACAAATGACACTTTCTATTCCATTTATTTAGCTTAAATATATTTTACACAAAAAGACGATCGCTTAGAAAAACTAAATTAGATAAATTTAAGTTTGCGCACCATGCTTTAAAATTGTTAGACATTGGAAAAAGACTTTCTACATTAGGTGATGTTTAAAGTTGAATTTTAAAAAAATATTGAAAACATTATTCCTTAATATAAATGCAAATTTGTCTGTTACATTTTTGCCCATCCGTTTAACCGATTTCGATAAAATTTAGAACAGAGATAACCTACATCCTATACAGGATTTTCATTTCGAAAAATCAAAGAGTTTCAGAGATTTTTTAAACCTAAAACTGTACACGGGCAAGTCGCGGACATCATTTACTTGTCCATAGCAATATTGTTATGATGAATTCTTCTAGGGCCGATTGATGAATCAAGTAGGTATTCACCGTTATTGAGCATTTTCCTAGTCAATAATAACAAATATTTGTCGGTTAAAGTCATTATTATTCCTTATTTACTAAAAAGGGAAATGAAAAATAAACGTTTATTTTAAATTATGGATAAATACCTCAGGTATGCATTGCAAAAAAAATTACACCTACATATACAAAACCAAAAACTTTAAATCGCACGAATTTACTAAACTAGAAACTAGAAAAACTAAAATGAACAAACTAAGCAATCACAGTTTTTAACAGCAATGTTAACAATATAGCTCTCGCATAAAAACCGACGAGCGATCGATACTAAAGCCAGAAACTGTATGAAACAATCCATTATCCAGATAAGAGTGTGTCGACCTTATTCTGATTCATGAACCGAGGTGATTTTGAAACAATAATTACACTTATTTTCTTTTTTAGGTTTAACCGTCATATCAACTTGTCTATATATTTTTACATTAATTAATAATAATTCAGTTTTGTTTTCTGTTCTTAAAAAAATATTTCCAGATTGTAATAGTTAGTTAGTTTGGAATACTTGTAGTTAAACTTTAATTCATAACATTACCCCATCAAACAATAATTACATATGCGTACATAATATTATTATGCATAACTTTTTTTTCTATGTCAATTTATTAAATTAAAATCAATTAAAATTTTGCCATGTTGATGATTAATTGAATTTAAATTATTTCCTTTTTTAATTATTTGAATGAGAAATATCTCTTTGTGTTTTAATAGTGTAAAATATACCAGTATGAAAATTCTTGTGCCATGCCTTTGACCTAAAAAATTCAGTGTATAACTTTGACATACAATCAGAATAAGGACGTGATAAAACAATAATATGTCACGTTATCTAAAAATAAAACTGTGTCGGTTTGAAAAATACCATCGAATAAGCTTATATGTAATGATTTAGAATAAAAAGTATTGTCCAAAATTTAAATAAATAAAGTACTTTTTTCACAAGAATTAAATTACAATTTATAGTGATCCTATTAATGGGTTTCAAATACATCCCTCGCTACGCACACTCCCACATCCGTGGTGTAAAGGCACCATTACATAAAACGTCGTAAAACTAGATGAGAAACACTACTACGTACCCGAATGCAATGAGAAATTAATAATCTCTTGTTTTTACTGGAGCCAGTGGCGTAGCTAGTTAACCAAGGGCCCTGGGGCAAATTAAAAAATGGGGCCCCACTGCTATGTAAACTGATTATGTTTTATCAAATAAAAATATGAAATATACAAATACTTTAAAAGCTACTTATGCTCTATTTTGTGCACTGCAGGGCAGGTAATAAAAACATTAAACAGTAACAACATAAATTACAATTAATACTTGGTGTAGGTTTTTTCTAATAAAACGAAATACAGAAGATTCTAGGGTTTATTATATAAAGGTCGGGCCTACCAACTGACTAAATAACAATTATATTTACAATTTTTTCCTAGCTTTAAGTTTTCGCAAAAGTATCAATGACTTCGTTTAAATCCAGGCTTGATGCGGTTTTGTTTTCAATCGCTATTAGCGATAAATGTCGGAGTCGAGTTTGGCCCATATTATTTCTTAAATAATTTTTATTATTTTTAATTTGCTAAATGAGAGTGGTAAAATCAAATAAAATTGAACCACTATATTGACCAGTACAAAAAAGTTTATTGACGTTAGCTTACTTACTCCTGATACAGCATTAATTTTTTAACCGTTCTCGAAAAAAAAATCAACTCGAATTCACAATAAAACGCACATCGATGAATAATAAAACGCACATATCACTATCCGTCAAATTGACAACACTGCCAACCTACAGAAAGAATTTAGGGGAATTCCCTAGGCATAACTTTTGAATTTCTCTCAACTGAGTAGTCATGATTAAAGTGGGGTTGCAACCTGTCATATTTATTTTGAAATTGGGAGAAATTTCCAAAAGTTCAGTTCGATCGAGATTTCTGGTAAGGATTCGAGGACCCCTGAGCTTGAGGGCCCCGGGGCACTGCCCCGCCTAGCCCCTAGGTAGCTACGCCACTGACTGGAGCTGACAAAAACGTGTATAAAAGATAACAAAGATCGATGGCTACTATTCCTCATTATTTGGACAGCACGTAGTACAAATACTAAAATAATTTCAATCAATCGTAATAAGCCGTGTAACTAGCTACTTAGTTGTCGAATTTGTTTAATAAAGAACCTTCTCCCACTGTAATAAGGCTTAGTACGAGTTAGTAAAACCAAATGTTTAAATACAAAAATAATTCAATCAATCGTAACAGGCTGTGTAAATAGCTACTTAGCTGTTGAGTTTGTTTAATAAACAACCTTCTCCCATTGTAATAATGCTCAGTACTAGTTCTTTAGCGTAAAACCATATGTTTTATATAGTAAGCAAATGATAGAATATTATAGATGAGTTATGTCAAATCATTGTTCTCATAATACAGTTGCGTGTATTCTGTTCTTTGTCTGTACACTTTTCTATTACTACTTTTGTTTAGCTTAGCAGTACAACAGTAACTTTACTCATATTATAATTTATGCCAATGTTTTTGTACACTATACTTCCCGTACGATGAAGACAAGAAATAGCTGTGTGTGTGTGCTGTGGCGGATTATAGCGAATTAAACTTCTCGTTCATTCATTGAATTTCATTCATCCTCTAGGGGGAGAATGTGATTTAAATTTGGAATACTTACCGAAATTTATACTGAACTACAGTATTCCCAAATTAATAATGCACATGCAGATCTTCGCTAATTGTCGTATTCCCGGAAACACCCGAATTATTGAATCGTAAGAGCCCTAAAGCATTTTGCACCTTGTTCGAAAGAAATAGGAGTCAATATCATGTGTAAACAATCGAAAACAATTCGGGCTGTCACCGGTCAGTCAAAGGTAAATCAGTCGTCTTTATATATTGGTGGTGACTGCACGTTTTCTCTCCGTGTGGAATTATATGGAGCTGCTATTACACACCCTTCAATCAATTCAAATCAATTCTACAAAGATTGTAGCATATTTGCAATCGTGTGGTTTTTTTCGCTATTTACTTACATGGAATATTATCGAATCAAATTTTGTTACTGATAAGTCAATCTTTATCTCTTTTAGCACAAAACACATAATTCTACTAAATTATGCATGAAGAAAATGCACTTACCACTCTATATACATATCGTCTTCCGATGCTCGGGGAATACGACCGTTGCCGAACAGTGACGAAGATTTCTATGCGCATTATTAATTTGGGAGTACTGACAGTACATGTGTTTACACCCAGTGTTGCCAACCCGAATTTTAGAAAATTAGTATATTAAGTGCCAAATGTTGGTAGAATGTAAAATGCAAAATTGGTAGATCTACCACCTCAATTTAGAAATTTTTTTAAGATTAAAAATGCATGAACTGTTCTTAAAATGTTTATTTTTGGAAATTATAGGTACATATTTTTATTGAAAAATTTTAAATGTTCTGCGCTAGGCTGCCCGTTGTTTGCTATGAATCTTTTAGTACGCAACAATCCCTCTAGAGTCTCCGTGCAAATTCTATTTCTCTAGAAGGTTTAAACAGCAATCAGCACCGCTATTTACGTAGATAATTAGTTTTAACAACAAAACGACACAAAACAGGAGCAAAGATTCACCATATTTTAATCCGCAATAAACCAACCGAATGGGCCACAGAACAGTATAATATTAATAATATCTATGGGCGCGAAATGGCGCGAACGGCTGACGTTTTTTTTTTGTAGCCTGGGCCCTGGACTCTATGTATGCTTGACTGGCTTGACGCATCATCGCATGGCTATGCAAGTGTTAAGTAAAACTAATTAAAAAATAGGTAGTTTTTAGGTCTAGGGTGGTAGATAGGTAGACTGAAGTGAAAATTGGTAGATCTACCAAAAAGTTGGTAGATATGACATCACTGTTTACACCATTGATGTAGAATTTTAGTATGGTTTACACCATTGAGTTTGTATATAAAGCATTATACATCTTTTTGAAAAAGGAATACGCATTTATTAAGCAGTTATGATTATTAAATAAAATGACGAATACCGACGAGGCCGTATGAGCTTGATGCCTTTGCTTTTCCGACAAAAAAATCTATCAATAATTGGACCAATGTTTCGAATGTTAACTTTTACTTTTAATTGTCATTATTTTTAATAAATGCTTATCTCATATTATTATTGTGTTAATTTTTTCGCAAATGGTACGAAAAGTAGAGTATTTTCCTCGGTGATAAAGCTGTCTTCTTGGGTGAACTTAAATCGTCACCCGCGACAGAAGACACAGCTTTATCCCCTTGGTTAATAATCTACTAATAAATCATCATCATAACCACAAACCATCGCTGGCTCACTAGTTATCGGTTTTAGGAGTAAGGCTATAGTGTCCACTACGCTGACCAAGTGAGGATGGGCAGATTTCGCACACCTTTGAGAAAATTAGGTTTCCTCACGATGTTTTCCTTCACCATTATTAGAAAGTGATACTAATTTGCCCGAAACTCCCGGAAGCTATAGTTGCGGGTCCGGGAATCAAACTCCGGACTCTCAGAATAGGAGGCCGAAGTCTACCTACCTACCTACTAGATTAGCCGTATTGCTTTTAAAATATTATTAAGACGTTGGATGTTTTAATTATTTTTAAGCGCTACCGAATTCCGATTTTCGTTATAGCTGCGTTGACACAAGACTGGATGCAATGTGGCATCGGAAACGCCTGGAAGCATCACACTGCAGACTCCTTGGTCTCGACGTGAGACCACCTGCAAGCCAGCCGCGCATAGCACGTACCATTCATCCCGTCATGGCTACAGCAAACAAGAGACACACAATATCAACTTACTTGACACTTGGCTGACGGCTTCGGCGATGTGGCAACGGAACACATGGCAGCGATACACTGCAGACTCCTTGGTCTCCCCGTGAGACCACGTAAACGCAACGCACGACGCAAGCCAGCCGCGCATAGCAAGTACCATTCATCCCGTCATGGCTACAGCAAACAAGAGACACACAATATCAACTTACTTGACACTTGGCTGACGGCTTCGGCGATGTGGCAACGGAACACATGGCAGCGATACACTGCAGACTCCTTGGTCTCCCCGTGAGACCACGTAAACGCAACGCACGACGCAAGCCAGCCGCGCATAGCAAGTACCATTCATCCCGTCATGGCTACAGCAAACAAGAGACACACAATATCAACTTACTTGACACTTGGCTGACGGCTTCGGCGATGTGGCAACGGAACACATGGCAGCGATACACTGCAGACTCCTTGGTCTCCCCGTGAGACCACGTAAAGGCAAAGCACGAGGCGACAGGCGAGCCGGCCGCGCCTCGCGCATAGAATGATATCCTGTTGACTGCGTATCGCGTCATTACACTGTTTGTATCCGCTTGGTATAATCTGTGGACAATGATGGTTTTTTTTAATATACTGCAATGCTATAAATATTTTAGAATATTTTAGCCTAGAAATTAGTGAGAATTAGAAAAATACTATACAAACATGCCAGGTGAAATTCGGAACTTTTAGGACTTCAGAGTGTTACAACTTACATGTTTAGGTCTATTTAGATTTCAAATACTGTGTATTTTTTTTTTTAATGAAGAACGGATGTCGTTTTCGAGGTTTTTCAGCTTACAATAACGTTCATTAACAAATCCAAGATGGCGGTCTGGCATTTTTATAATCTGTAATTTCATTTTTGTTCCAAGTGTACCAAGAGCCAAGACATCCCTCAATTTTTTTCTACTTTTCAAAATTGGTTCGACCACCAACCATTAATACTTACCAATACCAAACTGACGTTGTGCAAAGAAAAACTAGCAAAAAAATCAAGTTAGTGTCTGTTTTTAAGTTTTAAGAAAAAGTTACTTACACAACAAGTCCTTGAGAACACACCGGGATGGATATGGAAACGGCAATGCCGTCCCTGTTCTCGGGCATCGAGCTCAGTTCCTTCATGATGCGCTGTATGTCAGTCTCCGACTTGGGGTCTGCGATGTTCTGCGCGCCGAGGTAACTGACGCCGCAGAACACTGTGCACTCTTGGTCCACGTCTGATACTGGAAACAGATGTATGCGGGTAAGTAAGCCACACGCACCTTTATAAGGTGCAAACGCGACTCGACACACCAATACAATACACGCTAATATCAATAGCTGAGCTACCCCGCGTAGATAAGTTGGTAATTTTTTTTAAGAAGAGAAGGTAATAAAAATAATACTACAATACTACTATAAATATTATAAATTCGGAAGTTTGGATGGATGGATGGATGGATGGTTACTCAAATACGCCAGAACGACTGAATGGATCTGGATGAAATTTTGCACAAAGATAGATTGTCTGGAATAGGTTTACGTATAGCGGACGCTTGCGTCCAAGTGCGGAAAATAATCCGAGTCAAAAGGTTACTTTTTATCCCGGAAAAGTAAAGAGTTCCCGCGGGAACCAAAAAACCTCAATCCACGCTTACGAAGCACGGTGACGAAGTCACCGTTTGTCGATACAAAACGGACGTTTTGTATGGACAAAAGGTGAATCAAGCTGAATAATGTGTAATTAGACTTGGGAGTCTACCGCACTAATATCCCAAGAAAATCCATTTTGGTAGGAAAGGAAAGAGATCACGATCCACAGAAATGAGAACATGAGCGAGGGAGAGATGGATATGAATATCGAGATGGACTCGAATAATCGAGTTAACTACGATTTGTATGAAATTGTCAAGCGCTTGACAGCTGGCGCTCGATCAAATCCATATAAATGGTAGTTAAGGTTAGCTTGTTTCAGGATAAAGAAATCAAGAAAGAGAGAGAAAAAGGAATAAATCTCTTCACCTTCATCGTCGCTCTCAATAGGCTTCATGCGGTCGTGTTTCTCGGTAGGCGACGGCGTTGAGGTTTCCGCGCTCGCAGTCCCTTCTATCATCTCGTAGAACTTCGAACCGCCGACATGCCGGCACGAATCCTGCGCAAATGTTATTACAACGTTATTTTGTTTATTCCATTACAAGTTAGCCCTTGACTGTACGATCTGCAATGGTGGCGGGCTAATCTGTTAGGGGTACGGCAGTTATATTAAGCCTATACCCAGAATCGGTTTCTACACGGAACGCTAAATCGCTTGGCGGTACGTCTTTGCCGGTATGGTGCCGTGGAACTAGCCACGGCTGAAGCCTCCCACCAGACCAGACCAGAACAAATTCAGAAATTATTGAACTGACCCCGGGAATCGAAACCTATACCTCCCACTATAAGACATAGCACTCATAATTGCGCCAGGGAAGTCGTCAAATTATCCCCAACCATTGAAGTAATATTAGTACCTACGTTATACGAGCTCAATGTCCCTGACATTCCCAATATGCAGCCTATTTAGTTCTCTGCACAACGATTACGCGTACTATGAGTACAGAGTATGACGCCATATCCTACGTGTAATGTTTACGAATCTCAGAGTCCAGAAGGTAAACTGAAATCTCTTCATGATCAAAATTGCGTGACTACGTACAGTGATGCCACGATAAATTATTATTGCTACTATTATTATTGCTACTAGATGGCATAAACAGTCGCGTTAAAAGACTGGATTAAAAGATGCATATCTAAAATTTCGGCACTGACGGATAAGTGAATCGTGGTCAAGCGGTCAATGACGTTTCGGGCGCGATTCCCAGAGAGACGCAGGTTCAAATCCTGCCAGTTCCGCAATTTTTAAGTAAGTTTAGAAAATTTCCTAGTGTGAGAAGCACTGTAATAAAATTATGTTTTTGTGTCTTGACAGTTGCACACGGCGGAATCGAAACGCGCTGCAAACGCGATACAGTTGTTGCATACATTCGCAATGCTGTTTGATATGCATAAAACGAACGCGTGAAAATTTCGTCGTATGAAAAGGCCATGTGACGATGACCCCCCACATGGGCCTAGCTATGGTTTCCCAGGAGGGCGGTTTCTGCCTCACTGTCTTATTGCTATAGACTTATTGAGTATATACTAAGGTTTCAGTGATAACACAGAATACTTAATAGTACAGGTGACACAGACGTTAGGTATATTGCAAGCTCTTGTGGCGGCACCGCTGTTTATTGGGAACGCTAGCTTAATTAATTAAAAAAATATCAATGTATAGGCAGTAATAATGAAACATGCTATTGTTATGTATGTTACCGCCAAAACTGATAACCGGTCATAACCACTTTTGACTACTGAAACACTTGACTGCGAGAAACAGTTAAAATTAGTTTTGACTATAATATGGACGTTGGTCAAAACCACTTTTAACTGCGCAGATATTTGTTAATATGTATTTGATTTTGAATAATGCTCAACGTTTGTCGAATTGTTTAAGGACGTCTAATGTAGGGTATGCATACAAATGTAGATGTGAATTGGAAACCAGAAGACTAGCTTCTGGCTTCGCGCTTTAAAAACACTCTAGGGGTAGAGCAGACAAGACTACAGATCCACATTAAAAGAAAATACTGTTACCCTTTGTCTTTCTTAAGTATACCAATTTTATGTTATACAGCAGACAGCATTATTGGTCAAAACTTTTAAATCCCAATACCCAATATTTTTTCAATCAAAAGTTTTGACTTGCGCAGTCAAAAGTGGTTTTGACCATCATCCTTAGTCAATAACACTTATTCTTTTCGCCGTTGAAAGTAGTTTTAATCGGTTATGAGTTTTGACTGTAACATGTTTAAGGAAATATATATATACACATAAAATGCAACCAAATTGTCTTTGTTTTTTTAGTTATGAATTATGACAAATATATCGGCATAAGAAGCCGACACCCACGGACATATTTTCGGTCCTATAGCCTCTGTATGCCCGATGTAAGGCGTTGATTCGCAAAGTAAAAAAAACACTCTTTGGTTTTTGTTACGAAGAAACATGTTATAAGAACTAATAAGAAGTTTCTTATGATATCCAGGAATTTTTGACTCTTTATATCCGAAATCTATTCGCTACTAAGTAACAAATATTACTGATAATAATCGTTCTTGACGATTCCGATGAAATCGACTTTGGTAATCTTTTGATTTAACTGCCGGACTGCACCTCATCAAACGATTCCCAATATTGAAAATTAGAACTATTTTATAATGCTTCAATACATTAATTAATAAATTATTATTAATTATATTTAATTTAAAAGAAGAAACAAGGGTCATAAACAGCGAAATAATTAGTGAATCAACGAACAAATTAGCATACAATATAGCAAAATTTGTATGCTAATCAGTAATTAATGTAATGCTTGATTTAAAAGATTTTTTTCACACATTTTAATTTAGTAACATTAGGTATTAGTATCAGGCTTTAAAAAATTACATATTTATTTTAATGTTAATTTATAAATTATTGGCAAATATTATATATTTTAATATAGTTTGAGGAAAATAACCAATTATGGTGTAAAGTTTTGAATGATGTCCAAATACATATATGGAATTTCTATGTAATTTTATAGAATTTCATATTTGGTCACTTTATCTTCCATTGAATTAATAAGAACCTTGTACACCGCATGCGACGTTTTCCCAAAAGTCATTATGGTCACCTTCATACAAACACTTTATAAAACAACACGTATGAATAAAACAAACTCTTTAAAATAATCCAGACAATTAATTGAGCCCTATGTCACCGTTCAATGGCCGACGTTTGAATACTAAACAGTAAAGATCTGATTCACTCCTACTGACGCCCAAGTTATCATATGCTCGGTTAGGTATTTCGAGTTTACGTCATTATATTTTAATAATAAATATATATTGCATGGTAATGTTTTAATAAGGGCAAAAGCTATATGTAACGCTTTCATGTTGCCATGGAAACAAACTCGGTCTACGAGTAGGTACATGAAAATAGTTCTAACTCTAAATTATAATTTCAAATTATTTTACTCGAAATTGTAATAAACTCTACATGTATTATAAATTAATAAAAAGTATGAACGTCATTACAAATTGATTAAAAATATTGTAGAAATCTCACCTTCACGACCGTAATCATTGTTCATCGCTAATTGCACCAACATACGAAATTCCAAACCTAATTCGAGTATCATTAACACAATTTAAATCTCAAACCTACAATTCATGTATAAAATTAAACTTATATTTTCAATGTTTTGACTTGAACGAAACAAATAGTTTTATTTTATGCCTTGCCAACCATAACTTTTTTAAAATAATTGGTGTTATGTTATGGTTGATAAGTCTGAGGCTAAGGCTGTCCCATGGTCAACTCTATTGATCACACGCGAAAAGAGGGATAAAATTTAATTATTTAGTAGAAACCAGAATAGAAGTATGTAGCAAGAAGGTGACCGTCAGTCAAGGCGGTCTGCTAACAAGCTCAATACGAGCACAATGGACGGAATCAAAACAACTGGACAATTAACATCCACGACCACCGATTGGGTGTGCGATAAAATTCAAGTCGGTATACGGCATGCGCGTTAGTAAACTTCGTCGCCTTACGAAAATACGTTCTAGTGTAAATTGTCATGTTACCTAACGTGAAATTATTCGTAAATCTGTCATTTAGTATGGACGGAACACTGAAAAACGCGTGATAAACTTCGAGAGATTCAAAATCGTCTAAAATCAACTATTGCAGAATAGTTGAATAGGTAAATATGTATTAGAAAATCACGATAACGAACTCTACACTTGACATAAGTATAGTATTTACAAAGCAATAGCTACAATTTACATAAATTAGTATACACATTACATATTTTAGTATACTGTAGAGATAGGAATGAAATATTATTATTGATTGGAAAACTACTGCCTGCTACACTACTTTGCTAAACCAATAAGGTGTTTACGTAGGTCATAGACGATAGAGTACGGGAATGCTCCAGAAACTGTTTTAAAGCTACTCTCATTGATCTATTTAAACTTTTTAATGAGATGCCCATAGCTACGCATGGTAGGTATTCGATATAGACAAGCCTTTTACAAAATGAGCCATTATTGCACAGACAATGAGAAACAGGAATAATGGTACCCTAAATGTCATGAGAAATAGGCCGAAACGATGAAATTGTTCAGTGAAAATGTCACGGAAGTAGGACGTCCTAAAACAGAATAATGAGGTTTTGTGTTATCACTTGTATGTACATTTTTAAAGCTACCCGGATCTATATTATATACCTACGTAAGTGAGACCTGCCTCTTAGAAGTTCTAAGTTTTATAATTTTTATTACAGTGCTTCACACACGAGAAAAGTTTCTACACTTCAAAAACTACATATCAAAAATTTTCGGAACCGGCAGGATTTGAACCTGCGTCTCCCAGGGAATCGCGCCCTGAGCGCCTTGACCACTCGGCCACGGTTCACTTACATGCCAGTGATGAAACTTGAGATATGCATCTTTAATCCAGTCTTTTTACGCGACTGTCTATGCTATCTAGTAGCCATAGAGGTAAAATATTTAAAGTATCGGATCTACTTTCAAAGGCCCATATTCGATGGAACTCTTTGAACGAGGAATGACACATTTTGCGTTTTACTAATTTTATACTTTTTATTACAGTGCTTCACACACGAGGAATGTGCCATCGAATATGAATAAAACTCGAGAACGACTGGGCCGATTTAGATGGGATTTTTTGAGTGTGTTTATGTAGGTCCCGGGATGGCTTATATTCACAATTGGACCCGATAGGGGGCGCTGCAATCGGGTTCTAGCTTCAAGGCAGGACAATGTCTGCCGGGCCCAATGTTATCAATAATAATTTACTAATTTTATACTTTTTATTACAGTGCTTCACACACGAGGAATGTGCCATCGAATATGAATAAAATTCGAGAACGACTGGGCCGATTTAGATGGAATTTTTTGAGTGTGTTTATGTGGGTCCCGGGATGGCTTATATTCACAATTGGACCCGATAGGGGGCGCTGCAATCGGGTTCTAGCTTCAAGGCAGGACAATGTCTGCCGGGCCCAATGTTATCCTTACTAATATTATAAATGGGAAAGTGAGTTTGTTTGTATGTTTGTTCCGCTTTCACGCCGTAACTACTGAACGGATCTGAGCACATAGGCTACTTTTTATCCCGGAAAATTAAAGAGTTCCCGCGGGAACCGAAAAACCTCAATCCACGCGGACGAAGTCGCGGGCATCAGCTAGTCAATAATAATGTGCGGACTGTGGGTCAATAAAGATTTATTTATTTATGACATTCAGAATTAAAACAGTACATGGCGCTCAGAGTCAACAAACTAAATACGTATAACCTAGGTGTTCCAGTTTATAGCGTTAAATATTTTATTACACCGTCGCGGCGCACTGATTGAAAACTTCGCGATTTCATTTGCCCTAACAACATTTTATGTGCAATAAAATAATTAATTTTATCGGTTTACAATATGTACTCGTACGTAGCAAAGTTGTTAACAAATAATTTTACACATTTAATACAGTTTTAACGAGCTAGTTCCTAAGTGAAATGCTTCACTGACACGGAAAATATTTCAGCAGTTTTTTTGCTATCTTACCAGCGCGGCGAAGACGCAATTTGAATTACTTATACTTAGTATTTAATTTTAAGTATATTTATAAGAAAGAATGTTCATTCGGGTACACAAAAAGTTCTATTTGACCCATAGTAAGTTAGTTACTAGATTATTTTCGTAAACCTCTAATAAAGTTACCATGCATTAAAGTACTATTTTAAATGTTGATTTCGAGATAAGATAAAAAAGTACCTATTGGATAGAATCAGGCGTTACTTTGCGGAAGTGCATGTTTGACCATACAGATTTTTTCTGTTGGCGGATTATAGCAAAATAATTGTTATCTTTTCTTGCTAAGATAAAAAAGCTCGTTTCATAAAGCAACTCAGACACTTTTCTTTACATCTACGTACAAAAGAAATTAAAATTTTATAGACGTCGTAATGGTATCTACAGTTGGTCATAATATCTCCTGTGACAAAAAGTTCTAAAAAAAGTCCGCAATTGCATATTATATCTTTCTTCTATAACAATTAACAATGCTTTACTAGCAAAGGTGTTTTTACCGACATAGTATTAATCCTTATCAAAATAAATATGTTAGTCATCTCGAGTATTTAATTAATTTAGATAAAAATTTCCCTTTACACCATTTAAGTAAGTAAAACCTGATTTGCTGCCCAGTGCCCACTGGCTATATTGAATATGATCTATTATGATGATTAGTGCTACCCGTGCGAAGCCGGGGCGGGTCGCTAGTAAAGCAACAAAATTAACATAACATTTATATTAATTTAACGTCACTGTCTATCGATTACGTTATTTACGTACGTCGGCGACCGTCTGAAATTCCAAAACCGCATAACTCCAAACAATACATAATAACTAGTAACTACATAATATAATAATATTTTATTGTTTGGAACCTTGATAAACCAGTATAAATCAATTTAGTACGGGGATTGGCGACCTAAATCTCTGTTGGTCATGGTCATGTATGTTTAACTGTCAAATAAAATTGAACAAGTTCATGAACTTTATTGCTACATAAACTTTATTGCTATATCTTGTTGTTGTTGTTGTTTGTTGTTGTTATTGCGTATATCTTGTTTCAATGAATTTTTCTTCAATTCAATTCAATAATTTTCATAATCACATTCAATAAGCAGCTTCACACAAAATGGGCAAGACCATGTTCTGTGGAGACAGCTGGATACTATTATTTTTGCAGCCTAGTATCCTTTCCGCTGCCTTAAACGATTTTTATGATGATAACTACTAGACTGTAAGTAATAAATCTAATCAGTTGAGTATGATGAATGAACCATTTAAGTTTGAAATACACCTCATGGTTTAATCAATGAAAACATAATATTTATGTTATATTTGATCAACTATCAGATAGATAAATGTTAAAATATGTTTGATGGTGATAAAGATATTTTTATTGTGCTCTAGTTTTTACCAATTAATTTGACCAAGCGAAGCGAAGGTCTCTGAGTCTACTTGAGTGAATTGGCAAGTCTTGTCCGTCCGTCTGTCAGAGCCATAAAAGTTCTGAATTACTGAACGTTATTACTTCAAATTTAAATATAATATGTAAACCGATGGCCTCCCGCCGAATATGGCTTAAAAAGTTATAAAAATCTTTATTTCAGGGGGGCTCTCATAGAAGCGAATGCGAAGTAAAATATTTTTTATAGCGTTATAGACTAAGAGATAACTGCACTTTTGGTAACCATCGCCTGAAAGGCTGATTCAGTGTTAGGTGGATGTAGGGTTCTCCACTGATCACAAAAGTTGCAGTCTGCCTGCTTATTAAAAAAATTTAACAGCAATCAACAGGACGACATAATAATTGCTAATATTTTTTTACAGGAACGCATAGTAAGTATAGCTTATAACGTCTTTCAGAGTTGATATCTAGTAAAAGACCCATCCACATGCGTCAGTTTTTATGCTGTTTACATAGGTACTGCGCATACTTTAATACTGTACAAGAATCAGCTTTTCTAATTATCGTTCATTTTTGGTAACAATAAACCGTCTTTGAACGGCCATATCTAGCGAAAGGCCCATCGGCATGCGGACAGACTGGCAGATTTCCCACCAGTGGAGAGCCTGGGACCCACCAAATACGAAATCAGCCTTTCTAGCGATAGTTACCAAAAGTGCAGTTATCTCCTACAATATTACATACGGTTGCGGTATATCATTTTAAAGATAATTAGGAATAGAGTCCAAAAATATGTTTTCACTATTTACAGATGCCATATGAGCTGGCTAAAATAAAGAAGTAAATTTTTAAAAGTTCATTATAGACTTAGCCAGGGTCGCACCGGCGCGGGATGAAAAGTATTTACAAACATAAGCTCTCATAATATGAGAGGCACCAACCAGGCCGCCATTCGGCTGGCGGCTCATATTATGGAATTTTATGGCTTCATGTAGGTACATGAAAATTTTGTAAAGTGAAAAGAACAACCAGAGACAATATGTCTGAGGGACTCCCCAGGAAGATGACAACAGTACCATCTTTCATAATGTGTCTTCGATAGTTATTCGTCTTGATAACTTCATCTATAATTGCACACACAAAACCTTCGGTTTCCCCAAAGAGGTCACCGAACTGTAACCAAAATATAGATGCTATTGGATCTACATCCTCCCTGGTTAGGGCCTTGTAGAATCTACCATGCAACTCCTTGCTCTCCCACACCGCCATGCGATCCGAAGTACTAAGTCAGTACCCAGTGAGGTTAATTCCCCCCTCTGTCGCCCCATAGTACGCTTGCATGATGCTCACATTCATGTTCTGAGACCATCTCATGCGGCGCACTACACCACCGGCAGGAGCATTATTCGAGACACACAGTTCCTGTTGCTCCAATAGGACTTTATTATTAAATATTCTGAATGGCCCAGGCACATGAATTTTTTTTTAATACATTGTGTGGAAACAGGCGTTAGCTCTTCATAATGTTCTCAAAGGTGGGCAAAGTCTGCCAATCTGCACTTGGCTATTGCCTAAACTATGCAAATCTCATTCTAAGAGAAGAACTCAGTAGTGGGTTAGCAATAGGTTGATGATGATGATGATTTACCTACTTTTAAAAACTGACCTGATTCTTTACTGCTGCATTCTGGACACCAGATCCCTCCACTGTATCTCCCATCTTTGTATCAGTATCACTTTCCACCTCAAAAATAACTTTATACAGGTCAAGGCCTTCAGGGACGTTGGACTCAATATTGGCTTCGGGCCGGATTGTCAGCTCTTGATTGATGAGCTGGCTGCAACTTATTCTGAGGGAGCTCTGAAGAGACTCTGATATGGCCTGTAAATTTCCAAACTTTAAATAATTATCTATAACTACTAATATTATAAATGCGAAAGTTTGTATGGATGGATGGATGGGTGGATTTATGTTTGTTACTCAATAACACCAGAACGGCTGAATTGATCTGGATGAAATTTGGCACAGAGATAGATAATAGTCTGGAATAACACATAGGCTTTTATCCTGGCAAATTAAGGAGTTGCTGCTGGAATCAAAAAACCTTAATCCACACAGACAAAGTCACAGGCATCATCTATTTCATTTCATTTCATTTATTCATATTTGCGTTCATGAACATACAATATTGGCATGAGGCCCTGTCAGGGCATTGCAAATTTTAAATTAATAATACCTTATTACAATAAACATTGAACATAATATTATAACCATCAAGTGTGTGCAATGTAGTACAGTGACAAAAAATTATAAAATCAAGTTCATTAAAGCTATTACAAACATTTGATAATTAAATAATGTCAAAAAGTTATTATATATCTAGAAATCGTAGTCTAAAAATTATATTAAATAAGTTATTACAATAAAGAAAAATATAGTTATAATTTTAGTACACAATTAATTTATACAGCTTTCGTGCTATTGAGGTCTATGTGGTTAGAAATTCTTGAATATTATAAAAACATTTTTGTATTAACCAATGTCTCAATTTTCTTTTAAAGGTAGTCTCTTTGTTTTCTTCTTTTATAGTATTAGGGAGTTTATTATAAATAATAATTGATCGAAAGTATGGACTACTACGGCTTGATATTCCTAGAGTATAATGTGGAAGAGCTAGGTTATGTTTATGTTGATTTCGTGAGCTTCGGTTATACGTACTTTCCAATGTTTTATATAGATGTATGTGTTTCCTTACAAACAGGGCTGTCTCCATTATGTAGATGGATGTTAGTGTCAGGATTTTTTTTCCTATAAAATGTGGTCTACAACTTTCTCTTTGCCTAATGTTAACTAATATTCGTATGCACTTTTTCTGGGCAATGAATAGGTCTTCTACGTCCGTACTTTGGCCCTAAAGTATAACACCGTACTTAAGCCACGAGTAAGCATATGCGTAGTATGCAGATAGTGCTGTCTCAAAGTTTGCATTCGCCTTGAGGACGCTTAGGGCATATGCAAACTGTGACAGCTTCAGTCTGACATTTTGTACATGTTGTTTCCAATTTAAGTGGGTATCAATACTCAGGCCTAGAAGCTTGAACTCCCCTACCTCCTCAATATTTATTTGTGCTGATAATTTACCTAAGTCTAGTGGTATTTTTTGATGTGGTCTAAATTGTATAAGTTTGGTTTTTTTAACGTTAATTTGTAGGTGATGTTTCTCTAGCCAGTTTTGCATTTTATTTAGGATTCCAGTTATATTATTTTCACATTCGGTAGCATCTGAGCATTTGGTGAGTAATGAGTTGAGTATAAGTAACTTTTTTTATTACTAGATGATGCTCATGACTTAATGTGGACTCTACCAGACAAACTGATAATTATACTAACTATACAGCAATTAAGTAGCTCTTTTCTAATGGATTACTCATAGCCATAGCCGAGTTATGCAGTAGCCTTTCAACATATAGGTACCTAAAAAACAGAGTAAAAAAAAATTATCATTTATATACCATGCATTGTTTGAAGTATAAAAATCCCATGAACCATATAACTTTTTATCACTTCAAGGCCATATTCAGTCTACAAAGCTACAGTATAGATTTATAAATCTGTGGGAACCCAAATGTTTTACGTACGTCGCTCAATATGTCTTCCAAGTCGCAGCATACATTTGTTGTTAGCACTGGGACAGGACTTGGCGTATGCGATCGACCTGGATAAAACTCAATGTCCGCAGGGTCCGATACCTCATTCATGCGACATCCATTGAAATCCATCACTGTCTGTTGAAAGACACCACGATTATCCACAAATACTGATGTATTATGTATGAAAAGAAAACCGACTGATGTACATAAAATACGAACAATTCATGTATCTTACCCATCGAAGATTAGGTCCTCTTGCGAGAACAAGACATTGTAACAATCAAATTTATTAGCAAAAGTAAGAAAAAGAAAACACGATTATATTTCAATGCAGTTTTATATATATGTACATATATAAATTACCGATGGAAAACTTGAAAAAAGTGATCAATTTGTTGGTAGGTTTTTTTGACTCGATGGAAAGAAACGTCAAAAATGTCAAGCTTCAATAAAAATCCGTTCCACGCAATTTTCACGTTCAAGATATAAATATTGTGGGTGTTCCGATATAAGCACTGCGAGCACTGGCAGTGCTCTTTACTGGGGACTTACAGTGCTCGCAGTGTATTTCGGAACGCACCCATTATAAATAGTGTGTGTGTTCCGTTCTATGCACTGCGAGCACTGGCAGTGCTCTTTACTGGGGACTTTCAGTGCTCTCAGTGTATTTCGGAACGCACCCGTATTCAGACAAATTAGGACATAGGACGATTTATATTTTGGTTAAGCCTCGATGACACGGGGCGAGTTTATAAGCTACAAGCCGGCGAGTTCGCTAGCAGCTTGTAAACTCGCCCCGTGTCATTGAGCTTTTTTACAATCTGCTTTTGACTATCTGATTGTAAAAAAGCTGCTAGTAAAATAGAAAGCCGGGCTAATTTACTCGCTATTCGCTGGCGTGTTGGCCTGTAGCTAGATAACTAGCCATGTGTCATCATCGCTGACGCTGCTAGTGAACTATGCGAGCATCTGCGTTTTGGCAGTTAAAGCTAAAATGTAAATTTGAATTTTTTTTAATTAATTAATTTTTGAAAATTTCATCCTTTATTTTTGTGTTAGAATACTCTTTGTTTTTTATATTTCACTAGCTGATGCCCGCGACTTCGTCCACGTGGACTAAGTTTTTTTTATTCCCGCGGGAACTCCTCAATTTTCCGGGATAAAAAGAAGCCTATCACTCTCCAGGTCCTCAACTATTCCCATGCCAAAAATCACATCGATCCGTTGCTCCGTTGCGGCGTGATTGAAGGACAAACCAACAAACAAACACACTTTCGCATTTATAATATTAGTATGATAAAATAGTGTTCCACTTCATTTTTCAGCTTAAAAAAATAAACGATAAAGCACTCGCTAGCTAGTTGGCTACTGAGCGAGTGGAACGTTTTGTGTGTCATCGACACTCGCTTACTCGCTCACTCGCTAGCTTTTAAACTCGCCGACTAGCAGCTCGTAAACTCGCTCCGTGTCATCGAGGCTTTATTGCTTATTCCAAAGAAGATATTATAAATACTTTAACATTACTTTATAGCCTATTCTAGCAATCTTATTAATCTATGATAGCAATAATCAAACTCCTTAGCCATCCTTTAGGTACCACTTCCATTACACCACTAACAGTACTATACTAATAAACCAGCTGCACTGAAAACGGGTGTGTTGAAAAAGAGAGGGATTAAGATATCTTAACCCCTCTCTTAGAGATCCCACTAGCCACCATATTTTGAGAAGATGGGTGTTGGGTGGTGTAACCGTGAACTTATTTTAACAGAAACAGCAACCTCAATCAATGCGAGTAGACCCTACGCATTATGGTGGTCTACACACATCCCGATTTAGAACTCACAAAAACCCGAAAACCGTCTCTCTACAGCTTACGCTGAATGTATCCGAAGTTCGGATCACAGATCAGAGATGTGTCAAACGCGGCGTCCGTTTGCTAGAATGTCAGTTTGTATTTTGAAAATTTTGAAAAGTTATTTTGCTTTTTGATATGTGGATTGTGGACTGTGATTTTAAAGTTCTAATAGTGAGAGTGACCATTTAATAGTGAGTAGTGACACAATGGAAAATTCTGAGAGTGAAGTTGAGGCTCAAAAGTCTTTCCATTCGCCACCACCTAGAAGACGACGTTCGACCTTTTTTGAAAAACGCGAATCCATCGGTTTGTGAATAATATTGTTTAGTTTGTTCTCATGTACGTTTGCACTCGAAGCCTGTTTTCACGGTATCATTACAACATACCTATTAACGGTTTCAATGACACAAAATGAAAGCCCTGTTAGTGATAACTTATCATCTATCTTTATAGCAATATTGTGATTTAAAGCTTTCAACGAAATCTACTTTCCGCCAATGATTTATTATTTTACCGATGTAAGCTTACTGCCCATATTGTTTAGGTACCTGCAATAGGTCACTAGAGTTGGAGAATTTCCAGACAGACCAACCGTGCCATGGGACAACCCATTTGTAAAATAAGCAGACACTAGGTAGAACTAATAGGATTAAGCACATCATTCACATTATTGATTTCTACCAAGTGGCTTTGGGCTTTTAAAAATCCCATTTCCTTCCCCTGAACCAACCAACCTATCTCTGCACCAAATTTCATCAAAGTCAGTTGAACAGATGGGCCATGAAAATATAGCACACTTTTTCTTTCTTCCTTCTAGGCAGGCTTCTGCACTTAACTTCCATCATGCAGTCTTGGCTATTATATGACCCTGTTGACCTTCTGTTGTATAAATTACACTTTTTTCACTTTCTTTTTACACATTCATAATACTAGAATGAATAATTGATGTGGCACTTCTTTAGATATTTCATTATCTTAGTGGGGGATCCTACATTCATTATGATTTATGTATATTAATATGTAATTTGAAAATTAATTTCAGTGCCACAGCCTGCAACAGAAAATATTGACCCAAACATGTGCAATAAGGTGAATGAGGTGGATGAAAAACAAAATCAAGAACTTAACAGGTATTTCATGATTTTATTAAATTTATTCTTTGTTTACTGACTTTGTTTGCGCAGAATAAGTTTTTAGATTCCCGCAGGAACTCCATAATTTCCCGGGATAAAAAGCAGCCTACATCACTCTCCAGGTCCTGGTTAATAAATTGAAATTCCAGGTCTTCTAATTAAGTATATTCCTTTAAACGCTTAACTACACTTATTGTTTATTGTTTATATGGTACACAAAACAGGAAATAACTACAAAATTTCAGGTAAGTATAAAATGATAGTATTGGTTCTAAGTTATAACCCAAAACATGTGTACACAGCATGACTTATACACAAAATATCCTTATCCTTACTATATAATATTATAAATGGGAAAGTGAGTTTGTTTGTATGTTTGTTCCGCTTTCACGCCGTAACTACTGAACGGATCTGGATGAAATTTGGCATAGAGATAGATTATAGTCTGGAATAGCACATAGGCTACTTTTTATCCCGGAAAACTAAAGAGTTCCTGCGGGAACCGAAAAACCTAAATCCACGCGGACGAAGTCGCGGGCATCAGCTAGTATAACATAAATAGAAAAGAATAGTGAATGAATGAAGATGGAATGAAACAGATATCTAAGTGTATGAAGTTACAAATACAAATCAGAGATTTTTTTTTTTTTTTTTATTGTGAGATAGGCTTGCGCTTGACGACAATCATGCTTAGTGCAAAGCAATGATGAGGTCTAGGTTGGAGCGCGCTTGCCTAGAAGATGCCTATTCACTCTTGCCTTGAAGGTACCTAAGTTATACGTGGCAGGAAACACGTGCGCTGGGAGGGTGTTCCACACTCTAGCGGTTCGGATCAGAAACGTCGAGCTAAAACGTTTCGTGCGGGCAGATTGGACCTCAACTACATAAGGATCTACTGATTACTTATCTGATAAAGAAAGTTTTTTTCATTTTTTATAGTAATAATTTCATTTTGAAATATCTCATATTTTCAGGTATTATGGCTTACTTTTAGCAGAAAAAAATAAATGGAAAGAAGAAGTAAAAAGCAGGCAAAATAAATATCATGACTTGAGACAGTAAGTAAACCGATACATTTTTATATTTTCTTTAATTTATTTTATAAAATAATTATATCTCTTAAAGATATAGCTGGCTCCAACCATTTAGATGTGTCTAAAGTTGACTGCAAATAGTGTTGCAATGGCATATTTTTACGTGTAGTATGTAACGTTCATACTCAACAGTTTGTGAGAAAGTTGCACAAACAAACACTCGCACCTCAGCTCAGTGATGACTATTTTATTGGCGCTAACTATTATTATAACTGCTATTATTATAGCTAACTGTGATTTATAGTCTATAGAGCCTTGCAATTATAAGTATCTCTTAAGTCGCCCTCACGCAGAACCCACCTGGAAGCCAAGAAAACTCCTATAATTAAGTATCATGTATTTGTAGCTTGATTGACCTAAAGCAGTGTAATACTTATCTGTGACTAAAGAAAGTCCATTTTTGCAGTCTAAAAATGGACTGCTTAACATTATGGATATTGATAACATTCTAATCCATGACAGATTAAAATGACTTTAGTGTGTTTTAGGTCACAAAGCACAGGATTGGTTCACACAGTGCTTTAAGAAGCACAATAATTGAGTATCATGTTTGAATAGATACAAAATAGGTCTGACTACTAGCCTCGATATAGTTATGAGATGAGATATGGCCCATGTTTATTACTATGTGAAGGATATAATTTATTATTATTTTCTAGGCAGTTTCACATTGCATCAAAGTCAAGAAGATCACGAATATCATACTCGATGCTATCAAATGAGGAAATTGAGTTTTTTAACAGAAAAATAAATATATCACGACTTGTCGAGTATCAAGAGAACTTACACAAAAGTATGATGCTGACTCGAGAATTTTACAGACGAGCAGTGGAACTAGACAATGTCATTCTTGACCACTGCGAGGAGAGACTAAGTCAATTTACAGATTACATATTGCAGAATAGTACAGTTGAAGTTATAGAATGACAGACTTTGTTTATTTATAAGGCTTTTAATTAGGCTGGAACAATTGTATATTCAATATTCATGGTGTGGACAAAGTGACTAATCAGGCAATTTGGTCATATTGTGCATATGGACCAATTTGTGTTTGCATTCATCAAATTGGCCGATTAACCACTTTGTTCGTAACATTTACACTATTATAGTGAACCAAGTTGTGTTGTCAACAGATATTATATGTTTTCTATTAGCTACGAATATAGTATAGCAAAATGAATCTATGTGGCATGACATTGGAAACAGTTCAATTCTTAATTATTGTCGGCTAGACTGGTCAATATGGTAGTTTTAGATTTAGGTTATTTAACTTTAATTGATGTATATAGTAAATTTATATATACAGTAGATTAAGATTAGAGACCAGAAGAAAAAAATATGTATGACTTACAAAAATAATACATTATTTAGTTTAAATTCCTACACAGTTTTACGAAATAGACAACTTTCTTCTGTACATAAAAATCTTAAAAGTTCAAATGTAATATAATTATAAAACTAGCTGATGCCCGCGACTTCGTCCGCGTGGATTGAGGTTTTTCGGTTCCCGCGGGAACTCTTTAATTTTCCGGGATAAAAAGTAGCCTATGTGCTATTCCAGACTATAATCTATCTCTGTGCTAAATTTCATCCAGAACCGTTCATCCGTTGGAGCGTGATTGAGTAACAAACATACATCCATACATCCAAACTTTCGCATTTATAATTATAAAATGTGAATATTTCAGTGTTTCATGTACTTTTTTGTACAATAATACAATCAAAAAAATTATTCAAATACAATCAAGCACTGTAAAAAGTTTCAAAGTATTAGCTGTTAAGCAAATATTCTAAAGACTTGGATGAATAAAACCCGATACGTCTAGTGTTGCTGATTTTTGCATGGGTTTGGAATGACAGGCTAATTTTTATCCCGAAAAAGCTACAAGACCTACCGGGATTTTCACAACCTAAATCCACGCGGAAAATTCGCAGGCATCATCTAGTCTTTAGTCTCTTTACTATAAATGTAAATAAATTATTTGTTAGAATGTATTTCAAGTGAATTTCTGATGAAATTTAAAACATAATTTTGATGTTTTTATTTATTCACAAGATATTCTGTAATATATTATTAATTTGTACTGCTGAATTATGAATGTAATAAAGTGGGAACCTTTTCTTGGTATTGGAGTCCAGATTCTGGACGCGACAGATTTACTATATAGCAGAAATTGTAGTCTGTTTTCTCAATAATAGTCGCTCTCCTAATTTTAATAAATTACTGTGTGTATTACATAAATTAATTACTTTATAGTAAATAAATAAAACAAAAGAATCATTCATAATAATTATTCATTTTAATATTTCATTCCATTATAAATATGTAACCATTCATACAATATTATTTAAATTAACATACAATTCGAAATGTAATATTTGGTTAAAATATGGGTAGGCAAATGGTTGATAGTAATATTTTATTCCAAAAATATTAATCAAATTATTTTAAGCCTACTTAAAGTATATTTCATTGGAATTTTAAAATCTTAATAGTTCAAATAAATTCATTACATTCATTAAAATATAAAACTAAGAAATTTTGTTTTATTTTGAACTTTGTTCAAAACCAACTTAATTTACGTAACTTAAATAAATCTAAGTGTACCATTTAGGTACATTCACTCATTTGTACATTCTATTACAAAATTACGAAAAATGTGTACCTTACTACCTTAGCAATCAAAAATATTGTAAGACGGTTTCAATCTAAGTTAGTTATATTCTATAGCGTAATAATGTGACCTAAACTAGCACATTGCATAGGTCAGGTTTATCCGTGACTTTAAACACCGTGAAAAATTCAATTATTGATCGCCCTAGCTACATTCAGGCGCTTAACTCATGCATTGGCAAGCTATTTTTTTTCTTATTTATTTATTCATTGATTTTTTTAACGGTTTTGTTAAAATGGACTATTTCTCACCTCCGGGCGGAAAGCGTCAATTTTCCTCCCGCTGCGCTAAACGAAAATGCCGCTTTCCGCCTCCGTCGAGGAGAAAAATAGTATACACACCACGGGCAGTAAATAAGAAAGCCTCAGATCACATGTTTATTGACCTCGGCTTCGCCTCGGACAACAATTACATGTGATCTGAGACATTTCTTATTTTACTGCCTTAAATGTGTAATGTACTATTTAAGTTACAAATGGGCGAGCGGGTTTAGGTAACGCGAGGTGTATATATTATACAATAGTCGTGACTCTCAAATCTGAGCAGATTATTGCACGGTATATAACGTTTTCGCTAACCTTACTTTGCACCGTGCATTAATGAATGGACTGCTTGAATCATACACAATGTGCTATTAAGTTTGTATTATTTTGATAATGAATAGTAATGAAAAAAATTTTTTTTAACTATAACAATAATAATTCTAAATAATGTTATACATGTGAAATTACATATTAGTAAAAAATTGCAGTAAAACAACTTGTTAAGTCTTTTTATCAGTCAGTATACAGTGTATTTTTATGCATTTAGGTACATGGCCACGAAATGTAATTATAGGCGTATCACTGCGACGCGCCCGACGCGCGGCGGCATTGACTGTCAGTGAGTATATTAGTTTGTTTACAAAATGCACGCAGTACGACATACTATATAACAACGCCTCTCCGCGCGTGGTAATAGGGATGATGCCTATATCAAAAATAAATTATTTATAACTGATTATTAAATAGAGGGTCTTCCAAAAGACCTAAAATTCACATCCTCGGTTAGTTTTAAGTTTGATAACGATTTTAAAATATAGATTAAAGAAAAAAAGTGCGTTGAAATTTTATGATGCCACAACTGTGAATTTTATACAACTTCCATACTAGAAGTGCGTTTTTAAAGGGGTTGTTTCATCTTGGGCCAGGTACTTGTACAGTATTCCAAAAAATAGTATAAAATCATAGAAAACAAAATAAAATATGCTTTTTGGCAGTTTTACAGTGATTAAGAGGTACAAAAATAAAATGTTTAATTAGGTACCTACATTTGTAGAATAGCAACTCTCGCAGCGCATCCATCCATCAATCTGACTGCTGTTGGATATTATAAGATGGGTGTTCCGATATAAGCACTGCGAGCACTGTCAGTGCTCTTTACTGGGGACTTACAGTGCTCGCAGTGTATTTCAAACACACCCAAGGTTAATTGTTGGGTGCGTTCCGAAATACACTGAGAGCACTGGAAGTCCCCAGTAAAGAGCACTGCCAGTGCTCGCAGTGCTTATAACGGAACACACACCACATTTCCCAGGTAATTTTATGTCAAATGTCATCATGACACGTGTAATATACGTCAATGTCAAAATGGACGCATGTTGTTGCGCTTTTATTTTGCAAAATAATTTCGCATTGTACCTCGTAAGTTGAACTTTTTAGTAAGAAATAAAGAAAAAAAATGTTACTATTTTATGACCCCGAACATTTTGAAATACCGTACAAATACCTGGCCCAGGCTCCATATAAATTTGAAACAACCCCTTTGATAAAGAGTTGCTGATCTGATTGAGTTGTCATCATCCCTATTGGTATGCTGGAAAGTCCGTCCTATTTTTATTTGATGGAACTATACAGCATTTTAAAATAAGAGTTTTAATTCATACAATATACAACATCAAACAGGACTCAAAGGCGTTTCTTGTGCTATTATCAGAGTTTTCATAGTTAAATTCACTTAAATACTGTTAATCAGTCACTAAAAAAAGTTCAGGAACTTTCAGCTTCTATGGACATTAGGAAGCAAAAACATCACTCAACTTAAATGCTTTGTATGGAAACTCCTTCTCGTTTGTAATTTCTTTTCCTTCACTGTTTTGTATTCTCTACGGCATGGACTGTTTCTCAGATCTAATATTGTGTTCACATTGTCGACGATTTTCTTGGCTATTTCATGTTCGCCCTCAAAATCGTGTTTCTTGTATGTTGGGTTCGGACCATAAAGGCTTACATTTCCTGGAAATCATAACATTAAAATCTTTAAGATGATTCGACGGATTCAAAAAATCTGCTTATAGTCCAAAATCAATTATGACTGATAGTAGATGCTATCTGCGATCAGTCATAATTGATAGAAATAACATTAAAAAAAATTAAAGAGCAAGAAAATCTGGGTTAGCACATATTATGTGATAATAATATTTCAATAGTTTGTGAGTTAGTTAAACTATTGAGTCTGCCATAGCATTTTGCACAAATTCATAATTTAGGCACTGGTGCTTATCTAGTTACCCACAAATCTCAAATCTGATTAAATTGGCTTAATTTGCTCAACCAATAGGTAGACCAATATTGTTGAAATTAAGAACAGAGATATAGCTTGCATCCTGAAGATGGCATGGACTTTACATAATAAGTAAAGATAAGTTCATAACGGGTGTGTGAAAGTTCACTGCACAAGTTTTTCCATACAATTCTGGGGCAAGTAGAATCCAGACTAATCCATATACCACAGCCATATACTAATATTATAAATGCGAAAGTGTGTCTGTCTGTCTGTCCATCTGTCCATCTGTCTGTCTGTCTATCTGTCTGTCTGTCTGCTACGCTTTCACGGCCCATCTGTTCAACTGATTATGATGAAATTTGGCATAGGGATAGTTTGAATCCTGGGGTAGGACACTTTTTATCCCGGAAAATTAAGGAGTTCCCGTAGGAATAAAAAAAGCTTAATCCACGCGGACGAAGTCGCGGGAATCATCTAGTACTATTATAAATTAAAAAAAAAAAAAAAAATATAGAGAAAAATAAATAATAATAGAGGAAATAAATACCTGCATTGTTTCTATCACTGAATGTTGCATCATGACTGGGTGAGTATACTATTCTGAACGTAGTTTTATTGCTTCTCTCTTCTAATATCTGACACCACGCTACAGAGTTCATGCTGTGCAGGAAATATTTCGGACGCGCCTGCAAGGAATTACATATTGTTAAACAAAAGATTTTACGCTCAAAAAAGGTATCTCACAATGAAATGACTTTCTGATCATTTTAAATACACTTTACTGGCAAGAATAGTCTTGCCAGTCCATAAATCTTCAAACCCCTTACAATGGGCAAAGGGTCCATGGTATTTTGAATTATCAACAAAAGTGATTCATGGTCTGAAAACTATTTATATTGATAGAGTAAACCTAGTCAACCAAAATATAAAATAGATACCTAGATGATTTTGTAGAAACATTGCTGGTTATAAAAATACTAGGTGATGCCCGCGACTTCGTCCGCGTGGTTTAAGTGTTTTTTGATTCCCGCGGGAACTCCTTAATTTTCCGGGATAAAAAGTAGCCTATGTCACTCTCCATACCCTCAACCTAGGTCCTAGGTCCCCAACTACACCCATGCCAAAAATCACGTTGATCCGTTGCTCCATTGCGGCGTGATTGAAGGACAAACCAATAAACAAACACACTTTCGCATTTATAATATTAGTATGATATGATTTGACATGAAATATCTCTGAAACTAATGGTTAGGACACAAAATGATTTATCATATTTTATAAGTGACCTCTAGGGATTTATTAATTTTTCAAGTTACAACAGGTGACAGCCACTTGAAAAAGAATAAAGGCTGGCGATAGATCATAGCCCCCCTCCAATATTGAAATCTTTAAACCCCTTTTAACAAAGAAGTATAAATAGCTGATGTCCGCGACTTTGTCTGCGTGGAACAAGTTTTTTAATTCCTGTTCCTGATAAAAAGATGTCGATCCGTTGCGGCGTGACTGAAGGACATACTAACAAACAATCACACTTTTGCATTTATTATATTTGTATGATTTTTAATAACTGAATTTATACAATAGCATACCCAAAAAGCGTGTTTATTAGGAACAAGTGGTACAACTTCTATAGTGTCCAGAGTGATACTCAGCTGAACTGGCGTGTTCGTCCGCACTTTATGTAGTAACTGCACTCTGTACAGTTTGTCTTGTGAAGCATCCGCCACTGCGCCAGACTGCAATCCAAAACCTTTATTACCTACGGAAAAGCAAATAATGATAAATTCGACAGTAAGTTACATTACTTATTTTATTTTACACAACCATGTAAAATAAATTATTATAGGAATATAGATATATATTGTTTGTAGCTTTTACTATTTATTCATGTATTATATTAATTTATTATTGTATAATTAATACAAAAAGCACAACATTTAGGCCCACTTGCACAAGGACTTTAAAATTGATTTAGTTAAATATTTAATGCTGTCCCTTTTTGGCAACTACAATATGCTTTTGCCAAAAAGGGACAGCATTACAAAATTTAACTAAATCAGTTTAAATGTCCTTGTGCAATCACCCCTTAATCTATTATTATCCCACTTCTGATAACATTTCTATCTATTAGTATTTACTTAACTCACTTAAAACCATTTCATCTACATCTAATTTAACATTAAAGTAAGGTAAAAATGGCAGTTGAGAATTAAACAAAAAATCATTAACATTATGTTAACTGAACTAAAATTAAGTTGTTAACTTACCATCAATAACAGTATTCATTGCCCTTAAAACCTCTGTTGTATCACTGTCCCCAGTATGCAGTCTTGGCGTGTTCACATTACTCTGACCAGACACAGATACTTTCGGGAAACACTGGAAAGCTGAACTCATATCAAAATCAGGCATTGGACAGGCCATAACAGCATTGTCTCTCTTCTTAAGATCCACAAGGCCGAGGCATGTGAAACCGAATTTTGAGCATGGTTCATTTTTGTCAAGACATGGGAATGCCCAGTCTACTTCACCATCGTCTTCCACTATGAATAACCCATAGTTTTGTACAGAGCCTAGTGTTATGTCTGGATGTTCGATGCTGTAAAGAAACAGAAGTTAACTTAGTTTCATGCAAATTATTAACACGTTATATCCAATCCTATACATCAGACTTCATATTGTATCATTATTACTTAAATAGCATTTTATATAGAGCAATTATTATTTTTACATTCACAATAACTGATTTCGTGATTAAATGGGAATTACTATACAAGCAAGACTTAGAAAAACCTAGAATGTCAAGTAGTACTAAGTACTTCTGAATTTTTTCAGACTTAAAGAGAGTCATATTTATTGTGCATTTAACATATAAGTAATAATAAATTATAGCTCTATAGATAGAAGTAACTTTGTCAGCAAATAAATATGTCAATGTATAACACTAATTGCACATTAGCACACAGAACAAAATCTTTTCAATACCTGTATTTGTAGCATGTGAAACCAATCAAATCTTTTATCTTTGCACTAGCTATGACACAAATAACAACAGGGTAATTCTGATATTTCTCTGGCAACATTGTCATGAAGATTTTGAAGGATTTTATGGGTTGCCCTAACTGTGCTGTGCCATCAAATTTTGCATAATCCAGGTATTGTCGATGGGGTAGGTCAGGGCAGTTCTCTAACTGTTCTGCAAGCAAGGATTTCTTTTTTTCTGGAGGTTTTACTTCCACTTTAGCAAACACTTCTGCCATCTGTTCTGAGGTGAGTTGTGTTTGTGGATCCTCCCATTTCATGACTTTGATCTTAGCTGCCTTTTTTAGATCTTGCTCCTTTTTGTCTATTGTAAGTTTTTGTCTGAAAAAAGTAATGACAGATGATTTTCAAATTATTTGTATACCACTATTCACTCACCATCTATACTAATATTATAAATGCAAAAGTTTGCATGTTTGTTACTCCGTCACATTCACACCACAACTATTGAACCAATTTGGCTGACATTTTGAATGGAGATAGCTTATAACCTGACTAAACACAACACATTTTATCCCATAAAATTCAGTTCCTGCAGGAAACAAAAAACATCAATCCACGCGGACGAAGTTGCGGGCATCATCTACTATGACTATAAATGCATAGGTGTTTGTTAGTTTTTCCTTAAATCATGCTGTGATGGATCAACATGATTTTTCCAAGCATATAATTAAAGACTTGGAGATTGGCATAGGCTACTTTTTATTACATATAACCAAAGAGTTGGAAATTTGGAGTTGGAGTTGTATAGTTGTTTCAGATTTTTGCAGGCATCATCGAGTACAATATATTTCAAGGACTATCAGTTCTAAATACAGCACAATGCCTATTATGTAGTTCTAAATATGGGGATCAGTAATTGTAGTTCATAGCACAGGTTAGTAAATAGACCCCCTTTGAACATCAGGCTTATGCATCAAAATGTGAAATAGTTTTTATTCTAAAATAATACACCCAACAGTACCAGACAATACTAAGTCACCCTACGTTCTGTATGTTTGATAAATCTAATCTCGAACAAGTAATGAACAGTTTTCATTCAAGCTTTTACTGAATTTTCCTTTATCCATATTTATAATAAAGGGCAAGTGTGAAGTGAAATGTGAGGTTATACCTGTGTACTGGCAGAAATTCATCAGGAATCCGTGGATAGCTTGGGCATGGTTCATCTTCGTCACTATCGTCCATATCGGGGTAAGGATCAAACTGGGTCACCACTTCTCTGTCATCTTCATCGTCTGTACCCGACTCCTTCCCTTTACTTGTACTCGGCTGGTAAAGCACTTTATCCCTTTCACGCTTTTTCACCTCCATAGCTTTGTTTTGAAAAATTTTGGAAAAATCTTCGCCTGCCATAACGATCTCACAGAGCCCAGTGTCATCTGTTGCTATAAATGCATCGCGTACACTTTTCAGCAGCCAAGCTTTGTTATCATATGTCGCCATCGCTTTCCAGATAATGATTAATTTGTAATTTGTTTTGCGGCTGAAATTATTTATTGTTCTAGTATTTTCATTTTTCATGCTTGGCTGACACAGACACCGACCAGAAACAAAAGGACACAGACGACCAGTGTTGCCATTGGCGGCTGGAGAAATAGAACGTCGGGGTGTCTGAAAAGGAACGAAATTCGAGGTGAGGGAACGAAGAACATAATATAAGTTTTTAAATCAATTTTTTTCCAGAAAATTTAATTGTGCAAGACTTATAGGTTTATATAGGCATTTATATTCATTTATTAAGGGGGATGAGCACATCCGGCCCGCGAAATTCAAATTTAATTACGTAATTTATAAACGTATATCTGGCAACCCTACGCATGACAGAATCACTTATCACGTCTCTGCTCTCTGGTCTGTGCACGGAACACATATTATACTCTCGAGAGGACAGAATGCGGGTTATTTGCGGTGAAATCCCGGATTGGATCGGCGGACGCCGAAACCGCATTTGTCATGGGCCTTAATATAATATTACTTTACTCTATGTCATGGGCCTAATGTTTTGGTCGAGTAGTATTTAGTACCTAAGTAATTAAAGAATTTAAAGACTAGCAAAGTTTTATTGGTGCGGTAAACCTGTTCGAAATTTAGTTTACCAAACGAAAATTTGAGGGGCAGCCCACTGAAGTGCACCCCACAATCAAAGCCTCAGCTTGATATGATATTATTATTAGGTTAATTCTAGCACACAATACTAACACCATAAAAACATAAAATTAAAAAGTAGGTACATACTCAGTGAAAAAACTTCCCAAGCTGCAGCAAACTACTAACTAGCACACAATATTAACCCCATAAAAACATAAAATTAAAAGTGGTACATAGTACACACTCAGTGAAAAAACTTCCCAACTCCCAAGCTGCAGCAAATCAAAAACTTTGTTTATTTACCAATTTAGATTTACTCCGTGACCCGTGTACTTCACCACAGAACATCACACACACAGTCGCCCATAGAGTATATTGAATATAGTGCAGTCGCCGGAACGGCGCGGCGGCACTCGGCAGTCGTCTCGCTCGCCACAGACTAAAGAAGCGTATTTTTTTGTTATGGCTGCGTTCGTACTTGCTTAGGAAAGGGCGGCAGTTTTGGCACAGGGTAGATAAACCTCCTAACGGAACAGAGACAAAGCTTCTAAGGAGCGAGCAAAATGTATACCTATTTTGGTAGGGTTGGCACAGGAGGATACAATTTAATAAACAATAGTTATTTGTGTAAGAGAAATATTTATTGAAACATTAAGTTAAATTTAGAGGTCTTATATGCGTACACTATATTAATAAATATTTAACCTGAGCCTACGTATTTTAATTTATAAACATTATTAATCAATGGTAAACATAACAATTCAATCACTAGGTAAGTAGGTATTACCTACAAATTTCAAATCAAACACCAATCATTTGGCATTAAGTAGTAAAAAAAATTGTGTATGTGCAATTCACACACGGCAGAAGTGAAACTTCAGAAAAGTAACCTATGAGAGAATTAGATAACTATAGAGTATCAGGAATATTAAGAATTATAATGTTTGATAATTTATATTTGTGCCAAGCTCAAAAAATAAAGTAAGGAAATTTATGAAAAAAATAAAATTTCAAAATGGCGCCGACTTTTTTAAATTTTGGTGACAGTTTCCTATTTTGTGATCCTAGGGATCCTCAGATATTGATTTTGAACGAAATCGGTACAATAACAAATAATTTCAAAATGGCGCCGACTTTTTTCAAATATTGGTAACAGTTTCCTGTTTTGAGATCCCAGGGAGCCCTAAATATCAATTTTTAAATTATAATCAAGTTAGAACTACCTACCTAGTAGTCTTTGAGATAGCTAAAAAATGATGTGTTTTTATTCTTTCTATTATTGGTCATACGCACAGTACAGTAAACCATATTTACACATTACATTATTTTTACATTTTATATTTTACTATTTAAATTATTATCATTAACATTAAATTAAATGAAAACACGACGCGCGACGTCTACTGCAGCCCCTGAGCTTGAGCACAGGCCGAGCCGGTATAAACCGATTTCTCTCCGTACGCGACGTAGCGCCTGTGCTCATGCACACACGCGCCTCAAGCTTGTAGTAGTGTACCTAGCGTAGCGCGCTTGTATGAAGCTTTCTCTCTGGTCCTTAAATACTCATGTGGTTTTGGGCCGGATGGAGAAACGAAACGGAATTTTTTGTTCTTGATTCTTGAACACAGATTATGTAGTCTTGACTTCCTTAATTATTTTCTAATTTTGTTTTCGTAAAAGAACGAAAAGAACGGTTGAAGTAAGGGAACGCCGAGGGAACGCTTGATCATAAAATAGAACGCTTTTCGTTCCCTAGGGAACGATCTGGCATCGCTGCAGACGACAAAAGACATTGACACTTGACAGTGACACATCAAAGAGAATGTGACACATGAGCATGGAGGAAGGAATTACGACTGCCGTATGAGTGACACTGAGTACATAGGTACAGGAAAGAAGCACAGGAAAGAAGTTTAGCCAACATTAAAAAATTAATATTTACGCAGAATAGTGCTACAGCTTAATGTTCTATTATTGGGATATTTTAAATAAAAATGATCTCTAAAAAAGAATAAATCTCATAAATGAAGCTCTTTTTTAGATTTAAGATTCATCGTGCAATTTTTATATTTTCAGTTTGCTTACCGGTGAATGCAAAAACCGATAATTTTCACACTCGTCCCATCACTATATATGTCACTTGTTGCCATGGAAACGCGAGATGCTACTTGCTATGTGTTGTTCAGACTGATTTATATACCTAAAATATGTTTTGGAGTACATAATATATTCCTTGGTTTAAAATAATATTGTGTTGCGAAGCTAGTGTACGAGTTCTAGATTCTTGTTCTTTTTTCAATAATACTTCCAAGATTTTCGTTTTATTGAGTTCTCGGCTGATTATTCACCCAATTTGTTCATCGTTGCAGGTGTGTATTTATTCATGTACATTTAAAGCTGCGTTCTCCTAAAGAACAAGCAAAAAGGTAAGGCTAGGTATGGGCTAGGTAAGGCTTTTGAGGTGTCGACTGTCGACCATACACTGTAGTCTTTGGTGTTGACCTAGGTGCAAAAGGTTGCCTACATGAAGTCTAATATGCTATTGTGTGAGTATTGATGTGCGCATATAGTCTTGATCAAAAATCTTGAAAACCCAATGTAAAACGTCGGCATACATAGTTCAAGTATTTCATATTTCATACTGTACATTATATTATTGTAAACCTAAGAATAGAGAGATTATTGTATAGAGGATATCTTAGAATTTAATGTTATGAGGTCACTTACTGCAAGGTAAGATTGCAGACAAGTGCTGGTTTAAATAAATACCCACAACTTCATCTTTCATCAGAGTAAATTTTGGTTTTTGAAAACTCTTAGATTTTGCAGTATAAAAAGGAGCTAGTAATATCCTTCGCCAGGATGCAAATCTATTTCTGCACCAACTAAATTTCGTCAAAATCGGTTAAACAGTTGGGCCTTGAAAGCATAGCAGACAGACATACACTTTTCCATTTATAATAATATTAGTATGGATAAAAATAAATATAAATCAAATGAAACACCAATTCTAACATCAACTTTATTAGTGAAATCAATTCATACCTACTACATCTAAACACAATATAGTTATTACTTAATAAAATAATGATAAACAATCTAAACAATACTATAGTTGCCGATAGCAAGCATACAGCTCCTGAGGTCTTGTACACAGTCGTAGAATGAACGGTATGGTGGCACTAAGGTAGCATCATAAAGTTTTAGCATTTCTATAAACTTCTTCATGGCTTCACCGTACTTGCCTTCCTCCATTGCTACGCGACCAAGCTTGTACATCATTTCTGTGTCCTGCAAGCATAATTATTTTATATTATTCTCTTTGGTTTGATTAAGTACTTAGTTAAAAGTGTACAGAAGTAACAAACTGAGATACATGTTCAGATTTATAATAATATTAGCTACATAATATGGAAAGTTGAAGGCACCAAAGCGAACAAATACAATGCTGTGTAGAAACTGATTAACGTGGGTTTAATATAACTGCCATCCCTTACTGGGTTAGCCAGGCTACCATCTCATACTGCATCATTACTTAGGTACTATCCAGATAAGATCGCAGTCGAGGGCTAACTTGTAGGAGAATAAAAAAAAAAAGTAGTTCTCAGGGTGATTTTTTAAAAACTAGCTGATGCCCGCGACTTCGACCGCGTGGATTGAGTTTTTCTGATTCCCGCGGGAACAGACTATAATCTATCTCTGTGCCAAATTTCATGCAGATCCGTTCAGCCGTTCTGCCGCGATTGAGTACCTAACAAACATCCATCCAACCAAACTTTCGCATTTATAATAGGTATTAGTTTAGATCCTTGTTAGTTCCTTATATTAGTTCAGATTAAATGAAATTAAACACCAGGCAATTCTGCCGTAGATCAATAACATGTACACTCGAAGTTTGTAGAAATTCAATCCTAATAAGTATACATATTACAAACCTATCATAAGAATGTCTCGATTGTATAATGAATTTGATATTGATATTTTTAACTCTAGGTTGTCTTTATTCATAAATAAATTGTGTAAAATAGTTTAAATGTAGGTATAAAATAGTTATGTTCGCTTTACTTATACAGAACTAGCTGATGCCCGCGACTTCGTCCGCGTAAATTGAGGTTTTTTGGTTCCCGCGGGAACTCCTTAGTTTTCCGGGATAAAAAGCCTATGTGTTATTCCAAACTATAATCTATCTCTGTGCCAAATTTCATCCAGATCCGTTCACCCGTTCGGGCGTGATTGAGTAACAAACATCCATAGTCCATAAATCCATACATCCATACATACATCCAAACTTTCGCATTTATAATATTTATTTGATTATTAATTCTTTGTTATTTTGTGGTTTTACTTTGTACGCTTAAATAACCTTATTCATGTAGTGCGACCCTGTAGGATTACGATAAGATTAAAATGTAGGTAAGTAATTAGTTACGACTTTAGGTTAGATCAGTATTTATTATAGTAATCGGTTTTGGTTGCCAAATAAATGAAAATAAAATAAAAATAAGATAAGTACAGATTTAAGTAGGTAATATGATCTTTCTGAGTTAAACATTTTTTTTTTAGGTAGATACCAGAATAATTTAACAGGCTTAAAGTGATTCAATTAAAATGGCTGATGATGAAGAAGGTAATGTTAACACCTAAACTAAGTAATAAACAATTTAATAAATAAGTATGTATCGCTTGTGACTTATAGGATACTAGCTGATGCCCGCGACTTTGTCCGCGTGGATCGAGGATTTTCGTTTCCCGCGGGAACTCCTTAATTTTCCGGGATAAAATGTAGCCTATGTGTTATTCCAGACTATAATCTATCTCTGTGCCAAATTTCATCCAGATCCGTTCAGTAGTTACGGCGTGAAAGCGGAACAAACATACAAACAAACTCACTTTCCCATTTATAATATTAGTAAGGATTACACATTTATTTGTTCCGTTCACTGTGGATTCAAAATTTTTCGTAAGTTAAGTCCCAGCTCAGGTAGGCTCATTTCTGAGCTGGGACTTAACTATATACAGAGCTCCTCTCCGAATGAGATGGCTTCAATAGTCCACCATGTTGGCCAAGTGCAGATTGGCAGACTTGACATACCATTGAGAACTCTCAAGCATGCTTCCTCCCAATGTTTTCATTTCTTAAAACACCATTAGCTCCGAAAAGTTAGAGATGCGTGACCGGGAATCGGGATCGAACTCCCCAAAGAGGCCTTATGCTGAGATCTATAGAACGTACTTTGACTTGACTTAGAGTTTTATTTTTATTTTTATTTATGTGAGTAACATAAATTTGTCTCGTTTTAACCATGTTTTAGTCTAAGCCAAGTCAAAGTACTCTCTATAGATCTCAGCCTTATTCTTAACCAGTAAGCTATCGTTGCGTAGGACTTAGGTTACTGATACATCACAGGACTTAATAGTACCGATACGTTTTGTTACTGCACTTAACGTTTGTAATTAACAGAAGTAATTATTTTTGCAGTGGAAGAAGCGCCAGAAGTTGTTCGAGAGGAAAGTGCAGAGAGCGAGGCTGGACTCAGTCCTGTAGAGGAGAAACCCCTAGCGCCTCCCAAATATGAAGTTCGACCAGGGCTTGGTGAAAAGTAAGTATCTACCCAAGTTAGTTTTCTATACAGAATCCATATTTAATATTATAAATGCGAAAGTGTGTCTGTCTGCTACGCTTTCCCGGCCCACCTTTTCAACCGATTTAGATGAAATTTGGTATAGAGGTAAATTTGGTAGGTCGCATCCCGGGGAGGGACATAGGCTACCTTTTATCCCGGAAAATTAAAGTGGCATTAAAGTGAAATAGATCTTAATCCTCTTGTTTTAGAGCTCAAGTTCATACACACATCCACAGCCAGCACTCAGTTAAAATTTTTGGTAATTAATTTGTAGCTTTAAACCAAAGGCTGCTGTCCATTGTCTAATGCATAACAGAAGGCCTCAGCCACAATTATTTGTTAATAATGTATGCTGAAATAAATTATTTTTCATACTATACCTATATCCCTTGGGTAGACTTTGGGATTCCTAGAGCTACACAGGTCATCCCTATCAGGCGCGAGAGTGTTTCAAACTATCGCTTTTTATAATAAAGCGTGGATGTGATTCGCTCCAGCAATGCGCGCAGATGGCTAATCTCTCTAGAAATTGGCCGTCATAGCCGTAATTCGGTCAGAAGGGCATTATTATTAGATTAATTTGACGACTGTAAGCACTTGTAAAAGTTTATTTGAATAAAAAAAAAAAATTTGAATTTTGAATTATTTTCTTTCCAGATTCCAAGCGGCGAACGTTCGCGAAATAATCCTGTCGACGATGCAAGAACAGCTGATGGGTCGGCAGTACCGCGCAGACCAGGCGCCGCGCTGGGCCAAGTCCATCTCCAACGCAGTGAGGCAACGGTGCCAGGACCTCGATATGAAGAGGTACCCAACAATTACTTACTTACTCGGCGTTGGGCGTCATTCGAAATTAATATGCTTCCATCGGCGCTCGTTAAGGCATTAACTAAATATATAAAAGGAAAAGTTTGGATGGACGCAAGCAACGCAGAGCTAAAACCAGGGTTGGGCTCTTTGACATATAGATTACTAGCTGATGCCCGCGACTTCGTACGTGTGGATCGAGGTTTGGTTCCCGCGGGAACTCTTTAATTTTCCGGGATAAAAAGTAGCTTATGTGTGATTCCAGACAATAATCTATCTCTGTGCCTTTCATCCAGATCTGTTGAGCCGTTCTAGCGTGATTGAGTAACAAACATACGTCCATCCATCCATCCAAACTTTCGCATTTTTAATATTAGTATAGATTAGTTGTTATGACGTAGGCGTAGGTACGCTATGAAAGGATTTCGGAAAATGAAATATTTGTCAAAAGCACTTGTTTTGAGTCTACTTGAATAAAAAAGGTTTGAATTTGAAAGGGAGTAAAACAGGAGTTTGAAATTTACAAATCAAAATAGAACTTAACGTGAGTGAAGCCTAGGGTAACAGCTAGTTAAGGCGTCATCCGAACATAAATACTTAAGTTCCTCCCGACATAGTAAACCATAAACCCATAGGACTGAGGACGTCATTAAGCTAAGGCCCTATGTTGGTCGATCAGTTAATATGTTCTCCTAATTCCTAGGCTAAGGTAACAGTTCCGATTACCTAGAGAGCGAGTGATAATAGACGTAACGTTTTATTTCAATCCCAAATAACACACTAGGTTATAGGTACCTATTTTATTCATCCCTTCTATGATTCTTCTTCTATCATCAGAAGTTGATATTCAAGCACCTTGAGATATTGCACATAGTTTGAATTTATATAAGACGGATTACAGCTTAAAAAACTTGGGATATTCTTGTTCTCAGGTATAAAATTCTAGTCCAAACAACCATTTTAGAGATGAAAGGCGCCGGTATAAAGAGCGGACAGAGGTGCATCTGGGACCCTGAGACCGACGAGTATGTCGCCGATTTGTTCCGGAACGACACCTTATTCTGTTATACGATTGTCTATGGTATTTATATGTATTGAATTACTTATTTATTTTATATACATAGTAGGTATGTATTACATACAAAGTAATTATGTGTTTGTAAAAATTAGTAAATATTTTGAGCTTAAGACTTAATGAAATAAAGATTGTACCTACCTAATTTACTATTTGGCTTTCTTTGAAAGTATTTGGTTATCTTTTAACTCTAGGAAATCTTAAAACTCATTGCATCACCCTGAATGGCAGAAATATATTTTAAAAGTACGTCTTGCATGCCTCTTTTTGCGTCGTTAGCTGCGTATGGATAATATGGCAGAACATAAGCAGTAGTCCTTTCGACAGCCATGTCGCAGCCTAAGTGGAGTTGTTTTCTGCCTGAGGCTAGACGCGTTAATACACTGCCGAGCTAGGTTTTTAGCTTAATTTTTTAGTCGCGGTTAAAATAGCCTGGTTGGCTGGCATTGTTAGGGGAGACCGATGAACGCATCGTAAGCTGCCTGTAGATACGCCTACGTAAGAACATAGACAGCATAAATCTACCGTCAGAATCTGCCACGAGTCAAGGCAGCGTCTCACAAGCTTTTTGTCTCTACAAGTTTCAACGCCTGCCTAAGGCAAGCCGACTGCCGAACTATTACACCGCCGAGCTAGATTTTTAGCTTCATTTTGATAATCATTAATTAACCATCTTCAGTTCGCTTCAAGGGCTTTTAAAATAGATACATAATGTTGCGCACGCTTACACGAGGGTGGTATGCGCGCGAGCTATAGGTGTCTATTGAGCGTATCCATCATATTTTTCCTATCTACGAAGACAGCGGAAAAATGTATTAAAATAATAACAAACAAACGTGTGCCTGAAAAATTATCGTTAAATATTTAAAAGTATTCGCTAATATGTTACTTTATATGTCGAATATTTCCAATTTTATTTGAACATGGCATAGTGACGATGTTTGTTGAACAATTTTCGAGAGCACCCTAATTTGATTACGCTTCTATTGTGTGTTTTTTATGTTATACCTCATTATTATCCACGAAATCTAGATTTAGATTGCGATTAGGTAATAAAATGGGTTTTGTTTCCTTTAAGATTATTTTTAAATTTTAGATTCATCATTTTCAACCCATGGCACTAGGAATATGTTTAAGGAATATTACTAAGCACTTATTTCTATGTTTTAAACCATTTTCGGCATCATAGGTATCCTTAGGTACCTACCGTTATCCTATGATATCAGAGAGTCATAATCTATTCTAATATTATAGAGTATGCGAAAGTGTGTCTGTCTGTCTGCTACGCTTTAACGGCCCATGTTTTCAACCGATTTTGATGAAATTTGGTTGGAGATAGGTTCCATCCCGGGGAAGGACATAATATGCTACCCTTTTTATCCCGGAAAATTATGGAGTTTCCGCGGGAAAAAACTTAATCAACGCGGTTGAAGTTGCGGGTATCATCCAGTATAATATTTATGGTTCTTCGTACAATCATCGGTTATAGTTTCATACTTCCAAAAAAAAACTTACTTGTAAAGACTTCAGTCCCTTCAAAATGTTTGTATACTGTTGACATAGACCGCATTGGACCATGAACTCCTTGCAATCGTACGGCACAGGGATGACATTGGGGCATGGTCGGTCGGAATCGCATCTGAAAATTAAAAGAAAGGTGCCTTATACGGATTTCATGATGTGTCATCCTTTTCCAGGTACACTTTAAAGAATCGGGAGTCACAGCTGTGGGGATGTCATGGTATCAAATTAAAGGTCATTTCTTCATCTCTCGTTTGACCTTATAAAAACGCACACTCCAATACAAATTTTCTGCATAAATACGTTTCTCCGAACGCAAGATCTGCTGAAAATGACGAAAAATGGGGTCCGGATAGGTACCCATAAAGCTAGATCCGCTGCATATTTTAACTTGAATATTAACAATAAAGTGGGGCTTATATAGTCCTCTATCCATGGTGCAAAGCATTAAGCATACAAATAAATATGTTTATAGTTTATGTGGCAAAAAAAAAATGTTTCATACATTTTTCTATGAAAAGAAGCCGAGCGCTAGGCGTTTGGCGCTCAGTACGCGCTGAGACGCGCTCGTGGACGGGTGGGTGTATCGCTTTTTTGCACGAAATTTATTACGACAAAATGAACACCGTGTTGTGTACTGCCATAGAGATATAATATTCTCTATGTGTACTGCGCTTAGAAAAACTTGATACCGACATCCACAAAGAAGGAAGTTCTCAAGTGTAGGCGTATTTTTTTTACCCGATTACGGCAAAGCCACAAGGAAAGGGTATGTTAGGAATATATATGTATGTATGCATGTATGTATGTATGTATTAAAAAAAAGTGAGCGCCATTTTGAAATTCTTTGTTATCGTACCGATTTCGTTCAAAATCGATATCTGGGGTTCCCTGGGATCACAAAACAGGAAACTGTTGCCAAAAATTTTAAAAAAGTCAGCGCCATTTTGAATTTTTTTGTTATCGTACCGATTTCGTTCAAAATCGATATCCGGGGTTCCCTGGGATCACAAAACAGGAAACTGTTACCAAAATTTTAAAAAAGTCAGCGCCATTTTGAAATTTTTTGTTATCGTACCGATTTCGTTCAAAATCGATATCTGGGGTTCCCTGGGATCACAAAACAGGAAACTGTTACCAAAATTTTAAAAAAGTCAGCGCCATTTTGAATTTTTTTGTTATCGTACCGATTTCGTTCAAAATCGATATCCGGGGTTCCCTGGGATCACAAAACAGGAAACTGTTACCAAAATTTTAAAAAAGTCAGCGCCATTTTGAAATTTTTTGTTATCGTACCGATTTCGTTCAAAATCGATATCTGGGGTTCCCTGGGATCACAAAACAGGAAACTGTTACCAAAATTTTAAAAAAGTCAGCGCCATTTTGAAATTTTTTGTTATCGTCCCGATTTCGTTCAAAATCGATATCTGGGGTTCCCTGGGATCACAAAACAGGAAACTGTTACCAAAATTTAAAAAACGGCAGCGCCATTTTGAAATTCTTTGTTATCATACCGATTTCGTTCAAAATCGATATCTGGGGTTCTCTGGGATCACAAAACAGGAAACTGTTACCAAAATTTTTTTTACTGTTTTTTGTACGATAACAAAAAAATTCAAAATGGCGCTGACTTTTTTAAAATTTTGGTAACAGTTTCCTGTTTTGTGATCCCAGAGAACCCCAGATATCGATTTTGAACGAAATCGGTATGATAACAAAGAATTTCAAAATGGCGCTGCCGTTTTTTAAATTTTGGTAACAGTTTCCTGTTTTGTGATCCCAGGGAACCCCAGATATCGATTTTGAACGAAATTTGTACGATAACAAAGAATTTCAAAATGGCGCTGACTTTTTTAAAATTTTGTTCATAGTTTCCTGTTTTGTGATCCCAGGGAACCCCAGATATCGATTTTGAACGAAATCGGTACGATAACAAAGAATTTCAAAATGGCGCTGACATTTTTAAAATTTTGGTAACAGTTTCCCATTTTGTGATCCTACGGAACCCCAGATATCGATTTTGAACGAAATCGGTAAGATAATCTTTTATACATTATTTTACAATCTCAAAAACTGAGTATTATTGTAGCCGCGAGTATTGTTTCGGCGCATAAATAGGTACATAATATTTACCGCGGCCAACAGCGTAAACAAGTACCTAGTAAATAAATAATCGTCTAATATTTTCAAGTAACAAAATTGGTTAGTTGGCTATAAAATCGAGCGTCTCTACGCTCTATAGCTCTACGCTCTCGTAAAGCGTGCATATATATGCTGTAGTGTGACGAGTTGTATACCTATAGTTGAGTTTTTTACCTATAGTTGGTCGCGGGGTAAATGTTTAAAGGGCCTTAAGGTTAGATTAGATTAAGATACCTATAATATAGTGCTTATTTACAATAAATGATAAATGATTTATTTATTTCACGTAGGACAACTTGTGTCACTTATGAGAAGTCAAACTCTACCACCGGTTCGGAAAGATCTACTGAAAAGAGCCGGCAAGAAACTCAGCAGTTGCTCTTTTCATAAAAAGAAAAATGTTACAAAATGTAAAAAATATACAATTGATACGTTACATGAACACGTATTTACACTGACTTGTGGGATGCTTGATGCGAAGCCGGTTGCTTCCATGCAACTTAAGAAAATTAAGAAAACGTCAATAGTATAATAACCTCGACTCAGCAAATGCTGTTTAAACAGTCTTTAAATGTATGCAATAGCAACTCCAAAAAAACCTTTCGAACCATGTTATAATGGGCGCAACCTGACTGCCAGATCCGCAAGAGCCGTTAAAGCCGCAAGAGCGTTTGGGAAAGCAGATTCTACAGGGATGAGCCGACAAGAAAATACATTTTTGGGCACGCCCAATGCTACTGCCATCTGCATGGTTAGTATTATTTTGAACCGACTTCCAAAAAAGGAGGAGGTTCTCAATACGGCGTGTATCTTTTTTTTAAAAAGAAATATAGACTTACTTAAAGCGCATATAATTTTCAGTCATCTGCTCATACGTTGGCCAATTTTGTTCACAAGGTACACAAGTACAGTCGAACCAGTACTGATCTTTCAGCTGCGCCTTTCGCTTCTCTTTCGGTACGGTTGTAAATATTGGTCCATAGTTTTCTGATATCTCTTCGCCTTTCTTTATGTTCTTTACAGCGCGAACGACAATGTAGGGACCACAGAAATATCTGTAACAGAGTAAAATTTTTTTTTAAACTTAGAGACGTATTGGCTGCTATCGTCAATGTTTGATTTTTTTGAGCAGCTTAGACTCCTACTGCCCTCGAACGTTCGAATAAAACACTAATAAACCGACATCAGCTAAGAACAGGTTCTCAAGAATCGGTCAAACTACCTATGCTAAAGACCGGTTGTAACCATACATTGACCGATACTTGAGAATGTATTCTTAGTTGCTAAGTACAGGCCTAAATATTTCTTAGTTGCCGTAGAACATGAGCCGAGCTTTTATAGATGTGAGTTGTGACCTAAGCGACTGGACGATCACGTGATACCTACGTAGTCAATAAGCGCTCAGTCAACGTTAATTATTGTTTTTTTCAGATCAATACGTAGAAATACTTTTCACTACTTACCTTACAACACTTGGATCGCAACAATGGTTAAACAATGCAAGCGTGGGGAAGACAGCGCCCGCCAGAAACACCGATTTTCCGTCGTGCTTGTTAATATTTTTTCCCACTTTTGGTTTAGGACAGTGCAATTCAAACACTTCATGGGCATTGAATTGGAGTACCTGAAGATTTTTCAGTATCAGTCCACCAAATAGAGCAACGTCTTCTGCATAGCACTCAGCGATTGCCATTGTTTTTAATTTATCCATATCCACGGGCTCTTGTTTGGGTTTACCTTCAAAATAGCCACTTATTTCCAAAAGCTTCAAAAGAAACAGCGTCATTTGAGTTCTGTGTATGACATCCTGTTTAGTTCTCTTATCCTCGTGTGATACTAAATGGTATATATTCCTGTAATCATTAGTTTTGTAGGTTCCTGTGGGTTTATTGTCTAGATCCTCGATGATGGCCTTGAAATATTCTTTATTGTTTTGTGTAATCATCCTCAGAGCAATGTGACAGGTTATAGAGCAGCCCGATTTCCAAATAAGGGGAAGGATATGACATTCATATCCATGATAGGATTTTTGTGCAACGTCCAAGCATTTGTCACTGCAAAATACTACGTTTGGACATTTTGGACATGGCAAAGGGATTGCGCACCTGAAATGAGGAAAATTTTAAAATTTCACACTCTTCTGTATCAAACTTGTTGAAAATAAAGCTAAAAAAGTGTTGCGTAAATGTTAAGTGTGTGGTAGAGCTTACTTTACAAAACAATTTTGACAATGAGTCTTCGAATATTCGCCCAACAATACGCCACTATGGGGTTTTTCTACTAGCAAAGTTTCACCGGGTACTATATCTTGCGTTGCTGTGGCAAATCTTCCTTTAGTTTCACTGTATTCAATTTGAACTGCATCTGATGCGGCAGGGTATTGTTGGTTATTTTTTCCTGGTAGCTTGGGTTTTGGTGGATTTCTCTTTAAAGGTTCAGGGTCCTTTGGATTTCCAGCCAAAACCAATCCTTTGTTTAGGATTTCCAACATAAGTTTGGCATCAGTTCTCATTTTCTGTCTTTTTTCTTTTTCAAGATTATTGGCTTCATCTAAGGCACATAATGTATCCCTGTAAAGTACAAATAAATCATTATTAACTAAACAAAGAAATAGTAAATTCTTGCATATTAAATCATTATGCTTATCAGCACTTACTGAAACGCTGTGATAGCTTCTTGATTTCTTTTCAGTACGAGTAGACATCTGGCTCTTCTTTCATAAATTTTGTATCTTAAATGTCGAGGGTACCCCAATGATATACTCCTTTTTATATCCGAAAGAGCGTCTTCGTATTGTTCCAAATGATTTAAAGCTGCTGAACGGTTTGCATATAGAATTGATAGTTCTTCACCTAAAATATGAAAGTAATTTTTTATAAAATAAATTCATTAGATACACAGCACATAGTGTTTGCTACCTATTGAAATCTTCTTAAGTTCCTTATCATATTAGCTGTTATTCCAAGCTTAAAGTATTACATAATTTAAAAGGGTATCGTTCTTAATTCCTTTAACATACATATCCTAGCTTAGATAGGATAGGTATCCTTCTGAATTTTGTTACCACACTTTTTCTAGATAGTTACTTACTTTCTTTCTGCGGCATGCTTATCATACTTTGGCTGTATAGTTGCAACGCCTTAGCCCAATCACCTTTCTGTACTGCTTTATTTCCCTCATCCTTGAGTTGTCGCGCCTTTTCGAAGTCCTTTTTGACAGGAAAGCTACCACACGCTTCATACTCGATCAGATCTTTTGTAAGATCATAATCCTTTACACAGGGAAGACTGCTAAAGTACGATACTCGCTTTGAGTTTGATTCTAAATTAGCGAAATTATTTCTTGTCACATCGTCTATCGTGCTGTTTATATTTTCGTGAAACTTCTTGAAGAATCCTTCTATCTCTTGTGCCATTGCTACGAACTTTTAACACTTCTCGAACAGATTCGTTACTTTGGTTTTTATGGGCGTAAATTTTACGTAGTTATGGGCAAAATTATATTCTTATTATTATGTTTTACCTATGTTACTTTTAGGTTAAACAACGTATTGGATAAGCCGGTTCAACGTGTGGAGTGTGGACTATTCTATTTTTGTATTTGGAGCATTCGTTCACCGATTGCTTCAGAGTGAAGTTCGGTACATTTCTCTGCATTACGTCTAAAAATAATGTAACGCAATTTGATTGGATTTATTCTACAAGATGTCGATGTACTACTATAATGACGGTCCGATATATTATTATCCTACATGTATATTACCTTTAGATTACCTATCTATATAATTCATTTCTTGAAACTCATATTGCTCATTAATCTGCGTCAATCAATGGAAAAATTTAATACCCTTTGATAGGCATCGTTCTCGGAAAATATCTTGCTGTCTTGCATGGTGACTTTACTGTTTTGTTTTTTACTGAAGTCCTTTTATCCTTTTAATAGGTCGACATAGGTTGTAAAGTTAGGGTTAACCTATAATTTTATTCTGTTCCAAAATCATACTAATATTATAAAAGCGAAAGTGTGTTTGTTTGTTGGTTTGTCCTTCAATCACGCCGCAACGGAGCAACGGATCGACGTGATTCTTGGCATGGGTATAGTTCAGGACCTGGAGAGTGACATAGGCTACTTTTTATCCCGGAAAATTAAGGAGTTCCCGCGGGAATCAAAAAAACTTTTAAACCACGCGGGCGAAGTCGCAGGCATCAGCTAGTGTTAGATATTTATTTAGTAATAATTGACTTAAATTATAGTTATTAAGTTCACGGATGAAATAGGTAAGTATAAGTAGGTAATATAATCTATTTGTTCCCGGCATGGAAACTTTTACGACAATGTCGTCTTATGATAAGGAAAGGGAGATTGCATCAGTCTTCGATGGAAGGAACTTTCGAAGAGTAAAGTGTATAGGATACTAGCTGATGCTCGCCACTTCGTCCACGTCGGTTAAGGTTTTTTGGTTACTGCGGGCACTCATTAATTTTTCGGGATAAAAAGTAGCCTATGTCACTCTCCGTCCTCAACTATACCCATGCCAAAAATCACGTCGTTCCGTTGCTCCGTTGAGGCGTGATTGAAGGACAAACCAACAAACCAACAAACAAACACACACTTTCGCATTTATAATATTAGTATGATTTTGGAACTAAATTAATCTGTGCTAAATTTCATCCAGATCCGTTCAGCCGTTCTCTGGCTCGTTGGTCTAGCTAGAGGTTAGCATACTCGACTGTGGATGTCGAAGCGCTGGGTTGGATTTCAGATTCGTCCCAAGACAAACCATAGGTTTAGTATTTATCTAACTTTGAGTTTAGTCAACTACCCGGAGTGAAAATGTTGGAGGTGTTTCACCGCCGTGCCTCGGAGAAACTGTCGGTGATGCTGATGACATTATCTCTCCGGTCGTGTTGGATTGCCCTTCCATCGGACTATGACAGTAAGGGAATATAGAGTGCACCTGTGCTTGCGCTCATCCTTGTTCACTGTAATATCACCCACGCAGATATAATTCTCGTGGTTATTAGCCTTTGAAATTCCGTATGATCTAAGGGTGAAATTTAGAAAAAACTTCAATGTGAACTTGAACTCGAGAATAACTTAAGTAGGTAGGTATAGCCAACTTCTTATAACACTATAATTATTGTTTAAGCGGGGCGAATACCTAGAATTTTGTGAAGGTCGCGTCCATCCATCCATGAATCCGGCGCATCGCAGAATCAAGAACTAGAGACACCATATACCTACCTACTTAACACTTATTCTACTAATATTATTGTATCGCGTCGTTGGTCTAGTGGTTGGCATGTTTGACTGCGGCTGACGAGGTCCCGGGTTCGAGTCACAGGTCGGGCCCTAATTAAGTATTGGGTTTTTCTGACTAGAAATTCTCAGTATACTAGCCCGGAGTCAGGAAGCTGGCGGCGTTTCACCTCCGTGCCTCGGAGAGCACTTTAAGCCGTAGGTGCCGGTTATTATCACTAACATGATAATAGTCGTTAAAGCCCGCCAACCCGCATTGGAGCAGCGTGGTGGGTCTAAGCTTTAATTCCCTCTCTCCTATGAGAGTGGAGGCCTGTGCTCAGCAGTGGGACGTTAATGGGCTGTAGTGAATTGTATCGCGTAGGTAAGGTGTTACTGTTTTTTTTTTAGATATTCCACTGTGTATTTAAATCTTGATTCAAATGTGTACCTACTTACACATTTTAGAGGAGTAAATGTGAAACAATATAGTCGTAGTTTGCCTTTTAATATCGATACTGAAAATCATATTTATCATTAGTTACATGGAGAAGGACTTAATATAATAGGTAGATATTTACTACATCTGTGGGTAGATATATAATACTTGCCTACTCATAAGGTAAATAGGATAAGTATAGGGCGGACAAAACTTACGCGTGGGACGTTTTGTCTTGTCACACTAGTATGTGCTAGTTACATATTAAAGTTACGTGGACTTTTTGTCCGTAGCGTATTTTTGGTCTTACCAATGGACTGAATTATGGTCGCCCCAAGGAATTCTAAGTAGCCACCCAACAAAAAATTCTGGCACACGCAACTTTTTGTTCAGGTAACTGACCGCTTCTGGACACCAAATTGGCAGTGCAGTTTGAAACGGACGGTATTTCCAGAATCTTCCGCACATCTGACTCACTCTACCTTTTAGCAATTTTAACTGGAAAACCCCTTGACGTAAATGGAGTCAAACTTGTAATAGCTGCACTTAACTGCGCGAATTATACATACTTTTTTTTTTGTTTACCGTCATCTTTAATAATATGTTGATACTTACACGGGGTGCAGGCAATTTAATCAATTTGCCTTCATTAAAATACAAAGCGATCAAAAGAACTGGCAGGTCACCTGCAGGCTTACCATACGCACAACGAGATATCTCGCGACGACGTGAAAATCCGGCATAAGTATTACGAGAAAAAAATGGTCGCCATGTAAGGGTTCGTAGAGAAAAATACCACAGATAAGAAATATTACTTTTCTATTCTAATCTCTACTTTTGACGTAACGAGACTTTATAGACAAGTCATAATATTATGTGTAACCATGTTAGCTTCGGTAGGCAAATAGAGACAACGGGTAGACATAATTTTACTTGTCGTGCGCATGCTAGCCTTACTGGTCGACCATCCAGTCCTCATTCATAATGCATCCACACCTCCGAGGATCTGCCAAGCCAATCCGTGCCGGCTCTATGCTTGCCGCCCCTATGACTTGACAATCTCTGCACTCTGGCGTATTGGTGAGAGCAGTTGTCGTATAAGTTGGTGGTCCCGGGTTCGATCTCCCGCAGGGGCAATTTGTGAATTTATAAAGAGTGGGTTTTATAAGTGGGATCTCCTGTTTTCGACACCCGGCGGCGTATTTACGTTTGCGTCAATAGGAGGAAGTACTTCCTCGAACCCTGCACGGGTTTGTTACGCTAACTTCCTTTCTAAACCCGTGTTCAATTCAAGGCACGAGTCCTCTAATCGCGCACGGGTTTGCATTGCCTATGGGAGGCTCGGCCGTGGCTACTTACCATCCAGCAGCATTGACGTACCGCAAAGCGTTTAAGCGACACGATGCCGTGTAAAACAGATTATAAGGGTCTTAATATACCCAGGTAATATTGAATGGAAGCAGGCGTTACTTTGCGGAAGTCCATGATAATGAATGAACTAGCAGTTTAATTCGCTATAATCCGCCACAGCAGACAAATCTATGTGGTACAGTGCGTGTCTTTCACCAATAGCATGCGAACAACCACCACCCAGCAATTCGCACCGGCACCACACCACACCACACAAATCCCCCAAATCACTCTCAACGTACGTTTCACTCCGAAACCGGAGCATCTTCAGGAGATGATGACTCGAGACAATGCACGATTGTAAAGTCAAAATACCCAGGTAAGATCGCAGTCAAGATATCTTGTAGTAGGGTGTTGCGACGTCGTTGGTTTGATTCAAAGTTGCCAGAACATCGTTACATATTTTTGTTGTATCTCCCGGAAATAATAAACATTTCCTAGTAACATGATAAAGACTCCCATTTCTTCTTGGCCTGCAATTCTAGGTGTTTATATAATGACGTCTCACTGGCTGACCATCGGTGTCGAATATCGTTGCGGTTGATTCCTCATTGCTCTGTTACGCATTATTCGTTTATATATAGAATCATGCGTTTGCAGAAAATTTAACTATCCGGTCCGGAAAGATGTTCCGGACTGATGGTTCCGACTTATCATAAATGGCGCAAGTTGTCCGACGTGAAATAAATCATTTCATTTCATTTCATTTTTGAATCTCGTGGGAACTGTTTGATTTTTCAGGATAAAAAGTAGCCTCGAAATAGAATATAATGTCCTCTTATATGTTTCGCATCATTAGACTTCATATACATAATCAGTGACTAGATCTAGGACTAACATGAGAGAACATCGCTGGCTAGATCGTATTTTCGAAGTTACTTTAAAGAACATTATTATGCAGACTTATTAATCCTTTGCATTCCTTACTCTGCAGGACATGGTCAATCGCTAGTTAGAGATAAGTAAGTACACGAACGATTTGAGCTTTGAAGTCACCGCATATTAATGAGGATTTCGATGATTAGAATAAATTAATGTAGGTAACTCATTATGTAAAAAAAACCCCGGCTGAGTTTGTTGTGGGCTCTTCTCAGATCAGGGCGCGTTTGGAACCCTCGTAGCTTTAGTCTTAAGATACCGTTGTTAATTATCACCATCAATTCTTATTCTTATTCTTTATAAACATGACGTTCAGAAGGTGTACTTTGTAGGTACCAATTTTGAATAAAGATGATTTGATTTGATTTGATTTAACTCAAAGAAATTTGAACGTCAGGGTTAGCTGACTGAATATGCGGTTCTAATTTTAAGTATAGGTGTACATCTTGTATCATCCCATATTCCCACAAATATATTTTCATTTCATTCCATATTACTCGTACCTACGGTCGCGGTTCACACTTTACACCCTCTAAGGCACGCTCAGCCTACATTTTTTGTACAGGCTAGCAATAGCTAAAAAAATGCTTAAGCACAGGTCGAAGAATGACCGGGGGCTACTGGTCATTAGAATCATGAACGAGTCATAATAAATCAATCCACGATTACGGATTACCCCACGTGGAAGTATTGCGCACCGCATTTACATCTCATTTTGCCCATATCTGACGCGCATAAGAATTACTATCTGTGACTAGAATATTCCTAAAGTCGTGACTTATAAAGCTACAATCAATTATCACCATCACATACAGTGTACCTGAAAATTGTCCTTATTTGCTGGGAAATAAGGAATATTATTAAGTGTCATTGTAAAGACATTATTGGACTATTTCAATGTAAGGGTGCTATATTTAAAGATTAATTAGGAGATAAATATATGGATGCTCATGTATTGAATCATCAATTTGACATGGGCACCTGAGTGCATCTATTTATGTGCGAATAAAAAAACAAAATATAATAGGTAGAAAATAAATATAGCAGATAGAAAAATATACTTACATCAGAAGAAATGCCATTAATAAACACGAGTGGAGCGAGCGCGTTTTTTAATTTTTATGTAGAGGATTCTTATGTTTTTGCCATCCTCGACGCATTTATAGGTAAATAATTAAATACAAAAAAATAAACAAAGTCCGGAACACAGAACACTATTTAGGTAGGTTCTGTGTTCAGGATTTTGTTTCCGGATTCGGTTCTGTTTTACCTGTGTAACGGACTACTGTAACGGAGTGCCTGGGTCCGAGCCTAGCTCGCGCTAAGCACCTCGTTGTACATCCCTGTACGACCTGATTACATAGGTTGCACGGGGGTTAGGCAACATAAGCTAACCTAACGGGTATAGATGGACTCATCTGGACTATACAGAGAAGAATGTAATGCTTAAGGTGTGTCCAAACATAGCCAGCGGTAAGTGCACAGCAGCAACACCTGGCGTTTAATAGACACAATTCTGCCGCGACCTAGTAAGGACTCCAGACTATAAATTCCAATGGACCTCCAAATTCCAATAAAAGCGCGACATAAAAGGCACGCGGCAGCCGCGCAAGATTGCTGCTTTATATTAATTAATTTCCGATATTTGTGAGATGGTGATACTAAAAAAAATCCCGGCTGAGTTTGTTGTGGGCTCTTCTCAGACGGGCGCGTTTGGAACCCCCGTAAGATACCGTAGTTAATTATCACCATCACGTCTTATACTTTGTAAGCATGACGTTCAGAAGGTGTACTTTGTTGTGTTTGTAGGTACCTATTTTGAATAAATATGTATTGTTTTGAGTTAAGTTGAGTTATTTGGACACACCTTAAAGATACGCGGATTATTTTGCAAAACTTACACAAACACTAACATAACATTAGTTAATAAGTCAGGCACGATAACATTTTCTTATGGCCTAGGCATTGGCTAATGTGCAATTCTCTTCGGTGTGACCATTTTAAAATCTTCCGGCATCATTACATTGCATTGCTTCGAAGAATAACGTATTACAAGATAAATCTCGGTGAATCATATAAAATGAGCACTTTATGATTACAATGGCGCATGCGTGTAGCAGAGTAGGTAGCTGTAATTATAGTGCAGTTGTACATAATCATATACCTGGATTGTTTAGGTACCTATGTTTGTAGGTAATATAAGTTTTTCTCGAACATTCTATATTATCAAAAAAAATTAACCATAGAGAAAATATGTAACATTTGAATTTGAAATACGTTTTACTTCTCTCAAGTAACTTTTCTAGTTATGTATAGTTCAGCATAATAAGAACCGAAAGAAAATATGCTTTGTTTGATATAGAATTTAAATCGTTAGATAATTTTAATCACCAAACAAAACATTTGTTTAATATCAGATCATCGTTAGATCAAGCAGACGATTTAACTACTTGAGGTGAAAGCGATAAGCTGATAGTGTAAGAAGACCGCTGATATGTTCAAGATAAGACGTCGGCGCCATTGTTGTGTTATCTCGTGTTTGGAATGTAAATATTTCTCTTGGCAACTGAAGGTCGTTACATAATTATAATGTGTAAGCTCTTTGATAACTCGGTGGCCAGTATCTTAGGTGATTTACGTTTGAGTTATAAAAGTTGAAATTTCGGCAGTACGGTAACGGTAGTAACGGTAATAATCAGACGTACAAACAAACTTCCAGATCTACTCCGCTCTATGTATGGACACACCTGAAGGGATATGGCAGTTATATTAACCCCATAACCCCTAATGACCTAAAAATTTGTACAAACAAGCTTCCAGATCTACTCCGCTCTATGTATGGACACACCTGAAAGGATATTATGGCAGATTATTAACCTCATATCCCCTAATCGCTTAGATGTTCAAACAAACTTCCAGATCTACTCCGCTCTTTGTATGGACACACCTGAAGGGTTGTGGCAATTATATTAACCCCATATCCACTAATCGCTTAGAATTAGATGTACAAGCAAACTTCCAGCTCTACTCCGCTCTATGTATGGACATACCTGAAGGTATATGGCAGTTATATTAACCCCATATCCCCTAATCGGTTTCTACACGGCATTGTATACCAGAACACTTACTAATCCCTTTAAAAATACTTGTATTACCTATCTTCTTTGCTTTGTTGGGTGGTTGAAGCGTCCCCCCAGAACGCACCAGACAAAATTCAGAAATTATTAATAGATGACTCAACCGGGGATCGAACGGCCAGGGACCCCCCACTGTGTAAGATCATAGCGCTCATCACTGCGCCAGGGAGGTCGTCAAATTGGATAGAATATTATTCTTAATACAAGTGAGTTTTCAAATCGTGTAGGAAAAAAAAGTACGCAAAATTAAGTCAGAAACCTATAATTAATTAACTACTCATAATTTTCTCGGCTGTCCTACGCGACGTCTATATGAGGAAAACATAATAATTTCGCGACGTGTCAATGACGTCTCAAAGAAGAGAATGTTTCATCTGAATGTTGATTCAGACTAAAATAAGGAAAGGTATTTTTACCTTCCGATGTAATTCATCATCATGCTTAGGGTAACATTGTTAGGCTTGTCTCTCTTGGATGGTTCCCAATTCAGGCAATATCCTACAAACGTGACTACACGACTCGATACGACGCGACGCGTCTCAAACAGTAGCTGACCTTTCACGAGGCCTATTTTTGTCGCGTATATAAGTTTGTAATTTTCTATGGAGTATCGCGTCGCATTGCGTCGCGTCGCTTTTTTCTTTCACCTAGGTCCTAGGACATGAGAAATCGGAATCAATTGTCAATTTAATACAATTAAAAAAAACTTAGGAAACATTTGTATTAGGTACATGAACTTTGTTACGTATATTTTGATGTAGAAGACATGTAAATACAGTGAACATTTACCTTCACCTCCCGACATATGCTCGCTAAAGATATATTATAAACAATTATTAGGACATCCTTATCATCTTTTCCCGCTGGCCTCATATAAAGTGTCTGGCACTTCCGGTGTTTGTGGGCATTATGCGAATAAAGTAATTTATCTACCTACGTTGCAAAGATTGTGCAGTATGAAACCCTGAACTCTTAAATTAAAAAACTATAAATTAAAAAATAATAACAGGTTTTCTTTCTTAGCTGAAGAAGTAACAATTAACGGTCCGGTTCGATACTGCGTAGCAAACGATTAGGTGTAGGTATGGGTCTCATAAAACTGCCATAACTAGGTTAACCCGCTACCATCTTAGCCTGCATCATCTCTTACAAAAATAAGACGAAATCTTCCCTATTCTTTCATGATTTTAGATAGTGACCAGTGCACACACAGAACACATTCTGTGAGTGCACACCTTACAACCCCGCGTCAATGGAGAAGTTTCATGATGTTGTGAATATCATATTTAACGCAACGGAAGTAAAATATAGATTAAAACTATTAAATCAGTGTTTTCTTTATAAAGTCGATTGTTATGGTCGTGTGACGTCACACGACCGTAATGCAAGCGCAACTTTAAAGTTCCATAACTTTTTCGTTTGTTGAGATATTTTAATGATTCTGTCATATTTTTGTTTTATTTTGTCTTAATTTTAATAATAAATTAAAAAGAAAATGGAAACTTCTCCAAAAACCCACCAATTACACTAAAGGATAATAAATCTCACAATTGTCATAAATGAATAACATGCATATCGGAAGTGCTATGACTTTGATAAAAATATTACAATGCGAGGTGCGCGCGCGCATCCTCTGGGGACATCACTTAGCTCGACGCCAGATGAATACTGAAGCGCTTACCTTGCTTATATGACATTGTTTGTCACTTTTAATGTGTTATTAAGAGACATTAAATATACATAATGTCATCATTAAGTATATTTTATTAAATTATTGCTTCTTTTTATTTTTGCTAGAGTCCATCTTGGGCTGATAATTGTGGAAACTTTGAGTAGTTTTAAAGATATGCAACATAATCCATCTCTTACAGTCATTAGAGTGTTATCTACAAATAATCTCTGGACTTTTATGTTAAATTACCATAATTATCTATTATTATTTAATAATGTAGGCATTAAAATTAAATCTTATGTAAGTACATCACATCCTTGGAATACTTGAAGTCCGAAAATATTTTCTACTTGACCTTAGAATACTAATTAAATATTTCAGGCTCTGCCCTTAAGATTGCTAAACTTGGTTCTGAAGTTTCTTAAACCACTAGAAATGCTTGAAGATTTACCCATTAAATGCGAGAACACATTATGGACATTATGGCGAAAAAGTCATGATTCGCGAAACGCGCACACTTAAATGGAATTGCACAGACCTGCGCGTCATGACGAAACGTGTTACCCATACGACGCGGGAGTTTCACCCAGATGCTTTGTCATGTCCTGTCCGTTGTGTGTTTTCGCCTTAAACCAAGTAGGTAATCATTTAAAATAATAGTTTTTCCATTACACTAAAATTAATATTGAATGAATGGTAAATAGGTATAACATCACCATTCACCAAGCACCTCACACATACAATATTTTAAATTATCCATTCAGAAGATGCTACTGCTGACCCAAGAGCTGGCGCTTATTTAGCCTGGCTTAGGCTGGCAATTCAGAGAGGCAATAGCGCCAGTGTCTCGGCCCTTGGGTACCATGCCCATTACCGTCCATTTTTTGTAAATATTAATGTTTTAGATTTTTTGTAGAAGGTTATTTTTTGTAAATATTTTAATTATTATTGTTAGATAATATTCATAGTGAAGCGATAAGTTAATTACGTGTATGAATAAATTTTACCTACTTTTATTTAGATTTACATAATTAACTTTCCTTTTCGGTTTACTCACCGTCTAAGTAAATAAAATACGTAAGTACCTACGCATACCGTGACAATAATGTTATCTCAGGAAACGCTACAGTAGTTATAGCTCATTGTTTATTGTTTACCGAACACGGGCCAGATTATAAGCTGTTCAGGAATTCAATAGATTAGCGAGTGTTTAATTAATTTTTAGAAGCGGCGATACCATAATTTAAACGTTCGGTTTCCTATTCAGGAGCCTAGGAGGTCAGGATCCTCGGTCATGCACTTCTAACTTTCTAGTTATGATGCGTTTTAAAAGCAATGGGGCCATAGTTAAGTATTGTTTTTTTTGACAAGAAATACTTATTACCATAGCTCGGAGTTAGGAAGTTTATGCCTCGGAGAGCACATGAAGCCGGATGTATCCGGATATATCGAACTACGTCGAACCGGACTATGTCGAATTTTTCATCCTATCGGGACTGAGAGTAAGGGAATAGAGAGTGCACCTGTGTTTGCGCATATACTTGTGCACTATAACTCCATGTGAAGAAGATTGACGACTGTGGAAAAAAAAAATTATTTATTCATACAAATGGAACAATGGTACATTATTAACTAAGGAACAGTAAATATGCGGTAGTTGGAAGGACATAACATTAGAACAGTATTTTTTTGTTTTTTCGCTAACAAGTCGACAAGACAGTTTGTTTCGGGTACAAATTTAAGATAACCATGTCACACACGTGTCACGCATGTGTATGATAAGTTTACAATGAGCTCCCACAGTTATTTATCTACGTTGGTATAATATTAATGTCATTACGAATAATTCGATGTATAAATAAGTAGGAGATTGTGATATCGTAGGCACGTGTTTGGATTTTAAAAAATAAGTTGCGATATTGAATCGTTTAAATATGAGTACCTAATAGAATTTTGCGATATTCGATTGTCATTTTACCATCTACCTACCTTCTAACTGAAAAAATACAACGTTAGTAAGTACTAAGTAGGTATAGCCATATAGTCTGTATAGTGAAAGCTGAGATATATCCAAAACACGGCGATATAATATTATATCGATATGGCGAAAAAAAAACATGTTGGGTATCCCGGATTAACTAGGAATAAACCACTGAATAAATAATAATAGTATTGCCAGTCTCTAAAAACGTTAAATAAGTAGTCTACGAATTCACTAGAGAGATTATAATTTTTCATCTTGCTCAGGTAGAGTTATATTCTTTTCATATGTCCTGATCCTTTCCATCAAGCTTCATTGCATTGCTTCCTCGTTCATACTTAGCGTGTAAAACTATCACGGAGCTAGTGTTTCTTAATTATATTTTCCTCTTCCTATCTTCCAGGCTAACGAATTCCGTTCACGACTATAATTATCATCTCTTGACGCCAGGCTTGGCAGATGGCTGAGATGGATTTTAATGTCGAGTACCTAGTATCTGCACAGCGTATTATCCTTAGAGTGGATCGTCGCTCGTACAAATTGCAGACCAAAGGCTCATCTACTACACCTCTCTATAAGCTGCTTACTATTTTTTTCGTTAGAATGACCCCTCTCATCCCCTAGCGTTGCTCTGTCTAGACTTCTCCGTCGGTGACTGTTAAAAAAGAACGTGTCCTTCAACTTATCTCTTCGAAGGGTACCTACAGAGTATTCAAAAATGGTATGTACTGATGATACCTATTACCTACCATTTATACCAACAAGGATTAAGCTTGCCTCCTTTACTTCTATACAAGTCAATGTTCTATACTTTGAAAGCACGGACACTTCATGATATTTTTCTTTTAATATGTCACACAGGAAATAAAAATTTGTAGCTATTCCTAATACCTACGTTCGCCTGAACGCCGTGGGCATATAATATCCAGCTATGCGGACGTCGCTTTATTATGTCCATATAGAACGCAGTAAATTGAAATGGTTTTCAAAAATTAGGCGTTATTGGATACAAGCTGACTCGCTCTGTGGCGTTTTGACGACCTCCCTAGCACAGTGGGTAAGCGCTGTGTCTTAGAAATCTAAGCAAGGGCCAAGGGGACCCGGGTTCGATCCCCAGCAGGGTCAAATTGGGAATTTAAAATTTCTGAATTTTCTTTTGTCTGGTCTGGTAGGAGGTTTCAACCGTGGCTACTTACATCCTACCAGTAAAGACGTACCAAGATACGTACGTTCGTTACTGTATGCTGGTGTGTCAAAACCGATGTAGTCTAAGATGGTAGCGGAATGGTAAGTGTACCATTATGTGAGATCGTAGTCAAGTGCTAATTTGTAGTGTGTGTATATTTTTTCGAAAACCACCGTAGGACACCTTAGGCAATAGGTTTGTCCCGAATTAGGTTTATAAGTACCTATTAAGTATTATAATTTATAGAATCAGTCAGCAAAATACCTAATAGTACATTAGGTACATCGATTTGCAAAATTTAATTACTTCCAGATATTTCTATACGGTTTAGTAATTAAGTATTTATGGCTAATTACAATTTCCGCCCTTTATTTACTTAGATACCTATGTTCTCGCCTTGCGAACACCGAGCCGAACAAAAAATCCACCGCATACCTAATAACCCAGACGAAAATACCCAAACTTCTGGCTGTCACTAGGTTCCTATATACTTAGGTATTCTTTGTTTTATTCATAGAATTTTATATAAAAAAAGGAAGATATTGTCTATGTAGTTTGTCGCTAGTTTGAATCTTCTTAGTTCGTTTTTATTTTAGTGCGGGTTCCATTTATATTTCTGCTTCCATAGTTTTATTTCTATACTAAAACGATGCCCGAGATCTAGACCGTGTGGTTTTTTTAGAGGTTTTCTAATATACCATTGGAACTCTTTGTATTTCCGGAATAAATATTACGATGTTCTTGGCCTTCCCAGGAAAGTTCCCAGGGATCATATCTCTCATGCGCAGAAACACATTTCGGGTGTCAAACGAAGTGCGGTATGAGGGGCGCCACGAGGGGCCGCGTGTTACCATAGCAACACGTTGATGCTGGGGTCTTCGCACTCCATCCCTCGCTCCCCGCGCATGCTCCGCTTGACCCTGTAGGGCGTATCGCGTACAATCGCGTAGGAAGTTTTTAGTTCTTTGACTTTTATATTTCTACTAGCTGATTCCCGCGACTTCGTCCGCGTGGATTAAGATTTTCCCGCGGAAACTCTTTAAATTTCCGGGATAAAAAGTAGCCTATGTCCTTCCCCGGGATACAATCTACCCCTGTACCAAATTTCATCAAAATCGGTTGAGTAGATGGGCCGTGAAAGCGTAGCAGACAGACAGACAGACACACTTTCGCATTTATAATATTAGTATGGATAAAGTGTGTTGAAGATTGTGCCTTTCCTGCGAATCTTGCGGGTCCTAAAATCTTCCACTCATAAACTAGTACATTTAAATAATTTGATTACATAGAGCTTTTATATTCAGTATTGTATAATATGTCTTACCACTGATTATTATTTAACTAAAATCACATACTTCAGCAATAATAAAACTACTAACCTGTAATCTGTATTAATAAATGCTTACCTAGATACTTCTAGTTAGATCACTTTACGAATACTAGAGCAAATGAGTAAAAGTCATGTAAATAATATCAATACTTACGGCCGGTTTCTGAATTGAGAATTCCATGTTGAGTCTGTCTCAAAGACTGCTTAAGTGTGACTACAGAACGACTTAAGAAAATTATTGTTTCTGAAATTGTGTAAGGTTCAAGAATTGGAGCTTGAGAAATCTCAAATTTGACAGTTTCGAAACTGAAATCTATGCATTGCGTTGAAACGCAATGCATAGATTTCAGGCACAAATGCGCTCTGAAGAGCGCATTTGACAGTGCTCAAAGCCCTCTTTTCTCAGAGTTGAGTGCGTGATAGTTAAGTAATTGATTTCGGCTACTTAAAAACTATACTCACATTTGCGATTTCCAGAGAAGATTCTTCGTTGTCATCCTTTGACGATCTCCCTGGCAAGCATTGTGGTCTTATTTTTTTTTTATTTATTTGTGATAGGCTTGCGCTTGACGACAATCATGCTTAGTGCAAAGTAATGATGAGGTCTAGGTTGGAACGCGCTTGCCTAGAAGATGCCTATTCACTCTTGCCTTGAAGGTACTTAAGTTATAAGTGGCAGGAAACACATTACGGAGACGCTGGCAGCAAATGTTATCACGAGCGTACAAGCACACCCCCGCGCGAGGTTTAAAATTGTGCCCAATCGCGTATCCGGGATATTGAAGGTACGCTTCATCCGCTGGATGACGCTAATTCAAAACCCATAAAAGAAAAAAAAAAAAAAAAGGAGGAAGGTATTACGGGAGTTTCCGGGTTCGATTCCCGGCAGGAACAATTTGGGAATTTAAAATTTGTGAATTTTCTCTGGTCTGGTCTTGTGGGAGTCTTGGCTAGTTACCACCCTACTGGCAAAGACGTCGTATCGCTAAGCGATTGAGCGTTCCGGTACGATGCCGTGTAGAAACCTATGAATTTAATATAACTGCAAAACCCCTAACAAGTTAGCCCACTACCATCTTAGACTGCATCATCACTTATCATCAGGGGAGATCGCAGTTAAGGGCTAACTTGTAGTAGAATTTAAAAAAAAAACTTTCAAGGAGCCTGATCTTGATGCCTTCGTGGTACAAGATGATGAACTTATTAGTCGAACTTTGTTTGTCTGTCTGCTACACTTTCACGGCCCCTATTTTCAATTGATTTTGAGGCAATTTTTAGGTTGTATCCCGAGGAAGGACCGTACCTATATAAGGAGTTTATGCGGGAATAAAAATAACCTCATCCACGCGGACAAAGTGGCGGCAAGCATCTAGTTTTTAATATGAATTAGTATGGAAGTATGGATTCAGAGGTTCACCGTGTTATAAATTTTTTACTAGGTCTTATCTTTAGATAATGTTTTTATAGATAAAGTCTCATTACATTATCCTACGTATTAACAGTCCGTAAACCAATAAACCGACATTTTAAGAACTTTTGATGAGCTTTGTTTATGAGATATTAGTATTATAACAAAAAGAAAATTAAAACATTAAAGATTAATCCCTCCTTAGTAGACTGTCGCAAATAAAAATTTAATTTTATTGAAATTTAATAGTGAAATTCTCATTCTTGCAGAATACGTTTACCATTTTTGCACTTTTGGGTGACACTTTTCACCCATATAAATCCACGAAAAATTATAATAAATGACTTATAAAAAATACAAATATGATAAACACGCTCTTAAAATTGGACTGTTGCAATTCGTTTTTATACGTTCTATACAAAATTAGTTAGTAAAAAAATCAAATCAATGTGCACGATTTATCAAAATTTACGCGTCACAATAACCTGTATTTCTTAAAAGTTTGACGAAATTACTGATAAAATAAAATTTACCATGAATGTTTAGTATTTATAAAATACAAATTGTGTAAAAATAAAGTTCTATAAAATACCTATATGACCAAAAAATATTATCAAAGTCTGATCAAATTCACGTGTAAAATGGTACTGCAGATCGTATGACCGCACGTACGTACGAACTTGACTACGCAAAGTATCAAAGTATCTTTACTGGCCTATGTCGTCTATGTATTAGTGCAGCCTAACGGTCTACTGTGCGGTATACCTACAGATTCCAAAATTGACCGATGGCTAGTATACGGCCTCTTAAGGTTGAAAAAGTGCTGAACGGGTTTTATTTAACAATACAGGGAATCTCAAAATATACGAAACGTGAAGTATTAATGACTTTAATCTGAACATTAATTACCTATATCATTGAAATTGTTATAAAAACAAGATAGATTGAAGATCTAGAACCCGAAACCCGAATACCTAAGATTTTTAAAATGAAAAAACCGGCCCGGATAGAACGTGTACACGCACCGTTCGCGTCGGTGAAAAGAAGTTTTGTGTTGACGCGCTAGTGTGTGCAGCTCCACAAAAAAGTGAGTTACGCTTCCTTTGTATTCGCAATACAATTTTTTTCTTCAGTGTATTTTTGCTCTAATACAATATTTTTGTTTTTTATCTGTAGATTATATTGGGATTTGGGACCAGTCTTTTTAAGTTTTTTTAAAAAGTTTTTGAGACTATTAAATTATTATTGACACCAAAGCACTTTACACGGACACCGTAGCTGTAGCAGATTCGTCTACGAAACTTGGACGGAGTTATTCAAACACATAATATTTCTTTTTTTTTACGTTTCATTAATTATTACGATTCAAATATCTTAAATAAGGATCTGTTATAAAAACGGGTTTATTTATACTTTCATTCTAATATTATAAATGCGACAGTCTTTTTGTCGGTCTGGTACGCTTTTACTGCCCCTCTTTTTACGAAACAATTTCAACCAATTTTGACGAAATTTGGAAAAGAGTAAAGTTGCATCCCGGGGAAGGCCACTTTTTATAGACAAATTTTTATCCGAGATATCACATAGTTCCCATGGAATTTTACAAACACCTAAAACACGCGAACGGATTCGCGGGATTTTTCTAGCAGGTAAGTACGTGTATATACAAATCAAATAAACAGTAAAAGAAATATTAAGTCTACGCGGAACAAGTCACGGGCAACATCTAAAAAGTATGCAAAAAACAATAGTGATACGTAAATGTATTAAAGATTATGTTTATTATATTTTGTGGAACTCGGTATCAACGATGCCTTCAAGATTATTTTATCAATAAATGCTACTGTAGTTACGAGGAATCTGATTTTTTCGATCGCGCGTATCACAGGCGTAGACTAACGTAGAGTTTATGCCGTACTAAGAATGGAGCCTAGAGCTGGATAAGCGTTATTCCAGGCTATGAACTAAGCGATTTAGATTAAGCGAACGACTAAACGCGACGTTATTTGTTCCACAATTTACCACTTTATCAAGCCCAACGAAAACAGGGCGGGATGTCATTCTCAGTTTGATCATTGCGCGGTACGGTCGCGTTTAAAAAAATTGTACTATTATTTCGGTACCATTATTACAGAGTAATTACGGTATATCGGTTAATAATAATCCCGTAGCAAGATACGTAGCGGTCGTCTACGAGTTGCGAAGTTGCGTGCGCGTACGCAGTGTTTTCCGTTAGTGCTCGAAATTCGAAACAAATTCTGAAAAATGGCCTCCAAAGACGTGCAAAGTAAGTCCGAGTTTATTTTTAAATTACATGCGAGTATTTTTGTGGGAATTTTTCATATACGGCTATTTATTTTGTTAGGAGAAAGCTACTCTACTAAGTTTTTCGTAGAACTAACTTCTACAAAAGATCCATACATGATATAATAACATGGTACAGTTACAGTTTGAAAGCAAAAAAATTAGGAGTTTAACAACTGAATTATTTATACCGGACTTTTACACTTTTTTATATTATATTCGTTAATTCTACAAAAAGGTTAGGCATTAATCGAGTCTAATTTGTTATCTTCATGGCTGAATGAATTCCAGGTAATTAATTATTTGTATAATATGCTCACGATAATAATGGTAATAATGCTCCAAATAATAAATAACTAATTACAACGCAATAGAAAACAAGAAAGTAAGATATAAAACTCGTTTAGGAAGAAAAAGGAATAAATTAACTCATGATAATTTTCCACGACTTTCTCGACAAAAAATTGAAATTCGCAATTGTTCAGACATGTTCCATTTATACAGATAATAATAAATTAACTCATGATAATTTTCCACGACTTTCTCGACAAAAAATTGAAATTCGCAATTGTTCAGACATGTTCCATTTATACAGATAATAATAAATTAACTCATGATAATTTTCCACGACTTTCTCGACAAAAAATTGAAATTCGCAATTGTTCAGACATGTTCCATTTATACAGATAAATGGAACATGTCTGAACAATTACGAATTTTAAACACGCCTTCTAACATTTATCCCTTGTGTCTTTTATGCGTATAATATTACAGGACGTCTGACCTAAAAACAATACAGGAGGAAATCAATAATCAAATCCGACCCTTGGAGGTTTGGTCTCTGATATAAACAACGTCTTGTTTACCTCTAAAATTGTTATATATTATATACTACAGCCATAGGTTATTTTTAATGAATATTATTATTAATTATATAATATGTTAATTAATTCAACTAAGTAGAAGCCCGTGACTTCGTACGCGTGGATAATTTAGGTTCCTGAAGGATGCAACCTGTCTCAGTACCAATTAGGGGTATGGGTTTAATATAACGCCCATTACCCCTAAACAGGTTAGCCCACTAACATCTTAGACTGCATCATTCCTTACCACCAGTTGAGGTCGCAGTCAAGGGCTGCCAATTGTAGTGCAATAAAAACAATCGTAGTATAAATCGGTAGTACAGATGGGTGGTGAAAGCAAAGCAGACAGGCGTACAGACGGATGGACAGACAAACACCCATTCGCATTTATAATACTAGTATGTATTTGGTTGTTGGGAACCAAAATGGATGAATAACTATGAAAAAACCTTTTTTCAATATTATGTTTCGATCATTGATATTGAATACCGATAGCATAATCCAGGATTTTACCTCTTTTAATGGATACATTATTAATAATTGTCCTTTATTGTTTTTTTTTTGAGATATGGTAATCCTAAACATATAATAACAACATAATAATATCGATAATTTACATAACATTATAATATAGAAAATTTTATAAAATTATAATGTAGATAATTATTTTAATACTAGATTGTGTCCACGACTTCGTCCGCATCTACTAAGATTTTTTATTCCGCTATAAGTTAGCCCTTGACTGCAACTATACCTGGATTTTCAATAATACTAAACTCTTTAATTTTTTTGCATTTGTCTCCGGGATGCAGTTTATGTCTGTACCTTTAATCGAAATCAGTTAAAAAGAAGGGCTATGAATTTATAACTGACTAGTGGGCCCAGCAGACGTAGTCCTTCCCTGATCCTATAACCTGATTGCAGCGCCCCCTACCGGGTCTAATCCATACTAATATTATAAATGCGAAAGTGTGTCTGTCTGCTACGCTTTCACAACCCACCTGTTCAACTGATTTTGATGAAATTTGGTACAGGGATAGGTTGTATCTATCCCTGTAAAAACTTAGTCCACGCGGACGAAGTCGCGGGTATTATCTAGTTATGAATATAAACCATCCCAGGACCCACTCCAGCACACGAAAAAATACCATCGGAATCGGTCAAGCTGTTTCTGAGTTTTAGCGAGACAAACGAACATCAATTCATTTTTATAATTAAAAATTAGTAGATTATTAACCAAGGGGATAAAGCAGTGTCTTCTGTCGCGGGTGACGATTTAAATCGCGAGCGTAACGAAGGACTCGAGGTTTACTCCCGAGCGTAGCGAGGGTGTTAAAAACTTAAATCACGAGCGAAGCGAGGGATTTAAGACGAGTCCTGAGTGTAGCGAGGGATTTAAGTTCCCCCAAGACTAAGACAGCTTTATCACCGAGGAAAATACTCTACTTTTCGTACCATTTGCGAAAAAATTAACACAATAATAATATGAGATACCTAAGCATTTATTAAAAATAATGACAATTAAAAGTAAAAGTTAACATTCGAAACATTGGTCCAATTATTGATAGAGAGAGTTACATTTTTGTTTGGTACATTTATAGTTTTTAAATAATTTTCCTTGGATTTGGTTGGAAGCAAATTATATTTTATAATTGCGGCAGCATTTGCACTGATGGAATCCGACAATTCACTGTCACTGTCGCTTTGATTTAACATCGTAACGTATTTTTAGAACATTAACTTATTTATAAAAATAAATTAAAATAAACTTAACGTTTATGTATTTGAAGAAAACAAAAACGCGGCAAATTCCTAGACTAATATTTTTTTGTCGGAAAAGCAAAGGCATCAAGCTCATACGGCCTCTTCGGTTTTCGTCTTTTTATTTAATAATCATAACTGCATAATAAATGCGTATTCCTTTTTCAAAAAGATGTACAATACTTTATACACAAACTCAATGGTGTATAAACACAGATGTAGTTCAGTATAAATTTCGGTAAGTATTCCAAATTTAAAACACATTCTCCCCCTAGAGGATGAATGAAATTCAGTACAATTTTCTTTCCCTGTTTTTAACAGATTAAAAATGACTATTGTTATGTTCGCTTTTTGTGGCATAGAATGTCACTTTTTTGAGCAAGTGGTACGAAAAATATATTATATACTTATGAGAAGATATGTACACTTTCGCATAGGATGGATTTATACAAGGAGCGTTAAAAGTACCCGATACCAAAACTACTTAACGAAATAAAGATGATTTTATTATTAAGGCACAGGTAATAGTACGTTGCCTATGGCTAGGCGTAGTTACCAGGCTACGATTCTGATGATTATGATGATTTAATTTATACTTAATGGATAAGATTATGACTTTTATTTAAATATAATAAAAAATTTAGCGTTAATTTTAATTGTTTAATTGTTGTGATACAGCAACCAAGCAAGGTGCAATTTTTCTCATATAATAAAAACTCCATTGTAATGAATCACAAACTAAGGAAACCTTGTAAGAAGGAAACAACAAAAACTAAAATAACTAAAATATATCTTAAATTGCAACTCTCAAAATTATAAGTAGGTACTTTTACAAGAAAAAACATAAGACTTTAAAATTCGTTAAATATGGATTAAGAATTATTTTCTGAATTATTTTTTTTTTTCACTGTTAATTCACCTCGAGTATATAATATTATAATACACCCACATACAACAACGGTTAGAAAATCTGTCTATTTCTAATATAAGTGTCGGAACACTTATATATCCCTAATAGATATATTACGTGTTACTACGAGTATCATAACCAGATGCTAATAAGATGACAGTAACAGCGTTCTAAACTTTTCTCTCGAGTGACTGCATTCATATGAGAAAAAGAGATATTTAAAATTTTAAACCTATTTTTATTATCCTAATAGCATCTGGATAAGATTATTGTTATCTTTTTATCACATTCTAATATTTAAATGCGAAAGTGTGTTTGTTTGCTGGTTTGTCCTTCAATCACGCCGTAACAGAGCACCGGACTTGATTTTTACATGGGTATAGTTGAGGACCTGGAGAGTGAGATGGGCTTCATATCCCGAAAAATTAAGGAGTCCGCGTGGTAATTTAAAACTTCTTCCACGCGGATGAAGTCGCGGGCATCACCTAGTTGTTGATAAAAATTACACTGTAAAATTTTGAACGCGATAATCCTTAATAGTACGTAAAATAATCTATTTAGCTTTGAGGAAAGCATGCCTAGTAATCTAGGCTCTATAGTTTGATGACCTATTATATACCAATACCTACACGTGTAATACATATTTTGATAAGCACTAATCGAAATACCTAATTCACATCTGTCATCTGTTTATCAAACATATCCATAACATAATCGGACTATCCATAACATGTCGAAATATTTTTTGATAATCTAAGCAAGTAACAATAATTTAGTAGTAATCGTAGTTTGATGTGATTCTTCCGTCATCATCGACTTATAGACCCTTCTTATATAGGTCCATGTCCGTCATGTAATACCCGAAAGTAATACAATACTAGCCTATGCTGTTTTCTCATCATACTTACTTATCATACTATAATATTATAAATGTGAAAGTGTGTTTGTTTGTTGGTTTGTGCTTCAATCACGCCGCAACGGAGCAACGGATCAACGTGATTTTTATATAGTTGTATTTTATATAGGTTTAGTTGAGGACCTTTTTATTCTGGAAAATTAAGGAGTTCCCGCGGGAATCAAAAAAACTTAAACCACGCGGACGAAGTCACGGGCATCAGCTAGCATGTATAATCGTACAGCTACTGAAAAAATGGTTTCTTAAATGAGGTTTTCAGTAGGTTTACCAAGGTAGGTGGTAGTAACTACTAACCTACAGGAAATCAAAGAAAACCTTCTGCGAAGACATTTTCAGGTCGTATAATAGTAGAAGATCCGAATCTAAATCGAGACGTACCGGTTTGATAAGAGAATCAAATTTATTTTATAATAAATTTCATATATTAGAAAATAAATTAAAAATGGGTAGACAACAGAAATCCTGGACAGAATATTTTTAATTACTTTTCGAAAAATGATTTTTCATAAAATGTGCAAAATGAAGATAATAATAAAATTTTATACTGGACTTAAAGTATAGAGCATATAGAATGTGCAATCGTAGGGTAGACTATTATTTCCATTATTTATCCAGGTAAATAATAGGGTAGACTATTATTTCCATTATTTATCCAGGTAAATAATAGTCTACCCTACGATTGCACATTCTATATGCTCTATACTTTAAGTCCAGTATAAAATTTTATTATTATCTTCATTTTGCAACATTTTATGAAAAATCATTTTTCAAAAAATAATTAAAAATATTCTGTCCAGGATTTCTGTTGTCTACCCATTTTTAATTTATTTTCTAATATATGAAATTTATTATAAAATAAATTTGATTCTCTTATCAAACCGGTACGTTTCGATTTAGATTCGGATCTTAGACCATAATGATTGTCTCCCCTCGAGGATTCGAATCTCGGTCCAAAGGACCAAATACAACATTACATAATACATAATACAGGGTTGTACAAAGGAACAAATAGCTAGACAATTTGTATAATATAAATTGAATTATATAATACATACTATATCTGAGGGCACTTTTTTTACATAAATATTAACATTAACATTATTCAAAAATATATAGGTAACATTTTTTTTTACGTAAATATTAATTCTTTTATATAAACTCTTATTTAGACTATATTTTTACTTATTGCATATTGTAAAAACTGTTCTTTCGAATAAATTGTATATTCATTATTTACGTAATATTAGTTTTGCGTAGTTTTGAGGTAGGAAGTTCTGATCAGTGGAGTCGAAGTGTCGCCGCGGTTCGCGACGACTTGCGTACATTAATATTATGTGTAGAAACATTACAAACTTTAAAAAATTCGTTTTAACATTATACAAAAACCACTCGCCTATACTATTATATAACTTGTCTTATTTTCTTTAAAATGTTAAAACCATTTTACCTACTAATAAGATCACCCTGGCCATCGATATATAATTAAATTATAATTTTTTAATAATTTGTATTCTATATGCTTGTCATTATTCTATTTTAAACATTAAATACATTGTCTAAAATCTTAAAATAAGCGCCACTCAGCCTCCAAGTTCTCTAATCGGTAATTGTACTGATAACTAATAAATTATATTGATAAAGTGAGGCTGTACTTTTCATACTCTATGTAAATTTTAAAAAGACCATCTGTAGGAAAAAACCTATCACGTATAAAGATATTTTTTATATTAAACACGTTTTCAAAACAGATTTTTTACGTTAAACATTTCGTACATGAGGCATACAGTACTTTATCGCGTCATATAAATTAAATATTATAATTAGCGAATTTTAGTTTCGCAATTATCTACTTAACACAAATTAAAAACGTTCTCTGTAACCAACGATTCTGTTCTAATTGTAGCAAACAAGGATAATAATGCAGGCAAGGGTTAATGTTTACTTTGCTGCAATGCTTTGTTTCCTTCCACGTATACCACAGGTATCTTCTAGGCAAGGGCGTTCCAACCTAGACCTCCTCATTGCTTTGCACTAAGCATGATTATCGTTTTTGTTTTTTTTTTGCAATAGGTAAGTAAGTATTTCTGTTAGCTTTTATATCAGCAGCACTGAAGTATGCTGAATTTGTATATGACATTTGGGCTTTAAAAACGCAGACTTTACGAGCTACCATCAAATAGCAAATAGGGTGTATTAATTTCGGCTATGAGAAATCACTTTACAAAACAGTTTTCTTGGCAATTTACTTACCGAAAATGGTTTAGTAATTGTTACAATATTTTTTTTGTTATTTGTTTACAATCACAGTCACCGTCAACATTAGTTACCTACCTACCTAATTTTCGGACGCACGAGTTTCTAAGGCATATTGCCAACGAAAATAAAAATAGATTGCGTATCTCGATTTTGAAAACTCAATTAACTAGGTATCGGCGTTATTTTGCTACATAGGAATGATAATATTATTACCATGCGATATGTCCCATCTACTTAACTATAATAATATAAAAGGATCTATATAAAAGGAGAAACTTACTGACTGTAATATCAAAGTAAGGCTCAAACTGCCTGGTATGCTATATGCCGCATGTTATAACATAATATCAAGGTCTTTCCGACCGAATTTCGGCCACGGCAGCCAATCTCCAGAGAGATTAGCCATCTGCGCGGGAGAAATTATAGTGCACTACTGTGTGCGCAAACACTGGTGTACTCTCTGTTCCTTTACTCTCATAGCCCGATGGGACGGAAAATTCGACACGACCAGAGAGAGATCAGGACCGACGGCTTTACGTGCTCACCGAGGTACGGGGGTTTAACACCGCCAACCTCCTAACTCCGGGCTAGTACCATACCTATTCTGTGCTAGTACTGAAAATTTATTGTCAGAAAAACCCAATAATTAATTATGGCCCGACCCGCAGTCGAACATACTAACCACTAGACCAACGAGGCAGTAGTTTTATCATAAACCACCATAATGAAAGGATTTTGAAAATTTTCAACAAGATGAACGTATAGTTGCGGCAAAAGCTCGTTTCAAACGAAATATAAATAAGCTAACCGCTTGGCGCTTTCAGCTAATTAAACCATAATTTTAGTAGCTAAATGCCCTCAGAAGTGACGCCAAAAATTGTTACGATTTTACCTCTGGCAATCCAATATTGTTTCCCAGTAATTTTAGCAATCTGTGCCAGGCATACAATTAAAATATAATAGATATATTGGTACTCTGAGGTGCCAGGTCTCGAATAGGACCAAGAGGAGGGCCCTAATTCTGTTTTGCTTGAAATCATATTAAGTGCACAAAAGTCGAATACTATAATCGCTCGCAGTATTATTTTGAAATTGTTGACGGTATTGTTTCATAATTTAAATTATAGTTTTTTATTTTTTTTTCTAAAAAACTTACAAAACCACACTAATATAATCTACAATATTACTAACTTACTAGAAAACTTACTACGCAATAATTTGGCCATTTGCGTGGGTGGTTGGGTCTTAATCCTAACTATAGTTAACTTTATCTAGGACTAGCTGATGCCCGCGACTTCGTCCGCGTGGATTGAGGTGTTTTGGTACCCGCGGGAACTCTTTAATTTTCCGGGGTAAAAAGTAAGTAGTATACAATAAAAAGAACAGCTGTCTGCTAAATTCACATACATCAAACGCGCGAACTGTCAAACGCGCGAAGTTAATATGGTCGTTAAGTTAAATTAAGTTTTCTTAAATTTTCTAATGTTTCGCGCAACTTTCTTAGTTTTTTCTTTCATAAGAACCTTTTCCTTACAATAACAAACACAACAAAAAAAGAATTAGCGAAATTAGTCCAGAAGTTCACGTGTGATGCCGTGACCAAGGGAAATAGGGATTCATTTTTATAAATATAGACTAGCTGATGCCCGCGACTCCGTCCGCGTGGTTTAAGTTTTTTTTCATTCCCTCGGGAATTCCCTATACCCATGCCAAAAATCACGTCGATCCGTTGCTCCGTTGCGGCGTGATTGAAGGCCAAACCAACAAACCACCAAACTAACAAACAAACACACTTTAGCATTTATAATATTATAGGTATGATTTCATATGAGCCCATTTCCTTCGGGGTTTGCGGCGCGTAAGTTTAACCAGTTTAACAGATAATAATATAATCCTTATCCAGAATTCAGAATTAAAAATAATTAGGGACGTCAAGGTCAATGTAATATGTATATATACGCTATAATATGTATATAGTACAAATGACATTTAAAAATAATACAATATTGCTTTGAGCGATGGTAGTAAGACTGTATTATCAGTTTCGTAGTTGATAATCATGTATCTAACAACGACCTTGTATTATCAGTTTTGTAGAATGTATGTAACGGATTTAAGATACATTATCAAAAAACCGGCCAAGTGCGAGTCGGACTCGCGCACTTTTACTAATTTAAAACTTACTTCCGTACAAACCTGTAGTAAGTTTTAAATTATTTAAAAAAAAACTGCTTACTAGATCTCGTTCAAACCAATTTTCGGTGGAAGTTTGCATGATAATGTACATCATATATTTTTTTTAGTTTTATCATTCTCTTATTTTAGAAGTTACAGGGGGGGGGGGACACACATTTTACCACTTTGGAAGTGTCTCTCGTGCAAACTATTCAGTTTAGAAAAAAATGATACTACAAACCTCAATATCATTTTTGAAGACAGCTATCCATGATAGATACCACACACGTATGGGTTTGATGAAAAAAAATTTTTTGAGTTTCAGTTCTAAGTATGGGGACCCCCAAAATTTATTATTTTTTTTCTATTTTTGTGTGAAAATCTTAATGCTGTTCACAGAATACATCTACTTACCAAGTTTCAACAGTAGTTCTTATAGTTTCGGAAAAAAGTGGCTGTGACATACGGACGGACACACAGACAGACAGACAGACAGACAGACAGACATGACGAATCTATAAGGGTTCCGTTTTTGCCAAACTTGGCTACGGAACCCTAAAAAGATGCTTAAAATTGTTTAAGAGATATGTATTCCCTGATAAGGTAATTATGATTCGGAACTAAGTATAATACCTATAATATTAACTAAATGCCATTTTACGCTACCTATTATGCACAGTAATTATTTTACTCTTTCTCCTTATGCTACTGGTATAATTACATTCATACATACATAATACCTATTGTTATACTGGTAGTGATAAAGGTCTTACTTAAAAGAGCCATTAATTCTCGTACAGTTTCAACTCAAATTTCCATGGTATTTTTTTATTATTATGTACGAAATGTTCTCAAATCTGCCAATCCGCACTGGGCCAGCGTGTTGGACTATGGCCTAACCTTTCTCATTCTGAGAGTGGACCTGTCCAGTAGTGGGCCGTCGCGTCGACGGGTTGTTGATGATTATGAAACAACCATATAAAACAGAGACATAGTGGACAAGGAAACACTTATCTCTATAAGAGATCTCTACCAGTGACCCTTGGCAGTGAGAAAGGTTGTGAAGGAAGAATAGGAACCTACAACAAGATATTCAGAGATGGAATGGAACGAGATATTATATCATAAACTTACACAAATAATCAAATAAATATTATAAATGCGAAAGTTTGGATGGATGTATGGATGGATGTTTGTTACTCAATCACGCCCCAACGGCTGAACGGATCTGGATGAAATTTGGCACAGAGATAGATTATAGTATGGAATAACACATAGGCTACTTTTTATCCCGGAAAATTAAGGAGTTCCCGCGGGAAACGAGAAACCTCGATCCACGCGGACGAATTCGCGGGCAGCAGCTAGTTATATCATAAACTTACACAAATATAAGTACATACTAATGACATAAATATATTATACATAAATAATTTTTTTCTTTAGCTGGTAGGAAAAACCCTTCAAGAAAAAAAAAGGGGCTTCTGCCTGTCGGCAGGGCGTGTCCGTCTTGTACGGACTATAAACCACCTCCCCCACGTCTTCCGTCAGCACGGAACTACTTAGCATTAGGTACTTCGTGCTGACCCTCTAGTTCTAAATCTGTCTTCTTCTTTTTCCTTCTGTTACCAATACCAACCTACTTATCTATTATTATCACAGTCTTATCTGATAGAATAAAACTGTTTCGCTATCGATAGCCAAAATATGGCCAAAATCCATCACGGCAAGAATGCCATAAATTCAGACAATCACAAGGATTAAGATTGTAACAATGATTGATGCAGCTTTTACGCAATAGGGCTAGTTATTTAATCGCGTGGCTAAAATTATCTCTATGTATTACCGCTCTTGAACCGTAATGGTTCGTTGGCCATAGGTATAATGCTAGGTTTACACTCGCAAACTAAACGCGGCTGTTAATTCGCCCGCTAATCGCGAGTGAGTTTTACATGAAAAATACCTATATTAAACATTTGTCACACTGAGTAAGAGAATAAGGTCGCACCCTTTCTCGCAGACAGTATGGCTTTGTATGGCGAGACTCTTTCGCGGCGTTCACGGGCTGTAAAAAATGCAAACATAATAATATGTAATAGACAGTTATTATAATTTAATTTTATTTTATTTATCCATACTAATCCATACTAATATTATAAATGCGAAAGTGTGTCTGTCTGTCTGTCTATCCGTCTGTCTGTCTGTCTGTCTGCTACGCTTTCACGGCCCATCTGTTCAACTAATTTTGATGAAATTTGGTACAGGGATAGGTTATATCCCGGGGTAGGACAAGAGCTAAAAGGATTTCCCGCGGGAATCGATATAACCCCCCCGGATTCCCGCGGGAAATCCTTTTAGCTTTTGTCCTACCCCTAATAGGTAAACTTGATTTGGTTACACAAGAAATATTTAATAACCAAATAAATCAATAAAACTACTTACTTACTTCATTGCATTTTTATACCTACTCTATCATTGTGGTCAGTTTAACAGTTAAATTGATAATACGCGTAGCTACTTCCTGCTACTGGTCAATTATGTTTGCTGACATATCTTTATTATAGTTAGGTCACTTAAAAAACTATAAACGTATAATAAAGGTTCTGTTCTGCCGATAACGTTTACATTGTACTAGGCATCTATTTTTGTTTAATTACATCTCCGATTAAATTATTTACAACTAGCTTTACTAATGCAGACCCCATTTTTACCCCTTTGGTTTAAAATTTCAAATGCCTGCGCCATAACTCGTACTTAACAGCTATCTATATGCCAAATATCAGCCCGATCCATTCAGTGGTTTGAGCTGTGGCTATTGTTACGGTTCCGTATTTTTATACACTATCTCTAAAATGACAGCTCTCTAAATAGTCTATTGCTATCCCTTTCTTAGTGTACCCTGCAGAAAAGTATAGCACTAGTTTTATTACACCATTAGGTTCCACAGCGCAAGCGCAAAGCTGATACTCACTATTACAAATATTCTATAAGATGGCGTAAGTAACCCCAAGATAATGGGGCTGATTCAGTGTAACACAATCTCTAAACTAAACTAAAATGGCAGCTTTAAATGTAGTTCTGTCCCTTTCCGCAGGGAGTATTATGAAAGGGTTAGCAATATTTGTAATGCTCTAATTTTAGTTAAGTTTAGAGATTGTGCACTACAGAATCAGCCCCATTAAGGTAAGTAGATAACCCTATCCAGATGCTATTAGGATAATAAAAATATATTTTATTGTAACTTTTAGTTACGATAAAAGATAGTATATCTCTCATCGACCACATCTCTTTTCCTCTTATGATTACAGTCACGCGAGATATTATATATATAAGGATAGAATGCTAATTGTTATCCTAATAGTATCTGAATATGATAGTAGGTATACATATAACAATCTTACAGATGATCGACTGTCCATACAAATTGCAGACCATACAGAATTAGCCACACTTTCACATTTGTAATAGAATTCGGGATACTACATATTACAGATTAAGTATGGTTAACGGTGAATTATCTAGTGTATAATCAGCTTTACGTTATAACAACGAGAGCGTTGCACCAATTATTTGTTATCTTGGCTGCGGTTTAACATTCCGCTGTCGTTTTAGCACTATTACGTGCTAACGAGACCTGACCACGAAGTTTTTTTTAGTTTCGCGATTATGTCAAGTGTTTTTTACCCAAAAGCACATAGAGGTTTTGTGTTCCCATTAAAATTCCGCCAAATGAATGACGACAAAGAAACCTTTACGCGTCTTTCGTTGCACATAATATGTGGCTCCAAGACATCACATAGTAAAAGCTGGGTTTGATGTCAGTAGAATGATGACTAAGTATAGTAAGCGCGCGAGTTGAATGCGCTTGCAGCAGTTCAAGCAGCTTGTTCAACTGTTTTCCAAGGAGTTTAAACGAGATTGCATTGTGGCTAAATCAAAACATATTCAAACTAAGATAAAAAATAGCTCCAATGTAATCAAAACTACTTGGAACATAGTGAATGAAGAAACAGGAAGAGCAACACGGAAAAATTGTGAATTTAAACTTAATGTCGATAATACGCCAGTAACTTCGGACTCCGAAGTTGCTTCTGTTTTTGAAGGCTTCTTTACGGATATTCCTGTTTCTACCACAGAATCGTTGAACTCCTCACCAAATGCCGCTCTTACTTTACTGGAGGATAACGTGCCTGAATGTAATAACGTTTTTAAATTCTGTCACGTTAACTGCTCTGACGTTATTAAAGCATTCAAATTAATTAACAATAAGAAGACAAATGATTTGTGGGGCATTTCCGTTAACGTTGTAAAATCATTGATTGATATCGTTGCACCCGAGTTAGCATTATAGACCAGGGTCGATAATTTTTAAAACCAAAAAAAATAATAGTAGGATGAAACCCATTAGAAAAGGAGGGGAATATTATAAAAATGAAAGGAAAAATAATTTACGGGCGATCTGAGGTCGGGAAGGGGATGGGGGGGGGGGTTTAAGGGTAAAAAACGGTTTTTCTCGATTTCCGGCAAAACTAAAAGTCCTATCGAAAAAAGTCATATGGCAAAGTTGTAGGTAATAAAAAGATCTAAAACTTTTGTATTTACACTTTTTTCACATAACCTCAAAATTTATGTGAAAAATTCAAAAAACCAAGTTTTTGATTTTTTATTTTTATCTTTTACAAATAATCTTTTTTTTTAACGAAATTTGGTGAAAACTTACCTTTTTATGTCCCAAATACGCTGTAATTTATTTGAGTAAAAATATTTATTTTTTCACCTTATTTTGAATTAATATCGAAAAAGCACCCTAATTTTCAATCGAAAATTCACCCGTCAAAATATCAGCTTTTTTCAAAAAGTTGGTATGTTTTCTGTTCGTTGAAATCTCTACTTTCCGATGGTGAAAAAAAATATATATGTTACTATAGTAAATCTTCTCAGAAAATGCAAAAATCGAAAATCGAAAACTCGAATTCGAATTTTTTTTTTAAATTATTATATATAATTTTGAGCTATTTATTAAAATTTACACTTTAATTACTCGAAAAACGTTAGATTACATAAATATTAATTTTATTAACTTATTTGTTTGTTAATTATAGTAGTATACTTTGATTTGCAATTTTTTTTTTATCAATTTAACATATAATCTAACGTTTTTCGAGTAATTAAAGTGTAAATTTTAATAAATAGCTCAAAATTATATATAATAATTTTAAAAAAAATTTCGAATTCGAGTTTTCGATTTTCGATTTTTGCATTTTCTGAGAAGATTTACTATAGTAACATATATATTTTTTTTCACCATCGGAAAGTAGAGATTTCAACGAACAGAAAACATACCAACTTTTTGAAAAAAGCTGATATTTTGACGGGTGAATTTTCGATTGAAAATTAGGGTGCTTTTTCGATATTAATTCAAAATAAGGTGAAAAAATAAATATTTTTACTCAAATAAATTACAGCGTATTTGGGACATAAAAAGGTAAGTTTTCACCAAATTTCGTTAAAAAAAAAGATTATTTGTAAAAGATAAAAATAAAAAATCAAAAACTTGGTTTTTTGAATTTTTCACATAAATTTTGAGGTTATGTGAAAAAAGTGTAAATACAAAAGTTTTAGATCTTTTTATTACCTACAACTTTGCCATATGACTTTTTTCGATAGGACTTTTAGTTTTGCCGGAAATCGAGAAAAACCGTTTTTTACCCTTAAACCCCCCCCCCCCCCCCATCCCCTTCCCGACCTCAGATCGCCCGTAAATTATTTTTCCTTTCATTTTTATAATATTCCCCTCCTTTTCTAATGGGTTTCATCCTACTATTATTTTTTTTCACTTTTTATTATTTTTAAAGGCTTCTACCCTGGTCTATTAATATTTAATAACTGTATTGATTGTGGTGAGTTTCCTGACTTAATGAAGCACAGTAAAATAATTCCTCTATTCAAATCAGGTAGTACCAGTGACCCCACTAACTTTAGACCTATATCTGTACTACCTACTTTCAGTAAAGTATTTGAAAAATTAATATTAATTCAATTGCTTAAGCATTTTTGTAATAATGACTTGTTACATAGTAAACAGTTTGGATTTACACGGGGTCGCTCAACAATCGATGCTGGTGTTGAGTTAATTCAAAATATATTTGAAGCCTGGGAAGAGTCACGTGATGCACTTGGCGTTTTCTGTGATTTATCCAAGGCTTTTGATTGTGTTGATCATGAAACATTAGTCAGAAAACTGCACCATTATGGAATTAGGGGTGTAGCACTGGATATGATGAATTCCTACTTAAAAAATAGGATGCAAAAGGTAGACGTCAATGGAAAGCGGTCTTCCGGATCGATTGTAAAAATGGGGGTTCCACAAGGTTCAATTTTAGGGCCTTTTCTATTCCTCATTTACATTAATGATCTTCCTTATCTTGCCAAAGATAATCATGGGATAGTATTGTTTGCTGATGATACATCACTTTTGTTTAAAATAAATCGTTACGAAACAACTCTTGACGAAGTAAACAATTCTCTCACTAAAGTGGTACAGTGGTTTGAAGCTAATAACCTACTCCTCAATGGAAAAAAGACAAAGTGTATCAAATTTACATTACCTAATGTCAAACAGGTAAAAACCACTGTACAACTTGATCATGAGGAATTAGATTTAGTGGATACCGCTGTTTTTCTCGGAATAACGTTAGATGCTAAACTCCAATGGGGCCATCACATAAATGACTTATCGAACAGGCTTAGTTCTACTGCATACGCGGTTAAAAAGATTCGCCAGTTGACTGATATAGAAACGGCGAGATTAGTTTATTTTGGTTATTTTCACAGCATTATGTCATATGGTATATTATTATGGGGTAATGCTGCTGATATTAATTCTGTTTTTGTGCTGCAGAAGAGGGCTGTTCGAGCCATATATAATATGGGACCAAGAGAGTCACTAAGAGATAAATTCAAAAAAATCAATATTATGACAGTGCACAACCAATATATATTTGAAAATTTAGTATACGTGCATAAACACATTGATAAATTCAAGAAGAAAAGTGATTGTCATAATGTCAATACTAGAAATAAAAATAAACTTGTAATGCCTGCTTCTAGGCTTAGTAAAACTAGCAATTCATTTGTTGGAAAGAGTGTCCGCTTCTACAATAAGCTCCCAGAAGACATGTTGAAGATGTCTCTGAATAAGTTCAAAGTTAATGTAAAACGTAAACTCATTGGAAAATCCTATTACCATGTGAAGGATTACTTAAATGACAAGGAAGCTTGGCAATAATTTGCTCTAATGGCTCTGATAGTTAAGATGATTTGTGAGATGGTGATAATGAAAAAAAAAAACCCAAGCTGAGTTTGTTGTGGGCTCTTCTCAGACCTGGGCGCGTTTGGAACCCTCGTAGCTTTAATTTTAAGATACCGTAACAGATTATCACCATCATATTTTTATGTAACTGGACGTCAATAAGTGTAGTGCATCTACCTAAATTGAATAAATATTTATGACTTATGACTTATGACTTAATGCAGTCGGGGCCTGAGGTGACATACTCTGCATTCAACTCGCGCGCGAAGTATAGTAGTCGACCGCGACAGCGGAAGTCTGCTGGATAAACAAACCAGATCAGAAAATTATTTACTTAAATGTCTAGATATAGGTAGAAATGCTATTTTTAAAATCCTTATTTACAACTAACGTTATTCGAATACACAAGTAGGTACGAAGAAGGATTAACCGATCACGTAAGCTACACAAAACATAATTAAAATGTAAATATATTGAGATTTGAGTGCAATAGTAAATAATGCATGATATGAACAACATGCAAATTGGATCATCTGTGTGCCGTATGGATACGGGTGATATCCATATCTATACTAATATCACATAGGATACGTTCTTTCCTCTATTATCTAGGTATCTATATGATATAGTCCAAAGCCGTCGAGATTGTCCTGAAAACTCGTTAGGCAAACACCGAATTTTTGATTTAGAATTCTAAGGATTGCCTAAGCCAATTGCGATGCGTACGCACTTCGGTTTGGCTTGACATCGGGATGGTTTATATTTACAATTGGACCCGGTAGGGGGCGCTGTAATCGGGTTATAGGTTCAGGGCAGGACAACGTCTGCCAGCCCTACTAGTTTTAAATATATGCGAACGTATATCTGCTAAGCTTTCGCGGCCCATCTTTTAAACCGTTATTGACGAGGTACAGAGATACTTTTTATCCCGGAAAAATAAAGTGTTCTTAAGGAATTTCTAAAAAAATAAGCGTGCGAATTTGCCACTCACTAGAATGTGCTGATTGTATAATTTTGTTGTTTTCTTTAGGTATGTATACCTAAATGTGTCTTGTTTGTCAGTATTGACAAAACCCCTAAAGTAAATAAAGAGAAAAAAAAATACTTTAATTAAAGTTGATAAGGTTTACCCGATTTTAAAGATACACAGGTTGTGTCCCGGAGATGGACTTCTTTTTATTTCGAAAAATCTGAGTTCCAACGGATTTTTTTAATCACCGAAGACCAAGTTACAGGCTCCCAGTATCATAGTTGTATTTAAATCTATACTAGAAGAATTCCTTAGGTAATGATTAGGCGACTCGTTGCGGCAGTTAGAGAAGAAATATAACCAACTAGCTGATGCCCGCGACTTCGTCCGCGTGGATTGAGGTTTTTCGGTTCCCGCGGGAAATCTTTAATTTTCCGGGATAAAAAGTAGCCTATGTGCTATTCCAGACTATAATCTATCTCTGTGCCAAATTTCATCCAGATCCGTTCATCCGTTGGAGCGTGATTGAGTAACAAACATACATCCATACATCCATCCATCCAAACTTTCGCATTTATAATATTTATTATTTGATTACCATTTACAATAATGATTATATCATTCCTCGAAGCACTATCGTAGATAGTGTTATATTATTCGTAGCTGTCGTAATTTGTATTTTATTTGACAGCGAAATACATTGATGTAGAATTTTAGTACCTATTCTATTTCAATGGCGAGATACCAGTATTAATTAACTATATTACTCTGTCCTAGTTCTAAATAATTATTGATCAATTGGAAGACAGCTTTTTCATTTAAATGTTGCCACTGATGTCGGAGTCCAGTGAGCTGTTACTCAATTTGTGTAATTGCAAAAACCTATGAGGAAGTTTTATAACAAAACGATATACTTAGAGTTGATTGCATGGATATAGAAATCTCGATTGTTGCTAAAGATTAAAAAAATAATTATATTTTATTTTTTATAGACGCAAAAGATGTCGGTGTATTCATAGCTCAGATAAAAGACCACAGTTTATTCGTTTAACGACCTCTTGGCGCAGTGATGAGCGCTGTTGTCTAATAACTGAAGGTCCCGGGTTCGATTCCCAGCAGGGTCAACTTAGGAATTTATATTTTTTTAATTTTCTCTTGTCTGGTCCGGCAAGTGACAGAATCACACAATTAAACTAAATCTGCCCCCCGATTGTGTAAGAAATTCGTAATCGTAATCGTTCGTTAAACGTATAATTCTACCTGTTTAAGGAGTTCACTGATGCCTGCACGTCAAAAAGCATGTATGACCTCCATAAAAAGTTCGAGTTATACGTTATGAGCTGTCAAACGATTGCGTTTGGCTTAGACATTTGGGCCTCAGTTTAGGCAGTGTTGTGCAAATCTTAATACTCAGTAGTTCATGTGGTTCCAGATGTAGAGACGGGCAATTCTAACGCCGCGCCGGAAGCTGAGGCGCAAGGCGGCAAAGTGTCACGCCTGCTCGGTAAGGATGCATGGGATAGAGCACATTATATGCACTTTACATTACTGAGCATGCTTGCAATGATTCCAACTAAGTTGTACACAAATCTGTCGAAGCTTTTTTGATATATTTGGCATATTTGTTTTTTTGGTGTTGTATGTTTTTGAGAAATTTGTCTATACTTATGATGTAGAGTGCCCCTTTGGAGTGTTATTGCTCTAAGTATTGTTATATGCTTTTTTTCTATGAGTACTTATTTTATTTATCCTTATAACTTAAAACGCAGCATTGTTTGCCAGCTGTTAATAATTGCAGGCAAGCGAGAGTGATAAATTGATTAGGCCGTCTTTCACGTTTTCAGTAAACGTAGTACCTACTTAGTGATAATTATGCGTTGCTTTGTAGTACCTGCTATAAATTTCAGCGCATACGGGCCACTTGCCATAGTCACATTGCAATAGGGATGATGAAAACTCAATCAAATCAGCACCTCTTTATCAAACTTTAAAAACGCACTTCTAGTATGGAAGTTGTATGAAATACACAGTTGTGACGTCATAAAATTTCAACGCACTTTTTTTCTTTCATCTATATTTTAAAATGGTTATCAAACTTAAAACTAACCGAGGATGTGAATATTAGGTCTTTTGGAAGACCCTCTATTTAATAATCAGTTAGAAATAATTTTGATATAGGCATCATCCCTATTATTGTATGATGGTGATACACTAGTGGATGAAGTAGAGAGGGCAGCTAGGGCGCGTATCCGCCGTCGTCGTAATGACGTCACAGCTCAGTGGCTGTAAATTGGAGTTCGCAGTTCTTCGCTGGCCTCGCGTGGACCGTGGTTGAAGTGGCTCGTTTGAGTAGACCCTTATTTCCAATGATCAGTAAACCTACCCTTTACTTCAAGGAGTACAATCAAACATTAGCATCATATCATACTATCATTATAAATGCGAAAGTGTGTTTGTTTGTTGGTTTATTGGTTTGTCCTTCAATCACGCCTCAACGAAGCAACGGATCGACGTGATTTTTAGCATGGGTACCTATAGTTGAGTGGAGAGTGACATAGCCCATAGGCTACTTTTTATCCCGGAAAATAAAGGAGTTCCCGCGGGAATTAAAACTTTAACCACGCGGACGAAGTCGCGGTCATCAGCTAGTTATGAAATAAATCCTCAGCTGATCGACAGTTTGACGTGTGAAATATATATTGCACAGACACGCTACAGCTATAGTATCAATCCAAAATCATGTCTAAAAGCATCCAATAATAAATCTTGTGGGTACATAATATTTCCATACACAATCATCTGAAAACGTTTGTGCACGCCGATTATTTGAATTGACAGATGGGTCACAGCTCACAATGCATTTGTACGATTTCAGAAATCATAGCGATCGTCGTTTTTTTGTACGGAAATTCGAAGCTTCTGCATTTGATCGCTAGATACTATCTACTAATGGAAAAAAAGTAAAAAAAATTAAATTTGAAAAAGCTATTTTGTTTGTTGATTTGTCTTTCAATAACACCGTATCGAATCAACGGTTCAACGTGATGTAGGATTCCTTTATCCAAGATAATTAGAGGGTTTCAAAGAGAATCCTCAATCCATGCGGACGAAGCTTTTTATTTATTTATTTTTATTATTTTTGTACGAAATATTGTCTTAAAACTAACAGAAAAAAAGTGGACAAAGGTAAAGCTTATCTCTAAAAAGAAATCTCTTCCAGCCTTCCTCGCGGAAGCTTCGCGGAAATTATCTAACAACTAGCTCAGAAATTAAGATATAAGAAACACTTTTTAAGTATACATTTTTTTAAACTCAACTGCCATAAAATTGAAGCCCCTTAGATAATTTCTAAGGGGCGTGTAAAATTATAAAATTTGCTCGTGACGTCATAAAAATTCGACGCACTTACACTTACTTACCGATAGTTTAAAATGGTTATCAAACAAAACGAACCGAGGACGTGGATATTACGTCTTTTGGGAGATCCTGTGTTTAATAATAATCACTAGAAAAGAATTTCTTATTGACATACCTAGGCAATATCCCAATTCTTCGAACAAAATAGGACCCATAGAACCATGGCAGTGGCGTAGTGGGTATCGACTATTTATCTTGACTGTGGGACGTGCCGAAGATTCACTGATAGCATGCTTTCAATGCGTAAGCGCACACTCCTAGGATAACCTGTTAGGAGAGGGTCATAGATTTAGTCCTAAATCTATGGATAGGGTATGGCAACAACAGTGCAGCTACAGTGTATCCACAGAGTTAGGAAACTCATCTCATGATTGATTTACGCTCTTTGCTATTGGCCAAAATCCATTGCCGCAGGAAGAATACCTACAATAAAGCATATCACAACAATTGAGATTGTAGGAATGATTGTTGAAACTTTCCATGGCATCCAATTGAGACCTAACCTGACTATTATTTTGATCTGAAGTCTTGATATCAAAACAAAACAATAAAAACTGCACTTGGACAATAATTGCATAATAACACAATAGTCCCAAGTCCCAAGATACCTATACTGTAACAGGATAGGTAACAATGTGAATTGTAGTAAAGAATCCCGATATCCACGTGCCTTCGAGGAACTACCAACCTATTTGATAATAATTTCATCTTTAACTAGTAACTACTTCTTTGAGTGAGCAATTAAAATGGATTAATGTAAAGGTATGCTCATAAATCAAGAGTGATTTTAAATAAGCTAATAGGTAACTTAGTTGTTAACAAGAAAATACTCAATTTGAAACTCGTACCTACTTTCAATGCAGGTTATATGAAAAAGCACTTGTAGTCTATTCGAATAAAAAAACATTTGAATTTGACATATACTAGGGGCCCATCGGCCACTTATCAGTTATCTCACACTTTTTTACGCGAGTAAAATTACGTACAATAAGAAGAGGTTATTATTCTAACACCTATCAACATGTCAACACTCGACACCCATTGTATTATAATGAGCTTCTATTTGATCAAAAGATCGTTATAAATAATATCCTACTGCTATTACTTGATGCAGCCCATCATTAAATAGCTATAATAAAACATAAAGCTATATAGTAGGTATAGTAGAATTAATGGTCGGATAAGTAGTGAAAGGATCTAAAAGCGTGAATGTAATTCCCTTTCCCTTGATGAATGTGAGAGCTACCTGTTATTATGCCCTCCACACACTATCAAGTAGATTGTTCAATATGCATGAGGCTTGAGGTTTGATTCAATCGCATTTCGTCTAATGCCATATGCAAGCAAGCTAATTAACACGTCGTCGCGTAATTATATCGTCCGACTTATCTTCGAGGCTTGGTAAGCTTAATCATGATTCATGCAAACTTGATCGTGTAGGGTGGCGGCAATGTAATTAAATTATTATCGAAACATGCGACAATGTGGAATGCTACAAATGCAACATTGATTTTGCAGCCTAAAGCAGCATGCAGCAGTCTATTTTATGCCGAGACTTCTTCGCGCTGTAGAATTGGAATATTTGGTTACTATACCTATATGACAACCTGCCAACAAATCTTGCTACATCCATTCCCGTTTTCACTATCAATGCCTACATTTTAGGCAAAACCTAAGCCTAATAAGTGAAAACTGTCACCTGTAAGTCTCAGGTGTGCCATAAAATTTAGGCATTGTTGGTGAAATCAGGCATTATAATTATTATATATCTTGTGAAGAGCTTACTATAGAAATGATCCTATGAAGTAAGGTCTTAGATTAGGTGTAGGATGCCCTGTGTGTTTATCTGGTCTAAAACGGCCTTAAAATGATTTTTATGAAGTCTTTAATCGTACCGCTACCGCTACAAAAATATTAACTTATAGTAGTTATAAGTTAATATTTTTGTTGCCAGTGTCTTATTTTAATTTTATTATCGTTTCTGAGCCTAATGTTTGAACCCTATAGAGTTAGGAACGTCTTATATATTTTATGGTTTTAAGTTCAACGGCTAGCTCAACGTCGAACACAGCACAGCGTTGTTTAGAAAAACAAGGCTGCACTCCATTACGCTAATGAGAGGACACGAAAGGCAAACGAGAATCAATTAAAATGATTGATATGTAAGCTCCTTTTATCTTATTAATTTACTGCAGTCATGCTTGCGTTAATTAATGAGAGTAAGCATCATCCATCTGAAATCATCAATTTGTTGAAGTCATTAATTTTAATATGATTTTTTAAAGGTTACGCCAAATACACATGACCGTGGTATAGCTGTCTGACAATAACAACATTATTATCTCCTATATATAATCAAAGATTATCTCTTGAAGATCCACATATTAAAGGGCAAAACACACGGAACGGTCGCGGGTCGGGCGCGGGCCGGGTCGCGCGCCCGACCCGCGCCCGTTCCCTGTGTGTTTTGCGCTCAAGATTTATGATTTTAAGATCAATTCATCTAAAGTAAAAAAAAAGTCGACATGTAAAGGTTCGTAGAAACAAAAATACCACAGTTAAGAAATATTACTTTTATCTCTACTTTTGACGTAACGAGACAAGTAACCATGTTAGCTTCGGTAGACAAATAGAGATAACGGGTAGACATAATTTTACTCGTAGTGCTCATGCTAGCCATACAGGCTTAGCTAAATTTAAATATCTAGGTACTTTGCTTTAACAGTATACGAAAATACTTATAATATGTCCGACCCCCCCAACTCCCAAGTCAATTTTCATATTAAATATGTTATGTACAAATCACATACGATTATTCTGTCACAAGATTGCTTTTGTAGGATCACTTCAGTAAATTTCCGTTCAAGTTGTTATGAATACAACCGTCTATTTTTGGCTGCGGCAATCAGTCAAATTGTCCAGGTCATGCGTCTCTCGAGACGAAATAGAGGATGCTGCGGGCTGAGGCCCACGCACTGCTAACAATTCCAACCAATTGATTTTATATGGACGCCTACAGTCAACAATGGTCTACTTTATAATATGTGTAGGTATAAAATAAAAATATATTTCGTCGTCGTCGTCGTAAACCGATAGACGTCAACTGCTGGACATAATTCTCGTTCCACATTTAAAATATACTAGATGATCCCCGCGACTTCGTCTGCATGGATTAAGGTTTTTTTAATTCCCGCGTGAACTCTTTAATTTTTCGGGATAAAAAGTCTAAGCATATGTCCTTCCCCGGAATACAATCTATCCCTGTACCAAATTTCATCAAAATTGGTTGAACAGATGAGCCGTGAAAGCATAGCAGACAGACAGACAGACAGACAGACAGACGGACAGACAGACAGACAGACAGACACACTTTCCCATTTATAATATTAGTATGGATTTATTTTTTAAATTTTGAAATATCCGATCTTTAGTATGTAGTCCCATCTTGCGAATATCAAGTCCCAGGGTAGATTACCAGTAGAATCTATTTTGTGTTCGTCTTTACTGCTTACGTTGAACTCGTACTTACTCGTAAATATTTACATCTACCATCCGTTTGAAATGTCTTAATTATAAACAAGATACGTACCCTATCAGTACGTATCCCTAAAGGTTGTCTGGAAGAGATTGCTTTAGCAATAAGACCGCCTTTGCACCCTTCTGTTGTATCTTTTAATCTTTCTGTTTATTGTCCTTGTTCTAAGTGTGTGCAATAAAGACTTTATCTATCTATCTATCTATCTATCTATCAGTGTACTTGGACCTTGACTAGGACTCAAGCCCTAATTAGGTCCCTACTTCATGAAATTCAAACTCAAATTCGCATAAACTTTTATAGGTGCTTTTGAATTGAATGTAAATACGGTTTATATCATACTTGCTCAGTAACTAGGGATTACTATGGTGGAAAGTCTCCTTGTAAGTTGGTGTTTGCAATTCAAGGCAACATTACGTCGCACTATGCTTGAATTGTAATGTTCACATTACAGTTCAAGCTATGCAAAACTCCTTGGTAAACAATCTCTTTTCTTATAAAATGGTAAGAAAACTTTTTACTGAAAAAAAAACACTGAACATGGCGGCATTTAATTTCCATACATTTCAAACTATGCAAAACTCCTTGGAACTCAGAGCCGTAAAAAAAAAAATGGAAAACTATTTACGAAAAAAAAATGGAAATGGCGGCATTGCATTTGATCTGAAAGTTTGTGAAGTTTGTTCGTAAAGTGATTTTCTCTAAATTTGCTAATTATTCTAATTAAAATTAATTTTTTATTTTTTTTTTTTTTTTTTTTAATCCACTACAAGTTAGCCCTTGACTGCGATCTCACCTGATGGTAAGTGATGATGCAGTCTAAGATGGTAGCAGGCTAACCTGTTAGGGGCATGGCAGTTATATTAAACCCATACCCCTATTCGGTTTCTACACAGCATCGTACCGGAACGCTAAATCGCTTGGCGGCACGTCTTTGCCGGTAGGGTGGTAACTAGCCACGGCCGAAGCCTCCCACCAGGCCAGACCAGGGAAAATTCAGAAATTATAAATTCCCAAATTGACCCTGCCGGGGATCGAACCCGGGACCTCCGCACGTTAAGACAACAGCGCTACACACTGCGCCACGGAGGTCGTCAAAACCAATGTTTTATTTACCTCGCAAGAATGATATAAAGTAGAATGCTTACCTCGGTTGCAAGTAGCTATTACACCCTCGAACTATATTCACCCTCGCTCGCTGCGCTCGCTCGTGTGACTAAATATCTCGGGTGCACGCGATCCATTAGCGCCCTATGCGAGCTGCGCTCGCACTGGCGCCAAATTGGATCTTGTTCTGTAATAGCTTACTTACGTCCCTTGTGTAACAATCTACTAATTATGAAATTGACGGAATAAGCAATCAACGGGAAGTATTATTACCTATTCTGTGGTATTATATAGATTTGAACGATCAAACGTAGTGAAGTATTTTAACTTATTAGAACGTTAAAACATGTTAAAGTAGGTAACAACCACCACCAAAAAGAACCGGTCAAGTGCGAGTCAGACTCGCGCACAAAGGGTTCCGTTATCCGTACAACCACACAATGTAAAAACCGGCAAAGTGCGAGTCGGACTCGCGCACCGAGGGTTCCGTACAAACCTGTAGCAAGTTTTACGATTAATGAATTTAATGAACCGCAAAACTAACTTTGTTTGTAGAGGTTTTCTGTTAATATCAAAAAAACTATGCTAGTTAGAGCATTGGCTATAGTTTTCCTGTAAAATATACATAAATTCCTATTGACCATAATTATTTCAGATTTTTCGATTGGTAAACTCCGGAGATAAGGGGGGGGAACGGTATTTTTTTTGACTTTTTCCCCGATAAATCAAAAACTATCATGACTAAAAATAATTAAAAATCTGTTTTAGAATGTACAAAGTAAACCCTTGCATATGATACCCCACACAGTACAGTTATCTCACTTTTAAATTTCAACCCTCCGATTTTCCCCCCTTTTTAAATAAGAACAAAAATAATTTCCAATTTTTTTTAATTCCAGTGTCTTTGGGCCACTAATATACACAACTATTCCAAATTTCATGTCGATAGCTTCGGTAGTTACTGAAATAATCGAGTGTGACGGACGGACAGACAGACAGACAGACAGACAGACGGAGAAAGTCGCACCATAAGGGTTCCATTTTTACCATTTTGGTACGGAACCCTAATTAATTCAATTGTGATTTTTGAAGCTTTGAAATAACTGGCTTAGGTACATATGGCGCAAAACTGTAAGCGCCTGACAAACAATTTGACACCCTATGAGTACGGAACCCTAATTATCAATTTTCGGATTTTTTCCGTATAGGTACTTCTTGCCAAATTGCATGAATGTAGGTCAAAGGGAAGTAACTTAAAGGCTTTGATTTATTGGCGAGTGTCAAAATATGCTTCATAATATAAGGCCGTGTATTTTGATTGCGTTGACTTAAATATTGAATCGAAGCAGGCGTTACTTTGCGGAAGTCCATGATAATGAATGAACGAGAAGTTTAATTCGCTATAATCCGCCACAGCAGACCAATCTATGTGGTACAGTGCGTGTCCTTCACCAATAGCATGCGAACAACCACCACCCAGCAATTCGCACCGGCACCGCACCACACCACACAAATCCTCCAAATCACTCTCAACGTACGTTTCACTCCGAAACCGGAGCATCTTCAGGAGATGTTGACTCGACAATGCACGATTGTAAAACTTTGTTGTGCGTTGACTTAAGCTTGATTTTTACAGCTCTAAGGGACCGTAGACCTAAGTAGTAAGTACGTATTTAATAATAATATCAACTTGATACCTCCACGCGTTTCCGAGAAAAAGGTGGTTGACAGACAGACAGACGGACAACGAAGTGATTCCTATAAGGGTTCCTTTTTCCTCTTGAGGTAGGTACGGAACCCAAAAAACAAGTTTCATTTTCCATAGCAAGATAACCTATTCAAATAACGACTTTTTTTATCTATGACAAATAGTTCAATACTAAAGATTCCATCACAACTGGGCGTCCATTCCATTCATTATAGGCAGATCTTCCAACATCATTACGTAAATCTATTGAAGTAAGTCAACGACCTCTAAAACGCAATTTGTTTCAATCACTGATCTATAATGATAATATAGGTAGGCCACTTAGGCACTTAAGTGTAGAATTAGGGTTACCAAATGTAATAGGAACGAATGACATGTCCAGAGTTAACTTTAGGTCTTTACAGGCATGCTAGATGCTCAATAGCCTATAGGTATAATTTGCTCTACCAATTAAAACAACAGTTCTCAGTAACTTATATCTACAGATTACGGATAAACCGATTATATTATCAATTTCCGTCCAGTATAAATAATGAGTATTGTAATCAGAACTTTTCAAACGAAGATTAGGAAGGGCCTTGATTTAAATTAGGGCCTATATAATGTCTGCATGAAATCAATGAATTTGTCTATTGTCGATAAAGTAGTGCCTGAATTTAATGAGTGGATATGGTAACCCTGTGTGTGCAAAAACTATACCGATGACCTCTCGGTGTTCTCTCCATACGAGCCCATCGAAATGCTATTTTAGCAATCCTTCAACGTTTCTGCTTATTATCGTGTCTGGGGGCATGCTATAATCTCTTATTAACGCCGTATTGTTTTAATATTGCCGTGTTTTAGAATTATAATCCTTATTTTAGTGACGTCAAGGTACGTGACATAAAACTGTAGTTTTGAAATAATACTGCTTTATAAGTGATGGTAGTAACCCTTCTGGAGATAATTGTATGTTAGGCATTTAAATGCTTTCTCCATGCCATTTGCTCGTAACTACTTTGTATGTTATTAAATTGTCAGTATCGAAGTTGATCAGCGTGTACGCTAGCCGACTAGCTGATGCCTGCGACGTCGTCCTCATGGTCTTTTGCAAACCTAATGAGAAAGGGAAGCCAATGTCCTTTCCCGGGATGCAAGTTGCAACCTATCTCTGTAGGTACTAAAATTATGAAAATTATGTTCCTGCTGTTTATTTTACCTAAATAAAATATGGTAGAAGTATTTATATATGAAATATGTGTAACTGCAACCAATAAGATGTCCGGAAGTTCTATTGAAATCTAATAGAGACAAAAAAAGTAGATTACTCACACACATTACTACGAGATTGGATTCTCATTCTTTTTTAAACGAAACTCGAGAGCATCTCGAGAGGTACTCTCGAATTGATTGACGGACGGTTTTGTTTTTGTTCAAATAAAATATAATTATTTATTGAAATAGATTTCCAAAAGATTTGTGTAACGTAACATATTACGGAGTGCTATTGAAAGGAGTTAGATCACGTCGGATACGTAATATTGATGGATTGTTCATCTGATGTTTAGAGTTAATCTAAACTGCCCATTGTTTTGTGTTGCGATATAATGGTGTGTCCACGGTAAAGCATCTGCTACCACGCTAGTGAAAGGGTACCTAATTGGAAAGTGTTTTAACGATTTAATTGCTGCGTCTAGTGTAGCTTTCAATTTCCTTTTGTTTTCCATTGTAAAGTTAACGATCTCACCTGATTGTGGGTGTAATGCTTGTAAATTTTTTTGGCGGTTGTGTGAACAATTACAAATTGTTTACACATCACTGACAGTAGGTATTTATTATGTGTATTTATTATTATGTGTGATTTAATTGTAGAGAGATTTTGCAGTCTTTAAATCTCTAAAGGACCTGATTTTCAGGCGTCAAATAAAACACCGAAATCAAGTCATCTATAGAGCCTTATGTTATGACGCCACATTTTCAGTACTATATCTTTATTCTTTTTGTGTCAATTAATTTTAGTTTAGAGATTGTGCACTACAGAATCAGCCCCACTAACTTGGTAATATATACGGAAAATGCGTGCATTGCGATGCGATGCGATTGAGAAGAAATACTGATAACACTAGCAAAGGTTCGCAGTATCGCAGCTGATGACCTTTGCGTCTTTGCGAGGGTTTTCTCTTCTATACAATCACATTTTTATGTTCAGATAAACAGATACATGAACATTGATATGCACATAAAAGTGCCAGAGAGGTCGTCAATAATTTTATGTTGTTTATTTGGCTAAGCAATAGGTACATAGACCTATTGCAAAACACCTTGCCTATACATTATTGGAAATTTTAAAGTCAAACAAAAACATCTTTAAAATGTTTACTTTGCGTAATGTTTAGGCCATTCATAAAATCTTGACTAAAATAATAACGATAGAGCATTAACGCTATAGTTGGCAGCACACATTTCCAGTACTAACAATTTGTTGATACTCTTTTATGGCCGTGTGCAATACTAGCCTAAGGCTTGGCATACACTGGCGTCTAGCTTTTTTAGCAGCCTTGTAATTTACGCGCTGTGAGCTCACGAGATGAAAATAATATTAGAGGCGCGCGGGGGTGAAATCGAACAAGCGCATGTCGCAAAAAATGCAAGAAACCAATTTGTAAAAAAATAAATATTTACTGTTCAATACAAATTAATCCGACAATGTGTTTGATTTCGAAATATAAATTTTATCTTATACCAGCTGATGCCCGCGACTTCGTCCGCGTGGTTTTAGTTTTTATTACTCCCGCGGGAACTCCTTAATTTTCCGGGATAAAAAGTAGTCTATGTAACTCTTCAGGTCCTCAACTATACCCATGCCAAAAATCACGTCGATCTGTTGCTCCGTTGCGGCGTGATTGAAGGACAAACCAACAAACAAACTTACTTTCGCATTTATAATATTAGTATGATTTATAGAGCAAATTATTGGTTTCAATAAGAAAAAAATTGTTTTAATATTGAGGTAATTTCAATTCAGAGTTTTTTTTTAAATTGTGTTTTGAGATACGTCAATGGCTGCATAAAGATCTTGAAAACAGCAAATTATTTTTACAGGCATACATTATATCACCTTTTGATGGATACACTGCTTTAAAAAACTCAGTTTTGCCGATTTTACGCTATCACAGTAGAATTTCGAGAAGGAGGGCAATTAGCCGCTGCATCTAACTGGAAGCTACATTGTCTTCTCATTCAAATTTCCTCAGTGCCTGAAGACCAAAGCCTTCGAACAGTGCGCTACATGAACAGATGCTGAACAAAAAAAAATACTCAGGGCGAAAACACACTGCGGACGAAAAGTCGTACGTGCGCTTTTATATGGGGCTGAACAGACTTTTTTTTGTATCCACTACAAGTTAGCCCTTGACTGCGATCTCACCTGATGGTAAGTGATGATGCAGTCTAAGATGGTAGCGGGCTAACATGGGGCATGGCAGTTATATTAAACCCTTAACCCTATTCGGTTTCTACACGGCATCGTACCGGAACGCTAAATCGCTTGGCGGCACGTCTTTACCGGTAGGGTGGTAACTAGCTACGGCCGAAGCCTCCCACCAGGCCAGACCCTAGGGAAAATTCAGAAATAATAAATTTCCAAACCCTGCCGGGGATCGAACCCGGGACCTCCGCACGTTAAGGCAACCAGCGCTCAACACTGCGCCACGGAGGTCGTCAAAAACTACCGCCACAACACGACACGTATTTCATATACGATGTTGGCGTATTGCCTATATGTTTTATATTGTCATAATATTCGTAGTGTATTTACTATTTTCCGAATCTACAGTCAGCATCCATGTGTCTCTCTGTTTGTCTATCTGCTGCGCTTTTAAGGCCCATCGTTTCACCAATTTTGATGTAATTTGGTACAGAGATAGGTTGCATCCCGGGGAACATAAGAATTTTCTTCCCGGAAAATTAAGGAGTTCCCGTGGGAATAAAAAAAGCTTAATCCACGCGGTCAAAGTCGCGGGTATCATCTAGTTTAATCTAAATGAGCTTTCCCGCCATAGTGGTTAAGCTTTACGCTGTAACTTCCTCTGACTCACAAACATAATATTATTATTTGTCTAAGGAACACACACCATTTCGTGCCAAGTTTTATCTCATTCAAATCACTATGGAAACGAATTTACTATTAATACGTATTATGTTAGAAAGGAATCTTAAAATGTTTTGTAATGACGCATGAAAAAGCATATATGAGAATAGTATTTGCAAAACAACATGTTATGTTTTCCAAATAATATTATCACGAAAAATTCTTAAAAGTTGTATGGCCTAGATTGAGCTTATGCTGTGCTCGGGACGTGCACTACAACCCGAATAAATAAATAAATAAAGAGCAACGGCGAAATTATTATTGACCACATTTAATAAATCTTGATTGTACACAAGTAAGACTAAAGGTAAAGACGAAACTAATTTGCTTATTTTCTTAAATTTTATCAAGTATTCACCTTAATTAATTGAACCTAGGTAAGAAAATAAAATATTTAGAGAATCTTTTTAGATTATTAATTTCCCGTTTCTCAGTTTAGTGTTACCATTTTATGTATAATCTACCTAGTAGCTAGAATAAATCTGAATTAGTAGATTATTTTGTATCGTTTTAAAAATTCAAATTATTTCGTCTGATTAATGTTTGCATAAATAATAGTATTGCTCTTTTTTTTAGTGTATCTTATATTATTTAAGTGAATTTTCTTGCGTACATTATTTAATAATCTCTAACAGAATGGTAATAATTGAAAGAATATTATGGCAGTACTGATGCTGATTGTCTGTGGTTGTGCCGAATGTTTTACTGGTCTGTGGTTGTCATCTGTCTTTGTTTTTGTAGCTTTCTTCCGGTTGTCATTTTTAGAAGTGACATTACCACGTAACCTACTAAACTTTAAAACGAAATATCTTTTTTTTCTAGGCTCATAAAAAAAAATTCTAGCTGCTGTGAGCTTCATATTCGACGCTTATAATACCATATTTTTTTCACACGTGTACATAATTATTTTTTCTTAATAATATTGATGTATGGAAGTTCGCCGTTGCTCTTTATAATATTAGTATAGAAGTATAGACATAATAGTGACGTCATCAAACGCACTTTTTTTCTTTAATTTATAGTTTAAAAAGGTTATCAAACTTAAAATAACCCAGGATGTGAATTTTAGGTCGTTATGGAAGGCTATTTAATAATCAGTAAGAAATAATTTATTTTTGACATAGGCATCATTCGTATTTTTTTTTTAATCCACTACAAGTTAGCCCTTGACAGCGATGGTAAGTCTGATGCAGTCTAAGATGGTAGCGGGCTAACCTGTTAGGGGCATGGCAGTTCAAACCCATACCCCTATTCGGTTTCTACACGGCATCGTACCGGAACGCTGAATCGCTTGGCGGCACGTCTTTGCCGGTAGGGTGGTAACTAGCCACGGCCGATGCCTCCCACCAAGCCAGACCAGGGAAAATTCAGAAATTATAAATTCTCAAATTGACCCTGGGGATCGAACCCGGGACCTCCGCACGTTAAGACAACAGCGTTCCTACTGCGCCACGGAGGTCGTCAAAATAGCGTATTTTTTTTATTTATTAGTGTCGGTAGTTGCTATTAGTCTTGTCAGTACTATTATTAACTACATATATTAATATTATAAATCCGAAAGTTTGGATGGATGTACTAGCTGATGCCCGCGACTTCGTCCGCGTGGATCGAGGTTTTTGGTTTCCGCGGAAACTCTTTAATCTTCCGGGATAAAAAGTAGCCTATGTGTTATTCCAGACTATAATCTATCTCTGTGCCAAATTTCATCCAGATCCGTTCAGCCGTTCTGGCGTGATCGAGTAACAAACATCCATCCACCCATCCATACATCTATCCATCCATTCATCCATACATCTTTCGCATCATAAACATTATAAATGCGAAAGTGTGTTTGTTTATTTGTTGGTTTGTTGTTTTGTTGGTTTGTCCTTCAATCACGCCGCAACGGAGCAACGGATCGACGTGTTTTTGGCATGGGTATAGTTGAGGACCTGGAGAGTAACATAAGCTACTTTTTATCCTGGAAAATTAAGGAGTTCCCGCGGGAATAAAAAAACTTAAACCACGCGGACGAAGTCGCGGGCATTAGCTAGTTACCTATTCTGTGGTAAGTACTATTAAGAATTCTGTGGTCTCGTGTTAGTGGGGCATCTAGTAAATAATGCTTTCTGTGCGGTTCCTACGGCTTTATCTGTAACCTGCAATCGGCTTTTTAAGGTTCTGAGAAGTAAGCTTTGACGACATCGCACTATGACACTAACGTTTCGCTCAGCTACATTTTTTACCAATCTTCATATCAAATTGCTCTGACGAATGAGTACTGCGAACCGGGTAGAGGCCATGTTGTTTTATTTTTTGGCAAATGTAATTTTAAACGTGACTCGAATCGAAATACGAGTACGTAAGACGTAAATTGACAAAGATATTCGAATTACCTACTACAATTATTAGGACAATGAATCATTAATTTAGTTTTTAAAAAGCAGTCGAGATGTTTATGTTTCTTAATTGAGATACTAGCTGATACCCGAGCCTTCGTCCGCGCGGGATTAGGCTTTTTTTTTATTCTCACGGGAACTTCTTCATTTTCCGGTATAAAAAGTAACCTATTTCACTGGCAGATTTTCCACCCCAGATCACATAATCTTCAACTATACTATACTACTGTAAAAAAAGTTATAATACTGCAAAAAATCACGCTGTTCCGTTGTTTGTTGCAGCGCGGTTGAAGGACAAACCAACATCTTCCGCATTTATAATATTAGTATGATAAGTATGATATGATTGGGAGTTGGAACCTACCTATATATATAAAGCAAGGTATATAATATAATATCGATCGATCAATCGACTACGCGTTTGCGATTGTTAAGCGCCGTTGACCCAAGTGGGTAACTGGATGGGTGGCCGAATTGATAGTTTCTATCTGCGTGCCTCAGAGAGCACGTTAAGCCATCGGTCCCGGTTGTCGTGTGCGGTAGGACGAACCCACCGCACTTTTGTCTCAAAACTCCTACCATTATTTGATTAATGGAACAGGGTTACGGCCTTCAGCAGTGAGGAATACGGTTTACGACGCAGTGAGAGAGATATATCGATTAGACATATAGACGAGGCGAAATCTCCTATAAAGACAACCGCTCTCATGAAAATAATATTATATTCTTTACAACCCTAGATAAAGCCGGCGCTCCCTAAATTCTCTTTCAAAGCTTCTTTTCATTCTATTCAAGCTATTCAATAAATTCACTAGTTATTAATACATTTTTTTCGGTTTTTGTCTGACTAGTTTTGAACTCGATGGCCTTGGGTCCCCTAACATTCATGAGTTCATCAGCGCGAATTCAAAATAAACCGCTGGCTCTATAGAAACTTGAGTAGGTAGGTATGTACTTGCATATATTCATTGTCACGTTGCCTGTGGGGAAGTTGAGATGAAAGGGCATTAGAAATTCCACCCCACCCGATAGAAAGCAGCTTTAGTATTGGGGTTGGGGTATGGATGATTGGATAACTAGATGAGGCCCCTTCGTCCACGTGGATTAAAGATTTTATTTAAATCCCACGTTTCCCACGTCCCATTGTTTGGTTTGTTGGTTTGTCATTCAGTCACGCCGCAACAGAGCGAGAGATCGACGTGATTTTTTGCATGGGTATAGTTGAGGACCTGAAGAGTGACACATGCCTTTTTTTATCCCGGAAAATTAAGGAGTTCCCGTGAGAATAAAAAAATTCCAAGCGGCGAAGTCGCAGGCATCATCCAGTATTAATATATAAACGCACAAGTAAATATGAGCAGGGCGACATCAAAAGAGAACGCGCTGCTGGGAACAAACGGCACTATTTATAATTTTTATGAACACTCATAAATAATTTCCTCTCGGATGTACTGTTTATATTTAAACTTGATTCAACTGAAAACCATTCATATACTAACTTTTATTAATCGCAATTGCATTGTTTATAATGTCGTAGAAGATGTTCCATTGTTTGTTGGTACACCACCAAGAATAGCAATCATATGATAATGCGCTCGCGTCTTCGGTAATCTAAGATGCACGTATTGTTACTAAATAATTGTAGGTAGTTAGGTATGTAAAAAATTGCTAGTTTTAGCATAATATCTTGGATTCCTATACAGCTTTGAGTTATAATACATAATTTAATTTAATTTATTAATTGCGTTCATGTTTATGTATATTTCGCGCGCGAGTTGAATGCAGAGCTTGTACTATACATAATATAAAAATTACAATGGCATGAGGCCCCGTCAGGGAATTGCAATGGGTTACACTTTAATACTTTGAAATTAACAATACAATAACTACATACATACTTATTATTGTAACCCTGATGGTAAGTGATGATGCCTTATTATTATATTACTTACCTTTTTTGCATGGCAGCATCCCCAAATCTATCGACGCGTAATCGGCTTGAGCCAGTCAGAAAAGCAGAAAAACGACATACGTAAACGCGGTATATCCATTGAATTATATGTACTAGTGTTTAATACCTCAATGGGTATATCGCCATTTTCCCGTTGCGTCGGCTGAGGCGAGCGACATTGTTTCCACCCTTAATCCTGTTTAGAGCCTTTTCTGACCGGCTCAAGCCGGTTCTGCGTCGATAGTTTTTTTTTCTCTTTATTGTTGAGACTCATATTCATTCGAGGGTCAAGCATAGGGGAGCATAATCAGAGCATTATTTACTATACAACTCTATACCAGCTTTTATCGCTTTGTCAATAAAAAAACCGCTGGATTTTGCTTTGGCAGCTGGATGGAGTCGCAAAATAACATTATAGGTATACTTAATAATTGTAAAGGAAATAGGTAGGTATACCGGAGGCGACGAGACGTGAGCATGATTTTCTACGCATATTGTGATTTGTGGCGTATATATGTGTCGCCAATGTGATGCCCCAGCGGATAAATGCATAAAGTAACGCACGCAATGTAAAGGCGTAAGCGTTTTCTTATCAAAGCTTTACTAAAAACCGGCCAAGTGCGAGTCGGACTCGCGCACCGAGGGTTCCGTACAAACCTGTAGTAAGTTTTAAATTATTAAAAAAAATTGCTTAAAAATTACGTTTGTTGTATGGGAGCCCCCCTTTAATATTTACTTTATTGATATTTAATTATTTATTTTGAAAGGTAATATACAAGTTAATATTCTGTGAAAATTTGAACCGTCTACCTGTTACCGTTTTTAATATTGAGCAAAAAAATACGAAAAAAACACGTTTATTGTATGGGGACCCCCCTTAATATATATATCTTTAATTTTTAGTATTTGTTGTTATAGCGGCAACGGAAATACATCATTTGTGAAAATTTCAGCTTTCTAGCTATCACGGTTTATGAGATACAGCCTGGAGACAGACAGACAGACAGACAGACAGACAGACAGACAGACGGACAGACAGACAGACAGACAGACAGACAGACAGCGGAGTCTTAGTAATAGGGTCCCGTTTTTACCCTTTGGGTACGGAACCCTAAAAATCGTACAAATTATTTTTATTGATATCGTATTTAAAGTATTTTTATCAATATAAATATAAAACCTACAAAGGCATCTATAGACACTATCAAAAATGGGTGTACAATCTACATACAATCACAATTTTACCATCGTGCATTGTCGAGTCAACATCTCCTGAAGATGCTACGGTATCGAAATGAATCGTACGTTGATAATAATTATTATTTGGAAGATTTCTGTGGTGTGGTGAATATTGCGGGCAATAAGAGCAAGATACACACTGTACCTACTCGTACCACATAGATTTACCTATTGTCGCGGATTATAGCGAATTAAACTTCTAGTTCTTTCATTAAAATGGGAGTAATTAATTAATACTGTACCACTGCTCCATCCAAACAAATTTTTCGCGAATGAAAATCTTTAAATGTAGAATAACTTTCTTGCAATGAAATTTTTTTGGCTGTCTAATTGCTAGCAAACACATTAGTAGGTATTTATAGACATTCTCGGCGTGGATTTCGTTTTTTGAAAAATCCATGAAAATTTCATTTTCCGTAACAAAAAGTAGCCTTAAGTCCTTTCTCGGAATAAAACCTATGATCTCTGTGCCTAATTTCATCAAAATTTGTTGAACTAACTCAGAAACAACAAAAACAGATAAATATACAGACAGACACATTTACACTAAAATTAAATGGATGTTTAGTGGAGTCATTTACAAAAAAAATCTACTAAGTAGTAAACCGCAGACTTCTTAATGTCAAATAAGGAAGTATTCTAGTATATTATTAAGAAGTAAAAGTAGTACGTAAATATAGTAGTAGGTAAATATCAGTGTTCCGCCCCTGCCTGTGCAACGTATCCCAATAAGTACTGATCGTTAAGTTAGTCAGTTTAACAATAATCAGAAAAGATAAGGAGTCTTCAAGTTATATATCATACTTACCTACTAATATTATAAATGCGGAGGTGAGTTTCTTTTTTGTTATGCTGAACTCCTGTGGATAGGCGATATTTTATCCCGGAAAACTAAGGAGGTTTCGCCAGAATTAAAAAAAACTTAGACCACGTGAATGAAGTCACGGGCATCTGCTTGAACTTGAACTTGAACAGCTTAAGCTTGAACTTATCTGTAAATGAGTTCGAACGTTTTTTGTTTTTATCAACTACAAGTTAGCCCTTGACTGCGATCTCACCTGATGGTAAGTGATGATGCAGTCAAAGATGGTAGCGGGCTAACCTGTCAGGGGTATGGCAGTTATATTTAACTCATACCCCTAATCGGTTTCTACACGGCATTGTACTAAAATAAGTTCGTAATAAAAGACATAAGAGAAACCAACAGCTTCAGCGCATGGCTTAGGCGGATATGACACGATTCAAGGCTGCGTATTGTACGTTTGACACGCACAGAGGCAGTCACCGCCTTCAAGGTTTAGGTTAAGACTTATTTCTTGGCATACGCTAGAAGTTGTAAGAAAATATGCCTCTCACAATTTTATTTCATTTTACAATGCATGTGGTTTAAAAAAGAAAACTGTGTGAAAAAGAAACTGCATTACAATCGGTCCGTTTTAACGTTACGACAATCAATAGTCAATACATATACCGATAGGTACATAGACTGAAAAGTGATCTCTACTTATTATATTTAACTTATTATATTTAATCTCAGTCGGTCCGTGCGTACATGCTTTTATACCTACTCGTATGTACATAATAATATAATAGTCACTTCTAGGTGCAAAAGCTTGCCACTGAGTCGCGGTATACTAAGCTCCGCGGTGCAAAGCAGAATGTTTGTACAGTTTTTGTGGATACTTCCGTGAAGCTGAGAAGAAGTTTCAGATATAGTACCATCAACATCCAATATCTATGTAGCGCGCAAGTTGTATTGCATTGCATGTCGCATTAGTTACCTAGTAAAATACATAGGTAGGTACATACTCGTACATAGGCCACATTCTATGGCCAATGTCCAAGCTATAAAAAGTTCTCGCATGATAATAATAAAATATGTGGCATATGATTAAAAACAACTTTTTATTGCACACCTTTTTTAAGAATTCGATTCTAGTAATATTTGCATGTCTCAACTAACGTGAACTCTATTTTTTGCGTTTTATTATAATTTATAGCACAACAAACACAAAAACAGGATATTAGTGGCATCATTATTATTCATGAATGTTCTAGATTGCCCGAGTTTCTTGCTTGTTCTTCTCAGTAGGAACGTTATTCTGAACTAGTGGTAGAGTCACTTGACTAAGTATTTAAAAGAACTTGTTAAAATCTCAAGTAGACTTTTAACAAGTGCTTTTGAGCAGTCGAATAAAAAATATTTGATTTGATTGTATCACATAACTTTACTACCTACCTATTAACACTTACCTATCCTATTTTTATTGTTTCTAGCGACGATAACTTTGCCAACAGTACGCCTTCTAAGTAGATTATGTTTGCAGTTTGGTGGTGGTAGATAGTATTTTTAGAGGTGATAGTGATATTTAATAGAGTAATTCAAATTATTTCAACCAATATAATATAAAAATACCATTAAAGATCTATGATGATTTATTCCACTAAAAAGTAGACTAAGTCACTTAGGTCTTTAACTATAACTATATCTATGCAAAAAATCACGTCTATCCCTTGCTCCGTTGCGGATCAAAATTGTTTCTAGGAGTAAAACACCAACCAGTAGTAATGTATCGTATCGTAGGTATACATTTTTAATGTAGATTAGGTATACATTACGATTGGCGATATATGTGACATCAATTTAGCAGTTTAGCACGGTCCCGCGACGGCATTGTCACGGCCGGTGATAATTTCCTCGGCTTATTTGCTTAACTGATTTGCGCTTCGCGTTTTTCAGCTGAAGCCTGAAACATTCTACATAATAATTGTTTGCTTTACAAATTTTCTTAAGACAAACAATGACATAAGAACCATTTATTTATCTAACGGCTACTTATAGAGACGCGCTCTACTATTATTTATTGTGTTGATGGCACCATTTCACCATGTACTGCATGGTATGGTACCCTTGAATGTAAAATAATTGCTATAAATAGGGAAGTATTTACCTAATGACGACCATATAACACACGACTTAATAAATGAATGTAAGCAGAGCAACTTTCGTGATGACACGAAAAATAGTACGGTTTATTAATCCTTACAACATGTCTAAAGAGATTGTTTTAGCAATAAGACCGCCTTTGCTCGTTTATATGTAGTTTTAGTATTTCTTTTTAACTGTATATTTATGTGTGCAATAAAGATGTCTAAATAAAAAAAATAAAAAAATAGTGGGGCATCTTTGTGGAATTGAACTTCGGATATTTATTACTTTTACTACGTATACTACTTAATTAGTATAAATACTTACACTTTTTTATGAGGTTGAGGTTTACCGCAGCAGATGGACCATAAAATATGTTCTTTCTATAAGATTTGTTTCCTACAGAACTCCATTTATGGCAATTAATTACATATACTAAACGTATTTGCGCAAATTACGTGAGAATTATTTATTGCCATCTATTTGTATGCTAGATACACGCATACAATGGTAAATAATGCAATTCAAATAATTTATAACGCGTTAACTGAGACACAGGTACATAAGCGCCGCCGGTTTATTTTTGCACGTGAACAATAAAGTGACGCAAGAAAATTGATAAGGTAGCAATTTGTTTCATCGTCTTCTGCACTTGTCATTGCCAAGGTGCAGTGTCAGGGAATTCTTTGTAACAAGATATTTGAGTAGAGTCTAGCGGATATTGCTACCATCGCTATATAAGCAGAATTATTTTATTAATGTTGACGCTCGTGTTTCAAAATTTTAATCCGTATTTTCGGGACGTTAAGGTACCTACGTTATATAAAACTGCAATTTTAAAATTAACACAAGGCAACGTACCTACTATCTGTGTGCATTCATTCATGTGCGAATTATTATAATAAGTAGGTATCAGTTCAATGAATATCGGCTATATCCACAGCTTTTGTTGGTTTTTGTATACGTTACAGTCAAAACTCATAACGTAGTTTAACATAAGTAGTTTTGAGTTTTGACTAAGGACGGTGTTCAAAACCAACCCGCCCGCCAACCCGCATTGGAGTAGCGTGGTGGGTCTAAGCTCAAATTCCCTCTCTCCTATGAGAGTGGAGGCCTGTGCCCAGCAGTGGGACGGTAATGGGCTGTAGTGGTGGTGGTGGACAGTGGTGGTGGTGTTCAAAACCACTTATGACTACGAAAAACAGTCAAAAGTATTTTTGAATATGGACGTTCGTCAAAATCACTTCTAACTGCGAAAATATTGGTAATTTATTGATTTTGAATAAATTGTATCGGTAATAAGTGATTTTGATCAAGATTGCTGTCTGCTGTATAATCAAATAAATATTATAAATGCGAAAGTTTGGAGGGATGTAGGTATGAATGTATGGATGTTTGTTACTCAATCACGCTCCAACAGCTGAACGGATCTGGATGAAATTTGGCACAGAGATAGATTATAGTCTGGAATAGCACATAGGCTACTTTTTATCCCTAAAAACAAACGAGTTCCCGCGGGAACCGAAAACCCTCAATCCACGCGGACGAAGTCGCGGGCATCAGCTAGTATTATTGGTAGGTATAACAAATAGTAAAAGGGTGACAGTTATTTTTCAAAATGTGAAACTGTGTCAAAACCGAATCAGCACCACTCGACTCCACGTAGACTTACTCCACTCACACTCCACCTAGGCACCGTAATTTTAATTACGCCGATTTTTGTCGGACCGATTATTCGATACCTACCTATCGATCGTTTCCACTGTGATGTGATAAAAATCTACAGACAAAGTTGCGGTTAACATTCAGCTAATTACCATAAAGGTTAACCTCCTGAAATAATTTATTCCATCCCGCAGTGTTCTAATAAACTTGACACACTTCGATGATCGATCCACCGTAGTATATCTACCGCAAATGATTACAGTAGCAAACTACTCTTATCAAAACCTTTTACAGCTCATTAAGATAACGGTTAGGCACCTGCTTTCAGTAGTAAATGTTATATGGGTGGACATTTAGATAAGACTATTTTTTGGAAACGACCCGCGATTAGAGGTTTTATATGACCTGAGACTAGGAAAACTAGATCTAGCATCATCCGGACCGAAGCTATGACGGTTCGAAAATAGGACGAAATGCTTCCAGCCTTCCAGAAAAGGTAGTTTGTTCCCCGTTCCTTTGGCACGTCTTGGATAACTTAAGGTACACACATAGGTACACACAGTCAATCTCGATCGCAATTCGCGATCCTCGATCAATGATCGCTTGATTGAGTTCCGGGCGCCTAACATTTTCCCTCGAAGAAAGTAAGCCTAGTTTAACCCACTTCCCAGTTTGATATGTACACTTTATAAAGAATCACACTGTATGAACGCGTGGATTTTTGCCAAGATATTTTAATCCATACTAATGTTATAAATCTAAAGAGTGTCTGTCTGTCTATTTGTATATCTGTCTGCTACGCAAATAAGCACATAATGCTTCTTTTTATCCCGGAAAATGAAGCCGCGGGAAATAAAAAAACTTAAACCACGCGAACGAAGTCGAGGACATCGGCTAGTGTACCTTCCTATTATAAATTATGTGTTCTGTAAACCGTTTGCTATGTTAATAGGGAAACCCCAAATTAAAATTCATGAAACTATACTGCCAGGAAGTCAGATAAGTACGATTTGATTCAATTATAACGTGAGAAAAATAAACAATGGATATAAATTACATAAGATTATGAATGCACTGAAAACACTATGTCAATTCAAAGTGAATTAAAAACCAAGTACTTAATTTAAGATTTCTTATGATTGTCGGAACGTGGTTTGACTTTGAAGGTCCTTATATTGAGTCTTCCCCCATTAGTACTTATTTTGTGGTATTTTTAATGTGAATGCATTTAGTTATGGTTAAATGATTCGTGAATAATTTCATGCATAAGTACCATTCAGAATTAATTAAAGAATCATCATTATCATCAAAATCTGAACCTATTGTGGCACTGAGCTGTCTCCTCTCATTATGAGAAGGGTTTTTAACTGACAAATATTGGATAGAAGCAGGCGTTACTTTCCGGAAGTCCATGATAATGAAAGAACTATAATCGCTATAATCCGCCACAATAGGTAAATCTATATTGAGTCTGCAATGCACGATTGCAAAGACAATCGTGTATTGTAGCTCCGGTGTCGGTGTACGAAACTAGCGACGGCCGAGCGACGGCGACAGCGGGGCGATGTGGTCCGAGAGCTGGCGACGAATTTCGGGAAGGTCCTTTAGGCCAGCTGAAATTGTGAAAAAATATAATTTCGTCCATGGGCGAATCCAGTCCTGCCAGTCTGGTAGAGCGTTTACGGTTATTTCGCTACTGCGCAGCATATAACATTTGCAAAAAAAATCCAAAAAAAAACATTTTTTTGGCAACTTGAATTTTTATCTTTAAATTTAGTAGGTACTTATAGAATTCGAAAAAAAATCCCAGACGTTTTTGTCGGTTATAAAGTATTACCAGACCTCTTCAAAATTCTTCCCGAAATTCGTCGCCAGCTCTCCGACTAATCGCATCGCTCCGCTACCGCCGTCGCCCCGCTACCGCTAATTTCGTGCCCGTACACAAATGTACGTATAGAATAATTTGGAAGATTTGTGTGGTGTGGTAAATATCCAAGATACACACTATACCACATAAGATTTACCTATTGTGGCGGATTAAACTTATATAGTTCTTTAATTTTTAACCGATTTCTAAAAAGGAGGAGATTCTCTTCGACGCGTATCTTTTTTCGTTACTTCTTCGGTGTGCCTAATCTTGTTTTTAGGAGGTACACCGACTTCCCCGAGCTTACTGAACAATTTTTTATTAATTAAAAAAAACTGCAGTCGCAGAACACGTCAAAGGATAATCCATGCTAAGTTAAATCATATGAATCGATTAAAACGTTTTCGAAGACTTGTAGTTGTCTATATAAAAGAAAGTCGTGTTAGTTACACTATTTATAACTCAAGAACAGCTGAACCGATTTGGTTGAAAATTTGTGGGGTAGTAGCTTAGAACCAGGAGACGGACATAGGATACTTTTCATCCCGTTCCCGTGAAACGTGACATAAAACGTGGTATAACAAAACGCAACTGACAGGAAAACAAAAAATTTAAATTTTTAAGTTGACCGGTTGATGTGCTTGTTTCGAGTTTCTATTAGCTTATTGTGCCGATATTATTATTAATAATACTATGCCGCGACTAATTAAATAAAAATTGAACTTAATAAGATCCAAAATCTGCTCATTTATTGCCTCTAAGGCGGAACAAAGTTCGCCGGGTCAGCTAGTCTAATATATAAAAACTAGAAGATGCTCGCGACTTTGTTCGCGTGGCATAAGTTTTTAATTCCCACAGGCACTCCTTAATTCTCCAGGATAAAAAGAAGCCTATGTCACTCTCCAAGTCCTCAACTAAGTAGGTATACCCATGCAAAAAATCACGTTGATCCGTTGCTCTATTTCGGCGTGATTGAAGGATAAACTCTCTATTTGACGTCCTTGGGGATAGAATTTTCAAAAACTGTGAATCACGTATTTTTTCATTTCAGACCGAAATCCCAAACACCAAGTTTCATGGCTACAGCTTGAAAAATGACGGACTTTCCTACAAACTTTCAACCCCTGTTTCAGCCCTTTGGGGGTGGAATTTCGAAAAACTGTGACATACGTATTTTTTTATTTTTTACCGAAAGCCAAAATACTAAGTTTCGTTGATATAACTTGAGAAATGACGGACTTTCATACAAACTTTAAACTCCTATTTCACCCCCTTAAGGGTGGAATTTTGAAAAATCCTTCCTTAGTGAGCGCCTACGTCACAAAAGGAACCTACTGTCAAAATTTCAAGTTTCTAGCCACAGCGGTTTAGGCTGTGCGTTGATATATAAGTCAGTCAGTCAGGACTTTGAATTTTATATATATAGATAAGTCGGGTTTTCCTTCCTGACGCTATAACTCCAGAACGCACGAACCGATTTCCATGGTTTTGCATTCGTTGGAAAGGTCTCGGGCTCCGTGAGGTTTATAGCAAAGAAAATTCAGGAAAAATTTCAACAGAAAAGCGGGAAAATCTTAAACCACGCGGACGAAGTCGCGGGCGTCAGCTAGTTAACTATAAAGTCTACCTACATGACAGGTTTCTATAATTTCCATAACATTCTAGAAGGTAGGTAAGTAGGTGTATTATGTACTTACTTCGTTTTGGTTCACAATACAAATCGTCAGGCTAATAAACTTGTATTACAAGAAAGAAATTGAGGCTGATTACTCGCTACGACCGGCGCTTGCAATAATTTAAAAACCTGTTTTCATTATTCGAGAAGCGCACTTGTTTGCGTCGTACTTTTTTTTTATTTTCATGGCTCGTAGGTAATTTATACATTAAGCATTAAGTACACGTACGTTTTACAAAAGATTTAATTACATATTTAAAAAAATATGTTTGAAAAGCATTAGCTTTGGAAAAAAAGGGCAAAAATATGTGCCAGAGCTTAATTTAGGTAAGTAGGTACCTAGCGGAAAATACCTCGTCGGTACAAAACTTCGAAATAAAATAAAATAAGTAGCCTGTACATATTTTAACGAACATGTTTTATCACAATTCCTATTTTCTACCTACAAGGATTCATCATCTGTGATCATAATATAAAATTGTATCTGATTTTTTGTATTATTTTTTAAATTTTTTCTAAGTCGTACCAAAAAAATCAGCCCACCAAGAACAAAGTTATGACTATGATTTGCTTGATTTATGGTAATCATGGTTGCAGAGGTACGTCAGCCAGCAACAGGTACCACAGAGGTCATCAGAAATCAGAATGTTCCTATTGTGGAAAAAACGGCCCTTTACATTACATTTAACGTTTAAGCGATTTAGCGTTCCGGTACGATGCCGTGTAGAAACCGAATAGGGGTATGGGTTTAATATAACTGCCATGCCCCTTACTGGTCAGCCGGCTACCATCTTAGACTGCATCATCACTTACCATCAGGTGAGATCGCAGTCAAGGGCTAACTTGTAGTAAATAAAAAAAAACAATGAAATCTAAAAAAAAGATAGATTTTACCAATATTACACCCGATTTTACGTCTCTAACCAAACATTTGGCAAACAGACGTTAAAGTGTGTCAGACAAACACAGTCTCCAAACACGAGGTTGAAACAATGCCTGGAGGCTTATCTTGTGCTACAACTACTGTATTTTTACAACCGATAAGAGCAGAATAATTTATTCAGCCGCTGTACGGCGCGTTCGTAAATATGCACGGACCTTCACGCCTTAATAATTTATATGCTTGCTTTTGTAAGTCGTTTAATTGTAAATTAACAGATGTCCGTTACACCGAGACCCACGGCAGTGCGCCAGACCAAGTTCCGGCCACGCCACGTAGTAGTAGTTATTTCTTTTAATTTCAACAAACTTCCTTCTCCAATCGATTTCTGCACCTCCTCCATCCATCTTCCCCATATTTTCCAGTTTCTTAACCCAATTGATTGCTTTCCCATCTCGGTCTCACCAGGGCAACTTGACGTATCTTAGCCTTGGCAGTCTTTATAATTTTTTATCAAAGGGACTATTGATTTTCTGAATCAATTATCCCTTTTATCAAGTACCAACAAGTTTATAATTTATTTTCTGAATAGAAAGCAATAAACTACACAATTAAGATAAGTAGGTACAGAAAGACCAAAATATAATTAATTAATTAGTAAAGCACAATTCATAATAAGAGTAACAGTTCTTAAAATAGGAATAGAACATTATAATATTAAGGTACCTAGTACCTACTTATCATTTTCAATGATTACTAACATAGCTTATGACTACTAATAAATGGGTCTTTTGGTTTCCTCAATAAAGAAATTTATTTATTTATTTATTATTTGTTTATCCAAATCGTTTGCTGTTACTAAATGTAGAGGCATGTTTTCAGTTTGTTATTCTTGATTGATGTTTGTTATATGATAATATTATTTTTTGTATTTGAATCGGTAAGTATGTTTGTATTTATGAAATCAAATCAACTGACAGATAATACGTAGGTACGATTGCGATATGAATCGCGCTAATATTAGCAATCGCAAAAAATGGGACAATGTTACAAACCAAACAGATATAGGATAAGATACGCTTATTAAACATGTTTAGATAAATATTATTCTTCGGAAGCAATTGCTTATGGTTTCTTTACGTCACTTTTTTAGTCACCTTTTTTGCATATAAGTACATAAACAGTTTTATTTAGGAAGGCATATATAAGTTTTTTTCGTCTTTGAATTAATTGAAACTGGTAGAGTTAGCGAAATAGGCCTACTGTCGTTTGTTATTCATTTACATACCTACATATAACTTACCGATAACTTAAAAAGGAATGATGGCTCAGATAAGTAAGATTCGGTTTCTTATTCAAGAATGTATTTCTATGAAAGCAAACATCGTAAGGAAGCAGTCAAGTTCCCAAAAAAAGACACGTCATACAGAAAATGTAAGTAACTTACTTAACCACATTCAATGGCCTTGTGCAAGTGGGCCACGAATTACGGTAATTCACGAATTCGTCAGTTTAAACATTTTTTTTATTAAATAAGTGTACGTGCACGAAATGAGCGGTAGCGGGGCGACGCGACGGCGGTAGCCGGGCGATGCGATTAGTCGGAGAGCTGGCGACAAATATCGGGAACAATTTAAAAGAGGTCTAGTAAGACTTTATAACCGATAAAAATGTCTGGGATTTATTTTTTCGAATTCTATAAGTATAAAATTTAAAGATAAAAAATCAAGTTGCCAAAAAATGTTTTTTCGGAATTTTTTTTGGAAATGTTATGTTATGTTGCTGCGCAGTAGCGAAATAACCGCAAACGCTCTACCAGGGCAGAACTAGATTCGCCAATGAACGAAATTATATTTTTCCATAATTTCAGCTTGCCTAAAGGACTTTCCCGAAATTCGTCGCCAGCTCTTGGATTCCTTCGCCCAGCTGTCGCCGTCGCTCGGCCGTCGCTTGTTTCGTGTCTGACGCCTAGTCTTCATTGTTTGCTTAACTAATTTATTAACATAATTTTCAAATTTATTATTCTCCCCACAAGTCTCATTTTCAAAACATCAAGAGATATATTGAGATTTATTAAGGCCCAGAGAAATCGCTTGGCACTGCAAGCTGTAACAGTTTGACCATATGCCAATGGGGTTAGTCATAACATATGCGCAGGTTTTACCGAGGTCCTACTTTACCTAGGTCTACACTCTACGTTACATGATTTCTTGTTTTATTTTGCTGTCTGACGTCACCGGCGCACAACGTCGTCAATATTTGCATTGCAAAAATCAAAGTTTATTTCCGGGTCACCTTATAGCGAGTCTCTTTTAGCTTTGGACTTTCTTATCTATCTTATAGTCCATCTCTGCATTGTGGAATCAATAGATACGTAGCCAAAAACAGCGTGAATTGATTTTACAGGCAAAGCAGCGGCCAAGAAAATAGAGGAATTACTTAATATAATAACTAAACTACTAGTTAATAAACTAGCTGCTGCCCGCGACTTCGTCCGCGTGGAAGGCTTTTCAATTCCCCTCGGGAACTTCTCAATTTTCCGGGATGAAAAGTAGCATAATATGTCACTCTCCAGGTCCTCAACTATGCAAAAATTCACGTCGATCCGCTTCTCTGTTGCGGCGTGATTGAAGGACAAACCAACAAACAAATACACTTCCGCATTTAAACAGTAGTATGATTTTAAATTGTGCAATCTCTGAATTATATCGGAAAGATTTAAAAAACAAAGTCGCTACTCCGTTTCTCTGTGTATCCAAAGTCCAAACTAATATTATAAATGCGAAATTATGTCTGTCTATCTGGCTGCCTGTTACCTTTTTACGTTCCACCAAATAATTTTGATGTTTGGCACAGAGTTAGGTTGCAACTTGCATCCCAGGTTCCCATGAGATTTTATCCTATAGAAGTTTAGTCAATCGGGCGGTATCATCTAGTTTGCTTAAAACTCCTTAATTTCAAAATTGATTTCAATGCGGTTTTCACCATTTGCATTTTTCACAAAATTCATGAGCATCGTTTATAATGGACTAGCTGATGCCCGCGACTTCGTCCGCGTGGATTGAGGTTTTTCGGTTCCCGCGGGAACTCTTTAATTTTCCGGGATAAAAAGTAGCCTATGTGCTATTCCAGACTATAATCTATCTCTGTGCCAAATTTCATCCAGATCCGTTCATCCGTTGGAGCGTGATTGAGTAACAAACATACATCCATACATCCAAACTTTCGCATTTATAATATTAGTATGGATTTGATATTTGATAAAATCTCGGGCATTTGCTTAGTAGTTTTTAGTTTTTACTAGCATATAAAACAAAGAGTGACTGTACAAGTTTTACTTTGGCATTTTATCAAATACACGTAAATCAAGTTTATTCGATTGTTAAATAGATCGTGCCTTAATTATTTCGGTTTTTCCAACAATGCAAAGTTCCTATAAATCGTGATTAAGACTTTATATAAAGTCTGACTAGGTATATTGAGTTCAATAGCGGAACGCTTTATACTGTTCTAGGTAGTAGGTTTGTTTCCATTCATAATAATATTATCATATGCCATTTCCTTTCTCTGCCACAACATAGTTACGCACATTTCTCAGTATTACTCATTCATGGTTTGATAGTTCAGAAAACGAAATTCTTGCCTCCTTCAATAACCTACCTACCTATGTTTACCTTCTACGGGACATTTTTGAAGTCTCAAAAAATATGTAATTTCAGACAAATAACACGATAACTAAAAATACACTTGTACGTTGCTCCTAGAAGAAAGAGATAAATTTTTCTATACCGCCTTTTCACCCCGAATTTTTCAATTTTCTGAGTTCAGTGTGCCTTCGGGCAAAATCCTTATCTGTAGTTTGGCCGACCAAGACCTTATACAGGAAAAGAGCTCCAGTTCTAAAAATACGAATAGAGCATTATAAATATTAAGGTACTAGGTAGGTACTTATCCAAACCTCTTGCTGTTACCAAATGTAGAGGCATTTTTTCAGTTGTTAAGTAGTTTTTTTTGATATTTCTAAGCTGGATTTTGTGACCCCGGATATATTTTAATGGGCGTTTGTCAGACACTGAATGACCTAGTACTTAGAATGAGCTTCTACTCGTATATTATGTGCCCTTAGTCTTGATAAAGGTTGTCAGAAATCGAAGTCATTACAGTAAACTTGGTAAAGGTGCCCAGAAGATGGTAAAGGTGGAAGGTGGTAAATCGGAGACCAAGGCCTAGGCACTAGCTAGATTCTTCATTTTTGCCTAGAAAAACAAGTCTATTCTCAAAATAGCCTTAGATGCGCTATACTTGGGCAGACCACTTCACCCATAAACCAGTTATAGAAACCTGTTTCGAAATAAAGCGAACTCTTTTTTGATAGGAAAGTTTTAGCCCTGCATTCTTTAAATGGTTTATTTATTTGGCGTAGGACAACTTGTGTCACTGTTAAGTCAAGACTCTACCACCGCGGGAAAACTGATTCTAATGAGAAGAGCTGGCAAGAAACTTAGCAATTGCTGTTTTCGTAAAAATAAAAATGTAAAGATAATACAATTCATACATTACGTAACACTTTAGTTATACTTAGTGACTACTTACCTACTTATTTAGTTACTTGGAACGTTTCTTGGCATTCGTTTTCCTTGTGATTCCCTATCCTTTTGCTAAGAAGATGTTCAATGCTCTGAACGTAAAGTCTTTTCCGCCTCCTTTTTAGGGGCTTAACGTTTCATTTATAAACACTAAAAATAGGTGATTTAGTACTGCTCGTAACATCATCTCTTCAAACCATTGCCGGCTCACTACAGCACGAGTCCCTTTTCAGAATGAGACGAATTTAGCCATAGTCCAACACACTGGTCGAGTACAGATTGGTTGCAATCGCACACCCTTGAGACCATTATGAAGTACTCCGGGCGTGCAGGTTTCCTCACGAAAACATCGTGGTAGTATTAAAAGCACATAACTCAGAAAAAACAGACACGCATATTTTCAGATTCAGATTCATTTATTGTTCATGTTAAATGCAAATAAATGAATCTGAATCTGAAAATATGCGTGTCTAAAGATTGAGCCCCCGACCACCCGAATAAGAGTAACATACCACTGGGTACCACCGCTTCGTATTGCTTGTATAGGCGTAGGTGTTTATATACGCGAATTCCGAAGATATTCGGAGACATTGACGCCGGATGAATATCAAAACATGAACAGCATTCGGAATAAAAAGTAAACTGCAACGAGTGGTCCGCTGTCATCCCCGACTGGCGCTCACAAGTCACAACACTCAGGTGTACGAAGCGTAACAGAAAGGTAGTGCGTTACACGGTTCATGCTACGATACTCGATAATTTCCTCTGAAACACTACCGAGGAATTTTTCAATTATAAAATTAAATAACTTGCGGTGATATCGCAACGGTGCGGTGCGGGTATTGTGATAGCGGACTGTACACAGTGTTGACAAAATGAAAACGGATTATCCGATGGATGAAATGCATAAGAGTAAGTATTAATTGGAATTTACTGAAAGAGAGATGACCGCTAAAGGAAAATATCTACGATTTATTTACGTTCGTTCCGCTCGTGAAATATTATGAGTAGGTCTTATTAGAAAAATTGCTGATAAAGATCTGCGAGTAAAAAGTAAAATTTGTTTATTATGCAATAAATATTATGTCATTTACTATAGAATAATTAGAATCTTATAATTAATGAAGTGAAAATATTTAAAAAATATTAATTGGTAATTACTGATATTAGAATCTCGGTATTCTAAAGATTGTAAGTACATATGATTTTCAAATTTTATTTATTTAGGTAATTCTATCAATTGTCATGCTCTTGGAAAGTGGTAAATACCTAAGTATTTAATGTAGGTATGCGACATTGGCGAAGTAAATTGAGCTTTGTTGGCACAACAAAATGTGCTTTTTGCTAACCCAAATGCCAGAAGTTTTGAACGATTCCAGGCTACGTATGAGTATGTATTTAATTATATTTAGGTATTTATAACAAGTGAAATTAATAAGTGAAGTTTGAGTAACCCTTTAACTAGAACTTCAAGTTACTCGGTCAATAGTCATATGAAATGATTACCTAGATCGGATTTCGTAGAAAGTACCTAATGATTTCTAACGCAGTAAATGCATATTAATGGCTCATAAGATGCGAGTGAGAAGTAGGTAATTAAATTGAGTAGGTAGTTAATTTCACTGTATATTTTATTAATTAATAACTATCATTATTACCAGTGAGTAACTCTCCTTTATGTTTACATATTTATATAGTTGTGAACTTAACTAACACATTTTAATAACTTATTACATTTTCAGTGTATATGCCTACTTATTTTCAAAATATATTTACTGATTCCCCAATAACTGACTTTAATTTAAAAATGAAACATAACCGCACAGTTTCTTTGTTACATAAATAGAGCGTTTAACGATATACCAATTAAGTAGTTAATAAATATTAGCTAAGTGCTATAATTTATTGTGTAATAAAACGTTAATTGCTTATTGTAATTATTATTGTCATCGTTTTCTTGTAAATAACACCTTCTTAATGTTCTTAGCATTTCTCGGTCAATGGGATCATCTGTTTATATCGTTTATAAAACGATCAGTAGTGTAACTAATCGATACTACAATCACAGTAATGATCAATAATATCCTTAACTTGTATGTAAATTGAAGACCTCCCTGGCGCAGTGTTGACTGTTGAGCGCTGTTGTCTCAAAGTGCGAGGTCCCGGGTTCGATTCCCGGCATTGTCAATTTGGGAATTTATAATTTCTGAATTTTCTCTGGTCTGGTGCGGTGGGAGGCTTTGGGCCGTGGCTAGTTGCTAGTTACCACGCGGTAGTTACCACGTGGGGCACGTGGCATAAAAATATTATTTTTCTCAAGAAAACGACGGGTGGATTAAGAAAACCCAAATCCACAGAAATTCACAGAAATCTAATAAATTGTATTTTAAAACAATTGGTACTTACTTACATTCAATTGTCATGTTCATATATTTTTATATAGGTAAGACCGTACATACCACGGAAACTGATCAATATTTTTTATCGGTTTAAGTTTCTGTGTCTAATAAATTATAATCGTAGATTTTTTCTCAACTATTGCACGATTAGTCACTATTTAGTCAAGAATTTATTTGACTCACATTTTACTCTAGATTGAATTTAGTGGTGCGGACTGTGCGTGTAGGTGCATTCGACGCGCGTTTGACTCCGACACCGGATCCCCAGGAGATATTGAAATTTGGAAGATTTGTGTGGTGTGGTGTTGCGAATTGCTGCCTTATTGGGCAGTGCATATTGCAAGCTACACGTTGTACCACATAGATTTGTCTGTTTTGGCGGATTACTTCCGCAAAGTAACGCCTGCTTCTATCCAATAGGCGTTAATGATTGTGGAGGAGTCCAGAATAGCGTATTAATATTCAAAGAACAAAGTCTCGTTTGTATTAAGGGTGCTCCGAATCAAAGTCAGTCAAAACTCGTTTTTTCTAAGTGAGTAGCAATGTAAATAAACGTTTTAAATGACAATTTTAAATGTTTAATTTGACAAGTAGTGGGACCTGATATACTTACACAATTATTTAGTGAATAGGTACACTCATCTTTAAACTGAAAAGAATTAAGAACTTTGTAAACATACTTAGCTCCAACGTTGTTTTGTTATCAAAGTGGCACAGATAGAAGATGGTCTCTATTATCAAAACATTTGATGCTTGACATTGTTATTGAGTTTAATATTTGCATGGATGATCGTTGAAATCATTGCATCTGAATTATAAAAATAGAAATCAGATATGCGTTTACTCATGCTTGATCGCGGCGATCTTACCTATGGTATGTGCAGCCGGGATAGGGTTGCCAGGTTTTAAAACCGAAACCGGACATTTCGGTAAAGAGGCCTGACACCCCGAATTATTAGGGACTAGCTGATGCCCGCGACTTCATCTGCGTAGATGGCGGTTTTGTTGCTTCCCGCGAGAACTCTTAATTTTCCGGGAGTAGGTATCATATGTGTTAACTGTTATTCCAGACTATAATCTATCTCTATGCCAAATTTCATCCAGATCCGTTCAGCCGTTCTGGCGTGATTGAGTAACAAACATCCATCCATCCATACTTTCACATTTATAATATTAGTGTAGATTTTGTGTCTTAGTATAGAAGACATCAGAAAAAACTGCCAATCACTGCCAAGGGTCACTGGTAGAAAATAGAGATCTCTTATTGAGATAAGTGCTTCCTTGTCCACTATGTTTCTGTTCTAAGTATTTCATAAGTTTTTGGTACAAAAAAAATATGTAAAACCAGGATTTTTTGATAATAGCTTGTTGGTCGATTTAATTTCATAGTTCCGTCAAATCTGTATCGATTCTTTTTCCTTTAAAAACCTTATGCTGTGAATTTGGAATATCTGATATTTCAATTACAATCAGAGTATACCAGCTTTATAAAAAGTAGATGTTTAACGAAAAGTATATAATGCATAAGTTATAGCTGTAGTACCTATCTTGTACCTATCGATCAGCATAAGGTTAAAGGTAGATACTTATCTGCCTTACGTAGATTAGCAGGTAGTTAGGTACCTACCTTAAGTGATTCAGGGCGGATCAACCAGTAACCTATAATAACTCTATTTCGAAATAAAATTGCGTAGTTCTACACTATTTTTTAATTGCTGTCCCAACGGCAATTAATATATCTGAGCTATTAAAAACATAAATATTGAAAAGTTAACACAACTTATCATTTCTGTACATTGATTGGAACTATTAATAAAAAATGACATACATTAATGTTATGACTTATGATACTAAGAAATAAATTATTATAAAATCCAAACCTAGTATAAATGCGAAAGTGTGTCCGTCTGTCTGTCTGCTACGCTTTCACGACCAATTTTGAAGAAATTTGGTACGGACTACGGAGATATGTTGCATCCCAGGGAATGATATAGGCTACTTTTTATCCCGGAAAATAAAAGAGTTCCTGCGGGATTTATCAAAAATCTAAATCCATGGTAAAAACTGGTAAAATTATTATAAAAAGTAAAATTTACTGACTTAAGTACATAACAAATTAAAGCTTACTCTGATTATCTAGGTTCTCTTTATTAAAGTAGATAACTATGAATTTACAATGAAACTACCTGAGTACTTATTACTACTAATAAAAAAAAGGAAATTCATAAATTCCAATTAGACGAAGACGGGGCGAGCCAAGTAGTTGTGGATTTAAAAAATCTTTAAAAAAAAGTAAAACCAAAGCCACTGCAACGTAAAAAATAATCTTGATTTCATTTTCTACATACTACGAGTATGTTGAGGTCGGACGAGCGTGACGCGTCAACTTTGCGTATCTTTTTTATGCCCGCCCGACTGTAACGTAAGTAGTTGTGTAGTGTGTAGAAAATGAAATCAAGATTATTATTTTCTTTGGAAGTCGGTTTTTAATTTCTGCCACGGCGGCCTATCTCCAGAGAGATCAGCCATCTGTGCGGGAGATATTATAGTGCACAAGTGTGTGCGCATACACAGGTGCACTCTTTGTTCCTTTACTCTCATCTAAGTCCGATGGGACGGAAAATCTGATACGACTAGCTCCAGTCTAGTACTGAGAATTTCTTGGCAGAAAAATCCAATAGGTAGGTACTTGTTATGGCCCAACCTGGGACTCGAACACGGGACCTCGTCTGCCAGGCAGTTATATTAACTAGGTATATCTACCATATTAGAACTCTACCAGACCTTTTGTGTGTTCAAGCCTACCCAATTATGTACCATTCATTGAGGTATAAGTAGGTTTCAATATCAATAACTTTTTTCTCTATTTTGTCACAGAAACAAGCTCCATAATCGGTCTGCCCGATGTAACGGAAAACAAGCTGTTCTGGAGGCAGTTGGTTGCGGAACTCCTCGGCACTTTCCTGCTGACGTCCATCGGTGTTGCTTCCTGCATCGCAATTGAGAATGCTGATGCACCAAAAGTCACCAGTATTGCTCTGTGCTTCGGTCTACTCGTCGGCTCTATCGTACAGGTATGTGATCTATGTTTAAGCATATTGGATAGACCTACTATTGATTCATAGAAACAAGAGAGCTGATGTCTGTTAAAATACAATAAATACTTACTTGTTTTCATATAAGGCACTAGCTGATGCCCGCGACTTCATCCGCGTGGTTTAAGTTTTTGTTTTATTTTCGCGGGGACTCCTTAATTTTCCGGGATAAAAAGTAGCCTATCTCTCTAGTAGTAGACTCTCCAGGTCCTTAACTATACCCATGCTGAAAATCATGTCGATCAGTTGCTCCGTTGCGGCGTGATTGAAGGACAAACCAACAAATAAACACACTTTAGCATTTATAATATTAGTATGATGAACCTGAAACTACCATAGATATGGAGTAGACGCATTATGAACTGAATTAATTCCGAGGCGTAGAGTCTTTCATAGCAAATCATCCGATATTGGTGGGAGGCTTCGGCCGTGGCTTGTTACCACCCTACCGGCAGAGACGTACCGCCAAGCGATTTAGCGTTCCGGTACGATGCCGTGTAGAAACCGACTAGGGGGCATGGGTTTAATATAACTGCCATACCCCTAGCAGGTTAGCCCGCTACCATCTTAGACTGCATCATCACTTACCATCAGGTGTGATTGCGGTCAAGGGCTAACTTGTATTTGATAAAAAAAAAAAAAACTTCCACATCTGGGAATAGGTATCTTGCAAGGATTTCGACATGCCGCGGTCTTAGCAGAGTATACAAAGCTTAAATCGCTTATGAATACTATGTGAGCTACACTCCACTCTCCAGTATAATAGCTAGCATGCGCACTATACGACTAAAATTATGTCTACCCGTTATCTATATCTGTCTACCGAAGCTAACATGGTTACTTGTCTCGTTACGTCAAAAGTAGAGATAAAAGTAATATTTCTTATCTGTGGTATTTTTCTCTACGAACCTTTACATGTCGACTATTTTTTTTCTTGTAATATACCGCATTTTGTGCATGTTATGGTAAATGAAAAATTTGGCGGCAACGACAACATCTCTCTCTCTCGTCGCGAGATAATCTCGTAGTGCGCATGCTAAGCACACTGGTGCTCTCTATGCTCTGCGCGGGCCTTTCTAGTCGTTAACTCACGAGACCATTGTCAATTCTTCTTAGAATGTATTTATAGTCTTTTGTTAGGATGCGCGTCTCACAGCTACTTCAAGTGAAGGTTGTGGTTTTAGATTAGCCTGTGTAATTGGAATTTGTACCAACAAAGCGATTCATACTTACTTTCTTCAAAGCTCTAATAAACTCACGCTTAAATCTATTTATGCGCTTAATCGCTAGTCTTCGATTATCCGGTATGATTCGACTATGGCAATCTATAATGTCAGTAGGTAGGTACATAATATCGGCGAAAAGATAACATACAGACAGACAGCCACACTTTCACATTTACGGCATTAAGTTCTTAGTATGGATTTCATTGAGCGCATACTTACCTATTGAACTGTATCCTGTAGCTCTACTATTTACTCTACAATTTTCCACGGAACGACGAAACAGGTTTAGTACTATAGCTTATTTATAGAAGATCAAAGGCGGCCGAACTTGCGACCTATTATTTATTATGCATCTATATATATACATATTATAATTTATGTAATCAATTGAGTACCAATAAGTTATTAATTGTGCATTTTCACAAACAAGCTACTTAACTGGCTTACCCTTGATACATTGCAGAGGTCAAACGGCAAATTAAAACTTGTGATCGTAATTAAGGTTAGATTTAAAAGCTGAGGAGAGGTCTATATATTATGACGTAAGTTTAGCTAAGTAGGTACCTGCGTAAATGGGAAAATTGGCCGAGTGCGAGCCAGACTCGTGCACCGAGGTTCCGTACCTTGCAAAGAAATGGTTAATCGTAACAATAAAGCAAGAGTGGAACTCTAATTTCTAAACTTTGTTGTTTTACTATGAAGTTTGTGCTAAGCACGATTTGACTAAATTTAAAATTTCTGTGCAAGTACCTTTAAGTATTACCATTTTAAGATAGAGCTGCTATTTTCCGAGTTTTTTTTTCATTTGGCACTTCTTAGTGTAACCTAATGTCTAACTATTACGAGGTCACAATTTTTTTTTATTTCGGTATATATTGTTCAAGGAATTATAGCCTGAATGTGGAAAATGTTTAAAATGTAAAAATGTTTACCACCTTCCCCGCCCAGGGAAGGTGGTAAACTTAGGACATTGGCTAATCCATTGATATGGTGTCATAGATAAGTGCATTGTGTTCCAATAAAATAAATTCTCACCCATAAATGCAGCTACCAATTCCACAGAATGGGACAATTTAATCAACGTCCGGCCTTTCCCACGAAGTCGCAGGCCCGTAATCGCTCATGTGTTAAATGTATTACACATATGCTCCGTTCAATATCATTAAAAGGCCAATCTGAATTAGTGAACCTTGGCATACGATAAAATAGTACGATACCACTTTCCACTAATGGAGGTGAATTTATAATCGACATAATATTGTATGGATACAGTTTATTGACATTGTAATAATTATTACGTTTGTCAGAATAGTGTCATAAGATAAAGTGTTTATTTCTTATCGTTTTATTAATATCGAGCAAGAGGGACCATAATTTTAAACGGAGCATTTAAACTTGCTATACATGGTATAGTTTACGCGTCATAAATTCGATTTAAGTATTTGCCCATAAGTCTTAAGTTACTGAATGAAAATTACTGTAAAATACACCGATTTATTATTTATTAATATAATAATTTAGTTTTTTAATATTCATAAATAATTTTGACGACAGGTAACGATAATATAAAACGATATTACAATTTTATACAATTATACCATATTACAGTGAGCATAAAACCCTTTAAAAGTTTAAATGATATACTTAGTTGTCGAAAAATGATTAAGATATAAGAGGTCACGACAAGAGGCATCTGCAACTCGTGCTTAGCCCTGGACGTTATGCAAATTGATCGAATGTAGATATAACTGCTACTCAGAACATGCTTTTAAGTGTTATGTGTTATTATTATAGGGCTATAAATAATGTTCAATATTTATGTAACGGTACAATGCACTTCTTGAGTTTTCGAGATTGTTTACTAATGTGCCCACTTTGAAGTTTGACTTTGACATCAATTAAAAGCAATGCATGTTAAAGTAATAGGGTTCCATAGTTGAAGAATTTCATCATCGTTAACAAAATCTCATCCCACACTCTCTCCCCACTGAGCACAGCTTTCCTCTCAGAATAAGGAGGGTTAAAGTCATAGTCCACCACTGGGAGACTTATGACATCTTATGGAGAAGCATGCAGGCTACCTCACGTTTTCCTTTTTTTTTGAGTTTTGTCCTTCACCATTAAAGCAGGTGATATAAAATTTGTTAAACATAAATGCCTAAAAGTTAGGAATGCCTATCTGGGATTCAAATTCCGAACCCCGGATCCTCCGAAAATAAAGCCGAAAAATTGATCGCCATCGCCCTTACTATAAGATTATAATTTAAATTACTTCATGGATTGAGGAACTCGCATTATTAAATTTTTCCTGAAACAGGATTTATTTTATCCCGATTTGTTATTCTCCCTAGAGTCAATGGCCTCGTGACCGCAAAGTGTAATTTGCGATCTGATCATTGGAAAAAGCAAAAAATATTGCAGGCCCAATGCAACGGAGGCAGAAATGCGGGGGCAACGGAAAGAATACTTACCTGTTTTTCAACCAAAAAGATCAAATACCAATATTTCTTATCTCATTGTTCTATATGGATGGATGTAAAGTAAAAATAATAAACCTAACAACCAGTTTTTGCTTTTGTTAAACAGCATGTAAAATGACGTAACGTGTATGGATATGGATAATATTATGTAAATAGCTTAATTTTATTCACGTCCGACTTGCACTGGATTAAATGAGAAGCGAGGATAAGGTCAAATAGACAGAACTTGGAACTTATTCAAGCTTTGATGTGACCACACTTTGGGGTCCGTAATATTATAACAAAAAACCCTCGAGTCCGTTTGTCCACCGAACCACCTTAGTCTTAGGCTGTAGTTTAAAAGCTTCAGTAAGTAATTGAAAAGGATGCGCCATCAATCCATAGGTACTGATATTATAAATGCCAAAGTGTGTTTGTCCGTCTGTCTGTCTGTCTGCTACGTTTTCACGGCCCATAGGACATAAGCTACTTTTTATCTCGGAAAATAAAAGAGTTCTTGCGGGAATCAAAAAATCTTAATCCACGCGAATAACGTCGCGGGAAATCATCTAGTTAAAAATAGTTAGAAAGCCTTAGTACAACTTTGGTAAGATACTACTCCTTAAATTGTGTACCTAAAAATAATTAAAGTTTTAATTTCCCAACAAAGCAAAGAAGAGTTAAGCGAATAATTAAATTATAAAATAGGTAATTTTTTTGTGATAAACAAAGTTGTTTTCTCAGGGTAAATAATTCTAAATTTGACACATTCACCATTTTGTTTTCAAGTAAAGAGCCAATGTTTATTTTAAAATGCTGTTATTTGATTGCTTTTTGACCCTGGGTGCAAAAAAGCTCGACATTGCACGGATCACCAACAACACGATGGTCTATGCAAATTGTTTTAGTACTTCATTGCCGTTTGTACTCACATTTAGCAACTATGGGCGTCTTCGTGTACTACTTTTTAACGTGTCAGTGTTTTTCTCTATTTAAAAGTCAAGGGAAGTTTAATGCATACAATATTAAGCATGACCACTTCTCGCGACGAGCTTTGTTGCGAAATAGCCGCAGAAAATATTGATGATATTAAGGACGTTATAATATGTGCAAATTATAAACGCTTGTCATAGGGCGTGAAATTCTCCGCTGCAAAATAATATACTAAGTGTGAATTGAAAAATGCCACGAGAATAAAAAATAATAGTAAACATCTTATTGAAAATGAAAATGAAAATGATTTATTTCATGTAGGACAACTTGTGCCACTTATGATAAGTCGTAAGAATCTACCACCGGTTCGGAAAGATAATTCTACTGAGAAGAACCGGCAAGAAACTCAGTAGTTGCTCTTTTCAAAATCAGAAAAATGTAACAATTTGTATATAATATAAAATGCATACGGTACGTAACAAGTAGCGTATTGTTTGGCTTTTGTTGACATTGAGTCACAAAGTTTAAAAGGTTCTTGCCGAGGATGGCGGTGACATCATATCCTCTGCTATAGGGCGAAAATAAACTATACGAACAAAACATTAAAAAAAGCGCAAAACGTGGGCTCGTGCTCCTTTATAAAGGAGCACCTATCGAGATTATATCGAGATTATAAGATTAGGTATACCTATCGAGATGCACAGACCTGCGTGACACGACGACACGTGTTTCCCGTACGACATGGGCGTTTTGTGCGGACGTTTTCTCATGTCCTGTTCGTAGCGTGTTTCAACCCTTTAATTTAAGGTGTATAAGTGATAATGACATTACTGTTAGGAACGTTGTCATAGACTATTAGAAAACTGTTAAATTTTTGTCCATTATCATTCACGGAGTGAAATGACGTTTTACAGTAACAAACATCGCTGTTTGTGTTTGTTGGATTATAAAGATTATTAACCATACTGTATAACATAGAACAGAACGGCTGAACGGACCTGGATGAAATTTGGCACAGAGATAGGTTATAGTCTGGAATAATGTTTATCCTGGAAAATTAAAGTGTTCCGCGGGAACCACCTCCTCAATCCATGAGGACTAATAATCCATGATAAGCCCACCCGTGCGAAGCCGGGTCTAGTCACTATTTGCTAAAGCAGAGAAGGGTATGACTACGGTCGCGTGATCTCCAATAATTATAATAAGGTTCATATGAAATCCACAGAACACACGTTAACAAGTTGATTAGACCATTCACGACTTCTCATTAATCATATTCGGTGCAGGCAATCGCCGTTTGGCATCTCGACATTTGAATAATGTGCATTGAACCCATCTGGTTCTCGGAAATCCCTTGATGTCTTTAAAGATTTTGTGAACATTTTAGAGTTCTAGTTATTGACATTTTCCTTATTCACTACTAGCTTATGCCCGCGACTTCGTCCGCGTGGACTACACAAGTTTCAAACCCCTATTTTACCCCCTTATGGGTTGAATTTTCAAAAATCCTTTCTTATCGGATGTCTACGTCATAGTAGCTATCTGCATGCCAAATTTCAGCCCGATTCGTCCAGAGGTTTGAGTTGTGCGTTGATAGATCAGTCAGTCAGTCACCTTTTACTTTTATATATAGACTATTTCGTACAAACTATTTCGAATTGAACTGTAGGAACAGAGGCCCAACTTTCTAAGCAAATCGTAGTCATTTGAAAGCTTAAAACGTATTACTCTAACTGTTTAAGGAGTTCATACATGCTTTTTGACGTCATCTATGGACTCCTTAAACAGGTCGAATTATACGTTTGACAAACTATTACGATTACGATCACTCACTTACTCCCACTCGTCAATACCCTGACCCAAGCCTTGGGTCTAGCCAGACCCTAGCCTTGACCTAGAAAGTTAAAATTTTTCACAAAGTGCCTTTATAATGTAAAAAAGGAATTAGGCCACATTTTTTTAAATTCTCACTGGAGCTAAGCCACGGGCAGTCACTATAGTAAAGTCAGTTGAAACACTAAAATTGCAAAAAAGATTCATCATCAAACTGTCTGCAACTTGAAATTCAGTTTTAAATGTTAAATTGTCAATAACCAATCATAATCTTCAGTCAACTCTGTCAGCAGTTTAGTTAACTTTCGACATCATTATTATGTAACCATCAAATTATCAATGTTTGACTGACGTTGAGCTAGACTTTTAATATGATAAAATAAATTGGTCATTTCTGTTCATCTGTGTTGTGAAGATTTAAAATCTATAGGTACAACTAGGTACAATACGAATTTACAAAAAATCAAAAGGTTAGTTATGTTGAATTTATAATCTTCTTGTTCATTATTATTTCCATTGATGTAAGTAAATAGGCATTAGCCCTCTATTTTAAGAACATCATTGATTTTAGCTTACACTAGCTGATGCCCGCGACTTCGTCCGCGTGGGTATACCAAGTTTCATCGAAATAACTTGAGAAATGACGGACTTTTATACAAACTTTCAATCTCTATTTCACCCCTTTGGGGGTGGAGTTTTGAAAAACTGTGAAACACGTATGTTTTCATTTCTAACCCGCTGCTCATATACCAAGTTTCATGGATATAACTTGAGAAATGAAGGACTTTCATACAAACTTTCAACCCCTATTTCACCCCTTTGAGGGTGAAATTTTGTAAACTGTGAAACACGTATGTCTTCATTTTTAACCCGCAGCTCATATACCAAGTTTCATGGCTATAACTTGAGAAATGAAGGACTTTCATACAAACTTTCAACCCCTATTTCACCCCTTCGGGGGTAAAATTTACAAAACTGTGAAACACTTGTTTCTTCATTTTCAACCAGTAGCTTGTATACCAAGTTTAATCGATATAACTTGAGAAATGACGGACTTTCATACAAACTTTCACCCCCTATTTCACCCCCTTAGGGGTGGAATTTTGAAAAACTGTGACACACGTTCTTCTTTATTTTTTACCGTAAGCCAAAATAAAAAGTTTCGTTGATATAACTTGTAAAACATCTTGAGAAACGAAGGACTTTCATACAAACTTTCAACCCCTATTTCACCCTTTTGGGGGTCGAATTTTCAAAAACTGTCAAACACGTTTGTCTCCATTTTCAACCCGCAGCTCATATATCAAGTTTCATGGCTATAACTTGAGAAATTAAGGACTTTCATACAAACTTTCAACCCCTATTTCACCCCTTCGTGGGTAGAATTTCGGGATAAAAAGTATCCTATGTCCTACCTCGTAGTATAGGCTCAAATCTTGCCAAGTTTCGTTTGAATTCATTCAGTAGTTTCGGCGTGATGCGCGGCCAAGATACAGACAGACAGACAGACAGACAGACAGACAGACAGACAGACAAAAATGAAAAAAATTACAGATTTGGCTTCAGTATCGAATAATGAGTGCCCTCAAAAAAAATTTTCAAAATATCTTCAATGTACAGAATTGGACCTGTTACAGTTTTATTATAAGTATAGATTTGACCATTAATATTAAACAATGGCGTCTGCATACAAAATTCATGATTTGCTATAGCAGCTTATAGCGGACTTTTCGCAAAAAAACAGGCTTCAGTTGCAGCCCGATTACAGTGCTACCATAAAGATATCAAGATTCTAATGCGATACCTCTTACTTACCTACTTGCGGCTTTCGCACCACGTTGTCGAAAATAAATCGGCAACGTGGTGGCCCTGCAGGGCTGATAGAGCATAGAAAAAACGCATTTCAGGCGACAGATCGCGATGTCGAGAGAATATAATTATTATACGAGTAGTAGATTCTGTAAGAGAATTTGAGTCTGTCCAGTGCCCCTAAGGGAGAATTAAAAACCAGAAAAGAGGACAAAAAATAGAAGAGAATGCATTGAGCTGGTAAGCATAATGTGACGGTTTCAGCCTCAGATCAAAAAAAAAAGGTGCTACTATTAGACTTGTTGTAGGTAAAACTAATCCGTTCCAGCTACGCTCAAGTGGAATATCTGAAATTACTTTCTACGTTAAAAATAACTTATAATATGCAAAAACTCATGTTTCTTTAACAAGAGGTTAAGGCTTTACGTTTATATTATGTCAGTCAGTTTATAATAGATTAGATATACTGTCCAAAATACAATTGCACTTATTTCTCAATACAGTTGTAGTAGTCAATCAAACGCAATGAAGTAATCAGTGTTATTAATGAACAAACAAATGCAACGTGACAATCAATATCTCACTATTAAGCTATGAATACACATTCCTAAGATACTATCAAATTAGCATTACACCAGAGCCTATGAAGTCGCACGACTTCGTCCATGTAATTAAACTCGCCAAACATTCGAGTTGAACCTTTAAATATATCCGTTTCTCTTTCTACCGTTTCTTATAAAATTAATAATTAGTTGAAATTATGAAGTTAAGATTCAAATTTTTTTCAAAATCACGTGATCTGCATCAATCGGGACAACAAAAATTCCGCTCGGAAGGAGTTTCAAGTTTTTTTAAAATATGATTTTTAAAAATAATTATGAAGATTTTAAATAAGTATGGTGATTTTTGTAAAAATCGAAATGAAACATAATTTCGCTGATTTGTTTACTACGTCAAATCTGAAACATTTGGATATTTTTTTTCATTTAAAAGGGGGCAGTAAACAGTATGTACAGTCAGATCGGTCTAATTTGGTGAAGATGATCAAGATTTTCAGAGATGAAAGATGATGTAAACGTTTTGAACCCTCGTCGCAAAAAGAGAGGTATTATAAGAGGTTTTACCACAGCGAGTTCCTATGTACGAGTATGTCGTCGTAGAGCTCAAAGAAATAGACCGATTTAAATGCGATTTATTTTATACGAAGGCATATCTGAGATGCATATCTGAGCTTGTATATGATGAAAATCTGTTGAGCGGTTTGAATACTATTTTCCCAGCCGGCGATGTAATAAAACTTTAAACCAGGGGGTTATAAATTTCTGGTTTTATTGTTTATTCATTATTTAATTGCAGAACTTAAAAACAACAAACATCCTGACATACCATTACATTTCGTTACAAGTGTATGTAGATATCTTGTGTCAAGCCCGAGCGATGTTATCGCCGTAGCGCGTAGTCCGCTGGACCGTATCCCGATTAATCGCTTTGATCTCGTTGCTATCTTATCTCTTATCAGATACGCTGACTCATTGGCAGGCCTTAGCTTGTTAATTTGATTGTTGTTTTATTTCTGTTTTAAAGCTTTGAATTGTAGTTTGATAGCTCGGTGTATTGTAATTGAAGTTATCATTTATTGACATAGTAGACGATGCCCGCGACTTCATCCGCGTGCATTTAGGTTTTGGAAAATCTCTCTCTTTAGAACTCTGATTTTCCGGGATTAAAAGTATGTCCTAGGTATGTCCTTCTCCCGTATACAACCTAAGTATAACTGTACCAAATATCGTCATAATTGGTTGAAAATATGCAGATGTCTACAGAGCAGACAGACATACAGATAGATAGACACACTTTCACATTAATAATATTAGTATTTAGTATAGATAATTTCTTTTTTCAACTACTTATTATATCTTACGAATAGGTACCTATTTATGTAAGACTAGAGTAGAAACTGTACAAATAAGTACCTATCTATTCTAGAGTCCAATTCGTGGAACTTAACCCAATTTACTCCGACACCCTAGCATCTTCAGGATGCTTATTTACTTATGTCATGTTTATGCCTTAAAGTTCAAATAAGTAAAGTAAGAAAACTTTAATCAATTAACTTAAGTGAAAAAGTTACACATCTTTAGTATGGTAGTAAAAGTTACAATTCCCATAACATAAATAAATATAATAACCAATTAAATCCATTTTGTAAGACGACCTTAAAAATAATTAAATAAAGGTACATCGTTGGTGTTAGTATGGAAATCAGTTTCGAGATATGGTTGCAAAACGAGTCCAAAATTATCAAATGCATATAAATTGTAACCGAACCCTTCATTATGAAAAGCTCTTGGCCCAAATAAGTACTTATGTTGGTTAGGAAAGTAATCGACCTCAAGGTCACCTAGTTGGTTTAAGTTCAAAGACCAGTAGTAGTGAAGATGGTCGAAATCAAAGTTTCTTTTTTAAATTATTACCAACTATGATTATACCCGCGACTTCGTCTGCGTGGATTAAGGTTTTGAAAATAGGAACTCAGGTTTTCCAGAGAAAAATATTATACTATGCATGCATTACTAGATGATGCCCACGAATTCGTCCGCGTGGATTAAAGTTTTATGATTCCCGCGGGAACTCTTTAGTTTTCTGGAAGATCGACCAAAAACTTTGTACTATTTTAAGAGAAATACAATTATTACATTCGCGTAACAAGCTATGAAGTCGTGATACATAATATGAAATCATTACATAACAATTCAATTTACATGAACTAGAAACATATTATTATTGTTATGTTATAACGGCGCTACAGCACCAAACAAAAAGTGACCATCACGCGATTTGAAGTGTTTTATTCACTTTATTCTAGTTCAGTATGTTTCCTAGACAAATCAAATTGCGTCAGTTATTCTGTGGTTATACTCTGTTAAACTTGCGCAATAGAATAAGCTGTCAGTCAGGGATTAACATGACAATGCATGGTACGATCCGAATAAATGCCATTTGTTGTGCGTGCTGTACGCCCACGGTAGGGTTAGCGACTCCCACTTGAAATTGAGTTCAGGCATGACAATAGTGTCGCAAAAAGGAATCTTGGAAATTTTACTAAGAACAAATCTTTGCATGATTGGCTGACTGAAATACAGCTCCGCAGTCCCACAGCGCAGGAGATTCTAGCTAAGCTAGGTAAAGCAGGGAGCTTTGCAAGTCAATACCGTGTTGAATGGCTTGTTTTATTTTTGTAAACATTAATATAACCTTTTATTTTAAAATTAATAAAGACTACAATAAATCCTAGAACATAATGCAGTCTTTATAAAATTTCGGAGGAACCTCACTGCCTGATTGTACTTGTCTCGCTTTCATAAGCAATCAATACTGAAAAATAATATAGTTGTTGTATAGCTTTCTTTCTGACGATCAGAAAAAAGAATTGACACTTTTTACCATGAGAAACACCAATATTGCCAAAGTACTAAATGGCTAAGTATAATATTATTATGTTTCATGTAGGTAGTATAAATCGTAGTAAAAATATATGTGGAAGGTGACAGCCCTTGTCTTCGCAGCCAATGTCACCGACTCCGACGAGTTTATTGTGTCACACAATAATATACCTGTATCTTAATTTAAATATCACAACACCTAGATAAATTAGGAACCTAATCGAGCCAAGACATCTTATCTGATATTTTACAATAGGTATGTTAGGTACCTAAACAAATGTTCGCTAAAACGATGCATCTAAATAGTAGAGCAGTCCTTAGAAAATTTATGTTAATTGGCTGACGCAACTTTTAATTTCTTTTATCGTCTAACGATTTATTAATGCTACACAAAAAAACCTGGAAAATTTTAGCTGACATTTCTGAATTTAATTCATGTTTTATTCAATAGATCAATTTGGCACATCAGTGAATCTTAAATTGAAACAAAAGTTTTTAATTCGTTTAAAATTTCGCTTGTATTTTAGTTACGAGTATGGTAATAGTAATCGGTATTTAGGTCAATTAATTCGTTTATAATAATTGTATAACATCAGAAGTCTTCTTACTTTCCATGTTTATGTAATTTAATTTCTAGTCTAGTTCATCGCCACTTTGGTGAACACATGGTGAACACTTCGAATTTTACTTAGAGATATATTATATTACTCGCTTAATTTCTTTAATAATAATCATTAAAGACAATATAGCTGATATTAATCTTCAAAATATTTTTAAATTTAAATACGTAGGTATATTATGTACATTATTTATTTAATTCAGGTCACTTTTACGTATAAAAAGACCATTTACATACTATATTAAATGTCAAATTGGAAAGAACCATTGCATCGTTTCATTCACGTTTTCCTGTTCACTAATTTAGGTGTTTGCACTTTTTATTACGCCTACGTCGCATCGCCGGCGCGGCGTGACACCGGACTGTCGTGTAACGGTGCCTTAAACAAATGAATGTGGGAAAAAAGCCAGAGGTCGTACACCCGCAGCCCGGACAAATACAAAATCTAAATGTAATGTAATATATTATTTGAATAACTAACTGTATCTATTTTGTAAACTTTTTGATGAGCAGTCTTGTTTGCGTTTGACTACGAAGAACTTGAATGACGTCTTCTTCACATCATAGAGGTGCGGCCTGCCGTAACCTCTGCCTACTTAATAGACGGAGAGCTGGCGACGAATTTCGAGAAGGTCCTTTTGGCAAGCTGAAATTGTGAAAAAATATAATTTCGTCAATTAGCGAATCCAGTCCTGCCAGTCTGGCAGAGCTTTTGTGGTTATTTCGCATAGCATTTGAAAACAACATTTGCAAAAAATAACCAAAAAAATATTTTTTTGGCAACTTGTTTTCTTTTTATCTTTTAATTTAGTACTAATAGAACTCGAAAAAAAACCCAGACGTTTTTGTCGGTTATAAAGTATTACCACTTACCAGACCAGTATGTAAAATTTCCGATAAATATATTTTTGGCAATCTGAAATTTTAATCACATATTTATTGAGTAATATTACTATTGTACCTGTAAATCGCCAGACAAATTTTGCGGTTTTAAACAATTCCAAGACGTGAATAAAGTTTTCAAATGAGTACGACACACGAAATAACCGCAAATGCTCTACCAGACTGGCAGAACTGGATTCGCCAATTGACGTAATTATATTTTTTCACAATTTCAGCTTGCCAAAAGGACCTTCCCGAAATTCGTCGCCAGCTCTTGGACCATAAGTATAATATGAATATGTGCTCAATATTTGCAGTCCCTTTTATAAAGTGTAACACTTACTTGGGTACGGTGACTGACAGCAGTTTATGCATTACTGGTATTAAGTGCATAGTATGTATTAATAAGTACTTAAAGCATGTACGGAATCTATCAATCAACAATAATAAATTACTACAAATTACTTAGATGACTAAAAACAAATGTTTGCTGACACAGTTTCTAAATGTTTAGAGCTACTCGCAAAATACTTTAAGATAGTATTTTGCCTTTAAAAGTAACTTGAGATGCCTTTATGAATCAGTTATCAGTAAATCAAAAACGTATTCCTTGATATTCTAAAGTAATACTTACTCGATCAGCTTATTTCTTCTATATAAGTAAACGAACGTTTCCACATAATAATTATAATAATTTAAATATATTCAGTGTAAAATGGTTTGTGTCACCCGATTGTTTGGATCTAATTGATGCGCAACAAGTGCCAACTTGGAGTATGTCGACGAAAGTCGGCCGCCTACTTTCAGATAGTTGTATCCATTCGGCCTACTTGCTTTTTAAGCTTGACTTACTTATTGGACTTGATCGGCAATTTTAGTTAACGCTAGACATTTTATCAAAATGGTCTAGGAAAAAATACAAGAAACAGTTTTTTTTGAGATGAGTTTTGCATCGAGTATGACTTTCTCCATTTTCGAGTAAGAGTTGTCGCTGAGGTTGTTCGGATGGAGAGTATATAATATCTAAATGATACTACAATAACGATTTCAACGGTAACTCGCGTCGCATACTTTCGTAATCGTATCGGTATACCTCGCATAGAACTTGTTGCATCTTTTTGCTAGACACAAGATATAATAATATTGTGGTTGAATCGAGTTGAAAGGTATAATGTCCTCCCGATCTAATTTCGGCATTTTCGGCATTTTCGGAATTTTCGGCGGTCAATCTCCAGATAGATTAGCCACCTGCGCAGGAGATATTATAGTGCACAAGTGTGTGCGCATACACAGGTGCACTCTCTGTTCCTTTACTCTCATAGCCCGATGGGACGGGAAATCCGACACGACGAGCAGTGACAGGTATAGCAACGCTGGAAATGCACCAGTCGGCTAATCGCTGGCGGCAATCAAACGATTGACGACTGAAATAATGCGATTTTCATGGATATAACTCGTATACTGACGGGCTTTCATCCCCTTTTCAAGCCATGGAGCTAACATTTCCAAAAGTCCTTTCTCAGTGAGAGTTAGTCTACGTCATAAGAAACACCTACTGTCGTATGTTTCTAAGCCCAGCGGCTTAGGCTTTGCGATGATAGAGATCAGTCAATCAGTCAATACAAATCCTGTTTTTCACATCTGTTCGGTGCAATTGTTCCACATACGCATGAATAGACCGTTGTCGATAAGGTCTCAGATCATGGCGACCTTGACTCTGATTGCCTTTAGCCAGCCGTAACCTGTCCCACATAGTGTCGTGACTGTTAAACGTGTGAATAATTTCGGAAAAAAAATTACCTTCCAATAAAATATATTGACGACCTTTATCTTTCAGCTTGGTATCACTTTAATATCTTATATCTAGTTGAGTTTATTTTTTTTAACTAAGTCTAATATTAGCCTATTCTTCGGTCGCAAAGTGATAAAGAGATTCGACGAAACGCTTCAAGAAAAGGTATAGGTAGTGCCTCGTAGCAGATGAGATGGCAGTCAAGGGCTACGTTTTTCATCTAATAATAAAAGTAATATATATCTAATAATAAAGGTACTTAATAATTATTATCCTATATTTTAATATTAACAATTGTAGCAATTAAAATATCACTTCGCTTATCGCTCAGGGCGCGATTCCCAGAGAGACGCAGGTTCAAATCCTGCCGGTTCCGAAAATTTTTGATATGTATGTAAGTTTAGAAACTTTCCTCGTGTGTGAAGCACTGTAATAAAATTATAAAATATCACTTTCTTTAAAGGTGAAGGAAATCATTGTGATGAAACCTGCATGACTGCCTAAGAGGTTTTCATAATGTTCTTAAAGGCACAAAAAAAAGGTTGAAAGCTGTCAATCTGCGCCATCTCAATTTGAAAGATGCTTCTTACCCGTGATCTGTAGTGGGCGGGCAGGTGACACTGTTTAAACTGTCCGCTTACGATACCTAACTAAACCCTTAAGTTACAAGTTATATTATTATTAAACTTCTAGTATTACTCAATGTTTGATTTTATCTTACTAATAAATTATAAATGTGAACGTTTGTATGTTTGTATTATTGTATGTTTATCCTATTTAATATAATAAATGTGACAGTATGGATGTTTGTAAGTTTGGCTGTTTGTTACTCCTTCACGCCGCAACGATTAAACCGATTTGGCTGAAATTTGGAATGGAGATAGCTTATAACCTGAATTAACACTTAAGGGCGGCAATGGTTATATTTTATCCCAGATAATTAAAGTTTCCGCGCGGGAATCACTGACGAAGTCGCGGGCATCATCTAGTATGTTTGTAAGTTTGTATGTTTGGATGTTTGTTACTCCTTCACGCCACAACGACTGAACCAATTTGGCTGAAATTTGGAACGGGAATAGCTTTTATCCTGAACTAGATGATTCCCGCGATTTCGGCCGCGTGAATTTAGTTTTTTTGATTCCCGCGGGAAATATTAGGTCCAAATAATCCCAGATAATGAGAATTCCAGCGGGAATAAAATAACCTTAATCCATGCGGATAAAGTCGCGGGTATCATCTAGTAGTCAATAACTTATTTTGAATCACCTACTACTTACCCAGTTAATTGAATATCAAGTGGTCCTCTGTAGGTAATGTTGCGCCACATGCGCGGTACACACTCGGACGTGGCGTGGAGGCTCCACGCCGTCTACGTCCGTTAAAATAGCAAACTTCATTCATAGAGAAGATATCAATCATATTAATTAACGATTCATATATTGAGATATCTTAAACATCTACGAGTACCTTGAGTTTATTAGCTTAGAGATCGTGACACATAAATTTCATTACGAATAGACATTCAACAGATACAATTAATATATGGGTAACTAGGTGATGCCCCTGACTGCGTCCGCGTCTATTAAGGTTTTTAACATGCAGTGGGAACTCCAAAAATTTTCAGGGCCTATGTCTAGGGCTTTATTTCAAGTAGCCTATGATGGGAACCCCTCATGATAAGAGCAAAATCTAAGTCTGAGTAGCAAAACGTCTAACTACGTGGAAAGCCTAATGGGCTGAAGGAACATTTTGCATTCTGAATATTAGTATGGATATGAATTTTGTGTGATATAGCCTCATGGAATTTGGGTTTATACCTACTTTAATCACGTTTGCAATTTAATTTTGCGATTACATAGTTCCTACTAAGATTATTAGTATTATGTTACCTATATAATATTATATTAGTAAAAACTCTAGATAAAGCTCAGTATGTGTAAAAATGTTTAATGCATCGAACATATTATTTCATTGATGTTTTGGGATGCATCAATGGCTGCTTAAAGGGTTTAAAAACATCATATTTATTTCAATCATACAAATGCCACCGTTTAACTGATACGCTGCCATAAAAGGCCTTTTTTAAAGATTTAACGAGTGATAGAGCCATAAGTTATGGGCCTTGTCTGGTGTTGTAATTTAAGTACCAAATAACCTATATAATATAGTTACGGTCTATCTAATCATAATAATCAAGAGTAATTAAGATATCTATATTCTTTTTCCAATATCGTGATATTATTTATACTTACCCAAACTTATTCCCGGTCCAATTATAGGCACATGGACGAAGCCAGAATCAGGAGAGTCATGTATGTGTATTGTGTATTCAAAATGCCCTTTAGTACGTGCCTGCCTACCGAATAATTTTGATAACTGGCCGTGACATTTTTCCACCTTTCGCAAGATTTCTTCGTAAACTTGGAGTTTAAAATACTCATATTATTATTAACCCTATAGCGCTCCGGTTTCGTCACTATCTTAATGATTGCTTGCAAATCAGGCCCTCTTTTATTCAACGGCGTACTTACCTATATCTTTAAATTAATAAGCCTTTGGACGTGAAAAGATAAATAAATCGAGGCTTGCAACACCGTTGCACTTGTATAAGTACTGTTATTTCCAGATAAGTAGGTTTATTTATCATTTTTAATTCATGAAGGAGCTTGAACAAATCACATAAAATGTATAAGTAGTTAAAACGCTGCCAAAAATATTTTTGATAAGGTTGTTGTTCTTCAGAATAAATTTTAGCCTTATAAATTCTCTATGATTTTAAGATTTTTGGCGGCTTATTCGATAGATTAAAATTAATTTAAAGTTTAATCGAATTTTTTTTTTTAATATCTTTTTAAAATGTTCTAACATTTTGTGGAGTGCTTTGAGAAAGTTTTGAAGGGTTCCAAACAAGCCTTGGTCTGCAAGGAAGCCTATAAATAACTCAGCCGGGTATTATAACTATCCTTTACCATCACAATGGTACTTAAAACTCCGTCGGCATCAAAACAATAAATCTCGAATGAAAAGTTCAAAACTGCGGTGATAAACCTGACAGTGAACAAGTAAGTTACGAGTACATTGAATTTTACCATAAATATCTTTCGTTACGACCGCCGCACAACGTAAACATCGTCTTTGTCAACCGCGGTAATGTCTTGATTTGTCAACTTGCGGTAAGGTATGCGCTTGCGCACGTGTTCATTAAAGCTCGACTGACTGAGTGGTGACCGGTTTGCGGGGTCGAGCTTTCGAGGTTCTAAATAAATAGTAGATGCAGTTATGAATATGCCGTCCCATTTTCATCAATTTTGAAACGAATTGTCTATTCAAATGTGATACTCGCGTGTCTATCTTTGGAAATTTTCAAAAAACCCTAATGAGAATAAAACTTAAAACTTTCAAAAATAGGTCAGTTTTTAAAAAATGAACATTTAATTTTTTTCTAACTCCATCTGTAGGACATCTCCATACGATTCACACTCCAAAATAATCGACGCTGATGCCAAATCATCTCATCCACATTGTCACTCAATTACCTACTACTATACTTCCAATAACTACTACTATAACTAATACTATACTTCCAATAACTAATACTATACTTCCAATAAGGTCGGAGATAAAAAGCGCCGACTTTGTTTGCTATCTTATGACTATCAAAGTGGTCAATACCGCATATTATGAGTGTGTTACCCAGATTCGCAGTTTTTTTCAATGCTAATTTGGTATACTTATTAGTATTGTTATATGTATTAGGAAAGAATTTAATTGGTTGAATAAAAGAAAGCTTTTCAGATTAACATAATATGACTAAAAGGGAGTTCTTTTCACATGCCGATAAGAATGGTTTTTAAGAATTACGTTTTCAATTACCTCTTCCTATGTAACATCGTGCAACGACGTCAAACAAGGTCAATATCAAAATTGGTGACATTATCACAATGGTAAGCTAAGCTAACTAACTACTACTAAAAAGCTAACGGTAATCAGCAAAAAATATAACCACAAGTGGTAAATACTTCGACTGAAATGTTTGAAGTATTTGACACCTTATCTGTAAAGGATTACAATTTTGTTCTAACAATAAACAGGTTTCAAAACAATTACATAAGTTCAATTAATTCTAAAGCGTTTACAGTTCGCAAAACGTTATTCAATTGCGAATCTGAAGACGTTCTGGTAACTATGGCGAAAATACGAAATTTCGAGAGAATTTCAAAATTTTTGAGCAACAAATAAGTCAAAATGTTAACGAGGCGATAAAATTAGTAACACCGACGCAATGAATGCACGAGACAAATCAATTAGCGAAAAGCTCGCCACTGACGATAACTTAAACACCCATCAACTGTTATGCAACTCGATATTTCCGTATATGATCTAGGTTAATCTAAAAATTGACTGTATCGTGATTATTTTTATTGGTGCAGTAAACTGTGCAATCTTAATCCATTCATGTACTAAGAAATAAAAAGTTTGCCAAAAAGTTCTACAAGACTCTTTGGGTCACGAGTCGCGACCCAATAATTTAGGAAGGAACGTTGCAATAATAGCAACTGCAAAAATTGTATATTTTGCTTACTTTCATAGTATTATGTCTTACGGAATCTTGCTATGGGGTAAAGCAGCAGATATTCAAAAAATTTTTGTATTACAAAAAAGGGCAATACGTGCAATTTATAATTTAAAACCGCGCGAATCCCTTAGAGAGAAATTCAAGGAAATAGGTATTCTTACAGTAGCCTCGCAATACATTTACAGTAATTTAATCTTTGTGAAACAGCGCCTTCAGAATTACAAAAGAATTTGCGATCTGCACGATAGGCCAACTAGAAACTGCCATAAGCTCGTGACACCATCGCTCCGCCTCAAAAAAGTCCGAAGGTCGTTCGTGGGAATGAGCATTCTATTTTATAACAAAATTCCACAATCTATTTTAAACTTGCCTTTACACAAGTTTAAGAAATCCATTAAAAGTATGCTTTTGAAAAAAGCTTATTATACTGTGGAAGATTACGTAAATGACAAAAGTGCATTTCTATGATAATATATTCATTTAAACGATAAACTAAAACATGAAGATCAATATTTTTCTACAATTTTTTCCGACTAGCTGTTGCCCGCGGCTCCGCTCGCGTGAATTTTGGTTTTCACAAATTGTGTAAAGTTAATGATCCATGGATTTTTCCACGATAAAGAGTAGCCTATGTGTTAATCTAGGGTATAATCTACATCCATTCCAAATTTCAGCCAAATCGGTTAAGTAGTTGCCGCGTGAAGGAGTAACAAACATACACACATACAAACTTTAATATTATTATTGCCGATAGGTGGCGATTTGCACCCTTAAACAGTATTCAATTCTATGCCTTGATATGGGTAGTCGGGTATGTTACACTCTCTTTAACGTTTCTGTGGTGGTGTCGTGTGGTGCGGGTTGTTACGTTCCCTCAAATATGGTTGAGCGAAGCAATGGCTGGATCATGCGTCATGCTCGTGAACGGGTGCCACCGTCGGAAATGGGGCTGCCTCTGTCTGCCAGTCTTGGCGTGTATTGAATATTGTAGGTATGCTCGTGAAAAAAGCTTACTATACAATCGAAGATTACGTAAATGATAAAAAAACAGCGTGGATTTGATTCGCTCCAGCTATGCGTGGGACTGCAGTTACTTGTATCATTATGATGATTGTAAGTTTTGATGGAAAAGAGCAACCACCGAGTTTCTTGCTGGCTCTTCTCGGTAGGAATGGCATTCCGAACCAGCGGTAGATTCATATTATAACGATTCAAAAGCGCTTGTAAAAGCTTATTTGAATAAAAAACATTTTGAATTTTGAATTTTGAATTTTGAATGATAGCAAGAAGCAATGACAATTTTCATTTTAAAAAACATCAATTGGCGTCCAAATAAGGCATTTGAAGATAAATTTTGCAAACGGGGTCACACGCAGTTCATATAAATAGCGGGTCATATAATAGATTGACATCTAAAAAAGGCATTGCCCACCTTTTGACTCTAGTATAATAGAAGTAAATTAAAAGTCAGGGTTGTCCCCTTCGGACTCAAAATTGCCGCGGCACGTACATAGAGCATGTCAATAATTAGTTGTAGAGATCCAACCAAGCGTGAAACGTTGATTGATATAACGTTTTTTTATACATCTCTAATTAACTATTAGATCGTTGAACTAGCAGAATGCAGATGCATGTGACTTTACGTAAAACTAGATGATGCCAGCGACTTCGTACGCATGGATTTTGAATATTTTAAAATCCAGTGTTTATTTCCCGATTTAAAATTGTCACTTTTAGATCTTTAATAATATCCATGAAAAAAATAACGTGAGTCCGTTGCTCCGCTACGGCGTATACTTAATTGAAGATTTAGGTGCGTATTAATGAGGGCAAATTTTCTTAAAAGCGCAGTGTACCAATTCGAATAAAGAACTATGAGCTTCACTTACCTTCCAGGTGAGATCGCAGACAAGGACTAAACTTGTAGTAGAATGTAAAAACTGAAAAACCATCTGGCCGACCCTGGACGGCCTGCCATTCAGAAGTCAGGGCGCTTGTGTGTATGAACATAATATTTAGATTGAGATATTGATGGGTAATTGAGATTTGACACGAACTCTGCCCTGCCCGCCTACGCTTGATTAGAGGGGGCATTCGGTTGACTTTACCAGAGTGAACGACTTTACTTACTCTTTTATGGGAATATTCCACTATAGCTTCGGGTGTTCAGTTTGAGGATGCTGCCTCAACCTGATATATTATTTTACCCTCATAAAAAATGGCGTCTAAAATCCGATAGGTATAGACTATTCATATTTTTACTGATGCTTAAGCGCTTAATTTAGTATGTCTAACTCTTTTCATTTTATAATATCATTGCTTCGCATCCTCTATTATTATAAATGGGAAAGTGAGTTTGTTTGTATGTTTGTTCCGCTTTCACGCCGTAACTACTGAACGGATCTGGATGAAATTTGGCACAGAGATAGATTATAGTCTGGAATAGCACATAGGCTACTTTTTATCCCGGAAAATTAAAGAGTTCCCGCGGGAACCGAAAAACCTTAATCCACGCGGACGAAGTCGCGGGCATCAGCTAGTGTTTAGATAAAACGAACGAGCAGATATAGTATTAATTTGGCTATTTGGCCAGCCTCAGTTTGCCTCAAGTTTAGGCCAATATCCTGAGGCAGAGCAAATGGATACCATGCTTATGACTACACCGCCGCGTTCAATCACTTGTGATTACAATCAAGCATCGGTGTATCAAAGACGTTTTGAATTCAATAACCTGGTCACTTGCAATGCATGTTTGTTTGTAAACATCAGTCGTGAGCACCGAATTCAGAATGAGAATAGAAGGTGCAAAGAATCGTTTTCTTCGCTCCACTCCGCATGCTAGAGCGCCAATGCGCATTATAGTAAAACAGAGGGCATAGCATTACAGTGTACTTTCCGTTGTTTTATGATTATATGCAAGACATGTAAATCATACTTAGGTAGTCAGCCTGTGGATGTCCACAGGTGGACATATCATAGTGAGCGCCATATCTAATACCCGGCCTTTCAGCCAATTTCTCTTCCAACCACTTCCCACACTTTTTATCTTATCATGAAAGGTGCTGGGAAGCAAGAAATGGCACGACACGCCGCGTCGCCTATTTGTGTGCGATCTCCACTCAAGGACTTTACAGCTTCAACAGCCATCGCCCGCGCCACCACAACAGGCATGGAGTATTACGGCCGATTTCTTCCTTCTGAATCATATCTCCCGGAAAACTCCTAACATAGCCAGCTCGCCATTACATTTCTATTAATGTATTTACAATTCTGTGGTGGTGATATAGGTGAAGGTTCGACGTTCACATCGATCAAAACATATCAAAGGCCCAATTTCGGACCTCATTAACATTTGCAGTTAAAAGTTATACTCATCTCTCGAAATGTCCAATTCAATTAATCTTAAATTAAATGCACTCGCCAATTAGATAATTTCAGCCTTGATTAAGAGTATTTATTTTAATAAATATTGCTATCTGAAAAGATACGTTTAGATTGCAATCAGTAGCCTCAGGCGATTTACAATAAGCTTAAAGAGCTTATAAGGCAGTTGCCAAATTAAAAAAAAACAAGACGTGTGAAGTTTTATTTGTAAACATAAGTAGGTACTATTTTTAAGTTAGACTTAATGTGTAATTTGTAAATAGCAACTTACGTTTCCACTAGCAATAAAACTTGCAGAAGTCAGTTCTGGCAAGTCACTTGATGCCAATTTCTACTAGTTTTCCCATTGGAAAGTAACTTCAGCAATTTAACTTTTACAATATAAGCAAGTTTTTTAGCAATGTTTGTAAATACGATAGAGGCGAAGGGAGGGGTGTCATTTTGTGAATTAAAAAATTGGTTGCCTGTAAAGTCGGTATACGGGCGAAAGTTTTACGTGACAACGACTTTGAGTGGTAAAATAATTTTAATGTGAATATTCATTCGTATAGTAGGAAGAAGGATGAAATCTCTCTCACTCTCTCTCTCTCGCTCTGTCTCTCTCGCTCTTAGGCGGGCTAACTGTGCTCGAGTGGAAGGGACGCGTGCCTTTCACTTTTTATGTCTGTCTCTCTCGCTCTTAGGCGGGCTAACCATGCCCGAGTGGAAGGCACGCGTGCCTCTCACTCGCTCTCATTGTGAGCGCATAACGTGAGCGGAGCGTAACGCAGTTTCTTGAAGTGTCACCCGGCAAACCAATTTATAAGACGTTGTCACGTCAAAATCATTCAATTTTTAAAAGTATAGCTCTGAGCGAATGACGTAATTTAAGACCTACCGCCACGCGTTTACACTTGACCCAATTGGGACCGGTCTACCCAGCTAGCCGTACCGACCTCTTCCTATTTGCCGTCAATAGCCGTCAGATGACCCGACTTTTTACTAGCCATGGACAAGATACAGTTAAAAACAACAGACATTTAACTCTTACCTACTGTAGTGAAAGTATTTATAATCGTGTACTTTCTCCATCTCAAACTATCGTTATGCCGTAGATCATTTATAAAAAGACTTGTTTTTCTGGCTGTCTGGCTTACTGATACAAATACCTGCTGATTTTTTTTGCAGTTTGATCTCTGGTTTGGAATTTTACGTGAATTTTACTGAGCAGTTTCAATACTTTTTAAAATAATTCAGTTTTGTTTCCTTTGTTTCTTTTTTCAAAATAAAACTATATTGTATAGATTGATGTATGTATGTGACGCAAGACCTTGAGGCAAAAAAAGAAAACAATAAAACTGTCCAAAATTAAAACAACAATCGATACAGAACAACAATTTAGTTGAAGTTATCACACCTGCAACCAGAGAGTTGCTTTAGCTAGAGTTAGTGATTTCCCGCAAGCCGACCTTAAGCTGGTTGCGTCGCTATTTCTGTTATATTCAGTAATTTGGCACTAGGCCTGCTATTACTTACTTTGTCAACAACGTCGCTATATGCTTATCATAATAGGTATTTGCATTTTTGTTATAAGTAATAACAAAAATATGTAACCAATATTTTATATACGAGGGTGATAGCCAAATTATTGTAAGACTTCGGCATTCTATTCCAGTCGGGGGTTCGATTTCTTTATGTGCGTGTGTGTGCTATTTTAAGGTGTAACCACCAAATAAATAACGGTGCATGCAAACATTGAGTGAACAAACCTACATAGGTATCTGAGTGTATGTAATCTGCTTATTCGCACTTGACCAGCGTGGCGGACTTTGGCCTAAACACTTCTCATTCTGATAGGAGACCCCTGCCTCGTTGGTAAAATTGTATCAAAAATTTAAGCATTTAAAAGGCTAAACCATTTATGCTTAGTTCCTTCGTCATCCAAAGTGTAGTGTTTGCTCCTTCATGGCCTATTTAACTCGATGGGCCGCAACAATCAGCAGATTAATATGTAAATGATATCTATCAGCGATCGGTTCACGCGGAACCCATTGTTCTACGGCTCCTAATAGATATCTGCGCTCCCAGACAGTATTGTGTCTATCTAACTATCACAGCTAAGTATTAATTACAAGCTGACCTGTCTACCCAACGAATAAGTTTATTATTCACTTCGCTGGCACAGCGGACTAAAGACGACACCCACATTTTCAATTTAGGCACCTGGATGCCTGGTTTACTTTCACCTTCAGATATTCCTGGCATTTCTGCCTGCACGTGTGGACCCAGTATCCATGTGATCCCTTGATAATGTGAGGATATTTAAGGGTCGGATAAACAAATTCCTTAAGAACGCAAACACACTACGGACAAAAAAAACTGGTGGACAAAAACATCTTTTTATAATGGTATATAATGGTTACACCTCGTATGTATACATAAGTATACATTTAAAAAAAAAAAAAAACATACGCGCCGAATTGATAACCTCCTCCTTTTTTGGAAGTCGGTTAAAAAAGACATTTCCTCAGATGCCGTGATAGAACCTGACACTTAATAAATCAGAGCTCTTCATGCCAATCGGTTTTCCGATGGCTGCAGCTACCTTGCAGTCTTTGCACCTTGACCCTTCGACCACCCAGCGATACATAGGGCGTAGGGCAAGGCTTTCTTCTATTGGAAGAACCAAGTAAGTTTGAGTTACGTAGTGCTGTCCTACGCCACCTTTTCTTGGTAACTGCCAGGTTGATCTGGTCGAGATTCTGGGTTCGATTCCCAGATAAGGCTATAATTAAGCATCGGGATTTCCTGACAAGATATCTCGGATATATCGGAGAGTGTCGGATGTTGGTCCTATCATGCTATGGGAATGGGAGTAAGGGAACAGGGAGTGCACCAATGTATGCGCACACACTTGTGCACTAAATTATCTCCCGTGCAGATTGCTAATCTCTATGAAGTTGGCGGCCATGGCCAGATATTCGGACGGGAGAAATTTTTATTAGGTACTTATAAGATTGCAAATTATCATGTATTGGATTATTTATGGAATTTATTAATTAGTTCAAATGCATAATATGTGCAAACGTTCACACGCTCTTGAACCGATACATAATGAAGCTATTAACATTCAATGATATCATCAACGCTAAATTTTCAAAACAGTAATTTAATTTATTTGTAAATAACTAAGTATTTAAATGTGATTCATTGGTTCATGAAGATACCCAGGTAATTGATCTTTTAATAAATTATCGCTAAATATTTTATATTTAAGACAAAATAAGGCAAGTTTTGGAAATATATTGTAAACTCAAGTTATTTATTCGGGTATACAGGGTCAATACAAGCTTCTGTACTGTGTTTTCATTGAGGGAGGCTTCGGCAGTGGCTAGTTACCATCCTACCGGCAAAGATGTACCGCCAAGCGATTTACCGTTCCGGTACGATGCCGCCTAAAAACCGATTAGGGGTATGGGTTTACTGTAACTACCGTACCCCTAACAGGTGAGCCCGCAACTATCTTAGACTGCATCATCACTTACCATCAGGTGAGATCGCAGTCAAGGGCTTACTTGTAGTGGAATAAAAAACGTAATAACAGCTATACTATTTCTCTGTGGTAATCTGGACAACTTTAGTTTTAGGACTTTTTAAATTTCTTAAAAATAACAAAAAAAAAGTATTTTTAAGTTAACCCTGTTATATTCGTGTATTCAGGTAAATAATAGTAGATTATACACCAAGGGGATAAAGCACTGTTTTATGTCACGGGCGCTACATTGAATCCTGAACGTAACGAAGGACTCCAAATTTAACTCCCGAGCGCAGCGAGGGTGTTATAAGTTAATTCCCGACCAAAGGGAGGGAATTAAGATTGAGTCCTGAGTGCAGTGAGGGATTCAAGCGCCCAAGAAAAAAACTGCTTTATCCCGGTGGTGTATACTCTACTTTATACTTCTACCATAACAGTAAAACAAACTGTAACGGTTAGATATTTATTGCAAATCATAGTAAGTAGGATACATAGGTCTAGTAAATAATAAAAAGAAAAGACAAATTAAAAGTGAATGTTCACGTTCGATAGAGTCACATTTGGCGCCGCTGCTTTGATATTCAAACTTTTTGCTTTTCATGCTGCCAGTGTTTATGCAGGTATACATACTCCTTGGTTTAAAAACTTTTATGTCAAATGGTACGGTCGTTTGGTCGACCAGTCTGGAGCCTAGACTTTGTGCATATTTACAGTATGGGGTTGGTCAACTAGTTGGGCGATCGATCGACTAGATTACGGCCCTAGGGCATGAAGACTGACTTTAGACCCGCAAAAGTATGATTAAAACAGTAGTAAAGGTATGGTAGAAGTATAATTGTTATTTAATGTAAACTTATTATCATCATACTATACTTACGACCTACTTTATAGTATGCAAACCGCAATAAACTCAATTCAATGGATCTCGAGTTTTTAAAAGGCCCAGTCCCTTACTAATGAAGATTTACTCAATGTTTTGCCAAATGTATGACACACAATATATGTAATAATCAATATTATTATAAACTAATATAAATAAAATAAGAAGAACTATCACGGCTAAAGCGTGGTAACATTTACATAATTATTGTATCCATCTTCTATTAGCTAGGCCTATAAATTACCATTAACCGCTGTTCATGTATTACATTTACTTATAACCAATGTATATTGTAACTTCTCGCGCACTTAAAGTATTAATGACATGTAATAGTTATTATTAAGGTACGTATTTAAGTGCCCGAATGAAATCTCAATAGGTAAGTAATTATAGTTTCGTTTTAATGTTTCCGTTTCACACTTTGTAAAGCTTTGGTTCCGGTTTGAAATTTTTCCAATTTCAATTCGGCTATTTGTAGGATTTTAAAATTAAAAAGAAAACGTTTTTTGTCTGAATATCCTTAACTGCTACACAGACGCTCTACGCAGCATCTATATTAATTTCCATCGTTATCTTTGTCGAAATTTCGGATCTCCAGATAAATAACTTCGATTTTTGTCTTCTTCGGACAAAATCGGACATCTTGGAATTGGAAATCTCCTCAGGGGCCATACTGCCAATGCTTAAAGCAGTACCTACTTACAAAAGGACAGTTTGATGTCATGTACCTTCATCATCATCATCATCAACCGATAGACGTCCACTGCTGGAGATAGGTCTCCTGCATGGACTTCCACACGCCGCGATCTTGCGCCCCCTGGATCCATGCGGCTCCCTGCGAATCGTCTGATGTCGTCCGTCCACTGAGTGGGAGGTTGTTTTTTTTCACATAACTTTCGTCGCACGTTAGTTCTTATCGGTCATCACTCATCGCACTTGGCAACATTGCCACAGTAGACCGTGACCTTCCATCATTCGCGCAAGTAACTGTTGTTTGTGTTATGACATGTGCTTTTGTTGCCGTAACGGTAATCAAGTGCATTTCGATTCAATTACAATTTCAATTCGTTTCTCTTATGTGATAAATGATAATGATTATGCTCACAAAAGGTTTATATTAACGGCATGTCTGATGATCATTAATAACGACATAGGTGGTAAGTAGGTATGTATGGAGGTCAGGGATATACGGAAAATAATGAGCGGAAAAACGCATTCGGAAAATGTCTCCTTTAATCTTTTCAATGCAACCAATTCGAGCGGAATCCTTAAGCGTTTTTTCAAAAAAGCTAACACGTAAGTACTTAATATTTTTATAATATAAGTGTGTAGGTACTGAAAATGCATCTGCCGATGTTGACGATGGTAATATAAAGTTCTGTCTTTGACTTGTTTTTATTTGTTTTAAACTGACTTCTGTTTTTACGAGGTAGGTACATATAAATTCTTAACAAACACCATATTTAATAAGTCATTGCCTTACCGTAATAAATTTTACGATGAACGGTAACATAAAACCACTATAAAAGTTAAAATGAGTTTCATGGTAATCTCAAGTTCTGAGGAAAAACTTCAAAATAATTTTGATGCCCGTCGCTTTTATTACCAAACTAAGACCAAGAAGGGAATGTCGACATAAGAATGCACGAGAAATGGTCTATTCTTAACAATAAATTCTCAAAATTTACATAAAGTAAATGTTTCAAATACCTTTAATGTTACGTGCCGAGAAAATCTTACATTTTATTGAGGTTCCAAAGATTTATTGTAAAGCCGTAGCCAAGAAAAATGCCTGTAGCTTTTATAAAATAAAGTTAATGAGACAGTTATAAATAAGGTAAGTGTCTACTGTACGATTTTTTAAATTTTGACTCCACTTTAAGGGCTATCCTCATGGTTAGCTGCGGTGGTAAGTGATGATGCAGTCTAATATGGTAGCGGGCTAACCTGTGTGGGTTATGGCAGTATCAAACCCATACCACTAATCGGTTTCTACACAGTATCGTACTGGAACGCTAAATCGCTTGAAGGCCTTTGCTGGTAGGGGTGGTAACTAGTCACAGCCAAAACCAGACCAAAGAAAATGCAGAAATTATAAATTCTTGAATAGACCCTGCGAGTATTGATCCCGGAACAACCCATTTATAAGGCCAACCCAAACAGGTCGTAATCTAGAGTAAATTTGCTTAATTTTCATTAATCACAAACTTTGTTACTATTTAATAGCTTCATTCGACAATCACTATACGACTGAATATTATTAATTTAATAGCATCGACCTACAGTTGCCTCTATTGTAAACAAAGCAGAAAGTATCAAATCCCATTACTTAACTTTATCTTTAATCATATACAAAATTACCATACGAGACCGTAGCGTACGCATAGTCCATTAACTCAACAGTTTACATCGATATGTAAATACACTAAGGGCCAGTTACATTACAGCGATTAGAGTTATTTTACGGTTAACATTAAACTTTAATCATTAATTAATTATAATTGTAAGGCAAATGGGTTGCGCAAGTCAGGGTTTGTAAATTTAGAGCCAAAACTTTACCTTTATCCTTATTGTTTAGAGAGGTTTTTTTGCTATTATGGAAGCACATTTGAAAACATAATAATTACCAAAACTTTGATATTTCAATGTGTGACAGAAACACGATTGGATACAATTTTCTCAATACAAATATTTTCCAGAGACCGCAGCTCCAAAATATTTCTTTTCTTAGTTCGAGTCGGAAACGGTACTAATATTTTCTCTATTTTTAATATGTATTTTATTGAAATTATCTAGAAGATTACGTGAATACGTTTTATTTTAATAAGTATAGTTTAGATTCAAGATTCAAGATTCAATTCATTTATTCAATATAGGTACACTGTACACTTATTGACGTAAAAAATTACTTACTTATAAAACATGATGGTGATAATCAGTTACGGTATCTTAAAACTAAAGCTACGAGGGTTCCAAACGCGCCCTGGTCTGAGAAGAGCCCACAACAAACTCAGCCGGGTTTTTTTTTATTTTTTTTATTATCACCATCTCACAAATCATAACTAAGGAACTATCAGAGCCATTTGAGCAAATCATTGCCAAGCTTCCTTGTCGTTTAGGTAATCCTTTACATGGTAATAAGATTTTTCAATGAGTTTACGTTTTACATTAACTTTGAACTTGTTCAGAGACATCTTTAACATGTCTTCTGGGAGCTTATTGTAGAAGCCGACACTGGTTCCAACAAATGAATTGCTAATTTTACTAAGCCTAGAAGCAGGCATTACAAGTTTATTTTTATTTCTAGTATTGACATTATGACAATCACTTTTCTTCTTGAATTTATCAATGTGTTTATGCACGTATACTAAATTTTCAAATATATATTGGTTGTGCACTGTCATAATTTTGATTTCTTATTTATCTCTTAATGACTCTCTTGGTCCCATATTATATATGGCTCGAACAGCCCTCTTCTGCAGCACAAAAACAGAATTAATATCAGCAGCATTACCCCATAATAATATACCATATGACATAATGCTGTGAAAGTAACCAAAATAAACTAATCTCGCCGTTTCTACATCTGTCAACTGACGAATCTTTTTAACCGCATATGCAGCAGAACTAAGTCTGTTCGACAAGTCATTTATGTGATGGCCCCATTGGAGTTTAGCATCTAACGTTATTCCGAGAAAAACAGCGGTTTCCACCAAATCTAATTCCTCATTCTCCAGTTGTACTGTGGTTTTAACCTGTTTAACATTTGGTAATGTAAATTTAATGCACTTTGTTTTTTTTCTATTAAGGAGCAGGTTATTAGCTTCGAACCACTGCACTAGTTTAGAGAGAGACTTGTTCACTTCATGAAGAGCTGTTTCGTATCGATTTATTTTAAATAATAACGAGGTATCATCGGCAAACAATACTATCCCATGATTATCCTTAGCCAGATAAGGAAGATCATTAATGTAAATGAGGAACAGAAAAGGTCCTAAAATTGAACCCTGTGGAACCCCTATTTTTACAACTGACCCGGAAGACCGCTTTCCATTGACGTCAACCTTTTGTATTCTATTTTTTAAGTAGGACCTCATTAACTTCAGTGCGACATCCCTAATTCCATAATGGAACTTATACAGATCTTTTAGACAAACATGAGTAGACTGTAAGTAGCTGACACACCCACAGGCCGAATAAACCATCGCCCTGCTGGACATATTGTAACATATGAACTAGGGAAATAAACATCTTTCTATTCTATTCTATTCTATTCCATAATGGTGCAGTTTTCTGACCAATGTTTCATGTTCAACACAATCAAAAGCCTTGGATAAATCACAGAAGACGCCAAGTGCATCACGTGATTCCTCCCAGGCTTCAAATATATTCTGAATTAACTCAACACCGGCATCGATTGTTGAGCGACCCCGAGTAAAACCAAACTGTTTGGTATGCAATAAATCGTTATCACCAAAATGTTTAAGTAATTGAATTAGAATTAATTTTTCAAAAATTTTACTGAAAGTGGGTAGTACAGATATCGGTTTAAAGTTAGTGGGATCACTGGTACTACCTGATTTAAATAGTGGAATTATTTTACTATGTTTCATTAGGTCAGGAAACTCACCACAATCGATACAATTATTGAATATTAAAGCTAATTCGGGTGCCACGACATCAATCAATGATTTAACAACGTCAACGGAAATGCCCCACAGATCATTTGTTTTCTTAATGTTAATTAATTTAAAAGCTTTTACAACGTCAGAGCAGCTAACGTGACTGAACTTGAAAATGGTATTACATTCAAGCACGTTTTCCTCCAATAAGGAAAGAGCGGCATCTGGTGAAGAGTTCAATAATTTTGTGGTAGAAACAGGAATATCCGTAAAAAAATCTTCAAAAACTGAAGCGACCTCATGATCGGACGTTACAGATTTATTTCCAACATTAAGTTTAAAATCACTTTTTTTCGGTAATGCTCTTCCAGTTTCTTCATTCACTATTTTCCAAGTGGTTTTAATTACATTGGAGCTATTTTTTATCTTAGTCTGTATGTGTTTTGACTTAGCCATAATGCAATCTCTCTTAAAATTCCTGGAAAACAGTTGAACATACTGTTTGAACTCATCACTAGTATCATATTGTCGCTCCGCATACAATTCGTATAATCTTTGCCTGTTTCTATGTAATTCATTTGTTGCCCATTCACTAAAAACTATTGCATCAGTAGTTAAGACCGTTTTACTTTTGAATATTGAATTGAAAGTTTCACTAAATGTTTTAAAAAATAAGTTATACATTTCATTAGGACTCAATTCATTTGGTAAAAATTGAAGGTTTGTTGCAAGACTTGTTCTTATTTTTTCGATGCGGTCTGACGTTACTGGCACAAAAGTTATTCTACGCTTTGAAACCTTTTTCTTTAAATTTTCAAACTGAATCAACTGTCCACAATGATCCGAATCTAATTTACTAATAATGTTTTTGCTAACAGGGGTAATATTCGTAAAAATATTGTCTTAGAGATACATGTAGCACTAGTTGCAGTAATTCTGGTAGGCTCCAAAAACATATTGGATAAGTTATGGGATTTGAACAGATTCAATAACTTGCCACTTAAAGGGCTACTTTCCAAAATATTTACATTAAAGTCTCCGCACACAATATGCTTTTTATTTGATTTTGAGAGTTTAAATAATACTTTTAAAACGCTATAAGTAGGAAAAATTGAAAATGAAAATTCCTTATTTTTAATTTTTGCTCCCGTCGCGACAATCATTGCTTTATTATGCAGAGTTAATGTCCTGTATAAAATATAAAAATTGAGTATAGCCAATTAATTTCTTCGTATACGGAAACATTCTATGTCTATGTACGGAAATCGACGACGTCTATCTTTCTCACATTTTTGTTTCGTGACATTGATGGGCTCATAACCGTCTTATATGCAACTGGCCCTGAACATTTCGAAGCCGTAGGTGTAACCTGACGCGGGATTTACGAGTCTCAGCTAATAACGATAACCTTACACCATTAGTTATCATCATGGTTACCATCTAGCACATAGATATTATATTGAAATATAATCATCATAATATATTAAGAGTTTTAAGCTCTATGTTTTTTTTATCTATTTGAAAGTTTGGATTGATGGATGTATGGATGGATGGATGCTTGTTACTCAATCACGCCAGAACCGCTGAACGGATCTGGATAAACACATACTGGATGAACAACTTTTTATCCCGGAAAATTAATGAGTACCCGCGGGAACCGAAAAACCTCAATCCACGCGGACGAAGTCGTGGGCATCAGATAAAATTAAAAATATGAATAGGAGGTGGGTTCTTACGTAGAACAGTGATTGCATTATTGTAATTGATATGTTATTGAATTGTATTATGTTTGTGAAGTAATTCATTTTTATTTTTATATATTTTTTATAATGTCGCTTCTTTACTCGTACGTAGCACTGTTAGTTTTCTTTGACTAAAGTATGCCAAGCATTAGGTATCAAATAATAGATAGGTAAGGCATAAAATGTTAAAGGGCACCTAACTCTTTACGACCTGTTATATGTGAGTTATTTATCAATTAGATTCGTAACAAGATAATGTCAGATCGATAAAGTCATGCCTACTTTTGGTGCAAAGAGTCATAATATAAGAATTTAACATTACTCGTTGATGTCTTTGAAACCGAAATAAATACTAAAACTTATTTATCAGAGAATCTAGGGAAACATGGATATGGAATAATGAATGGATTGGAAATGGAGTGCTAAATAAGTAGGAAATTTAATTTTTTAGCTATTGACAACAATACGAAAATTTGAAAATTATTTATGAAACAAGCTATTTCCAAATTTCTCAAAGTCCTTTCTTAATTACGTCATCCAAAGAACCTGCGTGGTTTTAGTTATGTCATAGGGTACATAAGTGAGTCAATAAATAAATACATAGGAAAAAACGTGCTACGCCGTAGCTATACAAGCCTCTACGAAATAGGCATTGTTCTTCGTTTGCCCCATATTATTAGGTCAGGCCGCTTCTAACTTGGCTGCCCTGACTCTGACCAATGAAACCAAGAGTCTGTAGCTCTCTTTTTCGGGGATATATTCATTCTATATACCTTAGCCAAAACTTTTACCGATTTCACCGTGAGATTTGGTCCAATAGTGACCGACATTCCCTCTTTAGACATGCTCGAAATGTTGCACAACCAATGCATTTCGCCTAGCTAAGGTGCAGAATGCCCTCCCGGAGACCATTCTTAATGAATAATGATGCTATATATAATTAGTGTCTACTTTTTTTAAAGTAGACACTGAAGAAGAGAAGTGAATAATAATCTTGTAAAGCACAGGGATCAGGGTTTTATAATAGGCCTTAGTGTAACTACTTAACTATTAATGTTAATTAAATAACTGTTTTATGTTAGTTGATGAATGTAAAGAAAAACTCATAAACCTAATGGGTGAGCAACCACCGCGGTGGTGGTCGTGGTTTGATATCCCTATAGCTTAACCTACTATTTTTCGCAACTCTGGTGTCACGTTTTTCTACCTAATAAGTTACTAAATTTTTTGAACACTACGATTACAGTACTATCACGAAAGCCTAAAAAAAACATAATATTGAGTACGTGCGCTTAGCTCGGGGTCAATTATATGCCAAGCATCCAAACTAACTGTACTAAAATAGAATAACTGTAACTAAAACAAACATTTAAGTATCTTCTCACGCACGTATGCAAGTAAAATCACCAATCTGGTTTTTCTTTCAATGCGAATTAAATTTGAAACAACTCATGTGTACCTGGATGCTGATTAACTGGGTGACACTGTGATTACATATACTTATGTGGATCTATGTTTTTATGTACGCATACCTACTAACTATACTGATCTAGACAACGATCTAGAACAAACGATCTCAATTCAGATACAAACTATGTCTAGAAGAGCACAAGCCTTGTTTATCCAAAGAACAAAATATAAATGAAGTTCTTGGATTACATAATAACTAACCGCAGCCCTCGAATCCGTCCGCTTAGATGAAGTTTCCCTAAAAAATCTTGTGTGAATTCTTTAATTTCCCGGGAAACAATTTATTATAATCCATAGAATCCCGTGACCGTTTTCAGAATGCAATGCTAACCCGTGAAAAAGGTTATAGAGTTAGACGAAAAGACTTTACAGATACACTTTCGCGTTATAATATTAGTAGGTAGTTACGAGTTTGTTCGATCTCGTATGTTTGATATATCTTTGAGTTCTTATCAATCTTACAAGTACATTGTGCTTTCGGAAAACTTTCGCGTCTACGAATTTCAGTCGATATTTTCGTTCACGAGAGTACCTACCTATAATTTTATGTAGTTGCAGGTTATACCATTTTCTTTTTTCTCTCATCTTCTAACAAAGAGAAACTATGGAATGTATGGAAATTTGAGGATGCATGTAGGTTTTCTTTATAATCTTCTTCTTCTTCATAAGTACGCTTTTTCTGAAAATCTACCCGAGGTGAAACCGACCGGATCTGCTAGTAATGAAATGAAATTATTTACTTAAAGTACGACAACGATTTATAGTTTTACTACATGATGCCCGCGACTTCGTCCGCGTGGATTTAGGTTTTTTCATTCCCGCGGGAACTCTTAATTTTCCGTGATAAAAAGTAGCCTATGTCCTTCTCCGAGATACAAACTATCCCTATACCAAATTTCTAAATTGCTTAACATAGCAAAACCTACGTGAATTAGAGCAAGGAATGATTGTTAAACTCGTACCTTTAATATGTAATGGTATTCGGTAAGAACTGATAAATACATCCGGCGCGGCGCGAGTCGGATACGCGGCGAGCGACGCGGGCGTGTAATGTGTGTTACCGTTGTCTGGAGCATCAAGTTGTAGGCTTATGCGTTTCTTTATACACAAGTTCAGAAATCCATTAAAAGTATGCTCCTGAAAAAAGCTTATTATACTGTTGAAGATTGTAAATAATTTTATAATTTTTTTTTTTTAATTTTTTTATTGTAAATAATAAAAAAGCATGGATTTGAATCGCTCCAGCAATGCTCAGGACTGCGGTAACTTTTTATATGTAAGTATCTACTCATTGATGTAATTGTAAATGAATTTTTTCAAAAGAGCAACCAATGAATTTCTTGCTGGTTCTATTCGGTAGAAGTTTATATTTGATTTAGTAAAATATTTATATATTTATTTCATTTACGTAAACGTAAATTAAGCAATTTTGTCGCTTACATCCCTGTGTACATGTACACATACATTGACCGTGGGCGTGTCGATGGGTAGTATTTGCTAATTTAGCCGTAATTTCTAATTTCGGCCTCGTTCTATTCCTCTTAATTATACTCTTCTATGTAATACTAAAATGATACTCTTTTTTGCAAATTTATTTGCGCATTTTGCGCCACCACGCTCTTTATAATATCACCCGTCCATCCCTCGGGCAAGCGCCTCGCGCGTCTCTTTTTGCCCGGCTCTGGCTTTTCCAACAGCCGTCACTCCTGCAAGAAGCATGGCCTGTCCTTTGATATTAGGCTTTATATCCTGAGATAATTTCACATTAAAGACTTTTATCTTTATATTCTCGATGTCTTTTGACGTCTTGTCTTGCCTAGACTTGTCTTGTGTCGCCTTTAACTTGATCCGCGTCAAGTTAGGGATTGTAGACGCCCTTGATCGTACGGTGACCGCGGGCATATGAGCACGCATGTGGCATGGCATGGTAGGTACGACATGAGAAACCCGTTACGAGACCACGCAATTTATTACATATGAGATTTGATAATGATTCGCCGGCGAACCTTATATCTCTTACAGTAAAATTACTGTTATATGGTTTATCTACCATACGTTGGTATAGTATTGCCCGCGAATTTGTCCCTGAATTTTATTTAATGGTTTTATAAACTTACATTATACATAGTTATTATAGTATTTGGTGAATATGCTAAGGAGATAATAATTATCCACCCCACCCTATCCTTTGCATTTCCTCCCTCCCTGTCCCTAGTGTCTAGTTTCTCCAGCCCTAGTTCTTTATTTGTAACTGGCAAGACTTAAACAAAACTCAAAGCTAAACAAAATGCGTATCTACTTAATCTGTTCAGAGGCCTTCTTACTACCATCTCTTAAAGCAATATTATTTCTATCCAATTGACGCTCTTGTTTCAGAATTATAATCCTTATATTATGGACGTCAAGAAAAATCATATAAAATGTCAATTTAATCCATATAAATATTATAAATGCGAAAGTTTGGATGGATGGATGTATGTATGTATGGATGTATGTTTGTTACTCAATCACGCTCCAACGGATGAACGGATCTGGATGAAATTTGGCACAGAGATAGATTATAGTCTGGAATAGCACATAGGCTACTTTTTATCCCGGAAAATTAAGAAGTTCCCGCGGGAATCAAAAAAACCTCAACCACGCGGACGAAGTCGCGGGCATCAGCTAGTACTGCTATAAACATTGGTAGTAAATCCACCTTAGTATTTTTTTTAAAATAATTAACATAAAGACTGTCTATCATTCAAGTTCATTTATATACTATACATATGGGCGTGGTAAGTGTTAAAGGTAAAGTGGTGACCTACTTAATAAACTTTGACAACTTTATGGTTTATATTTTAGCATGATTTTTGCTCATAAAAATAATAGCAAATTAACTTGAATGAAGGTTCTCGTCTACCTTTTAATTACTATGTTAATTCGTTTAATGTCTAATTTATTCAACAATAATATTATATAATCCGTATTTCCAGTGTCAGGGCTGGATTTACTGTTCACCTCCGAGATGTCATTGATCTTTGTGTCTTTAGTTTATTAGGTATCGAGAAATAGCATTCATAGTCGATGAGCTCGCGAAATAAAAGCACGGAACTTACAGCATGCAATTAAAAATAATACCAATTTGAATAATAATAAGGACCTACCTATTTGCTCGGTATTTTAATTGAAATAGTACGGAGTGTTTCAATTAAAGCACTTTGCAGAAGTTAGAAAGCAAATTAAAACCAAAAGGGAGGCATTAAAACCAAAGGGGAGAAACAGGGAATTTTATTTTATTTTCGGAAAAAACCTTGAAAGCAAAGAAGGTAAGTCTCAGGCATGTCCCAGGCTTACCTTGTGTGGAAAAAGCTGCGAGACATCGTGCGACTTCTGACCATCGATGTAAATGAAAATATTTAGTAAGTTTATGCTTCTGGCATAAGCAAATTGGACCAATCAATGAAATGCGTTTCATCGCCGCTTTCGTTTGTTTCACATTACCAATTAGGTCTGCAATCAGAATATGGAGAGCCTCCATCTTAGATTACTAAAGCCAAGCAGAACTAACAACAACTGAAACCATTGAGATCCCAGCAATGATTGATTCAGCTTCTCTCGTTGTCTCAACGATGTCTCAAAGTACGAGACAACGAGGAATTAGTTGGGTCATACATGTGCGACTGGTGACCTCATTGTGACATCGCACAACGTTGACGTGTCTAGTCACATCGTGTATCCATAGGCCATCAGTCCCAGCATAATAATAATTAAGAGTCAATTTTAAGATGTTTTCGATTGCAGCAATGTGGGCTCTTGGATTAATTAACAAAATATTGTTAATGTTGTATGGTTGTAAATTGCGTGTGTCTGGTCTGTCGTGTCTCATTTGAATGTACCTGTATCATTCATATTGCATTGCAGTGCCACAGGCAGTACGCTTGACAGGTCAATGCTTGTTATCCATATTAATATTAATTGCTTCAAATATCTTTATCATTTCCGAATCCCATTAAACATACGGAACGATAGAAATCGTTAAATGTTAATAATTAATTAATGCTGCTATTAATTGAATTATATTTGGAATTAATATCAAAGTGATATTTTAATTACTTAAATATTGAAACCATGGAAGTTTACTGGTATTATAATTCATATGCACGAATAAATGTTTAAAATATTCTAGTGCATTAGAATTTAAATATATTTATTTGCATAATCTCTTTGACTTTGACTGCAATTTCAATGTCATAACTTGAAAATAAACCCAAAATCATAGCTTTGGAAAGATTTTTCATTCTTAATCAGGAAACTATTTTCTTTTCATCGATGCATATATAAAGCATAAAAATTAGTAAAAGATAACAATGAGCTTATTAAATCTGAACGCTCTCTTCCAACAATGGGTAGGCCGTAGGTAATGACATCGGTACATTATTTGGGGTAGATATACGACAATTATTATTTATAGTCTATAGAAGAGGTGCAGTTAAAAAGTATATCACGTAGCTTACACTGATTTTATCAAAGTCATATTTTAGCTCTTTACTTACATAGCTCGATATTATGTAACCTTCATTTTTTTTTTCAATCAGGCAACTTGGCCCATAGAAATATAAACATAACACATATAATAGAATAACACAATAAAATAATAATAATACATATGAAAATATAATTATGAAACATTTATTTATCTGTGAAACTGATTTTAAAACAATTACATTAACTATCCAATAAAACATGCTCTTTTAACATACTGCATAATATTGACCTTATTTTAATGATACAATCACTCATCGCATCGACCTATGACATAACATTACAAAGCAAGTCAGAGGTGCGGTGTAACTCATCCTACGCTTTTCAGTCACGATCACACGAGCTCTCATATTATGAGAACACTAGGTGATGCCCGCGACTTCGTCCGCGGGTGATGAAGATTTATGGTTCTCGCGGGAACTCCCTATGTGTTATTTCAGACTATTCCTAATCCATCTCTGTGCCAAATTTCATCCGGATCCGTTCAGCCGTTCTGGCGTGATTGAGTAACAACCATCCATCCATCCATCCAGACATACATCCAAACTTTCGCATTTATAATATTACTATAGATATAGAAGTATAGATAATATTTATTTCCAAGGATTATTCTCCGCATGCATTAAATGAAACTTACACATTAGGTATACCCAATCGTTTTCCTTAGCGTATTCAAAAAGTAAACAATCGCACAAACCTCCAGAGAAAAGCAGAAGCGACGCAGCGCATAAGACTTTCTTGAGTTTTTTTTATTCCACGACAAGTTAGCTCTTGACTGCAAGGTCACCTGGTGGTACTTACGCAAGTTATGATGCAGACAAGATGGTAGCAGGCTAGCCTATAAGAGGTGTGGCAGTTATCTTAAACACCTGCCAATGGGAACTCTACCATAGAATAGAAAAGTTCACACCAAGTTTAATTCTAACCGAGACATTTTTAATGATTTAGCCCTTTTCTTACTCTTAAGTAGCGTAGCTTAGCTTAGATAGCTTGATATGTCAATTTAAGGCGTCGTCGACCGCAGTGCCAGTTCTTGAAAGCGGGTAGGCATACAATTTCTTCGGCATACCGAATTTTCTATTTAGTGTGGAGTTTTGCTCAGTTTTCGTTTCATTTTTATTTATGAGAAGTACAGTATCATTATATCAAATCAAACTTGATTATTTGAGACCTGACAGCACATTTAATTGCTTCTGAAGGTTTAAGAGGCGCGCTGAATGTCTGAGAATGATTTATTAGTGTTGTAAAATTAGGAATGACGACTAGATTGATTTATATTCGTCTTTGTTAGTCAGAGCCGGCTGCATTTATTTACTCAATTTGGGCATATTGTTTACAGATTCTTAAGATAAATATTGAGTTGGAGCTTATTGAGAGAATAAGCACCTATTTAAGTATCTACATACAATGAGAATACATAAAAAAAATTTTACGAAGTTTACTTCTGATTTTAATACAAATAATGTCCTTTCTCTACATCATTTTTTGTTGTTAATTCCGCCTTTTTAATTATATAAATAGAAACATGAATAATTCAATTCCTTAATTAAGTACTTAGATCCTATAATATTATATTAAGTATATGCTTCTACAAAATAATTATGGATATGACTATAAATTCAGAACTCGATGAAATCAGATTCACGAAGTCTGCTAAACGCTTTTTTTTAAAAATATTGCATACTAGATGATAACCACGACTTCTGCAAGGTTTCCGATTTAAGATATTTTATTTCGGGAACTATTTAATTTTCCGAAATAAATTGCTTATGTCTTTCCCCGTTCGTTTTCCATTATACAATACAATCTATGTCTGTACCCGTTGAAATCTATTGCAACTATGGGCCGCTAAAACGTAGTAGACAGACACACTTTCACATTTATGATAATATCATACTTATTATTATAAATGCGAAAGTGTGTTTGCTTGTTGGTATGTCCTTCAATCACGCCGCAACAGAGCAACGGATCATCGTGATTATTTGTATGGGTATAGGTACCCGGAGACATAGGCTACTTTTTATCCCGGAAAATTAAGGAGTTAAAAAAACTTATTCCACTCGGACGAAGTCGCGGGCATCAGCTAGTTAAGAATAGATTAGTATGGATTATCCTTATATATTTTTTAATCATAGCCTAAATATTCCATTTTGTTTGCTACAGGGTATCGGCCACGTATCCGGCGGTCACATAAACCCGGCGGTGACGTGCGGACTGTTCGCGGCGGGAGACGTCAAGCTCCTGAAAGCGATCTTCTACATCGTGGTGCAGACCCTGGGAGCCACGGCTGGAGCTGCTTTTATTAGGGTAAGTCCTTTCTCTACTCTTATATGGTAGGGTGATAACTAATGTGCCGCTTTTGCTGGCCTGCTGTCCGTTGTTGGGTGGATATGAATCCGAAGTTCCTCTGTTATATCATATATACTAAATAAATATTATAAGTACTCTACTCTATAAGTTGATAGGTACTCCGTCTCCGCGGCACCGAGTCCACTGCAGATAGTACTTTCACCAGTAATTCGGTTCATTAGAAAATATGGTGTATTCTGTAGTGTGCCAGCAACATTGAAACCGCAAGAGGTTGCATATATTGAACATAGGGTCTTCATTGTTCCATTGGTATTGTGAATAATTTGAAGGAAGTCATCCTCAAATCGTCAGTATACCTTTAACATCTTATACAGGACTAATTTAAAATACTAATAACCTGATAAGGGACATGGGTAGGCTCTGTACGTGTTACTGAATAAGTTTTGTTCTACGACTTTTAAAGAAACCTGTATAGTAACGCCCATGGAATGCCTGAACTTCTACCTAAGGCTGATGTCGCTGGCAAGACGTATGCTTTTGACCATAAGACTGAGAAGCCGACAACGCTGAAATCACGCGCGGCGGACGTACCTACGCGACATCAGTGCAGAAGCTTGCACGAATGGTTTCATCCAAGTGCAGAAGAAATTAAGGCCTAAATACATGTCTTATAAAAGGTACAACATCGGGGTTTTTAACACAGAATACTTAATATTACAGCTATTAGGTAGGAATTCTTAGTTTGCTTGCTGCGCTTTCCAAAGCGCTCTATAAATGATCCTACCTTAAAATCAGAATAAGACATGGGTATTATGAACAATCATGACTGTTGCAGCGGTGCACACACACTTCAAAATAGTTCCAAATTAGGTCAATTGGAAAATTACCACTCGGAATAGGATCATACTGAGGCATGTAAGCATTAGTTTAAAGGAAATCCCAGAACACTTAAATATTAACTATACGGTTCTGCTCTACGTTTCTGATTGGAATCGCCAGGATGTGGAATACCCTTCCAGCGCATGTATTCCCTGCCACGTATAACTTAAGTACCTTCAAGGCAAGTGTGAATATGCATCTTCTAGGTAAGCGCACTCCAACCTAGACCTCATCATTGCTTTGTATTAAGCATGATTGTCGTAAAGCGCACGCCTATTCTTTGATTAAAAAAAACTAGGAACTACTATTATTATTAATACTGAACATTTATATTATTATTAGTACTGAACATTTGTCACACATCTTTTAACCAACTGGTTCTCGGAATCGCTCCAGATTAGGTACCTGCCGCTATTTAATTATATCAGCTATTACATGAAGCTCCGCAATTTTAAAATGCTCTTCACATAACAGCAAAGCATTATAATTAGTCATTTCCCATCCAAATACGGCTAAAGACGTCGACATTCTAATCGCCATAAATATAAAGTGGTAGGTAATCAAGCGCACTAGTGATGACATGAAAAATTCTCGCTCGCCATGACACTGATGGTCTTAGAATTTAAAGGAATAAATGAAGCGACCTTCGCTTACGAGAGAATCTCACGCTTTTGATAATTATCACTAAACGCTCCTGACTCCTCCTTTTCTATTCTGAAGTTAAACTGAAAATAAGCTTTTGAGCTTTCCTATATTTATTTTATTGAATGTCGATTTCGATATTTGTTCAAATCTTTATCAAATTATAATTATGCTATAATTTTTTACTCGTATATAAATAATTTGTTATTAATATGTTATTATTATATTATATTATAATTAATATGTTATTTATCAAATAAATATTATAAATGCGAAAGTTTGGATGGATGTATGGATGGATGTTTGTTACTCAATCACGCTCCAACGGCTGAACGGATCTGGATGAAATTTGGCACAGAGATAGATTATAGTCTGGAATAGCACATAGGCTACTGTTTATCCCAGAAAATTTAAGAGTTCCCGCGGGAACCGAAAAACCTCAATCCACGCGGACGAAGTCGCGGGCATCAGCTAGTACCTACATAAATATTAAATATATATTTTACTAATCATTGCAATGTGAACTTGCCATCCTCGCATAAACGTTAAAGTTTTTAGAGGATGGCTAGTGTATATATTTGTAATATTATTTTGTATGCTTATCTTGAACAATAAATATTTAAAAAAATATTGACATGTAGAATAAAATTTTAACACACATGTTCACAAATGCAATAATTATATATCTGCCAATCCGCACTTAGCCAGTGCGGTGAACTATGGCCACAACCTTCTAATTCTGAGAGAAAACTCGTGCCAAGTGGGCCGAAGTGTTAATGAGGATGCAAGAAATACATAAGTAGGTAATAGGTATGTTTTTTTTATTGTGAGATAGGCTTGCGCTTGACGACTTAGAGCAAAGCAATGATGAGGTCTAGGTTTGAACGCGCTTGCCTAGAAGATGCCTATTCACTCTTGCCTTGAAGATACCTAAGTTGTACTATGTATTATTTAATTCAACCTTTAATAAAGTAAAATGCGCCGCGTGAGCAAGTCGTATGCATGTGGCTGTGCTAAATGAGATGCGCAATCACTCCGCTCTAGATTGTCACGCATAAATTATCACAATAAACGCATTATGAGAGGTCACGATAAACGTTGGGTGTGTGGCCTTAAGTCCGCCACAGCTTTCATCCTTTGAATCTTAAAATAAATTGAACATAATTTATTGTGTATTTAAATACAATGTTTAAACTTAACTAAAATGACATCAGCTCTAAATCTAGTATAATGAAAGGGTTAACAATATTTAGTTCTGATAGTTTAGTTTAGAGCTTTTTTATTATCAGAATTAGCCTCATTATATCTCACATCTACACTTTATACATCTATTTTAGTTTTTAATCTACAAAAGTTGCAAACTTTTTTCTGCTGACATTACTATTCAATACTTATTGCCAGGCTTCCTTGTATAATCATTTAAATAATCCTTTACATTGTAACTAAGGGATTACAAAAAAAGACTGTAAAATTTAACCTGCAAAGTACCATATAAAATGATGAACCAAAACAATTAATAATTAATTATGAGAGTATTATAATGTTGATATTTTCGATCATTATGCCACCAGACGAACTCCATATATTCTGTTGAATTTTATAATTACTTTTGCAAAGATCATTAAAAGTTTAAGCACGCCATTCAATAAAATACTGGTATGAGCAAACGACAGTAAATGGTGGTCAATTAAACATTTAAACTTAATTACATATTAATTTAATATCGAATATGCTTTTTTTTATTAAGTACATATTATCTACTTATTGACCCAGTGCACCGAGGTCTTTTTTTTATAGCATATAACTTTATATCGTTTAATATGTCTGTCTGTCCATCCTTAGCTTCGCTTTCTATATTATTAAGCGGCTGGTTGCTGATTCGTATCTGATTTGCTTTGATTACCTTACCATTTTTTCTGTAAAATCAAAGAAAATCTTCCCGCTCATGTATAAAGTGCCGGGGTTTCAATAAATGACGTATTCTAAGGCCCGTACACAAGCTGACATATCAGCTATAACAACAGATTCTCAAATATCGATAACTGATACTTGAGTAAGTACGTGTTCTTAGCTTGATGTCAATTTATTGATATGGGACTAAAATAAGAGACAGTTTAGGTACTGATACCTAGTAGTAATTTGCGTGGCGACCTCACATCTCGATGCCCCAGATGCGACATTTTACAGGCAAAGAGCATTGATTTAACACATCACGATTTGTTTGACTAATGTTTATGGTTAATTAAGCCTGTAAATGTTCACAATTACTGCATTAGTCCTTTTGCGAATTCTAAATAAGATAGGTATAAGTACCTACCTTTTCTAAAGTTTGTAATTCTTATTCTTTACCTACCTACTAATGATATTGATCAAATAGATACTGATGAGTAGGTAACTAATTATGAGTAATTATAATAATATTATAAATATATTTTGTACCTACTAAGTTATAAAATAATCAACTCGACACATTCGACTCGATAGATCGCCGGGCCCGAAGGATAATTGGCGATCAATCACTTACGCAGGCGAAATTGCTGAGTCTACAACACCGACGCAGTGTCGCCTGCTTATCGGTTTTTTAACGGATATACCATGGAGAGTGTGCTCAGGAACTTCACAACCTTGTTCCTCCTTCCCCGTTCTACCACAGAACAGCGAGAAACCGTCAGCGTTGGCATCCTTATGTGGTTGAGGTCCAATCTGCCCGCACGAAACGTTTTTGCTCGACGTTTCTGATCCGAACCGCTAGAGTATGGAACACCCTCCCAGCGCACGTGTTTCCTGCCACGTATAACTTAGGTACCTTCAAGGCAAGAGTGAATAGGCATCTTCTAGGCAAGCGCGCTCCAACCTAGACCTCATCATTGCTTTGCACTAAGCATGATTGTCGTCAAGCGCAAGCCTATCTCATAATAATAAAAAAAAAAAAAGTGGAATAAAGGACCCTTTCCTTGTTGACCGCTGTGTATGGGCTTTTTAGTGGAAGGTGGATAGGGTTCAATTCGATTCCCAGTATCGGCGTTTTGGGAATTTATATATTACTAGCCCGCGACTTCATTGACATAGAGTTTTTTCAATCCCGAAATTTTTAACGGATAAAACATTGTCTATGACACTTTCCAGGTCTTTCTGCACTTGACATGATACCTTGTTGAATAAAAAATATCTAAAATGTTCTGGAAGTAATTTAAAAATTCAAACAAATAAAGTTCCAAATTTCCAATGCAACACATACGAGTACATAGTAGGTATGGTAATGGCATGCCCCAAAGATGTAGTAAATGTCCTGTTATGTGCACCGTCGCGCCGTCACATCACGATGCGTAATGTATAATGGCATGGAATGTGATTGAAGATGTCTTATTAATTACCTATTTACATAATATGATGTAGGTAAATAATGTTGACATCTTTTCTGCTCGTGTAAGCAATTTCAGAATCAGGAAGTCGGTTATAATCTCATCATCATCATGTTCAACCCATCTCCGGCACACTTCTTAGCAAGATTTTCCTCTTAGAATGAGAAAGGTATATATAGTTCAACACGCTGACCATAGTTCAACACGCTGACCAAGTGCGAATTGACAGACATCACACATCTTTGAGAATATAATGAATAATCATGCAGGTTTCCTCACGTTTTCCTTCACCGTTATAACAAGTAATATTGAATAGTTAACTTAGAACAATTGGACCTACATAAGCAAAAAGGAACCAATCCACACACATGCCAAAAATTAGATAAGTTTGGTCACACAAATTGTCAGATCATTTTGATCTTTCCAGGGTCGATAGAAGGTGCATTTTAAAAGCTTTAGCTGTATACTTATCTCATTTTTGGCATGTGTGTGGATTGGTTCCTTTTTGCATAAGTAGGTCCAATTAGAAAACTTAAAAGTGTGTGCCCGAAGATCGAAATAAACCATCCGAACAGGAGGCAATTTAATGTCTAAACCATTGAGCTATCACCGATATTTACTTACTATCTTATTAACCGTCTCTACTATACAAGAGGTTGTTTCTGATTATATTGAAATAAGACATTTAAATCTTATTATGAACTAGATGATGCCCGCGACTTTGTCCGCGTGGATTAAGTTTTTTTGATTCCCGGGGGAACTCCTTAATTTTCCGGGATGAAACCCGGGATATGACCTACCTCTATACTAAATTTCAGCAAAATCGGTTGAAAATATGGGCCGGGAAAGCGTAGCAGACAGACAGACAGACAGACACACTTTCGCATTTATAATATTAGTATGGAAGTATGGAAATCTAGGATTTTTCAGTCCACCAAACTTATCTGGCCCGGTGTCCAAAATTGGAATAATTTTTAAGGCTGTTCAGTTTTTGTTTTTAATTGTTGCCTATGTTCTTCCCCGGGATGTAACCCACCGATTTACTAAATTTCATCAAAATCGATCGAATGGATGGGCCGTAAAATCGTAGCAGACAGACAGACAGATACACTCTCGCATTTAAAATATTAGTAGGTATAGATATATCTACTCACAACCGCTTTTTTTAAACAAAGTAGGTAGGTATATGACTTTTTCTATCATATTTTCTATAAACAAATTACTGTAGAAATAGTGTGCCAGTTTAAAATTAAATCAACAAAATAATAAGGTTCCCATAACTGTTAGTGCACATGTCTTTTAGAGTGGGCTAAACCAAATTACCTTTTAAGGCTTAAACGATTTCGCCATTACAGTCTCTTATCATGACCTAAACCTGTCCGACCAATGCTAGAATATATAAAATTCCAAACGACACATATCGTAGGTAAACGTAGGTGCTTACAGTCATGCGTGTTGTTTAATATCCTACGAGTACAATATGAAATAATAATAGGTACTTATTAGATAGATTAATATTGCGCTAATAAAGTATTACATTTTACAGGACAGAATGGAATAAAGACATAATTATATGAAACCACATCCTTATCATTCTCATTAATTAAAAAGTAGTTAAACTATTTATTTATTTATTAAAACAGTATTTATTTAATGCATAAATTGAGTAAAACCACATATTATTTAACCTTCAAAGCTCGTGCCGCGTCCTCGCTTCGCTCGTGCCTCTAAACTGCTGTTCAAAATTTAGAGATCTATCAGTACGATGATCCTACTCTGACTCTGATTTTAGTTTTCATTTTAATTTTACTAACTTATCATTTTTGTTACAGTTAGCCGTACCAGAAAACAGAGTGATGTCATTTGGAATGACTCTTCCTGGAACTGGAGTGTCTGATGGACAGGTAAAACATATACTTAACCTTGATCTAGTTTTATACACAGGAGGACAGAGAAGCAGTTAGATAATTTCCTCTGGTCTGGTCTGGTGGGAGACCTCGGGTGTAGCTAGTTACCACCCTACCGGCAAAGACGTGTCGCCAAGCGATGCCGCGTGGAAACCGATAGAAACTACCGCAACGTTGTTGTCATAAAGGAAAGAAAGGAAGAAAGAATAACCATTTATTTACCAGTTCTGCCACACATCCTTACCTCAAGGGTATGCTACCCCGACGCCTCCATCACCACCACCAACAACAATGAGCTAAACTGCCCAAGTGACAGAAGCGCCGGGACAACAGGAGTCAAGGATATTTCGCCCGTCAACAAAAAAAAAAGCATGTGTGGTATATACATATAACCCGAAAAAAGGCTCCAAGGCATAATGCGCTGTATGCTTTGAATACGCACAAGAGCAAAAGTACAAAGGTACAGTAAGTAAAGGTACACCCAAACATGTATTATTCCATTGCAGGCGGTGCTAGTGGAAGCTCTGATCACGTTCGTGCTGGTGCTGGTGGTGCAGGGCGTGTGTGACGCGCGCCGCAACGACCTCAAGGGCTCCGCGCCTCTCGCCATCGGCCTCAGCATCACCGCCTGCCACGCTGCTTGCGTGAGTATCTCACCTGTTTAATAAACAATAGATGATGCCTGCGACTTCGTCCGCGTGGATTAAGGTTTTTGATTCCCGCGGGAACTCCTTAATTTTCCGGGATAAAAAGTAGCCTATGTCCTTACCCGGGATATAACCTACCTCTATACTAAATTTCAGCAAAATCGGTTGAAAAGATGGCCCGGGAAAGCGTAGCAGACAGACAGACAGACAGACACACTTTCGCATTTATAATATTAGTATGGAAGTATGGAAATCTAGGATTTTTCAGTCCACCAAACTTATCTGGCCCGGTGTCCAAAATTGGAATAATTTTTAAGACTGTTTAGTTTTTGTTTTTAATTTACTAATATTAGAAATGCGAAAGTGTGTCTGTCTGTCTGTCTGTCTATCTGTATGTTTGCTACGCTTTCCCTGCCCATCTTTTCAACCGATTTTGATCAAATTTGGTATAAGGATCGTTTTTATCCCGGAAAATTCACGAGTTCCCGCGGGAATTTAAAAAACTTAATCCATGAGGACGAAGTCGCGGGCAATTAAGTATATTTAATAAGTGAATTCTAAGAAATTGTTGCGCCAATTTTGATAAAATTGAATTCGTCGAGTGTTCAAACAATCGTGCTCGGTAAAAATCCCTTCGCACTTGGACAGCCTGTGTCCTTTCCCGGGACACCTATCCCTGTACCAATTTTCATCGAAGTCGGTTGAACGGATGGGCCGTGAAAGCGTAGCAGACGGACAGACACACTTTCGCATTTACACTATAATATTAGTATGGATATTATGTTGATCGCGATGGAGCCACTCGTCCTGCTTAGGTGAGGTTATTGTTCTGTGTGTACATAAATATACTGTTTTAATAAGTACCTACTTATTAGGTACTAGCTGATGCCCGCGACTTCGTCCGCGTGGATATACCAAGTTTCATCGAAATAACTTGAGGAATGACGGACTTTTATACAAACTTTCAACCTCTATTTCACCCCTTTGGGGGTGGAATTTTGAAAAATTGTGAAACACGTATGTTTTCATTTCTAACCCGCTGCTCATATACCAAGTTTCATGGATATAACTTGAGAAATGAAGGACTTTCAAACAAACTTTCAACCCCTATTTCATAAAATTTACGAAAACTGTGAAACACGTATTTCTTCATTTTTAACCGGTAGGTTGTATACCAAGTTTCATAAATATAACTTGAGAAATGAAGGACTTTCATACAAACTTTCAACCCCTATTTCACCCCTTTGAGGGTGAAATTTTGAAAAACTGTGAAACACGTATGTCTTCATTTTTAACCCGCAGCTCATATACCAAGTTTCATGGCTATAACTTGAGAAATAAAGGACTTTCATACAAACTTTCAACCCCTATTTCACCCCTTCGGGGGTAAAATTTACAAAAACTATGAAACACTTATTTCTTCATTTTCAACCAGTAGCTTGTATAGCAAGTTTAATCGATATAACTTGAGAAATTACGGACTTTCACCCCCTATTTCACCCCCATTAGGGGCGGAATTTTGAAAAACTGTGACACACGTACTTCTTTATTTTTTACCGTAAGCCAAAATAAAAAGTTTCGTTGATATAACTTGTAAAACATCTTGAGAAACGAAGGACTTTCATACCAACTTTCATCCCCTATTTCGCCCTTTTGGGGGTCGAATTTTCAAAAACTGTGAAACACGTATGTCTCCATTTTCAACCCGCAGCTCATATATCAAGTTTCATGGCTATAACTTGAGAAATTAAGGACTTTCATACAAAATTTCAACCCCTATTTCACCCCTTCGGGGGTAGAATTTCGGGATAAAAAGTATTCTATGTCCTACCTCGTAGTATAGGCTCAAATGGTGCCAAGTTTCGTTTGAATTCATTCAGTAGTTTCGGCGTGATGCGCGGCCAAGATACAGACAGACAGACAGACAGACAGACAGACAGACAGACAGACAGACAAAAATGAAAAAAATTACAGATTTGGCTTCAGTATCGAATAATGAGTGCCCTCCAAAAAAAATTTTCAAAATATCTTCAATGTACAGAATTGGACCTGTTACAGTTTTATTATAAGTATAGATTATGAAATAAGATTTAACAGTACAACTAAACCTATTGTTTAACAGATACCTTTCACCGGCTCAAGCATGAACCCCGCGCGATCTTTCGGCCCCGCCCTCGTCATGGGAATCTGGACTTCGCATTGGGTATGTTTTGTTAAACCTACACCCCCATATTATAATTAATAATCTGTGAAATTAATAATAATCAATTAGTAATATCATAATCTGTGAAAAGTGAAAAGAAAAAAAAAGAAAAAAGAAGTGGATAACATTTCTTTTCAACTGAAAAATTGACTACTTAAGTAACATCATTTATTCGGTAAATAAGGTACAAAAAAACGAATACTTAGAAGGTAATAATCTCTATCTCTATCTCTATCTCTATATCTCTATATATATATATTATATATATAATCAAATCTGGACCGTCTCCTTTAATGCTAGCTTAATTAATTATGTACTTAGCTAAAGCAGCTAAGCACTAAAATAAATAAAGGTCATCATCTAACATACTAGGTCAAATCTTACAAAGATTAATTACCTATATCAATACGTTACACATGCCATAAAAAAATATGTTGTATCATAATAATACGTAACATATGAGTGATCTAGGAAACCAATTAATCATAGTCATATTGTGAGAAGCGACTGGGAAGCAATATAAACGTACGCCGTCCAGTTAACCTAATCTTTAACCCGTTACCGACCATCACTTTCACTACATCACGTGCTAGTAAGCAGATTATATTGTAGAGAATCGTCAATCGTGTAATAACTATGTTACCGTTATAATACAGAATAAGTAGTAGGTAGGTACCTACCACACTTGTCTAAAACAGGAAAGGAATCACTCGTAAGCTTCTTAATGTTCTGTGGTACCTATAGTTACCTACATTGGATAGGTTTTTTACGCATGTGAGCGTAACGTAAATACGTTGAAGGCGCGTTCATTTTTAGATTAGACAATCTCTACTTCCTGTCCTTCACGTATACATCATCATCATCATGTGGTGCCATCTTCAAACTGAAGCTCGGCGGTCAGTCGGAGAAAAAATAAATAATAATATATAATATAAAAAATAAATAATAATATATATTAAATATTACATAAACTTATTTACGTATACATACCGAACTCATTCGTTGCCTAAGGTTCGTTCAATCGGTGTAATGCGCTACGCGTAGCGATATCTTCTGACGTAGTTAGTTACCTATGGTCCATTCGCATAGAAGATTCACTTTGTCGTTTTCACGACTTTCCTTTTGCTGAAAATGTCTGAATAAGGCCAAAAACACACTATGGACAAGCATGACAAACCGTCTGCGGAAATACGTTCCGTCGTGTCGCGCAGGTCTGTACAGCTCCATTGACCATTAGGCATATTATAAATGTGCGCACGCCGAAGCTTCGCGACAACGTTTTTTCCTGGCCAATCCGTAATGTGTTTTGGCCCTTAAACTTACGTCATATTATGGGCCTGTGCCCATATGACGTAGTTACGACGTAAACGATTAGGTTAAAACTGTTTTTAACCTAATCTTTTTCCCGTCACTGATCGTCACTTTCACTGCATCACGTGCCAGACGCCAGTGTTCACATTGTAGAGAATCCCGTATACTTAGTCGTTGTGTTTTATTTTGATGTGCAGACGCATAATAGGTAGTTAGGTACAATTTATTTATTTTGCCATCTTTATTGACTTTTAAAGCTAAGACGTACCTATCCTAGCTATCATAGTAGGTACTTATCTTGTTCGTACTTCTAAATTGATGTAATAGCAGCTGTACTAGGTATTACCTTTTCTGTGGTAATAGAACTGTATCAGTTGCTACTACCCATGTAGGTAATTCGTGCTAGACCGTGACAGTGAGAATTGATGCGGGGCCAGGAAATTTCCACAAAACAAATATTATACAACTTGTTAAATAACAATGTGTGTTAGTTCATCCCATTTAGCTTTAGTTTGTTCGCAAATAACTAATTTAGAAGGTCAAATACTTTAAGCGTTGGCTTATTTAGACAAGTGTGTTATGATTTTTGCAGACCATAATATTTTCTACCAAACAAACAAAGTTTATACCGAGCAAGTAGTCTATCTATCCTAATAATTAAGCTTTAATTATTCTAAGTTTATTGTTCACGATTGTTGGCAGGCAGTCATTGAGTCGTTGAGTCTGAGTTGGGTTGATTTCACATGCCCGTCTGTCCGTCCGTTTACATAGGCTTGTGGGGTATCGTTGAATATAACTTTTTAAATGGAGTACAAACAGAGTACAAACATATTTTTTTGTTAGAAAACAAAAAATTACAACTTTGAAGGCTGTCAAAGTTGCTATTTTTATACGACTGCCTGAAAAAAGGAGTATATTGTTTTCAGGGTTCATGTATGTATGTATGTATGTGAGTTTGTATTTTCCACCATAACTTCTATACGCCTGAACGGATTTTGATGAATGAGGTATCGTTAGAATCCTTAGCTTATTCCGGGTGATATAAGCTAGTAAAATTTTAAAAAAAATTGATAGGGTGACCATAGTTCCGCATCAAAGACTAAAGTTGATTTTTTCCAAAATGAGATTAACTATATTGTCATCATCAAGAAAATGATGAGTAGATTCCAAAAATATATAAGACTATATTTCAATATCCAGATTCATAAAAAAATATAATTTAACTATATGGCAGTCGTTTTTTTTAATTCTTTGAGTTATTCACTTGTTACATCAATTTTGTCCCGGGGGATATTATTGCAAAAACGACTTTGAATGAAAAGCTCTAACTTACGTTTATTTACTAAAAATATCAATAAATTATTAATCAAACAAAAATATAGTTAACACAATCATAGATGGCGCTACACCGGCAATTTTCAATAATTTTCGTGTCTCGTTTCAGTTGGGTTTAAACTCATAAGACGCGAGGTCTTAGTTATACCTATAAATTTTCGATAAATAAAAAAAATATTTTTCTTTCCAGGTATACTGGGTTGGGCCGATAGCGGGCGGCGTGGTCGCGGGTCTGGTCTACAGGTTCATTCTGCGCATCGGCAAGGCCGGCGACAGCGGCTCCTACGATTTATAAGCATTTGACTCAACGCATTAGCACACCATGTGCTTTATTTATGCTGTTTCTCGTGTTAGATGTTATACCTTATCCCAATGTTTTGGTATTTTAAGACGCAGTCATACCAACACTGCTTACCGTAGTTGTTTTTCGAAACCTGTGCCTGCGATTGATGCAACAGGCAACAATCGGAGTCATATCAATCCATTGTAATGTACCTACAGGGTCTAAAGCCGGGGTAGCCAATAATCAAGTCGCTTTACTTGAAACAATTTAGATGCGCAGTGCTTTTATGTCTCTATGTCTACGTCTACGTACGTCTACTAGAGAGATATTATGTTGCTGTATATTAACATCATCATAATAATTATGTAATTTTTTTATGAAAAAACTACTATTACCTACCTACTACTACTCGTACCTACTGTTTTGACGCTTTAACCACTTAACGCTCTGATGCTCAAATACGCCTTTGGTAGACCGTTGATAGTTGCATTGGATTGTGAGAGATCCTGAGGCCCGATTGTCTAAGCAAATCGTAATCATTTGACAACTTAAAACGTATTACTCGAACTGTTTAAGGAATTCATACATGCCTTTTGAGGTGCAGGCATCTATGAACTCCTTAAACAGGTCGAATTATAGGTACGTTTGATAAACAATTACGATTAAGGGCTGAGAACGCAACACAACAATGCGTTTGCAGTTTCACTCTTAATGAGGTAATGTAGCTGTTAATGTAAAATATTCTACCTACATGCCTTTCTTTGGTATGATTTCATCGTTCTGTTCGCCTGACCAATACTTAATATCAACACGAGGGACAGTCTCATATTATAAGCTCATTGATACAAACTTTATGGGTTGTTATATATAATCATAGTTTCATTTTATAATAAGGTTTATTAATGGGCTTATGTTTTTTTAACATATTACTTATTATAATTTGCGTTGAAATTCCAAAGTCGATGTATTAATCGAGTGTCACAATTTCTGTACAAATGGAGGCTGACGATGAGGGCAATAATCATTCAAAAAAGCGCACAGTGATCCATTTCATATCGCGTTTATGTATCTCTTATGACAGGCGATAGTTAATTGACGTTGGACTCGATGTTAGATTAATATAAGGTTAGCGATACGACGGTTAATAATTGTCCTAATTTCCACTCTTAAGCTGAGACACATTCAACAAGATTTATTTACAAAAACAGCGTCATGTTGGCGCGCGTTGCTGTGATATTGTGCTTCATACAGTTACTCATTTACTAAAACGTATCAGCGAGCGAGCGTTGACGAGAAACAGTTTGGAGTAAAATGGACCATAAACAGTCTTGTGTAAGAGCTCAAGTTTGTCCATTTCACTTCGACGCCAAAGTGTTTTGATTCGACGCTACGCTGAACGCCTGATTTAAAATATTTAGTTAAATACGCTTCCTTGAATCAAAATACGAACGCACACTCGCGCTTCCGTGTGTCGTCCACTCGTCGCTGCCGTCGCGCGTTCTATTTGTTTCAGCCTTTAGTCTCAATCTAGAAGCTCTCGAACATACGCCGCTGCCTGAATTTTAAACTCAATCTACTCTATTATCATCTAACGTCTTTATGCCTCATTAATTTACATCATACAAAAGACTCCGATGATTGATTGTAGGTACCTAAGTTAAGTTATACTATTTAGATAAGTAAGATAGGGTTTACAAAAGTATTAAGTCTATTTATGCTATGTGAATAAAATAAGTACCTATAAAATAAGTTCAACAGGAATAAAAAATTCTGTTTGTATTCGAATGTCTAGTTTGAAGTGAGATGTGTTTGTAATTTGTATGTAAAACATAACACTCACGATTATTGTTTATTAAAATAAATAATACAACTGCAGATTATTATTTTATTTTTTGTATTTTCCTTCCTTTACTCTGCTAGTACTTATACGTCTATACTGCACTCTCTGCACACTTTGCTCTGTTAGTACTTATACTATACTGCACTGAGACAGAAAATAAATGAAACTGTTTGTAACGTAGGATAGTAGTTACATACATTTAATAGTAACATAAATTTTATTTTCTCGCAATCGAAGAGTATTTACCACGGGACCATTTTAGTCCCTATCTATAAAAAAAAAATACACAATCGGGGGGCGGGTCCTTATAGACTTCAACGCTGCATACATTCAGCCACAAAAGGTGCATAGTTACCCAATGATTATGTTAGCAGACAAACCCATTAAAATACCACCAGCCCACACGCTACGCTATTTGCGAAGTCTGTAATTGTGATTGCGAACGTCTCATTTACAAGTGTAATCATGTTACATTACATTCGTTCAACAAATTGTCTCTACTTTAATATCAAACCAGAACATACAATTGTAATTGTATTTGAATTAATATTTCGCAAAGTATTTCTACCTACTGTACCGTCTAACTAAAGGTTATGATGCATCATGATTCATGCATATTACTTATGTATAAATTATTGGAAGTGTCTTAATATACCTTTACCTTTTGTCTAGATATCTAGGTATAAAGAATTTCTATCTTTCTTAATGTGTAATTGATTGTTAGTAAACCTAATAAATAAAATAAAATAGATAGTATGATGCCGTGGCCAGGAAGAACTATGACAGAGACGAGTATAATAGATTTTTCATCATACCTATTAGAAAAACGCATATTGCCTTCAGAGGATAGCGGGAGCAAAGTGTAACTTGTAGGCCCATGGGACTTTTCATTTCTCTCTTCTGATTGGTCCGAAGTCACGTCATCAATTTGTTGATCGAATATACGACTTTGCATTTCTCTGTTCTGATTGGTCCGAAGTCACGTGATCAATTTGTTGATCGGATATACGTCTTTACATTTTATTTAAACTTTAAATATACGTCTAAATAATGTCTATACAATTACATAGAAGGTTGATAGGAGTATCTTCTGATTGGTGCTTAAACGTATAGGTAATGTCCATACATAGTAGGTTGATACTCCTAGCTTTTTCTCATACGTAATGATGAAAAATAGTGTGTGTCACTCGGGGCCAAATTTTTTGTTCTCGGGCGGCGTATATTGAATTCCTCGCTACGTTCAGGATTCTACTTTAGAACCCCTCGCTACGCTCGGGATTCTACTATAGAATCCTTCACTTCGCTCTGAATTCAAAATAGCGCCCTCGGGGAACAAAAATTTTCTTTGGCCCCATGTAACACAAATAACTATTGTCCTCAGGCCATACCTACCTGGGATCATTTTCTACCCGACATCTGGCGTAAGAATCTCAATAGTGAATAGACTATAGTAGGTATCAATTATTTATACTAAAAATAAAAACCATCATAAAAGCTACGTCACGGTAATAATAGATAATATTACCGTGGCTACGTGAAGTGATTATTTATTAAGTAAAGTTAAACATAGCATGGACTAAAAAGTAAGTAGTAGGTACTAGGTACCTACTGGTGCGTCGGTCATTTACCTTTGATGTAGCCCTTTGCCACACGAGTGTTCTCTGTGCCTTTGCTATCGTTATCGTTAGTCGGGCTTAAAAAAGACCTTTTAACGACCTCCGTGGCGCGGTGTTGAGCGCTGTTGCCTTAACGTGCGGAGATCCCGGGTTCGATCCCCGGCAGGGTTTGAAAATTCATAATTTCTGAATTTTCCCTGGTCTGGCCTGGTGGGAGGCTTCGGCCGTGGCTAGTTACCACCCTACCGGTAAAGACGTGCCGCCAAGCGATTTAGCGTTCCGGTACGATGCCGTGTAGAAACCGAACAGGGGTATGGGTTTAAAATAACTGCCATGCCCCTAACAGGTTAGCCCGCTACCATCTTAGACTGCATCATCACTTACCATCAGGTGAGATCGCAGTCAAGGGCTAACTTGTAGTGGATAAAAAAAAAAGGCTGCCTGTCCACTGAACTTGAACGGAGCGGAGATGTGATGTGTGTGATCGCGTAACCAGTCAGGAAACTGATTGGTCAAGCAGACCAATCAGTTTCCTGACTGGTTACGCGATATTCCCTGTCGTGAATCCGATTGGTCCACTTCAGTGGACAGGCAGCCTTAGACACGACTAAATTATCAAGACTCTTGAATAGATAGGTTTTTCCATCGACTGAGTATTAAAGATGTTCACGTTAACTAAGAAGCGTCTATAACCCAGACCCAATGCGACGGGTATCTGACAATATCTCATCACGACGCGTCACAATCTGCGCTGATACATTGCGCAACAGTCGTGACTCCCGCGCTCTAATCACGCGCGACATATCGCCTGCGCAACTCCGATCCTATTAAAAATGTGTCGCGTATGTCAAGGGCGTTTGATCCATGTAGCATTTTCTAAGAAGCAGTAGGTGGATCGTATTACTTACGTTGCTTTGTATCGCTTGACGCAAAAGGCCATAGATTTTTATGAAAATAAGTTATGAAAGTCGCTTGGCGGGTGCTATGCATGGTCAATGTCAGCAAACGCATTCGTGGAGAAAGGCACTAATTCTTTGATCTTAGTCATGATAGGCACTCTAACTACTTAGTGCCTTTCTTACAAATGTTTTAAATGATTGACTTTATGTTAAATTTAAGCATACCTAATGTTGTATCGTATGCCTGTTAGAGGTAGACTGTTCCTACTATGTAAAATTATTTTAAGATCTTCAACTATGTAACAGTCAAACGATTTAATAAATGAAATGAAAAATGAAATACACTCAGACGCTTGCCGATCACTGAACAAAAAGAAATAGACTTGAAGACTTTTAATTTGAGGATTAAGGTTGCCTGTCCGCTGAAGCGGTGCGTAGATGCGTTGGGCGGACCAATCGGACTGTTGATTGATAATAATTTAATCGAGTCGCCTGTCAGGATTCCCCCGATTGTGTAAAGAAATCGCAATCGTAATCGTTTGTCAAACGGATAATTCAAAATGTTTAATGAGGTCATAGATGCCTTCACATCAAAAAGCATGTATGAACTCCTTAAACATTCCAAGTAATACGTTTTAAGTTGTCAAATGATAACGATTTGCTTAGACAAGTGGGTCTTTTACTGTTGTGCTTGTACATCTCCGCTCCGCTTCAGTAAGACGTAGCCTAACTCTATGCTTCCACTAGACCAGACAAGAAACAATTTAGACGCCATGTCTCAGAAGACCTTCACTTTTAGCTAGCTAGTCCTATATCAAGAGCAATATTGATTTGGGTAATGAAGTTCAAAGTGTTCGAATGGCGGCCTCGCACCGGGAAGCGCAGCGTTGGACGACCCCCCACTAGGTGGACGGACGATCTCAAGCGTGCAGCTGGGAGCCGCTGGAAGCAAGCGGTACAAGACCGTGCTCTGTGGCGATCCATGCAGGAGACCTTCGTCCAGCAGTGGACGTCTATAGGTTGAGACGACGAAATGAAACGATGAATAGAAGCGAATACTATTTATTGAAGCAACAAAAAGCGGGATACATTTAAGCGCCATAATTTATATTATTGTAACTTATTTATACGTATTTAACAGATTAACAAGAAAAACCGACAGTAAACAGAAACACGTTAAATAGTAATAAGCTAAACTACACACTGTGGGTTTATATCATGAGTTCTTTAAGGGTTTCACAAACAATTTTTAAATGGCGCCTTAAGTCAACAGGCCATGCACCCGTTGTAGCTGAGGCAATAGGGCGCGAATGGCCTTTCTCAAGGCAGCTGCTCAATAAGGTTCTGCAGGTAGGCGTCCGGATCTGGGATTTCTTCGAGGAAGCCGGCGGCGTCGCAGAACTCGGCGAACGAAGCGCACGGGAGCAGTTCTTCGTACAAAGTGACGACAATGCGCTCGGCGGCTTTGGCGTTCGCTTCGTCGTTGTAGCGGATGTACCCGGCTAGCTTGACTGGCCATTGCTCTACTGCGATTGACGGTGCTGTGATTACGTTCTGTTGAAAAAAATTATGCATCAGATTTAAAAGACCAAGGGGTCAATTATAACGTAATACAGTCGGTATCGCAATAAATTGGAATATGCTAGTCAAGTTTTTCAAATCATCAATTTCGTCGGCGTTAATCTGCCAATTTGTGTCGATCTCCGAATTTCACGATGCGGCTATACAAATTAAAACCTTAACACTCTAATTATGCAATTATTTCCAGCTCGTTACGTATTATCCGCTGACTATTACGAATGATCCCGAGTCGCGACTAATAAGAAATTACCCCTGTCAAAATACGAATTAGGCATTGATCAAAACCAATCATCCCCTGTCTATTACGAATTAACCCCAGACCTAATTACATATACAAAATAACCCCCTTGTTCAATCCGAAATAACCCCTGACCATTACAAGTTATCCCCAGACTAATACGAATCCCCTGCCCACTACGAAAGTACCCATGCCTACCAACTTTCCCCTGACCAAAATGGAATGACAATTATTGGATAGAAGCAGGCGTTACTAAGTTTAATTAGAAGTTTAAAGCCGGAAATTTTGACACGATCGTCACTTTACAATCGTGCATTGTCGAGTCAACATCCCTATTACGCGCACTCGCACGTGCTTGATGCAGAGGGCGCAACTAGTGCGCGCGACTCGTACGTACGAGTTCATAAAAACGGTTACATTTGTATTAAGTTAATTTCATAGGATATGTATGTTTTTATTGTTAATTTAGTCTATTTTATTGTAAATATTTTTTGTAGTACCTATTATGATTTTGTATCTTATTATTATTTTTGTAATATTATGTTGTCTTAGGGCTAATTTTTCAATCGTCAGATAAATTTTATCGGAGGAATAAATTTGACGTTTTGGCAGATTTTCAATACAAAACCTGTCAAAACGTCAAATTTATTCCTCCGATAAACTTTATCTGACGATTGAAAAATCAGCCCTTAGTCTATCGCATTAGGTTATACCTGTAAGGATAGATATAAGTTGGAAGATATAATAAATTTAAAAAAAAAAAATTATACAGGTACTGACCTTGAACATAACAGTGTATAGCTGGTGTATGAGCGCGACGAACACCGCGTAAGGCTTGTAGTCGGCCCAGGGGCGCGGCGCGCGGTGCTCGGCCGGCAGCACGCGCACGGCCGGCCCCACGGGCACCGCGGCGCGCACGTGCGCTATTATCAGTAAACGCCCCAACATGTCCAGGCGGAGTGAACTCCATCTGCGACGGAGGAAAATTGAGTCAGCAATCATACTAATATTATAAATGCGAAAGTGTGTTTGTTTGTTGGTTTGTCCTTCAATCACGCTGCAACAGTGCAACGGATCGACGTGACTTTTTGCACGGGTATAGTTGAGGACCTGCCCCCCGATTACATAAGAATTGTAAAATAAACCATGACAGCATTAAATTAGAGCTCAATTTCGTCTGCCCATTCTTATACGTTTAGGGTATATAAGAATGGGCAGACGAAATTGAGCTCTAATTCAATGCAGTTATGGTTTATTTTACTTTGACGAAAATCTTTAACGTTTGATCAGCCATATTCTTACATGATTGGGGCCCTGGAGAGTGACATAGGCTATCCTATACTTTTTATCCCGGAAAATTGAGGAGTTCCCGTGGGAATTTAAAAAAACTTATTCCACGTGGACGAAGTCGCTGGCATCGGCTAGTACTACATAATACTCACTTGGTGTGCGGATATAGAAGCAGCATGAGCGTGAGGAAGTAGAGCGGGCCCTCGGCGTCGTGTGCTGACTCCAGTACACGCGGCGCCGCCCACGCCAGGCTGGCCTCCAGCGCCGTCACCTCGCGCGCCGCCACGCGGGTGCTGCGTATCAACATAACTGATTACATGGATGTACCGTTTTACAAACTATTTTTTTTACATGCTTACGCAAAACAGTTTTTCTTAGTACGAGAAGATGCATACTCTCTTCAAAAGGTTGTAGGCATCGATTTACCAACTAAGGATACAACATTACCTACAAATTAATACTCAAAAAGCGTCCACAATCGCTTATACAAACACAGCTATAGATAATATAGACTGAGACACCAAACGGTTCACAAAACCAACCGTATACCTTTATATTTAGGGTTCAATTTTGTAATAACAATTCGACACATACGACATTTTGTCGCCTAGTGTACTCATGCGCGACTGAGGCGAAAATTGTTCACAATATCTATTTGTGCACAATTTGACCGTGCCATTTTGTGCGTTTCGATGGTGCGTCTAAGGTATTGGTAAGTCAATGGTTGTAGGCATAGAAATAGTATGTACTTTATATTATTATTTTTTATTGCGTAATAGGCTTGTGCTTGACGACAATCATGCTTAGTGCAAAGCAATAAATAATATATCTAGGACGGTGACCTGTGCAAAAAAAACTATGCCGATAGAAAACACTTCTACTGGTGAGACTCTCGCCCACATGGCCAGTGCCACAGATCAAGAATATTATAGATAGGTCATATATGCCACAGTCCACACCATGTATGACCTATCTATAATATTCTCAATCTTAAACAGTTGGCCATGCATGCACCAACTCACGGAAATGTATTCTTTTTCGAGACCATTTTCTGTACATCTACTGGCAATGCAAAAGGAGTTTTAAGTCTGTCTGATAAAGTTTGTTCTTTTGTTGATAACTAACGCAGCGATCCACCGGATTAGCAGCGCGCGTCTAGAGCGGAATATGGTGAAGCCAACCTATATCCCATGCCCAAAGATTAAAGTCCTATGCCCAACCGAACTTGAGTAGGGTATGATGGTGAATAAAGTAGTAATACTACACTCACGTGTTGATAACGTATAGTGCCATGTGTACGAGCGCAGGCACAAGTTGCATGTTTGAGAGCGGGCCGCCGCCGCCGGTGTCGTCGTGGAAAGTGCGTTCGCGCGCGAACCTCAGCAGGAGTAACTTCAAATCGTGCACCGTGCACGAATGGCCGATATCACGGTGGCCGGTGCACTCCTGTACGGATAAAACGAATGATCTTAATCTCAACTAATCGGGAGGCCATACTGAGTCTCCTCTCAGTATTAGAAGGGTATGGCCATAGTCTGTCACGCTGGTCAAGTACTTTGACAATATTATTGAGAACTCTCTATGCCAGTGTGCTTAGCATGCGCACAACGAGATTATCTCGCGACGAGAAAGAGAGATGTCGTTGCCAGCAAATTTTGAATTTACCCTAACATGCACAAAATGCGGTATATTACGAGAAAAAAATAGTCGACATGTAAAGGTTCGTAGAGAAAAATACCACAGATAAGAAATATTACTTTTATCTCTACTTTTGACGTAACGAGACAAGTAACCATGTTAGCTTCGGAAGACAGATAGAGATAACGGGTAGACATAGTTTTACTTGTAGTGCACATGCTGGCCATACAGGTCTGCTCACAATGTTTTCCTTCACCATTAATTTGCTTAAAACCCACATAATTCCGAAAGTTAGTGCGTGGGATTAAGGCCCTGGACGCCACGAATATAAAAAAATGGTTGACTAATGTCTTCAATCAAGACGGCAAATCATCCCAGTAAAGGAAGACAATCTTTTTTCAAGCGGATTCATCAGCAAATAATCACGGTCATTGTGGCAATTTGATGTCATTCTTCAGAAAATACAAAAGGTAAAGAATGATTGATAGATGATTTTCTTCAAAGAAAGAAGAGGCATTTAATAATCTTTACAAAAGGACAGTAAAGAAAGTCTGAACCTTTTTATAAGTGGACTCGTGTGGTTGTTTCCTACCTGCAAGTAAGTGGTGTGTCGCGCTAGACATGAAGCAAATGCAGATTCCGGTACGTGCGGTCCCCACAACGGTAGCAATCCATTGCATCGCGTCGACGCGTTTTGCAGGGCTGCACTCTCCCATTCGTCTCTGCAAATAATTGAGTCTCAATTGGTAAAAGCGCAGAAGGAAACTTAAATCCTTTTTTGTTCGTTAAAAAACAAAAGAGAGCATAGGAAGGCGCTTGATATACTGTATTTGCGATATCGCAAATGCAGATTCCTGCAATGGTTTCAACTCTTATTTTATGAGTGAAGATTCACTTTTAAGAGTCACGAACGTGTCGATCGTGAAGACAGAGGACAAGGTCTTATGGTTATGAGAGTTTTGAACTGAAAAGCAACAGCTTTTGACTGCTTCTAGTGAAGTTTACTTGATCTAGCCAAGGCTGTATGTGTTAATGACACATAAAAATGCATACAGTGAGATTGAGTCGACATCCTTATTTTCAAATGAGTCAACTTTATGTTCGGCTTTCGTACCTAACAACTAATCCAATACTAAGAGACTTTGTTCCATCCAGTTCTGCTCGTTAACAAAGTTCCTGCCTCGTCTCGACTATATTATATAGTCTATGTTAATTCTTGACGTCACCGACCTGTCGTCGGGCGACTGTATGAATGTTCGTGATCAAGGGTGTCGTATTGCTGTGTGGCAGTAGACAAGACTCACCTTGCCCTGGCGAGTCTGACGGCGGCCATGTGGCACTCGACGTGCACGATGTTGTAGTGCGACACGGTGGTGTAGCCGAGCGTCTTGCGCGCGCGCACCTCGAATTCCTCCACCGGACAGCGCTTCGTGAACGTGTAAACGCCGAGAACCTGAGAAAACAAGACAGGATTTGATATTTGACTACTAGTCAAATGAGCTTCACTTTATCAAACGTCAAAAACGTGCTTTGAGTATCGGAGTTCGTATGAAATACCGACTTGAGTTGTGACGTCATCAAAATTCAGTGTACATTTTTAAAGAGCAAAAGCGAACAAGGCCAAAGGTTCAAACAAGGCTTTTTCGTTTCCTTCGTGCCACGGAGAGCACGTTAAGCCGTCGGTTCCGGTTATTATCACCAACATCTGATAATAATTGTTAGAAAAACCTAAGAGTTTAAATACTTACTCTAAGTCGAGTCGTATGCGGAACGACGTGGGAACCCACAGCATTATAATCCCAAGAAAACTCCTACCATTATTGGATTAATGGAAAGGGGGCATGAACCTCAGTAATGAGGGATACGACGCAGAGAGAGAGAGAGAGAGAGAGCTGGCAGTACCTTGGTGGGCTGGTATTTGTACCCCTCGCGGCAGATGCAGCACACGGCGCCGGCCTCCTCGGCCAGGTCGGCCACCTGCTGCGTGAGCGAGCACTGCGCCGTCACCTGGCCGCGCTCGTTGCTGCGCATGCCCAGCGCGCCCAGCTGCCGCTCGCGCACCGCCATGGCTAAGCGTTTCTTTTCCTATTGGACCAAAAAAACTGTTTTTGATTGTGTTTTCGTTGTGACCATGGCAAATATTTAAGCAGGCTATTTCAAAAATGTAAATGGGCTACGGACATCTTGTATATTCCAACACTTAATCTTGATTAATCTTGGCCAACACGCCGAAAAACCTTCCTAATGACACTTCTATATGTATTAATAATAATTATAGATAGAAAATATGTCTGTCATTTCTATTTCAAACTGAATATTACATTTTCATGTACCAGAAACCTTCTGCAAAGATTCGCATATGCATTCTTGGGGTCTCTTAAATCCTAATACGGATAAAAAAGGTTTCACTTAAAAGGAAGGAAAAAATTTTTGCAATTTTTGAATAAAATGAGAATAAAATTAAACTTAACATATTTCAGAAAATTTACTTCGTCCAAGCGTAAATCCAACCCAGTGTCCGACGTGAATGACAAACGCGACACCGTGACTCGATACGACACGACGCGATGCGACAGTATCACACCCTTCACGACGTGTCCTACGTTGTCGCGTCGCTTCTGTCGCTCACCTAGACACCTAGGACACTGTGGTAAGCACTGACCTGTCTGGTGAAGTCCCGCACTTGTTGCACCTTGGCGGCGCACTGCGGCTGAGACCTCAACGCCTCGAGCAGGTTCTCAGCGAGCGAGCCCACGTGCTCGCCCGACGACACTTGCTCCAAACGATGCACGATCGGAATCACTTTCTCGCAGACTAGCATCTGTTAAACAATTCTAGCCTTGAGACAATCTTCAAAAAGGAATATCGCGGAATGGGAACATATTTACACAGTAAACAGGTACAACCAGTATGGAAACTACCTAGAAACATTCGAAACAGTTCACTCACACACACACGCATCCACGACACGTCATGACGCGGCACTCACTGTGAGTGCAGTACAGTACAGTAGTGGCGGCACTGCGAAGAGTGCTTATGGGTCTCGTCGATGCGCATGTTTGTGTGAGTGAGCTGTATCGAATTTTTCTAGGTAGTTTCCATACTGGTTGTATCTGTTTACTGTGATATTTAGGAGTAGCCAATAAACTTGTTATTTTGCTGACTAGGAGATTTAACAAAACAATGACTTTTAAAAAGTTTATTAATCAATGAATTGATAAACTGATAATGGGAAAGGAATACAGTTCTGGGTAAGGAAGGTAGAGTCAATTCAAAAAGTATAAATCATTCCTTTCCTTTGTGTTTGTCAATAACAATATGATTGATGTTGATTTTTACACTAAAACTTTTCAATAGATTTTATCGATAAGATTTGTGATAAAATGCTTTTGTGCAAGCTTAGTTTTTCAGCTCAGAATTGCTTATTTTCAAACTATGACATTTTACTATGATTTTTTCGAAGACTCAATAATAATAAGTCCCACAAACTTATCAGACCCGGTGGCTAAAATTGGAACTAAGTATTATGCCCGTTTAGTTTTTGTTTTATTTTTCATAGATACTAGCGAGTAGCGACGCTGTCACCGGGTCATCATTAAGTATCATATATATGTTGGTATGTATATGTATGTTGGAATGTATTTATATATTTATGTATATATTTATGTCATTAGCATGTATATTTGTGTAAGTTTATGATGTAATATCTCGTTTCATTACATCTCATATCTTGTTGTACCCATTCTTCCTTTCTCACTGCCAAGGGTCACTGGTAGAGATCTCTTATAGAGATAAGTGTTTCCTTGTCCACTATGTCTCTGTTTTTTCTACATATTGTATAACTTTTTGGTACAAAAAAAATTAAAAAGAAAAAAAAATGAATGATGAATACCTGAGTCGGCTCGTGGTCGGCAGCCAAACCAGTGAGGAAGCGCAGTATGTACTTGAGAGCAGGTCGGCTGATGAACTCTTTTAGCTCGTCCGAATCCGTACACACTAACGTTGGTTTGACGCACGGTGCGTTCTTCTGTTAGGACAAGGACGATAAAGAAAAAATTTAACCACATTTTTTATTGACGCACGGTGCGTGCTTCTGTTAGGTCAATGACGATAAAGAAAAAATTTAACCACATTTTGTTACACACTAGTTTTTAAAACGAATGGTCTGTCTTGTTATATATAGATTCCGTATTTAATACAAAACATAAGTCACTGAGGCATGATGATCAATTGAATATTTGAACAATTGAATTAATTTTTTACTGATTTATCGCTGCTTTATTTTCGTCATATCTCATATTAAACAAAACTGCCTTGACTAACACATACAAACACATATACTTCTTAACGACGATTTGACCTGAACTGTGATCATGTACATTCATAAAGACAGATTGAATAATACCCAAAAAAAACGGGAATAATATCTCTTTAATCACTGCACAGGTGACAATAAAGCGGACATTCAAAATTAAAATTATTAAGATAAGTACTCAAAAAACTCACCACAATATACTCCAATGCATCCCGAACCACCCCAAGAGAAATCAAATAGTCCTTCAGCGTGCCTCCAATAGAATTCCTCTCGATATTAGCACAAAGCACGCAGAACAGTTCCATACGGAACTCCTCTTCCGTCCACTGTTCGGAATCCAGTCGGTCGAAGTCCAGCACCGGCTTGAAGTGGTCCACTAGCATCGCCATCTTGAGATCGTTGCCGTACACTAGAGCTGCTAATACGCGGGTCAGATGTCCGAGTGCTACTGAGTTGTTGCGGATACCTGTCAAATCCAGAGATGCAACTTACTAAGCTGTTTTTTTTAACTATATTATATTCCTATAACTACCGGATAAACTCACGTGTTATGTCGGAAAATGCCCGAAGTTTCGAACCCTTTCGGGTCCCTTATTCATGAGCCTGTTCGCGCGACGCGGCCGCTGACTGTCAGTCACTACTGACTACGTGACTGACAGAAACTAGTCGGGCATTTTCCGACTTACACGTGAGTTATCCAGTAGTTATATATATAGTTAAAATTTCCAAAAAAAAAAATAAAAACCGACTTCAAAAACCACAAACACTAAAAAGTAAAAAATAATTTAATTTATTATGTATACAAGAGTTAATTTAGTTCTATAATAACATTTTTTGGAGTCGGTACCAATTAGCCGCATGAACCGTCTACCTACTCTTCATTATTGTTGACGTGACTCCACATTGGATTTAAAAAAAAAAAAAAATACAGTCGAATTGAGAACCTCCTCCTTTTTTTGAAGTCGGTTAAAAATGAATATCACACACATAGTTTAAACGTTAAAATATGATATTTTTTTAATTACAGGATAGGGTTACGCTTGGCGACAATCATGTCTATAGAAAACAATTATGAGGTCTAGGTTAGAGCGCACTTGTCTCACCAATTCTTGCCTTGAAGGCACTTAAGTTGTATGTAGCATTATCTATTATTATTATTTCATTAATTCTATGTATCAAGAAACACATTGACATCATACTAAAGAGACTCTTGCATAATTATCCATACTAATCGTACGTACCTGGACATTCTGTGCAATTGAGAAGCGCTTGCACGTGTTCTGGACCGCCAAAAGTAAGCGAGAATTGGAGGAACGATTCCAGGCTTTCACTCGAAGCCACAGAGAGGATGCGTTCCATTATCTGCAATTAAGTTTTCTTTTTAATAAAGGTTAAATAGTCGTTATTTTTGTTACAGATTCAGCCATTTCATAGTAGAAAGAATACTAAACAATTCTGTATACAAAAACGGTGACCCAACTCTAAAACCAAAGTGCTGAAATAAAAGTCGCAACTCACCTCAAGAAGTTGGTAAACGAGCGGTGCGCGCTGCATTTCCTTCTCATCTGCGGCGGCCAAACTCAACGCGTGTAAGAGCACGGGGAGAGCACGTGCCGACGGTTGAGTCAGCACGCGTACGCAGCGACGCACGCGTGCGCAGAGCGACAGTAACCGTAGCAACGTGCCCGCTAGAGCACGCGCACATCCCACCCGACCAATCGCTGCTAGACGTTGCAACATTACTTCTAGACCACCTGTACAAAATTATATCATAGCTTGTAACGTTTTGTATCTTGAAGGTTGTTTCAATGGATAAACTTCTAATGAAGGAGCTATTATTTTTATAATTAAAACTCCTACGTGACATTGGCAAAATAGCGATGGTTCGGCCCTACAAAAAGCCATTTACCAAATTAAAGAGAATAAAATTAAAACAGTCCTCCTATAGAAGTCACCTCTAAGAAGAGTGATCTAATTTGGATGGAAAGAAAATAGTTATGCTGCGTCTCTACCGACGACCACCGATGCTCGTTTACGCTATCTCAGTTACTCGTAAGCACTGTTGTTCGCGCCGGCCAAGTTAAGACCGCACGATTACAGTACGACAAAAATGAAAAAATATAATATGGGGCATTTATAATATCTCAGTGTAATTTTTAATAATCTCAAAGTATGATTCTGAAAATACTACCAGGAATTTTAGTCTCTTATGGTAGTTTTCCGAAAGTAAATGCGATTATTATACTACATTTTTTATTTCATTTAGGACATACAGGTAGGTGTCTCTTATACTACGTAATGTTTCGACTCTACCAATGAGTACACTAACCGCAATCAGCCAGCACATTGGCCATGCGATAGACTTGCTCGTCGTCGACAGTCTCCGCATTGGTCTGGCTGAGGGTCTCCACAAACTCTTCAGTGGCGTCTCCCAGCAGACCGCGCATACGGTACACAACGCGCATTGCGTCTACGCCCTCGCCGGATGTGCACCATACCTGAACAATTTTAAGAAGTCATCAATAATTGAAGACAGCAATATTATAATGTACTAGCCGAGTTTTTTCAATTCCCACATGAACTCTTTAAGAGGCCGTATACTCGCCATCGGTCAATTTTGGAATCTGTAGGTATATCGCACAGTAGACCGTTAGGCTGCACTCATACATAGACGACATAGGCCAGTAAAGATACTTTGATACTTTGCGTAGTCAAGTTCGTACGTACGTGCGGTCGTACGATCTGCAGTACCATTTTACACGTGAATTTGATCAGACTTTGATAATATTTTTTGGTCATATAGGTATTTTATAGAACTTTATTTTTACACAATTTGTATTATATAAATACTAAACATTCATGGTAAATTTTATTTTATCAGTAATTTCGTCAAACTTTTAAGAAATACAGGTTATTGTGACGCGTAGATTTTGATAAATCGTGCACATTGATTTGATTTTTTTATTAACTAATTTTGTATAGAACGTATAAAAACGAATTGCAACAGTCCAATTTTAAGAGCGTGTTTATCATATTTGTATTTTTTATAAGTCATTTATTATAATTTTTCGTGGATTTATATGGGTGAAAAGTGTCACCCAAAAGTGCAAAAATGGTAAACGTATTCTGCAAGAATGAGAATTTCACTATTATATTTCAATAAAATTAAATTTTTATTTGCAACAGTCTACTAAGGAGGGATTAATCTTTAATGTTTTAATTTTCTTTTTGTTATAATACTAATATATCATACACAAAGCTCATCAAAAGTTCTTAAAATGTCGGTTTACTGGTTTACGGACTGTTAATTTTCCGGGATAAAAATCACGTTGATCCGTTTCTCTGTTGCGTGATTGAAGGACAAAACAACAAACAAACTCATTATCGCATTTATAATATTAGTGATGTCCGGTTCCGGTTCTGAGCGAATTTCGGCCACTGCGGAAAATTTAGAGACTACCCATCTGCGCGGGAGATATGGTGCACAAATATGTCCTATTCCTATTTCTTCTTTAACTAAACAGCTATGTTATATTTGGATAGCTCAGTTTAAGTGGTGATGGTAGATGTGTTGAATCGTTGAATAACATGATTTTTCCTACAAGCTACTTCCTTGCGAATTCCTACTGATATTCCGTATCAGATTTCAATATACTAGATCAAAACGTGTGTGTAAGTATTTACCTTCTTATAAACATCTTTGACTGGCAGATCGAGGGACATGATCTTATTGCAGACGAGGAGTTCCATGCCATTGTCGTCTTCTAGCAGCGCCACCAGTTCACAGTCTGTGCAGATCTTGTTCTTCACGTCACGCATCAACGGGCCCATGCCCGGTTCTAGTGAAGAGTACGGGTTGCCCAACATACGACCCTGTGGAATTACAAAAATATATACTAATCTCTCTCTCTTCGGTCGTTCCTTCATTGCTGAAGATCGTGGTCCTGGCTAGATCCTAACCTTTATGTTTTCAACCCACTACAAGTTAGCCCTTGACTACGATCTCACCTGATGGTAAATTATTCAGTCTAAGATGGTAGCGGGCTAACCTGTTAGGGGCATGGCAGTTATTTTAAACCCATACCCCTATTCGGTTTCTACACGGCATCGTACCGGAACGCTAATCGCTTGGCGGCACGTCTTTACCGGTAGGGTGGTAACTAGCCACGGGCGAAGCCTCCCACCAGGCCAGACCAGGGAAAATTCAGAATTATAAATTTCCAAACCCTGCCGGGGATCGAACCCGGGACATCCGCACGTTAAAGCAACAGCGCTCAACACTGCGCCACGGAGGTCGTCACGTCCACGGAGGCCTAGCCTCGAACGGATTATTTGTTTCCATTGGCTTCTTTTGGTTGCCATTCTCACTATAGTATGAAATTTCGACGCGTTAAACTCCCTCAGTTGTTCAGACCGCCTAGTTGGTGAGCGGCCTCTCGCTCTTTTGCCCTCAATCCTAATCTACACACAGCTAAATTTTCGAGGATAAAGTGATTCGAGACATTAATTATGTAGGCGTTATAGCTATGGATATTGTATCTACGAAGATTGATTATATTATATTGTTGCAATAAAGTTTTATAACTACTACTTTTTATGTTTACGCCAATTCAACAAAATATGATCAATTTGATCAGTCACTGTTTACAGTAAGAACAAAAATGTTTCTGGCATCTCATCTATGGCATGCCGCTTTGTGCTGAGTAAGGAGCCTTATTTGTTCACGAACTATAAAATAGATTTAATTACTTATGCAAGTAAATATTGTGGGCAAATAAATTAATTATCTATCTATCAGATTTTTTAATCAAGTGTCCTTTATATAAAACGTATCGAGCTGATCTAGATCGAAGCGTGAATATAATCTTAATTTTATCTTTAACTTTACTAACCTGCAAGAAGTCCTCTTGTTGCGGATCCTTTTCGAGCGTGAGGAAGAACTCTCCAACGTCATTTTCTTCGGGATAGATGATAGAACAGAGCCGCTCGAAGATAAACACAGGCGTTCTGTAATCGTGCAGCGGATACTTCTGGACGGTTTCGATGCATACTGCCATGAATTCTGCAGTCTCTGCTTCCGTGCCTGAATTAATACAAGACATTTTTAAAAAACTATGTAGATTTCCCAAAAAAAAACTATGCTCTAATGGCTCTGAAAGTTCTTTAGTTTAAGATTATTTGTGAGATGGTGATAAGTAAAAAAAACCCGACTGTTTGTTGTTGGTACTTCTCAGACCAGGGCGCGTTTGAACCCTCGTAGCTTTAGTTTTAAGATACCGAAACTGAATATCACCATCATGTTTTTTATGCATTTGGACATTAATAAGGTTACAGTGTACCTTATTTGAATAAATGAATATTAATTTGATTTGATTTATAGGTATAGTATTGTGGCGGTCTTCGCAGTCCGCACATAATCCAATAGATGGCATTACTATTGCGCTACTGCGCACGATGCACACGAAGAGCCCAACTCACGAGTACGAAGTTTTCTCTGAATTACGCTATATATACGACCTCCAAAGATCTCGAACGGTCAGACCAGTGGTCCCCGAGCACAACACCCGCTCGGATGATGATCATCCTATTGTTACGGTCGAGCCATATCACCTGCTCCCGTACAGTGTCCTGTCAGATTTTTAAATAAAAAATACACAAATAAGCCTAACCGGTGGTCATCTCTTCGAGTAGCTCCAACAACTTCTCCTGCGTGTCGTCAGTGAGGCGCGTGCGTTGCACCACAAGTCTCCTCAGGGACAAGTATCCTCCCAGTACGGCGCCCACGAGACGGCCCTTATACGCGCGTCGAGCGCCTGGCACGTCTTCTAGGAACATCGCCAGTAGCTCCGTGAGCCGTTTCATTGCATAGCCTGTGAGTAAAATAATTTTTTGTAATGAAAAATACAATAATAAAATACTTTTACAAATAAATGAATACAAAAAAGACTCTTAGAACTTTAATACAAATATATCATATTCTCTTTATGAAATTTTTTATTCCATTTATTATGATTATTTCTATATAATCCAATAATCCGGCACAAATATATCATATTCTCTTTATGAAATTCTTTATTCCATTTATTATGATTCTTTCTATATAATCCAATAATCCGGGCACCCTCTGGTTTTTAATAATGCTGGATTAGTGAGATTCTTCTGTAACACCAATTTTGCAGCCACTGATTTAACTGAAAACTGATTCCTCTCCAAGATCTTTTCGTTAAAGTTAAAACAAGATCAAATTAAATTAATTAATTCAGTTACTTTGACATCTGAAAATGGTTATCACCTATCAATCAAGCAATTAAGACAATAATTTTTTTTATTTTACCCTGAGCCAAATCCGATGTAAGTGTGGTTTCCTCAAGATGGTGTAGTTGATCGATTTCCTTGGTCATCAGATCGGCTATTTGTTGGAGAACTCCACGCAGCGCTAGGAATTGCTTCCACGGCGCTTTAGAAGCTAAACCTGTTATTGAAACATAGGAATTAATATAAAATTGGCTATTGTATAGCCAATCCACAAGAACGTCTGTGACGTCACTATAAATTCAATATGGCAGACTCGGAATGTTGAATTTTGATATCAAATGAAAAGGGCCGATGAATATATTACTTACTTTCATATAATTCAAGGAACTGCTCGCTGGCCTCTCCCGCGGCTCCGACTTCTGGAAGGAAGCTTGTCAAGAGTATCAGGACCTGCAGAAAATGGCACAATATGTAATGTGATCAGTAGTAAATAAAAAAGCACGGCAATTGTGACTTATGACAGATTTCGCAGCCTCCATTCTTTTATTTCATTCCTACTCTTGATTGGTACTGAACTGATTGATTGGTATTTTTGGTGATATTTGAAAAAAAAAACTTTTTTACTCTAATTTCAAAGGTAGCCTCGAATTGATTCAATTTGGCAACCCATTGGCGATATGTTCCCTATTGTACCGATTGATAGAAAATATAGCATGCACATAGAATCCGTCATAAAAGATGCCGCTACAGCGTAGTTGAAGATGCAGTTGGCGTGAAATAAAAAGACTATGGACGACAGTGGAAGAGATGTGATTAGTTTTGATTTTACTGTGGGAAAGCTTGAGTTTCTTTTTTACTGTTGTTTGATTTCCGTTTCGCATACACCAAACATCTACAGTAACCTCTTTAAAAACTTTAGTATAATATGTGCAGATGCTTATTCTAATGGTATTCTAATCTAAAACCTAAAGTTCCCTTTAAAATCAAACTTACCGCCTTAGTTCTTTCGTAGGAGTCACACAGAGACTTGACCATCTGGCAGGCGGTGTAGCGCGCGATACGAGAGCTCGGATCAAACATGACAGGTCGAAGCCATCCGCCCTCGTCTAATGCCAGAAGACGCATGCCGTTTGAGAGAAGCATCTGCAAAAGAATATCATAAATTTTCTAAGATCAATACCCAGTCCACGTAGATAAATAATGGAAAATAATAATTCCAACAGACTTTATTCGTCTTTCACTCGCACAATATCGTAGCTGCGCATGCTGTGGCTAATCACTTGAAAAATCAATGCAGACCGACATAGCATTAAAATTATTATCTTAGACGACCAATTTGAAACTATAATAAAATTGAAAAACAATACGAAACAGTAACAGAAACTGAGCAGTATGAAAAATGTTCGTTTATGAGTTTACATCTGGTCGAATTTCAGCTTTGTACAGCTATTGTCATCATTTGTGTGAAGGTTTCTGATATAATACCATCAAAATAAGTGCTGCGTTGCACTGTATGCGGGCTAGCTATTTATGAATCGGAGTGAGAGATGTTGCCAAACCATCTTACCTTTTCCTTCCATTTCCCGACGTATTTATGAGCGAGGTGTAAGTCGCGCGGTGGTAGGGTGGTGTCGGCTGGCGGTATCTCACTCTTGGAGACGAGTTTCCGCCACTGCTTGTGAGGCACATTGCCCGCGAGCCACGCGGATAGGTCAACCACCATGTTGCCCGTGGTTGACTGAAGGACCGTTGGCGCGGGCGGGGTTGGAGGCGGGGTTTCCTGCTATAGAATAAAAAACCAAGTTAAAGTTGTACGCAAAGTTACTTCAAACTTCAATCATCTTCATTCAAATAAACTTTTACATGTGCTTTTGAATCGTCGGGTGAATCTACCGCTGGTTCGGAATGCCATTTCTACCGAGAAGAGCCAGCAAGTAACCAACATTTGCTAGAAAATTTCCATAACGTTCTCATAGGGGTGTGAAGTCCTTCTCTCCGCACTTAACCAGCGTGGACTGCAGGTTCCACAGTGTACAAGTGGAAGAGTACCTCAAAGAGTGCCATTCATGCAGTTAAGATTAATTATTATCTGCGTCGCGACGTAAGCGCCGCTATATTCACGTTATACAGTCACATAATAATAATAATTACATTACTGTGGTGTTCGGTAAAATTCATATGATATTATGATAACAGCACATTAAAATGTAATTAATCATCAATTAACATTAAAATCTTAAAAAAACTTAAAAACGCTATTTCTAGTATGGAAGTTTGTATGAAATACATAGTTGTGACGTCATCAAATTTCAATACACTTTTTTTCTTCATTCTACAGTATAAAATGGTTATCAAACTTAAAACTAACCAAGATTTAGGTCTTTTGGAAGACCGTCTATTTAATATAATCAGTGAGAAATAATTAATTTTTGATATAGGCTTCATCCCTATTCCCTGCAAGAGGCCTATGTCCAGTGGATGACTATCAGTCGGTGATAACAAAGACAATGTATGTAATGACAACGCATAGCCAAATGTTAAGTACAGCGGTTACTTATGTATATTTACATTGATGTTATTGTAAACGAATTATTGTAAAAGAGCAACCACCTAGTTTCTAGCTGATTCTTGTCGGTAGGAATGTCATTCTGAACCAGTGGTAGATTCACTAGACTATTTAAAAGCACTTCTTTAAGAGGATCGTCTAGTGACGAAACGCGACGCGCGTAGGTATTTTCAATAATGCTATCTGTTTCACAACGCTTCGCTGCCTTCTTCGTATCGTGCGATAGAGAGAGTTGCAAGTTCAGTAGGCATTTGCCTACATTTTATTCTTGAAATATTGTTTTGGGTGATAACGTTTTTACCCCCCCAAACGTTTACGAAATTAGACAATTTTGGTCTCATTAGATTCAGTACACCTTAATCTAGGCTCGTACGTTTTATTTTTTTTAGTATTTTAGTTTAGTTAAATTTAAAAAAATTAAAATACTCGAGGAAGTTTTTAGGTCAAAAATATGGATATTTAGACGCTAATAACTTTTAACATAAGCAATATTTCTTTAAAATTAAAACGTACGAGCATAGTTCTTCATTGTATCTGCAACATTTCTAAAAATTATGAAAATTGGACAACATTTACGGGAAGAAAAACGTTATCGCTTTTTGTATGAAAATTTACAACTAGACGATCCTCTTGTCGACTTGAATAAAAAAAGATTTGAATGTGAATAATAATGTAGGTTGCCTGGCAGAGATCACTTTAGTGATAAGGTCGCCTTTTTATTTGAAATTTTGTAATAATGTCCTTTATATATGTCATTTTTCTTTATGCAATAAAGTATTTAATAATAATAATAAATACCTTAACGTCCTTGGGCTGTTCCTCAGTGCCGGGCGCGGCGAAGGGCGCGGGCGCGGGCGCGGGCACCTCGGAAGTGTCGGCCGCCATCAGCTCTTGCATGTAGCGCAGACAAGGCAGCGCCACTTGTTGCAGCGCGAACTGGTGAGCTAAACATACCAAGAATCCCTATAGATTAAGGGCATATCCAGTATGGATGATTTGATATAGATTTGAATAACTCTCCAGAAGTTAAAACACTCTGTGTTTGTTTTTGCTACCTGTACATTTATTCCTGTAGCTACTTCACTGGTGTCTGTGTTTTGTATGCTATTTTAATAACTACAACTAAACTGTTTGGGCCTCAATAAATAAAACAAAAATAAATATGAAACTGAATATGAATTCTCTATGGCCACTCTGTAGGGTAAACATAAGATTTTACATGCCAATGCTAGTAGAATTGGCTACTTGACAGCTGTAACTATAAAATATGAAATATGTTAGATTTGGTAGCTTGTAGGTTGACAATAATTATGCAATATGTATTTTGCATTAAAATAAATTGTATATATTTTATTTACGCAAAACAAATTTGAGATTTTTTATCTGTGGATTGCAAGACCCGAAAGGCGGACGCCATTGATTTAGCATCGTGTGACGTCACAACTCTCAAACCACAGACAGGGTAATTTTTATCTCATACAAACGTCACTGTGAGGTCGTGTGTTATACCTATAAATCGTTTTCGTTTTGTTGAGAAAATTAACATAAAATATTTCGATTTGAGCTTGTGAAAGGTTTCACGAAATGGAGTCAGGCTATACAAAAGCTGATAGTGCAAATCTGCCTAAAGTCGATTCATTTATGGTTGCAAATTGATTTGCGTGTAATCCACAGTGTAATCCTAACTTTTGCTCTGCCGAGTTTCGTAATGTAAAAACTTCCATATAAGTACCGAAATAAACAAAGTAATATTACTTAGGTCTCGTGTTTAAGACCTAAGAAAGTACTGCTGTAAAGTGACAGAAAAATAATTTATTTTAATTTTATGTCATGTTTTATGAAGAAAATCATGTTCATTTTTGCTAGATCGAGTCTTAAGTTGATTTCTTCCTAATAACTACTAACATCAAAGTGGTCTTCACAAAGTAATATCGCAGATTTATCCGTTTTAAATTCCGGGTCTCGGCAGATTAGCTGTAACCACTGCTTTTGACGTTTATGACATACTATTGTATGTGTTTATATACAATTTGTCAGGATATTAATTAATTATTTTATTTATAGTATTTCTACACACGTCTTGTGGCTTGTAATTTTCACAATTTCATTAAAAAAGGTGTAAACTTTCCACTCGAAATTACTTAAGACTTGGAGCGTCGTAGTTAGCTTTGTTTTATTTAGAGCTATGACGTCACGCTAGCAAATGTCACGTGACCGGCTGTTTTCGCGCGAATTTAAAATTAATGTATTAAAAATGTAATTTTTTCTAATAAATAACGCTTTTTTTGAGAAAAAAATCATTGTAAGAGGTTTAAAATAAACCCACGTACATTTTAAAGTATTTTTCCGAAAACTGTCAAGTAGCCAATTCGAGCATCAAAATATCGACGTTAAATGAAGTAACTAAGTAAAATGGAATAGAGTTTCTTGATTCAAATACAAACTCACTACCATAGATTTTTTCTCAGGGGTTCTGGAGGTATGGACAAATTTCAGCCTTAGAACAACCCTGTTAAAGTCTATTTCACTTCAACACATTCCAGTCTACGTTGATGAAATTAAAATCTTACACAAACCCTACACATGCAATGATCGAACTTGCAAAAACGAATTACGTAAGGCAATACTTGATTAATACTTACAATTTGGTGAAGAAGTGTTGATGCCAGGAATGCCTTCCAACGCTTCCGGTTTTAGAATGGCTTGAGCTGCGGGCGGTATGCCCACCACTTCCGTCAGTTGAGGACAGCACCTACGCGAAATTACGATTAGTTTTTATAGTTTGTCCATTTAATTAATAGCTTTTTGAAGTTTGCATGCCTCTCATACTGAAGTGTGCGAGAGACAAACTATAGTGTCAAAGCAATAATAAAGGTATACAGATGACAAGTAATGGCGTATACTTACCATACCCATAACTTCACAGTACAACGCAGGCGAACTTCCCAACATTCTATAGAATCTTGAACTTTAACCAGCGAACCCAGAAGAAGTACCAGCGGTCGTACCTGAAATGGCAATAGTTTTTGTAACTCGACTCATTTACTCTAATTAACCAATCAACATAACAAAAACAAACAATGTGGTGCCGCTGGACACCCCATAAGATTATAGTTATTTGCGATATTTTATTTTAAAAAAAATTGCCTGTCATAGGGACTGCCGATAGAAGTGAAAAGGAATATTTAATTTTTTTTTTAAATAAAAAATAAAATAATTAAACTATAAACCTTATCACTAAGGCATTAAAGTTTAATTACGAATGTAGTATATTTATATTTAAGAATTTTTGTCTTCGTAACAACGCGAGCATGTCGGTGTACGCGAGCATGTCGCTCACGCGAATCCACAAGTTTACCCCCTACCAAAAAGTGCTCAACGCGGCTAAAGAAGTTTTCACTTCAAAAATTAAAACACACTTATAAATACAAATATGCAAATTTCGTTAGTGGGAATCGAGAATGCAACATATTACTAACGACGCGGCTTTTTTGCGGCGGACCTACTGAGACCTACTAAAATAATTACATAAAAGTTATCTATCTTTCTCCATCTATACCAGATAGATAGGAGATGGACAGAGTTATACGCTTTTTTGTCACGTACGATTTTTCCAGCCCGGCTTCGCGTTTCATCGTGCCAAAACGAACTAATTATTATTGTAAGGATTACTCACAGAGTTATTATGGTCCTGGGACGCCGCATGACCCATAAGCGATAGAGTAATCCTCTGCGACAGTAGGTTGCACAAGTGTTCCGTCTCCGGCAGGTTGTCGCGAGTCACCAGGCAGATCAGAGAGCGGACTTCCTCTTGACACTAAAGACAAGACATACATACTTATGTACGATGAACTTACTAGAAATATTGAAACAATAATATTGTGTCTGCCAAGCAAGTTTTTTTTTAAGATACAGAGAATGCGTATCGGAGAAATCTTTTTAAGATACCCAAGTTGCTAGGGTAGAATTCATGTTTTGTAGGATTTTTACCTACTTAAACCCCCAAGGTGGCCCCACCCTGAGCGAATATAATCCCTATAGAAATGATCCTGTGAAATAAGGTCTTATTGAAGGCTATTACAAACGAAAATAACGGTGTCTCCCTTACGAGATGCCCGTTGGGCTCGTCCCGGAATCCCAAGAAAACCCCTACCAATATACAATTTATGGATAAGGATCACTATTTGAGCTGAAATTAATTATGAATGAATGAAATGACTTTATTGCACACCAAGTAGTTACAGAGAAGAAAATCATAATATATAATTGTAAAACTAACTGAAATAGGTGCAAAGGCGGCCTTATTGCTATGAGCAATCTCGTCCAGGCAACCCTTGGCTAGATATACCAGTGACATACCTGCGGGGTGCCGCGGTGCAAGTTGTGATGTACGAGCTCGTGCACGAGACCGAACCGGCACAGACGCGCGCGGTGCTCGCGCTGCGACGCCAACGCACGCAGCAACGTGAGGCATTGCTCCGCGCACGCTAGCGAGCAACCGTAGCACGCTCCTCCACTCTCTGTATATAAAAATAGATAAATAAAATGAGCAAGTCAATTTAAGTGAGTCTTTCAATGCGTTTTTAAAATCCTTTTTACAGCGCATTAACCTCCAGTATGCCTTCAAAATGCCAGACCATGTAAAAAAAAACCTTGGGCTTGCCGTGACCACGCCGGTACTTGACGAGATTAGAAGCGTGATCACGCCTTCAGCGCAATTCTATGTTTTTACGTATATATTTCTGTGACACACTATGAACTAGCGACTGTTATCGAATGTCAGATAACTAATGAAAGTAATTTACAATAGTTTTTTAATAAGAGTATAAAGAAATAATAAATTTTCGGTTAAAAGATCGCCATTCAAGTTAAATCACGATGTACCTACAGCCAAATTTGATCGTAATTGTGAAATCTGTAAGACAGATTTTGCAAAATCTCATCGTCATCGTATGATCACTACTGGGCTGATGATGATTATTATGGATGATGACAATAAGAGACTTACTCTTGTTGTCATCATCGCCGCGGTCTTGCACCACTTGAATCCAACGGCTCCCAGCGACTCGCTTTATAGTGTCGATCCGCCTGTCTGAGCTTTATATCAATATTATGTGAGTCAGCAAGTTTCTCTTTTTACCTTTCGTAACGTCGCCATCATAATTCTGCAGAAGACCAGCATACACAGGCAAAGTGTCTCCTTTGAGCTGCTCGCTCTGTGACCTGTCGTAAGCCACTAATTCTTTCCTGCGAACACATTTTTCAGAGTGTCAATTTTCACCTACACTCAATAGCAGAGAAACTATTTCATACTATAAGGCTAATGCAATGGTATAGGCGTACATAATTAAAAGTTGATCAACAAATAAGAGTTATGAATCCACGAAGCTGATACATCTCTTGCAATATTGGATAGATTAATTCGCTATAATCCGCCACAGAAGATAAATCTATGTGGTACAGTGCGTATCTTGTACTGGGCTGGAAGTACAAGATACTCACTGTACCACATAGATTTACCTTCTGTGACGGTTTATAACGAATTAAACTTCTAGTTTTTTCAATCTCTTGCAATATTTACCTGCAAGCCAAAACCTTCTGTATGATCTTGGACAAGTCCTCGAAATGCCCCTTGCTCTCGACGCAGTACTTGTGAGCGAGCGTTTGTATGACGCGGTTGATTTGCGCGCCGCCGAACGCTCCGCCCGCGCCATTACTGTTCTCATCCGGCCGACCTTCCACACGATGCTCACTGATTTTGTGCACTAACGACTGAAAATGGATTGGAACATGAATCCTAAACAATTTACATTAAATTTGTAACTTTATATTCGACAAGGTTTACTTTTAGACCTGAACTCGAAGCATCGGGATTTAATCAAGATAAGGGATCCAGATCATCCGAACCGATATCGGAGATCGGTCCGATAATCTGATACCAATATCGGGGCAAGTAAAATGTATTAACTACATCGGAGCGGACAATCTAAAAGGCAGGTAGGTATATAATTCATACATTTTACTTGCCCCGATTTCGGTATCGGATCCGATATCCGATATCGGATCGGACAATCTGGAAACGCTCTTAGCGCGGAGCTAACTATACCACATTGAACATACCTCTAGCACAGGTTTGTTAGCAATAAGCTGTCGGTAAACTCGATCAGCCTTATCGAGCAGCGCGCCGATAGTTTGCACCATCTTCTTCCGCTCCTCATCGTTTTCGATCGTATCGACCGCGCAACACGGACGAGCCGTCAACGTGTAGTCGAATTTGGCGTACTTGCAGAAACCGCACGCGTGACATAGGAAGGGGTCTTTTTCGTCGTAGTTTATGGCCCTAAAAAATAAATTTATTATTTTTTAACTAGCTGATGCCCGCGACTTCGTCCGCGTGGATCGAGGTTTTTCGTTTCCCACGGGAACTCCTTAATTTTCCGGGATAAAAAGTAGCCTATGTGTTATTCCAGACTATAATCTATCTCTGTGCCAAATTTCATCCAGATCCGTTCAGCCGTTGGGGCGTGATTGAGTAACAAACATCCATCCATACATCCATCCAAACTTTCGCATTTATAATATTTATATTTGATGTAACTGGACAAAACCGCTCATTTTATTTTTGATAGTAAAAAATACAGTAAAGTAGCAATTTGTCGAACTAAACTCTTTGTACAAAAAGAATTTTTGAAAAATTTAATATTGTGCAACACACAATGAGTGCTACGAGCGTCACGTGACCCGCTCGGTCAGCCGCGACAAGGGCGGCGCTACTAATTGATCGCAAAATTTTCTAAATAATAATTTCTCGATTTTTTATTTTTTATTTAAGGATAAATGGTAGAAATAAATTGTACTGTTTATTGCGAATCACCTCAATGTGGCCCTAAAACCACTATTTCACCGTGTAGATAATATGGCTAAATATTGTATTGTCCACATTCTCTCAACTAAACAAAATAAATAGCACTAATTCCCTTGCTGTCCTTTTCTGCAGGGAGTAATCAGAAGGAAGCAATAAATTAATCTTAGGTATACAGAGAAAATAGAATGGAAGCAAATATGGTGGAACGTACCGGCATTTGTGGCATTGGAACACGTTTTCACCGCAATTGGCGCAAACGCCGGGATTTGCTGGCACCGACTGAGAGCACCGTGGACATTGCAAGGACTCTCCTAAGAATAGAGAAATACGACATTATAGGAATGAAACATTTCAATACAGTAGAATATTACTTTAGAGAATTTTTTGGTACCTGTAGCTTGTTGATTCTCATAGAACTCTGCATATTCCATCATAAGGTTACAGGCGACGATCGGTAGCGGGAAATCCACTCGTACTTCAGACTGTCCAGACTGTAGTTGGACGCGTTTAGCTTTATGCCACATGCCTGTTAATCATAATATTCAGTCACTGTATATTATAATCTTTAGACACGACCAATAATATTAACTCTCTTGTATATTTATTAAGAAATAAGTGACATAATTGCAGTTTAATGTATTGCAAATCAAGACAAAATAAAAAAAACTTTCGTACTTGGTTTCGGATCTACTATTAAATTCACCATGTATGAAATCCACCCCAGAATTGTCTTTACAGGGCCCCACCCACATATTGTAGAGCAATTTTAGAACATGAATGTAATGAAAATGAGTAGGTATACACAATATTACATACACGATTCGAGCTCTTTACTTACGGTAACGCAAGTAAAGAGGTCGAATCGTGAAACGACAATAGGGAGCGTATTTGACACCTATGTCGCGGTATCTAAAACGCGTTTTTAATAGACGTTTGTGATATCATTCTGGGTAATACAGCAGCCGGTTTGTAACCACACCGCTATACTATTTAACAAAAATTTTGTAGAAGTTATTTCTAAACAAAAAAAAATATTTTACCTACAGTAACCAGTGAGAAAAAGTAGTTTTTTTTATCACTGAGTGAGCAAAAACGACTTTTGATCACTGGTTTTAAGCAGTAAAGGCGTCCTTTTTGAGCTATTGAGGTGAAAATTGTATTGTGTCTGCTTATTTTTTACAAACGAACGAGTTATTTTAAATGTAGGAAATCTTTTTTATTGTCATTCAAAAAGTGTACAGTGTACCAAATTTGAATTGAATGGTAGAAACTAACCTGGCTTGTTCTTAAGCTCTTGAACGGCTTGCACGGTTCTGTTATTGTAGTAGAAGTTGATGGTGCGCACCATCTTGCTCCGCTTGATGTCTCCGATGCGCAGGCTGATGCGACTGATCATGTGACTGTTGACCAGTTTGACGATCTGAGTCGTCGTCGTGAACTTGGAGTCGATCTGCGGCAGTTATATGCGATTAGCTCTTATATGGTCGGGCCAAGGCTATAGTGGCTACGTTTTTGAAGACAACTGCCTCCAAACGACTTATTGCAATCCGGTACGAAACCGTGTAGAAACCGATTATCCTAACAGTTTAGCCTGCTACCATCTAAGATTCCATCATCACTTACTATCCAGGTGAAAAGTAGTCAAGGGCTAAAATATAAAAATATAACCCTCTCTTTGTTATTATGGGAATGAGGGAAAAATAATCTATGTACCAGCTTCAGTCGATTTATTATAAAACACCTTCCAGCATTTCAAATAAATTATATACTCTTTGAGTAGTCAAATACCCACCAGTCTGCCAGTGTTCTATTTATATATAAAAAGAACAAAAAGGTCGTGCCAAGTTCGAAATGCGAGCTTATAAACTTCATAGTCAGACTTGCGCTGGGTCCGAAAGACCAAGAGGAAACTATGAGCCCTGAGCTCACATTTATAGAACCAAAAGTGGACACCCTTATGGCTCATTTGTAACCTAACTAGATGACGCCCGCGACTTCGTCCAAGTGGATTAATTTTTTTAGATTCCCGGAGGAAATCCTTAATTTTCCGGGATAAATTTCTTTCCCCGGGATGTAACCTTCCCCTATACCAAATTTCATCAAAATCCGTTAAAAAGATGGACCGTTAAAGCGTAGCAGACCGACAGACACTTTCGCATTTATACTATTAGTATGGATATCACATCTAAGCGATAACAAACCTTGATAGTAGGCAGCTTGATAGTGGCCATAGGGACCTCAGGGTTGTTGCACACGAGGCACGGGTCAGACTCCAGGTAGTAGCCGTCGAGCTCCACATAAGCGCCAAGAGCGGCGTATAAAGCCGCGTTGCCGTGCGATGAGAGGAGTTCGTTCTGGTTGCGCAGGAGTTCTACCGCGCTGCCGATGTAGTTCTGTACAAAAGGAGGATATTTCTGAATGAATGGATGAATTTTGCAGTCGCCAGCGATTATTTGCTTCTTAAATGTCGATGAGCTTGCTAATAAAAGGAACAAAACAATCAAGGGCAGCAGATCAAAAGGTGGACAGACAAAATTGCGTTCATCAAGGTAAGAGAAGAGTGGAATAGTTAGTAAAGGCGCCATTAAGGATGTCTCATGGTGTTTTAATAATGTAAGATAATAATAAGTATTAGACTAGCACTTTGCGAGATACGTTCCTAATACTCGTATATGCTCGAAATTTGTAATTAAATTAATAGATTTGTACACCATTTGTGGTAGAATAGACGATACCTGCTGTAAAACTAACATCTAAGTACATATCTAACTGTATTCACAAATAAATAATTTTGATTTGACTGTTAGAACACCTTGCCCGAAGGGCAAATGGAATAATCAAATTATATAAATAACAAAAGAGTATGATTGTGATTGTGATGTCGGGTAATTTTCTCAAAGTCTATACATTATATCCTATCTTAATTAGAAGATTTTCTTCAAATTACTTACCTCTGTATCGATGTTGGGCGTCTTGAGTGTGAAGTATCCCAGTAGGTCCACAAATTGAGCGGCCTTGCGGCCATATTGCGGCAAAGTTGGCCACAGACCCCACAATAGTGATACCAGGGATGCTTGCTCGGTTTGCGAACAGTTGCTAGACACAAATGGTAACATTTTGTTAGCGGTTATACAGATTTGGAGATGAAACTACGTAATCTTTATTTACAAAGTTATAATTGATGCCTGGCACTTCTGAATTTCGATTCCTGTTGTTTCAAATCATTTTTGCTACGTACAAGTAAATATGTACAAATATTATAACTGCGAAAGTTTGGATGTTTGGATGGATGAATGTTTGTTACTCAACCACCCCAAAAGTGCTGAATGGATCTGGCTGAAATGTGGCACAGATATAGATTATAGTCTGGAATAACACATATTATGCTACTTTTTAACCCGGAAAATTTAAGAGCTCCCGCGAGAACCAAGAAATCTCAAACCACGCGGACGATGTCGCGGGCATCAGCTAGTAGTGAAATAAGCTTTAACCTACTGTGATACAAAAAAAAAGAGACTGTGCCAGGAGCAGATAAACAAATTGCTTACTATTTTGATACTTGATTGATTGCAAAACTCTGGTGGTAGTAGTTACTTCACAACATATGATTCCACCTGCTCATTTGCTCACAATATACTTAGATATAACTTTTAATCGCAGTTATGTACTTACTTATAGATAGCGAGAAGCAACGCGTGCGCTTGCCAACGAACTGCCGTGGAATTGGTTTCAAGCAAGAACGCTTTCACGAACAAATTCAATTCTTCCTGGGAGACCTGACAATAGATAAAATAAATTAGTACAAGATCTTGGACGAATTAACCACGGGAGGCGTGCTCTCTAGCCACCAACTTTGCAGTTTCGCTATTGATTATGATATTGTGTCATAGTGATTGACTTTTGAGAATGACACGGCACTTTCCCCTCGCCCCGCAAAAGTTAGTCGAACGTGATTTCGTTCCCATTAGTATATCCCATTAATATCAATTAAATTTTAGGAAATTGTTACACGCATTATTTTTACTCACGTAAGTTGCTTACATGGCTAACTTAAGAAATGTAAACAGTCGAATAGAGTTGCGTATCATTTGTGCCTGTTAGTTATGTACGTTACTTACGGAAGCTATTTAAGTAAAAACGTACAAGGGTACTTTGTCTTAAGGGTCACACCTACCTGTTTGAGTATTTGCTGCACAAGTTGCGGCACTCTCTGCTCCTGGAATTTGGAGCCGTCGGATACGAAGACGTCACTTTCAGCGCTACGCTCGCGTTCCGACCATTCGGATGCATTCTGTACGAGATATAATTCAATTCAATTTTCATCATTATATTATATCAATTTTCAACTTACGGTAGTGCTACTCAATTTTCATCATTATATTATATGATGTATCCATTTTTAATACACATAATGCTATTTGCAGCATCAAAAAACATGTGTTTTGTGTGCAATATGAGGCATTTATGAAAACGAAGACGTAGAAGTCAGTACTATATATTAAATCTTCTTTACTGTATGTACAGTGAGCGCCGCGTGCGTCTGCAAACGGCGCATAGATCGAATAGCCAGCTAAGGGATTCGTGCCACTCCGAGCAACGTGTGCTTTATACGCGCTTTGTTTTCTTCTCTGGTATTGGGAAGCTGACCAAGTCCATTGCAGCGAAAACGTGGACAAATGAGTACTAGAATCATGTCGTTACTGAGGGAAAACCACCTTACCTGTTACCTTTCCCAGTGGCAAGGGTCACTGGTAGAGATCTCTTATAGAGATAAGTGCTTCCTTGGCCACTATGTTTCTGGTTTTCTAAGTATTTAATAAAGTTTTTGGTACAAAAAAAAATGAAAAAGAAAAATATATGTCACTAACCTTATCCTGTATAGCTTTCTGCGCGGCGGGCGCTGCGGGCGCGGCGGAGGAGGGCGCGGCGGAGGCGGGCGCGGGAGGGGGAGGGGTGGGGGTGGGCGCGCACAACGCCGCCTGCAGCAGCTGCAGTACAGTGGGTGCCACGTGCGGGTGCAGACGTCTGGCGGACTTCACCAGCCAGCCGAGGGTTTCGCGGCGCTCCGAGCAACATGTGTGCTGCCAGTTGCCCGTGCGTGCTGTTACGATCTCCGCACACGCCTATGACAAATTACGTTAATTACTGAGCGGTACTAAGTGTACACCACAGTAATATGGAAATAATAAGGATGATGATGCCTATATCAATATTGAGTTGTCATCATCCCTATTACGCAAATGACGCAACTACCCCTCACGTAAGACTCTCTACTAATATTATAAATGCGAAAGTTTGGATGGATGTATTGATGTTTGTTACTCAATCACGCTAGAACGGCTAAAAGCATCTGGATGAAATTTGGCACAGAGAAAGTTTATAGTCTGGAATGACATGTAGACTACATTTTTTCCGGAAAATTAAGAGTTCCCGCGGGAACAAAAGAACCTCAATCCACGAGGACGAAGGTCGCGGGCATCAGCTAGTACTCCATAAATCGTAGAAATTCTTTGGTAACGTTTAAAACGGCGTCGATAATAGTATCGATAACGATACTCTAAAATCTAAAATGTTTCACACACGAGATGAAAATTAAATTATAACAATATTATAATAAATAAGTATAACAATAATAGGTTACCTTCAAATGTTCCATAAGTCGCACCAGCTTGTCGTAAGCTGGATCGGTGCCGAGCAACGCCCGCGCGGCGTTCAGATGCGTGTCGAGTGCGTGCACGTCCCGCAGTTGGCGGTAACGTTCGCGCGTGCCACAAAGCAGCAGTAACAGCTTACGCACTTGTTTCCTACGAGGGATAACAAAATGTAACGTTTGGGTCAAAAACAAATCAGCATGATAGTCGTCAAGCGAAAGACTACCACACAATAAAAAAAAATAAAAAAATAAGAAATATGGTTAATTCAAATATAAAAAAATTATATCATCTTGACTGGTGATTGGGATCCGAGGCCCAATTGTCTACGCCAATCTTAATCATTTGACAGCTTTAAACTTATTACTCGAACTGTTTAAGAAGTTCATACATGCTTTTTGACATGTACGCATCTATGACCTCCTTAAACAGTTCGAATTATACGTTTGACAAACGTTTACGATTACTTTACACAATCGGGGGTCTGATTTCATTGGGCAAATCATTTGCGCAATTATGTTTATTTAATTATCATTGTTTACCTGAGCGGCGTCTGTTGGTTCATCATATATTCGCAGAGCAGCGTCCGCCAGCGAGCGTCGAAGTGTTTGGGGTCACAATGCTTATGGATCTGGCAGGGCAGGCGGAGAGCCATCTCCATCACCAGTTGAGGGTAGTTATCAAACACGTCCAGAGCATGACCTGCCACAAAAGATATTAAATCTAGCTTGATAGTAGATATGAAAAAAACTATCCCAAAGTGGTACAAAAGGAACCCTTATTAACTCTGGTGCAGAAGACTTTAATGAGCTGTGATATGAAAATAAAGCGATCGTATTGGTGGGTTACACGAACATCACACATCATTCATCATTTGCATCACAAAAGCCTAAATATGTTCATATTGAGTCCAAACTAGCAGCAAGAGCTGAAGTTTGGGAGCTCAACTGTTGTCCAAGTCACATACATGGTTCTTTTCATTCCAACAAGCCAAGAAATTTTTATTTCCCCCATAGAAAGGCAAGAATCCACTACAAGTAAGTGTATATCTCTTAAACATAATTTGAAATGCACTGATAAAAATAAAATTATTAACTTACTTTTAACATATTCTTTAACAAAGAATGGTTGCATGTCTGGCAGAGGCTGAGGAGGCTGCGGTTTCAATAGCTGTTGTCCTGTTGTTGTGGTGCCAGTACCTTGAGATATAAACATGTGATTACAGTAATGGTATGGTTCAACCAAAATGTTAGATTCGCTTCCCGACACATGTCAGTGTTTGTCGCACTTTTACATTTCCCTACCGATTACAGTAATTAGGGTAAAATTTCGTTATCTAGAAAAGAATAGCTAAAGATAACCTGTTGAGTTGTTAATAGAACATAATTCTTTTTGTGCGATAAAATGCGTGAGCCTGGTCTGGAGAAATCGTGCGTGACAAGAAAGCGTTAAACTCTGTTTCCCCCTCCCTCTAATATAGACGGAGAGAGACAGTGAACATGTTTGTGATTAAGATGTTATATTTCACGAAGGTGGTTTGCCTATGTTTGCATGTACGCATAGAAAAATTGTTCTAGTGTCTCTCTAGAGCGATTTCTCGACCTCGCAAACTAACACAATGTATACGTATGCACTGCCACAGACATAGGCAAACCGCCTTCGTGAAATATATCAACGTATACAACGACAAACAAAGGCTTTAAAGAGAAAAGGCCACCTCCTTGGCGCATTGTAGAACACTGTTGTCTTAACGTGCGGGTTGAATCCCCAGCAGGTTCAATTTGGGAAGTAATAATTTCTGAATTGACCCTGGTCTGGCCTGGTGGAAGGCTTCGGCCGTGGCTAGTTACCGCCCTACCGGCAAAGACGTGCCGCCAAGCTATTAAGCGTTCCGGTACAATATGGTATAATATAACAATAAGGTATAATAAGGGTTTAATATAACTGCCATGCCCCTAACAGGTCAGCCCGCTACCATCTTAGACTGCATCATCACTTACCATCAGGTGAGATCGCAGTCAAGAGCTAACTTGTATACTAATATTATAAATGCGAAAGTGTTTTTTGTTGGTTTATTGGTTTGTCCTTCAACCACGCCGCAACGGAGCAACGGGTCGACGTGATTTTTGGTATAGTTGAGGACCTGGAGAGTGACATAGGCTACTTTTTATCCCGGAAAATTAAGGAGCTCTTGCGGGAATTAAAAAAACTCGCGGGCATCAGCTAGTAGTAAATAAAAAAAAAGATTGTATGGGATAAACTCACTGGCAGTCTTCTCCTTCCAGTAGGGCAGCAACGCAGCCAGCACGTTGTAGCAGTGTTTGGGCGCGCCGGCTCGAACGAGCGCGGCGGCGGCCAGCCGCGACACGTGCGCGGCGCACGCGGCGCCCGACGACTCACGCGAGGCTGCGTTGCCCGAACTACCACCGCCAGCGCCGCACGTCTTCCAACGAGCCATTAGTACACCTGGGGGTAGAACACCCGTTCTTAGAAACCATATTACACGGTTTAACCAAATTGAACTTTGTATGGCATAACTAGTCAAATCAGCGACTTTTTTCAAACGTAAATACGCGTGCTTAGTATGGGATTTTGTATGAAGTATTGAATAGTGACGTCATCAAAGTTCGACGCACATTTTTACTCTAATCGATAGTTTAAAATAGTTATTCAACATAAAACTAACAGGGGACGTGGATATTACGACTTTTATCTACACTAATGTTATAACATTCTACTTATGTTTCCAATACTTGACTTATAATTACTACTGTTATAGCGCAGATAACAAAACACTCAATTTAAGCAATTTCACATGATGGTATAATATCCACATCGATATCGTAAAATCTCGTTATAACATCAATAAAACGCGACCAATTAACCTGGCGAGCCTTATGTCAAAATCCTCATACAAGTTGTATAAAATTTTGATATTAGGCTGGCTTTTGAAAACAGTTGGGTTATACGTGAAAACTTCGTCGAAACTACTAAACTTACATAAACAAAACTCTTTGGTAAGATCTTGTGCCAATTAAATAAAAAACGAACAGCGCGCGCTCGCTCCTGATTGGCCCTGCGCGCGCAGCTGCGCTCTCATTGGTTAGATTTTAATGGCGGCAAGTTCACTGTGACAATACACGTATGCGATAAACTATTGTCAGCTTTTACTCTTGTTGTTTGATAAATTGCATTAGTGAAGATAAAGTAGTGTATGCAACTGCATATAACACGGGTATTAAAACACTCGTTACTATTATGAAACTCGCTGCGCTCGTTTCATAAACTCACACTCGTGTTTTAATACCCTTCATTATATGACAGTTGCATAAACTACTATTAGGAGATCCTCTATTTAATAATAACTAAACAATAATTTATTTGAATAGTTCTCAAACACCCAATTAAAGGCAATAATAATGCATTTTATTTCACTTCAGATGGTTCAATTCGGTTGTATAAAATAATGTTTCTTCAATGGCAGAAGTTAACTGTGTAATATGGCTGTAATGGTTTCTGAGATCTAAGCTCCCACCTAATTTTAACAAAAGTCTTCTATAAGTTGCTTTGACGAAGTTAGCTAAGGCAAGCAAACAAAATTTACACCCTTCGCGAGAACACACATGGCAGATCAGTTTATGACCTTTTGTCTTGGGCTTGCTGTGTTAAAAATGCTTTGCTAGAAAAGTGGTTTTCTTGAGGAAATCAGTTCTGCTACCCAACACTTCATGGTGAACTAAAGGTAAATTAGACAGATGGACACAGATGGACACAGAGGATAGAGGATTATAACAAAATATACTTACTGAGCAGACGCATGATGACTAACTGCAGTTCCCTCCTATTAGTACGCTCATACACATCTATATGCGCGGCCAAATGTTCGAGCCTCATGATCGCGAGCTGCAACTGTCGCTCCGATTTCTCGCCACTTGTGCCTTCCTCGGGTTGGATGCCCAGTTCTGCTACTAACATCTCGAGTAACCGCTCGAGGACCGCTCGGTCACCTTCGACGCTCGAGTCCAAATCACCGGCTAACATTAGCACAACCTATTGGATTTTAAAACAAAAACGAAATTAAAGGTCTTGAAAGTCACAAGTCAAAAAACGTTTTTTTCATATTGACCATTTTTAGTGCGGATACATAAGCCTTTTATCACTGCGCAACCTAGGCACATTATTATGGCTTATGCTCATGACTTATGTTTATGATATAAGGGTGTATTCCGACTATTAAGAATACGTTGTAAGCATGACATGAAGGTGTACTTTGTAGGTACTTATCTAAATCTAAACTAATATAACTAAAAAGGAAAGATTTGTTTGTTTGTTTATTTGTTTGTTTGTAATGGATAAACTCAAAAACTACTAAACCGATTTTAAAAATTCTTTCACTTATAGTAAGCAATCTAAACTAATATTATAAAAAGGAAAGATTTGTTTGTTTGTTTGTTTGTTTATTTGTTTGTTTGTTTGTTTGTTTGTAATGGATAAACTCAAAAACTACTAAACCGATTTCAAAAATTCTTTCACTTATAGTAAGCTACATTATCAGCGAGTAACATAGGCCATATTTATTTCTTAAAAAATTAGAGATTCCTACTAAAATTGCAATAATGTGAATTAAGTCGGAAAAAATCGTTTCATCTGAGCGCTTCCGGGGCGTGCGCTGCGTAAATAGTAAAAGGTACACGAAAACAATGTGTGGTGGAATTGTTCCTCTTAAAAAGTTCTAAAAAAAAAGTCCGCGATAGCATATATCTATCTCTTATGGTTGTCTCACAATAAACATTTTTATGATTTTCAAATAAAATCTAAAACAAAGCTTTACTTTCGAAGGTGTTTTGACTGACATAGTATTAATCCTTATCAAAATAAAATTTTTGATCGTCTCAAGTATTTAATATAGACCAAATTCGCCCTGTAGACCATTTAATAGGATGAATATCTTAGAAGAAATCATGGAAATAAAGTAACGCGCAAGAGAAATAGGCGCGCCCGCGACCAGCAGTGGCAGGCGGGGTTGTGCTTCAGTGCCGACTGGCTATTATTGGGAATGGACTATTATGATGATTAGTGCTACCCGTGCGAAGCCGGGGCGGACCGCTAGTTTTGAATAAATATGTTTTGAGTTTGACTTTGATATACTTTCATAATATTGACTTAAATTTTTAATGTTTCGAGACAAATTAAGGTTTGGGTGATCACCATAGGAAAGTGTGAATTTCGCACAAACAATTTTACTCAAAAAAGGGCTGTGTTGATCCTAAAAATATAATAAATGTGAAAGTTTGGATATTTGTATTTTGTAAGTTCGTGTGTTTGTTACTCCTTCGCGTCGTAATGATTGTACAGATTTGAGTCTGTCAAATGTCTTAAGACGGTTAATTCTGGTTATAAGCCTTATAACTTGAATTAACCGTCTTAAGACTACATAGACTACATTTTATCCTGGAAAATTAAGGGTCCCAACACCAAAAACCGCCACGCGGAGCATCATCTAGTATAAAATAAAGGACTTCTCACCTGTACAAACGGTATAACACGTATACCAGGTAAACTCCTCAGGGTCGGCAAAGTGTCGAGAGCTGCCGATAGCAAAGTCAAACGCAGTGCGTGCAGTTTGCGCGTTTCGTTTTCTACTTCCACTGTGCGGGGGGTCGATGCCACTTGCTGGGACGAGCCTGACGGACCTGCAATCCAAAAGCATATGATGATCTTATTGTGTCCAGTTCATCTCGTTTTATATTACCTAAAGCCAACGGTACTTCAAAATAATGAGGTGATACAACGCATTTTGTTAAATACACTTTATACTACACCCGCTCGGAAAGTACCCTCTTGCTTTTGTCAAAACGAGGTAGAAAGTACGTCATTGCTACAAACCAATTAAGCGGGAGGAAAAGATGTATGAAATTTCATTTCTAACGTGCTAAGCGGGGAGAAAACTGTATGAAAATCCATTTCTAACGCGCTGTTGTTTTTTAATTTTAAGTAAATATGGTATGGACGTTGAGAATTTGGATGTCTTACCTTAAGGAAATATAATATTAGAAGCAGCTTCACCATATTTGACATAGAAAAGTCAAATAATATGGTGAATGTCGATTGTCGACATCGACGTCGATAGTCGATATCGATATCCGATATTGATAGTCGATATCGATATCGATGTCGATTGTCGGTATCGATGTCGATTGTCGGTATCGATGTCGATTGTCGATATCGATGTCGATTGTCGATATCGAAATCTATATTGAAATAATCCTCAAAATGTAGTATAGTTGTGATAGTGAAGCTTCGAATGAAGCGACTCATATAGTTATGATAGAACGTCATTTTTTTTTAATTTTTTTTTTAAATTTTTTGAAAACAATACGTTAGAAATTAAAGCTAGCTAGCCTAACCTAATTAAGGACTATTAACTATTAACCTAAACCGTTTTTTTTTCTTTTTTTTTCTCTTTTCTTTTCTTTTTTTTTCTTTCTTTTTTTTGTTTTTTTTGTTTGTTTTTTTGTTTGTTTTTTTTTTTCTTTTTTTTTCTTATGTCCTAATTAAGGACTATTAACTATTATTAACTATTAACCTAAACCTTTTTTTTTTTTTTTTTTTTTTTTTTTTTATGTTTCTGTATTTTGAATATGGGTTTTTAAAATTGCCTGAAATAAAAAATATTTATTTTATTTATTATTTTAGACCTTTGTAAGTTCGTTTAATCACTAATTATCGCTTATTTTCCTCGCAGGTGTAGTATAAAGCACTATGTATCACTCGGTAGAAAGTACGATTCCTACCTCGCGTGTATTGCGGCCCTTCGGCTACGCCTCGGGCCTTAAACTACACCCTCGATAGTAATCGGTCACTTTCTCCCCTCGGTGAACAATGTACTATTAATGAACATAACAACTGAAGATACATATTATGTTATACAACCCGAAATATGCTACATTGTGGATGTTTACAATAACTATAATATTAAGGTTCAATAAACATCACTAGTTATGTATAAGGAGGATCCCAGAATAAATCTGAGATTTGCTAAAAAAATATGCTTGAACAAACTATGTGTTATGTTTTATGTGAAAAAGTGTTAATAGAAAGCTATGGATGAACGTATTGCCGCGTCGAAGTGTTAGTGAGCAATATGAAAGAGCAACGGCGAACTTCCATACATCAATATTATTAAGAAAAAATAATTATGTACACGTGTGCAAAAAATATGGTATTATAAGCGTCGAATATGAAGCTCACAGCAGCTAGAATTTTTTTTTAAGAGCCTAGAAAAAAAAGATATTTGGTTTTAAAGTTTAGTAGGTTATGTGGTAATGTCACTTCTAAAAATGACAACCGGAAGAAAGCTACAAAAACAAAGACAGATGACAACCACAGACCAGTAAAACATTCGGCACAACATCAGTGCTGCCATAATATTCTTTCAATTATTACCATTCTGTTAGAGATTATTAAATAATGTATGCAAGAAAATTCACTTAAATAATATAAGATACACTAAAAAAAAGAGCAATACTATTATTTATGCAAACATTAATCAGACGAAATAATTTGAATTTTTAAAACGATATAAAATAATCTACTAATTCAGATTTATTCTAGCTACTAGGTAGATTATACATAAAATGGTAACACTAAACTGAGAAACGGGAAATTAATAATCTAAAAAGATTCTCTAAATATTTTATTTTCTTACCTAGGTTCAATTAATTAAGGTGAATACTTGATAAAATTTAAGAAAATAAGCAAATTAGTTTCGTCTTTACCTTACTTGTGTACAATCAAGATTTATTAAATGTGGTCAATAATAATTTCGCCGTTGCTCTTTCTAAGGATGGATTGATCGAACGCATTAATAAACAATGTCAAAGCATTAGTAAACAATAACAGAAATGTAAACAAGATAGCTTCGAACAGATGCGTAAGCTACGCACTATGCCAGGCGTTCGTGGTACTTATAATCAATCTAGGCGCTGTTTCAAAGGCTGTTGAGATTTGTTTACCTTTTAAGTATGCTAAAGAAAAATAGATAATACTAGCCTGCAACAGCAGAGGTAACATCCATAGCGGTGGTGCAGGAAGTGCCGGTTGGCGCTGACACCATCTCGCCTACAACACACACTACGCTCACTCACACATACTGTATCAAGACAAAGTTACGGTGTAACTTTTCGTTCGACTGAGCAAATATTGTGCTTTACAAACTACTCTAGCAAACCTCAATACATACTAATACTAGCCCCATATAACACAGCTTAAAAAAACGGGATTTTTCGGAATCAACATGTCGAGAACCCTCGGTGATTATACCAATTTCTCGAGTAATTTGTAAAGCCCATGATTTTTTGCTTTGAATTGAATTTCTATGATGCAAAGCAGGCTTTTGCAAAATAAGTATCTAGTCCTTTTCAAATAGTTCTTTCGTAAGGAGGAAAAGCTCTATGGATGTCGCTTCCGTTTCATCTATCTAAAATTTAATAAAGGGTAAGATACACAATCATTGGCAACCTAAGCGATTTCTCTAGAACTTTTGGCATTTTAATGTTGCCTACTATTAAAACTACTACTATATTACACTTTCTTTTTAAATAAAATCGAGGTTACAATAACGCTGGTCACATGAACTTACCGTAAGCACTGCTCCGTCCAGAGACTCCCCCAATGCTTTCCGCGGCTGATCCGCCGCTGTCGGAAGCGGCCGATCCTCCAGCCTCGGCTGGTGACGTACGCAATGTGCTCCCGTCTGTGGCGGCGGTGCTGCCTTCGTCGTCAGATCTATGTATACAATAATATACGTGAGTTGAAGACATAATACTATTTAGCGTTCCGGTACGATGCAGTGTAGAAACCGACTAGGGGTATCAGGTTAGCCCGCTACCATCTTAGACGGCATCGTCACTTACCATCAGGTGAGATCGCAGTCAAGGGCTAAAAAGTGCAGGGTAGTGGAAGTCAAGGGTAGTGGAATAAAAAAAACGTCTACATGAAAAAGTTATGTTATTCATGTGATCTCATCGTTTTAACTAATGATGGTCCACAACTGGTCTATTGTGAAGATATATCTCCGATTGCGACTAAATCGCGTGCGTAACACGCCTTTCTTGCATTAGTAGAGTAGCGCTATTGCTAACTTCAAGCCTGTACCATCTCTAGACTCTATGCGTATGAGTACGCAGTGTGGGCGTTTGCACAGGCCCGGGCGTGTCTTTCCTGCTCTTGTAGAGACAATGCTCCATCCCCGTCGCACGAATTGGTAAACGTGGTACATTTTCCACGCGTACTCTTATCTGAAAATTTTATACAACTTACCCATTGGGAGATGCGGTCGCGTCGCTATACGCAGGCGCGGAGTGTGACGAGTGCGCGGGCGCTTGCGCAGGCTGAGCGGGTTGCGCGGGCGGGGCGGGCGCGGGCGCGTGCGGAGCCCGTCTTCCCTGCTCTTGTAGGGACAGTGCTATCGCTAGCTCCACCATTGTTTCATCGTCCGCATCTGCTGGTATGTCTAGGAGAGCTTCGAGACCTATTTCAAGAAAGTTTACGAGGATCTTTATTGATTGGTAAATTTGAAAACTACCTACATCCCTGAGAAAAGTATTGTAATGTGCAACTGAAACTTAAACTTTAGGATGAGGAATTCAGGAGAGCAACAATACGATTTGCCATTAGTAAAGTTCGATTTTTCAAACTTTTTTTTGAAAATGGGAAAGTTATTTGATGGTTCGTGTCGTCTTAAAAAAAGTGTGTGTGCAATTCACACACGACAGAAGTGAAACATCAGCAAAGTAGCCTACGAAAGAATGAGAGAACTATAACTTATATTCTATCTCTTGTAGGCTAAATCCTATATATGTTTGTCTCTTTTTGGTGTCGCTTTTTCGTTTAATTTTTTTAATTCGTTGAATTTTTAAATCACATCGATTCTAAAGAAGTTTCACTTCAAAAAGGCTTTTTATTTTTATAACGAGTATGCTAGTGTCGTGCAAAATTAACCGTTAAATACGATTCATATTTAATCAAAATTTTGCTCTGATTTTGTAACTATAAAATTAGATATCTGATAAATAAACGAATTGGATTGAGCTGTAGGTACTTGCCTCCATCAGGCGCCAACAAAACCATAGGCTCAAGGGAGTCATCAACGTCCATGTATTGGTTTTCTTGCTGATCGTCGCGATTGGCACTAAGGTCCGATTCCGACACAGCGGCCTCTGTAATAGAGTTTGCCGGCTGGGCCGTTGTTACTGACGATGTAGCACCTGTGAAGATAATTTATTTTTACCGATTGCCTTTCTTAGTTCTATGATCTTTTCAGGATAGCAGATGCGGGGTGCCTTGTAACTTTATAAAGGTGAGTTATAAGAGTTTGCATAAAATAACAATATGTTAATAGGCTGACATACAAATCCACAGAAATTAACAAAAGCAATTTAGTTTTTTGTTAGTTTTATGTTTTCCAAAGATTACGCACGTTACATTTTATAAAGCGATTTTGAAAAACATCGTGGATCAACTAGTTAGTGGTTCGATGCTGTCGCCAGCCAAACAAGCAAACACGTTTGTGAGAGAAAATGAAAATGAGTTTGCTAATTTGGAAACACATTCAATACTGTATATTTTTAAAAACAGGCACTAATTCAGGACAGAAAAGAGTAAAATCTCATTGAAGCCAATACCTGGAGTATTCGGGGGTGAAGGAATGTAAACCCGTCGTCTTTTCACCCGCGGGCGTAGCACTCTCATCAAGGCTGTCTTGGCGCCAAAGCTTATGCACTGGTCTTCGGCCAACAGCAACGATAGGTAGATTTCATTGCCAAAGTCGATCTAAAACAATTATGATTTGAAATGGATATTCGTTTTGACGGTTTACAAGAGTATACATTATTTTTATATACATTTTACTGTTATTCGAATTAATCGTCCACCCCACAGTCATTTAATTATAATTTAAAGCTGCAAAATAATAATTTGTGACACAAATATCTTCATCAATAATATACTCAATGGACAGATGTTGTGATTGGGTTTCAGGTAGGAATTTCTCCTCAAACTTAATCACTATTGCCCATAATAAATCTCTAGATATCTGTAGGTAGCCAAATAATACAATTACTTACACAGTCAGAATCCGAATTCAACTGGAATGCATGTATGGTATCGGCTAATGCGTGTAAAGTGTGTTCCACGTGACGTAGCCCGTAAGACAAGATTCCAGGGGGCCCGGCCGTTTGGTTGCGACAGGCTGCCAGTTTCCAGAGAACGCTGACCAATAGGGTACATAGGTGAGGCTCCTTGTCAGGTTCATCTTGGCTGTAGCCTTCCCATAATAAGGACCAGTCACCTGTTATGAAAGTTAATATGATTTATCTATGATTACAAAAGTTGTCCATATCAACAAGTACAAGGAACTCATGAGATAAGAAAATGGCCTTTGACAAAAATCCCATAATTTTTAAATCATGTATTTTGGTAAATTTGTAAAATTACAAATTTAACAAAATACATGAAAAAAAAAATTATGCTAGTCAACAAATTACAAGAAACATAAACAAGTGTTCCAATAATGTTTAGCCCTTTGGGCATACGTAAATTCCCAAAAAAATAAGCATTTGGAGGTGACATTACGCACAAATTATTCTTTTGTTTATTTATTTATTATTATTAATCTTACGAAATTAGAAGATTCAGAAGATTATTGTTAGAACAAGTATAGGCCTCTGGAGGTGACATAACGCACAAATTATTCTTTAGTTAGAACGAGTATTACCATTGGCTGGTTTAGAGGGCGTGGGCGCGCTGAACTTGACGAGATGCTGAGGCCTCGCTACAGCCACACTGCGCGCTAGCAGCACCAGACGGAAGTAAGCTTCGGGGTCGATGTTACGGGCGTCTGCCGTGTCGCGCAACTCTCGGAGCGATGTGCATACGTATTTAAGGATTGCTTGGTCCTGCGAAATAATAGCGACAGGTATTTTTTTGCCAAAAACAAGTATATGCAATCATAGTCAACAGCTCAAGGAACAAGTAGCTTAATCTGTACTAATATTATAAAGAGGTAAAGTTTGTGAGGTTGTAGGGGGTAATCTCTGGATCTATTGAACCGATTTTGAAAATTCTAATACCAATAGAAAGCCACATTATTTGTGAGTGTCATAGGCTATATATTAACCCGAAAAATTAGGGAGTTCCCGTGGGAATTTAAAAAACTTATTTCACGCGGACGAAGTCGCGGGCATCTGCTAGTTCGCTATAATCTTCATTATCAGAGCTTGATTTTCAAATGCTACTTCTGATGTCAGACTCCCTAAACGTAAAATTACATGCACGAATATTTCTACACCAAAACATCCACTGATTTGAGCTGATGATACTGAGTCTGGTACACCGCACGCAGTAACCTTGAACCCGTGCGTATAAGTGAACGGACGCGGGCGCGCACAGCAGTTTTCGTGCGGCCTCAGTGCCCACTTCAGCGCCTATGGCCGTGCCTGTATTGGCTCTAGAGTTTCTCTAAAGCACAGCACGCGTCAAGAGTACAAACTTGCAACTTGCAACAAAATTTCCAAACACTACTTCTGCTATCCAAGTCTTAAGAATAAAAAAACATTGAGGACATTTTCTTCACCAAAAAATCCACTGACCTTGAACTGATGATACTGAGTCTGGTACACCGCACGCAGCAGACACTGGGCCCGTGCGTGCAAGTGCGCGGACGCGGGCGCGCACAGCAGTTTGCGTGCGGCCTCAGTGCCCGCCTCAGCGCCCGCGGCCGCGCCTGTGTTTGTTGGAGCATTGGCGCCCAGCTCTAGAGCTTCTAGAGCGGAACACGCTAGACGCTCGAGGGAGCTTGGTTTCCAAGCACCACTGCTGCTGTCCGACTCCTAAAGGTTTGAAAAAACCGTTTTAATTAAATTAGTAAACAAAAATAATTGTAAGTTAAATTGACAGGTGTTTATACAGGAACCAATGCCGAAAGGATGGGAGGCTACTTTTGCACCTGTCAATTTAAAGAAAGAACAATTGAAACTCATTATTTAAAAAATTAAATTAATGACGGTACTGGCCTGTTTACCTGTGCTACTTTGCTAGACGATGCGCAAGCTGACGGGTCTTCATTTTCTTCGGGCCATCCAAACTGCTCTTTGTTCTTGCCGTAAATCTACAAAAATATCGATTTTATACTGAAGCTTAACTTAAATTTATTTGTAACTTAATTTATTTGCAAACATATTTCAGTAGCCAAAAGTGCGTGAATTAGATGAAAAGTCGACAGTAATGAAGTTACAGAACTTTATCAACTTTCACTTAAAAATACTTTTTACCTAATATAAGTCAACAACAAGTTTAAGCTAATATCAATGAGATTATTTTTTGATCACACCAAAAACTTACTTTTACAGAGTCAACCATAGTAACGCCGTCAGGATCTTGTGAAGGGCCAAAGTTAATGACGAGCTTCTTATCGGATTGCAGCGATTCCTCGCGAGTGAGCGGTATGTCGAACCAACGGTTTCTGACCACTATCGTTTGAATTGTTCTTCCATAAATCTAAAAAAAACTTTCTGTAACTCTTTCACGTATATGGAGCTAACAAAATGTTTCTAATTGCCTCCTTACAATCGTATAAGACTTTTGGAGAAGAAACTGGAAAGAAAAATGTACCTCAACATAAGCTGGAGTCCTAGCAACGTCTTGACTTCCAAGCAATACTCGTATGCCACAAATAACCATGTTTGGATCCGAATTTGAGACTTCCATTGCAAATCCACTCATCTTAGTGGAAACCACGTACAATCCTAAAAATAATGTATTTTAAGTAATGTCTGAAAGTCAAAGTATGCGTCTTATCCTAAAAATTATGTATTTAACGCTAAGTATTAGTTTAATTATGTATTTAGTAATGTCTCAGCAAAGTTACAGTCCCACAAACTTATCTAGGCCGGTGACCAAACTTGGAACTAATTTTTTAAGCCTGTTATGTTTTTGTGTTTAATTTTATTTTTAATAGATGCTAGCGACGCTGCTACCGGGTCAGATAAGTTTGACGGACAAGTATGATCTATAGTTTGGACATTCGGGGAATTGGACCAAGCAGGCAGTGGTGTGCAGTTTTTTTTTATTATTCAATGCAGTTTAAACAAATACAGTAAAAATCGGGTTAAACCAGCAGAAGGTAGGGTAGACATTAGTTGACCGAGTGAAGCGAAGGTCTCTGAGTCTACTTGGGTGAATTGGCACTTGTCCGTCCGTCCGTCCGTCCGTCCGTCCGTCTGTCAGTGCCTTATAACTTCTGAATTACTGAACGTAATTACTTCAAAGGGGTTGTTTCAAATTTATATGGAGCCTGGGCCAGGTATTTGTACGGTATTTTAAAATGTTCGGGGTCATACAATAGTAAAATTTTTTTCTTTATTTCTTACTAAAAAGTCCAATTTACGAGGTACAATGCGATATTATTTTGCAAAATAAAAGCGCAACAACATGCGTCCATTTTGACATTGACGTATATTACACGTGTCCTGATGACATTTGACATAAAAATAACCTGAGAAATGAGAATTAACCTTAAAATATCCAACAGCAGTCAGATGGATCATGGATGGATGGATGCGCTGCGAGAGTTGCTATTCTACAAATGTACCATATTAAACATTTTATTTTTGTACCTCTTAATTACTGTGAAACTGCAAAAAAGCATATTATATTTTGTTTTCTATGATTTTATACTATTTTTTGGAATACTGTACAAGTACCTGGCCCAAGATGAAACAACCCCTTTAAATATAATATGTAAACCTATGGCTTCCCGCCGAATATGGCTTAAAAAGTTATAAAAATCTTTATTTCAGGGGGGCTCTCATAGAAGCGAATGCGAAGTAAAATATTTTTTATAGCGTTACATAAGGTTGCGGTATATCATTTTAAAGATAATTAGGAATAGAGTCCAAAAATTCTTTTTTTTAATTTTTCCCCTAAAATTGACAAAATGGGGGGCTTTCAAAGTGGCGATTTTCTAACGTCCAAAGTTGACCTCGGAACTCTCAATTTGCTGAACTCTCAAGCCTGAAACTTAATCAGTTATTTGAATTATATCCTGTACTTGAACAACAAATACTAAAATTAGATAAATATTATAAGGAAACGAAATTATTTAATTTTTAATGATGATGATATTTTTAACAGAACTTCACAATGATGTCAGTAGATGGCGCTCTGTGATACCGCGAGGTCTCAGTTCGGGGCGAACCACTAGTTAATCAGAATACCTATTTACTAGCTGTTTTGATGAAAAATGAGCATTGACGTATTTCCATTTGGGTAAGCAGTGCTTTTATGCCTATATGAACTGCACGCCACTGCAAGCAGGCAGACTACACATTCAAGGAATTGGACATAACAGACACACTGGACATTAGGGTAATTGGACATTCAGGGAACTTGACCAAGCAGGCATGCCTGACATTCGGTTCGTAAGGATCTCAGGGTAAGACTTACCGGTTGTATTGAGTCTGTGTTTGATCTGAGCCGTGTTGTACACTTGAAGTAGATCATTACCGCCGAATTCAATATCACTCATAGCGACACAGTGCTCGAAAAAGTCGATCGGGAACTGTGGAGTTCCGTTGGAGTTGGATTTCATTACAGCCTGTAAAACATTTATCTTCAGTCAGGTCATTAGTTTGTTAAAGTTTTGATCCAAATAAATGGTCAAATGAGAGAGCCTTCCTTAGTTTTCCAAACTTAGAAATTGTGGTCTAAACTCTTAAAATTTAATTTCGTGAATAACCAATTGTTTGTTGGAGCATAGTCCATCTCTTTCTCTCCACTTGAATGATAGGAACAACAAACTTAATTTATCTAATAAAAAAAGTAATTTCTAGGAAAAAACACTCTTTAACACACCAACTGTTGCGCTTTTCCTTTGGAGTGATGGGTCAGTAGTCTTGGCCTGCGTCTAGGTGCGTGAACGGGTTGTATGGCCGGCGAGAGCCAGTAGCCAGTTTTTTCAGGACTAGCAGCATACATTCTCAAGCTTCCATCTTCACAGAGCAGAATGAGTGTGCTCTTTTGTTCGCCGCCACCTCCACACCAGTGGCGAACGGCAACCATGTCTGTTATCTTCGCTTTAGCTGGCAACACCTATGAACAAGTGTATACTTAAAAATCTAAATCACATCATCCACCAAGAAGTCTTCGGGGCCAAACCAACGAATCAGAATTAGGTAAGATTCAGAGTGTGAATGGTACCGAAGTCTGAATTTTAGACCCTAATCCCCAACTGTACCATTTCAATCAATTGATGACCACTTGGGCTATTTGGGTAGCCCTTGTTAAAGCATCAGGTTTGTCTGATTTGTCCTGTCAGTGCGCGGCAGTAAAAGCCCTGCTTAGCGTCCGCGTTCCTTTTGCGCGGCGGTCGGTGATAGGGTAATCATCGTAGATCACTATAGCCAAGTAGCACGCCTCACCGTCATCTGCTGCACGTAAATGTTTTTTTGGGCGTGAACATGAGCGCGACTGAGTTTTTGGAAGCCTACATTACGGCGGCCACGAGGCCGGTCGGTAATAGGATCATCATCAAAGAAAAAGAAGAAGTGCAGATTTCTGGCTTTGTGCAGAAATGTGTTCCTCAGTGCGGACTTTTGGCCTGAAGGCATAGTGTACCATTGCTATAGGGGAGCGAAAGAAAAATCCCTACCGTAGTATCAGTATTTTTAAACGGTTGTTTTCTATGTTATATTGTATTTACCTACTTATAATATTTTAAGATTGTATTTTATAATATGGGCCTTGTTGCCTGAAATAAATAAATAAATAGTACCGTATAATGCGAGGTATCACGCCTCACCTTGATCTCCTGCACGTGAATGTGGTTGGGCGTGAGCATGAGCACGACGGGGTTGTTGGAGGCCTGCATGACGGCGGTCACGAGGTCGGGGTGGCCAGGCACCTCGGCCTATTGGCACAATGCCCTCCTGCGCAGCGGTCGGTGAGAGGGTCATCATCATAGAGAAGCATTATAATGCGAGGTATCACGCCTTACCTTGATCTCCTGCACGTGAATGTGGTTGGGCGTGAGCATGAGCACGACGGGGTTGTTGGAAGCCTGCATGACGGCGGTCACGAGGCCGGGGTGGCCGGGCACCTCGGCCCATTGGCACAGCGACTGCACGCCTTGCTTGCCGCGCCCGCCTTCCTTCTGCGCCGCGTTCGACGATAGAGTTATCATCGCCGTACCTGATTACAAAGAAGTTAGTTTTAGGTAGAAGTTAGTTTATTTTAAAGTCTTTATTGCACATAAAATACAGTGTATAAAGGCGAACTTAATACCTAGAGGTATTCTCTTCTAGTTAACCTTTAGTAGTGGGGACAGGGTTGAAAAACAGTATGTATAATATAAAGAGAAAAGTTGAAAGAAAAAATATATTATATTTATATATTATAATTATATATATATAGAGAAAGAAGAAATATATTTAGGTATTTTATTTTATTTTATTTTATTTTATTTGTTAAGGAAAACCAACAGCTTATTGTTCTAGATAGTCTTAAAATTAGGTAACTTATAGCTAATGACAGGTTTTCACAAATAGACACTAAAAAGAACAAGGGTACCTGTTGATACACAAAAACAGTTGTTGAGAAAGATACCAGTTGTTAATCAGTTGTTAATAACTTAATGCACTTGACTGTATGAATACATTGGTTAAATTTCGACGTACACTACACATATTGCCACAAAATAAGTCTATGCTAGGTTCATTATAAATAGAGTTCAGAAGGCGAGACGCGCGAATAATAAACGAGTTGGATCTGTACTTTGTACTTGATACTGGAGTATGTAATACCTTTTTAATTCTAGTCGCACGGAAAGATAAACGTGAGGGTACTATTATACCTAGCTTAAAAAGCAATTCAGGGCAATCAATTGTCCCCCTGGCTATGTTGAGTAAGAAGCAAATATCAGCTATATTTCTACGAATATTAAGAGGTACAAGGTGTAAATCAGAACAGGCTACCTCATAAGATGTTTTTGGAAGATGAAATTTATGACGTAGGAATCTAATGAATTTGCGTTGGATACTTTCAATTTTATTAATGTAAACTTGATATGCAGGATTCCATATTTGGCAAGCGTACTCAAGGTGACTGCGGACCAATGAACAGTAAAGAACTTTTATCGTTTTCATTTTCTTAAATGGTTTGGTAGCACGAATAATGAAACCTAAAGCTCTGTATGCTTTGCTTGTAATAGCATCTATATGTTGGTTAAGTATCAGTTTCGAGTCCATCAGCACTCCAAGATCTCTAATTGTGTTTATTTTAGTTAATATTTGTTGTTTTAAAGTATAGTCGAAATGATAAGGTTCTTTTTTTCTAGTGAAAGATATAGAGTAACATTTTGACACATTAAGATCGAGTTTGTTTTTGATACAGTAATTATCTAATCTAAAAAGATCATCTTGCAAGAGTTTCGCTTCTATAATGTTATTAACTGGACGGAAAACCTTTAAGTCATCAGCGAAAAGTAAAAAATTCGAGTTTTTAAAGCAATGGTCTATGTCGTTGATGAAGATAATAAATAGAAAGGGGCCTAATAAGGACCCTTGGGGCACACCAGAGGGTACCGTCGTCCAATTGGATTTAAAACCATTTAGCACCACTGATTGTAGTCTGTTATCTATATAAGATGAAAACCAACGATACAAGTCTCCTCTTATCCCAAGGGAGGCTAACTTTTCCAAGAGCAGGCTATGGTCAATTTTGTCGAAGGCTTTGCTATAATCAGTATACACTACGTCGACTTGATCATGGTTCTCGAGCTTGTCCGTAAGATAATCTGAGAACAGTGCTAAATTCGAGACTGTAGATCTGCCTTTAAGAAAGCCATGTTGGTTGTGGATAAACTGTGATTTTAGGGCGTTATAACATTGATTATATACTATACGTTCAAAAATTTTAGCTACTAGGCAAAGTTTAGAAATGGGGCGATAATTTTCAACTGCTTTTTTTGGACCTTTTTTATGGATAGGGGTGATATACGCAGATTTCCATACTGAAGGCATGTGACCTTCATGGATTGACCTCTGGAAAAGGATAGAAAGAGGAATGGCTAACATATGTGAGCAATTAATTAAAAAGCACGCTGGAATTTCGTCAGGGCCAGCAGATTTATTGCACTTTATAGACTTGAGTGCTTTTTCAATAATTTGGGGTAAAATTTCAATTTCAGAAATGTCACCTCTCGCTTGATTATTTAAGGTTTTTATTTGCATACACGTCGGTAACGTTGATGATTGTTGATAAGTTGAGTGAAAGTACGAAGAGAAGAGTTCGCAAATACCGATCCCAGAGTCAGAAGTCAGATTAGAATACGTCATAGACTTAGGGAAGAAGCTATGTATACGTTTAACTGTACTACGTTTTATATGTGACCAAAAAACTTGTGAATCCTTTGTTATCGATTCTTCTATTTTTTCGATATAGCGTGAATAACACTCGTCTTCCAATAATTTGACTCTGAGTCTTAGTAAGTTAAATGTGCGTTGGTCTTCTAGGTTGCCATATGTGCGATATTTGATTAAGTACTTATATTTTTCTTTAATTAATTTTATAAGTGGGATACTATACCAAGGAGGATATTTGCTATCTTTAGTTTTAATTAGCGGAACATATTTGTCACGCAATTCATATAAAATTTTGTAAAAAGCACTTACAGCATATTCAACATCACCAACACGTAATAATGCATTCCAATTGTAACGTGAAAGGGCTTCATTAATTAGAGTATAGTTTCCTCTCTTGTAGGCAAAAATATTTCTAGGTGCTACTGGAAGCGTTTGAATATTGGTAAACGGTAAGTTAACGCAAAGCGCTTTGTGGTGAGGATCTTCAGGAACAAGCGGGTCATCACAAAGCGAAACCTCTACAGACGAATCATTGGATAAAACTAAGTCTAAGATGCGATTGAAATTATTTTTAATGTTGTTAAATTGATTAAGATTACATATACTTAGTGCATCAATAAAATTCCTTAAGTTGTCATCAGATAAATTACTTGCTTGAAGTCCATCTTCAGTTTCCAACCAAAGTAATGAACTCATGTTGAAGTCCCCTAGAATTAGGAACTTGTCGTTGGGATGTTCGTTGATTAATTTCTCTAAATTAGATAAAAAGTTCACTAATTGTTGATCGAACGAATTACCAATATTCTCGGTACAAAGATAAATAGTGCAAATATGAAGTCGCGAAATGTTATTATAATCCTTGTTGTGGTATGTAATTGTTATCCATAGGTCTTCGGCTGAGGATATCCAACCAGTCATGCATTCAACACGCAGACTTTTTTTAGCAGCTATAGCCACGCCTCCCCCCCTTGATTGACACGTTTTCTTATAATCACGATCACGTCGCCATACAGAGTACCTTGCATCGAAAAGTTCTGAATCCGAAATACTATCTAACAACCAAGTTTCAGTTAATGTTACTATATCGTAGTTGTTCAAAAGTAGATTTCTTGCAAAGGTGTCAGTCTTAGTCCGCAGTCCCCTTACATTTTGATGATATATATTCAGGTTAGCCAGGGTGAAAATAATGCACAATAACTAGATAGGCAACAACACAACAAGTCAAATAGATCATAACCTACCGACTGGATTTTATAGCAATATGAATAGTTTAACCTTCCTAATAAAATAAAAACATCACACCAATTTATAACCAATACTAAATATAAATTAATCTTATAGTATTTTATAGCAAGTGCGCTTCTCGGGTGCATAGTACTCCGTACATTACAAATCGAAATAATATAATACAACAGTAAGTTCACGTTCAGTCTTAATTTAATTATAGCAGCGTCCGTTCTTATTTTCGTAGTACGGATATAATAGTATTTACCTAAGTTTAATAAGTTTAATAAGTAATTATTATAATAATGTTCAATAATCGTTAGGTTGGGACAAGAAAAAATTGAACCTAATGCAAAATACAAGTAGTAGAAACAATACAAGTCATAGCATCGATCCAACACAACAACAACAACATTCACAATAAAAACTACGCGGGTATTTGATGCGATGCGCTCGACCACCGAACAAAGGAGCGAGATAAGAACGACAGCGGTTCCCAACTTTGCGGCACCAAGGAATTTAACTTTTAATGATACACTATTAATTTTTTCTAGTAAACTATTAAGCACTTGAGGTATCACTATTTTATTTTTATCAAGTCGTTCTCGGATTTGATGTTTAAAACATGAGACGATTCGTTTTTTCGGACATATATCTTGGAATGCTTCACCCAAACAAAACGGTAGTTTTTTTCCTTAGCCAGAGTTTTAATTTTGGTAAGCAGCTGTTTATTTTTGATCGTCAAATGATCATTTATATAAATTCTATTATTCCCTGAGATGCCGATATCCGATGATGATAGCGTTTTCGCTGCCTTTCCCGCGGCAACAAAATCCTCTTTTATGTATCTGTTGGAAAATGATACTATGATTGGTTTGATTATGTTTTCAGAGGGATTCCGGGCCTGAACGCGTGCAATGAAATCTATGTTGTTTTTGGAAACAGGGTACATGATCTTAGTTCCAATCTTGCTCAGAATGTCGAATAGGTTTTCATTGTTTCGTAAGGGTACACCTTTAATCTCCACATTGTTCATCCGCATCCACTGCTCTTGTTCATCAACTTGTTGTTGAAGTTGGGAGATGGACATCCTCATTTCGGGAACAGCCTCGCTAATATGCTCGACCTTGCCCACCCTCGTTTCGAGGCCATCAAGTCTATTGACCAGCTCCTGGGTTGAGGTTGTCAGTGTAGCTATATCCGATTTGATGGCCTGGATATCCTTAACAAGGTCAGGTAGTGGCTGCAGCTGAAGCGACAGCTTAGTCAGCTCCGCCATTACAGCATCCATAGACAGAGTTGTCGGTGAAGGGATGGGAGAATTCGGCTGTTTTTTAGATTGTTGAGTAATTCTGCACGGTGCACACTTCCAAGTAGCTTGTCTGTCTCCCAACTTACGGTAACCCATCTCCGTTATACCCGAACATGGGTAATCAAATGATTTGTTGCAGGCACAACACTGGATCGCCTCCTGTGTCTCCTTATTGCATTTTCCGCAAGTGACCATTTTTCAGACAAAAGGTTTGGAACCACTGGTAATACTTCACAACTGCACGGGTGTTCGGCAGGTACAGCGAACGCGTGCGCTCGGGGCTTGAACGCGGACGCGACTGTATTAGGTAACATAGTGAAGTATGATAATATTATGCAAATGGCTTGAATAAATAATTTAAATAATAAATACATTGCAAGATTAGCTGTATCTAAAAATCTTCTATTTAAAGAAGCCTCAATAATTACTCTTCGGTCATAGAGCGGACTGATAACCGAACAATCGATGTTTTAACCCCACTTAATGCACTATTGTCATACCTATAACTGCTAGCATAACGTTTACGCTTAGATGAAAATTAATCTTGAATAGAAAGAAAACCATTAGTCAAGGTTTTTAGTAGAGTAACATTTATTAAAAAATTATCATACAGAGCAGTTTGGTTTCATTGTTAATTGTTAATTGGTGGTGCAGAAAAACTAAAAAAAAAAAGGTTTGCATATTTTTTTCTGTAACGAATTGTTTCGTCATCTATATCTCCAACTAGCTAAGATTCACATATGCTAAATCTATTACTTTAGTGTCGAAAGTAAAAAATATTAAATTAATCCATTTTTACCTTTGACACTATCTTCAACGGTGTTCAGCGGTGCTAGGAAGCTCTTGCCTTGTGCGTAAGAGAAGAACAGCATTTTCAGTGTGTGCGAGTAGTAAATTGACACGCCACCACTGCCAACTAACCCAGCAACGTCCTACAAAATAATCACATACATCAATTGGAACCTTCTGAAGATCACAAAGTTACTATCAGAATGTTCCATCAATCCTCATGCGTTACTGTCGTCCATTCTTGGTATATGGAAGAGATATGTCCACATCCACAACAAATCTCTTCTAAACTTTACTATTAAGACTATTAAGGCTTCCTGCCTACTAAAACCTAAAAGGAGATAAAAGTCTAGCAGAGAAAAAGTATGAATTGACTAGCTGGCATATCAATATTCAACTTAAACATCTTGAGATAATGGACTCAAGTTTACTTAATAATGTAGTACTTCCCTAAGAAAGGCTATTCAGAAGATCTACAAAGCATACGGGCCAGTTACAACTTTCAATAATCTCATTACTTAAAAGTATGTCTTCCCTCCGTACCTCTTTAATGGACAGGCAGCCTGAGTAATAATAAACTACACTCAACAAAATACATACCTGTATTTCAGGGTGTAGAACTTCAAGTGTGTTTGTCACATAGAATGTTCCCAAAGTAGCTCTGGACTCTTCAGTCATCGGCTGCCAGTAAATGTGACCAGCGGAGCTCATGCATAGCATGTGCATTACGTCTTCTTGATTCACGAATGTTACATCTCGGACCTAAGAGTATTTAGTTTTGTAACAATGGCGCTATACAATAGTCTTCAGATTGTAATTATTTCTACAAGTATTCCAATTCGATTTGGCATTCCGAACCAGCGGTAGATTCATTCGACTATTCAAAAGCACTTGTAAAAAGTCTACTTTAATAAAAAATATTTGATTTTTGATTAAAAAACTCGAGAAGTTTCTTTGACTTCCGAAAATAATTTATATGACCTTATCTCCAAATTATAATGCAAAAATGTGATAATAGTAGTTGTCAGCTAACGCTGGCGCCGAATAACGCATATTTCATCTGCATAATATAAAGTTTGAAAGTGGGGCTGATTCTGTAGTGCACAATCTCTAAACTAAACTAAAATTAGAGCATTAAAAATATTGCTAACCCTTTCACAATACTCCCTGCGCAAAGGGACAGAACTAGATTTAAAGCTGTCATTATACTGATTACAATTTTTCTACGCGACAACCATAAGTTCCATAACCTACCTTTCCACTGGGCACGAGGAAGTGGTGCATGGGATTGTTGAGGTCTTTGCTAAGGTCGAATATCTTGACGAAGTCTGCCGTCACGAGCGCGAGCTGCGTCTGTGAGCCCGGCAGCCATATTGCTTTGATGACGTAGTTGTTTGCGTCCAAACCGGTGTTCAATACTAGGTGGTCGGCTACGGCACCTGACATGAAAATACAACTTACAACATGGTAAAGGGACAATTAATAAAGAATTTGGTTGTCCCTTTGGTGCTGCAGATGTCCATGGGTGGTAATCACATAACATCGGTTTACATAACAACTCATTTGCTCGCTATAAAGAAAACACTCTCATCTGATGCAAATGTTTTGATATTTCTTGTGAGAAAAATAAACAAACAGACTGGCGGAAATTACCAAACACTCGATTGTCATTGATAGCAATTTTTTGTGTACGAAGTGACAAACATTGGCAGAAAAATTCAATTTATACTTCAATTCAATTCAAAACCTATTTATTCAAAATAGGCACCTACAAAGTACACTGTCCGAACGTCATGCTTACAAAGTATAAGACGTGATAGTGATAATTAACTACAGTATCTTAAAACTAAAACTACGAGGGTTCCAAACGCGCCCTGTATGTCTAGCATGCGCACGAGTAAAATTATGTCTACCCTTTATCTCTATTTGTCTACCGAAGCTAAAATGGTTACTTGTCTCGTTACGTCAAATGTAGTGATAAAAGTAATATTTCTTAACTGTGATATTTTTCACTACGAACCTTAGATGTCGACTATTTTTTTCTTGTAATATACCGCATTTTGTGCATGTTAGGGTAAATGAAAAATTAGCCGGCAACGACAACATATTATATCTCTCTCGTCGCGAGATAATCTCGTTGTGCGCATGCTAAGCACACAGGTCTGAGAAGAGCCCACAACAAACTCAGCCGGGTTAAACTATATTTTTTATATATTATTTACTATGGTAAATACTCACCACCGCTATTGAATGTGAGCACATGGCATTCTTTGAGGCCGCACACGGCCAATAGATCCTCATTCCAAGGGTTTCCGCTAAGACTGAGCACAGTGAATGGTATGGGCGCTGAGGACAGTCGCGTTAGAGTCAACTTGTGTTTAGACGAATCGGCTTGCTTGAGCAACGCAGATAGCTGCAGTACTGTGATTTTTCCTAAAAAATAAATCAAGTACGTTATATCCCTACTGCTTCGAAAAATAATAGCTACGTCAGTATGATAAAGTCGATCTTGAGCTTGATGACCACTAACAATAAAGGGATACAAGCCAAAATAGATTTTGTCGACTTGTCTCATTGAGGAAAATAAATGTATTTTTTTACCGTTACATAAATAAAGATCTTAAACTTAGCTCTAATAAGCATATTTTAAACATTATAAATTACAATTACATAGACACAGATTCTCTGTCTGTTAAAATGTTTACATAAACACAGACTCTCTCTTCTATTTCTTGGGATAATAATGCATTACGAGTATAGGTATAATCAACTTCAAAAAGGACGAATTCTACAAACAGAACTTCTGGCATATACTCAGCTCAATATAGTCAACTGACTTACAGGTCGATATCAGATTGGATACTATGAAAACCGACCCAATATACAAACCTTTTTCATGTGAAACGGCAAGGTGTTGCCTCCTCCCTTGAGGTGAGGCGAGGCAGCACATGGCGACGCGACGCAGTTTGTGCGCGGACATCAGTTGTCTGATCGTTTGTCCGTTCTCACCCGTGTACGACATTCGTACGTTCTCAAACGCGCCTTCTTGCGAACCTGTAGTTTATTAAACGGTATTGAATTTGAACAAATAAAGTAGTAAAATCCAGTTCGAAGGACCATGTTTCGAATTTATGTGCAACATTAAAAAATAATAATTCGGGACTTGACAACCACTGATTTTAATTAATCAAGGTGGGTAGGCATGTGAACAAGTATTTTCAACCTTCTATTCTGGGTCATTTTCTTCATACGCAATGACGTGAATTGTTTGTTGCCGATCCGCTATCACACACTGTACACACCGAGCCAACTAAGCAATAGACTCCAGAGTCCAGAGTAGGCAACATAAGAGTCTCGCCGAGACGCAACTGCACTGACACTGAGCTCAATGGTGAGCCCCAACGACCAAACCACGCTCGCTTGCCGCACGCAACGGGCAAGCTAAAACTGCCAGTAAACGTCGGACGCGTTGAAGGCATGGACCCCGAAGCCAAAAGAACAACAATGCAACTTACCGAGAGTAGCCAACATGAGCGAGTCAGTGTGTATAAAGCGCTTCTCGCCAAGATGTAACTGCGCGAGCGCACGTTGAGCGCGGCCGTGAGCTCCCACGGCCGCGCCGCGCTCGCATGCGGCGCGCACTGGGCCCGCTAAGGCAGCTAGTAAACGTCTGACGCGTTCAAGGCATGGACCCCAGTTGTTGTAGGACAGTAGGAATGAACGGCATCCTGTGAAATAGTGATACGTTTAGATAAAACTGAGACATAATTTGGAGGATGCAAAAAGTTAAAATATTTTAAAAAAAAGCATAACAATGCTGTACTGACTTAGTTCCTAGTTTGTTAGTTAGAAAGATAATAATAGCACTGATTGATTCCTTGTGTTGCAAGATATTATCACCCAAAGATCAACAAAAGCATGTTAAGTCAGTGTCGATGACTGGCAACATCAAGACGCAATCATTCGCGTAGCAAGTATTTGCTAAGCTACAAAAAGTTGTAACACAAAAATAAAATTCCTAGCTGGCTATTGGGTAAGGAGGCACTCGCAGAAGTGCTCAGAATGAAATAAACGCTTTTTATTTGTTTTTATCTGAACATATTTTTTGTGAACATGCTTGCTATGAAGTTATTACTTTGCATAAAATAATTACCACATTAACAGTAACACAAGTCGGAAAATTTTTGGTCGTAAGTGAAAAGTTTACATTCGACAGAGGTAGACGCATTTTCAACTTTATATTAAAAATTGTTGTGTATTTATGTTTACAGAGTCTACACCTACAGTATCTATACTAATATTATAAATCCGAAAGTTTCAATGGATGGATGGATGGATGGATGTATAGATGGATGTTTGTTACTCAATCATGCCAGAATGGCTGAACGGATCTGCATGAAATTAGTAACAAAGATAGATTATAATCTGGATTAGCACATAGGCTACTTTTTATTCAGGAAAATTAAGGCGTTCCCGCAGGAACCAAAAAACCTCATTCTACGCCGACAGTCTTTTTTTATTTATCCACTACAAGTTAGCCCTTGACTGCGATCTCACCTGATGGTAAGTGATGATGCAGTTTAAGATGGTAGCGGTATGCTAACCTGTTAGGGGCATGGCAGTTATATTGAACCCATACTCCTATTAGGTTCGCGGGCATCAGCTAGTCTTCTATAGTTTTACCCACCTTGTATATTATGCGCCAGTACAGGTCGGCGCGGCGGTGCGAGCAGGGCGGGCGGGGTGGGGCTGGACGGGCGGCGGCGGATGGAGGGCGCGGGCGGCGTCTCCTCAGAGCCTCCCGTGGTTCCTCGCGCGCCGCCCAGCGTTACTGAGCGCTTCACTAGCGCCTGACAGCTGGAAATAAAGATTTTTATAATAGGAAGAGAATCTACTAAGAGCAACTGGCAAGAAACTGGCTGCACCGCAACTTAATTATTATTATCGATATACGGTGACATTGTTAATTGTTATCCATTTTGAAAGCTCAATAAATTATTAGGATTTTTCCTTCGCCCTCTCCCTTTCATTTACTAACAGCCGGTGATAAGCACATTACAGTCACACCACCACAATTTAATAATGAACAGTTGGTCACTTAAATGCGTGCAATATTAAAGTATCTGTAATACTGCACACATAAGTGAAATATAGCACTGCTATTTCACTACATTAAATACATTAGCTTCAGTACTTGGAATGAACGAGAAAAGTAGGCAATGCAACCAAAATAACCTGTAAAAATGTTTAAGTATATGTTGGCGACATTACAGGGTTTTCATACATTATTGAAAACCGTAGATCATAACAAACATTTTTATTTGTATCACAATGATAATTATTTAAACTTTCAAAATTACAATTATAAAAATTAAGTTGAAAAAAAAAAAAGTCTAGCCATTTTGCTCTTGATATAAAATGCCCACATATACTACCCATATTATAACTTTACTATACAATTAAGTTGAATAGAATATATTTTCATTTAAATCAGATGTTGTACCTTTTTTTTTTTTTTTTTTTTTAGGGGCTTTTATAACTAATTACATGTCAGCCCATTATAATCTAATACATAAAACTAAAAACAAAATAGGTATTTAACCAAATAAGTAAAATAAACATTAAAAGAACATCAAAATCAAACGATGTTGTACCTGGAATCGGGTTTGGCACCGCAGTCGCAGAAGAAATTGCCGAACTTGGCATAGGACACGTCGTGCCCGCGGTGGCAGACGCGCGCGCACACCGTGCACACGCCCACGCCGTCCACCATCTTGCACGTGTGGCAGTGGTACCAGTGTTGGTTCATGAACTCGCGCTGCGTTACCGTGAATGTACACAGTCTGTATTGCAGCATTGCGTCCTCGTCCTGTTGAAACATGTTTTATAAAAATAAATAGGTCCCTAGATAATTGAACTGAAAAACGATTTGATATATATTTTTGATTGCGAGATAGGCTTGCACTTGACAATCATGCTTAGTGCAAAGCAATGATGAGGTCTAGGTTGGAACGCGCTTGCCTAGATGCCTATTCACTCTTGCCTTGAAGGTACCTAAGTTATACGTGGCAGGAAACACGTGCGCTGGGAGGGTGTTCCACACCCTAGCGGTTCGGATCAGAAACGTCGAGCAAAAACGTTTCGTGCGAGCAGAAAAGAGATATTGTCAAAGATGATTTGACAAGATCTTTCTTTGGCACACGCATCTTTTTATTCGATGACGAGTTAGCGCTTGCATCCCATCTTTAATCGTAAAAACCTATCGACAAATGATGAGCCCTATCGACTGCGCCACATATGTAATATTAAACTTCAATGGTGTTAAATTCAAAACTCAAATTATTTATACCATTCTACAACTCTAATGTGTCAACACATATTTCCCACACAGTTGCTCGAAAAATTACAGCGGAAGTAAACAGGGACTTGCAAAATTAAAAATTATACTGAAGAAAAATAGCATGAGGGTAGTAAATGCTGCAAAAAAATGAGGGGAGTAGATTTAACTTACAATAAATTAAGGGCAGGAAATTCCTATTTTTTCACAGAATTTACTGCCCTCATGCTATTTTTTTTCAGTATTTTTTTGAATTTTGCAAGTCCCAAGTAGCATTTGCTGACATGAGTGAACTCGTATGTAAAAACCTACTTACCGCTCTTATATCACAAACGACTATTGTTTCAACAGCTGCTTATTTAATTGAGTTTTACAGTTTTATTTAATGCAAAATTATAGTAAACAGTCGTAACACTTTATGGTTAAGACTGAATGCTACTTACAGAGTCATCAGCACTTGTATCGTCATCGTCCTGCTGTTCGTCTGTGTAGTCAAATTCGAATCCAAGTTCTGACGGGGACTCCCAAGTTGGACTCACTGATCGCCAAGCTGTAAGTAAAAGTACTTCTTTACTTCTAATAATATACATCTTCTATCTGATTAGATTAAAAATTCGTAGGACGTTACTGCTTTTTATGAGGTAGAATCTATAAAACACTTTTTTTTTGTCCAATAGGGATGATGCCTATGTCAAAAATAAATTATTTCTTACTGATTATTACATGGAGGGTCTTCCAAAAGACCGAAAATTCATATCCTCGGTTAGTTTTAAGTTTGATAACCATTTTAAAATATAGATTAAAGAAAAAAAGTGCGTTGAAATTTGATGACGTCACAACTGTGAATTTCATACAAACTTCCATACTAGAAGCACGTTTTTCAGTTTGATAAAGAGTTGCTGATTTGATTTAGTTTTCATCATCTATATTATGCTATTGTAAAGTGTAATTTTCTATACTTCAACTTAGTATGTAAACTAAAACTTTAGGTCATGTTATGTTTAATAATACTGACTGTGTGGTTGAGCAGTGCCGATGGCGTGCAAGGCATCAGCCAAATAGGAAAGCAGGACGCATGCCGACTCGATTTGTGATGTGAGGTTGTTATCCAACTGTCCTTCTTCTAGCTTTTCCAAAACGTCAGGGCTACTCAAGTTGTCCACGCTGTCAAAAAATTAAAGGTAAGATCACGTGATATAGAAGAGGGCCAATGGTCATTGTCATTTGGCTTTTGAGAACGGCGCACAATTAGCATTGCAATAGCATATTTTGGCTATTTTGGTTCAACAGAGCATGTCCACGCATGCTAACTGCTAATTATATTAAGAATATTGTATTAGTATGTAAGACATGAAAGCTATCAATAAATAAATGACTAAATGACAGCCTCGCTCCAGGAAGTTTTCGGCAACCTGGGAGGTTATCTACGCTTCTGGACGTTGGTTGGCTGGGGTGATGACTCCGGAGGGAAGCAGCATTGTTCGCACAATAGTCAGAGAAGTTAAAGTGCCGAAATGTCCCCAGCCCTTATGGACATAATTTTGGGTCACAATAATAATGTAACATCAATTTACCTAAGCAATCTATGCAAATAAATGATTTGATTGATGGATTGATCGTTCTGTTCCTATCTTTCAGTGTTGAATTTTGCCAAATACATTGAATCAGACATTGGTTGCTTTTTATCCTGGAAAATTAGGGAGTATAAAATTTTATCGTCTCAGTCGTATCCAAGATTTTGGACCCTGAGACGGTTGATTCTCGACGCGGACTGTGCCGCTGGTTTTTAGTGGGTATTCTGGAGTGAGTCCCACATAACCGCTTAGTGCGGAATGCGTAAAAGCATTTTTTCAGCGATAAAAAAAAAGGAATCATAAAATTTAATACACTACTAAGTCGCGGGCAAAATAGTAGAAAAATAAATGCTATACCATATAGACAGCCAGTTTAGAGCGGCAGGGAAGAGATGGCGGTGATCCGAGCCCGCATTGGCGTCGGCCAAGCGACACAGCTCACGCAAAAGCAGCGGTGCGCAAGTGTCTCCGCTCACACTGATCAGTGCGCCCACCATACGCTCGCACACCTTTTCACCTCTGCAGACAAAAATATCCTTAGTTTGATATAAGTTTATTACACCAAAATGGACCTTAATCCAATTATATGTGTCAAATTCGTGGATACACCCACAACCAACTCTCAAAGCGGTAAAAATCGGTGGTACCAATAAGTTTTAACACAAGTTTAGTACACAAAAATTGACCTTAATACCATTACAATAAAGTTCAAATTCGTCGATACACCCACAACCACCTCTCCAAGTGGTAAAAATCGCTGGTACAACGCCCCAATTCCCGTTTGTCTTTTTAAGGCTAACCCACCTAACACCCCACACATAAAAAACGAGGATCTTTAGTTCTTTTTGATGATAATAAAGTTATAGCACCCTGCTTTCTGAACTGGTGGTAACATTATAAGAGCCACGAGCTACAAAATATATAAGAGCTTATCATGTTGTATCACGACTTCACACTATAGAGGATTTGTTTGTCGTGACGCATTGTGTCAAATACAAATACAAATGCTTTTATTTTGCTAAATATGAGTTCAAATACATAGTATATGAGTTCAAATACATAGTAAGATGGAAATTGGATTGTTATATCTGTCACATTTTGCCAAATAAATGGCGTGCAAAATTGGCAGCAGGCACAGTTACCTAGCTGCTGCTCAAAATACATGGGTTATAATAATAAGTCTTAACTCTTATCTCTCTCTAATCATAATAATTATGTATGAAACGGATATACTTCTGACGCGTCCCGATACAAAACTAAACGCCATATAGGGTGTGTTCCGATATACACTGCGAGCACTGTTCAGTGCTCTTACTGTGGAGAAATTCGTTCCGTTATGGACCGACAGTGAACTGCCGCAGTATCCTAGGGAAATATATTATGACGTCATACATCGTCGCCATTTTTGTACTGTGAGCACTGGCGTTTTCGAGGTAAGGTGCTCTCAGTGCTGACTGCGTTCCGTTTTAAGCAGTAACCAGTATAGCTAACTATAAAGGAACGGCTTCGCAGTATACAAAATTGACGTCACACCTTACAGTGCTCGCAGTGTATTTCGGAACATACCCATAATATTTCTGCTACGCAAATGATTTTTTTTTAATTTTCAGTTTGTTTTGTGTGTAACTTACCCATGATGCACAATGTGCTTGCAGAGCAAAGTGAGCAAGTTTGCATTGTCGTTGATATTGATCGCTACAGTTACGTTTACGTTGTCGAGAGGCGCGGGCGCCGCGGCGCCGTTGTCTTTGCTGCCATCGGACCAGCTGCATGTTTCTGCACCAAAAAGTTCATATTTCGTAGAATTATGTACGTACATGTGGCAAATTAAAAAAAAAAAACATGTAAGCGCGAATAAGAATGCAACTTCTTATTTCAGACAATCCTTATTTAAAAGTGGCACCAAACATAATTATAGTTAAAGCCGTCTTCTTACATCGATTTCTTCTAAAGTAGCATTTAGTTATTGCCGTAGATAAAATGCCCAGTTTTGACATGAACTAATAAAACATTGCGCAAAACCTAGGCATTTAATTTTACCTCAACCGCACATAAAAGTTACACGCATTATTTTAATTTTGCTTTATCTCAAGAACTAGATGATGCCCGCGTCTTCGTCCGCGTGGATTAAGTTCGTATTCCCGCGGGAACCTCTTAATTTTTAGGGATAAAAAGCCTATGTCCTTCTCCGTGTTACAACCTACTACCTCTGTACCCAATTTCATGAAAGATGCCGTAAAGTGTAGCACACAGACACACTTTCGCATTTACAATATTAGTATGGATGTTGTTTAGATATTACCTTTACTTGAATTTCCTGATGGTTGTGCGGTTTCGGACTGTGCTCTAGGTGCTGGTGATCTGCAGAAGAAAATATTGTTTAAATAGCGTCTAACAAATACTCTGTTTTGCCATTCATTCGATACGTTCTTTGAGACTTTGAAAGCGATCTAAAACCATCGCCGGTCCACTACAGGGCTTACATTAGACCAAGTGCGAATAGATAGACTTCACACGTCTTTGAGAACATTATGGTGGTCCTCTTACGATGTTTTCCTTCACCATTATTAAATGCGATATTAGATTACTTAAAACTCACATAAACCCGAATAAATAAAGGGATTTATTGATTTATTATATAATATCCTCGGTACGCTTAGAGCAATGCCAAAACCCATACCGAGTCAGGAATTACTTTGACAAAATTCATTAAAACTTAATATTAAATACGTCTAGCTGTTGGTGCTGAACAATCAGATCGTTGAGATGTATTTGATGTCCAAACTGGTGACGCTGTCACCGGCTCAAATAAGTTTGTCGTCCTATACGCGACTTCTTCAAGAACCGTGATAAGATAAGTAATACTTACGGCGCATCAAACACAGGCAAGTCTTGCTCGCTGCGGTTCGCGTTATCGTTCCTAGCGTCGTTGTCGTTGCGGAAGACAGACCGCAGAGCGTTTCTTAGCGTAAGAGACGCAGGGTTGCCTCCGGCCTCCGGGGCGGATGAGGTTGGCGTCGGCAGCTCGGCCTCTGTCGGTGAACCGACCGCCGATATGTTGCCGTTTATTGATGTGGCTAAGGAAAGTTACAAGTATTTTATGATGCGTAGTTACATCCATAATAGGGATGATGCCTATATCCACCACCACCACTACAACCTATTAACGTCCCACTGCTGGGCACAGGCCTCCACTCTCATAGGAGTGAGGGAATTAGAGCTTAGACCCACCACGCTGCTCCAATGCGGGTTGGCGGCCTTTAACGACTATTATCATGTTAGTGATAATAACCGGGACCGACGGCCTATCGTGCTCTCCGAGGCACGGGGGTGAAACACCGCCAACTTCCTAACTCCGGGCTAGTACTGAGAAATCTAGTCCGAAAAACCCAATATTCAATTATGGCCTGACCCGTTACTCGAACCCGGGACCTCGTCGGCCGCAGTCGAACATGCCAACCACTAGACCAAAGAGGCAGGCATCAAAAATAAATTATTTCTAACTGATTATTAAATAGAGGGTCTCTTAAAAGACCAAAAATTCACATCCTCGGTTAATTTTAAGTTGGATAACCATTTTAAAACATAGATTAAAGAAAAAAAGTGTTGAAATTTTATGACGTCACAACTGTGAATTTCATACAACTTTCATACTAGAAGGGCGTTTTTAAGTTTGATAAAGAGTTTCTGATTCATTTGATTGAGTTATCATCATCCCTATTATATATTGTAGATATTAGTAATCTCAATGCTACTCTTTAAGCTAACTATACAAAAGATATTATTTATTACATCGACAGCATATTGACACAATATCAAAAATAGATCAGTCAACGGACCGACGGCTACTGTACTATGTACAGTTCGCGCGCGAGTTGAATGCAGAGTAAATGTATGTGTCACCATACATTTGCTCTGAATTCAACTCGTGCGCGAACTATACTCTACTACATACTCTCTGAAGGGCAAGGGTTTATGACAGGGAGAACAACCTCCCAGCTGCAGACAAGATTCCTTTTAAGACTTTTTTTTAATTTTTAGCCTCATCCTGGTTGAAATTCTTATGATGATCCTTACCAGCTGGGGTGATTATACAAATGTGGGCGAGCAGTTTGGCCAGCTTCTGTTGATCCGCCACTCCAATGAACTTGCAAACGGACACACATAGAGCGCTACTCAGCTCAGAGTTTTCGCACCCACTGAAAATCTTGATGAAAAGCCTGTGAAGAAACACAAATGTATTTAAAATATAAGAAATACAATAGTGAATGATCCAGAAGCTTAATTCGCTATAATCCGCCACAGCAGACAAATCTATGTGGTACAGTGCGTGTCTTTCACCAATAGCATGCGAACACCCACCACCCAGCAATTCGCACCGGCACAGCACCACACCACACAAATCCTCCAAATCACTCTCAACGTACGTTTCACTCCGAAACCGGAGCATCCTCAGGAGACCACATAGATTTGTCTGCTGTGGCGGATTATAGCGAATTAAGCTTCTGGTTAATTCATTATCATGGACTTCCGCAAAGAAACGCCTGCTTCGATTCAATATTTGAAATACAATAGCTAAAATTATGTAAAAAAAAGTTTCTCAAAATTTATTGCAGAATAGTGTAATCCAAAAGCTTCGAAATCAGCCAGTGTTGTTACAACTTTGCATTGCATTTCGAAAGACCTTGAAAATGTTACCTTTGCCGTTCATGCGAAACCGAAATAACGGCCTATTATTAAAATAAGGCTTGGCGTATTTGTCAAAGACTCTCGTTTCGTCTTAAGAGGCCATATACCAAACGCGCCTCGGCTAATTTTGTAATCTGTAGGTATACCGCACAGTAAGACCGTTAGCTGCACTCACACATAGACGACATAGGCCGGTAAAGATACTTTGATACTTTGCATATTCAAGTTCAAAATATTTTCACATGTTAATACAATTTTATAATCTTAGTTATTACTGAAATATTATTTTCCCTATTAATAAATGTTTATTTGGCATACATATACTTTTATAAAATATACTTACACACGTGTATAATATGTAAGACTAAAAACTAGATACACCTACATGTTTTTTCGTTTACTTACTTATGATTAAAATTGAAGATTTTTTATGTTTTAAAACCTATACGGCTATCTGACTGTTACTAATAATTAAGGTACACGATTATTGACCAAGTTTTACAACATGGGTCATTAGAGTAATTAGGTTGTCTCGAAAACACCATTGTTATTTTGATATACAACCAAAACGACTCACAGATAAGCGTTTGGTATTGTGTATTACGCAAGTGTAGTTGGCACGTGCAAAGGATTAGTCAAAAATAATATCACACAGACACGCAACCCTCTCAGGTATCAGGTAATGTAAATGTTACCATACTTCACGCGGACTATGCAATTGCATCAATTTAGATAGACAACTAAAAGTCAAAAAACTTATCGAGTCAACATCTCCTGAAAGTGCTCCATTGTCGAAGTGAAACGTACGTTGAGAATAATTTGGTAGATTTATGTGGTGTGGTGAATATCGCAAGCTACAAGTGCAAGTCTATACACACTGTACTACAACGATTTAGAGATGGGCGATTTCGAATGATCTGAATAATCGAAAAATCTACTACCTACTACTAACGAACACTTTCGAATGGAATATTAGTAATATACTAATGCTCACAATCGAATGACGACTACTAATTAGTAATTACTAATCGCGTTTCGACTCCATTGTTCGCGACTCGGAATCATTTGCCGCTCGCGTGTGACTGCACTACTAATTTAGTAATTACTAATTAGTAGAGGCGTTTCGCTTTCGACTGGATTGTTGGCAACTCAATTCTCGGAATCTTTCGCCGCTCCGTTAGAAGTGGGTAACTTAGCTTATGCTTTCAGTTGTACGATTGAAATTTTAACCTTATTTTTTTAAGTATAAGACTCAATTTCAAAATTGTCAGGTGGTTTAATAAGGTTTAAATTCAATGAAACAACTTTTTATATTTTAATAGTATTATTGAAAATTGAAATGTAACCTTATATCCTTACAAATAAGACTCAATTTAAAAATTGACACGTGGCTTCTAATTTAGTAGGTAATCGAACCAAATTAGTCGCTATCAATAATCGATAGAAATTAGTAGTGGAGCAAGTTAGTAACTAATTTTGGTAAATCGTTCGAATGATTCGAACGATTTGTATAATCGAATAAAATCATTCATAACCGCCCATCGATACAACGATTTGCCTACTGTTGCGGATTATAGCGAATTAAATTTCTTGTTTCTTAATTAAAAACTTTATGACCATTGACCTTACTCAAAGCAAGTTTGAATAAATATATTGTGTTGAACTATGTCTTGCAAAACATACCTTATGCACTTTATGATAAAGTACAAATTAAATTGTTATTATGATTAGTTAAAAGATATTTGACCACTGCAAATTGACCACTGCAAGGTCATTTCGGGAATTTGCAATTTCCGAATCTTGTATTGTCTGTTCTAGTTGAAGGCTTCCCTTTGGCTATTTATCACCCTATCGGCAAAGATGTGCCGCCAAGGGATGTAGCATTTCAGTACGATATCGTGTAGAAACCGATAAGAGTTTTGGGTTATATGGTTATAGGTTATAACCGATTAGAGATATGACTGCCACACCCCTAACACTTTTGAAATTGAAAATGTTTATATTTTTACTAATCATCTAATTCTAATATGACCCTTTCAGAGACGCCAAAGTCATAAAAACAGTAAACTGTTATGGTTTTGTCGGAAGCAGTTGGTACCTCAATTGTTGAGCGGCAAGAAAATACGTTACAGTCAAAGCTTAGTTGGTTTTATAGAATGTTAAAAATCTAGACATCTCTATCCAGAGATCTTTTATATATAAACTGGTCTGTATCTCTACCTACGTACCTACCTACGTATTGTAATATCTTGTTTAAAAAAAAGAGCCACTGCTGAGTTTCTTGCCGGCTCTTCTCAGCAGAAACTGCTTTCGGAACCGGTGGTAGAGTCAAAACATAACGTAACATAACGTAACACCTGTATGTCCTACATGTTTTTTTAAATAAATTGAGTTTACCATTTGCAATTTAGTTGATTTGAAAATAAAATTGTAATGTTGATAAACAATAAAAACAACTTTCAAATAATCGATAGATGGGTTTACTTGTTTATTACGCAGGTGTAGTTTTCACTTGCAAATGATTCAGTAATAAATTATATTAAAAGCGACCCTTTCAAGTATCAGGTAATACAATACCATACTTTACGTGGACCATGCAAATGGATCAATTTAGATAAGAAATCAAAGATAACTAAAAGTCAAAAAAACTTCCTGTTGATTTCAATAATAAAATGTATAAACAAACTCGTCTTGTTTACCAGAAACGAAACAATACGTTATAAATAAAAACTTTATGACCATTGAGCTTTTAACTCAAAGTAAATTTGAAAGTGAAATAATATTGTATGAAAATGTATTGCAATATATAGCTTACAATAAAATACAAATTAAATTGTATTCATGAATCATAATGAGCTTCTTCGTTTTAGAATTTCAAATTGTTGCGGTAATGTTTTATGACTTATAATATTGTTTGTAGTATTTTGATCGAAAGACAGTGCTATTTACACGTTACTATTGTCAAGAGGTTAAATAATAAATAAAATCTATGCTAACACTGAAACCATTTTATAGTAGGTACCTTTTATTGATTCGTAATAAGTAGTTTACGATCAATTTGGGAATTTATAATTTCTGAATTTTCTCCGGTCTGGGGATCCGGGAGGCTTCGGCCGTGGCTAATTACCACCCTACCGGCAAGTAAAATTACTCTATTGGATCTCTTGTCTAGTTTGATTGAACCTGTATAAGTACTTTTTCGAAAATCTACCCCAAAGAGGGTGAAATGGGGGTTGGAAGTTTGTATGAAAGTTCTATGTTTTTGAAGTTAGACACTTGAAAATCGGGATTCAGGTTATAAGTTTTAAATAATGAACACCTGCATAAGTTTTAGCATTTACGTGAAAAACAGTATGAGATTATAATAATGTATCGTACAAAATGATTTAATAGTTATAAAAAAATTATCCTTATTAATTAAATGCGTATCACGCATTCATTCGATAGCAATTGAATCGGATCAAGAACCTAACATTCTCTGCTCATCAAACTAAAGGCAGTCGCGCTATGTATTGTTGCAACACGTTTTTTACAAAGGCTTGTGAGAGAGCTCACGCACACATACAAAAGAGCCCGTCCAGCTACACGTCCTCCCTCGAAGAGAGCTGGGCTCGGTATGGCGGTCGTCCGGTCTGCAGTACCATTTTACACGTGAACTCTATGAGACTTTTGATATTTTTTTTGGTCATATAGGTATTTTATAGAACTTTATTTTTTTACAATTTATGTTACATAAATACTAAACATTCATGGGAAATTTTATTTTTTCAGTAAATTCGCCAAACTTTTAAGAAATACAGGTTATTGTGACGCGTAAATTTTGATAAATCGTGCACATTGATTTGATTTTTTTATTAACTAATTTTGTATAGAACGTATAAAAACGAATCGCAACAGTCCAATTTTAAGAGTGTGCTTATCATATAAGTATTTTTTATAAGTCATTTATTATAATTTTTCGTGGATTTATATGGGTGAAAAGTTTCGCCCAAAAGTGTAAAAATGGTAAACGTATTCTGCAAGAATGAGAATTTCACTATTATATTTCAATAAAATTAATATTTTTTTTGCAACAGTCTACTAAGGAGGGATTAATCTTTAATGTTTGAATTTTTTTTTTGTTATAATACTAATATCTCATGCACAACGCTCATGAAAAGTTCTTAAAATGTCGGTTAGCGGGTTTACGGGTTCTTAATTGGTTTAGTATAATGTACGCAAAATCAATTTTTGAGAGGAACAATTCTACCATACATTATTTTCGTGTAACTTTAACTATTTACGCAGCGCACGCCACGTAAGCTCTCAGAAGAGATGATTTTTTCCGACCTAGTTCACATAATTGCATTTTTCGTAAGGATCTTTAATTTTTTTTGAAAATAAAATATATAGCCTATGTTACTCGCTGATAATGTTGCTTTCTATAGTAGTCCATTCATTCTAGATTTCAATGTATGGGGAAAACGGCAAAATTAATAATTGTTTGAAACTACTGTTGTTTTATACCTATGAGTGAGTACATTAAAAAAACACAACTCTCCCCCCCCCCCCCTCCGGTGGTGGCTTCCCCCCTCCCCGCCTTGAAAAGTGTGCCATTTTGCAGATTTCCTAGATTTTCAAGAAAACTATACAAGCTAGGACAAAACTGTCAAAGAGAACATTGTTCCTTAATAAATTATCTACAAACAAGTTCATAACATTTATGGTGATAGGAGTTATAGTTTACAAGCTATGATGCGTTAAAAAAAAAGTTATTTAATTTCTATTTATTCCATACTAATAAGTAAGTCAAGATGACTACCACCGGTTCTTACAAAATAGCAAGGTATATTTCAAAAACTATTGGTCCTATCAAAATAAACTAAACACTATTTTATAGGTAAATTAATTATCTTTGTCCTAAGTCCTGACAGCTTTTTTCCTAGCTCTAATACTTCTTCTTGAAATTACAAAAAACATTCACGGATTTTACAAGGGTTTCTTTTTTTATGCAAGTTAGACAGCCATATTTCCGAAACTATTAGTTCTGTCAAAATAAACTAAAAACTATTTTGGAGGTAATTTAATGAAGTTCATTTTTGCTTATGATATTTTTTTTCCTAGTTCTAATAGTTTCTGTGAAAATTAAAAAATATATATACACGGTTTTTGAAAAAAAAAAAATTTCATGGAATAAAGGTAGTCATATTTTTCGAACTACTGGTCCTATCTGAATAAACCATAACATTTTTTTGTAGGTAATTTAATGAAATTAATTGCTCTTCGAAGGATTTTTCCTAGCTCTAATAGTTTTTGTGCAAATTGCAAATAACACAGGATTCTAACAATTTTTTTATTTTTCTTCGTATACAATACGTGGATATATATGCGAAATTATTAGTCCTATCTTTATGAACTAAATATTTTTTTATAGGTCATTAAATGGTGTTTATTTTTACTTCTGACAGTTTTTGCCTAACTCTAATAGTTTTCTAGAGATTACAGAATACATATAAAATGTTGAAAATTGGCTTATTTTACTGAGCTGCGATTTTTAGTCAACTTTAACGCACCATAGCTTGTAAACTATAACTCCTATCATAATAAATGTTATGAAATTATTTGTAGGTAATTTATTAAGGAACAATGTTCTCTTTGACGGTTTTGTCCTAGCTTGTATAGTTTTCTGGAAAATCTAGGAAATCTGCAAAATGGCACACTTTTCAAGGCGGGGAGGGGGGAAGCCACCACCGGAGGGGGGGGAGAGTTGTGTTTTTTAATGTACTCACTCATAGGTATAAAACCACAGTGGTTTCAAAAAATTATAAATTTTGCCGCGAAAAAATCTAAAATGAATGGACTATAGGTGAAAGAATTTTTAAAATCGGTTGAGTAGTTTTTGAGTTTATCCATTACAAACAAACAAATCTTTCCTCTTTATAATATTAGTTTAGAAGATATTTATACGAAAATATTATTGTTACAGTTACAACTTACAATGTTAACTAGTACTTTGGGCTAATTTTTTTTTTACGACTCATTCTTACTTGATAACTCTCTCGGTATACGCATTCTTTGCGTTGGTGGCAGCGAGTAAAATCTTTCCGAGCGTGTATCCTGAGTTATCAGCGAATACGTTCTCATACGCAAGTCGTCCCGCTGGTCGATCCAATAGTTTCTCCCAGTGTTTCACCTGTGCAAGAATTAAAAATTAAAATTAAAATGTTTTTTTATTCAAATAAACTTTTACAAGTGCTTTTGAATCGTCGAATGATGCTACCACTGCTTCGGAATGCCATTCCTACCGAGAAGAATCAGCAAGAAACTCGGACGTTGCTATTTTGAAAAAAATAATTTACAATTTCATCAATGTGTAGATACATAAGTTACCGCTGTCCTTAGCATTGCTGGAGAGAGTCAAATCCGTGCTCTTTTATCATTTAGGTAATCTTCAACAGTATAATAAATTGTTTGATTGAGTTGGCTGGAAATATAATATGTACATCAAAATCCCTAATATAACGGCGTTTACACGAAAAAGAAATTGGCAGTCATAGGAACTGCCGATAGAAGTGAAAACGAATATTTAAAATAATTTAAAAAATATATATTTTTTTTAATTATTAACATGTAAACCTTAAAACTAAGGCATTAAAGTTTAATTACGAATGCAGTATATTAATATTTAAGACCTTTTGTCTTCGTAACAACGCGAGCATGTCGGTGTTCGCGAGCATGTCGGAGCGAGGTATCGGTGACGCGAATCCACAAGTTTACCCCCTACCAAAAAGTGCTCAACGCTTATTAAAGAAGTTTTCACTTCAATAATTTCTTGTTTGTAGTAACTGGTGAGGTAATCTTACCATTTGCCGTAAAGTCCTCTGTGTGGATGGCTGCAGATGTTCAACGAGCACGGTGTACGTAGTCTTCAATATGTGCTCGTGTATAAGCTGCTCCGCTTTGTTCGGCTGCGGAACTAGCGCGCCTATCGTGTCGGTCAGTGGGTCCACGAGGAATTCAAGACGACCGTCCGTCTGTACAAAAATTATAAGCAAATTAAAATAAAATACCTTGAAATACAAGTCTGTCTTTGGATAGTATTTCATATTCATTTATTTTGCATTCCAATACAATTATTCTATTAAACAATGTCACTATAATATTAAAGTTCTTATATTGGAACCCTGGTGTATTTTTAAGTTTTTAAGCATGAGAAAGGAGTTTCTGGTCTTATGCTGAGATCTATAGAGCGAACTTTGACTTTGCTTAGACTTAAGACATGGTTAAAACGAGACAAATTTATGTTACTAACTCTAAGCAAAGTCTGAGCCAAGTCAATGTACGCTCTATAGATATCAGCATCAGAGACACGAGGGAATAATTTCAGTCATTTCCTGATTAGTGCACTTACCAAAGCCGGTACAATCAAATCCAAAGCTTTCTTCGTGAGAGTCGGGCTATCCGCCAGTTTGCTAGAGCCAGCTTCTAGAAGTTTCGACGCGGAGTAGGCGAGCATCATGAGGGACGGTCCGATGCAGTAGCGACGCATGCTGCTCATAAGCTCGCAGTGGGAGTTTATCAGGCTCAGGACTACGCTCTCTGATGGTATTATATGGTTGGCGTAGAACGACTGTGAAAAGATAAATAATTGTAAAAGCCCAAATTATATCAACAATTTCGGATATCAAAATGGCAAATGGAAATATGTTTTAATGAGCAAGATCTTGATCAAGATCAAGATCTTTTTTATCAAGAAAGAATGAAAACTACACCATTTTCAAATTAAATTTTTCTCATTAAAATTAAAATACAAGCGTGAGCCCTGAGATACCCCTATGGGTACACCGAGATCAGTTGCCACGTTATCGGCCAGCTGAGCCTTGAGCCAAGTGCCCAGCACGGGAGGCGCGTGGTTCGAGCTCACGGCGATCGCCGGCCCCATAGTGGCGCGCACTTAGGACTGAACCGTCGCAACTGCGCTCATATCCATACATTTACCTGATCAAAACACGCGAGCGGCGGTGGCGAGAAAGAGATGACAGTTTCCACGTTACGGGTCATCTGCGCCTTGAGCCAAGTGCCCAGTACGGGAGGCGCGTCGTCTGAGTTCACGAGCGCCGGGCCCATTGTGGCGCATACTTGCAACTGAACCGTCGTGACTGCGCTGTCAGACGCATTCGCCGAACCTTCCATGTCTAGCTCCATACTGGCGCTTAGACTAAAAATAAAACAACATAGTACTGAAAAGATTTTTTTTTAACTTCATTATTATTGTAAATTTAAGGAATTAGTTTAAATTCAACCTCTAGAAAATGAAGACGGTCATTATTTAGAGGTAGAATTGAACCCAATTCCTTCCAAGTTGCGCAACACTCGGTGCGCGAGTCGTACTCGCAAAACTACTCGTGGTGGTTGGTACTCGTGGTTTTAAGTAAAATAGTTTTATTTATTTATCGCGTTTATTACTTGAAAGGAACGAGACGAAATGCTTGAAAGTACATTTCGATACAAGATCTTCGTCTTCAAAACAGCTGTTCTGTTTTGCAGTCATAACGAACGGAAATAAAGCGAACGCAACATTGGTCCGAAAAAAGATTGAAGATATCTCAAGTAGTATCTATAGAAGATTTACTTCAACTAAGTAGTAGAATTGACAGCACAGGAATAAAGAGAAATGAAATGAAAATGAAAATACACTTTATTGTACACCAAACTAGATACAAAACAGAAGAACATAGACACATACACAAAGGGAAGAAGCTGTAGAATAGGCGGCCTTATCGCTAAGAAGCGATCTCTTCCAGGCAAACTAAATAGGAAATATAATAATAGAAATACTGGATGAGGGTGTACACTAAAAGTTTATTGCGAAATTCGGAAATGTGGTCGTATTTACGGAGCCCAAATATGGACCATATACAGAGATTTTGGATTCGAGCTTATTAAGTTGCTCCACACTTAAGTCTAAGTAACAAGAATCAGCATAACCAAGTATTGGTAAAAAAGACTGTGTACTTTCAAATTATGTTCGTGACCATTCACAAATAATGCCGCAGAAGAGGTCAATTTTTAATACAATCCAAATTATCTTGTTTCTAACTTACCGGCAACAAAACAGAATAGTCTCGAGCAACTCCAACAAATCGGGCATAAATTGGTGCGCCTCAGACGCGGTTGAAGACTCGACAAGACATAGTTTCAACCGGACTAAAGCTGCGTCACACGATATGACGTCAATGAGCGAGGGTAGCCGGTTCGCTGCAATTAAAAGAGACAAAGTGTATGTTCCGATATGCGCTATAGGCATTGTTAGGTGTGACGCCAATTTAGTATACTGCGAAGCCGTTCCTTAATAGTTAGCTATACTGGTTATTGTTTAAAACGGAATGCAGTCCAGTGTACTGTCATCTATGTTTTCGGCGCTGTTTTGACGTGAAAATAATTACATATAATATAAATGTACAAGTTATCTGTTCAACAAGAAAAAATATTGTTTGAATGTAGTTATATTTAAAAATTGAATATTCAAGTCAATTGTCAATTGAATTAATCGCATAATAAAAGTAAGCATAGTTTTTATTAAAAGAAAATATTGTACCCTATTGTAAGTACATACCCTAATGCATAACTTTATAACCGTATCACTAATGAGGTTATGTACGGTAAAAGTGATGAACTTATTTTGACAAATAATTGTTTATTAAATAATCAATGGTGCAAGTCGTTAAATTTCTGGACACTGTTGATCACGTGATCGAAGCACTGAGAGCACCTTACCTCGAAAACGCCAGTACAAAAATGGCGACGATTTATGACTTCATAGATTTCCCTAGGATAATGCGGCAGTCCATAACGGAACGAATTTCTCCCCAGTAAAAGCACTGAACAGTGCTCGCAGTGTATATCGGAACATTCCCAAAATAACTAGGATAATATTCGCACATAGTTCATAGTTCATTCTTCATATTCAGCGAGACCCAGATCTAACTAGCGTCTAAGCACAAAGTCACATTGCGATTATCATAAAGATTATTAAGTTTAGTAATTACTTTGCTTCAACTGTGCATTTTAGCCCACAGTAACAGTTTTTTTTTTAATTCTTTTCTTTTGTAATTGACATTGTGATGTATGACTATAATTGTTTTTAAGCATTGATTTATTGTATCTTTGTCCATTGTAATTATTAAATTGTTAAATTGTAAATTAATTGTCAAAATTTTGTAATAAGTAAATATTATTCGCATTTGTTATTTGAAATTATTATTTTTTAACTTGACTTCAGAAATTAAGCAACTACGTTTTCACGACATAATAGATTAATTTATTCGACATACATATTACTAAGTACCTACAGAGAAATAATAATAAAGACATAAAAATAATAATTTCGAAGCCCTGTCACTCAAACTGCATATGCCACTAACGGGGTGACTTGTCAATTATTGTTGTATTGTTCAAGTTAAGTGCAAATAAATGAATCTGAAATAAATGAATCTGAATCAGTACTGAAGTAGTTGTGAAACGGTCCCCAGGGCCCAGATTTTCTCGATTCAAAGTCGATAACTCCGTGACATACCGATGACGTGTCACTTATATCGCGCGTTGATCATGCTAGTAGTTAATACAATTAAACGTACCGTTGATATTTTGTTTTAGATGCTTGATAGTCTCGGAGGCAAGCCAAGCTGTATATTTGATATTGTCGCATGACGCGCTTACACCGGCTAGAAGGTTTTCTGCATACTGGAATAAATTATTAAAATTAAGATCTGACACTAAGAGAAGACAAAAGAACATACAGAAAGTCTTAACCAGTATTATGATTTGTAAGGTGGTGGTGGTGGTGGTCCCAAAATACGAGTAGTTTGTAAGCAACTGCATAATAGCACGCTTAATTAACTACACTAACACAAAAAAAAAAAGTTTATTTTCAGTCAGCCGATTGAATTCCTAAATATCCCTGCTGGAAATAAAGTCTCATATAAAAGCGGCTACACACGACCCTAAAATCACTGGCAATATCGGGACAGTGGTGGGGAGGACCCTAGATCGTATCATAAATCGCCTGGTGTGTAGGCAAATCGTACCCGATTTTTTTCGTCCCTAAATCGCTACGGGCGAGCTCACGATTCAGGGACGATTATCGGCTCAGGGAGCGTTGTCAGGACGTGTGTAGCGAAATCAGGACTGATTTTTGCGCAGTCTGCGCTCGAGCGCTGCGGCTTTTTGCGCTGCGTTTCATTAACCAGTTTTTAACCCAGATCCTCCTTTTTCGTCTCTGGTTAGGTGGCACCGTAGTAAGTGCCAAGACAATTCCTATTTTCTGCTGTTTTGAGAGCGTCGGCGGCATTTCGGAAAAACGAGCAGTCTGTAGCACGGTCGGTTACGTACTGACAGGCAAGGACGTGTGTAGAGTAGAGACAATTTTATCGCCGATTCAGCCCCGATTTCACTGTCTCGATATCGCCAGTGATTTTAGGGTCGTGTGTAGCCGCTTTAAGACTGCAGCGCTTACCATTAAGGCTTTGTCCACATTTGATCATTTTGGCGTATCACATCTCTACGCCGCGCCGATACTCTACGATATTATCGTCACGTATGGATGAGTTTTTGTGACGATACGGCTAGTGATACGATATGGTCAAAATTGGCGTCCATGCTTAAGATACAAGTAGTACCTACTACCTACTTGATACGCTACTAATCAGGCTACGTCAAAATGATCGAATGGGTAGGTACCTCGCCTCAGACTAGTATTTAGTGTACACTGTACATACCTGAGTATACATTCCCTGTTTGACCAGCGCATCTTTCAGCCAAGGGTTGAACACTTTCTTGTTGTCAGCTCGCGGCGCCCATATGAGCGCGTGTAGGGGCAACGGAGACGGAAGGTCGGCCGCTATGCCCGCTTGTAACTTGTCCATGTGTGGAGTCGCGGGAGGCATACTTATCACCAACCTGACCAAAATAATTATTCCTTTCATAATAATAAAAAAAAAAGAAAATTAACATGTTGCGAGCTTTTACACAGTATTTTTGTTTATAAATTACTAGCTAATGCCCACGACTTCGTCCGAGTGGATTGAGGTTTTTTGGTTCCCGCGGTTACGCTTTAATTTTCCGGGATAAAAAGAAGCCTATGTGTTATTTCAGACTATAACCTATATGTGCCAAATTTCATCCAGATCCGTTCAATCGTTCTGGCGTGATTGAGTAACAAACATCCATCCATCCATCAAAACTTTCGCATTTATAATATTAGTATAGATACATTTGCTGTATTTGTACGAGCCCTTTTATTTGAAACCAAACTTGATATTACAGATAACTTTATTATTTTGTTACAAGTCCGTCGAGTTGAGCAGCGCGAGCAGTGCGTCCAACAGTAGCGGGTATTTCAGTTTGTGAGGCGTGCCTAACACGAAGTTACACGCCAGTCCGTCGAGTATTGAATGTCATGTCTACTCACCGCCAAGCAGTCTGGAAGCAGTAATGCGCAGCCGAGAGCGCGGAAGTCGACGACGCGTACTGAGGGTTGTCGCACAGACAGGCGGAGTTGAGCAGCGCGAGCAGTGCGTCCAACAGTAGCGGTTATTTCAGTTTCTGAGGCGTGCCTAGCACGAAGTTACACGCCAGTCCGTCGAGTATTGAATGTCATGTCTACTCACCGCCAAGCAGTCTGGAAGCAGTAATGCGCAGCCGAGAGCGCGGAAGTCGACGACGCGTACTGAGGGTTGTCGCACAGACAGGCGGAGTTGAGCAGCGCGAGCAGTGCGTCCAACAGTAGCGGGTATTTCAGTTTGTGAGGCGTGCCTAACACGAAGTTACACGCCAGACCGTCGAGTTTTGGATTCTCCTACAAAAGGTACATGGAGGATAGTAATTTAGAGTAGGACATCTATACTAATTCCGATCTCCTTTTTCTGTCGTTAAAAAGATTATAAGTACTCAAGTTGTTTTGTGAAGTAATCTTATTTCGCAATGTGCTTGTGGACTTTCAAAAAAGGAGGATGTTATCAATTCGGCACGTATTTTTTTTTATCACTAAAATTGGTAAGCTGTTATTCCTGTAAAGTATTCGGGACGTGTCAATCAAACACGTAGTAGGCATGCACTGATTTATTCTTAATGACATCTGACAGTCCATATCTATAAATTATAAGCATACCCTCACATCTTCCCCTTTCTAAAATAAAAATAAATATATGCATTATCCTTTCTTTCAAAATTAAACAAGTTCAACTTTTAGATATTCAACAAAACCAAAAAAAACTGTAAAACGCCTAACAATTCATACCCAAAATAACATAATATAACATAACAACAAATATTTCCAAATACACGAATTATACACATCAATAATAAAGATTAAAAATAAATAAATAAAAGAAATCAATTAAAAATCTCAATATCCATTATTCCATCAAATCAATTCGATGGGTCCCTGGAACAAGACCGCAATATCCATTGCAGCAGTATTCCGATCAAGCCATTTTCGTAATCTACGGACCCCAATACACCTTGTGAATTTTTTTCAGAAATTTAAAATGAAACCTGGCCGATTTACCAAAATCACTATGGTTATTGCTTCGTTATTTCCCGTTCATCATTCGAATTTTGTTTACCGGAATAATCGTACTATGTCCAATGATACAAGTTTTTTTTCAACCTTCTACAAGTAACGGCCATTCTGGCTTTGTTCCCGGAAATAAACTTTGTATGTCGATTCATAATCAACATTGCTGTACAAATATATATATATTTTTTACACTTTCACTAATAAGATGGTGTATCTTCTTGAGAATGATCTCCTTACATTAAATACAATAATGTTGTTATTTATTTTTAATACATACTTCAACATTGTAATATTGTTTCTGGTTTAATTTACATGAGACTGATGATGAATTATTATAATATTAATAATTTACTATTATGATAATGATTTATTATCAAAGTCTCACGTAATTTAAAACAGAAACAATATTACAACCCTTAATAATAATGAAAAAAGTCCATAATAGTATTTTAACAGGTGGTAATAAGGTGAGTGCCTTTAATGGTTGGGTTATGCCTTTACTCACACACCTTTGGCATCCTAAAGTGGACCCAAACTGAACTGGATACCCTGGATCAAAAGGTTCAAAAACTGTTGACCACATACCGTATGCATCACCCGCGCTCATCTGTTATGAGATTGTACATCCCACGCAAGTATGGAGGACGTGGTTTTTTGAATATCAAGAACCTCCATAATCGTGAGATCTGCAAACTCAGAGATTATTTTCTCAAGGTGAACGTGGGTATACATAGGGATGTGGTTGCAGTTGATAAGGCTTTCACCCCGCTTTCCTTAGGCAAAGAGAACTGGCGCAAACCAATAGTACTTAATACTTCGGATCGCATGACGGTATGGGAGAGCAAGGAGTTGCATGGTAGATTCTACAAGGCCCTAGGGCGGGTGTAGATCCAATAGCATCTATATTTTGGTTACAATTCGGTGACCTCTTTGGGAAAACCGAAGGTTTTGTGTGTGCAATTATGGATGAAGTTATCAAGACGAATAACTATCGGAGACACATACCTAATGAAAGATGGCACTGTTGACATATGTCGTGCGTGTCACCTTCCTGGGGAGTCCCTCAGACATATATTGTCTCCGGTTGTTCTCATCTTGCTAATGGAGAGTACTTGCACAGACATAATCAAGTAGCCAAAATAATCCATCAACAACTGGCTCTCCAGTACGGTCTTATTGATACTGAGGTACCATACTATAGATATAACCCTGTGTCAGTTCTCGAAAATAGTAGTGCCTTGCTCTACTGGGATCGGTCAGTTATCACTGATAGGTTTATTGTTGCCAATAGACCTGACATAGTGTTAGTCGACCGTTCAGCGCGCCGAGCAATAACTAATCGTTGATGTTACTATTCCTCATGATGATAACCTGGTGAAAGCAGAAAAGGGAAAAGTATCGAAATACTTGGACCTTGCTCACGAGATTACCGCCATGTGGAATGTTGACTCAACGATTATTGTACCGATGGTTGTATCAGTTAACGGTCAGTTTATTGCGAAAAGTTTCAATCAACACCTCCAGAAGCTTTCGCTTGGTTGTTGGATTAAGGGTCGGATACAGAAGGCAGTTATTCTTGAGACGGCGCGAATTGTGAGAAGTTCCTCTCTTTGGAGCCCTGACCACTGGCTGCTTGGGTCTTTAAGGCCCCGCAGTGGGTGGAAGTTTTATAGGATTATTTTTAAATGTGTTTGTGTAGTATTTTTATATATTTATGTAAAACGTGTTTAGAAATAATTTTATAAAAATCTGTAGAAATAAATGAGAGCGAAAAATGTAAAAGGGTCATCGTCGTACAAATTTTAGATCGTACAAACATTTTAATAACCAAAGACTAACTATAATAATATTATATATTATATTATATTATACAGGACCAATAATATAATTTATTATGATTATTAACAAATTAAATATAATTACACTACATTATTTACAGATATTTACGTAAATATTCAATAAAAATGTACTCATTCCAGTACAACAATATTCATACAATGTACACAGCATTCACGAGTACATTATCTAGTCGATCATCAAAATTCATGTAATATCACTGCAAAACGCTATTACTGTATTCGCCATACATACTTCAGAACAGCGCACAACGTTGCAATAGACTATTGCTGTTTGATTGATTTCGCACTTTTTACCGGAATATAACCACAATGGACTCTTACGGAAACGTCTTTCAATATCTGTAGCGGCAATATCGTTTTTGTAGTTTTTTAGGTCTTTCCTAAGCACTATAATCTTGTGTACATTTATATGTTACTCCAAAAAAAATAACGCATCGTTTGGTATACAAACCGTTTTGATGCGCCTCGTAATTTAGTAATTATTCAAGATTTTCACTAAATCTTTTTTCCTGTAAAATTGTGTTTTGTCGATTGTGGCTTTGTTCCCGGCACCCATCGAATTCATTATTACTTATTCTATATTGAAAATTATTAAGTACACTTCAGATCAGGAAACAAATTTATGTATATTATTATATTTTATTCACTATTTTATTAATTCATTTCATCATTATAAATCATCAATATGTCATGCAATTAACAATAATAATTCACTTTTAACTAAATTTTCAACAGTAAAAAGTCAACATTCATCACATACATAAATATATAAACGTCTATAGTCAATAATTATTAAACCTTATTTAACCTTGCCGATTGCTATATTTATTTCAGGTCTTCGTGGACATGGACTGACGCTCACGTGAGCCCCCATCTATCCGGAGCTCTCACTGTCCTGCCATAACGAGTTACATAATCATTATTCGTACCTGTACTTACATTATTATTTTGACTAGATTCTACTTCTACTCCTACATTACAATCTATATCGTCATATTCGAATTCATAGCAAGGCGTGTCCTGTCTTGGCGACGAGTCGTTTATAATGTATCGTCTATTACGAACTAACTTTTTCCCACTTGAAGTAGTGACCTCATATGATCTATTAGCTAGAATCCGACTGATTGTCCCTGGTATCCATCTTTTTGTACGCAAGTCATAAATCCTTACATTTTGCCCGTTACCTAATTCTTTTAAATCTCTTGCATTCCTATCATAATAAAATTTTTGTTCTTTTTGTCTATTAAGTAACTTCTGTTGTATATTTTCATGAACTTTTGGTTTTAATGATTTTCTCGATATCGGCAAAATGCTTCTAAATTTCCTACTCTGTAACAATTCTGCCGGAGAAGGCAATTCTGTTGACAAAGGAGTATTTAAATATTCTAATATAGCCAAGCGATAATCCGAGCCCTTTTCTTTAGTCTTAATCATTATATGTTTCACCGTCTGAATGGTACGCTCAACCTGTCCATTAGATTGTGGGTAATGTGGTGACGACGTAATATGATTAAATTCCCATTCTAAAGCAAATTCCCTGAAGCAATTCGAGCCAAATTGAGGTCCTCCGTCCGAGATCACCACAGCAGGAATTCCTTGATGACAAAAAATATTTTTTAAACAATTAATTACATACGCTGAATCAGTAAACTGTAATTCAACTATTTCAAAAAACTTACTGTAATAATCAACTATTATTAAGTAATTACCACCCTTCAGTTGAAACAAATCAATGCCAACTTTAACCCACGGACTGTCAGGAATTTCATGGGACTGCAATTTCTCTTTTTGATTTAATTTTTTATGCGTAAGACAAACACCACAGCTATTTATCAAATTTTTTAAGTCATTATTGATACCTGGCCAAAATATTGTCTCCCTAGCCCTCAATTTAGTTTTTTCTAACCCCATATGCCCTATATGTATTCTACTTAACATCTCTTTCCGTAAGTTTTTTGGTACCACTACCCTTTCGTGCTTCCAAATCAATCCATAAGCAAAAGATAAATTCTCTTTATAATTCCAATATGGCCTAACTACCTCCGCTACGTCGTTCTTCTCTGCCGGCCAGCCTCTGTTAATGTATTTCTTTACCTGTTGTAGTTCAGTATCATTCTCAGTACCTTTCTGTAAAGCTACAAACTGCGCGTTTTCAAAATATTGCGTAAGCGCCGATGCCGCATCGCGAGTGACAGCACACACCTCGTCGTGAAGAGAGCCTCGACTCGAATGAAGCGCCGCGGCCGACGCCGGTTCATATGCACGCGATAACGCATCGGCGATAAATAGATGCCTCCCTGGTTTATATACTAACTTAAATGTATAACGTTGCAATCGTAACAACATTCTCTGTAACCGCGCAGGAGCATCGGTAATCGGTTTTTTAATAATACTTATAAGAGGCTTGTGATCGGTTTCAATGGTTACATCAGCTTTTCCATAAATATACGCATAAAACTTCTCACACGCAAACACACACGCATACAGCTCCTTCTCAATTTGAGCGTATCTCTGTTCAGCCTTAGTTAACGCCTTGGACGCATAGCAGACTGGTAAATCATTTTGCATCAAACAAGCACCTAACCCACTCTTACTTGCGTCCACTGATACAACTATTGGTTGATTTCCATCATAATATTGTAAAACTGGACGACTAGATAAACAATGCTTAATATCTTGAAAACATTTATCATGCCTTTCATTCCAATGCCACTCAATTTCCTTCCTCAATAATTCTCGCAATGGTTGAACCCTATCCGACAGATTGGGAATAAAACTACCTATATAATTCACTAATCCCAAAAATCTTTCTACATCCTTTTTATCCTTAGGGATTGGCATTTTTGTAATAGCCGTAATATGACTGTCATCTGGATACAGCCCATTTTTTGTAATCCTATGACCTAAATATTTTATTTCCTCCAACCCAAACTTACACTTGTTTTTATTTAATTTTAAATTAATCTTTCTACATCTTTCCAAAACTTTTCTCAATCTCTCGTCATGCTCTTCTTTATTGCGCCCATATATAAGTAAATCATCAATATACATGCAAACTCCTTCCAAGTCATCAAAGTTTTCTATCATTTTTTTATGAAATACTTCCGACGCTGAACAAATTCCGAAGGGCATTCTCAAAAACTTGTATCTCCCAAATGGAGTGTTAAATGTACAGTACGCACTACTTGCCTCATCTAAAGAAATGTTCCAGAACCCTGAAGAAGCGTCTAGAGTACTAAAATATTTAGCTCCCGATAATCTCGATAAAATTTCATCCAGCGTCGGCAACCTAAAATGTTCCCGTTTAATTGCTTGATTTAATTCCTTAGGATCCAAACACATACGTAAGTCACCGTTAGGTTTTTTCACGACTGTAATACTGCTAACCCAGTCTGATGGACCCTCTACTCTCGCAATAATGTTTTGCGATTCCATTTCCGATAATTTTTTCCTAACATCCTCCTTAATAGCAAACGGTAACTTTCTAGGAGCATGCACAACAGGGACGGCATCTTCCTTTAAATGTATTTTATATTGACCCGGTAAGCATCCAAGACCTTGAAACACGTCCTCAAATTTCCTTATCAAATCCGGCCTGCAATCACTACTCTGCACCGACATGACACGCCTAACTAAGTCTAGTTCTGTGCAAGCATAACGTCCCAATATGGGAACAGACTGTACTCTAGCTACTTTAAATTCAATCATATAAGTATTGTCCTTGTAAGTCACACTTAAAAATATTTTCCCTAAGACATCTATACTTGCACCAGAATAGCCATTTAATTTTGTCTTTGTCTGCAATAAACAATCTTGAGATATGTTTAATCTTTCAAAATATCTTAACGGCAAAACATTCACATCAGCACCGGTGTCTAATTTAAATGTAATTTGCGTTCCACATATATTTAAACTAAGATTCCAATCACAATTGTTATTATCTAATGAGTAAATTACCTGATCGTCTGATTCCTCAATATAATGCACCCCACAAACACGGGCAAAATGATGCATTCCTGAACACCGCATACACCTTTGACCATATGCCGGGCACTCAAACTTTCTATGCACATGTCCACAAAAATTACACATTCTACTTGAACCCGGGATAGAGAGCGCGGGTCTTCTCCGATTGGCCCGTAAGGGCCAAGCGGGGGGTACGGGCCTCGAGGCATGGCCTCCTTACCCGGGCGGGGCGCGGGGTAATTTTGTACCCCGGTAAATGTCTTCTAGCCATGAATCGGCTAGGGCCTGCCTTGTAGGCTACAGGCCCCTGGGCCAGGTGTCAACTCCGGAGTTGGGTCCTCGCTGCGGGAGACGTCAACACCGTCGCGCGCGGGACCCGTGTCAAATCCTGTTATCTCGGCGCCGCGGGCGAGAAGGTCACCATCGCGCGCCGAGATAATGTCAAGTTCGGTGAACTCCGCGCTGCGTGCGATATGGTCGCCGTCGCGCGCGGAGCTGTAGTCAAATCGGGTGGATTCCGCGCTGCGGGCGATATGATCGCCGCTGCGCGCGGAGTCGGTGTCATAGCCAGTGTTTGTCGCGTCGTCGTCGTCGCTACGATCGCCTGCGTGCCGCGCAGGTGATGACGATCGCAGGAGCTCTCGAGGCAGTGGACGCCCGGTCGGCGGTCGGGTGGTCAGCGGGGCGATCCCGTGGAGGTGTTCGTACGGCCCGTTGTCCGCGCGCGCAAACATGCGCCGCGCGAGCGTACGGACGTACTCCTCCACGGTGGGCGTCTTGAGGTCGCGATGGATGACGTCGTTCCTCACATACCTCGGAGCTCCCACGACTAGGCGCAGGCACTTGTTCTGTTGGACTTGTAGGCGGCTCTTCTGGTAGGCGGAGCAAAGCGCATACCAGGCGGGAGCCGCGTACGTCAGCCGTGAGCGGACATAGGCTCCGTAGATCCTGAGCTTGGTCTTCGGTGAGAGGCTTGAGGTGAGGACTTGGTACAGCATCGACTTAGCTGCCGTGGCATGATTCACGGCATGATTTACCATGGGGACCATGGCCAGGCCACCGTCGATGCGGCACCCCAAGTAGCACACCGAAGTCTGCCACTCTATGTCCTGGCCTCGTAGTTGGAGCTGACGCATGTGCTTCCGGGCGCCGAACAGGATGGCGGCCGTCTTCCCCACGTTGACGGCCATTCTCCACTTGTCAAGCCATTCCGGAAGCAAGTCCAACAGACGTTGCATGCGATTTGTAGCGACGTACCTCGCGCGTACCTCGCGTCGTCGTACCACCAAATGGTGGTACGACGACGCGAGGTACGCGCTGTCGTCGGCGTAAAGCGACAACAGCACGTCTTCCTCCCCCTCGCGCAGATGGTCGGCGAGGGTAGGGATATCATCCGTGTACACCGCGTACAGACACGGGGGCAAGCAGACCCGGGATAGAAGCCCGCTGGATCGCGTTGTTTCCACTAGCCGCTAGGGAGCGCCCGCGCGGTGCATGCGCCTGCGCAGTGCACGGCCTTGTCCCGCGCTCACCTCGCCCCGCGCCCTGCCGCTCCGTCGGTGCATCGCTTACCCCGCGTCGTACTCGTCCTCGTGATGACGTCATCTTCCTAACGAATGAAACCTCTTTCTGACTTTGATATAATTGATGAACGTTATGTTGTGTCCCCTCTCTTTCAGGTTTAATCTTCTCCGAATACGTCTTCGATGCCACAGCTGCACGACAGATATCCATAGCCTTTTTTAACGTCAAGTCATCCTATCTTAACAAACGTTCACGAATCGACGCACTCGAGATGCCACACACTAATCTATCCTTGATAAGCTCATCATGTAAATCCCGAAATTCACAAGTTTGAGCTAACTTTCCTAGTTCAAACACATACTGCTCCACGGATTCATTTTCGCGTTGATCACGACTAAAAAACTTATGTCGTTCAACGGTGACATTTCGCTTCGTTTGAAATTGTTCATCTAATTTCTTCCAAATGTAATCAACCGTCGTACATTTCTCTGGCGAACGATCCAAAATATCCCGACACTGCTCACCCACTACGTGCAACAGAATATTTGCTTGAATTTCCGCTGGCTTCTTATTTATTTCGCACGCTTTGCTGTATATTTCGTAGCTTCGCTTCCATTTCGTCCATCTCTCATTAAGGCTCCAAGCGTCCGATGCATTTTTGTCGAAACAAAACGAAGACGGCGGCGATAAAACACTTTCCATATTATCTATTTTAACCACTTTTTATAACGTACCGGCTGCGTCATGTAAAGTATTCGGGACGTGTCAATCAAACACGTAGTAGGCATGCACTGATTTATTCTTAATGACATCTGACAGTCCATATCTATAAATTATAAGCATACCCTCACAATTCCAATTCGTATTTTGTCGAGTCATATGCTATAGAATTTGAGAAGATTTATCGCAAGGTAGCCTCTATTATGCGGTTAATGACCTTTCATTAAAGAGACACAGGGATATGTGTTCATCTAAATTGGCAGGCAAAATGAACGATGTATGGCTAACATTCTTCTGCAGGAATTGTTATAATAATGCACTACACCCTATATCTCCAAGCATCGACGATAACTAAACAAACCTTACGTTATATTTATAGTACAAAAATCGCATTCCTGAAGATTGTGATAGGCAATTAGAATGTTTTTGATGACTAACGACATAAAAAAACGGGTGGTGTCGTGGGACACCAGATAGGAACAAAGTTCCTCATTACATAAATTTTAATTTCAAGCGAAATCCAATTTTCTTTTTTTAAATAAATAATAAATTATTACAATATGAACCTTAACACTAAGGCATTAAAATTTAATTTGGAATGTAGTATATTTATATGTAAGACCTTTTGTCTTCGTTAAAAAAATCTTACTCCACGCATTTACGGACGGACGCGTCAACGCCGGACGTTTTTTGCCGGCTAGGGTACCCTGTCTTCCCATAAGGAACTTTGTTCCAAAACTTCACCCTGGTTCAATTAGACTCGCTCGATGGTAGAACGATAAGAGATGAAACAAAAATATCGAACAATTTGTGGTAAACAAATTCTTCTTACCTGATTGTTAACCTCAGCGTTAGTAAGGGCGTAGAACTTAGGCCGCATCGAGGTCTCGTCTTGGGACAGCCGCCTGTACACTTCCTCAATGTAGGGCACATCGCAATAGATTCGCGATTTGATCTGCCCACTGTCCGTGGTAGTTTTGACACCCGTGTTGTTTGGATCGGGTGGAGGTTGTGCCAAGCCTGGGGCTATTACCAAATTCCATTCAATCTGTACAAACAGAATTACTTCAGTTTCCATTTCTTCCTAACAATACATTTTTGACGACCTCCGTGGCGCAGAGCGCTGTTGTATTAATGTGCGGAGGTCCCGGGTTCGATTCCCGGCAGGGTCAATTTGGGAATTTATAATTTCTAAAAAAAAATGAAATCGAAGCTTGCATATTTTTGACACTTTTCAACCTGTCAAACCTTCTATAACCAAAAGTTTCTGTTTGTCGTTTAACTCACCTTCGTGAGCCTATTAAAATATTGAATCAATTATACAAGTATCCTGCCTAACAATATTTGTAGTAACTTCAAAGATTATAGTCTGCCTCCATACTACACCTGGCGCTTACGCTCTTGATTTTAATTTGCATTACGGCCTTGTTCTTCCAAAGCTCCGTTAACGCAGGCGTTTCGTTCAACTATTAATTACTAGCTGTTGCCCGCGACTTCGTCCGCGTGGATTGAGGGTTTTTGGTTCCCGTGGGAACTCTTTTAATTTTCCGTGATAAAAAATAGCCATCCAGATCCGTTCAGCCGTTCTGGCGTGATTGAGTAACAAACAAACATCCATCCATCCATACTTTCGCATTTATACCTAATATTAGTATAGATTATTAAGCTAGGAAAAGATAAATTAGAATGTAAATCAATCAAAATCCTTACTTGTTGTAACAAAGTTTGTGGGGCGTCATAGAGATGCTTCATGAGGTACTCCAGTAAGAGCATCAGTCGAGTGGTCAGCATCAGTTGGTGCGGCAGTAGAACCATAGCGCGTTTCCGGTCCGTCATTCCGAGAGTGTCCACTACCTAAAACGTCGAACACCACAAATAAAGCTTATATAAGTCTTTTAGGTTAAGTAACTACTACCATAGAAAATAAGTTCTGTATTACCATTGACTTACCAATACCTTAGACGCACCATCGAAACGCAAAAAACGGCACGGTCAAATTGTGCACAATGAACAACTTTTGCCTCAGTCGCGCATGAGTACACTAGGCGACAAAATGTTGTATGTGTCGAATTGTTATTACAAAATTGAACCCTAAATATATAGCTATATGGTTGGTTTTTGTGAACCGTTTGGTGTCTCTTTGTCTATTATCTATAGCTGTGTTTGTATAAGCGACTGTGGACGCTTTTTGAGTATTAATTTGTAGGTAATGTTGTATCCTTAGTTGGTAAATCGATGTGTATTACTAACAAATAATATGAGTCAATTGATACTCGTTTAAATTTTATTTATTTATTTAAAAGCTTATTTTGTCGAAATACATGATTTAGGCCTGTTATCCACAAAAGCAGAAATCGATGGAGATGTATACGACAGACCAATCAGATTGACATTTAAATTTTATAAAGTAGCTAGCTTTTGCCCGCGGCTTCTATCAATTTAAGTTAGATTTTTATACAAATTTTAATTTTACCCCTTTAGGTGTTGAATTTTTAAAAATCCTTTCTTAGTGGATGCCTACGTGATAATAGATAGATTTTGTATGCCAAAATTGTTTGTCAGTCACCTATTCCTTTTTATTTATATTAAGATTTCTGTGTAATCTTTCTCTTTTTAAGTAACCAGGGCTAACTTTGTTATTTTCCAAAAACAGTTTTTTTACTTGCCTTAATGATAGCATTCGCAGTCAGGAGTAATACAGACTTCTTCTGCATCAAAGTCAAAGAATGGAACAAATACACGAGGAGTTGCGCATGTTCAACGTTTAAATCTGCAACAAAATCACACAATGTACAATTATTTATTCAAATCAATAATTATAAGGAAAACATAGCAGATTTATCCCCACAGCTTGACCGTTGCGATAGAAAGGCTTCAAATAATTCTTCCGTTTTTAAACCCACCCCTCCATTTGGTACTAAATATATTTTACATCTCTCATATTCGGTAAGTAGGTCCTTATTACCCCCAAATGGAGCTTGTAGGTGACCAATTAGCGCTCTAGGGTAATAATGTAGCTAGAAAAGCCCTAGGGCGGTAAGTAATTAAAAAAAGTATGATGGTTAGATGTACGCGAACTTTTTGAAAGAGTGAAGAGTTTTTTTTTTAATTACTTACCACCCTTGGGCTTTTCTAGCTACATTATTACCCTAGAGCGCTAATTGGTCACCTACAAGCTCCATTTGGGGGTAATAAGGACCTACTTTACCTCACAATCGAGATGTAAAGCAGAGTAGTTAGCTCGGGTGTAAGCATCAATTGCACCCTCGAACTATAGGCGCCCTCCCTGCGCTCGTGCGCCTAAATATCTCGGGCTGCAATTGATGCCTTACAGCCCTTGGCTACTAATCTACTAATGTAAACTGTACACTTGTTTTTTAAATTCTTCCGTTTTTGAACCACCCCTTCATTTGGTACTAGAAATAAATTATGTAAACTGTACATTTGGTTTTTAAATTCTTCCGTTTTTGAACCACCCCTCCATTTGGTACTAAATAAATTATGTAAACTGTACATTTGGTTTTTAAATTCTTCCGTTTTTGAACCACCCCTCCATTTGGTACTAAATAAATTATGTAAACTGTACATTTGGTTTTTAAATTCTTCCGTTTCTGAACCACCCCTCCATTTGGTACTAAATATATTATGTAAACTGTACATTTGGTTTTTTATGAGTATTGAAAGGAAGTTTTTCTATAATATTACTTTACTAAGATACACCTAAGTGTTACTTCAATCAAAACTCATCGGATATCAATTTCAATAATAATATGAATAAATGTGATAATATTTTATAATTACCTTCATAATCGTGATCCTGGCTGGGCTGACTTTGCAGCGCACACTCTTGCAGTGTGTTAATGATTTTGTGCCACATCACTAGTATACTGTTTTCCCGATCGGCTGCAGCCTTGCTTAGAACCATGCTGCCGAGAAGCTTGACTACGCGAGGACCAACCTACAACAAAAGACAACGTTTTTGAATCAATGACCCGATTCCCGATGATGATCCCTTCAGTCTTTCTTTTCGGTAATTAGGCCAATACGGTAAATTCGGTAAATACGGAAAACAACGCTCTAGAAAAAAATGTTAAAAAAAATGTTTAAAAAAATTCAGCAGGTTGCAAACAGTTGAATTCAATTCTAGGTTCGTTACGGGTCGTAAAGCTTACACTGCTAGCTGACGAATGACCCAAAAGATGTGTAAAACAAAAGATGAAGCATATTTCAAGGTAGATTCACTCGACGATTCAAAAGCACATGTTATTGTGTATTTGAATAAAAATACTTAAATGAGTTAGAGTTTGATCGACTTAAAATTTCTCTCTACAAAATGCTGGAATAACTTGCCTCCTCCCCTACGTGACATAAGATCAAAAATTGGTTTAAGACAAAAAGCGTGAAGCAATAAGTTCGCTCTGAAGACCAGAGCCTTGAGCTATCTATACTTTAATTTATAATGTTTCAATATTAGTTATCTGGCTAATTAATAGTTTTCTTTTTGCTGGTGGCTTTGTCGTTTTGTAGAAAGCCATCAAGACATCATTAAAATAGGCTCATCTTACTAACCTGTAACGGTGACGAGTAACTCGACGTATTGTTCCTCTCGGAGCCGCTAGCGAGCAACTGTTGCTGTAGAGCGGGCTGTAACGACGCGAAGGCGGGTGCGCCGCTCAGATTGTGCAAGTACCGCACTAGGGCTGAGCTGAACGACGCGTACAGAGAGCCCAGGCGAGCTCCGAAACACGAAGAGATTGTACCTGGTGGAAATAAACGTTTATTTATGGTACCAAACAATTTAACGGGCTTGATTAAACGTTGTTTCAAATTATGTGAGCAATAAGTCCAGGGGCAATAAGTTCATATCATAGATAGATAGATAGATAGATAAACTCTTTATTGCACACACTTAGACCAAGGACAATAAACAGAAAGATTAAAATATACAACAGAAGGGTGCAAAGGCCGTCTTATTGCTAAAGCAATCTCTTCCAGACAACCTTTGGGGAGAGGACATAGTTTATTGTCATAGTTCGTAGTGTTTAGATTTTTAATTTTGGCCCATAATATCCATATACAATCAATTTGTGCAAGTTTTTCAATCAATTTATTTATGAAGTCGGTAAAGTTTTCAATAATTGATAATAATGAGTTAATTTTGTATCAATATCAGATAATGAAGTTAAGAATACCAAGGGCCCCCTGAGGTGGCCTGGTCTTCGAAAAGCCTAGCCCAGCCCAGTATAACCTCTATACCAACCTCTCACATACATGACATTCCGAATGAATTGAGCACACTTGCAAAAAGTTTAATAGAATCAAAAGTTTATTCACAATCACACTATAGAGCTTTCCCAAGCTTCAAAAGGTCATATTTTTATGTAAACTTTTCGAAATCAGTAAGTAAAATTATAAACATTAGATAAGCGTTTATAAAACGAAATAAACCATTCTTACCAGTGTCAGTCCTAGCAGTCTCTCTGTCCAAATCTTTAGCGAGTGCGGCGAGCAACGCCGTGTGCGCTTCATGAAGTTGCACCGCAGAGGGTCCGAGCCTCTCAGAGTCTTCGCCGATTATTTCCTCCGTCAATAGGTTGAACACATCTGTAGCTAGTGTTATGTACTGGAAGAAGAGTCGTTGTTCAATTTTTACTGATACATACAGCAACGCATCACCACAGTTGGTATCACTCAATAAGTGTGGTATAACTAATTGTGGCCAGAACTTTACAAGAGGTTCCCTCTAGGAAGTTTTTAATTTTTGCAGACAATAATGGTGAGTGAATGATTTTTCTCACAAAAAGCTGCACAATGAGTTCTGACAACGATAAGTTATTCCTGTCAGAACACCCAGTATTTTCAAGATAAAAGGATAAGAGACTGATCTACACAGGAACCAACAGGTCTTAACTATTACGAGACACTTTAATTTAAAAGTTTTTTTTTGTTGAACTGTTAGCCTACTAACAACAAACAATTGTGCCTTAATACTTACAAAATACGGTTCAACTTTGTCCGGCACGATGGCCTAGTTTGATCGTGCGTTGGTGTCATTCGCGTCATTGTTGTCTTTCGCTCCCGCTCGCGTCAAGCCGTGGTGGAGAACATCGCGTGTGACTAGACTTCATTTAAATAATACTATAAGCTTTACGACTTACAGAATACGGTTCAGCTTTGTCCGGCACGATGGCCTGGTTTGGTCGTGCGTTGGCGTCATTCGCGTCACTGTTGTCATTTGCACCCGCTCGCGTCAAGCCGCTGTCGAGAGCATCGGGTGCGACCAGCGTTGATTCGAACCACAAGCCAAAGAGTGGTTCGCTGTCTTCTAAACAAAATCACGTAAGTAATAACTAGTTCAAAATATAAAGTAACTTCAAGGTTGTTTGATCATAGGACTATTGAAGTCTGGAGTCTGTCTGGCGAAAGTTGAGTCGTTTTTTGATACTGGCAGCACTAGCATATACAAACACAAGGCTAAACAAAAAAACTAGTACATTTGGGGACACCCAACTTTTTATATTTCCCGCCATTCTCCTAGATATAATAGCAGAATAAAATAATTTATAGATTATTATATTCTTATTTAATAATCTATAAATTATTATATAAGAACTAGATTATTATATAAGAATATAATAATCTATACTAATGCGAAATTTGAATGGATGGAAGTTTGTTACTCAATCATGCCCGAACGGCTCAACGGATCTGGATGAAATTTGGCACAGAGATAGATTAATTATAGTTAGGAATAGCATTTTACTCAGGAAAATTAAAGAGTCCCCGCGGGAACATAAAACCTCAATCCACACGGACTAAGTCGCGGGCATCAGTCAGTACTGTATTTTGGTGTACAATAAAGAATATTTCATTCATTCATTCATTCGGTATTAGAATAGTTACCGTCATCAGTCTCGGAGTCCTCCGAGCAGAGTATCATGTCCTGGAAGTAAACAGTGGAGTCGGAGCGGTCGGGATCGGCGTCTGGATGCTGCTTCTGCACCGCGCGCTTCAGGTGCGTCGCCTTGCGGTAGCACACCACGCCTAGCGCCACCAGCAACTGCCAGGAAACGTCGGAAACGTAAAAAACCTTACGTCAAAACTTTAAAAAAGCTCAAAACTCAAAATATATTTACACTGTACACTTATTGACGTCCAATTATATAAAAAACATGATGGTGATAATCAGTTACGGTATCTTAAATATAAAGCTACGAGGGTTCCAAACGCGCCCTTATTTTATGGACGCCTACACATAACTCTTCTTTTTTGCAAAAAACTTTCACAGTTCAAGCTCTTAAACTGTGGAATAGACAACAGACTTCCAACGAGATGTTTAAGTATGTTAACCTGCCCAGAAGGAAGAACGCTGTAGAATGTTTTGCCTCTTGAAATCCGACAAGCTCAGTACAATAATAGTATACTGTATATACATTCATTCAATTTAAACTGACCAAACGATAGGCTATAGTGCTTGATAACAATCGTCATTGCTTTCATAATCATCATTCAACTCATCGCTGGCTCACTACTGAGCACAAGCCTCTTTTAAGAATCATGTCTTTATTAGAAAACAAAGAAGAGTGTTTGGAGAGTGTTGTAGACGTCTTGTCACTCTAGCCTTGAAGGTACGAAACAGTCGGCAGAAGGGAATTCCACACTCACAACCTGGTCAGCAGTATGACCATAACACACGTCTTAGATCATTTTATTTACCTGATGAAAAGGCGCAGGGGAGGCAATGCGCAGCTCTCGACTGGGCGTGGATAACGGACGATGGTGTGGTCATGTTTGACGTGTTTATCGCTACGTCCGATAGTAAGGCGCGCCGTCCATGCAAGACAAGGGCTGGAAAACCTACCTATACCGCACTTAGATTTATTATTACCTGATGTAAAGGCGCAGCGGAGGCAAGTCGCAGCTCCCTCTGGTGAGCGGTATGGTGCGCTAGGATCTGCAGCGGGGCGGCGATAGCGGACGATGTCGTGTTTATGTTCGAAATGCTCATCGTTTCCAGGCGAGCGTCCGATAGTAAGGCGCCCGTCCATGCAAGGCAGCGGCCGCCGAGGGCTACCCATACCACACTTAGACCTTGTTGCCTGTGAAGTGAATGTATGCGTCAAATGATTGTTGGGTGTAGAAACATGTTTATACCAGTCATACAATGGAGACGTATATAGAGCAACTATGTGTATTGGATTGGGGCATTGGTTGTGGTTTATAATATTATTTATATAATGTGGAGCATTGGCCCAATGATTAGCAGTTGGTCTAGGTCATTTCTCAATATTTATATCTTGTTGAAAATGTCAGGTAGGAATTATGTGCTGTGAGGCAATGCAGGTTGTTATTATGTCAACATGTGGTTTTCATGTGGTGTGGAGCATTGGGCAAATGATTGGCGGATGGGTGTGGGTGACGCGTCAGCACTCACATCTTGATGAGGTTGTAGGGCCGGGAGGGCGGCTTGGCGGGGCTGTTGGGCGCGGCGGGCTATGTTATAGGGCATTGGTTGTGGGTTATAATATTAATGTGTGGGTTTTATGAATTGTGGAGCATTGGCGGTTGGCTCTAGGTGATTTCTCAATATTCACATTTTGTTGAAATTGTCATGTAGGAACTATGTGCTGTGAGGCATTGCATGTTGTTGGTTATGTCAACGTGTGGTTTGTATGTGGTGTGGTTTGTATGTGTTGGCCAAATGATTGGCGGTCGGGTGGAGGCGACGCGTCAATACTCACATCTTGGTGAGGTTGTAGGGCCGGGAGGGCGGCTTGGCGGGGCTGTTGGGCGCGGCGGGGCCGGGCGCGCCCGCCAGCGCGTGGTGTAGGCCGCACAGCAGCACCCACGCGCCGATCATCAGGTGGTTTTGATATACCTTCAAAGAAACATAATCCATTTTTTTTTATTGTGAGAGGCTTGCACTTGACGACAATCATGCGTAGTGCAAAGCCAAAACGAGGTCTAGGTTGGAACGCGCTTGATTAGAAGATGGTATTCACTGTTCCCTATATAAGGTACCTAAGGGCTAAGTTATAGGTGGCAGGAAATACGTGCGCTGGGAGGGTGTTCGGCCTAGCGGCTCGTATCAGGGGGTCTACTCTCTTTCTCTAAAACGAAACTTCGCAAACAAACGAACGAAATTTCGTTAACTCCTCTCCTACATAATTAATTATCTCTATGCTTCTCTCTATTTCGTTTTCGTACACGCAGACGAAGTACGGATCCATAGAAAATTTTCGTGACCGATTGGATTGAACGATTTTGTGTGGGTCTATTAACCGACTAATTACGTTCGTTTGCGAAGTTTCGTTTGAGAGAAAGAGAGTAGACCCCCAGACACGTCGAGCAAAAACGTTTCGTGCGAGCAGATTGGAAGTCAACCACATAAGGATGCCAACACTGACGGTTTCTCGCCGTTCTGTGGTAGAGTGGAGAAGGAGGAACATGGGTGTTGGAGCTCGAAAAGTGCCCCTTTGCTGCTTAAAACCAGTGAGCTAAACTCGTTTTTGCTCACCCCAGTGAGAAAAAGTGTTTGAATTTGGAATGCTGTGGATTGGGCATTTCTAGTAATGTTCTCGCAAAACGTTCAGAAATCTCCGTCACATCTTATGCAATATTTTTTTCATCATACCTATTCGAAAAACGCATATTGGCTTCAGAGGATAGCGGGAGCAAAGTGTAACTTGTAGGCCCATAGGACTTTTCATTTCTCTCTTCTGATTGGTCCGAAGTCACGTCATCAATTTGTTGATCGAATATACGACTTTGCATTTCTCTGTTCTGATTGGTCCGAAGTCACGTGATCAATTTGTTGATCGGATATACGTCTTTACATTTTATTTAAACTTTAAATATACGTCTAAATAATGTCTACAACATAGAAAGTTGATAGGAGTATCTTCTGATTGGAGCATAAACGTATAGGTAATGTCCATACATAGTAGGTTGATACTCCTAGCTTTTTCTCATATGTAATGATGAAAAATAGTGTGTGTCACTTGGGGCCAAATTTTTTGTTCTCGGGCGGCGTATATTGAATTCCTCGCTACGCTCTGAATTAAAAATAGCGCCCTCGGGGAACAAAAATTTTCTTTGGCCCCATGTAACACAAATAACTAATTATACTTATAAAATATTATTTATAAAGAGTATTTAATTTTAATACCATACTTTTGATTAAAACTAGGCACTTACAACAAAAACAAACTTTGCTATCTTGTTGAACAAATAACTATCTTGCGAAATAGTCTAGCGAATAATCTAGCGAATGGAAGTTCAGAGGTTGTTAATGATGTTGATGACGAAATGGTAAAAATGTTGTACTCACGTAGCCACCTGCGCGCGTAGATTGTTTGAATGTCTCTCCAACAGTGTTGTAAAGACTGAGTGCACTTTCCACTAATGTCGCCGTCTGTTGCTCACTCTCCTCGTCCTTCGGGTGGAGTGAGGCCTGACACATAAAATACAAACACCGATATTATTGTAGCTCTTTTTAGTTATTTTTTTTTAAACAGATCTAAATCCATGAGGCACAAGAATATAGGGAAATATATCATGGAACTGGGTATTTGACTAGTATTCAAATAAATTATTTTTTTGGTTATTATTAAATAGAGGATCTCCCAAGAGTCGTAATATCCACGTCCCCTGACAGTTTTATGTTGAATAACCATTATAAACAAACGATTAAAGTAAAAAAGTGCGTCGAACTTTAATGACGTCTCATTTAAAAAAAAACTGATTTGACTATTAATTGTCAAATACCCAACTGTTTTTTTATTTTGAAGGGTTTAATTATATAAAATACTTCGTTACAATAATATTCAAACGAGATGGCGAAACTACATTGTATAGCAAAATCTGACAAATTCGATTTATTGCTGCCATCCACCCCACACAACAATTTCGCGCCTAATAATGTTTGTCTGTTGTTGGCTGTTACAGTTGTTGTTGGCAGCTAGGGTTTATAGCTACCTGAGCCGTAGCGCAGCACAGCAGCCAAGCGGTGGCGACGTCGCTGAGCGCGGCGATCCGCTCCGGCGTGAAGGGCTCGAGGCAGGGCAGCGACAGCGCGAGCCGACACACGTGCACTTCGTTCACCAGGAAATGAAGGCTGGAACAACAATAATGCTGGCTGGAGTGATCCAGCGGGGATCCGCACCAAAGGTCTCACGCACAACGGGCACTTGTGCTTAAGTGCGGAAAAGCCCAGAGAGAGAGAGAGAGAGAGAACAATAATGTTGTTGGATTAAAAGCCATACAATAAAAGTCGGGGGCATTGACACACGCGTTGTTTATAATTACTAATTTGTTCACGAACCCGTAACGCGATGTTAAAAGAGTGACAAGTCAGAGACATCGCTTGCGTGTTCTATCCGCGTTACTTTCTATAGCATCATGTAAATATACCATCGTAAATTTTAATTCATGAAATAAGACCTAAAATTATATCCCCGATTTCTACACGCCGGTGTATTGTTCAGAACCAGGAGCGATACTTATTACCATTATCGATATCCTTATTTACAAATTTTTAATCAGTAGACTGTGAGTGTAGAGTCGTATACAGCTTTGCAAACTTATCTGTGCTTATGACGGAATTCAGAACTAGCAATCTCAGATCGCATAGATCAGTACGAAGAGTGTACTTACAGTGTGACATCAGAGTTGAACTGTGGTGCCATGTCGCTTTCCTTGGCGTTCTGCCAGCGACTGAGGTATCTCTGCAGGCAGGGCAGGGAGGAGCACACTTTGAGCACCACGGAGCCTGCTCTTAGCTCCATCAGTAATGAGGCACACGTAGATGCCACCCACTTCTGCAGAAATGCGTTTATATCATTGAATTATATGTACAAGTACTAGAACCGACGCCGCAAACAAAAAATTTGCGCCATGCTTTGCGGCCGGCCGGCTTCACCTTATTTAGTCTCTCGCCTACGCTCTTCGCGGCCGCGTGTCGAAATTGTGCTCGCACGAAAATTTTAAAATGCCGTCGTGCGTTATATAAACGTGTAAAAATAATACAACTGTAAATAAAAAAGATTGTGGCGTGACATATCATCGGTAAGTAAACAAAACGTTTACGAAAACAAACCAAAACAAATTTTTGAAGATATTTTTCAACTGATTCACCCACGTTCCACCATTTCTCGGAATATCATAGATTAAAAGTGAATTTTACCTACAGATGAGACACCTACGATCATACATTTTACATTTTACTTTTTTATTATTCGACCGATTTCATTAAAATCAATATTTGCGGCTCCCTAGGATCACAAAACAGGAAACTGTTACCAAAATTTAAAAAAGGCAGCGCCATTTTGAAATTCTTTGTTATTGTACCGATTTCGTTCAAAATCGATATCTGAGGATCCCTAGGATCACAAAACAGGAAACTGGTACCAAAATTTAAAAAAGTCAGCGCCATTTTGAAACTTCTTTAGTTTCTCGGTAATTAATTACAGTAAAACTTTAAAAATTTAACAAAAATAATTTTGCTCTCTTGTTACACAAATAACTATTATAGGAAACGATGTTTTTTTTTCACTTCATTTCTATAATGATAAGGTAGAATAAGATAAAAATGTCACTATTATTTTTTAACATGATAGGATTGGTTAAGTTATAACATTTTCTATTATAGTGTCAACAGGTCCTAATAAAAAGGTTAAAGTTGTACAAAATGCATATCTTTTTGTTTTTACTTTTTAATTATTTTTTTCCGTCTATAAAACTAGGTCTACTATTATCTTATTTCATATGTGCACTTTATGCAGTCTCACACTGCATAAATTCAAAAGTACATAGTCTCATTGAATAACCCAATAGGCAGAAAATACTTAGTGTCACTTCTGCGTGTCTCATCTATGACCTTACCAGCGCGCACCCCGCGCGTCCCGCACCCGCCGCGTGCTTCGCGACGCAGCACAGATTACATTCGCGGTGTCTTCTCTAGTACGTTAGTACATAATACCTCAATGGTTTATAATATGTACAAATTGAACTCACTCAGCTGATATCGTAATCGTAATCGTTTGTCAAACGTATAATTCGACCAGTTTAATTGGTAACTGGTCGAATTGGTAACAAAAATTAGTCTGTGGGTAGTTAAACGGATTGCACGTGTTATTGTATTGTCTTACGTTTTTAATAGTTAAAAAGTATATTTTTAGCATATTATAGTATTAAAATAATATTTGGTTTTCAACAAAAGTGATATAAATAAAAACTTTACAATAAATACTCAACAAAACTATTTGCATCGAAAGTAATACCTAAGTCATATATAAGGCGCGCAAGATTCCAACGATAAATCACAGTGTTTTTGCATTTGATTGCTGGACTTAATATAAAGTGATTGTTTATAAAATGTCAAGTGAATGCTCGGCGTGTAATTCCATTGTTCTTGTGACGCAAAAGCGAATTAAATGTACAAAATGCCAACTTATGTACCATCTTGAATGCGTCACTACTGATCCTTACCCACTTAGATCGACCTGGGCTTGCCCTGCCTGTATCGCTGCTGCGCGTAAAGGTGGCGATAACTCCAACACGCCTATCCGACAGGCTAAACAACAACTGTCGAGCAGTAGCGATGTGGATCAGAACGTTCCAGAGGAAAATAAGGAAAGTGGAAGTATCGACAGCAACTACTGTGACAATGTTATTGTGGCAGAAATCAGGAATCTACGCATCGATATGATTGATAGATTTCAGCAACAGGAACAGAAACTTGATTCGTTCAATTTGGTTCTGAGCGATCTTAGAGGTGACGTGAGTGAGCTGGGCCTGAAAATGTCTTCGATCCGCTCGGAATTCGATGGTCTAATTTCAACGGTGGATACACTGCAAACGGATACTCAGCGAAACGAAGCTAGCTTGACCAGGCACAGCGAGAAAATCACCGAATTGGAGTCATCTATTGACGAATTAAAATCGTCATTAAATTTTATTTCGGCCCAGTATGATGATATGTTACTTGACTTTAAAAAACATGTAAATACTGTGTCTGAATTGCGTAATTCGAAAGATGACCAAAAATTGGCTCATTTGCAATCTAAAGTTAGTATGCTGGAGAGTATATCGAGGAGTTACAACGTGGAAATACAATCAGTCCCGGAGCGAAAAAACGAAAATATTCTTGGAATAGTGAGAAGTTTATTCGATAAATTATCGTTGCATTTTTCTGATGATTCTGTTTCATTCTGTAGTCGTGTGCCTAAGATGAATAATAAATCGGTCCGTCCTCGGAATATTATTGTCACCCTACAGTCTCCGAGACATCGCGATCTGCTTATATCAGCGGCGCACAGGTACAATAAATTTCACCCAGAAGACTTGCTTAACTCGCTTGACCTAGGAGTTAACGGTGAAAAAAGTTTAATATATATAGTGGAGCATCTTACGCCGGAGTGTAAAGCTATTTACGCTGCGGCGCGGAAATTTAGAAAAGAAAAAAAATACAAATATGTATGGGTCAAGTATGGAAAAGTTTTCCTACGTAAAAATGATACTAGTTCTGCTATATACGTAAAAAATGTAGACGTCTTAAACTGTAATGGTATATGTTATTTTATATTTTAGTTTTATTTACTCTAATTATCTATATATATATAAAATCGTTATCTAATCAACGCACAGCTTAAACCGCTGGGGTTAGAAACTTGAAATTTTGACAGTAGGTTCCTTTTGTGACGTAGGCGCCCACTAAGGAAGGATTTTTCAAAATTCCACCCCTAAGGGGGTGAAATAGGGGGTGAAAGTTTGTATGAAAGACCGTCATTTCTCAAGTTATATCCATGAAACTTGGTATACGAGCTACTGGTTGAAAATGAAGGAACACGTGTTTCACAGTTTTTGAAAATTCTACCCCCGAAGGAGTGAAATAGGGGATGAAAGATTTTATGAAAGTCCTTCATTGCTCAAGATATTCTCAAGTAATATCAACGAAACTTGGTATTTTGGCTTTCGGTAAGAAATAAAGAAGTACGTGTTTCACAGTTTTTCAAAATTCCACCCCCAAAGGGGTAAAATAGGGGTTGAAAAATTGTATGATAGTCCTTAATTTGAAACTTAGGATTTGGGCTTTCAGTTAAATATAAAGAAGTACGTATTTCACCATTTTTGAAAATTCGACCCCCAAAGGGGTGAAATAAGGGATGAAAGTTGGTATGAAAGTCCTTCATTTCTCAAGATGTTTTACAAGTTATATCAACGAAACTTGGTATTTTGGCTAACGGTAAAAAATAAAGAAGTACGCATTTTACAGTTTTTCAAATTTCTACCCCCAAAGGGGTGAAATAGGGGTTGAAAGTTTGTATGAAAGTCCGTCATTTCTCAAGTTATATCGATGAAACTTGGTATACAAGCTACCGGTTGAAAATGAAGAAATACGTGTTTCACAGTTTTTGTAAATTTTACCCCCGAAGGGGTGAAATAGGGGTTGAAAGTTTGTATGAAAGTCCGTCATTTCTCAAGTTATATCGATGAAACTTGGTATACAAGCTACCGGTTAAAAATGAAGAAATACGTGTTTCACAGTTTTTGTAAATTTTACCCCCGAAGGGGTGAAATAGGGGTTGAAAGTTTGTATGAAAGTCCGTCATTTCTCAAGTTATATCGATGAAACTTGGTATACAAGCTACCGGTTGAAAATGAAGAAATACGTGTTTCACAGTTTGTGTAAATTTTACCCCCGAAGGGGTGAAATAGGGGTTGAAAGTTTGTATGAAAGTCCTTCATTTCTCAAGTTATAGCCATTAAACTTGGTATATGAGTTGCGGGTTAAAATGAAAACATACGTGTTTCACAGTTTTTCAAAATTCTACCCTCAAAGGGGTGAAATAGGGGTTGAAAGTTTGTATGAAAGTCCGTCATTTCTCAAGTTATATCCATGAAAAACTTGGTACATGAGCTACCGGTTGAAAATGAAAAATACGTGTTTAACAGCTCAAGTTATATCCATGAAAAACTTGGTACATGAGCAACCGGTTGAAAATGAAAAATACGTGTTTAACAGTATTTGAAAATTCGACCCCCAAACGGGTGAAATAGGGGATGAAAATTTGTATGAAAGTCCTTCATTTCTCAAGATAAACTTGGTACCTACTTAGGCTTTCGGTAAAAAATAAAGAAGTACGTGTTTCACAGTTTTTCAAAATTCCACCCCCAAAGGGGTAAAATAGGGGTTGAAAAATTGTATGATAGTCCTTAATTTGAAACTTAGCATTTGGGCTTTCAGTTAAATATAAAGAAGTACGTATTTCACCATTTTTGAAAATTCGACCCCCAAAGGGGTGAAATAAGGGATGAAAGTTGGTATGAAAGTCCTTCATTTCTCAAGATGTTTTACAAGTTATATCAACGAAACTTGGTATTTTGGCTAACGGTAAAAAATAAAGAAGTACGCATTTTACAGTTTTTCAAATTTCTACCCCCAAAGGGGTGAAATAGGGGTTGAAAGTTTGTATGAAAGTCCGTCATTTCTCAAGTTATATCGATGAAACTTGGTATACAAGCTACCGGTTGAAAATGAAGAAATACGTGTTTCACAGTTTTTGTAAATTTTACCCCCGAAGGGGTGAAATAGGGGTTGAAAGTTTGTATGAAAGTCCGTCATTTCTCAAGTTATATCGATGAAACTTGGTATACAAGCTACCGGTTAAAAATGAAGAAATACGTGTTTCACAGTTTTTGTAAATTTTACCCCCGAAGGGGTGAAATAGGGGTTGAAAGTTTGTATGAAAGTCCGTCATTTCTCAAGTTATATCGATGAAACTTGGTATACAAGCTACCGGTTGAAAATGAAGAAATACGTGTTTCACAGTTTGTGTAAATTTTACCCCCGAAGGGGTGAAATAGGGGTTGAAAGTTTGTATGAAAGTCCTTCATTTCTCAAGTTATAGCCATTAAACTTGGTATATGAGTTGCGGGTTAAAATGAAAACATACGTGTTTCACAGTTTTTCAAAATTCTACCCTCAAAGGGGTGAAATAGGGGTTGAAAGTTTGTATGAAAGTCCGTCATTTCTCAAGTTATATCCATGAAAAACTTGGTACATGAGCTACCGGTTGAAAATGAAAAATACGTGTTTAACAGCTCAAGTTATATCCATGAAAAACTTGGTACATGAGCAACCGGTTGAAAATGAAAAATACGTGTTTAACAGTATTTGAAAATTCGACCCCCAAACGGGTGAAATAGGGGATGAAAATTTGTATGAAAGTCCTTCATTTCTCAAGATAAACTTGGTACCTACTTAGGCTTTCGGTAAAAAATAAAGAAGGATGTGTGCCACAGTTTTTCAAAATTTCACCCCTAAAAGGGATAAAATAGGGGTTGAAAATTTGTATGAAAATCCTTCATTTCTCAAGTTATAGCCATGAAACTTAGCATTTGGGCTTTCGGTAAAATATATGGAAGTACGTGTTTCACCATTATAGGGGGATTATACCGTGGGATAGTAATATAGGCTACTTTTTATCCCGGAAAATAAAGGAGTGCCTGTGTTGATTGAAAAAAACTTATGCCACGCGAATGAATGACGCTCAATCACACCAGAAAGGTTGAACGGATTTTGATGAACTTTTGCAAAGAGTATAGATTATAATAGTCTGGAATAATAGGCTACCTATTATCCCGGAAAATTAAATAGATCCCGCGAAACCTCAAATGAATGTTCGATACTCAATCACGCCAGAACGGCTGAACGGATCTGGATGAAATTTGGTACAGAGATAGATTATAGTCTGGATTAACGCTACTTTTTATCCCGGAAAACTAAGGAGTTCCCGCGGGAACCAAAAAACCTTAATCCACGCGGACGAAGTCGCGGGCATCAGCTAGTATACATATATATCTCTTTTGTTCAAACTGTTGTAATTTTTTATCATGTTATTTTTTTATCAAAATGTTAATAGATTCCGCACGAAAATAAATGAATTTTACTTAAATGTATTGAATAGTGATTATGATGTTATTTGCTTGACAGAAACTAACTTAGATAGTTCAATTAGCAGTGCTGAATTTTTGGACAGTCGTTATACCATATTTAGACGTGATAGGGATTCTTCGACTAGTCATAAACAATCTGGGGGTGGTATATTAGTCGCAATTAAGAAAAATATTTCGACAATTAGACTTTCACATTTGGAAAGTGACTCCGAATGTATATGGTTATCGCTTAATCCAGGAAAAAGTATTACACTTTGCCTAGTATACTTACCCCCGGATGTGTCAATTGATCGGTTGAATAGATTCTATGATAGGACCGGTGATTTTATATCTGAACATGACGGATCTGTTATTATTTTAGGTGATTTTAACACGCCTTCAATTGATTGGAATGGTGACATGAAAAGAGCAGCAACTCCAAATTGTAATTCTCACGACCTTAAGTCGCGCTTATTATTGCAGCTTATGTCTCTAGGTGGATTGAGTCAATATAATTGGCTATTTGACAGTTTTCGGAAAAATACTTAAAAATGTACGTGGGTTCATTTTATACCTCTTACAAAGATTTTTTTCTCAAAAACAGCGTTATTTATTAGAAAAAATTACATTTTTAATACAACAATTTTACATTCGCGCGTAAACAGCCGGTCACGTGACATGTGCTAGCTGTGACGTCATAGCTCTAAATAAAACAAAGCTAACTACGACGCTCCAAGTCTTAATTAATTTCGAGTGGAAAGTTTACAGCTTTTTTAATGAAATTGTGCAAATTACAAGCTACAAGACGTGTGTAGAAATACTATAAATAAAATTATTACTTAATATCCTGACAAATTGTATATAAACACATACCTACAACCTACCTATGTCATAAACGTCTAAAGCAGTGGTTACAGTAAAATCTGCCGAGACCCGGAATTTAAAACGGATAAATCTGCGATATTACTTTGTGAAGACCACTTTGATTTTAGTAGTTATTAGGAAGAAATCAACTTAAGACTCGATCTAGCAAAAATGAACATGATCTAACATTTTCTTCTAACATGACATAAAATTAAAATAAATTATTTTTCTGTCACTTTACAGCAGTACTTTCTTAGGTCTTAAACACGAGACCTAAGTAATATTACTTTGTTTATTTTGGTACTTACATGGAAGTTTGTACATTACGAAACTCGGCAGAGCAAAAGTTAGGATTACAGTGTGGATTACACGCAAATAAATTTGCAACCATAAATGAATCGACTTTTGGCAGATTTGCACTATCAGCTTTTGTATAGCCTGACTCCATTTCGTGAAACCTTTCACAAGCTCAAATCGAAATATTTTATGTTAATTTTCTCAACAAAACGAAAACGATTTATAGGTATAGACACACGACCTCACAGTGACGTTTGTATGAGATAATAAGTACCCTGTCTGTGGTTTAAGAGCTGTGACGTCACACGATGCTAAATCAATGGCGCCCGCGTTTCGGGTCTGGCAATCCACAGATAAAAAATCTCAAATTTGTTTTGCATAAATAAAATATATACAATTTATTTTAATGCAAAATACATATTGCATAATTATTGTTAACCTAAAAGCTTTTAGGTTAACAATAATTAAAATGAAATATGTTAGATTTGGTAGCTACCAAATCTAACATATTTCATATTTTATAGTTACAGCTGTCAAGTAGCCAATTGTATAAAAAATGGTAACAAAAGAACGCTTGATATGTTCCTTACAAATATTCCTAACATCAAACTTGCGCCGGCTCTCGCACTATGTAAAGAAGATATACATCACCCTTCTTTCGAAATAGATATTAAGCTTCAAGTTCCAAACTATTTGAAGAGGAATAGTTCAAATCCGGTTTTTAACTTTAATAAATGTGATTTAATCTCGATTAAGAGGGAACTTAAGAATATTGATTGGTACTCATTACTTTCATCGAACCATAATATAAACGATCTTCTTGGTATTTTTTACGATAAGCTATTCTCAATTATAAAAACTTATACACCATACAAAAAGCAATTTAAGGACAAACAACCGGCTTGGTTTAGTCAACCACTGATTAAATGTCTTAAAGAAAAACAGAAAGTACACACTAAGTACAAAATGTATAATAATCCTAGAGACTACGATACATTTTCTCTTCTTAGGTCTAGGGCTCGGAGGTTGATGGAGGAGTGTTACAATGCATATTATACTAACAATGTTGAAATGTCTCTTATAGCTTGCAATGATAAACTTTTTTGGAACTTTACCAAGTCTAAGCGAAAATGTAATTCAATACCACAGACATTAAGTTATGACAAACGAGTTGCAACAACCGGGTTTGAAATTTGTCAACTATTTTCCGATTATTTCGCATCGGTGTATATTCATGATAATTATAATACATTATCAAGTACAAGCTCTGCAGATACGCACGTAAACACTATAAGCAGGTTAACTCTCTCTGAAAGCGAGATCTTGAAAAAGATTAAGACTCTGGATGGGAACAAGGGCCCGGGACCTGATGGGATTCCCTCTTCTTTTATTAAATCTTGCGGAATGGAACTCGTAGTACCTCTAATGTTAATATTCAATAAGTCTTTGGCCACTGGATGCTTTCCGGAATTATGGAAAGTTGCTCACGTGATACCTATTTTTAAAGCAGGCACAAAAACTGAATGTAGTAATTATCGCCCTATATGTATTTTAAATTGTTTTGCCAAAATATTTGAGAGTATTGTTTATGATTATATTTATTATTTGTTTAAACCACTAATTTCCCCGCAACAACATGGATTTGTTAAAAGCAAATCAACTGTTACCAATCTAATAGAATATTCAAATTTCTTAGTAAATTGTCTTGATAGTAAAAAACAAGTTGATTCGGTGTATACAGATTTCCAAAAAGCGTTTGATAAGGTGAATCATCGGATACTTTTCCAGAAACTAGAAAAGTATGGAGTCCATGGGAATTTGCTAAGATGGGTTATATCATACGTAACAAATAGATCACAGATAGTTGCTGTTAACGGATTTTACTCCAAACCAATAACGGTACCCTCAGGTGTACCCCAGGGATCACATCTAGGTCCATTGCTCTTTATTATTTTTATTAATGACATCACATCAGTCATAAAAAATAAATGTCTTCTTTATGCAGATGATTTAAAGATATTCTGTGAAATAAATAATGTTCAAGATTGCAAATCACTGCAGGAAGACCTTAATTCTGTTAAGTTGTGGTGTGAACAAAATGCTATGTTTTTAAACGTAAGCAAATGTTTTGTGATTACCTTTACCAAAAATCGCAATAAAGTTAAATTTGACTACTTAATTGGTAATAATAAACTTTCAACTATGACTAGTGCTAGAGATCTGGGTATAACTTTTGATACATCCCTAACATTTAAGTTACATATAAATAATATTATCACAAAAGCTAATAAAATGATGGGTTTTATTTTCAGAATTACCAAAGGTTTCAAAAACCCTTTAAGTCTTTTGCATCTTTACAAAAGTCTTATTCGCAGTATCTTAGAATATGGTACCCCAGTTTGGAACCCATATCAGAAAACATATGCTGACTCTATTGAGTCCGTGCAAAGGAGATTCCTACGAATACTTCTTTACAAATATAATAGAAAGCTAGTCCATTTCTCTTATGAAGATAAACTAAAATATTTTAAACTCGATTCTCTATGCATGCGTCGTATGCTACATGATGTGATGCTACTTCACAAAATCACTAATAATCAAACGGATACTACCCTACTATCAAAAATAAACCTAAATTGTAAAATCCCTAAACGTTCAACTTGCACTTATAACGTTTTTCCAACGAAACCCTGCCGAACTAATTTAGCGAACCACTCTTGCATTAACCGTATTTGTCGTCAATTTAATACTTTGCATCATAACAACCGAGACCTCAATATATTTAACTCGTCGAAGGCTTGCTTTCGCCGTAACGTAATGGTATTTCTACGTAAGGGAGCCAATTAGTTAAGTTCTGCAATTATTCTGTATAATATTATGATTTGTATTACTTTTGTTATTGTATTGTATACTATTATTGTAATTTTCTCAATCCTCACTGCATTTTGTAAACCTATCATACTTAAATTTTGAAATGTTTTTATCTAAAAATCTTTTGTACTAGCCAGTTGTTTATGTTTGTGCTATATATCTTTTATTTATAAGTCTCTTTGTAATATATATACACTTTTTTTTATGCATGAATGTTGTTGGTTAGTCGAATAAAATAAAATAAAATAAAATAAACTGCACCAGACCATACCAGGGTTCATAGATGCCTCCACGACAAAAAGAATGTATGAACTCAGTTCGAGTAGTAAGTTTTAAGCTATCAAATTCATAATCATTTGTTACGATTACGATTTCCTTACACAATCGGGGATCGGACCATCTTGCTGTTGAATAGCCTGTCTGCTAAGAGAGTCCAATTTGTCCAATATTGTCGATAACTAAGAGGGTGGAATAAAAACCAAGAATGAAGAAGAGGAATGAAAACAGAATCCGCTTGAAACTGGGATATCTGCAGGACTAGGATATTAAGTAATGAAGGAACAACTGAAGAGTTGTAAAAATGCATTAGTTAATTATTTTATAGATTATCCCAACAGATCTACATAAGTATAAATAATTTCTTTACCTTCATGTCAACGGAAGCCTGTTGAGAGGCATTCCCGTCCTTAGCGCTTTCTATACTATCTTTGCTTCCGGGAGTCATGACCCCTGGTACAGGCTGAGCCTGAGCCGTTGACGACACGGGATTCCTCAGGGGCATAGTCAATTGTTCAAGCAACGCGTCTGATCTACGCTGGGCATTAGACGGCGCTTGTTTCTCTGTGCTAGTCGCCTGAGATGCCAGCGATGTTATGGGGCTGGGCATGACTGATGATTTTGTTGCTTGAGTTTCTAGAAATATGTTAAAACACGATATTTATACTGGTAGTACCTTATGAAGTCAGATTTTAAGCTTGTTGAGTAAACACACCTCCTGACAGGTAAACCTAATGAGAACTAATATAAGCTAATTAACTTTTACTTAAAATAACTGTAAGGCAGCCATTACACTTGTAAGTTAAAACTTGAGTTTTAAGTCAACTTTAAGTTGCTTACATGAGTAACTTTATAACTTACAACGTGTAACTTTTACTTAAAATAACTGTAAGGCAGCCATTACACTTGTAAGTTAAAACTTAAGTTTTAAGTCAACTTTAAGTTGCATATATGAGTAACTTTATAACTTACAACGTGTACAGTCTTGTAAAAAGCATATGTAAATGGTAAAATATAAGCTATATATAGTACTAGCTGATGCCCAAGACTTCGTCCGCGTGGTTTTAGTTTTTTTGGATTCCTGCAGGAACTCCTAAATTTTCCGGGCTAAAAGCCTAGGGCTTTTAGCCTATGTCACTCTCTAGGTCCTCAAGTATACTCATGCCAAAAATCACGTCGATCCGTTGCTCCGTTGCGGCGTTATTGAAGGACAAACCAACAAACAAACATTTTCGCATTTATTATATTAGTATGATATTGCTATGTTGAGCGTAATAATATAACTTTATTCTAAATGAATATCTAAATTCTAAATAATCAATTGAAATTACCAGATGCATTAACATTTGCAGGCAACTTTGCACTTTTAAGTAGTGATGTCAATATAACTAGGTCAGATTGTGGAAGGCCTCCACAGTCAATGCCGCATAAGCCCACAATTGGGAGGAGAAGCTGAAACAAATTAATGCAGGTCATTTGATTTCTATAATAGAATAAACTGACTGAATGACAAATATATTATCAATGTGCATCCACAGATTAAATAATTATTTCGTAAGTCTAGAAGCTTGGGACATGGGCAATTAGCCCCTAACTGGATGTTATGTTCAAAAAAAAAGTAATAACACAACAACCAGATAGGAATTTTTAAATTAAACATATAAGTCAGTTCAAGTGCATAATAAAGTACTTATTCCTGCTTTTACAACTATGAATTACAATTACTTTCATTTAAAATATGTTTGTGATTGCGTGTTCCTGTATTATTTGCACGAGTCGGATCTCCTCTTTTATTCCTTGCTCCTGAATGGTTGTAGCTGTTCTACATCACTGGATTTGGTTATAGAAGTTCAACTCTGGTGCTGTTATTTGCCTAGTGGGCTTATTTCTATTGCTTTAATTATGTGATACTAAATAGAAATATTTCTAGAGTTTAGGTAAACACGAAAATTAAAATAGTAATTATACAAAAATTACCTGCTTAACAGAAACATTCGGTGCAGCAGTGTTATTTGTATCCTCATAGCTCAATCCGGCTTCGGAGAGCTTCTTAAGAATTTGTCTGAGTATAATTCGAAATGCATCACGAGCTGTGCTGAGCTGGTCAGCTGGCACTGTTTAAAATCATTGAAACACATTTTGTTATTTATTTTACTAGTGGTTCGCCCCGAACTGAGACCTCGCGGTATCCATAAACTTACAGAGCGCCATCTATGTGAAGTTCTGTTAAAAATAGTGAAGCTCATTAAAAATTAAATAATTTCGTTTCCTTAGAATATTTATCTAATTTTAGTATTTGTTGTTCAAGTACAGGATATAATTCAAATAAGTGATCAAGTTTCAGGCTCAGCCTTTTCTTTTTAAGCACAAACGAATAAATTTGTACAGAGCGCCATCTATTGACAACATTGTGAAGTTTGTTCAAAATACGTAAGCTTATTAAAAATTAAATAACTTCGTTTCCTTATAATATTTATCTAATTTTAGTATTTGTTGTTCAAGTACAGGATATAATTCAAATAATTAATCAAGTTTCAGGCTCAGCCTTTCAGAAAATTGGGAGTTCTGAGGTCATCTTTGGACGTCAGAAAATCACCACTTTGAAAGCCCCCCATTTCGTCAATTTTAGGGGAAAAATTAAAAAAAAAATATTTTTGGACTCCGTTCCTCATTATCTTTAAAATGATATACCGCAACCCTATGTAATGCTATAAAAAATATTTTACTTCGCATTCGCTTCTATGAGAGCCCCCCTGAAATAAAGATTTTTATAACTTTTTAAGCCATATTCGGCGGGAGGCCATCGGTTTACATAGTATATTTAAATTTGAAGTAATTACGTTCAGTAATTCAGAAGTTATAAGGCTCTGACAGACGGACGGACGGACGGACGGACGGACGGACGGACGGACGGACGGACGGACGGACGGACGGACGGACAAGTGCCAATTCACCCAAGTAGACTCAGAGACCTTCGCTTCGCTCGGTCAATTATTTGTACAAACTACAAAATTGTACAATTTAATAAATTCTATTTAATCCTATAAATTATTTATATAAATTCGCTTTTATTGAAAGGCATGAAAAACGAAAGGCAACATAACATTACATGGTTTGATTTGGTTCCTTCATCCAAATAGAACAGTGTAAACCTATGGGTTATATGGATATAGAAAATTGCACCAAAATTTGTAAGTTATTGGCTATTGGCCTTTGGAGCTGAAATGTGCAGTGTGAGAGTTGTAGCATTTTGGGCCATGAACATAATAGTGGCAGAATATTTCCTAGAAGAGGGAGACTGAAGATCAGGGAGTAATCGATTTATTAGAGAAAACGCCAATCTACTAAGTCTACCAATTCCAATAGTGGAAATCCAATGGTTGCTGGTTTTAAGTTTGAGTTTAATAAATCAATATTTAATTAGGCCTTTTATCTAATAAATCATTCAAATTCAAATTCAAAAGTTTTTTATTCAAATAGACTTTTTACAAGTGCTTATGAATAGTCGAATGAATCTACCACTTTCCATTGTAAGTAATAAGTCATAATTAATATGTATTTATTCAATTTAGGTAGATACACTACACTTATTGACGTCCAGTTACATAAAAATATGATGGTGATAATCTGTTACGGTATCTTAAAACTAAAGCTACGAGGGTGCCAAATGCGCCTTGGTCTGAGAAGAGCCCACAACAAACTCAGCTGGTTTTTTTTTTTCATTATCACCATCTCACAAATTATCTTAACTAAGGAACTATCAGAGCCATTAGAGCAGAGCCAAGCTTCCTTGTCATTTAAGTAATCCTTCACATGGTAATAGGATTTTTCAATGAGTTTACGTTTTAAACTTATTCAGAGACATCTTTAACATGTCTTCTGGGAGCTTATTGTAGAAGCGGACACTGTTGAATTTATTAATGTACTCTTCTTGTACCTTTTCCAAACAAATATTGTTTCTTATTTTCATAACACTGTGCAATATAATAGCAAAAACCCAGAAAGGCCATGTTGTAGTCATAAATAAAAGATATGTGACGAATTGAGAACCTCCTCCTTTTTTGGAATTTGGCTAAAAAGGAGGAGAGGTATCCTTAACAAATAAGCATTTCCATGCAATTGTGTGGAAATAAGAATAGGAATTGTGTATCGAATAAAAAAATCTGAATAAACACTGACATCTACTTTTGAATATATTCAATAAATACTGGGCTTAATTCGTCCTCTGTATTTGTTTAGATATTTCTGTTGGAAATTATTCATTTGCGCAATGGCCACTTGATAGGCTCTGGCATATTATTTAAAGATCATGTAATACCAAATACAATAAAATCAATGCTGCAATTAATGTATCACTTATTTACATTGTACCTATATTTTAATGAATCATTCTTTGTTTCATGCAGTTTTTGGTCATATACTTATTTCCACAGAGAACATTGTGATAAGGGTGGTACTATATTTGAGCTGACTGACTTACGAAAAAACGTAGGTACTAATGGGTACAAGAATTCAGATGTGTGTTTTAGAATATTGACACATCACTGAAATCAGTTAGGTACATAAATGGTTATAATAATTCACAATATTATACTTACAATTATTTGCATGAATGCTGATAAAATGAGCTGATAGACATGCAAAGCATGTGTAGAATAGATCATTAGCATCATCATGGGTTTGAAATTCGCTTTCACTGTAAAAAAATTTTTTAATAATATTAGCTGCAAAATAGTATTCTTGGTTTTTGGTTTCCAGCAATATCAATAGATTGCATGTAACTTTTCCTTTTCTTTTATCCTTTTCCTTTATCGACTGAATAAATGTAAGAGGGTGGGTAGACTAAATTAATTTATCTTGATGCTTTATGTTAAGTACAAAATAGCTTATTGATAATATAAAACACTTATTTTGGCTAGCCTGACGTTTTTCGTAGATAAATAGTTTAAATATAATATTTTGTGTTCTAATTAAATAAAAAAATAACAAAGTAGGTATGGAGGATGACTAACTGCATCCAAATTTTCAAAAATGTAGTTTATATTTTACCAACCTTTTGATGATGGCTTGTATTATTTCTACAGCGTCATTTTTGTCGAAAAATGGGCCGTAAAGCGCCGTTAATATTGGTTTAACTGTTGTAGACCATTCTATACTTCCTCCCGAAGCGGCCATTTTCGAGAATGATTTCAGATTTTCGGGAAAACTGAAAAGTCGTCAAATTACATGACAATTTACAATTTGACATTTGCCTGACAGATGCCTGACAGACGGCCGTAGAGCATCTTCCATGGAAGGTACCTATAGTTATGATGCATTTCCACCGCTTTAGTGCACTGACCTCCGTAGTCCGGATTATTTATGTACAAAAAACATAACTGACCCGGTGACAGCGTCGCTAAAGGCGTCGCTAGTATCTATGAAAAATTAAATTAAAATTAAAACTATGAATTTGTTTTTAAAAACACTAGTTACAACAAAACGCCTGAGCAGGAGATAATGCAAAAAATGTTTTGTGTAGATGTTTTTGATTAGCGTGTATGGTAAAAAGGATAAAAAAACCGCAGAAAACCGGTCTGTGAAAGTACAAGCTGATGTTCTTTTAAGTATTTCATTGCCGTGCATTGTCATTATAAAGTAGGCTTTTAAAAATTTAATCTCCTCGTGTATGGATCCCCTAAGAGTTGTCAAAAGAGAAAAAGTTATTAACTGTTGACTGCACAGATATGTCTGTGGTTGACTGTTGGTGGGATTACTTTGGTTGGCAAAGTTAAACTCATTATTATATATTAAGTCCGTGGTTAAACTACTCTCTACTAGTAGAAGATCCGAATCTAAATCGAAACGTACCGGTTTGATAAGAGAATCAAATTTATTTTATAATAAATTTCATATATTAGAAAATAAATTAAAAATGGGTAGACAACAGAAATCCTGGACAGAATATTTTAAATTACTTTTCGAAAAATCATTTTTCATAAAATGTTGCAAAATGAAGATAATAATAAAATTTTATACTGGACTTAAAGTATAGAGCATATAGAATGTGCAATCGTAGGGTAGACTATTATTTCCATTATTTATCCAGGTAAATAATAGGGTAGACTATTATTTCCATTATTTATCCAGGTAAATAATAGTCTACCCTACGATTGCACATTCTATATGCTCTATACTTTAAGTCCAGTATAAAATTTTATTATTATCTTCATTTTGCAACATTTTATGAAAAATCATTTTTCAAAAAATAATTAAAAATATTCTGTCCAGGATTTCTGTTGTCTACCCATTTTTAATTTATTTTCTATTATATGAAATTTATTATAAAATAAATTTGATTCTCTTATCAAACCGGTACGTTTCGACTTAGATTCGGATCTTAGACCATACCATAGATAAGTATTGTATCTATATATAATGTACTCTGTGATTGTGTGTGTGTTCCGTTATAAGCACTGCGAGCACTGGCAGTGCTCTTTACTGGGGACTTCCAGTGCTCTCAGTGTATTTCGGAACGCACCCTGTATCTCTACCGAGAGGTGGTGGGTGGACCGTAGATTTGCTTGGTGTTGAGCTTTTGTTTGTGGTCGGTGGTGTTGAGCCGCGTGCATCAATTACAATAATATCGATATTGGTTTTATAAGTTTTACCTGAATTCACTTATTCATTTAACCTTTTCCTGTATTGACTTTTAAAATTGATGGATAACTCCGTCAAAAATAATTACAAAGGTATAATTTGAAACAAAATTAGTGTTTTTATACTTTTACTATAATTTTTCGCCACCTAGAAAAAGTAGGATTTAGAGCGCTGATAGTGATACCTACTTTTAATATTAATATATATATAGCTGCTCGTGCTGATTGACTGATTGATCACCTCTCCTGTAAAATTTTGTATGAACATTTTTTTTTTCACTCATCGTTTCGTATAGAAGACAAAAATTCATCCGGAGGAAAAATACGGAGAGAGCTGATGATTGAGGATTTCGAAGACGGATGAAGAGCACCAGCCAGGGTATTGAAGATAGGTGGGGGGTGCTTGACCAAATGTCATTCGAAACCTCATCCAATTGGCGGTAGTTGAAAAAAAAATTCAAAATGGCGGATTTAAGATGGCCGCCATACAAATTTCGACGGTGTCTATCTCGGAGAGTATAAAAGATGGAAGAGCAGTTTCTTGGCAAAAGATGATCAGGACATGAGGGTCTACTTGATGAACAGGAAAAAAATTGAAGATGGCGTAATTTATTTTTCCATAGAAAAGGGTATTGAAGATAGGTGGGGACTGGGGAGTGCTCGACCAAATGTCACTCGAAACTTCATCCAATTGACAGTGAGCTGAAAAAAAAATTCAAAATGGCGGATTTAAGATGGCCGCCATACAAATTCCGTCGGTGTCTATCTCGGAGAGTATAAAAGATGGAAGAGTGGTTTCTTGGCAAAAGATGATCAGAACATGAAGGTCTACTTGATGAACAGGAAAAAAGTTCAAGATGGCAGAATTAATTTTCCATAGAAAATGTATGGCGAATATTGAAGAGGCTACAAGTGTAGAACTATGCAAGACTACGGTTCCTTTTCAAGATTTGTTTTTATGGAAGAAATCTCATTTTGACGAATGGTTCGGAGAAAAAAATATGGAGAGAGATGATGATCGAAGGTTCGGATGATGGGTGAGGAGCACGGTCAGGGTATTAAAGATAGGTACCTACTTAGGGGCTGCTCAAACAAAAAGGGAGGGGCGGGGGGTTGGTGGTCATTGTTTAATGTTTTTCCTTTATGAGAATTTTCTTTTACGTCGGACGCTTGGCGCGCTGGCGCTTCCACTGTGCTCACTAGCATAGCAGTGTGTTGTTCAGATCAGAACACGTAGACAGTAAACCAGCTGCCTGATTATGTAAGAATTGTCGATCAAATCGTAAAAGTTCGGCGTCAAAGTAAAATAAACCATAACAGCATTAAATTAGAGCTCAATTTCGTTTTTCGAAATTGAGCTCTAATTTAATGCTGTTATGGTTTATTTTACTTTGACGCCGAACTTTTACGATTTGATCGGCCATTCTTACATAATCGGGGGGCAGGATAGTAGGACAGCGAGTAAGTAGACAGTGGACCACGCGGTCCACTACGCGGTCCGCTGTAGCGGGCCGCGCAACCACGCGCCATACTAGTATTTTTATATACCTATTACGCAAAAATATATTATAGTCTACTTACGCGGTTATATTTTTATTTTTACTTTTTATAAAAAAATATGTAAGTAACTTGCTTAAATATAATATACTAGGTGTTTAACTTCATGCGCGTTGATTTATGTTTTTGAAATATTCCGTGTGAAATCTTTTCTTTTTCAGGAAAATAAAAGCTTTTAAAAAGAAGTTTGTCTTTCCTTGGGACGTAACCTAACTCTGTACCAAATTTTTCAAAACCGGTTAATAAGATGGGCTGTGAAATTGTAGACACTGGCAGACATGCGCACTTTCGATCATACTATTATTATAAAATATGCGAAAGTGTGTTAGTTTGTTGGTTTATTGGTTTGTTGGGTTGTCCCTCAATCACGCCGCAACGGAGCAACGGATCGACGTGATTTTTGGCATGGGTATAGTTGAGGACCGGAGAGTGACATAGGCTACTTTTTTCCCCAAAAATTGAGAAGTTCCCGAGGGAATCGAAAAAACTTAAACCACGCGGACGTAGTCGCAGGCATCAGCTAGTTTATAATATTAGTAGTTAGTACAGACTACAGATGCATTAAATTACTTGAATAATTTTTATAAGAATAAATAAAATTAGTAAAAAATATAGAATAAAATTCAATTACTGTGCGAGAAAACTATTCAGTTCACACACCATGGATTGTCGAACGCCGATGCTCAACCTATTATTTCCTAGTTTGCGGTGATGCTCGATAATCGATATGAAATAAAATTAAACATTTATTTTATAATTTCTAACATCCCTAGCTGTTTGTGTTGTGTCATGGGTGTTTTTTCTCTGATGTTTCTTTTTACTTTTAGCATCCTTTGAAAAAGTTTAACCATTGAACTGACCCAAAATGAATGACGAAAAACGCAAAAAGCGAAAAATAAGTGAACAAAATGGGACAAGCGAATCTGCAGGTAAGTTATAGTTTCTAACCTCTTAAGTTAACTATATCTTTTAAGTTGCTTTTATTTACCTTTTGCCCGTCAATAGAGCGAACATAATATTTACTCTTCTTTAAATACTTAATTATTTGTCTACTGATCCTTTCCTCAATATGCTTTCAAAATACTTAATAATATTACAGTATATAATATTATATTATTAATTAATAAGTGCGCTCCACCATAGCTTGCTCACTTGGCAACAAGTTTGATTTCGGCCAAGCGCTAGTCCATATGCGGCTGACGAGGTCCCGGGTTCGAGTCCCGGGTCGGGCCATAATCGAGTGTTGGGTTTTCTCATTAGAAATTCTCAGTACTAGCCCAGAGTTTGGAAGTTGGCGGTGTTTCACCCCCGTGCCTCGGAGGGCACGTTAAGCCGTCGGTCCCGGTTATTATCACTAACATGATAATAGTCGTTAAAGCCTGCCTACCCGCATTGGAGCAGCGTGGTGGGTCTAAGCTCTAATTCCCTCTCTCCTATGAGAGTGGAGGTCTGTGCCCAGCAATGGGACGTTAATAGGCTGTAGTGGTGGTGGGTGGTGGCTAGTCCATACCTAAATAAAATAAAAAATCTCAGTTATGGTACCTACCTACTGGCGCAGTGGTGAAAGGGAGACAGAAAATCAACAAATATTTACTTTTTTTTTCTGGTCCGGGAGCAAAATTTTCTAAATAGGTATTGGGGAGCGGGAAAGCTTTGGCTGGAACTAGTTATCACCTTACCAGCCAAGAAATGCTGCAAAACGGTTTAGTTAGGTAAAATGCCTTATTAATACAAGTAAGGATTGTGTGTTAAATTTAACTTCCATACCACATCTCAATTAACCGACTTCCATCTTAAAATGCACTAGGTCTCACATCTACCATCAGGTAAGATAGCAGTAAAGAAATAATGTTAATAAGTACAAAACTTGTTTACAGAACCAGCAGCAAAAAACGCTAAAGTTCATATACAATGTCCATATCTGGATACAATTAATCGACATGTATTGGATTTTGATTTTGAAAAGCTATGTTCAATTTCTCTAACCAGAATCAATGTGTATGCTTGCTTGGTGTGTGGAAAATATTTTCAGGTAACAAAATATAGATTTATTTAGTTATACTTAAGTAATTTAAGATTTATGGATCCCATTTTAAGTCTGTTAGTGACTAAGCAAAGTTCCCGTCTTGGATTCATTTACTGTAGATGGATATCTTGAAAATCCTAGCTTCACTCTCTGCATCGTGTTTCTCATTGCTAAAGGTCGTGACCCCCACATAGTGGCAGGGGTTTTCTTAGAATAATAATGCTGTGGGTTCCCAGCATTCTGTTATCCTTCCAAATAAAATGTTCAAAAGTAAAAAAACAAGTGTCAAATGTACAATTCGGGAGCAAATTGAATACAGAGTAAATATTTGTGTCACCATACATTTGCTATGCATTCAACTTGTGCGCGAACTATACATAAGTATTTGTTCTTATTCGAATGTATGGCCACAATTACACTAGTAAGATTTTACCTAAGTAGCGTCCATAAGTAACTTACATTTGCATGTACGATACACAACTCTTAAGACTACATTTCGTAAGTCACTCATATTAGTGACTTACATGAGTAAAACTTACAATTAGTGTGGCCTGTTGACATGAGCTGACATTGATTGACCATAATACTTTCAGGGACGAGGAACAAATACCCATGCCTACACACATTCAGTGGCTGAGAGTCATCATGTCTTCCTAAACCTGCTTACATTGAAATTCTACTGTTTGCCAGATAATTATGAAGTTATTGGTAAGTATCTACACCAGGCTCTAGAGGTGTGTTTCCACAAGAGGTGTGAGGAAGATGAATGGTGAAGGCAAAATGCACCATTAGGATTTCTTTCCACCATTAGGAAAAATCTATTTTACACACACATACACACACACAACACACACACACACACACACACCTACTCCAATAGTTCACACACCTTTGCATGTTAAATAACTAGTGGTTCGCCCCGAACTGAGACCTCGCGGTATCACAGAGCGCCATCTATTGACATCATTGTGAAGTTCTGTTAAAAATATCATCATCATTAAAAATTAAATAATTTCGTTTCCTTATAATATTTATCTAATTTTAGTATTTGTTGTTCAAGTATAGGATATAATTCAAATAATTGATCAAGTTTCAGGCTTGAGAGTTCAGAAAATTGAGAGTTCTGAGGTCAACTTTGGACGTTAGAAAATCGCCACTTTGAAAGCCCCCCATTTCGTCAATTTTAGGGGAAAAATTAAAAAAAAAATATTTTTGGACTCTATTCCTAATTATCTTTAAAATGATATACCGCAACCCTATGTAACGCTATAAAAAATATTTTACTTCGCATTCGCTTCTATGAGAGCCCCCCTGAAATAAAGATTTTTATAACTTTTTAAGCCATATTCGGCGGGAGGCCATCGGTTTACATATTATATTTAAATTTGAAGTAATTACGTTCAGCAATTCAGAAGTTATAAGGCTCTGACAGACGGACGGACGGACGGACAAGTGCCAATTCACCCAAGTAGACTCAGAGACCTTCGCTTCGCTCGGTCAATTAAATAAATCTAAAATCTAAAATATACTTATTGTAACTTTTGTCACTCTTTTTCTAGGAGGGAAAGTCACTGCAGCCTAAACCACAGGGTAATCTACATTAGGTTGCAGAGACCGACCATACATTGTATTTGTAGACCTAAGCCTTACTTTTGTAAATTTTTGTGAAATAAATCATTTATTTATTTACTTTATTTATATAGCCCGCTCTGTGCATCTCTGGTGGAAAAGAGCTTAGTGAATCGAGGTCTTTTAACATAAAAAACAAGTAAACGAGAGATTTGTGTGAAGGTAGTAAAAAATAGACGAATGTGGATAAATATGAAGGACACGAGCAAGGCGGTGTATAATTTTTAAAATACAATAGCAATATTAATAGAGCTGACATTTAAGTTTAAAGATGGTGTGCAACAGAATTTGCCTCATTGTTTATTTATATGACACTTGTTTTAGATTCCTCATTAAATGACATCAAGTATGTGCTCAATCCAATCTTCACACCAGAACAAATAAAGCAGTTGGACCAAAATACAAAGATGTCTAGAGCCATTGACGGTACTATGTATATGCCGGGTATAGTTGGACTTAACAACATCAAGGCTAATGATTACTGTAATGTCATTTTACAGGTGAGAATTTATGTTTAACCTACTCAAATATAAAGATGATGGCCCTTTACTTCGTCTGTGTGGAATTAGTTTTAAAATTAACAGATAGTTTCCTAGTTTAAAAAGTAGCCTATGGAACTTTCCAGGCCCCCAACAAAAAAAACACTCGCTTTTGTAATAATATTATCTTTATTTTTATTATTATTGATATTACAAGTACTACTGCTACCAAGAACTTCATTTGCTAGGACTTGGGAGTTAAGGATAGTGATTTAAAATACTGTTGATAAATTCAACTATAAGTAATAATTATGTATGGAGCGCATGTAAGGAGTGTGATCTTGTAATGGTATTACATATTATTAATAGTACCTTTTTCACCTTTTATGCCTAGTAATATACTGTCCTTCGGCAACACTTGCATAAAAATGTAATTATAGTGATCAATTTACATCGCATGTTTGTGCGACCATAGCCCATCAAAACAGTGCCTAAGCTCTTTTTTTTGTTTCAGTGTTTGTCACAAGTTAGACCTCTTCGTAACTATTTCCTGCGAGAAGAAAATTACGCCAATGTAAAGAGACCCCCAGGGGACTCTTCATTCCTGCTAGTCCAGAGGTTTGGGGAGCTGATCCGCAAGCTGTGGAATCCCAGAGCGTTTAAAGCTCATGTATCACCGCATGAGATGCTGCAAGCTGTTGTGCTGTGGTCCAAGAAAAGATTTCAGTTTATAAAGCAAAGTATGTAAAATTAATATTCTGCTTTTTAAGTAAAAAAGTAAGTGGTGATATCCTATTGGTTTAAACACTTGGCTTGCTTTTTGGTTTGGGGGCGAAATCAGTTGAACAGATGGGCCGTGAAAGTGTAGTAGACAGACAGGCAGACAGATAGACATCAGTCTATGTTTACTTAGAGTTAAAACAAGATGGACTTATGTGAGTAACATAAATCTGTCTCGTTTTAACCATGTTTTAAGTCTAAGTAAAGTCTAAGTTCGCTCTATAGATCTCACACTTACAGACACTTTATATGGATACAATATTAGTATGGATTCAGTTTTGTTAATTAATTGGCAACCCTTTGCCTATATTTTCTATATTTATCTGTATTATTGACTGAGTCACTTGAATTTACAGATGACCCAATAGACTTTATGTCATGGTTCCTGAATTCACTCCACTTAGCTCTGAATGGTACAAAGAAGCCCAATAGTTCAATAATATACAAATCATTTCTTGGACATATGAGGATATATACAAGGTCAGGGTCTCCCAAACTTGCTTATTTACTAAATAACGTCCGCGACTTTATCCAAATGGATTCAGATTTTTAATTCTGGGAAATAGACTTTTTGCGATTTCGGGAAAGTAGCCTATGTCATCTCCAGGTCCAATGAGTACCACCCATGCAAAAAAATCACGTCGTTCCGTCGCTCTGTTGCTGCTTGATTGAAGGACAAACAAACACGACCTCGACGAGGTTTTGACGACCTCCTGGCGCAGTGGTGACTGATGAGCGCAATGTCTGGACTGTCTTAGGTGAGAGGTCCCGGGCAGGGTCAATTCGGGAATTTATAATTTCTGAATATTCTCTGGTCTGGCCTGGTGGGAGTGACTTGGGGTATGGGTTTAATATAATTACCATACTCCCAACAGGTTAGCCTGCTGCCATTTCAGATTCCATTATCACTTACTATTAGGTGAGATTGCAGTCAAGGGCTAACTTGTAGTGGCGTATAAAAAATCATACCTTCGCATTTGTAATATCCGCACAGATTCTTGGTGAATCAGTGCTGATATTTCAAATACACAGGTATGATTTTTTATTTAAATTATCATGCTTTTCAGAAAGCTACCGCCCCCCGAAGCGGAGGACGCAGCGAAAGTAGACCTAAGCAGTGAAGAGTACAGAGAAATGATAACTGAATCACCATTCCTTTATTTGACGTGCGACTTACCACCAACCCCTCTATTCACAGACGAATTTAGGGAAAATATAATTCCCCAGGTAAATACTTCAAGTACTTACATAATATTATTTGTAATCTATATCAAGCTTTTCCAGCGGCTTAGTCCGAACCTCTGTTTTGTAAAGATTTCCTGGCAATTCTCAAAATTATTACTTACGTCTAATACGACGAACGAAAAACGACAACGAAACGAGGGAGAGAATCGTGGCTGTATGTTAATATTATGTCAGCCAATCAGTTTCTTCTTTTATATCTATAGATTTTTTGTATTATTTTTAATGTTTGCTCTAACTTAATCATTATTGTTTACTCCCCAGGTAAATCTCTACCAACTTCTATCAAAATTCAACGGTCAAACTTCAAAAGAGTATAAAACCTACAAAGAGAACTTTTTGAAGAGGTTCGAGATAACGCAGTTGCCGCCGTATTTAATACTTTACATAAAGCGGTTCACTAAGAATACGTTCTTTGTGGAGAAAAATCCTACAGTAGTCAACTTTCCAGTCAAGTGAGTATTAATATGTTAAATGCTTCCACCACCACCACCACTACAGCCCATTAACGTCCCACTGCTAGGCACAGGCCTCTACTCTCATAGGAGAGAGGGAATTAGAGCTTAGACCTACCACGCTGCTCCAATGCGGGTTGGCGGGCTTTAACGACTATTATCATGTTAGTGATAATAACCGGGACCGACGGCTTAACGTGCTCTCCGAGGCACGGGGGTGTAACACCGCCAACTTCCTAACTCCGGGCTAGTACTGAGAATTTCTAGTCAGAAAAACCCAACACTCGATTATGGCCCGACCCGGGACTCGAACCCGGGACCTCGTCGGCCGCAGTCGAACATGCCAACCACTAGACCAACGAGGCAGTCAGTTAAATGCTTGCTACGGTGTAATGACGTCTCGGACAAAATCTATTGTCCCAGCAAGAATATCATAAATTCACCTAATTGACTGAATATTGACTTTCGAAACGATTGATGCAGATTATGCGTACGGAGGGGATACGTGTTATAAAATATCGGTGACGTCATCACAAATTCAAAATGGCGGATGTTATAAACAAACGATAGCAAAAGTACGACACTCCAAGCCATCAGCCTGCATGCGTCCACTCATTGGACTCATTAACAATTATATTAAAATTTTTAAGAAATAAAAAATATGTTGGATGATTTTACAGAAATGTGGACTTTGGTGACATCCTAACCCCAGAAATTAAAGCCAAACACAACGGAAAAACGATATATGAATTAGTTGGCAACATTATTCACGACGGAACCCCCGAGAAGGGCACATACAGAGCCCATGTGCTGCACACACCTACTCAGCAATGGTAAACTTTTATATTGAGAATTTAATAACATTTTGCAGACAGACATACATAATGTCACATTTGTATCGGGTTTACACACTATTACGCTGTTTGGGACTCGCGTCACAAAAGTAGCAACTGCAGCTAATTAGTCTAGTTTAGAGGCCTCAGTAAGCATATTCTGGGTTCATGCAGGGTGCCTTTTTACATGGACCTCTTGAACTTACTTTTGTAGTGTAAAACCTGATTAAGGTTGCCTTTCCACCAGCGATGTGCTACGCTGAAACTGCGGATTTGTGTCAAACGATAGCAGCTCTTCATCTAACACCTAGCAATCTAGGCTATAACACTCAAGAGCTCCTGCCTCCTATTAGTGGAAAGGCGCCCTTAATCCTTATGCTTTAAAAAACAGAATTTTCCATATCAATTGGTCACTTTCTAGGTCTAGGTTTCAATAGGTCTAAGTTATGTGAGATGTTGTCTATGTAAATAAATTATCAATTTATTTGGAACTATAATGAAAATTATTTTATACAGGTATGAAATGCAAGATCTACATGTGACAAGTATTTTACCACAGATGATCACACTCACAGAAGCGTACATTCAAATATATGAATTGAAGCAGGACTGATTTTAGTTTATGTAATTATAAATAAAACAAATTTTACACAATCATTATAATATGTTTTATTTATAACATACAAATTTTCGAATGTTCAGGAGTTCCTCCGTTTATATATAGTATAATAATATTTGTTTAGATAATTATTTTCTATGATCTATAACACCAATTTCATTAAATAGGATGAATTGTTATCAACTTGAAGCACAATAATATATTTATAAAATGCTTTGTATTTGACTCATTAATTATGTTTTATATTTCAGACATACATTATGACAGTAAGAGTAACATACCTTATTTATGTGTACTATATATTAAACATTAACAGTATTATTTAGCTCATTTAGCCTTAAAGATTAATCTACCACCCTCTCAGTAGTCTTTCAATTTATTTTTGTTGACATGTTGTCACATTCCTTTGGAAAGTGAAGCAGTGGATAAAAATGTTAATGTTGTAATAGGTCAATAATGTTTAAAAAGAAACAATAATTCTAACTTCAGATTAATTATTATTTCAAAGGTGTCATTAAAATTTGGATTTCCTAATCAGTTATAAATCATAAACATATCAGATACATTTTCAGAGAAAATTAATTGCGGTTTGTTAATTTTATTAAAAGTGAAAAATAAACTATAAATTAACATTTAACATAACTCCACTCTTAGCACTCCACTTTAAAACCAATTGACCTACTGACAACATGTCAATAGTCTGGGCTAGTGACTTTCACCCCGTTTGCCTGCTACCCGTTTGAATTCACCCATGTTGGTAGTCGAGATGGGTGAGCCGTACAACACTAGCTGGTCAATTTGCGTCACATCACTGCCAGACTGATTGTCTTTTATGAACAATTGAATGTTTTGGACACTCTGGAATTTCACAAACTTGACCTGAACTGGGTTACCAGCTTCTAAATCACTTGGAGTGAACCTGTGAAAACAATAAGGTAGTTAAAAATAAGTAAATTAAATCTTTGCAATAACTGTATCTTTAGATAGTGTAAATGTTGCAAGTTGCATTTGTCTGTGTATTTCTCTGTTGATTTCATAAACTAGAACATTTCACAAGGAAAGTATGTATGACTTACTTTCTCTTAAAAATAGGTCAAAGTTAAGATTATAAATACCACCATATCATTTAAAGGCCATCAAAATATAAAAAAAACAGGTTACATACTCCAAATCTTGCACTGATGCATTCCCAGATGCCTGGTCAAAATCAAGTGTTCGAGGTTGATTAATGAACAACTTCACAAACTTGGGACCCTTGTCACTGGGTGCCTTAATCTTCACAGAGTGTAGTTTTACCAGCTAAAAGAAATACACATCTAGTTTATAAGATTGATAAAATTGCATGATGATAATATGATAATGTTGTGAATTGTATCAACATTTGACTTTAGAACTAAGTTATTGATGCAATTTCATCAACTAAAGCTGTCTTATATCATTAACATAATATAGATAAATTTTATTAATATAGTACCATTTCTCAAGGTTTCTCAAAAAAGCTTGTATCTTGGTGGCTATCTGATTTCTCATGATTTAAAATAAAGTATCCTATGACCATCTTCAGGATATCTCGGATATTTTTGAAAGCAATGTATATTTTACTAAACAAAAGGTATAATAAATATTTTATTACCTGGTTAAATGAAATATTTATAATAAGTTGCTCATCACAGTCACTGGCCAGGTAGCCTGCCCCGCTAGTCAATGCGTGAGCTAGAGGATGATCATCTGCTTCATTCAGACATTCACATTCGCTCTTTGTGATGAATGTTGTAAGATCCATCTAGAAAATGAGTATATTATCAAGAGATACACCAGATAAGTTCTGAGATATAGCAGTTACTTTAGAGAGCAAAACTGCTTACTGAATTTACTATGTTACTCCAAGTTGGTAGCGAGTTACATCCACAAAATGTGATTTAGCACAATAGCAGGTGTACAAATTAAAACTTACATGGCCAGCAACAGCATTGTCATCGTCGCCAGACTCCTCAGTACCATAATACTGTCTTACTTTATTCTCCAGAGATGCAGCATCTGCACCTTGTAAACGGTCAATCCTTGTCTACAAAATAATTATTATTATACTTAATTGAAAATATTCTTAATATACAGTTAAAATTACAGCAAGAAATGGCAAGGTTTCATGATAATTCTCTTCAATATTTCAACAGGCAGATATAGCACTGCTCTAAATGTTCCTTGTCCCATTACTGCTTTAGGTAGATTCAATATTCTTGCTTTTGATAGATCTAATCCTACCATAAGATTGACAAATTATTTTAAGTAGGTATCAGCTGCTTTACTGGCAAGGACTTCGTAATCAAACTGAAACATAAAATAAAGATTTTGCACCAACTTACTCTGTTTCTGAAGAATAAGAACGTGGGCATAGCACTTATTCCCTGAGCACTGGCTGTTTCGGCGCACCTATCTACATCAACTTTTAGGAACACAGCCCGTGGAAATTTAGCCGGTAACTGCTCGAAAATCGGCGCAATACGCTGACAGGGTGGACACCTTGAACAATTATTAAAGTGGATCATTGTAATTGTTAAACAGCGATGACTCGAAAACTTTAACGAAGTCAGGTTAGGCTTACCATGTCGCTGTAAAGTCCACGACAACCAGCTTTGTACCGGCATTAGCCATCTCAGATTGGAAATGGGCTTCATTTTCTATCACCGTTGCACCCATTGTAATTAGAATAAATATTTAATAACAAACAGGAACGACAGTAATGAACAAGTAATGAATGATGAATTGATGATATTTCAAATTTCAAAATGGTTGACACTTGACCATAGACAAACACAAAGTAAAAACTTGACGTGAAGAATGAATAGTGTTGTCATGTAAAAAAAAATAAAAAAACAAAACAAAAATATTAGCTCGCGCTTCCAGTGGCAAGCTCTACATCTGTGCTCTATATACATGGACTTAATATATAATAAACATTATTAGGACTGAGCTCTCCTTTCCAAAAAACGTGCCGAGAGAGATATGTTGAAGGGAGGATTTTATCTCGTTCTAATAGGGTGACCAAACATTTTTTAACACACAGGAAAGTTCATTTTGGCAAATACCTATCACTTGTCAGGTTGGCTGCGGAGTTTGAGTATTAAAAGAATCAATGGGAAATAAAACAAAGCGTCTGTCACTAACATTTATTTAACATTTAATATTTTAACACAAAAATATCAGAAGTCTGGCGAGTAACTATGATTATTTGCTTCGTTTTTTTTAACATTTATTGAAAACTATACAATATAAATTAAAGCTAGCTAGCTTAACCTAATTACTATATAAATCATGCCCGCGTGGAATGGTAGCGAGAATACTGGCTGCATTTCCGCGTTGGACAGCCAGGCTGATCCTTTGCGCAAAAAATGAGCCAGTCCTTCTGTCACCAGATGAGGCAATCAACCGCGGTGAAATATCTCGCAAAAAATTTTTGCCACTAGGACTCCACGGCCACGACAACATACATATATCCAAATTAGTCGGATTATCGCGTATTTAAATTTTAATATTTTGATAAAGTAAAATTGCCACTATTGGTCAGTTTATGAGTGATCTGTGCTATTGGTCCCACCACCAGACGACGTTGACGTTGTAGGGGGTAATCTCTGGATCTACTGACCCGATTTCGAAAATTATGTTACCAATATGAAGCCACATTATAACTCGAATAATAAAAATACTTTTTCGTGGTAGTCTGATTTGCAAAGTAAGTCGGAGAAAAAACGTTTCTTACGGAGAGATATAATATTATGATTGAGTTCTGGAGAAAAGTTGTAGTTGTATTTGAGCATGGTCAAACTACTTTGACGCATAGTTATTTATTTATTACGATAATAAACAAATTATCTTTGTTATTCCCCTTACCTGTGAAAAGAAATGCCGCAACCAGCATATGATTCGCTTTTACATTTCTTGATGCAACAATTTTTGACCATTTTTGCATATTGAGAATTGAAAATAACACTAGCTAAAAGCACAACTAATGCGTCTCCACAAAACAACAGCAGGTCCGTGGACACCCTGGTGATGGCACATTTCAGTGCTACCAGGGTAATTCTATATAGCTACCAAACAATCATGTTATTTTGACTATTTACTTTAAAAAATGGTAAATATAAAAAATTAAATTGTAAACATAAAAAATAAATTATATCAAAGTATTCTAAAAGCTAAAAATATTTATAATTTCTTGTTTTATTTCTACTTGGAAAAATGTTTTCTGCCACTTTCAACATTTTTTTCTACTGGCAATTGAGTAAAAGGGACACAGTACCCACCTTCAGACTATCTCTCTCGGCTCGTTTTCCCTCTGTTGAGACAGCCTAACAAACCTAATCTGAATGTCCAAATATTAAGGTTCATTTTCGTATGACACATTATCTAGAGTACTCAGTCCTATTATTGTATATTAAGTCCATGTCTATATACATCAAAGTGGCAAACGTTGAAATGAAAGTGTAGAGGAGTCATTTTTTGAGGCTCACTTCCACGGTCTAGTAGACATCTACACGTCTAGGTACTTACCATGTCGTAATTCCTAATTCCATGCGGTTGGTATGCCTCTACCCATTAATATTATACCCATATTATTATACCTCTATGCCTCTACCCAAGAGGCTACGATTAATTTCATGTCTTTCTGACTTCTCAACTGCACTGATCACATAATTAGTTCGGCCTGGTTCTAAAGTGTATTGTACTAAAGTAGTTCATCTTTGAGGCTGACTTATTTCTATTAGCGCCATCGTTTGGCTCAGTAATGTTTTGGTAGATATATTTTAAAGATCATTCATAATATGATTTAGTCCGAGGCTTGACTATTACCTATTCGATGATATAACCCGATATACTTAGACTTTACCTAACTGAGGTCCGAGGTATGTGAGGAACCACGTAATCCATTGTGGAGTTTCTACTTACCTTCGAAAGCTAACTAAGTTCGCGCGCGGATTTAGGACCGTGCCGTAAGTAGGTACCTCGTACCTACGTGCTCGTACGTGCTCCACGGAATCGCACCGAAGATCACCTGATTCGACGCACCGACCGGGCATCCAACACCTCGAGAGCTCCTAAGATCGCCATCACATGTGCGTCACGCCTGAAAGACGAGGAAGACAACGATGACATTAGTCATTAGTCATTTATTTATCAATCGATTGTATCGTCTGCGATCGAAGCGACGACGACGACGGGACAACCATCGGACTTCACTCCAGCTCCGCGCGCGACGGTGACCATATCGCACGCAGCGTGGAGCTCACCGACCTCACCGGCCTATAGGATTGGATACGGGTCCTGCACGCGGCGGTGATGACGCCACCCGCAGCGCTGACTCTACACCAGACGAAACAAATAGCCTTTAGCAAGGCAGGCCCTAGCCCATCACGGTAGAAGATATTCATCGGGGTAGGTACACCGTACAGTATTGCTTCGCGCCCCGCCCGGGAATAATAATAATAAAAGATTTTGTATATTTGTGTATGTAAGTTTATTCATTTCTATTTGAAGTTTATTATAACTCTTTTGGTCATATATATATTTATTTTGTATGCGGGCGTGAGAGTAAGTTATATAGGTACCGATAATAATAATAGTTCGCTCGTAGCCAGGATGCAGAAAAAGGTGTTGCTAGACTCGGCTAGGATCGTCCGCCGGTTTCTCAATCTGTCCCCCTGACCCCCAGCCGTCTGGTCTCCCCTGCCGGGGTGTAATCCTCCGCCCGTTGCAACTATTTATTTGTGTATTTGTATGTAAGTATGTAAGTTTATTCATAATATCTATTTATTTACGTAAGTTCATTATAACTCTTTTGGCCATTATAATATGTATTTATTTTGTATGCGGGCGTGAGAGCTAAATTTATAGGTACCGATAATAATAATAATAATAATAATAATCGTTTATTTTCAGGCAAAAAACCCAGTAATACAAAAGATAAATACGAATAAAAAAAGTCATATAAACGTTATCTATATCTATCTATACTTATAATAAAACTGTAACAGGTCCAATTCTGTACATTGAAGATATTTTGAAAATTTTTTTTGGAGAGCACTCATTATTCGATACTGAAGCCAAATCTGCAATTTTTTTCATTTTTGTCTGTCTGTCTGTCTGTCTGTCTGTCTGACTGTCTGTCTGTCTGTATCTTGGCCGCGCATCACGCCGAAACTACTGAATGAATTCAAACGAAACTTGGCACGATTTGAGCCTATACTACGAGGTAGGACATAGGATACTTTTTATCCCGAAATTCTACCCCCGAAGGGGTGAAATAGGGCTTGAAAGTTTGTATGAAAGTCCTTAATTTCTCAAGTTATAGCCATGAAACTTGACATATGAGCTGCGGGTTGAAAATGGAGACAAATGTGTTTCACAGTTTTTGATTATTCGACCCCCAAAAAGGTGAAATAGGGGATGAAAGTTGGTATGAAAGTCCTTCGTTTCTCAAGATGTTTTACAAGGTATATCAACGAAACTTTTTATTTTGGCTTACGGTAAAAAATAAAGAAGTACGTATGTCACAGTATTTCAAAATTCCACCCCTAAGGGGGTGAAATAGGGGGTGAAAGTTTGTATGAAAGTCCGTCATTTCTCAAGTTATATCGATTAAACTTGGTATACAAGCTACTGGTTGAAAATGAAGAAACAAGTGTTTCACAGTTTTTGTAAATTTTACCCCCGAAGGGGTGAAATAGGGGTTGAAAGTTTGTATGAAAGTCCTTCATTTCTCAAGTTATAGCCATGAAACTTGGTATATGAGCTGCGGGTTAAAAATGAAGACATACGTGTTTCACAGTTTTTCAAAATTTCACCCTCAAAGGGGTGAAATATGGGTTGAAAGTTTGTATGAAAGTCCTTCATTTCTCAAGTTATATCGATAAACCTTGGTATACAAGCTACCGGTTAAAAATGAAGAAACACGTGTTTCACAGTTTTCGTAAATTTTACCCCCGAAGGGGTGAAATAGGGGTTGAAAGTTTGTATAAAAGTCCTTCATTTCTCAAGTTATATCCATGAAACTTGGTATATAAGCAGCGGGTTAGAAATGAAAACATACGTGTTTCACAGTTTTTCAAAACTCCACCCCCAAAGGGGTGAAATAGAGATTGAAAGTTTGTATAAAAGTCCGTCATTTCTCAAGTTATTTCGATCAAACTTGGTATACCCACGCGGACGAAGTCGCGGGCATCAGCTAGTACTTATAATAAAACTGTAACAGGTCCAATTCTGTACATTGAAGATATTTTGAAAATTTTTTTTGGAGGGCACTCATTATTCGATACTGAAGCCAAATCTGTAATTTTTTTCATTTTTGTCTGTCTGTCTGTCTGTCTGTCTGTCTGTCTGTCTGTCTGTCTGTCTGTCTGTCTGTATCTTGGCCGCGCATCACGCCGAAACTACTGAATGAATTCAAACGAAACTTGGCAATATTTGAGCCTATACTACGAGGTAGGACATAGGATACTTTTTATCCCGAAATTCTACCCACGAAGGGGTGAAATAGGGGTTGAAAGTTTGTATGAAAGTCCTTAATTTCTCAAGTTATAGCCATGAAACTTGATATATGAGCTGCGGGTTGAAAATGGAGACAACACACAGACGTGTTTCACAGTTTTTGAAAATTCGACCCCCAAAAGGGTGAAATAGGGTTGAAAGTTGGTATGAAAGTCCTTCGTTTCTCAAGATGTTTTACCAGTTATATCAACGAAACTTTTTATTTTGGCTTACGGTAAAAAATAAAGAAGTACGTGTGTCACAGTTTTTCAAAATTCCACCCCTAAGGGGGTGAAATAGGGGATGAAAGTTTGTATGAAAGTCCGTCATTTCTCAAGTTATATCGATGAAACTTGGTATACAAGCTACTGGTTGAAAATGAAGAAACAAGTGTTTCACAGTTTTTGCAAATTTTACCCCCGAAGGGGTGAAATAGGGGTTGAAAATTTGTATGAAAGTCCTTCATTTCTCAAGTTATAGCCATGAAACTTGGTATATGAGTTGCGGGTTAAAAATGAAGACATACGTGTTTCACAGTTTCTCAAAATTTCACCCTCAAAGGGGTGAAATAGGGGTTGAAAGTTTGTATGAAAGTCCTTAATTTCTCAAGTTATATCGATGAAACTTAGGATACAAGCTACCAGTTAAAAATGAAGAAATACGTGTTTCACAGTTTTCGTAAATTTTACCCCCGAAGGGGTGAAATAGGGGTTGAAAGTTTGTATGAAAGTCCTTCATTTCTCAAGTTATATCCATGAAACTTGGTATATGAGTTGCGGGTTAGAAATGAAAACATACGTGTTTCACAGTTTTTCAAAACTCCACCCCCAAAGGGGTGAAATAGAGATTGAAAGTTTGTATAAAAGCCCGTCATTTCTCAAGTTATTTCGATGAAACTTGGTATACCCACGCGGACGAAGTCGCGGGCATCAGCTAGTTGAAACATAAAATTAAAAATTAAAATTGTAAAATTAGGTAGGTAAATAAAATTACCCCTGAATCCTGATGGGGGATCGTGTCATCAGTGCAGAATTTAAAAATATTTGCGGTTCTTGTCACGATGTACGGCGGTTGTAGATCATGGGGGGGTAGCCAAGTTTCCTGCAGGGCCAAAATGTCGAATAGGGTCGATTGCACCATCGATGCCCGATGGTTAAGAATGATCATCAATTTAATCAATAAACAACCAATTTGTATAGGGTGGTTGGGTTCTTTTATTTTTTACTTTTACTACCAAAGTTTGACTAGATGATGCCCGCTACTTCGTCCGCGTGAATTAATTTAATTCCCGCGGGAACTCTTTTATTTTCCGAGATAAAAGTAGCCTATGTCCTTCTCAGGGATACATCCTATCCCTGTACCAAATTTCATCAAAATCGATTGAACAGGTGGGCCGTGAAAGCGTAGCAGACAGACAGATATACAGACAGACACACTTTCGCATTTATATCATATTAAGTAATTAAGTAATTAAGTAATTAAGTAATTAAGTACCTATATTAATATGGATCACTGCAGATCACGGAATCAAGGTCTTCTTTCTGTTAACTGTGGTATGGATATTAGGTATACCGTATAGTCAGGTATAGTATCTATATTATATTGGATTGGATATTAGGTAACCACACAATTTATTCTTTCAGCGAATTGTTTTGATCTCAGACAAATTGATCAAGATTGCCTGGGAGGAAAATGCGCAAAATAGCCTGCAGTGCGACTTATCCCCGCAATTATTTACGTTGAGCCTTGTAAATTACCACCTATTGCTCTTAATCATTGAGTCTCGAAGCTGTTTTATGTAGCTACCTACCTATAGTAATACAGCCCGGAGCCTCACAATGGCTAAGGCCACCCCTGCCAATTAATTTACACAGGTGATATAAGTTATTAAAAAACTTTCCAACAATACCTAAAGATTAAAGGCCAGCAAAGTTCATTGAATAGATGAAATAGTGTGTCTGGCTGTCTTTCTGTCTGCTACGCTTTTACGGCCCATTTTTTTAACCGATTTTGCCGTTTGGTATACGGATATACCTAGATTGCATCCCGAGAAAGGATGTAGGATGTAGGTTTATCCCGGAAAACCAAAGCGTTTCCGGGATAGCGTCGAAACCAAAGCGTTCGAGTTTTTTTTAGATTTCCGCGGGAACTCCTTAATTTTCCGGGATAAAAAAGTAGCTTGTCACTCTCCAGGTCCTCAACTATACCCATGCCAAAAATCACGTCGATCCGTTGCTCCGTTGCAGCGTGATTGAAGGACAAACCAACAAACTAATAAACCAACAAACAAACACACTTTCGCATTTATAATACCTACTATAGTATGATTTCACTACAGTTACTCAGATCTCACCTGGTGGTAAGTGATGATCCAGTCGGTAACGAGCTAACCTGTAAGGTCTTGGTAGTTATATTAAACCCATACCCCGGAGTCTACTCGGCATCGTACCGGAACACTAAATCGATTGGCGGCACGTCTTTGCCAGTGGGGTGGTAATTAGCCACGGCCGAAGCCTCCCACCAGACCAAATAAAAAAAAAACAGAAATTATAATCTGCCGGGGATCGAACCCGGGACCTCCTACTTATCAGACCACAGCGCTTACCACTGCGCCAGGGAGGTCATCAAAAGTGCCGCCAAGCGATTTAGAATTTCGGTACGAACTACATATAGGTATATTATAGGTACTATATTTAATCTGTGACGATGTCCTAAAGAAACCGATTAGGGGTATGGGTAACTGATATCCCTAAAAGGTTAGCCCACTAGCATCTTAGAATACATCATGCTTACCACCACATGAGATCGCAGTCAAGGGCTAATCATGCCCGCGACTTTGTCCGCTACGATTTCGCTTTTTCATGTTAATTTATTATTTTAACAGTTTGTTTATGAAAGATCGTTCCAATCATGTAATTAAGTGTCCGTGTCCATATTACTTTAGAAAATCTCCAAATAATCCTCGGCTTTTCCACAAAGTTGGTCGCAGTATCGTATTAGTTTTCCACCGCAGTGGATAAAAACGGATCCAATTTGAGAAAAACTGCCAGTTGAGATTTGTTTTTCGAAGAAGACGTTTTATTTATTTCCATAGGGCATAGGATGTTACGTATAAAGCACTATTGTTTTTTAATTTTAATTCACTTAAACATTTTTTATTTTCGTTTATCGAATGCGGATATATGTGTCCCCTTGGATTTGCCCACAGAGAAAGATCTAATGAAATATCTGAGTGCGGTTAGAAATGTAGTAGATTTTTGTGCCGATTATAAAGACGATGTAGATCTTAATTTAGCATTTGGTTTGTTTGTGACAAACGGTAAGAGTATTTTGGATTTTCTAATTTAAATAGCAATCATCAGTGACTTAGCTTCCGTGGGAATTCCGAAAATTCCGTCCTTATGACGACATACTACATTCTAAAGGTAAATAAGCAAAATTTCCATTTTCTAGTCCAAACCGGGCTAGGTGTTGGAAAGTCAGTACCTACGTAGGCATATGTGAGTGAGTGAGTCATTTTCTTTTTATTGTACGTTTGAAATTAAAATCAATTCGTACACCACGGTGTATGTACCTATTAAGGAAACCACGGTAATCTGAATAGTGAATAGGTACCTTTATTACAATAATTACTGATGTGATTGAAACGGGCACAATGTTCTTAACTGATGATACTGATATGATATGATATGATAACTGACATACATAGAACTACAATAGTATTTATTAGATACAATTGAAATGATTAGGTACTTATAATTTTTTAGTAAACTTGGGTCATGCTCTTCAAGAAAAAAAGAGAACGATTCCAGAAAATATTACAAACAAACTAAAAAATATTATGGATGACAACAATGAGATTTTGAATGATTTCAAGGATTCTTTGATTGAAAGTGACGAAAAAACTAAGAGCCTAAGTAAGTAGTTACTTACTAACCTAGCTTACTTAATCTTAACTTTAATCTATTGTTTTTTAAAATTCTAATTGATTTTTATATAAAGTAAGTACCTACTTAATAGAAAAGTGCGTAAAAAGAACCTAGATCGTAATAACGTGGAAAACACCATATTATTATGATAGTAAGATCCATACTAATATTATAAATGCGAAAGTGTGTCTGTCTGTCCAGTCCCTTCTTTCCCACTGGGCACTGTGGGCCCGTGCCCAACTTACGTGCCTTACGTGAAAAGTAAGATAATCAGATTTTAAATTGATCTTGAATATTTTTTAAAGTAACCGTTTAAAATAACAATCAATAATAATCTAGAATAACTATTGATTCAAATATCCATATCTATTAAAGAGTAGATATCAATATTCTAGGTTGATTTAGTTATATAGTCCTCTGTCTATTTTGTTAAAACATGCTTATAGTCTAGTCAACAAGTGCTTTTTGGGCCAAACTTATTTCTCCGCCTCCGCAAAATATGAACGAGGTGTCATTCGATTCGGAATAGCGTGTAGATGATTTTCGAACAAAATTCAAGACCCGCTTGCAATTAGACTAGACTATTAAAAAGTAGATGTATGTTTTAACAAAATAGACAGAGGACTAATTTGGTTAAAACAGGCATGTGCCTTTTCATAGGGGCCCCATTATCCTAATGTGCCCAGGGGGCAGGGCCTCCAATAGGTTAAAGACGGCCCTGTGTCTGTCTGTCTGCTACGCTTTCACGGCCCATCTGCTTAACCGATTTTGATGAAATTTGGTACAGGAGTAGATTGTATCCCGGGAAAGGACATATACTTAGGCTACTTTTTATCCCGGAAAATTAAAGAGTTCCCGCGGGAATCAAAAATCTTAATCCACGCGGACGAAGTCGCGGGAATCATCTAGTATTAATATAAAGTGCTAGTCCAGGCCTTAAATACCTAACAATAATAGTTCAAGACTTTACAGTTAGGTATCATACCTAACTGTAAAGTATTTTCTACGGCAGTCTATACGAATAGGCTTTGTGCTGAGACTTAGCTCAAAAATTGAACAAAATAAATCGAATCTGTGTCGGCCCTGATGCCTCTCAATTGCTCGGGAACTGTCCAAGTTGTAACATTTACTGCTAAAAAAACCATGATGTTCTATTTTTTAAGGTTCAATGACTTTTATTTCATTTCTAATTCATTATTATTTAACTTTGAACCTTGTAAATTGTAATTAGTTGGATCAATTGGATTTCAGAGAGTATTTTGTCTTTATTAAATAATGCATCATACTGGGTCGAAAATATGGAGAAATTTGTCTACACCACAGAGAAGCAGTTTACACTAGAACAATTCAGAGAAATATACTCTCCTTTTAGCTTGTATATGAAAAAAGTGGACAATTTCTTTAAAGGTTTCCCGAATCCTGCAAATTCTGGTAAGAACATTTTTATTGTGCCTAGATCGGTTTACGTTAGGTACTATTTCTCAAATGATTCGTCCAGCTTTAGATATTTGTTGACGGGACCCCTGATATCAAGCAAACTTTACATCGCTCCTAAGGGATTTCTTTATTCGCCCTTCGATTAAAAGCAACATATTGGAACACAGCAGATGGATCATGGAAGCTAGTTCCATGAGTTTTTTTGCTCGTGCTCAGTGCTCACACGTACCTACCTACAGTGTATAGTAAAGATGCATTCAAATGCAGTGAAGATGCTTTTGATTATAACAACTCTTCCAAACACTTTCAGCTACCTCTCCTTGTTGTCTCACAGTTTATCTCAAGTTTGATTTGGAATTGTCCACAATTTTTAAACCGCCAGCTTTTGTATCAAATGTAAAGACTTAGAGAGGGAGCTGTGCAGGGCCGAACTTGCGCTTTGTTTAGCCTGTGCTTATTTTAATAATTGTAATCATATTTAAGCACCTGTATAAATACCTATCTATGATTTTGTTATAAATTCCAGATGCATGCTTGGTGTCTTTATCGAAAACCCCTATACAGAATATGAAACAATCATCACCACGATGCTACGTTAATGATTTATGTTACGATATGTTGAAACGAGGAACGAATTTTGGTTACTCTTTAACCCACAGGTAAGATGTTTCAAATCCAAATATCTAATAAATTATCATTAAGTTTTTTTCATGCTAGACAGTAAACGGTTGAAAAAGTTAAGGCTTAGCTAAGTAGGTACTAGAGTCGTTTGGGGAATAGGACTTTTGCTAAATACCTATTTTCATAATTAAAAAAACCCTGTATGATTTTTTAGATAAGAAATCAACGGGAGAAATACGATACTTTAGCACATATTTTATTATCTTAGAAATTGTAATTTAAGCGAAAAAATGGATTTGATCTAACTAAGTAGTCAGCGTGTGTAATTTTATCCCGATTAGGAGTAAAAATACTTACCTACGTAAATTTTTCGGGTAAAAATTCGCTTGCAATGAATAAATCTAATATCCTACGGTAAGTTATATCTAGATTTATTTTCCAGGATCGTTTTCTTACTTATGGCTCGTTTTGGACGCGGATGCAGTGTTTTCTCCGAGCAGACAGATAGGGCACTGCATAAGCAGTTCTGTTCAATGGCCCATGCTGAAGCGGTGTATATTTCAGAAAATAGCTACGGACTTGTTGATCTGTTCATGGAAATCAGTTAGTATCTTGAACTATGGTCTGGTAATAATATCTCAGATCAAATATATATTCTCCAAGACTATGATGGATTTACTGGTACTGATACCAGCTACCCCAGGTACCTACTAGCGATGATAGCCTAGTATAGTAAAGATTTTGACCGGGAGACCCGGGTTTGGTTATAATATCACTTGCTATTTAAACGTCGCATCAATTCATTATACTACGAACGCGTTCCTACTATACCCCCTTTTCCATGACGTGCCATTACGGTCGCCGGTCCAAATAGGTATAACACAGCTAACTTGACGTTTTTTTTCAGTTGCTTTATGCGCCGTTGACGGACACTCCCAGTTCCTCCACCGCAATTGGTTGGACAATATCCTGAAATTTGAATCGCCAGATGGCTGCTACGGGGTCATACCGGTGCATAAAGTCAATTCCGTAGGCAGATCCCTTACCACAGAGCTGGGTAAATATAACAACCTACTAAAAGACGGATGCAGCGTTCACACGACTGGTTTAGCTGCAGCGGCATTCTCTGGAGCAGTTAGATTTATTATTGAAGAATATTATTAAGACTTAATTTATTATTTATTTTTAATAGACCAACTGAACTTATAGCCCTTCAGTGCTTTTTACTAGTAGTACCTACTTAACTGTATAGTTGTTTTCAACCCAGTATTGAATAAAATATTAATGAAGTTTATTCAATGGTGATACATTGTTACCACTACCAACACCATTATCAAATACAGTTTTAAAAATTCAATTATAGGCTTCATTTGTAAAACATAGGTGGGTAGCTACTAGGTACCTACTATTGTTGTCGCCATGGTACAAGTGGCGCCACCGGACGTACGTTAGCAATATAAGTTATGAAACAGAAAGTATAATACCTGTCAATTTGACTTGTTTCATGTCAGTTGATTTAATCGGCGGATACGAACGCCATGTTGAAAATGGTTAGCATAAAATATGAGTGTTAGCGCCTCTCAATGACTACAGATGGCGCTGTACCTGTGAGGCGGCAAAGCGGTCAGTACGCGAGGTTTCCGCCAATCAGAAACGTTTCCGCTCATGTGACAGCTATGTTTAATGACGTGACGTCATAATATTGTTTAGAATATTACATTAAAGCAACTTCAGGGCCTCTAACCATTCGATACTCAGATTTGCCTCGAGTAGCAAGTGTTCTAGAAAGTACGACCTATCTATACCTTAGTTGCGAGTGGTTATGGATCTATGTGTTGTTATATTGTTACATTGCAATTAATTTAATATACCTAACGTGTTTAATTGTTCAAATATTTAATTGATTTGTTTAATTGTTCAATGATTTAATTAATGTGTTTAAATAGTTCAATGATTTAATTGATTGATGTTAAGAATGGTCGGCGCCATATTTGTAGTTTTCTGTTGATATTATTTAAATTGAGAAGTATAAAGTACGATTTATTAATTGCCTTCATGTTTTATTATAATCCGCTTCTGGTCGATAACATCAGAAGCGGGATCATGAACCAGTTTTGCCCACTAAAATTGTTTTTTGTTTACATGTGAATTGTGAACGTGAGGTGCCTTGCTGTGCGCCTCGGTGTCGCGCTGTGTGCGCTTTGCTGCGCAGTTTGCTGCGTGCCTGATGACATGCTGGTGCAGTGATGAAACCGTCGAGACTTTGGTGAAACGATGGTTTTCAAAACGCTGGTGAGAATTTTCCATGTATGCATGATGTACTTTGACGTACAAAGTAAATGAACGAGTAAACATCACTTCACGTGACCTAAAAAGTAAAAGCAAAGCCGTTAATCAGAAAATGTTTATTGAATATAAAATTTTGTGAGTTATAGTGATAAAAAAGGGAAACGGTTCACTTAAGAATATTGCAAAAAAATAATTGTTTTACGGAATGGTTAATTTTGGTTGTTTAAATTTTGAGTCCCTCAAATGCCGTGACTGTTAGTTTCCGAATAGTATAAAGTGTCTAGCTGAACCATCTTGTTGAGAAGTAGAACCTCATGATATAAAAAGAGGTTCGGTGGCTCCGTAAATAGTGTAGGTACCGACCGGGTACAAAAATATTTTTGTGATAAAAAGTCACTCATACCCTAAGTTTGAATACGTAACTTGAAGCGTTTAAGTTTGCATAATATTCGAATTGTTTACTAAAGAATGCTGTAAAAATAATTAATTGTTTTTACATGATTTTAATTTTCGTTGTTTAAATGAGGGTTGTCATTTAAAAACCATGACCTAGTTACAATACTGTACAAATCAACCGCGAGACGTTAAAATTGTTGAGGTCAGGTATGGACGAGCGGATATTTGAAGTTCTGATTAACGTTAAACATAAAATGGGTTTTGCAGATTGGTTTCTTTAATGTTACCATACCTGGTTATCTAATTTTGACTTTTGTCTGCTTGATTGGAGAAGTTTTATGGATAGAAAGTTTGTTTTCGTTTGACCTGTAATCCTGACAAAGTTGAGTTGTTCATGCAATAAGGTATAGATAAAATAGCCAAAATGGTTTTGTTTTGAGAAAATTTAAATAATGCTGGTGTACATCTTAGTGATGACTGGCCGGCGATGGAATAGTCCACTGGGATGTACATAAGTTTGACCTTACTTTAAATGTCTAGTGAAGAGTGAAATATGCTTCGAACTTGTATATTGGTGCTTGGATAATAAATATCTTTGTGACGGTATTTATTCGTGTAAAATAAATCCGTTATAATTATTGAAGTTAAGATTTATAGTGATATGCAACTAGGGTTGGCCAAAGGCATCGCCTAGTGTCAGCTTTGTGTTTAAAATTGAATTGAGTTTTTAGAAAAAGATAAAAGATTGTTAATTTAAATATTGATGAAGGTTTAATTAAACTGATTTTGACTCATTCAATGTATTTCTCTTAGTTCGTAGGCGGGATCGCCATATTGGAATAACTTGTATAAATTATACGAATACTTTGACGTTTGAAAGTTAGTCTCCTACCGGAAGACTCGCCGATTATTGAATCCTTTTGTGTTTGGATCACAATTTGGCTTAGAGCTTAGCAGTAGCAACTGCAGCCTGATCAAATGATTAATTCCTTTTTGATGTGATGTTTTGGCCAAGTTTTTATAATTAACTGTTACATTAAATCTCCGTGAAACCGCTACACGTTGTGAACATTCGCTCGTGCAAGTTTTAAAAAGAGTATAAATATATTTTTAATGCAAATTTATTTATTTACCCACTTCTGGAATTATGCTTACACAAGGGAAAGCTATGAGTCTTAACAATTAACTGACCGTTGATGGAACAATTTGGAATAAATCTAAGCATCAGTTATGCAAGTAGCTCATGAATGTTTGATGGGTGGACCTCCGGTTGCTGGCCGGTGATGGGATAGTAGACTGGAGGCCACTTGAGTCTTTGATAGGTGGACTTCCAATTGCTGGCCGTTGATGGGATAGTAGATTGGAGGCCACTTGTTGGAATTTTGGTAGTTATACAAGTAGCTCATGTGTCCTTGATAGGTGGACCTCCGGTTGCTGGCCGTTGATGGGATAGTAGATTGGAGGCCACTTGTTAGAATTCTGAAAATGGTTAACGAATTCTTGAATAAAACGTTCTAATTGTTGCTGTTTCTGTTCTCAGCAACTGTACCAGACGGCATCCAGGGACGGATGCGTGCGCAGGAGGGCCGTGTTGTCGCCATGGTACAAGTGGCGCCACCGGACGTACGTTAGCAATATAAGTTATGAAACAGAAAGTATAATACCTGTCAATTTGACTTGTTTCATGTCAGTTGATTTAATCGGCGGATACGAACGCCATGTTGAAAATGGTTAGCATAAAATATGAGTGTTAGCGCCTCTCAATGACTACAGATGGCGCTGTACCTGTGAGGCGGCAAAGCGGTCAGTACGCGAGGTTTCCGCCAATCAGAAACGTTTCCGCTCATGTGACAGCTATGTTTAATGACGTGACGTCATAATATTGTTTAGAATATTACATTAAAGCAACTTCAGGGCCTCTAACCATTCGATACTCAGATTTGCCTCGAGTAGCAAGTGTTCTAGAAAGTACGACCTATCTATACCTTAGTTGCGAGTGGTTATGGATCTATGTGTTGTTATATTGTTACATTGCAATTAATTTAATATACCTAACGTGTTTATTTGTTCAAATATTTAATTGATTTGTTTAATTGTTCAATGATTTAATTAATGTGTTTAAATAGTTCAATGATTTAATTGATTGATGTTAAGAATGGTCGGCGCCATATTTGTAGTTTTCTGTTGATATTATTTAAATTGAGAAGTATAAAGTACGATTTATTAATTGCCTTCATGTTTTATTATAATCCGCCTCTGGTCGATAACACTATGTACTTAAAATTACACGGAAGAAAATTTGATAAGGTAAGTAGTTACATACCTACTGGTCTGTTGATTAGTTACATCTTAGGCTTTAATTAACTGATGCCCGCGACGTCGTCAGCGTGGATTGAGCTCTTTAATTTTCCCGATAAAAAGTAGCCTATGTGCTATTCCAGACTTTATTCTATCTCTGTGCCAAACTATTGATTGTGTAGATTAATTGTGATGGTTTAACATTGATAAAGCTAGAAGCGCCTTAATTTTTTTAAGAGCAACTTGTATATTTGTAAAATTGTAACAAACGTTTAAAACATAGGTAATTCACCGAAAATAAATTGTTCGCAGTTAAAAATTATTGAGACGAAAATTTATTAGTTAGTAGATGACGCCCGCGACTTAGTCCGCGTAGATTGAGGTTTTTTTTTCCCGCGGGAACTCTTTAAAATGACAAGTACTTAGGTACCTAATAGTAATAAATCAACTACAAAACTGGACTAGTGGTACCTACTGTATTCGTAAATTATTATAATCATAATCATAATCATCATAATCATTTATTTGCTGATTGTAGGTGAGTTACATATGTAAGTACTTTGGAAAAATCTAAAAAGGACGGTAATAACTAACAAGAAAAAACACCAAGACCTTCCCGATTCTCTCTGCAACCCTGACATGATCAACAAGCATTTTCTGGATATTCCTATCAGTAATACCCATAACTTATCAGACCTGACTTATTATGAATTTAATAGACTTGGGTCGTCAATCTTTACTCTTAAGCAGACTAATGAAGTTGAAGTTGCTAAAATTCTAAGAAGCCTAAAATCTAATGCTCAAGGTGTTGATGAGATTTCTCTGCAAATGCTTCTACTGACATTGCCCGAGAGTCTTTACACTATTACACGGATAATCAACCAATCTATAAAAACCTCGGTATTCCCAGACTTATGGAAAACTGCTATTGTTACTCCGCTACCTAAAGTTGACAGCCCCTCTAGTTTAAAAGAACTGAGGCCAATTAGTATCCTTCCATGCCTCTCTAAGGTATTGGAAAAGGTGGTGAGTACTCAGATGACCGAATATTTAGAGGGAAATGGTATAATACCGATGTATCAATCTGGTTTCCGTAAAAGCCATAGCACAACAACTGCAGTTCTTGATGTAGTGGACAACATATTAGTAGCACAGGATCAGGGCAAGGGTACTACTCTTGTCTTGCTGGACTTTTCCCGTGCTTTTGACTCCATAAGTGTTGATCTCTTGTTATCTAAACTCTCTTTCTATGGTTTCAATAATGAGGCAGTAAAGTGGTTCCATAGTTACCTCAGTAACAGAGCACAGTATGTTAAAGTGGCTAGGAATGATGGCAGCCAAAAGTTGTCTTCCGTATTGCCGGTGATAAGAGGAGTACCTCAAGGATCAGTCCTCGGCCCATTGCTTTTTTCAATATATAGTGCAGACGTCACTTCCAAAATCGTGCATTGCAAATATCACCTGTATGCAGATGACCTGCAGCTATATTATTCATATAGTCCTCAGGATGCTTCAGAAGCTCAAAATAAAATAAATGAGGATTTAAATCGAATTGTGCAGTGGTCAAATACAAACTCCCTAATTCTTAATCCAATAAAATCCAAATATATGATTCTGGGTACAAAGAAGACTATAGAAAAAATTGATACGCAGCAACCTAAAATAAAAATAAACAATAATGATATTGAGAGGGTTTATGAAGCACGAAATCTTGGTATCATATTTGAGCCTCACTTACATTTTGAAAAGCATTTACTTGACGTAACTAGGCAGTGCTTCTATAGGTTAAAAATATTATATCGGATTCGTGCTTACCTTAATGTTGAAATGAGAATGCAGCTATGCGAGTCTTTGGTGCTGTCGAAATTAAATTATGCAGATGCAGTTTATGGACCTTGCCTGCTAGGTCGATCTAAAAAGCTGATGCAGCGGGTACAGAATGCGTGTATGCGTTTCTGTTTTCCAATACCACCAAGATCGCATATAAGCCCTCATATAAATCAAGCCAAACTATTAAATATGACCTCTCGACGTGATTTGCATTTTGCTTCCCTTCTGTTTGGTGTTGTATTGACAGAGAAGCCAAAATATTTGTATGCGAAACTCAAGTGGCAAGGGGATCATAATCAATTTAACACGCGGGCGTCATATCGGCGTAATATGGCCACGCCCCATCATAGGACGGCTGCTTTCAGGGGGAGTTTCAGATTTGCAGCTAGTAAATGCTGGAACTCATTACCACCACCTTTACGTGTCCTAAAGACGGTAAATGCTTTTAAAGAAAGGTATAAAGCACATATTCTAGCAACACAAATAGCATAGACTAAAACATAAATAATAATATCTTAAGCAAATGATAAATACATGCAACCATTAGTTTAGTAGTAGTAATAGGGGAAGTATTAGTAGTAGTAGGTATTAGTAGTGTAATATTGGTATTAGTATTAGTATTAGTATGGGTATTATTAGTGTTTTGTAAATTTAGTATTAGAAACTTAGTATTAGTAATTAGTAACTTAAACTTTGCCCTGTTTGAGTAAGTTAATTAATTTTAAATATTAATTTTTGTTTTTCATTTTAAATATTTTTTTACAACTTATAGTTGGTACCAGTGATGGTCCGTGACGTTTCGGCCCTTGGGCCCCTCCTGAAAATCAGCGTTGCAGTATGTCAGGTAGGTACATGCATACCTTTCATGCTGTGGCACAGGCTGAGGAGGTGGCCCATTGACCACATTTAAGTTCCATACTAGTAGGTACATAGGTACGTTATGTAATTAATTTGTAAAGTGGTCAATAAACGTTTATTTATTTATTTATTTTATTTATTTATTTATTTAAGTACATGTTTCAGGAGTGTATTATGTAAGTAGGTACATGGTTCATGTTCTACTATTACTATCTAAAGTCAGAGTATAAATCTTCGATGCAAGACAGTTCATCATCATTTCCGTGATATACCTATGATGTAGCTGTATGATGTACCTATGATGTCCTCCCGACCGAACTTCGGCCACGGCGACCAATCTCCAGAGAGATAGCCATCTGCGCGGGAGATATTTATAGTGCACAAGTGTGTGCGCAAACACAGGTGCAGTCTCTGTTCCTTTACTCTCATAGCTCGATGGGACGGAAAATCCGACACGACCGGTGAAAAGTCAGGCGCAGGACCGACGGCTTAACGTGCTCTCCTGCACGGGGGTGCAACACCGTCAACTTCTTAACTCCGGGCTAGTACGGAGAATTTCTTGCCAGAAAAATCCAATACTTGTTATGGTCCGACCCAGGACTCGAACCCGGGACTTCGTCGGCCGTAGTCGAACATACTAACCACTAGACCAACGAGGCACAGAGTAAGTATGATGTAGGTAGTAGACAGGGGCTAAGACCTCGAAATTATGTAGAAAGAATTTGAATTTGAATCTGAACTTAGAAAAAGACAAAACGAACGTTGGCTTAATAGCCTAGGCGTTATCCAAAAACTAGTTAGAGAGCTGTTCTAACTGGAGAAAGTCGTTAGCAAAACTGGGAATATTGCAGAAATACCTACTTATCTATTAGTAGATTGTACATAATTTGCAGTGATAGTGAAATTTCTAAAGCAAGATTATTGAACTTCAAACTCTCCTTTATAACTAGGTGAGTATCTAGATTCTAGAGTAGGGTAGAGGAAATTCTTCATATTATATATTGAGGCTTGATGTGCAAGCTTTACATTTAGCCACTTAGAAATGACCCGAAACGGTATTCTGGAATCTAGAGCGTTTCTTGCTTTCTTTCTTGATGCTTTCCTTCCTTTCTTTGTAGTCACTAGACTTGTCGAAATCGTTACTGATGAGTTAAGTCGTATACGGAAGGATCTAGGAGGCCTAAGAAAATCTCTACCTTAATGCATACGATTAGATGGACTTTCTTTTTTATTCATTTCGTACTATTAGCGCCACTAGTGGGTCCATCAGGAATGCTAATGGTCATGCTATATCATGGGTAGGATGGTATTAAGCCATGGCGAGTCTCCCACCAGACCAGATCACACACTTTAACATAATAATTTAAATTATCTGCTGAGTTTCTCACCGGCTCTTCTCGGTAGAATCTTTCCGAACCGGTGGTAGAGTCAAAACATGACGTAACATAAGAGACACCATGTCATACATGTAATAAATAAATGAAGTATTGAGTAAATGCAACCGTGTGTCTGCCTGTCTGTCTTGGAAAATTGGTAAGTACACTTTTCAATCAAAAAGCCTTAATCCCGCGGACACAGTCGCGGGCATCATCTAGTTATTATTGATGACGACGTACAATTGCACATTTTAACTAAATACGTATGATAATATTCTGACAAATAGGTACATAATCGACCTTGGTTTTCAAACTGATCCCAATACATAATATTTAAATAAAAAAAAATAAGGCCTTGATATTTTGGCAGTCATGTTACAAATATTTTATGACCAGTAATTAATGAGTCAGATCATGAATGGTGAATAAAGTACCATGGTCCTAGAGCCGGATATACTACGACCTTCACCGATCTGTTAACCAGATGAAACATACTTTTTATTTTTATTTAATAATATATAAATACGCCTAAAATAGCCTGCCTATCAAAATCCTGACCAGGCTATTTTTAAATATTTTTTTTTGACAGGTTTATTGTATAGGCAATGCTTTACCATAGTCCATAGGTAACTTCACGGATCTGTTAACCGCTTGAGTTATATATCAAAATATAGGTAATTTTATAACAAACGCGATGGTATAGCATTGCCTACTATAAACCTGTTAAATTTTTTTAAATGAAAATTAATTAATTGAAAAATAGCCTGGTCAGGATTTTGATAGGTAAGCTAAAAAGTATGTTTCACCTGCCGAGCGATCGCGTAACTTCTGCATCAATCATTGTTACAGTATCAATTGTTGTAATTGGCTGAATTTATGGCATTCTTGCTGCGTCAATGGATTATGTCCAATAGTGGAAGAGTGTTAACCAATCAGAGGTGATTGCGATGTATCAATGATTGATGCAGAAGTTACGCGATCGCTCGGCTGGTTAACAGATCGGTGAAGATCGTAGTGTATCCGGCTCTAAGACCACCAGGGTCTAGGTTGTTACGGATACGCTATTTATCCTAGTAGTACTTAGTAGGTACCTAAAATCTAAACTTACTATGCCTAATCTCTATCAAAAGCTTTAATGTTCATTACTCATTTCCATAATGGTGATGAATCATATCAGAGATTAGTCAGGTTAGATTAATACAAACTAGATCAATTTTGAATCTTACTTCTTTGCTGTAGACATACAGCAAAGAAGCCATGACATGTCATACATGCCATAGGTCTATTTATCTCCACAGTTGGACCTTTGTCTTAGTGAGACCTCTATGTCTTTTGTACATTATAGTGTCCCTGCAGTTATCCAATAATTCCTGCGATTCCATTTTTGTCGTCGGACAAAATCTCTCCTCCTCTGACTCCAAACTATATCGTTCATAATTTTACAATCGAAGCAATTAATCGATACTAATATCCATACTAATATTATAAATGCAAAACTGTGTCAGTCTGTCTACTACGCTTTAACGGCCCATCTTTTCAACCAATTTTTAGGTATATATCGCGGGAAAGGAAATAGGCTATATTTTATCCCGGAAAATTTAGTTATTCCCGCGGTAATCAAAAAAACTTAATCCACGTGGACAAAATCGCGGGTTTCATCAAGTATTAAATAAATTACTACTAATAACTGATTGTATTTTTGTCAGGCGTTGTTGTACTTATTACTTGCGACAAAAACTGCGCTCTTTTGATTAACATTCACGGCAGCAAGGGATGCAACTGTGCCCCGATGCCCACTTACGATCATACACAAGCCCATTTCCTCGTCTTAAATGCAGTATCCTGTTTGGTACGCCACTGAAATTTGAATTGCAGTTCGTTATTGCTCCACTCTAGGAGTCGAGACGGCAAAATATGATTGTTATACGGAAATAACGTATCTCTTTAGACTTTGGTTTTGATTAGGTATATAACGCAAAAAAATATTATCCTTACAGGTTTGTTTCCAAAAAATGTTAAAATTGTATTAAAAAACATTTTATATTTTGAGTAAGACAAAAAGTTTTCCCGTACCGGGAATCGAACCCGAGCCTCCTGGGTGAAAGCCAGGTATCCTAGCCACTAGACCATACGGGATACGATATGATGCCCAAAATACTGCATCTGTACGGTTTTGTAGCCACATTGACTCTATCTACGGAAAAAGGCGCGACCCCCTGATGACTCAATATAATATCAGTATTACCTCACTAGCTGATGCCCGCGACTTCATCCGCGTGGTTTAAGCTTTTTTGATTCCCGTGGGAACTCCTTCATTTTCCGGGATAAAAAGTAGCCTATGTGCTATTCCAGAATTCAGACTCTAATGCATCTCTGTGCCAAATTTTAACCAAATCCGTTCAGCTGTTCTGGCGTGATTGAGTAACAAACATCTATCCATCCATCCTTACTTACATCCATCCAAACTTTTGCATTTATAATATTAGTATTAGTATAGATTTAGATCGATGGTAAGATTATAATAATTATAGTTGTTGAATACGCTTTGATGTTGTAATAAATGTATAATCATCTTATCATGTTTTTTTATAATACGTATAAACCAATCGTAAAAATATAATCATACGTAGGTATTTAATAAAACCATGTGCCAATGATTGTATAAATTGCCAAAAAATTGTTATATTATCTAGCTACCTCCTCCACACGTTTGTTGCTAATATTATAATTACGACTTTTTCTATAAAAGGTAGGTAGGGAAATAACTTCATACTCAACATAACGTAGAAAACCTAACCTTAACTTTCGTAAGGGCGTTTCTTTATAATTTCGGCGGGATAACTTGACTTCGGACCTGATATGAAGCAGGGGGTCTCCTCTCTTTCTCTCAAACGAAACTTCGCAAACAAACGTAATTAGTCGGTTATTAGACCCACACAAAATCGTTCAATCCAATCGGTCACGAAAATTTTCAATGGATCCGTACTTCGTCTGCGTGTACGAAAACGAAATAGAGAGGAGCATAGAGATAATATTATGTAGGAGAGGAGTTAGCGAAATTTCGTTCGTTTGTTTGCGAAGTTTCGTTTTAGAGAAAGAGAGTAGACCCCCAGGATTGAAGTGAATCTGAGTCTTTATCGGTGGTGAGACTGAGAAAATTTAATTATTACCTACGATAAATTAATTTGAGCATCGGCAAGCATTATCTATTTACTATAATATTGTAATTTATTCGTTTTATGTATTATTAATATCCTGACCTATAACCACAGAATAGGTAATAGTAGTAACTGTAGTGCTATAACTACAGTTGGTCAACGTACTTACCTATTTTGTGAATGTCATTTCCATGGTGAACTCCGATATAAACACGATGAATAAACTTTGATCAGTATAAAATAGACAAATTAATGTTTCCATGATTTAAATTAAGATCCAATAGCTTGACAATAAAAGTAAGTTTTTTATGGGTTACTGATAGAAAAACCTTTTCCAATATTCACAATGGATAGTCAGTCAGTATAGATATTTCAAAGCATTGCATTGCCAGGCATTGCTATCAAAATATTTCTCTGATTTCCAGGACAAAAAGTATATTTATGCCCATATCCATGACTTTCTCTATACCTACTCATCAGAGAGATTAAATAAATAAGAATACTTTATTGTAATCATGACGATACGCTGCTCTGCTCATGATTCTTTAATCATGAGCAGATCCATCAGTGTGGGTTTACGTGTTCGCCAAGTGCCAGAAATCCCATTGTTGATCGTTACGAAATAAGCTACTGTGAGCCTTGCATTGGGCGGATTTTTTTGGCATAACTGTGAACTCCAGAACGCTGGCAGTGGTGTCGCAGCCATAAAATAAATATTTGCTACGATGGAAGTTTTATTAATAAACAGTAATTTTTCTTCCTAGTCTATTTGACGGTGAACGTCGAAAGTGACAACCCGTCCGGGCGGCCTCGCTACAAATGAAGCTTGGAGTCAATGCCGGGCGGAAACGGCGAGATTGCATCACGCACTTCCGGTGGCCGAGGGTCTTTTGTCCTGATGCGGCTATACCAGAATTCACTAACCATGGAGTATACATAATAAGGAGATTTTCTTTCGTTTCGTTTGAAGCAGTGCCAGAAATGAGCATATTATTTAGTTTGCATGTTCCAGGTTGAAAAGTATCTGTCTATCAAACTATCTGTGTAACTTTGTAATGATGGTTTCAGTGAAATGGTATAAAACCAAGAGGTTTACTTTAACAAAATTATAATAATGCTACCGAGATCAAAGTTATAGTCTACTTGATGATGGCTCAACCAGCACAGCTTTGATAGTTTATATCTCGGAAACCTGACGCTTAAGAAAATTTTGTCTGATTGTAGGTACTTATGTACAAATATCAGCTATTTAATAATACAGGTTTTATGAGTGGCTGTTATTTCAAAAATAAACTAAACCTAACTACTTACTGGCCTAACAGTAGTTAGGCCAGGCTCCATACAAAAATATTCAAACTCCTCTAAAATCTATTTAATATCATATAATCCTCCAACTTCGATTAAAATCTATTTTGATACTTAGTGGAGAATTTTTCGCAGGCGTATCCCAGTGCAAGGCTAGTGTAGTAGTAGTGAGTAAAGCAAATGAGCACCCTAGCTGTTTTTTTTTTTTTTTTTGCAAAGAGGATTAAGAGGATTCGGGATTGGCATGAAAAGGACATTGATATAGAAAGTTTAACTTAAATACATTAGGTATATTTACAGCAAGTGGGCCGTAGTAACTAATCTATACTTAATATTATAAATGCGAAAGTTTGGATGGATGGAAAGATGGATGGATGTTTGTTACTCAATCGTGCCAGAACGGCTGAATAGATCTGGATAATATTTAGCACAGAGATACATTTTAGTCTGGAATAGAATATAGGCTACTTTTTATCCCGGGAAATTAAGGAGTTCCCGAAAAAACTTCAACCAAAAAACGCGGATGAAGTCGCGGGCATCAGCTAGTATAATATACAAAGCACCCGCTATTTGAAATCAATTTAGTGATTCTTCTCACAGCCAAGCTTTCGCAAAGTGTGAGCATTAGCAGTAAAGTATGGAGAGCCTTTCCCGCTTGCGACGGAAGCCCATCATTCAATACCACCATAAAACACACTCTATGCCTATTCGATCACGATTTATCTATTACAATAAACTACATCCTTATCTATATAATTACATTATTACTAATACTAGATGATGCCCGCGACTTCGACTCTTTAATTTTCCGAGGCAAAAATAATGTAAAAAAAATGGCAGGTAGCTATTTCCATTCCTAATTTCAGCCAAATCGGTCCACCCATTGTGGCGTCAATGCGTAAAACATTCAGATTTACAAACATACACATTTTAAATAGGCAATATACATAGACTAGCTGATGCCAGCGACTTCGTCCGCGTGGCATAAGTTTTTTGATTCCCGCGGGAACTCCTTAGTTTTTCGGGATAAAAAGAAGCCTATGTCACTGTCCATGTCCTCATCTATACCCATGAAAAAAATCACGTTAATCCGTTGCTCTGTTGCAGCGTGAGTGAAGGACAAACTCTCTATTTAGCGTCCTTGGGGATAAAAACTAAAAAAATTGTGAAATACGTATTTCGTAATTTTAAAACGGAAGCCCAAATACCAAGTTTCATGGCTATAATTTGAAAAACGATGAAATTTCATACAAAATTTCATTCCCTATTTCAGCCCTTTGGGGGTAGAATTTTCAAAAATGGCGAAACACGTATTTCTTCATTTTAAACCGGTAGCCCAAATATCAAATATAATGGCTGTAACTTAAAAAACGACGGATTTTTATACAAACTTTCAACCCCTATTTTACCCCTTTGGGGGTAGAATTTCGAAAAATCCTTTCTTATCGGATACCTACTCTTCACAACGAACACACTCTCCAAATTGCATGTCTCTCGGACCAGCGGTTTAGGCTGTGCGTTGATATATAAGTCAGTCAGTCAGTCAGTCAGGACTTTGAATTTTATATATAAAGATCTAGGATTGGTCGCGAAGCGAGACTATCTTGAATCTATGGTAATATAGAAGGATTATTTGTTCAAAAGAGTGTGATCTGCCATGATTTTGACAATTTGGTATAGAGATAGGTCACGCGACCTATCCCGAGGACGAGCGCGTACTTTTTATCCCGGAAAACGAAAAATAAAAATGGCGGAACGATAGGTAGTCCAAAATTAATCAAACCCTTTCAAAATTCAAATGTTTTTTATTTAAATAAACTTGCACATGTGATTTTGAATATCTTTTAATTACAATAATTATTGACAATACTTAGTCAAATCATAATATCAGACTTTTTCAAAGATCAAAACGCAATGGAATTTTCTTTAAAAGTTTACTGGTGACATCATCAAAAGTCATCGAACTTTTTTACATTAATAGTTAGCAATCATAAACTTAACAGGGGACGTGGATGTCTTTTGGCGCAGGTCCCTATTTAAATAATCGCTAAATAACAAGCTAAATAATAAAAATTGATTTAGACAGATGTGGGTTTTAATTTTAAATAATTAAACAGTTTTTTATAATTTTATTACAGTGCTTCACACACGAGGAAAGTTTCTAAACTTACATACATATCAAAAATTTTCGGAACCGGCAGGATTTGAACCTGCGTCTCTCTGGGAATCGCGCCCTGTTAAAAGACTGGATTAAAGATGCATATCTCAAATTTCGTCACCGGCAGGTAAGTGAACCGTGGCCGAGTGGTCCAGGCGCTCAGGGCGCGATTCCCAGAGAGACGCAGGTTCAAATCCTGCCGGTTCCGAAATTTTTTGATATGTATGTAAGTTTAATTAAACAGTCTTTTTACAGTGAAGGAAAACGTTGTGAGGAAACCTGCACGCCTTTATTGATAATGCTCTCGAAGGTGTATGATGTCAGCCATCCACACTTGGCCAGCGTGGTGGACTATGGGCAAACCCTTCTCATTCCGAAAGGAGACTTGTGCTCAGTAGTGAGCCGGCAATGGGTTGTTATGAGAGAAGAGAGAATTTGTGTTTGTATTCATGTCGGTGAACTTGGCAGAGCAAGTGCTAGCAGATCAAAAATAAAACAGAGTTCTGTTCGCATGCAGATGAGTTCTATAGTTCCTGATAGATTTTAGAGATAGTTCTGGCGAGTTAACCTAAAAAACGCCGGTTGAAAAAATGATCTGCTAACTTCCGGTAGCAGATCATTTTCCACAAAATCAAAAATTGAAGAGAGTTCTGTGCGTATGCGGCAGAGTTCTATAGTTCCAAATATGTTTCAGACATAGTTCTAGCACTTTTACCTAGAAAAAAGTCAATTGAAAATAATGATCTGCTACGGGAAGTTAGCAGAGCATCTGGCAGACCATAAAACAAAAATTCACAGAAAATAGAACTGTCGCTTCAGAGGCTAGAACTCCACAGTTTCTGATAGAAGAATAGCAGATCTATAATGTCCAGTACAAATCTCGCCTGGAACTCTCATAAAACTTCTAGCAGAGCATAGGAGGAGAATACAATATTTCATCGAAACGAGATAATCATTACGTTTTAAAAAATTCACTAAAACTAGAACTCTTGACCTAGAGGTTAGAACTCCGCGGTTTCTGATAGAAGAATAATAGATCTATAACAACTAGTACAAATCTCGCCTGGAACTCTCGTAAAACTTCTCGCAGAGCATACAAGAAGAATACAATTTTCATCGAAACGAGATAATCACTAGAAACTTTTTAAAAAAAACACTGAAACTAGAACTCTCAACCTAGAGGCTAGAACTCCACAGTTTCTGATAGAAGAATAGCAGATCTATAATGCCCAGTACAAATCTCGCCTGGAACTCTCATAAAACTTCTAGCAGAACATAGGAGGAGAATACAATATTTCATCGAAACAAGATAATCATTACGTTTTAAAAAATTCACTAAAACGAGAACTCTCGACCTAGAGGCTAGAACTCCGCGGTTTCTCATAGAAGAATAATAGATCTATAACAACTAGTACAAATCTCGCCTGGAACTCTCATAAAACTTCTAGCAGAACATAGGAGGAGAATACAATATTTCATCGAAACAAGATAATCATTACGTTTTAAAAAATTCACTAAAACGAGAACTCTCGACCTAGAGGCTAGAACTCCGCGGTTTCTCATAGAAGAATAATAGATCTATAACAACTAGTACAAATCTCGCCTAGAACTCTCGTAAAACTTCTCGCAGAGCATACAAGAAGAATACAATTTTCATCGAAACGAACGAACGAATCGAATCACTACTTTTAAAAAAAAAAACACTGAAACTAGAACTCTCACCCTAGAGGCTAGAACTCCGCGGTTTCTGATAGAAGAATAAAAGATCTACAACATCCATTACAAATCTCGCCTGGAACTCTCATAAAACTTCTAGCAGAGCATAGGTGAAGAATACAATTTTCATTGAAACGAGGTAATCACTACGTTTTAAAAAATTCACCAAAACAAGAACTCTCGCTCTAGAGGCTAGAACTCCACGGTTTCTGATAGAAGAATAATAGATCTATAACATGCAGTACAAATCTTGCCTAGAACTCTCGTAAAACTGCTCGCAGAGCATAGGTGAAGAATACAATTTTCATTGAAACGAGGTAATCACTACGTTTTAAAAAAATCACCAAAACAAGAACTCTCGCCCTAGAGGCTAGAACTCCGCGGTTTCTGATAGAAGAATAAAAGATCTACAACATCCATTACAAATCTCGCCTGGAACTCTCATAAAACTTCTAGAAGAGCATACAAGAAGAATACAATTTTCATCGAAACGAGATAATCACTACTTTTTAAAAAAAACACTGAAACTAGAACTCTCACCCTAGAGGCTAGAACTCCGCGGTTTCTGATAGAAAAATAATAGATCTATAACATCCAGTACAAATCTCGCCTAGAACTCTCGTAAAACTGCTCGCAGAGCATAGGTGAAGAATACAATTTTCATTGAAACGAGGTAATCACTACGTTTTAAAAAAATCACCAAAACAAGAACTCTCGCCCTAGAGGCTAGAACTCCGCGGTTTCTGATAGAAGAATAATAGATCTACAACATCCATTACAAATCTTGCCTGGAACTCTCATAAAACTTCTAGCAGAGCATACAAGAAGAATACAATTTTCATCGAAACGAGATAATCACTACTTTTTAAAAAATCACTGAAACTAGAACTCTCACCCTAGAGGCTAGAACTCCGCGGTTTCTGATAGAAGAATAATAGATCTATAACATCCAGTACAAATCTCGCCTAGAACTCTAGTAAAACTGCTCGCAGAGCATAGGTGAAGAATACAATTTTCATTGAAACGAGGTAATCACTACGTTTTAAAAAAATCACCAAAACAAGAACTCTCGCCCTAGAGGCTAGAACTCCGCGGTTTCTGATAGAAGAATAATAGATCTATAACATCCATTACAAAACTTGCCTGGAACTCTCATAAAACTTCTAGCAGAGCATACAAGAAGAATACAATTTTCATCGAAACGAGATAATCACTACTTTTTACAAAAATAACTGAAACTAGAACTCTCACCCTAGAGGCTAGAACTCCGCGGTTTCTGATAGAATAATAATAGATCTACAACATACATTACAAATCTCGCCTGGAACTCTCATAAAACTTCTAGCAGAGCATACAAGAAGAATACAATTTTCATCGAAACGAGATAATCACTACTTTTTACAAAAATAACTGAAACTAGAACTCTCACCCTAGAGGCTAGAACTCCGCGGTTTCTGATAGAAGAATAATAGGTCCATAACATCCAGTACAAATCTCGCCTAGAACTTTCGTAAAACTTCTCGCAGAGCATAGGTGAAGAATACAATTTTCATCGAAACGAGGTAATCACTACGTTTTAAAAAATTCACCAAAACAAGAACTCTCGCCCTAGAGGCTAGAACTCCGCGGTTTCTGATAGAAGAATAATAGATCTACAACATCCATTACAAATCTTGCCTGGAACTCTCATAAAACTTCTAGCAGAGCATACAAGAAGAATACAATTTTCATCGAAACGAGATAATCACTACTTTTTAAAAAAATCACTGAAACTAGAACTCTCACCCTAGAGGCTAGAACTCCGCGGTTTCTGATAGAAGAATAATAGATCTATAACATCCATTACAAAACTTGCCTGGAACTCTCATAAAACTTCTAGCAGAGCATACAAGAAGAATACAATTTTCATCGAATCGAGATAATCACTACTTTTTACAAAAATAACTGAAACTAGAACTCTCACCCTAAAGGCTAGAACTCCGCGGTTTCTGATAGAAGAATAATAGATCTATAACATCCATTACAAATCTCGCCTAGAACTTTCGTAAAACTGCTCGCAGAGCATAGGTGAAGAATACAATCTTCATTGAAACGAGGTAATCACTACGTTTTAAAAAAATCACCAAAACAAGAACTCTCGCCCTAGAGGCTAGAACTCCGCGGTTTCTGATAGAATAATAATAGTTTTACAACATCCATTACAAATCTTGCCTAGAACTCTCGTAATACTTCTCGCAGAGCATAGGAGAAAAATACAATTTTCATCAAACGAGGTAATCACTACGTTTTAAAAAATTCACTGAAACTAGAACTCTCGCCCTAAAGGCTAGAACTCCGCGGTTTCTGATAGAAAAATAATAGATCTATAACATCCAGTACAAATCTCGCCTGGAATTCTCGTAAAACTTCACGCAGAGCATACGATAACAATACAATATATCATCGAAAATCGATATCGATCGATATCGATCGATTTCGTTCAAAAACGATATCTGAGGATCCCTAGGATCACAAAACACGAAACTGGTACCAAAATTTTAAAAAGTCAGCGCCATTTTTAAAATCTTTGTTATTGAACCGATTTCGTTCAAAATCTATATCTGACTGTCCCTATGATCACAAAACAGGAAACTGGTACCAAAATTTAAAAAAGTAAGCACCATTTTTAAATTCTTTGTTATTGACCGATTTCGTTCAAAATAATATCGAAACAGCAAACTGTGATTTTTTTTAATTTTAGTACCAGTTTCCTATTTTGTGATCCTAGGAATTCTTAGATATATCGATTTTGAACGAAATCGGTTCAATAAATCGGTTCGGAGCAAAATCGCCTAATTATTTTCAAACCACTTCAGAGTCAATCCCTAGCCGGCTCATGCTACTTGTATGCCTAATATGCTAATAGGAGAAGTAACGAGCAGCGTTTTTCTTACTGCCGATGACGTGGCTGCAGTGGTATATAATATGAAAAGGGGAAAATCTCCTGGATCTTATGGCTTGTGTTTAGAACATGTTTTGTATGCTGGTGATTTAATTTATGGGAAGTTAGCCTCCCTATATAATACATGCATTAACTTTGGCTACCTACCAGAGCAGCTTATGGAGACAGTGGTAGTTCCAATTCCAAAGAATAAAACAGGTGATGTTTCCAGTCTTCAAACTTCTTCTTCTTCTTCTTGCCCTTGTCCCACGCTATGTGGGGTCGGCACAACATGTTTTCCTCTTCCACTCACTTCTGTTATTCGTCAACCTATCATTCACCCCTTTTATACGCATATCTTCTTTCACACAATCCATCCATCTTTTCTTTGGTCTCCCTCTACTCTTTTTTCCTTCCACATGCATATCTATCATTCTTCGCGTAATATGCCTTTCTTCCCTCCGCATAACATGCCCGTACCATGCTAGCCTATTACTCCTCATCTTTTCTATCACTGGCGCTACTTTCAAACTTCCCCTTATATATTCATTCCTAATCTTATCCATTCTAGTCACACCACACATCCATCTCAACATTCGCATTTCGGTCGCATGTACTTTTCTTTCATCCATCCCTTTCACCGCCCAACATTCTGAACCATACAATGCGACAGGTCTAACGACTGCCTTATAGATTTTACCTTTTAGTTTAAGGGGCATTCGTGGGTCGCATATTACACCCGAGACCTGTCGCCATTTCATCCATCCCGCATTCATTCTTTTGTTCACGTCTCGGTCAATATTGCCGTCGTTTTGAAAGAGCGAACCGAGGTACCGGAAATCGGAACAGACCGGTAGGGATATACCATCTAAGGCAATTTTATGAAAACGGGAGGGGCCACCGAAGTCACAGAACAGATGTTCTGTCTTCGTTCGGCTGATCCTCAGGCCAACACTCTCCAATCTTTCTTGCCATTTTCCCAGTCTGCTCTGGACCTCAGACGCCTCTTCCCCGACAAGTACAATATCGTCAGCGAACATCATGCACCAGGGTGCTTGCTCCTGTATGTCTGATGTAAGAGCATCCATTACCAGGAGAAACAAATACGGACTTAAAGCCGATCCCTGGTGCAAGCCCACTTCCACATTGAACCTGTCTGTAACGCCAGCTTCTGACCGGACCCTTGTGCTCGCTTCTGCGTACATCGCTTTCACAAGCCTCACATACTTCTCAGGTATTCTTTCCACTCTCATAGCCCACCACAAAACTTCTCGGGGAACTCTGTCGTATGCCTTCTCAAGATCGACAAACACCATATGCAAGTTTCTATGTGCACTCCTGTATTTCTCGCACAGTTGTCGAAGTGCAAATATTGCATCTGTCGTTCCTCGTCCCGGCATAAACCCAAACTGATTTTCTGTGATCTCACTCTCCTCTCTCATTCTTCTTTCTATCACTTTTTCCCAAATTTTCATGCTATGTGACATGAGCTTTATTCCTCGATAGTTATTACAGTCCTGTACATCACCCTTGTTTTTATAAATGGGCACCAGCGTACTGTTGCACCATTCTTCTGGGATCGCCTCCTCGCGTAACAACTTATTGAAGAATAAAGTCAGCCAACTCCATCCATCCGCTTTTAGAAACTTCCATACTTCAGCTGGTATACTATCTGGCCCTGTCGCTTTACCATTTTTCATACTCTGCACTGCCATTCTTACTTCATCTACACTCACCTCTTTCACCACACCCAAGTTGGGTGGTACATCGTCTAGCCCTCTGCTCCAGTCATTTTCTTCATTCATCAACCTTCTGAAATATTCCTTCCAACGTCCTTTTATTTCATCGTCATTCATTAAAACCTTCCCATCATGACCTTTCATGCATTTGATATGTATGATATCCCTTGCACTCTTTTCTCTCGTTCTCGCTAGCCGGTACAAATCTTTTTGTCCTTGGGGGCTTTCCAGGGACTCATACAACTTGTCTTGGGTATTTCCCCTTGCAATAGCAACAGCTTTCTTAGCTTTCCTTTTACTCTTCATATATACTTCCCTTTTATTCTGTTTTATCATGGTGTCACTATCACTCACACTTTTCCATTCTTTAAAAGCATCCTTCTTTTCTTTCAGAACTTTTTGTACATCCTCACTCCACCACCACGTGTCCTTATCTATCTTTCTTTTATCTTTGTCACTCCAAATACATCCTTCGCTACAGTTCTCATACATGCAGCCATTTCATTCCAGCATTCATTTACCGACATCTTTTGAAAATCGCCATTCATCTCAATCATTTTATCCACAACTTGCATTCGAAACTCTTTCGCGCGTTCCTCTTTCTCTAACATATACCATTTTATTTTGGGCTGGGCTTTAGGCTTAGATTTTAAAGTCTGGACCTTTATTTTTATTTCCATTAGTAATAATCTGTGTTGCGGTGCTAATGGTTCTCCTGGTATAACTTTACAGTCTTTAACTGTGTTAATGTTACTTCTTCTAATTAGAAAATAATCTATTTGGGTTCTGTGGAGGCCGCTTTTGTACGTTATTAAATGTTCATCCTGTTTTTCAAAAAATGTATTAATTATGGCCATGTCAAAGGAGGATGCCACTTGCAGAAGTGTGTCCCCCTCTCTATTACGGGTCCCAAATCCCCAACCACCATGCACTCTCTCAAAACTTGCATTCATTCTTCCGACATGACTGTTAAAGTCCCCTCCTATATAAATGTTTTCGTTTTGTGGGAGACCCATCATAACCATATCAAAATCCTCCCAAAACTTCTCTTTCGTTGCATCATCACATCCTACCTGCGGCGCATACACACTCATTACGTTCACGACTAAGTTTTGTAGAATTAACTTAACAACTATAATCCGGTCATTCACTCTTCTTACATCCGTCACACATTTTTTCAGCTCATTATCTAATACAACTCCCACACCATTTTTCCTACCATCACTCCCACTGTAGTAAAATTTATATCCCGCTCCAATCTCTCTTGCTTTCGTACCCTTCCACCTCGTTTCTTGCAAACAGGCAACATTTATTCGTCTCCTTTCTAAAACATCTGCTAACTCTCTTCCTCTTCCAGTCATCGTTCCTACATTCCAGCTTATCATTCTCATTCTTACCTCCCGGACTTGCTTCTTACGTTGCACCCGTCCCTGATGCAACAACCCTTGTCCATTTCTCACAGGCGCCGGGTGCTGCCCCTGCGCGTCGCCTCGGGGGTACGCCCTAGCCTTGTCATACATTCCATTTTTACTTTTCATGTTGTAGGTGATTTGGCATAGAGTTTTACGACCGGCCGCCTGCCTGACGTCAACCCTCCTTGGGAATGCTTTCGTTGGTGGTATACTTGTATAACCGCCACCTTTCGGTTCGATAGAGTCCGATTTGGTTGGTATAGGGACCCTTTTTAATCGCAAAAATCCCTTAGTCGCCTTCTACGACATCCCCGGGTAGATATGGAGCGGTCCTAATTCCTATTCTTACACCGGGACCGCACGGTCAAATCAAATCTTATAATCCAGTCTTCAAACTTACAGACCGATTTCGCTAGGCACTGTGTTAGGAAAAATACTGGAAAGGTTAATTCACCCAAGCTTAACTGGGAGTTTAAAATTGAGTGACGCACAGTTTGGTTTCCGTCCTGGTCTTTCAACGGATTCAGCGATTTTCAGCTTAAAAACAACCATCAACCATTATGTAAACAGAGGTGCATCGGTCTACGCGTGCTTCCTCGACTTGAGTCGTGCGTTCGATCTCGTAATAGTTATTTGTGTTACATGGGGCCAAAGAAAATTTTTGTTCCCCGAGGGCGATATTTTGAATTAAGAGCGAAGTGAAGGATTCTATAGTAGAATCCCGAGCGTAGCGAGGGGTTCTAAAGTAGAATCCTTAGCGTAGCGAGGAATTCAATATACGCCGCCCGACAACAAAAAATTTGGCCCCGAGTGACACACACTATTTTTCATCATTACGTATGAGAAAAAGCTAGGAGTACCAACCTACTATGTATTGACATTACCTATACGTTTAAGCACCAATCAGAAGATACTCCTATCAACCTTCTATGTTATTGTATAGACATTATTTAGACGTATATTTAAAACTAGCTGATGCCCGCGACTTCGTCCGCGTGGACTAAGTTTTTTCGATTCCCGCGGGAACTCATTAATTTTCCGGGATAAAAAGTAGCCTATGTATGTATGTATGTATGTATATTCTTTATAGCTGATGCCCGCGACTTCGTCCACGTGGAATAAGTTTTTCAGTTAATTTTCCAGGATAAAAAGTAGCCTATATTACTATCCCACGGTATAACCCCCCTATAATGGTGAAACACGTACTTCTTCATATTTTAACGAAAACCCAAATGCTGTTTCATGGCTATAACTTGAGAAATTAAGGATTTTCATACAAACTCTCAACCCCTATTTCACCCCTTCGGGGGTGGAATTTTGAGAAACTGTGAGACACATATGTTTTCATTTTCAACCCGCAGCTCATATATCAAGTTTCATGGCTATAACTTGAGAAATTAAGGACTTTCATACAAACTCTCAACCCCTATTTCACCCCTTCGGGGGTGGAATTTTGAAAAACTGTGAAACACATATGTTTTCATTTTCAACTCGCAGCTCATATATTAAGTTTCATGGCTATAACTTGAGAAATTAAGGATTTTCATACAAACTCTTAACCCCTATTTCACCCCTTCGGGGGTGGAATTTTGAAAAACTGTGAAACACATGTTTTTATTTTCAACCCGCAGCTCCAAGTTTCATGGCTATAACTTGAGAAATTAAGGCCTTTCATACAAACTTTCAACCCCTATTTCACCCCTTCGGGGGTAGAATTTCGGGATAAAAAGTATCCTATGTCCTACCTCGTAGTATGGGCTCAAATCGTGCCAAGTTTCGTTTGAATTCATTCAATAGTTTCGGCGTGATGCGCGGCCAAGATACAGACAGACAGACAGACAGACAGACAGACAAAAATGAAAAAAATTACAGATTTGGCTTCAGTATCGAATAATGAGTGCCCTCCAAAATACATTTTAAAAATATCTTCAATGTACAGAATTGGACCTGTTACAGTTTTATTATAAGTATAGATTGTATTCTTCTTGTATGCTCTGCGAGAAGTTTTACGAAAGTTCTAGGCGAGATTTGTACCAGTTGTTATAGATCTATTATTCTTCTATGAGAAACCGCGGAGTTCTAGCCTCTAGGGCGAGAGTTCTTGTTTTGGTGATTTTTTTAAAACGTAGTGATTACCTCGTTTCAATGAAAATTGTATTCTTCACCTATGCTCTGCGAGCAGTTTTACTAGAGTTCTAGGCGAGATTTGTACTGGATGTTATAGATCTATTATTCTTCTATCAGAAACCGCGGAGTTCTAGCCTCTAGGGCGAGAGTTCTTGTTTTGGTGATTTTTTTAAAACGTAGTGATTACCTCGTTTCAATGAAAATTGTATTCTTCATCTATGCTCTGCTAGAAGTTTTATAAGAGTTCTAGGCGAGATTTGTAATGGATGTTGTAGATCTATTATTCTTCTATCAGAAACCGCGGAGTTCTAGCCTCTAGGGTGAGAGTTCTAGTTTCAGTGTTTTTTTTTAAAGTAGTGATTCGATTCGTTCGTTCGTTTCGATGAAAATTGTATTCTTCTTGTATGCTCTGCGAGAAGTTTTACGAAAGTTCTAGGCGAGATTTGTACTAGTTGTTATAGATCTATTATTCTTCTATGAGAAACCGCGGAGTTCTAGCCTCTAGGGCGAGAGTTCTTGTTTTGGTGATTTTTTTAAAACGTAGTGATTACCTCGTTTCAATGAAAATTGTATTCTTCACCTATGCTCTGCGAGCAGTTTTACTAGAGTTCTAGGCGAGATTTGTACTGGATGTTGTAGATCTATTATTCTTCTATCAGAAACCGCGGAGTTCTAGCCTCTAGGGCGAGAGTTCTAGTTTCAGTTATTTTTGTAAAAAGTAGTGATTATCTCGTTTCGATGAAAATTGTATTCTTCTTGTATGCTCTGCTAGAAGTTTTATGAGAGTTCCAGGCAAGATTTGTAATGGATGTTGTAGATCTATTATTCTTCTATCAGAAACCGCGGAGTTCTAGCCTCTAGGGCGAGAGTTCTTGTTTTGGTGATTTTTTTAAAACGTAGTGATTACCTCGTTTCAATGAAAATTGTATTCTTCACCTATGCTCTGCGAGCAGTTTTACGAGAGTTCTAGGCGAGATTTGTACTGGATGTTATAGATCTATTATTCTTCTATCAGAAACCGCGGAGTTCTAGCCTCTCGGGTGAGAGTTCTGGTTACAGTGATTTTTTTAAAAAGTAGTGATTATCTCGTTTCGATGAAAATTGTATTCTTCTTGTATGCTCTGCTAGAAGTTTTATGAAAGTTCCAGGCAAGATTTGTAATGGATGTTGTAGATCTGTTATTCTTCTATCAGAAACCGCGGAGTTCTAGCCTCTAGGGCGAGAGTTCTAGTTTCAGTTATTTTTGTAAAAAGTAGTGATTATCTCGTTTCGATGAAAATTGTATTCTTCTTGTATGCTCTGCTAGAAGTTTTATGAGAGTTCCAGGCGAGATTTGTAATGGATGTTGTAGATCTATTATTCTTCTATCAGAAACCGTGGAGTTCTAGCCTCTAGGGTGAGATTTCTAGTTTCAGTGATTTTTTTAAAAAGAAGTGATTATCTCGTTTCGATGAAAATTGTATTCTTCTTGTATGCTCTGCTAGAAGTTTTATGAGAGTTCCAGGCGAGATTTGTAATGGATGTTGTAGATCTATTATTCTTCTATCAGAAACCGTGGAGTTCTAGCCTCTAGAGCGAGAGTTCTTGTTTTGGTGAATTTTTTAAAACGTAGTGATTACCTCGTTTCAATGAAAATTGTATTCTTCACCTATGCTCTGCTAGAAGTTTTATAAGAGTTCTAGGCGAGATTTGTAATGGATGTTGTAGATCTATTATTCTTCTATCAGAAACCGCGGAGTTCTAGCCTCTAGGGTGAGAGTTCTAGTTTCAGTGTTTTTTTTTAAAAGTAGTGATTCGATTCGTTCGTTCGTTTCGATGAAAATTGTATTCTTCTTGTATGCTCTGCGAGAAGTTTTACGAGAGTTCTAGGCAAGATTTGTATTGGATGTTATAGATCTATTATTCTTTTATCTGAAACCGTGGAGTTCTAGCCTCTAGAGCGAGAGTTCTTGTTTTGGTGAATTTTTTAAAACGTAGTGATTACCTCGTTTCAATGAAAATTGTATTCTTCACCTATGCTCTGCGAGCAGTTTTACGAGAGTTCTAGGCGAGATTTGTACTGGATGTTATAGATCTATTATTCTTCTATCAGAAACCGCGGAGTTCTAGCCTCTTGGGTGAGAGTTCTGGTTACAGTGATTTTTTTAAAAAGTAGTGATTATCTCGTTTCGATGAAAATTGTATTCTTCTTGTATGCTCTGCTAGAAGTTTTATGAAAGTTCCAGGCAAGATTTGTAATGGATGTTGTAGATCTGTTATTCTTCTATCAGAAACCGCGGAGTTCTAGCCTCTAGGGCGAGAGTTCTAGTTTCAGTTATTTTTGTAAAAAGTAGTGATTATCTCGTTTCGATGAAAATTGTATTCTTCTTGTATGCTCTGCTAGAAGTTTTATGAGAGTTCCAGGCGAGATTTGTAATGGATGTTGTAGATCTATTATTCTTCTATCAGAAACCGTGGAGTTCTAGCCTCTAGGGTGAGATTTCTAGTTTCAGTGATTTTTTTAAAAAGAAGTGATTATCTCGTTTCGATGAAAATTGTATTCTTCTTGTATGCTCTGCTAGAAGTTTTATGAGAGTTCCAGGCGAGATTTGTAATGGATGTTGTAGATCTATTATTCTTCTATCAGAAACCGTGGAGTTCTAGCCTCTAGAGCGAGAGTTCTTGTTTTGGTGAATTTTTTAAAACGTAGTGATTACCTCGTTTCAATGAAAATTGTATTCTTCACCTATGCTCTGCTAGAAGTTTTATAAGAGTTCTAGGCGAGATTTGTAATGGATGTTGTAGATCTATTATTCTTCTATCACAAACCGCGGAGTTCTAGCCTCTAGGGTGAGAGTTCTAGTTTCAGTGTTTTTTTTTAAAAGTAGTGATTCGATTCGTTCGTTCGTTTCGATGAAAATTGTATTCTTCTTGTATGCTCTGCGAGAAGTTTTACGAGAGTTCTAGGCAAGATTTGTATTGGATGTTATAGATCTATTATTCTTTTATGTGAAACCGCGGAGTTCTAGCCTCTAGGGCGAGAGTTCTTGTTTTGGTGATTTTTTTAAAACGTAGTGATTACCTCGTTTCAATGAAAATTGTATTCTTCACCTATGCTCTGCGAGCAGTTTTACGAGAGTTCTAGGCGAGATTTGTACTGGATGTTATAGATCTATTATTCTTCTATCAGAAACCGCGGAGTTCTAGCCTCTAGGGTGAGAGTTCTAGTTTCAGTGATTTTTTAAAAAGTAGTGATTATCTCGTTTCGATGAAAATTGTATTCTTCTTGTATGCTCTTCTAGAAGTTTTATGAAAGTTCCAGGCAAGATTTGTAATGGATGTTGTAGATCTGTTATTCTTCTATCAGAAACCGCGGAGTTCTAGCCTCTAGGGTGAGAGTTCTAGTTTCAGTGTTTTTTTTAAAAAGTAGTGATTCGATTCGTTCGTTCGTTTCGATGAAAATTGTATTCTTCTTGTATGCTCTGCGAGAAGTTTTACGAGAGTTCTAGGCGAGATTTGTACTAGTTGTTATAGATCTATTATTCTTCTATGAGAAACCGCGGAGTTCTAGCCTCTAGGTCGAGAGTTCTAGTTTTAGTGAATTTTTTAAAACGTAATGATTATCTCGTTTCGATGAAATATTGTATTCTCCTCCTATGTTCTGCCAGAAGTTTTATGAGAGTTCCAGGCGAGATTTTTACTGGACATTATAGATCTGCTATTCTTCTATCAGAAACTGTGGAGTTCTAGCCTCTGAAGAGACAGTTCTATTTTCTGTGAATTTTTGTTTTATGGTCTGCCAGATGCTCTGCTAACTTCCCGTAGCAGATCATTATTTTCAATTGACTTTTTTCTAGGTAAAAGTGCTAGAACTATGTCTGAAACATATTTGGAACTATAGAACTCTGCCGCATACGCACAGAACTCTCTTCAATTTTTGATTTTGTGGAAAATGATCTGCTACCGGAAGTTAGCAGATCATTTTTTCAACCGGCGTTTTTTAGGTTAACTCGCCAGAACTATCTCTAAAATCTATCAGGAACTATAGAACTCATCTGCATGCGAACAGAACTCTCTTTTATTTTTGATCTGCTAGCACTTGCTCTGCTAAGTTCACGGACACTTTGTATTCGACGTACTTACGCTTGTACTGGTCCAAGAGCTGGCGACGAATTTCGGGAAGGTGTTTTGACTTTTGGCAAACTGAAATTGTGAAAAAATATAATTTCTTCAATTGGCGAATCCAGTCTTGTCAGTCTGGTTATTTCGTCGTACTCATTTGAAAACTTTATTCCCGTCTGGGAATTGTTTAAAACCGCAAAATTTGTCTGGCGATTTGTAGGTATTATTGAAATAACTCAATAAATACGTGATTAAAATTTCAAAAGTATATTTTTTGGAAATTTTAATAAAATATTTTGAAGAGGTCTGGTAATACTTTGTAACCAGCAAAAACGTCTGGGATTGTTTTTTCGAATTCTACTATAAGTACTAAATTAAAAGAAAAAAATAATATTAAATAAATATTTTTTTGGTATTTTTTTGCAAATGTTGATTGAAAATGCTGCACAGTAGCGAAATAACCACAAACGCTCTACCAGACTGGCAGGACTGGATTCGCCAATTGACGAAATTATATTTTTTCACAATTTCAGCTTGCCAAAAAGACCTTCCCGAAATTCGTCGCCAGCTCTCCGTCTATACGTTTGTATAAACGTATTCAATGACAATAGGCGACTTTTAAAAGCTTACTTACTGATCGTAATCTCATTACGTGATTCGGTGATTAATACGATAATCACGCAACAACACAATTCGTATGTGTGAACGTGATTATTTTGAGTTCAATAACATTTTTATTGGGGAACAATCACCAATTTACAAGAAATTGCCTGTGATTGCAATCACAACGCTATCATTTTACAAAGAAGAAGTAAAATAATTAATACTGTTGGTTTACAATAAAGTATCTTCCTCTATTTTCATTGAATTATTTAGCAACACATATAGGTATTATTTACATTTATAATATCGATCAGACCAGAGACAATTATTCGGATAGGTATTCAAAAATCCCAAGTTGCCTCTGCTGGGGATCGAACCCGGGAACTCCCACTCGTAAGGCCACAGAAGTCACCACTTTGGCATGGTGGTCGATATCATAATTTTGAAGCCTGTATTGTATAAATATTCATACTAAATGTTATAAATGCGAAAGTGTGTCTGTCTGTCCGTCTGTCTGTCTATCTGTCATCTATGCTTTAACGATCATTATTGCTTTACCTTTCGAACCGATTTCGATAAAATTTATATTAGTACAGAGGTAGGCTGCATCCCGGAGAAAGACATAGGCTACGCGTACATATTTAGAAAATTAAGGAGTTTCCGCGGGAATAAATAATCTTAAACAACACAGAAGTCGCAGGCATCATCTAGTACCTACTAAAATATACTTACCATCTTTGTTACCAATTTACTACATTCACAAATGGAAGCATTTAGTCAACGTACATCTAATTAGCATTTACCATCACCAAAATTGGGACTGTTCGGGACATTTAAGTCGGCAGTGGTAATGGGAATATTATAATGCAAGACCGGCCACAATTGGTGGTACCGGCGTACCGTTACTTGGACAGTGAGAATCCTAGGGGACTCAGCCCGAATTTTAATTTGACGAACAAATTGGACTAAACGTGACTTCTTACGGGTGACGTATATTGAAATACTAGCTGATGCCCGCGACTTCGTCCGCGTGGACTAAGTTTTTTCGATTCCCGCGGGAACTCATTAATTTTCCGGGATAAAAAGTAGCCTATGTATGTATGTATGTATGTATATTCTTTATAGCTGATGCCCGCGACTTCGTCCGCGTGGAATAAGTTTTTCAGTAAATTTTCCAGGGTAAAAAGTAGCCTATATTACCTACTATCCCACGGTATAATCCCCCTATAATGGTGAAACACGTACTTCTTCATATTTTAACGAAAGCCCAAATGCTGTTTCATGGCTATAACTTGAGAAATTAAGGATTTTCATACAAACTCTCAACCCTTATTTCACCCCTTCGGGGGTGGAATTTTGAAAAACTGTGAAACACATATGTTTTCATTTTCAACCCGCAGCTCATATATCAAGTTTCATGGCTATAACTTGAGAAATTAAGGACTTTCATACAAACTCTCAACCCCTATTTCACCCCTTCGGGGGTGGAATTTTGAAAACTGTGAAACACATATGTTTTCATTTTCAACCCGCAGCTCATATATCAAGTTTCATGGCTATAACTTGAGAAATGAAGGACTTTCATACAAACTTTCAACCCCTATTTCACCCCTTCGGGGGTAGAATTTCGGGATAAAAAGTACCCTATGTCCTACCTCGTAGTATGGGCTCAAATCGTGCCAAGTTTCGTTTGAATTCATTCAGTAGTTTCGGCGTGATGCGCGGCCAAGATACAGACAGACAGACAGACAGACAGACAGACAGACAGACAGACAGACAAAAATGAAAAAAATTACAGATTTGGCTTCAGTATCGAATAATGAGTGCCCTCCAAAAAAAATTTTCAAAATATCTTCAATGTACAGAATTGGACCTGTTACAGTTTTATTATAAGTATAGATACTTGAAGTTACTTAGGGGTCACACCAAATTATCGTTACATTTAAACTTGCCCAAAAAAATATATTTAGTTTTGCTATTTCGACCGCTTCAACGAACTTAGTCTACAGGTGGCGCCAGTCTCGCGCGATGAATTGGTATTTGTTTTTAAACGTAGTTTTTTTTCTTAAATTTGTAACAATCGTTATGGTCCAAGATCCCGCGACGAACAGACCTTCGTTATTTTTTTAAAGTTAAAAGTTTTTCTATGTAGGTATGTCTCTAATAGAGGTATAGGTACACGGTCCCCGACTATGAAGTTTGGATACCTGATACCTTCCAAAGCAACCGTGCTTTGGAAGGTATCAGGTAGAACAGGTGGTACCTCAAATTCGTTAAAGTATTAAGCTCCGTTTTTTTAAATTTTTCTTTGGAATAATATTAGAAACCACGTTGTCCATTGTCAGACACTTAGTGCGATTGCAACTCCCTGTCAGACACTATCTATATATATATAAATCTCGTGTCACAATGTTTGTCCTCAATGGACTTCTAAACCACTTAACCGATTATAATAAAATTCGCACACCATGTGCAGTTCGATCTAACTTGAGAGATAGGATAGTTTATATTATATAGATTAGGATTATTAGTGCTACCCGTGCGAAGCCGGGGCGGATCGCTAGTTAAATTATAAAACAACAATTTAATAAAATAACGGAAGGTCTGATCGTCGCGGGATCTTGCTCTATTACATACAAAGTTTTACAAATTAAGTTTAAATGTCCTTGTGGAAGCGGCTATTGTGTACGGGCACGAAATGAGCGGTAGCGGGGCGACGGCGGTAGCGGGGCGATGCGATTAGTCGGAGAGCTGGCGACGAATTTCAGGAACAATTTGAAAGAGGTCTGGTAATTTTTGCCATCATATTTCCTTCACAATATACCTATTTCTATGTAGATTTTAACTTTTGATGGTACGTTGGATACATAAATGATATTGTGGATACAAAGGTTTATGAGATTCTTGTGAAGTAAAGTTGAAGCCATATTTGTTTATTTTGCTACATCCTACATCCGTGATAGTTGCAGTTTTTTTTAACGTCATGTCTTCCAGGCAATGATGACGCATATTTAATAGTAGATTGTTCATCAAGGGACTAAAATGAGCCATTTCATACGAGATGTTTAGCTTACCGATCGTAGCGAGGTAAGCTATAGTGTCGAGTAGAATGGCTTTTAGTCCCGTGGTAAACACTCTACTTTTCACTTCGATTGCGAGAAAATATAATAAATATCGATTTTTAATTTATTTTTTGCCATTCTATTGTTACATTTTAATAGTAGGAGTAAGATCTTTATTTTCACTTAATGATATTAACAAATAAATAATCACATTCACTTTACCCTATGCCTTCACCTTGTATTACGTATTGTGCATCGAAATCCGAAATGGATTAAATAAACATCCCTTTACAATAATTAATGTATTAATTACAATAAAAATATTAAACATTTCGCGGCAATCCGCAATACCAACTTTATTTTTCTCCTTATTGTTAACAAGAAGGAATTTAAAAAGAAATACATTAAGAACCATAGACATTGAGCTGTACGCACACTACGTGTAGGTGACGATGGGTAACATTAGCACATTGACGCATACTTACATTCAACAAAGGATTGCGTGCAAATTATTTCAAAAATGGAACATAAAAAAAGTCCTAGATGTACGGTACTGCTTATAAGACATTAGAGTGATAGAATTTTGTATTATAAAAATTCTGCTAGTTTCATTCGTTACGCCCCTATCACCCTGCCGCTTTGCTTTGTCTAGATGCCTTCGTTGAACGACTGGTAGGAGAACGTATCTTATTAGACTGTGGGTATGTTCCGAAATACACTGAGAGCACTGTAAGGTGTGACGTCAGTTTAGTACACTGCGAAGCCGTTCCTTTATAGTTAGGTATACTGGTTACTGCTTAAAACGGAACGCAGTCAGCACTGAAAGCACCTTACCTCGAAAACGCCAGTGCTCACAGTACAAAAATGGCGACGATTTATGACGTCATATATTTCCCTTGGATACTGCGGCAGTTTACTGTCAGTCCATAACGGAACGAATTTCTCCACAGTAAGAGCACTGAACAGTGCTCGCAGTGTATATCGGAACACACCCTGTGTCTGTGACATTCGTTTGGGCTGTTGATATTAACCATAGACTATAATTTTTTACTACCCATTTACTACTCGCCAGCAATTATTTAAAAAAATTTACTTTAATCCCTAGACCCTAAATGCTAACTTTAGTCCGCCTACGCTAAGCTTTAATGACATCTTTTTAGAGCATGAGAGGTGAATAGTAGATTAGTAGCCAAGGGCTGTAAGGCATCAATTGCAGCCCGAGATATTTAGGCGCACGAGCACAGCGAGGGCGCCTATAGTTCGAGGGTGCAATTGATGCTTACACCCGAGCTAACTACTCTGCTTTACATCTCGATTGTGAGGTTAGTAGGTCCTTATTACCCCCAAATGGAGCTTGTAGGTGACCAATTAGCGCTCCAGGGTAATAATGTAGCTAGAAAAGCCCTAGGGCGGTAAGTAATTAAAAAAAAAACTCTTCACTCTTTCAAAAAGTTCGCGTACATCTAACCATCATACTTTTTTTAATTACTTACCGCCCGAGGGCTTTTCTAGCTACATTATTACCCTAGAGCGCTAATTGGTCACCTACAAGCTCCATTTGGGGGTAATAAGGACCTACTTACCGAATATGAGAGATGTAAAAGAATTTAATGATATGGTACCTAACATTTACCTTACCTTTATAGTTACCATATCATTTACATTTGAATCCGTATTAATATCATAATTGCGAAAGGGTGTCTGGCTATCTATCACGGCCCATTGGTTTAACAGGTTTGAACGAAATTTAGTACAGAAATAGGTTGTATCCTCGGAATGGACGTAAGCTACTTTTACTCCTGGAAAAAAATCCCACAGGATTTTTAAGAAACCTACGTTCACGCGGATAAGTCGCGGGCGTCATCTAAGTAGTTCATAATCGACCATACTTCAATTTTAAAGGCGTGATAGTGAGTTCGTCCCTTTTGTCTGTTTCTTTGTCACCTTTTCATGGTTCAACCTGTGATATTCACCATAAATTTTTTTTCTCCCTAAAATTCAACAAAGAGGCTGCCTCATTGGTCTAGCTAGGGGTTGCCATGTTCGAATGCGCCCAACGAGGTCCCGGGTTCGAGTCCCGGGTCAGGCCATAATTAAGTATTGGGATCTTCTGACTAGAAATTCTCAGTTCTAGCCCGGAGTAAAGAAGTTGGCGGTGTTTCACCCCCTAGCCTCGGAGAGCACGTTAAGCCGTCGGTCCCGGTAATTATCACTAACATGATAATAGTCGTTAAAGCCTGCCAACCCCCATTGGAGCAGCGTGGTGGGTCTAAGCTCTAATTCCCTCTCTCTCGTATGAGAGTGGAGGCCTGTGCCCAACAGTGGGACGTTAATGGGCTGTAGTAAAATTTCAATACCCCAATATTTAAAACGATGGCGCTGAAGCAAGCAACCATAGAGTTAAGAACGTCTTACATATTTATGCAAGCAACCTTGTCAGTAGTCTAGTTGCGTTCAGGTGCATTGACTCCACATTGACACAGATTTCAGATCGAAGTCTAGACGTGCTCGACTCAAAATTATTTACGACTGTACCTTACCAATAAAATGCAAAATATAGCTAATTGATTACATGCTTCATACTTAGGACCTAGATTATTAGATTTATATCAAAAGTTGGATATCTGAATATCTATTAGTCAAACGAATTTTGCATCATCAAGCAAAGCAATGATTGCTGTCGCTTAAAAGGTGACTTTGCAATCTTAGCGTTCTTTGTAGTGGATCATAATTTTTCTGATTAAAAGTTAGGTGAAATTGTATAATAATAGGTATAATATGCTTTTTAAAAAATGAAATTAAAATTGGAACAAGTAAGTTCTTTCGTTTTAGCCCCAGCGTTAGTCCTTGACTGTGATCTCAGCTGGTGGAAAGTGATTCAGTATAAGATGGTTGTGGGCTAATCTGTTATATTAAACCTATACCTACTTCTAATCGGTTTCTACAAGGCATCGTACCGGAAAGCTAAATCACTTGGCGGGAACGGTAGCGGGTTACAAGCTACGGCCGAAACCTCCTACCAGACCAGACCAGAGAAAATTCAGATAGGTATTGTAAATTCCCAAAAAGACCCTGCCAAGGCTCAAACTCGGGACCTTCCGCTAAATAAGACAATAGCGCTTACAACTACGCCAGGTCGTCAAAGATAAGTAAATAGATAAAATTAGTCATGTTATATCGAGTAGGGGAGTTCACAAGGGCAAAGCAATCGCTTAGCTTACACAGAGCGTCCGTGGGTGTCCAAATGCATTGTTCAATACAACAATGGTGGCATCTATATGCAATATCACTCTTAAACGAAATGCTACTAGTAAAAATTGCAAATTATAAACACGCGAAACTCACTCCTGTTACCTACGTATAAATATGGGTGTAAATCGTATGTTGTATAAATGGGGTTTGGCAACCTTTTGGATGTGTTGATGCGTAACAAAACATAATGTATGCGAGACTTGCATCCGATTCAAGGATTCTTTAGTCATCTGTTGAGGCGGTGACAGCAATAGCTATTGGGTTAGAGTAGAGATTATCCCAAATTTGCTTATAAAGACGATACAATGTTACAATTTTTACACCATTCTTCGTGCAGAGTTAGTACCATTTTATTATTTATCGTTAGGAGTATAAAAGCTTGAATCTAATGCTCTTTGATTATATCTACCTAAGTAGGTCTACAGCTTTTAATGATAAAGATCTAACAAAAAACCTCATTTTTTGCAACATAAATATAGAAATGCTACGTAAAAGTAAGGCTTGCTTAAAGCTCAAAAAATTATCTACTCAACCTCAGGAAGGCAAGGCAACAGGCGGTGATAGAATGGTGGCAGATGGCATGGTATCTTTCACGTACCTACTAATTACTTACTACAACTACGAGTACGCAAGCACGTCTTGTAAAAAAGTTTAATTATTTGAATAAAAATAGATTACCTACAGATTTGTAATCGAAAATTCAAAGGATAAAAACTGGACAACGGAATCCTGTAATCGAGATTTTATCGTTTTAAATTTGATAAGTACAGGTATACTTACGTGTATTAATATATAATTTAACGCACAATTTATCTAAAATAGTCTTACAAATAATGTTATGCAACAGTATAAATAGAGGTTTAAATTACCATCCGCAGTTATTATAGAGACAACGACATTCGCTGGGTGACAAAGATTAAGCGATTGACGAAACTGCGCGTGCGGGCGTTGGAGCTAGAATTAGTGAAGCCACCACTTCATTACAGATGTCATGATGGACCTAAATACCAGGAAGCAGAATCATTTGTTGGCAACTGAGGTAAGACTGTTGCAAAAGCTTAGAGCGACTTACGAACGCAAACTAGAAAAAGGAAAATAGCGCTTTTACAATGTACTGTCTTGTATGAGATTATAATAATATTGATTGGCGCATTGGTTGGCGCGCATCTTATAAGTTGAAGATATAGGGTTCAATTCTCGGCAAGCTAAATTCGGAGATTTATGATTTCTAAATTATCTTCGGTATAGCCTGGTTACCATCAAACCAGACCAGACTTGGGCTTCGACCGTGGCTAGTTACCAACCTACTGGCAAAGGCGTGTAACCAAGCGATTAATCGTTCTCATCATTCTGAACCGGTGGTAGAGTCAGTTGTATCGCAACTTGTATGCCTTACACATGGACCTAAGCGTGCTACATATTTATAGGCGAATCGGCAATAATCGGCATAGCCGGGCGGTAAAATCGGTTGATAAAACAGAATATGGTTTGTCTAATTTAGGATGATAATTTTGACAGATGAGAGGCGTATAGCAATAGTGAAGGACTATTTTAGAGTCAGACTGAAGCAGTATAATATGTAAATGTCATCCTAAATTAGAAAAACCAAAGTATTTACTTATTATCCAGTGATGTATACCTATACGAGTATATAAGTTCGGAAAAAAGGCCACTCGGCATAGCTTAGTCGGGTAAAAATAACCTGGCAATTTGTGCTGGTCGGGTTACCGATCGACTTCAGCCGAATTTATGTAGTAATTGTTTCGGGTTGGCTTTGTTCAGCAAATTATACTGCCGAATCGAATGTGCCGACCCGCCTTGGTATGCTACACATTTAAAACTGTAGGTACATAAAATAAATTTTGAGTCTGACTGTATTTTTTGTTAGTGTATGTCATAGGGTGTCTCCATATGTGACGCCCTATATGTGTAGGGCGCTAACAGCCCTTTATGGGCCCGGACCTGCCCCAAGAGATTCCTCTCTATTATTATCTCTATCTGTCGTCCACCAACTTTTCACATCAATCCGTTTTGCATCCCTTCAACCATTGATTTGGTCGACCGATATTTCTACGCCGAGTTCAATAACATCAGTTTCTCTGGCGGCTTTTGCTTGTCCAACCCATTGTAATTTTGCTATGAAAATGTGCTGAACACCGTTTTCCATAAGTTATGCGTATACTAATAAGTAGGTACGTCACAAGTCACAACCCATTAAACTGAACTGCACCATCATGTTGCTAAAGTGTGTTAGTTTGTCCTTCAATCACGCCACAACGGAGCAACGGATCGACGTGATTTTTGGCATGGGTATAGTTAAGGACCTGTAGAGTGACATAGGCTATCCTGGAAAATTAAGGAGTTTCCGTGGGAATCTAAAAAACTTAAACCTTGCGGACGAAGTCGCGGGCATCAGCTAGTAATACAATATAAACGATTTTGTTCATTCGGTTTTTCAACTCTATCTCTAAAATTACTGTGATTAAAAAAAAATCAGAGCCGTATCACCAAAACATATTCCGTGTTGCTCTGCTCAATGATGCAATGAGCTCAGATGAGTTGCGTAAAGGCATTTTAGCATGCCGTCTGCAAAGCTTTCTCACACAACGTATTCGGAGAAGCACCCGAACGCATTTGTTTCACGAGAAGGGGGGCGTGAAATCAGGCCTCCGTTTGTCACACCATCGTAACATGGGTGACGAATCGAGACAGACGTAACCGACACTTGATATACCGTTCGAAGTCTTTGGTCTTGATAACTGTTGAGAGCTTTGTTGTTTTTAGAACTACTATAGTTAACACAGAGCAAATGGACGTCCGCGTCGTAACTGTTTTAGGTTGTTTTGATACTTGTTTCACCTTTGTTCTCATTTTGAGTATTAGCTGGACATGGATTGGAAAATTCATCTATATACTGATGATATTATAAATGTAAAAGTTTGGATGGATAACTCAATCACGCCAGAACGGCTGAACGGATCTGGATGAAAGGCATAGAGATAGATTAATGTCTGAAATAACATATAGGCTATTTTTTATCCCGGAAAATTAAAGAGTTCCCGCGGGAGCCAAAAAACCTCAATCCACGCGGTCGAAGTCGCATTGCACATACATTGCATACATTTTTTTTCAATTTATTTATTAGTACCAAAGTTTACATGGTTTCTTAGCACCCCATAAGCCTTGTCGAAGCATGACAGCATTAGCACTACGCATTTTTAGAAAAATGTCTCTGTCTGCTACCCTTTCACGGCCCGTCTGTGCAACCGATTTTGACGATAGGTACAGAGATAGATTGCATCCCGGGGGGCAGGCAAATTATACTTTTTATCTTTAAAACGTAGAGTTTTCACGGGAATGTTAATAAAACTTCATAAGACAACGTCGCGAGTATGATCTAGTAATCGATATTAATAGGCTAGTAATTTTATTTAAGACAGAAATAAAATCGAAATCATTAATCATTACAGGTTATAATTACCTATGTATTTAGGCCAATGATTTAACATGGGTGTGTAAAATTAATTTGGTCTTTTGCTCCGGAAGTTATAATTGAAGCTGCCATAAAATATATTAAAGATAATATATTTTAAGTACAAATAATTTTTCTAGCGGGAGGCTATGGCCCTGGCTTGGAGCTAGTTTGTACCCTTTCAGCAAAGACGAACTGTCAAGCTATTTAACCGCGTAAGAATGCAGCGTAAAATATGCCCCCCGATTATGTAAGAATTGTCCATCAAATGGTAAAGGTGCAGCGTCAAATTAATATAAACCATAACTGCATTGAATTAGAGCTCAATTTCGTGTATCCATTCTTATACGTTTGAGTATCGTACATATCTAAACGTATAAGAATGGGTTCACGAAATCTCTAATTTAATGCTGTTATGGTGTATTTTCTTTGCTGCAGATTTTTAACGATTTCATCGGTCATTCTTACATGATTGGGGGGATGATTAGTGTTATGGAATCGTCGAGCGACGAACTTGCAGGCGAAATAAGCGTTCTTTTAATAAAAACGCCTTCTTTCTTTTAATAAAAAAAAATAAAATAAAAATAAAGTGTTAGGGAATTTAATATAGACACAATTTCTATAACATCACTTAGTTTAAGAATCAGTAAGATCTAGAGTTAACAGGGCTTAGTAATTATAACTGCGATATTCAAGACCTGCCCTTTCTAGCTTCCGTCTTAGACTGCATCGCCACATATTTATTTACCAAATATGTATTTACCTACCACTTTATTTCTAAGCAATGATAAAGATAAAACAATAAGACTAAAGCCCGCCGTTATCATAAAAAATTGTCAAGGTAATTTTAGTACAAGGATACCAAGTTTCGAATCGATCAGATCTGTGGTTGATCAGACTCAGAGAGAGAGACTCAAATCAGAGAGATCAGACTTGCTCCCATACCTTCACCAACTAAAAGAGAGGTGATGATCTTTAAACGGCTGAACAGATTTTCTTGAATCATAGCTAAGTACACTCTCGATTAAGTCACCTTTCAAACAAAACTGAATCAAAATTGGGGCTCATCCCTTTGGGAACTACAATACTTCAGGAAGCTTGGTGGGGCAAAAACTTAAGAGTGTGTTTCCACCAGCGATGTGCTACGTGGCTAAGCTGCGGATGTGAGTCAAACCCACCAACAGGAGCACTTGATTCTCATAGCTTAGATCGCTAGATGTTAGATCAAGCGATCCTATTGGTGGGTTTGCCACACATCCGTTGTTTATCAAAGAAGCACATCTCTGGAGGAAAGGCAGCCTTAAACACCCCTCTGTTTGCGTTGGGGGTTAAAAATAAACTTAGGTATCTGATAGGAATCGAGATCGCGATTTTTTTTATCTGTTGTAGGTAGGTACTATAACTGTCTGTCCTATACGATTGGAACAATACTTTGCTCTCAATCATTATCTCGTTGACTTAGCAGTACATTATATAAGGTAAGTTATATGCTAAGATACGGGGTCACTGCACAAAATACCGCCCGATCGGTCGGCGACCCTTCACATTTTGGCGCTTTGTTGGTACGGGTCCTGTTTACTGTGTACGACTCATCGCTCTTCCGATGTTGAATAAGTGACTAAAGGTGAACACATTTTCCTGGATGATATAATCAATGTAAGTATATGTATTTACGTACTTTATTGTACTCCACAAAAAGCAAAATCGATCAGTATATATTTAAGTGATATGTATTTAAGTAAGTTTAGAAACTTTCCTCGTGTGTGAAGCACTGTAATAAAATTATAAAATTGATCAGGTTACTATAGTACAAGAAAGCGTCGGAAGGAAGTCTTATTGGTAAAGCTTTAGCTGTCTGAATTTCAGATAAGTTTTAGGCGGTGTGTGAATTGTGAGACTACGCCAAACGTCCGATTAAAGTTTCGTGCCTTAAAATGTAATAAAGAATTGTACTCAACAATTCCAATAACAATTTTATAGAGGCGTAATGGAGTCACATACACTAGCGCTAAAGGACAGCGGGCCCCTTTCGACGGTTGCCAGTGATACGTCTCGACTCCCGTCCCGCAGACGTTTTATCCTGTCCGGTTCAAGACTTAAATTTTTCTTTTTCTCCGTGGATAAATTAGTCTCTATTATTTTAAGCCATATGGTTTAAGAAGTTTTCTTTGCTGATCCTCTTATTATGTTACTTAAAAACAGCTTTAAATATGTATCATTAATATCACAATTAGATAAGTTAATAAGGAACAGGAATTTTAGTCATAGATCGTATCTTAAACGTATCGTAGGACCGTAATTAGACCTCCTCTAATACTTTCGTAGAGTTTCCGTGGGCGAGATGCTATCGCCTCCTTACATTGGTTATGTTCAATACGGTGCCAATTCACATGTCTTCAGAATCCCAATGATGGCCCATCGTTGCGTAACTACACGTTCCGAACATTGTGGAATCTGAAACAGGTAAATGGTTATACAATTTTGCATATGTGCCAATATGACCGGTTTTTTTAAAGTTTATGGACGTCGAATATAAATGTATATGTTTTGCTAAAATCCTTAATGAATTATAGGAATAAAATGAATGAGGCTAAAGTTTAAAGTTCAAATCAATACCTTGAATTTTCGTACAACTTTATTTCGCAAATTGTAACTACCAAGAGTCAAAGTGGTTATATTATTAAAGTAAGTAGTAGAAGAATTACGTAAGCAGTATGTAAGTGTCTATTTCCGAAAAACCTGAAAAAGTTAATTTGCGATGCTGAAAAACGCGAATAATTTGCATAAACATTTTTTGTTTTAATACGAGATGTAGGTACCATAAATGGCTATCGATATTTTATTCAAAGGGAAAAGGAACATTAAAGCTTTTTTTATCGTCCGAGTATGTCCTTTCAGGGTTAAATCTATACTTATTAGTACTTATCTATACTAATATTATAAATAGGTAAAGTTTGTGAGGTTGTAGGGGGTACCTAATCTCTGTATCTACTGAACCGATTTTGAAAATTCTGGTACCAATAGAAAGCTACATTATTTGTGAGTGTCATAGGCCCAAAAAATTAGGGAGTTCCCGTGGGAATTTAAAAAACTTATTTCACGCGGAAGAAGTCGCAGGCATCTGCATGTAAATAATATATTCGCACTAAACTTTTGTTTATTGATGACATGTGTCTGTGTCTACGATACCTTTACTTAATTAATCTCTAAATAAAGAACGCTGTAATATTTTCTCGCACTATTTTACTCTACATAATACTAAAGGAGTCAGAACACACGCTCAGAACGAGGATAGTAACAAAAATTCCATAGTGACACAAGATAGACAACGTTTACTTCGAGAATATTACATTTATTCATAGTGTAACTTCATATTATCATATTGGCAAAGATAACGCGCCGTTGCTTCTAGTTAATACTGTTTCCAGCTTTTTAAAGCAGTATCAAATCATGAATAAAATGATTAATGTTATTACTGCGTGAAGATTTAAATCCTGTTATATAATGAACTAGCTGATGCCCGCGACTTCGTCCTCGTGGTTTAGGTATTTTTATTCCCGCGGGAACTCCTCAATTTTCCGGGATAAAAGTAGACAAATTCCATACCAATCAAAAGTATGACTTCTTCAGCCTATAGAATATGCAAACGTAAGGTTGACTATTTTTTTTCCGTCACAACTCTTGGGTAGAACGTAGAAAATATAAAGAGGATAATGAATTCTGGAATATTATATTATACCAAATGGTTTCCGTATGTTAAAAACGAATTACTCGTTGAGTCGTTACATGACTATTTAAAATTTTCCTACCATAATTATTAATTTGTATAGTTCCTACTCTTGGTAAGTAATAAAACCTTTACTTCATCCGGTCATACTTAAATGGTGTACGCACTACGCATATTTTTTTTTTATAAACACCGTAAGTATAACGTAAGGTTTATTACTCTGATCAATATTATTATTAACTAGGTCAAGTTTATGCGACGTTGATTGAAGGCGAAGCATGCGCGCACTTCCGTTATACTTCCAGTGTACTTTATTGGCGGCAGGCGACAGTTTTGCCCATCGGGATACAAGTACTGACACCAACTAGGCCACGTTTTGTGGGCCGAGCTAACACGGATACTCTATGAATGGATGGACAATGGGTAACATAATTTATATACATACTACCAAAATCATATAGCATTGGGCATCAACCTGCGCCTTCAAAGGTAGCAGACAGACAAACACACTTTCGCCTTTATAATATTAGTAGGGATTAGAATTAAGTAAATATTTTTTTACAAGCTATGTTTTTGCGTTTGGAACTTTCGTACTTTAGTTTTAAAATATACACGTCTCTGCATCGCATCCACTATTCAGTTATTAAATGCTCAGAGTTAGGGGATTCGCTTATTACGTGGTTAAACCATCCACAACGCTACCAGCTTTTAACTTAGAATTTTCCGAGATCTTCGTCAGACATCGAACAGGTTTAAAAAGATAGCATAGGTGGCGCCGCGGCCAGGGATAAGGGTAACCTCTTTTTTTATAACAAATCAAACTCAGATAAATCAGCTATTTGACCCCCTCAAAGTGTATGTTTACTAGTGCGACTAATTAATTTAGACTCCGGTTGGTTATGATGGATCCTTTACAGTTTTTTTAAATTTTTTAACTCGGGAGACGTTAATTATATTATTTTTGTAAAGTAATATTTTTTTCACTATCACTAGTAGACAGACTGATGTACATACCTAATATCTCGATATTTAAGTACAGAAGGAGGTCTCTACCAATCTTTTTATAATATATATATGACAGTGTTGCCGAATACGTCACTAGGGCTCACCGTTACTCACTACCACTCGTTAGTGGGTAAGTAGGTATGTTTCATAAAGTAGGTGTCTAGTCTATGTATTAATAGTCAGCAAAGTCTGAGACGACCTTTGGTCCGCTGTACGTTTGACGTTAAAAATATAGCAGGACCTCAATAGTTGGATGAGTAGCCAAGGACTGTGTCTGCCAAGAACGGCCAAGGCCGAAGGCCCGCAGCAGACCAGGAGATTCGGTTTAACTTCTATTGACCCTGCAGGCATTGAGGCCGTCAATTAAAAATATTGTCTGGCAGATAATAAATTTGCCTAATTTTTGGTCTACAATTGTATACGGAGCCTCATTACAAAAAATCTAGTGTGTATTCACCCTAAAAACTAAATTAAATAAGTCAGCATTCAACAAAAAAATTGGCTTATTTTATTAGCCATATTCACACATATTACAGTCGAATATCTGTCGCAACTATTCATAAATTCATCATTAACAAACCAGACTTGACTTCGTTACTCTAACACAATTATCTGTGCGTGTGACGAAGGCGCCACTGTCTATTAAAAACTACATTAATTTAGGATCATCACAGAGTGTATCAGTTAGTTCCGAATTTCGCCACATGTAAAGATAAGTGTGTCAGAGTGTAAATGCCATCCGAATATTGCGATGAGCGAACGGCGTCTGGCAACACATATTGAATCAAATTACCGCCCCACTTGTTTGAAATTCGGAACGGGTTCTTTAAATATTTAGGTATAGACCGTTCAAGGCCCCATTAATTCGTCCTACATTCAACAACGATGAACTCTTTTGATGTTGCCGATTTGAAGGAAAGTATCCTTTAGATCAGCTCATACGCCATTCACTCCAAACCACCCTACCGGCAAAGAAGTGCCAGCAAGCGATTTAGCGTTCCGGTACGATGCCGTGTAGAAACCGACTAGGGGTATGGGTTTAATATAATTGCCATACCTCTAACATGTTAAGCCCGCTACCATCTTAGACTGCATCATCACTTACCATCAGGTGTGATTGCAGTCAAGGGCTAACTTGTATTCCACTACAAGTTAGCCCCTGACTGCGGTCTTGACAAATTTGATGATTCTGGGTCAAATGGGAAGTAGGTACCCCATAGGTTTTGATTTATTGGCAAGTGTCAAAATATGCAAAATATGCGACATATACGGCCGAATCTTTTGATTGCGTTGACTTAGACGCTTGAAGGTACGGAATCCTAAAAATAAAATAAAAGCTTGTAAAACTGATTTACTTCAGTCATCAAGGTTTATTCGGGATCAAGGTTTTTTGATTCCCGCGGGAACTCCTTAATTTTTCGGGATAAAAAGTAGCCTATGTCCTTCCCCGGGATATAACTTACCTCTATACCAAATTTCAGAAAAATCGGTCGAAAAGATGGGCCGGGAAAGCGTAGCAGACAGACAGACAGACAGACAGACAGACACACTTTCACATTTATAATATTAGTATGGATATGGATACCTCATAAGCGATTCGTAGCTTGCGGTCAGAGTGAACGATGTGGTGCATGTAACATAATAACGCGTGGCGTTTATCATTCGGCCATATAGTATGTATAATAAAATTATTAATTATTGTTCATTTGAAGGTTACATCTCTCTGATCTGATTCTGCGGTTTCGTGACCGTCCGCGGTAACCTAATGACCGATATAAAACAATAGTGGTTCTTATTATTGCTCTATTTACTTGGATTCTATAATAAGCAAATACAAAAACATACAAACTTAATTTAAAATGTATAATTATATTTTTATAAAGATCTTTGAAGTCTATTTCTGTCTATTTCTACACTATGATGATCTCATATCCTGATTTTATTTACGTAGACCAAAAAATAACTGTTGCTTTTTACCTTTGCTCGATAGTTGACCAACGAATCCATTCAAGGATATTATTACGTAATATTTGCAGGATGAATTTTATTACAATTGGGGACTCAGCTTACCCACTTCCTGAAGTAATTATTGAATTGGCTTATTTAATCATAAAACTACCGATCAATGTATTTTTAATTGACTTGAAATATCGTCAAAAGTAGGCAGCTTAACAACAAGGTATTATAAATTAATAATCCATACTTCCATACTAATATTATAAATGCGAAAATGTGTCTCTGTCTGTCTGTCTGTCTGTCTGCTACGCTTTCCCGGCCCATCTTTTCAACCGATTTTGCTGAAATTTGGTATAAAGGTAGGTTATATCCCGGGGAAGGACATAGGCTACTTTTTATCCCGGAAAATTAAGGAGTTCCCGCGGGAAAAACCTTAATCCACGCGGACGAAGTCGCGGGCATCATCTAGTATTATAATACTGGTACGATATACTGTGAGTAATTAATTATTCAAACAAACAAACAAACATATATATTTTATTTAGGAACACGCTTTATTTACCTAGCTACCTATATATTATGGACTAAAATTCAGTCTCTATATTGATTTTTTGCTATATTATTTACTCACAAGAATTACTTAAACTTCGATGTAAACTAACAATATTAAATACCTGTTGTGAATGTCATCCATATGATTCCTTTTACTTAAACATGTGTCGAATTATACTCGTTATAAGCGACATTTTGCTGAAGTCAGGTTTTTTGACCTCCTTGACTTGATTTCCGAAACTAGTAATCCTTTATACACTTAAATGCGCAAGGTACAAACAATTTAAAAAAAACTTACTTATCCTAATCTTTGGATTCCACAGTTGATCAAACTTCAAATTCACAATTCCACTTTTAAATTTTGTTACATTTTTCAATTAATAACTTTTACATATTGGATAGAATCAGGCGTTACTTTGCGGAGTTCATGATTTAGCAAGAAAAATTTACAATTATTTTGCTATAATCCGCCTACAGAAAAAGTCTGTATGGTCAAATATGCAGTTACAAGCGAAGCACCGCTTACCTTCCCAACCAAGCAAGAAAGCCAAGTTCCCAAGCAAGCAATGCCACCACCACTCACATGCACCACCACACAAGACCTTTAAACCACTCTCAACGCACGCCCCGCTCCGACACCGGAGCATCCCCAGGAGATGTCGACTTTACAATGCACGATTGTCTAACACAACCGTGCACAATCCCGTAAGCAAACCGTAGACAATCGTGCATTGTAAAGTCGACATCTCCTGGGGATGCTCCGGTGTCGGAGCGGGGCGTGCGTTGAGAGTGGTTTAAAGGTCTTGTGTGGTGGTGCATGTGAGTGGTGGTGGCATTGCTTGCTTGGGAACTTGGCTTTCTTGCTTGGTTGGGAAGGTAAGCGGTGCTTCGCTTGTAACTGCATATTTGACCATACAGACTTTTTCTGTAGGCGGATTATAGCAAAATAATTGTAAATTTTTCTTGCTAAATAACTTTTACATCATATTTAAGTATTGAATGCTTGAAAATAATATAAAATTTTCTTAAATACCAATTCGGTTACATTGACGCCCCAGACAAGATTGTTGTGACTAAAATTTGGTTCGGGTACAACATAATTTTCAACCAAATTAGGCAGTTTGGATATCAAAATATCTAAGTCTTCTTTCGTTGATAGAAAATCATTTTTAGCACTGATTAGCACTATGGGAGAAGTTATGAAGGATACATCATATCTTGGAGGCTTTGCTGAACCATACTTCCTAATATTTTCAGCTTTTCCTTCGTCATAACGCCGGAACTGCCCAGAATCAATCGATTGCGCAAAATGAGCTAGAGTTTTTGCAGACACACCAACTAATACATGGCCAACAGCGATTGCTAAATTTAATGACGTTATGCTTCCCAGTTCGTAGCCCGTTGAGAAGGCTAATAATGTGCCACACAATGCATTGGGGGCTATTTGACATAAGTGTTCTGATAGAAAATGTGTTACATGATGTTTGGCGAAAAGTTCATTGTACCCCGCTTCTTCAAGAGCTGTTCTAATTTCTTTTGATCGTCGCGTTAGTATCTTCGGGATAGGGCTCTTTATATGCTTCATCCAAGCAACTGGCCCTAGTTGGATCGATAGCCGTACTTTTTCATTATAGTCGGGTCTTAACGATCCCATGACAAAGAAATCAGTGGATCCTTGTGAGTGGCCTACATAATAAACTTGCCACTGTCCGGTTGCACTAAGCACGTAGTCTATTACAGCTGGCAAATCATAATTACCAGTTTCATCAAATGAGAACTCCCAATAAGCTCGATCTTTGTCTGGATCCAGGCGTATATGCTTACGAGAATAGACATTTCCTCTGTAGTTGACTGCCCACACGTCGTAGCAATTGTTCGATAAAATATATCCCAGGCCTGTTTTGGGGCCCGTAAGGATCCATGCATCTGAACTGTCGCCGATTCCATGCCCAAGTATTACGGGAAAGCCTTGTGCGAATGGACATTTGGGAAATATCCTGAAAACAGTTAGCAGATAACCATCTTCCGTTAATACAGTATGCTGTTCTGTCGGGTACCCATATTTTGTTGTTAATTCTGTGAAGTTCAAGTAGGTATCCTCGCTAAAAAATGGTTTTTTCAAAGGTTTATTTTCGGTTAACGCATAAGGAAACAAATTGCTTAGCTGCGTCACCGGTTTTGCATTTGCGAAATGAAGAACACATACAATTGTTAGAATCTTAGTTTTCATTTTAATTAAATCACTTCCTACAGTTAATTCTTAACACAATAAAGTTCAAGTAAGGTATGATTTCGTAATATTTTGTTTCTCAGTTTTATAATACGCATATGACCTCAGTGTTAAGGCCTTAAGGAAATCATAGTAATATGAAACAAAAGTATTATCTTATAAATTCTGATTGAAAAACGGTTTTTCATTATGTACTTTTCCTATTAGTACTGTAACTACATTTTTTTGTCTAATGATATAAATATAAACCTGTATGCATAGAGGCAAAGTCGCACACGACTTATAAGACGTTACTTTTAATCAGCAGGTATTGATTCTACAGCCTCTGCTGTAATGTCAAGGCAGATAGGGTTAAAAGGTCAATCAGGATCACTTGTATGGACATGGTAAGATACTAATACAATATTATGTAAGTATGTAAATTATTACAATATGAGTTTAGTACGATAACGAAAAACATAATTTAAACAATAATGGACTATTGGAATTTAAAATATAATTGAAAACCGAAACGAATTTAAATGAAACGATAATTTCGCACTATTCGCATTTTCTAAATTAGACTCAGAAACCATTTTGTTGAGTTTTTATTAATTATTAATTCGTTTTTAATAACTGTCTTAATAGGGTCTAGAGTGAAAGTAAATTAGTGTGAATTATTGCTAATCGTCAGCAACGAGTTCTTTGAATTTTTTTGTTAACTATAAATCAATGTATGAATAAAATAAATTCATACTAGATGATGCCAGCGACATCGTCCGCGTCGTTTAAGGTTTCGATTCCCGCAGGAACTCCTTATTATTCCGGGATTCAAAAAAACCTACCTACGTACAAAATTTCATCAAAATCGGTTGAAAAGTTAGGCCGGGAAAGCGTAGCAGACAGAGACACACACTTTTGCATTAATAAAATTGTATGGATGTAATACTCTCTTCATTTTACAAATACATATTATAAATAATATAGGTATATGTTTAATAGGGGTATGGGTTTAATATAACTGCCATGCCCCTAACAGGTTAGCCGGCTACCATCTTAGACTGCATCATCGCTTACCATCAGGTGAGATCGCAGTCAAGGGCTAACTTGTAGTGGATAAAAAAAAAATAAAAAAAAATATATCATAATATGATAAATTAAAAGATGCGATACCAATTTGCCATCATTTTGAACTTAACCTTACAAGTATGTTGAACAAAATAATATAAACATGAACTTTGTGATTAACGCAGTGTATGGTCATGGTCCATGAACAACTTCCAAAGGTGCATTCAGCAATTACGTCATCGTTAGATCTATACTCACAATAAAACTGTAATTGGGCGAAATCTGTATATCCATACAAATATTATACATGCGAATGTCTGTCTGTTTGCTACGCTTTAACTGGGATAGGTTGTATCCTGAGGACGGATACAACGTATGCTTCTTTTGATCCCGGAAAATTCAAGAGTTCCGAGAGATGCGGGAATCACAAGCCACGCGAACAAAGTCGTAGGCACCATCTAGTCCATACTGATATTATAAATGTGAAAGTGTGTCTGCCTGTCTGTATGCTACTTTAAAGGCACATCTTTTTAACTAAAATTGGTTAGGTTGTATCCCGGAAAAGGACATAGGCTACTTTTTATCTCGGAAACTTAATTAAGGAGTTAACTTAGGGAGTTAAAAAAATTTAACCCACGCACACTTTGTCGCGGGCATCATCTACTCGTAGTATAATATATATTGAAATTTTTAACTAGATGAAGCTAATGAATAATATTATCTACACCGTGTTCAGAACAGTTTGTTTCCACTACCACTACAGCCCATTAACGTCCCACTGCTGTGCATAGGTCTCCACTCTCATAGGAAAGAGGGAATTAGAGCTTAGACCAACTACGCTGCTCCAATGTGGGTTGGCGGGCTTTAACGACTATTATCATGTTAGTGATAATAACCGGGACCGACGGCTTAACGTGCTCTCCGAGGCGCGGGGGTGAAACACCGCCAACTACCTAACTCCGGGCACAGGCAGTGCCGGAGCTGCACAGAAAAAAAACATGTCTCCCCTACGAAGCGGACCTTTTGTCACGCTTTTGTTATTTCCTATAGTATGTTATGTATGTATCCGTCGTGTGTTTTCGCCCTTCGTCGTCCGTCTGTTTGGTACAGGGGTAGGTTGTATCCCGGGAAAGGACTTAGGCTACATTTTATCTAGGAAAATTAAAGAGCTCCTCGGGGAATCAAAAGCCTTAATCTACGCGGACGAAGTAGCGGGCATCGTCTAGTAATTAATATAATATTATAAGAGATATTATGTTAAAATATAAACAAAACATGCATATAATATTTTTCATATATAGCATCGAATTAATTCTTGTTTTGTGGGCGGAAGTTTGTTTTATAACTTCGGAAGGAAAAATTACTTGAGTCTAGATTACATTATTATAATATTTTTAGCAGAAAAGTCTTCCTCGTCAATGCTGACCGCAGCGATTTCCACGTGACTGCTTCAGTATACTTACTGCCCTATACTAACTTCTTCTTCTACCTGCTGTTATCAAACGCTACACGGGGCCGGCATAACACGTCTTCTTCTTCCACTCACTTCTGTCATCCGTCAACGCATTATCCTTTTACACGCATATCCTCTTTTACTCAATCCATCCATCTTTTCTTTGGCCTTACACTACTCTTTATTCCTTCCGCATGCATATGCATATAACATTCTCTTCGTAACATGATTTTCTTCCCTCCGCATTAGTAGTAGTATAGTACGTTGCTATTACCCCTCATCTTTTCTGTCACTTTCATATTTCCCCTTATATACACACACACACACACACATATAAACAGCACACTCTATACTGATATCATACTAATTTTGGTGCTGCTTTCAGCTGTGCCAGCTCCTTCGCTTACTTGCGGGTTCTGTCGTCTCGTAGTTCCCTGTAGGTACATCGACAATCTGGGAGTAGTTAGTAAATTTAAGCAGAGGATAATGTTGCCTTAAATAGGTCACCAGAACGAAACTGGTATCGCGGTATAATATGTAGTTTACACATGTAGGAACTTCCTTATAGTTAGTGGTCAGTTCGGCTGTTTTTTTTTGCATAATGCATACACATTGTTCTGTAGCAATAAAACTCGCGGAAGCGAACTCTGGAGATCCTATAGTATGTACCCACATTCACAGATCCGCCACTCAGTAGACGGACGACCTCCAGTCCTCAAGCGAGTATAAGTAGTAGGGTTGCCATCTCTAAAACCTGGCAACCAGGACAAGTGTGTTGTTATGAAGTTACTTAGTAAACTCTACACTAATATTATAAATGCGAAAGTTTGGATGGATGGATGGATGTATGGATGGATGGATGTTTGTTACTTAATCACGCCCGAACGGCTGAACGGATCGGGATGAAATTTGGCATAGAGAAAGATTATAGTCTGGAATAACACATAGGCTCATTTTTATCCCGGAAAATTAAGGAGTTCCCGCGGGAACCAAAAAACTTCAATCCATGTGGATGAAATCGCGGGCATCAGCTAGTAAAAAATTGTTTTAATTAATATGAATCAACTTTTTATTTTATTTTTCGCACGGGCCGCCCGGCAATGACCGGTGATTTCATAATTATTCGCTTTCATCTAAAACAAAAACCGACTTTAAAACTTTACCTATAAGTACCAACTTAAACTAAAAAGTAAAAAGCATATATATATTTTGTTTTTTGTTGATTTTCTCAAAAAGCGCTTAATCAATTTCGATAAAATTGATATGGGTAATGGGACCACCTCAGAAGTATGATCTACCCAACAAAACAAGAATCATCAAAATTGATTCATAATTGGCGGGATGATCACGTAACAAACATAAAAAAACATTCAGTCGAATTGAGAACCTCCTCCTTTTTTGAAGTTGGTTGAAAACTTTTAAACCTGGACTACAAATGAAACCCGCTCGGACTGTCCCTGGACGCCCTCCAAACTAGGACAAATCCGGGGAAACCCAAACGGATGGCAGCCTACAGCTCGCGCGCGAGTTGAATGCAGAGTAAATATATGTGTCACCATACATTTGCTCTGCATTCAACTCGCGCGGGACCTATAGGTAGTTGGGAGCCGCCGTAAGCAGCGTAGACCGCGGCGTTTATGTGGAAGACTCTACAAGAGCCCTATGACCGGCAGCGGACGTCTATTGGTTAGCGACTATGACGATGAATCTTTTTAGGTAGATTGCACAAAATATAAATAATAAATAATCGGGAGATTCTCAACACTCAGAAGGGTAAGAAAGACGTTACGTCAATGCACCGGACTACCTTCACAGATAATTATGTACTTATACGATAGTAATATTATTCAATGATTATACCCATATATGTAAAAGTAACTTGTTTTGCAATTTTGACCCTGTTTATAGTCAAGTTCAATTTTTCAAGTGTATTTGGATTCCTTGTACCAACAACGTGTTGATATATAGGCATCCATAGCGTTTTAGTGCAATATCATACAGTTTACTAATATTGTAAACTAGCTGATGCCCGCGACTTCGTCCGCGTGGTTGAGGTTTTTTTGATTCCCGCGGGAACTTCTTAATTTTCCAGGATAAAAAGTAGCCTATGTGCTATTCCAGACTATAATCTATCTCTGTGCCAAATTTCATCCAGATCCGTTCATCCGTTGGAGCGTGATTGAGTAACAAACATACATCCATACATACATACATCCATCCATCCAAACTTTCGCATTTATAATATTTATATATGGATATATGGATGCGAGTGTTTGTTTGTTGGTTTGTTCTTCAATTACGTCGCATCAAAGTGATTTTTTGCATGGGTATAGTTGAGGACCTGAAGAGTGACATAGGCTCCTACTTTTTATCCCGGAAAGTTAAGGAGTTCCCTTGGGAATCAAAAAAACTTATTGCACGCGGACGAAGTCGTAAGCATCAGCTAGCTTTAACATAAACAAATTCTTCTTCATGGGTATCATCTGCTCCGTAATTAGAAGAATTTATCCGGACTTTGTCAAGGAAAGTGTTGTTGGAAGATTTAGGTTTTTGGGTAATCCGTGATATAAAGTTGCCTATGCCATGCCTCAGGGTGCGACCCATCACTGTACCTCGTCGAAATTTGTTGAAATATCGATTTGTCACGAAATTGTAGCAGACAGGCAGATAGACACAATTTTGCACATTAGTTGACAGTTATACGTTCTATAAAAAAATATTTAAAGGTTACTGCCTCATTATATTAAGTATTGACAAACATTTTTAAAGCATATAATTTCAACATAAAATGCAACACCAAAACACCTTTCACGGGTCCATCTTCACAAAATGTCAGACGGATAATTATTAATTCTTGAGAGATTACTTCAGCAATTATTTGCAAATACTGATAGTTACCTAGTACTAACATGTAAAATAAACAAAACACGATACACTAATAGAAGTAATTACATAAAAACTAAATTTTTAACCATACACAGTACATAAGAAATGGCTGTTACATTCTACATAGTACATAAAGTTAGCTTTCCCCTGCGAAGCTTAATCCTACTTCGTACGTGTTAGTGTGGCGTCAGGGAGGTTGTCATAACCCTCACCGATATTCAAAATTTCTCTCGTGCGAAGACGCAGTGAGTCAGATAGTCCATAATATATAATAATGATGATGTGTAATCGATAGGTGCATGGTGTATAGAGAGAATGTGGATAGGAAGTAAGCGGCGGCGAACAATTTATGCGCACGCGCAGCTGTCCTCATGCATACTAAACTAGGAGTGCTAGGAGTACCGTTTAATTTATGTATTATACTTCAATTATTTATTATTTGCATTGTCATGTAAATTGGGGGGTTTCCAATAAATCATCTACATGGAAATGGCAACCAAAAATTTCCTATAATCTATGCGTCTATGTGCAACTTATTCATTATACCCATTTTATAACCATTATTTCAACCCATTACTGGCCCACTATAAAACACGAGTCTTCCCTCAGACTGGAGAAGATTTGGCTCTAGTCCACCACGTTAGCCAGTTTAATTATTGCTTTCTCAGAAACTTTAGAAGTTCTTGCCTAAGGATTGAACACTCGACCAGCCGCAGACGAGGCCGAAAAACTAAATCACTAGGCTATAACTACTTTGCAACTACACCTATAATATTATTATTAAGTTAAACGTTTTCTACGTGAATAAGAACAGGTCCTAGATCCCTAGTGTATTTTCGTCCTAAAGACTATTACACAGACAGACAGACAGATTTATGTCTTCCGGAAGGTATATTTTCTATGCTTCCTACAAACACTATCGAGTAGACACGTGCGCGTGGGGGATTTAGTATCTATGAAGCTTTTCATGTGAAGGTTGAAATCGTTTGTTTTTATTTGCGAGTAAGGTTTAGACTGTATCATCACTTACCATCAGGTGAGATCGCAGTCAAGGGCTAACTTGTAGTAGATTTAAAAAAAAAATAGATTTTAGAACTTGCTGTCACATTAAAGAATTAATGTTTTCTTATTGTATCGATCAGGTATGTTTTTCATACTTTTATTATAGCTGATAAGCTATAATTATTGGAAAATAATCAAAAAAGTCTATGCTAATATTCTAAATATGATAGTATCTGTATGTCTGTCTATATGTCTGTTGTCTTTCACGGTCCACCTGCATGCCCAATTTTGACTTGACTTTTAAAAAACTAATTCTGCGAGGACCCCATCTGAATGCTAGGACAAAGTCACCTAAAGTACCTACTAATACTAACCTACAACAACCAATAATAACTACCTACCTACTACAATAATAACTTTTATATTTAAAGTAATTATTGTAATGTCAACATATATCATATATCATGATCACAATAGATCGGAGACGGTCGCAGTGATAACAGGACATATGGAACTGGAGCCTTAAGAAGAAAGAAAAAATGTCAACATTGACATGAAAATAACTGATTTTACAATACTCAATTTAGGTTCAAATATACAGTCATGTATTTTACGAGCGTTACTATTTTATTCATTAACACGTTAGCATACAACACATGCATTACATGATGTAACATTCATAATCTCATAAAGATTTGTGTTTACAAGTTTAACGTGTTTAACTAGTACACTTGGCTTCCGAATTGCGCAGTAGGTATAGAGTAATAGATTTCTCCACTATCAACAATGAATTTGCGGGTCAAACGCATAACCCTACTCTTTTCAGGTCAGTGCTTGATAAACATAATAAATAGTTAAACATTGCAGTCTTCCGCATTCTGTAAATACCGGGCGTCGCCGCAGCAAACCTAACTTGCGGTGACGCCTAATAATACTGGCATAGATTATTTTGTGGCGTGAAAATTAATTTAAGTGCGCCTGCGCATTTTGGTATTTTTCAAAATGGAAAATAAGTGAAGACGCAGAATCTAATGAGGCCACAATGGGCTCATTGCTTTGCGTCTCAAACGTTTTGGGCAGACAAATTAATACTAAGAATGTTTTGAATAATTTGTCCTCAATAACTATTTCGAGTTTTTTATGTCCTCAATTTTAAATTAAAAAAAAAAGTAGTTTTTGTTTGCTTTTTATCAATATATAACTACTACCTACAAACTATAACTATGCAAATTATGTTCAACTATAATATAATTGATATTAGAATAGTCATTTTTTACAAACGAACGTTTTTCCTATATAAAAGACTTCAACGGGTTCAGAGTTGGTACACATTTTTTTACCTTTATTATTCTTTATCGCAGTTTACAGAGGTTGTAATGTAACGATTGATTACATATTTTAATATGAAATTTTATGTTCATTTATACAATTTACTTATTTTTGTCCTTCCCATCAGTTGAGACTGTCATCAAGCGGAAATGAGATATAAAAAGTTTTTAACGCCCTTTACCTCCAAAGGCACCAGTAAATATTATAATATATTATGTATCAACTGACATATCTACATACGTAATCTTTGCTCAAACCGTGAAACCTGCAGGCCTTCATGCCGGGCGCGGACGGTTGACGACTCCGATTCATTCGGACCCTGTCCCAAATACCTTCGACAATCTTATACAAGTACCTACTCGCAATACTAATTACCTACAATAAGAGTACAATCTGATGGTGATTTGCATGTTTTATAATTTGCATTTGCATTTTTTACTGGCTATTGCCCGTGCTCCAGTTTATATCACTTTTTATTTTCTTGAAAATCAAAGGAAAACTACTTTGTTTCCCCGTTACAAATAGTAGGTTAATCATAGTCATCTCTGATCGGTCTGAGAGAAGTCCTACCTAAGCATCAGTTTAGTCGTGTTTGATACGTCATGGTGCAGTCATTTCAAGGATTAGCCCGGACAAGCAGTCAGATTTATAAATTTAATTTGTATAAGAAAAAGGAAGCATAGTGGTTAACACTTTGAATTCCTACCCTTCGTGGGTACGGATTTTAACCTCCGGGCAAGCACTTCTTACTTTTCAAAGTGCGTTATAAGCAATTAGGTAAGTATCACTTGCTAGAGCTTGCGAAGGAAAACATCGTAAAATGACGCGCATGTCTGAAAGTTGTCCATAATATAATATACTAGCTGATGCCCGCGACTTTGTCCGCGTGGAATGAGGTTTTTGGTTCCAGCGGGAACTCTTTAATTTTCCGGGATAAAAAGTAGCCTATGTGTTATTCCAGACTATAATCTATCTCTGTGCCAAATTTCATCCAGATCCGTTCAGCCGTTGGGGCGTGATTGATTAACAAACATCCATACATCCATACATCCATATATCCATACATCCTTACATCCATCCAAACTTTCGCATTTATAATATTTATTATATATTATTATATATATTATTATATATATATATTATATAAATGCTAAAGTTTGGATGGATGTATGGATGGATGTTTGTTACTCAATCACGCTCCAACGGCTGAACGGATCTGGATGAAATTTGGCACAGAGATAGATTATAGTCTGGAATAGCACATAGGATACTTTTTATCCCGGAAAATTAAAGAGTTCCCGCGGGAACCGAAAAACCTCAATCCACGCGGACGAAGTCGCGGGCATCAGCTAGTTATATATATTATTTGATAGTCTGCCAATTTGCACTTGGCCATCGTGGTGAACTATGGCCTAAACCATTCTCATTCTGAGTGCAGACCCGTAGTAGTGGGCCGTGGAATGGAACTGGTTTCGATAAGATATTTGGTTATTATCGCTAATCTAGTCTTAAGATGATATAATCCAGTATTTGAAGTCATCGATTAAATTACTAATGCTCATGTAGGTAAATCGATGCATCTCTAATCAGTACACATGCATTACAATTTATTCTAACATAATTATCCTTATAAAGAAATTGAACTGAGTCGGCTTATAAAAGGTAATTGATTCTTTTAATCAACTTCTTTGACCTTGCATCAATGCAATGAGGGTATCTTTACAGTGTAAATACAATTATTTTGAACGACAAAAGTCCTAAGCAATTGCTGTTTATACATTTTTACGCTAATACCATTAACCACCAACGCCCTGTGGCTTAATTGATATAATTTTTGCACCTACTTGGAGATACATCAAAATCCCTCCAGTCACTCTATATACATCACTAGCTGATGCCCGCGACTTTGTCCGCGTGAATCGAGGTTTTTTTGGTTCCCGCGAGAACTCTTTAATTTTCCGAAATAAAAAATAGCCCATGTGTTATTCCAGACTATAATCTATCTCTGTGCCAAATTTGATCCAGATCCATTCAGCCGTTCAGGCGTGATTGAGTAACAAACGTCCATACATCCATCCAAACTTTCGCATTTGTAATATTAGTATAGATGTAGCTTCTAATTAATTGCCACTACTCATACGTCGTCGCGTCGTAAGAGCCAAAATACAGTACGTACAAAAAGTTATATCCTGGCGGACCAAAGTCCGTCGCATTAACATGGAGCGCGCACACTTGGCGACACTACAAAATGTCACTTTAAAATATTGGACACAATATTGTGAAGTGTGGAAATCGCTATCACTAGTAATCCCTATACCGACGGTGGCAAAACTGTAAGCAACCTATGCACAGCGCCTGACACCCATCTGTTATTAATATTAAAATGGACAAAATAGATGGATTTCGAAATTCTGAAATTAAACGCTGCAATATTGAGTAAACTCAACATTGCTTATTACCTGTCTGAAAGCCGACATAAAGTCAATAACATTCCGTACAGTATATAATCCATGTCCATACTAATCCATACTAATATTATAAATGCGAAAGTGTGTCTGTCTGTCTGTCTGTCTGTCTGATACGCTTTCCCGGCCCATCATTTCAACCGATTTTAATGAAATTTGGTACAGGGGTAGATTGTGTCCCGGGGAAGGACATTCCCGCGGGAATCAAAAAATCTTAATCCATGCGAACGAAGTCGCGGGAATCATCTAGTATTACATATAAAGCGTAAAATAAGTAAGTGTAGTGGTTGGTTGGGGTATCCAAGCATAATGAACCGACGTTATGAAGAGGGTTTTTTATTATAAATTTATTAATTCCCAAATTGACCCTGCTGGCAATCGAACCCGGGACCTCCCATGTTAAGACAACAGCGCTCAACACTGCGTCGTCATCGTCGTCAGGGTGGCGGGAAGTTTCTCGATGAGGAAGGCTGAGGACAGGGTGTGGTGGCGCTCATTAGGGAAGGCAGTCTAAGATGGCTATCTCTATGTTCAGCAGTCTAAAAACGTCCGCAGGCTTAATAATTAATGATGCGATGTTCAGAAAATATACCCAAAGTAGTCTGATTCTTCGCTTTTATACGGTACTTTATATGACATTCGTAAGAGCTATATAGAAGCCAAAATCGAAATAAATAAATAAATATGAAAAAAATAAAAAATATGAAAATACTTTCCCGGCTTTCAGCCGTGATTACTCAGGAAGGTATTAGAACAATTGAGAACAATAATTTACGTTCGCAAATATATCACACCTATACAAACACATAGACTAGATAGGATATATCTTAGGAATTCAATGCAAACCACTTATTTTCCGTTTAAAGGCTATTACATAGTCCCATTACAAATATACTGCACTTATACATTCTTTGAATCAATTGTCCAATGCCGTGATTAGGTTAATTATGAAGTCGTTCGCTAAGTGATGGATTTCTCTTAAGCAGCACGCCATAGCTTAGCTTACAACAAGATACTTAGTAATTACACTGGCTTAAGTTAGTATTATTGCGAAATAAAGTGATATCGTAATGTTATTAATGAACATATTTCTTCAAATGCGTCATGCTTTGATCCATACTTCCAACATATCATACTAATGTTATAAATGCGAAAGTGTGTTTGTTTGTTGGTTTGTTGGTTTGTCCTTCAACGCAACGGAGCAACGGATCGACGTGATTTTTTCCATGGGTATAGTCGAGGACCTGGAGAGTGACATAGGCTACTTTTTATCCCGGAAAATTGAGGAGTTCCCGTGGGAATTGACAAAACTTAGTCCACGCGGACAAAGTCGCGGGCATCAGCTCGTACTAAATGAATACGAAAGTATTTCTGTTTTACCTTGTCACCACACCTTTGCTACACCGATTTCGATGAAATGTAGTAGAGATAGCTAGCATCTCAGAAAAAGACAAACCTACATGAATTCACAAAGGCCGACAGTGAGTTTAAAAGGGCTTATCGTATGCTGGTCGCATTTAAATAAAGTTATTAATAATTCTTGCCTGCATATAAGAAGCATAATCCATAATTCCATAATTCCATAATAATATTATAAATGCGAAAGTGTGTCTGTCTGTCAGTCCGTCTGTCTGTCTGTCTGCTACGCTTTCACGGCCCAACTACTTAACCGATTTTGATGAAATTTGGTACAGAGATAGTTTACATACCGGGAGAGGTCATAGGCTACTTTTAATCCCGGAAAATTGAAGAGTTCCCGTGGGAATGAAAAAACATCAATCTACTGATGACAAAGTCGCGGGCATCATCTAGTATTATAATAATTAATTCACGATCTGATGCCCGTGACTTTTTCCGCGTGCTTTAAGTTTTTTTGATTCCCCCTGGAACTCCTTAATTTTCTACCAGTACCTAGATAAAAAGTAGTTTATGTATCATTCCAGACTATAATCTATCTCTGTGTCAAATTTCATCCAGATCCGTTCAGCCGTTCTGGCGTGATTGAGTAACAAACTAACATTTATAATATTAGTTTAGTAAATATGAAATGAAGACTAGTCTTCAATAAAGCGTGACTAACCTTTGAATTTAACAAGAAGTTGTCTGTATGCCACTCAAGTATGACAGAATCCACAAAGTTAAGTTTAAATTAGAAACAAACAGACTCGTTTTAATAGTTTTTAATTCATATTATACTCGTATTAATCTTGTTTCCATTGAATACATTTAATTATAAGTATAAGAAATTCCTTGACTCATGACAACAAATCTAGTCCCATAAATTAATTTCTACGCTTGCATTATATATGTCATGTGACGACCTCCCTAGGCAGTGTTAAACGCTGTTGTCCTGGAATCGATTCCCGGTAGGGTCAATTTGGGAATTTATAATTTCTGAATTTTCTCGGCTAGTTACCATCCTACCGGCAAAGACATACCGCCTAGCGTTCCGTGTACAAACCGACTAGGGGGGGTTTAATATTATACGAGTAAGTGCCATACACTTAACAGGTTATCCCGCTACCATCTTATACTGCATCATCACTTAATATCAAGTGAGATCGCAGTCAAGTGAAGGGAGGTCGGTGAGGGCTAACTTGTAGTGGAATAAAAAAAATTACACATTTTGATGTAATATTGAGATTTTCTGTTATCTTTTCTGCCTTCCGTATTTATGTCTTTTGTTCTGATTGTGTAACCAATCCATGAGAAATCTTTAATTGTGGTTTATTATAAAAGAATAATATGAATAAAAGGTTCGGTTTTGAAGCTAATCCATACATAATAATAATTATTAAAATCCTAGGATGTATCTGTTTGTGTGTTTGTTTAATCCTATTCTAGGCTACTTAATCAATGTTTCAGTGTTCAGTGCTTTTTAACCTTTTGAGACGTTGACTTAAAAATCGTAGAAAACTTTTCGTGGCAGTAAAACATGTTCCGTGGGATTTTTAATAAACCTATAATATATAATATGCGAACGAAGTCAGGGCAAAAGCTGGTACTGTTATACATATAATATAGTAGCTGATGCCCGCGACTTCGTCCGCGTGGATTGAGGTTTTTGGGTTCCCGCGGGAACCAAAATTGGTTGCCTTTTATCGAAAGCCCAAAATCAAAGTTTCATGGATATGACTTGAAAAACAACATGATAAATGACGATGAAATTTTAGACAAACTTTCAACCCCCATTTAACCCTTTTGGGGTTGGAATTTTCAAAAATCCTTTCTTAGCGGATGCCTACGTTATAATAGCTATCTGAAATTTTTCCTATATGAAATTTTTCCGTTGCAAAAAGTCTATCTATAGAGGCTTTTAATGCACAGGTTTTTACTATTAAAAACTAATAACCTAAATGCTGATTTTCATATCTATACTTCAAAATCATAGAAACTTCATGAGCTTCCAACCCCCATTTCACCCCCTTTGGGGTGGATTAACGTGAAACTGTTTTACAGATTTTTATTATTTAAAACTATTAACTTATTTGCCACTTTTCATATCACTAACTTCAAAAATATAGGACTAAACATACCTATAATATTATACACATACATATACACATACAGTATATTCTTAGCCGATAGCTTAGCATATGTATTCTTAGCTGATGTCTACACTATCGACGAATAATCTACTAAGTTTGTATGCTTTATATAGTTGCTGAGATATAGTGATTAGTCAGTGAGTGGTATTTCGCTTTTATACTCGTATATATATAGAAGATTATTAAAAAAATGCCATAGTTGCCATAATGAGAACATGTCTATTAGTACAAGTCTAAAAATGTTTTTGTGGTTTGCAGAATATGATCAGAATTCACGCTACGTAAACACATCTTTCCAATACAGGCAAAAGTGACAGTTGAATGTCAAGCGTGCTCTTAATAAAATACATTCTTGATCATAATTTTGTATATTCATGCATATGCATAGTGCACTTTGAATAGCTCCTCATAAGCATCTGTATAATCGAGGTCATGAACTTTGCAATTTAGATGTATGCAAGAAAAACCGTGGACGTTGTGGCCTAGTTACAAAAATGTCATATACGTATCTTGATTGTACTGGTTAAGCACTGTTCCCTCAAGTTTGAAAATGGATAGGTGGCTGATCTTGGAAGTCAGTATAAAAGTCTTTGCTTATCTTCCGAGCTTCGGAGAGCACGTTAGATAGTTATTCCCGTTTATTATCATTAAGATGTGAGAATACCCGTAACAGGTTAGCCCGGTACCATCTTAGACTGTATCATGTGTTGACCAGGTGATGTGATGACCAGGTGAGATTGCAGTTTAGGGCTAACTTGTAGTGGAATAAAAGAAATAGGAAGATGAAATAGCCGAGGTCGTAGAAAAACTTATAAATAACTAACTGATGTCTGCGACTGCCTGTGGGAACCCTGTGAGAACTCCGAGATGAAATATACAACTATGGCACTCTCCTGGTCTTAAACTATATCTGCAAAAAACACACATCAGTCAGCACCGTTTCGGCATCATTAAAGGGATCGAGAGAAGATAAGCAAAATTATTAGTGAATGAACGAGAAGTTTAATTCGCTATAACTCGACAATGCACGATTGTAAATTTAGTCTTTACAATCGTGCATTGTCGAGTCAACATCTCCTGAAGATGCTCCGGTTTCGGAGTGAAACGTAAGTACGTTGAGAGTGATTTGGAAGATTTGTGTGGTGTGGTGCGGTGCCGGTGCGAATTGCTGGGTGGTGGGTGTTCGCATGCTATTGGTGAAGGACACGCACTGTACCACATAGATTGGTCTGCTGTGGCGGATTATAGAGAATTAAACTTCTCGTTCATTCATTATCATGGACTTCCGCAAAGAAACGCCTGCTTCGATTCAATATTCAAAATTATTAGATCAAACGTTCTTACAAACTACTTTAATTTTTTAGAATAAATCCATACTAATTTATACTTAACATCATAAATGCGTAAGTGTGTATATCTGTCTGTCTGCTACAATTTCACGGCTTATCTATTCAACCGATTTTGATGAAATTTGATACAGGGATAGGTTCTATCCCGGAAAAGGACATAGGCTACTTTTTATCCCGGAAAATTCAACAGTACCTGCGGGAATAAAAAAAATTATCTATTCAACCGATTTTGATAAAATTGGGTTGTATCCTGTCGTCAATCGTCGTCATCGCATTGTTGTCAAGGATAGGTATCCTGGGGAAGGTCATAAGCCTCTTTTTATCCCGGAAAATTCAAGAGTTCCCGCGGGAATCAAAAAACCTTAATCCACGCGGAGGAAGTCACGGGCATCGTCCAGTACTTACATATATTAAACCGAGATCCGTTTGATTAAAAGTTCTTCCTTAAAACAAGTTACCATATTCCATCGACGGCTCATAATCTCACGGTCAATGATTTAATAAGCTGTACATTGATACAACATACGTGTGTATCTAGTATCTTATTTATCTCGATTAAGAAAACACTTTCATCTTCAGCATCGCAGCGCAGCGCATCGCAGCGCTGGTTGTATCCTTTTTGCAGAGCCATGTAAATGTCCGTATTTATCAATCATGGTTATATACGTGTGACCAATTTTTTCCAAGGAAATAAAATCCATGAAAAGTATAAAATACACAACACGTGTGTGTGTAATGTACCTTTTATTAAAGTAAACGGACGTTCAAACATTGAAATCATTGAATTTTGTATTAAAAATCACTTACCTAATTATTCAAACTTTTTAAATGCAAAAGACAAACAATTGAATACAATAATAAGTAATAGGTAAATGTGAAACATAATATTTTGGAAGCGTTCAATCAAAATTTAATATTATAAACATTTCCATTTCACTTCAATTTTGTTTATTCATGTCAGTCAATTAGTTAAGGGATTGGATAAACAATTTAGGAAAACTGTGATGTTTGAAGTGGAAACTAGGAAAACTTAATTTTGCAAGACGAAACAACTCGGTAGAGTCAATGAAACCGATGCGTCCGTCGTATAGGGAGACTATCATTGCTAATAAGAATGGATAACAATTAAGATGGGTAAAAATATGATTAATGAAGTGGAAACTAGAAGTACCTGATTTTTCCAAAAAAAGCTCTGTGTCTGTACTATGTAGTAGTATGAATCAAGAGCGTCACATGGGGAGACTATCATTGTTATTTAGGTTAAGGGATGAATCAAAAATTGGATATATATATATCTATGTAACTAAAGGGAAAATTAGATGTACTGGAATTGTCAGTATGGTATGAGCCCGGTGTTCCGGATCTTAGGACAGTCATTGTTATTTAGGGTAAGGGATGAATAAACAAATGAATAAATATTGCCATTGATATAGTGAAAACTGAAAATTAAAAACTGAATTTTCTTGAAACGAAGCTCTGCAGTGTCAGGATAGTATGAACCCGGTGCTTCTTATGGGGAGCGCGGGGCGGCGCGGGCGCTGACGTCGCTTTTCTCCGGCCGCACGCCGCATTCGGCTTCCCGATATAAAAGCCTCAACCGCCCATTCACCCGCCCGCAGTGTGTGCTTGAACGTTACAGTGTCCACTACTCTCGTGCAAGGACTTATTATTTAACCATGAATTCACGGTGTTTATTAGTGCTAGCAGCCGCCCTCGGCGTGGGTACGTAGAATTTGAAATATTTAGGGTGCGGCAAAGGCGATCGGATTCCTGTATAGTGAAGTGAAGGATCTGCTATACATTGTGTTAGTATGCGACCGCGGTATGGAGCGCGAAAGCTGCCGAAGTGTTATCGATATTGGTTTCCACACTGATTGCATTACGCTGAAAGTGCTGGGAATAGAAATTGCAGTTAATTCGCTGCCTCGATTCGTTCTTTTGGAGTGCCATACCTATGTGTGTTCTCAATGACTGTTACGTTACCTAGCGGTGTTTTGTGTGCCTTTTCCATACTTAATTTCAGAGATAGAATTATATATTAATCATTTATTTAAATTTAAAGCTTAATATTTTTATGAACTCTTTTTCTTAGCAATAATATTTATATTTAAATCTTTCGTGTATATTTCATTGTATAAAAATATATTTTAAAAATTTAGTTAGCACACAACATGGCATCTCTTGATCAAATCATTTTACTTGCAATGTCCGTCCGCTTTTCCGCCTCCATTTTAGCAATAATAATAGAATAGTTTTACACAATATACTATTAAGAATGAAAGCCACTTGGAGCGATCGAAAATCTATAACAGAGCCCTTTCACTTAATTTCTGCTATGTATTTATTAACAGTTCCTTTGTTATCTTCAAAATAAAATTGACGCATTTTGCATTGATAACTTAAATCACGTACAAAATCGTAAGAGCACAAACAAAAAAATTTTTGTATGACGCATAAAAAGTCCGCATTTTTCACATTACGTGGCATATACTAGAGCGACAGGATAAAACGTCACCTCCCTCATTTGGAGATGCGATGCGCAGACTTTTTGTCTTATCCAGTCCTAGTTACTCGGAGATCTAGCAATTGGAAAAATGTTCTCTTACTCTCTAGAAAATTCCAGAAACGTTAACGATTTTCCAGAAACCTTTATAACTAGCTAATATTATATACTTATAACCTAATTTATTTATAAGTTTTGAAGTTGCAAAGGCCAAATAAATGATGCATGACATACGTAACGGCTCGGTTACGTTACTGTAATGATTAAATATCGTATATATAACAAAGGTTAAATGCAATTAGATATTATAGGCATAGGCCATCGGTGTTATGTCAGCAAATTATGCAAATTAAGAAGAATAATATGCGTTTGGTTTTATTTCATCTCAATGGAACGTTAGCGTAATGAATGTAGCAATTAATGCTAACGCCCCCATTAGCTTTCTAACCTACACATTTTTAGTTGCATAATACAAATATTGGGTGGGCATGTGTGATATAAGAGATATACTTAGAGATATACTCAATATGGTGTATCGAGATTTTTTTTCGTATAATCACGAGCAGAGCTTGATATAAGCTTTAATATGCTTTTCCCTTTCCTTTAATCTGATCCGGGATGCGTTCCGAAATACACTGAGAGCACTGGAAGTCCCCAGTAAAGAGCACTGCCAGTGCTCGCAGTGCTTATAACGGAACACACACCCGGTTAAAAATTGACCTTCTACACTTCACCCAGAGTTCTTCATAATATGTTCTCATAGGTGTATGAAGTCTACCAATCCGCACTTGCCCAGCATGGCGACTCCCATCCAACTTCCAAATCCTTCCCATTCCCTTATTTTATTCAATAATATACATAAAAGGTTAATTCACATTCATGGATGTATTATGTACTTACGTATTCACATTTCCCAGGTAATTTTATGTCAAATGTCACCATGACTCGTGTAATATACGTCAATGTCAAAATGGACGCATGTTGATGCGCTTTTATTTTGCAAAATAATTTCACATTGTACCTCGTAAATTGAACTTTTTAGTAAGAAATAAAGAAAAAAATGTTACTATTTTATGACCCCGAACATTTTGAAATACCGTACAAATACCTGGCCCAGGCTCCATATAAATTTGAAACAACCCCTTTGAGAAAAATAATAAGAGAAAATAAATATAAAAAAATACTGTAGAGTTTCCAGGCGCTCAGTGAATAGGTATAATTCATTTCAATTCAATTCATTTATGGTACTAAAACAAAGAAGAGACTAAGCGAGGCGCTTGACCTAAAATGGGATGGGTTTAAGTGTACCTATATAATACGAGTATTACTAGGCTTGCAATAAAAAGTCCTTACATAGATCAAATATAAATTATTACATTACGTACCAATACGAGTAACGATTTAGTATCGGATAATTAAATATGAAAATTGTGCAAAAATGAAGGATATCCTTAATGATTAATTAGCTTTGAAATTTTGATTAATTAACTTGTTCGTTAAATCAATATACATTTCGTTTTATACTGACTTTTATCTAATAAAAAGATTATTGCGGCACAGCGTAACTTCATCAGTTGAATATGTAATGATGTCGATCTAGAAATAAAAAATACAAATACTGTCAAGTAGATTTTACACACTTTGTTTGACTGAAAAGCTAATTTTCCACTCAGCGTGTCTCAAGCGAAAGTTGTATTGATCGGTAATTATGTTATTTTCCCAACAGATCTTTCGCTAATGCCTGCTATTTGTTGCGAAGTCAACGTGACACGAAGCTATTTCGATATTGTTATATGAGTGTCAAGTATATTCAGGGAACCTTCTCGATATTTTAGTAATCTGTACTTAATGAATGGATAGGAAAAGCTTAAGTTCGTTAAAATGATTTATTTATTATTATAGAATTCGAATTAAATTGATGGTTTATAATTAAAGGTATACTTACGTAAGGTTCCAAAGGAACTTTATTTTTTTTCGGTTAAAGAAATCTTGTATGTTCTGCTTCATGGATTTTACTAAAAATAAGTCAAAATAAAACCTATAAAAAGAAAATTATGGTAATAGATTTTCGTGTTTCTATCATTAAAAAAATAACTTATTACTTAATAATTTATGCTACCAGTTTAAACTGGTACAGGATTTATCATACTAATATTATAAATACGAAAGTGTGTTTATTTGTTGGTTTGTTTGTCCTTCAATCACGCAGCAACAGAGCAACGGATCGACGTGATTTTTTGCATGGGTATAGCTGAGGACCTGGAGAGTGACGTAGGCTTTTTATCCCGAAAAATCGAGTAGTAATTAAAAAAAAACTTATTCCACGCGTACGAAGTCGCAAGCATCAGCTAATTAAAAATAACTTAAACGATTTTTGTATTCTGAACTTGTATAGTTTAAACAATTATTGTTCTTGATAAGTACTAAAACAGTTTCATTGTACTAAAGTTTTGTAATGCACATGTAACAATTGCATCCATTTCAAGGAATTGTATGCAAGGCAACAGTTATTATGAAACAGTAATAGAATTCAAATTGCCACTCGTCTTGTAAGGACGGTGTTCCTTCATTGGTTAGAGTCAGTATGTAGTTTTAACCATTGTTTAGGAATTTCTGGCACGTACCCAGTTCACACGAACATGCTGTATAGTTTTACGAAACTTAGGCTTCTTATTTCATAAATATAATAAAATAATTACCAAAAGAGTAATTATCTATGAGTTTTTTTATTTGGTTGCGATAACGCATAATACTGGCATATTTTGCATTAAAGGTACTTGGCCTAAAATAAAACATTTATTATAATTATTATAATACAGTTTGCAGTGTATGGTTGCGTATATTTATGAAGCTTGACCCTAATCGGTATCAACATAATAAATAGGTACAGTATAGTTTGAGAATTATCATATCACGTGATACTTGTACATTATTAACACTAATATGAACAACGATACTTAAACGCGTTTATATATTAGTGTTTAATACGGTATTTGTTTTTAGGAGATAAATCACACTTAATAGCGAAAGGCAATTTGGGTTTCGCGTTTACAAATTAAATTGATCACGAAATTTTACGACCGTAGCAATTAAATATTCATAAACTTATTATTGCGTGAAGGTATTCAATTATCCAGACTTGCAGTGCGTGTGTGAATTTCTCAAGATGAAAGAAAACTCGGTGAAAATGATTATACTGCTTGAGTGCGCAGGCTATCGAATATTAGGTATGTTTATCTCGTATGCGATCTGGTAATAAACCTATTAAAGTCTATAAATCTTTCATGAAGACTTTGAATCAGAAGTTCTAAGCGTCAAAACACACTAGGGACAAAACGATTGGTATGTTGGACAAAAACTTCCTTAAATTCACTCCTAGGTGGAGCCGTACACACTAGCGCGTCAGGGCAAAACGTTTCACTCTATTCCCATACGATGCGAACGTTTATCGCAGACATTTTATTCTGTTTCACCTTGTGTTGCATGCTGTAACATAAATTATGCTAAAAATCTACTTGACTAAATTTGGGAATGGAAACGGTCAAAGGAAATTAACATTTCCTTGGACTACAGATTTGTTAATCTCCTAAAGATACGTAACGTAGATCTCATTATTTGTCTGAACATGTACACATGTTTAATTTTTAATTTTCTCTATGTGTACACGTACACATAGAGAGAATTAAAAATTCATTGGGTACCGATAAACTATAAGCTGTCCCAATGAATATGAATTAGAGTCTTGTCTAAAGTTACCAAGCTCAACAAAAACCTCGAGACGCATCGTAGTAGTTTCTTGAAACTTTGTGTTCCTCTTAACATTTGCAATTTAACAAGAAATTATTTGTAATTAACACCTTTACACCAACACAATGCAGAGGAAGTTTGATTGTTGTTTCTGTACGATTTTTTTTTATTGTTTCCGACGACGCAAACCGTGGCCATCCATGCATCGTGTTGTTTGATCTATTCTTATTTGAAGGTTGGAATTTTCTAACACGATGATAAATCATAATCTAAATCTAAACTAATATTATAAAGAGGTTGTTTGTTTGTTTGTAATGGATAAACTCAAAAACTACTCAACCGATTTTAAAAATTCTTTCACCTATAGAAAGCTACATTATCAGCGAGTAACATAGGCTATATTTTATTTTCAAAAAAATTAGAAAACCTTACGAAAATTGCAATTATGTGAACTAAGTCGGAAAAAATCCTCTCTTCTGAGAGCTTACGTGTTAAAGTTATACGAAAACAATGTATGGTGGAATTGTTCCTCTCAAAAAGTTCTAAAAAAAAGTCCTACATCTATCTTTTAAGGTAGACTCACAATAACCACTTTTATAGCTATATTGGGTATAGACAATTATAATATTATTAGTGCTACCCGTGCGAAGCCGGGGCGGATCGCTAGTTATTAATATGAGCGTTTTGTGACTTCCGTGGAATATATTTTACGTGAATTTAAACATAACACATAGACATAACATAAGATATAGATACAAGCAAGGCAGCTCTAGGAAAATTTCTTAATTCCTAAATATACCTTTTCTCTACAATCTACATCGTAATAATACATACAAAATAATAAAACAAAGTCACAATCCACGTTTGCCTGTGTAATCGCAGTCTTGGTTAGGTTAAGCTATAAGCTTTAAATTTTATTTTAATGAAAATATTACAATTACCTACCTTAAGCTAGCTTGTTATTTTTGTAATGCTATTTGGAAGAGTTTAGAATTGTCTCTGAAACATATTTAGCGTTAGTAGTTTCGTATGTCTTTTAATAAATATTAACGATAATATTATTAAGTCTGATTCTTTAAGTCTTTCGTTTTATCATATTATCTAAATGCCTACCTAAAACAGAATTATAAAATAAGTTTTCTTGTATTACTCATCCAGAAACTATTCACACAGCTCCAGTTCCATTGAATAAAGTTAAATGCTGTACATTAGTAAGTCATTACACGACGAATTGTTATCGCAGGCGGTGGCACGTATGCCCGTCTATAAATAATAGCGTGTAGTTCAATTACAAAAGCATCTCGAGCTTAAGCATGGCATTACCTGACGGAGATTGTCTGTCCTTCAGGCTACAATATAAATAACCTCACGCCGGCCCTTTCATTGTATTGTTTTTATTCTTTAGATCCACCAAGCGTTATCTTAATGTACGGAAACCTACGCAATATCGATTGTGAATTCCGATGTTAAATGAAAAACATAATGTGCCAATATATTTAATACTAGATGATGCCCACGACTTCGTCCGCATGGATAAAGATTTTTTTTATTCCCACGGGAACTCTTTAATTTTTCGGGATAAATAGTAGCCTATGTCCTTCCTCGGGATACAGACTATCCCCATACCAAATTTCATCAAAAGCGGTTGAACAGATGGGCCGTGAAAGCGTAGCAGACGGACAGACAAACACACTTTCGCATTTATAATATTAGTATGGATTTACATGTCTTATAAAATTCTATATTAAACTCGCAAGAAAGATAATCCGTGCGAAGACGGGTGGAGTCAGCTTGTTACAAATATAGAAAAAATGAGCGTTAGTCTGTTGTGCTATTGGTACCCAAATTAGCCAAAGACGAAGTTCTTATTATAATAACATTCAAGAGCACAATAACATTTTCACGCAAATAAATAAAAACACCCCACTTTCACCAGAATAGAGTTAACAATGTCGGTTATCTAATCAGATTTTAAATGTTGCGTCATAACCTAAGCCAAGCCTGTAAATATGACTTGTTTTTTTATTTAATTTTTTTTTTTTTTGACTATAATATAAACTAAATAGGTTATACATGTTAAATTTCTTACATTTCTTAAAAAAGTGCTTATGCTAGAGGATGTTTTTTTTTTTAATCCACTACAAGCTGGCCCTTAACTGCGATCTCACTTGATGGTAAGTGATGATGCAGTCTAAGATGGTAGCGGGCTAACCTGTTAGGGGCATGACAGTTATATTAAACCCATACCCCTATTCAGTTTCTACACGGCATCGTACCGGAACGCTTAATCGCTTGGCGGCACGTCTTTGCCGGTAGGGTGGTAACTAGCCACGGTCGACGCCTCCCACCAGGCCAAAAAGGCCAAAAAGGCTTGAAAATTAGAAAAGTTGATTTGATCAAACCTTGAGGTAATTTGCTAGGAATGCTCAAAAACACATAGAAAAAGTAGGTATCACTCTTGACATTGAGATGGTTTTTAATAGCCAGAGATAGGTAAATAGTAAGTATATAAACCCGATCACTATAATTTATCCGCTGCGGCTAGAAGACTTTTAACAAAATAATTTTTAAGTAGGTAGGTAAATATAAATCATCTGCTGAATTAAATAAGAATTTAAGTTATTTGATTAATTCAAATTTCTATTGTACTATCAGATTAAAATCAATATCAAATAAAATATCAAATTCTTATAAATATCTGTACTTAAATAAATACCAAGTTCACCAGTTCAGAAATTGTCTACATAAAATATGCGAATTTCATAATCTTTATACCTACTTTAGAAATAGTTTATTATTTTAAAATATATTTACATAATATAATGAATAGATGACATTTAATATTTAAGCAACTGGCTTATTTTTTTACGATTAAAGGTCAATCGTGATCGGAGATGCGTTAACGAGATGCGCTCACAGTGTGTTAACGAAATCAAAAGTCGCGCCTACAAACTCGTTCGGTAGGTCAATTTTGGGCTTTCACCTGTACTACTTCACGGTTTACGACCTTAATATGAAATAATATTTACGTAATAATCGATTTATGACGTAATATTACTTAAATATGTTTTGTATGAACACATTTAGCAAGATTTAGCATTGGGCTCGATATCATTACGACATGTTTTCATTGTTATTTTATAAAGAAAAGATATTTATGTACTTAATGTTAGAAAACCTAACAAAAACGCTCTTGTTGATAATACAGAAGGCCGTTTTTCGTTTAGTAAATTTCAATAACCTAGAAATCTATTTATTATAATGCTATATCAAAAAGTCGTTGTGCATAACTTTTGAGTTATATTCGTAGGCTTCGTTTTATTTTTTTGATTTTGGCAAGTGGAGCATTATTTCTGTAGATAAAATTTACATTTTAACTAAGTATTATTAGTGGTTAGATCGTATCTATCCCGTTTGACTTTTTTTTATGTTCCAGAAGGCAACAAATTATAGAAAATTACGATGTAAAAATTCATTAACCGACCCAAATTATTTGCTAGTTATGTACATTTTTGTATGAAAAACAGGGTCACTGCAACTCTTAAAATTTAATAACCACCTGCTACTGTTATACAACGTTTTGTGTGGGCATAACTCTTTTATCATGTCATGACACGGGCGTGTACGCACGACCCACCGGGCTCCGGTGTCGGCTGCTTGCGTAAAGCTTCAGCGCGCATACGAGATTGCTAATTACACTTACGCTACTAATTCACCTTGGGAGTATGGGTCACGGTACGCTTTCGCTTGGATGGGCTGAAACAATGAAAATTGTTGTAGCAATTTTTTGACTATACTTTACCTATCTCTCTTGTTAGAAATTTACCTGAGGTAATCCATGAATTAACACTCGCAAATCGCAATGTGAGGTCTGGGATGTGTGAAGGTGTGTAGCAAAGTGTGTGATCTCACTCAGCAAATGGATCGTGTCATATACCTACTTCTCATAAAAGTTATGTTGATTTAGCTATGAAAATGAAGCGCTCATATTGATGGGTTACACATAAATATCCTACTAACAACTTATCCATGCAATATCACGTTACTGGCAGAATTGCAGGTGCATGATTTTCCCAGTATAGTAATTTTTTTACTTAATTTTTCATAAATTTTGGTAATATTTTCTATAGACATATTTAGATATCATTGTTATACTAGATTAACGACAATTACGTCCCGTGAATATTACAGGACATATTTTGTGTTGACATACATATTTGTACTACATGCAGTGAATTTTGCAAGAACATACGGTAGTATGTTCTTCCGTACCGATTCAGTGAATATTGGCAATACTAGGTATACTAGGTAATAGTATTGCAAATAATCACTGAATCGCGTCAGATGACAAGATGACCGGATTCCGGAAGACGATTCTTTGCGCAAAAGTATTGCTTAAAAAATGGCAAACGATTCAGCGTGGAAATCCTAAATGCCGTTAACATTCTTGATACCATAACAGTTGGGTGTTTTATATGTAAATATAGCTTACGATCGGTAGTTAAAAGTAAATGAACAACTTTTATGCAAAATAGTATGACATGCTTTAACGGTCAGGAAAAAAATCGTGAGGAAACCTGCAAGCCTGAAAGTTGTCCATAATGTTCTCAAAGGTGGCTAAAGTCTACCGATTTTCACTTGGCCACTGTATTGGACGATATCCTTAACCTTCTCAATTCTCATTCTATAAGATGAATTGTGCTCATTTGCGGGCCGGAAATATATTCAATTTATTCCTCTATCTCGTGGAATGTCCCACTAGCTAACCTCGTCTGGTCAGGTTACCTTCGCTTATGCAGATCAGAATAACGCAACTAGTTAGAATTATTGTAAATGGAGGCACTTTTGGTAGGATCTTACCATCGATACTCGAAAATATTAGCAACCATATTATATTGGCAAGATTCTTTAGCGTGACATACCTATAAATCTACTAGATGATGTCTGCACCTTCGTCGATTCGATGAATTTTAAATATCCCGTTGAAATTATTTTTCTGTATATATTTTCTGAGATGTAAAGCTAATCTAATCTTACAAAATCGGTTGTTTATAGTAGTAGTAGATATGAAAGTGTGGTTATAGATCATTTTTTTCAGATTATTTTTTTTTTTTGCTAAGAACTTCTTTTTATTAGTATGTTAAAGGTCAGCCATATACCAAAGCTGGATTACGTCCACTTTTATTCGTGCAATATAAAAAAATATCTCACAAAGCTCTAATGCATGCACTTTTAGATTACGGACTTTATCTTTGAATAGATTATAGAAGGTTGTCCATTATTAATTTCCGCCTTATCACAAACGCCAAGTAACGATGGGAAGATAAATGAGAGAGTAAATTACGAAATAACCAGGATGTTCTTCTCGGTTGGTTAGACGCAAAATGTCAACAGGTACCGGCCGGTGACACACATGACATAACATTCAAACGAGGCGGATGGTATACGACTGTTGAAACTTGTTCTTCCTTTATAGTTTTTTTATTCATTCACACACTACTTCGAAGATTACGACTCTAACTATGTCATATTAGCTGATGCCCGCTACTTCGCCCGTGTGGATTGAGGTTTTTAGTTCCCGCGGTAACTCTTCAATTTTCCGGGATAAAAAGTAGTTTATGTGTTACTCCAGACTATAGTCTTTCTCCGTGCCAAATTTCATCCAGATCCGTTCAGCCGTTCGCGTGATTGATTAACAAACATCCATCCATCCATACATCCATTCATCCAAACTTCTATCTCTGGTATGCAAGCTATCTTTGTAAATATCTTCATCAAATGGACTGTGAAAAGATAACTGAAATATAGACAGACAGGCGGATTGAATTTATAATAATATAAAATACTTCCGGATTCTCTTTACACAACAAAATATCTAAGAATCAGATAAAGTATTGCAGCAATTGGAATACTGATTTTACAAAACTGATCACTGAGCCATTCGATTAGAGCCCAGATCTAAATAACTTAGTAGGAATTTCTCGTTCAACCACGTGCGCTTAGCCCAGGCAAGCCTACAAGCACAGGCTGTGAGTAACAAAGAGTAGGTAACCCGATAACTTGAACTAGCCATGCGTTGCCCAACACGAGTTTGTCGCGTAGCATTCCGTGGAGAAAGAGCGGCCCTACCAGCGACCGGTACATTGCAAAATATTGCGTGCAATAATCATCGTTTGGCAAAACCCTGTGGTAGTTTCTTTTGAAACCTCACTTGAAATTCATGAAGACACCTCTATGTAAATCTCTTAGCAGTAATTCCAACTAATTTCGTCATTTAAGGTGATTATACCAAATTGTTTTTGAAAGTCCGTTTTGTCCGTTATTATAATAATAATTCTGAATTTAATTTACCAATTTAATTATGTAAATAATTTAATTAGTAAAATAATAATGTAAAATGTTAGTTATATTAATATTTCTAAATGTTGTACGCCAGAAATGGCAGAATGCATGTTTATATTGATAGGTACTAAAATTCTACATCAATGTTATATTGTGTTCACAACGAATAAATCAATCAATAAAGCTGACTGTTCATCGCTGACATCTAAGTGTTTCATTCGTAAAAACTTTTATTAAGAATATTATAAAAATATATGTGACACCGGTTATAACTCACATGTTTTGTCAGAATATGCCCAACTACGAGATATAGTTTCGGGGCCCTTATTAATGAGTTTGTCAGAGTGACAGTGAATATATCATTCACGACAGTTTAAACTTAAGAACTAAAAATAACGACGAAAACACACAATAGACGGGTCAGAAGAAAACGTCCGCGTGAAATGCCGAAGTTGTATGAAAACACGTTTCATCCTGTCGCGGTAGTCTATGGAGCTCTATATAAAGGTGTGCACTCGGACTTTTTGTCGGCCAGACAGTTTTTTTCTCCGTGTTTTTGTCCTAATTATCATCGAATAAAATTGTGTTCTCCTTTTGTTTAGCGGCCGCCCAAGAATCCTTCAAATGCCCAGATGACTTCGGCTTCTACCCACACCACATCTCTTGCGACAAATACTGGAAGTGTGACAACGGAGTCGCCGAACTGAAGACCTGCGGCAATGGACTCGCCTTCGACGCCTCTGACTCAAAATACTTGACTGAGAACTGCGATTACCTCCACAACGTTGAGTGCGGTGAAAGAACACAGCTTGGTGAGTGAAAATAATTTCTTATCGACTTGATGATATTAAGATTTCGGTTTTCTATCAAGGGCAACCAGGGTTCAAATTCCGAAAATCAACCAGTAATTTTTTGGAGCTTTGTGCGTTTAAGCAATGATTATGTATCACATGCTATAATGGTGAAAGAAAACATTGTGAGAAAAACTTCATGCCTGAGAGTTGTGAGTGCCTGAGTTGAGTTGATGAACTCTCCGGCGCAGTGTTGAGCGCTGTTGTCTTAACGTGGGAGGTCCCGGGTTCGATTCCCGCAGGGCCAATTTGGGAATTTATAATTTCTGATTTTTCTCTGGTCTGGTCTGGTGGGAGGCTTCGGCCGTGGCTAGTTACCACTCTACCGGCAAAAACGTACCGCAAAGCGATTTAGCGTTCCGGTACGATGCCGTATAGAAGCCGACTAGGAGTATGGGTTTATAACTGCCATACCCCTTAACGGGTTAGCCCGCTACCATCTTAGACTGCATCGTCACTTACCATCAGGTGAGATCGCAGTCAAGGGCTAATGGAATAAAATAAAATAAAAAATAAAATAGATTCGAGCACAGTATTAGACGCCGTCTCGGGTAAATTCCAATCTTAGTAACAAGTTACAATTAATAATTTTAATCTGAGTATTTAAAGCTTGTCATAGGTGCCTCATTAACTCTTAATTTATATTCATTTATCTATCACGCCTAGATTTTAATACTCAAAAGTTAGTCGCTTGGTTGATCTTGAATGATATGCGGAAGCACTGAGATTTTTTTACAAAGAACAAGAGAATAAATTATGCAAAGATGTTATTAAGTATACAAAATTTAATAAATTGCTCGCGGTCAGAGTTAAAGGATTATAATAATAAACATCGGAGTATTCATTGTGGTGCTACCAGGATATGACTGAAGGTCGTTTAGTTAATTTAATCTGATGGATAACATGACACATTAACGACACTTCTAACATTCTTATATTTGTTATACCAAAAGTAAAACTGCTAACCTTGAACTAGTAGCTTTTGAAACATTCGTCTTCGTTATTGCATTTGCAAACAGGTTTTATTAATTAGTATACATGAGACTAGCTTATACAGTAACGATTGCTACATTTGTATGAGGTAACCTAATTATTCGAAAGGCAAAGGTTAAATTGTTAATCATTAAACATTGTATGTAAATGTTTATTAATTTTTCTCATCATCGAACCTCTAAAGTTTGCGTGGGGACATATTATATCCAACACGTAGACACTTTGTGAGAGAGCTTATCTTATGTATTTGTTTCTTGAAAGCAATGTTATATTCTAGAAATACTACTAGGACAACAAATTAGAGGTTTTCAACTTAGAAATCGAGTAATAATTATTTTGATTAACAGAACAGTTAATAAGATAATTAAGTGCTTGTTCTTAGTTTTTGGCTAAAATATTGTACCTGCATGATGATGAAAACATATAAAGTTCAAACATGAATCTTCAACACCTTTTTATATTTTGCTGGAAACATGCATTTACGCATCCCGCACAAGGCGGGTATGTGGGACTCATAGATGAAGCAGAATACCCACTAAAAAACCAGCTGCAAGCAGTCCGCGTACCTGACTAACTAAATATGTTTTTCAACCTCATTGTTTTATAGAGCCCCCAGTCGGAACTCCTCATTGCGCGAGACTGTACGGTATCTTCGCTGATGAAGCTAAATGCGACGTCTTCTGGAACTGCTGGAACGGTGAAGCATCCCGCTACCAGTGCAGCCCCGGTCTTGCCTACGACAGGGAAGCTCGTGTGTGCATGTGGGCTGACCAGGTCCCTGAGTGCAGAAACGAGGGTACGTAAACATTCTTTCTAAATATTAGCTTAAACTATAATATGAAAGTCACTTAATGATTGAAAGCAGAAGCATAATATTTTGAATGTAATAGTACAAAAGCCAATTAATATTGAATTGAATTAAAATATAAAATAATGATTTACGATAATCTCTATGTAAAAGCACTTCACAATCGCTGCACCGGAGGAATGAAGGAGACGCACAACTACATCTGGAGATCTATAAATCTATATTTTCAGTCTTCTCTTCAACAGCACAACTTTCTCGTGTACGTTCTGTTTCGCCTTCTCGTACTCTTGACTCACGTAACTTTTTCCGGTTTTTCCCAGAAGTAGCCAACGGTTTCAATTGCCCCAACCCTGGAGAGATTTCTAATGCTGGATCCTTCAGCCGTCACGCTCACCCCGAAGACTGCCGCAAATACTACATCTGCTTAGAAGGAGTAGCTCGTGAATACGGTTGCCCCATTGGCACCGTCTTCAAGATCGGAGATTCTGACGGCACTGGTAACTGCGAAGAACCCGAAGATGTTCCCGGATGGTAAGTTCTTAACACTTCTAACCATGAACTTCTTCTTCTTGTTCAAGTAAAACAGTCTTGACTAAGTAACTTGAACTCTGTTTACTTCTAAAACTCACTAGTCGCATACCACTGGTGCTGTTTAACGAGTCAATAACATTTTCAAAAATAATGTCCTTGTAACCCAAATGTTTTCCTTGTTACTAACAATCTGCACTTTAAAGGTCATTTGTACGAAAACGTTTTTGATTTTAAATATTTTATTAATTTTGAATGCGTAAATAAAATATCACATGAGTGGTATAATTAATATATATATATATATATATATATACATTGTATATTAAGAACAAAAGCTCGCTACAAATTTTTACCATTACCAGTTTATATCAGTCATCACAACATGTCACGGTAAATTAAGGTCAAATTTTCATTTACATAACTGAAACTTCACGGCTGCTCAGTTTAGAAAATGCGCCTTTCGTGGTCAATATCACTTGAAAAGAAACCTAACGGAGTATGATAATGACCGTTTTATATTGTTTAGTAATTCGTTCAGTAACTGTTTTTCCGAAAATATTATATCATCTAACAAACATAGTTTAAGCATAGAGTAAAATATTTTATTAAAGATTTTTGCTATAAGTTAAATGACTCCACCTATTGATAAGATATTGAATAAAAAGCATTTTTTTAGATTCTTAAAATTTTTCCAAACCTTGAATAATGCAAAGAAAAATAAAGTTGTTTGATAAATCGAGCGGCAAAGTTTTAATATTCTTGTTGCCATTTCAAGGCAGTTCAGTCGGTATTGAGCGTTGTTAACGAGTTCTTGTTACACAATTAATGATATTCTTAGTCACAGCTAGGCAGTAAAAGTTGCTTGGAATTGTGATATCCATTTATATCGACTTGCGAAAATATATGTATTAAATAAAGATTAAGTTTAGATTTAAAACGATTTAGATGGTAGAGGAGAGAACGGTAGTAAGGTTCGCGTACATTTTCAGCGAAGACTACTACGGAGACTTGGACCTGAAGGCCATCCGCAAGAGCGAGCTGTTAGCTGGACTCCAGAGCAACGGCCAGTCACGCGTGGCGCCACCAAAGCAGCTAAAACCCCGCCCCCAAAAAGAAAACTAAACACACTACTCCCACCTTAAACCTTTTAATACTCACAACTTAATCCTTGTCTCCACACACCACAAGTTATAAACTAATTACGATTTTGGTAGCTACTGCATTGCTTTTGGTGTGCGTAGACCTAACTCCATATTCAAATTCGTATTTTAAGTGAGTGAAGCCAATTCGATTTGTATTCATTTCTAGTTGCCAAATACTTTTTTTTCGTTGACGCCTTTAATATCAGTTCCACGAGCCAGGTTAGAGAGTTGGTAAAAACAACGGTAGCAATATTTATTTTTTTATCTTGTATTTAGTTTTGATAGCGTCCTGTTAGGTAATAACGACCGATCGAATTGCCACGTCATTGTTTTTTCAAGACGGAATTATATTATGTTGACGATAGGTTTGCATTTATGTTCGGGATTTTCAATGTTGAACGATGTAACAGGACATGATTCCATTCGACATTCCAATTGCAACAGCCACGACCTTGTAAATATCTTATGTACTGAATTAACTCACTTCGACTGAGTGTTGTTGTTTGATATAGAAACTGTAATACTTAAGTTTTATTTTTAGTGATAAAATAAACAAAATATATAAAAATTAAACTGTTTTTTGATCTGCTAGAGTTGCACAATACCCGGTGTCTCCTGGTAACAATTTACTTTCACGAGCACTCTGTCTCCTATTTTTATTGCATTCACTTTCTAATAACATTTTAATACTATCTTGTTTCTTACAGTTATTTCTTGTTTTCTTGTATGTATATAATCATCTTTAGTAACTATAACCTGGCAGCCTTCTATACAATCACCAAAACGATCGACTGTTTTGGTAACTGAGGTAACTACATGTTTTTTATTTTCACTTTAGATTTCAGGAAAGCATCATCATATAGGAAAATTAATCTGAGGATTTGGAACAAAAGCACAATTAACACAATTATTGAAATGATTTTTACATATATTATTGTTTTTATTTAACGAATATTGGTTGGAATTTGGTAATTTTTTACTATGAAATATACTTTATTTTTACTAAAAATAGTCCTCATAAAATTAATAAAAACACTGTTATTATACAAACTAATTATCTTGTCATGAATAAAAATAAAAGCAATCTTGTTTTTTCTACTTTTAGAGCAAAAACACTCTAGGTACCGCGTAAAATGGAAACAACGTTTTGTCCTGTTGCTTGGTGTGCGTGCTCTATATAAAAGAATATATCTTTTGGTCCGCGAGACAAATTTATTTTGTCTTTATCTAGTGTGTTGTCGCTCTTAGGAAAATCTATTTTGCTAGAACTTTTTAGAATGCTGATATCATTAGCTGGATATACTTTAACATATTTCGATTGTGTTACAGCGAGGACTACTACGGAGACGTGGACCTAAAGGCGCTCAAGAAGATGGGATTCTGAATGTCATGGAGCAACTCGAAGGACAGACTGAAGCTTAACCCTTTCGACTTGCTGAAATAGTGAAGGCCTCTTTTTAAAAACCAGTTAATTTAATAATATTTATTGCACTATACGAAATGTTCAAATGTTGTTTATAGTGTTTTAGTCGTCATTCCGTTTGAAACGTAGGTAGTGTAGTGATTCAAGAATATTCCATGATGTCTCACATGATTGATTTGCAGTCAAGCGTACACAATATTATTATAAGGGGTATCGCATCGTCGATGTGCAAAAAACTAGAACTAATACTCATTCAAAGTCAATGATGAGATATTAAAAACAACTTGGTTGAATATGAGGAAAAGTTTGGTTTAATATAAAGCCATATCCAAAAATAGATTTCTCTAATGTTAGGTTTCGTCAAAAGGTATTTTGTCAAGTGTGTTTATGTTTAACATTTCTAGGGCAATACATTTAATGGTTTTAGTGTACATAGAACAAAATAAAGAATCTTATAAACCGTGACATGCAAATTGCTCACTTCAGGCCCAAGTTTTAGATTTCATGGTCTGTCTGAAGAGGCGCTCGAGTTTGGATAAAAAATTGTTAAGTTAAAAGACTTTTATTTTTAAAGTCTGTAACATTTTGTACTCTCTAAAAACTATAGTCTGTTTTTGACAAAAATTAAATTTCATTTAATTGCTGCCAAAAAATAAATAAAATGAACTATCACTTTTATTACTTTGACATAGTACCACACTACAAGTAGGTGCTGTGTCGAAATGAGATAATTTAGTCATATAACTTTAGTTTTAAGATAGAGTTAAGATACGTCCATGAATTAGTGTAAATAAAGTTTTTTGATTATATTTTAGTGTCAGTTTCTTCCCCAACTATTAAAACTAAGGCAAAATGAGCTTTTAGTCAGAATTGATAAAATATTTAGTACTCCTAACCAACTCCTATTAAGGAAAATACCTACTTATTAAATTTTTAATTTGTGTTACGTTTGTTTTACCTACCTCATAAAACGAAATTTGGTACAGAGATAGGTTGCATACCGGGAAAGGACAAAAGCTACTTTTTATCCCGGGAAATAAAAGAGTTACCACGGGATTTTTAAAAACCTCAATCCACGCGGCTGAATTCGCAAGCATCATCTAGTAATAAAATGAAACATATAATGCATCGCAAATAAAATTTTATTCGCATATTATTTTGTCTCTACATCATACACATAAAAAATATTAGGTACAAACAAGTTTCCTATAAAAGCATATGTATGGCAGCGCGTTTTTCTTAAATGAAATATAAAAGTGTTACGACTCCACTTCCTTATGGCATACAAGATACCTTAACGGGTACGAAAATACTGAATGCAAGCAATACTGGTAGGCTTATTCGAAGAAATTCTATAAAATTAATTAATTATCCACGCTAATTTGTGCAATTTTCCCGAGCTGCAACTGGCGTATTGCGTCTTGACGAGATACAGCCACGTGGGTAGATGACCAACCTGTAAAAATATGAACTCTATTTATACAAAAATCTATAACAGGCTAAACGAGTGGGAAAAATTTATCAGGACAGAACTTTTCAGATTGTCTTATATCAGGATATAACTATTTAGCAGAAATGGGACAGAGCTAGAGCTATAAGACTTCCACAATTTTTATCGTAGTAGAACGATTTATATTTTTTCTAAATCAAGACTCAGAAATGTCCGTCGGACCTCTCTGATTTTCCGGTGTAAAAAGTAGCCACTTGGTATTCCATGGGATTAATCTTTGTACCCATCCATATCGGTAAAACAGACAGGCCGTGAAAACGTAACAGACAGACGGACAGAAACACGAATTTATAATATTACTAGCTGATGCCCGCGACTTCGTCCGCGTGGATTTAGGATTTTCGGTTCCCGCGGGAACTCTTTCATTTTCCGGGATAAAAAGTAGCCTATGTGCTATTCCAGACTATAATCTATCTCTGTGCCAAATTTCATCCAGATCCGTTCAGCCGTTGGAGCGTGATTGAGTAACAAACATACATCCATACATACATCCATCCATCCAAACTTTCGCATTTATAATATTTATCTGATAGTATGGATTTACTTACTTTGAGTATTGTATTCCACTTTATTGATCACCATATTCTTATTACCATCTAAAGTTGAAATTGGTGCAGCTGCTGTCGAACTAGTTGAACTGGGTGCACTGGAGGATACAGTTGACGTGGCTTCTGTAGATTGTTGAGTAGTTTGACCGCTAGATGGCGCGTTTGATGTATTTAATTGAGTAATATTGCAAGCCACTCTGCTGGGATAGTCGCAAATACCCAGAATCTGAAAGGATACCAGTAATAAAAAAGTTTAGCAGTAGTTTAACGGCAAGTTTTAAAAGCAGGATTAAACGATTCGCAAAACATGTATTGAGGAATCATAAAATCATGTTCTCAGAATCATCTGCTCAAGGTTTTGCCTTTCACAATGACTGATAATAGGTATATACCTATTATTTTCCTCACATTAATTGTTTTAGAGAGATGATTGCCTCATCAAGCAGCTACAAACTCATTTTTTAATTTCATATTGGACATATTATGATACGTCTTGTTAAATCTACCACCGGCTTGGATAGAATACCTAATCTATTATGAAGAGCCGACAAGAAACTCAGCAATAGCTCATTTGTAAAAGCAAAATGTTACAATAAGTAGGTTTACAGTAGTGTCACCAAAAAAATTTTCAATAAGGATATAGGTCCATACTCCATAGATAATTGTAAAGGCCAGGCGTCCTCTAGGCTCGCCGAGCCGAGTCAAATCTAATCGCAATAATTCACCACCTCTCTCTGCGTCGTATTCCTCATTGCTGAGGGTCGTGATCCCTTTCCATTAATCACGTAATGTTCCCAGGTCCTTCCGCATAATCCGCCACCTATAGCGGCTTGCCGTAGTGCGCCAAGTCGAGTTTACACTTGCGAAACAAATGCGATTCGATTATATTATTTTCGGCTGTAGTCGACTACATAATAAGCTATTACACTAGGTATTTAATATCCTGTGGGCCGCTGGAACTGAAGCTCAATGCCCGTAAATGGAGACATTACCTCGCTGTAGGCAAGGTCGGCGGGGCACTTGAACCGGACTGGAAGGCTGTTGACGCACACGAAGAACTCATTGCAATCGACTTTGTTCCTGAAAGTTTCGAATTCCCTGCTGCATGTCGGATTGAAAGGCTCTGAAATACAAAAGAAAATAAGCTAAATATAATAAAACTAGCTGATGCTCGCGACTTCGTCCGCGTGGATTAAGGTTTTTTTGTTCCCGCGGGAACCCTTTAATTTTCCGGTATACAAAATAGCCTTAGATGTGTTATTCCTGACTATAATCTAGCTCTGTGCTAAATTTCATTCAAATCCGTTTAGCCGTTCTGGGTAGCCGTGATTGAGTAACAAACATCCATCCATCCAAACTTTCGCATTTATAATATTATAATATAGTATAGATAGTTTAAGAACGAAGCTACACTACGCACAAAAAATATATTTGTCTGGTGGACAAAAAGTGAGCATCGTTCGTCTTTATATGGAGCGCATTATTATAGTCGACAGGACAAAACGTCATTCCCAATAATTATTTTTATCTATAAAATGCAAAACAATCAACTACCTGACTCCAAGACTTGACACACAAGCCCAAATTACGTTTTAAATAATTACCGTAATTACGTTTGGTCTGCTTTGAGCATCGAAGCCAGGACTACGTCATCAACAATCGAAAATGCTAACCACTAGACTACTGGGATCTTTAGTATTAATATATAAGCTGCATAAAACCATTATATCTTAAATGGGAAATTAAAAAGTACCTATTATCACCGGCTCTTACGATCGTATAAGGCATTTTACTGCCATGTTTGGAAGTAATAGCGTCATACAGTTAACACGAGGCGTGCGTTGCCTAAATAGGCTTGACATTTTATAAAGTACTAGCGATCCGCCCCGGCTTCGCACGGGTAGCACTAATAATCCTAATCTATATAATACTAGCGATCCGCCCCGGCTTCGCACGGGTAGCACTAATAATCCTAATCTATATAATATAAACTATCCTATCTCTCAAGTTAGATCGAACTGCACATGGTGTGCGAATTTTATTATAATCGGTTAAGTGGTTTAGAAGTCCATTGAGGACAAACATTGTGACACGAGATTTATATATATATAGATAAAAAACTATCCTATCTCTCAAGTTAGATCGAACTGCACATGGTGTGCGAATTTTATTATAATCGGTTAAGTGGTTTAGAAGTCCATTGAGGACAAACATTGTGACACGAGATTTATATATATATAGATTTAAATGTAAAAACATAAAAGTGATGATGCACGACTTTTTAACTCTATCAAAACGGTTTATACTCGTAGATAACTATTTTTTTAAAATATAATATAGGCTAGCGCTTGGCTGCAATCAGACTTGCTTGCAAGTGGTGATGCAGCCTAAAGTGGAGCGCACTTGCCTAGAAGATGCCTATTCACTCTTGATTATGCCCGCGGCTTTGTCTGCGTGTATTTTGGATTTTTCTCAGTCATAAAATATACATCACGTCGATCTGTTTCACTATAGCGACATGACTGAAGGACAGCTAACAAACAAACATACTTTAATATCTACCTCACTATAATACTTCTTTTCTTTTAAATTGGGGATGTAGAGTCGATGTGTAGAGAGAGCTAGATAGACTCATAGACACTCGCAATTTTGCTTTAAATGAAACCTCAGGTACAGGTAATAAAGGTGATTTTCAACTTACCCTTAACTTTCCTATTATTGCAGTTTACATTTTGCGGGTAGTCGCAGTAACCCTCATTCGAGAACAGCAAACCCGCAGGGCACTCCTGTTCATACGCCCAACCGTCCCAGCAGTTCAAGAAATTGCTGCACAGGTTCGGCGAAGGTATTTGAGCTCTTCTACCAGAACATAGAGGGTTGACTTCGACTAATGGGTCCTTGTACGTTAGCATGAGGAGTCTGTTCTGGTAGACCGGGTCTTTGTTGATCCGTTGTATCACTGCCTCTGATACTGGCACCATGTATGCGATTGATGTTCTGCCTAACGCTGTTGGCTGGAATTTGATTAAAAAATATTTAGAATTTAATTGTAAGAAGAGCAGAGATTAATTGTAATACTTAATTAATTTAATTGTAATACATAAGAGCAGAGAGGGTGAACAAAAAAGTTGGTTGCAAGCACTGCATTCATAATGCTGTGATAGGTTCAAAACTTATCTATCACTGTGTTATTTCTAATACTACAACCGTTTTGTTTCATCAAAATTTAAAAAAATCTTCGTCGTCCTCGCATATGGATAGACATAAATTGCAAGATATTTATTGTTTCCCAGAATTTCAAGCTGTTTCTTAATATCATACTCATATTATTATTAATCATCATCAGCTTAATAATCGCAACAGTAACTTACGAAAATAGGGCTCAAAAAGTTGTTTAAAAAACTCCAGCGAAATAGATTTTCTTGTTCATTTTGACCATAGTGGTATAGCGAATTTCCATAAGTGTTCACCAACTGGCCTTGACCATCGTAAACTGCAAATAAATTATTTCAGAATTTTAGGTTGGTGATAGGTCGTCACAGCAATCGATTCGATTCTAACAAGTATAAATAAAAAAATTAAAATAACCCCCGACATATTGAAGTTGGGTACCAATTTCGATTTGAATCAGACATGTGGGAGTTGCTCACATCCCTTCATCGACTAGAAAAGAACTGATGATCCGATCCGATCCGGCTGAACCGATTTTCGTGAATCAAAGCTAAAACACTCTCGATTAAGTCACCTTTCAAACAAAAAAAACTAAATCAAAATCGTTTTATCCGTTTATGAGCTACGATGTCATAGACAGACACACAGATAAACTTATAACACCCCTTCCAAATAAAAGTTTAAAAAGGGTTTAAAAAAAGAAGGGTTAAAAATAGAATTTACTAATTTTACAGCAATAACTGATAAAATCTTGAAGATAATCTATAGGATGAAAATGTACAATTTTCTATTTATAAATTTATAAGACCAGTATTGTATGCATTTCTATCTTGCGGTCAGTAATTAATCACCAAGGATGCAATGTGTCAAGATTCCCCGATATATATCAGATTCCATATGCGCTGGACGTTGTACACTAATATCTGAAGTACGATCTAGGCTATAATTTATTCATATACCTACACTACGCAGTGGATTCATGAAAAGATAAGTTGCGGTAAAAGGTCACTGCATCGTTCATTATGGAGCAATATATCTTGTGTTAACATGAAAGAAGCTTTGCGGTCAGCGTCCGCAGCAGCTCTCAGATTATGCGACTTAGTTCGTGTGAATTTAGATTTATTTAGGACAAGCTGATACCCGCGATTTCGTCCGAGTTAAATAAGTTTCGGATCACTAGCTATAATGGAGAAGGAAAACATCGTGAGGAAACCTGTACGCTTGAGAGATCTCCATTGTGTGCTCAAAGTTGTTTTAGATTGTTCGACAAGGAAAAGCGTAAGGATATCCTTACCCTTTTCATTTTGAGAGGAGACCCGTGCTTAGTAGTAATGAAGGATTTCATTATAATGTCTGCGAAATTATTTCTTATTTCAGGGAGTCAACGGTACATAAGGAGCCTACACGCAAACACGTTTTGGGATTTAGCGGTTTGAGCTGTACGTTATAATATCAGTCAATAAAATTACACTAAATACACTAAAAAATAATAAAACATTCTCCTTTCATATAAAATCTAAATTAATTTAATTTTAAAAAATTTTTTAGATTTTTTTTATAAATCCTAAGTAAGGTAAAACTAGTTTATTTATATATATTTAAAGTTTAGATAAGTAAGTTTAGAAATTAAAAGTTGGTAATAGTTAGTTAAATAAAAGTTTTAATGTCTCAACACACAGCTCAACTACTACTATTTATAAACGTACTAGCTGATGCCTGTGACTTTGTCTGCGTGGATTGAGGTTTTTGGTTCCCGTGGGAACTGTTAATTTTCCGGGATAAAAAGTAGCCTATTTGTTATTCCAGACTATAAAAAATCCGATCCGTTCAGCCGTTCTATCGTGATTGAGTAACAAACATCCATCCATCCAAACTTTCGCATTTATAATATTAGTAAAGATTAGTATAGATTCTTGCAGTGAGTAAATAGGAGAAAAAATTGCTTTTTGTGTACCTACCAATTTAAAAAGTATCTGTTAAATTTATTCATAAAATTAAAACTTTGTTGATTTATAGTACCTATTTTCGTATACAAGTTTAATTTGGACAAAAACACACCATATAAAAACCTCATTTTGGGCAGTCGGTTAAAAACTACTAATTTAAAAAAGTAATAATTAATTTATATTATAATTATTATTATTACTCTTTATTTGTACACCACAACACAGAAAAATAAAGGAAACATAAATACACAGATTTTTTTTTAAATTATATATTTAACTAATTATTTGATTAATAATTTATTTATAAATAAATTTAAATCAAAAGTATTGAATAATGGATCTATAAAATTTAATAAACAATAAATAAAAGTCTACTTACATAGTAATCTCTTTTGCCTTGAGCTTTTTTCAGTAAGCTTGTTCAAAAGAAGGCTATCGTCCGCCCAAGCACCGCATAACCCCCACACGAATGCTACTAAAGCAAAAACCTTCAACATTATCCTTCCAAGGAGTATCTAGTGAGACCACAAGGGCAATGTCAGGGCTACAGTTAAATCCTAGCTTTTATACAGACGCATGGTCAAAACGAGTACTAAGACGCATACGACTATATATGTACGTGGGATACGCTTAGTCAGGGCGCCAGAGATGATTCTAAAAGGATATGCATGTTACACCAGTATCTTGGAATATATGGGTAAGTTAAAAATCTTTATTGGTTCTTTCTTTTATGGGTTGTCATTTTGCTGTGTTCATAACTATAAGTTTTAGTATCAAATTGCGTGAATACAAGCGGTATAGCTTAATTATAGCCTTGTGGCAACCGTATATAGTAGATGCGTAAGAAATTAAAGTTTAAGATATTGAAGCTCTCCATAATACACTTTTCTGGTCACCTACTAAATATAGTATACGGTTATATTGCTTTATGAAACATTCTACCTTTTCGAATTGCAACCAAACAAAAAAAAAATGTCGAATATTTTTAATCGATATATTCCGCAATCAAAATATTTTTCTATCTGAGCTAATGAAATTTAATCTTAATCCTCATTGATTTCACCGCAGCGACGCATTGATCCCACCTGACGACATTGGTATGATATATATTACATAAATATATCTATACTAATATTATAAAGAGGTAAAGTTTGTGAGGTTGTAGGGGGTACTCTCTGGATCTACTGAACCGATTTTGAAAGTTCTGGTACCAATAGAAAGCCATATTATTTGTGAGTGTCATAGGCTATATTAACCCGAAAAAATCCTGTGGGAATTTAAAAAACTTAATTCACGCGGACGAAGTCGCGGGCATCTGCTAGTCGTATATAATTCAATCAATAAATCCTGATTCTGATTGGTAAATGACTAATCATTTTCTATCTATAGTTGGTTAAAAGGTTTTGAGATCAAAAGGCAAGACCCCAGAGCGAAGATCAGCCTTTCAGATCCCTGCGTACCGTCAATCAAAACCTTTGTAGGAATTAAGTGCATCTGGAATCAGCATCTCTTATTGTTTTTTTTTCTTGATCTTATAGATAGAGCACTTAATAAAATTATGAGTCATATCGAAAGTTTTTTTTTATCCACTACAAGTAAGCCCTTCCGCCCGTAAGACTGCGATCTCACCGGATGGTAAGTGATGATGCAGTCTAAAATGGTAGCAGACTAACCTGTTAGGGGTAAAACAGTTATATTAAACCCATACCCGTAACCGTTTCCTACACGGGATCGACAATACAAAGTACGACAATATAGTTATTACTAGCGACAAAGGGAACCTCTGTACAAAATTTCAGTATTCTAGATCCAAGGGCGAAGCCTGGTCATTGATGAATCTTCCTAAACTTAATAAAGCTAAACCCTAAGCACATAAAATTAGACCACGTGTAAGTACAGAGGTTCAAGAAAATACGGTAAGACACAACATATAGACTGAGACAAAGAATTTTTAAGATTATCTATAAAGCTTATGCGAAAAACGATAGAGGTTTCTGATTTCTGTATACTTTTTAGAAATCATAATCATCTCCTTCTAATTTTGGGTGCTAATCCCTATCCGAACCCTTTTATCGTCCAACTTTTGATAACCTCTTGCCTGCAATCCAACTAGGTAATCTTGGGAACAATTGGACTCCTCTTCGACTTGAAATTCACCTTAGGTACCTACTTCGAGGATGATTATAAAGGTCACAATTTCGTATTTACAAATTAGTGGTGGGCAAGATAAATTTATCGAAGACCACCATGGAATCAGGCGGCGCTTTTGAATCGTGAATACAATCTAAATGCGCGTACACATCGTTTAGACAGGGATCAGATTTGTCCAGTACGTTGCATTATTCAAACGAGTTTGCTTCATCTGATGTCGCGCTTCCTTCTTCATCCCTGAATGTACTGTCAATCAACTTCTGTGTAGAAACTTTACAAGTGAAGTGCATGGATTTGTTTTTGTTTTTAAGAATACCTTTTGAATGCACGCTATTACGAACATCTGAGAGGCAAAGGTCTATGACTATCTATGACTGTCCAATGTTAAGCTACGAGGTCCTAGCTCACTCGTCCTGGTTTCGTTTCGCACCTTATTTTAAATATTTCTCCAAAAATTTAGCTCTGGGAAAACTTGCATAAAATCACTTCAGATATTTTCATTATCAGCACCTTCAAACAGCAAACGGTAGTTTAAAGTGATGAATAAAGTATCTAGAGTTTAGGACATTCTATTGATTTTACTGACCTAACCTTTTTTACTAAGTAGTAAACAAATTAAGATATTATACCTATGATTGAAGGAAAGGAACCTTCAACAATGAGCAATAAAGAGAAAAGTCCATGCGTGCAGTGAAGAGTTTAAATCACAGTTCGCGTTTGTTTTAGTCGCTTCGTAGATTGCTATTGTGAGTGCGTAGGCTCTAGTTGCAAATGCTCTTTTTTTGTATTGCGTTTACTTAATTAAGTGCAATCCCACCTACGCAATGCCTCACAAAACTATTTTAATTAATCCTTTAATTTATTTACATATGCAGTCATTAAAGGACATCTTTTCTTTGTTTTATTTGAGCAATTATATTATTTACACTTCGAGTCGGAATTTAAACAGGAGTTAGCACACTCTAAACTTACTTGGTAACACAACTTATTAACATATTAAACCATTACTTCCTTACCTTAATATAATTATAAGCTTCTGACAGGTAATTGATGATTGGAAATAATAAATGTTGAAGCTCAGAGTCTTAGAAGTTAGAGCTAAAACAAGAGTTGGCACATCTACTGCGTAAAAAACTTATCCATTGATTGAAAGCTTTAGTTCTTTACTTTCATTCAATTTTACAGTATTAAACTTTAGCTTCTGGTAGGTGACTGAGGCATGATAATAGAAGCTTAGCTGGGAATTTGACATAAGCAAGTGCTTATAAGAGATTATTCGCATTAATAATATTAGTATAGACAAGTGTCTATACTAATATTATTAATGCGAATGTTTGGATGGATGGATGGATGGATGGATGGATGTTTGTTATTCAATCACGCCCGAACGGCTGAACGAATCTGGATGAAATTTGGCACAGAGATAGATTATAGTCTACACATAGGCTACTTTTTATCCCGGAAAATTAAAGGGTTCCCGGGGAACCAAAAAACTTCAATCCACGCTGATAAAGTCGCAGGCAACAGCTAGTTTGTTTATAAAAACTACAGCTCTTGGCATTAAATAAACTTTTAAAGCTATAAGAGGAATGACAAGGAAATGCATTTGTGCCTTAAACAACAAGAAGCGCAAAGACGGATGAAATGGCTGGTATTCCTATCTATACAATGGCAAATGGCCACCTTCTATGGTACTATTGAATAGTCATTGACGTCCTGGAAATCGTACAGTAGATATATTATACACACATCTGGATATAGTATTAACAGTATTTGTATAGCCCATTATTTTCTAATTTACTTTCAAGAAAATATAATCAAAAGGTTTAATTTTGAAATACTAGCTGATGCCCGCTACAATGTCAGCGTGGGTATATGTTTAAATAAATAAATAAATGTTTATTGACCAACACAACAAATCAGTTACATAACGTAGGAACTTATGTAATTACTGTGTACATACTTAAACTAAAGGGCCAAGACGTCACGGACCATCGCAGTTCACAGGGGTATACATTATGTATTTAAAATTAAAAACAAAAATACAATTAGCTTAGTATTAAAAAAAAACATAACTTACAACTTACCGTGCTAAACCTAACTACTAGGTATACGTGTAACTAATTAATCTGTGGTCTGTGGTGAAGTTTTTATGTTTCTTATTTTTGTTCTGAAAAATCGATGACTTTAGGTAGACCCATGGGAATCTAGAAGTTAGACCGTAAAAACATAAGAAACAGACAGACAAAATAATCAGTTTTAAGCGAGAGACAAAAATAGTTTGTCTGACAAAAAGTCTGCATTCGCATTTTCTTCACGGAGCTGCACAGACTACCTACCTCGACAGGACGAAGCGTGATTCCCATACGATGCGGGTGTTTCGCGCGGCTGCTTTGTCCTGTCCGGTCTATAGTGTGTTTTCGCCCTAATTATATTAGTATGGATGACTGGCTTTTGTAAAAATGGACATTTTTGAATTTCATTGGTCAATATTCAATTATTATAATAATGATTTAACAAATACTACTGTGTTATTTATGTTTTAGTGCCCATCCTAGAAAAAAATTATACAAAGGCATTAGGTAAGAAATAGCATAGGTAAGTATAACAAGTCTAAGATGATTTTTAATTTCTACACTCAGTTCAGGGACTACGAGTCACGAATATCCTCACGATTTAATGAAATGAATGTTCTTTGAGTGAAACGTTGCAAAAACTAAACTTTCTAGCGAATGTACGTCAAGAAAGTGATTTTAATATGATTTGCACGCTAGATTTGTTTTACTTATTGGATGCTGTCACATAATGACTACAGTCTAGCACAAAATTCCTCGATTATAGCCGGAAGGTATAACATATTCTGTAATTAAAGCAAGAAAAGAGAGGACTATTATTGATTTGGGTAGATCGTGAACTTTAATAATAGGTAAGTATATTCAATTATTCTAAACTAATCGCTGCGCTGAGCACAAGTCTTCATGAGCTCAGCTGATCGAGTCTTCCTTTCAGAATGAGAAAAGTCAAAGCCATATTTCACCACGCTGGCCAAGCGCGGATTGGCAGAACTCACACGCATTCGAAAAAAATATAGAGAACTCAGACAATTACCTCACGATGTTTTACGTCACCGTAATGGTCCAAGATCCCGCGACGATCAGACCTTCGTTATTTTATTAAAGCTGATAGTTTTTGTATACGTATGTCTTTAATAGAGGTATAAACGTTCCCCAACTATGAAGTTTGGATCGCGGTTGCTTTGGAAGGTATCAGGTAGAAAAGGTGGCACCTCAAATTCGTTAAAGTATTAAGCTCCGTTTTTTTATATTTTTCTTTGGAATAATATTACAAACCACGTTGTCCATTGTCAGACACCTAGTACGATTGCAACCTCCTGTCAGACACTCTTAAATTATAAAACAACAGGGTGTCTGACAGGGGGCTGCAACCGTACTAGGTGTCTGACAATGGACAACGTGGTTTCTAATATCATTCCAAAGAAAAATATAAAAATATAATATTTTTGTATGATCTTACGGAATATGTTAGATTTTTTTTCTATTATCAACTGCTGATTTAGTGCCGGTTCTTCACAGTAGAATCTTCTTTCCGAACCGATCGGAGAATCAAAACATGACGTAACATTAGTGAATTCTTATATTATTGAGAGTTATCCGCTATGGGTACGCTCGGTTCTTTTACGGGGTAGCATGAATCTGGCCTCATTTCATCTTGATTCTCATAACCTACACGTAGGTAAGTTATGATAATTAAAATTGATATCTTATAATTCTACGAACTGTTTCGAGCAAGTCCAGATGCATACTTACGCAAATATCCTACGAGTTTCGGAGGATAATTCGAAACCAAAATAATTTATTATGGTAATCGCGTAACACAAATTCTGGTAGTTTTTCGCGGAAAACGTACCTATAAATGAACATCTATTTGTGATTTATATTTATTATGATACAACGAATTAAATTAAAACTAGATTAATTTATCTATATCTAATAGTTATGTATAGATACATAAAACTTGACCAATATTTCTAGCAATTAGATTATTATTCATACTTTGTTAAGTGGTCCACATTCTCCGTCAGTTGTGTAATATCCATAAAAATAGCAGCATCGTCCATTAATGCTTAAATAAATAATACGCCGTAATTTAAAGCAATTAAATATCGCTAATTGCTGTAATGCTTAATAATCCATACTTCCATACTTAATATTATAAATGCGAAAGTGTGTCTGTCTGTCTGTCTGCTACGCTTTCACGGCCCAACGACTCAACCGATTTTGATGAAATTTGGTACAGATATAATTTACATCCCAGGGAAGGACATAGGCTACTTTTTATCGAGGAAAATTCAGGCGTTCCCGCGGGAATTAAAACACATCAATCCACGGGGACGAAGTCGCGGGCATCATCTAGTAATTTACTAACTAACGGTGAAGGAAAACGTTAAGAAGAAACCTCCACAAAAGAGTTCTCGATAAAGCTCTTAAAAGTGTCTGAAGTCTGCCAATCCATACCTGGTCAGCATGGTGGACCGCAGCTTCTATTTCTAAGAGAAACACATACGTGAACGGTGGCAATGAGTTTTTGGATGCAGCTGAAACATCATCATCATTATCATAATTATTCTCAACTTATTACTCCCAGCATGAGAAGGGTTTGGCTATAGTCTACCACGCTGGCTACGTGTGGATTGGTAGGCTTGACGCACCTTTGAGAACATAATGAAGAGCTCTCGGGCATGCAGGTTTCCACATGATGTTTTTTTTTTATCAACTACAAGTTAGCCCTTGACTGCGATCTCACCTGACGGTAAGTGTCATGCAGTCTAAGATGGTAGCGGGCTATCCTGTTAGGGGCATGGCAGTTATAATTATTAACCCATACCCCTAAACGGTTTCTACACGACATCGTACCGGAACGTTATATCGCTTAGCGCACGTCTTTGCCGGTAGGGTGGTAACTACGCACGGCCCAAGCCACCCACCAGGCTAGGGGAAAATTTAAAAAATATAAATTCCCAAATTGCCCGGGTTCGATCCCTGCCAGGGATCGAACCCGGGACCCCCGTACGTTAAATCAACAGCGTATAACACTGCGCCAGGGAGGTCGTCAAAGCAAGTGAAATTTAATTTCTCAATATGCACTTACCTCCGTGATTTGAGAGGTCGAATTAGGGATCGAAGCCCCGACCACTCGAATAGGATGTCGGGGTGTTTATGCCAAGGCTAACACCGTTTCTGATGATAAATGAATAACATGTTCCAAATAATGTCACTATACAAAGTTTTATAGTAAAAAAAACAATCCACAAATAGAAAGATTTGCAACATTGTTACAATTGCATTTAACTAAACGATTTTCCATTTACTAACGACAGTCGGGTTCTAATGATAATTTTCTTGCAGAACACGTAGCTCTATAACAGGATCCAAATATTCCCAAGAACTCGTGAGCGAGTAGTGCGAATGTATGTAAATATATATGAGTGGGAGGGAGATGGGCAAGGCAGCAACCTTTCGCTAAGGCGTTCAGCTGGTAAGAACGGAGGACAAAAACTGTTATTGCCAGTGCACTAGAGAACGCTGTGAGAGCATCAAGTTCCGATATCGATAGGTCACATTTTGACGTTCTATTGAGTGATTGTTCAGGAGTATTTTTGAGGGACGCAAGATGGCGTTCAGGTCGACCGTGGGTGTAGTCATTCTAGCGTGCTTCGTAGGTAAGTCTTTAACTTTAGCCCTTCGGAATCTACCTTCCGTTAGACTTGACGTATGTTTTGCATTTCAATTGTTTTTCTTTCTATTGTAACGTACAGTTATTACGTGTATGCTGACATATATTTTTTCAATGTTGAAAGAATGCATGAAATGTTAAATGGAGTGTAAATATGTAACTTATTTAAACGTTTGTTATGATAGTAAACCTATCACGACATCAGCAACCTTGGTTTGTCTTACGATACCACCTATCTAATAGCCTTATCGAATATCTGACATTCAAACGAAGCCTTTTAGAATAATTTATATTGTGTGTCTTTTAAACTATTTATATAGTCATCTGGTTACGCAAACGGCGTAACCAGATGACTATATAAATCGTTTGTAATATCCTGTTAAAAGGCTGTTGTACACATAAATTGTGTTGCAAAATATAAAACTAGTCAATTCATAGTTGAAGGACCTTATTTTTGTGATTATACTGTTTATAATTTATAATTTGTGATACCGATTACATGTAGGTACGATTATGAATCAAGTTGATATAATGATTGTATCGATTTTTCAAGGTCTTTCTTCGGGAGGTAAAACCATACACTATGTAACATACGATTGTATATATTTAGGGATATTACTGTATCTGATATTATATTGGGGCTGCAGACGTAATGATTTGATATCACTTTCGTAACGAGGTCACGCCACCCTCAAGTCTTTCGCTCCGCCCCAACAACGGTTAGGTAATAGTGAAATCATAAACATTAAACATTACTACTACTATAGCTTGTATACAGGAGGTATATAAAAAAGCAATCATAATTGTATACAACTATTGATAAAGAGCCATTCAATGTTAAATTGAATACTCCCACTTTCCGACACTTGTAGGAAAACGAAACAAAAAAACGAAAGCCTAAAAATCTGGCAAATTGTAACTCACTCTGCTCTCTACTCTCACTGTTACTACTCTTAAGTCTAGATCACTCGCTTTGTCATTGTCTTCATTGAGAGACTAGCATTATTTTGTCTTCCTATTCAATGAGAAGACTGAAACAAACAAAACGTACAACGGCAGCCTAGTGCGACATCAACGTTTAAATTAACAGATAGAAACCGGACAGGACAAAATGTAATACCTTATTACTTCCGGTCTGTCTATAATTTATTCAGGGTTGTTCATATTTCACGAACATCTTTTAACAAGAAACGTTCAGATACAAAACACACCTCAGGTGGATAGAACAAAACGTTTGCGTACATTAACGCTTGTACGTTTATTTTGATCAATAAATTAAAAAAAAAAAAAATTGTCCGCCAGACAATTTTTTCCGCTTTTGCTCTCACATAAATAGGTAAAAAAATAAAGTTCTTTGACGATATAGCAACTTTAAATGTTTTGCTATTATTAAGGCCGAATAGCTAGGCTTTTGTCCAGCAATGTTTCGTAACGTAGAAACTGATAAACCATTGCTACATATCTTTGTTCACTTTTAGTGTGATTGTACAATATAAATAAATAAAACTGCGTTGACCTTCGGAGCCTGTGTGCTAAAGATCTGAAAGTCTTATTTTTATTATACCTTTAATTATTAAAGCATTAAAAATTAGTAATCTGCATCAAAATGTCATCTTGTTCTTATAATTAATCGATAGGATTTCAGATTTGACAGTTTATTAATGGAACCTGTCAAATCATCAATATTTTGCCGATTAAATATCAGCCCCAAATGTAAAATTAAACATAGATAATATACTGCTGCACTGGCGTTCAAGAGTATAAAATGTATAGACGATATAGATTGTTTTAATAAATAATTTATTATCTGCAGTTGTTGTTAGGTCTTGCGAGAAGGCATGACGACGCACTTCGACCAAACAAAACTACCAAGCGTAGCACGTATACGGACATAAATCTATCTATACTAATATTATAAATGCAAAAGTTTGGATGGATGAATGAATGTTTGTTACTCAATTCCCAGAACGGCGGAACGGATCTAGATGAAATTTGGCACAGATAGATTATAGTCTGAAATAATACATAGACTACTTTTATCCCGGAAAATTAACGAGTTCCCGCGGAAACCGACCCTCAATCCACGCATACAAAGTCGCGGGCATCAGCTAGTTAATATTAAAAATAAGAAGACATCTCTATTAATTTACTTTTAGAATATTTATTTAGGTATCGCATTTACACTAATGTAAATTTTCTCCAACTATAGGTTGACCTTTAGAATAAATAAGGCGTAATGTCAACATGATCGAATTTAGACTCAAGTAACGCGGTTAGGTAATGGAGAAACCGGTAACTTATTGCTACAGCTGTTTTTGTTCACTTCTTAGTACTTTTGTCGTATCACATGACGTGATGGCATCCCTTAATTTATAATTAATATTAAAATTTTGCAAAAGCAAGCTCACTTTTAACACAAAAACATAATAGAGAATGTTGTTTGTCGAAAAAATGATCGCCTAACTGACTTTTATATGGACACGCTAGCGCGACAGGACACCCTCCGATGCGGACATTTTGGCCTATCCAGTCTGTAGCGGTTTTTGTCTCTAAAAGTTTCTTGTAAGTTATAGTTTTTTTATCCGCTACAAGTTAGCCCTTAACTGCGATCTCACCTGAGGGCAAGTGATGATGCAGTCTAAGATGGTAACGGGCAAACATGTTAGGAGTATGGCAGTTATTTATTTTATTGATATTAATAGGACATACCCGATAGGACATTACAGTTTCCCAATACGTCTGCAGGCTACAATATTACATATTTAAATGACTAAAATTACAATACATAAAAAAGCATTACAAATACAAAACAATAAAAAAACACATATTAATTAAATTTAAATTAAATTACCAGAAAGTAACAAAAATACAGAAAATAAATTAAATTAAAACTACCTATTCTCTAATAACAATTATAATCAGTTTCGTGAGCTGGATCAGTGGGGTGTGGAAAACGTCAAATTCGGGATTTTTTCTAACCAAATCATTGAGCAAGTGCAGTGCACGAGCCAGTGGCGCATGTTTAGCTAGCTCTGTCCGACAATATGGTAGCGCAAACAAAGTGCGCCGACGCGCAATCGCATATCCATCCAGAACGTGCAAGCGAATGGCACCCAAGATATCAGAATTACATTTTTCTCCTTGGATCAGACTGATTATGTATAAGAGTAAGGCCACATGGCGCCGTAGTTCCAAGGTATCATAACCAGTCATACCAAGGAGAAACAAACTTGGATATATTGTTGGATATCCTACGAAATACCCGTACTGTTTCCTATACAGCCAACGAACAAACTTTTTCTGAATTTCCTCAATATATTCCTCTATATATTTGAATTCATGCGGATTCCATATGATAGCATTACTTTCAAGCTTGCTTCGTACGAAATCATTATATAAAAGCTTTATTACAGTTATATTAAACCTGTCCCCTATTCGGTTTCTACACGGCAAACGCTAAATTGATTCGGCATGTCTTTGCCGGTAGGGTGCTAACCAGCCACGGCCGAAGCCTCCCACCGGGCTAGACCAGAGAAAATTCAGAAACTATATTGACCGTGCTGGGAATTGAACCCGAGACCTCCCAACGCTGAACACTGTCATCATATCTATCATTTAATCAAGATGTTCCTATAATGCGAAGTAACCCTTAATAAGTTATAACCGCCTTTATTATTAAGCGTTACATACAGCTATTAACAAATAAATATTATAAATGCGAAAGTTTTGATGGATGTATGGATGTATGGATGGATGTTTGTTACTCAATCACGCCGGAACGGATGAACGGATCTGGATGAAATTTAGCACAGAGATAGTTTATAGTCTGGAATAGCACATAGGCTACTTTTTATTCATTATCCCGGGAAATTAAGGAGTTCCCGCGGGAATCAAAAAACTTATTCCACGCGGACGAAGTCGCGGGCATCAGCTAGTTATTTACATAATTTATTAATCTTTAATTTAAGTGAAAGTTGATTATTATCTGATTGTTATAAATCTTAATTGCTTTTATTTAAGATGGGAAACGTAATTGTGCCGTTTTTATTAGATAATACTTTACCTCCGGCTCTACGTGAAAACAGACAACTACCTAAACTACGAGTATTATTTCCATTTTTCAATGCTACACAGAAATGATATTATCTTCTTAGGGCTAATTTTTCAATCGTCAGATAAATTTTATCGGAGGAAGAAATTTGACATTTTGGCAGATTTTTAATACAAAACCTGTCAAAACGTCAAATTTATTCCTCCGATAAACTTTATCTGACGATTGAAAAATCAGCCCTTAGTCAACTTAGAACTGTAAATGAACTATTTACATAAATATTTACAGAAAATTAACTATTTACAATAATATTGTACCTATAAATTTTAATGGGTACCTACTACCTACATTTAATTTAATTTCTTTTTTTATCAATTTCGACGTTAGCTTGTGGGCGTCTAAGTCTGGGCATAGTATAGGGCGAGTACTACACCCGGTTCGCAGTCTTACTAATCCAGTTACTTTCCACCACTGTATAAAAAAGTACTCTGTGCTTTCGACCATCCTGTTCTATTATCCACATCCAGGTCTGACAAAGGACTTTATATTATGTAGCGCTAATGTTAACGTCAGCCATTCTCAAGGTCTAGCTCCACTACAGATGTAAGGAGCGGCGCGGCACGTAGCGGCAAACATTCTTTGTATGGGGCTGGGCCCACTTTAGCGACACGGTAAGCAGATGCAATGCACGACCTGGCCCCATACAAACTCACATCATATCATACTAATATTATAAATGCGAAAGTGTGTTTGTTTGTTGGTTTATTGGTTTGTTGGTTTGTTGGTTTGTCCTTCAATCACGCCGCAACGGAGCAACGGATCGACGTGATTTTTGGTATGGGTATAGTTGAGGACCTGAGGAGTGACATAGGCTACTTTTTATCCCCGAAAATTAAGGAGTTCCCGCGGGAATCAAAAAAGCTTAAACCACGCGGATGAAGTCGCGGGCATCAGCTAGTAAATAATATTTGCCGCTAAGTGCCGCGCCGCTCCATGTATCTCAAGTAGGGATAGACCTGATGCCGGGGGGCATCTTCAATGTTTAAGTTAACCAGTGGGAGGTTTTCAATGTTGCTAATCAATTATTTATTATTTTTAATCTCTTATTTGAGATTGTTTATGACATAACCTAGAGCCAGTCCAAAGAAAGTTTGAGTAAACGACCTTACAGTGATATTGAACTCGAATAGGAAGTCTGTGCCCAACTCAATGCAAACCGCTATTAATAAAATATGCTTGTACCAACGGCAGGAAATGTTGTCCTAGACATGCCCTGAGATACACGGTGCATACACGCCTGTATAATCATGAATTAATTATTATTTCATTTTAGATATGTTTAGGGTAATACATATATTTTATTAATTTGTTTCGATTGCGTGGATTTATGATTTTTAAAATTCCATGAGATAATTATCATGATCAAGATCGGTTCATCAGTTGAGCGGTGAAAAGGTTACAAACACAAGATTAGATCGGTGGTGGCCAATATTATAATTAAAATCTTAGACCTACTACAAGTACAAGGACATTTAAACTTATTAATTAAAGTTTGTAATGCCGTCACTTTTTAGGAACCCAAAAGGTTTTTAGGTGCCAAAAAGTGACATCAATAATAAAACTAAAACTAAAATAAAGATAATTTGATCTATATTTATGCTATTATTTTTATCTCAGTAAAACAGCTCGTATAATTTTATTTTAATATCAATGTATTGGCGGCAAGATGTATTATTTTCATATGTAATAGTTTTTCAGTCCAATTACTAGCTGTAAAGGAATTTGAAAGTAGTTAGTCGACATATCAAATAAAACTTTATACCTAGTGTTACGACAATTACGATCATTATTTGCAACCTTTGTAGCTAAGCAGTTAAAATGGTAAATGTAACAAATAGACACGTCTATAGATTTACGATAATGTAAATTTAAAACTTTTTAATAAAGAGTGTTTTAAAACAGTCGCTGAAGTCGGATTTTCCCAAGAAAAAACATGACATATAAAACACTAGCTGAAGCCCGCGACTTCGTCCGCGTGGATCGAGGTTTTTCGGTTCCCGCGGGAACCCTTTAGTTTTCCGGGATAAAAAGTAGCCTATGTGCTATTCCAAACTATAATCTGTCTTTGTGCCAAATTTCATCCAGATCCGTTCAGCCGTTGGGGCGTGATTGAGTAACAAACATCCATACATCCATACATCCATACATCCATCCAAACTTTCGCATTTATAATGTTTATATGACTATCAATAAAAATATTACTACACAAAACACTCTCACTAAATATATGCAGAAATACACACATTTTAATTATTTATATGTTATACTAGCTGATGCCCGCGACTTCGTCCGCGTGGATTGAGGTTTTTCGGTTCCCGCGGGAACTCTTTAATTTTCCGGGATAAAAAGTAGCCTATGTGCTATTCCAGACTATAATCTATCTCTGTGCCAAATTTCATCCAGATCCGTTCATCCGTTGGAGCGTGATTGAGTAACAAACATACATCCATACATACATCCATCCATCCAAACTTTCGCATTTATAATATTTATTATACTAGCTGATGCCCGCGACTTCGTCCGCGTGGTTTAAGTTTTTTATTTCCCGCGGGATCTCCTTAATTTTCCAGGATAAAAATTAGCCTTTGTAACTCTCCAGGTCCTCGACTATACCCATGCATGAAATCGGGTTGATCCGTTGCTCGGTTGTAGCGTGATTGAAGGACAAATCAACAAACTGACATACAAACACACTTTCGAATTTATAATATTATAGTATGATTTATTCAGTCTACTCGTAACGACTATTTATTCATGGGACCGTTTGCTCTGTGAACAAGTATTAAAAAAATACTTACAATACATAATACGATAAAAAAATTGAGGTATAAAGTTCAACAGTCTCATAAATTAAGTTTTCTATTCCAGTATTAGCATCATCAGCAGTACCAAAGAACTCAAAGAGGAAGCCCGCGAACGCGCCTGCGAGAGCCGCAGAGGACGCTGAGCGAGATGCTGAGATCACCAACACTTGTCCTGAAGATGGATTCTTCGCGGATGCTGAACAGTGCGACAAGTATTATGAATGCAGGTAAACAAAGATTATGACATACTAGCTAATGCCCGCGACTTCGCCCGCTGGAATAAGTTTTTTTAATTCCCACGGGAACTCCTTAATTTTCCAGGGTTAAAAGTAGCCTATTTCATTCTCCAGGTCCTCAACTATACCTATGCAAAAAATTATGTCGATCCGTTGCTCTGCTGTGGCGGGATTGAAGGACAAACTAACAAACCAACCAACTAATAAACCAACAAACAAACACACTTTCGCGTTTATAATATTAGTATGGAAGTATGGATATATAATTGTAATAGTCACAAAATAATTTTAAAGACCTCGTTAGAATCTCTAAAAAATATTTTTAGGGCGAAACCACGGGAAACTAAAAAGTGGCTAGCTGATAAAAAGTATGCGTACGCACCTTTAAACTGAGCTGCACAAACTAGAGCGACAGGATGAAACGTGTTTTCCGTACAACACTGATGCTTCACGCGGAAATAGATTATGTAGTGTTTTTGCACTATTAACGAGTGGACGTTTCAGGGAGTGTTTTTTTATTATGGGTGCAGCAGAAATCATTCACCCCATTTACATGCTCATTTAAAACAAACTTTTAAAGGATGACAAATCTTCATTCCCTTCACGTGCTTGCTCAAGTTACCGGTACTGCTAATACTTGGCCCATTGTAGTATGACTAGAATACTAAACACTTCACTCTCGGATCGTAAGTACTGATATTAAATTATTTGAATCGTGACCTTTCATACATACAAACACATGGGTTGTGCCATACATGATATAGTTCGTCCCTTCGCCTCATCATTGTTGTTTAGATATTAGATCTTGTTTAGATCGTTGAGGTGCAGGGGTGATCTACCTCTATAGGTATGTTTGTTATGTGTGGCACAATTTGGTAATAAATGTTTTTTCTTTCTTTTTCTTCTTCTTTCATACCTCTACCTTGATTTTCCCCATCATAAACCTTTGAAAGGCTGGTAGGTAATGCATGAAATAGTTTAATCAATATCTAGAAGCTGAAAGATAACAAATACACCTCATTCAGTAGGTACTAGTAGCACATGAGTAGATAAACCTAACGGCTAGTAGGTAACTATGTAAGCAAGTTAATCTATGCAAAGTACACTGACCACTAGCAAGTAGGTTCAAGATGGCATTCAAAATTTTACGACATCAGATCTTGTGTAGAGAATATTAATGAGTAGGTTTAAATACTATTAGAGACAAAAACTCAAAATGTTGCTTTACGACTCCAGTGTATAAAAGTACGGCTAAAAAAAATTGCGCAAGTAATGTTTAGAAGCGCGTTGAAGTCCTTTATATTGGAAATTCCGACAGTAAATTAAAAAAGGATTTTTCCTTATTTAATCACGACTAAAATGATTATTTGCAACCACTCACGATATCCAAACATAAGCATGAATAAGGTTAAATTACTAACTGTATTAAATGAATTACTGAAGTTTTTATCCAACACGTATTTTCCAATAACCTGGAGGTTTTTTTTCAATATAAAATAATGGCAGAATCTTTATTTTATTTTAAGGAACTTTTTAGAACAACATTCAGTAATTCTCGTAAATAGGGCGTAAAATATTTATTAAATAGGGTATTATTCATTTTTTATGATATTATAATATTCCATTTTATTGTTATCCTAACCTGTTTCCATAATTTTAATAAAATGGTGGTCATTAACTTATTTTAGAAAAAGGTAGGAGATTCTCAATTAAGTACAATGTTTATTTGTTATAATGTTAATATAAATTCTGATGCCCGCGACCTCGTCCGCGTGATTTGAGGTTTTTTGTTCCCGCGGGAACTTTTTAATTTCCAGGAATAAAAAGTAGCCAATGTGTTATTCCAGACTATAATCTACGAGTATCTCTGTGCCAAATTTCATCCAGATCCGTTCTGGCGAGTAACATAAATACATTCAGCCATCCATCCATCTATCCATCCAAACTTTTACATTATAATATTAGTATAGATGAGTTAAAATTAACAAAATTATTTTGCATATTTCAGAAATGGAGAAATAATTGAGAAGCTGTGTCCAGATGGCATGGTGTTCAACGACTACAATCCAGACGACGAGAAATGTGACCTACCGTTCAACATTGATTGCTCCCAGCGACCTAAGCTACGTAAGTATTCATGCTTTTTAGTACCCACAACTATGAACACGCCTTTGATTGCGATCTCACCTGGCTGACTTATTATGGCTGAGATGGTAGCGGGCTAACCTGAATTGGGGGGTATGCCCCTTATTTTTAACCCATACCTATAATCGGTTTCTTCACTGCCTTGCTGCCGTGCAGGCTGCCAAGTACGAATACCGCTAGGGTGTGGAGCACACTCCCAGCGCACGTGTTTCCTGCCACTTATAACTTAAGTACCTTCAAGGCTAGCGCGTTCCAACCTAGACCTCATCATTGCTTTGCACTAAGCATGATTGTCGTCAAGCGCAGGCCTATCACGCAATAAAAAAAATACTAAAAAAGCTATAATCCGAAGCTGATGATTTGGACGAACGGTATTAAATGATTAAAAACAAATATTTTATAGCATCAGTTTGGTATGAAATCAATGCTATAACATTTTTTTTTTATAAATAAAAGATATTTGTAAATAATCTACCTGTGTCATTAAGCCACTATTTCTAATGCAGCCAGCATTCTCGCCACCATTCCACGCGGGCATGATTTATATAGTAATTAGGTTAGGCTAGCTAGCTTTAATTTCTATTGTATTGTTTTCTATTTTTTAATCCATATTAAATTTTATTTAGAGTATTAGATAGATAAAGTATACTTTATAATATTATAGGTTTAGCTATTTAGTAAGTATACTTTTTCTGTAAAACTTAACCTTATCCTAGCACAGCACAAAATATTGTCTGGGGTATGCTGGGATAATGTTTAGTTTTAGAAGAGTGGTAGGTCCTTCATGCAAAACAATGGTTTTAGGTCATAGATTACAAAGGTCATAACCCACATCAATACCTACTAATGCTAATCATACGAGTGTATATAGCACGTGTTTGCCATTTCGACTTGTTAGTGGCATCAGTATAATGATCGGTGCTAAAGGTTACTTTGCTCGGAACAACTTTCCAATCTCAAGGGAGCTGCGGCCTTGGTGGAGACGGAATTTATTGAATAACAGCTTTTGTCGTCGCATGGATTTAGTAATGTAGACAAAAGATTTTGTGGAAAAAATTTCTTGCTTGAGGTACTTTGGTGTCTCTAGACTACGAGCCTACGACTATTTAATAGAATTTTAAATTTTATTGCGCCACCTAAAAATAATCAATGATATTTCAATAACTATCAGTGGCATGACAAGTTCTAACAAACATTAATAACATTAATGATGCTCCGAAAGCATTAGTCGTAATTCCTAATTTCATGTCCGAAAGTCTACGCCCGGACAGGAACAGATCATGTCTGCGCCACGCATCTGATAGGAAGTCCGTTCAGTCCTGTCACGCTAAGTTGTGCGGCTCAGCACAACATGTATCAAATTACCAGAAAGTTTTGTCTTCCAGACATTTTTTTTGTCTTTAAGCGTTTTTGAGCCATTTGATAATTTTGACACCAAAATTTGTTTGTACAATTGCTTCCATGTTCTGAACATATTACTTGAAGCAATTCACTGCTTATTATCAGTGCAAATTAGATCTTACTACTAATAATACTTAGCGACTTTTTTTAATCAACTGTCATGTATTTCATGATTTCAGAGACACCCATCCCCTCCTTGCACTGTGTCCGTCAAAACGGCTACTTCTCCCATGAGGACCCTGCAGAGTGTGGCATTTTCTACTACTGCGTGGACGGCAAGTTCAACATGATCACGTGCCCCAGTGGCCTCGTGTACAACGACAAGAGCGGTATCTGCACCTGGGCTGATGAGGCTAAGAGGAAGGGCTGCGGATCTGCTGGTAATTTTGACTCTATTTTTTCTATCTAATGAATGAACTATGACTCCTGACTGAACTCTGCATGACTCTATGTTTATCTCTAATGAATGAAAACAAAACCCGGCTGAGTTTGTTGTGGGCTCTTCTCAGATCTTCTTCGTTTGGAACGCTCGTATCTTCGATTTTAAAATACCGTAATCAATTATTACCAATTCTTATTTAATTGACGTTCAAAAAGTGTACAGTGTACCAGCATAAAGATATTTTAATTAATTGATATTTCTGTGTGGACAAAACTCGATGTTTTCTTTCAAACACATGTAGTAATCTTGTTTCCAAAATCTTCTTGACAAAAGAGGAAGTCTTGGTAGTTTTAGGCAATTTAAGGTTTTCAGTTTTAGGGTGCTACTAAAAATGACAGCTACAGCGTAACGATCGCAATTACCTCTGATTAGTTAACATTCTTCCACTATTGGCCAAAATTCCAATGGATTTTGGCCAATAGTGGAAGAATGTTAACTAATTCTGCGTCAATACGCAGCAAAAATACCATAAATTCAGCCAATCAAAACAATTGAGACTATAACAATGATTGATGCAGGTTTCACATATGCGCCCTGCAGGGCTATACGAGTAATGAGTATAAGATGTTAGATATTATAATTATTGGAATAACCACTTTTCGTATAATAATCGCCAAACTTTACGATGTTGGTAGTATTCGAACTAGGAATAACTTCTTTCTTTTCTTTCTCTGCCCGTCCCTATGGGAAGTAACCTAACTCTATACTAAATTTCATTAAAATCGTTCGAAAAGATAGACCGTTAAAGCGTAACAGACAGACACACTTTCCCATTTATAATTTTTGTTTTTTTTTGCAGATGTGTTCGCATTCGACTGCCCTCCTGTCAATGAGACCTTCGGTCTGACCCACCCTCGCTACGCCGACCCTGATGACTGTCAATACTTCTACGTGTGTATAAACGGCAACACTCCTCGTCGGTCTGGATGCAAGCTTGGACAGGCATTCGATGATGTCAGCAAGAAATGCGAGTGGGCGAGGAAAGTGCCTGAATGGTGAGTAGATTCTAAAAGTATTAGGAAGTATCTTGAATTGCTAAAGTCACAAATTCCTACTAAAATTATAAATTATACGAAAGTTTGTTCATCTGTTTGTTCACCATTTCATGGCATCTTTTTGGTCAGTTTAACCGATTTTTAAGGGCTTTTTTATGAGGAAAGCTTACATATTAAGATATATCTACGCATATAGACGGACATAGGCAATTTTTTTCTCAGAAATTAAACTTCCCGTGGGATTTGGAAAATAAAAGCTTAATCTGTGGGCATCATGTAGTTCGATATGCATAAGTATTATAAAACAGCAGAGAAAGTGCGTATGAAATAAAGTCCTTGACGAAAGAAGGCGGTTGGAGCAAGGTTACTCGACGTTATCTGTGGTATGGCACATAGATAGCGCAGTAGATCGTGTACTTACAACAAGCTTAGCCATTAAGTAGATGGTAGATTACGATGAGCTACCAACAATTTATTATTTCTTTACAGCGCTGACTGGTACAAGGGCCAACTTACAGAAGCGGAGTTAGAGGCGCTAGAAAACCCCCCTACCCCTAAGCCAAAACCCGCAGGCTCGCCATCGCGCCGCAAATCCAACCGTCCCGCCAAAGGGAAACAGGTAGAGGTCAACGAAGAATAGTGATTAGTATAGTTAGCTCAATAAAGGATAAGTTTTTAAAGTATGGGATGAATTTTATTTTCGACTAGTCTGTGACTTCATGTTACATGGATGGGATACGAGGAGTATCCATTTCCAGTATACAAGCTGTGTCAATATGCGTTGTAATATGACTCGCACGCTACCTATTGTACTTTGATAAGACCTATAATTTTAGGTATTGATGCAGTCGATAATAGTATTGGGCTAATCTCGTAAATTAAACCCATACCCCAATGAGGTTATTACACGACACCGTACTGGAACGCCATATCGTTTGGCAGTAACGTCTTAGTTAACAAACCACCCTACAGAAAACTATGTTAGGATCCTTTATGCAAGTGCCAATAGCAATTCAGAAAATTTTCAACTCAATCGCATAAATAATGTGCAAGAGCACATTATTGTAACGAACAGACAGGCCTGCCTATCTGCCAGACGAACATGTTTTTTTAAACATTAATATATCTTTGTGGGCTCAAGAACCATGTGGCCAAAGTATAGCAGTAATGATTATAAAGATGAGTACTAAGGACTTTAAAAATTGATAAATCATTGTCTAGCCTACAAACTTATTTTTACTTCGCCATCTACGCTACCACGTAGTTACGTAGCTGTCTACGCGCCATATTTTCAGTGTTTGATCATTGTAATAAAATACACATGCCGAAACGTTTATATCTTTTATTTTTTCAACATACATACTTTTCTATTTACATTTTAATTATACTGTTCATTATGTTTTCATTTATTTACATGTTATGTAAAAATATATACAAACATTTGTTAAGGATAACTCTATGGTAACTAATATCACGCAAATTCTGGTTATTTGGTAACCTTTTGTTTTTGTAGATAAGATGTCACTTATGATAGCGATAGGTACTTAAATGTTAATAATTACAAGTTGTTTTTAATAATTTCATATTAATAAATAAGATTCGGTGGAAAATTTCTTCCAACTGATATTTAAAGGTAGGTGTTGTGACATTTATTAGAAAACGAAAACGAAGATTAAAGTTTTGAAAAATCAAGCAATCCATTTTATGTTTTACAAAAGTCTTTAAGCAGCAAATTGTTAGTGTAATATTTATTAAAATACGCCTAGGTTTGTCAGTCGTCGCTATTTTTTTCATATTATGGAGGTTCAATCAAGCAGTTCAAATATTACTAATAGTAGTGAGTTTAGATAAATAGTAGATATTAAGAAGCCTTTCCTTATTTCCTTATTTCTGATTTGATCTGGACAGCTTTTATACTTAATTAAATCTGTATAGAATTAATAATGTTCGTTTTCGTTTAATAATAATTTAGTGATGTTATATTAATTACGCGTGCGCACAGTGAGGTACCAGTTCCGGGTCTTCGCACGTGAGGTTCTGGTCATCGAAGACCTTGCCTTCTTCGCAAGTGATAAGCCGGGGGTTGCCTTCCACACAGGTGATTAGTCTGTAGCAGTCACCGGGAACGGGGAAGCGCGGGAATGGCCAGAATTTAGCTGACTGAGTGTTCGCTGGCACCTTTGTTGGGCATTTGAAGCCAACCACAGCTGTAAAAATTTGTTTGTTTTTAAATTTAAACTTTAACGAAATACTACATAAATATGAATACTATAATATGTTAATCAGAAAGTCACTTGTGTACTGGAAAATTTTACGTCTGGGGCTCCACCCACGTCAGACAATCGGTGACTGTTTTTTGTCGGTCAAAAATGAAGCATACAGATGAAAGAGCAGACAAAGTCCAGCTCCAAAATATAAACTACTTTATCATGAGATAGTTAACACTCTTAGACGTATCATATCTCTATTAATGGTTAACACATGCAGTCTTCATAACATTACGAGATAAGTATATAGCATCATTTGTCATAGTACAGTAGTTTACCTTCAGGGTTACAGAAAGGCTGGAGTAGATCAGGCCAGTTGCATCCGTGGATGCGTTCGTCGTATACGAGACCGGGCGTGCAGGGCTCCTGATGGGGCTCCCCGAAGGCGCACTTGATGTAACTGGTGGAGCATTCTGCGCTATCTGGGTAAATACCGAACTGGTACTCGCAGCCAGGAGTTGAGTAGGGAGTCACTGAAAATGTGAAATTATGAATAACCAGCAGGGTGATATAATAGAGTTTTGCAAGAGAGACATGATTCTTGAAATAACTTTAATGTTTTAATAGTTGTTGATCTCTATGTTACTGGGCCCTGACCACTTCTCTCCCCTCTGAAGATATAGCATCGTGTCCTGACTCCAGACGTGATGATTTTATGACGTGGTTGATGGTTCTCAACAAGTTCATCATATCTCCAATACTAAGGTGCTAACACTAAAGTACTAAAGTTTTAGTTAGTACTTACAATCAGCCTTCCTCTCTCCGCATTCCACAGCCCAGTGGTAGTTGCAGTGGTTGTGCACGGCGCCTTTGCCGTCAAACAGTAAGCCGTTCTCGCAAGTCTCTACAGTGAGGGTCCCGTTTGTGCAGAGGAAGAACTGGTCGCAGAGCTCAGGGTGCGCGTACGCCTGAAAAAAAAGTTAAACTTTTTCTCTAGTAGCTTACAATATTATTCATTTAGAAGCGTGACTTATTGTCATTTGTTGGTAGAGAATAATATGTCACGCTGTTTGCGAATTGGAATGTTGTCAATCAAATAAATTATTTTTTGTGATTCTACCAAAATAGTGTGTTTGATTCATGTTGAATATTGATGATGTTACGTTTGTGACACTATTCACTACTTGTGGTACTGGTTTCAGTATTTCATAAAATATCTCATAACAAGTGCACGTTTTGACGTTTGAAAAAGTTTTTTTGGGTTGACTAGTTTTCAATTACCCACTATACGCGTCACGTTGCGTCGTGTTTGTGCAGCCTAAGCACAATCTGTGCAGATTGTGCCACAACATACATGCGTTGATGCAATATAGCATTGATAACGCTGCGAGAGAGCGTTTTCCTACTGATTGTATTAAGATCACTGGCGTCATTTGAAATTCTGGTTTCTAATTGAGAACAAGCTCGTAATATTTTCTTAAGAACCAGAACTCGATTGAAGTATTAAAAAGTTAATTACCTGAACTCCGTATTGCTCGGGACAAGCTGGTGCATTTTGAAGAAGGATCCCCGCATGCGCTGAAAAGAGAGTTAAAAGTTACGTTATTAAATTGAATCGTCATACTAATATTATAAATGCGAAAGTGTGTTTGTTTGTTGGTTTGTTGGTTTGTTGGTTTGTTGGTTTATCCTTCAATCACGTCGCAACTGAGCAACGGATCGACGTGATTTTTGGCATGGGTACCTATAGTTGAGGACCTGGAGAGTGACATAGGTTAGCTTTTTATCCCGGAAAATTAAGGAGTTCCCGCGGGAATAAATAAAAACTTAAACCACGTGGACGATGTCGCGTGCATCAGCTAGTTATTAATAATTGTAGGGGATTATACAACGAAGAATGTATCTAAATCTTAAATTTTGAGGTCAGAAATCGGAATTAAATTTAAAAGTTATGAGAATCCTAGTTGCATACCCCTTTCAAGTGGTAACTACATAGCTAAGACTGCATTGTATTCATCAATAAGTTAGCATTAAGTTTTGTCCACTACAAGTTAGCCCTTGACTGCGATCTCACCATGCAGTATAAGATGGTAGCGGGCTAATCTGCTGGAGCATGGTAGTTATATACCCATACCCTAATCGATTTTTACTCGGCTTCGTACCGGAACGCTAAATCGCTTGGTGGTCTTTGCCGTCAAAGCCTCCCACCAGATCAGATCAGAGAAAATTTCCAAACCTAGACCACAATGATGCGCTAACTGGTCGTCACAGAAATTAAAAAAGTAATTGTACAAGCTGGAGTCATTAAAAAGTTACGAGGGGACATACAAACATTTACGTACAGGTTTTCATTGTACCCAAAGAACACGGTTTTGCGAAGCGTGACGTTAGGCAACTATGATGTGAGGTCGATCGCGGCGATTAGTTGTTTCATTAGTCAATTAATTTACTTGATTTCTTTTTTACGTGAGGTCGGGGTATTTACTAACGTAATTGTTAAATTATTTTAAGTTAATATACTTAATTACGTCTATAATACGAGTAATTTAAACAATTAGCTGCTGGGGCACACCAGCTATAGAGCAGAAGCGAAGCCTTTTTGATAAACACACATACATACATGCTATTCAATAAACTAAATATACGGGGACCGGATAGGACGTCCGCGTTCAAGAGGAATGACGTTATATCCTTATATATACGTTAGAAAGTTACTAAAATAAATTTTGTATTAAATAATGTTGCCGGAATCAACTAATATGGAAACTCATAATGCGTATCTTAATTTAATCACGGTTTGATCTTAAGTACGTTAAACTCTTCTGATTACTTAAAGAAAGATCGTAACTCGCAAAGATGCGAGTGATATAAACAAACTTACGTACAGTGAAGTAAACAAGTGATTAGTACAAGCTATTTAATTAGATTTAAAATATCTGAAATTGTTGACCGGCATAGTCTTTGAAGTTGTAAAATTTGTAAGATTTTAGATTAGTTATAGTTGCATCAGTAAAAAGGTTAAAAAAAATATCGAATAATCTAAGACCTACCTTTAAGGATACCTATCTATAAGGATTCGCACTTCTTGCAGTTTTAAAAATGAGATGTGGATTGAGATTGCTATATTTTGGGTTCAAACTTATCTATAGGTACTCGTAGGTACTAATATTATAAATGCGAAGTTTGGATCGATGGATGGAGGGATGGACTCAATCTCCCCAGAACGACTGAATGGATCTGGATGAAATTTGACACAGAGATAGATTATAGTCTGGAATGACACAGACTTTTTTCATCCCGGAAAATTAAAGAGTTCCGAGTTAATTAAAATCATGCGAGAACGAAAAACGCGTACAAAAACGCGGGCATCAGCTAGTATTTTTAATCAGGCTTTATTTTATCACTTTGCTGACTGGAAGTACTCATTTCGTGCTCATTCTCTTGAACGTAAGAGCATCGTCACGATATCGTGTATACCTATCAGCTGGCGCATCGCTCACTTTTACTTTTCTTCTTATTCTGACAGATACAGTTTATCTATTATGTAAGGAATTGTATTTTGAATGAATAACTAAAAGGTCGTTAGATAATTTAAGATTCTTCTGTTTTATGTCCTTTCTTACTTTACTTAGATTCATATCTTTTGTTAGCCTCTTTTGTCTTTGATCTACTATATAAATTTAGACGTAGCTCAAGAACTTATCATTGTATCCGTGGGTCCCTTGCGTCGTGATTGAAGGATAAATCAACAAATAAATTAAGATGTATTAAAAGTAATATTTGAAAACGAAAGTTATACCTAGTAACCGAAAGTTATACGAAAGTTAAATTATGTCTACTCGTAGTAAGTATATGAAAGTTACGACTGCATGTTAACAATAAATTATTTCCGTGACCTTGCATACTTACTTATTAAATTATTTGTAATGTCTTGGACATTCAGTAGACGAAGTTACCTTAATATGCCGCATAATTTCTTGGTTATTTAATTTTAAATGTTTCAAAAGATCAACCAAAAGTTATCTCTATATCCATTTTGTTTAAAAAACCAATTTACATTGGTCCATACATTTATAAGAAACTACTTAACCATATACATATTTTCTTCATGTTCATATAATTTTAACTATACTTTTTCCACGTGAAGTGACGTTAATCAAACAAATGGCTGTTGTAAAGCAACACTGTCAATAATTGTAAAATAATTATTTGCAGAGATATTTTTTATAGAGAATTATCTGCACAAAATATTTAAAAATGTATGTAGTACAACCTAAATTAATATAAAGCAACAACAAAGCGTGTTCTTAGCGCTCCATACGTGTACAGCAAGCGAAAGTAGTACCAAGTAGTGGTCAACCTTGGTACGCAACTGTCCGGCCGATAGCGTTGTCAGATTACACGTTAGAGAATTTTTGTCAGTCAAGTTTTTATGTAATTATATCAGCCCACATGACATTAAAAGCTTTGCATTGTCGTCTTATATATTATATTGCCTAAGTTTGAATCTATACTTATATAAGAAATGAAAGTGTGTGTCTGTCTGTTGACGAAGGACATAAACTTTTTTCAAACCAGGAAAATCTAGAAGTTCCCGCTGGATTTCCAAAAAACCTAGAGGTCAAAGTCGTGGTCATCGTTTTGTCCTTAATATAATTAAGAATACGGGTTCACATAGGTCAAAGGCCACTAGCACTTTTAAAATCCAAAATTATTATTCATCACTCAACAGTCTCAAATGTTGTGATTGGCGATGGGATTCTCGCTACGACAATTGATTTCGGCCAATAATTTGTAATAAATCAAGTATATTGGTATGACACTCTTCAGAACTCTTCATTTCTTGGAAAAAGTATTAGTTTTCAGCTAGTTATAGGTTTATTAGGTAAGATAAATATCATCTTTACAATCTACAATGGAGACAAGTATAAAGTAGGAATAATTAGCACTAACTTTAGGTTTCGCAATATAGCACCAGATAAAACAAGTATCAATGAACTTATTATTTTGAAAGGACTATTTCTCAACCGTTTTATGAAATTGCTGTAATCCAGTGGCAGGATTTCGACACTGGTTTAACATTCAAGTATCCGCCTTTAATTTACCGAAAACTATTTACGTAGTTGTAACTTTAAGATAGGTTTCGAATTATAATGTTAAATTAAAATATACAGACTAAAGAAATAAAATTAGGTATGTCTATATTTTAATTAGTTGTGTATGGTATTGATATCTTCAAATTAATGGAGGAAATCTCATTTCTATTTCCTTTAAATGAAAATTAATGCTAATGCAAAGCTATATAAAATAGTATATTCGTTTCACACAGCCTATGATAGATTGGCCCGGTTAGATAAAATAGTGAAAAAATCGTTTCTTTCTGTAAGCACAAATTAAATGAAGTTTTATTAATTTATGAAAATAAAATAAATCTTTTTATGCAATGTCATTGCAGGTAAAAAGAGTAATATTAATTCGTAATAATAATATTTAATTTCGAGTACTTAAGTAATGTTTAATATGATACCTAATATTTTATTTATATTATGTAATATATTAATTACATACTTACTAAATGAAAGTGTGTCAATCAGCAGATATTTTTTTTCGTTTCAAGGTTCATATACCTGCATTAAAAACCATTTTTTATGATTTGACTCTATAGTTCTTTGACATCATATTATGCTTGGCTGGTATTGATAAATTAACAAGCTTAGAATAACATGAACCGAAAAAGCTTTGTCTGGAATTAATAGACACATTTGAACTTGGTCAAAGATTTGACACATAAGGCTTTTATGTTGAACAAAGGTATTCGATAACATGGTTGCACAACCGCGGAAGACGTAGAGAAACCTGTTCGCATCTCGTAAACTTACGTAATGATGCGGGGCATCAATGATGCCTCGGAAACGTCCATTATCCTAGATTATACAATTCATTGCTACCTACAGATATCAAAGTAAGGCCACTTAAATCCTATTCACACAAGTGAGTTTGTAAGTGTATTATGATTGACATTATAGTCTTTGAACTTGCCGTACTTATTTTGTGTTATTCGTTGAGCTTTGATTAACGGAGATCACTAAAGAGTGAAGTGTAGGAAGCAACATAGTATACATACTTATTTATTCGATTTTTAATTATCATAATATAGAAAACATCATAACTATCAAGTTAAGTTATATCATATATAAAACCTTGGTCTACAGATCACTGTTTAAGTGATCTCTACCTTTGATTGAATAGTTGTTCATATCTATGATATTTGATGTGTATATGTACCTATACAATTTTTTTTTGTAACAAATGTGAACCATACTGATTCTTATGATACCGTCAGCTTATGTTATTACGAAACTACTACTATAACAGGGGAAATTAAAATTTATGTTATTAAAAATATTAAACTTAATTGTGTTTTAAATGCAGTTCAAATAAATATTTTTTTATGTAGAAGCGTCGAATACCTAGTGGTATAACAATAATTATACAAGATGATAAACACAATGCAAATGAGATGGTAAATCACGTAATTTATAATGATTCAACTGCACAATGGGAAGTAAACATCATTTGTTATTCTAGACGAATCACTAGGAGAAAGCTTTGTGTAAGTTCATAGAAAGAAAGATGCTTTTAAAATAAGATGTACTTACCTAAGTATATCTATACAGTAAAGTACCATAGCTGTATACAATATGAAACATGATGTGCTCGGAAAATGCAAAGGATTTTACTAGTACAAACTTTCGTCGTAATATATCAAACACACCACACCACAGAATAGGTAATAGTTACTAAGAGCATTTAATGCTATCTAATTCGTAATTTATATTGCCTCCTAAGTAAGTATGTACTCGTATATTCAAAATAAATAATTGGTTTTTCTCACGTAATCTTTTATTGTTCTTATATTAAAGGTTTTGTCAGCTATACAGTTTTTTTTAAATATTTACCTAGTATAATATATAATATATGTAATATTCCGTCTAATGCGGGTATACTTAAATTCAAGTTCAATTTGCATAATCCAACTCGTATATACAATTGCAAGTAACCAATACAATAAAGTAACAAGCAATGAATAGGATATAACAATAGATACTTACTATTTGTGTATAGAAATTTGGCTTTCGCCAAGGTCTTTAAGTGTAACACTTTTCTGACCTGTCTATTGTTTCTTCTTTGTGAAATGCGAAGTCATGGAGCTAGTTTAGTAATAAATAAATAGAAAATATTTATAATGAGGGATAATCTTCAAGGATAATAACCATTCCACGTGGGCATGATTTATATAGTAGTTAGGTTAGGCTAGCTAGCTTTAATTTCTATTGTATTATAATAAAGATATTAGGATAATTATTTGTAAGCAAATATTAGAATGCAATTAGTTATCCAATTAGGGAATCTTAAAAAAACATCGCGCGCGTTGAACTCTTTTGTACTGACAATGCACAATGGTTGTATTTTCCACGCTGCTCTACGCCTTGAACATTGTAATCGGTCAATGTAAATGAGAATTTTTAGCTATTAAGATATTTATTTACAAAAAATGTAACTGTGCTCATGTGACGAGGGAAACATCCACACTGATAATGTAGGACTGCGAATGTAGGGCTGTTTGTAAGTAAGTTAACTTTTACGTCCTATCTTTACAAATTTTTAACGAAATCTAGGGTAATTATCCAAAAACATTAACATAAACTAATTTTATATAAGGACAAATCAAAAAGTTTCCACAGGATCAAAAAAATCCTAAATTATTATCTAGTTACTTTGATAGTCAAGTTACCACCAACCTTTACCAAAATATACAATTTTTATATAGTGATAAAAAAAACCATGATCCATCGTATAAAAATGATGGTAAAGAAAATGTTCAATATAAAAAATTACAATATAATCAAGTAGGTAAGAAAGACAAGAAAGCTTACCTTTAAACATAATTAACTTTTGTGAAAGTTTTGATATTTAACTAACCTACATTTTTATACAATTATGACCCACATACACAAGTAATTATTGAAAGTTTAAGGTCAACAAAAATAATTGAATTGGGGTGTTACATATTTAAAAAATATATTATTTTTAGTCAAAAAAGAGGAGAGGATAGAGGATCTTCTTAAAACACGTATTATCCACATCCCCTGTTAGTTTTATGTTGAATAACCATTTTAAAATATCGATTAAAATAAAAAAGGGCGTCGGATTTTGATGACGTCACAAACAAGTGTTTACAATTATTATACTAAATCCCATATTAAGCGCGCGCTTTGACGTTTGAAAAAAAGGTGCTGATTTGACTAGTTGTCAAATACCCTATTGATGACAAATAAAGTGGGTGTTCTGATATAAGCACTGCGAGCACTGTTCAGTGCTCTTACTAGGGACTTACAGTGCTCGCAGTGTATTTCGGAACATACCCAAAATGCCCTACATCCTAAATTAGGTCATGTCATTTACTTTATTGTGGTCTTGGACGAATTTCACCCAAGATTGTGGTCAACTAGCTTATTCAAATCTTTAGGTTCATAGCTAATTCATATTAGGTAAGGCATAATGCCCAGTGCATTATGCACAGCTAGAAACTACCTACTTTCTACTTCTAGTACATCTTTCTGGTACTGTTTCAACCTCTTGAACTTTTACTGGTGAGAAAATTATCGCCAGAAACTTCAACCTGAACATTAAACCTATGACAACTGCATGAAATCAGAGAAGTAATCTTAGGGCTATTTTTTAAAATAATTTGATAAATTGAAAATCTTAACTGGCCCATCGAAGTTCATTAACCAGATTTCACAATATATAATATTTATAGTTATGTCATTTTGTATTATAAATCTGATTTCAAATATGAATTTTAACCGGTCAAGCATTCGGACAGGTGAGGCCTTGAGGCCTTGAGTATGAACAATTCCGGCCCCTTTCCAATCGGTTAGGCAACACGGAGGAAATTATTAGCTCCACTTACAATGACTTATAAAATCCAAATATGACAAAATTCTATGATTGATTATAGTGCTGAAATAATTATTTCATTATAAACATGTGGCACATAAAGTATAACGTAGGTATGTAAGTTTTCGGTGTACCCAATTCTTCAAGGTTGGCTTGGGAGTTGAGTCGTGAAAAGTTAGCTAGCTATAGGGACATGCACTAATTATAGCATTTATAGTGTGATAGAAAATTAATAAATAAGGAAATATTTGAAGAAGAGTTTCTACATGTTTCACATAAGGATACCTTTAGTTAAACATTTCAAACCTATATTTTATCATTTGATGTTGAAAATAGCAGGCACTATAATTCATTGTAAGAAGTATTAATATAAACCGAGCCTAAACATTGTTTCATTGAAGTAATTGTCCTAGAAATCAAAGGAAGTAATTAATTTCAAGTTCTTAATAAGTAATTTATTTCCAGTATTAAGAATATTAGTAGTAGATAAAAAAAGGGAAACCGAAAATCATTAGTTAAGAAGATCATTAAAGTTAGATTACGTTTGCTATTCGTTGATGAAGTGTAAATGATTAACGCTGAGTTGCACGAAACAAATACAAAAATTTAAGTGGTACTTAGACTAATTTAATCGCAAGAATCGTATGGAGTCTTGTGATTAAATTAGTTTAATCAACACATAAATTTTTAAAATAGTTTCGTGCAACTCAGCGTAAGTCAAGTTTGTGAAGTAGTCCTTGACTGCAATCTCTGCTAAACGATACGGGTTAAGGATACGGTCTAGCATGGACGTAGGGCAGTTTGGTAAAACCCTTAGGTACCATTAATGGGTTTCCTAGCGGCATTTAATGTTACGTTTAATTGCTTATCGGCATATGTATTTGCCGACACATTAATGGATTATTTATACAGTGGCGGGTGGAAACAGCGACGACTGAATTCACCCACCAGACCAGACCTGAACTTTAACATACCTATAATACGAGTAAGTTGCTCCTGTTGGAAATCGAGACCATGTCACAAGAAAATATTATTATTAAAAACAGGACTCTTTGAGACCGGATAGGTACCTAGTTTATTTTTATAAAAAGTTCCGAATATAGAGAATAATATGTTAGAGAATCTTTTATAAATGTTATAATTTTAGTAAAGTGATATGAAACCTACACATGCAGGAAATTGTCAATATATTTTTAATACATATCAAAAACTGCAGTTCCGGCAGGAATTAAACCTGCACCCTTCTGGCTATCGTGACCTTGGTGTGCCTTTAGTCCATTTGGACCACGGTATCCTGACTACCCATGCAGAAATTTCATAAATTGATCGAACTCTTTTATAATTGTTTTTGGTAGAAATACAGGTGCGGTTATACATAAATACACAACCTAAGTCAACGATTTGTTGCGCCTGCGCTCCACTATGCCGAACCCTTTCCAATCTTGAGCAACCAACATCGAAGGATTATTTTAGCGTTTGTAACAACTTGAATTATATATTATTTACTTCAGTATATATTTTATTTCACTAGTATTTCATAATATCTACTTAAACTAACAGAAAAAAATGAGAACTTATGCTGGCATTACTATCTTAGTATGATCTATCTTATCAGCTACGTAGGTGGTAAAAACAAAAGACTTAGAGTAATCTATCCAAAAATAGGCAAGCAAGATGGAGCGATGATATCCGGCGGGTGGATAGCATGGCAAAGAACACGTTGGCGTTACCTATGTCCAGCAGTGGATGCACAATGGCTGACGATGATGACGATGATCCAAAAAACTTTTAATAAAGTAACATATAGTACGAACTCAGAAGAAGACCAAGGCATAGATCAATATGTTTCTGTACCCCTCTCGCCCTCGCGTAAGTGCGAAAAGACACTACGGACTAAATAAGACAAAACATTTGCGTGAAACGTCCGCCTCAGGGAAAACAAGGTTTTGTCCAGTCACGCCACTGTGTTCAACTGCATACAAACATGAGTTTAAATTGTCCAACAGAAAAAAAAATCGTCCACAGTTTTAGCTTGATTCTTGTTTCCATTTATTGAAGTCTAATTCACGATGTTCCCGGAATTAACCTACTAAACAGTTATATCATACATATAGCGTGATCAGATTAAAAAAATTGTGCGTACTTTAATTGATCGAATGGCAATTTAAGAAATAAATATGCGTATTTTTGTATATTAAGTGGCATTTAATAAGTTATAGTCCATTTTTTAATCTTGTAATACGGGTTTAAATGTTATATGAAACCGATTACTAGATCTACTTATGTATAATAGTCTGAAGTTGCGCGGCAAAACGAATAAAATGGTTTTTAGCCTCGAAGTAAATTAGTTGGTGATCTAATCTTTATCAAAAATGTGCGCTTAAGGTCAAAAGAATTATTAAAAAATATGAAAAGCTAGAGTGCCATTTGAAGAGGATATAATATCATTGGTCCATGGAAAATGAGATTATTAACTTTGTTACTATTACAAAGTACGAGACAATAGAGCTGGTAATAATAATAGTGCTACACCATCTGATACGTAAGAACAAAATGATGATGAATGACTTTAATGAAGGTGTTAAGTGACAAGTATTTTATTTTTTTAAGAAAATAACCACTTTTTATCAGGGTCACTTATAACTTATGAATATCTTTTTCTCGCAGGACGAATAGTAGTTTCTGAATAAAATAGAGCAACTGCATGACCTTAACTAATTACTTAACTAAATAAAATTAACTTATTTTCATAATTGTAATACTGTCCCCTCAATTTGGGTAAAGGGGTGTGTTCTATAAACTATACGAGTAGGTATGTGTTCTTACCATAGCCGATGCAGAGGGCTAAAATCGTGAATGCACTATTGGTCATGTTGTCTGTACGTAACGACGTCCGCGCGTGTTACTTGGCCCGGCAGCACTGGCGCATGCGCTGTTAACGGCCACAGCTACCACCATCAGCGCGGTATCTATAGATCGGGCGGGATTTTCTTTTCAATATGTACTGCAACGCAGTTTCAGCTTTGTAAGACAATTGTGACAATTTGTCCTGTGTGTTTTGCCGTTATGCTCACGTTTTTCTCAAAGCTATAAGTATACACTTACATACTTATGTCCCGGAACTGGAAAATCTTACAAGAATATATTAAAGATTGACTGTGGATGGTTTAAATTAGGCAATATGAGTGGTATTTACTTTTTTAAATTAAATATGAGTTAGTCGCAGTTATTGCAGTAGATGAAAAACTGTAACATAATAAAACAATTTAAATAGATTTTTACTTAAAATAAGCATTACTAAGTTTTCAGCAGAAACTTGTACAATTATGCTTACTTTTTAGACTTGCTTAGATCTTAGTAATAGACGATGCGAAACAACTGAACACAGATTTAAATTAAAATAGCAGGATCATACCATGAATACGACATCAGAGTTTGAGTTACTGATTACGAAAACGGGCATACACCTCGCGGCGTGCTTTGTGTGACAATATCTCACCGATGCTGTCTTACTTTGATATACGATATATATTTGGTAGTAGTAGTAACATTGCTGCCTCGTTGCTCTATAGTGGCAACCATGTTTGACTGCGGAAAATGAGGTCCTGAGGTTAAGTCACAATAAAGTATTGGATTATTCCGATAAAAAAATCTCAATACTAGCTCAGAGATAGAATGTTGCCGGTGATTTACCCCCGTGCCTTGCAGAGCACGTAAAGTCGTCGTTCCCGAGTTTGATCTCTCTCCGATCGTGTCAAATACATGGGAGTAAGAGAAGTTTGTGCCATAGAGATTGAAATGTCTTACATAGAGCTAGGAACGTCTTAGTTTGGTTTGTGCATACACTTATACTCTATAACTGCCGCGCACGTGGCTAATTTCTGTGGTGAATGGCGATAGGCCGCCATGGCCAGATTCAAATCAAGAATTATTTAGATTCGATTACAGGCAGGGGTGATTTGGGACTGTGATAAATTATATCTGGTCTGGTCTAATAGGACACCGCGGCTGGTTACCAGTTACCACCCTTACTGGCAAAGATATGCCGCTGAGCACTTAGCGTACCTGACTATTTTTGTTTCTTTATTGCTTAACTAGCTGGAGCCCGTGACTTCATTCCCGCGGGACTATCGGGAATGATCAAACTTAAATATGATCAATCTTCCGTTACCAAAGATGGCTTAGAGTTAGACAGCCAGTTAGTTTTCAGTGTGGAGCGGCTAGTGCTAATATAAAAGTCGCGGGCGCCGCAACTGCAACCACGCCAGCAACTTACCACCTACTCAAGACTTTATAGCCTGAGATTTAGCAATAGAGCAAACTATGACTTTGCTCGGAATTAAATTTCAGGTAAACTATCAGTTTCTGTATCAGCACAGACCAACCGCACTGATAAGAGCGAGTCGAGGAGTCGAGGTTCGCTGAACGGTGGCGAGTAGAGTGGAACACCATTCATCAATCTTGCAGCATGACATACTCGTATTCGTCGTTACGCATCCCTTGGTACTATTATGAATGCGAAAGTGAGTCTGTCTGTCTTTCTTTCATGATGGACATAATATGCTTCTTATCCAGGACAATTAAATAGTTCCCGTTTCTCGCTGACGCGGACATAGTTATAGTCCGCGCGAGTTGAATGCAGAGCTTATGTATGGTGACACGTACATAATCTCTGCATTCAACTCGCGCGCGTACTATAGGTACACGTATTACACACAACGTAAACACACAAACGTAACGTAGGACAGGTATTACGTAAGAATGACAGCAACAGTGTAACGGTCGCTATCACCTCTTGTTGGCCATAATCCATTGACGCAGCAAGAATTCCATATGATATTCAGCCAATCAAAACAATTGAGCCTATAACAATGATTGATGCAGTTTTTACATAAGTAGGCTACTGGTCTGAGCTACTACAGCTAACAGCGGGAAGTTAGTGAGTACTGTAAAATTAAAAATAAAGATTTTTTTCATAAAATTTAGAATGCAAAGAAAGAAAATTGTTATTTGAACTCAGTCATCTGCTGCGTTCAAGACCATGCCATAAATTATTTACTTGCTAACGTTAAGAATAAAATTGTACTTTTGGTTTCGAACCCAGCATTGGCCCATTACAACGATTTTGTTAGTATCTAGTAATGCAGTAAAAAATTGGATGGAATTAAGAATTCGGTTTGATCATTAGGAACCATAACCTCGGGCTTTATATTTTTTTAATGAATTCCTTTCATTAAAAATCAAGACTGGTTATTTGATATTTTATGTGCATAGTGAACAATATACTTACAGCCTGTTTTGGATAAGTTTCTGTAAGTATTACATACCCTTATAAAATCAGTAGAATAAGTAAAAATCATAGTAGCTTTTCTTAAGGTTTCAAATGTTATATTTATTTCTCTTTAGTAGTCATACTAATATCATACTAGTCCGTTTGTCTGTCTGTCTGTCTGTCTGCTACGCTATAACGCCCCACCTGTTCAACCGATTTTGATGAAATTTGGTACAGGGATATTTTGTATCCTGGGGAAGGACATAGGCTACTCTTTATGTCGGAAAATTAAGGAGTTCCCGCGGGAATTGAAAAAACTTTATCCACGCGGATGAAGTCGCGGGTATAATCTAGAATCTAAATAAATAAAAGAACAAAGTGACTATGTATCTGAAAAATAGATTTTTGAAAATTATGTCCCTAAGGGTAAAAAAGGGTTTGATGTTTGTATCGAATTTAACGTAAGTGAAGCCGTGGGTTAAGGCTAGTAAAGTCTATGAATTCAGCCATTTTTAGGGTTCCGTACCCAAAGGGTAAAAACGGGACCCTATTACTAAGACTCCGCTGTCTGTCTGTCTGTCTGTCTGTCTGTCTGTCTGTCTGTCTGTCTGTCTGTCTGTCTGTCTGTCTGTCTGTCTGTCTGTCTGTCTGTCTGTCTGTCTGTCTGTCTGTCTCCAGGCTGTATCTCATAAACCGTGATAGCTAGAAAGCTGAAATTTTCACAAATGATGTATTTCCGTTGCCGCTATAACAACAAATACTAAAAATTAAAAAAATATATATATTAAGGGGGGTCCCCATACAACAAACGTGTTTTTTTCGTATTTTTTTGCTCAATATTAAAAACGGTAACAGGTAGACGGTTCAAATTTTCACAGAATATTAACTTGTATATTACCTTTCAAAATAAATAATTAAATATCAATAAAGTAAATATTAAAGGGGGGCTCCCATACAACAAACGTAATTTTTATTTTTAATACGTCATAAATCGTAAAACTTACTACAGGTTTGTACGGAACCCTCGGTGCGCGAGTCCGACTCGCACTTGGCCGGTTTTTAGCTTTGTGTAACATGGATAAATGTAATGCATACCACTACTTGCTACCTAAGCAAGTTGTGGTATGCGCATTATAAATAGAACAAAACATTATAAAATCTAGACTGGTCTTTGTTTGTTAAGTAGGTCCCAAACTGTACTAGAATTTGGAGCTCGTTTTGGTTGGTCAAGTTGTATGGATTTCTCGGAAACAAATCATGCATAATTATTTACAGTGCAAACACGAACTCGCTTCGCAATCATCAGGCCTCGATTCTAATTCATTCTTCGTATAATTAAACTTTCATTGCAACCTTTCTCCTGAAATCCTTAATAATGGTATAATAAATGCGAATGTGTCTATCTATCTGTCTGCTATGCACTCATGGCACCTTTTTTCAACCTATTTTGTCGTTAGTGCAGAGACCGGTTGCATTTTGGGGAAGGACAGCCAGACAGGCTAATTTTTATCCTGATAAAGAGTTCTCATGATATTCTTCGAAAATCTAAATCCACGCGAGAAGTAGAGGACATCATCTGGTGTTCTATATAGTGGTAAAAACCGCATTGAGATGTAACAAAGGTTTTAATCGAGTGCACAAACAGAGGCTACATATAATTTTAAATGAAGTATAGAAAAACACATAAACTAGCTTTGAACCCAAAATTTTGAAGATATAAATTATGAAACCTTTTCCATCAAAGTAATACATCAAGTAATACAGTAGTAGTATACAATACTTCCCTGTTATTAAAGTGTGATCGGTACGCTTTAGCAATTCAAATCAATGATGTACAAATTAATAATTTAAGCTGTTGCACTTTCTTATAGTACGTAGGAGAAAAGTGACTTCTCTTGAATTGTGCAAATTCTGGCAGTCTAGTGGAAGATTTTGACCTATTCGATCGCGTTATTGTTAACTACGATTGGTATGGTATGTCAAGAGCTTGATGACAGATGACGAACGGTGCTTGTTCGATTTCATGTTTTTATGGATCGCAGTTTGTTTTAATGCGATCGAATGGTTAAATATCTCCCACTAGGCCCGCTGAAGTTCTGTCGTACCTCATGTGTGATGTCTGATGTGACTTTAATTGTTATAGACGTTCCTATTTCTAATGTCTGAAAATGTATGTTAACAAATACTTAAATATTCCTTTAGTAAACAAGAGCCTAAATTAATTAGGAAGTGTAGGAAGTGAAAGAGATAATAAAACCACTGTAAAAGTCTATGTCACTATTTATTTAACTTTAACACTATAATTACATCTTACTAACTAATTTTTACGCCTTCTTCGGTAGTTTGTTCTTTTCTGTAGGTTGTCCTTCGTAGTAGTTTTCACTGGAAACAAAAGTTATAATTAATAGAAGCAAGATTTTGACATAAAAACTCTAATAATAGACTTATTTCGAGACGAAAATGAAAATAATTTATTTTTAATCTTGTTTACTATGATTTATTTATTAAATTAGTATTCTATAATCTGTAAAATATTCATTTGAAATGTAAGTTTCGGAGGTCTGCCATAACTTTCAATATCGTATTAGTTAAATAAAAGAATTCAAAAAAACAGCAGGAAATCAGCAGGAAGTAACATCTTTAACCTTTTTTATATAGTCATTGTCAAGGGTGATATTCATGGCATTGCATTGCTTTCATGACATGATTCATACTCAAGTCCAAGTCAATCTGGCATTAAAGAAACTTCTCTTACCAGCCTGGCACCTTCTCTGGTTCATCACACATGAACGTGTCCTCGTTGTAAACCTTGCCAGAAGGACAGCTGCCCTTCTGAGGCTGTACGCCGTTGCGGCAGATGTAGAACTTCTGGCAGTCTTCTGGGTGGGGGAATGTGGGATGGGGTAGAGCGCGGCCGTTAGGTCCCATCACCTCACCGTCGGGGCAAGCGAAACCGTCATCTAAGACATCTGCATTAACACAGATATAACGTTAATAAGTGTAAGCAAGAGGTATCTATAACATAACTTTCTTTGGTGGTCTTCCATGCTTACACGGCATTATGTTTTTTAAAACTTTAAGGTAAATTATAAAACAACTAGACGACGCCCACGGGGATTCGGCTAGAGATTTGTTTTCTTTCGAGTTAGGCGGGGTGAAATTAGTAGCCTCTAAGTGAATACAGGTTAAAGCTATCTCCATTGAAAATATCAACCAAATCGACTCACTCAATGTGGCATGAAGGAGTAAAAACATACAAACTTACAAAACAAGAAGTCATGGTCGAATTTTGTCAACAGATTGCATTGATTGACAAGTTTGTGATAGGCGAATTTTCATAAACTTCAGTCTCTACATAAAATAACATACTCGTGTTTCTCTGAGCAGAGCTATTTTCGAAATGAATTCAATCAAGAACTGACCGGAACATTTTTGCTTGAAAGTAGTTAATAACCTTGATGATAGGATTCCAGTTCTGTATCGGTGTTGTAAACTCTTTACTTTTTTTAAGGCTTTAAAAATATGTGACAAACAATATCTAGATTCTAGATTAGAACAATATCTGTTTAGTATTAATTTGTTGTTTTAGTGTATTTACGTCTAAAGGGACGGGCCTTGAAAGGGTAGGTACAGCGTGACACACTTTCTAAATTAAGCTTTTCAATTTTAATTGCCAACCTCTCGGCAAAGATTCCTCTAATGTTTTTCGGCCATGCAATACAGATTGGTTTATTTACCTTTCGTGATTTGATCACATGTGCGCTGTACGGAGTCCTTCCAGTCACAGTTGGAAGTCTCTTCGTTGAAGTACAGTCCGGGAGGGCAAGGGTGCTCGTAGGGTGTACCCTCCGCGCAGTAGTGGAATTTGTCGCAAGCCTAGAATTTGTTTTATTTCACTATCATTATCATCAATCATTGCCAACCTATTGATGTGCATGAATCTTCCTCTAAAATTGAGAAGGGTTGATGCCAGAGTCAAGTACGGTGGCCAAATGCAGATTGGCAGAATTCGTACGCCTTTGTGAATACAATGTTTTCCCTCACCGTTACCGTCATAATATTTTTAATAAAATTAAATGCTCTACAAAGCAAGGTTCGTTGAGAAATTTTTATTTATGAATTTTCAGATATTTTGGGTGAACATGTAAAAGAGCGAAAGTAATACTAAGCGTGAGAAATACTAAGGGACCGCTATTTTATTTTAAAACTCACGACACCGCAAGTTTATGGGGTCCGGCGCCGTGAAATGAGTTGCTTAATTTTACACACATGCTTGCATTCAACGGAGGTCACGTGCCCGCATCCGTTACGAGCGCGGATGAGAACTGCTTCGTGAAAACCCTGTCTAAATTAGGGGGAGGTTTTGCTAAAGGAGCAATACGCAATACATATACATTTGTTGTCATCTACTTAAATTAAAAATGATGAACCTGGAGGACTTTTTCATTTTCCGAACTGTTCGTTAACTCAAAACTTATTTTCTTATATTCGTTTCTGGTTAAATAAGGGATGAAAAATTTAAAACGTTAGTTACCTGTGGATCTGGGTGCTTGAAGTATCCATTTTGACGTGGGCAGCCTGGAGAGGGTTTTGGTTCCTCTGAAAATGATAAAGTGTAAATATCATTAAGATTATAAGATTATTATAAGATATTAAAGATTTGATATTAAATCAATGGAGTAGGAGAGATTTCTAATTAAAACTTCAAATTTTTTAAAGTAACAAACAATTAGTTGACCGAAATAGTTAGGTGAAGTTAGAAATAAATAAAAAAGTACGTCCATGTATGTCCATGCACAGTAATGTATGGAAATTGATACCTGGGGGCTTACTACCATCTTGTGGTTCAGACTTGTTTCAGAATAATATAGGAATAAGAATAGGGATCTATTATAGGGACGTCATGGTACGTAGATAAAACTGCAATATTGAAATAATACTGCTTTTAAACGATGGTAACAAACCCCCCTGTGCTGTATGGATTGTGAGACAAAAAGTTTCGGAAGATACTTACGTAATTCTTTTCTGTCTCCGCATTCTACATTTGACGGGATATCACAGAGCTCCTTGTTAGGGTTTTCATCTGCAAACACCAGGCCGTCTGGACAAAGTTTTGGTTCCGCTTCACCTAGAAATTCAAATATTTTTTTTTCAAATTTTGATATTTGCTCCTTGTTTTTCCGTGCTAAGAATTAAATACAACAGTCTAGTTTTGAAAGCTATCTCGTAAGAAGAAAGAAGAATCTCTCGTAAGAATTTCTGTAAGATTAGTTCAGCAATTGAATCAAATGGTCCTGAGGCAGAAACACGGAAAAGCTAATAGGAAATAGCACATTATAATTCTTTATTTTCCACGTAAGTATAATATTTTATAATAAATACATCAATTATTATATCCCATCCAAACTATTAAAACAGAACCAACAATGGTTAAGCTTACATAATGGATAAAAAAGTTAAACTTTTTTAACCTTAACCTTATAAAAATTCTTACAAAACGTTATGCAGTAGTGAATTTAAGGAATTTATTTTAATATGCAAGAATTCAATGCTAAGTCAAGACTTTATCTTTGCAAAAAATCTAACCTAGAACCAAATGATTGCAATATCACTATCAAGAGCAATGAACTAACTTTACATTATGTTATGACTATTTGCAAATGTTTTTATCACCCCCAGTTTCAACACTCCTAAATAATAAGAATTAAAAATTAATTAATCTAACTAATTAAGCAAATGCTAATCCTTGCTAAGCATTGCTAGACCTTGACAGCTCCTGCTAACATGAGTCAAAAAGTGTTCATTTTTAAATGAGACTACCTTTAGAGGTACCTTTAAAATTAGTCTCACAAAACAACAGCAACAGTCTCATGAATTTACCGATTGAGAACTATAAATGCAGAAATAAAACATTTTCAATAAACAGACTACATACGTAGATTACGAAGAATAATATATCATAATCAATGTAATTAATCTTATACACGGGTGGGAAATGCAACCGCGACCTCCAACCCAACAAGCGGATATGTGACCTCTGTGCCAGACAGACCACGGCACAACCATACTGAGTGGTAATAAAATATCTACATAATTTTAAGGCCCTTTTTTATTTGATGACAAGCCTTGACTGCCATTTCAGCTGATGGTGTGAAAAGGTTTATAGATGGAAAATTGCAGAATGAATGAAAAAGGCTAAAATGGCTGGCTTTGGAAAGGTGGTACATAATCCTCCTACCAACCCAGGCCAAAGCCAATTTTAAATAGCCAAAATACGAGTAATAGAATAGCGCCAGCCGGGAATCGAATCCGCTACCTCCCACATAATTAAACCAAAGCACTAACTATTGCGCCAGGGACGTCGCAAAAGTTTCATCAGTTTGATTCGATAAAGTGGATAAGCTGCTTTAACGAAAGTGTATTTCGAAATTATACTTAGCATAAAAATTGTAGATTTGATATTAATGGCCTAATATTTGTGCAATCACGTATAATATGAAGGTAAGTGACATTTGCGTGACACGTCGGCTAGAACACGTCGACCTTTCGACACACGATACTGACCTTTGCTGCATTTGTAATAAAGGTCGCATTGGTATGGGTCTGCGAAGAAGCCGGTCTTGTTAGGGCAGTCGAAGTCTTGCGCTGAAACTGTAGAAGACGTTTTTGTACACAATTACGTGATATACCACATATGGAATAAACAAAATGGGTTCCAGACAATAGGTATTATTAAAGAACAGTTTCATGCAGTCGGCTTCATAGTCTCGACCTATATGTAAATAAAAAGTATCCTGTCACAATAACGTTTAGAATAATAAGCAGCAGCCCAAGCACGGTAACTGCGACAAAGCCTTCTCGCGGATTTTTGATCGACAAAAAGTTGTAAAAGCTGCGAGAGAGGTGTGACGCACAAATCGTGCTCGGTCAGGTATAATCGGAAACAAAATACTCGTACTACGACGTAATTATAAAACCGGACTGTACATTCGTAAGAAACAACATCCTAAATAATTACAATTGCACATTTTATTAGTAGCTCTAGATTGAACTTCATCCATCATTTTAATTGATTAGTTCCTACCATTAGTGATTATTCGCTGTGCTAGTGAAACTTAGTCGATTTTATACCTAAACTAAATTTTAATCGATCGCCATTCGTTGTACAAACTTTTTGTAATCGATTGCGAAAATAAGGGAGCGGTTTTTTGGATTCAACTGCTTCTACCTTGAGGTACTAAATCATTTGTCGTCAATACGTTTCGTTTTATTCCTTTATGATTTTGGTAGTAGTAAAATTGATTATGCAAATATAACATGATTGACAAGAATTTGAAATGGTTTCATCACACTTTTTTTAATTAATCATTATTGTGAATATTTTATTATTATTATTATTATTAAACTCTTTATTTGCACCACACAAGAAAATACAAAAACAATGACAAAGGACAAATAATGAAAAAGGACAGGTACAAAAGGCGGCCTTATCGCTAAATAGCGATTTCTTCCAGGCAACCTTAAGATTAGGAAAACGCTAGGAAAATAGAAAGCAGGTGGCTCAAAATTATGCTACATAACAATACATAAACACCAATACACACAAATACATACACATACTATAATACATACATATACTACACATAATATAATACATAAATATTATACTCAAACTTAAATAAATATATATATATATATCTAAATAAGTACAAATAAATAATATATACATACGCATACATACGATAGAATTATATAAAATAAAATAAAGTCGTCTTCAATTTGAAAGGAAATATGTCTTTAGAGCATTTTTGAATGCGCCCAGCGATTTCGACTGTCTAATACTCAGAGGAAGTGCATTCCACAGTTCAATTGCCTGTACAGTAAAAGAATTTCTGTAAAATTTTGTTTTGTGTGTAGGCATTTTCAAGGTAAGAGTTCGACAAGACCTTATGTCTGATTGCACCCCAAGAAATTGAAACTTCTCCTTAAGGTAAGAAGGAGTTTTTAGGTGAAATAAAACACAGTACAGAAGAGAAAGAACATGCATATCCCGGCGACGGCGAATAGGGAGCCACTTGAGCTTTTGACGGAATTCGGAAACATGGTCATATTTGCGCAAGCCGAATATGAACCGAATAGCAATATTTTGAAGTCGCTCAAGCTTATTAAGTTGGTCCTGGGTCAAGTTAAGAAAGCTTGCATCCGCATAATCGAGAATAGAGAGAAGGAGAGATTGTGCCAACATAATCTTGGTAGGAATTGGCAAAAGATTGCGTAATCGACGTAACGAGCTCATAACAGCAAACGTTTTCCTGCTCATTTCCTTAACCTGCACAGACCAGGACAGTTCCGAATCCAAATGTATACCAAGATCTTTAACGGAGGCGCAGTATGGTATAGAAACGCCATCAAACATAATCGGAGAAATGCTTTGCCAGTCAACTCTAGAAATAAACCCAGGACTGCCAATAATAATTGTCTGAGATTTAGCAGGATTTACGCGAAGTCCATATTGTCTGCTCCACTCAGAAATTGCAGCTAGGTCGTTATTAATGGCGGAAATGGCTGAACTAAGATCTTCCAGAGTTGCAGACCGATAAATCTGGATATCGTCTGCATACATATGGTAGAGAGAAGAGATATACGGAGTGATAGAGTTAATGAAAATAGCAAATAGTAAAGGAGACAACACGCCACCCTGAGGTACCCCGGCCGTCACATCACACCACGACGAAAAGACCTCGTCAATTCGAATGCGCTGTCGACGACCATTGAGGTAACTCCGAAACCAATCAATCACCGACGGAGCTATGTTAAAAGAAGAACGCAACATACTCAGCAAAACGTCATAATCCACGGTATTAAATGCATTGCTAAAATCGAGCAACGTTAAAATTGTGAGCTGTTTATTGTCCATTGCCCATCGAATGTCGTCGGTAACCTTGACCAGCGCTGTAACCGTACTATGACCAGGACGAAATCCAGATTGCAATGGACTGAGAAGGCAATGTTTATTAAGGAACAGATTTAATTGTTGATAGACTAACTTCTCAAGAACTTTTGAAAGAAAGGGTAAAATAGAGATCGGACGAAAATCGTTTACAGATATTGGTTTAAGTTTTTTGGGAAGAGGAATAATTTGTGCATTCTTCCAAGCTTCAGGAAATTCACTGATACTAATAGAATAATTCAAAATGTGGGTAAGGATAGGGCATACAACATCAAGGATAGGAATAATCATATTACGGCTAATGCAGTCTGTACCGACAGCATTCGATGAAATAGACAATACGTTCTTCCTAACATCACATTCGGAGAATGACTCGAAAGTAAATGGTAAAAAGTCAGGAGTTGAAGATGATGAAAGAATACTAATAGTGCGCTGTTTTTCGCCACTATCAATTACATCGCAAGTAGAAAAGTGTTTATTAAGGAGTTCAATATTAATATTATTAGAAGGTTTGTGGGATGTTTTACCAACTCCAAGTGACTCAAGAAATTTCCATGTTTTAGCGGTATCGCTATTTTCGACTGACTTATGTATGTGGCGTCGTTGAGCGTCTCTACATAATGTATTACAGCGATTCCGAGCTTTGTGATACTTCAACCGATTGGCGTCGGAGTCATTTATTTTAAATTTATATTTGGCTGAATTCTTTTTATCCATTGATGTTTTTATCTCATCCGAAAGCCACGGAGCTGGTAAGTGTTTAATTTTAACTGGTCTTAAAGGAGCATGTGAATCGTAGAGTTGTGTCACCAAGGTATTGAAAATTTCAACTTTTTCATCAATCGAATCAACACCTTTGATGGCATCCCAATCTACTTGTCTAGCGTCATCGCAAAGGCAACCCCTGTCAATCCCTCCAAAATTACGCTGCAGAAGAATTCTCGATTTGGCTTTGGGAGGACGTATTTTGTAGGAGAGATAAATCAAGTCATGATAAGAAAATGCGTCAGCTGAACACTGTCCATGCTTATAGACGAGATCCGGAGAAGAGACCATGATTAAATCAAGAAGAGAGGGAGCACATCCTGGTGAGAAGTGTGTAGCAGAGAGGGGCATAACATGTAAGTTACAGGATTCCACTGTAGCTAAGAGTTTTTTACTTCGATAGTTATCTTTGAGTAAGCAAGTATTAAAATCTCCCATAATAATAGTTTGATTGTACGAGGGGATATTTTATGTATTGCGCAAATATTGCGTTTTAGACTTCTAAAGAACACACGAAATTTTTTGACATGAATAATAAATATATCGATCACGATTACCGAATTTGCCCCAATTCACGGTACTTACACACGAGCCGCGTAGAACAATTATGAGTTACAAAGTCTACTACCTTATACGTTTCGAAAATCCGATATGCCGTGACAGCATTCAATAGTTAAAATTACCCTTGCAAAACATACATTAAGAAATTATACTGAACATAAAGGACGTGGTGAAAGGAGGACGAGGTTCTCCTATTTTTAATAAAAGTGTGTTGAATTTTTTTTAAGACGGAACGACGAAGACCCGATAGCACTGCCACGAGGTCTAAACCAAATATATTTACTAAATTTTATTGACAGAACGAAAGTGTGTATTCAACCCCACTCTAGCCCTTAGCTTTTTTTAAATCAATTAATAGATCTTTATTCAAATTTGGTACGCTCTATATATTATACTAGTATGGCGCGTGGCTGCGCGGCCCGCTAAAGCGGACCGCGTATAGGGGCGCGTGGTCCACTGTCTACTTACTCGCTGTCCTACTATCCTGCCCCACGATTATGTAAGAATGGCCGATCAAATCGTCAAAGTTCGGCGTCAAAGTAAAATAAACCATAACAGCATTAAATTAGAGCTCAATTTCGAAACACGAAATTGAGCTCAAATTCAATGCTGTTATGGTTTATTTTACTTTGACGCCGAACTTTTACGATTAGATCGACAATTCTTACATAATCGGGCAGCTGGTTTACAGTCTACGTGCTCTGATCTGAACAACACACTGCTATGCTTGTGAGCACAGTGGAAGCGCCAGCACGCCAAGCGTCCGACGTAAAAGAAAATTCTCATAAAGGAAAAACATAAAACAAAGACCACCAACCCCCCGCCCCTCCCTTTTTGTTTGAGCAGCCCCTAAGTAGTTACCTATCTTTAATACCCTGACCGTGCTCCTCACCCATCATCTGAACCTTCGATCATCATCTCTCTCCATATTTTTTCTCCGAACCACTCGTCAAATGAGAATTCTTCCATAAAAACAAATCTTGAAAAGGAACTGTAGCCTTGCATAGTTCTACACTTGTAGCCTCTTCAATATTCGCCATACATTTTCTATGGAAAATAAATTCCGCCATCTTGAATTTTTTTTTCCTGTTCATCAAGTAGACCTTCATGTTCTGATCATCTTTTGCCAAGAAACCACTCTTCCATCTTTTATACTCTCCGTGATAGACATCGACGAAATTTGTATGGCGGCCATCTTAAATCCGCCATTTTGAATTTTTTTTCAGCTCACTGTCAATTGGATGAAGTTTCGAGTGACATTTGGTCGAGCACCCCCCACCTATCTTCAATACCCTTTTCTATGGAAAAATAATTTCCGCCATCTTGAACTTTTTTCCTGTTCATCAAGAAGACCTTCAGGTCCTGATCATCTTTTGCCGAGAAACCACTCTTCCATCTTTTATACTCTCCGAGATAGACACCGACGAAATTTGTATGGCGGCCATCTTAAATCCGCCATTTTGGAATTTTTTTCAGCTCACTGTCAATTGGATGAAGTTTCGAGTGACATTTGGTCGAGCACCCCCCACCTATCTTCGATACCCTGGCTGGTGCTCTTCATCCGTCTTCGAAATCCTCAATCATCAGCTCTCTCTGTATTTTTCCTCTTAATGAATTTTTGTCTTCTATACGAAACGATGAGTGAAAAAAAAAATGTTCATACAAAATTTTACAGGAGAGGTGATCAATGAGTCAGTCAGCACGAGCAGCTATATATATATTAATACTTTTTGGACTCAAATATCCCTTCAAAGCATTATACCAGATTCTCAAAATACCAGATTATTAATTAAATATAGGCTTCGTTAAAGGTTCCGTACACTATTAGTATTATTGGTTGGTAAAATGCTGCTAATAAATTAATTAAAAGTGAGGTTTTATGTCATTATGTTCAAACAGTGCAAGTTTGTAATTCAAAGTACAAAATAAAACCACAGAATAGGTAATAGTCTTCTGAGCAAATTATAACTCTCAGAAGATGTTATTGTCGATTACATCAGTCAAAATAAAGGCTAAGTATTTGAATTATATTATCAATGTGCTTTCACTGTGACATACCATTGTAGGTACTTCCGTATTCTTGAAAGTACTATTAACAATCCCTTAGAAGTCCTTAACATACTTGGTATAATTAATATACCAAGTATGATAAGGACGCTGAAAATTCCTGACAACATTATAATAACCCCCAAGACATAATAATAGCTAAACTATTACACAAACACAAACTTGATTTTATTTAAATGTGCATTATCGACTTGTGTCATTTGGCACCACTCATTGCAAATGTAAATTTGAAGAGAAAGCACTCTACTGTTACGTACATTGTCTTACACAACTTAAAAATGCAGTACTTAAAATTTATACGTATATCTCCACAAGTTATTTAATTCATTGACCGTTTTTCTTTTAAATGTTAATAATATAATTAACCTTCTTCCTCAAGCAGCTTAAAGATTTCCTACGTAAGGAAATACTATACATTACTGTCAATACGAAATGCCATGTTATAAAAACCCTTTTTACGAATTTACATCAAATTTTTGTCATTCCAATGGCAAAAAATTATGGAATGCAATAATTTTATGTCATCGATTTGCCCTCGTTTTTGTAACGAACGATAAAACGCTAGTTACCACAATCGGGATTTTTGCAAGCGTCCTTGAAATCAAGCTATTGCTTTCGTAATCCTTTGTAAAGGAATTGTTAATTTAATATTGAAAGGATAGTTTTACTTGGGTGTAATACCTGCATTTATAAGAAGGTATTACTGTAACCGCAGTTAAGCAATACGTGCTAGAGCTTTTACTTCGCTTAGCTTACGCGACACTCCACGAAGGTTTTTGTTACCTAAACTATGGTCACGAGTACAGTTACTTTAAAATTATAGCATAATTTAACTATCTTTTATCAAATTAAAACTAGTAACGAGATAAACTAAATTAATTGTCATAAACTTCGAAAATGAACATTATTTGAACAATTTATATTTCATTTATTATTTTCAGTAATTTAAATAGTTCATGCTTCTTTCCCGTAATTGACAACACTTTGTGGGTAAACTTATATAAAAAAATCCTTCATTTCAATATTTCTTTGAAATTAAACAAACTAAAAATATAATAGCAAATACCCTTAAATATTTACAGACCACTCTAGCAAAATAAATGTTGGTAGCACGTCCACTAACAGAAATTATATTTGAAACCGGAAGTAAAGATAGCGTATCTGAAACTGCTATTCTAAATTGTAAAAACTTAAGGTATATTTTTGGAAAATATTATTAATAATAAAAATAAAATATTTATATCATTTCATATAGTTTGGGTCTCAGACATTTTGGGGAAGAGACAAAATTACAAGACAAAGTAAATAGAGAAATATATGAGACTTACCAAAAGCGCACGCAGCGAGGATGATTAAACTTCTCATGTTGAACGAGCTTTTAAAAACTAAATTAAATTAAAAATATTCATATAATATATATGACCCGGGAACGCGTGCGGTGCCCGTCGAAGGTTGCTCGGTATTGCCGGTACAACGTTTTGTGGACGGCGCCTGCGCTATCTCATTACAAACCGTTCGTCAAAAAAGGTTGCTTTCCCCGAAACTCGTTGAATTGAGCTTTTGACATCACATATCTACGATTTTTATTATGCTTAAACATAAATAATTCTATCCTATTATGTAATTATTGCATTAGTTAATAATTGCTTTATCGCTAATATCAGAATTGCATAGTAATAATGTAGTTATTTAATTATTAAAATATTATGACTAGCTAATGTCAGTAATTTCATCTAGGTACTTTTCTTTGCAACTTTGAAGATTTTAATCATCCGAAGTTATTACCATAAAAGAGCTCTAAATCCATACTTCCATACTTCCATACTAATATTATAAACGCGAAAGTGTCTGTCTGTCCGTCTGTCTGTCTGTCTATCTGCTACGCTTTCACGGCCCATCTGCTCAACCGATTCTGATGAAATTTGGTACAGGGGTAGATTGTATCCCGGGGAAGGACATATGCTACTTTTTATCCCGGAAAATTAAAGAATTCCCGCGGGAACCAAACAAACCTCAATCCACGCGGACGAAGGTCGCGGGCATCATAAAAAAACCGGCCAAGTGCGAGTCGGACTCGCGCACCGAGGGTTCCGTACAGGTTTGTACGGAACCCTCGGTGCGCGAGTTATGAATTATTAAGTTAAGTTTTAAATTATTAAAAAAAAACTACTTACTAGATCTCGTTCAAACCAATTTTCGGTGGAATTTTGCATGGTAATATACATCATTATTTTTTTTAGTTTTATGATTCTCTTATTTTAGAAGTTACAGGGGGGGGGACACATTTTACCACTTTAGAAGTGTCTCTCGCGCAAACTATTCAGTTTAGAAAAAAATGACATTAGAAACCTCAATATTATTTTTGAAGACCTATCCATAGATACCCCACACGTATGGGTTTAATGAAAAAAATTTTTTTGAGTTTCAGTTCTAAGTATGGGGGGACCCCCAAAATTTATTATTTTTTTTCTATTTTTGTGTGAACATCTTAATGCGGTTCACAGAATACATCTACTTACCAAGTTTCAATAGTAAAGTTCTACTAGTACTAGTTTGGGAAAAAAGTGGCTGTGACATTCGGACGGACAGACAGACAGACATGACGAATCTATAAGGGTTCCATTTTTGCCAAATTTGGCTACGGAACCCTAAAAAGTACTCACTGTATTGGGTCGAATGTGTATCAATCTGTTATATAGAATCACTTTACTCTATATAACTGATGTAGACAGGAAAAATCACGCTGCACATAACTGTACAGAAAGATCGTGGGTACCTCGAAATATCAGAACTCAAGGTCAGTCCCATGGCGCGGTAGATCTGAGCTTTTAATGAGTTATTTTAACTTATTTTTCGTGTTGTGACTGAAAGAGTTTATAAAATGGCAGTCTGTTTTGTTTAGTTTTATAGCTGTTTTTGAGCTGCAAACATAGTTAAATATACGGCTCTCCAGCATAGAGTCGCTTTGTTTTGCCGGCTGCACCATATGATAAAAACTTTTGTTTTTAAGAACACTAGAAAGTTTTACGATTAAAATTCATGACAAGATCTCGTAGAGAAGAAATCCAAGTCATTGAACACAAGAACACAAGAAATTCTCATGTAAAAATGATCATTCACTTCTAAATACGATTAAAAGGGTCTTTTCACATTATGAGTGACATATATTTTGATAGTAGGATAGTAACAATAATATAACTGTGCAAGAAAAACATCACATGGCAGAGCAACAAAACGAAATGCATGCATACGGTGATACATTCAATGGAAGATTTCAAGACATTCCATAGGCAGTTCATTGCATGTTTTGGTTATTAATGACCTTATCAATCTCGGTGCCTACGATTTAATATGGAACGCGTCGGTTTAATGAGGCATCCTTATTACAATGATGATAAAGATGATAATAGAATAAATATTCACGTATGGTCTAACTTCCATTATTGTTTCTGTGAATGCACTAAGTAAGTTAACACAGCCGGAGTTTATATTTCCAATAAACCATTGAGATCCTTTGTATTCCGTTCTACATACGAGTAGCTCAGTTTATTAAGCGCTGTGCTATAGCGTTTTTTGCTCCACTTAGTAGGAAGTCTGATTTCAGAACGAAAGTCAATAAGTTCCACATTATCTTAATTCCCAGTTTCTAACTTCTAAGATCAATCAACGACTAATGACATATCAATGACATTAGAACCTCCATGAACTCTGCTAGGTGCTGCTACTTGTGCCAGATTAGTATTATGTATTAATTAATATTATTATAAATGCAAAAGTTTGTAGTCAGATCAGATCTTGGGTATAGTTGAGGACCTAGAGTGATATAGGCTGTTTTTATCCCGGAAAATCAAAGAGTTCCCGGGATATTAAAAACACAAGTTCACACAAAGAGAGTCGCGAGCATGTCTTTTAATAATTACTTATAGTTAATTTTACAGTTAGTTTTACAGGGTTATATACAAACGTCTGTCAAAGTTAGAAATAATATTAATGTATAAAAATAATTATGGTTGTTGTTTTGTTGTACCTGGAAGTCATTTTGTTATTCTAATATAAATTATGTCATTAAAATTATTATTCAGAAGCAGTTTTAACTAGTTTTGGTTTTCAATTGCGTTTCCTTATTGCTTAAGACTTAAAATTTAAATACCTGATGTACAAAAAGGCTTCTGGTGGGTATTCTTTTTTTACTATTTATTGCTAGACAATCCACGTGACTTCGTCCGGAAGGGTATCGGTTACGGAAACTTTGTGATTTTCCGGGGTTAAAAGTAGCCCATGTACCCGGTATGCAACCTATGTCTGTAATCAATTTTGTAAAATCTGATAAACAAATGGGCCGTGAAAATGACAGATAGACAGTATTTATTGGAGAAATGCCTTGCAAGATTTGGTCTTAAAGATCAATCTTTTAATAAGAGATCACAAAAATAATAATATGATGATATGTTTCTAAATCATTAAATACTGGACATAGACTTCGACAAAATGTATAGAAGGCATTTGGAACTCGGCTTATGATTGCTTTAAAATCATTCTGCTGATTTAAATTATATTTCTTAACATTTTTAAAAATCGCTTAAAAAGCCGGTGCAACAAGAATTCATCTACGCATAAGGAAGAGCTTTTATGCCTTCTGAAGGTTTTGAAAGGTTGACCTTGTCTTCGTTTTAGTGGTTTTTCATAAAATCTGTATATGTAAAGTGCTATCAATTTCTTGTAAAAAAATAATAACACTTTTGGATCTCTCTATTAAATTAAGTCAAGAGAATTTGTCTAAATATCATTTACCTGGTAATGCCCGCGACTTGATTTCAAGGTAAATTTAAATAGATTTGAAAAATCCCGTGAGATTTCTCAGATATTCCGAGGTAAAAAGTAGCTATTTCGATTCCTGGGATGCAACCTATCTTTGTGCTGTCGAAATCGGTTGAGCAGAGGGGCCGTGAAAGCGTAGCAGACAGACGCACTTTCGCATTTAATAATATTAGTATGGATTATGAATAAATTACTTTAAAAATATATATTAATATATATATAGCTGCTCGTGCTGACTGACTGACTGATTGATCACCTCTCCTGTAAAATTTTGTATGAAAAATTTTTTTTTTACTCATCGTTTCGTATAAAAGACAAAAATTCATTCGGAGGAAAAATACGGAGAGAGCTGATGATTGAGGATTGCGAAGACGGATGAAGAGCACCAGCCAGGGTATCGAAGATAGGTGGGGGGTGCTCGACCAAATGTCATTCGAAACTTCATCCGATTGACAGTGAGCTGAAAAAAAATTCAAAATGGCGGATTTAAGATGGCCGCCATACAAATTTCGTCGGTGTCTATCTCGGAGAGTATAAAAGATGGAAGAGTGGTTTCTCGGCAAAAGATGATCAGGACCTGAAGGTCTTCTTGATGAACAGGAAAAAAGTTCAAGATGGCGGAATTTATTTTTCCATAGAAAAGGGTATTGAAGATAGGTAGGGGTGCTCGACCAAATGTCACTCGAAACTTCATCCAATTGACAGTGAGCTGAAAAAAAAATTCAAAATGGCGGATTTAAGATGGCCGCCATACAAATTCCGTCGGTGTCTATCTCGGAGAGTATAAAAGATGGAAGAGTGGTTTCTTGGCAAAAGATGATCAGGACATGAGGGTCTACTTGATGAACAGGAAAAAAATTCAAGATGGCGGAATTTATTTTCCATAGAAAATGTATGGCGAATATTGAAGAGGCTACGGTTCCTTTTCAAGATTTGTTTTTATGCAAGAAATCTCATTTTGACGAATGGTTCGGAGAAAAAAATATGGAGAGAGATGATGATCGAAGGTTCGGATGATGGGTGAGGAGCACGGTCAGGGTATTAAAGATAGGTACCTACTTAGGGGCTGCTCAAACAAAAAGGGAGGGGCGGGGGGTTGGTGGTCTTTGTTTTATGTTTTTCCTTTATGAGAATTTTCTTTTACGTCGGACGCTTGGCGTGCTGGCGCTTCCACTGTGCTCACTAGCATAGCAGTGTGTTGTTCAGATCAGAACACGTAGACAGTAAACCAGCTGCCCGATTATGTAAGAATTGTCGATCAAATCGTAAAAGTTCGGCGTCAAAGTAAAATAAACCATAACAGCATTGAATTAGAGCTCAATTTCGTGTTTCGAAATTGAGCTCTAATTTAATGCTGTTATGGTTTATTTTACTTTGACGCCGAACTTTGACGATTTGATCGGCCATTCTTACATAATCGGGGGGCAGGATAGTAGGACAGCGAGTAAGTAGACAGTGGACCACGCGGTCCACAACGCGGTCCGCTGTAGCGGGCCGCGCAACCACGCGCCATACTAGTTAATATATATATAGCTGCTCGTGCTGACTGACTGACTGATTGATCACCTCTCCTGTAAAATTTTGTATGAAAAATTATTTTTTCACTCATCGTTTCGTATAAAAGACAAAAATTCATTCGGAGGAAAAATACGGAGAGAGCTGATGATTGAGGATTTCGAAGACGGATAAAGAGCAGAGCCAGGGTATCGAAGATAGGTGGGGGGTGCTCGACCAAATGTCACTCGAAACTTCATCCGATTGACAGTGAGCTGAAAAAAATTTCAAAATGGCGGATTTAAGATGGCCGCCATACAAATTTCGTCGGTGTCTATCTCGGAGAGTATCAGAGATGGAAGAGTGGTTTCTTGGCAAAAGATGATCAGGACATGAAGGTCTACTTGATGAACAGGAAAAAAATTCAAGATGGCGGAATTTATTTTTCCATAGAAAAGGGTAATGAAGATAGGTGGGTGGTGCTCGACCAAATGTCACTCGAAACTTCATCCAATTGACAGTGAGCTGAAAAAAAAATGGCAGATTTAAGATGGCTGCCATACAAATTCCGTCGGTGTCTATCTCGGAGAGTATAAAAGATGGAAGAGTGGTTTCAAGAAACCAAGCAAGGCAAAAGATGATCAGAACATGGAGGTCTACTTGATGAACAGGAAAAAAATTCAAGATGGCGGAATTTATTTTTCCATAGAAAATATATGGCGAATTTTGAAGAGGCTACAAGTGTAGAACTATGCAAGACTACGGTTCCTTTTCAAGATTTGTTTTTGTGGAAGAAATCTCATTTTGACGAATGGTTCGGAGAAAAAAATATGGAGAGATGATGATCGAAGGTTCGGATAATGGGTGAGGAGCACGGTCAGGGTATTAAAGATAGGTACCTACTTAGGGGCTGCTCAAACAAAAAGGGAGGGGCGGGGGGTTGATGGTCTTTGTTTTATGTTTTTCCTTTATGAGAATTTTCTTTTACGTCGGACGCTTGGCATGCTGGCGCTTCCACTGTGCTCACTGCTCACTAGCATAGCAGTGTGTTGTTCAGATCAGAACACGTAGACAGTAAACCAGCTGCCCGATTATGTAAGAATTGTCGATCAAATCTAAAAGTTCGGCGTCAAAGTAAAATAAACCATAACAGCATTGAATTAGAGCTCAATTTCGTGTTTCGAAATTGAGCTCTAATTTAATGCTGTTATGGTTTATTTTACTTTGACGCCGAACTTTGACGATTTGATCGGCCATTCTTACATAATCGGGGGGCAGGATAGTAGGACAGCGAGTAAGTAGACAGTGGACCACGCGCTCCACTACGCGGTCCGCTTTAGCGGGCCGCGCAGCCACGCACCATACTAGTATATTATATATATATATACTTACTTGATACTGATATAAATAGATTGCATAACTTATTAACAGGTAAGATATATAGTGAGGCCGATTTTTATTATAAAGAAATGATAATAAAATAATTATAGGTTGCTAAAAATTTAATAACGATGTTGCGATTTTTGGAACTCCATAATTTACTAATTATGGAGTTCCAAAAATTCCAGTCCAATATATTGCGTTATACTTTTCAAAATGTCTTGCATAAATAGTTGCTACGAAAAAGAAAGTGCATAATGAACAAATAAAAATTGAAGGAGGTATATGTGTTGCACAATACCAAGTATTTCATTATTTAAATAAGCTCTGTGTGCTATAAGAATAACGAATTTTATAAGTTTTTCGCACTATGTGACGTAGTAGCTTTCTTTTGTTGCGAAATTATTGTTTTTTCAGTATATATAAATGACTAAGCTGAATAAATAATGGTTAGGAGTGGACTTAGTTATTGAGGTTTCTGTTACTGGATTTCGATTTGTTATTTTTTCCTGCGATGCGTAGATTTCATTGTTCTAAAAATCCGTGGAAATTCTCAAAAAAGTGGAAAAAAATATCTGTCTTCTAGACTGATAATTTTTGAAGGTAGGTAAGAAGGTATTCCTTTGCTAGATTTTGGTTGCCGTGCTATAGATTTAATGGTCGAGGCAAAAAAACATCAGAGACACTCATGGAGCCAATTAAGTAAGTTTGATTTTTAATAACAATCGATCTCTAATAGGTATATTAATGCCCACGCGCCGCCAATCCCTACAGGAATTAGACATCTGCGCATCAGGCATACTCGTAGCATCAGGAATATATTACAGTACACAAGTGTGAGTGCAAACAGAGGTATACCTACTCTCCATTCCCATACTCTCATAGCCTACAAGACAGCTGAATCAGGCAATCGAGCTTTATAAAAAACACTGAAAAGACGCCGGGCAGAATATCGTAGATTTCTTTTATCTTATTTTATATTTAAACGAATTCTATAAAAAATTTACAACGACTAAGTACCTATTATGTAGATATTACCGTCTGATATCACCAAATTAAGCAACTTAGTAACAATTAAGGTTGAGTAATCGAAAGCCAGCCACGAACTGGTCTTAGGCTTAGTGTATAAGAAATTATTTATCCTTGAAAACTAGATGACGTAAGATTCTGGTATACTTTAACTGGGTTACATTATGGGGCATTTAGAGAATGATACTTGAATGGAAATTTTGTTGGAGGTGGGTAGTCAATTTCCTATCACTTGCTTGAATAAAAAAATCTTGAGCAAACCTGTGTGTCTAAGACTTCTCGATAGTATTCTTAAAGAAGCATGGAGTCTTTCAATCCGTACTTGGCCAGCGTGGTAGGTTATGACCAAACCCCTTCTGAGAGGAAACATATTATATTACTAGCGATCCGCCCCGGCTTCGCACGGGTAGCACTAATAATCCTAATCTATATAATATAAACTATCCTATCTCTCAAGTTAGATCGAACTGCACATGGTGTGCGAATTTTATTATAATCGGTTAAGTGGTTTAGAAGTCCATTGAGGACAAACATTGTGACACGAGATTTATATATATATAGATATTATACTAGCTACTGCCCGCGACTTCGTCCGCGTGGTTTAAGTTTTTTTCCCCACAGGCCACTCCTTAATTTTCTGGTTTAAAAAGTTATAGCCTGTCACTCTCGTGGTCCTCAACTATACTCATGCAATCACGTTGATCCGTTGCTCTGTTGCGGCGTGATTGAAGGACAAACTCTATATTTCACCCCTTTGGGGGTCGAATTTTCAGAAATGGTGAAACACGTACTCTTGCATATCTAACTGAAAGCCCAAATGCTAAGTTTCATGGCTATAACTTGAGAAATGAAGGACTTTCATACAAACTTTCAACCCCTATTTCACCCTCTTAGCGGTGGAATTTTCAAAAATCCTTTCTTAGCGGATGCCTACATCATAATAGCTATCTGGGTGCAAAATTTCAGCCCGATCCGACCAGTGGTTAGAGCTGTGCGTTGATAGATCAGTCAGTCAGTCAGTCACCTTTGCCTTTTATATATTTAGATTAGTGAGTCGGCAATGGGTTGAAATGATGATGGATGATGATGACTTGAATGGAACTTAGTTCAAAACTATGGATGACAGATCAAAAATATCGTTGTACGTAAACAATATTACCTATATTTTTTGATAACAATTTATGAAATGAGCTTGTAGTATAATAAATGCCGATTACCTACTCTACGGCATCTGCAATAACCAGGCGACGGAAATTTCCACAGTATCAATAAAAAAAACGATGACTAATGGCAGGTGTGGTATGTAGTAAACAAAAATCTTCTTATTGCAAAATAGCTACTGGTTTTAAGGTTGCGTTTTATATCCCTGTAGGTTCATCAGCCGATAGTTAGCTTAAAAGAAGTAAACCTGGCATCTGTTCTCCTAAAATTATTCCTGAAACTCATGATAGGGCCTAGAATTCTTTAATTTCTTATAAAATCTGTCCCCGTTGTCTAGTAAGGGTAGAAGATGGGAAAACTTTTCACCTAGTGCAGTTTGGAGAAGAGTAGGTGATGATATTTATAATATTGCGGAAACTAAACTATACGCCAAAGAAAATAATGGTAAGTTCACACCGGTAGTACACGTCGCGCATGAATGTAAATAGGCAGTGGTACGCGTCATGCAAAGACAAAAGTACTGACTTATGACCAATGAAAGAAGATATTGGTCGACGTTGGTCATGAGTGTGATCGGGACCATATTATTATGAGCCGTTACTAGCCACATGTTTTTTTGTAGAGAAGCGCGGCATTGACGCTATTATAACTTGCTACGAACGGCAAATAGTAGCAGTCTGCGTTTGTAGACAGTATGAAACAAGGTATTGGTCCGTATATTATCAATGTTACCGGATATGTTTGTAATCCTTTGTTGTATAAATTTTCTAAGAAATGTTTACCTACTGCTGCCAAAGATCGGAAGGAAATGTGTGTAATAAATCTAATTACACACATTACCTAGACAACAATTTCTGGGTGGTTAAAAAATATTTAACCACGAATAACAATGGAAGACGTTTACCTCCTGGATACATGCGCCATGCAATGGCTTGGAATGACGATGACTATATTTTGAATATGGGTTCGCACGTCATTGAGAACATTTCATAGTCATAGTCATAGTCACACACTGACATAAAGTTTACATTAGTACATGTCCACTGTTAGGTCTAAAGCAGGGCGTTGGCTAGCCGCGCTGTATTTATAATAAAATTCTAACTACAAAATTTAGCTGCAACAGCTGATGCATGATCATAAAATGCACTACTTAAGTGTCACATTGCGATGTATTCCGCTTTACCGCAACGAATTAATCAGACAAAGGAGTTGGCCTTGCGTGCATGTATTGTATCACGATTTCGCCTATTTTAGACAAACTTACGATATAAACACGGAAAGCAGGTTTTTTCGGAATGTTGACATGTTCAAACTTTTAATTGAGGAGATAAGTTGAAAGTAAAAATTGTACTTACAATATCGCTAGGAATGGTGCTTCATGCTATATTGCAATTTTTACCTGTGTTATTTTGCCCCGTTGCATTGCCTGATTAGGTCAGGTTGCGATTAGTTGATTAGTTCAATCTTAAAAAATCCATTATGGGCATCCATAATTAGTCAGGTACTTATATTCTTTCCTTCTTTTTATCCTTGTAATAGCACACACGTATTCTTCACATTACAGTGAAGCACCATAGAGTAGGTGAAGCACACAACTTGAAAAGGGATTGTAATATTTTATCTACAATCACTTTTGATAACGTTAAGAGATTGATTAATTATAAACGTCAAGCATGACACAGTTGCTTAATTCATCATGTTCATCTCAGTCCAGATTGTGTAAAATAAGTTATTATATAACTGAATATAATTTTGATAATGTCTTATTTTGATAACTATAACACATGCGTGTTATAGTTACAGTTATTAATGAATACATAAATATAATAATGTCAAAGTCTTACTACTTAGTACTTATATACATACACAAATAGTTGGAGAGTGGAACCTTTTTTTAGGGTTCCGTACCCAAAGGGTAAAAACGGGACCATATTACTAAGACTCCGCTGTCTGTCTGTCTGTCTGTCTGTCTGTCTGTCTGTCTCCAGGCTGTATCTCATAAACCGTGATAGCTAGAAAGCTGAAATTTTCACAAATGATGTATTTCCGTTGCCGCTATAACAACAAATACTAAAAATTAAAAAAAATATATATATTAAGGGGGGTCCCCATACAATAAACGTGTTTTTTCGTATTTTTTTGCTCAATATTAAAAACGGTAACAGGTAGACGGTTCAAATTTTCACAGAATATTAACTTGTATATTACCTTTCAAAATAAATAATTAAATATCAATAAAGTAAATATTAAAGGGGGGCTCCCATACAACAAACGTAATTTTTATTTTTAATACGTTTTAAATCGTAAAACTTACTACAGGTTTGTACGGAACCCTCGGTGCGCGAGTCCGACTTGCATTTGGCCGGTTTTTTTAAAGTTATAAGCTTAATGAAGAATCATATTGTTATGTGATCATTATAAATTTACGAGTAGATTTAGAAAAAAATTAACACCTGTTTATGCTATTGTTTGTTTAATAAAAAAGTTAATCTTTAATAATTCAAGTTATTTACCAGAAAAATACCATCTTCGGTAACTATTAAAAATAATAAGCGGTGCATAATACCTAAATGCACTCTGTTAGGAAAATTGACTATTTAATTTGTGAGATCGTAAATTTTCGTAAATGGTGCAATTATATTATTAATTTAGTAAATCAACCAACCACGTAATGCGTTCAAATTAAGGTGTTACTAGTTTTTAATAATAATTGTCTTTAATTTCTCTATAAGAATAACAACAGACTTTAAACCTGTTTAATTGGTTAACTTTGGCATGAAAGTGGGCGAATACAGATACGCAGTGTCGATTAGATGTAAAATAGATATTACTCATTGTCTAGACCCGTAGTGGTATTGTTTATGTAATATAATTTCTATTGTATTGTTGTCTGATTGTACATTAAACACTCAGCGGTGGCCAAGGCTAGGTACAAACTATTTTTTTCTCAAACTTAGTTGATATAACTACTTTATAAATTGAAGATATAATAAAATATTGTCTGTGGTGCTGACGACGTAGTCTCATTTTTTTAAATACAAAAAAAGTTTTTTCTAAATATTGAAAACAATACAACTTAACTTAAAGCTAGCTAGCCTAACCTAATTAATATACTCGTATAAATCATGCCCGCGTGGCAAGAATGCTGGCGTCATTTCCGCGCTGGACTGCCAGGCTGATTAAAATTAAAATTAAATTAGAAGTTGTTTTTAAAGGGCTTTAATATTTATATTTTATTTTTATTTATTTATTTTGGCAACAAACAGTCATTACTTACATAAATAATTAAATGGTTATAGGATGTTAAAAGGAATAGTCGACAAACAGTGCCGAAAAGTTTCTAAAGTAGAGATAAGTCACATTTAAATTTACAGATTGAGCAGAACAGAAAACAAAGTTTGAATTACGACAATAGAATTAGAACAATAGAACAGCATTTTTGACATAATATAATACTAAGGCATACAATCTTCTTCTTCTTTCTTGTTGATGCGGCTTTGCAGGGCTCTGTAACGAGACCCGGTATCACTTTGACCGTTGCCGATCTATTGTGATCGCCACTATCTAAAGTTCCTGACCAATACTACATGCTGCTAGGAACAGCAACAACTTTTTGGCCGGGATATTCTTTGCCTCCTCCGGTTCCACTAGGTGCTTCCCAAGGAGGAGGCTCCGTTTATGCATTAAAGCGGGGCAGTTGCAGATAATGTGCAAAGGCGTTTCTACAGCCTCACGGCAGAGCCTGCACACATCTGTGTCACGGAGCCTAAGGTTGAACATATGTCTGTTCAGCCCACAGTGCCCCGTCAGTGCCCGCGCTAATATGCATAAGTTTTTCCTGCTAAGCGCCAGTGCCGCTGAGGCAGCCTTCTTGTTGAAGGATTTTACTAGCGCTTTAGAGTGATTCATTCCTGGTAGTGCTCGCCAGCGAATCAATGTATCGTAATAGCAATAGGTCAACAGGGTAAGGTTGGCTAGGCTCCTAGGTATGCCGCACACAGGCTCAGGTCCAGTTTGCCGCTCCCTAGCTCCTAGCCTTGCGAGTTCGTCGACCTTTTCGTTGCCGTCAATACCCGCATGCCCTGGGACCCAACGGAGGATCACCTTATTTCCGTTGGCTAAGGTGTTCAATAATTGCCAGCAGTTTTCAACCAGCCTCGAGTTGAAGACCACCGAGGACAAGGCTGAAAGAGCTGCTTGGCTATCCGAATGGATATAAATTGTTTTATTGACGGTGTTGCTTTGCAGAAGGGTTTCCACACATACAATTATGGCATACACCTCCGCCTGGAATATAGAGGCATAGTTCCCAAGGTTCCGATGTAGTCGCACCTTGGGGCGCTCTCCATAAACTCCACAGCCCACGTCACTGCCTGACTTGGATCCATCGGTAAACCACTTTTGGCTGCCCGGTCTCCAAGTCATTTGGTTTTTCAACCATTTATCCCTTTCGGGAATTTCCACGGAGTAGTAACTCTGGAAGTGATATTTTGGGATCATGCTGTCTGACGGCATCCCCAAAATAGGTATCTCACGCACTGAGTCCAGGAGAGATCTCATTGCCTGTGATAGCCAGTTAACCTCTCTCCGGCTGACGATCCTGTACATGCTGACCTTCGCCTCCTTTTCCAGATAAATGTGAAGGGGCGGCAGGTTCAGTAAAGCGTCCAGGGCAGCTCCTGGAGAGGTGCTCATGGCTCCTGTAATAAGCAGACCAGCAGTTCTTTGAATGCTGTTTAGCTTGCTTTGTGTAGTCTTCTGAGTCGTTTTTCTACTCCAGACCACGGAGGCGTACGATAGTGTCGGCCTCACAATGGCGGTGTAGAGCCAGAGGGCTATTTTGGGTTTGATTCCCCATCTAGCCCCCGCTAGCCGACTGCAGATACCAAGGGCTTGTTTTGCCTTACTGGTAATACCTTTCACATGAGGGTTCCATGTAAGTTTTTGGTCCAGGGTTACCCCTAGATACCTTACCTCAGATGAGAAGGGTATTTCTTTACCATTCAACCGCAAATAATATTTGTATTGTATGCCTTCAAAGGCATACAATACAAATATTATAATTATATACCTAGTGTTAACAATTTTGCAATATAGTCACAATGAGTACCAAGAATATTACAATTAAGTACACATGATTATATAAGTTTTTTAATACATGCAGTTTTAATTCCTTTTAGTGAGCTACAAAGTAGATCTAGATCAGAGAACTCCTTGTTATATAGGGTAGTCGAACGAACAGTTGCGTGTGTAGTTTTTATGTAGAATAGGGGGCGAGAATACATTTATTTTGTGGAAATGGGCTCACAGAATGGAAATCACAGATGGGCTGTGAAAGCGTAGCAGACAGACAGATAGACACACTTTCGCATTTATATGTACCCTTATGATATGATAATCTATTTTGTAAGATTCATATTTTTGTGAAAAAAACATCACTTACCTAGAGATAAACTCTCCTTTATAATTATCATATAGTAGGTACTCACTCATAATCCTTTAATGCTTTATCAATCTTATAATGAGTCACGAAGTCAGTACCTACCTATAAGTAGGTACTTACATCGTAACATAAGGTGACAGATGGTGAGTAAGCTCATCTCCTTCCGCATATTAGTATCAGGACTTTTCTTAACATTGTATAAGTTTGAGTTTATGTTAAGCAAGATGTAAGCAAGTGTGGTTTGCTTGCTCATGTCACCTGGGGCACCGTATACACAAGGCCTCAAATGAAGATAAAGATTCAATCATGATAATGGTATGATGTTAACAAGAATTAACAAAGCGGAGGAATGCGGTCTGTAACTGTGTTCGTATTTGTATTTCAAAAACAAAAGTCATTGTTATGCGAGTCTTATGAAAGTTTATGTCTTTGACACAGATGCATATAAATAGGCGGTTAAAAATAATGCATGTATTATTTTGTACTATGACTGACTAGAACACTGAAAATTTGGTTCCGAGTGTGAGGCCGCGTGTACCAATATGTCATTAGCATAGGTAGGCGGTTGAATTGCAGTACTCTCATTGAATTGTAACTCTCTACTCAAAAAGAAAACTTTCAATAGACCGACTTTCCTGGCGCAGTGTTGAGTGCTGTTGTTTTAACACGAGAGGTCTTGGGTTCTGAATTTTCTCTGGTCTGGCCTGGTGGGAGGCTGCTGCCGTGGCTAGTTACCAGCCTACCGACAAAGACGTACGGTCGAGCGATTTAGCGTTCCGTTATGATGTCATGTAGAAACCGACAAGGGTTAATATAACTGCCATACTCCCAACAGGTTAGCCCGCTACCATCTTAGACTGCATCATCACTTATCATCAGATGAGATCGCTACTAACTAACTACCGGGCTAACTAAAAAAAGACCGAAAATTTGAAATGGCCAGTATATTTTTTTATAAAATCAGGGTAGTCCGAACGGGGTTTGTTTAATTACTAGTTTATGACCGGCATGCGTGGCGATGTCTCTTTGTTTGTACGTTGATGATATAATAAATTATAAAAAAAAAAATCGCTCATGTACCAAAATCAACTGTAACAGAGTGGAAACAATATTGGTACCGAACAAACATACAAACATATTATTTATAATTATTATACTATACTAGATGATGGCTACAACTTCATACACGTGGATTTAGGTTTTCCATAATTTCCGTGGGAACTCTTTGATTTTCCGGGATAAAAAAGACTTCTGTCCTTACCCGGGATGCAAGCTATCTCTGTACAAAAAATTTTACCTAGTTTTTAGTAGCAGACATGGTCAGGAACGCGAGCGCGTTGAAGTCTTTATTATGGCGCGAAAAAAAGCATACCTTGGAGGTATGCTTTATGTTAGCGTTTAAATTATTATTATAGATATTAAATAAACCTCGTTTTGGTCTTCAACGTTTTTTGAAATCAACCTTCTCTTCTCGTTTTTTTATATAATTTCAAGGATGCATTTCAAGTGGCATGCGACCTTGTAAATCGAAGCTTGCGTGTTTCTGTAATGAGGCTATTATCATTAAGCTTTATACGGATAATACTTTCGATCATTTGTTAACTACTATCTGACGAGGCTATAATGAGCGAACCATAAATGTAATGTATGAACAGCAATGTTGTATTGCAAATTGTAATGCAACATTGCGTATTCTCTTGAAATGACTTCTATGATAACTTGTCTCACAAAGAAAGTTTTACTCAAATTAATGGGTTGGGATGGAACTTTGCTGCATTTACGTTACTATGCAAGTACAGAAACAAATTTTGAATATCTTTACTTAAGTTTTTTGAGATAAATCCCCGTTTTTTCAAATTTTACTCGAGAAAAGCCAGATCAGCTGTTTCCTATAATTTTCTATAAAAGTTTATACAGTCCTTAGATATACTCGTAGCTAGATAAATTCCATTAAAATAAATACCGACTATTATCTAGATTGGTTATGTTAACTTACGTCTTTTTCGTTGTAATCAACGTTCTTGGAATTCAAGCGCCTATTTGATCAAATACTAATTTCGCAATATCTAAATCATTTATATCCACATACTTTATGATAACAACTAAAATCTTGTAATGGTTTGTAGTCATACTTTTATTTTCGTACGATAACTGGGTGCTAACAAAACGCAGTGATGCAGAACTGTGTTATTTGATGAGGTCATTCAACTTATTCTTGTAGCTTTTCAAGAGTGTGACAAAGAGTTATTGGTTTGGGTATCTTAATATACTTCGGATGTTAGCATAATGCTAAGTAATGCATAAGTATACCCTTGATAACCGAAGTAATGGATCCATACTAATATTATAAATGCGAAAGTGTATCTGCCTGTCTTTTCAACCGATTTTGATGAAATTTGGTATAGAGATAGGATGCATCCCGGGGAAGGACGTAGTTTAAGTTATTAAAATTAATCCATGCGGACGAAGTCGCGTGCATCATCTTGCATGAAATATATAAGTAGCTTAAGTCTACTTCGCCCGTGTGGATGATTTTGGAATCTCTTTAATTTTCCGAAAAAAAGTAGCATAATATGTCACTCTCCAGTTTTTTTATTGTACCCAAGTAAGAAAAGTAGATCTGTTGCTCTGCTGCAGTATGATTGAAAGACAAACAAACCCTTTCACATTGGTAGGACATTAAACACCAAAGATTTCCTAAAAAACTTTTTTACCAATTTATTTCAAACTACAAAGACGTTTAAAAGAAAATTGTAAAGAACTATTTCATAGATATGGGACTTATTTCGACTGATTTTTATCGCCAATGGTGTTGGGTTTATCCATTATTTTCAAACATTTTCAGTGATAGGTTAAAGTAAAGTAAAGTACACTTCTTTTTTTATTTATCTTAACGTATATTAACTTATCAAGTCTTAGGTGTAACTAATTTATCTATTATTAGCTTAAGATCTCTGCTTGGGTCCTGGCGCTGCCTCTTCGGCGTCCTTGTACCACTCCTCGCTGAAATTAAATGATTTTATTAGTAAAAAAAGGAATGGCTTGGAACTGACTCACTCACCAAGTCATCAAACCCGCTTCGCCCGGCTTAAACCCTTGGAATGTCTAGACATTTGAAATTTTGCATGCCACATACTCACGAGAGTGAAGTTATTGGCAGTAGCTAGTAATAATAAATAGTTAAAGTGTTTAAGAACTGTTTTACTTAATCTTTAAATAGTTTAATAGGATATGATGGTATAAGTGGTTAGACACTGTAATACTTTTAAAATATTTAAGTTGATACAGTTATTATTTGTGTTTCAAATCATAAACAGTTTCAGGTGAAATTCAGAATATATGCTTTACCATCCTTGACTGGTCACCTTGTCTTAGTTGAAATTATATTGGAAATATCTATACGTATATTATTTCTAAATCCTATAATTTTCTTAACAGGAGGCAATTAAGTCGGGAACTCACCATCCGCGTACGTTCTCAGGTGCATCACACCTCTCGGTTTCCTCATTGTAGACCTCTCCGACTTGGCAGCCAAGATCACGGGGCTCAACACCGTTCAAGCACACGTAGAAACGTTGGCAGTCATTAGGGTGGGGGAACTTGGGGTGAGCGACTACCTGGCCCTGGGGATCGGTCTTCTGATCCTTGGGGCACTCGAAACCATCCTTGGTCTTTTCTGTAAGCAAAGAAAAACTTTATTTAGCAATCATTTATCTAATGACACGGACATGTAACATGGACCCTAAAGTTTTGTATGAGTTGACAGCTGTTTAGACATGTACGAAAAAAACTGTTGTGAATCCGTAAAAATGTTTGATTTTTGTAGCCAACATCATATAAATACACAGTGCTTCCCAAACTTTAAAAAAGATCGTAAGTTGAACTCAACAGCTGTTAGAAAGTCTGTTTCAATTGTATAACCTCCAAAAGTAAATAAAGGCATTCCTACATTGCATAAAGATTCACAGTAAAACGCATTTGCAAAGGTTACGAAATACATAAATAGTGAATCATTTAGATGTATTGGAACAGTAAATGCTACACGGAGAAGGGCATCATTGGTCACAAATAACTATAAGGTTTTGTCTAGTATAATAATTATTTTTTACAAAAATAAAATCAGTTATTTTAGGTAAAATAGGTTAGGTAACTAGATCCATAAATTCATCGTGTGTAAGTTTCAAGTCAAAAACCTCCCTTACTTCTATCAGCTTGTGATTACTTAATTAAAAATAACTCTGTGATGAACAACCGTGATTTTCCAACAAATTTACAATCAAACTTATGGTAAAAAGTCAAAGCATAGAGTCAAGGCTTTTTGACTTTGCTAGAACAAGTAGTCCTTTACTTTGATTAATATAATTTATCCGTGCAAGTGATCGGCAAAGTGAGAGGCTAAACGTAAATGCTCACAGAATTTATTGGATCGTGTCGTATCAATTTGCTTTAGTTCTGAACTTTTGCTGTGAGATTAATGATTGCTTTGCTATAATTTTAATCAAGATTAAATCAGACTAGATAATCTTTGTATAATTTTATAGTAGGCAATAAGGGTGGGTACCCTTTGGTGATGTTGCCACTAAACTAATACAGGGGTGATAAACAACAAGAGGTCAAGAGGTGGATAAACATGCTTCCTAAAAAGCAAGTTATGTATCGGCAGATCCTCTGATGCTGCAAGTCTACTATTAACATCAGCCAGCTACTTCAAATTAATAAAATGTGTACCAACTTTCTTGGGCATTGCATCCTTGTCTGCCAGCAGCCGTGGGCCAGATGCAGGTTCCGGAGTATTCGTCGAAGTGAAGACCAGCGGTACACTTGACTTCGACTATAGCACCATCGATACAGTTAAAGAATATGTTGCACACAGCGGGGTCAGGGTGAGCAAAGAAGCCGTTTTTGCGAGGGCATCCTTCGGCAGCCTGTGCGGGTTCTGTGGACAAATAATATATAATACGATATTTGTGAATAATTAAATAAGTATATAAATAATTTACGATATTTGTTAGATGGTGATAATAAAAAAAGTGATTTTGTTGTGGGCTCTTCTCAGACCAGGGCGCGTTTGGAACCCTCGTAGCTTTAGTTTTAAGATACCGTAAATTATTATCACCATCATATTATTTATGTACCTAACTGGAGGTCAATAACTGTACATTGTACCTAAATTGAATTAATATATTTTGACTTTGACTTTGAAATAAATGGTTAAACTTGGATCATTGAAACGTATTAACTAAACATTCAAAACAAATCGTATATTACGTACGAAAGTAATAATTATGTATTGAGTAGAAAGTAATAATTATTCACACTAAATGGTGAGATTATAGATAATAAGTAGTGTAAGATAACGAAATACTTCGCAGTATAATTTGGGTATGGGCTAAAACATCGAAAGGAAACGATGAAAAGGTCGAAAAGGAAAAATATTGCATCTTATTGCAATATTTTTTTAAAATAAAATGTAAAATACAAGATCATTACGAAAAACATCAAGGCAAACGAAGAAACAACTTTTATGAAATTGTATTATTCATAAAAACTTATCAGTTGCATCATCTTAAATTCGATATCACTTTCAGAATAGAAATGGGGATAAAGACATACAGAAATGTTGACAGCCTTGAAAGAACAGGCTGCGATGTATGAGGTCGTATTTCTGAGTATCCATACGGAGCTAATAAGCCGGAAGTTAAGGTATATTTTCTAGACGACAAGAGTTACTGTGCGCCGATCACTATTTTTATATTGTTCCGTTCTCTACCAACTCGCCTTGGTTCAACGAGTTATTTGTCCGGTATCGAATTCCTTTCACGTCCCATTAAAATGCCGGCAGACATACGATATCTGCAACATTATCATGACGAATGGTACTACGCGAAAGGACTGAGCAAGGCATTCACACCACGTGGTGTCTTTTGCAAATTCCTCGGATTTAATGATACAAATCTTGCAACAAAAAAAATCTGCTCGTCTTTAAATAGAATCGTGACGACACTGTGCAATAAGTCTAAGCCCGTTCTCCAGGTATTCTTAACCAGTACTTAAGTTTCTCGTTGGAAATTTGTTTTAGTACAATAATAGATAGTGCGTAATACTAAATCAATATTATACAATATGAACCTACCACCTACCTAGTCTTACGTGACAATCTCGACTAATTGGCCTAGAAAATCACCAGGGTGTGACCTAGGTGGTCAAAGGTGGACAGGACACTTTCATTTCTGGCATCGTTGCGTTAAATGACCTTCATAAATAATTTGCTCAACATAATATTAGCATTCCGATTGTATTAGTGTATAATTATGTAGAATAAGTTTCTGATATTAAAATATGAAAAAGTTACTTAAAATTGAAAAGATATTTAAACAACAGATAAATTAGAATAAGTTAATTTTAAAAATTATTATTACATTAATATGATTGTATATACCTAGTGTCAAAGATGCAAAAAATCTATTAGATTTGTTGTTTATTCGTAATAAGGTGCAAGTAATGCTCAAGTTTTTTAATTAAAATATTTCTTGTTTCTTACACGCGATTAAATAATCTACTTCACTGCCAGTAATTATTATAAATTTCCAATTATTATTTATTTTATTTTAAACTGAAAGCTAAACATAATTGCACGCAAAAAATCAAACAATTCCTAATTCGAATTATTTTGATGCATAGTAATGCAAGGGATTGGGCCATGTCCAAGTGATGGGCTCATAATAAAAATCTATAACTATAATTTCGTTTTAGTTTCACTTCTAAACTTTGCTATGTTACATATTATGTGCTTTGATATTTTATCTAATAACGTACAAACCCTACAAAAATTTGCAAAATTGCAATGAAACTTCATTACTCAATGATAATCCTATTTTACATTTAAATTTCCAAAGCCTGGTAAATAACCCTTCATTTTATGCAGATCACATGAAAATATACATCAAACATTGCTTGAAAAATTTTCCGATAAGGTCACTTAAGTAATTACAGCAGCAACTTACCTATCGTGAACCCTGCGTCGATAAAACGACGGCATCTCCTTTTCTTTTTTTCCTACCTTATAGAACCATTCTGTAATTGTAGTTTAATTTCCTACCATATCTCGTGGTGTCGTTCATTGTACTTTGAGGGATAAGGGATAAACTATTGGAGGTAATGTACGCAACTGAACCGGCAGGGTCATGTTGAACCGGTATGCTGGTGAATGGTACTTACGGAGTTCGGTCCTGTCACCGCAATCTACATTGAAGGGTTGGTCGCATTTGTTGATCTTCCTGATGGTTGGGTCGAACACAAGGCCGTCGGGACACAGTTTGGTGGTGGAAACACCGTCGACGCACTCATAGAATTTGTCGCACTGCCTATCATCTTCATACTGGCCATCTTTGGTCGGGCATTTGAATTGCGCACCTGTCAAGAAAATTATGTTACCTATTAATATCATCGATGATAAATTCAGATTTATTGAAAAACCCCCTGACAATAGAAAAGAGCTATTCATCTCCAAACGTCTGAATAGATTTATTTGAATCGCAGTTAAGAACACTCTAGAGTCTAGATCAAGTCACCTTATAAAAAAAACTAAATCATAATTTTCGTTCGTTTCGTCAAACAGCTCGTACGTTTAGGAAATACGATGCCACAGACAGATACACTCGACAATCACACTGTAGGTATAACTTTCATATAAAGTGTAATTATATAATATATCATATAAGTATCGGTATGTTACGTTTGTATCTCTACAAATTTTTGTAGAGATTCTGACCAAATTGATATTCTTTTACCTTTTTTGATCATAATTTGAAATGTACGAGTCCAAAATATTATCACGTTTGGTCCAAGTAATGATTCTGTCATATTTTTTTGTGGCATTCTACTTATCTTATAATCAGTTTTTTTGTTATTATCTAATCGAATAATTGCATTTTCCGCGTAGATCGCTTACAAAAAAACGATACCATTCGTAACCAATTTTTTCACCATTACAAAATTAGATACCATTACAAATTCCTATGCGACAGCAACCAGATCTTAACAACAATAACGAATTGAAGATAAAGTGAAAGCCGAATCAATCAAGCCAAGAATCAGACCGTCCGTGCTCTGATAGTAGGTACTCCTAAGACCGAACGGGTCTCTTTTTTTACTTGCATAACAACGCACTATAAACTATTACATAATCGTCAACGTCAACAAACAATACTAGGTTACTTGCTCTTACGCGTACTTTAGCAACACTTAATTGATCGACAACACGTAAAGGCGACTTTACACTTGTAAAACAGTGTTTTAAGGAAATTGCACGCTTTCAATGCTATCACGCAAATAAATCGAATGCCTAATACGTTATGTTTCGTAAATGATTTCAGCAAAATTACTATGGCACTTGACAACCTAAATACACATTTTATATAGGTACAGTACTTGCCAAATATTACACATCAAACAAAAACAATTTTTAACTAGCTAACCCATCCCGACTTCACTCGGGTAGACTTAATGGAAATACTTTCTTAGTGGATGCCTACTTATCTTTCATGTACCTGAATGAAAATCTTAAGTTTCTAAAACTGTGGTTTGATCTGTACCTTGATTTGTCATAGTAATGAGTTTCTCCTTTCTATACACAGTAAAAGACTGCGCTACCTGTGCGCTACCTACTGCACGTTGATGGTACTAAATATACGTTTTAACAGCGATGTTTTATCTGTGCGTCTATTCTAGGAAATTCCGAAAAATAATGCACATAGTTTTAACTTAGTTGAACGAACGATGCGCACGCACATAATGAACAGACGGACAAACGTTAACGTTTACTTTATACAGAAGATTCGAATTGATAGTATATCTTAATGAGTGTATGAGAATACGACATTTACGACGAATAGCAGATCTAGTGCTAATTTATGCATTTCAAATTTCAAGCGGTCAAGGCTATGTTAGCGAAAACTCGATTCTTTGAATTCAATTATATTTTCACACAAATTATGCAGCGAATAAATAATTCACGACATTTGAATTATATTAATTGTTTTAGATATATCTCCACTAGGTCAATCAAAATAAAACATAAATAACAATCTAATTAAAATACTGTTAAGGTTCTATTTAAATTGATTCTCAAAGGCATTTGAGTCAACGATTTAATATTTTACATTATGTAAATTATATGTTCTGACATGCGGTCAAAATTAAATCTTGATTTAGTGTTACCTCATCACATTTTTAATGGATTTTGATTACTTAAAATAGTAGTTTATCAACCTGATAAATTAGACTACTAAAATAGCACGGAACAGGAAATCTGCTTAATGTAAAAATTAGTTCCAATGTTGGCCACCGGGTTAGATAAGTTTGTGGGACTGTAAGGCTATATGACTTCTAGTCCGTCAAACTTATACCCGGTGGCCAAATTGAAACTAATTTTTTTGCCTGCTTAGTTTTTGTTTTTATTTTATTTTTAATAAACACTAGCGACGCTGCCATCGGGTCAGATAAGATTGTGGGACCCTAACTGTGGAATATAGTACTGATACTGAGCACACACAGTACAACCAATATCAGTTTATCAGTGTGCCCACGTGGGATAAATACCTATGCTGGGTTTGAAATACGCCTGCGCAGTATCGCAACCTAGCGGTGACGCAACCTGTCGAGAAGTGAAAGCGACTCGGTTGCGACATGCGGTGCATCGCTCGGATGCATCACAGGTCGTGTTGTGACCCGAAAAACTCGGTGAACTATCAACTTTATCTCAGAGTCTATGAGTGTAAATTTATGGACTGGTACCGGTCACTGAAGGTCGAGCTATTTCGGTAGCTTTTAAGTTTTATCACCTTAAAGGTGTTGACACTTCTGAGTATTTTATTAACTAGATTTTTCATTTTTCATATTGTTTTTTTGTTACTGTTATATTATAATATTTGTTGTGAATTATTTAAATATAGTTAGGTATAATGTGGAAGGCATTTACCTACATAGACCATAGGCATTTTAATTATGTTCGTAGCAGGTAGGTACTGTATATTAAAAATGTCTAAGATGTTATTATAGTTCGATTTGAAAGCATTTTGTTATAATTTGTTTCAATAAAAAAATCTTCTATAATGTAATCCTTTAAGTATAAGGAAACTGCTCCACTATAAAAATATTAGTAACCATCTAAGTACCTAGTGAGATATTTCCAAGTAAATATTTAAATTTTATATAACCAACAGGTTGTCCAAGTCACGTTTACCTTTGTGAGTGACCGGAATACTAAATTAAATGTCAAGTTTGAGTGATTTCCATAAACATGTTTAATTTAATTTAGTAAAATTTAACGAATTTAAAATAAATTTAGAAAATACTTTGCTTATACTAACAAATATTTATTAATTTATTTAAATTATAAACAACTACTAAATGCTTTTCTTAATAATTTACTGTAAAATAGATACGTGTTATTAATTATTATTATTACATAAATTCAAGGTCATTTTATTAATGTAAAAACTTTATTGTAGGTCGTAAGGTTATCAAAGCTTAATAATTAGTTGTGGCTATGAATTTATTATTAGTTAGCTTGACAAAGATTTATTCGCCAAATCGTCCGCGTAAATTAGATCCCATGGGAACTGTTTTATTTTCTGAGACAAAAGCAGCTTTTCCAGGATTTCCCATAATGAATATAATTAGGCCGTGATAACATAACAGACAGACGGATTTTCTCAAATTATAAGTATGGATTTATGACAATAGTATGGCTAAGGTATGTTTATGTTAATTTTAATTTATTTATGTGATCCATATCGTTAACTTTGCGTGAACCTGTCATTAGGACAGTAATTTTTTTATTATTTTTAATAAAAAATATTTTATTCAACTTCTGGCTAATGCTAGCAAAAATTAGCATTAGCATTAGTTATAAATTCATTAAACTAATAGCATTAGCTAGAAGTTGAATGAATTCGATTTCACGTTAGTAAGTGAAGTTGTAGACTAAGAAGTTAGTCATAAATTTACGCATATGGCCCCTTGAAACTATATAAAGGCTACTGTTTCCAGTAACTTATGTAAAACAGCCTGATTGCAAAAGCCGCTATCCACTTTGCGTAAATTTAATATAGCTATACCCTTACGATTAACGACGCAATGCTTATTTTTTTATTATAGGTACTTTTAATTGATATGAAATGTTAATGTCGAATTCTTTAATTTAATTCAGCACAAGTTTGTTTTACTATGAACTCAATTTTTATAAACTTTAATGGCTTTGACACATCATTCAACCCTTTACATTCGTACGCTTTAAATGTGGAAAATTGATTTTTCACAAAATTAACATAAGCATCAATTCCTTATACATACTAATATTATAAATGCGAAAGTGTGTCTGTCTGTCCGTCTGTCTGTCTATCTGTCTGCTACGCTTTCACGGCCCATCTGCTCAACCGATTTTGATGAAATTTAGTACAAGGGTAGATTGTATACCGGGGAAGGACATAGGCTTTTAGACTTTTTATCACGGACAATTAAACAGTTCCCGCGGGAATCAAAAAAACTTAATCCACGCGGACGAAGTCGCGGGAATCATCTAGTTAAGAATAATATAATATTATTTTCCTTGGTAAAAATAATAATTCTGTTAAAGTTTAATTATAAAAATAATAGTTCCGTTTCTAAATTATATTTAATATCCATGCTAGCGAAAGACTGTCAGTGTGACACTTAAAATGAAATTTGACATGGGATACTTCTAATCCCGGAAAATTAATAAACTAATTAAGTACCTACTACATTTTTGCGGCACTTGCGTTTGAGACTCTGGGTACATGGTCTTTGGACACGAAACATTAATTTAATCAATGTTGTTTCCCAGAAGTTGGTCCACACTACTGGTGACCCAAGAGCTGGCGCTTATTTAGCGCAACGGCTTAGCCTGGCAATTCAGAGAGGCAATAGCGCCAGTGTGAATGATCATTTGGACGGTGTATATTTTTTGTAAATATAAATATAGAATTTTGTAGTAGGTTATTTTTTGTAAATATTTAATTATTGTAAACATTTATGTTGATTTTAGTATTTTTTTAGTATTTTTCAGTAACCATTACAAAATATATTAATAATCCCGGGAACTTAAAAAGTTAGAGGAATTAAAGCAAATCTATGCGGACGAGATTGCGGGTATGATCTACTGTAGTACATAATGAAAGCTGAAACGAAATCAGCTCTTGCATGGCTTTTTGCAACTGTTTGTTTTCGAACACAAAGTAGTTTTTCTTCAGTGTTGTCAAACTAAAATCGCATTGAGGGTTACTTTTTATCTAAAAGAGAACAGATTTACTTTAACAACAATTATATTATATTTACCAATTTTTGTTTAGGGACAACAAGTTACTAGTTGTATCGATTTGTCTGTTTATAACCTATACTGTACACCTCGATGGCAGAACAAAGAAGACAGGACCTAACGAACCAAGTTAGGCCAAGGAGACTTCAGGTTTTTTAAACGGCAGCTTCATTTAGGAAACCTGAAACTTTCTTATATTGAGCTCTCTTACGAGTATCTCGTATAGGCAGGATAGAAATCCATCATACTAATCATACTATCATACTAATATTACTAACAGAGCAGCAGATCGACGTAGGTAATTTTTTGTATGGGTATAATTGAGAGTCTGGAGAGTGACATAGGCTACTTTTGATCCTGTAAAATTAAAGAGTTCCCGTAGAAATAAAAAAAAACTTATTCAACGCGCAGGCATCAGCTAGTATAACTACATATAAATGCGATTGTTTCTGTACCCTTACTCTGAGATTGATCGAATTTAAAATACGGTCTCACTAAGTGATGTGAATTACATTTGCATCAAACTAAATTGAATCTTAATCTTATTAAGTTAGAGCTCAATTTCGTGTATGCATTCACAGCTAGCGCTCCAAACGATACGTTTCGAAATTTGAATCGGTTGCACTGAATTTGTGGCTTTAAATCAAGAGTTTTTGGGTCCATTTTAGTTTGACGCTGATGTGATTCATCTCACTTAGTGAGACCGTATTTTAAATTCGATCAATCTCAGAGTAAGGGTACTGTTTGTCTTTCTGCTACGCTTTCAGGGTCCATTTATGCAACTGATTTTTGATACAGAGATGCACCCTGCATCTCGGGCAGGGATCTAAGCTACGAGTAAATCTACGCGGACGAAGTCACGGGCATTTTCTAGTTTTTAAATAAGATGCGTAATGACTCATTAGATGCATAAGTGGGGTTGCTGAGCTACCTGAGAGCTTTTTCTGTATCGAATGAAATTTAAATACAGTAATGGATCGATCAAAACTAAAAAACCGGCCAAGTGCGAGTCGGACTCGCGCACCGAGGGTTCCGTACAAACCTGTAGTAAGTTTTACGATTTATGACGTATTAAAAATAAAAATTACGTTTGTTGTATGGGAGCCCCCCTTTAATATTTACTTTATTGATATTTAATTATTTATTTTGAAAGGTAATATGCAAGTAAAATTACTTTATATATTCTGTGAAAATTTGAACCGTCTACCTGTTACCGTTTTTAATATTGAGCAAAAAAATACGAAAAAAACACGTTTATTGTATGGGGACCCCCCTTAATATATATATTTTTTTAATTTTTAGTATTTGTTGTTATAGCGGCAACGGAAATACATCATTTGTGAAAATTTCAGCTTTCTAGCTATCACGGTTTATGAGATACAGCCTGGAGACAGACAGACAGACAGACAGACATACAGCGGAGTCTTAGTAATAGGGTCCCGTTTTTACCCTTTGGGTACGGAACCCTAAAAAGGAACGATATTCCTTCTCGTTAACAGTTCAATGTCAAGGTCATCTTTTAGTTTTTCGGCGTTGTTGTACCTATTAAAATAAAAGATTCCCGCGCAGCATTATCTGCATGTATTAAATTTTTTATTTTATCCTGTACCTTTTTATCCCGGAAAAAGTGTTCTTTTTCCGGGATAAAAAGAAGCCTGTATCCCTTTTCGGGATGCTAGCTATCCTCTATCGAATTTTGTTAAAATCGGTTAAGCAGAGGTGAAGGTAATTAGTGGATAGACAAAGTGTTAGTGATATTCATAGTGTGATATGAATTGGACTTCACATCTTTGAAAACCGGAAATAATATCGAATTGCTACTTCAATTTCATAGTTCATTTGCAAGCTTTAAGAGATTTCGCATGTACATCTACGTCTGCATACAAAGTGACTTTCAAGTAGGTACTTTATCCGAATGAGTAATAAAGAGATAAAATACATCTAAAACCACTTGGGATTATACTAACATCACCATCAGTGGCATAGATATGAGCTGAATACATAACGATCGATTGGCGATTTCAAAATTAAGATTTAATGTTTCTACAGAAGTATTGCGTATGTTATAGGTGTTATATAAATGTAATAAATCAACCTTACTACAATTTTCAGAAAGTTTAGTAGTTAAATAGATGTAGAGAGATACCTGAGGTAGGTATCACAAATGAAATGGTTCTAAATGACTTGGATTTATGGATTAGTTATGCTTACATTATAGTAATTAAATTATTGTTTCTACGCACATAAAAGACAAGCTCAATATGATAGAGTAATTTTAAGTCAGTTGGGCAATTATTTAGTGAGTACTAGGTACACAATTGAACTTTTTCATATTATACATAGTAGGGTATACTAAATGTCACTTTTTTATAAGAAGGAAAACATTTTTAAGTTTTTCTATTTATGACTTGGGCAATGGTAATATTTAGTTTTAATTCAAGTGAAACACCATTATCAAGTTACGTTATATTTTTTTAAGAAAATGAAACTGCACTGCAAGGATGGTTGCCGATGGAGGATGGAGGTTCTAAATATGACGCATTTTTTTTGAATATTCTTAACAGCTGTCAAATGGAGTTTGTCATAGTAATCTATTCAACTAAATATAAAAATAAGTAGTCTTTGACAAAAGTATGACAACCTCAATGTTAAAAATGGATTATGAAACTTTCAGCGGCAAAACGCAAACGCGGTAACTGGTTGCTACAATTTCTTGCGCATAAGTTACTATGTAGCACACTGATTAGTATTGATACATACTTGTAGCATAAGAGCCCAATTCCTGTGATTAATTGAGAAAGTGTTACCTATATAAAAATACTTAATGATGCCTGCGATTATGTCCACGTGGATAATTTTTTTTTAATTCTTCTTAAAGGAGCTCTTTGATTTAGCCTATGTCCGCCCTTGGGAGAATATATTATTATATCTCTGTGCCAAATTTCATCAAAATCGATTAATCTGATGAGCCGTAAAAAGGTAGCAGACAGAGATGTCTGCTACCTTTTTACGGCTCATCAGATTCTCATCATCAGATCTCTCGACAGACAGAATATTTTGCATATAATAATAGTATGGATTTCCCAAGCACCATAAATAATGTTGAAGCGTTATTATAAACATCAAGTAGTCTATAAAAAATTTTGCAATCTTAAAATTTAGTGTTAATATTATTATGTTAACATAATAAAAATTAGCACTAAGTTTAAATATTTATTTATTTTATATTTTTTAGAGTTAAACTTACTCGCAAGAGCGGCTACGGCAGCCAATATGATGAACACTTTCATGATGACCTTTATGATTATATGATTAAAAATACAATGACTAGATTGCGGTCCGACCCCTCTGGCGACCCTGGTGCGACTGACGAATGCAAGCGTCGCTCGCGCTTTTTCTTCACCTGACCTGCGTATGCGCATAAAACCGGTACGAAGACTTACTTAGGCGTGATTTAACAAATTATTTTATTAGTGAAACAATACTAATTTCCGCAATTGCATTTTCATCCTATCTATTAATTAAATCGTTAGCTTAATATGACATTTCTAGAGAAGTACTTAGTCCACCAAACCCGATACAGCGGCGGCAGCTTACTGCTACGTGCGTGCTTATGACTACGACCGTTCAACTATTTCCGTATGCAGGACGTAATTTATAACGTTACAATAAACATTTCTCAAATGACCCTGACTACTTCGACGTATATGTGGTTAACTGTACATCCTAAAAATTTAGTCTATGATACGTCGTGCATAATAATACCTGCTCATAGCGCCGTAAGTACTTGTTTGGAAAATATTTTTTCAATGCACGTGGCCGACTGGAAACCTACTCGGCACCGTTCACTTTGACAGGTTTCTTAAATTTAGGTCCATGAAATTCAACATTCGAACAGTCTGGTGCCAAGCATGCATTTTTTTCTGTTTGTACAATGTACATGGATGAATAAAATGTTACACCATTGTATATAAAATGTAAGGTATAGTCGATTTAATGTGACATTGCACTTACATTCGATATACTTTTACAACTCATGTTATCTAAGTTTTGAAATTTTAAAGACTTTTTTAATTTTAAACATTATTTCTTTGACTAAACTGAATATAATATCATGCCGTTTTAAGTTTATCAACATTTACTGAAGTAGTAGAGCCTTGAGCTTTTGGTGACTTTGGTGGCATTATGGATGCTAAGAAAGTCTTTCCCCAGACCAGTCCTGAGCAAATTCAGAAATTAAAACAATCAAATTGGGGTCGTATAACGTAGTCGGTCTATGAATCTGATTTTTTGAAATTTGGAATTTTTGAAGTCAGTCTATAGTTCGTTGTTTAAAGGTAAACTTATCGTTCATTCTGAGGAATATCGCCGCACATTTTGTTCGTATCGATCACTTTTCAATGTTGTCCTCGGATCAATCAATGGTACCATCTCCTTTGTTCTCCAATGTTGGTCACCCGTCCAGTTACCGGCCTTGGCTAACATTGCTTGACCAGTATGATCGACTGAGGCCCCACATGTTTCATAAGATAGCAGATGATACAATATCCCACCAACGCCAAAACTAGTGGATAATCCCAGATCTCGGATGATGTAGAGTTGCCACGGATTTTATATTAATCCTAAATCCACGCAGTCGATATTCATTCGCAGGCTGCTTAATTAATTGTAATGGCCCGCTTGAAGTTCCACATGCAAATAAAATGCTACTCGTCAATGTCAAGCTATGCAACTTTTGTCTGTAAATGGTGTCAATCAATCATCATATCAGTAAGTATGCAAATAAAGTATCAAACTAATGATATCGACTTGCATTGTGATAGACAGCACCAAAGAAGTCTCGCATAAGAAGCAAAGTTCAACTGGCGCTCATAATATAACCATTGCGAAATTAACCTTTGCTATATTCGCGTACGGAACAGATGATGTAGACTGTAGACTAGAGATTCGCATAACATTATTAACGTGATTCCTAATTACGTTGCAACACTTGCCTGCAATGGTGACGAATGTGATAGAAGCGTCAATGTATAAGTGTACCGATATAGCTACACATATACAACAGCTACTCGTAGGTAGGAAAATATAACCAAACCTACGGACCGAAAAGAATATATTTACAATTATTCAGGTACCTACCTACACACACCTGATGTACCTACACATCTCTTATTGAACCAACCTAAGGGTTAGGTTTGAGAGTGTTTGGTCATGGCTCTATATATACTAAGAAAGCTCAAATTAAATAACAGGACGTAAGTTCCTCTCAATAATGTAGTTCACATTGACGGAAATTTCGGAATCCGGAAAATGTTGGAACAATTTTAAGTCCCCGCTACTGCAACCCTTCCAGGACAAAAAAATTCAATGGTAGACCATGGCCAGGTAGCCGTAGGTAACAAACATGTTCTACGGGCTCCTATCAAGTTAGATTAATTATTGAATTCCATGATTACATCTTAGTACATAGGTAAACTGGAGTCCTTAAAGTTCGAGACATGCCGCTAACATCTAGAACAATAGTTCCAGACAAACAAAGATCCTACATTGCGGTGTCGGAATGCCTTCAATAATATGTAAATATTTATTAGATAACATAAATAGTTCAATGAAGATGTTAAAAAAAAAATCATGTCCAATTTCCTTTCACTTCGAGGATGGTAATCAATACCTAACAATGCAATGCATGCACACCGAATAATATACACTCTAACCTCTGAGTACTTAAGTACTAATTTTTACCACTTTTTATGCCTTGGTGTTCTTTTTCTCTGTAATACTAAGCGTGAAGTCGTATAATATTGATTCGACGTGGAGGATGTAGTGGCATCCGGCTACATGTGGGCCGCTCGTAGCGCATCTGTGCGTCAAAGGTCAACAAAGCAAGTAGGTACATGATATCTATTAAGAGTCGCCCGTTCCACTATCTCTAATGAGGTTTCGACGATACAAATTATATTATAGTAGTAATAGCACTTCGTAGTAGGTAGGTAGCCGCTTTTACCTAAGACTTTGTAAGCTACCGTCTTAGGGACAATGAAAGCGTTTCCGGCATTTTATCCGAAATTCAGATAAACTGTTTGTCACATACTTATTCGGCACCAGTAAAAAAAATTACCTATCTATAATTTACCTATTAATTTACCTACTTAACATAATCCTATGTACTTTTCATCTGCGATATCACTTAAATATTAATTCCTAAATAGTAAAGACATTTCAGACTCATTACGCAGACGCTTAAAGGCATCTTTTCAACTTAATATCGTAAGTTGAAAAGATGCATATAAGCATACATAAGCGTTGTATTAATTACAAAATAAGTAGGTAGATTATTTCTGCAAAAAATGTATAAATTTAGGTTTTAAGAGAATTCCGATATGACAAAGGCCGCTTTTGCACACTATCACATTACCTATCATCCTTAACATAATAATTATATTAATAATAAAAAACAAGTAGAAAGAGCATTATTCTCTTTCTACTTGTTTTTTATTTTACGATTATGTTTGCAATACAGTTTGGTTGTGCTACTAACTACTTCTCGTATTGTTTTTAATGCTGAAAGAAGCCTTGGTAAACTCCTTTGCATAGTCCTCTATATACATATTATATAAAAGTTCCGTCAAAATTGGTTCGGCTAGTTCGAGTTAAGTACGTAGGTAGGTGTGCATAGCTGTACATAGGTACTTTCAATTCCAGAATGAAAACTTAGGATGCCTCTTTCAGGATGTGGTCGTATATCAACCTTTTATTTAGAGGATAGGTAGTGTACGTGGCAATGAGCCTATAATCTACTTACTCTAGAGTACCTTTATTACGTACAATCATGTCATGGCGTCAATGAGCCCCCAACCACAGCATACTTAGTAGTACCTACCTTTCAGAAATAAACTAGTTTTCGTGACATTGTTTCATTGACTAGACACCAGCTGGGGTATTGACTAACTTTTAGAGTAACAGCAAATGAATCTAGTTTGTTGGTATCGAGGTATAATCACTACTAGTAGCTAGGTACTTATACACTATCGATTTTATCGGTCTGAATATGAAAACGTTACGTGTCTTTTCTTCCAATTATCGAAGAAAGAGCCGCAGAAGCAAAAGATTCTGAGATGCACGCAGATTTACTTACCACCTAACTAGTAGGTTTTCTTCATCAGCGGGATATTAAAACTAAATATAAAAGATCATTGAAAACTAAGCAGAAGAGATGAAATTGAAAAGTCTTTTAACAATTTTTTCACACGCAATAGACAATCTGCTAGTTATCAATACATTACATAATATGCGTCTAGCGCAAATGTTAGCATTGTCAGAAAGCACAGTTTAATTAGCATTATAACTAGTTACAAGCCATGATAGATCACCTTAGATCACAGACAATGCTGTCGATTCGACAATAGCTACTTTCACTAAACTGACTCTATCAAAGTAAATAAATTAACATCCACAGTTCCGCATGCTTAACTAAATTAGTTATAGTGTCAAATTACTGTTTAGGCGGTTGCAATAGTGCGAAACAGAATATTTTTGTCTGATGCGGTTTATTTAGAAGAAGGCAAGCGCGTTCCAACCTAGGCCTCATCATTGCTTTGCACTAAGCATGATTGTCGTCAAGCACAAGCATATTATCTCGCAATAAAGAAAAAGAGACAAGGCTAGAGCCATGAGGTGTGAGTTGAAAAGACTGTCGTCTTGGGGACATAGTTAGTTCCAATATTTTCACCGGCGCCTGATCTACGGAAGAGACAAAATGTCTCTTCTACTGCTTTCTACTGTGTCGACGCCATTCAAGCAGCTTAGGGCATCCGTGGAGACCAGAGTTACCGACGTATGTGTAAGATGCTTTTAAAACACCTCGAGTGGATTAAGTTTTTTAATTTCCCGCGGGAACTCCTTAATTTTCCGGTATAGCATATGTCCTTCCCCGGGATACAAACTATTCTCGTATCAAATTTCATCAAAATCGCTTGAACAGGTGAGTCGTGAAAGCGTAGCAAACAGACAGACAGACACAGACGGACAGACAGACACACTTTCGCATTTATAATATTAGTATGAATAGTATGGATGCGAAAGTGTCTGTCTGTCTGCTACGCTTTCAATCGATTTTGATGAAATTTGGTACAGAGACTGGTTACATCCCGGGACAGGACATAGGATACTTTTTATCCCGGAAAATTGAAGAGTTCCCGCGGGAATAAAATAAAACAATCTACGCGGACGAAGTTGCGGGCGTCATCTAGTCATTAATATATCATTAAATATAATCAATTAATTATTTTAGTTAGTGTTGAATACTTGAAGTTCTCAGTGGCTCAGTCGTTACCTTCTTCTTCTTTCTTGTTGATGCGGCTTTGCAGGGCTCTGTAATCACTTTGACCGTTGCCGATCTATTGTGATCGCCTGCACTGTCTAAAGTTCCTGACCAATACTACATGCTGCTAGGAACAGCAACAACTTTTTGGCCGGGATATTCTTCGCCTCCTCCGGTTCCACTATAGGTGCTTCCCAAGGAAGAGGCTACGTTTATGCATTAAAGCGGGGCAGTTGCTCGTTACCTTACTCTATCCATGCTCAGTCGGATAGGAGCTGCGTCGTAAATAGATGTTGCAGGTTTGAATCCTCAACGACAGTCGGCAACACACAGAAAGCGGGCGCGGGTCGGCCGCACCGCGCCCGTTTACTTAATATGAAGGACCGTGAATTACACCCGCCGTACACTCGACCCGCACCCGTCCCCAGTGGCCAGTGTGTTTTTCCCTGAAATGCTCGAAGCGTAAAGCTCGCCACTCGAAGCCCGATCGGTGGTGCCTGATAACGTCTGTAATATTTATGTCCCTGCAAATCATTTTTCGCTGAACGCCATCGCGCCACAACTTCCATCCATAAAATTGTGAATCTGCTTACTATCAACCAGCTCGTTTCAAGACAAAGATAATATTAAGTTTGCATTACCTACTGATTGACACGCGTCTTACATTTTGTTGCCTCAATGTCTTCCTATGATAACACGAATTTTAAATTAATTTAGAATAGAAACAAACCATTATTATATATTAAGTCCATGAAACAAACATTTAAAATACGCGCTTCTCCTTTCCCACCAAATTTGATTATAAAGTCCTGCACAGATTAAAAATTTAGTAATTGTCTTGGTGACTCGAACAAATCAAATCAGCCCGCAGACTATTTGAATCGACCCGATGAGTAGGTACACAAGGCCGTGCTTGCAGTGTATGAATAGTGATTTATATGTCTGTGGAATAGTGGCGAATTCTTGTAGGATGACAGGACCTTTGACCACCCCTGCGGCAAGAGTACTTTGGACGATAAATTTGGCAGTGGCACTGCAAATAGCATAGAATAATAGTTAATTAACCTCTCTGTCTACGGCAAACAGCTTAAGCAAACAGGCACTGCAGATCGGGCTTTGAGATTAAAAACAGAATTTCTCGAAATTAGGTTCTAGCTCTATGAAGGGAACCACGGGCACAGACATATAAATAGAAGCAGACACAACATAAATTTCACACCCACATAGACAAGTGTATGCGAATCAGTGTGACTTAGTGTGACCGTGTCCCTGCAAGCAAAAATGTGTATGTATTAATTTGCTGCAACACTGTGCTACACCAACGCACACATTGACAAAAATTCAATGCGTGGCAGTCATTATAAGACATCTACGAGACCTATGGCGTTTGTTTACATTGTGTTGTCTTGGGTGTCATAAGTTTTTTGTGAAATTTGGAGATTTATATGAATATTTACTGAAATAAAATGGTGAAGTGTTGTGTCCCCCTGTATTACAACGCTTCGTACAGGAAAACCCCAGAAGTAACGTTCCATCGGTAAGTAAAATTCATGCTATCATGTAGCTTTGGAATGTTTTCGTATCGCATCGTATCAAGGCTAAGATATCTAATATTTTATAGTTGTTATGACGAAATATGTAGCCATGCATATATTAAAACTATAATATTATGGTTTTCTGTAGAAATACATGCTTTAAGTTGATGAATAATCTTTTTTGACATTTTGAGAACTTTAACAAATTACAGGGCCGGACTCGACGACTCTTTTATTTTAAGTAAGTATATAACTTCGACTTTTAATTTCAGGTTTCCAAAGGATGAATACCTGAGAGACCTATGCATAAAAATATTAATAGAAAAGACTGGCAGACCAACTCATGGAGTGCTATATGCTCCAAGCATTTTACAGATAATCTAAGAACGTAATATATTCCGTACAATTCTATCTCCTGGTGCAATACCGACCATTTTCAAAGAAAAGTTAGTTGAGGTCTTATACTAAGTAGGTACCAATTTACTTTATCTTCCATTAGGTGGATGAATTTCATTAATTTTTATTGAAAACCTCAATACAGATTCTAAAGCACTAATTGTAAAGTTTATTTGAATAAAAAACATGTGAGTTACAATTACAACAGGTGTTTTACACCTGTTGTAATTTTTTATTTAACCTCTTTTTGGAATAACGATTCGATTCGATTGTTTAACAACATTTATTTGGCTTACTGCCAAGAAATTATTGTCAATAGGAACTTTGAGCTAAAATCTGGCGGTATTTACACGATATCCGTTGGTACTGTTCTTCTAAATAATATCCCCATCACCTGCGCGTCGACGCAGAGCGAGAACGACGCGAGAACCACTGGCCATGATACTGACGGAGTCCTCAGGATTTGAGTTGTAACAGGAGTTATAACTCCGCGCGCGACGGTGACGATATCACACGCAGCGCGGAGCTCACATCTATATTCACCACATTGACTAGGGTCCCGCACGTGGTGATGATTACCATTACTAGTGTTACTATATTGCAGTTGTGATCGCTTGTGATGAGGAAATTATAAAAGTACCAATAATAATTATTTTTAAAATCCTTACAAATTATAGCTTCCAAATGATAGGTGTCTTTAGGTCAATTTTTTTCACGCAACCTAACCCTACATATTAATATAATGTTTTATGCAGCAACAAGGTTCGGCCCTGAGTTTTATGTATGTGTGCGTAATGTTTTCGTGTGTTTGTAATTGCCACGCTATTTTGTACGTTATCTTGCCTCTGCTTCTCTTTATAACTCTGTGACCACGGGGAATTTTGTCTATGGCGGGCAAATCCTAATTCTATGGGGAAAACATAAACAATATTACGTCACCAATGACATTGACATTATGATTTGACATTTGACAAAAAGAAAAAAACAAAACAAAAACATTCAAGCAAAAGCCAAAACATGTGAACATCTGCAACATCATAGAAAAATTATTCTTATATTAATAATAATATGTCGCGGGAGAAATAGAAAAAATAATACAAATCTCCTGTTCTGATCAGAATAATGATTATCGCATTCCAGGCCTTGTTACTCTTTCGGGGAACTTTGGTTTTCGTGATCGAACGCTTTCTCGGGCCGTTCTACCAAAAGTTGAGTTTGAAGTTTAAAGGTGATGAAGAAGATGATGATGACGAGTCTGATGATCACGTATTTGCGGAGTACGATGAGCAAAAAGGTGTTGTGTTTTACCCACCGGTGTATGCGCAGAGATATGCCGCTGTTAGCGACTGCCTTATGGATGAGCGATGGTGTGGTAAATTGGAGAAGGTAAAATAAATTCTATTATGTAGGTATGCACAAAAATTATAACTATGAGTCTATTAAGCCGGGTCCGCAGCGCATTGTTACGAACAAAATATTGTTTTGCTAACACGTTAGTAAAACATAATTATCTAACAGGCCGTCCACTGCGATTTTCGAGTATAGAATATTTTAGTTAGTAACATATCTTTTTAAAATGAGTTCCGACAAGGAAGACGTGTTCACAGTTTTGGCAATAGTGGATTTAGGTAGTTCTTGAAAGAAAAAACAGAAATAGATTTCGTGTTAGACCCTACCTACAGCAACGTTATTTCAACCTGTATCAAGAATTGCAAATTGAAGACATTTATTTGAGTAAAACAAAATATTTATAAAATACATAATTTACATAATTTTGTATAAATAATAATTGTATAAAATACAAAGTATTCTCCTTAATCCAATCCATTAAACCGATCAACTAAATGATTTGATGAGTTGTGTCTCTGGCGAGCACAAACAACGAAATGAATTTTAATGTCCCCCCGGCCCCCCCGCAGGCGAACGCGGGGATGTTATCCATCCGACTCGGCAAACAAAAACACTTTCAAAACAGTTAGGCCACGCCCCCAAATAGCATGACCTTGGTTATAATAACACGTTAGTGTTAGAAAAACACGATAACAATGCGCTGCGGACCCGGCTTTAGGACTATCATAACAAAATTATAGTGTTGTAAAGGTACAGGTCTTATTAAAGCGAGTGGATTAACCTGAATTTATAAATGCTTAAGTTATATGAGCTTTATCATAAAATATTTAAATATTCCTGGATTTTCTGGGATAAACCGTAGCCTATGTTTTCCGTACCTTTCAGCAATATCTCTTGGGAATATTTTATTTTATTTTGATAACATACCTGAAAATACCCTAGCAGTTACTGTTGCCCAATTAGTCTTTCCAGGCTACAAAATTGAAGTGAATTTATCAAAATATAAAATCTTTTTAACATTTAAACTATCGTGAGTGATATTCATTATACCTATACATAATACCCAGATAAACTCACGTGTTCTGTCGGAAAAATGCCCGACTAGTGAGTTGTTAGTTATGTAGGTATAGGTATATAAAATCTTAATATACAAATACAAAATCTTAATATCCATACTAATATTATAAATGCGAAAGTGTGTCTGTCTGTCAGCTACACTTTCATGCCCCATCTGTTCAACCGATTGTGATGAAAGGTATAGGGATAGTTTGAATCGAAAGTTTGAGTTGAAAAATGAAAGAAGAAGATACCATAATGGCATACAATGAATGAATGAGATAAATGAAGTTCCCGCGGTAATTTAAAAACAATCCATGCAGACAAAGTCGCGGGCATCATCTAGTACAAATAGGTATATAACAAAAATACAACTAGGTACACAGATCACTAGAACAATCACATTCAATTTGACTACAATACATAAGGTTATCAACTTTCCAATTATAGTTTTATTATTTTTGTGAAAATAATATGGATTGAAAAATGGTTAGCAGGTAAGTAATTTGTTTATTTTTGTTAACAGGTGGTAGATCTCGGATACCATGACATGAGTTTCATCAAATATCTTAAAGATGTGCCAGGAATAAAAAATATTTTAGGAGTGGACATAGAATCAATTCCTCTACGGTGCTCATCAGACCTTCTGGGATGTGACAACTATGTAGCAAAAAGGGAAAACCCATTGCAAGTTACTGTAAGTAATTGCATTGTTTAAAAAAAAAAATGCAATTCAAAATTCAAAAGTTTTTTATTCAAATAGACTTTTTACAAGAACTTATGAATAGTCGAATGAATCTACCACAATCAATTTTGGTTGTCTTCACTGTACAGTAAAAGCTCTTTATTTGCAGGGTATATGTTCCATAATTATGCCGCGAATACAGAAACCGTGAATATGGATTATTAACTTATATGGGATTATAGGGGACACATTCCTAGGTGACAAAGTAAAAAACAAATATATAATTAAAAACAATTAAATTGAAGTTTTTGACCATATTGACTAATTATTAATTATCTTCAAGCTTAAGAGCAAGCTTTAAAGAGTTTTGTAATTTAAAAGCCTCGGCGAAGGTGGCTTATGTCCAAAGGCCGAACCAATACAGCGGCGATATCATTTAACAACAAACTTTAGGCATAGTTGTAATAAGGCCTATGTATTTTACTTTTTTATTAGTCCATTTGACGACATGTTTACAAAGGATATTGGGTTAAATACCTTTTTATTAATATGTATGTACCGATGCACCGATTAGATCCGCTAACAAAGAAATCTTTAGCCGCCAATATAGGAATTGAGTTGCATTTTTTTAATCCGCATGAAAACGCGAATGAAGGAAGCGCGAATAAGGAGCTTTTACTGTATGCCATTATGGTATCTTCTTGATACCATATTCTCAGGTTTCATTTTCAAATATTTCTCCAGTTATCAAGCGAGTTTCACTTCTACAAGTTTGTACTACAATAGTAATTGTTGATGACAAATTCAGTTTTAAAATTGAACTAAGTAAATTGACTAAAACCTATGTTGGATGACTTCATACTACTACTATTACCTATTCTGTGCTAGTGCAGAGTACTCCGTGACTTAAACAATTTTTTTATTATGTTTACAAGTTAGCTCTTGACTGCAATGGCACCTAGTGGTAAGTGATGATGTAGTCTAAGATGGTAGTGGACTAACCTGTTAGGGTTATGGCAGTTATATTAAGCCAATACCTCTAATGGGTGACCTCGATTATACACAACATCGTACCACAATGTTTTAAGGTAAAGCAAAATAGTTCAGTAAATATAGCTGGGCTATAACATTGTTATTTAACAACTATACTTTATGCCATACTTTGGCAGATTAATTATTATTAATTTTTAAACCTACTGTGAGTCCAAACAATGGAGATGATTCTGTAGTGCACAATCTCTAAACTAAAATGACAGCATTAAAGATATTTCTAACTGGACTAACTAGATTTTAGTTTAGAGATTGTGTTATACAGAATTGGCCACATTTATCTCTCTAACTCACAAGTAAAGCCAATTTATTTCTTTTCCACTATGAAACTAACAGTAACTTTCTTATTGCAGCTTTTTCAAGGCAATGCAGCAGATCCAGACTACAGACTGATAGGATGTGATGCTGTAGTAGCCATAGAAATGATAGAGCACATGCTTCCGCATGACCTGGAGCGACTCATCCATACAGTTTTTGGTTTTATTAAACCTTGGGTAGCCATTTTTACCACACCTAATGGGGATTTTAATGTGCTATTTAAAGCTTTGGAGAAAAATGGCTTGAGAAGATTGGACCATTTCTTTGAATGGAGTCGTGAACAGTTTCATGATTGGTAATGAATTTTTAATAAAATTAAAGTATAAGTTGTAAGTAAGTACATACTTATATTTATTATTGAGGTTTTACAATCATTTTGAATTGATCGCTGTATAATCTCTGTGCCAAAACAAGCAAACGATCCATTAGAACACTTATTTCTCATTCAAACTACTTAAAATAAGATAAAGTGAGAGATACGAGATATTTTTTTAAAATAAATAAAATAAATAAATAACCTAACCTTAGGTATCTAACCTAACCAATGCTGTTTGCATACATTGTGCACAAAGTGTAAGTATAACTAGCATCTTTACAATCCTATTGTTTATTATTTTTCCTAGATGATGCTCGCGACTTCGTCCGCATGAACTCTTCAATTTTCCGGGATAAAAAGTAGTCTATGTCCTTCCCCGAGATGTAAACTATCTCTGTACCAAATTCCATCAAAATCGGTTGAGTAGTTAGTCGGTGAAAGCGTAGCAGACAGACAGACAGTCAGACACACTTTCGCATTTATAATATTAGTATGGTTTTTCAGGTGCAGCAATATAGTTGCCAGGTACCCAGACTACACAGTCACCTGCAAAGGCATTGGTCCAGGTCCACCCGATACATTACACTTGGGCTGTTGCAGCCAACTCGCACTGTTTGTTGCTAAAGATTACTCAAAGCAACCTGACTTGGATCTTAACAGCTTGGCTTTAGTTGCAAGTAAGTTTCACACTATTTATTTTAATAATAATTTTCTTCTATTGGGTCTGGGTTACCTAGTTTAGGTCGGTTTGGCTGCATTCGGCTGCAGCCCGTTTGCGGTGTCCGACCTAGGCCGTATTCGGTCATAACCGACTTTTAAACTTGCTGTTGACCGTAAACCGAATACGGTCGACGCATTGGTCCACCGACCTAATGTAAACGCTCCAACAGTCTCCACAGTTTATTTTTCTTTAGTTGAGATATAAACTTGGACGAATTAACCACGGGACGCGTGATATCGCCCATATGCATTTTCGCCATTAATTTTATGATATTGTGTTGTCATAGTGATCGACTTTTTCATGCATTAGAATCAATAAATGGACAGAAAAATGACAAGGCGCTCTCCCCTCGCCCCGCAAAAGTTATTCGAACGTGATTTCATACATTTTTCATACAAGTTTCGTATCCCGTGTTTATTTCATCCAAGGATACAAAGTAAAGAAATTGCTCCCAAAAATGTGCACACCAGCGGGCGCCGTAAAAAATCTTCATCATCATTTCAACTGATTGCCGGCTCACTACTAAACAAGAGTCTCCTCTCGGAATGAAAAGGGTTTGGCAATAGTCCACCACGCGGGCCAAGTGTGGATTGGCACACATACCTTCGAGAACATTATGAAGAACTCTCGGACATGTAGGTTCCTCACTATGTTTATATTTTATTGTTTATGTTGATATTTAACTTCATAACAGGCACATAACTCCGAAAACTCAGAGAGAACCCGCGACCCCGTATAGGAGGTCAGGTGTCAAAACCACTAGGCTGTCACTGCTTCAAAATTAACAATATTATGTGATCACAAAAGACAATATGGTTAATATTGTTTCAGAGGTGTCAAGTCCGAACAATTTAAGTCATATAATAGGCAGTTGGGAGAGTCCAGATGACACATTAGAAAAAAACATGTTATGTGCAACCCCCAGGTTAGTGTTATTGTTTAATTTATTTATTACTTCAACAGCCAGGTTTTTTGCTCAAAGAAAAGAGCAGCAGATCACAATTCTGATAAATTTATGTTGCACTAGATGATGCCCGCGACTTCGTCCGCGTGGATTAAGGTTTTTTGATTCCCGCGGGAACTGCTTAATTTTCCGGGATAAAAAGTAGCCATGTCCTTCCCCGGGATATAACCTACCTCTATACCAAATTTCAGCAAAATCGGTGGAAAAGATGGGCCGGGAAAGCGTAGCAGACAGACAGACAGACAGACACACTTTCGCATTTATAATATTAGTATGGATTTAGCAACATTTATCTGAAAGTTGTACACCCAAACTCATTGAGGGTTAACCCATTCATCACATTTTGCTAGGGTTCATAGCCAGCGCTCCAAATGATAATATCTTTACAAATTAATATCGGTTGTACTGAATTTCTAGCTTAAAATTATGGTCGTTTGGGTCCATTGTACTTTGACGTTAATGCCATCGAATCCTTAGGACCGGTTTCTTCGGTTATGTAGGTGTTAGGACCGTAAAGTTGGTTAGTCCGCAAACATCAAGGGCGTGGTCTTATTTAATGTATTTACGCTACTCCAGTGTCGAAGCCTATCCCGAGTTGATGTACGACGAGCCTTCCTGCATAACGCTAGTCTTGGCGTCTCCCCCGTATTCTCTGGATTCCATGGAATGCAAGGACAAGACATTGCAATGTAACTTGGATTCGGAGATCGGCAAGAACTTTCTCATGTTCGATGACGAAGTACATTTCAACGTTTTGGTGCCTCGACGGGAGAAGTTCTATAGAGTTTATGAGATTGAAGATGTTGCTAGCAGGTTTATTGATTCTAGAATGTAGAACAATCATAATTAATATGTCTGATTCTTGCCAAGTAGGTATACGTTAGCGTTGATATTAAGATATGAGGCTCTTCTCAGTATTATATGTTTTCAGAACCGGTGGTAGAGTCAAAACAAGACATAGTATAATAATACATACACACATAATAATACATAATATGCCTAGGTAGTAGTTATGTTCTATATGTAGTAAGTATGTTCTATATGAATCAAACACATTGAGTATTAAAGGACATAGTAGAAATGTAAAAGTTAATAAGTAGTTAATTTAATTAAACTACTTGTAAGTAGAATGGACGATGTTTTGTCGATTATAAGTAAGTTAATTTAGTAATTGTAGTTTAGTTTATTACAAAAGTCCGTACCTATTGATATAATATGAAGTCCATCTTTCCAGAAATCATGCCAACAAGTAATATTGTTTTTTTTTTCAGATTAAATTGTTCAACATTTCTAGTGAAGAAATTCTCAAAAGCTACGCAAAGTTTAATGGCAAAGAACAAAATGGACTCGTATGCCCACACACGAGAAATTGTAACTGAAATCCGACATTTGACGAAAATTCTCAACTTCAACAAGGAGCGTATGGACAGAGATTTTGAGGGCACCTGGTGTAACATAAATTGGGGCATGAACGCTCCTTACTGGAACCAGTACTATAGGATTGTGAGGGAATATAGCTATCCGTTTGAGGTAAAAACCTTTTTTTTCCGATAGTTATATGAGACTAGCTGATGCCCGCGACTCCGTCCGCGTGGTTTAAGTTTTTTTGATTCCCTCGGGAACTCCCTAATTTTCCGGGATAAAAAGTAGCCTATGTCACTCTCCAGGTCCTCAACTATACCCATGCTAAAAATCACGTCGATCCGTTGCTCCATTCCGGCGTGATGAAGGACAAACCAACAAACAAACACATTTTCGCATTTATAATATTAGTATGATTTTGCTCACCAAATCCCCCTTGGTGATCGTATAATATATTGGAAAGCTCCGAGATCTCATGATAATATTATGTTGGTGAGTTTACTATGTATATTTTAACATTCTAGTATCCAACCTATTACACGTCAGCAGTTTTTGGCTGTGTTCCGTTATAGACTGCGAGCACTGTTCAGTGCTCTTACTGTGGAGAAATTCGTTCCGTTATGACTGACAGTAAACTGCTGCAGTATCCTAGGGAAATATATGACGTCATTAATCGACGCCATCTTTGTACTGTGAGCACTGGCGTTTTCGAGGTAAGGTGCTCTCAGTGTTTGTCTCAGTGCTGACAGCGTTCCGTTTTAAGCAGTACCCAGTATACCTAATTATAAAGGAACGGCTTCGCAGTGTACTAAAGTGACGTCACACCTTACAGTGCTCGCAGTGTATTTCGGAACACAGCCTTTATAACGAATTAGATTTGACAGAGCTGTGATGTATTACTGACATATGTCTGCTGAAAGATGCTCTAACCATCTTTAATGGAACGCTCTATGGACAGAGATGTTGAAGGCACTTGATGACACCATTTATTTGCAGGTCAAGACTGATGAATCTCGAATTATAGACTTGATTACAGAAGAGATTAATAAACTGATAGACACGGAGTACGACGAAGAAACAGATATGCACAAATTAGAAATTCCCATTGGCCAGTTAATGCGAGTGGTAGAACATATTACTACGGATGTCGAGAAAGTAAAGTAAGTCAATATCTCATTTAGCCTCTTTCACTGGTAAAGCCAGATTGAATAATGATTTTACATCAACCATATGCAATCGGAATCGGTCTCATCATGGTTGTATCGCTTAATTATAATTCCTGCGTAATATTTGGGATAATTTTGCGGGTTGTGGTACTTTTTCCGCCCTTGGCATAACTTCGAGTAGAATATAGGAAATTGGCGACTTCTTACAATAAAAAAAAAGCTATTACGATGACACTAGCATTGGAGCTGGAACGGGCGGGCATCTGACTTGATTGGTACTGATTGCCCTCATGTCATGCCCCTAACAGGTTAGCCCGCTATCATCTTAGACTGCATCGTCACTTACCATCAGGTGAGATCGCAGTCAAGGGCTGCTTGTAGTGGATAAAAAAATATATAGATTTTCTATTGACAATACCTTAATATGCATTTTTGATTGAAATGATGTTTACGTGCGTCTGTACTATCAGTAAATAGCCTGGAGGGCCGAGGGTGTGTCCATACCTTGTAGAGCAGTCAAAACTTTGGTGCTGCGCCTGATCTGTCTCCGGTTGTATCGAATTGCCATCCCATCTGACTCTCATCTCTTTGAGGGACCTATTTTTGGCCATAGCAATATACTTGCGTAGCTTGACTAACTCAAAATTGGCTCTGCCAATCTGCAATTAGCCTCTGCCTAATTCTGAGTGGAGACTCGTGTTTAGTAGTGGGCGCGCGGTAGGTTCAGACGAAAAAGTACACCTGAGTACTCTCTTTCAGAGAGCTTCTGGAATGGAACGGCTACGAGGTGGTAGAGGATCTCGTTATCCATTCTCGTCTTATAGTGGATAATATCTCTGAAGTCTCACGGGATGACGACTGGCAAGAGGACACCTTATCTGATGTAAACAATCATTTTGAAATTGTTTAGTTTAGTATGCAATATTATTTCAGTTTCTCTTTAACTTTTGATTGCATTAACTAGCTTGTTCTAGTCTCTAATAAAATACGACTGCCATTTTAAGTTTGATCACATTTAAAAAAAAGAAGTTTATTGACCTTCAAAAGTTAACATTTGTTATTGATTGAAATATCTTTGCTTAGTTTAATTTCATTATAATTTTGTAAGTTAAAGTCTGATAGTTACCTCAATATTTTAGTTGTAAGAAGTACATACTTATCTTTAGAGTAAGAACTCACTTGCAATTAATTGTTGTGCGATACTCTCATTGTCTTAATTGCAAGTGTGTCCTCTTAAAGTTTATTTTTTGTAATTGTACAGGACATACGTAGTAAGTATTTTGTACATGTGCGATTAAATGATCCTTAGTTACTTTTATAAACTCATTTTTTATTTCTTAACTCATTATACCAATATACCTTGGCCCATTTTGGTAAATATGGTTCATACCACTCTTGACTTAAATACTATTTGGCAGAGGTATGAAGTCTTTATTGCCCCTTGTATATTCTGCATGGCTTAATGCGCTCGGTGAATGCACATGGTGGACTTTAGATACTTTGACATATTATCATTGAAATTGGTACAAATACTGTAAACAAAATATGGAGCATGCGTGCACTCTTGGGTATCCCTGGGCTTACTTTGAGCCGGGGCCGGTATGCTAAATAAAGCTTACTTTGGGTTGTCATTACGAAAAGTAGTACCTGAAAGGCCACTTGCGATAAGCTTTGGCTGGCTTCCCGAATCCCGCCTGGTGTGGGTTTTTGATGAACACATCAATTGTTCTTGGCGCAATTCACCGAGTCGTTGGCCACCAGTCGCCTAACGTTTTAGAATAAGATGAACGCTTATGAATTTATGAGCCGATGGGGTGATAATCTTAAAAGTCCATCTTTTCTATGTCAAAAGTGAAGTTGTAAAAACTCATCGGCTTACCTTACCTTAAATAATTTGACTATAACCTTTTGCAGTGGGATACGACGGAAGTACGTTCTACTTCATTTCCAGACGGTAGTACGATTGTACCGGATTACTATGGTTTGCATTTTTAATTTTTTACAAAAATGTCGTTAACAGCCTACCTCGCATGACCACCAAGAAATGTTTCATGTGGCAGTCGCTAAAAAAATCCGCGATTAGTGTCCGACAGTCCGACCGAACTTTAGGCTTCGGCTTCTGCCACCTTCAGCAAACAACACCTCGGCTTCGGCCAAAATGGGCAAAGGTTTCTCGTAAGTGCCGAAATTAATCGAACTGTCACGAATGCGCAATGGAAGAGTATGAACCCCGCGCGTATGCGGGGCTCATACTGCGATGCGCCTGCTTTTTATATTTCGAAGTGATATTATTGACAAGTTTAACAAGAGAAACTTAAAAAAAAAATTCACTAGCCAAACTTGAACTGGATTCCTTAGAGCTATTGACCTTCGACCTCAGAATACCTAATAGTACCTACCTACCTTTCTTCGGCCAGAAATCGATCTTCGCTCGGACACTATCCGCGATCTAGCCGGTCACAAAATGCTTTATGTACCTATACTTACGGTACTAAAGGTGAAAACGAAGTCGCTTGCCTCAGCCGATGCGAAGCAACGACAACCGACGCGACGGCTCGACATCGTTTTCACCTTTAATACCGTACACATAAAGCTTTTTCTGACCGGCTCAAGTCGGTTCCGCGTCGATAGATTTTCGGATTCTCGAAGTGGTCATGCTGATTATGTTCGTTCCCACAGGAATAACTTTTTCCACAGGCCTTCGTCTTCGTCGCGCAATTGATCAAAAACTTCGCAATCTTCGTACATTACTTACCGCTGATAAAGATATTACCACCGAGCTGGACCGTGTAGTATGCAGATTGATGAAACTCGCCCTTTGTACGAGCAAAGGAAGACATAACCCACCGCCCATTAGTTGGATGCAGTGCAAGCTGTTTGATCTTCTCACTCTCACTGAAAAGTCTATTGAGCGACGGAAACTGCAGGGATTTAAGACTATAAAGGCTATCGAATACCGTGAGTATTTTACTAATAATTATAAAAACGATTTTTCTTGATTTTTATATATAGGCACTGATTCAATATTTTTGTTATTCTTTGGAATTAGGTGTGAACTTCTAACAAGTTATAAGTTTCCAAAAATACAATAAACCAAACGCTGGGTTTCTGGGTTTGGTTTAGAGCTGAAATTGAACAAAAACTGACTGTAATTTGTAACCAAATACGAGCTTTTACAATAGCTTTTATTTCAGATAAAGATATCATCAGTCTTGACGAAATAAAGATGGATCATACTGGGTAAGTATTAAGTAGGTACCTTGCAACTACTAAAGGGGTTTGAATATTTTAGTATGGAGACAGAGAAGGTCCACGGTATGGAGCCTGGCCTAACAACCGTTCCCCCATTTTTTTTTGAAATAACGGTCACTCATAAAACCTGTATTAATGAATACCTGGCATCAATACAAGCAAGTATTTTATGAGACAAAATGCCATTTTGATTAAAACAGGTTGAATGAGAAAAAAAAATATGGTGGAACGGTATTGGTAGGCCTAAAAATTCAAATTCCTTTTAATTTGTGAAATTAAGCACCTACAGTTTGTACTTAAATTACGCACATTTAGTTGTTAACTTTTTTTTTTGGTTTTTAGAGAACTGACTGTGTCGAAGTATCAAAATTTAGATCTACCAGGTATGATTTTGTTTCCTACGTATTTATTATTTATCGTGCGGACTTCTGAGGAATTGAATTATTTTAATTATGTTATTGCTATCACCCAAATACTAGCAAATTTAATTTAATTTTCAGATTACAAAATGTATACCAATGCCGATTCACATATATACGATAATTCTGAATTTGAAGATTATAATATAAGCATTACCAGCAACGAATTTAAAGGTATTATTAGTTTATTACAAAATTTATATTGGGAGGCTCTTGGATTGGTACACTGTAAAGATAAAATTAGAATGATACAATCAATCACTTTTGAGATATTTTCAGACGAATTTTTGGAGCTCGGAAACGATAATATCCAGGAAAAACCTAGCATTAATGATGCATTCATGAGAGATTTGAATGACTTAAATGATATTGATGTTCATAACAAAGAATTACTCGTAAAAAAGACTGGCCAATTAGACAACTGTAATTTGGAATTAGTCCCACATCCCAGTTGTAAAAGTACATCTGGTTTGATCAGCTCTGGGGAAAGTAATTCTAGTACGTCTAATGGTGCTGAAAAAAAACAACACAAACTGAAAGTCGATAAAGAAATTTCATTAGATACAGAAAATAAGATGAATGGCTCAGATTTAATAATAACGCAAAACAAATCATTTCTTAAAAAACGAAGCAGTGGTACCTTAGACACTAAACGTAATATCCATAAAGCCAGTAGGACCAAGATTAATAAAAAAGGTTCGAGTAGAAGATCAAGTTATGTTAATGTTCTGAAATATGATTATGTTGAATATAAAAAATACAAATTGAAAGAAAGAAAACAGTCGAAAGAACATCAGATGTTTCAATCAACTCCACCAAGACCGGTAAAAACAAAACCGTCTCTTTTCTATTTCTAACAATTCAGTTTAGTAAATAAATTTTCAATTTTAGATACCTGCCAGTCTGATCGAACTCTGTCATTCTCTTTCGAAAAAAAACTTGGAAAAATTTAAGTCTACTATTTGTAATACCAAAACGAATGAACTATGTCAACAAAATAGTGATGCAACTACTGAAGAGTTAATTGGTATAGTTACGGAAGACGGCGCAGAAACCATCGCTATTCGACGTAACACCGAAATATCTCATGAGTTGGATTTGGATACTTTAGAAGACGAAGACGTGTTAGAAGCTATCATTAACTTATCTCAGGATAATAGTTATTGCAAACCGAAAATTGAGACAGAAAATGTCCAATCGCAGACGATATTTTTGAATGGTAAGGAATAGTTAATACGGAAAATATAAATTACTAGATTTTTATTTATTTTATTTATTTATTTATTCTCAGGAATGCCTTTTGTACTTTTTCTAATATGAGCCCAGACTTTTCCTCATACGGGTGCCAGACGCAGGCGCTGGTTTCCAGTTTACATCGGACTAGAGCGTAATATAGTAGCCGTATTACTATTTACTAAAGGACTATGGAACTCCCGAGAATTGCGTAGTACAAATCCTAATCTTCGGAATGAGTCTTTTGCAATTTTAGTCTTTTGTTAATAATATGGTCTCGGAAGGTTAATTTGGTGTCAAAAACTACGCCCAAGTCTCTCACCTGCTTTACTCTAGGAACGGGAAAGCTATCTATTTTATACTCGTAAATGAAAGGATACCGAGGATTAACTTCGGAACTAAATGATTTACCGACTTGAAATTTTGGATTTCAAGTGTGTGATTATAGCTTACTAGATGACGAAAATTTCAGCCTTCTAGTCCCATCCAGAGGTTCTCAAATAGGGGCCTGAAAATGCGGCGAAATGGTTCCAGAAAAGGATGGTACGGCAGTGTTGTTTCGCGCTCGACTTGGCGGGGGCACTGCCGTGCCCCCAGATAAAGCGCGTCTGCTTGATGGCCTCTATCTAGACAGGACGATATATTATAATCAGCAGCTGTTAATAAGTTGGAGTTGACAGACTTTTTGATCCTAAAACTATGTTGTTAGTCACATATGTAGTTAATTACTTATTTCCTACCTACTACTATGAACGATTCTCTCGAATACCTTTGCCGCCGCGGCATTGAGAGAATAGCTAGATGATGTTCGCGACTTCGTCCGCGTGGATTTAGGATTTGATAATCCCGTGGAAACTTTTCCAGGAACCTCCATTCTCCAGATCCTTAACTATATCCACGCAAAAAACCACGTCGATCCGTTGGTCCGTTCATGCATGCGGCATGTTTGAATGACAAACAAACCCACTTTCGCATTTATAATTTAAAGGACTAGTAATAGGACTATAATAGTTTGTCTTACTAAATTAATGTACACTTCAGATTTAGATGAACCCAGTACGTCCAAAGGAGTCCGTCACTTTAGTACAGACGTTCAATGTGGTCCAGATATCACCACTGCGTGTCCAATGATGTCGCAAACAACATCGTTTACGAGGATGCCAAAGCTATTTACAGCAGGAATAAAAATTGACGAACCAAACACTGATAAAAAGACAAATAAAAACACGTATGATTTCGGCACAAGTACAGAAATGTGCGAGAATACTCTGACAGCAGGCAGAAAATCTGCAGGAATTAAAATCAAAGAATCAATTCCAGATTTAACAGAAAGTTTTACGATGACACAAGTAAATGAGGATGAAACCATTCTTACTCAGCTTTCTTATTTTGATTCAAGAACTGATACTAAACTACTAAAACCTGTATCTAGTGCTCTAAAAACGGAAGATTCTGGATCCGAGATTTGTAGGAGTGTAGATAGCTATGCTAAATCATCAACACAATTGGTCATATCATCGAAAAACACTAGCGAACTCCAAATTCAATCTGCAAGTAATGAAAAAAACGTTGTTATAAAAATATCACAAGCAAGTTATGATAGAGCGAATTTGGTATGCGGTGGCGTTCATTTGCACAGTTATAATGAAAGGCAAGTTTCTGAAGATGTAGTGTATCAAGGTGAGTGGCAACGAAAACAACAATTGCCGAAAATAAATCGCAGTTCTATTGTAAGAAACCCCTTTCCTGGGAGACAAAAGTTATGTTCGAAAGATCATTTAAGAGTTGATAAATTTAATAGATTTTCCAAGAATACTGTGTTTGTAACACACCCTAAATCGACTATCAAGACTAAAGATCCTTTAAACAAAACAGCACAAAATAAAAAAAATTACTCTATGAATCTAGATAAAACAAGAAAAAATAATACTGCAAAGAAGGTAACATACGTAGTACTTAATTTTTTTATTAAAATTCAAAAGTAATAAAATATTGTATTTAAATCAACACTATCAATATTTCAGGTGGTCTCAAAGGTAGCTCTAAGGTAAGAGAAAATAATGTGTCTATTATATGGCTATTGTATTTTACTCATAATATTATAGGTAAGTTCCTTTATTAATAATTGAAAATTGAATTATCGAAAATTCAGAAAAAAATTTGCGTTTGTTTTATAGCTTATTTTATATATATATAGATTTATAACATAAGTTTTCACTAATCATATATAAAAAAATTGCAGTTCACATGTATCTAAGAATATGAAAACTATTTACACAACAAAAAAACGCACAAGTATTAATACTTTAGAAACTGCTATAAAAAAAGAAGAGGACCGTAAAAAAAATATGAAAGTCAAAAATTATTTACCTTTATATTTACAAAGGAGAATACAGTCTTCTGATACAAAAAAGAATAACATTGAAAATAACAGAGAAAACAAAATCAACCCGAAGACTGAAAATATTATTCTCAAAGAAAATGTAATTTCGCCCTTGAATACTAGAGAAGTCACAAAAGACTTAATTAAGATTCCTGATACAAAATTACTTTCCAATATTAACTACGAGTATATGATATTTCGTAATGAAATTCAAACAGAAAACGACTCTAACATAAAATTACCAGTTGCTACAGGAATGATAAAGAGTGATAATCTAGACCGTAGTCGCAGCCCACTATCACATCATAGTTCTACTTGTTCTTCACCAAATAGTGTCGCAACCGTTCGCGCAGTATCCACAAGAAATAGAGTCACCTGTAACCGCAAAAATTCTACGTCATCAGAAAGGAGTAGCTCTGGAATTTTAGAATCCGAAAAAGGGACAACAAAAAATAAGAAATTTTCTCGGCGAGCTAAGAGTAATAAAAAAACAATTTTATCGTCTACCCTTTGTGATAATAAAGAGAATGTGCCAGAATCGTCTAAAAATACTATTTCTCCTAACAAAGATACAGAAAAATCTGCTAAAGGCTTGTTTTTAGGGAGTACAAGAAGTGTATTTATGGCACAAATGACTGCAGAGACTTCAACTTTGCCATCCACAACTATTTCAAAAACTAAAATGCAATCTTTAACCAAATCTCTCAAATTAGCGAATATTAACTCTCGGAGCATCGATGATCAAACATATGAACCACCTAGTTCATCAATACTGGAAGATTCGTTAGAATCTAAAAACAAAGATAGTAGTGATAACTCCTCTACTATCGTTCCTGATAACAAAATATTTGTACATGAGATGTTTATAGAACCATTCTCAAACAATATATTTGAAAACGACAGTTGTCCTATCCCAAACGAAGCTAACGACGAGTGTTTAAACAGTAATCAATCTATTCATCACACGAGAAGTAGTATAATATCTGCTATAAGAAAATTAATTGAGACCAAACTGAATCTTCCTGAAAATTCTTATAATCGTAGTGACTCTGACTCTGAAACTGTGATTTTGAGTAGAGACGACGATTATATTAATAGATGTAGAAATAAAAAATTTTCGCCTGCAAGTACAGTAAATACTAGTGATCAAACCTCTGTGTCAGAAAGTTACGTAGATTATTCCCATATTCATTGTCCTGGTACGGTAAACGAAAATGATATTGTACCTAATTATGTAGATTTAAAATCTCCAGATACCGAATCCGACGCTCTATCGCTAAAATCTTTTGCATCTATGTCTACATCAAAATTTTCTGAATACTATTTAGCTGATAATGAATTTGAAAGCACTGTACCTCAAGTTGATACATTAAATATTAGCTCAATTCAAGATATATTTGAACGTAAAGAAATAAATACCATACCTGTAAGTAAATAATATGTATATTTTACATTTTCAGCATAATCAAATAAATATTATAAATGCGAAAGTTTGGATGTATGGATGTATGTTTGTTACTCAATCACGCTCCAACGGATGAACGGATCTGGATGAAATTTGGCACAGAGATAGATTAAAGTCTGGAATAGCACATAGGCTACTTTTTATCCCGGAAAATTAAAGAGTTCCCGCGGGAACCGAAAAACCTCAATCCACGCGGACGAAGTCGCGGGCATCAGCTAGTTTGTAATATGATGCAGATATAACTCTTTTTTTTATAACTTTCAGAATGTGGGTGGAGTATTAGCTGTACAAGCATTTAGTGGTTTTTCGGTAAATGAACCATTAACTGGCGACCAACCGGATTTTGTAAATTTTATAGATTCTGAGACAGGCAGTTTTGCGTTTCAATCTGCTAGACAAGCTGTAAGTTCAAATCAATGTACGTAGGTTATGTTTGTATTTTAATATTTATGTTTTATTTATTGAATTATAATTTTTAGGCATCTGAAGAAATATTTGTGTCTGGTCGATCCTCCGATACTTATGAATCATGTTATGTTGATGAGGATGCTTATGTCCCTAATTGGTTATTCAATATGATTAGTCAACAGCAATCGGTAAAGATTTTGTTCTTAAAGCTATAACTATTAACCATAAAATTAGTACAGTTTGTACTGGACGATTGAAGGAAGCTTATTTATAGATACTCATCCCAAAACAATTTTTTTTTAATATTAGTTGTTGATTTGTGTGTTCGTTTGTTGCACGCATCGCGATAAACTTTTAAACGGATTAAAACGAAACTAATTATTTTAACGTGATATAATCTTGATTACATCCCCTGGCATTAGTTACCTAAACACCTGCTCAGGTTAATCTTAAAATAACCTTTAGAAATATTATTATTGTATTACTATTAAAAAATGATAGTAATACTTACTTCATAATTTCAGACCGAAGAATCTGAAGATGAGGATATCAATCTACCCTTGCCAATAGAAGAAGCGGATTTTGATATGAATGGCAACGTTATGGAGCCAGGAATTGGCGTTGGGGCTGGTGCTGGGGATGGTAGAGGCATCCACAGTGATCATTCACAAGACAGCTCTGGACGTGGAACTTCGCTTAGCTCGAGTGAAACCTCTTCTGGACCACATAGTGAGGTAAACAATAATTTACAAAGGTTTTTAGAAGAATTCCGTAATATGATATACCTAAAATGTATACACTTCAGCCTAGTGGGCCCGTCAGACGTCCTGCCCTGAACCTAGAACCCGATTTCAGCGCCCTCTACTGGGTCCAATTGTGAATATAGACCTTCACAGCTTTACAAAGCTTTACTTTCGAAGGTGTTTTTACTGACATTGTATTAATTCTTATCAAAATAAAATGGTTGGTCATCTCAAGTAGGTATTTAATATAGACCAAATTCGCCCTTTACACCATTTAATTAGGATGAATATCTTAGAATATATCATAGAAATAAATTAACGCGCAATAGAAATAGGGGCGGCCGGCAGTGCGGAGATATCGCAGCGCTAATGTAAAACTGCGCTAATGTGCTGCCTAGAGCCGGCTGGCTATTATTGGGTATGGACTATTATCACAGAATAGGTAATAGTACGTTCTATTATCTATTATGATGATTAGTGCTACCTGTGCGAAGCCGGGGCGGACTGCTAGTTATATATAAGATAAGAAATGATATAAACTTGCTAGCCTTGAATATATCAACAATGAAGTATTTTTGTTTCTTTCAGGCCATTTTGATCGATCCATCTAATTTTACGGCACAAGTGGATCATTTACGTGACCCAATATCTACAACGATTGGTGCATCTAATCGGCCGGATGTCTCAACGATGTCGAACGCTGGAGGTAAGAAGTCCTATCGATCACTTCCCACATTTTATCGTGACTTTGTTTTAAGTTAAGGTTGTCCTGTTTCTAACTACTAATCCCTTATCTGACCTATAATTCTGTATTCAAAAATCAGAAGTTCTAAATAGTATTAAATTATGCAAAAGATTCGTATCTGTCGTCCTCTTGGTGTTTTTAAATACCTGCTATAGGAGAATAAATAAAATATAAAAATATTTGCGTTAAGTTTGTTGAAATACGCTTTGCAGAAAGTAATGGTGCGGATACATCAAACCATCATAGTAGGAGCCCTAGAAGTTTGATAAATCCAGTGCAAATTGCAACAAGTGATATGGACGCTGATGTCAGTTCTCTTGAAACTGATGCTGTTGATTCTGATAACTAATTTAAACAATATTTTTGATTAAAGAAATAAAAATTCGAAATTGTGTTTTCGAAAATTTGTTTTTAAAAATCTTTAGTTTGGTATAAGAAATGAGAGTAGGTAAATGGCTGTTCCTATTTAAGCAAATTTATGTGCTAAAATAAATTATTGTATTTGTTAGGCTCGTGTTTTCATTTTAGAAGTAACACACTTCTTAGTTCTGACAAATACAAGACTAATTTTATTTAACAAGTCTTGCTAATTTTCAAAAACATATTTTAATTGACCGTAGGAAGATTTGTATGACTAACCTTCCAACGGATATAAAAACTACTTCTAATTAAATAGGTACTTTTGTTTGTATTTGTCATCTTATGAAAAGCAAATATTCTTTTTTGTAAACATGTAGCATTGGAAATGAAATATAACACACACTATCGAGGAAATGTCTTTTTTTGCATTTATTCATATTGTACAATCTTATAATATGATTCATTCTGCAAAATTTTACAGGCGAGTTAGAATTCATATATAAAACATTAGCTCTTTCGTATTGTACATAACCATTTTACCAGTAGGTATAGTGAAAACATGCGTATAGTATTTAGTTTTATGATAATAAATTACTTAATTACTAATTTAAATTTGGTTCTTTATTAATACAATATCAATAGGATGTACTAAACTTCAGCTTTATTGGATCGTACCAAAAAACGTGTCTATAGTGCGCTCTCTGTGCCGATGAACTTTCTATGCTAAATATACAGTTATAATAATTACAGGTTAAATCTGAAAAATTTGAGTCTCTGGTTAAGCGTTTACTCAGATACGTATAAGGCATGACATATTACTCTTTCCAAGTCACTAGGGACTATAGGACCCAACACACAAGCAGGCTGCCAGGTTTTCCGTATTTAAACTGTACTGGTTTATATAAAAACTGCTGAGATCGGTTATATTTACCTATGGGCCAATCAATCTCTATCTCCATATCCACATTAAAATTATTTATCTCACCCATTATCACATCGATTTTATTATAATTTACAACCCATTTTATTTTAGCAACTCAACCCAGGAAATTTATATTTACCTTAATCTATGTTGGCCCTTTTGGCGTTGAATGGAAGTAACCGAGAAGCTTTGTGAGACAGTTTACCTTATTATAATATCGTTGTATCTAGCTCATCTAATTGTGTCACAAACAAATTAATAGAAACGTTAATAATGGTATTAAATATGAAATAATATTCATTATGTCAAATTTATTATTTATATTTTTATTCGATCTCTATTCAAAACGTATTTGGAGGAAGTAATAATATCAACTATCCAAGAACGTTGTTCTTGCGCCTATCGCACGGTTGAAGTTGCAAATAATAATTTAAACAATGCAAAATAAATTGGTGAACGAGTTAAATTATATACCTATACAAAAGAGAATGACAATACGAATAATTAATCATACCGTGACGCGAGTTCTCTAATGTTAAAACAAACGTATAAGAATATTGAATAAATGCCCTTATTTTTAACCATTACATAGAACGGTTAGGGTGACCATTACATAGAACGTTTTTTTAATTATTTTAAGGCAGTGAAACATCCAACCTAAATTCAAGGACAGTTGGGTACGAGATTACCTAGCTAACATTAATATTACCTAGTACTACTAGACTCTTTCACAACGACCTCTACAGAACGGCCGCGTTTTATATTACAATATTTACACGTCTTAAACTTGTATGAATAGCTGTAGTTATAAGTAGGTATCACGAACACTAAAGCAGGACGCACTCCGCAACTCTATCCACTCAGTCATCGAAAGTCCATCGGCTTATTGTATTCTAACACCCCAATTACAGATGCCAAAACAAAAACCTTCATACATCTAACAATAACATGAATATAAATATTCGGTAAAGATTCAATCCGTTAAATCATAAAACTACATAGAAGAAATCTAACACTCTGAGATCAAGGGTAACAAGTTATATTTTATGCAACAAGTATTTCGTCGCATAAAGCAATGTAAAAAAAACTATTTAAATTTGTCAGCTAGCTATTTTTCATAAAATGTATCGTCAATCAATAAGCAGAAAAATTACCTAGTTTGTAGTTTTACAAAAAAGAAAACATTCAGACTCACTTTAAGAGGTACTGAAACAGTTATTTAAAAGTTACCAATGATAATAATTATAAATTATTCTTATTATAAAAAATATTGCAACCTATTAGGTATATAATTCTTAACTATAAACCAACAAAACTTTTAAAACAAACCAAGTATAGAAATCTCAAAAAATCAAACAATATCCACACGACAACGTATATTATGTTTAAAATAAAATTATGATAAACGGAGATTTTAAATATATGTGACCCTGATTTTTAAGTTATGACCAAAATGTAAACAATGGGATCGTTATAAAATGTGAAAATATTGCTAAGGCAGTGGTTTTTTCATTTAAAATGAACGCATCGATATATTTTTTTAACCAAAATACACTGAAGCTGTCTTACTTACATTCACGTTTTATGTAACAAAACACGTAATATAAAATATGTTATTTCAATCCAAACTAATATTATAAATGCGAAAGTGTGTAGCTATCTGTCTGTCTGACTGTCTGCTACGCTTTTCCGGCCCATCTTTTCAACCGATTTTGACGAAATTTGGTACGGAGGTAGGTTGCATCCCGGGGAAGGTCATATGCCATAGACTTATTATCCCAGAAAATTAATGAGTTCCCGTGGAAATCATAAAATTTTAATCCACGCGGACGGAGCCGCGGGCATTATCTACTCAACAATATTTATTTATATCAATAACATTATTAAAATCTATCGACGCTTTTCTTTGAATACATTTTTTTATTAGGTATAGTTCTTGCAATAGAGAAGTTGCATTAATTTTTTTGCCACAAAATATACAAATGAAAGAATAATACATTTATAGTATATTTAAATAATTTTTTTTACTAACAATTCCATTTTTAAGTAATTATTTCTAATAAAAAAATAGTTAAATTTTTGAATGAAAAAAACGTCTTTTGTTTGATCGTAACATCATTATATCCGTTGAGATCCGTTAATTAGATCCGTTAATCGCAATCATACTATACTTTTGTATTTTCTATATTCGGATCACCATGTGTCTTAACAGAATAGTCAAACATAACCTTAAAAAATAAGTTTCCAAGCAAAAGAAGTACCTATTTACTTTTATTTAATTAAATGCCATTTTTCTGAACTTTCTAAATATTATTAATTTTCATAAATATTTTTTTTTTCTCAGCCGGTTTTTTTACGTCAATTAAATAATTTCAAAACATATATAACCTGTATTATAGAGCAAGATCCCGCGACGATCAGACCTACGTTATTTTATTAAAGCTGAAATTTTTTGTATGTATGTCTCTAATAGAGGTATAAACGATCCCCGCCTATGAAGTTTAGATCGCGGTTGCTTTGGAAGGTATCAGGTAAAAAAGGTGGCACCTCAAATTCGTTAAAGCATTAAGCTCCGTTTTTTTATATTTTGCTTTAAATAATATTAGAAACCACTTTGTCCATTGTCAGACACCTAGTACGATTGCAACCCCCTGCGTGGTCGCGCGAGCGCCATTAGGACATTCAGTACTGATCAGTATGTTTGATCGGCGATCGTCCGTGCGTCGATGGTCGTGCGACGAAAACTAGACAATTTGATCGCATCGCATGATCGCGCGATCTTCAATAGGACATTCAGTAGACTGTAGAATACAGTATGTTTGAACGCACGGGCGCGCGATTATTTTCGTCGGACGCACGAATCATCGCACGAGCGATGACAATAGGACGGTAGTTAAAAAAAAAACATGCAACATCTCTATTGACGAGCGCGCGCGAACTCTACTTGTAGTTATACACACTGCGTAAGTGTGCATGCCTCTCGGCGCAGTCAGTCGTACGTGCATTCACGTAGGTACTCGCACACATTTACATGTGTACAAATGTATACAGATAGGACTTCAATACTACCATGAGGCACGTGCACTCGTGAATTGCAAGAACTATAATACTTATTACTTTTAACTAAGAGATGTACGAGTAAGTGATGAGTAGATACATGTTTACGTATTTTGTTGGACTTAAATTAAATATCAGAGTCAAGCTACGTTTTTTTTCAAGGTTTTTATTGAAAAAAATAACTTCATTATGCACATAATATTGTAACTAAGAGAAGTAATATTCGATTTGTTTTTAACCTATTGAATCGAGCTGCGTGTAAAGGAGTAAAAAACTTTGGATTGTGCACAACAAGTGTTTAAATCACTTGTATGTTTATTCAATGTTATTATATACCAATATATCAGAATTAAGAGTATTAAATAAATGAGATGGTATTCTTATGAACTATTTGATGTTAATAACGCACTGAATTTATTTCAATCGGAGTTGACGTTATATTATAAAAAAGAACATTACGATTTTTTTACAAAATTTGTACCTACTATCACCTCTTTTCAAAATAACCATACAATCATCGTTCATAAAGTTAAAATTTAGTCACAAGACATGCACAACGTTAATAAACAATCAATTTTTCGACAGCAGTAACAAAGGTTTGCAAAGAGCTTAAATCCAATTCGAACACAGCGTCTTCGTGAAATGAACAACTTTCCTATGCAATCACACAGTTCTAATAATTAACCTCATTCATTATTATGTTATCACAGAAAATCATCTATATACAATTTTGACGTACTTAAGTTATGCACGTAGCTGATCTTATAAAATGGTTTGCCGATTTAGCCTCGAACATTAACTATTGTATTCATAGAAAAAATATACGTCTAAGTTACTAAGAGAACTCGATTACTTATTTAATTAGTTCTCCTTACTCGAAAATCAGAATTTCACTAAGACTTTTGACCAAATGTATCAAAATCTAATGTTATATAGTATTTAAGAACCTACTTCAAGTTTTTAAAGATAAAATCTAAAATTAATTCCATTATTGCTGATTTCAATAATAATGTTCGAGGTTTGCTCACGTTTTTAGTGAATATGACAATGGACCATGTACCTACCTGGTTTAGTTATTACAGGATGAAAATTAGTGATCCAGAATTGGCTTACCACTTATCATAAATATGCCACAGGCTTAACAATTTGTATTGGTAGCTAGGAATTTTAAATAGAACTTTAAACATAATTTGGATAACATAACAATTAGAATATGCATAGGGGTCAACAAGTTAACTCAACGTAAAAAAGATAATAATATAGACGCTCAAGTATATAATTTAGAAGAAATATAATTTTAAAATAGCACGTAATAAACAGAAAACAAAATACCAGTAAAATACTGGATGCAGAAACGCGTTATCAGCAATAAACCACAAAAGGTATTACAGAAAGTACACTTTCCCAAAAGGACTGAAAATCTTGTATTGGGTCACAGAATAGGTAATGGTACAGATTAGTGCAGTCATTTTGGGATAGTGTACTTTCTGTAATACCTTTTATGTTTTATTGCTTACTACCTGATGCCCCCGACTTCGTCCGCGTGGATTGAGGTTTCATTTTCCGGACCCTTTAATTTTCTGGGGTAAAAAGTAGCCTATGTGTTATTCCAGACTATAATCTAACTCTGTGCCAAATTTCATCCATATTCGTTCAGCAGTTCTGGCGTGATTGGATAACAAACATCCATCCAAACTTTCGCATTTATAATATTAGTATAGACAAGTTTTTTTGGCCGTGAAATTAAAAGTTGTAAACCAATTCAGACTGTGGCGTCGATTTTGTGCCTGGTCATCATAATGGCATTTAGAACGATTTTAATATCGTGCAGGTTTTAACGATTCGAATTAATGATTGCTTACAATTTAATAAAAAGCTTTTGGAGCTCATTAAAATTAGTACCTATGCAATAATTTTAATATAATGGGATCTTGAATTATAAATGTTAATCACAGTGAACACTATGGGATTAGGATTAATGCATCTCATTTAATTGTAATTATTTATCTATACGTTTAAGTTTCAGAAGATAATTAATCTTGATGCGTTTATATTTCAATGCTTGATAGTCTATTAAAATTTTCAAAATTTAAACAGTTTTATAATATATATTTACTTGGTCTATGGATGATTAAATGTTACCTAAATAATATAAAATGCTCTTCCTAACCAGGCGACAAAATCTATTTAAACAATATTATATCATTATTAATCCAGTCAAGCGATTACATAGAAGATCTTGTCACATTTGGTCTGGTTGGTTGGTTTAGTATCAGACATTGCAAAATGAATCAATATTTAAACCGATAAAGTACAATACAGGCACTATGATGCATTACATAAGATTGCTTACTCTTATCCAAAACCGAGTTGACATAATTGTCCATTGCCAAATGTAACAAAATACTAGGATACCTATTGACTGGCCTACACACGATTTAACAATTTAAGGTAATATCATACTGAAGTATTCATCAAAGTTTACATACAATAATTCATATTTATTTATTTAATTGTATTTAAATTTAAATAACATAGATGTAAAGCACTTGGGGAAAAGACAGCAAATTCAATAAAAATGTTCAACTTTTTATTTATATAATAATAACTAAGTAAAAATTGTTCTATGGTAAATATTTTATCCATTTCTAGTTCATATCAATTTGATCCGACGATGCTAGCTAGGTTGCTAGGTTGTCCTAACGTCCAATTTGAACATGAAACGAACTCGGTGCCGTTACGGGACCGTGCGGGGACGGGAGCGCGACGAATCCGGCGCGAACCGTACAGCGCCGCACCGAGCGCGCGGCGAAACTGGCACGGACTGTACAGCGCCGCACCGGGCGCTACCGGGCGTCGCGCGACCGTCGTTTTTGGCGAGGACCGCGGCTTCTGTCGTCTCAGCAGGCGAGATGTAGAGTTTATGAAGTGCAAATTTAATATAGAAAGTTTTACTTTTACAATACAGACTAATAACGCAATTTTATGTAAAAATCCTAGCGCAAACGAGTTGCCTGGCACTGTTTCATAACTTCAATACCTTAATTGTAATATAAATCAAAGAGTAAAATTTTAGCGAATTAAAAATTAAATTTTCCAAAACTTTGTAAATACTAGAATTCGGACACTCGGGGGCCGCGGAGTGCCGGCCGCGGCGGCGAGCGGCGAAAGTCGTCCGTAACTAGACACACGCGGGCGTGAGTGGGCACGCGAACTGTCCTGAGGAGTCAGAAGGTGTGCGCGTGCACACCTGGCGGCGTGGGGGACGCGCGCACGTCCCGCTGGGAGCGCGCGCGGCGGCGCCGCTAGCACCAGTCGTCCTCGTCGGAGTCGGAGTGGCGCGCGCGCGGCTTGTACCCGTTGGGCAGGCGCGGCGCGGCGGCGGGCGAGGGCAGCGCGCGCGCCCCGCCGCCTCGCCCAAGCGCCAGCGCCGCCTCGTAGCTCAGCGGCGCCTCATACGCGCGCGCGCCCCTTTCCGACTCGTAGCCCCATCCGCGCCTGCCGAACTCACGCCCGGTTTCATTGAGACTTCTCGGCACACAAATATTTTACATGATTAGTTTATCCTTATATGTTCACACGACGCGACGGAGGGATTAAAAAAATTTTAATTTGCACATTAGACGTTTTCCCGTATAGACATTTTTCTAGATGGCCATTTTCCGCCATCGGCGTTTCGCTGATTAATTAAGTCGGAGGGGGTAAGTCGTCGGAGTAAGTCGCTGTAATTGTGTTCTTATTTTACGTACCAGTTTCCTGTAAAACTCATCGAGCTTTTATAAGTCTGGGATATACCTAAACCAGAGAGAGCTATAGTTCGTCGTGGTTTTTTTTTCGTCTTATTGCCAAATTAAGGTCGTTTGTTGACGGCAGGTAGTGAAATGTGACATGGAAATGTGATGGAACTCACCTTTCTCTAGATCTATAGTCTCGGTGTATCAGTCTTTCAACTTCTCTGCCGTACTCGTACTCGTCGTGTAAAGGCTCTAACGGTTCTCTCGTCGTGTGCCTTAATGATAACTGTGGAGTAAAAAGATGTTACCTATAAATTAAAATAAAATGCCACAATTATTAGGTACGTACTATAATAGAATAGATGATGCGCGCGACTTGGTCCGCGTGGATTACGTTTTTTTGATTCCCGGGAGAATTTCCTTCTTAATTTCTTCTTCTTCTTAATTTTCCGAGAACTTCTTAATTTTCCGGGATAAAAAGTCCTTCCCCGGGATGTAACCTACCGCTATACCAGATTTCATCAAAATCGGTTGAATAGATGGGATGGATTACAGACAGACAGACAGATACACATTTATAATATTAGTATGGATATGTGATATTCGTCTCTGTTATCGTAATTTATATATGCAATTCAAAAACAGGTGGAATGATGATGAATTTTTAAACCTCAGACGCAAAAAACGGGAGGGCTAAGTTGAAGGTTGTATCTGTGTTTCTGTCTATGCTATCGTAGCTCCTAAACGGATGAATGATGATGATGATTTTGTTTTTTTTGTTTGAAACGTGACTTCATCGAGAGTGTCCTTAAAACCGATTCAGCCATTTGAAGATCATCAGCTTTTTCTAGATCGAATCGAAATTGGTACCCTGTTATAGGCCCACAAACATATCTGGCCCGGTGGTCAAAATTGGAACTAATTTTTATACCTGTTTAGTTTTTGTTTATTTTTCATTTCACCGGGTCAGATAAATTTGTGGGATTGTACATCGATATGTCGGAGGTTATATAAAATTTTAAAGGAGAAGGTTCATTTTTGGTGGACTCTTTGTACACTCTACCATGAATAGAGGAAAATACATAGATTATTTTAAAAATATAATAATTTAGAATAGTAAAGTAAATAACGAGAAAAAAATAAAAATATATTTCAAGTTTTCGATACGTTTCCAAGATGGCAACGTTCAACCATAGAGAAGGCAGTAGGCGCGAAATGTATCAAATGTCATTTCTGACAGTCACTGTCAAAATAACGTGCTTTTCCGGTGTTGTGTTGACACTTGATAGAAAACGTCAAAAAATATGAATCCGCCATTGTTACCGACATGTTTAGTGTTGCTTGTCGTTGAAAGGTTAAATAATTTCACCACTGAAATTACGACGAATTCTTAGATTTGAACAATCAAAACTGGTCTATTATTTTTGTTTCTTTCATTTCTCTACTTGTAAAATGAGCGGACCCACGCCCCATACAAATCTGAACCGTCTCCTTTATACTTGTTCTCTACTTACGTGCGAAGGACTATGGCTGATTCTTGAAAATGGTGCTTGTTGTTTTACATGTAAGGTGGACGGCTTAGTCGGCGTCGGCGGCAGCTGCCGGCCGCGGCCTCGCCTGCCTCCCTCTCGCTCCCACGACCGCTCGCGCCATTCCCGCCATTCGCGCTCTCTGTCACGGTCACGGTCGCCACCTATCGATGCCCAAACTGATCTTTGAATAATTTGAGCGTTCTATTCTCTGGCCAATTGATGTCACTAACGATTGTATAATGAATTCATAAGGCGTTATAATTAGATGAAAGAAGTAAAGAAAGGAAAATAATCAAGACCGTAAAGAAAATTAGGCATGTAGCCGGGATAACAAACAGATGTGCAAACAATTTTCTTATGAATAAATCTTTGCGATATCCTTAGACGAAAGCGTCCCCCACATGTAGGTACGTGCGAACATAATTCAAACGACATCTAATAATATAATTTAGGAACAGATTATTTTCCGAGGAGCAAAAGGTCTCTGAGAAGTATAGAATTAAACATTTCACTTCCGACCTTTTGCTTTACAATTATGTGGTTATCGTCTTTGTAACATAAGATCCGAATTTTGAAATGGTCTTATTATTTACTATGTAACAATCGTATGATGTTAGGTATAATATAATCTTACATTGTAAGATAGGTTTTCCTTTTCGAAGAGGGAAGTTTTGGAAGAGGGTTTTCTAACGTGTGCCGCCTTGCAAGTTTCCATGATTGAATTGTGAGAGGCTATGATAAACGTTACGCTATTACATGTAGACGCAACGGAAAGAGTCATAAATTAAACTGGACGCTGCTCGGCCTACCTACTGATTTGAGACTTATTTCGTGATTTATATATAATGTAGTAAAGGGGATGTACTACAATATAAACGACGATATTTCGACCCAGTTGCATCGATCGTGGTGAAGCTGCGAAACGTGAAATTGGAACTGTCACGGGCAGAATCGAATTCCGTTCTTTTCACAGAAACTTCACGAGTATTCCGGTAAAACTAAATCAAAACTGCCCATGACAGTTGCAACTAGGTAAAGTGGTAACTAGAGTATTATCTATGGTTGCAACTTCACGTCTCGCAGCAAAGCAGTTCCGTTCCACGATCCAAGTATTGGATCGAAAACGTATAATAATCTGTCGTATTTATTGTTGTTCGTACCCGTTATTACATTATATTATGCTGCTCGGACTTAAATTGCTCGAAATAAGCAGTGTTAGCCTTACTTTCAGTAGTGTCTTTTGGTAGGTATATTTTATCGATTGCATGAAGCAGCCTGCGCATTGCGGTGTGTGTGTGTGGGCCGGTGTGTGAGGCGAGTGGATCTCACCGTAGGTGTGGTGTGGCGGGCTGGGCGATCGCGAGGGCTGGCTCAGGCTGGTCGTGGGATACGGCGCCCTCCACTCCTTCCCTGCTGTCAGGAATACCTTCATGTACCTTCCACCACGCTTTATCCTATTGGGGAGTTATCCTATGCTCGTCGAATTATAGACCTAATTTCTTTACTCACAAAGGTGACTCTAAAAGTTTTGGATGTCTGTCAAAGGTAATTTTAAACGCTCTTTTAAGGATGGAATTTTGGATAGGATCGGTTGGCATGTTTATCAGAATGGAATAATTTGAGTGTCCTAATGTTTATTTGGTTAGTTTGAAGGATACAGAGGATTTTTTCGTATTGTGTGTATACAGGAATTATACTCTACCTTCTATGTTACGAGTATAATACCTACAAAATATTGAAAAATAAATGAAAAGTTTCATTAAGCTTTGCATGCTGCATGATGTAATTTATGTTATTTCTGTGCATGCGCTCCAGGCATCATATTAAATTTTAATGAAAGCAATGTGCAATCAAAGTGGGCACCCAAAAGTTTGTAGCATGCAGCAGGCAATACAATTTTGACAATGCGAATTTAGTTTACAAATTTTCGTATCATGGCAATGGTTTAACAATCGACAATTTTGAAAATAAGTACCTTTCATATTTAAATAAAATCTTATTTCTAAACTATACGCTCAACATAAGATAGAAAAATATCGTTTAGGTATAAATTATAAACCAGTAAATGGGAATACGAACGAGCAATAATTTAAATAGCTAAATATTAACTACCTACTATAAGTATTTTACAAAACTAGCATTTGTGTAATAATAGGGCTAAGATAAACAATCTTCATCTAATATCATGAAATAATTAATTGTTCATAGCAACGACCTTGCCCACTGAAAATCTTAACACTACATCTACAGAACATGAAATTCTACAACTACTTTAAAGCTAAGGTTCCCATATTCTCACAAAACTTTCAGAGTACCTTCATGAGAAGAAAAATGTTTGCAAAACTGTTTTAGTTTCATTAACTAAATCTAAATGAAAGATAATAAATATGCTTATGGTTACAATATGCGTGAAAACTATATGAATATAATGATTTTGATGAATTTTGATGATGGCGAAAAATATAGCTAATTGAAGGCTCGAAATTTATTGTGATGATCGGTTACTATCTTATATTATTTTTGCGTTAGCATAAAGCCAGTACAGTGGATCTGCTGATATGGAATACAAAGAAAATAAATTAACATAAGTACCAGAAAAAAATAAAATAATGCCTGACGAAGAAAAAAATACCTAATTCGAAATAGAAGGATACCAGCAGATTCACATTGACAATCTGTTTGTCAAGATCAGAGCTAGTTACGCTATTGTATTATCGGCATATTAGCTTGAACTTTAATATGAATGTACCTACCATGTGGATGGTAGTGATGTGGCGCTCTGTGTGTTCGACCATGTCTATGATGCTCGTGTTTGACTATCTCGACGACGTTATTGACTGTGTCGGAGAAGCCAATATCGTGATGGTAACCTCCGTAGTGCCCTCTTCGTCTTGGACTTGGAGTTCGTCTGAAAAAACATATATTGCTTGTTTCAATTATTATTTTTTGATCATGCAAAGCTCAGGCCAAGATAAAATTCATACATGCATGATTTTAAAATCTTTAACGATATAATATGTCTTTTATAGTTCTAAATATTGTCGATTTAATACAGATGTTACTAAAAAGATTTTTGTTAAGTAGTGGTAATTAAAAGTTAATTATTGTATTTAGTATTCTTGCATTATAAGAAAATAGGATATTAGTTAAAACTGGTTAGTTTTCGTTGTTAGGATGTTATTGGAGTCGAATTTTCCGAACATACCGTTTAATACTACGATATCTTCTAGATCAATTTCTTCTTCGATGACGCTATAAAACAAATAAAATAAAACAAAAATAAAGCAAACAAAATAGTAATAAAATAAATCGTGTCGCATCTTGCGGTGCATGCAATGCGGTGGATATCATCGCCATTTTGCTGTATAAATCAGTGAACAATTTAGACAGAGCCATGCGGGTGGTTTCGAAACTCCATTAACTTACCTAATTAGACCTATATTTTAATTTGTGATTCGACTATTTCAAAATCAATATGTACTTAAGTTTAGGACGACCTACTTATCTTGAGTTTACCCGTTTACCTACTCAATAAATCTGTATTTCTAAGTCAGCATTTAAATAATTTAATCACTGTAATTACCTTAAACTTGACGATCTTCCATGATGTCCATTTTGGTATGCGTGAGGAGCCTGTAATCTCGCTTCGTCTAATGATTCCAAAGACGCGTGGTGTGATCCCACATCTTGCAACTCCAATATCTATATAATTAAATATGCCGTTTAATAATAGACATAACAATATCCGTTAATTTTCAACGATTCTAAAATTTCAACATATTTTGCTGTCCCATATTTACAAAACGCTTTAAGTTACCACAACATCAATGCACTTCTAGTGTGCCTAAGTATGTACATTTGCAACGCATGCATTTGTGCTCGTGCATTTTCAATCTATATAAACACATCAAATACTCACCCGGAATTATCAAGTTAGATCTACTAATAAAAAACTAATTATTAATAATATCATGCGATACTTTGTGAATTCATTTTCATGCATTTATTTTGGGTAGGTACGTAGATATAAGAGTAGTTTGATTAGTTTTAAGTATGGGTATGATAGTATTTGTTAGTGTACGTGTAACGAATATGACAGTGCTTCGTCTAAAACAATTTTAATATCATCCCTAGTTGAAACATTACACATATATCATTCACTATATTAACCTAATCTTAAGTCATTCGTTGTATAAACATCAATATTCTACAATTAATACTGCATTATTACATTGAAAACAATTACCTAAACATCAACAACCTGCAAATTTCAAATAAAAAGTTGTTATCAGTACAACATAATCTATAGATACAGACATATAACGGGCCTAAGCCCCTAATTGCTGCGATACGATACATAGGCTAACTGCAATAAGGGAAATTGTTTAATAAGCTAAGACAAAACGAGTACATTAATTACAATATCTTCATTAGGACAACACAGTGACACTAACAATGTTATAACACCAACTATCTAGAGCAAAAATTATAAATATTTTAATAAGGTTAGTGGACACTCCCATTGGTTAACAAATTAAGCAATCCAACATTTCAACCCCAAACATTATATAGGTGATTATAATTCAATAATATCAAATTTATTGCCAATTGATTATAATGTAAGGTAATTTTGAGGGAATCTTGCTCATGTATGTTGAGAATTAGGACAGCGTTTGTTATATTATTGAACTGGGGCTGTTCGACAACAAGAATGATTGGGTCAATAGGGTCACCAACGGTATTCACCTTTTTATTGTTCCTGCAACAAAAGAAAAAGCAATTAACATGTTGTACCAAATTGAACTTTATTTTCCTAGAAATATAAAGAAAGTCTTGAATAGTATAATAACTGTTATCTATGAACTAAATGTTGAAGTTCCAAATTTTACAGATTTCTGCACCTTTCTTTAAGGTGCACACCCTAACATAATTTACTTAGCCGATGATAGTGGAACCGGCGTATTGCAGGTATAAAACTGACTCATTCGAAAGTTCAAGGGGTGACAGGTTTTGAAATGTTTAGTTCGAAAAATCTCAATTACTGTCTAGAATTTTTTTTTTTGAATAATTCTATTCTACTACAACTTACTTGAGAGATCTTCTTGAAGAGCGTTGTTTGGCGAGGTTTGCTAAGGAATGTGGATCTTCGGGGTGACCATTCGTAAGTGCCGGGATCTCATGAGTTAGAGAACCATTTCGCGAACCAGGGCCCAGTCCCGCCGCAACATCCATCAGGCAGTTAAACAAGGACGCCTTCTGCACCACGCACCCCAAATCATCTACTCTCCCCATACATTTGCGCAGTCTCATGCACTAATATCTTTGCCGTTGATTGATTGAACTCGTTTACAACAACATGAGTATGCGCAAATGCCCCGTACAATACATATCCATGCTGGAGTTCGTTTATATGTGTTTGTATTTCTGTTCGTGTATTGTCGAGTGTAAGAGTTTTATGAGCCATGGCTATGAAATCGAACATGGAATGTATTCATAGTGTTCGTGAAGATGAGATCAGCGTTCTAAGACCTGAGAAAACACCTAACTCATGTTATTTGTATTATTACACACATGTAGATGCTTGACAGTGGTGGTTACCTATTCTTTAAAAGGAAGCGAACATGTCTTGTAGGAAAGTATTCTGTGTAATTTCGAGGAGCTGCAAATGACACAAAGCATATTTATATTCAGTGCATAAAAGTACATGTGCAAATATGTGACCAGAGGCAGTATGCCAATTAGCAATGCCAATGTTTTTTGAATGTTGATAGACAGCATTTTTTTAAGGATCCTTTTTTTTATTTATTTATTTTTTAATGGCATGCGCAGTTTTTGTTACAGGTGTTATTATTCTTTGAAATATCTTTGCCGGCAAATAATAGCATAGCAAAAGAAGCATACATGTTTAGTAGAATGAATTCATACAACAGGCTTCTAAAATTCAAAAGACATAACAATTGAGCCAAAATGTTAGAAATTGGATCAAACAAAATAGATTATTATGTAAAAAACAAATCTGATATTGCAATTTTTGAAGACATAAACCTTTAAAAATCATGCACAGTTTCAGAAAATTTAAATTTGAAATCATCAAACAATATCCGATAATAAAATAAAAATTATTTAACAAACAAATTAGCCGATTTAAAACAGTTTCTAATGGGGAAGAAAAAATCTACAAAAAGACACGTCTAAAATTCTAGATCTACGACAATCCTTATGAACCCATCAACACTCACATCATATCTAACATAACTAGGTAGGTATATACGAATTTTGCAACTATAGGACAGTTCACTATGTCATGTGGTTTACTAAACCCTAACGATTGCTTTGAACAAATATGTGAACTCGTTACAACTTTGTCCATACTACCAGTGAAGTGCATCATGATCTAATGCTATGTTCGTTAAAATTTCTATGTTACTAATATACTCGTACCAAAACTTTAAATCAAATATTTGTCATCGACTATTATGTCGATTTGATTTTATTACTAGCTTTCATGTTCAAATCTTTATTCATACACGATGCGAAAGAAGTTTATGAAAAAATGAATGGATAAATAAATAATCTAGAATAGTGCAAGAAAAAGGTAGTCAAAGTTTCGTTCCGTAAAATATATAATACTACCGGCTGATTGGCCGTTGGGCTATTCTCGGTGAATGCCTGAAAAGTAAACCACCAATGTAGTCGACTCATAAAATGAGTCGATTTCAACTAAAGTGACGTACTGTTGCTATTGACATGTATACAAAACTTTACAACTTATGGAGCCAATTATGCATTCGGTGGATATGTGGACAAACACTCTGTGCTTAAATAAGTAAACTTTTGGAAATGTTTTGTTTACACAACAATACATCGACGACGTGACGACAACACAACAAACTATAGTAATTATCTAACTATTTAGTGAATTATATAGTAATAAATCTAAACAGGTAATTTTAGGGTCCATCAACATACACTACTATTTAATTGTGTAGTTACATAAGACCTAACGACGATAGTTATACTTGGTTTAAATATACTATAAATATTGTGCAGAAAATACATCTGACTGTAGCCACATTCGATTACTCTGGCTTCAGTTGAACTACGCCTAAGGTAATTAAGTTCTTTATTAAAATAAGTAACCACGTGGAAGAAAAAGTAAAACAGTTACGGTGCATTGTAGTAAGATTTGCTATGTGACTCACCTGGCCCCTATTTTCATCCGGTTTGAACCTTGTCGTCCGCCAGTTCTCTATGATAATGAGTCCAGCGTAAATCTTTCCGACAGTCAGTTTTCCTGCATTGAGAACATCTTTTCGAGGCACCAGCAAATCTAACATCTTCTTTGCTTGAAGTGGCCAAATGTGGGTTATTGTTCCTCTGAGGTCTTCATCGGCTTGGTCCATTTCTTGAGCTGAAATTTTTTCATTTTTTAATCGTACCAAGTCCTGCTGACTGTTCACACATACCTAAAAAATGCCGGTAAAGCTAAAGAAATAACCAAATTTTTACCGGATCTCATTTTAATGCTGAGGTTTTCTCGGATTAAGGCAAAAAGCGTTGTCGTAAAATTAACTTTCCCCTCTTCATCCAGCGGCATATTCATTCTTATTAATTTTTTGAAAGCTAGTTTGTTTGGACACTTATTACCAAATCCTAGTGGTGGATCCATGTTTTTTAACATATCATACATTTCAGTGTAATGGATTTTGCCTCTGCAACAAAAACATAAAGGGGTAATCATCCATCCTGCAGTTGCTGAAAATAGGTGACATTGGGTATATTTTGCTTACGTTGCGTTCGGATCATATTCAGCCCATATTCTAACAAATTCGTCTAAATGATGTGCTCCCAGAATAGATGAGTCCCTTGTCAAATAGTCAAAATTATCCATGATGACAGCAACGAACAAATTTAACATCTACAAATAAAAATAATTATAAATTTAGTGCTTAAATTTTGTACCGGTAATAACTGTTGATATTAATACAAGTACTTACAAGAAAAGAACAGAAGAATATAAAAGAAACGAAATAAGCATAAGCAAGAGTACTGCCACAGGACTCATTTGCAGGTTTCTCAGCTGCCTTATCACATTTGGCTGGTTTTAAACAAGCCAGCATAATATTCGGCCATGATTCACCTGTAGCACACCTAAAACAGTAATGAAGATTTGCAATACTTAAAGCATAAAAATATTAAATTTACTAATTATTATTTTTGTGCGGCAGCCGCTACGCGTAATGATTGTACTCAGTTTTGGTTTTATTTTCTTACCTAAATAATAACATAAGCGCTTGAATAAAACTCCGAAAATTATTATGTCTGTTCATATCTGATTCGGCAGCTAATTCTATATTTCCAAAAACCTGCAAAACATAAGCGAAACATTATTTATGAAATATTTTATTTATTAATTGTTAAACAAGCAGTTATTTAAAAAATGCGGTCAACGTACACTTTAAAAATATTTCTTACCTGCATCCCAATGATGGCGTAGATGAAGAATAGCATCGCGATGAGAAGGCACACATAGGGTAAAGCTTTGAAACTCTGCACGAATGTCCAGAGAAGTATTCGAATAGTATAACCCTGTCGAAGCAGCTTGATCAGTCGCGCGGCTCGAAACAGGCGGAGAAAACCGACGTTGAATGTGTTTTCCTGCAAAATCATTTGTGTATGTTAAGATGAGCTCGTATTAAAGCGTTTTAAAAACGCTTAACATAAGACACAGTGAATATAATTGGCTCGTAAAACGCTTTAGAAGGACAATGCCCAAAGCTATAAAACCTAGCGTTGATCAAAATAATCTGTAGGTACCTATATAGTTAGTAGGTACCTATACAGCGTAAATATGAGGTCTCAAATATGGATTTAGTAATAAGTATCGGAAATACACATTCGTTTTTTGAGTATTGTGGTAGGTATTCCAAACTATTTTCATTTTCAGTTTAGTGTAACATTGGCCTTTTTGCCGGTATGTATATATGGCATTTGTATACAGTGATACATGATGACTTGTTAGAGCAAGATCCCGCGACGATCAGACCTACGTTATTTTATTAAAGCTGAAAGTTTTTCTATGTATGTCTCTAATAGAGGTATAAACGATACCCGACTATGAAGTTTGGATCGCGGTTGCTTTGGAAGGTATCAGGTAAAAAAGGTGGCACCTCAAATTCGTTAAAGCATTTAGCTCCGTTTTTTTATATTTTTCTTTGGAATAATATTAGAAACCACGTTGTCCATTGTCAGACACCTAGTACGATTGCAACCCCCTGTCAGACACCCTGTTGTTTTATAATTTAAGAGTGTCTGACAGGGGTTTGCAATCGTACTAGTTGTCTGACAATGGACACCTTTCAACCTGATACCTCCCAAAGCAACCGCGATCCAAACTTCATAGTCGGGGATCGGTTATACCTCTATTAGAGACATACATAGAAAAACTTTCAGCTTTAATAAAATAACGTAGGTCTGATCGTCGCGGGATCTTGGACCATGTACATACAATAAGACTTACTTATCGTATCTACAAGTACCTAAATGAAAGCATATTTTTAACCTCTTAAATATGACCTGTCAGTAATTTTACTACAAGTATTTTGATGATTAATCAAGGCTGGGTCAATTTTGGGTATTCTCTTTCGCTATCTTTTTCAAGAAATTTCAGAACAAAGCATCAGTAATAAAATGGTCAATAATAATTTAATTTAGAGGAATTTAGGATTTTTTAAATTAATAATTTTAAAAAAATCATTCAGAATTTTAACTTTTAAGTAAAACATAACATCTAATTTAAAATTCAAATAAACACTACAAAATGTTTCAAATACTACTGTCAGTAAACCTTGTTTTAAAAAAATTACCTATGACTGAAACAAAACCGAACACCATAAATAATTTTTGATCACGAAGTACCATGTTTTTATACTTTACCTACTCGTAAATTGGAAAATAACACAAAGTAAATAAATGCATAAGCTAAAATTAAATGATGATGGAGACACTATTTATTACGTTAGCTATCGAATTTTGTAATTAGACAAAATATGAGTGGAAATTTCTTCACCATAACTATCTAATAAATTAAAACAAACAGTTAATTATTATAATAAACAAATACGAGTACAATAACTATCTATTTAAACACTAGCAAATTTTACTATGACTAGCGGAAATAGTCTATGACTTTCTTCGACCACAGAACACCAGTAGGTATCACAACACTTTAATTCTAGAATTGCAAAAACACACCTAGCACACCGTTCCTATTTTAAAATAAACTATCTATGGACCAAAATTTCAATAACCTATACTTAACTACGAAATTTTTAATTATAATTTTTATCTATACAATAAAGTTCTAAACCACCAAGAATAGTTACAAAATTTCTAAAATTCCTAGCAATAAGTTTGATCATTTACCTGCTGACAGGATATGTCAGCAGCACAGTTTTCGGCAAGGTCACTCTGTAATCAGGATATATACCTTCATTTGGTGGACAATAAATAATTAGATTGCGAGCAAAAACATAAAGTCCTGATATTGATTAAGTAACATAATAAATCACAGTTTTTAAGATATAATTTAACAGAATATTAAATAAGTTTAGCTACTTACGCCAAACTCCATAATGAGGGCATCAATAATACTTCCAATGACCGTTATAAAATCAAAGGTATTCCAAGGGTCTTTGAAAAAATTCTGCAATTGTAAGAACAATATTAGTGTTAATGCATTTTCTTTGTACTTTATATTAACAATAGAAATTATTCAGTAAATGTCGAATTTGAAAAAAAGTAGAATAGTGATATTCATTTATTATTATTACGTTAATTTCATAAATATTATTATGAAAGTAATAAAATCAAAGGGTAGGTATACAAATGTACGCTTTCTAAATGGTATGGATCATTTAATAGGATAATAAATTGGAGGAAAGGAATAAGGACGTCTCTCTTAGTAATTTATTCGATGTATAAAAATCTATAATAAGATTTTGCCTATAATCTATAAAAATTTATTAAGTGATATAAAAAAATATAAAAATTAATATCAGTAAATAAGCGGGCATATCAGAAAATGTTCTAATAAATTATTACTAGATTTAAATATATTCAAGTCAATATTGAATATTAAATATAGCTAAAATTAGGTATACTTGAATTACGATGTGTATTTTGATAATTTTGGGTCATATTGAAGATTCTCATGAAATATTTAATCAATAGATTTAAAAAAAACATTTGTCATTTATGCAACGTTTTCTCGTTTTGAATTGAGTATTATGAGAATCTTAAATTTTATCGTTAGAGATACTCAAAATCATAGCCATTATTGATGATGTAAATATTTAATCAAATAGTGTATCTTTCTTACCGTACATCCGAAGGCAATTAACTTCAAAACGGTCTCGAGGAGAAAGAAGAACGTAAAGACTATGTTCATGACTGTTAACACGTCCATGAGTAGTGGTGGAGCCTCGTGAAACTAATACAAAACCAAGACCAATATTTTTAGAAGTAAACCAAGTTGTCAAATCTAAGCTAAATGCTACAAAATTCTTTGCTTAACTATTTAGTTTTCTATAATAACATTAACCTAAACTGATCTAGGATTTAGCTTGAAATTTCAAACAATGTAATGATATAACTAACCACTATTTAGTAAAGAAAATGGATACATAATGTTTATTATGTAACAGTACGTGTGTTTTGTGTGTCCTCCATGTAGTTTGCTTTCGAGCCAACACATCGGTGTGTAAAATTTGTATTGTTCCAGTCATTTTGTGAATGCACTACGTGCTACATGCAAAGGCGACTTGTACATGCACACAATACATCACATGTAACAATATTAGTGTACTTATTTAAATCTTGTTGGTTATGAAGCAACACGTGAATGCAATGTGGAATATAATACATAATATGTTAATTATTATTTGTACTGACCTCATGGATACGGCTGCAGAGCATGTCACCACGAACCGTCAATGATGGACAGTAACCAACCTTACCTTAACCAACGTGTGCTGCTGTTTATTATAACTTAACAAGCAATTGTATTAGAAAACACACATAGATTAGGAGTAAGAAAAACAGTATATTACGCCAATTCGCCGCATGCAAGAAAAAATAGGCCATGCTTTACACTGAACTGCAAATAATTTTTATAACTTTGCAGCACATTACCATTAGAGAGAAACCAGTAGGGAATACGTGGAAAGGGTTAATATTTACTTGGCTAAAAATTATCCCATACAGTCATGAAAGTATACAAAAAAGTTTGTTATTAGCAGAAAGAGTACATTTGTAATTTCCGTTTCGTTTTTCTTTGATCGATAAACCTCATTCAGTGTCAGTTTCAACTGTGTAACTTGTGTACTTACTTTGACACCATAAGCGATGATTTTCAACACTGTTTCCACGGAAAACATTCCAGTAAACCCCATATTCGAATACTTGAGGATATCCGCGTAGAGGTCATTTTGATTATAGTACTGCCATTATGTGATGACGTGTCGGATAAACCCATGGCAATGAAAATATTTAATTGTTATTTTATACGTACTTTAAATTGCTAAGAAAATATAATATAGTAGAAGGTAAGATGTACGGAATGCGTTAGTTATGATGTTGTTAAAATTTATATGAGATTCGATTCTAAAAACAAAAACGGTATCTGATAGTATAAGAGGAACAAATTAATATATTGCTACCAATATTGTGAAATGAAATGCGAAATCTCTAACTACTATAGGAGGGGATGATTTTTTAAAACAATAGAACCAAAGAAGTGGTTAACGGAAGATGGAAGAAGTTTATAGGACTTGGTTCTAGTTTTGACTTTCAATATGTTTGTTAATTTTTTATTTAATTTAGAACATTAAAAAGTGTGCTTGATTTAATTTAGATCCATAATTTAGTACACAGAGAAGTACATGAAGCAGCCTGAAGCCACCGGCATGGTAGAAGGCCCTTCTACCAATCATGCAGATTTTTCACACAAAAACAATTAATAAATAATAGGGCTTTTTATAAGAATCATGCAACACGAACAACATGAATGGCTTCATGCCAGACCTGATTCCAGAGATCTTGTGCATTCACAAGCACGGATTATTAATTAAACTGTGTTAGTTTTTGTGCCGAAATAGTGCAGGAAAGGATAGGCTTAACGTGCATAAACACTTATACATAAATATTAATGAATAGCAAGCAGGGACAAAGGATTTCACAACAAAAACACAGGAATAAACAACGAAAACTTTTGACGATACACTTGATGATAATATAGGCTCTGGATCAATAACGGCGCATTCCATTGCTGTGTACACTGACGCCGAGTAATATAATAGTTTAAATTTTGTGTTGTGTATGTGTGAGTATGTATGGACAATTTTGGCAGTACTAAATAAAGCCAATTAGAATATATTCATTACACGTACTTGAATTATCACAATATTCACAATAATTATTTGAATTTAGGCGTTATATTTACTAACATAAAAACAAAACAATATCACAACAACAGACAAGTATCATGAAACATCTTTTACTGGGTTATGTGCAGGCTGTCGTGAACATCGGAGGTATGGCGACTACACTATTTTTTTATTGAGTGCCTCGTGATTTACTTCAACTGTCTGATATTCTACTTTAAGTGATCATTTTCTACATTTTCACATCTTAGGTGCTTCGTATTTTGTAAAGTTCCTTAAGTTCAAGTTAAAACTATTATATGTTTAGTTATGTTTACTCTATTGCTCATTGGTAATTGGTATGAAGTTCAAAATAAATTAAATGACACCAAGTTTAGATACATACCTTCATCATGAGCAGTAATGTATTCAAAACTATAAGTGCCATGATGAAATACTCAAAAGGCGTAGAGACTACTATCCTCCACACTTTGTACTTAAGACTCCCTCTTTTACTAGGCATATACCTCTCTAGAGGCCGAGCTTCTATCGTGAAGTCTATACACGATTTCTGTAAATTAAATGTATAAAATTAAAAGTAGTTTTACTAAATGTAAATCTGAGAATGTCATGGTCATAACTCATAAGCGTTAAACGTACCTGATTCTTATCTATTTCACCATTCTGTAACTCAGCTTCACCCTGCTCTTGAAACGTAATAATAATCAAAGCTACGAATATGTTAACAAAGAAGAACGGAAACACCACAAAGTAAACTATATAAAATATGGACATTTCTATCCGAAAATTTTGTATAGGTCCCCTGTCTTCGTACGTGGCTGCCATTGAATTTTGTAATACTCTGGAAAGAGAAATTGATATGAATCTTTTAATATCTTTTAATATTATACCACAAGCAAAAATGATCTTAATGGGCGCCACTAGAGGTGAAAATATGCTTCTTTCTTTGTCATAACTTTTTGTGCATTAAGTTATTCAAATTGATGGTAAATTAGCATTAGGTAGCCTAGGGACTAAAATACATTTATAATGATAAAATCCTTTTATAACTTTTTAGGGTAAAATCCTCCGATTTAAATATCAATTTAAGCGATTTATGCACTCAAACTTTTAAGCAAAGTAAAAGAGTTAAAAAATCTGCGGTGGTTAACAGCTTAGTATAGCCGTTTGTTTATCTGCTACCTGTCGGGACAAAGTAGCATTATTAATCCCCATTGGGAAATTTATCGTAGTTAAGTATAAGTTATACTTACTGTGGCCAACCTTCCCCCGTCTGCACCGCAAAAAGCGTCAACATCGCAGACGCAACGTTGTCGTAGTGGAATGATTGTGTTCTCCACAAACGCTTTTCCACCCGCGGAAGCAATGTGCCTGGCTCGTAGACAAAATACGATCCTCTGAGTAAATAAAAAATCATTAGTGACAACCTACACCAACATCTGAATAATTTCCGTAAATAATAAGGTTCATCAAATTTTAAGACAGATATCTTATAATCGACTAAATCGGCTTGTTAAAAGTATTTTTGTGGATGAGTACATAATTATTCAAAAGTTTAATTGACAAGGAATTCATTTATGCAAAGTCTATGAGAAAAACATAAAAAAAGTTATACTCACTGGCAGTCTTCTAAAGTATTCTTACTGATATCGTTGCAGTGAAAAAATTTACCATTAAAAAGTTGAACCGCAATTACAGCAAATATGAATTGAAACAATATATACACTATGAGAATGTTAATGACATTTTTCAAAGAGTTCACAACACAGTCAAACACTGCTTTTAACTTTGGAACACGTTTAATAGTTTTTAAAGGTCTGAGCACTCTTAACACTCTTAACGACTTAATTGTGGACAAATTTTGCCCCGCCCCTTTTTTCACACCTCTGCAACAAAAAATATTCAGGTTAGAACAAAGAATATGAGTTACATTATTATTTTAACCAAGTATTTGTATATCATTATATTGTGGCGTTGCTTATCAGTTATTGTAAACTGCTTGTTACAATGGTACAATAAGGAACGAGCTTAAACATGATTATTCGACGATACTTACTGGAAAACACTTTTTTTTTTTTTAAATATATAGGCCAGCGCTTGGCTGCAATCAGACTTGCTTGCAAGTGGTGATGCAGCCTAAGGTGGAGCGCGCTTGCCTACAAGATGCCTATTCACTCTTGATTTGAAGGTACCTATATTAAAAGTGGAGGGGATTTGCAAATGTTTTCTCTTCTTTTCATTATTCATGATAATTTTGTAGACTGTGGTATTCTTTAAATGATTTGAAAAATCTTAATGTTAACGTTTGTACAAACAAAGAATATAAACTAGAATAAGAAGTAAAATTTCACGAACCCGATCTCAAAACCAAAGCTGACAAGGGCGCATATAACGACCGCGGCATCCATAATGTTCCATAAGTCGCGTAAATACGCGCCCGGATGGAATAAGATGCCGAGATCCACAATCTTCAACAGCATCTCCACTGTGAACACCCCCGTAAACGCGTAGTCGAAATAGTTTAAGACTTTATTCCTGTTAACAAATAAGTCTAAAGTAAATATAATTTAGTCAAAACAGTAGGCTAAAATAAGGTCATAATGTTGTGAGTTATCGAATTGGATAAAGCTAATTCCGAGTGTAAACTGGAAATGATTTTTAAAATAAATTTTATGGTCCGTACTTACTGATAATATGAATCAAAAAGTGATATTTTATAGTATTTTCCGGTTTAACTGTTGAACCGAATTATTTACGAAATTGCGATATAACTTACTATGGGATTTTTAAAACCTTACTCGATTAGCTCATTGTTGCATACAAAAAAGATAAAAAGTAAAAAGGAATGTATGAAGGAATTTTACCTTGTACTCTCTTCGTCTACGGGGTCTTCGGCTGCTAATGCCACAGAACTCATACAAATAACTACCATAATAAAAAAATCAAAATATCTTAAATTTACAATCCAGTGTGCGCCTCTTCTTATGCTGAAACAAATAAAATCAATTATTGTTTTTATAGACAGTTCCAATATAAAATTATAGGCCTAAATGTTATGTGAAGTTGTTTTTTCAACTTACGGATTAGTCGGTGACAAAACAAACATGGACGAATATGGCAGCATTGGTTTTGGTCCATCTGGTACCTCTTCTTCTTCTTTTTTCTCCTCCTTTTCCTTTTTACTCTAAAACGTAAAGCTTTATTTTGAAGAACTATAAGCTTATACGTAGCTATGTATTTATCTGTATTTCTTAGATTTTTAATATATTTGTATTTAACACAATCGATACTACAGTAATCGAAAGTGTGTCTGTCTGTCTGTTACGCTTTCACGTCCCATCTGTTAACCGATTTTGATGAAATTTGGTATATATGGATAGTTTGTACCCCGGGGAAGGACATAGGCTACTTTTTATCCCGGAGCATTAAAGAGTTCCCGCGGGAATCAAAAAACCGTAATCCACACGGACGAAGTTGCGGGCATCATCTAGTAAGTAATATTATAAAGGACTACTTTGAGTATATTTAAATCATTGAAATCTTGTATTAATTTTTAACATGTAGAATGTAGATATCACGTATTTTTCTCCAAGTTGCATAATGCATATCGAACATGCGTTGCTATACAATTTTGTTTACCAATAATTATTATACTAATTAAAAAGTATAAATTATATCATAATAATCTATTTCATTAAAAAGCAAAATCATAAAATTATATCAAAATGTAGCCTGCTCGGCAATATGTGTCTAGAAATTAAAACGATGACGAAAAACAATTTTGTATTTCAAATAATTCTGCCAGGTCTACAGTTAAAAAATGAAATTTTAATAAATACATCTTGACACACGGCCCACATAAGCAACATTGAGGACTTAACTTCTAATATTGTTGACTAGATTCATTAAAATATGCATAATATTTTTACAACCCAAACATCAGCAGTTAGAATAGGAGCAAACATAGGGATATTTTTTTATTTTATTTGTTATTAACATTATTTTGGTAATTATGGTAATCTTGCTGAAATATTTTCTAACAAGGTTTGCATCATCAACAGTTATTAACTTTTGATAATAATGATTAGGTATAATCTTGCTAGACATGGTTAGAGAGTGGTAATTTCTAACCATGTCTGTGGATATCTAAATTGAGCTTTCTATAAAATCGGAAGTACAAAAACTACTATAGACGAAATTTTAGTCGTGTGTCAACAATATTGTAAGCCGTCGCAACCACCAACGTTTAAGCACAGCACAGCGCCACTTTGCTGCTTTACCTTCCTACTTGCTGGTGACTGACTTATGTTAGTGGGGGTTCCATCCACCGCGTGTAAAGCATCCAACTCTTTCTCTAATTCCTAATCAGCCGGAATACAAATTTAATATAATCAATTTGTATTTCGGTCGATATAATTTCATTAATAATTTTTATCAAAGAATGTACACAGTAATTATTATAATTTTACGCAAGCTATATGTAAATTATCAAGATGTTTCGACATCTGAACTTTTAAAAATGTAATATCATACTCATATATTAACGCCAATTGTTAAAGATTGCGAGTATTTACAAGTTTTGCCTATGAAATTGCATATTGATATTTTCTGTACACAGTAGAAGATCTCTATTTAATTTTGTTTTTATTAATTCAAATTTAGACTATTACGTCTATTTGTATTTGATATAGAAAAGCTAACTTGCAAAAGGATTCTTTATAGAAGCCATAAAACTTTCTAAACAAGACAGTATTTACTTATTAACATTAAAAGGCTTAGTTACCTGCTTCTCTTTATCTTCCTCTTCCTGTTCTTCTTCAGCTTGCGTTAACTCCTGTAAATATAAAATGCCAACATTTACACGGAAAGCGGCATCTTTACAATAGAGCTCCAACGTTGACACACAAAATAATTTATAATTCACAATGGTTTAGACACCAAAAACTTTCCTTAGTCAAACATACTAATTATTATTTCGTAAAAACAAACCTTTACGACGTGTATTTTATTAAATTGATAATAATATTATATTGACTAACAAAAGTACATTAAAAACTACTATGTGAATATTCATACCTGTGCATTGGCCAAGTTGTCGACGGCAATGGCAAGAAACACATTCAGCAGGGTGTAGTTGCCAAATAATACAAGAATGACAAAGTACAGCGAGTAAATCATCCCCCTTTGTATACCACCCTGAGATTGGATCCCACAATACATCACTTCATTCCAATCTTCGCCTGTTAAAATCTGAAATAATAATTAAATTTGAGAATTAGTTTAATTATTCTGCATTGGTAAAATATATAGGTTTTGCAATATACTGTTCGTTATATTCCCGACAATTACGGTCTACCTATATTATGTTTTTGTGCAAGACAAGGGTTAATTTGAGTATTACCTGGAAGACAGTAAGCAACGCGATCGGAAACGTGTTGAAATTTGTGGCAGGTGTGCCATCTTCAAAGTTAAACTGACCACCGAATAACTGCATCCCCAGCAGAGCAAAGATCAGTATGAACAAGAACAGAAGGAACAGCAACGAGATAATAGATCTCATTGAGTTCAGAAGGGATATCACAAGATTACGTAGCGACACCCAATATTTTGTAACCTGAAAGTAAAATTAGTTGTTTGAGGAGGAAAGTATGTGTAAAAAATAACGTAAAAGAACGATAAATGTATAATGTTCATAATCTATATACCTCGAATATGAATTTGAACTGCAATGTGCGTTTAGGTGTTTAAAGATATTAAAATCCAATATTACCTTAAATATCCTCAACAATCTCAAAGCCCTAAGGACTGAGAGGCCGAAAGAGCCGCCTTTTACTTCGGACCATACCACTTCGAAAATGGAACCAGATATGACTACACAATCGAAGCGGTTGAATGAAGACTCAAAGTAAATGCGCGGCCCGAGGGCATACATTTTCACCCACATTTCCATCATGAATAACCCCAAGAACACAAATTCGGCATAGTCTGAAACACAACAAAATTGTTAAATATTCATAATTTACAAATAAGTTCCACAAAAAATTACAAATTTTCTTTTGAAATTAATCTTCTTTTAATTTTCTTTTGAATATTTGCAGAAAATCTGCGTATCACTTACATAAAAATGAAGTAAGCCACTTAGGTTGTCTATAGTGCTCAACTGCTACGCATATTGTGTTGAAAAGCACCAGTACGATGACGAACCAATAAAACCATTGCGTTTTGACCGTATGTCTTATCCAAAATCGAAACCTCTTTTCCGCTCTCCAGAAGTCCGCACATTTACCGGCCGAACGCGCTTTGCTTTTCAAAAAACCTGAAGTGTTCAAAATAATTTAAATAGATCATCCTATCAGGAATAATTCTAATAAAATAACTAAACAGTCTTTTACTTGTTTATCCATAACTTTCTTATTCTTATTTAGAAATTATGTTTAAAAAGTACCAAAAGAATATACCTAAATACATTTAATCAGAACTGTCTCGTGGTTACTAAATTTTTGTTATTCTGATATATTTCAAATGACAAAGATACCAAGATAGTTCCGTAGATTATAATAAATAATTGCAGCAAAATTTATTGTGCTAAGTAACAAATTCATATCACTTAGTTCGAATAACATATTAACAACTCGGATCGGACAGTTATTTGATTTGTACGGTATCGAAATTCGATCACAAGCCGTTATTCGATATTTGTTGCAAATAAATCTCAAGATCATCCTTTGGGACCGGAGGCATTTCAAGTGTATAATATTATAAGATGGTGTTACGTTATATGGTAACTTTTCCTAGTAAAAATAATGAATATAAGCGTAAGGATTCGGATGAAAGTGAGGTACGTATTCAATTTTTTATTAAGACTTTCTATTCTATTTTTTATTCGAAACTGAAAAGTCTAAATGCATAACTTAAAATTGGGATCGCATGGTTGTTATTTATAAGGGATCAGGGTACGCTATTCCTAAGTCTATATCTAAACTAGATTGACTACTAAGAAGATGAAAAGGAATATTCTACCAGCGTCACGCTTGATCCCATACCTTGCTTTTTCTTTGGAACTGTAAACAACCAACACACAAATAGAGTACGAATACGTATGGAAATGAATGAGTTCAAGAATCAAGTATTGAAAGACTACATGCAACATTCATAAGTTATTGTAATAGTTAATAGAGCTGTATGTAAACATATATGTTCATGTACAAAAAATAGTTATTTAGAGTCCTATTAGCCACTATCATGAATAAGTTAAGTATTAATTCTTAGCGTATCAAAACAAAAAAAACGTAACACCAAAGTAATTGGCACTTAAATGAGATTCAACAAAACCATCAGTCTATGATAATAGACATAATGAAAAAGAAAGGAAATTGGAAAAAAAACTAATGAAAGTGTTAAACTACGTGTCACCAAAACAATAATATATAACGTAGTAGTATTACTGACCGTCGTCCCCGCAGTCTTCATCTTGTTCTTCCTCTTCAGTATCTGTACTTTTACTTTTCCCCAAATTTTTTAATTTCTTTTTAGCAGCTGCTCTTCTCCGAGCTAGAAAACCAAAATTTTAAATTCAATATAATTGTGTATACAAAAAATATATAATTAACTTATTAATCTTTTGTGATATTGCTAGTTTTACCTTCTATTATGTGCATTCTTTCTTCTTCTGTCGTTCTTTCTTCTGCTAATATAACTTCCTCTGAAATATTATTTATATTAATTGTTTTTATCACAATTATTGATATTAAATAATTATTATCATGTCTAAGCTTACCTGCTTTACATATCCACTCAACGTAACCGTTGAGTTCTCTCTCTAGTAATTGCTGTCTTCTTAATTTAAGAAATTCTTGTCTATTTTCTACTTTCTCTCTTTCTTTAGCGAATTCACTGTAAATATGATACGATGTGACACAGTCTAGCAATGAATTAATGATAACTAGCTTATTATTAACATGAACATTATTAAATCTAATACGTGTTTGATACTCGATAGGTAAGTGACATTGTTATCATTTTTAATACTGATGTATAGTATTCATAATATGGTATAGTTCCTTTAATGATATTCATAGATGAACAATATAGCACGGTTTGCCTAAAATTGGATAGTGGATAATATACTGACGTAGCACTTAATGTATCTAATTCAAATCTTCAGGGGTAGAAAAGGAAAGAATGAAATACAACACAGCATATGAAAACAGCTACAGAACTTTATCCCTAGCTTTATACAAGAATATCATCACACCTGCTTCCGTGATCCAGCTAATATAACCCGTGAAGTCTGAGTTAAACATTTGCCGCGCCCTTTCCTTTTGGAATTGAGCTCGACGCTCTACTCGACCCCTCTCATTAGAAAACTCTCTGCATACATGCATTTTTAAACAACAGAAATAAATAAACAATAACATAAAAATGAACAAGATGAAAGTTAGTAATGTAATAATTATATTATCATTCAGAACACTCACCCGCTAAGGACACCGAGAACTAAGTTGAGCATAAAGAATGAACCCAATACTATAAGAGGCACAAAGTAGATCCAGTTAAATGTACTACCTAACGCGTCATTCGTCTGAAACAATCATTTCTTAAATTGAAAAGAAATAAAACTTTAATTGTTATACGATTAAACGGTAGTAAAATCTATTAATACGAGACTTTATTTTATTACATTCACAATATGCAATAAATAAAATATCGTCTTCATTTTACCTAATAGAATACAGACACAATTTTTTCCAATTCATCTAAATTAAACAGCTGCATCCTATTCGACTCAACTCATAACTTTAAAATTATTTGTTCGGTTTTTGATTGCCCAAATTTAGGTTTTTTTATTCCGATACAAGTTAGCCCTTGACTACAATTTCACTTGTAAGTAAGTGATGATGCAGTCTAAAATGGAAGTGGACGGGTTTAGCTATTTTATTAAATCAATCATTAGTTTCAACCGTTGAAATTAGAGTTATAATGATTTTGATGTCAAAAAATCTTTTGATTTCGATAGTAGGTACATTGGACAATCGAAAGAACGTAAACAAGGTAAAAAAGTAATACCCAATAGAGGATGGCGGTCCAGCCCTCCATTGTGATACACTGGAAGACGGTGAGCATAGCGAAGCCGATATTGTCGAACGAGGTGATTCCCTTATTCGGCCCCTCCCACTTTTCTAGGCAAGTGCTCTTATCATATGTACAAACATACGCCCCGTGTGGTGCTAGCGTTTCATTATCGGCATTACACGGTGTCGGACTCTCGCCATCATTCACTATTTCATCTGTAAAACGTGTTATACTATGAGAAGTTGTATGCAAAAAAAAAAAAAATGACTACTTGTATATACCCAAATATCAAATCATTTTAGTTTTGTTAATGTATAATTGTGATTATTAAATTGATTCTCTTAAGTTTTGTATACTTACTAATATCTTCTAAGTTATAACAAGTCTTATGTAGCGCCCCAGAATAAAACTCGAGGCCAATGATAGCAAATATGACAATTGCGAAAAGCACCAAAAGGCCGATCTGCAGCAAAGGGGCCATCGCCTTGATGATTGACTTCAATACAACTTGCAAACCTGTATAAAAAAATTGTACTGAATTTTATGCTCCGCGGAATCAGGCAGTATTTTATTTTGATGATGAAACTTGTATTCAAGGTTTATGTTAATAATTACAAGGATGATACAGATTTTGGAAATTTTGATAAAAATCAAACATTAGTGATGTAGGTATTTATATTGAAGCCAATTTTCTATAAAGTTACATTTACAAAAGATGATTATTTTGGAATAATAACAATGTATACTTAACAATAAAGTTTATGTTTTAGCAACGATACGACAACTAATAATTATAAAATAGAAAATAGTAATGAATGAAAAATAAACGTTACAGTATAACAATAAAAAGCCTGCAAATGGAAAGATTACAGTGATCGTGCACAAAAACATGTGATTGTGCTGTTGCATAATTTGAACGCGTTAAATTTACTTTATTAGTTAAAAGAGGGTAGTCATATTGCACTAATGAAAATAATTAATGCATTTATTGTTGACATGATTGAGTGATACATTTACAAGTTATGCAACAGTTTTTAAAAGTGAAACTACAAATGCTAAACTAAGGAAGTTCTAGAACTCACTAGGGACGCCCGATACTAATTTAAGGGGCCTCAGCACCCTAATGGCACGCAAGGTCCTGAAGTCGACTGCTGTGGGCGCGATTGGCAGCTGCGTGATGATACTGCCGAACACATATCACTCGATACTATAGCTTGAACTAGCAACTAACTTAACAATAAAATAACTACTAAGGAATATGCTCGTGAAAGGATTATCACATCTAAGAAAAATAAAAAACGTTTTTAATTTCAAAACCATATTCCTATCTTTAGCAACAAGAGTCACTAGCTTATAAACTACGATCTAAGTCTTCTCTCTAGTTACGTTGGTAAGTAATTAAACTAATCACATGTTAAACTTTACAAAATTTAAACTATGACATATTTATTCACACATATATAATCGTGTTTAGCTAAATTCTTACGTTAGAATTTTATTTCAAAAATAACACAATAGACAATGTAACAAATGTTATCTATTATGCAACACGTAATCGAAATCCAAAGTACATTTAGCATCGACAATAAATCACAAAAAATCGAAAACCACTCAGCTATAACGATTCTCATAATGGCAAGAAATCGATGCTACGTTCTCTCACTAAGGAATGTAAAAATTCTATTTCCAAAACTAGCGCTGTGTTATCTACGTCAAAAAAGTTCCATCGACCACATCTAGCCAGAATTTTCTATACAATATAATAAAGTTTATTGAACTTTTCGCCAATTACTGTGAATTACTTGGTATCCGCGAGACGAGCTTGAGCGGTCGGAGCACTCTGAATGAGCGCAGCATCCGCAGGTCAACGTCCACGTTGTATTCGGCGAAAATCGTCATCGACCTAGTTTTTGTCATCGAATAATTCAGTAAGAAACCCTTTCTGACCTATCTTACTATTAAAATGCCTAATTTCAATTTAGTTTGAATTTTTTATTTTTTGAGATTTATTTATAAAAGGAATATTTTATTCCGTTTTTGTGGCATGCATACCAATGGCTTTTTTAGTCCAATGTGTCGATAGACTCTAATTCTATTGTTGTTATCAGAAGTTTATGAAACATATTACTTGATAAAAATAAGATGAATGGTTTACTTACCCAGTTACTACAACGAAAAAATCCATGATGTTCCAAATGTTTCTAAGATAAGAACCCCTGTGTAAAACAAAACCTAAGGCTAAAATTTTTAACGAGGCTTCTACACAAAATATTCCTAAAAAGTACGCCTCGGTCTTTTCCTGTAACAAATAAAAAATCTGTATTAATAAACGATATCCTTGGTCCTTACGCTTAGGTATAACATAGTCTATAGAGTATAGAAAAGGTAAAATTATATGAGTATCAAAGGGGTTGTTTGTAAAAAAAATCATACTAATATTATAAATGCGAAAGTGTAACTTGTTTGTTGGTTTTGTTGGTTTGTCCTTCAATCACGCCGCAACGGGGCAACGGATCGACGTGATTTTTGCCACGGGCATAGTTGAGGACCTGGAGAGTGACATAGGCTACTTTTCATCCCGGAAAATTAAGGAGTTCCCGCGGGAATCAAAAAAACTTAAACCACGAGGACGAAGTTGCGGGCATCAGCTACGAGTAGTAATAGAATAAAATCACGTCACACTAAATTCAATATGGCAGACGATAAAAGCTTGTTCTAGGCATTTTTTTTATGATTCAAGACTTATTTATGGTATCTTTCTTATCTGGACAAGCTCTTTGTATATTGTATATTATTAGACATCGTTAAAGAGCCCAGCGTGCGCTACAAACGCGAGATAGTCCACGTTTCAAACTTTCGACGTGCCATTTCCACGTGAGTTCAATCCAAAGATTATTAATAAGTCGTTCCTAACTTTATAGTTCTATCTTCACTCACCCGCCTTTTCTCGCGCACGTTAACTCATAAATCTATCATAATCTACCAGAGAATTTATTCTCTGTTTATTTATTGGTCAGGTAGAAATTATAAAATTATATTTTAAAATAGATAGTACCTAATTAGTTAAGGATAGCATAAAAGTTCTGTTATATTATTTTCAAAGAAATATTAAATAGAAAAATAGACATTACAATTATGATGTTTTTACATAAATATTCATTAATTTTTAACCGCCTAACTCTATCCGGTGCGTTGTTTTTTGTTTTTAAAGAACAACAAAACTAAGAAATAAGGATGGATGGAAGAAGTACTTTTGGATGCAATGCATGGAGCATTGCATCCAAAAGTACACATTATTTTAATTTGCATCTAACACACAAGATACCCAATTGTATAAAGAGTACTTTCGTTTTAATTTTTAAATGGACCAAAAGTTGATTTTATAGAGAAAATAAGAATTCTTAAATTTGGGGCCGGTGGGGGTTCTGCGTGGGGCAATCACTCTAAGGTCGGGAAAGGGCCTTATCAGAACGAAGTCAAAGTCAAAGTATATTTATTTAATTTAGATACACTGTACACTTATTGACGTCCAGTTACTTATAAAATATGATGGTGAAAATCAGTTACGGTATCTTAAAACTAAAGCTACGAGGGTTCCAAACGCGCCCAAGAGCCCTCAACAAACTCAGCCGGGTTTCTTTTTGTCAGTCAAAAATAGTAGGCTGCTTACCAGATTCTGTGCTAAGATGGTCTTATCGCCGTTGGGCAGATGCTCTTCCAGCGCCAGCACCACGCAGTTGGCGATGATGGTAAGTAGCACCGCGTACTCGAAGGGCGGCCACTCGATGATGAACTTTGTATACCTGGAAGTCAGAGAAACATTTTCATTCATAGGTGTTATTATAAATCATCATCATCCACCTATCGCCAGTTTACTGCAAAGCACGAGTCACCATTTTGAATATGAATTGCTTAAGCTATAGTTCACCTCTCTGGCCAAGTGCGGATTGACAGACTTTACGCCCCTTGGAGAACTATAAGGCAGGATTTTCACGATGTTTTCAAACAAATAATATAGGTACTTATTTAACAAATAGGCCTAAATCATACCTAAATTGTTGGACCTAGACGTTTCCCTTTTTATGTATTTTCTCTTTTATTGCTAGATTTGGATTTTTATAGATTCTTAAATTCACAAAACTGTTTAAAAAAACAAACACCAATGGAACTGGTAAAACCTTAATCCTAAGTGAACTATAATACCTATAGCATTGAAAAATGAATTATGAATCTTCCTTTTGAAAATCGGTTAAAAAAATTGATATTTTTCGAGAAAGGCTGCAATTATTATTGGTGTTAATGACAAGATAATTACGGAATTATTGGTAATTGCGGAACTCGTCTGTCAGTACTTAGCATGCAGCCATTGTCACATTTCCACAATCTATTTGGCCGGCTCTACGAGGGTCTACGGGCTCGGCGGGGGTGTGCTACGGGCTACGAAGTAGCTATGCTTCTGTTTACATGTTAGAAACTTTAGCGATATTGCAGGCGGAGGTGTGCTTAGGCGATTGTTATAGAGCAAAAACACACTACGGAAAACACACGACTGTCTGGTTATGGAGTCACTGTCCCTAGCATGATACTATATACCGTCGTTGCCCTAGGACGCAGACGTTTGGCGCAGAGGTTTTTTTCCTGTACAGTTCCTAATGTACTTACGCTATTTTTTGTCTTATTGGCCGCTCTTACACTACAAGTCGGTCGTGATATTACGTCGCTCGTGTTAGATTCGTGCGGCGGCGCTGTCTACGAATACGCTGTCTGAGCCTCAATCTGGTGCTCCCAAAGACTTATTAAACGATTAATTACTCATTATTTCTTTGTGTTTTGTAATTTGAGCACGAGAATACTTAATAGGTTGTTTTTATCTGACGAAAGTTTTTTTTTTTATTAACAACTTTTTTTAATAACTTAAAGGCTTACGCTTGACGGTTAGGTTGGAACGCGCTTGCCTAGAATATGCCTATTTACTCTTGCCTTGAAGGTACCTAACTGAATCTAATGAGACGAATTCGCGGGTAAAAACTCTTCGATACTCTTCATACGTCAGGTTAAAACGTTCATCACAAAGCCAGCTAATTGATGGATGCAAGAGTAATAGAGCTGTTAGTAGGTTTTGTTAAGCTAAGGTGATTTATTCCCCGTTAATGAGATGTGAGTCATGATCGTTCACATTATAGGACCCATCGCTCAGACGTTGATCTCAGGTATAGGTAGGCTCATCTTATTACGTAATTCCCGAGCTGTTCTGATGAATCTATCAGGGACATAACTTATAAGACGTTATAAGTAGAGTGTAACTGCAAAGTTATTATTACTGTTTTGGCAAAAGGTAAGGCCTAAATAACTCTTGTAAATAGTAATTTATTTATATTAAAAAAAAAAGATCTTAGGTATAGGATTCAGTATTTCTCATGTGAAGTTACAAAGAACTTAATTCTAAACTAAAATTGTATATCTATCTCGCTTATATACCTATATAATTATTAAATCTAATGCATGTAAAGATTTAAAATAAATTTATAACGGTGCAACGTTCTATACAAAACTCATCTCATAACCTTCTTAACCATTATTAAGGCGAAGGCTAGCCGTATTACATTAGCATTGTTCGCACCTGAGTTGAATGCAGAGCTTAGGAATGTGCTAGTGCTGTGACCATTACTGACAGTCATATCGATAAATTCCAAAAACCGTAATATTCGTCAATATTTACTGGTGGACCGTGGTATTTATTGGTCTTGTAATCCAGTATATTGAGGGATGTCTAGTATATTCCGTGATTTATCATATGTATTTACTGAATGTCTAGCCTTCGGTTTAGAATAGCTTTCCAAAATGTAGGAAGTTGATTTACGCTCTGTCTTATTGTACCTACTTATCTACACGGTACTTTGTGAAACTAAATAAGCACAAATAAGATCTTGACATGATCTTGCACCATAAAACGCTGTTGAAATTAGCAATTTAGAGCCCAAATTGATGCTTCACATACCCAATTGACCTTGCTATGAATATTCAGGTAAACAGCGTTTCACGGCGCGTTATGCCCACAAAGAGCGAACAGTGTCTAACTCTGTTTTCAAAATGCATGGGAAGAACAAGGTGCGTGTTAAATATGCATTAGACATTAGTTGGAGCTTTCGCCTTAATGATGTGTTTTCACAAACTATATAAGTTCCTAATGTCCTGACATTTTATAGGTACCTAATGTTAGCCATATAGGCCTAGAAAATAATTATAACTGACTACTGAGTACCTACTCGTGACTTTGCCAGCGTTAGGTATATGTTGATAAAGTTTAGCACAAAGAGTATTTTTATAATACTAAGTCTGTCCTCTGTACCTACCAAACGTTGACCTAGAGTACCTAGTAAATGAACCATAAGAGCAGTTGAAGGCTGCATAAACCATAATTAACGGAGAAATGACGGTTATGTGTAGGTACTTATGGTTTAAACGTTAAAATAGGAACCAGCCACTAAACCATAAACCCGAGTTTATGGTTTAGTGGCTGAGGTATGTGCACCATTAGCTGATCATTCTTGGTGCCTTGGAGAGCATTTAAAGCCTAAAATTTCATTTAATTATCACTAACATGTGGTAAACCATAAGATATGCGATAATAAATAATTCCAAGTAAACCACATGGTCACGATCCTCAGCAATGAGGTAATGAAATGAAATGAAATGATTTATTTAATGTAGGACAACTTGTGCCACATAAGATAAGTCGTAAGAATCTACCACCTAGTAGGTATATTATCTGCTACCTAGTAGGTATTTATTTTATAAGTAGTTAGAGACGAGATGGGCCCCGAGTAATGACTGTTACGCGCCGCCCATGGTATGATCTCGGCAAACATCATGACCCATTAAACACACAATGGTGGGAAGCAATAAATGATCAATGAATTACGGTTCGATATTTATAAATGAGGAATTTAGTTGAAAAAAAATGGTTGTAGAGGAGTAGTAAGTATTTACCTCTGAATAGGGTTTTCGTCGGTTAATATAAAGAGCGAGGTGGGCCCCGGAGTAGTGGGCTGGTGTGCGCCGCCCATGGTATCATCCCAAGCACACGTGATCATGATCCATTAAACACGTAATGGTGGCAAACATTATGTGATCAATGAATTACGATTCGGTATTTATAAATGAGGAATTTAGTTGAAAAAAAAAATTGTTGTACGGGAGTAGTAATTACCTCCGAATAGGGTTTTCGTCGGTTAATATAAAGAGCGAGGTGGGCCCCGGAGTAGCGGGCTGGTGGGCGCCGCCCATGGTATCATCTCGGCAAACATGACCCATTAAACACATAATGGTGGGAAGCATTACCTATGTGATCAATGAATTACGATTTGGTATTTTTTTTTAATCCACTACAAGTTAGCCCTTGACTGCGATCTCACCTGATGGTAAGTGATGATGCGGTCTAAGATGGTAGCGGTCTTACCTGTTAGGGGCATGGCAGTTATATTAAACCCATACCCCTATTCGGTTTCTACACGGCATCGTACCGGAACGCTAAATCGCTTGGCGGCACGTCTTTGCCGGTAGGGTGGTAACTAGCCACGGCCGAAGCCTCCCACCAGGCCAGACCAGGGAAAATTCAGAAATTATAAATTCCCAAATTGACCTGCCGGGGATCGAATCCGGGACCTCCGCACGTTAAGACAACAGCGCTACACACTGCGCCACGGAGGTCGTCAAATTAATAGGTAAATGAGGAATTTAGTTGAAAAAAAAATAGTTGTAGGGGAGTAGTATTTACCTCCGAATAGGGTTTTCGTCGGTTAATATAAAGAGCGAGGTGGGCCCCGGAGTAGCGGGCTGGTGGGCGCCGCCCATGGTATCAGCTGGCGCCGCGCGAGCCTGCGCGCCCGCCGCCTCCTGCGCTGCCGCCAACCTGGAACGTGACACATTCACATTGAGAATACAAACAGTTAAAACGTACTCTAGATCGAATATCGGCCATGATGCCAATCGGAACGGGGATTAGCTTAAGTAGGTACTGGACCCATACTTAATATTATAAATGCGTAAAAGTGTGTCTGTCTGCTACGATCTGACGGCCCATCTTTTCAATCGATTTTGATGAAATTTGGGATAGGTTGCATCCCGGGGAACATATTATGATACTTTTTATCTTGGAAAATAAAGGAGTTCTCGCGGGAATTTAAAAAATCAATGCGGACGAAGTTGCGGGAGTCATCTTAGTATTATATTATAATAATACTAGAGGATGCTCGCGACTTCGTTCGCGTGGCATAAGTTTTTTTTTATTCCCACAGGCACTCCTTAATTTTCCGGGATAAATCCTATATTATATATCACTCTCCAGGTCCTCAACTATACCCATGCAAAAAATCACGTTGATCCGTTGCTCTGTTGCGGCGTGATTGAAGGACAAACTCTCTATTTAACGTCCTTGGGGATAAAATTTTCAAAAACTGTGAAGCACGTATTTCTTTATTTTAAACCAGAAGCCCAAATACCAACTTTCATGGTTATAACTTGAAAAATGAAGGACTTTCATACAAACTTACTACCCCTATTTAACGCCTTTGGGGGTAGAATTTTCAAAAACTGTGAAACACGTATTTCTTTATTTTAAACCAGACGCTCAAATACCAAGTTTCATGGATATAACTTGAGAAATGACGGACTTTCATACAAACTTTCACCCCCTATTTCACCCCCTTAGGGGTGGAATTTTGAAAAATCCTTCCTTAGTAAGCGCTTACGTCACAAAAGGAACCTACTGTCAAAATTTCAAGTTTCTAACCCCAGCGGTTTAGGCTGTGCGTTGATATATAAGTCAGTCAGTCAGTCAGTCAGTCAGTCAGTCAGTCAGGACTTTGAATTTTATATATATAGATAGGGGTATCATCATTTCACCTCATTGCCGGCACTACTGAGCACTCAGTGTCCTCTCAGAATGAGAAGGTTTTGGCCGTAGTCCAACACGCTGGCCAATTGCGGATTGGCAGACTTCACACCCCTTCGAAACATTTTGAGGAACTCTCGCTAGGATAACTGCATGCAGCAGTTGTCCTAGCGACGTTTTCCTTCACCGTTATAGAGAGTCGTGAATTGAAAATGAACCTTTGTAACCTCGTAAATCCTAAATGATCGTTAAAGTGAGAAAATGATCTAGGTACCCTAACTATGATTTTGCAAGACCTATTCATCGATACCCCATTTGCCATAGTCTATTTTATTTTTAATTTGTTACATTATGGCTTCTAGAGGGCGCCATTTTGTTTTTTCTCAAATTCGGCTTTTACAGTGCCACTCTAATGATATATTCGGCACAAACTAGTGCAAGAATCATCAAAATCGGTCCACGCGTTTAGGCTGTAGCTGTCCTGCAAGGAACATAGAAACATATACCTATTAGGTATAGACTGATGAACACATAACCCTGTGCGTTCCGCAGTCGCGTAAAAATAAGAGGCGCGCTTTGTACCTACTCATGCAAAATTTTAAATGATTTACTTAATTAAGTATATTAATAATAAAAAGTAATTTTAGAAATCATTCGAGCAGGCTGTCGAGTGGTAAACGCAAAATTTTCGTAAAAAAGGCAAATCTGGTACGTACCTAAGTACCTAAATACATCTAATAGGCGAGACTTAATTTCTCGTAATTTATTGAAGAAATGTATAAATTAACATATTTGCCATTAGAATTGAAATAGTTATTCATTGTTTTAAAACTAACTAGTTTGTAGTTTGCCGTTTAATTGGCAATAATAATGTTATTAAGCGTGCCAGCTTACCTAGCATCGTTTGAAGTTTGAACTTGTTATGTCCTTAGGCACGCGACGGTTAGAGAAAATTAAATTTGCTAATCGTATTGGATCGAGCTGGTTAAAACTTAAATAGGCAACTGCATCGTATCTAATACGGCGTCTAGACGTTCTCGCACAAGGAACTATATGAATGCGCACTGCGTAGACAGCGTAAAGATCCTGTGTCAATGCAAAACCTGCGAGAAAGCGTTCTAGGCCTTTTGCGCATTATAAGATTTTTTTTGTGTCTTATGAGTAAATGTCTAATAAGAAATTCAGTCGCAATGTTTGTTTCACGCGAGTGAAAGAGATCTGATATCTTTTAGACTTTCCATCAACAAAGTAAGTTTTTATTTAATGTATTCGGCAATTGGGACACATATTATAAACCTATACCTACGTAACCCAGAATAGAGAAACAATACAGACGTTTAAAATAATTACTTACCATTCGTTTTGTAAAAAAATAAAGATCGCGCACATGCCATTTAATAGATAGAAATTCCGCCGAAGTAATTACAATTCAATACATAGTCGATTTTAATTAAAACGCGTCAACGTAGACAAAAAATATTACAATTTATGTAGGTACGAAATTATACCTACTGTATGGAAAGCATACGGTATCAGATAACAGGGTACGCCCATTACGTAAACCCCAAGAGACGCATAACTTGAAGCATATATCAACGGTATTAATTAATCTAATGCACTCGTTAGCTTCTTTTTCGTACGGAAGGTTGTAGTTAGGGTTGCTATTTCAATGGAGTTGAATAAATAGCATAATAATGACTCATTCTATCGGAATCCTACGGAATCCACGCGAAAATACAAGCTAAGGTCGGTGGATACAGAATTGTATTTCATAGTAAAGCATGAAACAAGATCCTGCACAAAAACAACGGCCTTCTGTCCCAGTTTTTTTTTAATCCGCTGATAGCCCTCGACTGCGATCTCACCGGATTCTACCTAAGTGACGACGCAGTCTAAGATGGTAGCGGGCTAACCTATTGGGTGCTATGTTAGTTATATTGAACCCATACTCGGTTTCTACACAACATCGTACCGGAACGCTAAATCGCTTGGCGGCACGTCTTAGGGTGGTAGATAGCCACGGCCGAAGCCTCCCACCAGGCTCAAGTCCCAATTTCTTCTCTTGCAAGTTATCACTAAGTATTATTATTACTAGTGGTTCGCCCCGAACTGAGATCTCGCGGTATCCTAAGCACAAACGAATAAACTTTTACAGAGCGCCATCTATTGACATCATTGTGAAGTTCTGTTAAAAATACTGAAGCTCATTAAAAATTTAATAATTTCGTTTCCTTATAATATTTAAGTATCTAATTTTAGTATTTGTTGTTCAAGTAGGTACAGGATTTATTTCAAATACATAATTGATCAAGTTTCAGGCTCAGCCTTTTAGAAAATTGAGAGTTCAGAGGTTGTAGCGTCAGAAGTACTTACCATGTACTTACCTCGGTTAACCCAGAATACCAACCATCATAACCTCAAATTACCTGGAGGAAGGATTAAGTGGAAAGGATAAATAATAACCAAGGGATCACTTTATTATCAAGAGGAGATAAATAATGAACACTGTGAAATCAAGATGCAACTCACTTTAATATCAAGATTCGACACCTTTCTCATCGAGCGACACTTAGATAAAAGGAAGTTGTAAGATCGCCTTGAAAAAGGCGAGAGCTCACAGCATCGGCTCGACGGAAGTTACCTACCGTGTTGAGGACGCCTGCACCGAACAATTGCTGATTGTAACAATCGCGCCAGCTACTTTGCATTGGACATAAAAAGGAAAGATTAGCCTTGAAAAAGGCTGTCCGTACAAACTGCTGCCGGGACCGGAGATGCCGCTGACCTGCTCAGGAGTTGAAGAATGCACCGAGAGTTCCACTGTCCACACAAGTACACCAGCCAGTTCATTATTACACTACCGCACACGTGTCACTCAATACGGCGCGCGCGAGCTGCAGAAGCGCGTGAATTGCCCGGCGTTCCTTGGGCGACTGAGAGAGCGCGCGGAGGCGCGCGTTCTATTTATAGCTTCATGGTGTCAGTCGATTTGAACTATCGCAACTAGCTAGCGTGATGCGTTGTATGTACATATTATTATAGTTACCTAGTTTCAATCGTAATTATTATTATTTCTATTATTATTACTATTTTCTGATTGGTGGTTAGTGTAAGGATTTTAATATAAATATCGGCATATTTTGCAATACATTCATTCTGATCTCAGCATCAAAACAGTTTTATTTTACTCCAAAACCTCCGCTAAAGTGGTGACCCCGACGTGATTTGCACGTGACGTGCAAATTTCGGACATACTGTGCAATCCGCCACCTACAGAACTGTACAACGCTGTGAAGAATCGTCTGATCTCCGTCTATGAAGAATCCGACAGTCGCCAGTTACAAAAGCTACTTTCGGAGATAGAGCTCGGCGACCAAAAACCTACCCAACTCTTGCGCCGCATGCGTTTTCTCGCCGGAAGCAAACTACCAGACTCAACTCTACGACTGATGTGGACGAACCACCTCCCAGCGCACGTCCGATCAGTATTGGCAGTCAGCGAAACCTTCAGTACGAAGACTGCACTCGACGAGTTAGCACTCCTAGCCGACAAGATGCTAGAAACAAATCCCACCCCGCAAGTCTCAAGCGTCGAAGCCGTCTCATCAACCAACGCCACCGCAAGCACTCACGCCACTTCAAGCACCGACATGCAATTCCTCGTGAAAGAAATTACCAAGCTATCACTCGAAGTCGCCGCGCTCAAGACTCAAGTCAACAACTTACCATTCCAACGTAGAGGCCGTTCCGCAAGCCGTCGTCGCTATGGCAACCATAACAGATCTCGAAGCGCAACTCCTTCGCCTTACTGTTACTATCATCGAAGATTTGGCAATGATGCAAGAAGATGCACACTGCCGTGTTCTTTCAAGGACACGAAGTCGGAAAACTAACAACTACGCTGGATGAAGCGGGATCCGGCGTATCTGAGAAGTCTTACCGCTTGTTTGTCACCGATAAGAAGTCAAAAACTACATTTTTAATCGACACAGGCGCTAATATCTCCGTGTTACCGCCGTGTAAAGGGGAAATACAGAAGCCATCGAATTTGCAACTCTACGCCGCTAATAATACGGTCATTCCAACCTACGGAGAGAAAACCATGGAACTCGACTTCAACCTTCGCCGACCATTTAAATGGAAGTTCATCATAGCCAAAGTCAGTAAACCAATCATCGGAGCAGATTTTCTCGAATACCATCAGCTGATCGTCGATATCAAGAATCGGAGACTTATTGACGGAAGAACCAACTTATCGTCGCGATCTTTCGTCCGTGCAACAAACATACCTACAATAAGAAGTATCGACGTTCAACAGGCATACCACAACATTTTAGCCGATTTTCCCGGTGTAACAAGATTAACTTCAATGAACCTTACGCCGAAGAACAACGTCGAACATTTTATCGAAACAACTGGACCGCCACTTCACTGCCGTGCTCGACCAATTGCACCGCATCGCTATGAACGAGTCCGCAAAGAGTTCGAAGACATGATAGAACAAGGACTATGCCGCCCAAGCAAAAGTCCATGGTCTTCGCCACTGCACATTGTTCCGAAGAAAAACGGCGATCTGCGAGTCTGTGGTGATTATAGAAGACTTAACAGCGTTACTATACCGGACCGCTACCCAATTCCAAGAATTAAGGACTTCACACATCAATTAGCGGAGAAGACTGTATTTTCTACAATCGATCTCAACAGAGCCTATCAGCAAATTAAAGTACGTCAAGAAGACATAGAGAAGACTGCAATTATAACTCCAATGGGCCTATTCGAATTTCCGAGAATGGCACCAGGTTTAAGGAACGCTGGTCAAACCTTTCAACGGTTTATCCACGAAGTTCTGCATGGTCTCGATTTCGTCTACGCCTTCATAGACGACCTATTAGTTGCAAGTCCGGACAAAACATCGCATGAAGAACACCTACGAGTTGTATTGCGAAGACTAGAAGACAATGGCATTACAATCAACCCGTCAAAATGCATCTTCGGTCAAGATGAAGTCAAATTCCTCGGTTTTACTGTAAACAAGTGCGGAATAAAACCTCCTGAAGAAAAGATCACAGCAATCTGCAACTACGTGAAACCAAAAACAATTGAAGAGCTAAGGCGTTTTCTCGGAATGATAAATTTCTACAGAGAACATATTCCTAAGGCTGCAGATATTCAAGCACCACTTCATGCCTATCTTCATAATTCGAAAAAGAGAGACCGCACACTAATCGAATGGACCGACGAAGCTACAAAAGCATTCGAAGCGTGTAAAAATGCAATTCAAAACGCAGCTTTACTCGCTCACCCATCGCACGATGCTACTCTTGCAATCTTCAGTGACGCATCAGACTCGTGTGCCGGAGCTGTACTTCAACAATTCGTCAAAGGAAAATGGCAACCACTTGGGTATTTTTCGAAGAAATTTTCCGACGCGCAACGCAACTACAGTACATTCGACCGGGAGCTACTCGCTATCTACATGGCAGTAAAACATTTCAGGAAGACTTTCGAGGGACGAAACCTAATCGTTTTCACTGACCACAAGCCATTAACTTATGTACTTCAGAAACCACCTTCACCATCTGAAACTCCACGACGAGCAAGACAACTAATTTTCATCAGCGAATTTACTACGGATATTCGTCACATCAGCGGGAAAGATAATGTTGTCGCCGACGCACTGAGTCGCATACCTATCGAAAGCATAGTTTGCCCGACAAGTCTCGACTACGAAAGAATAGCCGAAGCACAAGAAAGAGACAGAGAATGCATCGAGCAACTAGCGAAACAGAATAATCTCACTCTGCGTAAAATGACTATGCCAAATTCGCAAGCTACAATCTACTGTGAAACTTCAACTGCATTCGTACGACCATACCTACCTGAAGAATTTCGACGAGTCGCTTTCGATGCAGTTCATAACATCAGTCACCCTGGTATCCGAACTACGAACAAACTCGTCACGCAAAAGTTCTTCTGGCCATCAATAAACAAGGACGTCAGTACATGGGCGAAAAACTGCATACAGTGTCAACGGTGCAAAGTTCAACGGCATACAACGAGTAGTGTATCTTCATTTCCGACCGCCGAACGATTTCATCATGTTCACATAGACGTCGTCGGGCCGCTGCCCACTTCGCCCGAAGGACATCGTTACCTCGTCACCATGATCGACCGAGCAACGAGATGGCCTGAAGCGATTCCGACCGACGATACATCGGCTGAATCGATTGCGAAGATATTCTACGAGCACTGGATCACTCGTTTTGGGACGCCAGTAGTTTTGACCTCAGACCAAGGGCGAAATTTTCAAAGCCACCTGTTCTCCAAGCTTCTCAACGTCATGGGAATTCAACAGACTCGTACGACACCCTACCATCCACAATCCAATGGTATAGTTGAACGTTGGCACCGCGCTTTGAAGACCTCACTGAAAACACGTCTATCTGGACATACAAAGTGGATCGACGAGTTACCTACAGTTCTGATGGGTCTTCGTGCCGCAATGCGTTCTGATACTAAAGTCAGTGCCGCAGAGCTTACCTACGGATTCAACCTACGTCTACCATGTGATTTTTTCGCACCTGTAAAAGCAACCGAGCAAGATTTGGACTACGACTACGTGAGCAGATTACGATCAACGATCAACTCCGTCATGCAAAATCAGCCTACAGTACATAGCAACAAGAGACCTACTTTCGTTCATCAAGATTTGCAAACCTGCGAGCAGGTTTTCGTTCGAAACGAAGGAGTGAAGAGGGCCCTACAACCATCATATGAAGGCCCATACAAAGTGTTAGAGCGGGATAGCAAGACTTTTAGACTGCAATTGCCAGAGAAGCGCTCTGCAGTTATATCAATCGATCGTCTCAAACCTGCCTACACTTTGGATAGTACACCAGAGGACTCACCTGCATTAACTTCATCATCGGACGGACAAGAACCTACTCGCAACTCCGTGCGAAGGAAAGAGAACGAGGCAAGCCAGGCGCCAGCATCTAGTGCAATACAACCAATATTAAAGAAGACTAGATACGGACGCGTAACTAAACCTCCTGTACGCTTTCGCTAGGGGGAGAGTCCTGTAGCGTCAGAAGTACTTACCATGTACTTACCTCGGTTAACCCAGAATACCAACCATCATAACCTCAAATTACCTGGAGGAAGGATTAAGTGGAAAGGATAAATAATAACCAAGGGATCACTTTATTATCAAGAGGAGATAAATAATGAACACTGTGAAATCAAGATGCAACTCACTTTAATATCAAGATTCGACACCTTTCTCATCGAGCGACACTTAGATAAAAGGAAGTTGTAAGATCGCCTTGAAAAAGGCGAGAGCTCACAGCATCGGCTCGACGGAAGTTACCTACCGTGTTGAGGACGCCTGCACCGAACAATTGCTGATTGTAACAATCGCGCCAGCTACTTTGCATTGGACATAAAAAGGAAAGATTAGCCTTGAAAAAGGCTGTCCGTACAAACTGCTGCCGGGACCGGAGATGCCGCTGACCTGCTCAGGAGTTGAAGAATGCACCGAGAGTTCCACTGTCCACACAAGTACACCAGCCAGTTCATTATTACACTACCGCACACGTGTCACTCAATACGGCGCGCGCGAGCTGCAGAAGCGCGTGAATTGCCCGGCGTTCCTTGGGCGACTGAGAGAGCGCGCGGAGGCGCGCGTTCTATTTATAGCTTCATGGTGTCAGTCGATTTGAACTATCGCAACTAGCTAGCGTGATGCGTTGTATGTACATATTATTATAGTTACCTAGTTTCAATCGTAATTATTATTATTTCTATTATTATTACTATTTTCTGATTGGTGGTTAGTGTAAGGATTTTAATATAAATATCGGCATATTTTGCAATACATTCATTCTGATCTCAGCATCAAAACAGTTTTATTTTACTCCAAAACCTCCGCTAAAGAGGTCAACTTTGGACGTTAGAAAATCGCCACTTTGAAAGCCCCCCATTTCGTCAATTTTAGAGGAAAAATTTAAAAAAAAGTATTTTTGGGCTCTATTCCTAATTATCTTTAAAATGATATACTTACCGCAAACCTATATAACGCTATAAAAAATATTACTATATTATATATACTTCGCATTCGCTTCTATGAGAGCCCCCCTGAAATAAAGATTTTTATAACTTTTTAAGCCATATTCGGCTGGAGGCCATCGGTTTACATATTATTATATTTTAATTAGAAGTAGGTAATTACGTTCAGTAATTCAGAAGCTATAAGGCTCTGACAGACGGACGGACGGACGAACGGACGGATGGACAAGTGCAAATTCACTAGTATTATAATAGGTATAATATTGTCCTACATAATATAATAGTAAAATATTATGAAAAGACAAATGGCTTAGAGAGTGTAGATAGGGTACCTATAAGTAGTTATATAAGTATATCGAAGGGCCAATCGTTAGACTATTGGGCGTCCTATTACAAGTTACACGCAAAGTTGGAGAGGAAAGAAAACAAACCGATACCTACGCCAGAAATGGCGTCTCATCGTCTGGGTTAAATACCAGGAAGACGCTTGTATAAGTTTTATTAGACAAAGATTCTGGCTGCATTTCATTACTTACTGGCTATTTGACCTACTAAACTTTTTACTCGTACTTAAGTCTTATGAATTTATGGATAGATATTATTACGATTCTCAGATTTTAGATTTTAATATTTTTTACCAAAGTAAGTACTTACCTACCAAAGTAGTTTTTAAACAAACAACGCGAGGCTATAGACAAGCTGTCCAGGAAAGCTTCTAAAAATTGTTACTTAGTGAAATCTAAGTTACAGAGAAAAACTAATTACCTACTACAGAAATAGTACGTAAGTACAGTTCGCGCGCGAGTTGAATGCAGAGTAAATGTATGTGTCACCATACATTTACTCTGCATTCAACTCTTTTTTTGAGGTAGAAGGTAGCTCCTGCGGACGTTAGCGACGGGGCATCCCCCAACACAGTCTCAATTGTTTTGATTGACTGAATTTATGGTATTTTGGCTGCGTCAATGGATTTTGGCCAATAGTGGAAGAATGTTAACCAATCAGAGGTGAGATTGCCCTGCAGGGCGACGGCGACGCGTCAAGAATACCATAAATTCAGCCAATCACAACAATTGATACTGTAACAATGATTGATGCAGGAATTACACAATCGCCCTACTGTAGTGGTTACATCCGTCAAACCACAATTATTAGAAACAAAAGGCCATCTCTTTGGGGGTTTACTGAAAGTAAGTAAGTATACTACCTAAGTAGGTACAAGTAGGCGGCAACCCTAAATGTAGGTTTCACTGACCTACTTCTGCTAATCAATGTAGGTATTCATGTAGCCTTGTTGTATGAAAACAAAGATTCGATGGTACTTGTTACATAATAGATTGATGACGCACGATTAGTTCGTGCTAAAGAAAAGAACCAGTTTAGAAATGAATTTCGTTGAGCTCAATGGCAAGCAATCGCACAGTTTCACACATTTTCTAGTACCGCCTCTCAGCAATGAATGTATTAGTCTGCCCCCCGATCATGTAAGCAATTCGTAATCGGTTGTGCAAACGTATAATTCGACTTTAAGGCGTTCATAGATGCCTGCACGTCTAAAGCATGCATGGCCCATTGCCTTTAACACGAGTTTCAAACTTATCGTAGGCATCAGACGCTAAACCTATTGATGTGATTGTAATTTTTTTTTATGGACAATAAAATATGATTTATTTATTTGATTTATTTATGGATTCTTTGATCAGTTCGAGTAATACGTTTTTAAGCTGTCAGTTATAAGCAAATCGTAATCACTTGATTACGATTTGTTACAATTGGGTCACTGATCTGACATAGATCGGTTAAGACGCCCGGTTTCCTATTCACGGTGGTTGAGTTAAATCCCCGCGCACGTACCTCTAACTTTTCGGAGTTATGTTTTTTTTCTTATTCCACTACTAGCAGATGCTCGCGACTTCGTCCGCGTGGATTGAAGTTTTTCGGTTCCCGCGGGTATTTTTTAATTTTCCGGGATAAAAAGTAGCCTATGTGCTATTCCAGACTATAATCTATCTCTGTGCCAAATTTCATCCAGATCCGTTCATCCGTTGGAGCGTGATTGAGTAACAAACATCCATACATCCATACATCCATACATCCATACAAACTTTCGCATTTATAATATTAGTATAGATAAGTTGGCCCTTGACTGCGATGCTTACCTATTTCTAAAATTCTCTCAGTGGTTACTTGTCCGACAAACTTGCTACGAACCAACTTATCTGACCCGGTGGCCAAAATTGGAATTAATTTTTATGCCTGTTATGTTTCTGTATTTATTTTATTTTTCATAGATACTAGCGACGCTGTTACTGGGTCAGATAAGTTTGTCGGACTGTCCAATGCCGTGTTGAATCATATCTACAGAAAAAAGTGCTACGGGAAGCCAAGTAGGTACCTATACGTAGGATTCAGGTCTGGTAGGTGCTTAATTGGCTTAACGAGTGCTATCAGAGAAAACACCTACGAGGTAACTGAATCAATACAAATAAACTTATTGCTAATGGACCAACCGTAAATCAAGCCCATTTATTACACGCTACGGAAGGGCTATCGTTTTGCGTTTGTGGTGATTTTGTAGCTAATTCTACCGGACACCATTTTTAGGGTTGTACGGAACCCTAGATTCCGTACTTCAAGAGGAAAAATAAACCCTTATCAGAATCACTTCGTTGTCCGTCTGTCTGTCTGTCAACACCCTTTTTCTTGGGAACCAGTTAGCGCCATATACTGAACTGGTTATAGCTAACTAAAATTCACAGCTAATTACGTGTTCTTATGACATATTTATTAACATTATTGTTAACTATTTACTAAAATAATTTATAGTGTGTGGTGGTACGGAATACTTTGTGCGCGAGTCTGGCCCGCACTTGATCGGTTTTTTTTTCTCTGTAACTATTTGGCGTGCAATAAAGTAGGTATTTTCATTCATCTAGTAAGTAATCAAGAGCTAAAGCAGACTTATCGATTTAGTTCAACAGCAAAGCTGATATCAAACCAGCGTGACAACTCAATTTCGTATAGCCTAATTACCCGCTTACCCCGCGAAGATATTGTCTCAAATTACCTCGTAACAAGATCAACGAACTATCTTATTGATATCACAGGTTTGATCAACTTGCTGCCGTGTATCTCATGTTTATAGAATAGGATGTAAATAATTATTTAAATGACAAGAAAACCTCGGAATGATACCTGATTCTAATTTGTTTATTCTAATGTTAATCTTAAAGTATACTTTTATTCCGAAAAATTATCGCCGGGATCAAAAAACTTTAATTCACCCGGACGAAGTGGCGGGTATCATCTAGTAACAATTAATACGAAAGTGTCTGTCAGACAGACGTACACTTTCTGTCTGTTATTTTTTAACGGTCCATCCTTTGACCGATTTTGAGGTGATACAGAAATAACTTGGATCCCATGTACCTAGGCTATAACTAATGGGAAAGTGAGTTTTCTTGCTGCAATGAAGCTATGGATTGACGTGATTTCTTGCATGGATACGACTTAAAATCTAAGATTTACCACGAAATTTTGAAAAACATAAACCGTGGTGGTTTATGTTCGGGTGAAGTTACAAGCATTATCTAGTTGATAATAAATAACGCCGTAAGCTAAAATTTCCAATACTTTGCAATGGGGTTTGTGGGGTAAGTGCGGAATCAGGTCGAGTGATCAACTGTACCGACTGATGGACACTGCGCATCTTGGCCTTCAAACCCCTCATTAACGAAAACACTCGAGTTATTGTCATCTGCCTATAAGAATAGGCCCTTTGCCAGCCAATAGGCTGTTTTAGACCTTTTACACTCTAAGTATAGTCTTTTTACGTAGCTACTCGTAGCTTACAGAGTACATTTTTAAATAGCCCTTAATTTAATTTTAAAATAATTTTGTCAAAACTGTTTTTAAGTAAGTTTTAAGTCCGAAGGTTTCCGCCTGGTCTAGTTCCCTTCGCCTTCCGGCAAAAAGGTATTGCAAAGCGATTTTATTCAATGCAGTTTTAACTATCATTACGAAAATTTCACAAATCACCATCTTAAGAATGAATAGCCTGGGTTATCCTAACTGACTCATCCTCCTGGGTGAGTCAGTTAGCCTTCTGTGGAATATTATGTCACTGAACTCTCCTGGGAAAATGGCATTTTAGCTCACTGAAGATAACATATAGAAAAACAAAGTGTAAGACCTGATTTTAGGAACCCTAGTAACATAGAGATATAATATGCCTAGTAAGTTAGTACAAGGCGTTATAAATTACCAGTTTAATTTAATAGGTAAATAATTATTAATTAACGTTAAGTGTTACCTCGGTACTTCAAATAAGTACCTCTTATTGCTGAACGACCTCTTTCATAAATATAATAATGTAGGTATTGGATAATATAATAATAATAATACCTATTAGATTTATAGTTTACAATATACCTACTATCGTACTAATTTTATCTAACTTTGGAATAATAAAATGCAAATAGTTACTACCTTTCTTGTGGCATTTGGCTTTTATGATTATTTCACTTATGATTAACACACTCATAATCCACAACAAGTCTTATGTCTATGCATCAAAAAATAAAGTTACAGATCTTCAAATGAAACAATAAAAATCACAACACATACGCTTCATGTACGCCGTAATTACTTGTGCGTCAAATATCAAATAGTTTTAATTCTACCGTCACCCGCCACAGACAATTTTAAAAATCTATACTCATCCATACCTACTGATATTATGAATGCGAAAGTGTGTCTGTCTATCTGTTACGCTTTCACAGCCCATCTGTTCAACCGATTTTGATAAAATTTGGCACGTAACTTGCATCCTTGGGAAGGATATACTTTGAGGCTGCTTTTTAATCCAGAAAATCAGAGAATTAATTAATCACGGTCATTTCAAAACCTTAAAATACGTGGACGAAGACGGAAACATTATCTAGTAAGTAACTAAACGTAGTGTGGGGTGCTCTCTAACTCTAGTTTGTCAAACATGACGGTGAATTGCAGCCTTAGGTATTTCAGCATTTTATTGAGGTGAACTGAGAGTAGGTACTCCACTCTCAACTAAGAGTACTACACTCTTACTTAGCTTGCCGTATACAACGACCTCAATTTACACAGGCGGGCCCTGTCAAACAAAGAATGTGGGCGTATTTTACTAACGCCATCTAGTCTGAAAAGCGGGACAGCGCTATGGCGGGGACGAGGACAGGCTTATACAGGTGTGGAGCGTGCTCCACAGGTGGGATTTTTTTCTATGAAAGGGCCCATCTAGTACTTACATCGATGGCCGTATACCTATCTTGTTAAAAATATAAATTTCTCATGTTAACAGGAGTGATTAGAGCGAATAAAATTATTGTAGTTCCTATTGATAATACATCGCGCTTTACTTATAGGTATATTTCTAAAATATTATATCTAAAAACCATGAACATATTATTATTATATTTTAAATTAAGTCAAATAAGAAGAAAGAAAGAAAGAAAGAAAGAAAAATCATTTATTCAAATAAGGATTTCCTTATTTGACTTAATTTATTTATTTAGTTTTATGTTGCAATGCTATAGGTATGTTAAGCACGCGTCGGTCCCGGTTATATTATCACTAACATGATAATAGTCGTTAATGCCCGCAAACCCGCATTGGAGCAGCGTGATGGGTCTAAGCTCTAATTCCCTCTCAGGCTCTCTCCTATGAGAGTGTAGGCCTGTGCCCAGCAGTGGGACGTTAATGGGCTGTAGTGGTGGTGGTGGTGGATGTTGCAATGCTGTTCCGTCTTCTATTTATATGAAAAGCCTAAGACTAAAAACTATCAAAGATTTTAACTTATAAGTAAGTAAGTTATCTTTAGTTTGTTCCATTGAATTGTCAAGATTATTATAATGAGCGAGGGATCATATATGCGGTGCTAGTACGCGGACCGTATTTTCTCTTAGCTGATCTAGTTATTAATTTTTATTGTGCTACTTTACGAGTATAAAAATTCAAATTCAAATAATATCATACTATGGTAGGTACTCTTTTTGAAGGTTATATATTAAACATTCAATTCATTAAAAAAAACTTATTGGTAAAAACATTATTCTATATACATCAATTTACACAATTTAGAAACATAATATCGAAGTAATTAAAATTATTTAATCTTCGCCAGTATGTGCAAGAAAGGTTATCAAACTCGAGTAAGTACCTTCCCATTCTAGAAAACAAATTAATATCGTGATACGAAATATGGTAGGTATAGATATGTCAAAATGCAGAGCCAAATAGCGTTTCGAGTTTCGGCAAACGGTAGGTATCGCCGGCGTTGTGGCGGTCATTTTTGCCGGGAAATTGCCCATATCCGATCTCGGCCCGATACCTCGTCTCTTTACTATTTGTTTTTCTATTGAATACCAGTGCTGCTATTTGTGCAGAAGCGCCTATTGGCTCGAGAGACCGTACTAAATTTTGCGCAGGTGCTTGATAAAAGCTAGGGCATACAACCATTGCTTAAAGCAGTATTGTTTTAATATTGTTCACGTTCGTGTTTTATAATAAATCTAATCCTTATTTTGGAGACGTCAGGGTACGTGACGTAAAACTGTCATTTTAAAATAATACTGGTTTATGCGATGGCATTAACATGAACGTTTTGTTATGACGGCAGTATGGACGAGCATATGGCTTTTAAAGTGGGACATCTGAGATTGTAACAAATTATAACTTCATCTCATATTACTCAGAGCTCCTAATTGATAATTAACTTAACTTAACTTAACTTAAGCCTACCTCTAAAACTATGCTTTTTTTTTTTTTTGTGATACTTTTTTTTTTATACAATTCGTTTTTTTTTTTTTTTTTTTGTTTTTATTTTTTTCAAATGCGTACTTATATTTTATAAATTAATGCATATTTTTTTTTTTTTTTTTTTTAATATTTATTTTTTCTCTTATGTATGTTCCATATTTTACTTATTTACTTATATTTAGAGGTCATCCCAAACATGGGCAAAGGCCTCCCCCCTCTTCATCCAGTGAGCTCTACTTGCAGCCAGACGTGTCCACAGTACGCCGAGGCCACCAAATTCTTCTAGATCAGTTCGCCAGTGGGTGCGCGGCCGGCCACGGCGACGCGTTATGTATCGTGGACACCAGACTGTGCTTTCCCACGTCCACCTGTTGTCTCGCTGTCGCATAATGTGTCCAGCCCACTTCCACTTTAGCTTCCTCGCTTGCCTAATAGCGTCAATCACTTTAGTTTTGTCCCTTAAATATTTCTTTCTTATTCTGTCTGATAGCTTGACTCCGAGAATGCTTCTTTCGATCTTCCTTTGTGCAACTTTTATTTTCTTTACCTCGTCCTTATTCATTGCCCATGTCTGTGCTCCATACGTCAGAATAGGTATAATACATGCGTTGAATACTTTTGTTTTAATAGTCATTGATATTTTTTTGTTTTTGAATATATATTTTAGGCTCCAGTATCGTTTCCATGCATTACATATTATTTTATTTATTTCTTCACTGTGTGTAGAGCTTTTGAATGAAATAATTTTCCCTAGATAGGTAAAACTGTCCACCGTTTCCAAAATATTAGTAATATTGATAATTAGGCTTTTTCAATTTTTTTTTTTAAATTCAAATATACTTTACTTACACGAGCTTTTGAATCGTGGACCGAATCTTTCACTGGTTCAGAATACCTACCGAGAATAACAAGCAAGAAACTGCAGTTGTTCCTTAGAAAAAATTTAAATCATAATTATTATTATTAAAGGGTAGATACATCAAGTAACCGCAGTCCTTATCATCAGCGTACGATGAGCGTACCTACATCATTGAGTTATTATTTGACCTACATAGTACCTACATGCATGTGCAAACAAAGGTTTACAACGACGTGCATTCTAGCGTAGCGAAGGGATTTAGCGTTCCAGTACGATACCGTGTCGAAACTAATTAGGGGCATGGATTTTATATAACTGCCATGTCCCTAACGGGTTAGCCCGCTACCATCTTAGACTGCATCATTACTTACCACCAGGTGATATTGCAGTCAAGGGCTACTTAACTTGCAATGGAATGAAAAATCAAAAAATCTGTATTGTATGCGAGACCGAATCATTGTTTGGTTGCGTAGCTATAGCTAGAGTAAATCCCATGGCGTGACAAACTCCAATAATTCGTCTGCGCACTACGTCCATTCAGTAATGGTGACGTGGAGCTATTCTAGTTAACGGCTTATTAAAGAAAACATTTCCGTATGCTTTATACATTCCTTATTTTATGTGTATGTGCTATTTTTTCCATTATAATATTATGATTTAAGTTATCATGCTGTTCAAAGTTCCCCTAAATAAAAATAATAGGACTGCTGAAATAACTTTACCATGCTACTACTTTGAATGAATGTGGGCTCTTCTCAGACCTGGGCGCGTTTGGAACTCCCGTAGCTTTAGTTTTAAGAGACCGGAACGGACCGTAACGGATTATCACCATCATGTTTTATAAGTAATTGGACGTCAATAAGTGTACCTAATTTGAATAAATAAATATTGATTGAATCAATCAATAATTGTATAAAAAGCTTACTTGCCAAGGCAAAGAATTTTATTTGATTCTTACAAAAAATATACAACAAATATTTCGCATTTATAACATATAATATTATAAATGCGAAAGTGTGTTTGTTTGTTGGTTTGTTTTTCAATCACGCCGCAACGGGGCAACGGATCGACGTGATGTTTGGCATGGTTATAGTTGAGGACCTGGAGAGTGACATAGGCTAATTTTTATCCCGGAAAATTAAGGAGTTCCCGCGGGAATCAAAAAAACTTAAACCATGCGGACGAAGTCGCGGGCATCAGCTAGTATAGTTGACCGAGCGAAGCGAAGGTCTCTGAGTCTACTTGAGTGAATTTGCACTTGTCCGTCCGTCCGTCCGTCCGTCTGTAAGAGCCTTATAACTTCTGAATTACTGAACGTAATTACTTCAAAAATATTATATGTAAGCCGATATGGCTTAAAAAGTTATAAAAATCTTTATTTCAGGGGGGTTCTCATAGAAGCGAATGCGAAGTAAAATATTTTTTATAGCGTTACATAGGGTTGCGGTTTATCATTTTAAAGATAATTAGGAATAGAGTCCAAAAATATATTTTTTTAAATTTTGCCCCTAAAATTGACGAAATGGGGGGCTTTCAAAGTGGAGATTTTCTAACGTCCAAAGTTGACCTCAGAACTCTCAATTTTCTGAAAGGCTGAGCCTGAAACTTGTACAATTATTTGAATTATATCCTGTACTTGAACAACAATACTAAAATTAGATAAATATTATAAGGAACCAAATTATTTAATTTTTAATGAGCTCCAGTATTTTTAACAGAACTTCATAATGATGTCAATAGATGGCGCTCTGTAAAAGTTTATTCGTTTGTGCTTAGGATACCGCGAGGTCTCAGTTCGGGGCGAACCACTAGTTATACAAAGCAGTAATTATGTATACGGGGTTTTAACTGTGGCTATTCAGGTTTTGATATGGAGACAACCTGCTCAGTTCACTAGATAAAGGACCTCCAATGTTCGACATGGGACCGAACTTCCGCTGGTTTCTATGTCGGTGAGTCGAAGGTACTGCCGGGGTCACGAGCGACGGGTGAAATGAAATACTTAATTCTTGGTCTTGGTCAAATTTATTAGACCTCACTCGCTGGCTTGTCGCTCGGTTCTCTCTTGCTCGGTGTCAGAGTTTCTGCAGCGCCCTGCCAGAGCGCGCTTCCTCGAGTCACCAACATAGAAAGCAGTGCAAGCTCGGTCCCATACCGAACATTGTATAAGTATATTCTGCGTAGGACTCATCATAGCAATATTTATGTATGCAGCTGAAACTTTTTTTTAAAGCTGTTAATCAACATCAACTTGAGGACTGAGGAGGCTGTTGCGATCCTGACAGCTCAAAGTACCAAATAGGTGATCGTAGGTAACTAAAAGGCTATCAGCAGCCATCCTTTTGGGATTTCGGAGACATTGTAAAATGTCAGTTGCCATGAAATGCAAATGCTTGATGCAAAGAAAATTACCCACTACCAGGCAATCTGCATTCTCGAAAAGATAGTTTATATTGAACAACAGCAAGAAACGTTTAGAATTTATAATTTAAAAGTTTTAAATAGGTATACCTAGATAAGTAGGTATTACATCATAGGTCATACTGGAGTGTTTAACAAACCTCCATAATATTAATAAAGAATTGTTAAGCCATAAAATATATTGCCCACCACCTTTAAGTGGTCGTTGGTATTCTTAAGCATTTTTTAAGGTTCCGTTCCTCAAAAGGCAAAAAGAAACCCTTATAGGATTACTTCGATGTCCGTTTGTCTGTCTGTTTGTCCATTTTCTAGGGCACGCGTGAGAGTATCAAGTTGAATATCAAATACTTATGTCTACGTTCCCTAGGAGCTGTAAAAAAACAAGCTTCTAAGTCAACGCAATCAAAAGATTCAGCCGTTTTTGCCGCATATTTTACATATTATGAGACTCGCCAATAAATCCAAACCTATAGGGTACTTCCTGTTAATCTGGAATCATGATATTTGGCAAGAAGCAAGGTCTCACAGCACAATTTTTGGAAAAGATCCGAAAATCGGATTAGAGTTCCGTATTTATAGGGTGTCGAATTGTTTGTTAGGCGCTACCCGTTTAGCGCCATACGTGAGCTAGTTATTTCACAGCGAATTATTTACATTGTGTGGTGCGTACGGAATCCTATGTGCGCGAGTATGACTCGCACTTGACCGGTTTTTTTTTCATCGTGTCGTTAATTTTGTTTGCGTGACTTTCAACAATAAGCCGCCTATACCTACTCTATGTCCATTCAAAAACGGTGTGCGTAACGATTAAAAGTAAGTATATTTTAATGAAATCTCTAAATAGTTTATTTTATCTACTAAAAGTTAGCGCTTAACAGCGATCTCCTGGTGGTAAGTGATGATGCAGTGTTAGATAGTTGATGGGGTATGGCAGTTATAATATTTAACTCATACCCCTAATTGGTTTCTACACAGCATCGTACCGAAACACTTAATCACTTGGCGGTATTTCTTTGCGGCAGGTTGATAACGAGCCACGGCTAAAGCTTTCCACCAGACCAGAAAATGCAGGAATTATAAATTCCTCAATTGATCCTGTAGCGATTGAATCCGGGATCTCCCGTTTATAAGACAACAGCGCTCACTACGGTGCCGTCAAAATAGTTTAAAACAAAGGCGGATTCAACATTCTTGATACATTTCGATGCAATTTTTCATTATCAAAAGGATCGATTATGTGTAATACCCCAGAATAGGTAATAGTAGTGTAATACACAACATATTTTTACACACATACTCGTAGATATGCTTATGTCAATAAAATAATTAAATCCATCCCGTGCCATGTCTGATATAATTAAATTTGCCAATTTTTTATTGGAACTATTAGATTACTGGATACGTCATACAACTAGGAGTTTCTCATGCGTGATTAAATCATGGATCAATCATATCGTCAGTGCATGGACGCTACAATTAACTCTTATAAAAATGGAGCTGGAAAACTTTTGCCATGTATGGATTGTGGAAATGAAGACGAGCACATATTACAGCTTCTCCAATTACTCTTTTCAGGGATACACATCAGTGGCGTGCACAGGGTTTTAAGCTAGGGTAGACATTGGTAAGTCAGAATATCTATTTACTCTCTGTCTTGATAAAAAATGAGCATTGACGTATTTCCACTTGGGTAAGTAGTGCTTTTATGCGTCTATGAACTGTATGCCACTGCCCATATCTACATCCAAATCTGTTCAAATCTTATATGGACTATATTTAGGGCAGGTGGGAAAACTTACGATTGTTTTTACAATAGGTCGGTTATTTTCAACTTTTCATAAATCTTTGTAAATATTTACCTAAGTTGTTGTCAATTCGATTATCTAAAATCATTAGATTACCTGCAAACTATATATTTTCCAAATGAAATGGAAACCTAATATTATACATTCGGTTCTATGAACGAAATTCCACCTCTCTTAGAAACTAACTATGCTTTAGACAGTAGGTACAATATTGCATTTAGTTACACAAACATAATATTTTATTTCAACATACAAAAAAAAATACACGCCGAATTGAGAACCTCCTCCTTTTTTGGAAGTCGGTTAAAAATTAAAGTACCTACTAATGCATTAAGTAGGTATATTATGTGACTTCATACTCGTACCTAGTACTAAATGCGTCAGGCGATAGCTCTGTCACATTGGTTATCCCTGAGGAATAATCAGGATTCACACTCTACAGTCCACATTTTACCCTTTATTTACATGTCAAACACATTATTTATCTAATGTTTGTTCCGAGTGTAATATTTCCTAGTAGGGAGTCAACATGTCGGGATTAACTGTTGACATTCTAGTTAGCGTGTTATTAAAACAGGGCACTTTATCCAGGCGATAAGATACTGTGTTTATTATTGCGAGCATTACTTGCTTTGATTATTTATTATTACAGTAATAGTTCACAGTCAATATCATTTATTATTATACTCTCATTTATTTGTACATATTTTTATAAAATTATTTCTAAACACGTTTTAAATACATATATGATTTTAAATACATATATGATTTTATATATTGTCTATTTATTGATTATTGTTCACAGTCAATATCATTTATTATTTTTGTTTCTATTATGCTTGTACATTAACTTTGTAGTTCCATAATTATCATTCCTGCTATAAGCGCGTTTATCTCTATTTGCAATTGCTATATTATACACATTTTTGCATATTATGTTTACTAACAATATTATTATCATAATCACATTAAATATTATTTTATTTTAATCTAGAATCTAGATATGCCCGTGATTTTTCGGGACAAGAAATATCCATCGTTAGAGCTATGTTTGTATCTGCCTTATTTTGTTAAAATCAGATAGGAGGGGTTATGAAAACTGTAACAGACAGATAGACACACTTTCGCTTTTGTTATAGTTTAATTTTGTATATAGTAATGGAGTAAAAATTAGCCATCACGATGAAGGAAATTTTTTCCATTTCTATGCCTACGCAGCTAATAAACGTTTAAAAAAGTGAAAAGGTTAATATTCTAAGGTTAAGATCTTTATATTAAAAGTACTAGTAATCCTGTGGGACAAACTATGTGTGGGTGAAATGTTAATTATGTACTAGGTTATATCTTACAGTACGTTTCTTGTAAAACTGTTTTACCCACGCAATCATTGGGGAGGAATTTTAAATTACGCTATTAATGTTCAGAAATGTTAGCACGACCAGTTTAGTGATTCACCATAGTATTCACCTATATGCTATAATATGGTAGATAGTACTAGTAACGTTGTTTTGTATCTCTTGGGTTTTTGGGCACAACTTTAAATAAGATAGTCGACGATTTTGAGCAACAAAAATATCCAATATTAATATATATATAGCTGCTCGTGCTGACTCATTGATCACCTCTCCTGTAAAATTTTGTATGAAAAAATTTTTTTTTACTCATCGTTTCGTATAGAAGGCAAAAATTCATTCGGAGGAAAAATACGGAGAGAGCTGATGATTGAAGATTTCGAAGACGGATGAAGAGCACCAGCCAGGTTATCGAAGATAGGTGGGGGGTGCTCGACCAAATGTCACTCGAAACTTCATCCAATTGACAGTTAGCTGAAAAAAATTTCAAAATGGCGGATTTAAGATGGCCGCCATACAAATTTCGACGGTGTCTATCTCGGAGAGTATAAAAGATGGAAGAGTGGTTTCTTGGCAAAAGATGATCAGGACATGAGGGTTTACTTGATGAACAGGAAAAAAATTCAAGATGGCGGAATTTATTTTTCCATAGAAAAGGGTATTGAAGATAGGTGGGGGGTGCTCGAACAAATGTCACTCGATACTTCATCCAATTGACAGTGAGCTGAAAAAAAATTTCAAAATGGCGGATTTAAGATGGCTGCCATACAAATTTCGTCGGTGTCTATCTCGGAGAGTATAAAAGATGGAAGAGTGGTTTCGTGGCAAAAGATGATCAGAACATGAAGGTCTACTTGATGAACAGGAAAAAAATTCAAGATGGCGGATTTTCCATAGAAAATGTATGGCGAATATTGAAGAGGCTACAAGTGTAGAACTATGCAAGACTACGGTTCCTTTTCAAGATTTGTTTTTATGGAAGAAATCTCATTTTGACGAATGGTTCGGAGAAAAAAATATGGAGAGAGATGATGATCGAAGGTTCGGATGATGGGTGAGGAGCACGGTCAGGGTATTAAAGATAGGTACCTACTTAGGGGCTGGTCAAACAAAAAGGGAGGGGCGGGGGGTTGGTGGTCTTTGTTTTATGTTTTTCCTTTATGAGAATTTTCTTTTACGTCGGACGCTTGGCGTGCTGGCGCTTCCACTGTGCTAACTAGCATAGCAGTGTGTTGTTCAGATCAGAACACGTAGACAGTAAATCAGCTGCCCGATTATGTAAGAATGGTCGATCAAATCGTCAAAGTTCGGCGTCAAAGTAAAATAAACCATAACAGCATTGAATTAGAGCTCAATTTCGTGTTTCGAAATTGAGCTCTTATTTAATGCTGTTATGGTTTATTTTACTTTGACGCCGAACTTTGACGATTTGATCGGCCATTCTTACATAATCGGGGGGCAGGATAGTAGGACAGCGAGTAAGTAGACAGTGGACCACGCACCCCTTTACGCGGTCCGCTTTAGCGGGCCGCGCAGCCACGCGCCATACTAGTTAATTAATATATATATAGCTGCTCGTGCTGACTGACTCATTGATCACCTCTCCTGTAAAATTTTGTATGAACATTTTTTTTTTCACTCTTCGTTTCGTATAGAAGACAAAAATTCATTAAGAGGAAAAATACAGAGAGAGCTGATGATTGAGGATTTCGAAGACCGATGAAGAGCACCAGCCAGGGTATCGAAGATAGGTGGGGGGTGCTCGACCAAATGTCACTCGAAACTTCATCCGATTGACAGTGAGCTGAAAAAAATTTCAAAATGGCGGATTTAAGATGGCCGCCATACAAATTTCGTCGGTGTCTATCTCGGAGAGTATAAAAGATGGAAGAGTGGTTTCTCGGCAAAAGATGATCAGGACATGAGGGTCTATTTGATGAACAGGAAAAAAATTCAAGATGGCGGAATTTATTTTTCCATAGAAAAGGGTATTGAAGATAGGTGGGGGGTGCTCGACCAAATGTCACTCGAAACTTCATCCAATTGAAAGTGAGCTGAAAAAATTTTCAATATGGCGGATTTAAGATGGCCGCTATACAAATTTCGTCGGTGTCTATCACGGAGAGTATAAAAGATGGAAGAGTGGTTTCTTGGCAAAAGATGATCGGGACATGAAGGTCTACTCGATGAACAGGAAAAAAATTCAAGATGGCGGAATTTATTTTTCCATAGAAAATGTATGGCGAATATTGAAGAGGCTACAAGTGTAGAACTATGCAAGACTACGGTTCCTTTTCAAGATTTGTTTTTATGGAAGAAATCTCATTTTGACGAATGGTTCGGAGAAAAAAATATGGAGAGAGATGATGATCGAAGGTTCGGATTATGGCTGAGAAGCACGGTCAGGGTATTAAAGATAGGTACCTACTTAGGGGCTGCTCAAACAAAAAGGGAGGGGCGGGGGGTTGGTGGTCTTTGTTTTATGTTTTTCCTTTATGAGAATTTTCTTTTACGTCGGACGCTTGGCGTGCTGGCGCTTCCACTGTGCTCACTAGCATAGCAGTGTGTTGCTCAGATCAGAACACGTAGACAGTAAACCAGCTGCCCGATTATGTAAGAATTGTCGATCAAATCGTAAAAGTTCGGCGTCAAAGTAAAATAAACCATAACAGCATTGAATTAGAGCTCAATTTCGTGTTTCGAAATTGAGCTCTAATTTAATGCTGTTATGGTTTATTTTACTTTGACGCCGAACTTTGACGATTTGATCGGCCATTCTTACATAATCGGGGGGCAGGATAGTAGGACAGCGAGTAAGTAGACAGTGGACCGCGCGGTCCATTACGCGGTCCGCTTTAGCGGGCCGCGCAGCCACGCGCCATACTAGTATATATATATAGCTGCTCGTGCTGACTCATTGATCACCTCTCCTGTAAAATTTTGTATGAAAAAATTTTTTTTTACTCTACGTTTCGTATAGAAGGCAAAAATTCATTCGGAGGAAAAATACGGAGAGAGCTGATGATTGAGGATTTCGAAGACGGATGAAGAGCACCAGCCAGGTTATCGAAGATAGGTGGGGGGTGCTCGACCAAATGTCACTCGAAACTTCATCCAATTGACAGTTAGCTGAAAAAAATTTCAAAATGGCGGATTTAAGATGGCCGCCATACAAATTTCGACGGTGTCTATCTCGGAGAGTATAAAAGATGGAAGAGTGGTTTTTTGGCAAAAGATGATCAGGACATGAGGGTCTACTTGATGAACAGGAAAAAAATTCAAGATGGCGGAATTTATTTTTCCATAGAAAAGGGTATTGAAGATAGGTGGGGGGTGCTCGACCAAATGTCACTCGAAACTTCATCCAATTGACAGTGAGCTGAAAAAAAATTCAAAATGGCGGATTTAAGATGGCCGCCATACAAATTTCGCCGGTGTCTATCTCGGAGAGTATAAAAGATGGAAGAGTGGTTTCTCGGCAAAAGATGATCAGGACATGAAGGTCTACTTGATGAACAGGAAAACAATTCAAGATGGCGCAATTTATTTTCCATAGAAAATGTATGGCGAATATTGAAGAGGCTACAAGTGTACGGTTCCTTTTAAAAATTTGTTTTTATGGAAGAATTCTCATTTTGACGAATGGTACGGAGAAAAAAATATGGAGAGAGATGATAATCGAAGGTTCGGATGATAAGTGAGGAGCACGGTCAGGGTATTAAAGACAGATAGGGGCTGTTCAAACAAAAAATACTTGAAACTTCATACAATTGGCAGTGAGCTGAAAAAAAAACCAAAATGGTGGATTCAAGATGCCGGCTATCTCAGACAGTATTAACAACTTAACTGTCCAATGAGTCACTTAAGACTCACGGGGAACTTTTGAAATAAGTTCAAGAGTCACTGGTGACTCATTTTTTTATACAACTTGTGCACATAATTTTGTTATGAGCGTGGAGTAATATTATAATTAAAATTACGTGAACGTATAGCAAAAAACCTAACCTATAAGAAAAAAAAAAAAAATTTCGCAATGTAAATGTTAATATCCTATCAAAAAAGAAATCCCGAGGGACTTGGGGTAGTTGTAAATTGTATTGTATAGGGACAGTTAAGTTGTTAATAAAAGATGGAAGAGTGGTTTGTTCATGGCGGAATTTATGTTCCATAGAAAATGTATGGCGAATATTGAAGAGGCTACAAGTGTAGAACTATGCAAGACTACGGTTCCTTTTCAAGATTTGTTTTTATGGAAGAATTCTCATTTTGACGAATCGTTCGGAGAAAAAAATATGGAGATGATCGAAGGTTCGGATGATGGGTGAGGAGCACGGTCAGGGTATTAAAGATAGGTCGGGGCTGCTCAAACAAAAAATACTCGAAACTTCATACAATTGGCAGTGAGCTGAAAAAAAATCCAAAATGGCGGATTTAAGATGGCGGCCATCTCAGACAGTATTTAAAATATGGAAGAGTGGTTTTTGGGTAGAAAATTATCAGGGCCTGAAAGTCTAAAACCACAATCTACGAACATTGAAGAGAGTAGAAGAAGTTAGGAAATATGCATGATTTTTAAATGGTTTTTTACAAGATTTGTTCTTTATGGAAGAATAATTATTGTCGGTTCGCCATTACGAAAGCCAAGTTGCCGAAGTTCGATGGCACCCAAAGGTATACAAGGGGGTGAGGGGCGGGGGGTTGGTGGTCTTTGTTTTATGTTTTTTCCTTTATGAGAATTTTCTTTTACGTCGGACGCTTGGCGTGCTGGCGCTTCCACTGTGATCACTAGCATAGCAGTGTGTTGTTCAGTTCAGAACACGTAGACAGTAAACCAGGATAGTATGACAGCGAGTAAGTAGACAGTGGACCGAGCGGTCCACTACGCGGTCCGCTTTAGCGGGCCGCGCAGCCACGCGCCATACTAGTTAATATATATATAGCTGCTCGTGCTGACTGACTCATTGATCACCTCTCCTGTAAAATTTTGTATGAACATTTTTTTTTTCACTCATCGTTTCGTATAGAAGACAAAAATTCATTAAGAGGAAAAATACAGAGAGAGCTGATGATTGAGGATATCGAAGACGGATGAAGAGCACCAGCCAGGGTATCGAAGATAGGTGGGGGGTGCTCGACCAAATGTCATTCGAAACCTCATCCAATTGGCGGTAGTTGAAAAAAAAATTCAAAATGGCGGATTTAAGATGGCCGCCATACAAATTTCGACGGTGTCTATCTCGGAGAGTATAAAAGATGGAAGAGTGGTTTCTTGGCAAAAGATGATCAGGAGATGAGGGTCTACTTGATGAACAGGAAAAAAATGCAAGATGGCGGAATTTATTTTTCCATAGAAAAGGGTATTGAAGATAGGTGGGGGGTGCTCGACCAAATGTCACTCGAAACTTCATCCAATTGAAAGTGAGCTGAAAAAATTTTCAAAATGGCGGATTTAAGATGGCCGCCATACAAATTTCGTCGGTGTCTATCACGGAGAGTATAAAAGATGGAAGAGTGGTTTCTTGGCAAAAGATGATCGGGACATGAAGGTCTACTTGATGAACAGGAAAAAAATTCAAGATGGCGGAATTTATTTTTCCATCCATTTCGGAGAAAAAAATATGGAGAGTGATGATGATCGAAGGTTCGGATGAGCACGGTCAGGGTATTAAAGATAGGTACCTACTTAGGGGCTGCTCAAACAAAAAGGGAGGGGCGGGGGGTTGGTGGTCTTTGTTTTATGTTTTTCCTTTATATGAGAATTTTCTTCTACGTCGGACGCTTGGCGAGCTGGCGCTTCCACTGTGCTCACTAGCATAGCAGTGTGTTGTTCAGATCAGAACACGTAGACAGTAAATCAGCTGCCCGATTATGTAAGAATGGTCTATCAAATCGTCAAAGTTCGGCGTCAAAGTAAAATAAACCATAACAGCATTGAATTAGAGCTCAATTTCGTGTTTCGAAATTGAGCTCTAATTTAATGCTGTTATGGTTTATTTTACTTTGACGCCGAACTTTGACGATTTGATCGGCCATTCTTACATAATCGGGGGGCAGGATAGTAGGACAGCGAGTAAGTAGACAGTGGACCGCGCGGTCCATTACGCGGTCCGCTTCAGCGGGCCGCGCAGCCACGCGCCATACTAGTATATATATATAACTACTTAATTAATAAATTCAACGCAACGTTAAACTGTGACATCAAAATGCAAATAAGTCAAGCTATACGTTACTGTGCATTGATGGTTTATACGAACTCACTTAGGTTTATCTACTCATGTGCTCACGCTTTTTTAATAGGTATGAACCTACCTACTTTATACTGAATTCTGCTGTCTTAGGGAGCTGGACCTTATATTATATTATTTTAATCTGGGTTACAAATACGCAATAACTTGGGAATCTTTGAGGAAGATTGGAGAACGGCAAAGCCGGATAGAATTAGGTGAAACAATTAAATGCAGTGCGTATCTGTTGACAGTGTATACACGCCCGTGTCGACCTCCAAACGATCGTAAATCCTGGGCCGCCTGTTTTGTGTAGCCACAGTGGCGCCGACTTGACGTTTCTCAGAAATACTAACCCCGCATCTTCGAATATTCAAACAACTCGAAGCCCCGAATATCTATAGAATGACATTGAAATCGTAACTATGGGAGTGATGTTTAGTTTGTGACGTCAACTTTGATGGTGAGATAGATATAGAGCGAACTTTGACTTTGCCTAAGCAACCATAACCATGGTTTTAACCATGTCTTAAGTCTAAACTTAAGACATGGTTAAAACGAGACAGATTTATGTTACTCACATATTGTCCATCTCGTAAACTCTAAGTAAAGTCTGAGCCAAGTCAAGGTACGCACTATAGATAGCCTGAGACCTTTTCATTCACTAATTAGTCAATTTTAGACAATGATCTTAGAAGAAAATAAGATCATTGATTTTAGATTTAAAAGTTGCAGCAAAGAAGATCGTTAAAGCTACGATGCGGAAGTTATATAATTTTATATTAATCTACTACAGGTTAGCTCTTGACTGCGATCTCACCTGATGTTAAGTGATGATGCAGTCTAAGATGGTAACGGGCTAACCTGTTAGAAGTATGGCAGTTATATTAAGCTGATAGAATCGGTTTCTACACGGAATCGTAATAGAACGCTAAATCGCTTGGCGGCACGCCTTTGCCTTTTGATTGGTAACTAGCCACGGCTGAAGCCTCCCACAAGCTAGACCACAGAAAAAACAGAAATTATAAATTCCCAAATTGACCCTGAGGGGATTGAACCCGGACGTAGCGCTCAACACTGCGCCAGGGAGGCCGTCAAAAAATTAAATTAAAAAGCAAATACTATGTCAGTACTACGTACATACAAAAACACCATCTGTATAGTCGTGAGTTCTAACTTAGAGAGGACTACTTAGTACAATATACTCGTATAACTTAAAAGTTTGTACACTATATTTAGGTACAATTTACAATACGTATACAAGCTGATGCCTGCGACTTCGCCTGCGTGGATTTAAGTTTTTTATAAAACCCGTGATCCTACGGTATTTTTTGGGATAAAAACTAGCCTATTTCTTCTCTGCGATGAAACCTATGTCGGTATCAAAACTCGTCATAATCGTTTGTAAAGATAGTCCGCGAAAGCGTGGCAGACCAACAGACAGACTGTGATAGTAGTAAACCAAGTAAACGCATCGTAAACTGTAGTCGGACAAAATAAGTAAGTAGCGAAGTTAAGGCATGAATCGGTTCATGTTTATAAAAAATATTTATTATTTTTTTACATTTAAGTACTCTATTCAACAATCGAAATATATCATAACATCTATAATGATATAATAAGATCTAGATATGCACTTATCGAAACTGCGTATTTGTTGATAGAACGCGTTTATGCCCTCCCGAGTCCCGACCTCCAATCGGCTGTAATTCCACTGACGCCTGTCATAGCCAGGCCGGCGCCGAGCCGACGTTTCTCGGAAGGACCCAAGGGTAGGTTTCTGGCGGTTCTCCAGCCAACTTAACTGCAACTAGGAACGCCAGATACAACTAATTTTCCAAGAATTTTCTCCTATTCATTCAGAATGTAGATATTAATCTAGGTGTCCATTTATCATGTCGCAACGAATAGCGGAGCTAGCCGAAAATATGGATATAATATACTGTAAAATATGTACCTACTAGCTGATGCCCGCGACTTCGTCCGCGTGGATTGTTTTTTTAATTCCCACATTCAACGCGCTGCAGCCGCGCAAGAGTGCCGCTTTATATTTGGACACACCTTATGACTTGTTAAGGATCTTCTATACTTCATTAGTTATATTATGATCACTACTAGCAAGGATTACTGTTAATGAAAATAAATAATTAGCGCAGCGCTGCAAATCTTCATTGCACACCAATTTCATTAATATAATTACAAGACTGCCCCGGAGGCGCACACGGCCTGGTCACCTTAGCTGCAATTATTATATAACATGTAGGTACACGTTCATTAAGAATTAACTTTCCGAAATTGTTGTGAAACGGATTAAAATATTTAGTGTTTCATTTTTTTTCTGTTTCCCTTTTTTGCCTTGTATTTGGCTCGCAATATTTAGTTAGCTATATGCGTTAGGAACACGTTAATAGAGCAACGTTTTATCATTGTATAATAACATAGACATAACATCAATTCGTACGAGTGGTAGTTTCAGTAGATTCAAAAAAAACTTAAGGTATCGTATACCTACACTATCTATACGCCACTGGCATATTGGGCAAGCCCGATAATACCAATACGAATTATGTATGTTTAAATAGTTTGTAAACGTGGTAATATGAGTAGCTGTGATTTACTTGTAATGCCCCGCATAAAAGAAAACCCCAAAAGTTGCATGGAAATGTCCACGGTTCCTCAGTATGGAATACGACGAAGGGAGAATTGCTACGTGTAACTTGTACTTTAATACCCTTTAATTAAATCTTAACAACGATTTGAAAGTTTTCCAAGACTCGACTCATAGGGTTTATTGCGTTTCGGAGAAATTGTAAACACCCACGTCAACTGTTGTGACTCACTTCATGATGTCAGGTAAATGGTGTCGTTCAATGTCTGCTAGAACAAACAAAGCTCAATAGCTTAATGGGTATTAGGGGAGATCGCAGTCTAAGATGGTTCAAATGGAAATTGAAAAGTTTTATAGGGAGCCTGGACCACGCAATTAGAGCGTAAAACTATTTGCAGTGTGCAAACAGTTATTGTCGTGGCAGACAAAAAGTCTTAACGCACTTTACATGGAGCCGTGTCGTGTTTATCGAACCTCCTAATGAGTCATTGCGAAAATAGATAGAAGAGAAAAAACATCACATTAGTGACTCTAAAGTGTAGACTAATGTCATCGCGATCAAGCTGGTCAATGGTCATCATCATAACGTCCTTAACGGCTTATCCGCCAACAATGCCTCTTTAGCATATGGAATGTGATCTTACATTATGTCTTCTATTTTTGAAGTGAAAACTTCTTTAGCCGCGTTGACCACTTTTTGGTAGGGGGTAAACTTGTGGATTCGCGTCACCGACACCTCAGACATGCTCGCGAACAGCGACATGCTCGCGAACACTGACATGCTCGCGTTGTTACGAAGACAAAAGGTCTTAAATATAAATATACTACATTCGAAATTAAACTTTAATGCTTTATTGGTAAGGTTTATGTTTTTTTTTATTTAAAAAATAATAATTAAATATTCGTTTTCACTACTATCGGCAGTCCCTGTGACTGCCAATTTTTTTTATCAACTACAAGCTAGCCCTTGACTGCGATCTCACCTGATTGTAAGTGATGATGAAGTCTAAGATGGTAGCGGGCTAACCTGTTAGGGATATGGCAGTTATGGTTATTTATTGTACCTATAGTGAGGAAACCTGCACGCCTGAGAGTTCTTCATAATGTTCTCGAAGGTGTGTGAAGTCTGCCAATCCGCACTTGGCCAGCGTGGTGGACTATGGCCAAACCGTTGTCATTCCAAGAGGAGACTTGCTCAGTAGGTAACCGACAATGGGTTGATATGATGATGGTGATGATTTTGTCTTTCTTATATGGCTCGCCATGCCATACATTGCGTGTTTATAAATAGCAGATGGTCATACAAAACTCTGAATGCGAGTGCAGTATATTTAGCGACACTGTCATCTGAGTTTCCAAAAATAAGTAAGTAATTTAAGTTTATTTTAATCCAGGCAAGTGGGTCCAAAAAATAGAAACAATATATAAAATGCAACATGTACCTATAGCCCGCCAACCCGCATTGGAGCAGCGTGGTGGGTCCAAGTTCTAATTCCCTCTCTCCTATGAGAGTGGAGGCCTGTGCCCAGCTGTGGGACGTTAATGGGCTGTAGTGGTGGTGGTAAATATGCTGAATAGAATTTATTAAAATCCAAAAAAATCACAATGACTATTTGAAAAAGCTCTATAAACACATTAGTTACATATAGGAATTTGTTTTCTGGCCTCTTATATTATCCGCGTAATTGAAACTCTTTCACAGAATAATCGTAACATCCAATATTCATAAAGTCTTGCAGGCAGGCTTGGCCAGTTCTTTTTAATAGGAAATTTCGTAAAAGTACATAACTAAAAATTTAAATAGAGTATAATATTAAAGCATTACGTTTGATTTTTTTGATTTCAATTATTTATTACACTTTATCAGACCCACAGCCCTACCCCTGCACAAGGAAAGTTTTCATTTTTCAATTTCCATACAACATAGAGGTTTTGTTTACTATAAATAAAGAATATAGTCGCTACAAGTATTTCCACTAAGGTAAGTACACTCTTTATGAGAGTAGTTTTATGATTCTACGAAGTTTAGAGTTAGTTCGTATTCTCAGTGCGAAAACACACTAGAGGCACACACTAGTTGAAGGGAACCGAAGTTTTGTGCTGTCGCGCTAGTATGTGTTGCCCCATATAAAATGAGTTACGCAGAAATATTGTCCGCCATATAAAATATCCGTATTGAATAAAAAGCTCGAAGCGAAACAGCGATTCGAGTGATAGGTTGTTTCCATTTGCGTATTTGTTGTTTACAAAAGTGAACTATAGAGGTCGTAGATAGGACACAAACAATAATTGTGATTCTCTCATATAAACGTGCGACGCGTAGACACGTAAGATATTTTTAGTAAGACTATTTGCCATTTTTTGGATTTCTATTTTAATATTCATACCAATCCATATTTTGTTATCAATGCGAAAGTGTTAAATCTAATGTTATATGAGTTATAATATATTTTGGTCTACGTTTGTCACGACTCATTTCTGTAAACGATTTGACGAAATTTGGTACATTAATAGGTTCCATCCCGGGCAAAGACGTGCCTTTACTTTTTATCCCACAAAACCAAAACCTAAATTCACAACACACATGACAAGCGGCTCTAACGACAGTGTGCGATCATTTTTAGTTCTAAATAATTGTTGTAATCGTTGAGTGACACAGGAGTGGTCCTTTCAACTTTATCTTTTAATTGAATTGAAGTGTTATAAAAGTTAGTTCATTCTTTTAATTTTTTTTATTTGAAACATTAAAGGGACTGGCGGGACCCTTGCATTTTAGATTAAATTCCAATTTCTAGCACTTTATTTCTAGCGTCCATATAAAAAAAGCCGTGGTAGAATGAGGCTGAAGCAAAATCTACCCCTATAATGTTAACTTTTTATGTTATAAAGAATTTTTCAATACAGTTGTCAAACATGGCGCACTTTCAGAGGCTGTAGTTATGATTCGAAAATTGAATCTTTCGCATAGGCATCTTACTTTTACACGGTCGTGACTTACTTTTACAAGCTCGACACTTACTTTTGCAGTTTAGTTTTAATTTTTCCAAGTAAATTAAAAAAGTTTAGTAGCAAGGAGTTTTCATACATAGAATATAATCGGATAGGCTTTTTACGAGGAAAAATGAATGAATCCGTACGTTTTAGCATTGAATTTCCAAAATTCTTTTAAATGGTTGTTGATTATATTTAATTACCAGTTTTAATTTAATTATTTTCAACATTTGACAAAAATCGAATAGGCTGTATACGCGTAGGTACGAACCCGTAGCCTAGTTTCGTTGAAAAAAAAAATATGTCCAGGTGTAAATACGCGCCATTTGCTGAAATTTTTTATTTTTTATGTGATAAATTGATTATATTTTTGTTAATATGAGTTCTAGTACTAATGATGAAATGGAATTAACTCCACCAGATATTTTATCTGAGGCGAAAACTGCGCAAGATGGAATTTTGCCCCCAAAATCTCGAGAAAGATATATGACGGCTTACAATAATTTTATTTCATGGAAAAAACATAAAATGTTTCTCTGAAAATGTTTTGTTAGCTTATTTTCATGAATTGAGTGGAAAATATAAACTATCTACATTGTGGTCAAGTTATTCCATGTTAAAAACTATCTCAATTTTCAGAATTAATTACTATGTACGTATGTATGTTGAAATAAACTTGTGATTCTTTGATTTGTTTATTACTATTTCCCACAACTGTATTGAAAAACGTCGTGTGATACACGGGTGTGAAGGTTATTGCAAACTCGTGACATTAAAAACCCTCACCTTCGGCTCGGGCTTATTCATGACAGCTCGTTTGCAATAACCTACTTTCCACCCTTGTATCACAATATACTATTTTAAGGTGGGACATTATCACGACATTATAGTGTCACACCTTAAAATCAACTATCATTATTTTATAAGATTTTCAAAACTTGTGAGTAAAAAAGTGCTAATTTGAAAGTACCTAAGTAATTCCCTTTTGTTCAAAATATAATCAACTAGATTATGCCCGCGACTTTGTCCGCGTGGATTTTTCAAGTCTCGCCGGAACTCTTCAATTTTCCGGGATAAAGAGTAAGTAGGTATGCCTATGTGATAATTCAGATTAAAACCTACACACCATTCCCAGCAAAAGCGGTTCAGTTGAAGCATGAAGGACCTCCAATCATACAAACGTCAAAACTTTCATATTATTTATAATATTAGTAACATTAGGTTCTTTAGTTTACCAATTAATTAACTACATGTTTAAATTTTATTAGTTCTGCTCCTCGATTGTGTAAGAAAATCGTAATCGTAAACGTTTGTCAAACGTATAACTAGTACTGTTTAAGGAGTTCATAGATGCCTACTGAGATGGTCATAGTACCTCCTTATTTTTAAGTCGGTTAAAATTATCGAACAAACAGCGGGCCACAATAAATCTCACTTAGAAATAATATAAGAGCTTTAAGATATTTGGAAAGTTGAGATTTCTTAAGAGGCAAAATAGAAAAAGGTTTGAGGTAATTTAAAACAAAGGAGCAGACAGTTTGAATGGCGCAAATGTGTTTAAGGCCATAAAATTCGAGGCTCAAACGCAAGTTTGGACGAAATGGGCAATAAACTATGTTTTTTGCTCAATCCAAAATCCCTATGCAAGACGTCAGACAAACGTAATATTTACCAGATGTGAATGCATAAAAAAATAAACCTAGAAGTGCGGCTGTGGAGTTTAGAAAGCGCGGAAATCTAAAATTGAAGGGCGTGACTTTGAAACGACTTTATCCTAATTGGTCATTTCATAACCGAAGCAAATTCAATAACCAATCACCGTAAGCAGTTGACTCTGGGGTTTTTTTTTTTCAATTTTACAGGGATGATGACGGGGATAGAAGGAGCGCGGTTTCGGGAGAGGCAAGCTCCAACATTCAATCGCGAGCCACGAGTGAGTGCAGCCATCAATGAGCATCGAATGCTCGATTGCGACCATGAAGGGGTGTTTTAGCTTAAAGTAAAATCTAAATTCGATTAGATCTAAGTTGTAAAAGTCAAATAAAGTGCGAAGGAGAAAGTAATAAGTATAGTGAATTAAGTGAGGCAACCACGTGAGGCGGTTCCCGAAATTCGGTAATGTACTTAATTTAATTATAAATTAAATTGGTTGAGCAGATTTACAGTGCTAGATAAATTTTACGTAGAGAGAGAGATTAAAATCACCAGTTGCCTGAATTAAGATAAATATGGGCCCTGAAATTGGGTTAGATATTTTATATCAGTTTGGACTAAATAATAGAGGCCGTAGAGACCAGATATTGCCAAATATTCCCTAGCTTTCGAGCTAGAGTGCATACCTGATGCAGGTATAGAATTGGGCGAAATTGACTAAAAGGATAGATTAAATTTCCAACCTACTTGTAAATCTGTCTCGGCTCATTATAAATGTATAATTGTAATCGATTATAAAATTATGGTGTGTCTTACCTCTTTTAATCACGTGTGTAATTATGACTATAAAGTAGATATCATCCAATTATGTGCATGTATGTACTAGAATTAAGGTGTACTTAGTATTTATATAGCCGAAAGGGTTTTTCATTTGAAGCTTCTATTTTCCCTTTATTAGAATGGCTGTTTAGGAATGGAAGTTTCGGCCTAGATCTTAGAATGTCCCCACATTTTGATCTGGGTCTAAATAAACAAAGAGATTCTTTTTTGCTTCACTCAAATGTTGAGTAAAAGAACAAGTTTATTAAAATAAACAAACTTAGAATCACAGATATATTTTTTATTACTATAGATTAATATTCCTCCTAGGGTGTTTAATAATGGAGATTCGTTCAGACTCAATTTACTCTTATTATGGTAAAGTTCAAACGACGTCACTATTCAAAAACTTGTATAACGAATCGAGTTGAATACCTCCAATAATAAATCCCCTACAACCCTATTGAATCACGATTCTTACTTAGAAAGTTGAATTATACAGATACATTAATCAAGATTAATGGAATAAATTCTATACTAGAGTCAATAAGTTATATTATCCTAGAACTATCATAGTTCCTGCAAAACAAAGCAGACAGCATAGTGAGGTCAAAATATATTGCAGTCTATGGAACTTTGACTTAAATTGCCTTACGAAACAAATAGACTAGATTCGAGAATCTCTACTAAAGATTAAGCCGAGTAAATGAATCACAAAAGATTCCGTTAGTACAAAACCTTTGTACCTACTCATCGAGCCGGCGAGTTTATCTACAACTACGAGTGCAGCTGGGTACCTCCAAGCAGGTAGGAACGAGCCCTATTGTTTTACATTTTATCAATTTCAGTTGATAGGACGACCATAATTATGTTGCAAAATAAGGGACAAGACAGGGTGAATAGGGCGACCATGAAAATACCGAGGAATAATAGACACTGAAGTTGGTTGGGCATTAAATTATCCATTGCACCTTGACTATATCAGTTAAGGTTTATAACTGAACAGTACACGGTTTCTCGATGGCGTCATTGGCGGCGAAATCCCGGCACCCCACAAACATGTCATGTCTTTACAGCACGACTCCCGACCCAGATTTGGCCAAATCTGAAACATAACTGAAACAAATGAATACAAATTACTAAAACCATGGTTATGGGGCGAGCTATAAGCTCAAATAATAATACCAGCCCTCGGGTGTTTGGTAAGACAAATATCGCTTCGCAGCGAAAAAAGGGAGTCGAGGCTGAGCCCCAATAACATTGCTAAAGGGCCGTTCCGCGGCGCAGGGAGTCCCGTGTGCTTGAGGGAATTCGGTCATGACGATGGCCCCAAAAAAAGGAGGCAAATACATACGCCAGCTGACCATGCATTCTAATCTGTACGTTAAGTCTAAAAATTCATGCTCTCTCTCTGGACTTCAGAGTGTTGAAACATAGTCACCCTACAGTTTTATAAAGAAAGACTCATAACCGAGCCTCGCGAAGCCAGGTAGAATGAAACGGCAGCCCGTATTGTCTATCAAACGTATTGTACTGCCCAAGCCTGAGCGTGCGCATCCGTTCCCCTTGGGATTCGCGGAATTTTCAGATGACTGCCAGGTACCGAAGTGTCTTTTATTCCAAAGTACTGTTTTTAAGAAATTTCCCCTTCATATAATTCAATCACATAACAACTAGCTAGACGATCACCACCGTGCCATCACACTACATGTCAAAAAGCATATTGTATGAACTCTTTAAACAGTTCGAGTAATAGGTACGTTTTATGCTTTCAAATGATTACGATTCTTTTAGAAAATTGAGCCTTTGGTTTAAAAATGCAGTGTCCACAAGCAAGACACAATGTCGAGTCAACAATTATAAGTCACAGAATTTTCATAATAGGACTTAATAAAATCGTCATTCCAATATTAAAATCTAGAACACTGTCCAACACAAAACTGAATGAACAATACCTAGTGAAATCCGCATCGCATTGGCTGCGGATGAAGGCGCCTCCTAGTCGCGAAAGCAAGGCGCCGACCCGTCTCGCCTCAGCTCAAGACGCGTTGGATGTTGCCCAGAAAATATTTTTTCTTACAAATATAGGCTTCGAGGTCACATTGGCTGTTATGTTAATAGGACATCGGTTGGGAAAACCCTATGGCATATATTATAATAATTCATCAATGTCACGCCTTTTTTGCTTCGATGCTGCAGCGTCCTTTTTTGTTTCTGAATTTGCATACTGATACGTTTAGATTGATTTTTAATTGTGAATTGAATTTTGGTTTTGGTCGTTAAACTTCGATTATTGTAAGTACTTCTTTGTGTCTTGCCATGCACCAATTAAGGCACTAAAAAGTGGCTTACAAAATTTTATTTTCGTCCTATAAAAAGACAATACAACAACGAAATATTCAGAATTGCAAAAAAAAACTGCGACCACGATGCATGACAGGCAAACTAGAAATCGCAATATGTTCGTAACTCCATCGTTCCGCCTCAAGAAAGTCCTTAGGTTGTTGGTTGGACTGAGCGTACTCTGTTTTTTATAAAACATCGTGACATGGTCCGCGTGGGTTTAGGTTTTTTGAAAATCCCGTGGGAAATCCTTGATTTTTCGGGATAAAAATAGCCTATGTCTCTGAACCAAATTTTGTCCAAGTCGGTTCAAAAGATGGATTGAGGCTGTGGTTGAGGTACGAGCTATTACTAATTATATCTATCCATCTTCTATCTAAGTATGTTTAAACTGAACAACCGAAATGAAGCTTATCCACCATGCACATAGATATATTTAAGTCTAGAGGCCCCAATCTATTCCGTATTCTTGACATACTTAGATATTTTAATATCTCAGCCTTTTTTACAGAAAATTACTATGCGCCGGTGAATGGCGGAAAAGATGCATACTAAAAAGCATTGCTGGCACATTATGAGACCCTCGCATTGAAGTGCCGCCCTTCTTATCTGGTCCAATGTAAAAAGATGTTGCACGTGTCACAAAATATCGGATACAAATATCACCATCTAAGGAAATACATTCCTTTCTACTTCTTTTTAGTTGACGGTGTTTCACCCCCGTTTTAAGCCGTTGGTCCTGGTTATTATCACTAACATGATAATAGTCGTTAAAGCCCGTCAACCCACATTGGAGCAGCGGGTGGGTCTAAGCTCTTATTCCCTCTCTCCTATGAGAGTAGGCCTGTGCCCAGCAGTGGGACGTTATTGGGCTGTAGTGGTAGATAATCATAAAAGTATCTATTCGGCTGGCGTGACCACTTGCCTCCCTTGTGGTTAAAGCTATACATAGTGGATAATTATAGTACTTGTAAGTTGTGGTGTAGCATTCGTATAAAAAGAGTTTTCTTCAGATATAGACTTTGAAAACGATCTGATAAATAACGGAGCTTTTACACTGATCCTTATTAGTAGCATACTTGCTCAAGTAATACGTCTGTATATAATTATAAATTTACGTTCCATCAATTTTTGTTAAGAATTATAAATGTAATAAACAATGCCCGCGACTATGAATATGCGTGGATTGAGGTTTTTTTGGTTCCCGCCGAAACTTTTGAATTTTGAGATAGAAGATGTGATCTTTGTTCTAGCTCAGGTTGTAAGCCTTTAGGTTCAGTAATTGCAACGTGAAGGAGTAATAAACATACTTTACAAACATCCAGACTTTCGCATTTATAATATTAGTAGGATGTTGATAATAATCCAAAAATGTTAAGGTTCCTCTCTACTGCAACAAAGAAAAGTGCATCCCTCTACCACAGCGCCGGTAGAAGTTTCCGCCACGTGTTCGACCAATCGTTCGGGTGGCTGCGTTAAAATAAACATTAGTAGCGTATTTCGGAACGCAAGCCTTCAAGTCGGCAAAAAGTGTGAAGGAGACAACAACAGATTACCCGACCGGAGCGAGCAGGACACGACGTCTTTATCCGATCGATAGCCGCAGCCGCAGAGTGCCGCTCGTGTGACGTCACACGACCGTCTCGTCATCTTGGCATTACAAGAAATTGTCACTATATTTTCATACTGAACACCATTGATCATCATAGTTTGAATTTGTTAAAGTCTTAATCCAAATCAATAAGAGTATAAGTAATTAAATGATAATAAAATAATTAATAAGTACGAGGTCACTTAATTCCTTAATCATAAGAGGATATTGTGCTTTAACGAATGATACGAGTAGGTAAATGTTATTTTTCATCATAATTGTTAGATAATATTATGTTTGGATTTGTTAATGTCAATATGTGAATTAAAAGTATTAGATAATTAATTATGAAAACAAAATTAGGTCAAATCCTAATGTAATAAGTTCGAGGTCACTGAATCCTTAATTGTAAAGGGTAGCCGTGTAAATGTTGGTATGTTTCGTAGCGGTCTACGGAAATTCGTAGCCGCTTTGAAACACTTTATTATATTTTCTAAAAATAAAGGGCAACGCTGACTCTGGACTTTGTATGGGCTATTTTAAATTAGCACCACTCTTTTATATAGTTATGTGACTTGGTAATAAAAAGCTGAAATGTTATTTCACGATATCATTTCCTCAATAATTTAATAATTGCTACGTACGGTGTAATATTACTTTATGTGATAAGTATCTTATGTTTTCTATTTTTCACATGTAAAAATGATAATATTTTAATATGTTATTTTATTTACGGAGTCAGCTAAAGTTATCTAGAGGTGAACGGTGCATAACTCGTACTAAACGTGCGTAAAGGGACATAAAATTACCGGAGAAAAATTAATTCATACCACACCAGTCATGAGCCAGCAGCCCTATTTTGTAACTCAAATGAAAGACATATTTTTTTTATCCATGGAAAGAGGAAATAAGGAACCCTTATAAGATCAGTTTATTGTCAGTCTGTCTGTCTATCATCACCCTTTTTCTCAGGGACGCGTGGAGGTATCAAATTCTAGGTCTACGGGTCCTTGGAGCTGTAAAAAATCAAGCTTCTAAGTCAACGCAATCAAAAAATACGGCCGTTTATGCCGCATATTTTGACACTCGACAATAAATCAAAACCTATAAGGTACTTTCCGTTGACCTAAAACTATGGAATTTGGCAAGAAGCAAGGTTTTTTCTATACTCGTATGAAATACGAGTATAGAAAAAAACCCGAAAATCGTTTATTAAGGATTCGTATGTACTCATGCCGTGTCAAATTGTTTGTCAGGCGCTACCAGTTTAACGCCATATTATGTAAGCCAATTATTTCACAGCTGATTACGTGTTGTTATGACATCTTTCTTGTTATTTACTAAAAGAATGTACCTATATGGTGTGGTGGTACGGAACCCTTTGTGCGCGAGTCTAACTCGCACTTGACCGGTTTTTAAGAATGATCTCTGTCATGCCGTCGAGACGAGCGTGCACTCAGGTCACTCGAAAGACAAAAAGTTGCCATAGATAAAGCCCGTATTCTGATCTTACATTCAAAGCACAGCGGCCTCAAATTACGTAAAAATGATTGCTACAGTGGAACGATTCCAGTCCCTCGTATGGCTCAGGTAACACTCTTCAGCGATTGGCCGAAATCCATTGTAGCATATATTATACCTTAAATTTAACCAATCACAAAAAATGAGGTTGTAAAAATGATTGATGCAGGAATTATTTAATAGGACTATAGATCAAATGTCAATTCGGAAGCTGATTCAGAACCAAATTGTATGTTATCGTACTCGAATTGTACCATGTTAATGGTTTGTTTATAATGTTCCTTATAGACTTTGTTTATATAAACCACTTATTTCGATAAACGAATCGCACACGCAATCGCATGATGTCAAGCGGGGTTTTCGGCCGTTAAAATATTTCGGATATAAAGGCGCTGTGAGTTCCGAGATCAAAATATATAGGCGCGTGGGGGTGAAATCGAGCAAGCGCATGTCGCAAAAAATGCAAGAAATCATTTTTAAAAAAATAAATATTGACTGTTCAATACAATTTAATCCGATAATGTGTTTGATTTAGAAATATAAATTTTATCTTATATTTCTAGAGCAAATTATTAGTTTCAATAAGGAAAAAAATTGCTTTAAAAGGTGAAATAAGACATGTTTAAAAGAAATTTCAATGCAGAGATTTTTTTTAAATTGTATTTTGAGATGCGTCAATGGCGGCTTAAAGGTCTTGAAAACAGCAAATGATTTTTATAAGCATACATTATGTCTCCGTTTGATGGATACACTCACAGATAAGAGAATCAAGGGAGATATGCTAAGGGGGCGTGGTGCGTGCGAACTCATCAGGTGTAAAATAGACAATTTCGATTTTTGTCTTTAATCGGACGTCATTCAACGATCGCTTCACTTCTCTCGGTTTTTAGCAAAATGCCGTGTTGTTCAGTGGTTGTTTGTAAAAATTCAAATGGCAAAGTGAATTACATGAAAAATGGCATCTCATTTCACACTTAAGTACAAGTATATTGGTGTAAATTTCCATAAAAACCAATAAAACATTATTTAGTGGTATCAAAATTTAATAAAGTGACAAGTCTATATCTCATTATGAACAAAAACCATTGCTTGCTTAGTAGAAATCTATCAATGAATCGGCCGGTCTTACGACGCAATGGTTATGTGTTCTTTACCGATTCTTTCACTAGCACGATAGATCAATTTCCGTGGTACCCTAGAGATGTGACGATGTAAATACGAGTACATTGTTGTCGATATTTTAACAACCAAACTATGATCTGTGATACAATAATTAATAGTACCTACTTAGTAAACAATAATTGCTATTTTAACGTTTAAACTATCGCGAGTAATAATCATTATAACTATATTTTTAGTTATAATTATTACCATTTTTTTAATGTACTCAACTTACTTAGCTGACGAAACGTATAAAAATATACTAGGTGAATTAATATAATGTCAATTTACGTAGATACTCATTACTCATGTATGGATATATTTAATATCACTCATTAATATGTATTAATATTTATGATATCCGAAGGATGCAGAAAGAAAAGAAAAGTGGATAAATGAAGGGGTCCAAGCTGGTTTCCTACGAAAAATAGCACAATATGTTCGTCTCACTTTGAGCCAAAGTGCTTTCAACTATTTAATTTTTTTTAAAGTCGGTTAAAAATAATCTTAATGTAAACGATTTTTTACATCTTGGTACATATTTAATGAATTAACGAACTTACCTGTACGTGAAGTTCAATCATAATTACTCGAAGGGCTTCGTTCGAAGATATTAGCAATCACTTTTCATAATAGGTAGTCATTGTCAAAAACCCAAATATTAAGAAATTGAGCATCGATAGATCCATTTTAGTCAACCACTATTGAACTTTACACAGAACATCGAGAACGTTTGACGTTTGTGTGAGTAAGATGCACGGTGATTGAAATTGAACGCTGTATGCTAAACAATAAAGTATAATTTTGCACAGCACATCGACAACGTTTGACGTTTGTCTGAGTAAGATGCACGGTGATTGAAATTGAAAGCTGTATGGTAAACAATAAAGTGTATATTGGTTCGTGCTTCATGCACTTACCTATCGGTATCCGTGTGTTAGTGCGACTTCATCTATTATTTTTATTTAGTTGCATGTGTATTGGTAGCGAGTGGTAGGGATAAGCTGGCGACAGCAGGTTTCTATACAATTTGGTTCATAAAACATATCTCCCTTGATTCTCTTAGCTGTGGATACACTGCTTTAAAAAACTCAGTTTTGCCGATTTTACGCTATGACAGAGCAAGGTAAAAGCGCCGCTCTCTTGCATACGCATTTTTGTAATCAAATTAAATAATCAGGTTGTAAAGAGCCAAGAACACATTGATTTAACGTACTCGGCCTAGGACGCGTGCAAAAATACTAAATCCGTATTTGCTGATTGCGCGTTGGGATCACTCACTCATCGCTCAGCAAATGCAAAGCAGTCTCAAGTCCAAGAGTCGCGATCGCGTAGCTTTTTTTTATTCCACTACAACTTAGCCCTTGACTGCGATCTCACCTAATGGTAAGTGATGATGAACTCTAAGATGGTAGCGGGCTATCCTGTTAGAGGTATGGCAGTTACATTAAACCCATACCCCTAATCGGTTATTTATTGTATCGCAAGGAAACCTGCACGCCTGAGAGTTTTTCATAATGTTCTCGAAGGTGTGTGAAGTCTGCCAATCCGCACTTGGCCAGCGTGGTGGACTATGGTCTACGGTTTCTACACGGCATCGTACCGGAACGCTAAATCGCTTGGCAGTACGTCTTTGCCGGTAGGATGATAACTACCCACGGCCGAAACAGAAATTATTAATTCCCAAGACCACAGCGCTTACCACTGCGCCAGGGAGGTTGCCAAAATTGACTAATTATTGACTATGGCTTTGGTTTATAACGTTTTGAAGACTTGTTGCATATGAGTTTTGTTATATAATTATATTTAATGCAAGAGTCTCACTCAATCGTGGCGACTGATCTTTTAATGTACAAGTAGGTTGAATCGGATTGAATCTTGAAATGGCTTAATAGCGTTACTTAGATACTAATGATCAAATGTATGGATTTAACATGTAAATATAATTAATTAATCAAAAAAAAAAATAACACGACTGCCCTTCCATACTATTAAATTTTTTCAAAAAATTTATAGCTAGTTTACTTGGGAGGATGTAAGGATTCCAACGATACCCCATACTGTGTCCGCAAATTTGTTCTGGCATTTAAAAGTTATGGTGGAATAAAGAAACTGATGTCAGTTTCTTGTGTCTTCTTGTTGTGTCTTCTTGTGTGTGTTTCTTGTCTATGTGTGTGTGTGTATGTACACACACACATGAACCCTGAAAACATAACACTCCTTTTTTGGGCAGTCGTGTACAAAGTTCAATCTTCAATCAAGTTCTAGCTTCCTTATTACGATCATAATATTTCCGTTCGCTAAGGCTCAAACCTAATCGCTAAGGCTCAAACCTAATCGCTAAGGCTCAAACCTAATCGCTAAGGCTCAAACCTAATCGCTAAGGCTCAAACCTAATCGCTAAGGCTCAAACCTTATTTTCAAACGTAATCCCTCATCCTAATATACTTAGGTAAACTAGCTGATGCCCGCGACTTCGTCCGCGAGGTTTAAATTTTTTTTATTCCCGCGGGAACTCCTTAATTTTCCGGGATAAAAAGTCAATTCAGTCAGTCAAGTTCAAGTCAGTCGGGTGTCAATCACAAAGTTACGAAGCTGGCACTAATTCGAATAGTTTCATAAATTCTTTACTAATGTAGAGCACGTGCCATGCAACACATGAAGCGTGAGATCGATAGACTTTTTTTCCAATAATTGCATTGTTTGACCTGACACACTCGCGTGACCTCGACTTGGTGTTAGGGAAGTAATTCCCTATTACGGAAAACTTGGCTTTATTTTACTTTTTGGAAATGCTTGTTTTGTGGTAGTTTATAACTTGTATGTAATATTACGTTTAAAAAATCTGGTGTTACGGCGAAAATAGACTACCGTTCGCCCAAAACGCCTGCGATTCGATCGGTATATAATCAATTAAAAAATATAATCTACTTAAATAAAATAAATAACATGCCATCATCATACTTCATAATTAATATTATAAATACGAAAGTGTGTTGATTTTTCCTTCAATCACGTAGCAACATAGAAATGGATCGATTTTTTGCATGGGTAGGTATAGTCGAGGACCTGGAGAGTGACATAGGCTACTTTTTACCCTGGAAAATTAAGGAGTTCCTGAAGGAATTAAATCAACTTATTCCATGCGGATGAAGTCACGAGCATCACCTAGTAATTGCCTATAATGACTGCATCATCATGTATCACGCATTCAAGGTTCAATACCACCTATAGTGAAATAAAAATAATTATAATTTTTAATTGTAGGTAATTCCATCAATTAGGTCAAATGTTAATGGGAAGGCCATGATTGTTGTAGAAGCGATGGGTGTTTGGGTCGAAAAGTTCTAACGAAAACACGGATAAAACGACATTTTCTAAAAATGAATCCTACTCATAGCTAGATCGATTTCTCGCCCCCGAAACCTCCTGCATACTAATTTCATGAAAATCGTTGTAGCCGTTTCCGACATTCAGATTATAATATACAATTATATATCCAAGAATTGCTCGTTTAAAGGTATTACCTATATAATTAATTATAGATTAGATAGATAGATTAGATAAAGTGGGTGGCACGAAGCGACTGGATACGGAAGGCTGAGGAAAAGGTATATCGACACTCACAAGGAATGTTCAGCAATAGATAATATTAATATCTAAAGACATTTCCACCGACACTGTTACAAAATTCTCTGCCAAACAAACGGAAAGCATGTCTAATTGAGTAACATCTCTTTAACGAAATAGTAGCATCTAACGCTCTCACAGAAACGCCGAGACCGACACTAGGTACTTCGTAGCTACGTATGCATATCATAATTAAGTTAATTACTCAGATGCAATTAAGACGCTGTCAATGCAACCCTCTAGAACTACTTATATTAGAAAAGTGACGTGATGTGAACACACGGTTATAATATTGTGGCCATTTTAATGTCATTTCCAGAATATAATATTTAAAGAAACCCGAAATAATATAAGTGTAGAAGTAGCCAGTTTTACCTCTGTTCTACTATACTTAAAAATACCATCAACACCTATCATCATATCATGACAGCTAAAGTAAAGTGGTCCACTACACCTGGACATAGATCTCTTACTCTCTTGTAAGGACTTCCACACGCCGCGGTCTTGCGCCACCTGGATTCAGCAGTTCTCTTGCGACTCGCTTGATGTCGTCCGTCCAGGGGTCGTAAATTCTGCACAAGTAACTATGTGCCCATTGAGAGTTAAACTTTGCAATTCATCGAGTTAACTCTGTTCTCCTATACGGAACTCCTCATTTCTAATTTGATCACGAACGGATACTCCAAGCTTAGTCCTGTCCATCGCCCGCTGGGTGACCTTCCTATATTAAGGCCCATAGTTAGCCACGATGTCCTCGGTTCCATATATCACTGGCAACACGCACTATTACATACATCATATATTTTTACATATTCGATCGTGTTAACTACCATTCATATTATGGAATAGATCGAGCGCTAGCTGTCAAGCGCTTGAAAATTCCTTACAAATCGTAGGTAACGTTACCGCGATCGAATGAATAGAAAATCTCCCACTAGGCAGGCACACAGTTGTCAAAATTATACCTAGGTACTTACGTACTTTAATGCACTTATTCCATTCTAGTATCAGAAAGGCAAAAATGGGGGAAAATACTTTCCACTCCTGAAGGTTTTCCTGGCGATTTGTTACTATATGTCTACTTTGATAGCTGGACTATTGAAAAGATTGATGCCGTATGATTTTGGCACCGCGTTTGATACCCTTTCATTCAATCTACGAAATAAGAGATGTTCCTATCGACTCATTGAGATTTATTGGCTACATCCTGTGCCACACTTCTCATGCGTGTGATACAATTGTTTGAAATTATACGAAATGTGCACGACACCGACAATGTGATGCGCGAGTAGATACCTACTCTATTTTATGAGTGAAAATATTATGAATTAGATGGCCGCGACTTCTTCCGTGCGTTTTTGTTAAAATCACGTGTGAATTGGTAATGAGTGTGTTACCTAAAATAGGGATTAAATATAACGACCACCAAAAATACTTTAAGACCCTGAGCTTTCTTACCAAAAAAATATATTCGAAGACAAAATGCAGTAAATCATCAACAAATCTTGTTTGGCACATATATTTTCCCAAATCTAAAGTTAGGTTAGATTAGGTTAGAACTTAATTAATATTCGTGTGCCTTAAAAATGTGTAAAATGTGGTTATAATTATTAAAGTTAAATTAAAATGTGGCTAAAATTTTGGCGGCAACTTACTAATTTGGTGATAATTTACCTAATAATTTTGGCAATACAATGTGTATTTTGTCATTTTTGTTAAGTTACTATATTATCTGGTGATCAGCTGTTAAACCCCTTAAAATATAATATCCTGGATTAGTAAAGGACTTGATAGAGTTGTGAACATTAACTTAAATAGCACAAAGTTCAACAGATTCTAATGATTGTTTACTTAAACTGGAGTGTATTTAGATAGATAAATAGAAATAGAGTATTCCAGATTAGTAAACAAAAAGAAGACTAGGTAATAGGTCGAGTTATGAACATCAAATAAACTCTTATCAGCCAGAGTACATATACTATTTACAGATAAACTAACTTGACCTCACACTTATTTTTCTTTAATAAATATTGACTTGACTTTGCCCATCAAGGCAACTTCAAATTTAAATTTGGTAGTTTGGAATCAAACCGAGTCGATTCGAATCGCAATAATTCAAGACCTTTATAAGTATTATTTACTTTGAAACTGCGTCAATTTAAGCGGCGGCGTGCCGAATTGCGCCGAGTCCTTAAGCATCCGACGTGATTCTTTGACTAGGTATAAGCTTTAAGTTACATCCATTAAAATATTTTATCAACATTAAAGTAAACATAAAATTGGCAGGATTGTTGCGCGCCCGCCATTTCTTGCCTCGGACATTCCGGTCTACGGCGGCCCAATTTCAAACGTTGTATCTCGTTCCAATTCCGAGGTGGGCTATTTCATATCTATGTAGCGGTAAATCTATGGTAAAAGTCATGGTTTCATACAAAAATCAAACGATGCGAATAATTTTATATAAACGTGGAAGATATCATGTGAATGCAGATGGAAATAGTTAAATATATGTATAGTATAATATATATAGCATACGTAGCCTTGTGTCCATTGGTTTTCAAAGTAATTCATAAAAATAAGGTATTGTATTATTAGAAGGAAACACTGGTTATCCACATACCTAATTTTTATTTAATAGTTTAATTTAGCAATTAACACGAACAAGGCAGCCGGCGCCATTACCGAGAGGACCATAGACCAGTGTTGCCACCGTAGACCATGCAGGTAGTGATACCATGTTCAGCTCGCTTTTAGTTTCCTAACTAAAAGCGAGCTGAACATGGTATATATATATATATGGTTATGGTAGTGATACCATGTTCAGCTCGCTTTTAGTTTCCTAACTAAAAGCGAGCTGAACATGGTATCACTGCCTGCTAACAGTTTGAAACAACTAACTAATTCTAGGGCTATGAAAGGCCCAGAGAGCTGAAAGTTTACGAAACAGACTTACACTTAACTCTTAACTTAGACTCTTAACTCGGATCTATGAGCTACCTTGGCCAAAGAATAAGCTTGGCTATCCAAAGGGGCAATGCTGCCAGCATCTTGGGTGCAATGCCTCGCTGCGGAGGAATCGATGAGGTTATACCGATTTAAGTATTTAGTTTTTTATAAAGATTGTATAGATATTTAGATAAATGATTCTTATAAATAAATAAATGCTCTATTATTACTTAATATTAAGTATTAAAAATCTATACTAATATTATAAATGCGAAAGTTTTGATGTATGGATGGATGTTGGTTACTCAGTGTCTGCATGAAATTTGACACAGAGATAGATTATAGTCTGGAATAGCACTTAATATGCTACTTTTTATCCCGGAAAATAAAAGAGTTCCCGGGCGGGAACACGGACGAATCAGCTAGTTTCCTATAATAGTTTAATTTGAGTCTGTTAATTATTATCGTAATAAATATTCTGATTAGAGTATTAAAATTATAAGTTTACACAATACTTAATATTTGCGACCTTTACGCTGAGTTGCTCGAAACTATTTTAAAAATGTAAGTGTTGATTAAACTAATTTAATCACAAGACTCCATACGATTCTTGCGATTAAATTAGTCTAAGTACCACTTAAATTTTTGTATTTGTTTCGTGCAACTCAACTATGGGTTCCCCATACTTAGAACTGAAACTCAAAAATTTTTTTTTATCAAACCCATACTTGTGGGGTATCTATGGATAGGTCTTCAAAAATGATATTGAGATTTCTAATATCATTTTTTTCTAAACTGAATAGTTTGCGCGAGAGACACTTCCAAAGTGGTAAAATGTGTGTGCCCCCCGTTTGAGGTTTGTCTATCATGTAGATCGCTGATTTTTGAGTACTGAGGAATATGTTGTCTTACGAAAAGTATTTTTTTGTAGCTCCATATAAAAGCGGACGCGCGGACTTTTTGTCAACCACATAAGCTTTTTTTTCCGTAGTTTGCCCTAACTTAACCTTACCGACGTCATCGACTCAAAAGGTACTAACTATGTAACAAATATTCATGTGTGTTATTTTCAATTTATTCTAGTATGTAGCTCTTTATTATATTTATATTTATGAATCCGTGACAGCCAAGATTTTTATCTTCAGTCATAGCTGGCCATTAACCTCGTTAGGTTAGTGACCAAAACTGACGAGGTTCGTTTCGACGAAGCAATGACTGGGCAGAAAACTTGGAATGTTAAAAAAACCGGCCAAGGGCGAGTCGGACTCGCGCACCGAGGGTTCCGTACAAACCTGTAGTAAGTTTTACGATTTATGACGTATTAAAAATAAAAATTACGTTTGTTGTATGGGAGCCCCCCTTTAATATTTACTTTATTGATATTTAATTATTTATTTTGAAAGGTAATATACAAGTTAATATTAATTAAAAAAAAACACGTTTATTGTATGGGGACCCCCCTTATATATATTTTTTTAATTTTTAGTATTTGTTGTTATAGCGGCAACGGAAATACATCATTTGTGAAAATTTCAGCTTTCTAGCTATCACGGTTTATGAGATACAGCCTGGAGACAGACAGACAGACAGACAGACAGACAGACAGCGGAGTCTTAGTAATAGGGTCCCGTTTTTACCCTTTGGGTACGGAACCCTAAAAAATTACAGTTCCAGGAGAGAGAAAGAGAGGAAGCGAGAAGTTTCTTGGACTGTTACAAGAGGCAGTGAAGTAAATCCACATATGGTTCACTATGATGTGATATTCATGGAGAATAATCATTTTAATTATTAATTAAAGGCTGTAGTAGGTATGATGAGGTTTACCAGACCGTACGAATCCAGGGTGTGACCCACAAGTAAAAAATAATGACAATATATCGTAATCTCCCATAAATTCATATTCATATGCATTTATTTATTTGTGTTTATGCCAATAAGGCCTGTCAGGGCATAATAAAATCTGTACTTCTATACTAATAGTATGTAGTTAGGATGGGTGGAAGGAAGGATGTAAGTTTGTTACTCCATCACGCCGGAACGGCTGAACGGATCTGGATGAAATTTGGCACAGAGTTAGATTATAGTTTGGAATAACACACAGGCTATTTTTTATCCCGGGAAATTAAAGCGTTTCTGCGGGAACCGAAAAACCTCAATCTACTAACTAACAATCTAACCTAATCTAGGGCATCAGCTAATATCATAATACAAACTAACCGAAGTTAATAATTATATGCATCTATTACAAGAATAAATTAATTCTTTATTATTCGAAGGCTTTATTTACAAAGCTGAAGTCACCGAAAAATTTATATTAGGTATACCTTAATCCATACTTAATCTGTCTGTCTGGCTACGCTTTGACGGCCCACGTGTTATTGACGCAATATGCATTAAAAGATAGGTTGCAACCCGGAGAAGGATATAGGCTATTTTTTATCCCGGATGACAAAGAGTTGCCATGGAATTTTTAAAGATCTAAATCTACATGTGTAACGGAGCGGGGACGGGGCCGGAAGAAAATACGCCGTGTAGCAAGAAGAGAGTATATTTTCGTCTACAATACTTTGTGATCCTAATAACTAGGTTCGAGGATGCTAACACCGGCAGTCAAGCGAAGGGCCGTCTGTGAGAGTCGTCCGCTAGCGCTTGGAGCCTGGTATATAGATGGTTTCAGGAGAGCCGTCTGTGGTAGCCGTCTTGTTACACATGTACAAAGTCGCAGGCATCGTCTAGTTGGCAATAAACATTGCTGCAACAACCTCAAATGACCTACATATTTTGTATCGGCTAATTGTATTATCGAATGACATCTACTATTCTTGTAGTATATAGTCTGTGGTATTTTTATCTTTGTGTGTAGTTATAGTCTGTGGCGTTTGGACTCTGTTAAAACTTTTTTAGATAGAACAAATAATATAAATTTTCATCCCATGTATTCGAAAAGGACGACTTGGTTCGCCTTTATGTGCGCCCAAAGGTGGTGTTTTCTATAAGAAACTTTTAGCGGGCAGTAATGAGTTTTTAATCCTCTTTATACTCGTAAGTGCGCCGCAATTATCTTTGCCGCGCACTTATTGAATTTGGAACATCTTAGTGTTCAGCGCCAACGCAAATTGACGACCTCCGTGGCGCAGTGTTGAGCGCTGCTGTCTTAACGTGCGGAGGTCCCGCGTTCGATCCCCGGCAGGGTCAATTTAGGAATTTATAATTTCTGAATTTTAACTAACGAAAGGGCTATATGGATATAAATATGTATTAAAAAAAAAAAAAAAAAATTAAATAAATATTATTATAAAGGCGAAAGTTTGGATGGATGTGTGGATGTATGGTGGTATGGATGTGTGTTAATTACGCCCGAACGGCTGAACGGATCTGGATAAAATTTGGCACAGAGCTAGATTAAAAGAAAAAAAAAGATTATAGTCTGGAAATAGCACATATGCTTTTTATCCCGGGAAATTAAAGAGTTCCCGCGGGAACCAAATTTTCTCATACAGGGTGATGAAAAGTAGAGTGTATCATTCGGGCGCAAATATATTTTTGGCTCGGGCGACGTATTTTGAATCCCTCGCTACGTTCAGGATTCTACTAAAGAATCCCTCGCTACGCTCAGGATTCTACTCTAGAATCCCTCACTTCGTTCTGGATTCAAAAAAGCGCCCTCGCCGTAAAAATATTATTTTGCTCCCTTATAATACAATCTACTATTTATAACGTGCCAAAAAAGTTAAAATGTTTAATAAAATTACTTCTGCCACAAAAGTTGTAGTGTAAGTGTTTAATTTATAACAATTTGAAACAGTTTAAAATCAATTTCAATTTCTTTATTAAGTTATTCATTTGCTTAGTCCTTGCTTCTAAGCCTTTGATTTCAATGCAGTTTTCACCATCATTTGGAACGCTACAAGAAAAAACTATTATGTGAAGGAAAGGGACGCCTTGTTTTGTAAAGTCGGGGCGAGTCAGCTAGTTCAATACAATCACTCTCGTTTTCTGTGATAAAAAGTCTCTTCGGGAATCCATAGACCTACTAAAATGTCCATACTTACTAATCCAAACAATTTTTTTTTTTTTTTTTTTATTTTGATAACATAACCGAAGAGACCTTACAGTTGCCCAATGCGTCTCTCCGGGCTACAGAATTATGAACGCGTCTATTTCTGTGTGTCTATTTGTCTGTCTGCAAAGGTTTCACTGCCATCTGTTCAACCGATTTTGATGAAATCGGTGAGGCACAGATAGGTAGCATCACGGAGAAGGGCATAGGCTACTTTTTGTCCCGGAAAATCAAAGAGCTCCCACGGGATGTTTCAAAACCTAAACCTTTCAAATCCACGCGGACGTACTCGCGGGAATCTTCTCGGGTTTATAATAGGTATTTTGATAAAAGCTCTATAAAAAGGGCTATAAAGGTGAATTAAATGCTACGTTACAATCAATTTTTCAATATCTACGAGTCACTCGACGATGCGGAGTTGCTTAGGTAGAGTTTGTAGCTCGAGTTGATTACTTCGTAAATTATAACAAGGTACGTAAATACTTAATGTAAGCATTACACAAGCTGTTAAGGGCTTATGTACCGAACTTTTGAAGAAAATTAGTTTCTAGCCTTATACTCACTTGAAATGTAATAGTTATAACCTGTTTAGTGTACCAATTAAACGATAAATATATATCGTTTAATTGGTACACTTAGCAGGTACGAAGTCGCGGGCATGATCTAGTGTTTTATGTTTATTTATATAAACACAAGATGATGCCCGCGACTTCGGCAGCGTGGATTAAGGTTTTTTGACTCTCGCGCGACTCTTTAATTTTCTAGGGTAAAATGTAACCTATAGCTACGTGTAGATTTAGGGTATTTAAGCTATATCTATTCCAAATTTCAGTCAAATCGGTTCAGACCTAGTGGCGTGATGGAGTAACGAACATTTAAACTTATGAATTTACAAACTTAAAAACAGCCACCTTTCATATTTATAATATTAAAAAAAAAATTCAAAAAATAAAATAAAAACCGACTTCAAAAACCACAAACACTAAAAAGTAAAAAATAATTTAATTTATTATGTATACAAGAGTTAATTTAGTTCTATAATAACATTTTTTGGAGTCGGTACCAATTAGCCGCATGAACCGTCTACCTACTCTTCATTATTGTTGACGTGACTCCACATTGGCACCGACTCCAAAGAATGTTATTATAGAACTAAATTAACTCTTGTATACATAATAAATTAAATTATTTTTTACTTTTTAGTGTTTGTGGTTTTTGAAGTCGGTTTTTATTTTTTTTTGAAAATTTTTTATTTCACAATTTTTAGTGGCCCCACTGTTTTAAAATACAGGATATAACCAGAACGAGATATGCTATGCATGGTTAAAACATACTGTTTACAAGACTATCACACTGATCGCGAGCAATTTACTCTTATCCATGAGGAGTTCCGTTCTCCATCTCCGGAGATATTCATCAGATCTTCACCAAATTGAATTGGGACCACACGGGAAGCACCAGATTTCAAATAAAAAAAGAATCTTCCAAATCGGTCCTTCCAGTCAAAAGTTCTGAGGTAACAAACATAAAAAAAAAAATTAAAAAAAAAATACAGTCGAATTGAGAACCTCCTCCTTTTTTGAAGTCGGTTAAAAAATACCTAAGAAGTATTTTGGTATCAAAATGTAAGCGATAGTAACCTAAGTTATAAGTTATGTACCCGAAATATTTTATGATTTCATTTAAAAGCTTCGGATATACTTTATGGTAACCTTACGAAAGGAAAAAAGGTTAGAAATTGCGTTCAAAACGGTGTGTTTCTGGGTTTCTTAAAGTTGGAATATCAAAATGTGAAAGAAACCAACGTATTTTCAGAAAATCAATCTCGCTCAAAGGTTCTGCCGTCGCTTTCGTTGGAATTTGTGTAGAGCATAGAGAGAGGAAGACAAAAATCGCTCGTGCTTAAAAATTTAACCAAATATGTAACGGTACGCTAATGGTAAATGTAATTATTTTTAGCTATTACGTAAGTTTTTAAGTAAGTATATTGATTTAAACTCATCAAGTATTAACTAACACTGCAATAAACACGTAATGCCTGCACATGAAAACTCTACTCCTAAAATGCTTTAAGAGATAATTAAGCTGTTTATAAACATGAAACACCTACATCGAATCGTTTATACATTGTTTATAGAATGCCTAATATCACATTCCTTTATTGAACACCTGCTCATTGCTATTTTGTTTTAGTGTCAATGTTCGTTGAATTTTGTATTGAAAATTGTAATGATAGGTGTTATGTGTTGAATTCATCATAGATATGGGTATACATTCTATAATCTTCTACGTACAGTTAACGTGAAAATGGCACGTTACGAAGCCTTACAATCTAGCACTCACCGGACTTAGGGGCATGGGCGCGGCGCGTCGCTTGCGGACGCACTCCTTTAGTTAAATGAATCCGTTACGAAATACCGCTTCTCTTATCTTCATTTCCGTAATAGAAACACCGTTCATTTAGCTAATGCTGACTAATAATGATACAAGAACCGCAGCGACCCGCTGTTGCTAGGAGCGGATCAATCGTCAACCCTTATAGGTTACATGAATGAAACCTACACACTTAAGATGCGCTTGTATCGATATTGTCTCTCGATTCGACCTCCGCAGAGAACTCCGCACGGCCGACTCAGTATTTATTTAGTAAGAACTTAAATCACAACGGTTACTATAATGTGTTAGGATTTGGCACATTGATAACCAAGATCGCGAGAGAGGGGCGGAGGATTCGTTGCAAGTCCTAGTCTGACGTGTCAGTGTCGTATAACGGACGAGCGGTAGACGGCGGTGGCGGAAGGTCGGGGAAGCCGGGAGCGCGCTCGGCGCGAGCCCGGGCTCCGCTGACGTCAGCGACGGCTCGGCGCCGCGCTGCCCTGCTCACCACCGTCGCCGGCCAATTATTATTTTATATACAAGACCGGGAAAGTCGTGAAACAAAAGGCAACGACAGCGGGGCGCGGGCGGAGAGCGCTCGCCGCAGGAGCGATGCACGGCGCCATCTAGTGGCCCACGCGGACCCTCACGCGCCTACTCCTTTCGGTCTGCGGACGATCGAATCGAGACGAAACTCTGCGCTGACCGACCCTCACTGGTCGGGAACACTGTCACTGTCGGGGCTACACTGAGCGCGCTCATCGGAACTCATAGAACGCGTGTCGTACCGTGGTCAGAGCGTGGCTGCGTGTGGTGTTGGCGGTCGGGTGGGCCATGCTGTCAGGCGGCGCGGGAGATGCGCGGGCCGGGCATGGCGGGCTCCTGCTCGACACTGCGGTGCGGCCGGTGCGGGCGTCCGCGGCGCGCGCTGCACGCCACTGGGCCGCGCACCGCCCGCGCCCGCGCCCGCCTCCGCTGCGCGCGCACGCCCTCGCTCACTCTCCGCCGCGGCACCGTGCCCGAGGCCGCTTCCGCCGACCAGGGTGCACCGCTTGCACCGGCACCACACCGCACCACGCACCGCGGAGCCTCACAAGATCCTCACAAAACTACATACGCTCCCTATCGATTCTCGACTCCACTTGTTCCTGCACCTTATAAAAACTTACTGATTTGCTTTGTACGCTTAAACTTAAGTTCAGCCAGTCGTGTTCAATAAATACTTAACTAGAATTAAAAAGAACTAATGGCGTGCTTGTAAAATAATTAAATAACTTGTGAATTAAGGAGTAAATAAAACGGGTATGTATATTGTATAATGCAAATGAACCATCACATTGATAACAAAATTGGCTAATGACGAAATATTATTAGAAAATAGAGTTGATTTTACCAAGACAGCTGTTAGTTCTGCCGCAAAATTTTAAAATATGAGTTTTCAATATATCTAAATCATGTCTCAATAATTAGAAACGTTAAAGTCTGCCTGTTTTTCTGTCTATCATTTTTTTACGGTCCACCGCTTAACCAATTTCGACCAAATTTGGTACCGAAATAGCTGGCATGCCGGATATGGGCTACTTTTTTGAAAAAATAGTAGCCCATGTCCCAGTTCCCACGGGCTAAACGAATTGGCGGACATTGGTAGGCATCTATATATAAAACTAGTATGGCGCGTGGTTGCGCGGCCCGCTACAGCGGACCGCGTAGTGGACCGCGTGGCCCACTGTCTACTTACTCGCTGTCCTACTATCCTGCCCCCCGATTATGTAACAATGGCCGATCAAATCGTCAAAGTTCGGCGTCAAAGTAAAATAAACCATAACAGCATTAAATTAGAGCTCAATTTCGAAACACGAAATTGAGTTCTAATTCAATGCTGTTATGGTTTATTTTACTTTGACGCCGAACTTTTACGATTTGATCGACAATTCTTACATAATCGGGCAGCTGGTTTACTGTCTACGTGTTCTGATCTGAACAACACACTGCTATGCTAGTGAGCACAGTGGAAGCGCCAGCACGCCAAGCGTCCAACGTAAAAGAAAATTCTCATAAAGGAAAAACATAAAACAAAGACCACAAACCTTCCGCCCCTCCCTTTTTGTTCAAGCAGCCCCTAAGTAGGTACCTATCTTTAATACCCTGACCGTGCTCCTCACCCATCATCCGAACCTTCGATCATCATCTCTCTCCATATTTTTTTCTCCGAACCATTCGTCAAAATGAGATTTCTTCCATAAAAACAAATCTTGAAAAGGAACCGTAGCCTCTTCAATATTCGCCATACATTAACTATGGAAAAATAAATTCCACCATCTTGAATTGTTTTCCTGTTCATCAAGTAGACCTTCATGTCCCGATCATCTTTTGCCAAGAAACCACTCTTCCATCTTTTATACTCTCCGTGATAGACATCGACGAAATTTGTATGGCGGCCATCTTAAATCCGCCATTTTGAATTTTTTTTCAGCTCACTGTCAATTGGATGAAGTTTCGAGTGACATTTGGTCGAGCACCCCCCACCTATCTTCAATACCCTTTTCTATGGAAAAATAAATTCCGCCATCTTGAATTTTTTTCCTGTTCATCAAGTAGACACTCATGTCCTGATCATCTTTTGCCAAGAAACCACTGTTCCATCTTTTATACTCTCCGAGATAGACACCGTCGAAATTTGTATGGCGGCCATCTTAAATCCGCCATTTTGAAATTTTTTTCAGCTCACTGTCAATCGGATGAAGTTTCGAGTGACATTTGGTCGAGCACCCCCCACCTATCTTCGATACCCTGGCTGGTGCTCTTCATCTGTCTTCGAAATCCTCAATCATCAGCTCTCTCTGTATTTTTCCTCTTAATGAATTTTTGTCTTCTATACGAAACGATGAGTGAAAAAAAAAATGTTCATACAAAATTTTACAGGAGAGGTGATCAATCAGTGAATCAGCACGAGCAGCTATATATATATTAACTAGTAGGGCGCGTGGATGCGCGGCCCGCTGAAGCGGACCGCGTAGTAGACCGCGTGGCCCACTGTCTACTTATTTGCTCTCCTTCTATCCTAGTGTTTACTGCCTACGTGTTCTGTAGCAAACAACACACTGCTATGCTAGCGAGCACAGTGGAAGCGCCAGCGTGCCAAGAGTCCGACAGACGTAAAAAAGAAAATCTCATAAGAAAACATAAAACAGAGACCCCGACAATTCCTAAACCGAGGCCTAAACCGACAATTCTTCCATACATAACATATCTTGTAAAAAAAACATATCAAAGTCATGCATATATCCTACTTCCACTCTTCCATCTAGTATACTTTCTGAAATACTTAGACACCTATGAAATTTTGGCCGTGCTCCTCAGTCCTCACCCATCTTTCAAACCCTCGAACCATATTTCGAACCATCATCGCTCTACATATTATATTATTTTCTCCGAAAAATTATGGAGATTCCTTCTTTAAAAACAAATTTTGAAAAGGAACCGCATCAAAGTCTTGCATAGTTCTACACTTGTAGCCTCATCAATATTCGCCATACATTTTCTATGGAAAAATAAATTCCGCCATCCTGAATTTTTTCCTGTTCATCAAGTAGACCTTCATGTCCTCATCATCTTTTGCCAAGAAACCACTCTTGCATCTTTTATACTCTCCGAGATAGACACCGACGAAATTTGTATGAAATTTGAATAGCCACCATCTTGTATGGCCGCTATTTTAGATTTTTTTCAGCTTATTTTCTTTTTTTTTTGAGCATCCCTCACCTATCTTTAATACCCTACTCTCTAGCTAGCTAGCTCTTCACCCATCTTGCAAATCCTCGATCTCCATATTTTTTCTCCGAATCATTGGTCAGAATGACAGTACGAAGATACAAACTTTGAAAAGGTCTTGCATAATTTCCAAATCCCAGTCAACATTCGCCATACATTTTCTATGGAAAAATAAATTCCGCCATCTTGCATTTTTTTCCTGTTCATCAAGTAGACCCTCATGTCCTGATCATCTTTTGCTAAGAAATCACTCTTCCATCTTTTATACTCTCCGAGATAGACACCGTCGAAATTTGTATGGCGGCCATCTTAAATCCGCCATTTTGAAATTTTTTTCAGCTAACTGTCAATTGGATGAAGTTTCAAGTGACATTTGGTCGAGCACCCCCCACCTATCTTCGATACCCTGGCTGGTGCTCTTCATCCGTCTTCGAAATCCTCAATCATCAGCTCTCTCCGTATTTTTCCTCCGAATGAATTTTTGTCTTCTATACGAAACGATGAGTGAAAAAAAAATTTTTCATACAAAATTTTACAGGAGAGGTGATCAATCAGTCAGTCAGTCAGCACGAGCAGCTATATATATATTAATAAGACAATTTGCAAACAGTAAAACTTTTCGCGTAATTTTTATAAAATCTACGAAAAGATCTGCTGGAGCTCCCTCAACGTTCACTCTAAACGAAAATTCTTAGTAATATAGTGAAAGTATGGATGTTTGTATGTATGTAACTATAATCCACGCGGACAAAGTCGCGGATATTATTATTAAACGTGTAATAATTTCACACTCATTTTAATCCATGGTCTCATTTAATCCTCGATAGATTAAAAATAAACCTCAAGGTTTATTACAATCAATAGGTATAATATTAATCGCAATACACGTGCTAGATACAAAAAGTTTATAGGACGCCAAACATCCATAACTTATGTAGTATCCATACTTCCAAACTGATATTATATTTTGCGCGGGCATAACTGAGGACTAGGTTTTTATCCCGGAAAATTGAAAAAGGTCCTCAGTTCCGGGATTTTTATACCCGGACATGCAAAAAAGTCGTGGCGCCATCTAGTAATATTATGAATGCGAATGTAACTATGGGTGCGTTCCGAAATACACTGAGAGCACTGGAAGTCCCCAGTAAAGAGCACTGCCAGTGCTCGCAGTGCTTATAACGGAACACACACTATGTCATTTAATACCTTTTAGGTCTAAACGCTTAAAAGATCGTGACAAAAGTGGCACAGAGATACCTAACATCTTTAAAGTAGATAGTATACTTCTAATCCACTAAAATCTAACTTCCTAAGGGATTACAAAATATAAATCCAAGCAGATGAAGTCGCGGGCATGAGCCAGTATATCATATTTTTAAATTAGTCCATAGTTATGTAACGCAACAATATACAACTTTAGATACCAATTAAAAGTCGGCATACGCTTCTTTGCCAAGTTCTTCTTGACAATAGCAGGACGTGAAGCTATAAAAATGTTAAAAGAAATAAATTTGATTCAAAATTTAAAAAAAAATACATTACATTGGATAAACTTTCATTATTAAGGCCCACTTGCACAAGGTCTCTTAAATTGATTTAGTTTAATATTTTAATACTGTCCCTTTTTGGCAACTACAATATGCATTTGGCAAAAAGTGATAGCATTACAAAATTTAACTAAATCAGTTTAAATGTCCTTGTGCAAGCGGCCCTAAATATAAGCCGGCGAACTTGGATTTTATCAAGACAGTTTTTTTTATTCGGAAATGGAAAGGTCTCGGAGAGCACGTAAAACCGGACCCTGCGCCTGATCTTTCTCCGGTTGCGTTGGATGGCCAATTTGCAATCTCATTGCACTACAGCAGTAGAGTAATGCAATAGGGAGTACATACAAATCGTGTTCACTATGAAAGCGTAACTTATAGTCTCCATTAGCTCCGTTGGCCGAATTTTGGCCATGAGGACATTGTCTCATGGGGATATTGTCTCCTTCAACGGAATCGCTTTCAATCTTGAACACTCGCAACTTTTATATTTCTTGATAAATGACCTAAAAGAATTCTTTGTGATCTACGAAAATGTCCTAAAGATAGAGCTAAAAATCAGGTCACGCCTTTATTTTCTCAGAAGATAACTAAAGTCTTCAAGTTGGTTTGGCAGTTGACACAATTTGTTGCAAGTTTTGTATGAACTAGAAGTTAAATAATGTGCCTACGTCGATTTCTACGGCATGTATTTAGATTTTTGAACAATCGCGCGGGATCTGTCCAGTCCTTAGAAATCCTTAGAGATATTAGATTTAAGTTTCTCTCTCTATATACGATATGATTATAGCCTTATAGGCCAAAAGCCTATAAATGCTAAGTTTGTAGGGCGTTATTGACTTCCTCGCCTTCTACAAACAACTACCTAGTTAGGATTCACTTCCTAAGTGTAGGCGTTGAAATGATACACTCGATAATGACTAACACGATAGTATATTATAATAACGACATATTGTATAATAACACTGTATAGATATATATGGTAAAAGATAGGTGGGCCTAGCAGCACTGCTAGACGGCCACGCTTGCTCGAGTCTCTCGAGTGAATAAGCCACCGGCCGTTCGACGTTGCTGCCAATCAGCGATTCGATATTCGAACTTCAGTACATAGCTCGCAGACGTATGCACTGGCCGGTGCGAAGCAAAGAGGCCAGCTAGCGGAGCACCACAAGTTTCATGGCTATAACTTGAGAAATGAAGGAGTCAGCCACCTTTGCCTTTTATATATTTAGATAATCGGTTGAAAAGATGGACCGGTAAAGCGTAACAGACAGATAGACAGACACACTTTCACGGCCTATCTGCTCAACTGATTTTGATGAAATTTGGTAACGGGGTAGATTGTATCCCGGGGAAGAACATAGGCTACTTTTTATACCGGAAAATTAAAGAGTTCGCGGGAATCAAAAATCTTAATCCACGCGGACGAAGTCGTGGGCTAGTCTATAATATTTGTATGTATTGTATTATAGTATACTATATGTATAGTATTATATTGTATTAAAATATATTTGACTGAGTCATCGAGCCTGTTGCAGAGTGCATCATCACTTACCATCAGGTGAGATCGCAGTCAAGGGCTAACTTGTAGTAGATAAAAAAAAAAAAGTTTGTCAGTGTTTGTTTCAGGGACGGCTGGAATTGAGAATGTCGTCTATCAGGTGGCATTATTTTCTCAACTGCGACGTCGCCCGAGCTGTCGGTAATAAACTAACAGACACTTCCCGAATTGTGATATGTTGACTGGGTTTCTATTGTTTTGAAACTACAATACAAACAGCTGATGTTACAGTATTCCTCTATAAATCGCGCGCGAGTTGAATTCAGAGCTTACGTATGGTGACACATACATAAGCTCTGCTTTCAACTCACGCGCGAACTATAGTTTCAGCTGTTACTTTATTTGACAAAAAAGAAGGCTAATAGATAAAGAGAGCTTTTTTTTAAATCGTGCCAAGTCACCTGTACCTATTTTTACTATAAGGAACATCGTTGTATGTATCCATACTTTCATACTAATATTATAAATGCGGAAGTGTGTCTGTCTGTCTGTCTGCTACGCTTTCAAGGCTGTTCAACCGTTTTTGATGAAGAAGATTATATCCCGGAGAAGGACATAGGCTACTTTTAATACCGGAAAATTAAATACTCAATAAGATCCCGCGGGAATCAAAAAACTTAATCCACGCGGACGAAGTCGCGAGCATCATCCAGTAAGGAATAAATTAAAAAATTGTTTCTCTACGCCTGAAATGTGCCTGGAGCCGATATATTTTTCGAGTATTCCTGAAATGTCATTTTCCAGGTACTTGTAAAAATTAAAATTATTCGATTGATTCGAAGCCGCTCTCCTTGGCGTAGCCACGCGTAGCTATGCGTAGCTATGCGTAGCATCTATGTAGCCGTAGACGCTGCAATTTTATCTTGTAGCTTCCGTTGGAAACCTGGTTTGTCCGATCCACCGAACAGGGAATCTGCTTATTATCCGAGATCCATGATCAATATCCAGAAGCCTAATTGTCTAAGCAAATCGTAATAATTTGACAGCTTAAAACGTATTACTCGGACTGTTTAAGAAGTTCATACATGCTTTTTGTCGTGCAGGCATCTATGAACTCCGTAAACACGTCGAATTATCCGTTTATCAAACGATTACGATTGCCTTACACCATCGGAGGGCAGATTGATCGTGTACAGAGTAGATTGAGAGTCAATTTAACGTCAATCCACTCTGTACACGAGCGGGCCGGGCATCTTCGGGGCCTATGACAAAATTATTAAATTAAGTACTTTACAAGCTAATAGTCCAGGTATAGTCCATCCTGTCTGTGTGGATAGTGTTATCAACATAATTGGTGTTGGCCAAGCTTTGGCCGCGGTTTATGATGCGCGTTTTTTACGCCTCTTGCCTCATTGGTCTAGTGGTTGGCATGTTCGACTGCGGCCGACGAGGTCCCGGGTTCGAGTCCCGGGTCGGGCCATAATTGAGTATTGGGTTTTTCTGACTAGAAATTCTCAGTACTAGCCCGGAGTTAGGAAGTTGGCGGTGTTTCACCCCCGTGCCTCGGAGAGCACGTTAAGCCGTCGGTCCCGGTTATTATCACTAACATGATAATAGTCGTTAAAGCCCGCCAACCCGCATTGGAGCAGCGTGGTGGGTCTAAGCTCTAATTCCCTCTCTCCTATGAGAGCAGTGGGACTCTAATGGGCTGTAGTAGTGGGGGGGGGGCGCAAATATTGGCGTCAATGGCGTATTTTTAAGTCCCGACGCAACAGAGGGGTGTTGTAAGTTTAACGTGTGTATCTGTGTCTGTAGCATCGTTGCTCCCAAAAGGATGATCCGATTTTGATTTTTTTTTGTTTGAAAGGTGACTTAATCGAGTGTTCTTAACTAAGATTTAAGAAAATACTTTCAGCCGTTAGAAAGTAATAAATAATCAGCTCTTTCCATTAGAGTTACTTTAAATGTATCGGCCGTTTTTCTTATTTTATGATTAACATTGAATTCAGTACCTATCACTTTAGGAAATATCAGAGTGTAACAGAAACGTGTCAATGATAAAAACTTAATCCTCAGTCACGGTATATATGCAGTCAGAGATACGTGAAATAGGTCACCAAAAGATAAGTGACCTATTAATAGTAGGTACAGAAATATGCAGCTGCCCTCACCCATTGTAGTCCGAGATCGTAGAGGTGCCGTATGTACTAGAGGCGGCGATGTCCCGCAAAAGCCTCAAAGTGCCGCACTGATTAAATGTCTACCAAGAAAAAACTAAAATATTTGGTCATATCTATAGAATGAAATCTATATGTACAAATTGGTTTGGCTAAAAATTGAATTGAAAGAAAACTATCGTGTCGTGTGTAGTTGCATTATGCTCATCCAGAATAACGACAGATGTGAAAAAATTCCAGCATCGCTTCTTCATACGTACTTAAGTGTTTATTAATATTATTATTTTATCGTAAACAGCTGTGTTTTTATCAATAGTCAATAGTTCCTCGTTGTTGCCTCGTTAGTCTAGTGGTTAGCATGTTAGACTGCGGCCGACGAGGTCCCGGGTTCGAGTCCCGGGTCGGGCCATAATTGAATATTGGGTTTTTCTGACTAGAAATTCTCAGTACTAGCCCGGAGTTAGGAAGTTGGTGGTGTTTCACCCCCGTGCCTCGGAGAACACGTTAAGTAGTCGGTCCCGGTTATTAATTATCACTAGAACATGATAATAGTCGTTAAAGCCCGCCAACCCGCATTGGAGCAGCGTGGTGGGTCTAAGCTCTAATTCCCACTCTCCTAAGAGGAGAGTGGAGGCTTGTGCCCAGCAGTGGGACGGTAATTGTCTGTAGTAGTAGCGGTAGTCGATAATTGTTTAAAAAACACGCGGACGAAGTCCCCGCGACTTCGTCCCACGGGAACTCCTTAACTTTCCGGGACAAAAAGTAGCTTATGTTACTCTCCAGGTCCTCAACCACGGTCATGCAAAAATCACGTCGATCTGTTACTTCGGCGTCATTGAAGGACAGACCAACCAACAAACAAACACACTTACACATTTATAAGATTAGTATAATGATAACTCAATGTCCGAGACGCAGCCGACACGAAAATTTCACTTCGTCAGTGCTCGCTGCATGGCTGCTATTAGACTGTATCTTTTGTACTCTACTTTTCTTTTATTCGGCTCTACATTTTACCTGAAACTTCACATTCATGCTGACTTTTTTGTAACCTAACTATGAAGAGGAAAAAATGGTTTGTAGGCCTACTGTAATTGTCTGCTTATACATATTTCTTGATCCAACTACGTACTACCCTTTGTGGTTTTTATTCAAAGCCAGGTAAACAATATTGTGGAGCAGGGCACATGACTCTATCACCAAATGGTGTGAGTAACGGATAACCTTATATTATAACAACTAGCTAAAGCCCGCGACTTCGTTCGCGTGAATTGAGGTTTTATGGTCCATGGGAACTCTTTAATTTTCCGGGATAAAAAGTAGCCTATGTGTTATTCCAGACTATAATTTATCTTTGTGCCAAATTTTATCCAGATCCGTTCAGCCGTTCTGGCGTGATTGAGTAACAAACATCCATCCATACATCCATCCATCCAAACTTTCGCATTTATAATATTAGTATAGATGACACAGAATATTATTAAATTATTACTAACAACTAGCTGATGCCCGCTACTTCGGCCGTTTTGAACAAGTTTCCCACGGAAACTCCTTAATTTCCTGGAATAAAAATTAGTTCCTATGTCACTGTCCGGGTCCTCAACTACTATGCCAATGCAAAAATCACGTCAATCCGTTGTTCTGATGCGCCGTGGTTGAAGGACAAACCTACAAACAAACACACTTTAGCATTTATAATATTTGTTTGATTAAAATTTAATACAGATAACATCGAAAGAATTTCAAATTACAGAACGAAAAAGTAACACGCCATTATATTTATTGCGCGAAGATTTTTTTGTCTTGTTTTATTTTCCGTCGCTTGGCTTCACATAAACCATTCGAATGTATAGCGAAAACGTTTTGATCCATTGATACATGTGTTAGGGTTTATAAATATTAAGAACTCATTTGACTTTAAATTGTATTCAAGAAATATTGTGTCATGATCGGTGTTATAAAAAACGTCATTATACTAAAATGTGTCTTCCATAAATAAGCTCGTTTGGCGGTATTTGAGTTAGTCTTCATCTGTTAGCGAAAGTGTAATTTATTATTATAGCCAGTTAATATAAATAAGACGTGTAAATTGTATAAAGTGTAAAATAATAAATAGTGATTGATATTCAGGGTAAACTAATTGCGTTACAAGTATTAAACGCATGAAATAAGTGAACATGGAATTATACAATACGAAGCGTTATCAGTGTGTATTATTTCTACGAGTATCCTGCCTGCGGGTAACAGTTCAGAAGTGCTAATGAACCTCGTCTTCGGCTAAAGTTAAAGGTACGTGTGAATTGATTATTATTTTTATAGTAAAAAAGCATCGTAATTCAAATCAGATTCGAGCCTTAATCAAGCAATGGCATATTGAGGTTAACAAAAACGTGATAGTTGTTTTCTTTTGAAGAATAGAAATTAATTTTTTAGAAGTAGCTAAAATTGAAAAAAATATATAAAAACTTTAAAATATCAGCTGAGTGTAAATAAAAATAGATTGTTTCCAATTGTTTATGTTTTTGTAGTGGCAATTAGGTACTTCAACTACAAGAATTCTATTGGCAGCCTGCATATATTCGATTTAGTTTTTTTTGATGGTTTTACATGATTTTCGTTTCGAATAACTACTTCGATTTTCCGATACTTATGTACCATCGTGTGTTGGTTTAAGTATCAGGCAGTAGGTACCTGTACCTTGCCATACCTAGTACTAAGTAGTGCCAACATATCAAAAGCACTTAGTAAATTGTTTTGTTTCGTGAAATGATTCAAGTATAAATGTAGATTTCAATGTTAGTAAGCTGAAAAATAATTCCACTCATTTTAAATTAATTTTTAATATTATTTCCCAAGTTTGCTATCGATGGAATATTTTCGTGTTCATTGTATTTCATACTATATCATATCATATCATTTATTAATTGCATCCATGTAGGTATATATAAAATAAATTAAACATAAATTAATATATACATGAGGCCTCGTCAGGGCATTGCAGATTGGTAACATTAGTGTTGAAGCTAAACAATTTTACGTACTTTTATTTGTTATTTTATTTTTATTTTATTATTATTACTTAATTATTAATCTTATAAAATGGACATAAAATTAGCGGATAGCGTTTTGGCCACGTACATTAAGGGGAATTTTAAGTTTTCTTTAGATATTACAGAAAAAACAAAAGTTATATTTGAGTGAAAGTTTTATTTAGTAAACACGTACCTACCTACAAGTTGAAATTATCTATTTAAATACGAAGTTGCATGAAATGAGCAAGCAATAGGTAGGTACATTAATTTATTTGTACTATTGAACGATCTTTTTTTGTATCGAAACTTTTTTAAGAACAAAGCAACTCGACAAATAAAATAAAAAAAACTCTATAACTCACTTGTGAATAATAGTAATGAAAAAGTCAGTTTGATTATAGGTGTCATTATGTGCCTAATTGCGGTGAACTTAGAGCCACTTTATGAGCAAGTGTGTTGAAAAATTATGTTACATACAGTGCCACAAAAACCACAGTCGGTTTTACTATGCACCGTGTTAATATGATATGTAAGATCTAAGAAATTAAACAATCATGCGACAAAATTAAAATATAGCGGGTAGGCTTCAAAAACTTAAACTCTGCGTTTAGCAACATCGCGTCGCTGCCAGCGAAACCGGTTATACTAAGGTTGCGGTTTTCAGTGTTAACTATTAATTATACAGGTTGCTTCAAAAAAAAAATTTTTTTTTTTTTAAAGTTGGTATTTGAAATTTCTTCGTTCATGTTTTCAAAGTTGGAGGTTGTTCAATAGGGTTGGAACGATGAATTTGAGTCTTTTGCAGTAATTATTCACAAATTTAGGTATATGCAGTCTTGGGTTTTTAGGACTTCTTAATTTTTTACTATATTGTACCTTTACTTGTTGCTTTGAATTTGGGTAATTTTCGGCTAGTATTAAATATTTGACATCTATGGGCATTACTTTACAATATTTAAATAATAAGTGGTAACTGTGTTGTTCTTTATTTTTTTTTGGGTACAATAGTTTTTAGGAGTCTCGAATAGAGCTGGTATAACGATTGATATGTGTTTTATATGTGAGCCCATAGCTACTCAGTCCATATAATTATCGATTCACCTGGTGCATTACATTAATGTCGAAAAAAAAGGCGAAACTTCTAAATAAGAAGATTAACGATTTCAGTCAGTCTACCTTATAATTGTTACATTGCATTATATTATTACATTTCATTTTATCTACGTGTGCTTCATAATTTTTAACTACTATAGATATTAAAGATAAATGTTAATAGGTATGTCATGGGTCATGTCACGACGTCATAGTTTCATCTGCACAATTCATAATAATAGTGAACCAACAATTAACGTGTTTTTGTTTCTTTTTTTTCATGTGGACATGAATGAGTACCTACGAAATAAACAAGGTGTGATGATAATGCTTTGACGCTGCGATGGGAAAATACTGGATTATGAATAACACAGAGGCACGTGTATACTTGCGGTATCGGAAACCACATTGTTGCGATGGACAAATACTGGGCTATGAATAACACGGAGGCGTGTGTATACTTGCGATATCGGAAACCACATTGTTGCGATGGGAGAATACTGCACTATGAATGACATGGAGGCGCGAATATACTTGCGGTGTCGAAAACCACATTGCTGCGATGGGAAAATACTGAACTATATGGTGAAATCATTCATTAATTTATCTATTTAAGCAAGTTTATATAAAATCATGTACTTGTTGCTCAGTCGAATAATAATATTTTAATAGAATAGGGGCCGGTTGATTCAAACCACTGGTTATCGTAGCTTACGTTAACGTCTGTTAATTTACTAGTGTTGCTTCATGGAAAAAAAATGATAAATCGACGCCTTCTTTGACTAACGCTCGTTAGCGCCATATTATGAGGTTGCGTGTCTGTCAAAATGTGTTGATGCAACCCAACCTAAGCTGTAAATTTAACAAATCGTTAAGCATGATATTTAATAATTTCATGATTGGTTTTAAAATGGAACTTTCAAAACGAAAATAATGATTCATTTTCTTTTTATTGAATTAGTTAGGTTGTGTGTGTAATAGATGATGAAGAGATAAATTAATATTTGAGTCTTTGTTACCTAACGAGAAAGAAATAAATTCCATATATTTTTTTACATTGTCTGAGGAATAATGTGATTTGATAACATTGCTGTTTATGGGTAAATTTTATGTTTGATTATAGTACGGCATTGATCGATCGATCGAATTGAATGACAATTGAATTCTGATGCCCAAAATGTTGTGAATATAATGGATAATATGGCTGTGACAAAGTTATTTTAGACGCCTTCGAGTTTCTTGCTGATTCTTCTCGCTAGATCCATTTCGAATCAGCGGTGGATTCGCGGTTGTGAAAGTGCTCTTATTTTACGTGACAACACTATTGGACTTGTATGTTTTTGAAGATGTTTGGGATGTTTCTGTTTGATGAGGTTGAAAGTGAAATGCTGTGGGTTGCTCAAGTTATGTTGTGGTTGTTGTGAACGTGGAGAGATCTTTTGAGAGAAATATTTTGGTTATCGTGAGCGTGAAGGATTCGCGCAATTGATGTGTGGTTTTAGTTGACGTGAACGGAGGGGGTCACGCAACTGATATTGTGAAAGTTATAGTTAAGTAATATTGTGAAAGTTAGATGTAAGTGATATCGTGAAGGATATATGGTTTTAATTGACGTGAACGGAGGGGGTCACGCAACTGATATTGTGAAAGTTAGAGTTACGTAATATTATGAATGTTAGAGGTAAGTGATATCGTGAAGGATATATATGGTTTTAATTGACGGGAACGGAGGGGGTCACGTATCACGCAACTGATATTGTGAAAGTTTTAGGGTTACTGGTTGTAAACGTGAAGGCTTCGTTCGATTGTTGTGATCTCATTTCGATAATGTGAAGGTTACATGGCTGCTCCACAAATATCCGATTGCATAGTATTTTTGATAGTTTAGTTAACAAAATTTTTATTGAGTTGAGTTTTCATAGAGAGAAGTCTATTCGCTTAAAACTGTACTGTACTGTAAAATTATTTTTGTGGGAGCCATTCTTTAAAATCGGGCTGAAATTTGGGGAGCAATTAGCTATTATGACGTGGACATCTGGAGGTGGCTAGGAAAGGATTTTTGAAAGTGCAATAATATTATAGGAATTATTCCTAATAGGGATAACCGGATGCCCATAAATACCAACGGCAAGGTATATAAAACAGCACTTCAACCTGCAATGCTGTACGGCGTTGAGTGCTGAGCAATCAAAAAAAAAAAAAAAAAAAGATTCAAGAACAGAAATTGCATGTTAATAAGAGGAAGATGCTTAGATGGGCGGCAGGTGTAACGAGACTCGATAAAGTGCGGAAGGAGCACATCAAAATAAGTTATAAAGTTGCCCCAATAACGGACAAAATGGTAGAGGGTCGTTTACGTTGGTACGGACACATTATGCGGCGAGGAGAGGATCATGTTGTGCGGAGAACATTGGCACTCCCTCAGAACACGAGGCGGTGAGGGCGCCCTGCAGCCACATGGTGGACAACTGTAGCCAAGGGTATGGAGCGCGAAGCAGTTTCGGAGCAGACAACTCAAGATATAATATTTTGGCGCAAACAGATGAGAAGAGCCGACCCCAAATAATGGGAAAAGGCTAGGAGAAAGAGAAAGAGAATCCCTTATGCAATAAGGAAGGGGTTTGAAATGGGAAATTAGAACTCGAGCCGCAGAATTTTTTTTTTTTTTTTGCCACGGAACATTATTTCTGACGTAATAACTAAGCAACGGGAAAATGATTTCATTTATTTTACAACAGTTACCTACTAAATATTCCAAAGAATACTTATGTATACATCGCCATCAAATTTACTAACTCAGTCACGGTGTTTACAACTCGCCAACATTTTATGTTTTAAAGCTTCAACATAATATAATGTTCCTCGTTAAAATGGAGAGCGCCATTCGAATTTATGCAGTTAATTTTTTTTTTAAAATAAGTACTATATTTATATCAAAATCTTAGGTTAGGTTAGGATTTAACATAAATATTCAAAAATAATTTTATATTTTGATTAAAATTAGTTAAATTGAAATGTGGTTGAGGTTTCGGTGGTCATGTTCTAATTTTGGCGATCGTTTGCTATTTCTGGTGATTAGCTAAACATTTTCCCTTGGTGGTTTTTAATATTTAGTGGCCACAAATCTGATGATAATATTGGGTGAACTTTGATGATGGATCATTTATAGGGCGAGGGTAAATTATTCATGTTTCACTGTATCTTAAACATGCAGAGTTGTATTTACTTCGAAGATTAGCGGATTAGATGGTATTTTTCAGACTTCCATTGATAGTGTCTGACTTAGTGATTTAGAGGATGGTGTGAGTTTTTGGAGACGAGTAGTGCTATCGAGAGTGGAGGTTTGTTTAATGCTAATTGTAATTACTGTAAACCCATTTGTAATTTGCGAAGTCTAGTTTATAATTTCCATAATTTAATTTTTTTTTTTCCCTTACAAACAGGGTTGTCCATTAAATACCTACAAGGTAACATAGACTTAAAAATAAAAACTTATGTTATTAAGAGGATTGTCTAGTTGTAAATTTTCATACAAAAAGCGATAACGTTTTTCTTCCAGTCAATGTTGTCCAATTTTCATAATTTTTAGAAATGTTGTAGATACAATGAAGAACTATGCTCGTACGTTTTAATTTTAAAGAAATATTGCTTATGTTAAAAGTGGTTAGCGTCTAAATATCCATATTTTTGACCTAAAAACTTCCTCGAGTATTTTAATTTTCTTTTTAAATTTAACTAAACTAAAATACTTGAATATACCTACTCGCGTCGCGTTTCGTCACTAGACGATACTCTTAACGTAAACTATTATGTTTATACGTAAGCCGATCGGTAAAGTAGCCTTAAAATAAAGTACCTAAAGTAAATATTTATTTGGTAAAATATGGTACAGACAAGATGTTATTAGGTTATTATGCACAAGCATATTTTATCGTTGCCTACGCACAAATATTGAATTAATATTTTAATACGTCAAAGAATTCAAGAATTCTTGGACCGAATAAAAACAAGGATCTAAAAGATATTTGAAAAGTCCTTTTTTTTTAAATATGGTAGATTTAATTCTTTTAGTTTATTCGGTAATTTATTATAGATCCATAAGACATTACAATACTTTGCTTGTGTATGGTTGTGAATATGTATTTTGAAATAAATTAATATTTTTAAACACAAATAATGCAGATTCATAAATGTATAGGCACGGAAGTGGTAAAATCTTTGTAGATTTAAATAATGGTTTACAAATTTGAAGATAGTATTTTTTTTTGGGTTCTAAAATGCTGTACCTAATCATCTTGCTTGAGTTGCCCCTTTTATTGGTGCCATACTTCAATAGTGAGGAATAGTGAGGATAGGCAGTTAATGATGCCTCTGGAGAAACAGTTTTTCATCTAGATAGCGCAAATATAAATTTATTAATTTTTGTACATAATTGAAATACGTGTTCTTTCCAGTTGCACATTCTATCTATAGTTATTCTCAAAAATTTTGTTGTATTTACTTCTTCTAGGGTAGATGATTTATGGTCAATTTTCATAAATTTTTTGTTTTGAATCTTTGGTTAAAATCTGCGTGATGTTTGTTTTAGTGATGATTAGAGTTAAATAGAAATAAGTTTTATGATTGAGTGATTTGAGTCTTGGAAATGACTCCCAAGTTTTGTGGTCGTTGTGATGATTCGAGTCTTAAAGATGACTCCTAAGTTTTATGATGATTAGAATAAGAAAAGTTTTGTGATTTCGGAGTTAAGTTTTGGGGATAAGCAGTATGTGTGATGAGCAGCTGATCTTAGAGTTAATTCATAAGTTTTGTGATCTTGGAATCGATTCTAAGGTGTATCCTAAAGTCTTGAGATTTTGGAGTTCAGTTTTGGGTGATAAGTTTAGTTAATTTAGAGTTATATTGTTGAGAAAGCTTTGAAAATGATGTAAATTGAGATAAATTATAATTATGTATACCATCAGTGCAAAATATCAATAGTGAAACTGAAATAATGATGACAAATTTTAATTTAAAAAAAAATATATTTGTTAGCTACTTATTGTTGAGTGATGAAATCAAACTAAATTACAACAGATTTTCGATTGAAATTAAGCATATTATAAATAAAAAGCACATAGATTTCAAATAAAATAATAAAGATTACAATATGTCAATAGCAATTGGAGGACCAATTAAATGATCAGATGGCCGGAACAATTATCATTTACCGATAAAATAACTATTTTTTTTATTATGCATTCTGCAGAGTTTCTTGCCGGTTCTTCTCTGTAGAGTATAGGTTCCGAACCGGTGGTAGATTCACGCGAGGACTCGTCTAAACAGGACGGCCGAGCTGTTAGGGTTTATAAATATTAAGAACTCATTTGACTTTAAATTGTATTCAAGAAATATTGTGTCATGATCGGTGTTATAAAAAACGTCATTATACTAAAATGTGTCTTCCATAAATAAGCTCGTTTGGCGGTATTTGAGTTAGTCTTCATCTGTTAGCGAAAGTGTAATTTATTATTATAGCCAGTTAATATAAATAAGACGTGTAAATTGTATAAAGTGTAAAATAATAAATAGTGATTGATATTCAGGGTAAACTAATTGCGTTACAAGTATTAAACGCATGAAATAAGTGAACATGGAATTATACAATACGAAGCGTTATCAGTGTGTATTATTTCTACGAGTATCCTGCCTGCGGGTAACACATGTATTAATTCCAAGATACCTAACTCGTAACACAATAATACATGCACATTGTGTATCAATTCAAGGTCACCTATCACGTCCAGTGATATTTCGATAAATTAAATATACCTACCTACATAATACAACCATACTAATATTATAAATGCGAAAATGTGTTTGTTTATTGGTTTGTCCTTCAATCAAGTCGCAACAGAGAAACGGATTGACGTGAAATTTTTCATGGGTATAGTTGAGGACCTGGAGAGTGTCAATAGGCTACTTTTAATCTCGGTAAATCAAGGAGTTCCCATGGGAAATGAAAAAAACTTATTACATAAAACATTCTAAACGAGAGATTTCAAAATTATTAAGTAAAGATTTGAAGAATATATAAATTTGTACTATTTTTTTATCCACTACTAGTTAGCCCATAACTGTGATTTCACCTGGTGGTAAGTGATGATCAGTCAATAGATACAATTTTACGTATACAATATACCTCATAACCGTATCATCATTGTAGCAGTAAAAGCTTCAAAAGCTTAAAACAGTAAAAACTTAAGTAAAATGGGGACTCTATGATATAAGACATGATTTTTTTGGTACTTAATATCTAGTCTTCTTATATCAATGTTTCGAACACAAAACTTTTTTCTTATTCGACTACTTTGTCCAGATAACTTTAAAATCGGCACGGAAACGGAGTTTTTCGTCGTTACGTGCCCGTGTTTTTGTTACGTGTACGTTTGTACAGTGTTACCTACACTTTGGCAATTTTTGGCTGCAGTTGGAATGTAACGTTTGATTAGTTTTGTGTTCGTGTTGAAAAACTGTAGCCAGCAGAAAATCCTGCGCTGTATTGTGTTTTAACCAAATTCAAATAAAATATAGGTTGAGGTTCTGAATTCAGCTATACAGTGACTGTACGGGTGTTTTAACAGAGATATTATGTTTTTGAAAAAATAACTCAATCCAGATTTGTTTTACAAAACTAGATATAGGTAGGTACTGTAGCTAATTCTGTTGTACGCAATCTCTAAAGGAAACTATATTGACTTGCAGTCTAAATTTACAGCTATCCCTTTCATAATCCTTATGGAAAAGAATAGCACAAAATTGTAAACCTGTCAATTAAGTTTAGTATAGATATTTATATATAATCACAACACTAGAATATTGCAGTTAGATTTGATAAATAAGGAATTTAGAGTACTAAAAACAGCTGCATTTCCACATTTAATCTCTAAGTCTGAACTGATTGCAAAATAAATGAGCTAGCCACGAGATCTCTTGCTCTGTGAAATTCTAAACAAGCCTTTCAGTTGTGAAGTAATTAATTGGGTATTTGACAACTAGTCTAATAAATTAGATATTTTTTTGTGATTATTAAATAGAGGATTTCCCAAAAGAAGTAATATCCACGTCCCTTGTTAGTTTTATGTTGAATTACCATTTTAAACTATCGTTTGAAGAAAAAAGGACGTCGAACTTTGATGACGTCATAATTCAGCATTTCATACAAATTTCCATATAATTATAATCCCCGTTTTGACGTTTGAAAAAAAATTACTTATATGATTATTTGTCTAATATCCGATTCCTTTACTGAGACGCATTAGTAATAGGTATTATGAGATAATATTAAGTATGGATTCTCTGTACTCATCATTGCAGCAGTAAAAGCTTCAAAAGCTTAGTAAAAACAGTAAAAACTTAAGTAACTTAGTCTTTCTTAAACCTCTGTGGTCATACAAAATCGCACTCAAACTATTAGACGCAAGACAAATCTAGGGTAGACAAGTCAACTGAATTTATGGTTAGTGCTAGAACAGTGCAGTGCAGGTAAGTAGGCTTAACATCCAGAACTACCGCTATGAAATGAGATTAATGACCACATAAATACATATAAGTATGTGCGATATTCAGGTAGGCATTCCGGGCGATTATTAGGTATGTATCTACGTGAATGTTTATGTGTAGAGTCTTATTAAAACAATCACAAAATGTACTGGAAACAGAAAAAGTTATAATAACTAATTCCACCTCTATAATATAATATATTATGTTGACGAACAATCTCAAGTGTAGAACCGCTGGAAGCAAGCGGCACAACACCGGAAACTGGTCGTGTGGAGATCCATGCTGGAGATCTTCGTCCAGCTGTGGACGTCTGACGACTACGACCCATATAAAGACGTAAGTATATTTTATAAATACGTAAGTATAAGACGTAAGTATATTTTAATTATTTTATTTTAGCCACATGCAATGTTTGGGCATATGCAAGAATCCATACTAATATTTTAAATGCGAAAGAGTGTCTGTCTGTCTGCTACGATATAACGTCCCATCCTTTACACCGATTTTGATGAAATTTAGTATTGTGATAGGTTAAATCCCGGGGTAGGACTTTTTATTCTGGAAAATTAGGAATTTTTAAAATTTTTTTAAAATTTCCCCAGGAATCAAAAAACTTAATCCACGCGGACGAAGTCGCGAACATCGTCTAGTAAGTATATACCTAATTATGAAACACGCATCTCAATGCAGATTAATTTACCTAAACAATGGAAAAGGAACCGCTAGTCACAAATATATTGTATTTAAATGGATTACATAATACTATATTTTACCAGAACGTAACTACTAATATCCTTTTTTAGTTAACTTAAGTAATTTTTAACTTAATTTAACCATAAAATTTTAAAAATAAACGATACTTTTCTTGCCATTTCAATCCTCAACGTTAATATAAAAAAAAGCCGTATCCTTATCGATAATAATCGAAAGATATGTTTTCAATAACAAAGTTCAAGAGTAGGTATAAAGAAAACATAGCTGCAACGGGCGACCTACTGACCGAGGTCGATGCCCGATGCAACGCGACCCGCGCAATTGACCCGCGAACCTAGATGGCTGACTCGGTGCTGCAAACGCCGTCGTAAACAAAGTGTTTGCTGATTAAGGCGTATTGTCGCTTCTGTACTTAATTTGCAAGACTGAGAAGTAAGTTCAGAGTTAAAACTACATTTCGTGTTTACTCGATAGCTCTTTCACAGAACTTATCATCCTACGTTTTTCCGCGCAATTGACCCGCGAAACTAGATGGCTGACTCGGTGCTGCAGGCGCCGTCGTAAACAAAGTGTTTGCTGATTAAGGCGTATTGTCGCTTCTGTACTTAATTTGCAAGACTGAGGAGTAAGTTCAGCGTTAAAACTCTCGATAGTTCTGTCACATAACATAACATCCTGCGTTTTTCCGTGCAATTGACCCGCGAAACTAGATGGCTGACTCGGTGCTGCAGACACCGACGCACACAATTTGTTTGCTTTATAAGGCCTATCGACGCTTCTGTACTTAATTTGCAAGACTGAGGAGTAAGTTCAGCGTTAAAACTACATTTCGTGTTTACTCGATAGTTCTTTCACAGAACTTCAACTGCGTTTTTCCGCGTAATAGACCCGCGAAACTAGATGGCTGACTCGGTGTTGCAGACACCGACGCACACAATTTGTTTGCTTTATAAGGCCTATCGATGCTTCTGTACTTAATTTGCAAGACTGAGGAGTAAGTTCAGCGTTAAAACTACATTTCGTGTTTACTCGATAGTTCTTTCACAGAACTTCAACTGCGTTTTTCCGCGTAATAGACCCGCGAACCTAGATGGCTGACTCGGTGTTCCAGACACCGTCGTAAACAATGTGTTTGCTGATTAAGGCATATTGTCGCTTCTGTACTTAATTTGCAAGACTGAGGAGTAAGTTCAGCGTTAAAACTACATTTCGTGTTAACTCGATAGTTCTTTCACAGAACTTATCATACTGCGTTTTTCCGCGTAATAGACCCGCGAAACTAGATGGCTGACTCGGTGCTGCAGACGCCGTCGTAAACAATGTGTTTGCTGAGTAAGGCGTATTGTCGCTTCTGTACTTAATTTGCAAGACTAAGAAGTAAGATCAGCCTTAAAACTAAATTCCATGCTAAATCGGGCGAAAACTTGCTACAGGACAAAACGTCCGCGCGAAACGTCCTTGTAGTAGGGGAACAGTTTGCCTGTTCTACTGTAAACTGATTAGTTTACCTGCGTTTTTCCGCTCGCAATTTTCCGCAGCTAGTTGTAAACTCAGCTTTTTACAAGGTTCAAATTTTGTTAAATTAGCTTATAAACTACTTGTGAAATGAGGTAATATAATAATTAAGTTGTTAGAATTTGCTGCCCTTTTAGAATTGATACGTCGCTTATTCTTGAAATCGTTGGTAATGACTTAACTAATGTTCCTCGCAAAGAAATAATAAAAGTTTTGAACAATATTAATGATAGTTAAAACAGTTTTTATGACAATATGCATCGTTCAGTTCATGGTTAGCTAGATTTGTACGTCATAAGGCTTCAATGATTGCATTAGTCATAAACTGTATTATCAACAGGCTTCCGAGGAGGAAAATATTATAGACTCAGACTCATAACGTTTAGTTAGTTAAAGAAAACGGGCAGTGAAAATAAGTTCCTTTATTTAAGAACGTATAACTTGTTATAATATCAATGGTCGACTTTATAATGGTCTTAGCAGTATGGTACCTGTAGAGTAACTTATTTTAGTAAGTATTAATTCCTGTATTCGAATTTTGTATGTGGTTTAGGTTTATTTTTATGAAACTCAATGCTTTAAAGTTGTAGTTCACCAGCGGCGTGGTCACAATATCCGTTGAAGAGTTTCGTTTTACATCTACGACTGGCTTTATAAAGAAAAAGCATTTTAACTGTAGAAAACGGTTTAGATTTGACGGAGTTATGAAGTAAAATGGACCAAAACTTGCATCCCGTATCTTGAAGGTAATATCATATTATGCGATGGTAGTATCATCGCATAAAGCAGTATTATTTAAAAATTACAGTTTTATATGACGTACCTTGACATTCCTAAAATAAGGATTACAATTCTGAAACAAGAGCGTCTGAGCGATGATATAAAGCCCCTGGAATCGTTCAGTTAATTTTTTTTAAAACTTTAGATATATATATCAGATATATAGACGACGCTATAGAATCGTGATGACTTGTAAGTTTAAGTAGGCATAACTAATTTTTTCAAGACTGTTAACATTTCGTAAGTTACTCACGTAAGCGACTGAGGTACGTTAATAGAACTTACAAGTGTAATTGCGGTATGAGAAGAAAACCTAGAATAAGATTTTACGACCCAATTCTTCGCAGCCTCAAAATCAAAGAGTAACGAAAAGGGAACAAAGCGCACGTTTGTAGGCCATCAGTTGTTTGCTTTGTGCACTCTATGATCCGCTGTTGGCTGAGGGCGGGGTGCAAATGCGCTCTGTACCCTTACCACAAGATTTTAAAATACACCGATGATGAGAGAATTCGAGTCTGCGAAACACGTTGACATTAAAGTAACATGAATCATAACATCTTTGTTTTAGAGCTCAAGTTCGACTATACAGCCAAAGTGAGCAACCGAAGCGGGTACGAGTACGTTGCGAAATAATGAATTGTGGTACTGAATTTACGACTTTAAATCAAGATAATTTGGGTTCATTTTAGTCTGACACCGAAGTGTTTCGAAGACTCCAATAAGCTCATCGTCGCGTCGGTGTATTTTAAAAACTTGTGGTAAGGCTACTGGGCTTGAGTAACGACAAGGTGTGTCGTTTTAAACGATGCATGGTATGGGTTTACTGCTTGCACCAGCTAAATGGAACAACAATTTTATTTTTAACTTAAAGCTCCCTTTTTTTATCATTTAACGACTTAGCTAGGTCAATTATGATTTCTGAATTTTTTCTCGTCTGGTCTGGTCTGGTGGTAGCGGCCGTAGCTAGTACCCTACTAGCAAATAGGTACGTAGCGTCAAGTTTAATCAAACAGCCGTACCCCTATTCACAAAAATCTGTTTAGTAAAATAGTAGTTATGAAAATTTTATGGAAAATTTCTAGAAACCCATTGGGAACCTGTATAATGTCTGATTTTCTTGCTTGCTTGGTATTTACACAAAGGAGTATTTAAATGGAAATTATGCGCACGCTGGTAGGACATCGCTACTTGCTTTGTACACTCCATGAGTCACTGTTGGCTGAGTGTGGAGCGTAAATGCTTTGAATTTAAGTAACGACTGGCTCTCTTTTGAAACTGGAATACACTCATTGCGTTTTGAAGCAATGAAAACAGTGCTTTTTACGTGCGTTTCTTCAGAGGTTTCACTAAAGGACATTGTCCAAATTCGCCTAAGAATCAACATACGTTTGAAATATACAGTAATTATTCTTAGCTTATTTTTTAACCTTTATTCCAAATATCAGAATTCAACGGACACTTCAAATTAATTAAAAATAAATAAATGGGTATTAAATTGACTACCATACTTTTCCGCCTCTCGATTATTATCCACAGATCAATAACTTACATGTTAAAATAATAAACATTACCACCGCTTGAGCGCTGGTTCCGTAACTAAAGAAATAAGATAAAAGCAGCTTGAAGCGCTGAGTGCGCTAGCAGTCTGAATATCGCAACGCCATCTATTGAAAGTACGATAAATTAATATTTGTGAGGCCATCTGTAACGTTTTTGGTGAACTACGACGAAACTTGTCGTTTCTACATACTGTTTACAGCTTTATTACAATTGGATAAAGATGATATTTATTTTTCAAGCAGATTGAGTCGAAATAACCTCAAAATTGAAAATATATTTGGTAATAAATAAATTCTCAGAAGTGTCCGTTGTTTCAATCTGCTCTCAAGTATTAAAAGGTTATTATTTTGAACCCAGTATTCAATGTGGTTTGACGGTTGGTTTTTAGGCGAACTTTGTATGGGGACAGGGCAATGTCCTTTGTAAGACTTCGGACTGGTGTTTTTTAGAGGATAAAACTCAAGAGCATTTATGAAACTGTCATAGGAAATTTCTAGAAATCCACAGTAGGAACCTATACAGTGTTTGATCTATTTGCTTGCTTAGTAAACACAAGAGTATTTAAATGAAAACAATGTGCACGTTAGTAGGGCATCAGCTGCTTGCTTTGTGCACTTTATGAGTCACTGTTGGCTGAGTATAGAGTGCAAATGCTTTGAACTTTAGTAACGATATGCTCTCTTTTGAAACTGGAATACACGGTGTGTTTTAAGCAATGAAAGCAGTGTTTTACGTGCAAGTTTTGAGAAGTATCACTAAATTAGAGACTTATGTGCGAAGCGTCTTTAGAGGATTAAAATATTTATGATAGGAAGTCTACAGATATCTACAGTACACTCAACGTATATGTAAGCAGTAAAAGCCGTATTACTGTGAGGATGAAAATATTTGGAAAATTATGGAAAATACCTAGAAACTCACAAGGAACCTCTATGATACAATATTGGATTTATTTGCTTGCTTAGTAAACACCAAAGAGTTAATTAAATGAAAACAATGTGCACGTTAGTAGGTCATCGGCTGCTTGCTTTGTGCACTCTATGAGTCACTGTTGGCTGAGTGTGGAGTGCAAATGCTTTGAACTTATGTAACGACTGGGTATCTTTTGAAACTGACGTCATGCACTGTGTATAACAAAAACACAATACCAAAAATAAAAAATCAATGTTCCTACACATACTTTACATGAAGTTTCTCTAGAAAACTACAGAATATTTAAACTTTCATTGATCTTTAAACGGAATCTTTTGTGTAATTATATAATGTAACAATATGCACTATGCTTTATATGTCTATGTTAAGAATAATAAATTGTCTCTGGCAATACCGCCAGCGCTCTCTTCCTTCTGTCAACCAACACGGGTCAATGCTCGGTCTCCTTATTTCTTTGTGAGTAAATATACTAATAAATACTTCTTCAAATAAGGCTCTCTTTTAATTTTGTCGACCTGTCCACGGACCTCAACAACCAACAGGTTAGGGCCCAGGACACGTGGACAAGAAAAGGTCGATAAAATACTACGCCGTGTCGGCGGCGTGGGTTCGCCATCTTGGAACAACACCCGGTAAAATACGTGAAATTGCATCACGGAGCTCGCTCAGAGTAAGTACGGTCGCATCTTTACACGTCACAATGACGGACAACGAAAAAGATGATTCCAAAATCAAACTACGGGGAGAAGAAAACTGGAGCATATGGAAGTTTCAAGTTACGCTTCAACTTAAATCCAAGGGCTTATATGACACCCTTATGAAGGAGGAAAAAGGGGCCGAGAAAGACGCCAAAACCATGGCGTTATTGGTAAATCGCATGACAGAGCATGTAATTCCGCACGTGTTATCGTGTGACAGTGCCAGCCAGATGTGGAGCAAATTATTATCCATATACGAACAAGACTCCAATGTAAGTATTCACTTACTATATCAGCAGTTTTATGCCATATCATATGAATCGAGCATCACAGATTTACTTACAAAAATTGAAAATCTTAAATCCAAAATTATTGCAAGAGGAGAGATGCTTTCTGATAAAATGATCATTACAAAGGTCTTGATGAGCCTGCCACAAGAATACAGACACTTCATTTCAGCGTGGGAGTCGCTTCCTGATGATAGACAGACTCTAAATGAGTTAAGCGCCCGGCTACATTTGGAAGAAACAAGGTCGAAGGAAAGCGAGGCCAGCGAGGCATTATTAGTCAAGAAAAAGCAACCTCACTCATCATTTAATAATAAATCTAGATTAAAATGTAAATTCTGCCAAAAATATAATCATACAATTGATAACTGCTGGTTTAAACAACGGAAAGATAAACAAAAGGCATACAAGGACAATACCAATGCATTCATATTATCTTCTGACGGGGAGACTGCGGTTGCAGCTGCATCTTCATCGGGATCTAGCGAGTGGATCTTAGACTCCGGCGCTAGTGAACATATGTGTTGTGATCGGTCTATGTTCTCAAAGTTAAGTGAAAGTTCTCAGCGTAAAGTGAAAATAGGTGACGGCACCTCTTTAGATGTGTTAGGGATCGGTACCATACAATGTGAAGCCTGGAACGGCACAAAGTGGATTGAAACAAAACTATCAGATGTGTTGTATGTTCCCTCATTAAAAGCAAATCTCTTTTCTGTTGGCAAATGTTTAGATAAAGGTTATTTCATGAAAAGTGATCAAAATTATTGTAAAATCTTAGATTCTGTTAATAGTGTACGAGCAATTGCTAAGAGGTTAGATACTAAATTGTATAAATTAATTTTTAAAATAGAACCACCTACTGCTAACTATGTCTCTAGTTTAACTGAGTGGCATGAAAAGTTTTGTCATCAAAATTATCATTATGTTAAAAAGTATCTTGATCTTCATAATATTAGGTATGAAAATTCTAAAGTGTATCCATGCAGGTCCTGTTTAGAAGGCAAACAGCACAGAGTAACCTACAGTAACAGTGAGTCAAGATCTTCAGTGCCAGGTGAGTTGATTCATGCTGACTTATGTGGTCCTTTGGAATCTAATTCTATTGGCGGTTCTAAATATTTCTTGTTGCTTAAGGATGACATGTCAGGTTATAGGTTTGTTTACTTTCTAAAACATAAATATGAAGTCAAAGAACATTTAAAAAATTGCATTAAATTAATTCAAAATCAGACAGGAAAGTCGATGAAATATTTGAGAACTGATAACGGTTTAGAGTTTTGTAACATTGATATAAAAACCATTTTAGACAATTTCGGAATTTGCCACCAGAGAACTGTCGCTTACACTCCTCAACAGAACGGCCGTGCAGAACGCGAGAACCGAACTATCATGGAAGCTGCAAGAACATTAATAACAAGTACAGGTATGTCTAAACGTTTTTGGGCTGAAGCTGCCAACACAGTTGTATTCACTTTAAATAGGTGTGGATCCAGTCCAGTAAAGAATAAAACACCCTACGAGGTATGGTTTAATAAATCTTTTGATATTAACTTTCTCAAGAAGTTTGGTATGCAGTGTTCTGTACATATTCCTAAAGAAAAGCGAAGAAAACTGGATGGAAAAACCAAATTTGGGATGTTTGTAGGTTATGATACCAATGTCAAAGGCTATAGAGTATATTTCTCTAATACTGATAAAATTGAGACGGTGAGGGATGTCATCTTTCTACCGGAAAGTGGAACAACTCCACTGGAAAATCAGGTAAGTAATAGCCATCATGACTCTGATATATCTTCCAGTAGTGAAGAGTCCGAAGAGGAAAGTCAGAGCAGTAAACACTCTCCGGAGGTAAAACACTCCCAGATAGATAAAATCACTACAGATAATACTGGTGAGGTTAAAACTGGTGCATCATCAGGTACAATTTCAGGTTCACGACAAGCAGGTGCTATCATCTTGCGTGATCGTGATAAAATCAGCAACCCAAAGAGGTATGAAACTGAATTTCTAAGCTATGCTTATATGACAGAGTTGGAAAATGAACCTCAGTCCTACCAAGAGGCTATGGAGTCCAACGAGTCAGCTAAGTGGAAAGAAGCAGTTCAAACTGAGCTTAAAGCTTTGGAAGAAAACCAGACTTGGGATTTAGCAACGGTAACACCGGAAGAAAATATTATAGACACCAAATGGGTATTTAAAAGAAAGAAAAATGGTGAAGGTAAAGTACAAGTGTATAAAGCTCGCTTGGTTGCTCGTGGTTTCCAGCAGACAGGTATATCATATGATGAAGTTTACTCACCTGTCACCAGCTTAGCTACGGTAAGAATCTTAATTTCTATAGCTGCCTATTATGACTGGAATATCTATCAATATGATATATGTAGTGCTTTTCTACATAGTTCTATTAATGAGGATATCTATATATACTTACCAGAGGGTCATAGTCAGTCAGGTAAAGTAGGAAAACTTAAGAAAGCTATTTATGGGTTAAAGAAAGCACCTAGATACTGGTATGATACTTTCTGTAATTTCATGATTAGTCAGGATTTCAAAAGGTCTAAAACTGATATGTGTTTGTACTTTAAAATAACTGAAAATGCAAAAACATTTGTCATACAGTATGTAGATGATATTCTGATCATAAGTTCTCATGAATCTATTGTTGAGTATTTAAAACAACAAATGAGTAAAACTTTTAAAATTAAAGACTTAGGTCTTGCTTCATATTACCTAGGCATTCGAATTATGCAAAATAATGACTTTATTTCTTTAGATCAGTGTGAATACTTGAAAAGTATACTGCAGTTATTTAACATGTCAGATTGCAAAGGTGTGACTATACCTTTAGAACCAAATTTCAACAGTTCATTCTTATTAAGAGAAAGTTCTGAAAATCAAGAAATAGAAAATAGATGTAGAAAATTAATAGGTTGCATTATGTATGCTATGCTAGGTACTAGACCTGACTTGTCAATATCCATAAGTATACTAAGTAGATTTCAAAACTGTGCTAGTACAGACCTATGGAAACACTTAAAACATATACTAAGGTATTTAAGAGCTACTTTAGATATAAAATTAGTATATAAGAAAAATTTAAATAATATTAATTGTGAAAATCCTTTGAAAGCCTATGTGGATGCTGATTGGGGAGGTGACACAGTTAGTAGAAAGTCAACCTCAGGTTATTGTTTAATGGTTTTTAATAACCTAGTACTGTGGTGTAGCAGAAAACAAACATGTGTCTCTCTCTCTTCCACTGAGGCTGAATATATAGCACTGAGTCAGTGTGTAGCCGAAGCATGTTGGTTAAGAAATTTGTTTTCAGAGTTATCTTTGTTATCCAATTGTGAACTTTGTGTATTAATTTTGGAAGACAATAGGTCTGCAATCTGTGCTGCTAACAACAGTGGCATATCAAAACGTTTAAAGCATATTGATATAAAATATCATTTTGTACAAGATAAGTTATCTCAAAATTTAATATTATTAAACTATATAAAAAGTGATGAACAAATTGCAGATCTGTTGACAAAGCCTTTGCCTAAGCCTAAATTTGAGAAATTTAAAAATTGTGTCTGCTTAATTTAGTTTTATTTTTTAAGATTTTGTAGTAGTACCCGAGCAAGTCTGAATAAGTTTTATTTAGAAAAAAATTGTTTTTTATTATATAAATTGTTCCATTAAGGGGGGGTGTAATTATATAATGTAACAATATGCACTATGCTTTATATGTCTATGTTAAGAATAATAAATTGTCTCTGGCAATACCGCCAGCGCTCTCTTCCTTCTGTCAACCAACACGGGTCAATGCTCGGTCTCCTTATTTCTTTGTGAGTAAATATACTAATAAATACTTCTTCAAATAAGGCTCTCTTTTAATTTTGTCGACCTGTCCACGGACCTCAACAACCAACATTTTGGAAGCATATGAATTCAATCCCTACAAACGATCGATATTTGATCTATCGGTTCATAAAACAAACTTACTACTTATAGGGTTTCTAACAGTCGTTTTAGAGAAATAAAGAAAGAAAACATTTATAGACTACTAGATGGTGCCCGCGACTTCGCCCGCGTGGATAAAGTTTTTTCCCGCGGGATCTCCGGGGATTAATTTTCAAGGATAAAAGCCTAACCTTTCCAGGATATAAAAAAGGTTCCATTATATGTCCTTTCCAATGATACAACCTATCTTTATACCAAATTTCATTCAAATCGGTTGAAAAGATGGGCCGTTAAAGCGTAGCAGACAGACAGACGGACACACAGACAAACAGAGTTTTAAAAACTAAAGCAGTTTAAGCGGACTAAACTTATTTGATTCACACTAAACAATGGAATCAGAAGCAATGCAATATGTGTAAATTTCATTTACATTTTCCACAAATTATTTAAAACTTTCTATCGCTCTACCGAACGCTAGAGGTAAGTAAAACTACAAAGCTTAATTATTATAATTTATTTGCACCAATTAGTACAAGTAAAGACTATGTGCTTGCTGCCTGCCCTGCGGTTATACCAAAGGCGAAACAGGCGACATGGCGAAACTATAAGGGTTCTTTATTCACCACGGAACCCTAAAAAACCTTTGACTGGGATCTCATGGTAAGTAATGAACACACAAGACCGTTTACGACAACTTAAATCCTAACCCACGTAACACCCCAATTACTTAATCGCTTGTCTTTGCCGGTAAAGTAGTCGAAGCCTCTGCCTATACCAGATCAGAGCCAATAGAGATTTTTTGTATTCTACGACAAGTTAGCTCTCGAGTGCGATCTCATGTACCTAATGATAAGTGATAGTGCAATTTTAATTTTCCCCAGCCGTTAATTGAATCCCGATTCTTCCTTTGACTGGTGCAGTTACCACTGCGCCGTCTTTGTTAAGCTGTCTGATCAGATAATTATTTTTATAATTTACTTAGTTGAAATGAAATCGGGTAGATTTTCAAATCAAATTCCCTTACATAAAATAACTGAAAATATTTGTAAGTAACTCCCACGAGAAATATTCTGCTGTAACGACACATTTTCGAGTTTTATCTGAAGTAAAAAAAGATAACGTCACTGTAGCAAACTAAAAATAAAATACTTGAAATAGTATATCCATATAAAGCAATTTAGAAACGTTTTAAAGAAAAATGACTGCGCATAAACGTTCTGTTTTCTACAACAATTAAAATGCTAGATTATAATCGTCGACGGAACTTTTCACCTAATTACTTAGGCTGTATTAATATAGGGAAAGCAGCATAAAAATAGGTCATATATTGGCGAAAGAAAGAGACGAAAAATAGTGCAACAAATTCTGGTATTGCTTTGTCCCTGTCTAGCGCCGGAAATCAATAATAGCAACTGGCCACGTGGAGTCAGGAAGCGAAGCCCGTTCCATTTACACTAGCCGAACGTCGCCAACGGACCACTTTGACAACGTTCCATTATTCTGAAATTGAATTTGAACGTCTTGCTTTCTGCTTCAATTGGCTCGAGGTGAATCGAGATTCGGTTCATAAATCGAATGGATCATTTTCCGCCCAGCGCAATAAACTGCATAAAATGTAAAAAGACTTCAGTCGTTTTAAAATTTTTATTATCATTTTACTGAATAAAAAACCTAATGTTACTACCTTTATTGATCTATTTTTATGTAAGTATTGTGATTTTAATTGAGTTTGATCAATATAATAATATAACAATAGTTGAAAAATAAATATTCAATAATATACTTTAGATTTAATTGGATAAGTGTAACCTATGAAAAATACTAACATTTATACTTAATAATTTTTTATTTGCATTATCACGATGATTAAATTTGCTACAAGTAGCGCCACCTGCTTTAAACACAAAGTAAACTTTCCGCTTTCAGGGTTCACAGAAAATGCTGAAACTTGTTTTCATGCTTGTTCCCAGATTCACATCGAGGTTGCACTTTCGTAAAAGCGCCATCGCTTTAGTGAAACCTTCGAAGGAAAAGTGTTGACAGATGGCGCTGAGATACACTAGTTCCAGTTTTCATCGCAAAAGGATACTGGCGCTTGGGTTCTCGTTCAAGTTGTGTTATCCGAGTAGCAATTTTCAGATTCAGAACGTAATGTCACTGTAACGTCACAGAGGGCGTGGAAATATAAGTTTAAGTTTCGAATTTCAAACTAACTTTTTGATTGGAAAGTTTTTTGTGTTTACTACTTTAATAACACAGAATACATTACCCCTGAGAGGTATTTGTAAGTAATATAAAAAACAAATAGTATGAGAACTGATACTAACTTTAATTTAAAAGCAATACTTATTTTTATTTGTTTTAACGCAATAAAAATACTAACTATGCTACTAATTCAATTTAATTGAACACTGAAGTAATGCAATCATAGAATTAGGATTATTGAATGAAATTCATAGGTAGTCCTAGTGAATGTCAATAATTATTGACTGATATCATAAGTTAAAATTTTTACTATAATGTGTCGCAGCGGTGTTTTAGGGGAATATTAGCGCCATAGGTAAATTATTATTATTATATTATGTCAATTTCAGTAATAAAATAAAAAATTATACGGAATTTAATATCGTGTATACCTTAGCGACGATGGCCGAAAGCAAAGAAGGTAACTGGCCATACTATATTATCCAGGTGAGGAGAATTCAGTTTTTAGTCCAGTTTTTAGTCCTTACTAACGTAATGACGCGACGTCGCGGGTGAAGTTACAGCAGTACCTAGGCACAGATAATTTTGGAGTTTTAGTGGGTAGAAATCCCACATAACCCGATCTCCCCCCTGGAGATTGGGTACCTCAATGGAGAATTCCCCTCCGTCAACAAAAAAAAAAGATACCTACACATCATTGCAATCTCTAAAGGTCTAGCCCCCACTACAGATGCTCGGCGAGCTGGGCCCACAAGCGCGCACGTCTTATGGCCGGAGACAGCGAGCGTGGCGACGCCGGCAGAGACATCCGCAATGTCTATTCTGATTCTACCAAGATAGGAGTTTGTTCATGGTTAGTCAGTAGTCGTGACCTCACATAATGTCTCCGAGCTTGAGGCGCGTGTGTATAAGCGCGCACGTCTCGTGGTGGGAGACGGCGTGAGCGGCGTGGCAGAGACATGGATACGCAATGTCTATTCTGATTCTACTACGTTATGAGTTTGTTCATAGTTAGTCAGTAGTCGTGAACTCACATAATGTCTCCGAGCTTGAGGCTCGTATGTATAAGCGCGCACGTTTTGTGCTCGGAGATGGCGAGCGCAGCGCAGCGACGGCGCTGCGGGCGCGGCGACGCCGGACGCAATGTCTATTCAGAATCTACTACGTTATGAGTTTGTTCATGGTTAGTCAGTAGTCGAAAACTCACATAATGTCTCTGAGCTTGAGGTGCGTATGTATAAGGCTGCGCACGTCTTATGGCCGGAGACAGCGAGCGTGGTGACACCGGCAGTGACATCCTCTACGTCTATTCTTATTCTACTATGATAAGAGTTTGTTCATGGTTAGTCAGTAGTCGTGAACTCACATAATGTCTCCGAGCTTGAGGCGCGTGTGTATAAGCGCGCACGTCTTGTGGTCGGAGGCGGCGAGCGCGGCGCGGCGGCGGCGCTGCGGGCGCGGCGACGCCGGCGGGGACTCGCGGCGCGCGTGCACGCCCGGCGAGCTGCCCCGCCGCCGCACCGACGCGTGCCGCCCTCCCACGCCGCCCAGCATCCTGGAAAACAACAAACACTTTAATATTGTAGTGGTCTTCGCAGTCCGCACATAATCTAATAGATGGTGCCTACTAGTAGCGCACAAAGAACACGAAGAGCCTAAATCGCGATTACGAAGTTTTCTCTGAATTACGCTATATATACGACTTCCAAAGACCAATGGTCGGACCAGTGGTCCCTGAGCACAATACCCGCTCGGTGGATGATCATCGTATTGTTACGGTCGAGCCATATCACCTGATCCCGTACATTATCAACATATAAGTAGGTTGCCCTCAACTAAAACCTGGCGTCCCTCGTTCGCAGGCCCAGGTTTAGCATTGAAACACTTAAAATACTGAATCATGGAAGAGGGGACTAGGGGAGGCCTTTGCCCGGACGGGATAAATTACAGAACCATCTCACTATTTCAGGCTTAGAATAAAAATAAAAACCACGCGTCCTATATGAGTAACTGAAATCTAGAAAAGGGGAAAAATAGAAATTATTTAAACAATAAATAACAATTTTTTTTCGGAGTGTTTATCAACGTTAAACACTGATTTTTAACTTTTATTAACAACTTTTATTATTTTAATTCTTCTTGGTCATTTTATTTTATTTTCTATTTGATAATGTTATAATTGCTGCAATATTATTTATTAGTTAAACTGAATTTCGCATGAGGAGAAGGGATGAGTGGTATTGAATATCTACCCACGATGAAAACGTGCCCTATCTCAAGTTAGGAGCATTTATTGTCCAACATTTCTGTTCATTTATCCTTAGAAGAGCTTCTTAAGTTGGAAAAGGCTTAGGCTGTGGTAGCTGGTTGCAAGTGATAGCTATTGTAGCAAATTACAATGCTCTTTATTGTTGTTTGTTTCCTCAAAACGAACATTTGACTATTATACATTTGATATTTATGAACATTTAACTAATATATTTAAAACTTATTAGTATGGATATAAGTGAGCAACGGCACGCTCTAGCTTCGCAATGTAAATTATATTATTAATCTATACTCTACTAGATGATTCCCGCGACTTCGTCCGCATGGATTAAGATTTAATTCCCGCGGGAGCTCTTAAATTTTCCGGGATAAAAGCCTATGTCCTTCCCCGGGACACAATCTACCCCTGTACCAAATTTCATCAAAATCGGTTGAAAAGATGGGCCGGGAAAGCGTAGCAGACAGACAGACAGACAGACAGACAGACAGACAGACAGACACACTTGAACTTTCACTTTCACTTGACTTGGTGAAAGTTTGGATGGATGGATGCATAGATGAATGGATGTATGGATGGATGGATGTTTGTTACTCAATTACGCCAGAACGGCTGAACGGATCTGGATGAAATTTGGCACAGAGATAGATTATAGTCTGGAATAGCACATAGGCTATCCCGAAAATTAAAGAGTTCCCGCGGGAATCAAAAAACCTTAATCCACGCGTACGAAGTCGCGGGCATCATTTAGTATTTTAGTAAAATAAAGACTTTTGATCGACGTGTATAAATAGTAGATTTTTTAGAATTTTAAAGTCATCTTAGGCCTTAATGATTTTCTTGATTGGCATTTACTGCTATACCCGTCTATAATATAATATGACTACCACAATTTTTTATTAAATTCTCGTAGTAAGAACGTGGTAGCACTAGGACGCCTTGTATGATTAGATAGGATATAAGTATGAGCGTAGGTAGGTATAACTATTTTGCTAAATGTAATAATTTTAAATTAAAACGGAAATAAATCGAGGAAAGAACGTACAATTTTGGCATGAAAGTAATGAGATATAACCAATATAACTTTAGACATTCAGGATGTCTCCTTTCCAAACGCTTCAAAGTGAGGATGAATTTAAGTTGGATACCTACGTGTAGTATACGTCAATTCATAGCGGGCTTGCATTTCCTGGAATGTAGAATTCCTAGCTGGGACTTGGGCGGATAGAATGCGTGCCGGTACAGACGAGTTACGGAAGCTGCAGTAAAACAGGACGACAGCAGCACATGCTTTTGCGATTTAATATTTATAACGAAACTAGCTGATCCCCGCGACTTCGTCCGCGTGGATTGTGGTTTTTATGATTTATCTATAATTTTCAGGAGTAAAATGTAGCATATGTGTTATTCTAGATTGTAATCTATCTCTTTGCCAAATTTCATCCAGATCCGTTCAGCCGTTCTGGCGTGATTGTGTAACAAACATCCATCCATCCATCCAAACTTTCACATTTATATTATTGATATAAATATAGCTAAAACGCCCGCATCATAAAGAAACAAGATTCGTCTAGTCGCGGTAGTCTGTGCAACTCCATAATATAAAAGTGCGCGTAAGGATTTTTTGACAACCAAACAAAAACCTTTTGTCCGTAGGATGACAGAAAACACAGTGTATCAGGTTGCAGTACATTCAATGACGCTATCCATAGTGGCGAATGTACGAGTAAGTACTTCTCTGTTTTATAATATTCCCTGTACTTTCTATTGCGGTGGAAACCTGTCCATTGCCGTCACGCGTTACGTTGGTCACAGCCTTTAGTCCAATATATTTGAAACCCGGGAATATAAATATAAACGTGGAAAGTTGAAGAGAGTAATCCCATGGTGTTTATAACGAACGCGCTTTCAAAGAGAAACGAGTATCTATTCATACGAGTATTATGTATCAACGGACGTCTGTAGAGATACTTAATTTTTTTTTTTTTTTTTTAAAATAAATATGATTTTACATATTTAACAGGTTTCCTCCGATATTCGTCAGAGACCTTTTTTACGTTTGCTCTTAACGTCTGATTTTATTATTTTTTAGTTTAAATGTGCTAGTTTTAAATATCATTTTAGCTTGATCAAAGAGTGAGCTCGTTTTATTTAAATACTTTATTGTTATTTTGATATATTATATTTGATTACTTTTATTTTAAAACATCTGATTTTATTATGTTAAATTTTTAAAAAGTGTTAATTTTTAATATTATTTTGGTTTAAGTCAAGAATGAGCCTGTTTTATTTAATTACCTTGTCGTATTATTTTAATATATTATGTTTAATTGCTTTTATTTTAAAACGTTTGATTTTATTATTTTAAATTTTTAAATATGTTAAATTTTAATATTATTTTGGTATTAGTCAAGAGTGAGCCTTTCAAATACCTTGTCATTTTATTCTGCTTTATTATATTTAGTTACTAACGTCTGATTTTATTATTTTAAGTTATGAATATGTTGACTTTAATACTATTTTGGCTTAAATCATGAGTGAGCCCGCTTTATTTAAATACCTTGCCATATTTTTATAATATGAACTATATTTCAATCTTTACCGCCCACTCATGATTTACGTCTTATTTTTTATAATTACAATGTTAATTATTTTAGTACAATTTTTAATATGTATATTTCATTATTTGCTTTCAGGTACCGTCTCACGTAGATTTCAATTACATCCTCACGTCGATATACAACTCTGTATCATACTAACATCGCCATATATCGCACATTTAGATGTTGTCACCTGTACTTTCGTTTGACCGACTTAACAGTACGCCACCCTCAACCTGGCCAGAGCGTCCCACTTTTTCCGGATCGGACAGCTTTCGTCGAAGCTGTTATGGTCCGTCCGGTCCAGTCGGGCGCTCTGGCAGTTGCAGCATGTGGGTCTGTCCCCAGCCTGCCACGCCGGACACGCACTGCGCAAATGTGAGCCTGCGCAGTGGCTGCAGGTGTCTACGGACTCCTGACATGTCTTACGACCATGTCCGTATCCGAGACACCTGGAGCACGTCACCAGCGGGGACTGGTCTGCGACCCCCACACGCTGGAGGTCGATGTGGACCTTGCCCACGTCTATGAGTCGTTTCCATACTGGCGGCGACACCTGCAGGACCACGTGGCACTCGAGTGGGTTCCTCGCCTTTCTTCGGAATCTCACACTCGCCCTGTAGTCCACCTCAGGTATCGCCCCCAGCATGTGCTCGTTTTGGCTCTTGAGGGCCCCCAGAATTTCCTCATCCTTGTTATTGTTCAGGACCCCATACATAATAACAAGGGGGTCCCTGTTTGCCTTTTCCTCGAAAAGGAGTGTTGGGCTGTCAGATTTTAATCTTTCTGCCACTTTTGCCAGTTCGTCGCGAGTCTGGCAGCCCAACACTACCTTTTGGTCCCTAGCCTTCCTCAGCCTCTCCACCCGTATGCCCGATGTCCTCGCGTTGACTGCGGTGCGGATTTTGTTTAAAACGTCCTCGCTTGTGTCATGGGCGTCAACCGATGACACGAGCAACGAGTGGACAGGCAGAGGCTGAGATTTTGGCTTTAACGGCTCCTCGGTTCTTCTGGCCGCAGCCATCGCCGCATACGAGATGCCGTCTTGGACTCTATTGCTGTTGAGTTCCTCTTTTAATAGTGTGATTTCGTTTTTTACGGCATCCATACTCGACGTGGCCGCGGCCACAAGCTCCTTATGCTGCTCAGCGCTTCCGCAGCTCTGTCCGCTTTTTAGGGGCCTCGGAATCTGCTTGATGTCCGCAGATAGAGCGGTGGTATGTTTCTTGCACTCTGTTAGTACGTCCTTGTGCTCTTTGATGTTTTTGATGAGCTCTTTCATCAACTCCACCTGCGGTGCCTCGCTCACTTCCCTATCCACGGCCCGTTTGTCGTTTACCTGCGCGTTCTTCAGGGGATAGCTTATAGGTTGTTCCTTTGTCCCGGCCGCTTCAATAACCAGCCTGTAGAGCCTTTCCACCGCTTGCGTGACTCCAGATTTTATATCCGCTCTCAGGTTGCGTGACTCGCCAAGCAAGGTCTTTGCCCTTATCAGGCAGGCCTTTGCCTCAGCTGGTCTGCTGCCGTATTTAGGCTTCGGCGGTGGAGTTCTCGCCAGCTCATATGAGGCCCTACGAGCTGCTACCGGAACCTCTTGCGAGGGCTGCGTCCTATCTTTAGGGGGAGCGGCGGGTTTTTGGGGGGACACTGCCTTCGGTTTCATCTTAGGAGGGGTTTCAGGAGCTGCTTTAGGAAGCACATAGGTCACATCACTTGAGGGTTTTGAGAGGTCAGCCAAGCTATCGGGGATTTTCTTCGTCGGTGACATAGCTGATTCCGACATATTATCCGGAGATTGCGATCGGCTCAAAGCCTTTTTCGGGGTTCTGAACATAACAAAGCTGCCACACCAGAGTTGCCAGCCCCTATCCAAGTGATACAACTATTCTAGTTCAATAGTTGCAACACTATGGATCCACGCTACAGCCTCTGGTAGCGCAACAGTGTTTTAATATATTTATGCCAATATTTATTTACCGACAAAGTAATGAAGCACACTCGACAGTAAACAAAAACCTAACCCAATTAATTAAGGGGTGTATAGTGCCACCGTATATAATAATAATACTTAACCAACCTAACCTAAGCTGTTAGCTTGGGAGTGTATATGGCTCCCAAGGTCAAAAATTTCAGTCTAATAAGTGGTGGGGAGGTGTGACGATACTTAATTCGAGATCCTTAATTAAGTAGAGGTCTTTAACAATAATTGCTACCCGCTGATATTTATTTTTCTGCATGACTAACCGATTGGCCTAGACGAAAGCAACTCCGACTTTTTGTCGGCCAGCAATTTTTTTTGTTCGTAATTGATTTTTGCACTTAGATACTCAGAAATCTGCTCGTAACATAACTAGATCAAAGCACAAGCGTCTCGTCTATACCCTCGATACATATTACAGATTTAATGCAATTAATATACTTAAAGCGCCTTCTGATAAATAATATGATTGACGACCTCCGTGGCGCAATGTTCAGCGCTGTTGTCTTAACGTGCGGAGGTCCCTGGTTCGATTTCCGGCAGGGTCAATTTGGGAATTTATAATTTCTGAATTTTCCCTGGTCTGGCCTGGTGGGAGGCTTCGGCCGTGGCTAGTTACCACCCTACAGTCAAAGACTTGCCGCCAAGCGATTTAGCGTTCCGGTACGACGCCGTGTAGAAACCCATTACGGGTATGGGTTTAATATAACTGCCATTCCCCTAACAGGTTAGCCCGCTACCATCTTAGACTGCATCATCACTTACCATCAGGTGAGATTGCAGTCAAGGGCTAGCTTGTAGTTGTAAAAAAAGCAACAGTGTGGCATCGGCTTGAAATTGATCGTAAATGACTTTAATATATTGATAGACCACAGTTTCCGTAGAGAAAGCGCGATCACCGGTAATTCATTTAATTACCAGCCTCTCTCGTGATGCTTACCTATATCAAAAGTAAATTATTTCTAACTGATTATTAAATAGAGGGTCTTCCAAAAGACCTAAAATTCACATCCTGGGTTAGTTTTAAGTTTGATAACCATTTTAAAATACAGAGTAAAGAAAAAAAGCGCGTTGAAATTTGATGACGTCACACTCACAACTGTGAATTTCATACAACTTTCATACTAGCAGTGCGTTTTCAAGTTTGATAAAGTGTTTCTGAATTGATTGAGTTGTCATCATCCCTATTAGTGGTGTAACGAAGCTTTGCGTCCGACTAAAAAATAAAGAAACATCCGACTCGACTCCTTTCTATCTACTTACGCTTAAGTACCCCTAGGTACACTTAGCGGTAAACGTGGTGCGTTCCGTGGTTTGATCGGAGGTTTTTAAGCCATGAATACCACCTGTGTGATTTTTTTTTAAACCGGTCAAGTGCGAGTCAGACTCGTGCACAAAGCGTTCCGTACCACCACACAATATAAAATATTTTAGTAAATAATAAGAAATATGTCATAACAACACGTAATCATCTGTGAAACCATACATCGTTGTACATACCTATGAGCCTTGAAAACACTACGCTCCTTTTTTTGGGCAGTCGTGTAAAAAATATTGTTCTTTTAATATTAACACTTTGCATCACCTATATTTATAAATTAAAATTACCGCTGAACTTGTATTGTAGTAATAATGTTGGTAGGTACCTATATTAAATCCATAAGGCTGGGAGTTCAATTCAAAGGTCACAATATTATAGTAGCACAATAACATTACTGGAAAGGCACTTCACCTCTAGTTCAAATATTCAAAACTTTGGAGTAGTACCTACCGCACGTAACATAAGGTATTATAGCTTCACAACATAATAGCTTAAGGGCGGAACTACACTGTGTACCTACAGGACAAGAGAAAACGTCAGTCCGAAACTTTGGCAACAGACCTGCAGGGCGATTGTCTAAAACTGGCAGCTACAATGTAACGATCGCAATCACCTGTGATTGGTTAGCGTTCTTCCACTATTGGCCAAAATCCTTTGACGCAGCAAAAAATACCATAAATTCAGCCAATCAAAACAAGTGAGACTGTAACAATGATTGATGCAGGTTTTACATAATCGCCCTGCTGCGCCACACGACCGGACATTATATCCCATACAACGAGGGCATTTTGCGTGGACGTTTTCTCACTACTGTCCGTAGTGTGTTTTTACCCTTATACGAGAAACTTATTCGCAACCAATTATGAGTCCCCTAGACTTCTGCGAGTTTGTTTGGCATCCATCGTACAAATTGTGCGACCAACTTTTAGATTCATTATAAAGTGTTGTCTCCCGTAAAGTTTATATTAAATTATTTCAAGAAAATCCATATTTCACTGGGTTTTTTCCACTGAATTTTGAAAGACAGATTTATTGAAAATAATAATTGTTTCGCGGCTCATAATTTGGATATAAAAGTTTTATTGCTAAAAAGAGTTTTCTATTTTACTCGTAGATACTTATCTAAAACTATTAAGTAGGTACTTTGCAAAAACTTGATGAAAAAAACTTTTTTATTCACACAAATTGATGATTCACACAATCATTACATCATAATAAATACATCACCCCATCTATTTGTTTATCAACTTGCAGTAGGTACTTACACCATTATTATATATGTGTATCTACTGTATTATTATTATAATGTGGAAACTAGACCACACAATATGCTCAAGCGTATTCAGAGCCGACTGTATCACAAAGGTCTAACTACACTACAGAGGCGCGGCGCGGCGTGGCACGTAGCGGTACGTAGCAACAAGTATCATTTGTATGAGGTTGTATGGAGCTGCGCCCACTGCAGACGCGACACACAAGCGACGCGGCACGGAGATGCACTACGCGACGCGGTTCGGTACAAACTCGTACAAATAATATTAGCCGATGCGTTCCGCGCCGCTCCGTCTTCCGTGCATCTCAAGTGAAGCTAGACCTTTAATTACCATTACAGGGAAAGGGGTGGACCAAAATCGAGATGGTACGCACCAATGCTTTGACAAGGGTCAAATAACTTTATTGCGATTTCAACTCACGTACGCGTTCCGGCCGTGCGTAGGCGGGTAAATATGTCTTACTGATTTTTTGAGATAAGTTTTGACTTTTTGCACGGGTCATTAGGGATTTGCGTAATTGGATTTACCGTCTCCACATTTCTTAAGTGTTGGGCGTTATTATGTAGGTGAGACGTTAAACCAAGAAAGCTTGAAGAAAGTTGAGTCATAATATATTCATAGCCATATATAAACTTATGCAGTAACTATCAGTGGCCATTAAAAAAGCAGTGATAGGCTAGACTCTAGTGGGTAAGACACACGACTCACCTCCAACTTTTTGAAGTCAAATATGCGGTTTATGAAGTACTAGCTGATGCCCGCGACTTCGTCCGCGTGGATTAAGGTTTTTCGGTTCCCGCGGGAACTCTTTAATTTTCCGGGATAAAAAGTAGCCTATGTGTTATTCCAGACTATAATCTATCTCTGTGCCAAATTTCATCCAGATCCGTTCAGCCGTTGGGGCGTGATTGAGTAACAAACATCCATACATCCATACATCCATCCAAACTTTCACATTTATAATATTTACTAGCTGATGCCCGCGACTTCGTCCGCGTGGATTGAGGTTTTTCGGTTCCCGCGGGAACTCTTTAATTTTCCGGGATAAAAAGTAGCCTATGTGTTATTCCAGACTATAATCTATCTCTGTGCCAAATTTCATCCAGATCCGTTCAGCCGTTGGGGCGTGATTGAGTAACAAACATCCATACATCCATACATCCATACATCCATCCAAACTTTCACATTTATAATATTTATTTGATTACACTTGCTTCAAACGGTAAAGGAAAACATCTTGAGGAGACCTGCAACCGTTTATGATAACTTGGTGACAACGCACTGTCGGGCGGATTTTACTCAACAAACACAGCTGTCGCTAAAATAACATACGAGTACCTACCTACATAGTGGTGGATGGTGGATAGATAAATAGATAGATAAATACTTTATTGCCACACAAAACATTAAGTAAAAATGAATAAAAAAGTGACCAAGCAAAAATAAATAAGTGCGCAAAAGCGGTCTTATCACTAAAAATCGTTTAAAAAAAACCATTTTTAAAATCGATTTTTCAATCATTTGCAAAGTGGCGTGGGGTTCCACCCTCATTTATTTAAATCTTATTAGAATTTAGATGTTGCTAGATACTGCGCCCCACATGGATTTCAATTTTTGAAAATCCTGCGGCACCCTTTGATTTACCGAGCCTGAGGTCCTTGCCAAAATCTGTTGAGCACTGTTACACACTTTTCTTAGTTTTTTTTTTTATTTTTTTTAATTTTAATTATCAACGTACAAATTTACAAAAACACACATATTTTAGAATACATTGAAAAAACCACAGAGGTTTGCCCTCAATGTATAAGCGTCTGCGCTTTGAGGTAAATACAAGCTTCTTAGATTAAAATTAATACATTAACTAAATTAAAAAAAACAAATAAATTAAAAATAGTAACAAATCCCACAATATAAATAATGAAACTAAAGATAACATAAAATGCTGGTTCATATTACGTTGCCCAAGAAATATTCCTTGAGCTTCCGCTTCACATTCGCACGCGTCACTCCACTCGGCAGAGCGGGTGACAACCACAGACTACAGTGGTGACAACTGATTGATAAGTCATGGATTAATAGGCCGTAGTTCTTTCCCCGTACGCATTAAAGTTAAAACTTTGTGCATAAAATAACTGCAAAGCTAAAGACGTTCTTCTTCTTTTCTTGGTTTTTGGCTTTTATTAGTGCCAAAACAGCACAATGCTAAAGACGTTGATAACATAGACATAGAATTTTTTCGCTACGATGCTTGATAATAATTCCAAATGTCAGCTAATCAGAGTTGATTGCGACCGTCACACTGGAGCTGTAAAACAGCGGCGGTGATGAACGAGTAATTATCCCAAATGTGATAGAGTTATTTAGTACTGAAAGTTAAAATGGTACAATACGAAGAAACATAAAATATTATGACCGCTACAGAACTATTTCACAGACCACCTGTTTGCGAACCGGCTGTGATTCAGACCGCGTGCATATTTGACTCACTCTGATGAAAATACGTCGAGGAAAATATTTAAAAGTAAGATTTTTCAGATAATCTATACTTCTAAATGTGAAAGTTTGGATGGATGGATGTTTGTTACTCAATCACACCGTAACGGCTGAATGGATCTGAATAAAATTTGGCACAGTAATGAGTTAAAGTCTGGAATAACTCATAGGCTACTTATAACCCCAGAAAATTATTTAGTTCCCGCGCGAACCAAAAAACCTCAATCCACGTGGACGAAGTCGCGGGCATCAGCTAGTATGTTATGTTTAAAACACGACGCAACGGAGACGATATAAGTGTTTAGGGTTTTAAGCTTATGTGTTTTTTATGACTTTGCATTTTTCTGCAAGCACTATTACCTACTACGGGGCTGATTCTGCGGTTGTTCGCATTACCTATAATAATATAGGTGACATCCCCAAATATCTTTTTTCTCCATGTTTTATAGTCACAGGTGAAGCTGAGGCATACTTATGGTTTTCAACTTAAGTTTTTAGTTCTTTAATCTATAACATAGTTCGACGGTGAAAATAATCATTTTGCGAATGATCAGAAATGGTCAGTAGTGACTGCCGAACGAAGATTAAACCCTGGGACTTTATAAGTTAACCTGTGATAACTGCGTGTAATCTGCCAAAAATTTTGTGAAGTTGTACCTATAAGTTAAGTATATTAAATAACATGTTATCAGGCCTTTGAGGTGAAATTCAACAGTCAGCAATTTCAAGCAGTGACTTAAACAAAGTAGCCCCTTCTAATCTACTCTGTAAATTTTCGCCGACTTTTATCTTTATAGCTTCTGTCTTAATTACCTAACTTAAGTCACGGATAAGCTGGCGTTAATAAATCACTGTGTTTGTCAGCCAAGTTATCTGAGTTTTTAATGAAGTTGATGACTAAGTAGTCATTGAATCTGGGTGCACTCACAAACTATCGCCTGAGCAGAACTAACAGAATAAATCTCCTTAATTACAAATATTTACGCACTTTTTTTGACCTGGTATTTTCACGAACAAGTGCTCATCCTATAATTTAATAATCAAAAGTAACGTCGTTACTCATTACAGGTATTTTACCCACCTGACTTAAAATAAAAATGAATCTATGTATAAGCAAAAAATCCATATCAAGGCGAAAGTGTGTATGCCTATCTGATTGTCAGCTACGTTTTCAGGAACTTAAAAAATTGATACAGTGATGGGCTAATAGGTTGCCAGTTGCAAAGCAAGCAAATGCAAGGACACAGCCTTGCATTTGCTTGCTTGTGGAAAAATCCCACAAGTAAGTAAGTAAGTAAAAACACTTTATTACACACAAACAAATAACAAAACAGAGGTAAAACTAATCGCGACAGAATTTACAACTTGTTACGGTGTAAAGGCGGCCTTATCACTATGGGTGATCTCTTCCAGACAACCTTTCTAAGAAAGGAGATTGGTTGCATGATAACAGGGCGGTGCACACGTGTAAATTTCTAAAAGAAAAATTATAACAACCTACTTCCTACTTAACTATTACAACTAACTATTACAATATAATAAACTTTCTTACATACTATAATTACATACTGTTACGAGTACACACGAGATTAAAATCTAGGTGGATTTTTCGACACGCGGGCAAAATTGCGAGCATCGTCCGTATTTTATTTTAAGTATAGGCATTTGAAGTAGGTACCATAATATCATTGGAACTTTTACTTGAAAAATTGTCGTTAAATGTAACAATAAATATTATTGTTATCATCTATTTATTACCTTATACAATGTGACCAATTGATAGTCGATAGGAAAATTCCGATCCGTGGATGTAATTAAGTTGTTGGATATCAACCTATCTCTCAGGCGTTATTGAAATACTTCGCTGTTGCTGTGAAATACTTCAAACTACAGGTACTTCAATATAAGTCCAACTTTCAGCTTTATTAAAATAATAATGTTTCTAAGAGAATTCTAACATCTAAAAATTTAAAATATTTTTGCTGTCGCAAAGAATTTTCGATGTAAGTTTTCACATTATTTTCACTGTTCATAGTTTTTTGAAAAATGTTTGTAATTTTGCGAGTAAGTAGTTATAAGTATCGATCGATTAGAACATCACTCGTCCCTTACGTTCAAAATGATTGATCACCAAAGGGTGAAGTAGCTCAGAAAAAACAATCAAAAGTAAATCGCTCGTCATGCTGATAATCACCAAATCGTGACAGAATTTGCCAGTAATTTTCAACCTTCTAATCGGATGTCTAGATTTTTTCAAAAATTAGTTTTATGTTTGAACTTTGAATAAAATAAAATTACAATTTTTAAATAAAATTTAAATAAATATTTTTCTGGTATTTTATTTTTGTAGGTACATTTTTTATTAAGTACCGTACTAATTTTATTTATTTTGGTGAAGGAATCATTATCATCACATCATCAAATATCAAATCAAATAAATATTATAAATGCGAAAGTTTGGATGAATGGATGTATGGATGTATGGATGTTTGTTACTCAATCACGCTCCAACGGCTGAACGGATCTGGATGAAATTTGGCACAGAGATAGATTATAGTCTGGAATAGCACATAGGATACGTTTTATCCCGGAAAATTAAAGAGTTCCCGCGGGAACCGAAAAACCTCAATCCACGCGGACGAAGTCGCGGGCATCAGCTAGTCTCAAATATGAGCACGAGTCTCCTCTCGGAATGAGATGGGGTTGGCCATAGCGCTGGCCAAAAGCGGATTGGCAGACCTCACACGCCTTCGTGAACATTATGGAGATCTCTCGAGCATGCAAGTTTTTTTACGATGTTTTCCTTCACCGTTTGAAGCAAGTGATATTTAATTTCTTAAAACGCTCATAACTTAGAAAAGTTGGAGGGGCGTGCCCGGGGATCGTACCCACGACCCCGTATGAGGTCGGGCGTCTAAGCCACTAGGCTAAAGGTACCTAGCCTAAACCATTAATCATAATCATTTTAATCATTTTTATTTTCCAAGAAGAGAATGGTACATGCAACTACTTACTACTACTACTATACTATAATATTATGCTCTAGGGTATATGAACAAATGTTTATTAATAGATGTAGGTAATCATAAAAAATTACAAAATATCAAAAATAAATGTCCAAACCACCACCACCACAAACAAGAGGCAATGTGCCCAGATTCCAGAATGCTGGCTACATGATTAGCCCCTAAATAACTGAACAAATATGCTGACCGCGGTATGAATTTAAATTATCTTGTTGTTTAAAATATAACCAGGTTTTTGGCTTTTTATTAAAAAAAAAAAAACACTGTACCAATAGGTACCCAGTACCCACCTTCTTCATCTCAATTGTAAAACTATCATCGGCGCACTACATAGCAGGGGTCTCAGAATGAGAAGGGATCAGGCCTAATTCCAGCACGTAGGCCAAGTGTGGATTGGCTGGCCAGGAGGTGCGTAGAGACACCGTCTTCGTTTTCCCGTAGTCAACCTTGCCTGGGCTTACTCATCCGTGGTTTCCAACACACGACGTATGCATCAGTGTCTATATTTTGTGTATTCCAGCGTACATTTACCGTGATGTTCAAGCTATAATTAAAACCAGGATGCATTGTGTCCGTAAGATTTCGGCGAAAGTCGGACGGACAAAGACCGCGTATAATAAATTTAAAATGTGTAAACACTACGTTTTAATAGCATTCAGTCAACAGCCAGTTATTTATACGCATACGGAACCGTGTAATGTGGTGTTAAAAGAAAATATTGCAACGGTAAAGATTCATAAACAAAGGAGACGGTTCAGATTTGTATGGGGCGTGGGTCCGGTCCTTTTACAAGTAGAGAATTAAAAGAAAAAAGTACTAGACCAGTTTTGATCATTCAAATCTAAGAATTCGTCGTAATTTCAGTGGTGAAATTATTCAATCTTTCAACGATAAGCAACACTAAACATGAGTGGGTAACAATGGCGGATTCATATTTTTTGACGTTTTCTGTCAAGTGTCAACACAACACCGGAAAATACGTTATTTTGACAGTAACTGTCAGAAATGACATTTGATACATTTCGCGCCTACTGCCTCGTAATCTTGGAAACGTATCGAAAACTTGAAATACATTTTTATTTTTTTCTCGTTATTTAGTTTATTATTCTAAATTATTATATTTTTAATACAATCTTTGTATTTTCCTCTATTCATGGTTGAGTGTACAAATAGTCCACCAAAAATGAACCTTCATCTTTTTCCTACAAATTCTTAACTTGCATGGAATTAAGTAAAAACCGCTGTTGGCTCAGATGTGGAACCATACTGTGGTAGGTAAGTAACATCTGAAAACGCTTGGTCGAATAACGTCCGAGGAATAACGTTTTCAAATGTTCATGATCCCCTTGTTCAACATCGACTAGTAACATAGTTGTGAAATAGTTTCAACACGTAAATAAGTTTTATAAGAGATCAACCAGTCAACCAACAAGCAGAATCCAAAAACAAAATCTACTATTGCGGAACTCAATGAACATGCCATCGATTTAGAAAAGTCTCTAAGATGGCCTCTCAATGACCTGGTATTGGTATCTGGCTGGTAGGACGCCTGCCATTACACTCCTCGAAAATTGAAAAAAACACGTAAGACTATGTCTATTTGCCTACAATAGTTTTGACGACCTCCGTGGCGCAGTGTTGAACGCTGTTGTCTTAACGTGTGGAGGTCCCGGGTTCGGACCTGGTTTTTCATTTCTGAATTTTCCCTGGTCTGACCTGGTGGGAGGCTTCAGCCGTGGCTAATTAAAACCGGCAAAGACGTGCCGCCAAGCGATTTAGCGTTCCGGTACGATGCCGAGTAGAAACCAAATAGGGAACTTGTAGAGGATAAAAAGAAAAAAAAGTAGCTAGCAAGTATGCCTACTACAAGGTGGCACAAAACTAGCCGACATAGTGCGGCGAAGGGACAACCACTTTGATTGGAACAGACAAATTCTACGTCATATTGCTCATCGGTCAAGGTAATGGCACCTTTTCACTCAACAGTCATAATGTTAGGGGGTTCCAGTCATCCATAAATCAAAAAATATTATAAACATAATTTACATGAACGTGTCAACATTCTGGCAACATTCCAATATCCGATTGTTTGGGTAATGTCTGGCATTGTGGAGCTAATCCATTATTTATCAATTTGCTTTTAGTACATATAGCATAAATTCTAATACGGCGGCGACGATTTGATTTATTATTCAACTTCAATAAATACTTGAAGATTCCCACGTCTAACTGGACCTAATAAAACATATTGTGTTCTAATTTGATAATAGAGTTAAGACGCCCTAACGCCGTAGTGTGGTTTTAGAAGAGAAACTGGAAAATCAATTGTTTTAAATTGTTTATTGGTTAAATATACGATCGTGCATTGTCGAGTCACCATCAACTCTTGAAGATGCTCCGGTATCGGAGTGAAACGTGCGTTGAGAATAATTTGGAAGATTTCTGTGGTGTGGTGAATATCGTGGGCTATAAGTGCGGGATATCCACTGTACCACATAGATTTACCTATTATCGCGGATTATAGCGAATTAAACTTCTAGTTCCTACATTATCATGGACTTCAGCAAAGTAACGCCTGCTCCTATCCAATTAACACTTTCGTTAACGAAATATTGACCGCAAAAGATTTTTGCATAACACAGGTAGGGTTCGGTTGTCTTTTAAATATATAAAAGGACAAAGTGAGTGACTGATCTATTAACGCACAGCTCAAACCACTGGATGGATCAGGTTAAAATTTGGCGTTAGGCCTCCGCAAAGTAAGGATTTTTGAAAATTCAACCCCTTAGGGGGTAAAATCTCGGTTTGAACATTTGAATGTTAAACGTGACCAAAGCCGCTGGCAAAAGCTAGTTTCATTTATTTGAGCGTTAAATTACAAGTGTAATTAACTTGTAATTTAACGCTCAAATTGTAGTAGTGGACAAATGATTTACATTTATATTGGCCTCCACTTTGATATCGTTTGACTGACCAGCGCAAACCCTTTACATTTTACCATGCTGCTAACCGGAATTGATTAAAATTCAATAAATAAACTGAACGAAATATTGCAAGGTTTTTTTGCACGAAAACTGTTGCATTGCATTGAAAATGTCTGATCATTATCAACCTATAGTTGATGAACTGCTGAGAAAGTGAGTCTCCTTTTCAGGGTAAGAAGGGGAAGGGTTTAGGCCATAGTGCAGCCAGAATGTTCTTGCGGTCAGGTTGACCAACTAGGGGCTTACTATCATCACCCAAAACAGTATTATTTTAATCTTGTTTACGTTCTTGTTTCAGATTTATAATCCTTATGTTAGGGACGACAAGGTACTTCATATTAACGTCAATTTTAAATTAATGCGATGATAGTAGTTATTGATTGACATATGACATAAGACAGATTGTGTAAGAAAATCCTAATCATATTTTGAGAACTTAAACGTATAGTTCCGTTTGTCAAGCGGCTGATTCGAACTGTTTACTCCTTAATCTTGAGCTTGGTGACTTTTCGAGCTATGTCGGTTACTCTGATTTGCCTACGGATCTCCTTATTTCTCAGAAATCAGAAATAATCGTCCGTCGACGATCTCAAGCGTGTTGCTGGGAGCCGCTGGAAACATGCAGCAAAAGACCGTGCTCTGTGGCGATCCATGGAGGAGACCTTCGTCCAGCAGTGGACTTCTATAGGTTGAGACGACGACGACTCCATATGTAGTTTGAATTATTTGTCTTACAAACAGACAGATATACAGCTACTACATAGATGTTTCTTCACTAAAAAGTTAATTTAATCATAAAGATTAAACCACGAAGCCAAACTAACAAATAAAACTTGTGTATAACCTGAGATATATTGGCCATAAAATTAGAAATACATTACGTCTCGATTGGCATTCGTTTGCATACCAGAAGACATTGACGCGCGTGTCTGTAAATAGAGCCACTCTCTTCATTATTCTTTACATATAAAATTATATTTTTGCTAACCGACCCTTCAATAATCTCTATTTAAATGCATACTTATATATGCAAAAGTGTGTCTGTCTGTCTGTCTGCTACGCTTTCACGGCCCACCTGTTCAACCGATTTTGATGAAATTTGGTACAGGGATAGGTGGTATCCCGGGGGAGGACATAAAATTTGGCACAGAGACAGAATTTATAGTCTGGAATAACACATAGGCTACTTTTTATTCCGAAAAAATGAAAAGTTCCCGTGGGAATCGAAAAAACTCAGTCAATAAGGTATGGCCCACAAAACTAGCAGAAACATTACCATGATCAATTCACGCGCGCTGCCATATTGTGTGTCCTAGATGAGCAACGACGCGATACGACGCGATACGACTCTATAAAAATTACAATCTTACCTACGCGATAACTTAGGCCACGCCAAACGAATGGTTAGCTACTGTTAGACACTGTCGCGGCGCATCGTATCAAGTCGTGTTGTCGCGTTTGACGCTCACGTAGGACGTTAAGTGGACGTTAATATCTTCACCCACCCAAGTATCAAAGGTTTAAAACTTGAACCGCCGACCACATGAATAGAAGGTCTAAACCACTACTCACTATACCGTCGCCGTGGACGATCATATTTACAGAATATTCTTCACTTCATCTATAAACTTGCAAGCCTGAACAAAGTAAATTCCTTTAAGAACAAATCTAATTTACAAGTTGAGAAAACTTTGAGTTCAATGATAAGTCTGTTTAATTAACTCATTTTCTTATACGGACTCTCCACAAAAGGAAATTAACTAAACCCTTGGAGGTTTTGTTGAAAATCGCGCTACTTACTGTACATTTTAATTAGCTATACAAATTTTCGTTATACACATTAGGGCAGAGTGTTTGTCTAATCTGTTTACGCAGTATAATTTGCAATTCAATTACAAAGACATTATAATCAATTCATTGTGTCGAGTCCTTTGTTGGGTGCTCACTATCCGCTTTGATCGTATTCGGTTTCTTGGTTAATTAGCAATGTGAAACTAATTTCAATCTATTTGATTTATTTATTTATGCTTTTACTAGCTGATGCCCGCGACGTCGTCCTCGTGGATGGAGGTCTTTTGGTTCCTACGGGAACTCTTTAATTTTCCGGGATAAAAAGTAGCCTATGTGTTTTAGACTATATATAATCTCGGTGCCAAATTTCATCCAGATCCGTTCAGCCGTTCTGGCGTGATTGAGTAACAAACATTCATCCATCCATCCAAACTTTTGTATTTATAATATTAGTATAGAAGACAATAAATAAAACTTATAACGAAATTAATTTTAAAACTTTGTACCATTACAAAATGCCACATTTAAACACTTTAATACAGTTAATTTCCTTGTAAACCACCGTAACTATTCGCGGCAAGCAACTTATAGCGATTTTTTCAAACCGCTGGAAATATTGTACAGTGCTTTGGTTTAAAAACAGCTTTCGCTCCGTTGGGTTTCGATACGTGCATTTGATTTCTCTACCATATTCCTTTTTTGAATAACCATAGTACAATATTGTATTCAATAGAATTTTAATAAACTGAATCTATAATGCGCGAGTACTTGGATCCATTCAAAAATTTTTGCGGAATCAATTTCATGAATAATTTACAGCCGACCACGCAAATATTATGGCAACGGCGGAGTGAGGAAATTCTTCGCTTATAAAGCCTGAAACACTCAGAACGCGCAACTACGAGTACTCCGCAGCAAATGACAACTGCAGGACACGTACGTATCAGGATGTCTGAAGAAGTTTAATCGATAAAAATTTCTCTACTTATATACAGGTAAAGTTTTGATTAAGGGCAAAATACACTACGGACAAGACAGGAAAAAACGTACACACGAAACGCCTGCGTCCTTTGGGTAACTTTCTGTCGCAGTAGTTATGGCTTTGTTGGCCACCGGATTTTTGTCCATAATGTGTTTTAGCCCAATTGAAATGAATTGGCATGCAAGAGCCGTAGAGCTGAGCACATAAGACAATTTTTTTTCAAAAGACTTACGTCGGTACCTTCTACCTATCTGTAATATCCAGGTTATTCTCATTCTACTATTTTGAGTAGAAAGTTGATGACCTCTGTGCAAATGAGTCCTTAGATAACTGCTTAATCCTACGTGATCAGGCGACATTCCTCTTTCTCCTCTTTATGGGAAAGTTGGGGCGCGACTCACTGACCGTCAGCGGCCTCAACAAGTACTTCTCAGTGTAAACACCTTCATAGTAGGTATAGTTACAACATATTTGTTACAACTTTTACATACTGTCGTAACGCGTTCTTTTTGTATCAGCCTTTATTGCTGTCATAAATTATTGTGGATTGAAAATACTGGTAATAGATCATCAATCAATACAGATTTATAGACTAGTGCACTTAATTTTTTTTTGATAATATATTGTTGGAATTACTTTCTGAAAATAGTTTCGGCAATGATTTTTCATACGATTATCTTTTTGTCTGGCTCAGAGCAATATATTATTTAGTTTGGAGTTAAAGCTTTCATAAGTGGTACTCATTAATAGTATTAAATTAAGACAAATAAAACACTTAGATGAAACAATAATTCGTCCAAGATAAAGCACTACTCGGGCATGTGATATTTCTATCCATGGTGCCTGTCGGCAAACCAAATAATTATAACCAAATAATTATAAGTATTTAAGCTCTGCGTTGCTTTATGAGATTCTGGTGGTTTTTGAGCTTCTGGAAGTCTTGTGTAAGTAATTTGTGCTTGGATTCGTTTCCAAAAAATATGTAACACCACCATGTTTCGAGTCTGATGATCAGGCTGATTCTTTACGCGAAAAGCCCTTCTGACGCACTAACGGAGGCACTTAACCACGCGTCGGTGCATTATATTCCTTAGGATACTAAATCTGTTTAAGATATAGGATTGGAGCCCAGAATATCCTTAGTCTTCTGGCCCCCAAAGTCTCCTTGGCCCAGACTGAAACAATTATCTTACTCTCGACGATAGAGACACATTATTATTGCGCCACTTACCGGATCTAGCCATTTTAGTTGCGACCCTCGTTTAAAGATTTAAATTGAGTATACATGGAAAATAATGTAATTGGAAGCCCCCACGAATTGCTGAGTGCCGCGTAAAACGCGAATCCCGTCGTGTTTATTATCATCTCGGATCTTACGATCGGAAATGTACCGAAGATTTTTTGCTATCGCATATTGGTATTTAGAAATCTTCAAAAGAATTTGATAATAAAATTACTAGGCGTCAAAGCCTTTATGCGATGTAGAGTAAAAGGAGAGGCTATTATTGACATATCGAACCATAAAATTGAATTAAATACCCACTTTTTGTAGAAAGTTACTCATTACGAAGTTATTCATTAGATCTTCACCAAATTTAAATTAAACTAACCTAATTACTTTCAGAAAAAAAAAAGAATTCTTGAAATCGGTTCAAATTTGATGGCGAGAGAGAATTGTCAACTCTATGTTTTGATGTAGGTTAACATAAAAGCAAATCTATGTACTCAACTTCACCAAGACAACATCAACTAACCGAAAGGTCCTATAAAAAATCGCGGTCTACGAGTTCTTAGAATGATCAACTTTGTATAAGCATTCACGAGTCGATTGCGCAGAGTCAAGTAAATCACGCGTAGTAAAATATGAAGTTTTTTCAAACCTCTACACGTATGAATATCCCGCCGCCCACAAATTGGCAAGTGTGTCGTAAAACACGACGCTAAGAGGGTCGCGATTCAATTCGATGCGTTTACGACCGATCCCCGCCGTCTTGAGTATCATCTCGAATTTACTAGGTTTGGATGAACAACCCGTGAAGGAAATGCGTTCGACGTAACTCAGAAACATACTGCGCGTATCTTGCGCCGCGTACTGCGAAGCCAGACAAAAATTTTGGTCCGTAGTGTGTTTATGGACTATGAAATAAGCTTCAATTTTTGCAGAAGTTGAGCAATGGAGCGAAAATAGCAACTGAGGGATGGAAAGACCTACATCCCGCAGTTTCATCGTTCTTTAAGGCAGTTAAGGGGAGAAGCTTTATCCTTTATCGACAAGTAGGTACCTGAAGAGAGAAAAAATAAGAAAAATTTAGTCACTAATAACTGACGATCTCAGTAAGCGAGACGCTGGAAGCGGCACTAGACCGTGTTCTGTGGATATCCTTGCAGAAGACTTTCATCCAGCAGTGGACGTTATCGATTGACACGATGGCAACTATAAATTCTGCTCTCTTGGGTCAGTTGAAACCAAAAATCATGCGCATGGCATACTAGGCGACAGGATAAAACGTCACTTCGTTCCGACGTTTCGCTCCGACTTTTTGTCCTTTCAGGTCTGTAGTGTGTTTACGCTCTAATTCACCGGTCACAATTAATGGGCAAAGCTAGGTTTTGTAAAAGATAATATATTTTCGCCTTATTTGTTTTCAGAAAATTCGAAAGCAATTATCTACCTACATGGCTCAAGTTCTATTTCCGTATTAGGTATTAGAAAATATTCCTCATAATATATAAATATTCTTCATAATATAAAAAAGGTTGTTTTCATACAATCAATTGGCTCCCTTTTTAGCCGCCTAAAGATTTATATCTGTCCAACGTAAACAGACAATAAAAGGCAACGCAGATCAAATACCTTTCTTGAAAAATAAATTTGCTATAACGGGAGCAATGAATTGAAATCGACGAAACCGGGGGAGTCAGGAAACCTCGCTCAATATCGGCGAGGAAAACAAATTGAAGTTCCCTAATTAGATTTTTTCCATAGACGGCTTCCTATAAAAAATGTGCTTTACCATCAATATAAAGGTGGGTTTTGCTGACGTAAATTATTATTGTCGAATGGTCTGATATAAAATTTTATCTATGAAAATCTGTATTTTTTTTTATTGCGCGGGAGATATTATAAATCACAAGTGTGTGCGCAAACACACGTGCACTCTCTGTTGCTTTTCTCTCATAGTCCGATGGGACGGAATATCCGACACGACCGGAGAAAGATCAGGTGCAGGACCGACGGCTTTACGTGCTCTCCGAGGCACGGGATGAAACACCGCCAAGTTCCTAACTGAGGGATAGTACTGAGAATTTCTTGTCAGAAAACCCAACATTTAATAATATTATGGCCCGACCCGAGATTAGAACCCGGGACATCGTCAGCAACAGTCGAACATGCTAAACACTAGACCAACGAGGCAGTTTCAAGCCCATAGTCTAGTAGCAAGGAGATATTATGATTGTCATTTATTTATCCTTTTGTATCCTAAATCAATTTCCTGCTAAACTCCAACCGTTTTATTTTCGCTGAGATTATATTAAAACCGATTCATTCGAAAATATCGAGCCAAATTGCAAACACAGGGTACGATAATCACTTAATCTGTTTTCTCGTGCTGTCTATATATAATTCACCGGCCATGGGATTATTTGTAGGCAGGATTGTCGAAGGATAAGTTCGATAAGCCTTTCAGTAGGAGTAAATAGAAATTAGATCGATGACGGTGTAGGGCGGGGGGGTAGCAACAGGTATATTGTCATAGGTGCTTTTGATATTAAGTACCTACCAACCATTATAATGGTTACAAAGGTGACCTATCATTTCATAAAAAACAAATGACAAATTTTCATTTCACAACCAACGTTTGGCAAATTTATTAATCAAAAATTCATCTTTATACAAACAACTAGTTCTATAGATGATTTTTTTGAAAAATTTTTTTCCTCACAAATTTTTATTTTACAAAAAATTATTTGTCAATCCAATCATTTATTATTCACATTAATTATTTAAAAAAAACCGGCCAAGTGCGAGTCGGACTCGCGCACCGAGAGTTCCGTATAAAGCTGTAGTTTTAAATTATTAAAAAAAAACTACTTACTAGATCTCGTTCAAACCAATTTTCGGTGGAAGTTTGCATGGTAATGTACATCATATATTTTTTTTAGTTTTATCATTCTCTTATTTTAGAAGTTACAGGGGGGGGGACACACATTTTGCCACTTTGGAAGTGTCTCTCGCGCAAGCTATTCAGTTTAGAAAAAAATTATATTAGAAACCTCAATATCATTTTTGAAGACCTATCCATAGATACCCAACCCGTATGGGTTTGAGGGAAAAAAAATTTTTGAGTTTCAGTTCTAAGTATGGGGACCCCCAAAATTTATTGTTTTTTTTTCTATTTTTGTGTGAAAATCTTAATGCGGTTCACAGAATACATCTACTTACCAAGTTTCAACAGTATAGTTCTTATAGTTTCGGAAAAAAGTGGATGTGACATACAGGCAGACAGACAGACAGACAGACATGACGAATCCATAAGGGTTCCGTTTTTTTCCATTTGGCTACGGAACCCTAAAAACGCATATCATAAAAACGTTTGATAAGTACTATATCTGTCAAAATGATAGGTTAGGTTAGTGGTTAGTTACATAAATATTCAGGTAGGTTCTATCAGGTTATACCTGACATAAGTTTTAAGAAATGTATTTTCAGAAACACTAAAGTTTGTAAAATGTACCGACATTCAATAAAATCGCGAATTTCACAAATAAATTAATATTTGGTGAAATAATAAATTTGTAAATGATACTTTAACATTCAGCAATTTTGCAAAGGAAAACATTGCGAATTGAATATTTGTCAAATGATCTTTTATAAAATGATATTTTTGCGGAATACGTTGTTTGTCACCTGAATAGTTTTTGAAACTTTTTTTGTGCAATGATCATTTGTTAAACGTTTTTTGTGAAACATTAGTGAACCGGTTACAAAACTATACTGATAATTACTGGTTTGACAACCTGCCTGGCGCAGCGCTAAGCGCTGTAGCCTTTGTTGCGGGAAGTCCCGGGTTCGATGGATTCAGGGTCAATTTGAGAATTTATAATTTCTGAATTGTCACTGGTCTAGTCTGGGAGGCTTCTCCCATAGCTACCAACCTAACTACTACACTATTTTTGTAGTGAAATAAAAAAATATATGCTTGTGTTAATGTAGGTATTAACCTATGTACTTTTTTCTGCCTATGTACAGTTTTCGTAATAAATATTTATCTCATTCTTATCAGCGTTTGATTTCTACGGTATTTATTCAGCGCTTGATTGGTTTGATAGCCTGAGGCAAAGGCGGAATATTTAGTAATATCAACAGGTATGCAATAAATAGTAACTTTTATATTACTACCTTCTGGTATTTTGTTTCACGAGCATGTTTCCTGCAAAGCATTTTTATTGAAATGTTTATCCGTCTGCATTGTATTCTTTAATACTTTAAGTTCGTCGTTGAGTTCGCCGTCGTAACTTCAAACATATTTGATAGAGGTCGACAGTCAAGCTATCAATTTCAGCGTCTTCAGTCAGCCAGCCTTTGGTTTTGCAGGAATCGTAACCTCATGCACTCTGCAGTCACTGACAGATTACCTAATCGTATCATGTGTAGACTCGCATAAAAATCATACTAATATTTTGAATGTGTGTCTTTTTGTTTGCTTGTCCTTCAATCACGCTGTAACACTACGGATCGACGTGTTTAGCATGATGGATATAGTTGAGGGCCTGGAGAGTGATAAAGTCCAAGAATACATCATAATTTCCGTCTATACTCATCAAATTTGGTTAAGTGGATGGGCCCTAAAAAGATAACAGACAAGCAAATAGACAAATATTTATATAGATTGCTATGATTTAAATATATATATAATAGGAATATTGGTATTGACTCCGTCATTAGATGTTAAACAACTGTTACCTATGATTTATTTCGTTTCTGCTTCAACGTTGAAAGCGAAGCTGTGAAATTAGAGAATAAGCATTTTGGAGCGCTACATTTTACGTAGTCTTTTATTAAGCACCGTCCGGGTTCTATCTTGTTGAAAGGGATAACAAGATTCTAACAAAGTTTTTGTCTCTAAATTTTTTAAAGCAAACATTTTAATTCATTTAAATGGTTGAGTACGACTTCGTGGAGTTGAATTTTATTATAATTAAATTGCTTGGCAGAGCTTAAATGGCATAATTAAAGTGTCCACTTCATTTATCTTTGAAGTTATATATGAATCTATATGGGTAACTCCCATGAGGTACCCATGAGGCCATAGCATGTGGCGCGGTAGCGGCATATTATTGAATGAGGTCCCAGGCTTCTTAGTCCGTTTTTTTCTCACTACACCAAAATAATATTGTGAGCGTAGTGAGTGCCAAAAATTTTCATTATTCTTGCGAAACTGAAATTAATCAAATTCCAAACTGTCTTTTACTTACTGAAAATATTTCGGCCTGATTATAAACTAGAGTAACCAAAGAGTTACGCAGATTTTGATTGGATATTAGTCCGCCAATATGAATTAAACAGTAAACACCCACATTACCACCTAAAGGACAGCGATTGCAAAAATGCGAAAACGCTTTCTCGCGGCTTTATCATCGACAAAATATCATTGCTTAAACCGCGACAGAAAATTTGTGTCGCACTGATTGTGCTCGGGCTTTTCTAACGTGGCAAATGTATTCCATTTGTGTGATACATCTACGAGGTCCTCGAAAACCACCTTCGCGTCATGTGGCGACACTATATAGGTAGATTATACATGCGGTCAATTAACAACGAAACAAATTGACCATGCCGGGAATCGAACCCGGGACCTCCCACAATAAGACCACAGCGAGGGAGGTTATCAGACGTCCCCGTCGGATAGCAACAAAGCTTTGTCCTGTCGCGCTACAGAGTGCAGCTCCATATAATAGTAACGTGGACTTTACTGTCCACTATACAAACTTTTTTGACCCTTAGTGATTTCGCTCTTCGATCACTCATTCGTAAAACTTGATTGAATCGTTGCAAAAAGTTGCAGAATGTAAAAAGCCCTATACAAATACTTTTACTACAAATACCCATAATGACGAATGACAGCCAATAAAAAAGGTTTCGTTTATCACTTTGATTGCCTAAAAGGATTGCAATACAGGGAAAATAAGGGAAGTAAATTGAAATTGGATATTTATCAATGACAGACAAACTCAATCTACAGTTTAGGCTTTTAGCGGCGGTACAATTTTCGCGGAATTCACAAATGAGGAACGCAATAGATTTTCACGCGTTTTATTGATCGATTGATGAAAACTGAAAGCATCCATGCTACGGAAATTCTTCCCTATGTGCCCAAGTTTTTCGTATTTTTTGTGATAGTATAACAATTTCCTTTATTCAATACCACTACTTTGAGGAAATGAACCTTAATAGGGTTGAACAGACGCCTGACTTACGTAGGCGACCCTTTTAAAGAGGACCATAATATTAAAGTAATCTTTCATATTAAATTTATGATGACAGCGCAGTGCGTAGTATCATAAGCCTTAGAGAATTTATAGAAGAGGCCGTCTGATCTAAAAATAAACGTGTTAAAATTGCACTCAAATGCAATGTCGGTGCGCAAAGAACCAAATTGCAACTTTGTCATTGGAAGCTCAGTCACCGTCTATTTAGACGGGAATTGATGAACATTGATCAGACTTAATAATGAGAAAGTGAATTTGTTTGTCTTTCAATCACGCTGCAAAAGAGCAATGGATCGATGAAATTTTTTGCATGGATAATGGATATAGTCAAAGACCTGGAGAGTGACAAAAGCTACATTCTATCCCGTAAAGTTAAGGATTACCCATTGGAATTAAAAACTTAGTCCACGCGGACGAAGTCGCGCGCATCAGCTAGTGCTTATACCTAATATTTATGTATGTATGACGCGCGTTTGAGTCGCGTTCATTTTTAGATTAGAAGTCCTCTATTTAATATTTCCGAGACTAGCAAACGACTAGCTTGAAGACATTCGAATATGTCACACAACTTGCGAGTGAGTATACTCGAGAGATTTGAATCGTATTAAAAACTTTTCAACTATAGAGGAGAATCTCTAGTAGGTGGGTAATGGATAAATGTGATCAATAAACTCAATATCCGATATATCGCCACGCTACTCCCGGCTATAGTTTATTATTCTTCCCGTTTATTTTTAAAAAGATCAGGAGCTCGGGAAAATAAATGCTCCTAAGTATCAGCGCTATCGAGTAGAGAAAGTTTCTTCTCTGTAACTTTGATAGCAACAAAATAAACAGAACTTCGGTATCAAAGAACCACGGCAGGTAATTGATTACTATTTGCTAGAAATACAAAATTATTAAGAGTTAAAGAGTAAGGACGCTGATTTTTAATATTGATTATACAGATTAGATTACATATAATATTATGATTATAATTAAGCAATTAAGTTAAAATATTATTAATTTACGAGGACGCTGATTTAGAATTTGAAAGAGAAGAAGAGGAGTAATTAAATTAATAGCAATTTTAAAAGAAAATTAGGACATAAATCTCTATCAACCTCTTGACGCTGATTGAGGATTTTGAAATTCTTTAAGAATCCTTTATTTTACCACATTTTATTTAGATTAGAATTATGACGTATCTTTCGTCCTTTTCCAAGAACTAACTTGGTGCCAGATTCCATTGAGAATTTTTTAGTAGACACTAGACAGGTTGTTGTAAACAAAAGTACTTACCAAACAAAAGCACCATACTAATGTTTTATCCGTAGCATAGTTATATCCTTTATTTTTGTTACTGCTTATAAAGGAAAGGGGGTTTAGCTTGAAACGCTTGGAAAATCGAAAACGAAAAGTACCTTGACCGGACTTTAAAAATTAAATTTTATCCCGCTAATGTGGACCTTTTATGGTATTATTTATAGACCAAAGCCGCCGTCGCTTAGTGCTGGTTGAATAAATTCGACTTACTTTTCTACTACTACTTTCTATTCGGCTTCTTCACAACGTTGCAAGACGACAGAATCTACCACGTGTGCGGTTCGTTTTAAGGGCGAAAACACATTACGGAGAGGGCACACATGAGACACAAAACTTTCGCACAAAATTCCTGTCTTTTATGGAACACTTCTCGTCTTGTTGTGGTAGCCTGTGAGTGTGCAGCTTCATATTATCTGAGTGATCGCATGGATGTTTCCGCCAGATATTTTTTTTTCAATTCAGTCCGACGCAACGAGATAGAGAGTAACTTATCAGACCTGTACTTTTTCCCCTAAAGAAGATGGCAACCCTAGCCTATAGATACTTACAGTCTCTAGAAGCGCGTGTAAATGCAATGCAACAGGTCAGAGCGTTGAACCGGCACAAAGCCTTTAACACTCGCCTAACTTAATTACGGCTTCACATTCGGGTCCACACTCATGTTTAATCCACACCTATGCTTTAAGTTCGATAGAAGTAGAAATGAAAAAACGTTTTTTATTTTATATTTAACTAACTTGCGTTAAAAGCTAATAAATGAGGTTCATATAAACGACGCAGTATTAAAAGAACCATAAATAGGTATTCGCAGTGTACATATAGGTCTCAAATGATCTGGTTACTAAAATCGTGTAATTTATATAGGGATTTTACCTAATGTGGTACATTCAATGATGAGTGAAGGCATTACACTTTCGAGAATGTTAAATGCTCGAAGCATACCTACTTTCACGTAAAATACTTCAAAACTTTATTTGAGTAAATACACCAACTATCACCGTCATGATATTGACACCTCATCCAACCATAATATCCATGATAAATCATGACAATATTGGCATATACCTAATCAGTAGGTAATTATTTAATTACTATAAAAATATTTTTGAACAACTGTAGCTGTAACTCAATAGAATATTTATTTTTATTTATTAACCGACTTCAAAAAAGGAGGAGGTTCTCAATTCGTCGGAATCTTTTTTTTTTTTTATTTTTTATGTATGTTCCCCGATTACTCGAAGACGCCTGGACCGATTTTGAAAATTCTTTTTTTGTTTGAAAGGGTATACTTTCGAAGTGGTCCCATATAAATTTGGTGAAGATCTGATGAATATCTTCGAAGATAGATAATGGAACTCTTCAACGGATAAGAGTAAATTGCTCGCGATCAGTGTGATAGTCTTGTAAACAGTATGTTTTAACCATGCATAGCATATCTCGTTCTGGTTACAGCCTGTATTTTAAAACAGTGGGGCCACTAAAAATTGTGAAATAAAAAATTTTCAAAAAAAAATAAAAACCGACTTCAAAAATCACAAACACTAAAAAGTAAAAAATAATTTAATTTATTATGTATACACAAGAGTTAATTTAGTTCTATAATAACATTCTTTGGAGTCGGTGCCAATGTGGAGTCACGTCAACAATAATGAAGAGTAGGTAGACGGTTCATGCGGCTAATTGGTACCGACTCCAAAAAATGTTATTATAGAACTAAATTTTTTTTTTTTTTTTTTTTTTTTTTTATTCATTATAGGCTTACGCTTGACCACATCACACCTGATGGGAAGTGATGATGCGGCCTAAGATGGGACGCGCTTGCCTAGAAGATGCCTATTCACTCTTGATTTAAAGATACCCAGATTGTAATTGGTGGGAAACACAGTTTTAGGTAGAGTGTTCCAGACCCTAGCCATGCGAATGAGGAATGAAGACGCAAAGCGTTTCGTTCGTGTGGATGGAACGTCGACGACATAGGGGTGGAAACTCGCACGGCGTCTTGCGGTACGATGGTAGAAAGGTGAGGGAGGTACAAGGTCGAAAAGCTCCTGAGCACACTCACCGAAATATATCCTATAAAAAACCGATAGGCCTGCTACCTCTCAAATTAACTCTTGTGTATACATAATAAATTAAATTATTTTTTACTTTTTAGTGTTTGTGATTTTTGAAGTCGGTTTTTATTTTTTTTTGAAAATTTTTTTTATATCTTCCAACTTATATCTATCCTTACAGGTCTATCATAATGCGATAGACTAACGGCCGAAATTAATAATCAATCTATCTGTAATCTGTCGATTTGTTACCAAGCAACGTTGTTATTTGTCCAGAGTTGTATTATACTTTTCTTCAAAAAACAACGTTGCTTAGCAACTTATCGACAGATTACAGAGAGATTGATTATTAATTTCGGCCGTAAGACAACATAATATTACAAAAATAATAATAAGATACAAAATCATAATACTACAAAAAATATTTACAATAAAATAGACTAAATTAACTATAAAAACATACCTAAATGTCTGCGTAAAGTGGTATACAACAGAGAGACAATAACTATAGAAATATTTTAATTAGGAACGTACCACGTAACCTTGCATGGAATAAACACACTGTTGTGTGTTTATTCCATGGAGATTCTAGCGACCAACTTTGCAACACTATATAGATTTCATAGGTACACATACAACTTCTCTTTAGATAGGCACTCGTGCATGCGTGGATTCAACGCAACAGGTCGGAAACGTCAAACCAATTAATTATGCATGCAGCATACAGCCTTCATTCTGTTTCAAACTAAAGTCCAACCCAGCTTACCTTCACAATTTACGTTCTCTACCGTATTAGGTATGAGATGCAGCCTAGATGAAAGTGGAGTTGCGTTTACCGCTGTAATGGGTTAGTAGCTTTGTACAGGGTTGGTTACTAGAATCATAAATCGCTTGTCAGTACCGCTTTATCTCCTTCAGGAAATTGCTTCAAACCAATTACCGTTATGCATAATATATTGATTAATTCGAATTGGTAATATTAGTGTGAATATATTATGAAAGCGTGTACATGACTGACTATTCGATTTTGATGTTTGATACAGAGATAGCTCAGCAAAATGTTATGGACTTCTCATGGGATTTTTAGAAATCCTAAAAACGAATACTTTTTTTTAATTTTTAGTTATAACTATAATGGCCGTATCGTATCGAAAGAGACCATTAACTTATTTGCAGCTAAAGTAAATGTGATTTTGATTGCTTGTCAGACCGCTTGTGTAGACCGTTGGACTCCAATTAGCGAGCGATCGATTTGTTGTCACGGCGGGCGACACGACCGCCAGCACTTTACTTAATGCGTCTATTTATTTTATTAGTTTTTCTTCGTATAATACTTCTGTTTATAAGGCAGTAAGTAGGTAATACGTAGGTATAACTACTTGTAACTACTCCGTGGGGCAGTGTTGAGCGCTGTTGCCTTAACATGCGGAGGTCCCGGGTTCGATCCCCGGCAGGGTTTGGAAATTTATAATTTCTGAATTTTCCCTGGTCTGGCCTGGTGGGAGGCTTCGGCCGTGGCTAGTTACCACCCTACCGGCAAAGACGTGCCGCCAAGCGATTTAGCGTTCCGGTACGATGCCGTATAGAAACGGAATAGGGGTATGGGTTTAATATAACTGACATGCCCCTCACAGGTAAGCCCGCTAGGTTAGGTGAGATCGCAATCAAGGGCTAACTTGTAGTGGACAAAAAAAAACTTATCTTTTCCACGAAATATAAAATTGAAAATTGTACCTACCTAATGATTTGTCAGTTAAGCCATCAGATACGGCTACGCTGGAATCCAGGGTTCGGAAAAAAGTCTTCTCGTCACAAATACCTACCTAAAATGCCTAAAGACGAAAGTCTATAAAATACTTACATGCTGTGTTTTTCCCGTCCTTATATGGTGCTGAACTTAATTATTAAAAGTTTGATGCTCCAAAGCTAGTAATTTTAAGCAATCCTCAAATCACGTTGTAGTTAAAACAAGCCAAATCTTAAAATAATAAAAATCCAAACTTCCATACTAATATTATAAATACGAAAGTATGTCTGTCTGTCTGTCTGCTACGCTTTAACGGCCCATCTTTTCAACTGATTTTGATGAAATTTTGTGTAGAGGTAGTTTAGATCCCGGAAATGTAAGGAGTTCCCGAGGAAATCAAAACCCTAATCCACGCGGACGAAGTCGCAAGGATCATATTGTCAATAATAAAAGAAAATTTTATTCAACTAGAAACAAAATTTGAACCAGGCCAATGAACGAAAGCAGAACAGCATCAAGCAAGCAATTTATTTAGGAAAAGGTTATTTTAATTACGATCCAATTTAGACGGTAACGTTTAGGAAACTGATCCACAGATCATGTCCCAAAGCTATTGAAACAACGTTTTGAATTACATAAGCTTGTTTTGTCGGTTACAAAGATTGCTTCAAAGATTTATGAAGAGAAAACAAATCCTTATTTTCTCGAGGCGACCCTCGTCTTAATTACAATGTAAAATAGTAATTTATTACTTGAGGGTTTAAAAATCTCCCTTAAATCATAAAAAAGGTTTTCTTCTTAAATTTTTCGCCTTAAAATTAAGAAAGGGAGCACGATACTGAAAAAGTTAAAGGTACTACTTATTTAATGTACTTAGTAGGTATTATTGATTTAGGATTCACAAAAAGTTATATGAAAGGTAATGAAACAAAATAGGCAGGAAGTAAGAAAGTAAAACACAAACTAATGTTTTCACATTCAAATAGACCGTGTAAGTATGACGTGAAACAAAAGTCCGCACCTTTTTCCGCAATGACATTTTTAGCTACGAGTAAATATAAAGCACCAAGTACCAACTCATAATTACTCGTTACGGTCATTTCACAGTACATATACTATCTACATGGCAAAATCGGTAAAAGTAAGTGTCATTTCTTGAAGAAAATTTCCTATAGCTTTTCATAGAGATGGTTCTTACCTACTATGTATGTAAGATTGTACATACGAGTACATAAGGCCTACCGACCGAAACGAACTATTGTACTCGTATGATACCGGATCAATCCAATCCGTGACGTGACTCAGAGTATGTGAACGGTGAAAAGGAAAAAGAGGGAAAAGAAATAAATAATTCGATTCATTGTTACAATACTTTCAAGTATCCGTGCTAGTTTCGACCGTCCAACTAAGCTGTAGGTAACCTTTTTCTATTGAGCAATAATGTTCCAGAATGTTGTATCATGGATGACTCTGAAAGGTCCGCACCGATAATGAAACGTATAATACTTGAAAGTGGTATAAAGCGCTAAGTGTTTTTACCCGATTGCACGAGAACTAGAGTAACGTTTTACGGGTGCATATATTTTACGTTTGTTTTAGGTAAGGTAAGCTTTCAGTTCTTAGCCTAAGTCTTCATATTCGTACTCTTAACAATCTATTTTTAATATCTCATACGTTATGACCAAAATCTATGTTTTTTTTGTCTAATGCTAAGCCACAAATCTAAGCCTGAGATTTCCAAAAATGTTTCTGGCTTAATATTATTATTCCTTCTTGCTTTAAAGAAGATGTACGAGGATTATCCTTTTCAATTACATTTGGAACAGGAGGTTAATCGCTACAACACATTCGTAGAATATCAATTAGTACATGTTGTAGCAGACTGCTCTCTTGATTACTCATTATTAAATTATTTTATTAAAAAGAGCAACCACTGAGTTTTTTGCTGGTATTTCTTGGTAGGAATGGCATTCCGAACCAGTAGTAGATTCACTCGACGATTCAAAAACTCTTGTAAAAGTTTATATTTGAATAAAAAATTATTTGAGTTTAAGTTTGAATTTTCCATCAAATCTCATTTTACAAATCGGACCGAACTGGATCGGGCATACACTGCGTCGAGAGCACCTGACCATATACCCAAGCAGGCGTTGGATTGGAACCCGCAAGGTCAAAGAAAACGCGGGCGAACAAAACAAACTTGGTGGCGTACCTACTATACTTGATGAGGCGAAAAAGATCGGCCTTACGTGGGGCGAGCTAAAGCATAGAGCGTCCGACAGATCGGCTTGGAAAAGAATAGTGTCTGCCTCTGCCCCGAAGGGGGGACATAAGACTTAATGATGATGAACGAAATTGAAACAACATTAAGCTTTCAAACGTATGTAGGGCTAATATAACAGGCATAAATTAAAAAACTACCCCCAACATAATAGGATAGATAGGTACCAATTTCATCGACTAGAAAACTGATGCCCTTCGAACGGCTGAACCGATTTTCTCGGATCATAGCTAAGAGCGCTCTCGATCAAGTCACCTTTCAAACAAAACATACCAAATTAAAATCGGTACATCCGTTTAGGAGCTACGATGCCACAGATTACTGCCATCCTAATAGCATCCGGTGATAGAGAGTTTGCGATCATGCTAACACACTACAGAAACAACTTCACAAGACATTCCACCATTCTAAAGGCGGTTTCTAAAGACGTAGCAATTAACGCATTTTCATTACAGAATTTTTGCCGTGGCGGTCATTCTACGCCAAAACATACATTTATGAATATAGGTCCATGTACCTAGATATTCATCCCTACACTTCTATAAAAACCGCGCCAAACAACCGGGGTAACTTTTCTTTTTACTCGGGCATTTTTACCAGAATTTTTACAACCGTGCGTCGAAAACCAATACCTCTCGTCTATTCTACTTTCAAAATCGACAGAAAAATCGTGTTCATTTCAGAGTAATATACATGACTTTTTTTCGACGAGCCCTATAGAAATTGATGAATTCACTGGTGCGGTGTAAACACGGATCAGAGGTTGTAAAGATGGAATGTTCGTAAGGACATACTTAGCACTCGGTTAGTGTGGTGGCACCGTACGTGATCGTCTTGGCTCGTGATTTGTAATTAATTATACTGAAGGAATTTTTAGGAAATATAGAGTCGGAAATAGAGACACTTAGGCATCCGGAGACATCTGTTATCATATGAGTTGCCAAGTAAATGGCTGGTACATTTCGTTGGGTGGACATGCAGACATCTCAATCAATCTACCAGATTTCCGCGGTTTTACTTGTGAGTTTTACATCAATAAGTTACGTTATTTACTTATTCACTCTCTCGGTAAGGTTCCAAGGAGGAAAGCTAGATAGAATGAAGGATTAAACTTAACGTTCTGGCTAGAGTGAAAGGTCAGTTGATGCATGTATTTACCTCTTTTAAGGTCATCGTAACCGACCAATGTCTCATTAAGCACGGGGACTCCCTACGCTGGTATCCAGCCTTTTAGCATTGTTATTGGGGCTGCTTTTCAACCCCCTTTTGCGCTGAGAAGCGATATTATTCCCGATCACCAAATGGCATTAAATGGCTGGTACTTTAATTGAGCCGAAGCTCGCCCCGTAACCATGGATTTATAATTATATTTGTTTAAATTTGTTAGGTATTTGATTTGGCCAAATCAAAGGTCGGGGGTTGATTTGCAAAGACATGGCGTGTATAGGTGTGCTGAGTCATTGCCGCCGATACGCCACCAGGCAACCGTGTACCATTCAAGGAGCTTAGTCTAACTTATAAGCTATGAGCTCTAAAAAAATCTTAATTCCCAATCAACCTTTGTTGTCTCATTTTCCAACAATATACTTCATTGCTCCTTAAGACTCAAATCTATTTCCTACGTAAAATAAAGGACACATAATTGCCTACCTGCGTCTCGGCGGTCTCCCGTTCTGCAAAGGCCTTTGTTAGGCTCCGTCGGCTCGAACAATACAATAGAAGTATGGCGATAGTTTGTGATCTTACTCACTTAATTCAAAACTGTATTGATATAATTTTATTCTAATCAATTCATTAGCTAGTCAACCTTAAGTCAAATCTATTTAGATTGCGGTGCATTTGACTTCTCTATATTCTGGCTCTAATCGGTTCATTAACTAATCAACCTTAAGTCAATTCTATTTAGACTGCAATGCATTTGACTTTTCTATATTCTAGGCTCTAATCGAAAGAACCTAGGTGCTCCAGTAAAACTATTATTACCTAAATTTACTATCAAACTTGTGCTATTAATATGAATTAATGCTGTAATAAATAACCTGCCTATTTTATCTTTTGATGTGAGAATCGTGATCTAAATAAGGTGATATGAGAGGGTTTAATAGCGGAGGATTTCAAGTTGAAATAACACAATAGTTATCTTGAAACAATAGACATTGTGAGGTTGTATTAAGACTGATGAGGTGCAATTTAACTCGTATCTCCATTATTAAAAGCTCTAGGAAATATATTTAATGATAGGAATGAAAGAGTATAGTTATGGTTCAAAGTAATTCTTTTATTCAAGTAAACCATTAATTCTATTACTCCGACAGATAGAGTGAAATTAAAAAAAGAAACTGTTCGATTAATTAAACTGAGCTTCTAATGGGATGACATTTAGAAGCCCAGCTGGATATCCCGTTCCTAAAGCCATGCTAACGACGGGAAAAACGGTATATCCAAGCTAAAAAACCCGTCGGCTGTCTATTCTAGATAGTTCTTAATGATTAACACACATGTTTTATGTTATTATTATTTTCATATTTATAACGGTGATGAAATACAAAAAACATAGGATAAGACACACGTTATAAGGAAAAGACACACACTCGTTATCAGGTTAAGTTATACAAGTGAGTGGATCGAAACGATTTCACAGTCATACAATATCTATTACTTTATTAAACAAATTCTATTTGAGATAGGATCGAAGTATGGTTGTATCTGACACTCGTGGCTCTAGTCGCCTCTGGGTTGTGACTACGATTCCATTATTTACGGAACTTACAAATGAGTCTATATGTCAGGAGAAACGGACATATGGTAATTGATATAATGAAGAGACTCGTGTATACCCACTTCGTACTTGTCCTGGGGTCTCCCCTTTCAACTCCATTCATATAATAAAAGGTATCTAATGCTGTGTCTGGATACACCTTATCTCGTTTTAGCCAATTTATATCCTAGATTTATCTGTATGATATTATGTAGGACTGTGAAATTGTTCTAAATATAATTAAATCAAATAGAGTACGTTACCAAATTTATCGAAGACTCTCCTCACTGTACACTTTATTTCTTAGAATGGTATTTAATCGGAGACAGTTCATTTGACTCTACAAATTACATATACGCATTCACTCTTTAGTACAATTTTTAGTAACAGACCCGGAAAATACTTATATTAAACGACTTCTCGAAAGCCCGAATCGAGGAATTATTGGATATTTAATGAAGACTGCGCGTGATTGAAACCCCTGCGATTGGATGTCCGCGATTTAATCCGCGATTGACCTCCGCGTTTGAAGGCTTGTGCTTGACTGTCCGTCTCTCTGCTCCGTTGCGCTCGGGTCCCCCTCTCCCCGCCATAACTCTGAAATTTAAATTGCACGCCCAAGTAAACCATTCGACGTACTTCATTGGCCCTAAAATAGACCTTATTCGGGTTTGTCCAATCAGGCATCAAAATAAAACTGCCACACCTCTTTCCCACAGTTTTGCGTTGCATCTTAATATTTTTCTCAAGACGTGATTTTTTTTGTATTGGTACTTTAACATCTGCTATCATTGTTTCTCGACACTTTGGTGATTTGGTGTAGAAAAAGGTCTCGACTTTATGATCGCATTTCAAAGTGCTTGTCAGATTGTAGAGCTTTGTTTTAACGTAATAATTTAGAAAGCTTTACGAGTTCCGCTGCGTGAAATTCTATAGTTTATTGCCTTACTTTCGAAGAATTTTACCCTTAGCTTATCTTTTACGAATTTCTTAAGCTCTCGTATTTCTAGTAAAAAAATTAAAAGCATCGCTTTAAATCCTGACGAAATTTTATGAGTGTTGTAATATTTATTTTAAAAGTTTTGTTAGGGCGCCCATGGCAAAATAGGGTGACCACCTCACACTCCCCCAAATAGATTTTTAATACACCTAGTCCCATAAATATCTACATATTTTTACTAGTCGTTTGAAAATCTATTTCCCCTCTGTACTTTACCGCTAGCTCTAAGTCCTTCCCGCTCATCTATTATATTCCAAACATCGTAATAACCTATTTAACTCAAATTCCTCTTTACTCGTTTAAACTGACCTCTCTATTGTTCATGAAGATATCGGTAACTTCATTCATTTCCCTTTGTTTACACTAATCCCTAGTGGGAACCTACTCTCTTAAATATCTCCATAATAACGAAACAGATGGATCGCATTGTAATTACCCTTAGCTTTGTTAGTACGAGCGTCAATCAATGTATATACGTTATTATACGGAACCGCTCCTATTACGTAAGGTCCCTCATATAAACGCATGAATTTCCTTGTTAACTTCTTGTCGGCATCTGATTTCGAAAAAGTCTTGAGCTTTACTAAATTTCCTATCTCGAACTGCACTAACTTATGATTCTTATTATAATAAGACTCTCTACTTTCCGCTGCCTTAATTATGTTTTGCTGTGCCCGCTGTCTAATTTGATCTAACGTCTCCTGTTGTAAACCGTTTCCGTTCACTACGCTCTTGTCGAAATCAGTCGATAGCAAGGTCCGCTTTCCACATACTATCTCATTTGGAGTATAGCCTGTCGTAGTATGTACTACCTGATTGTAACAATCCTCTATGTCCGGTAATAAATCCACCCAAGATCGATGAGATTTGTCGCAATATGTTCTGAATAACCTCCCTAATTCCTTATTAACTCTCTCTGTTGAATTTGGTCGCGGATTCCTAACAGATGTGTGTGTCAACTCGATACCTAATCGATGTACACCCGACTCGAAAATCTTTGACGTGAAGTTCGCACCTCTATCCGAACATAAGGTCTTAACTACAATTTGACTATGAAACTTTTTTATACATGTTAACGAGGCTTTTCCACTTGCTTCGCGTAGTGGATATAACCTGATTAGCTTACTGTAAGCGTCCTGTATCACAAATATATATCTGTATCCAAATCGTCCCGCAGGTAAAGGTCCATAAATATCACAAAAAACCCGTTCTCCTATTTCTTTCGCTATCACGGTTTTAATTGGCCCTGTGTGTGTTTCTAACGCGTGCTTTGATTTTTGACATATTTCGCAAGCTCTTACAATACGATTTATCACGCGAGACATATTCGAGAAATAGTACCGACGTTTCATTATAGCATATACCTTGTAACGTCCGAAATGACCTATTTCCTCATGAATGCTAACAATCAAATCTCTTTGTAAGTCCTCGGGGACATATAATCTCAAAGTATCCTTCCTCCCGTCTGTCTTGTAAAGAACACCCTCCTTAAGTATATAATATCTTGATTCAGACGTGCCTGTTATTTTCATACGTCTAATTATCTCACTAGCGACCCTGTCACGCTCTTGGTAGCTACCTATCTCCTTCCATCTCGCCTGTACTACCCGTCCTAACGATGCTTTGAATAAATTCATCTCAGGCCCCGTAGTCTTATTAGTCAATACATCAGTTGTACCTTTTATATGTCTGGATAATACATCCGCTACTGTATTTAATTTCCCTTTTACATGCTCGACTGTATAGTCGAACCGACCTATGTAATGCACCCAACGTATCATTCGTGCGCTCAACAATTTACATGTTTGTAAAAATATCAAACTCTTATGATCGGTCCTAATCACTAAACGTGCTCCCCTCAAATACGTTTCAAACTTCGACAAACTAAAAATGATAGCCCACAATTCTTGTTCTGTGACCGTCCATTTACGCTCCGTTTCTGTCAACGCCTTACTACAAAATCCTATTATCTGTTCTTCACCTACATCGTCCAATTGATAAACATACCCAGAAACTCCTAGATTACTGCTATCGGTTTGTAAGTAATAGGTCTCCTTTGGGTTAGGATGCATAAGCAGTATTGTGTCTAGAAATAATTTCTTGACCCTCTCAAAACAATCGTTTACTACCTGAGTCCATGACCATTTGGTATTTTGTTTTAATAGGTCGCAGAGTGGCCTAACTTCTTCGCTATACTTCGAAACAAACCTTCTGAAATAATTTATTAATCCCAGAAATCCTCGTAATTGTTTTATTGTTCGAGGTATGGGAAAATCTAATATGGCTTTTACCCGCTCAGGATCCATACGCACCCCGCTTGTATTTACTATGTGTCCTAGCAATTTCACCTCTACGCATAAAAACCGACACTTTCCTATTCTACCTGTTAAACCTGCGGTCTCCAGACTGTCAAGTACTCGATCTAAATGTTCTAGATGTAACTTTATATCCCCTGTGGTAAATATGACAATGTCATCTAAATATTTCACGCAAAACTCACGCACTCCTTTTAATATTGAATCCATTGCTCTAGAGAAACCTGCCACAGATGTCTTTAAACCTTGAGGCAATACGCGGTAAGTATAGGTTCTTCCCATAAAAGAGAACCCTGTACACTTCCTAGAATCCCGATGCAAAGGTATTTGAAAATATGCATTATTCAAATCAATTAAACTGATATAATTCACTCCATGAAAGGATTGTAAAATTTCAGACGTGAGTGGTGGTGACCCTGCATCTCCTACAATTTTCTTATTAAGTTCGCGCGCGTCTAATAAGAGTCTTATTGATCCATCTCGTTTCTTAGTGAACGTGAGAGGGCTGCAATACGGAGTCGCCTCCTGTTTTATTACGCCTAACCTCTCTAGCTCCTCTAATTCCTCCTTAACCTGTTCTCTATATGCTAAGGGTACTGGATAGCTATGCTTCACAAAAGGAACTTCGTCTATTAATTCAATAACGTGCTCGTAACTGCTAGTCAAACCTAACTCGTCCGTAAATACCTTACAATGCTTCTCTAACACAGGCAGTAACAGCTCCCTTTGTTCACTACTTAAGTTTGAATCGCCTAAGTGAAATCCTTTAGAACTTTTCCCGTTCGATTCTTCTATTGATACGCTATGCCCTTCTGACCTAGTATTTTGATTTAATATCAAATTAATCGTGGCAGCATTCGCCTCTCCTCCTAACCTTTCGATATTACAATCTGAATTGAGTCTAACGCAAGACTTGACTCCCAAATGTTCGATTGTTAATGTCCGTTCACTTCCACAATTTACTACTCCTTTTACTCGTTCTAACCAATCATATCCTAATATTAATGACCTAGGTAAACGTCGCATAATTAATACAGGTGCTTCAATTAACGTACTGCCTAATTGGAACTCTATTAACACCAACCGATTCGTGCTTTCGCTTCGCGATCCGAATGCACCCTGTATTTGAATAGCTGGAATAGCGATTTCAGGTAGAGATATGTTTCCACTTAGAATAGAATCGTACAATTCTTTAGTTATCCCGCTAATCTGACTTCCCGTATCGATAAGTGCATTCATACTTCTCCCGTACAACCATACACATACTTCAGGTAACTTAGGTAGAGAATAATCAATACCTTCGTCAATCGACCCATCCAGTTCATGGACCATCGTATATACGCTTAACCCTCTTTTCGTACAAGATTCACACTCAATTTCCATCTCATTACATTCCACTACGTTGCTAAACTGGTTTTCCAATAAGATTCCTATGCCACTGATTTCTGCTTGACAGCTATAATCGTCACTATCTACGCTACCTTTCAATGTTCGTTTTAGCCCCTTTCCGTTGACCCCTAGACTTTGTCCTGGTTTCCATCCGTTTCTAACTAGGATGTTATAAGCTACGCCTGCCCGTTCGCCCTCTGAGATCTCTACATTCCCCGTTCTACACAAAATTAACTTATTTGACCTCGTTTGTGTGGGGACCTCTAGTTTTTTGATGGTCCCTCCCCCACATTTTTCGACAAATTAGAGCTTTCGCCCTCCTTTACAAACGTAATAGCCGGTCTGACTCGTTCAGTTTCAGATAATGTAGACCTGTTAAAACTAGCCTTATAACCTGACCTATTCTGACGATAACCTCTTCCTCTAGTCGTATTTCCTCTAGTACTCCACCTATTTTTGAAAATCGTTGCAACCATAGGTCGTTCCAACGGTGACCCGTTATACCGTCTACCTCTGAAATTACCCCCTACTACCTCTCTCGCAACTCCCTTCGGTTTTTCAACAATATTTTGCTCTATACTTCTCAAGAACCTCGCCCCGCTCATGATACTAACTTCCTCAGTCCTAGTAAACCATAGACGCTGTATATCTACCGCATAGTGTCGCATAATAGCATTTACTAAATCTCGCTCGCTAAACGCAATAGTCAGTGACTGCATTGATTCTACCTGTTCGGCAAAATGTTCAGACATAGTCATTCCCGAATTGTTCGTATATACCGCGTTAATCAATCTATATCGCACAGACTCCTGGATCTGTTCAGTCCAATAAGTGCGCCTAAAATCGACTTCAAAATCGGTGAAAGTAGTCCAATCTTTCGAATACAACTCCATAACCTGACGAGCATGTCCCGTAATGCACCCTAGTGCTATGTCAATCTCGCGATCAAACCCATTTACTGCCCTAATATACTTCTTTAACCGTTTTAAAAATGAAATTGGATTTGTGAATGGTTTTCCATCAAAATTTGGTTTGCTAACCGATGGCTGCACCACATAAATGTTCCGAGTCTCGGAAGATGCTACACTAGAACTCGTGGATACAAGACTAGCTTCCTGCCTACCACTGTTACTTTCATTACTCACTAACCCAACTGACTCGTGTGACGTAACACTCGCGCTTTCATTCGGTACTGGGTTCACTTTCGAACTCAATTGCTGTAACTTCCCCTCGAATTCGCTGATTTTTTGTAAAATCAACTCTAACGCCGGGTTACTTAAGGTTCCCGTTTGCTCACTCGCTTCTACTACGCTAACGCCCGACCGGTCCGCTACTACCTGCTTTGTCTTACGTCCCTTTTTACCCGTCGGCATCTTATCTAAATCTCCTTATCGTCGTTTAACTATTCACCGCCCAAATTACGCTAAAACGCTAATTTACTTATTTATTACACCTTCGTAAAACGTCGAGAAAATTTTATGAAACAATGCAATAATGATAGCAGATGTTATCTATACTTGGAAATGCGCTCCGATTATATAAAATTTTAGGATTTAGGGTAAATATTTTCAAGAAATAAGCACAGTGATATCTCGTTCTCTGCAAAACTCCTCCTTGGGATCCCTGGAAATTGTACATTTATAAAACATACTGCTTATTTCTGCTCGGCTTCTCCTATACATAAAATAAATGTACAACATAATAATAACATGCACAGTGTGTGTCTTAACCTTTTCTTTATCCTGTTTTATTATTTATTATTATATAAATATATATTTTTTTTTTTTTTGTTAAACTCCGTCTCATATACCTAATCACGATTCCTTCACATATACTTAATTACTATTCCTACGTTGTGTTATAATTTTTTTTTTTTTGTTAATATAGATCTAGTCATATCGTTATTTTCGAATACGTACATAGACCTCTGGTCACTCCGGCATCAAAATTCCCAGGTTCTCTAAATTTTTCGGATTTATATCTTAGTCCTATAGTGCCAAACAAGCTTATCGTAGTGATCCAGGATTAGATCCTGGTCACGGCACCAAAATTCTGTGGTGGCACCGTACGTGATCGTCTTGGCTCGTGATTTGTAATTAATTATACTGAAGGAATTTTTAGGAAATATAGAGTCGGAAATAGAGACACTTAGGCATCCGGAGACATCTGTTATCATATGAGTTGCCAAGTAAATGGCTGGTACATTTCGTTGGGTGGACATGCAGACATCTCAATCAATCTACCAGATTTCCGCGGTTTTACTTGTGAGTTTTACATCAATAAGTTACGTTATTTACTTATTCACTCTCTCGGTAAGGTTCCAAGGAGGAAAGCTAGATAGAATGAAGGATTAAACTTAACGTTCTGGCTAGAGTGAAAGGTCAGTTGATGCATGTATTTACCTCTTTTAAGGTCATCGTAACCGACCAATGTCTCATTAAGCACGGGGACTCCCTACGCTGGTATCCAGCCTTTTAGCATTGTTATTGGGGCTGCTTTTCAACCCCCTTTTGCGCTGAGAAGCGATATTATTCCCGATCACCAAATGGCATTAAATGGCTGGTACTTTAATTGAGCCGAAGCTCGCCCCGTAACCATGGATTTATAATTATATTTGTTTAAATTTGTTAGGTATTGGATTTGGCCAAATCAAAGGTCGGGGGTTGATTTGCAAAGACATGGCGTGTATAGGTGTGCTGAGTCATTGCCGCCGATACGCCACCAGGCAACCGTGTACCATTCAAGGAGCTTAGTCTAACTTATAAGCTATGAGCTCTAAAAAAATCTTAATTCCCAATCAACCTTTGTTGTCTCATTTTCCAACAATATACTTCATTGCTCCTTAAGACTCAAATCTATTTCCTACGTAAAATAAAGGACACATAATTGCCTACCTGCGTCTCGGCGGTCTCCCGTTCTGCAAAGGCCTTTGTTAGGCTCCGTCGGCTCGAACAATACAATAGAAGTATGGCGATAGTTTGTGATCTTACTCACTTAATTCAAAACTGTATTGATATAATTTTATTCTAATCAATTCATTAGCTAGTCAACCTTAAGTCAAATCTATTTAGATTGCGGTGCATTTGACTTCTCTATATTCTGGCTCTAATCGGTTCATTAACTAATCAACCTTAAGTCAATTCTATTTAGACTGCAATGCATTTGACTTTTCTATATTCTAGGCTCTAATCGAAAGAACCTAGGTGCTCCAGTAAAACTATTATTACCTAAATTTACTATCAAACTTGTGCTATTAATATGAATTAATGCTGTAATAAATAACCTGCCTATTTTATCTTTTGATGTGAGAATCGTGATCTAAATAAGGTGATATGAGAGGGTTTAATAGCGGAGGATTTCAAGTTGAAATAACACAATAGTTATCTTGAAACAATAGACATTGTGAGGTTGTATTAAGACTGATGAGGTGCAATTTAACTCGTATCTCCATTATTAAAAGCTCTAGGAAATATATTTAATGATAGGAATGAAAGAGTATAGTTATGGTTCAAAGTAATTCTTTTATTCAAGTAAACCATTAATTCTATTACTCCGACAGATAGAGTGAAATTAAAAAAAGAAACTGTTCGATTAATTAAACTGAGCTTCTAATGGGATGACATTTAGAAGCCCAGCTGGATATCCCGTTCCTAAAGCCATGCTAACGACGGGAAAAACGGTATATCCAAGCTAAAAAACCCGTCGGCTGTCTATTCTAGATAGTTCTTAATGATTAACACACATGTTTTATGTTATTATTATTTTCATATTTATAACGGTGATGAAATACAAAAAACATAGGATAAGACACACGTTATAAGGAAAAGACACACACTCGTTATCAGGTTAAGTTATACAAGTGAGTGGATCGAAACGATTTCACAGTCATACAATATCTATTACTTTATTAAACAAATTCTATTTGAGATAGGATCGAAGTATGGTTGTATCTGACACTCGTGGCTCTAGTCGCCTCTGGGTTGTGACTACGATTCCATTATTTACGGAACTTACAAATGAGTCTATATGTCAGGAGAAACGGACATATGGTAATTGATATAATGAAGAGACTCGTGTATACCCACTTCGTACTTGTCCTGGGGTCTCCCCTTTCAACTCCATTCATATAATAAAAGGTATCTAATGCTGTGTCTGGATACACCTTATCTCGTTTTAGCCAATTTATATCCTAGATTTATCTGTATGATATTATGTAGGACTGTGAAATTGTTCTAAATATAATTAAATCAAATAGAGTACGTTACCAAATTTATCGAAGACTCTCCTCACTGTACACTTTATTTCTTAGAATGGTATTTAATCGGAGACAGTTCATTTGACTCTACAAATTACATATACGCATTCACTCTTTAGTACAATTTTTAGTAACAGACCCGGAAAATACTTATATTAAACGACTTCTCGAAAGCCCGAATCGAGGAATTATTGGATATTTAATGAAGACTGCGCGTGATTGAAACCCCTGCGATTGGATGTCCGCGATTTAATCCGCGATTGACCTCCGCGTTTGAAGGCTTGTGCTTGACTGTCCGTCTCTCTGCTCCGTTGCGCTCGGGTCCCCCTCTCCCCGCCATAACTCTGAAATTTAAATTGCACGCCCAAGTAAACCATTCGACGTACTTCATTGGCCCTAAAATAGACCTTATTCGGGTTTGTCCAATCAGGCATCAAAATAAAACTGCCACACCTCTTTCCCACAGTTTTGCGTTGCATCTTAATATTTTTCTCAAGACGTGATTTTTTTTGTATTGGTACTTTAACATCTGCTATCATTGTTTCTCGACACTTTGGTGATTTGGTGTAGAAAAAGGTCTCGACTTTATGATCGCATTTCAAAGTGCTTGTCAGATTGTAGAGCTTTGTTTTAACGTAATAATTTAGAAAGCTTTACGAGTTCCGCTGCGTGAAATTCTATAGTTTATTGCCTTACTTTCGAAGAATTTTACCCTTAGCTTATCTTTTACGAATTTCTTAAGCTCTCGTATTTCTAGTAAAAAAATTAAAAGCATCGCTTTAAATCCTGACGAAATTTTATGAGTGTTGTAATATTTATTTTAAAAGTTTTGTTAGGGCGCCCATGGCAAAATAGGGTGACCACCTCATTAGTTTAGGTTAAATCTTCAGTCTTCACCATAATCTTTCATACCTACTGGTGCGGCGTTAAATGCTTGTAATTATGTTGTAAAGGATTTTAACCGTTGGCTTTCTGATAGTGATACCAGAAAGCACAAAGGCGAAAACACACTACTGACAGAATAGGACAAAACAGCGCCTATTTTTGGCTGATGCTGCTGCACAGGCCTGGGCGACACGAAGAAACATGTTTCCTACAGGAGGAGGACTTTTCGCGCTGACGTTTTAACATGTCTTGTCAATAGTGTATTTTTGCTATAAAGAGAACTCTTAAACAGCCTGTTGGACAAACTTGTTAAATAAGATCACTTTTTAAACTTAATAAACTCCGCAATCAGCAAACCGAGATCTCTGTTGCATTAAACTTATACGAACTCCGACAACATTACTATCCAGATTAGATGTTAGATTGAATTACTGTTTCTCCTGAGTTTAACAATTTTAACAATTCTATCTATACTAATAATATTATAAGTGCGAAAGTGTGTCTGTTTGAATGAAAGTGTGTCCGTATTTACTTAAGTTTGGTTCAGAGATAGGTTATCAAATCTTAATCCACGTCGAGGAAGTCGCGGGCACCATTTAATAGATAATATTTCTTAAATAAGAGCTATGCTTGTAGAGACTTCAAGGTTGTCTAATTGCGGTTTTTCATATATTTATTATTTGATAGCTCGAATACGTTCGAGTTGCCCAAATCATTTCCAGTTATTGTAAGGTGTTCTACTACAAAATGTAAGTAATCAATGTTCATGGCACAGTATCTAGTTCATCTAGTTGACCGAGCGAAGCGAAGGTCTCTGAGTGAGTCTACTTGGGTGAATTTGCACTTGTCCGTCCGTCCATCCGTCTGTCTGTCAGAGCCTTATGACTTCTGAATTACTGAATGTAATTACTTCAAATTTAAATATAATATGTAAACCGATGGCCTCCAGCCGAATATGGCTTAAAAAGTTATAAAAATCTTTATTTCAGGGGGGCTCTCACAGAAGCGAATGCGAAGTTAAATATTTTTTACAGCGTTACATAGGGTTGCGGTATATAATTTTAAAGATAATTAGGAATAGAGTCCAAAAATGTATTTTTTTTAATTGTCCCCCTAAAATTGACGAAATGGGGGGCTTTCAAAGTGGAGATTTTCTGAAAGGCCGAGCCTGCAACTTGATCAATTATTTGAATTATATCCCGTACTTGAACAACAAATACTAAAATTAGATAAATATTATAAGGAAACGAAATTATTGAGCTTCAGTCTTTTTAACAGAACTTCACAATGATGATAGATGGTGCTCTGTAAAAGTTTATGGATACCGCGAGGTCTCAGTTCGGGGCGAACCACTATAGTTTTTCAAACAAAAGTACATCTTAGGAAACCATACATGATTCACAGTCAAGTAAGTCCTACATATACCTATAATATGTGGCCTGTCTCTGTCTAGGAAACACAAGGGACAAATTGCTCGCTCATCCCTCTTCGCCTGTTCCGACGTCGACCTATTCAGTGTAAAAGCACTGTGCATTTAATATCGTGATAGTGTGTGTTCCTAACCCAAACGTTCTGAATAAACCGTATCCGATAGTAATAAAACACGTTGTCCGCATGGATTTAGGTTCCAAAAATCCTGTGGAAACTTGTACAAGATGTGCAAATCCCTGGTAAACTTTGATCTTGCAGGATAAAATGTAGCGTATGTCACTTTCAGATTCTCAACTATTAGAGAAATACCAAAACTTAGATCGATCCGTTTCTCTGTTGCGACGTTATTAACAGACAACAAACAAACACTCTTTCGCATCCATACTAATATTATAAATGCGAAATTGTGTCTGTCTGTCTGTCTACTACGCTTTCGCTGCCCAACTTTTCATCCAATTCTGATGAAATTTGGTATAGTGATAGGTTATTTGGTATAGTGGATTTTTATCTAAATGCACGCGGACAAAGCCATGGGTATCATCTAGTTACACTAGGATACAATGTAAAAATTATTTTTCAATCCGGAACTTTCCAAGAAAAAGATGAAAACTAATTTGATCTAGGTCTTGTATTAAAATAGTCTTAGTTAAGTGTCAAGACCAGTTTTATCAGACCGTTTTATTTCGCTTGTTTTTCAAAGGATCGACTCTCTATTTATTTTGAGACTCCCGTGCCCCAAGGCTTGTTCACTCTATCAGCGCGCAACCGAAAACGTTATTGACCTCGCTGGCAATCAAAAAAGGTCAAACGAAAATCAATTGAATATTAATCTTCACTTGTAGCATTAACGATTAACCACAAATTATTATTGGTAGGTAATTATAAGCACTAAAACCTTTTAATTAGTGGTTTGGACCTTTGAGAGCAACACGCTTGGGTAAAATTAAGGTAACGCTAACCGGGTTTCGATGGTTTTAATTATCGGCAATCAACCACATTATCTGTTGGAAAGACATTACGCAATCTACGATGGAACTTATTCCTAGCAAGAGTGAATAGATAGCGTACCTATTCACTTTTGTTTGACTTGAAAGAAACTGCAGTTTTGTAGATGAGCGCAGATAGAAAGTAAAAATGCTTACTGTATATTCACAGGTGTCACTAGGTAAAGGGTGCTTACGTAGTGGCCTTGCTTCGCCAATGAATGCACATGATATTATTGTTGTATCACGAATACCTAATACAGTTTTTAATGTGTCTAAGCATATGAGTAGTCATGTGGCTAGAGTACCTACATAGAGCACTAAATCCACATTAGGTTTTTCTGTCAAGTAATTCACAGTAGCGACCTGGCGTTGAGAATGTTGGGTATTACAACGCCAGTGCCTCGAAGAGCTCGTAGAAACTGGTTGATCCAGTGCCTGCGTTAGTGCTGTCGTATTTCCGTCCCAATTAAAATCAAATATCGATAGTGAAAAATACAGAGTGCATAGCCTGTCCCACAACTAGGATTAACCAACATTTATTTAAGAACAAAAATTAGTACCAATTAATGCACTAGAACAGCTAATATAGTATTTTTAAACTTACAACATGAATACGAGTCCACTACATAATACACTCATGGCAACTCACAAAGGCCGGACCAGATATTAATCTACGCTCAGACAATGTTCCTCCCCCCGTGGGAGGATGAGGGAGAGAGGAGAGGCAACAGGTGCCCGAAACGTTGCCGAGAGTAAGGGATGATCCGAAGAGTCTCGGGCCAAATTTAATTATTGTCTCTGCTGAATCCAATATACCTCAACATTCAATTTATCATTGTTTATATTACAATTTTGGATTACAGCGACACTGTTTACTATAATGAAAATGTATATTGGCTTCTTATTGTATTCCCAGTAGAATGTTTAACAATAAAGTTTTACTAAGCAAACCTTACTGTTACAAACATCCATACTACTTCTTTTCAAACGTCCATTATGTTCCATACTTTAATTACCGTAGCTGATGCTCAAAGTAAATAAGTTTTTTCAATTCCTACGGGAACACCTTAATTTTCCATTTTCAGCTTATGTCAATCTCCAGGTCCTCAACTATGTCCATGCAAAAAAACACATGGATCCGTAACTCTGTTGCGGCGTGATTGAAGGACCACCAACAAACAAACACACTTTCGCATTTATAATATTAGTATGAAATATTATGCGAAAATGTGTCATTATACCTATCTTTAAGGGCTCAAACGCTGAAGCCATTGCTTGCATCCAGACAGATAATAGGTATAGTACATTCAATATTAGCTGGCGTCTTTCCACTTGAGACCGTCATTAGCAATAACAATAGGATTAAGTCGTGGCGGGTGAATTCTTTGTATTGCAAAACACGTGCGGCGTTCAAACGGTGTTTCAAACGTTTTTGATACTTTGCCTATGTTAACTTCCTTTCATTATTAATACTTCGGATCCGATTCTGTGGAAGAATTCTTACAATCACTGTAAGAAAATTGAACAAGGATTTTTAAAAACACCATGCACTTACTTTATAATAAATGTTAAAGCGACTCATCGGACAATGAAACCATGGAAAATAATTCGGAATCAGAAGAAATCAGTGAGTCGTCATATCTAATTTAAAATCCACATGTTTTGATTTATTACTTTAGAATAAATAAATAATTTTTGTAATTGTATTTTATTTGACATACCTGTAAGTACGTAATTTTTTAAAATTATTCTATGATTATTCAAAAGTATCAACACTGGTTGGTTTGCAACAAAATAGATAAGGCCGAAACGGCTTCTTTAAAAATGAATGGACTCTATGAGTGTTTGGTTTATTACCCCTATTGTTTAGGTTCAAGTGGAAAGACGCCAGCTAATATTGAATGTACTATACTATTTATGTCAGAAAATTTCAAAGTTTTTCCACGGGATTATTAAATAGGTAACTTAAATCTACGTGTAAATCAGGCTAATTTTATAAGTTGAGTTCGAGATCTAAAATTAAGACTATATTTTTAAGCATCTCAGCATCATGCAACCTTTCGGAAAGTAAGTTTTCCATTGCGACTTAAATTACCATCGACAGTACGATTTTACCACTTGATGCCCCTAACGATATCACCAGACTCGCGAGCGGGCCATTAGCCTCAAATCGACTATTAACGTGATGAAATCGCAATCTGGCACCGCAAAAATAAGAACAACATCTGCGATATTGTTTTATCTATTTTACATCGTAACAATGGCACATAAAATTATACTTTTTACTCCCCTCAGATTTTCTTCAGAAGCTACAAACAGAAGCTTTCTATATGCCCAGCAGTAGTTCTTATAAAATGCAAAGGCTTCTCTGATAGTTTCATTTAGATTTATAACCTGTAGACTATCACCGCTTTTAGTAACATAATAATATTTTCAGTTTTTGTATAAGATTTTCAGTAAAATCATAAATATTTGCAGAAAAGTTTTTTTTATCCACTACAAGTTAGCCCTTAACTGCGATCTCACCTGATGGTAAGTGATGATGTAGTCTAAGATGGTAGCTGGCTAACCTGTTAGGTGCATGGCACACACACACATTCCTACACGGCATCGTACCGGAATGCTAAATCGCTTGGCGGCACGTCTTTTCCGGTAGGGTGGTAACTAGCCACGGCCGAAGCTTCCCACCAGGCCAAACCAGGGGAAATTAAAAAAATATAAATTCCCAAATTGACCCTGCCGGGGATCGAACCCGTGACCTCCACTCTTTAAGACAACAGCCACGGAGGTCGTCAAAGGAGCCTTGTCGAGGCTACTAGACTTGCACATTTCATGAATATCTTAAAGACAAAGTTGCCGGGAAGCAATCTACTTTTTAATTTTTCTCTTTGGGCACTTCAATAAAAATTATCACTTGATTATCAATAGGTATATGTACTAGCTAGTATAAAAAACTAAATTACTTGACCCACTTAATATAATATAAATTATGTATCATAAAATGTGACCTTTAAATATTAAGGGCAAATAATTTCTACTTGAAAGCTTCTGATATTATTCGAGGACAGCCTCATTTTTAAAGGCCATAGATTTAATTTTAAGTAAGTAACATCAACCTTTCAAAGAGAAAAGGCTCCTTAAATTTTGAATCAAAACAAAACAGACTAATTTTTTTTGCTGCTTAACTAACCTCACCTTAGATCTACAAATTACAATTCTAAAAGATTTTAAGATTAAGAAGCTCTTACGTGGTAGCTTAGGAAAAATGAATAAAAGGTATGATGAAAATAGGAAAGAGCATTCGGTTCTTCGCACTGGATTTGTTTTCCAGCCCTGTCACAGTAAAATCTGCTCTCCGAACCGGTAGTATAGTCCTTACAGGCAGCCCTGACGTTCATAAAGAGCTTGTAAAGTTGGCATGTTCAAATTAACAGCGTTTTATTTCCGTTTTCCCGGTAGCGAGTAGTTGAAACACTTTACCAGCATCCTTCACACAATTAGTGCGATAACTCTCGGTCTACGTGCTGCCTGAGGGAATAAAACTTAGTTCGACTTGTTATCCACTCCACTTTGCTGGTGTGCGTGCCGCCTTTAAAGAATTACATCGAAAATACGAAGAAGATACTTTGTTACGAGCGAACAAGCCATGTGGTGTCGTTGGACTTCCCGTAAGAACATACCTAGGTACTTTTAAATAATCTACTTGGAAGTGCTTACATCCATGCATCTTACCATCTATACTAGAGGGTAAGATTACAGAGCATAAAGCTTTTAGTCACGCACAATTTTTCCAGCCTCTCATCGTGCCAAAAAGAAATATGTTCTAAAATAGAATAGTAGATTCCAATAGGGATGATGATAATAATTATTTAATCAAATCAGCAACTCTATGCGCTTCTAATAGGGATGTTAATATGAAATACATAGTTGTCACGTATATATACGTGACGACGTTTCTTTAATCTATAGATTAAAATGGTTATCAAACTTAAAACTAACCGAGGATGTGAATGTTAGGTCTTTTGGAAGACCCTCCATCAATAAGAAATATATTTTTCTTCACATAAACATTTCTTGCGTTATCCCTATTGAATATAATATTCTGCATGAGACGGGATTGAAACGTCAGCGCACACTGTCACCGCTTTACAATAGAGATGCACGTTATTGTGAGGGCAGCGTGCGGAAATATTGTGTCCTGGAACAACTGGCACTTGGGATAGGATTTACAAATAATTTTCTTTCAATGTTTTACCAACATTTAATTATTATATTGTTATAGGTCTTACGTTAACGCGGTGCGGGAAATATAACAGCATGTTAACTGTTTCGCAACCGATAGATCATTATTATCAGAAAAAAACTCAGATATTTACAGAATTATACAGATAGGTGCACAATTATAAATTCTTTTTTTACTTCGGCACCGCGGTATCGAACGTGTAACCTTATACTTGTATGACTGCAGCGCTCACCACTGCGCCAAGAGCGTCATCAAAATAATATAAATAACGTAAACTCGGTATAATTTATGGTATTAAAAAAGTATTGTCTTCTTCCACTAAATATTATAAAACTTCAGTAAAATATGCGAACTCAGTGTAATTTACGCCAGTAAAAAGTGTTGTTGAATTTGCGTGTCAGCTAAACTTTGATGGTTGGTCAAAATCCGAGTAAATTGCAAGCTCCTCGTTACAGCTAATAGTGGTTTTAAAATTTACGAACGTTCCATTAAACTTTTAAACCGCTTGCGTCGAGTTTAAATTAAAGTATCGAGTTTTTATGCCGGTGCTCTAACGTTAGCGAAATTACGATGATGTATACCAACTTGAATAACTCCTGCCTATTTGTTTTATAGCTTGGAAAGAAAATTAAATAAAGTTCACGTTTTACGTCGCTTTTTTATGAAAAAATCAGCTTTTTAAGAACCTAAACTTCCGGGAATGGTAATCATAGTTGGAATATCAAAAGGGCTGGACTCGTGGATATTTAAAAAGCTTTACAGCTATACATGGATTAAAGCGAATTTTCTTTTAAAAAGCATCAGCGACACAACTCAATGATCATATTTTTTCCTACATATCACAAAAGGCACTAGTGATTCTGTAATACCACTCTGTACCATATATTGTTGCACTATCCTTTAGAGTTCTCAATAAACGGGTTGTTTGGAGTACATCAGGTTTAGTGATAAGACCGTCCTTGCGTACTTTTTTTTTGCAGCAATAAAGAATTTATCTACCTAGCTATCTATCTGTTCAATAATAATTATAGGTTTGACGACCTCCGTGGCGCAGTGTGTAGCGCTGTTGCCTTAACGTGCGGAGGTCCCGGGTTCGATCCCCGGCAGGGTTTGGAAATTCATAATTTCTGAATTTCCCTGGTCTGGCCTGGTGGGAGGCTCCGGCCGTGGCTAGTTACCACCCTACCGGCAAAGACGTGCCGCCAAGCGATTTAGCGTTCCGGCGCGATGCCGTGTAGTAACCGAATAGGGGTATGGGTTTAATATAACTGCCATGCTCCTAACAGGTTAGCCCGCTACCATCTTAGACTGCATCATCACTTACCATCAGGTGAGATCGCAGTCAAGGGCTAACTTGTAGTGGATAAAAAAAAAAAAAACAGATAGGTTTCAGGTATTGGAATGATACCTATACGTTATACGTGGGCATACCTAGATACCTAGCAGACATCTGTTTCAATCATGTTATTAGCTGTTAATCTTGAACATAGCCATCATGCGATCATTGATTCATTGAATAACACTTACTACATTGCCTGCCAATATCCTTGTATACGTAGGACGTATAAGATATTAATTTAATTGATGAGTATATGTAGTAGTAGATGAGATATTATTACTAAATGTCGTAACTGTAAACTATACAGAATGGTATTTAATCTTGGCCCACCACGACTGTCCGTCTAAAAAACGCTATCCAACGTGCTGAATTTTTCATCAATCTTTTGAAGTGTTTAAACAAGTATATAATAGTCGTGTAATGTTAATTAAATTGCTTATTTACTTGCAACCTTAGCGTCTATTTTCCCAGTCCATTAGAGCTTGAATTTAGAACGATGTTGCAACAAAACAATACTGGTATCCTTTGAAATCCAAACAGCATCACGTTTCCAGTTAATCCTTTAGGTCCAACAATGTTTAGAGGGAATTTGGATAGGCAGGTATGTTAGGTATAATAGAAGATCGCCAGCTATGTTGTATTATTATGTAGAACCCAATTACACCTGATCTATTGTTGGTCGAAGTATATTAGGCCGACTTGCACAACACTGCCTAAACTGCTTTAGTTAAATTTTGTGATGCTATCAGCTTTTTGAAGTGAAAACTTATTTAGCCGCGTTGAGCACTTTTTGGTATGGGGTAAACTTGTGGATTCGCGTCACCGTTACCGACATGCTCGCGTTCGCGACATGTTTACGAAGACAAAAGGTCTTAAAAGTAAATATACTACATTAAACTTTAATGCCTTAGTTTTAAAGGTTTATATTTTAACTAGCTGATGCCCGCGACTTCGTCCGCGTGGATTGAGGTTTTTCGGTTCTCTCCGCGGTCCGCGGAAACTCTTTAATTTTCCGGAATAAAAAGTAGCATCAGTGCTATTCCAGACTATAATCTATCTCTGTGCCAAATTTCATCCAGATCCGTTCAGCCGTTGGAGCGTGATTGAGTAACAGACATCCATACATCCACACATTCATACATCCATCCAAACTTTCGCATTTATAATATTTATTATATAATATATTATTATATTATTTGATTATTTAATATTTTTCTTTTGGTTCTTTTAATAACTTAAAAAAAGTATTTTTTTATTTTACTTATTCCGTGGTCGACTTGAAAAGGACAAGTAAGAAACTATAACTTTTACACATTTAGTGGCATGTGGGCCTTAAGCGCACTTGCACAAGGCCGTTAAATGTGAACTTAAGTAATAGGTATATCACAGTGAACTTACTCGTATGAATACATTCAAGGAATAATATATTGTGCATAGTTTAATAATACAAAGTTGTTCTATGTTAATTTTAAACTAAATCACAAAGCTAACATTGTTTACCGCTTAACACATGGATATTCGACGTGCCCTGCGGGATCTAATTACCATGCATAATTCGTGAATAATCGTGAAATTGTTTACGTTCCACGGTTCACTAATTATACCATGCAATAATTTCGAATAACAAATTAAAAGTTAATTTGCAATGCCTATAAATTACCAAACAATAAAGAATTTCCATTTAAAATTTTATCAATAATTCCATCTAAATCAGTTCATATCTTTCGGTGCTACGAATCGTAGCTTCGTAGCTGCTGTAGCTTAATACCACAAATTCCCTCTACTACTTATATTTTGTGACGTAAGTATCATTGGTGTTCAATATAATAATAATAACGTTTAAGGAAAAAATCATACTATTTCTCGTAATAAACATAAGAAGGATTTTTGGGGAAAATCTTCATAAGAATTTTCTTCAAAGAGACCAGAAAAAGTTTTCATAAAACGTAAAAATCTAATGGAAGACTTTCAAAACACGCTCCTTCCGAATGATGTTATTGGCGTAATACATTTTGAAGGTAAATTATTTTATTTCATACGATTCTAAGGCAGGAATATCTTCAAAGAAAAGGTAAAAGTTGTTTGCCGTTCAATTTAACCTACGGAAATCGAGGAGGATATTTACATAAGATTTATATATATGCAAGATAGATAATATAATTTATACATATAAGCAAGATTATGTTACATCGATCCATGTTCTCACATTAGTCATTTTATAATAATCAGAAAGAAGATGAAGTATTTTTATACGACATCTGAACCATATCATAACTAGTTGTATTAGACCCACATTTGGTACATTGGGAAAACGTGAACAATGTAAGTATACCAATTTTCCTCCTACCTAAATCACGTTTTCGCGTGATTCATCGGCAAAAGTTACTTCTGTCAGAGTAAAGTGTACTTTCATCCTAAAAAATAACACGCGTCGCAAGAGAGCAAGTGATATATTAAGTTCTGGGAAAAACGTTACGAGAGAACGTAATATATTTCGAAGTTTTTGTCGTCTTTGTCTGTTTCCATCGCTTTGGCACAGTTGTAAGTAATAACCACATTGTTTCAGCAAATAGCCACTGGTCCTTTTATCAGCGTCTGGATCGAGTCTGTAGAAAATTTGGTCGAGGTAGTTGGTAAGTTTATCAGGTGGACATCCACCTGATAAACTTATCAACTACCTCGACCAAATTTTCTAACACATAAATACACAGAAGGACATCCTTCTGCTATGTATTTATGTTATGAGATATTTTTACTTATAAAAATATATTATGCTAGAAATTATGTACCTAACCATAGTATAATAAGTCAATGTATATATAATTATTATTATTATATTTATTAAAACATTTATGTATGTCATAATATAAGAATAGATTGAACTTATAAAAAATGTATGTCAAGGTAGTGGCTTACTAAGAGATTACATATCAGGTAAATTATATGAAAGAAATAAAAAATGACAAATTATTAAATAAATTAATATTCAAATTATTGATTTCAGTATTCAGCCACACTATAGAAAATATTGAATAAGAGCCATTCAAAAAGTTTACGTTTAAACACATGTAACGACATCTTTTCATCTTTAAATCCATGTGGCAGCTTATTGTACAATTTGACACACATTGCGTAACAGTTTTTCGTGTAAAATGCAGAGTTAACTTTCTGTGGAATAATTAGTCGATTTGAGTTGTGACTATTATTTTCTTGCCGGTAGTTTTTTATCGGCGGCTTTTGTAAATAAGTTATTATTATTCTTAATAAATACGATACTTTCATATATGTCCATACATGGCAGAGGCAGTATTTTTAGCTTTTTAAAAAGGGGTTTTAAAAAGTAAATCGAGAGGTCCTGCTCCACAAACCGCCCGAACACATTTCTTTTGTGCTATAAAAGCCTTATTTGTATCACTCGAGTTTCCCCAGATAATAAGTCCATAACGAAGATTGCTTGATATGTAACCATGGTAAGCCATTAAGCGCGGTCTCTGCATTAACGGTTTTATATAACCTTCTTAATGCAAAGACAAAATTGTTTAGTTTACTACATATCTTTGCTATATGAGATTTCCAGTTACAGTTTTGGTCCAGTTCTATTCCTAAAAATGTCGTTACTTCATCTTGTCCAATTTTTTGTCCATTATAGTGAATATTAAGGTCATTCGTGACTATATTAGGTTTTTTAGTAAATTGAATATACTTAGTTTTATTTATATTAACAGTTAAGTCATTATTCTCTAGCCATTCAATGATATTTTTTGTTACGTCATTTATTTCAGAGGTGTAATCGGTATTCTTTTGTTCTATTACAACAGAATGCAAAAGTGTGTATGTTTGTTGGTTTATTGGTTGGTTGGTTTGTCCTTCAATCACGCGGCAATGGAGCAACGGATCGACGTGGTTTTTGGCAGGGGTATAGTTGAGGATCTGAATAGGCTACTTTTTTATCCCGGAAAATTAAGGAGTTCCCGCGGGAATCAAAAAACTTTAAGTTTTTTTGATTCCCGCGGACGAAGTCGCGGGCAACAGTTAGTAGGTAATAATAGTACAGGCGCTTATGTTCGATTCTTTTTCGTTATAGAATGATTACGGGAATTAGCATAATCAGTCTTCCCCCGGGTTCAAGTTTTCACGCTTAATTTACATTAACGGAATAAACTACTGAATCCAACGAAGCCATCAGCGTTCATTATTTCTGCATCAAGAGTCATCGGATCCAATTTATATTGCTTACATTATAGATTGGTACAGATTTTTTAAAATGTGGCCTCATCTGGTGACTGGCTCATTTTTTGCTCTGCATTTCCGCGTTGGACATCCAAGATGATCAAAGGATTAGGTTGGGTGACATGATGATCCATACTTTCATACCATCCATACTAATCCATACTAATATTATAAATGCGAAAGTGTGTCTGTCTGTCTGCTACGCTTTCCCGGCCCATCTTTTTAACCGATTTTGCTGAAATTTGGTATAGGGGTAGGTCTATTGTAGGTAATTTGGTATTGGTCCCGGGGAAGGACATAGGCTACTTTTTATCCCGGAAAATTAAGGAGTTCCCGCGGGAATCAAAAAACCTTAATCCACGCGGACGAAGTCGCGGGCATCATCTAGTATATTATAAATGCGAAAGTGTGTCTGTCTGTCAGTCTATCTGTATGTCTGTCTGGTACGCTTTCAAGGCCCATCTTTTCAACCGATTTTGACGAAATTTGTGAGGAAGGACATAGACTACTTTTTATCCCGGAAAATTGAAGAGTTCTCGCGTGAATCAATAAACTTAAATCCACGCAGACGAAGTCGCAGGCATCATCTTGTGGATCATAAAATTCTACTTTTATACGAGTACCTACTTATCCCATCCTTTTAGCTCATAAAAGTGTACCGCCCACACGCCCGCATGGATTCTAACTTCTAACTAAACAAGTCAATAGCATGCAAACCGAATGCCATATTAGAGATTCTCATTTAGAAATCACTATCCATTTACCGACCGCAGGACTTTGGCCCGCATACTGGAACGACATGTTCTCGAACCAGACCGACAGACGGTCGATATCAGACCAATATTACAACTGAAAAAGTATATTTGCTTACTAGGTTGTCCTTCAATCATGCCATAACGTAGGTATGTATATCCGTCCATAAGGGATGTACCTATAACAGCTACATGAGTAAAGATCTCTGTGGTATCAGCCTTGGTACAGCAATCTCTTTATCTGCAGCTTTTTAAGCTGCCTCATTCAGCCGCATTGTAAGCAACTTGCATTGTAGGGTGACCATGCTAACGGAATAAGTGGACTACGCCAGAAAAAACTCAAGCGGTAGGGCAGACAAGACTGGGTGGAGTTGGGCTGCCCAGATTTCATTCTGGTCCTGATTTTGGAATTTGCGATATTGTATCTTGACATAAATATTATAATGCGGCGGTCCATTACACGCCGTTTTTCGAAACGTTGGCTCATGATCCGCCCAATTACAATACGGCTAGCGGCATTGAAGGACGCGAAGCGTAGATTCAATGCGGTCGTTCGTTCAGTAATATGGCGGATTCTACGATCTGACTCCGACATAATATTATTATACAAGTAGAGCGTAAATATGATACGTCAATCTAATCTATATTATTTTTTACTAAGTATAAACTTTTCCATTTCCGTCTCCCGTATAGCGTTTGAAGATAATTTTTTCCAACTTTCAGAAGACATCATTTTTCTCAATTATTATGATATCGAATTTATTTCCTCGGAAAGTTTAGACTTTAGAACCTTCTTTGTATGACAGTACTGCCGAAATGGGCCACACATTTTTATGGCAAAATAATTCTAACGACCTTCCGTCTTCCATTCTGTATTTCAATTTAATTGGATGGAAATGAGATTGTCAAAAAAGTTGAGATTTTCAGCTAATATGTAATAATGAGCATAATTTTTTTTTTCACAGTTCAAAATATTCATGTTTAGATCACATAAAGGTTTGAGATAGTCTGTCACATAATAATGTTGATGGAGTAGTGGCAACATAAGCTACTTTTATCCCGGAAAATTAAAGAGTTCCGCGGGAACCAAAATTCCTCAAACCACACGGACGAAGTCGCGGGCATCAGCTAGTCACTGTCTCCTGTAACACAGTTTTTACTACCTCAGGAGGCAGGGTTTCACACTATTGAAATTTTGTAATCAGTTTTGGCAAATAAAGATTTATTTATTTTAAAAAAAAGTTATTTTGATTAAATTAATCGTTAGACCGTATGTTGACCGCAACCGTAATCGCTAATACAAACTCGCGCATTTTTGTCCCTATAGTAACAATTTGAATAACAAATGTGGTTATTGTGGGATAGATAAACAATAACAAAACAAGTTAATTGTAACAATGATGGTAACGGGTCGACCGGAAACAATTACACGGTTGAATTTTATTCATACTCGAGGGTTGGTTGTTGGAGAGTAGTAGAGTTTTTGTTTTGAATCCATACTAATTAGTAATCCTGTAATTGCGAAAGGGTCTATCAGTCTTTTAATTTATCTTTCTGTCTGTTTTTGAGTACCTAATTTAATTATTTGTTTAAACGTTGTACTTATAATTCATAATTGCTAAATACCTACCTGAAATTTATATTAGTTGAATTGATTATTTTAATTGAACACATTATTGATTTTAGTTGTGCCATGACCTCTCATTGACATTTTTTAACATCAAAACATTGTATAACATTCTTTGCAAATATATATTTTTTCACTGCCCGCCCGTACATTTAACCGATTTTGGCGAATTAGGGTACTTGCATCCTGGACATTGCATCGAAAACGGATACCTATATGACACATTAATTGATCCCGGAAAAGCATAGAGTTCTCACAGGAATTTTTAACATCCACGCGGACCAAGTTACAGGCATCATCTAGCTAGTATAGAATATACGAATATTATGCAATTAAAAATAAATGGTACTTTAAAAATATTAGTGGTGGTTTAGATTTTGGAGTAAATTAACCTTATTGTAAGATAAAACTCAGACATAAACAGACGTTTTTTTTTTATAAAAGGTATACCAACTGATTTTTGTAATCGCACCATTTTAAAACCTCTCCCCAAATCGCTTCCCGTAATACCCTTTTGATTGTAGCGTTCAGGTTAGAGAAACAGTCATTTTAAGCTACCTCTATTAAGGTAATTATACCCATTTGTGATTGTGTAAGTGCCCATTAATCTAAGTAATTGTGTAGGCTCCGAATGAATGCAGCGCAATTGAAGACGATGCTTCAGCCTTAAACCTGAGGCATTTCATGCCTAAAGGCCAATGCTTTCTGTCATTATTGTAGTGCATAATGGAGCCTATGTCCAAAACGTGCGCGTGGCGTTGAAAGGTTTCTGTTTTGTCTCAATTAGAGGTTCCTTGACCTGAGGTTGCTCAAACGGATGAAACAGAACCTTTGAATAGAAGTAGATAGATAGATAAATTCTTAATTGACCATACCAAACGTTAAATAAGATGATTATTAACAAACAAAAATACAAAGGTAAAAATATTAAAAAGCAAAAATATTTAAAGCAAAAAATATGTACCTAAAGGAAAAGGGAAGATCTCCTGTACGATGGATCGAACAAATCATTTTATCTATTGTAGGCGATACTTTATCTAAGTGTTCTGCAGGGCGCGCGGAAGATCTCCGAATTCAATGAATCTACTAAATCATACTTAGCTGATGTGTATCATCCCCTGCGCAAGTGTTGCATTAGATTTAATCTTTTAGACGGCTGAGAAGATCCGAGCACTTACATTCAAGCTAAGTAAGCTCCGCTGATTGACTGCATGGTACGCAAAATATGCTACAGGAACGTGAATTGTGCGTTATTCTGAGCCGGCCAAATCATTGCCTCGAACTGTACTCGTCTGTACAGTCTCTGCCTCGAACTGTACCCCATAAGACGCCGGCGTTTCGCGCGGACGTTTGGTTCTGTCCTGTCCGCACTGCGTATTCATTCTGAGGAATCGAAAATGAAGAAGAATTACCTGTAGAGTGAGTTGTCGAGCGGCGTGAGACGCGGCGTGCCACCGTCGTCAACTTAGCGGCATGTCTACCGCCGCGGCGGCCGGCGACGCGAACCGAACTCGCGACCACTGCGACCGCCTCGCTCACTTCACTGCACTCCACTTCACCTCACCACATGCTGTCACTGGAGCCCTCTGACACTACCATTTACACCGCACTGCACTTTATACCTGAAGCAAAATAAAAGGACATTAATCGAAGGTGTAAGGAAAACATAATAGAGACCGAACCGCACGAATCATCCGCGCAAAACGTTAGCGTCATTGACTTTTCTATGATTTTGATGACAACTGAGGTTCAGATAAATTAGTACCTTATCCCTGTGTTATTTTACGTGATAAAGGTAAGTAAATAGATGGCTAATGTTTTTGTTTGTTTTATGTTCTCTGAATTCTTTGAAAATTGGTTGTCAATCGTCAGGGCTTCTCAAAATTATTTGAGTCTAGTACAATTTGGTTCATAAATTCAAATTCAAATAACTTTATTTCGTGTGGAATGACGCAACCAATAAGCTAGGTAGGTATACAAAACTACTACGTGAATCGTGACTATACTAGGTTTTTCCATAGACGACAAAATGGAATGGCAAAAAATATTATATACAATTTTTCGAAAAAATGAAAATTATTTTCAAAAACTCTTTCGATATTCCAATTAATAAAACGTTTTCAATATACCAATTTCATGCGGCCCGGTTTTTACTGTTTTCATGTTCAACCTCTTCTAGCTCTTTAATTAAATATCACTTGCTGTGAAGAAAAACATCGTGAAAAAAAACCTGCATGTCCGACAGTTCTTCATAATGTTCTCACAGGTGTGTGAAGTCAGCCAATTTCGCTTGGCCAGCGTGGTGAACTATGGCCAAACCCTTCTCATTCTGATAGAAGGCTCGTGTTCATTTGTGGGCCATACATGGGTTGAAATAATTAGCTAGTCCTAATTAATTAATAAAAAGGACACAGAGTCTGGCTATATCCAAATTCAAACTTTTACTCACTCGGTCAAGCTCCCTGCTCTACAATTTCATTCTGTAAAGCTTTCAACTTTGTATACCTCACATTTGAAAGTCGCGTAAGGGATGTATTAGCAAAGTTGGTGAAAATCGTCGTTTGACGGCCGTACAATTTGCATTTACAGACGTTCACAGGACGTAATATATCCTTTTTCACTAAAGCCGAAAGTACCGATAGAATATTAGATCTACTCGTAGAATCCAGAATTTTAAGGTATTTATTTCTAAAGCAGAAGGCAAAGTTTAAATTTTATGAGAGGATTTTTAGAAATTCTAATATCCAATACCGAAAACAAAACCTGCCCAGGACAAAGTCGCAAGACGCAAGCTAGTGGCAATAAAAATTAAATGCAATAGTTATCTTGAAAGGTAAACATCCCAATATAAGCACCTCTCCATTAGTGACATTTTATTACCGCTACGCCCCTCACGCACGCCATAGATTACGTCTTATCACAGAATAGGTAATAGTAGTCTTATCAGTGTTTCAAGCGGTGTACGCGTAGAGCTGCCTGATTTCAGCGGCGATTAGATACAGAGCTATAGAGCTCCACGTCTGCTGACACAGATCCATATCTACACGAATAATGTTTGCAGGTCACTTGTAAAACCAACTGTTACTAAGTTTTTTCGGTATCGTTGCGTCGAAAATAGTTATCCTATTTATTTATCTATTCTTAATATTATAAAGAGGGAAAGTTTGTGAGTTTGTGAGGTTGTGGGGGGTAATCTCTGGGTCTACTGAACCGATTTTGAAAATTCTGGTACCAATAGAAAGTCACATTATTTGTGAGTGTCATATATTAACCTGAAAAATTAGGGAGTTCCCGTGGGAATTTAAAAACGTATTTCACGCGGACGAAGTCGCGGGCATCTGCTTGTTCCGAATATAACTAATTCTAAAAATCAACTTACCAACTGCTCCAACATTTTAATTTAAATAAATTACTTCACTCCGAACAGTATGGTTTTACGAATGGTCGATCAACAGTCGATGCAGGCGCGGCGCTGTTAAAACATATATTTGATGCCTGGGAGAACTCACAGAATGCTATTGGTATTTTCTGTGATTTGTCTAAGGCATTCGACTGTGTTGAGCATGAGACACTTTTGAACAAATTAAGCCACTATGGAATCAAAGACACTGCACTTAGCCTCATTGCGTCATATCTTAGTGACCGTATTCAGACGGTATGTATAAATGATGTGAAATCATCCGGATCAGCCTCGTTAATGGGTGTCCCTCAAGGCTCTATTCTGAGTCCCTTCATGTTCTTGGTATATATAAATGATTTACCATATTTCGTCCAGGATACTTGCGATATTGTGCTATTTGCTGATGATACGTCTTTAATTTTTAAAGTCGATAGAAATAAGGAAGATTTTGACGACGTAATAGGGCCATTTCTCAGGTCACTCACTGGTTTACTGTAAACAAATTACTTTTAAATTCAAAAAAACTAAGTGTATTGAGTTCGCACTGCCCAATACCAAGAATACACGTAACATTAATCTAGTGGTAAACAATGATATGTTAAAAATAGAAGAGGCCGCCGTGTTCTTGGGAGTGACCTTAGATGCTAAGCTTCAATGGGGCACCCATATATCAAATCTAGCTGGTAAACTTAGTTCTGCTGCTTACGCTGTCAGAAAGATTCGGCAGTTAACAGGCGTTGAAACTGCAAAGATTGTATATTTTGCTTATTTTCATAGTATTATGTCTTATGGAATCTTGCTGTGGGGTAAAGCGGCAGATATTCAAAAAATTTTTGTATTACAAAAAAGGGCAGTACGTGCAATATATAATTTAAAACCACGTGAATCCCTTAGAGATAAATTCAAGGAAATAGGTATTCTTACAGTAGCTTCGCAATATATTTACAGTAATTTAATCTTTGTAAAACAGCACGTTCAGAATTACAAAAGAATATGCGATTTGCACGATAGGCCAACTAGAAAACGCCATAGGCTCGTGACTCCATCGCTCCGCCTCAAGAAAGTCCGAAGGTCGTTCGTGGGAATGAGCATTCTATTCTATAACAAAATTCCACAACCTATTTTAAACTTGCCTTTACACAAGTTTAAAAAGTCCATTAAAAGTATGCTTCTGAAAAAAGCTTATTATACTGTTGAAGATTACGTAAATGACAAATAGACCGGGAGATGGTCGTAGGTGATAGTCTCCCATTTTCTACTGCATGCCTTTTTAAGAGTTGATAACTAACCCTAAAGTATGAAAGATAGAGGGGTTACTAGCCCTTGCGCGCTTGCACGTCATAAACAAAATGGCTTCTCTTTGTGACAGAATTTTAGTTTTTGCCGTGACATTCTACTGCATGCCTTTGTAATATAACGTAGTTGGAACAAATTTAAGCTATAATAATTGATGGCATGCAATTCGCAACGGCCGACGGGGCTCAAACGGTTACGTAGAAATGTAAAAAAAAATAGAACATTTCCGTGTTTACAAATTGCATGCCGTTGTAAAAAATTACTTTTATTATCTCAAATATACTCTACGAAAATTGGCATGCACCCCTCGTATGACCAAGGGTGGAAAATATTAGGAAAATGTTGTGAAAATTCAATACAGCTTTTCCGTGATTTCAAACTACTTCTAATAAAGATAAACATTAATTTAATGACCAAATAATTCTGAAATACAAATGGCATGCATGTTGCTCATGATCATTATATTATAAATAATAACAAAAGTTGCAAAAATTTAATAAACATTTCCGTGTTTTTTATTTGCATGCCGTTTTGTATTTCATAAAAACGTATTATTTTAAGTATATACCGAAAATGGCATGCGTATTAAATAATACCATCATATTTTAAATAATAATGAAAGTTGCAAAAAATTTAATAAATATTCCGTGTTTTTAATTTGCATGCCGTTTTGTATTTCATAAAAACATATTATTTTAAGTATATACCGAAAATGGCATGCGTATTAAATAACACCGTCATATTTTAAATAATAACAAAAGTTGCAAAAATTTAATAAAAATTTCCGTGTTTTTAATTTGCATGCCGTTTTGCATTTCATAAAAACATATTATCAAATAAATATTATAAATGCGAAAGTTTGGATGTATGGATGTATGTTTGTTACTCAATCACGCTCCAACGGATGAACGGATCTGGATGAAATTTGGCATAGATATAGATTATAGTCTGGAATAACACATAGGCTACTTTTTATCCCGGAAAATTAAGGAGTTCTTTCAACCCCTATTTCACCCCTTTGGGGGTGGAATTTTGAAAAACTGTGAAACACGTATGTTTTCATTTTTAACCCGCAGCTCATATACCAAGTTTCATGGATATAACTTGAGAAATGAAGGACTTTCATATAAACTTTCAACCCCTATTTCACCCCTTCGGGGGTAAAATTTGCGAGAACTGTAAAACACGTATTTCTTCATTTTTAACCGGTAGCTTGTATACCAAGTTTCATCGATATACCTTGAGAAATGAAGGACTTTCATACAAACTTTCAACCCCTATTTCACCCCTTTGAGGGTAAAATTTTGAAAAACTGTGAAACATTTATTTCTTTATTTTTAACCGGTAGCTTGTATAGCAAGTTTAATCGATATCACTTGAGAAATGACGGACTTCCATACAAACTTTCACCCCCTATTTCACCCCCTTAGGGGTGGAATTTTGAAAAACTGTGACACACGTACTTCTTTATTTTTTACTGTAAGCCAAAATAAAAAGTTTCGTTGATATAACTTGGTAAACATCTTGAGAAACGAAGGACTTTCACACCAACTTTCATCCCCTATTTCACCCTTTTGGGGGTCGAATTTTCAAAAACTGTGAAACACATATGTCTCCATTTTCAACTCGCAGCTCATATATCAAGTTTCATGGCTATAACTTGAGAAATTAAGGACTTTCATACAAACTTTCAACCCCTATTTCACCCCTTCGGGGGTAGAATTTCGGAATAAAAAGTATCCTATGTCCTACCTCGTAGTATGGGCTCAAATGGGCGCAAAAAAAAACAGGGAAATGTTCTTTATTTTTAATTTTCGTTAAAAAACCTTTTTTTAATTTTATTTTTGCACATTTTTTATGTCAGGCTTGTGTAATATGCATGCCATTTTTTTTATCAACTTAAAATAATGTTTTCTAATGAAATATTGAATGGCATGCAAAATAAAGTCACGGAAATTATATCAGCGTTTTTTGCAATTTTCGTCATGCATGCCACTAATTTACAACTTTCTGTTGTGCATGCCAAATTTGCTAACGTCAAGTAATTATAAAAACTAAGTATTGTTCAAATGGCATGCAGTTTGAAATCACGGAAAAGCTGTATTGAATTTTCACAACATTTTCCTAATATTTTCCACCCTTGGTCATACGAGGGGTGCATGCCAATTTTCGTAGAGTATATTTGAGATAATAAAAGTAATTTTTTACAACGGCATGCAATTTGTAAACACGGAAATGTTCTATTTTTTTTTACATTTCTACGTAACCGTTTGAGCCCCGTCGGCCGTTGCGAATTGCATGCCATCAATTATTATAGCTTAAATTTGTTCCAACTACGTTATATTACAAAGGCATGCAGTAGAATGTCACGGCAAAAACTAAAATTCTGTCACAAAGAGAAGCCATTTTGTTTATGACGTGCAAGCGCGCAAGGGCTAGTAACCCCTCTATCTTTCATACTTTAGGGTTAGTTATCAACTCTTAAAAAGGCATGCAGTAGAAAATGGGAGACTATCACCTACGACCATCTCCCGGTCTAAAGGAGCATGGATTTGAATCGCTCCAGCAATGCTTACATAAGTAATTACGAATTAATGAAATTGTAATTTTTTTTTCAAAAGAGCAACTGCCGAGTTTCTTGCTGGTCCTTCTCGGTAGGAGTGGCATTCCGAACCAGTGGTAGATTCATTCGACTATTCATAAGCACTTGTAAAAAATCTATTTGAATAAAAAACTTTTGAATTTTGAATTTTTTTTTTTAATCTTTTCAATTGAAAAGGTAAACTGACATAGCATTAATTGACATCACTATATTATACTGGGCCTAATTTGACACGTAGGTACGACTATTAATAAAACCGGCCAAGTGCGAGTCGGACTCGCGCACCGAGGGTTCCGTACAAACCTATAGTAAGTTTTACGATTTATGACGTACTAGCTGATGCCCGCGACTTCGTCCGCGTGGTTGAGGTTTTTTTGATTCCCGCGGGAACTTCTTAATTTTCCGGGATAAAAAGTAGCCTATGTGCTATTCCAGACTATAATCTATCTCTGTGCCAAATTTCATCCAGATCCGTTCATCCGTTGGAGCGTGATTGAGTAACAAACATACATCCATACATACATACATCCATCCATCCAAACTTTCGCATTTATAATATTTATATGGATTAAAAACAAGACGAAATGAACCGCAAAACTAACTTTGTTTGTAGAGGTTTATTGTTGATATCAAAAAAACTATGCTAGTGAGAGCGTTGGTTTTATTTTTCCTGTAAAATATACATAAGCTTCTATTGACCATAATTATTTCAGATTTTTCGATAACGGAACGGTATTTTTTTCGACATTTTGCCCGATAAATCAAAAACTATTATGCACAAAAATAAATAAAAATCTGTTTTAGAATGTAGAAGTATAGCGCTTTCATATGATATCCCACTCAGTATAGTTATCATACTTTGAAATTTGAAACCCCCGATTTTCCCCCTTTTTTAATTAAACTAAAAATAATTTTCGATTTTTTTTTATTTTAATGATGTTAGGCCACTATTATACACAACTATTCCAAATTTCATGTCGAAAGCTTTAATAGTTACTGAAATAATCGACTGACAGACGGACGGACGGACGGACGGACGGAGAAAGTCGCACCATAAGGGTTCCATTTTTACCATTTTGGTACGGAACCCTAAAAATGTAAACTCAAGGAAAATCACTTTAGGGGCCAGACAGGAAAAATCTGTGTCGGAAGAACGACGTTTTGCGCCACATAAGAACCAGTATTTTTCCGTGGCTCTTAATGTACCTTTTTATTTGATTTTTTTAAATATTTTACTGCATCACCAAACTCACGCGGTAAACAATAAGGTCCCAAACTACTCAAAAATGGATGACAGACAGATCAAAGCCCTTGTAAAGGGGTTGTTTCAAATTTATATGGAGCCTGGGCCAGGTATTTGTACGGTATTTTAAAATGTTCGGGATCATAAAATAGTAACATTTTTTTCTTTGTTTCTTACTAAAAAGTTCAATTTACGAGGTACAATGCGAAATTATTTTGCAAAATAAAAGCGCAATAACATGCGTCCATTTTGACATTGACGTATATTACACGTGTCATGATGACATTTGACATAAAAATAACCTGAGAAATGAGAATTAACCTTAAAATATCCAACAGCAGTCAGATGGATGGATGGATGCGCTGCGAGAGTTGCTATTCTACAAATGTACCTTATTAAACATTTTATTTTTGTACCTCATAATCACTGTAAAACTGCAAAAAAGAACATTTTATTTTGTTTTCTATGATTTTATACTATTTTTTGGAATACTGTACAAGTACCTGGCCCAAGATGAAACAACCCCTTTAAAGTCTCCCACAAAAAGGATTTCCAGAAATTCCACCAGAGCGAAACCGGAGTGGTTCAGCTATATAGTCAATCTCATCATATTCCTTGGGCTATTCCCCGATCTCGAAGCACTAATGGAGTCTATTATGTCCATACTCACTGACAGAGAGATGTCGTAGTATTATCTATATATATAAAATTCAAAGTCCTGACTGACTGACTTATATATCAACGCACAGGCTAAACCGCTGGGGTTAGAAACTTGAAATTTTGACAGTAGGTTCCTTTTGTGACGTAGGCGCTCACTAAGGAAGAATTTTTCAAAATTCCACCCCTAAGGGGGTGAAATAGGGGGTGAAAGTTTGTATGAAAGTCCGTCATTTCTCAAGTTATATCCATGAAACTTGGTATTTGAGCTTCAGGTTTAAAATAAAGAAATACATGTTTCACAGTTTTTGAAAGTTCTAGCCCAAAGGCGTTAAATAGGTGTTGAAAGTTTGTATGAAAGTCCTTCATTTTTCAAGTTATAACTATGAAAGTTGGTATTTGGGGTTCTGGTTTAAAATAAAAAAATACGTGTTTCACAGTTTTTGAAAATTTTATCCCCAAGGACGTTAAATAGAGAGTTTGTCCTTCAATCACGCCGCAACAGAGCAACGGATCAACGTGATTTTTTGCATGGGTATAGTTGAGGACCTGGAGAGTGATATATATATATAGGATTTATCCCGGAAAATTAAGGAGTGCCGGTGGGAATTAAAAAAAACTTATGCCACGCGAACGAAGTCGCGAGCATCCTCTAGTTAGAGTATACAATGTTACGCAAAATGGCCACACCCTGTCTGGGATAGTGGAGATATCATTGTCCAAGATATCATATCGTGGCTTTTCTTACACAGTTTGTTTGGTTGGAGGCTTCGGCCGTAACTAATTACCACCCTACCGGCAAAGACGAATTAGCGTCTCGGTACGATGCCGTGCAGAACCGACACCGAGGTGTATCCATACATACATCCATCCATCCATCCATCCAAACTTTCGCATTTATAATGTTATAGCATAGATTTTAAAAGTTTTGATGGATGTTTGTTACTCAATCACGCGAGAACAGCTGAACGGATCTGGATGAAATTTGGCACAGAGATAGATTATAGTCTGGAATAACACATAGGCTAACACACCGGGAAAAGTAAAGAGTTCCCGCGGGAACCAAAAAACCTTAATCCACGTGTACGAAGTCGCGGGCATCAGTTAGTTTATAATAATTATCAGGTAAGGGAGCTTTTTATAACGTCTGGTGTATGGAGTTCGTTCATTTTTAGGTGTAGATACATCTCAATACCCTCAAGTATCGCAATTCAGCTATGAACAGAGCAATATAACGATATCATCTACGTCGTAATTACGTATGTTAGACACGTCTTCTATTCCACACGTGAAACACAAACTCATGGAACTGTTGCATACGACAGGCTAAACAAGTTGCTTGAATTGTATATTAAATAGTCATAATATCATGAATTTTAATAGGTTTTATTGAACAAATCCTCTCTAAAACATTTTTTTTCTTTTTCCCAACGACACTTTTACTTTGGGCACAGCAATAATATCAACTATAGAAATTCAAACCAAACGTCTTTGAGTTCGCCGTCTATCAAGCAAGTCAATCTAATTTTGATTTTATGACCGTCTTTTTTGACTACGAGGACATACTCGTAATATCTAATACGAATAATTTTATGCTTTTTAGGGTTCCGTACCCAAACGGTGCCAACGGGATCCTATTACTAAGCCTCCGCCGTCCGTCCGTCCGTCTGTCTGTCTGTCTGTCTGTCTGTCTGTCTGTCAGCTGTATCTCATGAACCAGCTGTAGCTGTGTTTGTAAATTTCTATTGTGTATTTCTTAATAACAAATAATAAAAATTATACAAGAAAAGTGAATTTTTGCTATTTTACGACTCTAGAACCGTAATACTAAGACACATGACATTTCAAAGAGTGAAAAATATTATAGCTGCTATAAACCATTTATAATGAAATTAAAGTGAAGTTATAAATTAAAGGGGTCCCCTTACAATAAACTTGTATTTAAAAAGTGCATTGTACGATGGTACGGAACACGCTGTGTGTGAACAAGACTCGCACTTGGCCGAATTATTTCCATACAATCAGGTTTTACGATAAAAGCGATCGATACATTTTACAATAATTGAACTAGTCGGACCGGGAATTTTTGTTTGCTTAGTAACATTTTATGTGAAACGTGACACGTATCACCCTCTGGTTATATACCTATACAAGATCATTGCGTACACAGAATTCCATTTGTGAGGTTTAATATAAATTGAAATACGTTCCCGGAAAAAATCGACAAAGCTCAAAACGACGATGGCTGAATCAACAGGAAACATGGCACTGAATGAAGGCTGTTCACATTTTGGAGCACTGGAAAACTGTACAGCCTCCATCGATGTATGTATTGAGCGCAGTCGATCTCGGTAGTGTGATAAGATTTGTGTCAACATTTTATTTTTAATTGCGATATTGGTTTGCGCTTGACGACAATGATGCTCAGTGCAAAGATGAGGTCTAAGTTGGAACGCGCTTGTCTAGAAGATGCCTATTCACTCTTGCCCTGAAGGTGCTTAAGTTATATGTGGCAGGAAACCAACGACCTCAATTTACATAGACGGGCCCTGTCAACCAAAGAATGTGGACTTATTTTACTAACGCCACCTAGTCTGAAAAGCGGGACTACGCTATGGCGGGGACAACAGGCTTATACAGGTGAGGGGCACGCCCTACAAGTCGCAAGCCCAACTTTTTTCTATGAAAGGGCCCATCTAGTAGGTACATACATATACACAGTGGCGTGCACACAGTGGCGTGCACAGGGCTGGAAGCTAGGGTAGGCATTAGTTAATACCTATTTTCTAGCGATTTTTTAATGAAAAAAAGCATTGAAGTATTTATATTTGGGTGCTTTTATGTCTCTATGAACTGCACGTATTATATCGATGCAGGAAACACATGCGCTGGGAGGGTATTCCATATGAAGATGATAATGTTGACGTAGATGTTGATGAAGTTCTCAACTAATCGTAGGTACCATATAATCTCTTCTCAGAATGAGAAGGGCTTTAAGCCCACAGAAATAGGAGTCTGCTTATTTAGTCTTCACAAATGAAGACTTTTCACAGCAAATCACCGTGACTTCACTTATAATCAAGGGTTCCACTGAAAACCAGCGCTGCAGTCTGCTGCAGCATGATGCTGAGATGGAAACCTTTATTTGGTCACATATTACTATATCTACTTATTATTAATTATAATTAGTCTAAAACCACATGTAGTGATCAAATAAAAACACATTTTCATTCTTTCTTTCTTTCAAATTACGTGTTTAAGCCACAGCCCACCAAACTGGCCAAATGTGGATTGGCAGTTTGAAAATATTACGACGAGCTTTCTAATCATTCAGGATTCATTACGATGTCTATTTGCGCCATTAACGCACGTTGTTCTGATATGTAAGAGGTACTCGTACTTGCCTTGTATTCGGAATTGCTAACCATAAACCTGTGTATTACAAACCTTTTACGCATGACGTCACAAACATGCTTAGAAAAACAATGTTCTAATAAGGTGACTTTAAAGACGTCATGGTAGGATTTATCGAAACTAATATCAAAATAATATGGCAGTAGCCCCCCAGTGTGACTTATAGTGCTTGCCATCGCGCACTGTCTGTCCAGACCCTTACCATAGAATGCTTATATCTACTGCGCACCATTAGTGACATAAAAGAGTCAAATGAATGTTCCCTAACTTTTAACGAATCCCAAACCCAAAATAAATCACGTATTTAAAATCAATGGGATTTAACACGCCTTCTCAATTATTTTTATGAGCCCCAAACCTATAATATATTCCTGGAACCCCATTATATATGCCGAGGTCCCAACGTTGATTGTGACAAATAACGAAAAGGGCTCAGCATCACCGCCCTAAGGGCGAAACACACTGGGAACCGGACAGAAAAATACGTCCGCGCGAAACACCCACTAAAATCTAAATCATACACTGTAGTCTGTGATCTAAATGAAACTCGTTTTGTCTTGTCGTAGACTATATTTTCTCCGCCAGGGGGCATTTTTTTATCCGTTATGTGTTTGCTTACCTGAAGGGCGATGTAACATTATGTATCAAGTCAAGTTATACGGTTAGCCTTTTTAGAACGTGTTATAAAAAAACATCTACACAATCTATACATCGTCCTCCTCGTGACCTTTAGGTATAGGTTAACGGTAAGGTAGTGGGCTGAAATCCGAAAGGTTGTAGTTTGAAACATCGGCAGGGAAACCTCTTATGTTTAAACACCAGCCGTTGCACTTTTGTCGTACCTACATACTCCTCGGCCCATATTAATAACCGACATCAGCTAAGAATAAGTTCTCAAGTATCGGTCTTAAGAACCTGTTAAGAAGCATAATAATAACATGTCAGTTTATTATCTTACTAGCTGATGCCCGCGACTTCGTCCACGTGGATTGAGGTTTTTTGGTTCCCGCGGGAAATTTTTAATATTTCCGGATTAAAAGTAGCCTATATGTTATTTTAGACTATAATCTATCGCTGTGCTAAATTTCATCCAGATCCGTTCAGCCGTTCTGGCGTAATTGAGTAACAATCATCCATCCATCCATACTTTCGCATTTAAAATATTCGTATAGATACTTTTTTTTCTATCCAATCTTACAATAAAATTTAATACAATATATCTCAATCATACAATATACCAAATCATTGGAAAAGTTACCACATAAAACATGCCTTCATACAATATAATTAATAATTATTAAGAGAAACAATTTAATGTGTAACCTTATTTTTGTTCGCATTTCTGAAATTTTCCATCCGAATCTCTGCCTCCCTGATTTCTTTTTTGTTCGTGGAGTGAAAATTTATTCACGAGTGGGTATTGAACTTAACTGCGGGAAATTCGTTATCGAGGATAGACCAAAAATTCGTGAAAATAATGCACATAGAGTGCGTAGTTGTGAGAGCATTGTTAAAGAGGTTAGATTCTCGGCAGAGGCATTTGTGAATTTGTGCTTTCTATAAATTTTTAATTGGTCTGATCTCCTGGTACCAGACTAGCTAAACTCACGTGGATTGACCGTAGCTACCAACAAAGGCGTGTAACTGTTAACATCCAGTCCATCTGTCGATCTGTGTGTCACAGTCAACTATAAAATCTAAACAGTTGAATTGAGTACAGACTTTACAGAAACCTGTTACCGCTACACAGTCGTAAAAAAATTTGCAAGTAGTATATTTTTAGGAAACTTCCTGAGCATAAAAAGCGAGAGGAGAAAAAAAAATTGTGTGTGCCAGCTCCGACGCACGACTGGAGTTTACTCTTTACGAACTATTATAAAATATATGGATTAGTAAATGATGGTAAATGAACGCATTTTTAGATTACTGAATTGATGTAGAATTTTAGTATGATATTAAATAAATAATTTATATTCATCAAAATACATTACATAGTCATGGAAACATAAACAAGTGTTACCATGGAAACATAAAGTCAGTAACGTAACGGTTTTGATTTTACTCCCCATAAATTTTCATACCCCAGGCTATAGGTAATTTATGCAAATCGATTCTAAAGGAGGTAAACTCCAAAAAATTGATATCCCCCTTGTGATATAGGTGAGTATTTTATAATCATTATGAGGTTCCTAAGACAGTTTATACAACAAGACTACCGTTTTCTTAGCAACTAGCAGAACTGCAGAACCCTACTTTATCCGTGTTCTGAAACGCACTTGATCAGTTATTTTACCTATGTATACATTTACGTAGAGCATATGACGCCTTCTCTTAGACCAGTAATATAAAAAGGCAATTCATTTTATGCCGAATGATCTAGTGTTTTTCGAGCGTAAGTGCTTCGTAAGCTTCATGGCGCAATAACATTTATTTGTAAATCGATAAAAATGTACTTCGACAATAAAAATACGTTGAATACAGAACGATTGTTTCCTTCCCTCTTACCTACTCTTACCTAGTACACCAAATAATTTAAAACTAAGTAGATCATTTTATGGCAAGTACCTAATTGAACCTATACCTACCTAAACCTACCTTTCAGTTAATAAGTACTAAGCTTCAATATGCTGTCTAAGGGGCCAAAAAAAGCTGCTGAAACGGTGAAAACCACGCGGCATCTACTTCTATAATATGGAGCACGCACCCCAAGCGACCGAACAAAACGTCGTTACCCTCTGACGCGGACATTTTGCCCTGCCCTGTCCGTAGTGTTTCCGCTCAAACATGTAACACACTGAGAAAAATTTCCTTGTTTACCTTCCGATTTTTACCTTCTAAAACCGATTCCTTCCAAAATTGGGTCTTTTCCTTCCACCGATTACCTTCTGAATCGGGGAACTGCCAAATTCCTACCGATATTTAGAAGGTAATGAATTTTATCCGTCTAATACGGAAGAACATAAAGGAAGGAAATTTGTTGGAAGGAATTAACCAAGAAGGAATTTCCTTCCAGCTAAATATTCCTACTAAATAAGGATGCATTATAATAATTCCTCCCAAATGTATCCTTCCAAATTAGATGTTAATGTCCTTCTGAATTCAAATCCAAAGTTGTCGGAAGGAAAACGCAGCTAACCTTCTGATATTGAAGGATATTTACCCTCTTAACTAGTGGAAAATAAATTGACATTACTATTCCATCAAAAAAGAAAGGATTAGAAAGGCTCGCTGGAAGGAACTACCATCCAAATTAGATGGATCACACTTGGAGGGAATAACACAAGGAGTATCCTTCTAAATTAGATGATAATATCCTTCTAAATCAATTATAATTTTTCGGTAGGAACAGTGTCGGAAGGAAAACGCATATTTACCCTCCGAAATTGAAGGATATTTACCCTCTTATTTAGTAGGAAATGAAGTGACATTACTATTCCATCAAAAACGAAGGGATTAGAAAGGCTCGCTGGAAGGAATTACTATCCAAATTAGATGGATCACACATGGAGAAAATAACACAAGGAACATCTTTCTAAATTAGATGATAATATCTCTCCAAACAAATTGGAATATTTCGGTATCGGAAGGAAAACGAATAAGTTTTATTAAATAGAAATTGTAACACCGAATGTAGTACCCGACCCGACCACTAGATGTCGCTACGCGTATATTGGCTCGCGGTATAGGGTGGCGCCGGTCAAACACATATATATCGCCAAGTCCGCTTGTATCGGTACCTGCATCGTGGCAAATGGTGCTTCCACCTAGTTGGGACATTCATTGAAAGCGCATAGCAGAGCATAAATCATAGGTGGTATACAGACCCCTGCTTCCACCCTTGCTGGGACAGGGCGTTTTGAAAGCCTATAATTTGGGGGGGGGGGGAGGGGGGGCCTTCGCCTTAGGTAGGTAATATTATGTCTTTACCTTCTAGATTTGGAAGGTTATTTATATTTACCGAACAAATATGACCAAATGTATTTACCGTCATTTATTTTCCTTCCAAAAATTACCTTCCCTTTTGACTCAGTAGGAATTTCCGACCGAAATTTGGAAGGTACGTATTACCCAGCAAAATAGAAGGCAGACATTGTTTGGAAGGAAATTTTGGACGGTAATAATAATATCCTTCCAAGTTGAAAGGTAAATTTCCTACTGAGTCAAAAGGGACGGTAATACCTTCCGTATTTCGGAAGGTCTTTTTTCTCAGTGCATGCAAAATTTAACGCTTAGATGACAGTCAACATTGCATCAAATTAGTCACACTGCATATTATATTCTCACCGCTCATATTTATTAAAAAAAAACATTCGTTACCCGTGTTACCACCAGTTTTACTACCAGTAGTAACGTGTTTATTTTTTCCGCGTTACTAAGAACTGTTCCAGTTGTAGCATGTAGCATTTTTAGTACCCATGTTACAACTGGTAGTAACACGGTAGGGTATAAGGAATAAAAAAACCTTCATAATACAACATAATTAAAAGATCAGTGGATGTAATTTGTAAGATTACGCCACTGTATATAGGGATTAATGTGATTAATGTCAATCCTCTGATGTGATTACTAGACGGCGATCCCAAATTTAAATAGGTACGTTCTTTTACGGTAGAGTATGCTTCCTAGTCTATACTAATATTATAAATGCGAAAATTTGGATGGATGGATGTATGGATGGATGGATGTTTGTTACTCAATCACGCCATAACGGCTGAACGGATCTGGACGAAATTTGGCACAGAGATAGATCATAGTCTAGAATAACACATAGGTTACTTTTTATCCAGGAAAATTAAAGAGTTGGAAGAAAAAAAACCTCAATCCATGCGGACGAAGTCACGGGCATTAGCTAGTACCTACCTAATAAATTCAAGAGAAAATTTCTTAAAATTGAAATTGTTTAATTATTTTGTTTAAATACAATTGTTTCCGTTATCTGTGATACCTACCTACTTGTTAAACCACTGTTAAACGTAAGCGCCCGGTATATCGTAGGCGTTGCTACGTCGTAGACGCCCAAAAATATTTGATGTTATCAATATTAAAATAAAATACATGTGGCTGAACTGAATCTTTAGATACGTACGTAAATGGCCTAATAATTAATTAGTAATTAATAAGGGCAGAAACACACCACGGACAAAAAAATTACTGGCGGAAAAAAATCCGTGTATTTTTATCCGGAGCTGCATACACCGGCGCGATTGGATAAAACATCGTTTCCGACTCGACCCGATAAAACTTATCGGTGACTTGAGTATAGTCCACTTTTGTTGAGTGTAAAATGGGACAACTTGAGTCACGAATAAGAATTGCATATTACTTTAGGCGGCCTTGTGCAATGCTTTAAAAAATACGTGTAGGTTCTACCACAGAATAGGTAATAGTAGGTTCTACTCAGTAGGTAGTAGGTATACTTTTTTATTTTATTGCAAGATAGGCTTGCGCTTGATGAAAATCATTCTTATGAAAAGCAATGATGATGCCTAGGTTGGAGCGCTTGCCTAGAAAATGGCTATTCACTCTTGCCTTGAAGGACTTCGTCCGCGTGGATTAAAGTTTTTGACTTCCAGAGGAACTCCTTAATTTTCCGGGATAAAAAGCTCATGTCCCTCCCCTGGATGTAACCTACCTCTAAAAAATTTCATCAAAATCGGTTAATAAGGTGGTTCGTCACTAATATTAATTATTGCACCTATTCAAGTCAAGGTTTAGTGTAGTTTAGAGATTCCTCCTAAATGTTTATTTCTAAAAATTCCATACCATACACATATTTAGTCAGCAAACGATTTTTTAACATTAACAGACAAATAAAAGTAAATACATACTCGTACCTGCGCACACAAAAATGTCAGTTGGCAACTTTTTACACAGACCACAAAAACTATAGACACACACAAAGCGCGCAATCCGGGTATCCGTGACGTCGGCCTCTCTTCAACAGGTCGCATCCCGAACTGCCCGGCGCGGCCCGAGCGCGCTCGCGCCAAAAATAATACTCCAGGACTTCCCTTTCAGCGTGTGGGTATTGGAAAATGCCTTTCCCCGGTCCTTTATCTCTTCGGAATTGATTGACACGTGTAGACAATGGTCGTTTAATCTCTTTAAACAAGATAAAATCTTAAATCTATTATCTTCCTGGCGCAGTGGTGAGCGCTGTGGTATAATATAATGAGTTCCCAGGTGCGATCTCTAAATTTCCCTGATTTGCTCAGGTGGGAGGCTTCTGTCGTGGCTAGTTACAACCACGGCACCAACGGCAAAGACGTGCATATATCTGAATAATAATTTTTATTATTTGTTGTTATAGTGGCAATAGAAATACACACTCTGAAAATTTCAACCGTCTAGGTATAACGAACGGTTTATGAGTTCCCGTTGGCACCCTTTTAGTACGGAATTCAAAAAACCAAAGTATAACGAACGGAAATGCAACAGTTTCTCTTTTCATTTCATGAAAATTTCACCATACAGCCCTTTCATGCAAGACGAATTTTTAAGCTTCAACGCCTTTTTCGAACAACATCAAAGTAACGAACGAACGTTTTACTAGCTGATGCCCGCGACTTCATCCGCGTGACCTAATTTTTTTTGATTCCCCCAGGAACTCCTTAATTTTATTAATTATACTAAACTAATCGAATTAAACTATTAAATCTGGGATAAAAAGCCTATGCCACTCTCCAGGTCCTCAACTATAATACCCATGCCAAAAATCAAATCGATCCGTTGCTCCGTTGCGGCGTGATTGAAGGACAACCCAACTAACCAATAAACAAACACACTTTCGCATTTATAATATTAAGTATGATTTTACCGACTTTTTATAAAAGTTACAAGTTACTATGTAGGTCTATAAAAAAATATTCGTTTTATGATGAAACTTATTTATTTGATGTTCTAAATGAAAATTGCCCATGATATTAAATAGTTTTTTTTTAAATATTAGTATTATAGAAAAATATTTAGTACAGATGTTTTCCAGGCAAAAAGCTAAATTTAGAAAGTCGGTATCTCATAAGCATAACTGTTGTCTGTGACGCCACTGGTCAAGGTGCTTTTCTTTCTCTCTTTCCTTCCTTCATAAAAGTCTGGATTTGAGGGAAATTGAGGGTGCGCAAATTCATACCCCTGCTTAAATGGGTAGTGGATACGAAACTAGCTCGGCAAACTTATCTGTGTATAGCTAGTTTCCGTAAGAGACGTCACACTCTATAAATAATCAACATTTTAGGAAAAAAAAATAGAAGATTATGTTAGTTCCGAATTTTTCCACACGCATGATAAATGTGTATAAATAATCAACATTTTAGGATATAAAAATAGAGGATTATGTTAGTTCCGAATTTTGCCACACGCATGATAAAAATGTGTCAGAGTGTACAAGAGACGCCTAGTATCTAGGATTTCGGTGATCCTTGAACATTATTACTTCACTGACGTATTTTAGCCTTAATAGTAATTGACTGAATTGACGTAACTAAAAACCTGTGTCAGGCGGAGTTTTTTGATTAGACTACCGGCAATCAATATTGTACAACACGCCCATAATCAATTTTAAGGTGCCCTTATAATTTACTAGATGATGCCCGCGACTTCGTCCGCGTCGATTAAGGTTTTAGATTTCCGCGGGTGCTCTTGAATTTTCCATGATAAAAAGTTCCCCGGGAAACAACTTATCCCTGTACCAAATTTCATCAAAATCGGTTGAACCGTGAAAACCTAGCAGACAGACAGGCCCACTTTCGCATTTATAAAATTAGTATGAATTTCCACTAGAAAAATTTCACCTGTAGTGTAGGGACTCATTAGATCACTGCACTAGGGAGGTCCCAGCTTTCGTATATCGATTTCCTGAGTCAATAAAACACCAAATATACTACACTAACATAAAAACTATGCAATAAAACAAGTGCATAGATTTTATTTTACTAGTAAAAACTATGCTTTATTAAATAAAATAATTATTACTTCCTACTTTTCGTAGATTAGTCAGTAAATTCAATAAAAATCTATTCTGAGATCAGAGGTGATTTGAAAGTGTTCATATTAAAGTTTACACTAACGAAAACATCGCTCTTATAAATATTTATACGTTAGGAAATCTATTTAAAATACTCTCTCGCAATACGCGTTTGTAACTATAAGTAAGTGAGTATATAATTGTACGAAATCATGTTTTTACAAATTAAAGCTGCAATCATTCATTAGGTCGGGAGACTGAACAAGCCACCAAATAATACCTTTTTGGGTCGATATCAATTATTTATCAACACGGCATCTGCGTTCGTATTTAACGAAACTCGGATGCGATCAATACGATACCTAATCAGATAAGTATGCAAAAGCTGAGCTATAAACCGAAAAAATCACTATTTATATAGATAGGCAATTTCTAGAGTTTTTCTCTACCAAACAAACTAAATACAACGATACGAACAACGTTCAGGGGTGGGATATTTTTTCCAGTATTACAGATACTTGGTGAGTTATACATAATATCTGATCTTTTGTACTTTGGACTGAAAAATGCGTTGTACCTGGATTTCTGTTACAAATTACAATTGAAGTGGTCGTGTGAAAAATGACTATAGCTGTCCGTACGAACAGACCTTTGAAATGACGTATCTTTGGAGACGGATGAAGATAAATCAAGATTTAGGATTTAGCTTGTACTTAACGTAGTATCCATAGTCCAGACGATGTGTAAGTCATAAAACATGGTGTTACAACATGAGTTACGGCCTTATATCAAACTGTGGTAGTGGGAATTGTGGATACATGTGATATTCTAATAATTTTAATGGTTGTGTGTATTTATAACATACATGTGGATTTATAACATATTACATAACCTGGACTCAACTTTAAATGTCACTGAAGAATACTGAAATAGACTGTAGAAATCCGGTACAAGAAGCAGAATGATCGAAGAGCAAGAAAACTTTATCGCTCGTAAATTACGAAAAGTAAAGTAAACCGTGGTCTTATCGTGATTCCTTCCAGTAGCGGACTCAGGGTGGGGTGGTTGAGGCCCCGGACTCGGATCTAGGGGTGCCTCCGACCGAAGATTCTCATTAGTCAAAGCTGAAATATTTTCAAAAAATACAATCCAGTTTGTAGTTGAGGATCGTTTCTGTAAAATTAAACAAAAATAAATGCGCTCTGTTCGCTCGTAGTTACATTTGATAGCATTCGATAAGATTTTAATTTCAGTTTGTTCACGGTTTGTATGGATGATTTAATTATTTATTGAGGTTTTTTTCGCCTTGTAACCTAGCCCCGCTTGCTCGCAAACTCCAAAAAACGCACAATATAATGAACCGGGGGCCTCATTCAGTAATGCCTCCGATGAGCTTAGTCCGCCGCTGAAACTAAACCAGAATGCAGGGGTCAGAACAAAGTTGGAAACAACGGGTGATGGTGCTAATGATCGCGGGTGGACACGCAACGGTTAGATTACATCGGCACATTTCATGGGGGGGGCAATTTCCGACCAATTCGAATTCGTAGCGTAAATGTTGCTAGTACAAAAGCGATTACCATATCTAAAATACGAAATAAATTAATCAGTTATTAATTTCCGATCATTTCATTAAACCCATGCACATAACTGGAATACTGCTATTCAAATTATCTTTTTGCTATCACATATCAGTCCAAATTACTTCATTTATTAGTCACAGAAGTCCCCTACGAGAGTGGGCACACTCATAGCAACTTTACTCATGAACTCTTTACTTTAGTCCGCACGGCTTGATGTAATATACATGACGCACAGAATTTGCACTCACAGTCAAATGTCATTAGACCAAATCCTTAAGCCTGTGGATTAAAATGTCATTAGACCAAATCCTTAAGCCTGTGGATTATGGTGGGTATGGAATTTCCGTGCGCCAAAATTTGGATTAGCGATTTCACTCTTATGATCAAATTTTGGTTGTATGTTGTGACTTAAGTGAAATGGCTTTCCGTCAATGGCAAGGTTACTCGGGACCGAAGGGATAACGTTATCTTTGAGGTACGGGGAAATGGCAGAGGTCAAATTCGGACCTTCAAAGTCGTTCACCCGTTCATTCATTTACCGTATTTGGTATCCATATCTCAAGTCCTATTGATTAATTTGCATTGACGCAGACGCAACTAGGTCAAACCATCACTCGTACCTAAAACGTGCTAAAACGCCGTATCCTTTATAGATGATTGGCAGCTGGCACTTAGCAATCTTACATAGCAACTAGCAATTTAACATTATGGATCGCCGTTATAGTAAACGTTGCCTCGTTGGTCTAGTGGTTTGCATGTTCAACTGCGGCCGACGAGGTCCCGGGTTCGAGTCCCGGGTCGGGCCATAATTAAGTATTGGGTTTTTCTGTCTAGAAATTCTCAGTACTAGCCCGGAGTTAGGAAGTTGGTGGTGTTTCACCCCCGTGCCTCGGAGAGCACGCTAAGCCGTCGGTCCTGGTTATTATCACTAACATGATAATAGTCGTTAAAGCCCGCTAACCCGCATTGGAGCAGCGTGGTGGGTTTAAGCTCTAATTCCCACTCTCCTATGAGAGTGGAGGCCTGTTCCCAGCAGTGGGACGTTAATGGGCTGTAGGGGTGGTGGTGGTGGTGGTTATTGTAATAATTTTATGGTCTCCCTAAATCAGTAAATTGGCCAACAATTTCTAACCCCTGTGTTATTTTTCTATTGGCTAATGGGGTATTTTATTTACTTTCATAGCCAACTAGATGGTGCCCACGACTTCGTCCGCGTGAATTAAGGTTATTTGAGTCCCGCGGGAACTTAAAAAGTAGCCTATGACCTTCCCGAGGATGCAACCTATCTCTATACCCAATGTTGACCAATACCGTCAAAATCGTTTGAAAATAGGGGTCGTGAAAGCGTAGCAGACAGGCAGACATCACTTTCGCTTTTATAATATTAGTATGGACTCATTCTTGACCAATTTTTAGTAAAAGAGATCTTAAAGTATGGCTTATTTTATCTACCTATAGCTTCAAGAGTGGCTGAAATTAGCAGGCATTTAAATGACTGAATAAAAACAAGGGCCTAGTAGGTAAAAGGGCAGATATTTTACTGAGAAAAAGATTCAAGTAGTTCAGCTCGTTCTAGATTTCAGATACTGCTCAGATCCTTGTCAACACGGTCACAGTTTTCACTCATTTTGAGTGTATGAATTGAAATTGCTTCTGTCTGTCTGTAACCATTTAACACGTTGTACTGATGATGACCGAAATAAGTCAAGAGATAGCTCATAATATATCTTAGAAAGTATACTCCAAGAAAACAAGGAAATCGGCATTTTACAAACCTATATCCACGCGAACGAACTAACTAACCCTTAACTAACTTCATTTTTTGTTATTTTTGCTCCAAACTTTACTACCCTTTAATCGTTTGCTCAAAGTATTTGCTAAAGGAAGCCCTGTATTAATGAATAAAGATAACATTTTCATTAGATCGTTTACGAAGCTCAGATTTTAATCAAAGCAACTCAAGGTGTAAACAATCAAGTGTTTTATTATAATAGTACTGTAAATATTGTTGAGTGTGGATAGTTTTATGGTAATCCAACGCCGCGCGCCGTCGGGACCGTGAAGGGTGACGTGGGCGAACCGATACACGTCAGTTTAAATTTTAAAGGTATCTGTTACGTGCAGACGGGGCGGGCGGAGCGGCGGCGGACGGCAATGTTTATTTGTTGGGGTCGATTCACGTTGGCGAATTGTAGCAAACTAGAAATTAACGTAGCATATGTGCGCAATTTTCTTTATCTCAGTGGAAAGTTAGGCTCAATTATTTTTGTGTACAATGAAAGACATGTAAAACTTTAAAAATTATAACGCCTGCCGATATCCTACTAATTACTACTCGCAGTTTATTTACGGTTTGCTTTGGCAACTAAACTTTCCAGAAATTGGCATGACAATGGCTGCTGCTGACTGCAGATAGTTTTATTGCTTGGGTACTAAGCAATAAGTACAAGTAGGTTTGTTAATATTTTGTTCATTATTATAGATATATTTTTTTCAAAATTCAAAAAAATTCAAAATTCAAATGGTTTTTATTCAAATAAACTTTTACAAGTGCTTTCGAATCGTCGAATGAATCTACCACTGGTTCGGAATGCCATTCCATTCATTCATTATAGTTAGGTATACTATCATCATTACTACGGTCACTGATAATAAAAACAAGAGCGACGATAGCTTGGTCTGAACATGGCCTTAGATATGTACCAATTCCTCGAAGGTATAGAATTCATTCATGAGAATATTATATCTAAAGTTCACTCCGGTTTCGAGTGACGTTGAATCTTGATATTAAGTTTGCAAGGCAATACCTATTTAGCCATTGCATAATTTCGAAAATGATATTGTGTGAGCTACATTACAATTTACAATCTATTATAAGCATCTACCCGTGATGCTTTCAACTGAATTCAACAAACTTTATGATATTTGTCAGATACTCTCCGAGTCTGTACTATTTATATTTAAATTTATTTCATAGTTTTAATTTGAATAAAGGTTATTGTTTCATACCTCAAAGTAAGTATATAATATACTTAATCTAAAGTCTATGACAAACCAGCATATATTTATTTAAAACCATAATAAGTAGAGTTAAAATTAATAAACCAAACTAAACTTGTATTCATTCCCGTCATTTTTGCATCGCCTTTTACGGTGATGTTATCCTGAGGTATTTTCATAAATGAGCGACAAACGCGACAACGCGACTCGATACGACGCTACAGTATCAAACAGTAGTGACGTGGCTGTCGCGCAGATATAGTCATTTTTAATGGATTTGTATCTCGTCGCGTTGCGTCGCGTCGACTTTGTCGCACTTAGTCGATTAAGATACCTACTGTATCTCACCCGTTGTTCATAGCGGGGCAACATACTATGCAGCAGGTGTCATTTGGACCCTTAGAAAAGTATAATATATAATTAAACCGGAAATTTAAAAAAACTGACCTTTGATTGGCAGCCTAATAAATTAGTTTCTTTCTATTTTTCCCACAGTTAGTAGCCTGATTTCATAACTGGCAACTTACGAAATCGGGCTGTGCTCCAACTTCCAACACCTCAACGCAATTTGATTGATTGCCTTCCTGCACGAAACATTCGCACCATTTCGTGTATTGAATTTAATAACATCCCTAATCACCAAAATATGGCCGTCTGGTGAAATATTGACTGTTTTGGTTAGGTACTTGACTATATTTCTTGTTTATATAAGCCTATGTAACTTTTTTTTTTAATCTAAGTACTACAAGTTAGCCCTTGACTGCGATCTCACCTGATGGTTAACTTTTGTGAACTTCATCTTTTTAAAATTACGCATACCTATATTATTTTAAAAACGAGTTTCAACGCCTTATAATTTCCCTTGTACACCATTTAATTCCTCAAAGTTGTACACTTCAATAATCGATAAAATCTAGGGATTTTAGTGGACTCTAGTAGGATATTCATTAGGTAATCTGTTTTTTGAATTTCATGCTGAACCATTGTCTTGGTTGATGAATACACTTCGGAAAAGGAAAACATCGATAGTGCAATCAATACTTTGACTTTTAGATGTTATAGTATTGTTACATGATTGTTACTGAGTTAAAACGAGACAGATTTTTGCTTCACATAACTTACTCTCATTTCAATTAAGTATACCTACTCAACTACAGTTTCAAGTAAAGTCTGAGCAAACTCAGAATACGCTATACCTACTCAGCTATAGAACTTTGTCTAAAAACGACAAAATGCTTAGTGCCAAGCCAATCACAGATTTGGGAATCCGCTTAGTCATATTTCTTTAGAGCCAATAGTAAGTACTAGATGCGTATGCATTTACTTTATTTAAATCTGCGAGATCTATATAAATTCTAAAGTATAATATGTATATCTACTAATAATGTGGAGATAGTCGTCTTTTTTTGACTCAGTCAAGTTGACTAACTAAGCTATTTACTTGCCTTCGCCTATTGACCTTTTACGCCTATCAAAGGTCATCACAGCCGGTCATTATGTAGAACATTTTGTAATTTACTTAACTTAGTCATACTAGTCTTTTTCCAAACGCAACTCAATGAGTGAGCGTTTTCTTTACCCGTAACGATAGAATCCCTTTAATTTCTGAACTATATAGGAACAGGGATTTTCTAAAGGTTAAGACCATTTAAAACTTAGGTCATAGATTTTTATAAAGTTATTGTTGTAGGTAGTCTGTTGTAAAGTTGTTCGAAAGTTACCGATAAGAAATGTCAATTTAACGTTGCGTGTCCTACCCAAAATCACTTTTATTCCTACTTCCCTTTCAGCAACCTTTTAAATAAAAGTTAAGGGTAACTTTGTTGCGGCTATTTGAGTAAAAGCTTCAAAGAACTTGCCGAGGTTAGAATCGATCACTTGGTTTCATTCAAATCGCAATTGAACATTTTTAGGTTTTTATTGATACTAGATACAGAATAGGTAGATATATTCTGTATCAATAAAAACCTAAAAATATACTTAGGTATCTCATTATAATAGACATAAAATTATTATTTTTTGCAATATGTATATAATGAAAATATTAAAAAAAATCTCGCCTTGCACGCTGTATTATTTTGCTAAGATTGTACGTTTTGCTCCGATTTGTTTCATATTAATTCTTTTAATTCGTTTCGCTGGCTTGTCACCCTTTATGAAGCGTCCACATTGTTTCTAAGTTTATCGTCAACTTAAAGTAAACGATGTTTTATTTATTCGCACACTTCAAAATATTTGCGCAGATAGGAACTCCATATTCTCTCCTATAAAGCAATATTAACTTTTATCTATTTATTCTCTATGAAAGTTTGCCGGTGAAACCCCACACGTGTAAATATTTATAGAAGCTATGTTTGTGTTAGCTCCAATCGCTACAATAATAATATGAACGCTTCAGTTTTTAACCGTATGAAGAGTTGCAGAGATAAATGTTCTTGCAAAATTCCGGTACTTATTTTTAAAGCTCTAGTTTATTGGTCATTTGCCTTCAAGGGCAGAATAAGCTTCGCTATGGTATTGACACAGTATTGGTAATTGGTAAGTTTCGATACTTTTATTTTGCAGAGGTCTTGATCAGAACAAGTTTATGAAAGTGGTTACGATTTTCAAAAAAAATTAGGAACCTACAAACAAAAAAAAATCGTTGGACCAATGGTCTTTCCTCTATCGAAAAATATAATATGTGATACAATGTGAAGTTAATTTCTTAGCAATGTCCCAGTACTGGTAAACTAACAACCTAGTTATAAGTTTATAGTTTCCTAATTCAACTACCTAGGTAGTTGGATTACCCCAACAAAACAAGGGAAATGTTATTGCTTAACAAACCAGTCGGGTTATATGTATAAAAGTATAACCCGACTGGTTTGATACCTACAAAATACCTCTACAAACATGGCCTACAAAATACCCGTTACACGGCTGTCAAATTTCTTCTTTTATCAATCACATTCCTTGAAAACAAAGTTCTTCAATGATAATTTGAAACCACATTCCAACTTATTTCAGCACGTGACTGGCAATGAAATCGAATTTAATAACTCGTTCAGGAACTTCCTTTATTCCGCGGCGGATCCCGGCACAGCTCTGAAATGTCTATTTCTGCTGGAAAATTGATTTCCTCCTCAAATATGCACATAAATTCGAGTAGATTTTAGTCTTAACAATTATAAGTGTCCGTACCTACTTTAATTGATATTGGAAAACATTTGTATGGCACGAAAATTATGAGATCTGCGGGAATAAAGGAACCCTTTGGCTATGTTCACGTTTGATAATTTTGACGTATCGTAATCTTTATCGCGCAAGACCGCGGCGTGTGGAAATACTTGCAAGAGGCCTATGTCCAGCAGTGGACGTCTATCGGTCGAGGATGATGATGATGAATCTCTATCGCGTGGGGTGGCAGCGACGCGTATCGTATCGTTCATAATACATACAACAAGCATGTTTCGAAAATATTTCAAGAAATACCTATAAGTTGGTATATTGTGTAATACATCTTACAAACGCGAATACTAGGTACCTACCATGCTTTCAAGTGACTACACGAGCCGAGTGTGGGGGGACGTACTTACTTCTTATATTTGACTTGCTTGTTATATTTTTATATTGCACGATTTCAAGCATTATAACATTCTCCTCACAAAAAGAGAGATGTTATAGTAAATTTTACGTGGGCTCTACGATGACACACACAAGTATACCTACTCAGTATACGGCTCTACGGTGACACACACACACATACCCATGTGTGTGTGTCATCGACCGTAGAGCCCACGAAAAGCTTAATATTATTAGGTAATTACTTTATTTTTATACTTTTACCAATAGCGAGATAAGTGGATTACCTACTGGCCACGGCCGAAGTCTCCCATCTGCCCTTCAATTGGGTATTTGACAACTAGTCAAATCAGCAACTTTTTTTCAAACGTCAAAACGCGTGCTTAAGTGAGTTTGTGTGAAATTTTGAATTGTGACGTCATCAAAGTTCGACGCTCTTTTTTACTTTAATCGATTCGATCTTTTTTATTTTAAAAGGTTATTCAACATAAAACTAACAGGAGCCGTGGATATTACGACTTTTTTGGGAGATCCTTTATTTATTAATCACTAAGAAATAATTTATTTGAGTTGTAGTCAAATACCCAATTTAAGACTAAGTAATAGGTATTGAATATATTATTATCATTCTATGACATTCATATCGTACTCTATAGTAGAGAATAATATGTTCTCTAACTGGTTTTCTATGGAAAGCCAGTTAGAGTATTAAGCCAATTAGGTAAAGTAACTTGGAGAAAGACACTCAGAATTGGTGGTTAATCAAATAAATTACCTACCAAGATGTCGACAGATTTCAAACTCAAGTTTACTTACGTATTGGTGAAGTAATTATCTGCCGTCCCTTCAATTTCCCGAAACGGATTTCTCGTCAAACTCGGACAATGCTTTATTGACTTTTACAAAGCTCCTTTCATTCGTCAAAAATAGTTTTCAACCTTCTACTCTACCACCTGTTTGTAGAGCGAAGAGCAGTTTTAGAAACATTATATTAGTAGCGAAACACGGATAGCGGATAGAAATTAATGAAATATTATACAAACAATCTAAAACAGATATTGTTGACTTTAATTTATGCTTCAAACTTTCTTCTGTAAAATTTTCTGATACACGCTGTAAGTACATTAATAATGATAAACAAACTCTTTTAAAATAAAGGAGCTGTTTATTATTTCAAAAAAATAATTTCATGTAATTCTGGTTTTTTATATATGTAATTAATAATTTAAATATTTACAAAATAAGCCTTTTTATTAACAAACTTTCTCTAGCCATCACTGAATACTATCTATGCTTGTCAAGACAAATCCAATGAGCTATATCAAGACGGAGTTAGTTACGACTCGAGTACTTGAGAAGTGCCTATGACCACTTCCCAGCTCCACTTTAAGACTCTGGATAATCTAGGTCTAAATACTTGTCAAGCCAAATCCAATGAGCCCAAACACGACGGAGTTAGGATGAAAACTTAAGGAGTTCCTATGGTCAAAGCTCCCAGCGCCATCATGAGGCCTCCTAGATGGTATTTCATATACTGTATTATCATCGAAGTTCCGTACTTATATGTTCGAAATTTCAGCCCAATCGGTTGCGGTGAACTACTCTAAAATTCAGTGCAAAGCCAAATACTAAAAACACGGCAAGTTAAATAAAAGCTTGTAAAAATACACGGCGCCGTGCCGCGTCAGTTGTGAAAATATTATCAATAGGTACGTTTCTGCCTGAACTGCATCTAGGTGTACCTACATAGGCGCGGTACGATGTGGGAAAAAATATATATTGCCACATACTATAAGTAAGTGCGTCCACACAATGGGTTGCTTTAAATACTTGTTAAACTGATGAATAACTAATGAACTTGCAGCAACTGAAAATTCTTAGAACGAAAATACTCTCAGTACAGACCAGCAGGACAAAATCTCCGTGCGATACGTATGCCTCGGCATTATTGCATGAAGCTGAACAGACTAGTGCGAAATTACAAAACGTATTTCCCCTCCAACACGGATCTTTTACGCGGACCCGTCGCATCTCAAAAGTGTTTTTGCCTTTATTTAGCTGTTACAATTTAAAGAACCTTGTGTGTTCTTTAAATTGTAACACAGATTGTACTTCAGATCACAGTATATACAAAACAGTTGATCTGATAAATCATCAGCGTACATAAACCGGACAATAAATGAAATTCATGAGCCGAAGGGATGGACACAATGACGTCTAGCGAAACGACGAAGGTGTGTCGCTATATCCACCATTTATTATCACCAGCTTAATCGAAAAACTTCGATTGACACCGGTTTCAGCTAGGGTTACTAACCCTGTGAGACTATCACACCTTTAGTTTCAGGCCAAAAGCATCAACTTGCCAAGTTACGGCAAAAAAAAAGTCGTCTGGCGGACAGAAAATCAAATAGGTTTCCTATTTGATTTTCCTGAATCAAACCTTTTGCGCGAAGGCACAACTGAACTCAGCTCGGGCTGAATTTGACTTCTTTCTGAACGTTTAATACCTACCTACTTACGAGTACCTTATCTCAGTCATGTTTATAAGGACTAGTTTTTTTTAACTATTTCATAAGTAATATTATTGTTATTGCTATTGCTTCATTTGGCTGAGATCATAGCTGATTTTATGCTAAACGGCAGGTTACTATTTTTTTTATAGTCATAATCAACAGAAAATTTACTGCAATTATAAAAGCAATCTTAAAAATTAAAAATTGGACGTAACTCACAGAGGTATGAGTCTTTTCGATGTGGACATGGCATGCAGATTATTAGGGTACTAGTTAAAAACTTAGTAACTAAGCGTAACTTAGGATTAAATATATATATTTAAAAACAGAATAATTTAATCATTTGTTGTGTGATCAGAATGAAAGTGAATGCCTTGAAAATTGTGGCAGCCCTAGCCACGTCAATCACTATTAGGCTAGAGTACGTGAGTGAAGTAGTAATGTTACGTATTTTCGGGTCTACTGAACCGTTAACACTTTCAAACTCTACCTTTACGATATTTTACCACTTGGTCGGTTTGGTAAGTTATGGGTCTCTAGAGCATTAGGTTTGTGTGCATGGGGAAAAAAAGTTGTACTTTTATTCGCCGATTACGAGCAACTATAGTAAACTGTGTTAAACTGTTTGTATAATTATATTAATTCCATTGAACGACTTTACTCTACTGTGATTTCTTATACTACAACTTTTGATTTAATTTTGAAATTCAGAGACCTATTAGGTACTACTAATTTTGTCATCGTTATTCCATGTTTGCGCTTGACTTCGATTTGCCAATTATTCTGCATACTGACCTGTAGCACGCTCAATGCTCTTATTAATACATAAAGCTTTTTCTGACTGGCTTAAGCCGGTTCGGTGTCGACAGATGTGGTGAGACCCTAAGTGTATACTCTGTAGAGATGTAAGATATCACCCAAAATCCCCGAATCCGACAGATATTAAACCATTTTTTTATGTACTTACTATTGAGCAAATTACGATACGAATTAGCAAGTTGCGATAAATTCCAATGGAAAAACCCCACTCTTTTCTCCTGTTTAAAAACAACAACGTACCTACTTAGTAAAAAATACATGTTTTTATTTTTAACTAAGTAAGTACTTCGTTGTTTTTGTCGAGCTTTCAATTTTAAATTATGTACCTAAATACTTAATGAAATAGATGTTTGAAAACAAAAATAATTGGAAATTTTAAATAAAATTTTCCATTACGACCGATCCATGATATTATGTTTCGAGTAGACGTAATAAGACTAACCAAATAAGTTATTTCAAATGCAATAAAAATTTCTATTGCGCCACTTCAATATCCACTCAGCTATTCACACGTCTATTTTAGCAAACCCATTAACTCAGTAATCTTTGTTCGAGTCTTTGTTTGCTCTCACGGCTTTCAAGATTTTTCCTCCGAAATAATGAGTTTCACCAAAAGGAATATTGACGTCAAAATAGGTGATATGTAAAAAATAAGTACCTATCGGATTTTCAAATAGGGATGATACGTCAATAATAAATTATTAATTCCTGATAATTAAATAGAGGGTCTTCCAAAAAACCTAAAATTCACATCATCATATAGTCTTGAGTTTGATAACCATTTCAAACTATAGAATAAACTAGTATGGCGCGTGGGTGCGCGGCCCGCTAGCGGACCGCGTGGTGGACCGCGTGGCCCACTGTGATCCACTGTCTACTTACTCGCTGTCCTAATATCCTGGTTTACTGTTTACGTGTTTGACGACCTCCGTGGCGCAGTGTTGAGCGCTGTTGAATTAACGTGCGGAGGTCCCGGGTTCGATCCCCGGCAGGGTTTGGAAAATTTATAATTTCTGAATTTCCCTGGTCTGGCCTGGTGGGAGGCTTCAGCCATGGCTAGTTACCACCCTACCGGCAAAGACGTGCCGCCAAGCGATTAAGCGTTCCGGTACGATGCCGTGTAGAAACCGAATAGGGGTATGGGTTTAATAAAACTGCCATGCCCCTAACAGGTTAGCCCGCTACCATCTTAGACTGCATCATCACTTACCATCAGGTAAGATCGCAGTCAAGGGCTAACTTGTAGTGGATAAAAAAAAAACTGAACAACACTGCTATGCTAGTGAGCACAGTGGAAGCGCCAGCACGCCAAGCGTCCGACGTAAAAGAAAATTCTCATAAAGGAAAAAACAAAACAAAGCTGGCTTTCCTAATGGCAAACCGACAATAATTCTTCCATAAAGAACAAATCTTGTATAAAACCATATCAAAATCATTCATATTTCCTAACTTCTTCTACTCTCTTCAATGTTCGTAGATTCTGCCATCTTAATTTTTTCTGCTCATCAAGTAGACTTTCAGGCCCTGATAATTTTCTACCCAAAAACCACTCTTCCATCTTTAATTATACTGTCTGAGATAGCCTCCATCTTGAATTCGCCATTTTGCATTTTTTTCAGCACACTGCCAATTGTATGAAGTTTCGAGTATTTATTGTTTGAGCAGCCCCTACCTATCTTTAATACCCTGAGTGTGCTCCTCACCCATCATTCGAACCTTCGATCATCATCTCTCTCCATATTTTTTCTCTGAACCATTCGTCAAAATGAGAATTCTTCCATAAAAATAAATCTTGAAAAGGAACCGTACCTAATCTTGCATAGTTTTTCTATGGAAACATAAATTCCGCCATCTTGAATTTTTTTCCTGTTCATCAAGTAGACCTTCATGTCCCGATCATCTTTTGCCAAGAAACCACTCTCACATCTTTTATACTCTCCGTGATAGACACCGACGAAATTTGTATGGCGGCCATCTTAAATCCGCCATTTTGAAAATTTTTTCAGCTCACTTTCAATTGGATGAAGTTTCGAGTGACATTTGGTCGAGCACCCCCCACCTATCTTCAATACCCTTTTCTATGGAAAAATAAATTCCGCCATCTTGAATTTTTTTCCTGTTCATCAAGTAGACCTTCATGTCCTGATCATCTTTTGCCAAAAAACCACTCTTCCATCTTTTATACTCTCCGAGATAGACACCGACGAAATTTGTATGGCGGCCATCTTAAATCCGCCATTTTGAATTTTTTTTCAGCTCACTGTCAATTGGATGAAGTTTCGAGTGACATTTGGTCGAGCACCTCCCACCTATCTTCGATACCCTGGCTGGTGCTCTTCATCCGTCTTCGAAATCCTCAATCATCAGCTCTCTCCGTATTTTTCCTCCGAATGAATTTTTGTCTTTTATACGAAACGATGAGTGAAAAAAAAATTTTTCATACAAAATTTTACAGGAGAGGTGATCAATGAGTCAGTCAGTCAGCACGAGCAGCTATATATATATTAACTAGTATGGCGCGTGGTTGCGCGGCCCGCTACAGCGGACCGCGTAGTGGACCGCGTGGTCCACTGTTTACTTACTCGCTGTCCTACTATCCTGCCCCCCGATTATGTAAGAATGGCCGGTCAAATCGTCAAAGTTCGGCGTCAAAGTAAAATAAACCATAACAGCTACAGCATTAAATTAGAGCTCAATTTCGAAACACGAAATTGAGCTCAAATTCAATGCTGTTATGGTTTATTTTACTTTGGCGCCGAACTTTTACGATTTGATCGACAATTCTTACATAATCGGGCAGCTGGTTTACTGTCTACGTGTTCTGATCTGAACAACACACTGCTATGCTAGTGAGCACAGTGGAAGCGCCATCACGCCAAGCGTCCGAAGTAAAAGAAAATTCTCATAAAGGAAAAACATAAAACAAAGACCACCAACCCCCCGCCCCTCCCTTTTTGTTTGAGCAGCCCCTAAATAGGTACCTATCTTTAATACCCTGACCGTGCTCCTCACCCATCATCCGAACCTTCGATCATCTCCATATTTTTTTCTCCGAACGATTCGTCAAAATGAGAATTCTTCCATAAAAACAAATCTTGAAAAGGAACCGTACACTTGTAGCCTCTTTAATATTCGCCATACCTAAATTTTCTATGGAAAAATAAATTCCGCCATCTTGAATTTTTTTCCTGTTCATCAAGTAGATCTTCATGTCCTGATCATCTTTTGCCAAGAAACCACTCTTCCATCTTTTATACTCTCCGAGATAGACACCGACGAAATTTGTATGGCGGCCATCTTAAATCCGCCATTTTGAATTTTTTTTCAGCTCACTGTCAATTGGATGAAGTTTCGAGTGACATTATTGGTCGAGCACCCCCCACCTATCTTCAATACCCTTTTCTATGGAAAAATAAATTCCACCATCTTGAATTTTTTTCCTATTCATCAAGTAGACCTTCATGTCCTGATCATCTTTTGCCAAGAAACCACTCTTCCATCTTTTATACTCTCCGAGATAGACACCGTCGAAATTTGTATGGCGGCCATCTTAAATCCGCCATTTTGAAATTTTTTTCAGCTAACTCTCAATTGGATGAAGTTTCGAGTGACATTTGGTCGAGCACCCCCCACCTATCTTCAATAACCTGGCTGGTGCTCTTCATCTGTCTTCGAAATCCTCAATCACCAGCTCTCTGTGTATTTTTCCTCTTAATGAATTTTTGTCTTCTATACGAAACGATGAGTGAAAAAAAAAATGTTCATACAAAATTTTACAGGAGAGGTGATCAATCAGTCAGTCAGTCAGCACGAGCAGCTATATATATATTAACTAGTATGGCGCGTGGTTGCGCGGCCCGCTGCAGCGGACCGCGTAGTGGAGCGCGTGGTCCACTGTCTACTTACTCGCTGTCCTACTATCCTGCCCCCCGATTATGTAAGAATGGCCGATCAAATCGTCAAAGTTCGGCGTCAAAGTAAAATAAACCATAACAGCATTAAATTATAGCTCAATTTCGAACACGAAATTGAGCTCTAATTCAATGGTGTTATGGTTTATTTTACTTTGACGCCGAACTTTGACGATTTGATCGACCATTCTTACATAATCGGGCAGCTGATTTACTGTCTACGTGTTCTGATCTGAAGTACACACTGCTATGCTAGTGAGCACAGTGGAAGCGCCAGCACGCCAAGCGTCCGACGTAAAAGAAAATTCTCATAAAGGAAAAACATAAAACAAAGACCACCAACCTTCCGCCCCTCCCTTTTTGTTGAAGCAGCCCCTAAGTAGGTACCTATCTTTAATACCCTGACCGTGCTCCTCACCCATCATCCGAACCTTCGATCATCATCTCTCTCCATATTTTTTTCTCCGAACCATTCGTCAAAATGAGATTTCTTCCATAAAAACAAACTTTGAAAAGGAACCGTATTCTTGCATAGTTCTACACTTGTAGCCAATATTCGCCATACATTTTCTATGGAAAAATAAATTCCGCCATCTTGAATTTTTTTCCTGTTCATCAAGTAGACCTTCATGTCCTGATCATCTTTTGCCAAGAAACCACTCTTCCATCTTTTATACTCTCCGAGATAGACACCGTCGAAATTTGTATGGCGGCCATCTTAAATCCGCCATTTAGAAATTTTTTTCAGCTCACTGTCAATCGGATGAAGTTTCGAGTGACATTTGGTCGAGCACCGCCCACCTATCTTCAATACCCTTTTCTATGGAAAAATAAATTCCGCCATCTTGAATTTTTTTCCTGTTCATCAAGTAGACCCTCATGTCCTGATCATCTTTTGCCAAGAAACCACTCTTCCATCTTTTATACTCTCCGAGATAGACACCGAAGTTTGTATGGCGGCCATCTTAAATCCGCCATTTTGAAATTTTTTTCAGCTAACTGTCAATCGGATGAAGTTTCGAATGACATTTGGTCGAGCACCCCCCACCTATCTTCGATACCCTGGCTGGTGCTCTTCATCCGTCTTTGAAATCCTCAATCATCAGCTCTCTCTGTATTTTTCCTCTTAATGAATTTTTGTCTTCTATACGAAACGATGAGTGAAAAAAAAAATGTTCATACAAAATTTTACAGGAGAGGTGATCAATCAGTGAATCAGCACGAGCAGCTATATATATATTAACTAGTATGGCGCGTGGCTGCGCGGCCCGCTGAAGCGGACCGCGTAATGGACCGCGCGGTCCACTGTCTACTTACTCGCTGTCCTACTATCCTGCCCCGCGAATATGTAAGAATGGCCGAACAAATCGTCAAAGCTCGGCGTCAAAGTAAAATAAACCATAACAGCATTAAATTAGAGCTCAATTTCGAAAAACGAAAATGAGCTATAATTTAATGCTGTTATGGTTTATTTTACTTTGACGCCGAACTTTTACGATTTGATCGACAATTCTTACATAATCGGGCAGCTGGTTTACTGTCTACGTGTTCTGATCTGAACAACACACTGATATGCTAGTGAGCACAGTGGAAGCGCCAGCACGCCAAGCGTCCGACGTAAAAGAAAATTCTCATAAAGGAAAAACATAAAACAAAGACCACCAACCCCCCGCCCCTCCCTTTTTGTTTGAGCAGCCCCTAAGTAGGTACCTATCTTTAATACCCTGATCGTGCTCCTCACCCATCATCTGAACCTTCGATCATCATCTCTCTCCATATTTTTTCTCCGAACCACTCGTCAAAATGAGAATTCTTCCATAAAAACAAATCTTGAAAAGAAACCGTAGTCTTGCATAGTTCTACACTTGTAGCCTGTTCAATATTCGTTATACATTAACTATGGAAAAATAAATTCCGCCATCTTGAATTTTTTTCCTGTTCACCAGGTATATTTATATTTTGATAATATGTTTATTATTGGTTTATGTATTAGTATGTAGTTATTTGAATGTAAGTATATTATAGATCCACCTGCAGTCTATTTTCCCTTATTTTCTCCTCTTCCTAAGGTTGCCTGGTAGAGATCGCTACCTAAGCGATAAGGCCGCCTTTTGTATCCTACTTCTGTCTGTGTTTATTTTTTTTCTTTCCTTTGTATTTGTTATTCTTACATGTGGTGGTACAAATAAAGAGTATCATAATAATAATAATAGACCCTCATGTCCTGATCATCTTTTGCCAAGAAACCACTCTTCCATCTTTTATACTCTCCGAGATAGACACCGACGAAATTTGTATGGCGGCCATCTTAAATCCGCCATTTTGAAATTTTTTTTCAGCTCACTGTCAATTGGATGAAGTATCGAGTGACATTTGTTCGAGCACCCCCCACCTATCTTCAATACCCTTTTCTATGGAAAAATAAATTCCGCCATCTTGAATTTTTTTCCTGTTCACCAGGTAGACCCTCATGTCCTGATCATCTTTTGCCAAGAAACCACTCTTCCATCTTTTATACTCTCCGAGATAGACACCGACGAAATTTGTGTGGCAGCCATCTTAAATCCGCCATTTTGAAATTTTTTTCAGCTCACTGTCAATTGGATGAAGTTTCGAGTGACATTTGGTCGAGCACCCCCCACCTATCTTCGATACCCTGGCTGGTGCTCTTCATCCGTCTTCGAAATCCTCAATCATCAGCTCTCTCTGTATTTTTCCTCTTAATGAATTTTTGTCTTCTATACGAAACGATGAGTGAAAAAAAAAATGTTCATACAAAATTTTACAGGAGAGGTGATCAATGAGTCAGTCAGCACGAGCAGCTATATATATATTAACTAGTATGGCGCGTGGCTGCGCGGCCCGCTAAAGCGGACCGCGTACTGGAGCGCGTGGTCCACTGTCTACTTACTCGCTGTCCTACTACCCTGCCCCCCGATTATGTAAGAATGGCCGATCAAATCGTCAAAGTTCGGCGTCAACGTAAAATAAACCATAACAGCATTAAATTAGAGCTCAATTTCGAAACACGAAATTGAGCTCTAATTCAATGCTGTTATGGTTTATTTTACTTTGACGCCGAACTTTTATGATTTGATCGACAATTCTTACATAATCGGGCAGCTCGTTTACTGTCTACGTGTTCTGATCTTAACAACACACTGCTATGCTAGTGAGCACAGTGGAAGCGCCAGCACGCCAAGCGTCCGACGTAAAAGAAAATTCTCATAAAGGAAAAACATAAAACAAAGACCATCAACCCCCCGCCCCTCCCTTTTTGTTTGAGCAGGCCCTAAGTAGGTACCTATCTTTAATACCCTGACCGTGCTCCTAACCCATCATCCGAACCTTCGATCATCATCTCTCTCCATATTTTTTTCTCCGAACCATTCGTCAAAATGAGATTTCTTCCACAAAAACAAACCTTGAAAAGGAACCGTAGTCTTGCATAGTTCTACACTTGTAGCCTCTTCAATATTCGCCATATATTTTCTATGGAAAAATAAATTCCGCCATCTTGAATTTATTTCCTGTTCATCAAGTAGACCTTCATGTTCTGATCATCTTTTGCCTTGCTTGGTTTCTTGAAACCACTCTTCCATCTTTTATACTCTCCGAGATAGACACCGACGGAATTTGTATGGCGGCCATCTTAAATCCGCCATTTTGAATTTTTTTTTCAGCTCACTGTCAATTGGATGAAGTTTCGAGTGACATTTGGTCGAGCACCCCCCACCTATCTTCAATACCCTTTTCTATGGAAAAATAAATTCCGCCATCTTGAATTTTTTTCCTGTTCATCAAGTAGACCCTCATGTCCTGATCATCTTTTGCCAAGAAACCACTCTTCCATCTTTTATACTCTCCGAGATAGACACCGTCGAAATTTGTATGGCGGCCATCTTAAATCCGCCATTTTGATTTTTTTTTCAGCTCACTGTCAATTGGATGAAGTTTCGAGTGACATTTGGTCGAGCACCCCCCACCTATCTTCGATACCCTGGCTGGTGCTCTTCATCCGTCTTCGAAATCCTCAATCATCAGCTCTCTCTGTATTTTTCCTCTTAATGAATTTTTGCCTTCTATACGAAACGATGAGTGAAAAAAAAAATGTTCATACAAAATTTTACAGGAGAGGTGATCAATCAGTGAATCAGCACGAGCAGCTATATATATATTAAAGAAAAAATTACGTTGAAATTTAATTATTGTACAAATCACAACTATATATTTTATAAAATTTTCCGTACTATAAGCGCGTTTTTAAGTTTAAGAAAGAGTTGTTGATTGAGTTGTCATCATCCCTGACCTGGCGTATGACCTTCGTATGACCCCTCGCCCAAGGAGTCATAGCCTGGTGGTTTAGACGTCGGCATATCCGGCCGTGGGTTCGATCATTGGGCATGCACGTCTAATTATTTTCCGGAGTTATGTGAGTTTTAATTAAATATGACTTGCTTTATCAGCCAAGTTCTTCATAATGTTCTAAAAGGTGTGTAAAGTCAATCCGCACTTGGCCAGCGTGGTGGACTTTGTTCTTACTGTCTTCTTTGCCTTAACTCCTCATTCTGAGAGGATACGTATGCTCTATAATGGGCCAGTGATACTTATGTTGACAACGACACAATGGATACCACAACAGAAACGACCCAAAGGAAGACCTCGAAAAAGATGGATGTAGAAGAAGATCTGCAGAAACTCGGAAAGCTCCCTTCATGGAAGAAGGAGGCCAAGGATAGAGCTAGATGGAGAGAAACTGTGGAGGAAGATCTAAAGAACTATAAGGCCGGCCATACACGGACTGCTCAAGCAGTTAGCCGGTGATCAACATACACGGACCGCTCTTGTTGACCATGTACGTAGAAGAAAGTAGTCGCAGGTTGAAGCATTCCATTCTGACTGCTGTCCGAGTATCCGAGGCCTAAGGTTTTGCGGAGGACATTTTGTATAGATACCTACTTCAGTACACATATAGGTATGTGCCGGCCGACGCGGAAACGGCGTTTTGCCGTTATTTCACTCCTAACGCCGCGCCATATACCTACATAAAGCTCACATAAAGCTTTTCTGATCGGCTCAAGCCGATTCCGCGTCGATAGGAATGGTCATTGGTGTCATAAGTCAATTCATTTTGTGCTTCACAAGTGTGGCTAGACCTTTACCGGCCTAATTGATCTGCCTCAACGTAGGTATGAGTGTATAACAGAATAATCAAACGTGCCTTCGAAAGTAACGGATATATATTAAAATTTTATTGTGACTTGCATAATTAATTAAGATTATTTTCTTCAATAGCCAAAACATAAATCGGAGCAATCGGGCCTAGGTTTTTTTTTTTTTATCCACTACAAGTTAGCCCTTGACTGCGATCTCACCTGATGGTCAGTGATGATGCAGTCTAAGATGGTAGCGGGCTAACCTGTTAGGGGCATGGCAGTTATAACCCATAGCCCTATTCGGTTTCTACACGGCATCGTACCGGAACGCTTAATCGCTTGGCGGCACGTCTTTACCGGTAGGGTGGTAACTAGCCACGGCCGGAGCCTCCCACCAGGCCAGACCAGGGAAATTCAGAAATTATAAATTTCCAAACCCTGCCGGGGATCGAACCCGGGACCTCCGCACGTTAAGGCAACAGCGCTCAACACTGCGCCACGGAGGTCGTCAAAAGTAGTGATGCGCTTACATAAATTCGGCAATTGATTTTTATTTATATAGATGCGAAAGTGTGTCTGTCTGTCTGTCAACTGCGCTTTCACAGCCAATATTTCAATCAGTTCAGAAATGTTGGAGAAATCGTTAAAATATGCGCTGTATGAGCCTCCTCCATCTTTTTGGAACTCGGTCCAAAACGTATAAATGTAAATATTAATTTCATACATATTTTGCAGGTATCACGCTTACGGCTCAGCTCAGTGAGAAACTTGTGTTAAATTTGAACTCATTTGCTTTGTTTCTTATTTCAGCCACTGCACTTCAAACGAGTACCTTCTCTGATAATGACCGCCAACTACCTTCATACCGACGTCACTGGGAAGTGGTATAATTTACCGTTTTAAAATATATTTACTTACTAATTTATAAACACACTAGAGGACGCCCGCGACTTCGTTCGCGTGGTATAAGTTTTTTTAATTCCCACAGGCACTCCTTCATTTCCGGGATAAAATGAAGCCTATGTCACTCCTCAACTATACCTACCCATGCAAAAAATCAGATCGATCCGTTGCTCTGTTGCGGCGTGATTGAAGGACAAACTCTCTATTTAACGTCCTTGGGGATAGAAATTTCAAGACTGTGAATACGTATTTCATAAATTTAAATCGGAAGCCCAAATACCAAGTTTCAGGGCGATAACTTGAAAAACGACGGACTTTCATTCAAATTTTCAACCCCTATTCCATTCCTTTGGGGGTTGAAATTTCAAAAATGGTTAAGTACTTACTTCTTCATATCTAACTGAAAGCCCAAATGCTAAGTTTCAGGGCTATAACTTGAGAAATGAAGGACTTTCATACAAACTTTCAACCCCAATTTACCCCTTTGGGGGTGGAATTTCGAAAAACTGTGCAATACGTATTTCTTTATTTTTTACCGAAAGCCAAAATACCAAGTTTCGTTGATATAACTCGAGAAATGACGGACTTTCATACAAACTTTAAACCCCTATTTCACCCCCTTAAGGGTGGAATTTTGAAAAATCCTTCCTTAGTGAGCGCCTACATCACAAAAGGAACCTACTGTCAAAATTTCAAGTTTCTAACCCCAGCGGTTTGGGCTGTGCGTTGATATATAAGTCAGTCAGTCAGTCAGTCAGTCAGTCAGGACTTTGAATTTTATATATATAGATATAATACGAGTAGGTTGATAGATAGATAAAAATCAGGGCTTTATGACTTTACTAAATTTTTACGTTTAATAGCTATGGATGTAAGAATACTGAATTGTGCAACTCACTTTAGCTTTTTGGTAACAATAACTTAGTGTGATGCAACTGAGCTTAAAATGTGATACGCTACATCTATATATATAAAATTCAAAGTCCTGACTGACTGACTTATATATCAACGCACAGCCTAAACCGCTGTGGCTAGAAACTTGAAATTTTGACAGTAGGTTCCTTTTGTGACGTAAGCGCTCACTAAGGAAGGATTTTTCAAAATTCCACCCTTAAGGGGGTGAAATAGGGGTTTAAAGTTTGTATGAAAGTCCGTCATTTCTCAAGTTATATCAACGAAACTTGGTATTTTGGCTTTCGGTAAAAAATAAAGAAATACGTATGTCACAGTTTTTCGAAATTCCACCCCCAAAGGGCTGAAACAGGGGTTGAAAGTTTGTAGGAAAGTCCGTCATTTTTCAAGCTGTAGCCATGAAACTTGGTGTTTGGGATTTCGGTCTGTAATGAAAAAATACGTGATTCACAGTTTTTGAAAATTCTATCCCCAAGGACGTCAAATAGAGAGTTTATCCTTCAATCACGCCGAAATAGAGCAACGGATCAACGTGATTTTTTGCATGGGTATACTTAGTTGAGGACTTGGAGAGTGACATAGGCTTCTTTTTATCCCGGAAAATTAAGGAGTGCCTGTGGGAATTAAAAACTTATGCCACGCGAACGAAGTCGCGAGCATCTTCTAGTTGCTACATAAAAGTTCATAAGAAATCATTGGTGGAAAGAACCCCGACCTTCTGCAATAGAGAATACGACGCAGAGAGAGACATAACCGACTACTAATTGAAAGAAAAGTCAGCCGATTTGGTCTGTCGGTATATTTCTATAAGCAAGTAAATGCTCGAACAAAAGCGCTAATATCACAGTTTAATTAAGTGCTGAAAATATGTGATTCATATTTTTAGTTATCACTAAAACTTAGTCTTTGTGCGATTTTTAAATTGCATGTTCTCTAGGGTGCCAAATACGCAAAGCTAAATCGCTTTGATTTAGCGTTCCGGTACGATGCCGCGTAGTAATCAAAATTAGGAAGAGTATGGGTTTCATAATAATTGCCATAACTCTAACAGGTTTCACAAGGAATAAAAAGAAATCTCAGATGACCGTTAATTAATACGCACGGTACAAAAATGGCGTCATATTTTGAGGATACTTCGGCCGCAAGTTTTAGTTCTAGTACGTTTTAGTATCTAAATCATATTCGGAGAAATCCGCCACCCCGACCAGCACGATGCAGCTGGCAGTAAAAAGCCTCAAAATATTATGACCGTTGCTTTAGGCAAAATTATACTTCCTACGCCTTTACTCTAATATTTAAAAAAAAACTTAATATAACATAGTTTTTAAGTACTAACCCTGTGATAATTCACCGACCAAATCCATACAATCAATCACGACACAACAAAACACTTAAATAAAACCGCACATCATACAAAAGCTACTGAAAAACGCCCGTATTTCAAACTGAAATTCGCGCGGTTGTAAAGCTCATTGCGTAGCGAGAACGTCCTAACGATGATAAATCGCGTCACTCACTGGTCGCCACTCGCCCGCCGTCTACGCGCAGCTTTCGTCCACACCAATGTATCCTGCCGTACCTATATTTTCTGAAGTGCTCTATGCTCGTCGTTGAGGTCGACGATGACACAAAGTTTTAATGAGAAAATTCTCAATGCAACGACATAAAATCAACAATTAGTATTTCAAAATTATCTTAATAATATTGCTACGATACGAAAAGAAATTCGTTGGGTATGGTTTTAATATTACTGCCGTAGCCTTATCAGATAAGCCCGCTACCATCTTAGGCCCATTCTTAAGGCGACATCAGATAAGAACAGGCTATCAAGTATCGGTCAATCTATGCTTATAACCAGTCCTAAAAATAGATTGACCTATACATAAAAAATATATCTTAGTTTAGAATGAATGAATGAAATACTCTTTATTGTACACCAAAATAAAAATAAAAATTAAGTACATTTAAACAACAATAAAATTAAAAAAAGAAAAATCGGTACAAATGATAGTAGTTGATGGTAGTTGATGGTAATGATAGTGGTTCATGATGGTAGTTGATGTTGGTTTATTACTATTTTTTTTACGTCATTTTAATTTAAGACGCAGTTATTTATAAAAAGTTCGCATTTGCTAAAATTAAACCAATGGCTTCAAATTTATTTTTGATTAAAGAAAGGTCCGAAAAAAAAAAAAAAAGTTTATTACTTAATACTGGCCTTAGACTGCATCGTCACTTACGAACGTGAGATCGCAGTCAAGGGCTAACTTGTAGTGGATTAAAAAAATATAATATGTATCTATAATGAGCTCGTTGGACATGTCATAAGTATATACACGTATAATTTATTTCGTAGCTGCGACACAGTTAACGTAGGGCTTAGAGAATAGCCCCGCCGGAAAGTAGAAACTGTTGCTTCCAATAACAAAATATCAAATTGAAATAAATTATATTTGGTCCAGCATCCCACTTTTATTATTATTATTGTTATTATTAAAAACTTTATTGCATCAAGAAAAGGACATTATACAAAGGACATTATTACAAAATTACAAACAAAAGGCGACCTTATCACTAAAGTGATCTCTGCCAGGCAACCTACAAGAATGGACCGTACTTGTTGTGAGACGGGACATTGCTTTGAATATAAAATTATTACATAAACATACATTCTAATAGGTACTTACTATAAGCAGATAAAAAAAAATACATACCTACAGACATACATATAATTCATATAAATATATGAATTAAATTTTATGTGGTTTATATTATGTTTTATGTGGTTTTTATTTTGTGGGCTACATATACCATTATTTATTTAATTTAATTATTATTATTATTCATTACATTCATACATATCATATTCCATAATATATCAATATTTTAGTATTCACGTTCTTTTATAGCAGTAAATCTTATAATATATACTTATACATACTTATAAATACATAATTATATATTTACATATTATCACATAAATAATAAACCATAATACACACATAAAACACATTTTATAATTTCAACGTACAGACAAATAATAAATGCGCAAGCATACACGCGCGAAAGCGATAGTATGGCTTGCATTGGAATTCGGAAGACTCGAGTCATCGACGCGAGTTTCGCATTCCCGCCACTCGCCGGTAACGTACGGCGAATTGGCGCTCTCAACACGGCCGTCTGTAAAAATATTAACCTGTGTCCGCCATTACCGATTGTGACAACATTACGTTGGCGTTGAATTTTTTCCTTGTGATTTTGCTGTGTAACTATCGTGTGTCTTAATTTTATTTATACGGAAATAGACTCCTGTTCTTTGTGACCCAATTGTTTTATTGGAAGTAACCAGCTGTGCACTCCTTCTGCATCAAACGAAATAAAGGAAGCTCGTTCATACCAACCGAGCAACCTACACTGGTGACCCCGCCAAGGGCACGAAAATGAGCAGTGATTCCGAGAAGACCGTAAAGTCCAACCCATCAAGCTCACATAAGGAGGATGCTGGTGTGACTCGTCGTCGAAAAATGATTCGCCTCTCCAACGAGCGCAACCGGACGCCGGACAGATTTCGGCACCTTAAGGTACCCGCATTTTCTCCTGAAGACCCGGAGATCTGGTTTGCCTTGCTGGAGGGTCAATTCGCCAGATACAGTGTAACCGATGATCACGACAGGTTCGTAGCCGTTACCTCAAACTTAGACGTCGCACAGGCAAAATCCGTCAAGGATATAATCCTTAACCCGCCATCGGAGGGCAAATACGAAAAGGTCAAGGCGGAGCTTATTAAACGTCTCTCCGCGTCACATGAGAGGAAAGTCAGGCAGCTTCTGACCCATGAAGAACTTGGTGACAGGAAGGCGTCGCAATTCCTCCGACATCTACAGGACCTCGCAGGCCCCAACGTGCCAGAGGAATTCTTGAGGACGATATGGTTGAACCGCCTCCCAAAAAGCACACAAACAGTGTTGGCGTCCCAATCCTCCCAGAACTTAGAGCAGTTGGCAGACCTGGCAGACCGGATCCAGGAGATCTCCGCAACAGGTAGCGTCGCAGCAGCTTCCGCGCCCAAAATGTTATCTGAGCCCAGCAGCAGCACCTCCGGGGAAATCGCCGAGCTGAGAAGGATGATAGAACGCCTTGAAGCGAAACTTGACGAACGCACCCGCGAGCCACGTTCGCGCCGATCCCGCCAGTTCGACCAGCCACGTCGCCGCCGCTCCACGTCAAGAAGCAGGACTCGATCGGCGTCAAGCTACCGGCAGTACCCTATTTGCTGGTACCACACGACGTTCCGATCACAGGCTCACAAGTGCCAGAAACCGTGCGACTACCAGAGTTCGGGAAACGCCGCGGGCAATCAGTGATGGCGACAGACGATTGCCCCGCCTCTTCAGGTCGCCTCTTCGTTACCGACCGGATAACAAAAACGCAGTTTTTAGTGGACACAGGCAGTGACCTCTGTGTTTTTCCTCGGTCAGCACTACTCGTAGTGCTGACCGAGGAAAACATAATCGTGTGTAATCGTGTGTAGTCCGTCGCGGTTCGTCGCTCTCGAGCGACGAACCGCGACGGACTACACACTCGTCGCAGCCAACGGATCCACGATCAACACATACGGTTTTGCGTACCTAAACTTGGACATTGGACTACGTCGTACATATCCGTGGCGTTTTGTAGTTGCGGACGTAACTAAACCGATAATCGGTGTGGACTTTTTAATTTATTATAGCATAGTAGTAGACTGTAAGAATAAAAAATTAATAGATGGCTTAACCTCGGTTGCTACTTTAGCATCCACTGCTATAAATTGTAATGTTGTATCTGTTAAGTTACTCACCGGAGAATCACGTTATCACATTTTACTTTCCCGTGATTTTCAGGAAATTACACGACCAGCAGGTACACACCGCACTATACCACACAACACACAACACCACATACGAACAACACCCGGTCCACCTGTCACGTGTCAACCCAGACGGCTTGCCCCAGACAAATTGAAGGTTGCAAAAGCGGAATTCGATGCGATGCTAGCCAACGGTACAGCGAGGCCTTCCGAAAGTCCGTGGTCATCCCCACTCCACCTCGCACCCAAAAAAGATAATGGCTGGCGACCCTGTGGCGACTACCGACAACTCAACGCCCGAACCATCCCAGACAGGTATCCCATACGTCACATCCATGACTTCGCACACAATATCGCAGGTTGTAGGATTTTCAGCACCATCGACCTCGTGAAAGCCTACAATCAAATACCCGTCTGTGCTGAGGATATACCGAAGACTGCCATCACTACGCCTTTCAGTATGTTCGAGTTCCCCTTCATGACGTTTGGCCTTCGCAACGCCGGTCAAACGTTTCAAAGGTTCGTCGATGAGATGATGCGTGGCCTGGACTTCGTCTACTGTTACCTCGACGATTTTCTAATTTTCAGCAGAGACGAGGCTGAACATGAAAATCATCTACGGCAGGTGTTTACCAGACTTCGGGATTATGGAATGGTAATCAACGTATCTAAATGTGTATTCGGAGCCCCCGAAGTAACTTTTTTAGGTTACCGCATTTCTGAGAGCGGCACCAAACCTTTAGATACCAAGATCCAAGCCATACGCGACTTTCCCCCACCCAAAGACGTCAAGACTCTTCGACGTTTTCTCGGTATGGCCAATTTTTACAGACGATTTTTGCCTAACGCCGCCCACATTCAAGCACCGCTTAACGCCTTGCTCATGGGGGCAGTCAAAGGTTCCACACCCATCAACCTAACCGGTGAAGCTCTGGAGGCGTTCTCAGCTACCAAAGAAAGCCTCTCCAATGCAGCCCTATTAGCACATCCCGATTGCCGAGCGAAGCTCGCATTGGTCACAGACGCTTCCGATCTAGCTATGGGTGCTGTTTTACAGCAGCTTCAAAATGATGTGTGGCAGCCACTTGCCTTCTTCTCCCGAAAACTGAGCCCGTCCCAGCAGAAGTACTCACCGTACGATCGCGAGCTTCTAGCGATCTACGAGGGCATAAAGTACTTTCGGCACATGGTCGAGGCGAGACATTTCACGGTCTACACCGATCATAAACCAATTACTTTCGCCTTCCATGAAAGGAAGCAGAACTGTTCGCCGAGGCAGTTCCGACAGTTGGACTTCATTTCCCAGTTTACGACCGACATAAGACATATATCCGGCAAAGACAACGTTGTCGCCGACACCTTATCCCGGGTCGAAAAACTGGACGCTCCAATCTGCCTCGACGATCTCGCCGAAGCCCAAGCTAACGACCCCGAATTGGCCCAATACCTCGAAGGCAACTCTTCCCTTCGTCTCAAGAAGATGAACTTTCCTGGAAGTCGCGAACCCCTGTACTGTGACGTCAGTACACCGACGCCCAGGCCATTCATCCCAAAACACCTTCGCAAACAGGTCTTCCAAAGCCTGCACTCACTAAGCCACCCCGGTGCTTCCGCGACTGCCAAACTGGTAGCCGAAAGGTTCGTGTGGCCCGGCGTAAGAAAGGACTGCCGTGAGTGGAGTCGTACTTGCCTTTCCTGCCAACGCTCGAAGGTCAGTCGACATGTGTCTGCACCATTAGGCACTTTCGACCTACCTCGTGCGCGTTTCACGCAAGTTCACATCGACCTCATCGGTCCTCTCCCAGTCTCTCAGGGAAACAGGTATTGCCTCACAGCCATAGACCGCTTCACGCGGTGGCCTGAAGTCATACCTATCCCCGATATCACTGCAGAGACGGTAGCCAAGGCATTAATCTCTGGTTGGATATCCAGATTTGGGGTAATGACGAGCATTGTGACAGATCGTGGACGGCAATTTGAATCGACGCTGTTCCAATACCTCGCCAAGACCACCGGATTCCAGCACAAACGCACCACAGCCTACCACCCAGCATGCAATGGACTCGTGGAGCGCTTTCACAGGCAGCTCAAAGCCTCCATTACCTGCCACGCTGACCATAACTGGACGGAAATTTTGCCTCTGGTACTTCTTGGCATCCGCAGCTCCTTTAAAGAGGACTTGCAAGCTTCTTCTGCCGAGTTGCTGTATGGCGAGCCGCTCAGACTTCCCGGCGAATTTTTCGATCCAAGCACGCCCTGTACGACCGATATGTCAGATTTTACAGCGCGCCTCAGACCATTCGCCGAGAAACTCAAGCCAGTTCCAGCTTCGCGCCACAGCAAACAAAAGGTTTTCATTTTTAAAGAGCTCGCGACCGCTGAGTACGTCTTTCTCCGAGAAGATGCTTCGCGTGCTCCTCTCCAGCCGACTTACACCGGCCCGCATAAGGTCATGGAAAGAGGTGATAAGTCATTTACTCTCCTGATAAAAGGAAAAACTGTCACCGTCTCCATTGACCGTCTCAAACCAGCGTACGTTCTCTCCGACGAAGAAGATCTATTAGGGAAAAAGATTGTCAGTAACCCTAACAGTTTACCTTCGCCAATACCTTCGCCTACCCCTACGCCGTCACAAAAGCCTAATGTAGCTCCCAAAACCACCCGCTCCGGCCGTCAGGTTCGATTCCCAGATTTTTATCGACCTTAACCAGGTCTCTGGGGGGGAGTGATGTGCAGGGCTACATATACCATTATTTATTTAATTTAATTATTATTATTATTCATTACATTCATACATATCATATTCCATAATATATCAATATTTTAGTATTCACGTTCTTTTATAGCAGTAAATCTTATAATATATACTTATAAATACATAATTATATATTTACATATTATCACATAAATAATAAACCATAATACACACATAAAACACATTTTATAATTTCAACGTACAGACAAATAATAAATGCGCAAGCATACACGCGCGAAAGCGATAGTATGGCTTGCATTGGAATTCGGAAGACTCGAGTCATCGACGCGAGTTTCGCATTCCCGCCACTCGCCGGTAACGTACGGCGAATTGGCGCTCTCAACACGGCCGTCTGTAAAAATATTAACCTGTGTCCGCCATTACCGATTGTGACAACATTACGTTGGCGTTGAATTTTTTCCTTGTGATTTTGCTGTGTAACTATCGTGTGTCTTAATTTTATTTATACGGAAATAGACTCCTGTTCTTTGTGACCCAATTGTTTTATTGGAAGTAACCAGCTGTGCACTCCTTCTGCATCAAACGAAATAAAGGAAGCTCGTTCATACCAACCGAGCAACCTACAATTTCATTATCGCGACCCTTTTCACCTCGGTTGCAAACACTTTTTGACCGGAAATTAAAAAAAAAAAAAAAAAGCTGATGCAGTAAAGGCTTTCTTACCACATCTATCGTCACGGAACCAGTCAGAAAAAACTGTATGTATATGAAGATTTTGCAGACTCTACAAGAGTCTAGAGAGTAGAGTTATTCAAGAATCACCGACCGACGATAGAGTCTTTTCTGGACGGAAAATCGGACACGACCGGAGAGAGATCAGGCACAGGACCGACGGCTTATCGTGCGGTCACGGGGGTGTAACACCGCCTACTTCCTAACTCCGGGCTAGTACTGAGAATTTATTTTCAAATCAACCCAATTTACATAATTATGACCCGACCCGGGATTCGAACCCGGGACCTCATCAGTCGCAGTCGAACATGCAAACCACTAGACCAACGTAGTCTAGGTAATAAAGTTACAAAGCACTATACCACTATTAAAGGGCTTCTCTTCTACGACTAAGTTACATCTACGCTAAGTCGCTAACTATATCGGTACAGCTTTACCGGTACAGTGGCTATTAGCTAAGCTGAAACCCCTAACTTAAGGATACTTTGTAAAAGATTGCTGTTTTAAATTGACCTACTCAGGAATTGAACCAAGGCCTTATATTATACCCGCCGTATTCAATCCGCTACGCCAAATTAGTAAAGAGGATTACCTACTTTGATACTTCGGTTCCCGGCCACTTCGTCCACTTTGGTTTCTGATACACATCTCCCGCCCAACGGTCAGGCCCGTATTTCTAAACCGACATCATCTAAGAGTAGGTTATCAAGTATCGGTCAATCTATGCTAAAGACCAGTCATAAAAAATTAGAAAATGATTTATTTATTTCACGTAGGACAACTTGTGTCACTTATGGTACGTTATGACTCTACCACCGGTTCGGAAAGATGTTCTACTGAGAAGAGCCGGCAAAAAACTCAGCAGTTGCTCTTTTCTTACAAAAAGAAAGAGGTTACAATAATTAAATAATACAACACATACGCACATTACGTTACAAGTATCTAGGTATTACACTGACTTCTGACTTTGTCGTTATTAAAGTCATCGATAGTATATTAACCTCGACTTAACAAATGCTTTAAGTTATGCGCTTAGCAACATTCATTTTTATTTATAAGTATAGCTTACTAGCTGATGCCCGCGACTTCGTCCGCGTGATTTATGTTTTTTTTATTCCCGCGGGAACTCCTTAATTTTCCGGGATAAAAAGTATAGTCTATGTCACTCTCCAGGTCCACAACAGCTACACCCATGCCAAGCTCGTCGATCCGTTGCTCCGTTGCGGCGTGATTGAAGGACAAACCAACAAACAAACACACATTCGTATGTATAATATTACTAGTATGATTAGGGTGGCAGCGGTGGACCAGCTATTACAACTGCAGATTAGCTCAACCGATGAACTAGCGGGACTTTTTTTCCCAGTATAGTTCTACTGCAAATTAATCATGGAGATAGATGGTGAGGGGGAGATAGGATTTATTTCATGGCTGAATTCGGGCTAATATCAAATAATAAATTATATCACATTGAATGTAGTCCAGACCAAATTCTGATTGATCACTCCGAATCCAAGTAAATTGGATCGAATTAATCCCAGAACCAAATCTCGATTACCTACCTTGTCTTCACATCGTCTTGTCTGTCCTTCGCTAATGTGAAGAACTAAGACCTCGCGTCCTAACCTACCAATATACATAAGTAAAACGATAGACGTAAATGCGGTCTCCACTCTAGGACACACATATTTATAAAATAATGATTTAAGTACAGAATTAAATGCATTCAAAAATCAACCTTAATAAATTAGGCTAGCTACTTAGCTAGCTATGTTTTTTGTAACGTTTTTAATAAATAAGCGGCAATATCCGTGACGTAATATTATATAAGCAGGTAAACTTTATACCTATAGTTCGCGTACCTATACCTATACCTACCTATAGTTAGTACCTATGCAGAGCTTATGTATGTGTCACCATACATAAGCTCTGCATTCAACTCACGCGTGAACTATAGGTATACCCTACTCGTAAACAAACAACATAAACGAACGCCTACCTGAACCTCGGTTCGCAAGTTAAATAGTTCCTTCTCAGACGTTAATCTGCGAGTTCCTTACCTAAGTACTAGCGTAGTCTTTGAGCTCCTTCCGCGTAACTTGTCACAGAGCTAATCTGAGTCTCCCAGACCCACTAAAGCGCAAACCACACTGCGAGCAATGATCCCACAGAGCTACGAGAGCATTGGTACCTAAATCAAACAATACCTCTCAAATCATTTATTTTACTTATTATTCGATACTCGGTATTCGATAGCATTAGGTACTTAAGTACCAACTTAGCTCTACGTTAAGTGAACTCTAGGTCACCATTCTGCCACCTAAGTATTACCCAACATGGTTTTCTTACTCTTTACTCGTCAACCTCGACACCTTCACCGTGAAATAAGTTATCGTAGGTTTGACTGTTTGCAGAGCGTAGCGAAAAAATTCTATGTCTATGGAGTATGGTTTGCAGTTATTTCAATTGTTGCCAATTAGTTTTCAGTGTAAACCTCCACAATATCTTAGATGGCTAAATATGCTAAGGGGTCCCTTAAATCTTATGGGTCGTCGGTGAAAGTGGGCAACAGCCTAGCTAGCTCACGCTAAGCTACGTAACGTAGCTTAGTTTATGCGAGCTAAGAGGGTCATCTTTGTTCGCGGTGAGACCAGCTCTTTACACAGAAACCGCAATGGGGAATGGTCCACATAGCACTGCAGTTTGATTTGACAAGCTGCAGTTTGACTTGAACCCTAGGCTAAACCTGTACAGAGGATAACTTTTCACCCCGTGTTGTGAAATATAACTATTATTTTCCTTGAGCTTATTTAAAAGGCAAAAAAATACAGAAATCATCAGTGTAGAAACGAATAGTTTGTTTGTTTTGTTTTAAATTATTAAAATGCACAAAGCCGAACTTAATACCAAGAGGTATTCTCTTCCAGTTAACCTTTGGTAGTGGGGACAGGGTTGAAAACAGTGCGTATAATTTAAAGAGAAAAATTGGGGAAAGAAGAAACATATTTAGGTAGTAGGTAATAAAGTCTGGCGCTTTATCGAAAACAAAATGGGGACCGCGTCGAAGAGAAACAACGTTTTGTCCCGCCGCGTAAGTGTGTGCGGATCCATACGAAAGTGAGTAACGCGGACTTATTATTGACCCTATTGTGTTTGATCGCTTTGCGGTTCCTAAGTTTGATTCGCTATGTTACTTGCTGTAAAACATTATATGCGCCATGCATAGGACGTCACTTATCTACGAACTTCTGCGTGAAAGGAAATATAGACACGTGCTGTTAGGAAACATCACAGATAGGAATAAAAAAGATTGTAAAATAGCGTTATTCAAATATCTCTTGCCTAGCGGGGAAGTGCAAAAGGAAATAAATTCAAACTTATTATAAAAGAAACGTGAAGCATCGAACGTACGTAGGTACGTTGTTCCTAGGGTTTTTGTTCGAGAATCGAGATACTTTTTCCAGTGAGGTGCCATGCACTAGAGGTAGCGATGTCCAGAAAACGACCTGCTTTACTGGTGGACAAGATAACATGTCGTGATTTTTAGTGAGATTGCTGCTGAATTTTTGTTAGCCAATAATATCGCTATTATTATTGAAGCCACTCTTGTGGTAGTTATTTTAACCAGCAAATTTTAAAGCTGTCCTATTTATAATGTTTAAAAGTATTTTCCTTAAAATGTGTAGGTATAATATTATAATTTATAGCCAACTCACCTTTTCTAGTGTCTTATCTATAGGTATGCCTATCTGGCTGCTACGCTTTCACGGTTAATCTTCTCAACCGACTTTGATGAAATATTGTACCTACAGATAGGTTGCATCCCGGGGAAGAATATAGGCTACTTTATATGCCTGAAATTAAGTTCCGCAGGCATTAAAAAAAACTTTATCTATGCGGACGAAGTCGCGGCCGTCAATCTAGAATTTATAAGATTTGCTTCTCTAGAGTTTATAGGTCAATGCTAAGAAGCGGAGGGAAAATCCTCCGCCCTGTGTCTCCTTTATTTCTATATTTTTAGATGCAAGAGCCCGCAACTTTCAATACTTGAATACTTACTTCGTTGCCGTTTTATTTGCTTGCCCACAAACGAGGTCGTTTATTCAATTATTTTATTTGTTCGTTTAAAAAAATATTTTTTATTTTGATCGTGTTCGAATTAGATTTTTCTTTTACTTTAACATCATCCCAGCCCACTGATGAGCAAGTATTCTCTCAAAATGGGAGTAGTTTAGGCCATAATATGGTCCACCACGCTGGCTAAGTACTGGCGCAGTGGTGAGCGCTGTTGTCTTCACGTGGGAGGTCCCGGTTTCAAACCCCGGCTGGGTTAATTTGGAAATTTATAATTTCTGAATTTTCTCTTGGCTGGTCTGGTCACTGGTGGGAGGCTTCGACCGAAACTGTCCACCAGACCAGACAAAATTCAGCATATACTTAATAACAGTATAAATAATTAACAAACCCCTAGTGAAACGGCTGAATTTCATACATGATACACCCAAGGATTCAAAGTTTTATTTATGTACACTACGAGGTAGGCACGGAAAAATAATAATATGTCTGCCTCGTTGTTCTAGCGGTTAGCACGTTGAACTGCGGCCGACGAGGTCCCGGGTTCGAGTACCGGGTCGGGCCATAATTAAGTATTGGGTTTTTCTGACTAGAAATTCTTAGTAGGTACTAGCCTACTAAGAAGTAAGGAACTTGGCGGTGTTTCACCCCCGTGCCTCGGAGAGCACGTTAAGCCGTCGGTCCCGGTTATTATCACTAACATATAATCGCCACCACCAGGGTCTAAGTTTTAATTCCCTCTCTCCTATTAGAGTGGAGGCCTGTGCCCAGCAGTGGGACGTTAATGGGCTGTAGTGGACTTAAACATTACCAACTTCTGAATGGGATCAAGCTTCAATCCTACGACCTTACGGATTTCAGACTACCGTTTACCATATTGTATCATCGTAGCTACACTTGCGTATGCACTTATATGCTTATGCATCATAGCTTATTAAGCCGCTTATAGCGTTTATCTAGAAGCACTTACCTACTGATTGTAGCGCTTAGCTAAGTGCCCCCCTGCCTTCACTCAAGCTGTTAAATCTGCCATTCCATTTGCGAGATGTGACCATAAAGCAAATGTTTATGAGCCCATCTCATTTATGGCGAGTACTACAATATAGGAACCTATAAGTATACCTACTCACCTGGAATAAAAATAAACACAATGTATTACTACTATAACGATACTAGTGTCCATCTATACCTACTCTATGCTTAGATACTCTATACTTACTTTTCAAATATATAAATATTATAAATGCGAAAGTTTGGATGGATGTATGGATGTATGGATGGATGTTTGTTACTCAATCACGCCCGAACGGCTGAACGGATCTGGATAAAATTTGGCACAGAGATAGATTATAGTCTGGAATAGCACATAGGCTACTTTTTATCCCGGAAAATTAAAGAGTTCCCACGGGAACCAAAAACCTCAATCCACGCGTACGAAGTCGCGAGCATCAGCTAGTAATATTATAAATTCCAAAGTTTGGTAGGATGTTTGTTACTCAATCACGCCAGAACGGCTGAACGGATCTGGATGAAAGAGCAACGGCGAACTTCCATACATCAATATTATTGAGAAAAAATAATTATGTACACGTGTGAAAAAAATATGTTTTTATAAGCGTCGAATATGAAGCTCACAGCAGCTAGAATTTTTTTTATGAGCCTAGAAAAAAAAGATATTTCGTTTTAAAGTTTTGTAGGTTATGTGGTAATGTCCATAGAGGTAATATATCTCTATGGGTAATGTCACTTCTAAAAATGACAACCGGAAGAAAGCCACAAAAACAAAGACAGATGACAACCACAGACCAGTAAAACATTCGGCACAACCACAGACAATCAGCATCAGTGCTGCCATAATATTCTTTCAATTCTTACCATTGTGTTAAAGATTATTAAATAATGTATGCAAGAAAAATCACTTAAATAATATAAAATACACTAAAAAAAGAGCAATACTATTATTTATGCAAACATTAATCAGACGAAATAATTACAATTTTTAAAACGATACAAAATAATCTATTAATTAAGATTTATTCTAGCTACTAGGTAGCTTATACATAAAATGGCAACACTAAACTGAGAAACGGGAACTAAATAATCAAAAAAGATTCCCTAAATATTTTATTTTTTTACCTTCAATTAATTAAGGTGAATACTTAATAAACTAGTGGTTCGCCCCGAACTGAGACCTCGCGGCATCACAGAGCGCCATCTATTGACTTGTGAAGTTCTGTTAAAAATATCATCATCATTAAAAATTAAATAATTTCGTTTCCTTATAATATTTATCTAATTTTAGTATTTGTTGTTCAAGTACAGGATATAATTCAAATAATTGATCAAGTTTCAGGCTTGAGAGTTCAGAAAATTGAGAGTTCTGAGGTCAACTTTGGACGTTAGAAAATCACCACTTTGAAAGCCCCCCATTTCGTCAATTTTAGGGGAAAAATGTAAAAAAAAAATATTTTTGGACTCTATTCCTAATTATCTTTAAAATGATATACCGCAACCCTATGTAACGCTATAAATAGTAGATTATTAACCAAGGGGATAAAGCAGTGTCTTCTGTCGCGGGTGACGATTTAAATCGCGAGCGTAACGAAGGACTCGAGGTTTACTCCCGAGCGTAGCGAGGGTGTTAAAAACTTAAATCACGAGCGAAGCGAGGGATTTAAGACGAGTCCTGAGTGTAGCGAGGGATTTAAGTTCACCCAAGACTAAGACAGCTTTATCACCGAGGAAAATACTCTACTTTTCGTACCATTTGCGAAAAAATTAACACAATAATAATATGAGATAAGCATTTATTAAAAATAATGACAATTATTAAAAGTAAAAGTTAACATTCGAAACATTGGTCCAATTATTGATAGAGAGAGTTACATTTTTGTTCGACAATTCACTGTCACTGTCGCTTTGATTTAACATCGAAACGTATTTTTAGAACATTATCTTATTTATAAAAATAAATTAAAATAAACTTAACGTTTATGTATTTGAAGAAAACAAAAACGCGGCAAATTCCTAGACTAATATTTTTTGTCGGAAAAGCAAAGGCATCAAGCTCATACGGCCTCGTCGGGTTTCGTCATTTTATTTATACTTCTACCATACCTTTACTACTGTTTTAATCATACTTTTGCGGGTCTAAAGTCAGTCTTCATGCCCTAGGGCCGTAATCTAGTCGATCGATCGCCCAACTAGTTGACCAACCCCATACTGTAAATATGCACAACAGAGTCTAGGCTCCAGACTGGTCGACCCACAGAGTTATCAAACGACCGTACCATTTGACATAAAAGTTTTTAAACCAAGGAGTATGTATACCTGCATCTTTTCTTTTTATTATTTACTAGACCTATGTATCCTACTTACTATGATTTGCAATAAATATTTAACCGTTACAGTTTGTTTTACTGTTATGGTAGAAGTATAAAGTAGAGTATACACCACCGGGATAAAGCAGTTTTTTTCTTGGGCGCTTGAATCCCTCACTGCACTCAGGACTCAATCTTAATTCCCTCCCTTTGGTCGGGAATTAACTTATAACACCCTCGCTGCGCTCGGGAGTTAAATTTGGAGTCCTTCGTTACGTTCAGGATTCAATGTAGCGCCCGTGACATAAAACAGTGCTTTATCCCCTTGGTGTATAAACTACTATTAATAATCATAACTGCATAATAAATGCGTATTCCTTTTTCAAAAAGATGTTTAATGCTTTATATACAAACTCAATGGTGTAAACACAGATGTAGTTCAGTATAAATTTCGGTAAGTATAATAATAGCGAGTAAAATATATAGCGATAATAATAATGTCCTCCCGACCGAATTTCGGCCACGGTGGCCAATCTCCAGAGAGATTAGCCATCTGAGCGGGAGATATTATAGTGCACAAGTGTGTGCGCATACACAGGTGCACTCTCTGTTCCTTTACTCTCATAGCCCGATGGGACGGAAAATTAGACACGACCGGAGAAAGATCAGGCGCAAGACCGACGGCTTTACGTGCTCTCCGAGGCACGGCGGTGAAACACCGCCAACTTCCTTGCTCCGGGCTAGTACCCTATTCTGTGCTATTACTGAGAATTTCTTGTCAGAAAAACCCAATACTTATTATGGCCCGACCCGGGACTCGAACCCGGGACGTCGTCGGCCGCAGTCGAACATACTAACCACTAGACCAACGAGGCAGTCAAGTTTCGGTAAGTATTCCAAATTTAAATCACATTCTCCCCCTAGAGGATGAATGAAATTCAGTACAATTTTCTTTCCCTGTTTTTAACAGATTAAAAATGACTATTGTTATGTTCGCTTTTTGTGGCATAGAATGTCACTTTTTTGAGCAAGTGGTACGAAAAAATATTTTACTTCGCATTCGCTTCTATGAGAGCCCACCTGAAATAAAGATTTTTATAACTTTTTAAGCCATATTCGGCGGGAGGCCATCGGTTTACATATTATATTTAAATTTGAAGTAATTACGTTCAGCAATTCAGAAGTTATAAGGCTCTGACGGACGGACGGACGGACGGACGGACGGACGGACGGACGGACAAGTGCCAATTCACCCAAGTAGACTCAGAGACCTTCGCTTCGCTCGGTCAAATATAAAAAAATAAGCAAATTACTTTCATCTTTACCTTACATGTGTACAATCAAGATTTAGTAAATGTGGTCAATAATAATTTCGCCGTTGCTCTTTGGCACAGATGTAGATTATAGTCTGGAATAACACATAGCCTAATTTTATCCCGGAAAATTGAAAAGTTCCCGCAGGAACCCAAAAACCTCAATCCACGTGAACGAAGTCGCGGGCATCAGCTAGTATAAATAATAGGTTTTGCTGATTATTTTGGTGTAGGTAAATTTTTCCACACTCACTGCATACTTAACAAAAATAAAAAATAAAATAAAAATAGTTTATTTTTCTCCAAGATTATTTTAACACGTAAAAGGTTGGAGCCTTCTTAAAAGAGTATTATTACCACTGTGGCAGAAGACTCCGCTCTTCCTTAACAATACTAATAAAAATAAACAATACTTATAATAACAGAACATATTATGTGGGTACAAAGAAAAGACAAAAAAAACTAATTAATTAAATAAAACCAATGTGATTAACAATAATTATTGTTACATAGGTACAATACAAACTGATTACCTATTATTGACATACGCCAATAATAATTTGTGATCACTGCTTCGAGTCCGTAGAAGGACTAAAATAGACATTGGGGTCCCCGCAAAGTGTTGAAATAGGATTAACAAGTCTCAAGCCGCTGGATTCAGGCGGCCAAAATCAAAACCAAAATCGCATAATATGCGGTGCAGCGCGCCGGTAGGCTCCCTGCACTAACCCTGGACTAACCTACTACTCGAACACAATGTTGCAGTCGTTATACCTAACTACTCGTGCTTACTTAAGATATTAATAACAATGTTCTCACTCGCGAGTAAGTAGGTACCTAGGCATGTGAAGCTATATTAATTTTCCTGGGATAATTCCATTGCGCACACTAAAAACCTCCATAAGTCGTAAACTGTTGCCATAATGAACTTAATTAAAACTACCCGCCAACATATTTTAGTTCGAAACGTAATGCTTGACTTAACCATAATGTTATAAGGTTAGTATAGGTATAAAATTATGTAGGTATAGTTAGGTGTATACAGTTCTCGCGCGAGTTCAATGCAGAGTAAATGTATGTGTCACCATACATTTGGTCTGCATTCAACTCGTGCGCGAACTATAGGTTGTTAGATATTATCTGCCCGCTTCTTCTATGCCTTAATTTAGCCTTAGGGTCGATGCATACAGGTAAAGTGGAGTTGATCAGAGTTTCGTTTACAAAACTTCTCAGCTTTATGAACTTGCTTTTACATATAGTTAAAGGGTGAAATAGAAATAGAAATTGTTATTAGGTAGATAAACTAAAAATAAAACACAGAGGAGACTCAATGTAGCTTATTCTATTGTACACAATCTCATAACCAAAATGACGAGTATTAAATCATACTAATATTATAAATGCGAAAGTGTTTGTTTGTTGGTTTGTCCTTCAATCACGCCGCAACGGAGCAACGGAACGACGTGATTTTTGGCATGGGTATAGTTGACGACCGAGAGTGACATAGGCTATAGTCTTGAATAACACATGCTACTTTTTATCCCGGAAAATTAAGGAGTTCCCGATCCAAAAAAAAAGTTCGGAGTCGCGGGCATCAGCTAGTAATTGCGTAAGTAATCCCTACCATAATGCTGCCTGGGGAGAAGGATTGTGACTCGATGGGAACTCACGCCTCTTTAGTAAATAAAGCTTTGAACTTTGAGTACATACCTAGTTAGTTAGTCAGTTAGTTACTTAATGCGCCACCCCTCCACTGCAATCTGAGATTACTCTGCTGCCGTAATGTTGTCAACCATCGCAGTAGCATTTAGAAGACTACTACTACATACTACTACACTACTAGCTGATGCCCGCGACATGTGGTACAGCGCATATGTTACTATTAAATTTTTGAAAAAACACGCGTATACCTACTAAATTGAGAATTTTTCCCTCTTTGGAAGTTGGATAAAAAACAAAATAATCAGGGCGCTTCTGCTTCACAACACAATTTTCTAAGGGGCCGGGAGCATAAGACCCCATGTAATACTTTGTGGAGCGAGGTAAATAAAGGGCTTAGTAATTTTGGGGTTCCGTACTCTAAGGGTGCCAACATGATCCCAAGCCTCCGCTGTCCCTCCGTCCGTCCGTCTGACAGCGGGCTGTATCTCATGAACCGTAACAGCTAGACAGTTTAAAGGACTTGACCAGTGGAACTATGGGAGCTTGCCTAGGTGTCAAAAATCAATGTGCAGCAAAGATTTTGTTGTTATTTAAATTGTTATATTTTATAGTTTTCAGATAAAACCGTTTCAGGAGTCTGAATTGGCTCAGAAAAATGAAAAAAATAAATAAAGAAAAGTTTCACCAAATAACTGCTGCTTTCCCACACTAGGTATTCAGTGTGTATTTCTATTGAAAATGAAAATGAAAATGAAAATGATTGAAAATGAAAATGATTTATTTCATGTAGGACCACTAGTGTCACTTATGATAAGTCGTAAGAATCTACCACCGGTTCGGAAAGCTGATTCTACTGAGAAGAACCGGCAAGAAACTCAGCAGTTGCTCTTTTCAAAATCAGAAAAATGTAACAATTTGTATATACATACCTACTTAATATAAAATGCATACGCTACGTTACAAGTAGGTATTACACTGACTTGTGGGTTGCTGGATGCGAAGCCGGTTGCTTCCATGCAACTTTGTCATCGAGAAAATCATCTATACTATAATACCCTCGACTTAACAGATGCTGTTTAACACAGTCTTTAAATTTATATGGCAACTCCAGAAACTCTTTTGGTACCATGTTATAAAAGCGTATACTCGACCCCACAAAGGATTTCTGCACCTTGCGCACGCGATATGACGCTGTTACAAGCTTATGGCGGTTTCTAGTACATCGATTGTGAGTATCACTTATTTGCTTATAAAGATTAATGTTCTGCCTAACAAAGATTATATTATTGTATATGTATTGTGAAGGCACCGTAAGAACACCAATCTCTTTGAATTTTTCACGAAGTGATACGCGTGATCCGAGTTTATAAATAGAACGGATGGCTCTTTTCTGCAATACAAAAATTGATTGGATATCAGCTGCTCTGCCCCACAATAAAATGCCGTACGACATAACACTGTGGAAGTAAGCAAAGTAGACAAGCCTAGCCGTTTCAATATCGGTAAACTGTCTAATTTTCCTGACAGCAAAAGCAGCCGAGCTAAGTTTTCGCGCTAGTGTCTCTATATGAGCGCCCCATTGAAGCTTATTATCCAAGGTCACCCCCAAAAAAACTGTGGAGTTCTCCATTTTTAGTGTTTCTCCATTTATCATTATAGTTTTATCAATATTCTTTACATTAGGTAAAACAAACTCTAAGCACTTGGTTTTCTTAGCATTCAATAACAAATTATTGACAGTAAACCAGTGTGATACGTGTGATATTGCATTGTTTACATCGTCAAAATTGTCCTTGCTTCTATCCACTTTCAAAATAAGTGATGTGTCGTCAGCAAACAATACAATGTCACAGACATTGTTAGCATGGTATGGTAAATCATTTATATACACCAAAAATAGAAAAGGACCCAAGATCGAGCCTTGTGGGACACCCGTTGTGGTATTGCTGCTATAACAATTATTAAAATAATAAAAAAATAAAGGTGTCCTCATAAAATAAGCTTGTATTTAAAAAGTAGATACATAGTGACGACCATAGATGTACCTATTATAATAAGTATTATACCTCTATGGTGACGACGGTAAGGAACCTTTCGTGTGCAAGTCCCACTCGCACTTGGTCGAATGTTTGTTGTTCCCCGTTGTTTTGTACCTTGTAGCGTTTAAAATTTTAAATCAATGCGTAGACCGTACCTAAAAAAATGGAACTAACCATGAACCTCCAGTCGATTGCCTACATTATTAGGTACCTAGTAGGTGTAAGTATCAAGCGGATATAAGGCGTTTCCGTAATATCCCGAGGGCCCGCCGACCTAATTTTTCTCGTTTAGCTTCAGTAATAAGAGCCTGTATAAAATTATGGCCGACACATTTCTCAATACCCCCGCGGCTTTTATGTGTTTTCGTACACTAATGCCTATACAAGCGATCTCGCCCTGGTTTTGCTCTCTAGGTAATGGTGGATTTGTATTGGCAGCGAATCGAAGCGAATTTTCGCCTCTATCTCTACCAGGTTAGTTACTTTTTGAAAACCTTTTCTCTGTAGCAATTATTTTCGTGGTAAGAGATAAAGGTCGTTATGGCGGGAGCACAGCCGTGCCCACCGACCATATTTCCGAAACTCGCTTCGATTGGCTTCCAGTAGGGGTGATACAACTCTATACTACTCTTTATCCAACCTAAAAACGCGCTTGGAAGCTTGTATGAAATACATAGTTGTGACGTCATCAAATTTTAAAGCACTTTATTTCTTTACTCGATAGTTTAAAATAGTTATCAAACTTAAAAATTTAAACTAACCGCGGATGTGAATTTTAGGACTTTTGGAAGACCCTCTAATTAATGATCAGCAAGAAATAATTTATTTTTGACATAGGCATCATCCCTATTTAAAGATACTGTTAGCTAAAAAGAGAGAAATACCAGCACGAGATCGCCATGTAAACGTAACTAGGTTCGTATCTCTATATAGTTCGTAGTTATATCATTCACAAACGTACGGTATTCATATTTTGTTCTATGGTCAGATTATAATGGTATAGGATACTTACAGTAGGGTAATAAATTGTTTCTGGAATGTACAAGAAAACAACAATATTAACTACTAAATTTTTAATTGCTTCCAACAAGTTATTCTTAAGCTTTCTTATTACTTAAGGATCCTTATAACTCAATATAAACTAAAAACAAAAAGGCAACACACTTCATACGCCTCTCATTTGCACGCCAGTTACAAAAATATGTTATATCTTAATAACAAATGAAGAAAAATGATCACACATCCAAGTGATTTGACTAAGTGTATCTATAGATATCAAATAACAATTTCATCCCATTGTCTTGTTACACGATAACTAGTAAAACTTAAGTAAACTATTCACAAAGCCAAAGGCCAGGCTCTCAATATGAAGCCATATTTTTTTTTTTGTAAAACGCTGTCTGTGCGGTTTCCTGAAACAAATGAGAATCAAATGAATATTTTATCAAAATCTGTTAAGCGCACTTACAGTCCGTCAAACTTATCTGACCAGCCGAGCGATCGCGTAACTTCTGCATCAATCATTGTTACAGTATCAATTGTTGGCTGAATTTATGGCATTCTTGCTGCGTCAATGGATTATGTCCAATAGTGGAAGAGTGTTAACCAATCAGAGGTGATTGCGATGTATCAATGATTGATGCAGAAGTTACGCGATCGCTCGGCCGAGCGATCGCGTAACTTCTGCATCAATCATTGTTACAGTATCAATTGTTGTAATTGGCTGAATTTATGGCATTCTTGCTGCGTCAATGGATTATGTCCAATAGTGGAAGAGTGTTAACCAATCAGAGGTGATTGCGATGTATCAATGATTGATGCAGAAGTTACGCGATCGCTCGGCCGGTGTCAGCGTACCTAGTATCTATATGAATAGTTAATTAAAAACAAAAACTTATCAGGCATAAAAATTAGTTCCAATTTTGACCACCGGGTCAGAAAAGTTTGTGGGACTATAATTATAATATATGATATTAAAACTTAAAAGGACTAGCACATCAAGAAGAAGACAACACAAATACAAAATGTGACACTGGAGAACACTTGTGTGTTCAAAATATGTTACATAAAAATGAGGAGGATTGAATGAGGTTGTTACTTGTTTAGCACCAAATTTTAGGAAATCGAAGGGCACTAGTGGTTACGAATGATTTATTCAGATATTTTAAAATAATATTATATCAAAACGAATTATTATTTCCTCTTTTTGACGTGTTTAAGGAGTATAAGAGCAAGTAAAACTGCTGCTCGGTCGTCACCTCACAGCCTACCTTCATTTCTAACAAAAACTACAAACAGTTAAGCACTTCAATCTTCATTTTAAAAGATAACACACAGTTTTTCTTATAGCTTTTTCTAAATCATTTTGATACTTCTAAAATTGAATGATCAGACCCAATAAAGTCGTCTGTTTTACAAAAATACAAACTCACCAATCAGTATTACGTGTCACTCTTCCAAAGTTTTATGGTTTTGTCGTTCTCGAGCGCCGCGGACGCGATGATATTCTCGGTGGGGTGGCACGCTGTACACAGCACTGTGTCGGTGTGGCCCGACAGCCGTTGTACGATCTCTTTAGATTGCAGGTTCCATATGTACACCAGATTGTCTTCTGAGCCAGATACTATCCACTGTTGAATAAAACATGTTTGGATAGAAGCAGGCGTTACTTTGCGGAAGTCCATGATAATGAAAGAACTAGAAGTTTAATTCACTATAATCCGCCACAGTAGGGAAATGTATGTGGTACAGTGTGTATCTTGCACTTGTAGGCAACATCTCCTGAAGATGCTCCGGTGTCGGATTGAAACGTATGTTGAGAATAATTTGGAAGATTTGTGTGGTGCGGTGAATATTGCAAGCTAAGTGCAAAATACACATTGTACCACATATACCTACTGTCCCACTATGTGTACTGTGTGTGTGTGTGTGTGTGTATAGTATGTACTGTGTATAGTACCTACTGTGGCGGATTATAGCGAATTAAACGTCTAGTTCTTTCATAAAACATGTTAAAATAAGAGATTAACAGTACTTCAGACAAGGTATTAAAGTAGGTGGATCTAAAATATGCTGGCATTTATTGCAGAGCAAAACAGCATTCTGCACACATTCAATTTGAATAATCTTCCTGAGATCCTTAATTAGGTCCCAACTGTTTTTATGACTAGGCATTCTAGATGGTCCATTATGTAATCAAAAGTATGTTTAGAAATGAAAAAGCCATATTCTTATCCATAATAGTATTTTTGCCCAAATGGGCTAGTACTTTTGAAGCTAGTACATGCATAATATAGCAACTCCCCACCAAGGTGATTCATTAAGTCATAATAGATTTTTTTTTTAACATATAAAGATGCTCCTAGATTTGGCGAGTTTAGTATCAATAAAATTACCTTTCCACCAGTGACACTGAAGTTGGCGAAAATACAGTACTTTTCGTTCTTATGTCCCGTGTATGTCTTGAGACATTTGCCTCTACTGTAGTCCCAGAGCTTCAGGGTGTTGTCCAGAGTTGCAGCCAGGATGTATTTGCCGTTGGGTGAGAACTTTACGAAGGAAACTGGTGGGTTGTCGTCATCTATGAGAGTTTTAAGGCACTGTCCGGAAGCAGTGTCCCAGATTCGACTACAAAAGATAAATTGGCAATATTAGGCCAAGATTTTTTTACTATGTTTTCCATTGATAACATAGGGTTAACACTTATAATATGCTGCAATATCATCAAATCTTATGCAATCAACCATTTTAACATGTCAACAAATTTTGATTTGAATAAGCCTACACACAAAACTTAATAGTATAGTTATGACTAAAAATATGAAAAAAATTGCACCAAAAATATAATTCTTGAGTGATATTGATAATGCTTGGTTAAAAGTTTATTATTTAAGTATATTTTAAGCAATAGGTGTTATATAATTTATAGTTAATTAATGGTTAAGTGTTTTTGCATTAAGAAAGATATTGCCAATAAAGCAGCACAAAACTTAGGTAGAGCTAAATTTAAAAAAAAAACAATAACTCACCATAGACCATCGTAACTTGAGGACACGATAAGGCTTCCATCTCGATTGAAATGCACCGCTGACACTGGATCTGAATGCGCAGGTAACGTTTTTAAGCATTTTCCTGCAAACAAAACAATTTACAACCATACTGTTTAAGAATTATTTCAAAAGACATAAAATTGAGAAAAAGAATTAATGTTAAATGGTGTAGTTGGCGATATATTAGGCATAACTGATGATGGTCGAGTAAGGAGCTTTTATAATCGAAAACGACCATCGCAAATTTGCGCGAATTTCATTCGAACACGCTATCAAACATAACGCATTGTCCTAGGTGAGCGACAAAAGCGACGCGACGCGACGCTACGACGCCATTGAAAATGAAATCCTACCATTATGTGACTATAGGAGTCCAATGAGAAATATAAGGCATTGAGGAAAACACACCACACTGCAAAACTGATGCTCTTACCATAACTGTCACCTTATGGGCTTAAGTGTTCCCTAAAATTTAGGTACTGTTGGTGAAATCAGGCACGAGACACTGTCAGCACACAACTGACATCATGTTAATAATTCGTCTTTTTACAAGTAATAATAGTTCATATTTACCTGTTCTTACATCCCATATTCGAACACTCTCATCAAAACTTCCCGAAACTATAAGGTTACTCTGTGGGTTGAAATTGCAGCAAAACACGTAGTTGCTGTGTCCCTTCAGTGTCTTCAAACATTTGCCTGAACTTAACTCCCAGACCTAGAAATAAAAGGAAGAAATAATATGTTAATTTTCATAAGAACAGCTTTTGTATCATAATATTGTATAGACCTTGCAAAAATATGAACTGATAAGTTTGATATTATGCTCTTTATCAAATGAATATGTAATAAACTTTAATTTTCTTTTTTTTATAATGGACATTGAACATTAAAATGTGATACAGCAATATTAGGTAAAAACAAATTATTTACATCTGTTTTGTTATTTGTTTGTGTGTAATAGTGTTTTTTACTTACTTACTTACTATTTAAAACCTAAAATAAGGTCCCTATAGGTAGTTATTATGAAACTACAGTAAAAGCCAATGGGAAAACGGACAGACTTTTTTGCATTTATAATATAACTATGGATTAACATAAATCTCTCCCTATCTTGTCAGATATTAATATATCACGTAAGATAATATCCTGACACACATATCAGTTGCTCTAGATATAGACACTCTAATCAGAGCACACCAAATTATCTTACAGATATAAGAGGTCAATTGCCGTGAGAAAAAACTCAAGATATTTCTAACCTGACCTATTAAACAGTAACTGTATCTTAAAATGAGACATAATTAGTGTAGATTTTATACTTTGTTGCAATACAGCAACCTAAAAGTTTTATTCTTAAGAACTTTTTTTTCTAATTTTGTCACATAGGATTTCTTATTGTCATATAGTCATTTGTATGCAAATCTGTTAGTATCAAAGATAATAATTATAATATATTACAATTTTCACAATAGGCTCGAGTGCTTTTCTTAAATTAAGTAATTTAAAAATAAACATTTACAATTTAACTAACCTATATTTTATAATGCCTTTAACATACATCCCATTATAACTATACAAGGTCACTAAATAGTATTAACTAAAATGTAGACTAACTGAGTAAGCAAATGAAATCACATTACTATGGTAATATTATTGCATACCTTTGAAAACCTTCAATTAAACATTGGAATGATGGGCTTACTTTGGGTAAGTCTAAATACTAAATACATGAATATTATAGTAAGATAGCTATCATACACTGCTACAACTGGCAACAGGTGCAAGAACAACACATTGCATTTTGCACCTGTCGGCAGCATAAGTCGGCCGTATTGGGCGCCATAGTGAAAATTCGAATAAAGTCAACATTAGGTCAGCCACATTTTATCAGAAACTAGCTGACGCCCGCGACTTCCTCCGCGTGGATTGAGGTTTTTTGAAACTCTTTAATTTTCTAGGATAAAACAATCAATCTCTATGTATTAATCTATCATTATAATCTATCATATTTTCATATGCCAAATTTCATCTAGATCTGTTCAGCCATTCTGGCGTGATTGAGTAACAAACATACATCCATCCTTCCATCCATCCAAAATTTCGAATTTATAATAGTATAGATTGTTTATCAGAAAAATTGGATTGGAAAATATTGGATTCTCCACCGATTTTCATGTACTTTGGTAGAGGTATCCTGGGAAAGGACATAGGATACTTTTTATCCTGGAAAAATATAGAGTTATTGCAAGAGTAAAAAACCTAAATCCACTGTGTTGCAGGCATCATCTAGTTATTTATAATATGCAGCCCGGCTAAATCTGCAAAATTGTATTGCACTGAATGTTACTGTGAAACCTCATGCCTTTAATATATTCTTACTTCTCAGTATAAGAAGAAGTACAAAATTAATGTTTTTATGTTAGTACAAGCATACCTTTAAAGTTTTGTCATCACTGGCACTGACAATCAGCCTGCTGTCGGAGGACCATGCAACGTCGCTGATGCCCATCTTGTGTCCGGAAATAGTCTTCTCAAATTTGCCATCATAAGCCCCCCACACTTTAATAAGTTTGTCAGCAGCTGAAAATAAAAGGGCTTTGATAATAACATACTTTTGACGTAATAGTGTAACTCTTTTAAATTATGATATTAATTTGGTTGTATGTAAACCTAAAACTGAGCTAAATCAACAAGGGTGCCTTTCCACTATAGATGCACTATTGCTACTAACCCACCAATAGGAGCAATTGATTTAACCTCTATCAAGCTATGCCATCAAGGACTCTTATTGGTGGGTTTGACTCACATCCATAGCATAGCAACCTTGCATAATTTACCTTTGCCTGATTTCTTGCCTTTGGAAGTTCTATAGTTTCTGAAGCTATTCAGAAACAGGAGACTCTGTCATGGATAACAATGTAAAATCATATCTGGTGCCTGACTTTAGATAAAATAAGATGGGTACCCAAATATGAATTTAACAAATGAACCGTATCTTATATTTTTTTATGTTGTCGCACTTCCTTGTAATAATTACTTAATTGAACTGCAATTATAAATCGCTAGTCAGTCATAAAAATTGTGTTACCCTTCTCAACAATTTCTCTTTCTCTTATTATAGATTCTAGACTAAAAATAATATTACTTACAACTTTTAAAACTTTTTAAATACAAAAGAGCTCATCCATTGAATTGCTGACCAAAGGCTTTTTATTAAATGTGCCAAGTGAAGACAAAACAACTCACAAATATAAACTATTAGAAATGCAACAGCAGCTGTTGCTTAGTGTCAACTTTGTAATAATATGAGTTCAACTTAGCAGTCATATTCAAGCTTAGCCTATTATCACTTCTCTGGTGTAAATGAATGTGACCCAGATAAGAGTTTTAATAGTAACCGATATTTTACAGGAAGTATGTATTGTAACTGGTTTCATACAAAAAAATTATGTAAAAAATAATAATTGGTAATTTATAACTTTTTAGGTCATAAAAATTATCAGCAAATAGGTTTAATTGCTATGGTTATTTGCAATCAAATAAAAAGATAAGCCATAGTAAAAATGTTGTTTTATTCAAATAGGTAAGACTGGACTAGATTTACTTAAAAGTACAGTATGTAATACTTCTTTTTCTGTCTTTTAAATAGAATTTGTATTTTATAGAATTACACAATAGGTAAAATAGACAATTTCACTTTAGTATCACTCAGATTATTTATACATCTAGCCTATTACTATTTTTAACAATGTTGGCTGCTAGAAAAGGTCAGAATGTTCTGCTGGATTTAGCTTTGTCTCTATGGCACTTAATTTTTATTTGAATTCTATATGGGGGTAAACCCTTGATATGGTATGATAATATTATGGTTTAATTAAAAACAAAACAATGGCCTGCTATGTACATGCTAATTAGCTAATATACTCACAGGAGCTCGCAAGCCATTCTCCATTTGGGCTGAATTTAACCGACGACACAGCCTTCGTGTGTCCCGCGAGGGTGAATTTTAACGTGTAGTTCGGCTTCTGAAAATCACTATCGGAATTAGCGCCAAATCGCACGTGCTCAAACTTAAAGTTACATAAACATGTGCGAGCCGCCAGATTGATGCAAAACGGCGTAATATTAGGCAATACTGCGACATGCTTACCGCTACTGACGACTTGTTTGACTGCGAGGAACTTTGTGATAACGAATTTGAACCGGATAGATTTGTAGATGGCCCGCCGTGAGTTTGGTGTGCGGTAGGATGGCCTGGCCCGGGCCCTAGCGGCACCATGTTTCAACTTTCGACGCACTTGCCGTAAGTTTCTTGGTCACCCAAAACAGTCACTAATACTCACTGAACGCAAACCTAAATACAACTTTTCGATAGAGAAATCACAGAATTTTTCACTCGCTACCAAAGTTTCATTTATTTCAACGTAAATTTTTACGAAACATACTAAATCCGAGCGTCCCAATGCTTGCATTTCGCGAAGAACAATCAGTAATGCCAACCTAGCGCGATCAAATTGACAAAAAATCCCTCCCGCCGCCCCGCGTTCCTCTCATATTTTGCCTCCGCCTACCAGTATGACGTCATTTATTATTTATGGTTGGCGTAAAAGCGGTTCAATGGTGCTTCTACACGTTACATGAACGAGCAGATTCTTATTTCTGTGCTTTCATGAGGCATTTTAGCGGGCTTATGCGTTCAGTTTATTAACACAATGAAATCAAATTATTATAGACTCATCACTATTGTATCACGTGACTTTTCTTTCTAGGGCCAAGGAACATTAACCATTTAATATATAAAATTATCGGTAAATATGAAGTCGATCGAGTCCTTTAAATACGTCCTCGGTCTATAACAACGAGAGTGTAGTGGACAGGTGTGCTGTTCATGCTGTACCACTGTACTGTGGTATATTTTTTTAGATGGCAAGTAAGTTTGACCGGTTGACCCTTTTGACACTACAAGGTCAAATTTGTCTAAAAAGTAAAAATTAAAAAAAATTAAGGTTTGCAAAAGTTCTTCGACGTCTCGGCGATTTTTTTAAATAATATTTATTGATACTTATAGATATTAAATATATAATGGCTCTTAATAAACTCAGTATTGATGCCCTTAACTTGGGTGGGAAACGTGTATTGATGAGGTAACATTCAGAAAATTAAAAAAACACCGAGGAAGGTTTATCTCCAAGTCTCAATTTTAAAAACATTTTTCAGAGTGGATTTCAACGTACCACTTAAAGAAGGAGTAATAACCAACAATCAACGCATAGTAGCTGCTCTGGATTCAGTTAAATATGCCCTGGACAAGGGAGCTAAGTCTGTGGTTCTGATGTCTCATCTCGGAAGACCGGACGGACAAGCAAACCTTAAATACACGCTAAAGCCGGTCGCTGAAGAGCTCAAAAAGTTATTAAACAGGTAAAGATGAAGAACACTTATGCTTGCTGAGTCCAAACTCTTTAGAGTGGTGAACACATTTGCTATAAGCATCCTCACATTACTCACGTTCCATGTGCATCTTTGGTGAAAACACTGCGTAATGCCCATTCTGATAAAAAATTACTCACTGCTTAGGCATGATATAAGGGTAATGCAAGTCAAATCTGTACACAAGTGTAGCCAAACGTAGTGGGTAAATTTTTACTAGATCAGCTATTCTGGAAAAAAATTTAGCTCTATAAACCAAAGGTGACACAAATTAACTATCTATAAACTCACATGTTTTTGTTTAGATGGCTGAATATTCTTTTATTGATGAGTATTAGATCAAATTAATTTTTTGGATCTAAAAACCATGATCTCAGGTTTATTGTCAACCAATTTAGTAACAGCTGTTATTTTAATAAGCTTTACATACAATAATAGCTGATGTCCATGTGGTTCAAGTGTTTTTTATTCCCCCGGGAACTCCTTAGTTGTCCTGGTAAAAAGTACCCTATGTCACTCTCCAAGTCCTCAACTATACCCATGTCAAAAATCACATCCATTGCAGCGTGATTGAAGGACAAGCCAACAAACAAACACACTTTCACATTTATAATATTAGTATGATTAACCATTTTAGAGACATAACATTCCTGCCTGACTGTGTGGGGCCAGAAGTTGAAGCTGCCTGTGCAGAACCGCCAGTAGGATCCCTAATATTACTGGAAAACTTGCGCTTCCACATTGAAGAGGAAGGCAAGGGAGTTGATGCAAGTGGAGCAAAGGTTAAGGCAGACCCTGAAAAAGTTAAGGCCTTCAGGGCTAGCTTGAGGAAGCTAGGAGATGTTTACATTAATGATGCTTTTGGTAAGATAGTTTTACTGAATTTGAACACTTCTCCTTACTAATAAAAACATTTTAAAGTTGAAAAAAAGATTAATTAAGTATAATAATTCTGAAAGATTGTCTGTTGCTACTTCACGGCTCAACAAGTTTACTGATTTTGATACAGAGAACTATCTCTGTCATGCATAAAAAGTAGCCCCTAGGGGGTACCCACAGTATTTAAAAAATAATTAAACTATGTGGATTAACATATCAAGTGGGTATCATCTAGTCTTAGATGCTTATAAATGAATATAAAGGCTGAATGAATTTATAACATTGACTATTTTTTTAGGTACAGCCCATAGAGCTCATAGCTCTATGATGGGGGAAGGATTCGACCAAAGAGCCAGTGGATTTTTACTCAAAAAGGAGCTTCAGTACTTTGCTAAGGCTCTTCATGAACCCGAAAGGTCAGAATTTACAAATTATGTTTTTGAATATTCAAATTATGTTGTTGAATATTCAAATGATTTGTTTAACATTTAAATTTTGGATTTGATTCATGATTCATTGCAGGCCATTCCTTGCCATACTTGGTGGTGCCAAAGTGGCAGACAAAATCCTTCTTATTGAGAACTTATTGGATAAAGTCAATGAGATGATAATTGGAGGTGGCATGGCTTATACCTTCCTAAAAGAAACCAAGGGTATGCCAGTAAGTATATCTTAATTATTACAAGTATATGATTTTCCAGATAGATTATGGACTTTTTACCTGAATAAAATTACTCAGGTGGGACACATCTTCAGAGTGGAGCAAAGGGTCTTCATCTTTCTTAGTTCAAGTTATTACAACTCAAACTCAGCTTTGTTTTAGCAAAGCGTGATGTCAGACTAAGGCGTCTCGTCTCACCTCTTTATTTTTCCTCTGTAATTTGTTTTCAGTTATTAAATAATAGGTATATATTGATGGATTTACCACACACAGTGTGGACATAAATCCAAAACTTGTCCTCAAAGGTTAGCTATAGACTAACATTACATCAATTTCAACCATACATCAGCGTAAATAAAGCAAAATTTAAGTTGTTACAAAAAGGATACTGCTACTGATACTTGACTCCAGTTTGTAGCTATATATTGTGCCTTATTCAGTTAATAAATTAGGCAATTTATACTCTATTTGTATTTCAGATTGGTAACTCTTTGTATGACGCTGAGGGTGCTAAAATTGTAACCAAATTGCTAGAAAAGGCAGCCAAAAATAATGTTAAAGTACACTTGCCTGTAGATTTTGTTACCGCTGACAAGTTTGATGAAAATGCTCAGGTAATATTTTATGTTCTTCTCTATTAATAAAGTGTTTGGCTACAAGGAGTCTAGAAGTAATTGTGGTTCTGATTTTTGTTATTAGGCTGGAATAGCTGATATTGAGAGTGGTATCCCTGAAGGATGGATGGGTTTGGACGTTGGACCTAAATCAAGGGAGCTCTTTGCGGAACCTATTGCGAGAGCTAGAGTTATTGTATGGAATGGGTAAGACGACAAGCAGTTAGTATTGACTATGAACCTGACTATGGAAAAATTTCAAATGCTCCCACTTTTTTATAAATGTAAATTCCATCATAAGTATATTGATTTTGTTCATGTGAAATGTAGCCTATGTCACCTGGAACATAATAACGAATCTATTGACACCTTGTTCATCAAAATCGGCTAAGTAGTTTAGACACTATGGTAGAACATACATACAATATACATACATAGACTGCTAAAATCATAACCCGTTTGGAAGCATTTTCTGTTATTTTGAGATATATGCCATATGTCTGTTTCTTTATAAATAAAGTTAAAACTTTAAAATAGTCATTGCTGATTTTATAAATATTATATTTTATAGACATAAAAAACTAGAGGTTTGCCCTGATCAAAGACTTCGTATCCTATTTGTTAAGTCTTAGACCTATTCAAAATTCCGAATCTGTGTTATCAATCAACACGACAAAATGTTTGAACAAAATGTTTTTGCCGGGTAAAATTGGGCAGGGACAAAGACTTATCAATTTTATCTCTATTTGATAGTTGATTATTTTTCTTATTGGTTCGGTTTGGGGAATATGATTTACGTGTTATTTATGAATTGGGTATTTGACAACTATTGAAATATTTTTTTTTTTGTAGGTAATTATTAAATCGAGGATCTCCCAAAAGTAATAATATCCACGTCCCCTGTTAGTTACCTATATGTTGAATAAATATTTTAAATTATCGATTAAAGTCAAAAAGTGCGTCGAACTATTCAATATTTCATACAAAATCCCACACTAAACGCGCATTTTGACGTTTGAAAAAAGTTGCTGATTTGACTAGTTGTCAAATACCCAATTTAAGTAATTATGAGACTGACGGACGGATGGATAAATGTAAGTTCACTGTGCAAAAAGTAATTAACTTTCAATTGCAGGCCAGCTGGTGTGTTTGAATTTGAGAAGTTCGCGGGCGGCACTCGCGCTCTCATGGAAGGTGTTGTGAAGGCGACGGCTAATGGAACTGTCACTATTATTGGTATGTACATAGACTTATTATATTTACTACCGTATATCCATACTAATGTTATAAATGCGAAAGTGTGTCTGTCTGCCTGTCTGCTACGCTTTAACGGCCCATCTTTTCAACCGATTTTAATGAAATTTGGTATAGGGGTAGGTTACATCCCGGGGAAGGACATAGGCTACTTTTTATCCTACAAAAAACTTAATCCACGCGGACGAAGTCGCGGGCATCATCTAGTGTATTATAATCACAGCGTAGAGAGATACTTCATAATCCTGAAATTAACAGGGGACGTGGATATTACGTCTTTAGGCAGGTCCTCTATATAATAATCGCTAAATAATTATTTATAGACTCTGCCAGTCAGTATAATCTCTCAAACCGTGCTCAAACCTCTCCATACACCGACTATTATATTATAATAGTCGGTGTATGGAGAGGTTTGAGCACGGTTTGAGAGATTATACTGACTGGCAGAGTCTATAAATAATTATTTAGCGATTATTATATTATAATAGTCGGTGTATGGAGAGGTTTGAGCACGGTTTGAGAGATTATACTGACTGGCAGAGTCTATAAATAATTATTTAGCGATTATTATATAGAGGACCTGCCTAAAGACGTAATATCCACGTCCCCTGTTAATTTCAGGTTTGATAGCTATTTTAGTATTTGTCTTGTCAAAAACCCAATTATTTTGTAACTGTCTATGTCTGACACTGTTGTGCACTCTAAACATTCATATTTAATCAATAGGCAGGACAGGACTATGGCTACGTTCGCACTGCGAAAAAATTTGGCGCGAATGTTTTTCGTAGTGCGAGCGTAGCCTCTTTAGGCTATGAAAAACATACGTTCCGTCAAAGGGGCGATCAAACAATTAAGTTGATCCAAGATCAACGTTTGATTGAAGTTCTCCAATGCCGTCTTTTACACAATGCTCCTGAAAAAGCTTATTATACTGTTGAAAATTATGTAACTGATAAAAGTGGGATTTGACTCGCTCCAGCAATTGCTCTGGACGGCGGTTACTTAGGTAACCATTACTTAGGTAAAATCTACACATTGATGAATTGTAAATTTTTTAAAAGAGCAACCACCGTGTTATGTGCTGGTTCTTCTCGGTAGGAATGGAGCTCTGAACCAGTGGTAGATTCACTCGACGATTCAAAAGCACTTTTAATAAGTTTATTTGAATAAAACTAGTGGTTCGCCCCGAACTGAGACCTCGCGGTATCCATAAACTTGTACAGAGCGCCATCTATTGACATCATTGTAAAGTTCTGTTAAAAATATTGAAGCTCATTAAAAATTAAATAATTTCGTTTCCTCATAATATTTATCTAATTTTAGTAACTATTTGTAACTATTTGTAATAAGGGCCCCGAACGGGTTCGAAACTAGTCGGGCATTTTTCCGACAGAACACGTGAGTTTATCCGGATATTATGTATAGTTATAATGAATATCACTCACGATAGTTTAAATGTTAAAATAACTATTTGTTGTTCAAGTGCAGGATATAATTCAAATAATTGATAAGTTTCAGGCTCAGCCTTTCAGAAAATTGAGAGTTCTGAGGTCAACTTTGGACGTTAGAAAATCGCCACTTTGAAAGCTTTCGTCAATATTAGGGGGAAAATTAAAAAAAATATATTTTTGGACGCTATTCCTAATTATCTTTAAAATGATATACCGCAACCCTATGTAACACTATAAAAAATATTTTACTTCGCATTCGCTTCTATGAGAGCCCCCCTGAAATAAAGATTTTTATAACTTTTAACATGTTCAGCGGGAGGCCATCGGTGTAAACCGATGGCCTCCCGCTGAACATGGCATGATTCAAATTTAAATGCAATATGTAAATTTTGCATTTAAATTTGAAGTAATTACGTTCAGTAATTCAGAAGTTATAACTTCTGAATTACTGAACGCCATATATGGCATATATGTCAGAGCCATATATGGCTCTGACAGACGGACGGACGGACGGACAAGTGCAAATTCACTCAAGTAGACTCAGAGACCTTCGCTTCGCTAGGTCAAAAATATGAGTATGAATGTTTCTTGTGGGAAATAATTTACCTTTTGTTTTTTTTCTTCAAATAATATTTTACAAACTCTTTTTGAGCTGTCAACTGGTTCCTACCTCTGGTTCAGCTACTTCAACTACCTCTGGTTCAGTATTCCCAGTAACCTGCAAGAAGCTCTGCAAAAGAAGCACCAGTAACATCAAAACTAATAATGTATTCCTGTAGGTGGCGGCGATACTGCGACGTGTTGCGCGAAATGGTGCACGGAGGACAAAGTCTCCCACGTCTCAACCGGAGGAGGCGCGTCTCTCGAATTGCTTGAAGGTAAATTTAAGTGCCAACTACCTTTATACTGACACCAACAACAATTATTTCATGCCTGAATGTTTGTTTTCAAATTTAGTTAGCATTTAATTTGTGAACTTTATAAAATAATGCGCTCGCTTCGCTCGTAATATTTTTGTGTATCCTGTTTGATTTTTCATTTTGAGTGAGCATTCTTTGTGTAAAATCGGGGCTTATTTCGCTCGCACTATTATTTAAATCCCTACTAATTTTATAAATGTGTGTTTGTTGGTTTGTCCTTCTGTGTCGCAAGAGAACAATGGATCGTTATGATTTTTGCATGGGTACAGTTGAGGAACTAGAGAGTAATCGTTAAAAATCGGAATCCAGACGGACGAAGTCGCGGGCTCCATCTTAGTATTTAGTACGATTTCGTATACGGGTCTCAAGTTAATTAATTGTAATAACTTGAAGGTATTTTATTTTAAATATCCTTAAAATGAAACCAGAGAAACTTTAACATAACCTTTAAATGATTATTGTAATAGAACTGGACAGGTATTATTTTTATATTAATAATTAATTGTAACTACAATATTAGATACGATTAGGTACTTTCTCAATAGCTTATTTCTGTAAACGTTATATCAGGGGGTAAAATCAGCTTGAAATGTTTTGTGTAATGATACACACTGCGTGTGTTAGGCCGGAACTTGGCTTAGCGCACTGCCGTGCACCTCGATGGATAAAATATCACCAGAGAAACTAATGTATACTGTACATTTTATACTCTCATATTTATGTTAACTAACTTTGAAAAAGGTATAATCACATTTTTTATACACGCTGCTATAAATTCGGCGGAACCGTCCGAGCTTTCGTAGCAACATTGCACATTCGTTGCGAAAAGTTTTCACCAAAAAGTCGCTTTCATACCCGTTATACGAAATGAAAATTCTAGTCGTTCAAAAAGTTTTATAACAGTGTGAATATACGTGTACAGATTTTTAACCACTGGCAGAAAAAATCTTAGAAGCTAAATGCCTGTGCCTGTGACGACCTGGCCCAGTGGTGAGTGCTGTTGTCTTAAAAGTGGGTGGTTCCGGGTTCGATCCCCAGTAAAGACAAATTAGGAATTTATGATTTCTGAATTTTACTTCGTCGGTTGGGAGGCTTCGGCCGTAGCTTAGTTACCACCCTACCGGCAAAAAACGAGCCGCCAAGCGGTTTAGAAGACATCGATAATTGGTAAGGTAACGATTTAAAATAAATAAAAGAAAAGAACTGTCGAACGCTTGACAGACTAGCCTGCCACCATCTTAGACGTTATCATCACTTTAACTAGTCTTACCACCTCAACTAAGTAGTGATCGTAGTCAAGGGCTAACTTGTAGAGAAGTTTAAAAATCTTCCCAAGTTTTGCGTTTGAACGCGGCGCAACCCAAAAGTCGAATTGTTTGAATAATATTCAACTTCTTAAGAGCGTACATACCCTGAGCCTCTTTTGAAGTTTAGGTATTTATCTCGGGTAAATCCTTTGTCTCGGATAGTCCTTTGTTTGAGCGAGTAAACAGAAGCCATCGGGTGCAAAGTAGTTTGACAAACCGTTTTGATCCTAATCCCATTTTCAAACGGGCTATTATTTTTTCAATATTTAAAAAAAATGTTTTTAATTCACTTAATATACGTTTCATATAAAACTTTTTTTAATATAGGTGTATTCATATAAAGAGAAGGTTGCATGATTTTAAGTATAGATGTTTTTAAGTAGGTACATCCTTACTAATATTATCTTTGTTTGCTTATTTTCTGTTAGTTATTTATAAGACACATTTTGTACAAAAATAAATAAAATAGTAAAATAAAATATTAGTATTATTTTGATTTTTACTTAACATTATTTACAGTATAAAATTATTAGAATTTATATAGTAAATGCTACTATATTTATATACATATCACTACGCCAGGTCTTAGTTTTTACATTGCAAATTCGATTGACCGTAACCGATCGATCATATTAGCGTTAAAGTAAAATGAATCTTAATATTATTGATTTAGAGCTCAATTTCGTGTCTGCATTCCCACTGCTCCAAATGGAAACGTTTCGAAATTAAAATCGGTTGGAATTTGTGACTTTAAATCAAGCACCTTTGGGCACATTTTACCCTGACTCCAATGTGATCGAACGCTCGATTACGATCAATCGAATTTTCAATGTAAAAACAAACTAAAAACGGGTGTCTCTTATTGGCATTGATCTACATTTACGGGGATCTACTATTTCAGGCAAAATACATTTGTAATAAAATCTTATTAGTTTTTATTCCATATTTTTTTCCAAAATTGATCGTCCTTTATGATCTTTTCAATTTTCAAATTCAATTTTTTCCGGTTCAAACCGCAAGAAGACAAATTTTGATTTTGATTTTGATTTTGAACCTTTTTGTTTCCTTGCCTTCGCTAAGTGTTCACTACGTAAATATTTCTTTTTTTTTTTAGTTTGAAAATCGGAGTTTTAGAACCCAATTTCTAAAAAAAATAACTTATTTTAATTCGCACGCAATGAATCCTAAAGACAAAACAGTGCAATAAAACTGATAGCGATACAATAATAAAAAAGGTCCGGTTCGGAAAATATAAAACACAATCATCAAGTGCTGCTCTGTAAACGATAATTACTCGCAAAAGGTAATAAAACTATGTAATCCGGTTGCGGTGCGGTAGTGTACTCAGCTTACCAAAATAACAATAGAAATTTACTGCGCGCGTGGTAGTAATAAAATACAGCTTAGCTACCAATTTTTCAAATAACTTTTTGCCGTGCTAATGAGTGTATGGTTATTTGTAAGAAATTAATAATTTTGCCTGATAGTAAAATAAAAACGCGATGCCAAAAAGCGCATAAAAATACCATGAAAACCTAATTCAACTTTTTCGTGATTGACTGATTGACCGACAACGATGTCAAAATCGATGAACCTAAATATTTGATTCATTGAGTAGTCTAGGTGTGAACTGAGGAAGTAGGAAAAGGCTGATAAGCAGGATAAGCTTTATGAAATGTGCAACATAAATAAGTTATAGAATTACTGATTCACATCAGCCCCCCGATTACGTAAGAATTGTCGATCAAACGTTAAAGATTTTCGTCAAAGTAAAATAAACCATAACTGCATTGAATTAGAGCTCAATTTCGTCTGGCCATTCTTATACGTTTAGGTATGTACGATACCCTAAACGTATAAGAATGGGCCTTACATGATTGGGGCCCAGACACTTGCCTTCTCAAATTCCAAACCAGGCAATAAAACTGATAAGCACGTGCAAATTGCAGGTATTGCACTAATGTAGGGTTTTGTTTATTATAATAACAATAGCGATCACGGGCCAATAGTGATACAATAACAAAAAGAAAAGTCCGGTCGATAACCATACTCGTAAAACACAATCATCTATAATGACGCTGTGTAAACGAAATCCACTTGCAAAAGGTAAAAACATATAATAATTACAGTTGCGCTAGTATGTATATTCGGTTTACCAAAATAAAAATATACTTTTACAACGCGGGGTACAATAAAGTACAAGCTGCACTTTACATAACTTTTTGCTGACGTGATGAGTACATTGTTTGGAATAAGTATATCTCAGTACTCAAAATATGTAGGTTTGCAATAAAGAGGGAACCAACAAACAAAAACACATATACATACATGATTGCTAACGACTAAGCCTTCTCCAAGTCGGGCAAAGAAAGGTTCAGTTCAAAACATAAAACAAAACCTATTCATCAAAAAGGTCCGTAAGCGTGGTAAATAATAATAACTACCCAATTGTTTGCATAGCTACCTGCTTTTGCTATCGTGACGACTGTATTTTTATGGCCATAAATAATATCTATCCAAGTGTAAAAACAAGCAAACATACGAACCAAACAAATAAAATTCTAATTTCTAATTTATTGTAAGTGCACAGTAAATTTAACTATTCGAAAGCTCATTGCATAAGTTTACTAACGTCCAATGGTGTGTCTCGATACGAGTCGCTTCACTAGGTGACTCCCGCAACTTCATCTGCGTGATTCATGATTTTTAAATATCTCATGAGAATTCTTATTTCCCGGGATAAAATACCTATGTTTGTCTCCAAGAAAGTAGCTATCTCTGTACCGAATTTTAGGAAAAATTGGTAGATAAACCTTGCATGTAGACAGCTGACAAACCAACAAAGTAACACACTCGCATGTTAAATATTAGTAAGGATTACAAATTCAAAATTTACATAAACTTATTTATTTAATAAATATAACACAATATCTAATCGCGGGCAGTATCATTCAGAAGTAATTCAAGCTGGAGATAAGCGATCCAAAGGGATACAATATCCAAATCATAATGCAAATCACACCAATAAAATGCCAAGTCGTCATAAGGAAAGATAATTTCACAATCGAACACAAGATACCGCGCTAATATGCCATGAAAGACAATAAACACGTAATTTTTTTTTTGAAGGGCTGGCTCATTTTTTGCGCAAAGGATCAGCCTTTCTGTCCAGCGCGGAAATGCAGCCAGCATTCTCGCCACCATTCCACGCGGGCATGATTTATCGTAGTTATTAGGTTAGGCTAGCTAGGTTTATTGTTTCTATTGTATTGTTTTCAATAAATTTTACCAACGAGTGATTATCATTTCAGTACATGACATCGCATTAATATTTATAAGGGACGGAGTTGCCAGTCTAGGTAGGGATTGTTGGTCAGCCTTTAAATAATACTTAATTTAACCACAAGCTGTATAAAGCATGTTTAGTAAAGTAAATTATTTTATAACTGTCTGAAACACACGACCTTGTCTGAATTGAATAATCAAATTCTTATTTAAATAATTAAGTAATATTACTATAAATATCATATACGATTAGTATAAAGTATGATATACAAACCTTAAACTATTTAAAACAAAATAATTTTCATCCATCAATAAGAAAAAGCAGAGAGTATTAAAAATGCCTACTATTGAGAAGTGACAATCACACTACAATCTCAGGTATATGCTACGTATATCATTTTGAGTTGCGGAGACAAAAGGCGTTACGTCCACCCTCTGAGAAGCCTCGGCTACGACTAGTTTTCCTAGTGCTTGATCAGGCAGTTTTGTAGTGTGTTACAAACTTATTTTTTGATGTAAATTATTGTTAATTATATTTTTTTTTTTGCTTTATATAATTGAAAATATGTCTTACTTTTAGGAGGACTAATTTATTTTTACAAATTAAGCCAACAACCCTCCTAAAATGACGTTTATATGTGTCCTTAATTTCGTCAAATTAAATCTTCTTTGTTTTGAATTTTATAATACAAAGGATAGCAAATTAATAATTTTTATCTTCAACTATAGTAGTTCAGGACCTTATACTCTATAAAAGTATCTCTTTGTGTGACCACAACGAGTAAATTTGGATGTTCGCTAACGTCAAACTTTACACAAAAATCAAGATTAAATAACAGCTTCTTGGTATTTTCGTAATAAGGAACAATCTATTAATTACTTTCAAAATGTTGTCTGTCATAATAGTAGATCAGAGAATTCCCTACAATTTGGTATGAATAAGTTTTGGTTTAATGCAGGGAGTAACAAAATATCAGGGGGCAAAAAATCGAAATATAAGGGTCTACCCTTGCAGCTCAAGCTCAGCTCGAATGTATAGTCTTAACTACTTCTTCCTACTACTGAGCCGATTTTGATGAATGAGGTGTCAATCGTTTCGTTATTATGGTCCGGGTAACTTGGGCTACATTTTACACAAACAAAGTCAATATGGTGGATTTTACCTCGATTTTCCATTCAAAAAAGTGCAGGCGCGCACTTTTTTGAAATTTTGAAATTTTCTCATAGTCGGGTTACAGTTTTTTTAATTAATTCTTACTACTTACTTGTCTTGATTTTTTATTGAAGCAGTTGCTTTTATTGAAGATAACGACCATGTATCAAGACGCAGATAGAGACTAAGCCATCTCAAATTGCCAGCAAATTATTTTTAATTAATGCCAAAGTAACGTACACTGGTACAGCTGTAGCATAACGAATCGACGGAAAGTCCGCAAAGGCGTTAATCATAAATATTGCGACGCCGTACAATGCGGTGCTGATTGCGAGCCGTGTGCACGGAACTGCACTTAATTTTCGTTTAAAATTATTATCGAAATGAATATTTATCCGTTTATTACCTACTAGATAATTCCCACGACTTCGTCCCCGTGAATTAATGATATTTGATTTCCGCGTGAACTTTTTATTTTTCCGGGATTGTTAACTATCTCCATTCCATTCCATAGACAAATGTGTTTAGTCTTGTGGCGTGAGGAGTAACAAATATCCGAAACATACAAAATTTCACATTAATATAATATTAGTAAGATGTGTTAGTTTTGTAAGAGCATAAAGGAAACCCTCTTAAATAAATCTGGTTTTTTTTTCATATTTAGTAATATTGCTTAGTACTCTATTCCTGTCATAAAGTTCTTAATTAGTGGGTTGTCTGGAGGAGATCACTTTTAGTGATAAGACCGCCCTTGCGCACTTTGTTTTGTTTCCTTTTCAATGTATTTTTTATGTCTTGTGTAGCAATAAAGAGTTTATCTATCTATCTATCTATTATTAAATTCAGTAACGGTATTATATACTAAAAGTACCTAACAATATAGCTGCTAGCTATAGTCTATTTTAGTAGTAGTTGTGTAGTGCCTACATAGCCGTAACTACATCAATGCCGTCATATTTTCATAAAACATTATGTACTTAGTTACCAAAAGATATTCCACGAAATTAACACAGTCTTATTTTTTTACAGGTAAAGTACTTCCAGGCGTAGCTGCTTTGTCCGACGCATAATAAATAAGCGCAATTAAAAATTACCTACCATTAGTTTTTCCATATCGTTTTTGTATGTTTAGTATGATTTACATAAATTGTATCAACGAATTAATTATTTGGATGTTTCTGTAAGTAAAGAGCTGTGTCATATATGATTTGAATAGCGTTATTTATTGAGTGTTAAGAATAAATGTTGAGTATAATCTATATTCTGAGTTTTTTAATTCTATCAATCATGGGGTTTTTAAAATATCCACTATGACCTGGCGATTCCACGGTTCTTGGCTCCCGAGTAGGTATCCCTACCAGGTTAGCCCATCTGTTAGCTAGACTGCATCACCATTCATCAATTACTTTTAAGTAGCATAAAACATAAGGTACCTACTCGATAACGCCCTAGTAATCTTACTACTAATAAGGGCGCTCATGCATGTTTTGAGTACAACGTAAAAAAAACTACTTAATTAATATTATGTGAAAAATGTAGAATTATTCATAACGAATCCAATCTGTACTCCGTTTGCTAGAATTCAATAATAATTCTAAATCCATTAACTTGCTATCATTGAAAGTCAAAAATAATATTCCATAGTAGCGTGGTTTCATTGCTATTTTCGTCACATATAACTTAAGCAACGAGGGTTCCAAACGCGCCCTAATCATAAGATGCCCCAACTAACTCAACCAGCTAAGGGCAGTAAAGTCAATCGCTTAGCTCTGCACATTGAACCTTTACTTATAACTTAGTAACGAATACCCCGAGGCCTGGGGGTCTACTCTCTTTCTCTAAAACGAAACTTCGCAAACGAACGTAATTAGTCTGTTATTAGACCCACCAAAATCGTTCAATCCAATCGGTCACGAAAATTTTCTATAGATCTGTACTTCATCTGCGTGTACGAAAACGAAATAGAGAGGAGCATAGAGATAATATTATGTAGGAGAGGAGTTAACAAAATTTCGTTCGTTTGTTTGCGAAGTTTCGTTTTAGAGAAAGAGAGTAGACCCCCTGGATGTACCTACCCTACCTGATAACTGCGTTACTATTGGAATTCATCGCGTAATATTGATCTACCCATCGCGCAAGCGTGATTTCATAAAACTCCCAGTTTTAACAAAACAAAACAAAGCAAAACTTTCGCGTGTTTAAAGCTCAAAGGTTTTTATATAAGTAGTTAGTTCTTTATCTTATTGCATGATTGATTGGTTCTTAATCGAGTTGTAAACAAGCCATGTTCTGTAACTGTCGTTAACATTGGAGCCCGTGCAACCAATACTTCGCAAGAACTTTCATCCAATTGGCCAAGTTTTGCGCATGCTCATATTAAACTGTTGAAAAATAAATCTGGGCAAAATGTCAGTAACGCATAAGACCTTCCTTGCCGCCGGTTTACCGGCAGGCGTTAGGCCTTTATTATTTTCTAATTAAAAATCTCAACAGAGATATTATAAGTTTGCCGGTTTCGCGTTTAATCACCGGTGTTGTGTCAATTGTTGTTTAGTGATTATGTATTAATGTTAAATAGTTTTACCTGAATCTGTGTATCATAAGGTAAGTTTCTACCACGGTTATTTTGCTTTGGCCATAACATACGCTTTGTGTCTTATGTCTGGCTACGTAGATGTGAATAGTGCTTTCGTTGTAGCGTATAAGGGTTGGTTTTTGTATAGCGCTGTTTGGTAATTAAGTGTTACGCATGTGTTACGTTTATTAGGGTAGATGCGGAAGTGTGCCGTTGAAAATGTTACCGGTGCTTTTGCCCAAATTGCAAACGCAATAATTGGGTTGATTTTTTTTTGTAGTTCATCGAGAAGTATTAAATTATTTACGTTGATGATGATCGCTTCGCTAGTGGTCTCTTTGAGTGATTGATCGATTTTATATACATACTAGATGATGCCCGCGACTTCGTCCGCGTGGATTAAGGGTTTTTGATTCCCGCGGGAACTCCTTAATTTTCCGGGATAAAAAGTCCCGTAGCCTATGTATAACTCTATACCAAATTTTTAGCAAAATCGTTTGAAAAGATGGGCCGGGAAAGCGTAGCAGACAGACAGACATACACTTTCGCATTTATAATATTAGTATGGATATTAATAATATTCAGTATCAGTAGGTACCATTTATTATAGAGGCTTTTAAAAATTATTTTTGCGATATAGTAAGTAGGTCCTTTTTAACCAGGTGCAAAACGATATAAATCATTAAACTAATAAAATATTGAAAACTGTAATCAACTTGGATAAAAGTCCTTACAACGTTAGGACAGTACAGTACCTAATGCTAATGCAGAATGCTCTTGTAATATTTTATTGCAAGGCATTCTGCATTATGCTGAGCTGATGCCTTCTTTCAGGTTGTGCCACACACGACAAGTGTTGTCAGGGTGCCTCTAGGACTTGACCATGAGTGCTGGAGGCGCCATGGTAACATTTACCTTAAGGGACCGGCGACCGCCGCTCGCAACTTCTACTCGAACCGCAAATATAAATTTGCCGGTATATTGCATTTAGTCTTGTTCCGTGAATACCAAAAATGATGAATGAAAAATTGTTGTGTTTTTAACTTCGCGTTGTTATTCTGTAACTTGACAATATAGGCTATGTTCCTGATCAATTAGTTCGTGAGATATCGTTGGTTTTAATATAAAACAAATAAGGAGAAAACATGTCGTTTATGTCGCAAAAACATGCAAAACGCAATGTGCTTGCATTTAATTTTGGGAAAGTATTTTGGAAAAATAATTATCCAGGGACCTAGATAAATACAAGTTCAATCTTAATAATCGCATAATATGGAGGAAATATGCTCGAATTACTAATTATTTTGGTATTACGTTTGTATGAGCAATTCACCCTCCGCTGGCGCCTTAAGGTATTGTAATGTGTGGCACAATGGTGAGAATAAATAGATTTTCTTTCTTTCTCTCTTTCTACCTAAATTGTTCACCAGGTCGTTATGTATATTAATTTACCTATGCCCTATAGAGAAGTACAAACTATTTGTTTATTCCGTTTAATGTTTATCCTACCTATACCTACTTATTTTGAAAAGATGAAAGAGGTTACATAAAAAGTGTCATTAATATTGCCTATGCATGAGCTATACGTGCTTTTAACTAACTTCTATGCAAACCACCCCTGTGAGTTGTGACCTCTTTTACACCGTAGCAACTTATTTATAATCTGTGACTAAACTTTTCTTATACCCCTCTTGTGTGTGGCAATAAAGCTACTGTCGGTATACCTACTTATTATTTCTATTAAGTTCAGTAGTAACTTTCTTCTAGCCTTACAGTACCTTTGAGTTCTACCTTCCGGTAGTTTTATACTACCTGAATAGTAGGTAACTTATCATTTATGAATTTTTCGTAGAGGTAGGAATTACTACTAAAACAAGGGAAACATCCTCGCCATCTTCGAATATACCTATGCACTTATAGGTATGAGAAAATTATTAAACTAATCAAAAATCGGACTTGAGCACACCTGAGCAGGGACTTGAGCTTGATCGGACAGAACAAAACTTCCGCGAGAAGTCACTTTTATATTGTGGTTCGCGTTTAGTGATGGATAGGGATTTAATATCCTAAAATTCTACATCAATAGGTTTAAGATGAAAATTAATATCTATGTAATAGAAAAACTCGGTCATTCATTCATGAAGTAAACATAATAAGTATAATATGGTTCACGCGCAAGTTGAATGCAGAGGTGTCACCATACATAAGCTCTGCATTCAACTCGCGCGCGAACTATAAGTACATGTTATATTATATTAATTGCAATGTAACAATATACACAGCTATCCCCTTAACGATTCGCAACCAAGGTATATAGATAGGTCTACTTTCCAGAACACTTGCTATTCAAGCCAAATCTGAGTATCGAACGGTTATAGACATTGAACAGACTAGTGCGACAAGACAATACCTGTTCGCTCTTCGACGCGGACGTTACGCGCGGTCCCTAGTGTTCCGAGTTTCTTGCTGGTTCTTCTCATTAAGGAATGGCATTCCGAACCAGTGGTAGATTCACTCGACGATCCAAAAGCATTTGTAATAAGTTTATTTTTATGTTAATTTTTTTTATGAGTTTGAGTTTATGTGTCTTCGCCCAGAAACCGATTTTTTATAAACAGCTACGAACATTATAAGTAAATGGCTACGACACACTTAAACTAATTGGGTCAGAAAAAATAGGTAGGTAGGTACTCAGGTAGCTAGGGGATTAATTAACTGGCATGGCGCGCGGGCCCTAAAGGTACTAGCTTTCTATACTAATATTATAAAGAGGTAAAGTTTGTGGGGTTGTAGGGGGTAATCTCTGGATCTACTGATCCGATTTTGAAAATGCTGGTAGCAATAGAAAGCCACACTATTTGTGAGTGTCATAGGCTATATATTAACCCGATAAATTAGGCAATTACCGTGGGAATTTAAAAAACTTATTTCACGCGGATGAAGTCGCGGGCATCTGCTAGTCAAATCAAATAAATATTATAAATGCGAAAGTTTGGATGAATGTATGGATGGATGTTTGTTACTCAATCACCCCCGAATTGCTGAACGGCTCTGGATGAAATTTGGCTCAGGTAGATTATAGCCTGGAATAACACATAGGCTACTTTTTATCCCGGAAAACTAAGGAGTTCCCGCGGGAACCAAAAAACCTCAATCAACGCGGACGTAGTCGCGGGCATCAGCTAGTACATTATAAAAGTTGTGTGGGTACATCCACTCACAACCCCAAGGTTTTGTAACCTCCCTCTCATTATGTGAAGTATTCACAGCGTAGGGTAGCACGCTACGAACGCCGTAGAGCTGTAATTTTCGTAGGTCATTAGGTCTACGAGTATCTACGTGCGCCGCCTACGAATTATAACTTCAAAGATTTTTCCATTTCGATATCACTTGACATTATTATTATTATGTCCACGGTGTAATGATGAACTTTCCAGCCTACGTTCCTTAGAAACATAGGCGCTGAAATACTACTTAGGGACATTTGAGTCGAATGAGGTGATAAAAAACTTAGTCTAAGTAATGCTCTATGGCCTGATGCCAGAAAAAGTTTTTACGAAGAAAACTAGAGCCATCTTATAAGGAACGTAGTCTGGAAAGTTCCTCATTTTAAATACTAAGAATTAAGAAGATTTTATAACATAGAAAAGCATGAACAAATTGAATAAATGTTCATGTACCTATGCCCTTTTTACCTTTCACAATAGGTACCTATCTGTCATAGGTACTGTAAACGCATTTTATAAAGCGATATTCCAATCTTTCTTTTACCGTCAACAAAGAAAACAATTTCAGAAAGACGTCAGAAATTAAATGAATTTCCGAAACAAAAGCGAACAGCGAGATAGGATTTCGGGAAATCCAATACGGTTGGTTGACAACTCTATTCTAGTCGCTATCGCTATTTTTAATAATGTATTTGCGTTCAGGAAAATTGAAAAATGACACGTAATACACAAAAAGATACCTATCTATCTAAACTTGTGTATAGTATCGTGTTTCAATATACCTAAACAAGAAAATATATACTCACTAGATGATGCCCGCGACTTCGTCCGCGTGGATTAAGTTTTTTCAAATCCCGCGGGAACTCCTTAATTTTCCGGGATAAAAAGTAGCCTATGTCCTTCCCCGGGATACAACCTATTCCTGTACCAAATTTTATATAAATCGGTTGAACAGGTCGGCCGTGAAAGCGTAGCAGACAGACAGACACACTTTCGCATTTATAATATTAGTTTGGATTACCATATATAGTAATCGGGCCGCGAAAGTTAAGACGAATATTAATTTCAAAAGTGCAAGGGATCAGAAAATCGTGTATATTTCTATTTTCTACCCTAGGTAGGTACATGTGTAGACTGTAGAAACATAGGCAATATGCCCTAAACAATGTCACCTTCACCTCGTCACTACACTTTGCGAACCGACGTGCGAGCATGTTGCATCTAACAGCCAGAGCACGACGTTCCCTCTCAATATCCTCATCGTCAACGAGACCCTCAGTCAGTATAGGTCCGAGATATCTGAACCTATTAACCCTCTCCAGTTTATCTCCATCGAGAGATACCGTTGGAATCGTCTCCGGACCTCTGCCTGAACGGAACACCATCGTAACTGTTTTTTTAGCCATGTTCTGCAGCGTAACGCTCACAGATCGCTACCAGCTTACGAAGGCCCCTGATTGAAGGACTGAGGAGCACCATATCATCTGCATAGCTGAAATTATTCATACAAGTGGACCCTATGTGACAACCGACCTTAGTGCTTCTCAGTTCTGCTTGATCAGGTCGTTCACGTATAGGCTAAAGAGGTCAGGAGAGGTCAAACCACCTTGACGAACGCCGCATTCTAGCATATATTCGCTAGATGTCGCGTCGCCTCATCTTACACAGTTAGTTTGGTTTCCATACCAATATTTCAACAGATTCACCGTTTTTGTAGGAGCATTAGAGCCGTGCAGTTTCTCCCAGAGTAAATTATAGTTTACAAGGTCGAAAGCACGACTTAAGTCAAGAAAGCACGCGTAGACCGACGCACTTCTGTTGATGTTGTGGTTTACGGTAGCCTTTAAACGATAAGTATGGTGTATGTAAAGAAAAGTATGGTGACACATACATTTACTCTGCATTCAACTCGCGCGCGAACTGTATATACCTACCTAGTAACAAATCGAGAGAAAAGCAAATTAAAACAAGAGATGCCATGTTCTCAGTTCATTGGTTCGAAATCTGTATTCCGATACGTTGAGAATACTATAATATTATTAGATATTCCAGTCATACTCAGGTATATAACGTATGTTGAGAATACCTAGTAGGTAGGTATCATATTTGCATCCAGCAACCCACAAGTCTGTATAATACCTACTTGTTACGTAGCGTATGCATTTTATATTATATACAAATTGTTACATTTTTCTGTTTTTGAAAAGAGCAACTGCTGAGTTTCTTGCCGGTTCTTCTCAGTAGAATCAGCTTTCCGAACCGGTGGTAGATTCTTACGACTTATCATAAGTGGCACAAGTTGTCCTACATGAAATAAATAAAATAAATCATTAAATAAAATCAAATCATTAAATCATATCTTCCATGCATACAAAGATAATCATCTATCTATCTATCTATACTTCTATTAAAACTGTAACAGGTCCAATTCTGTACATTCTGTACATTGAAGATATTTTGAAAATTTTTTTTGGAGGGCGACCATTATTCGATACTGAAGCCAAATCTGTAATTTTTTTCATTTTTGTCTGTCTGTCTGTCTGTATTTTGGCCGCTCATCACGCCGAAACTACTGAATGAATTCAAACGAAACTTAGCACGATTTGAGCCCATACTACGAGGTAGGACATAGGATACTTTGTATCCCGAAATTCTACCCCCGAAGGGGTGAAATAGGGGTTGAAAGTTTTTATGAAAGTCCTTAATTTCTCAAGTTATAGCCATGAAACTTAATATATGAGCTGCGGGTTGAAAATGAAAACATATGTGTTTCACAGTTTTTCAAAATTCCACCCCCGAAGGGGTGAAATAGGGGTGGAGAGTTTGTATGAAAATCCTTAATTTCTCAAGTTATAGCCATGAAACTTGATGTATGAGCTGCGGGTTTGTATACATTAACCGCTGTCCTTAGCATTGCTGGAGCGAGTCCAATGCTCTTTTGTCATTTACGTAACTAATCTTCAACAGTATAATAAGCTTTTTTCAGATGCATACTTTTAATGGATTTCTTAAACTTGTGTAAAGGCAAGTTTAAAATAGATTGTGGAATTTTGTTATAAAATAGAATGATCATTCCCACGAACGACCTTCGGACTTTCTTGAGGCGGAGCGATGGAGTCACGAGCTTATGGCGGTTTCTAGTTGGCCTATCGTGCAGATCGCATATTCTTTTGTAATTCTGAAGGTGCGGTTTTAATTAAATTGCGGATAAAATAATACAATTTTTTTTGAATATCTGCCGCTTTACCTACCACTTTGACATAGATAACACTATAAAAATAAGCAAAATATATTTAATCGCCAGGCACCGCTGAGCCGATTTTGATGAATGAGGTGTCAATTGATTCGTTATTATGGTCCGGTGACATCTATACGCTACATTTTACACGAACAAAATCGATATGGCAGATGCTACATATTGGTTGGCTTAGAAGCTTGATTTTTATACAGCTCCATCGGACCGTAGACTTAAGTACTTGATATTAATTTCAACTTGATACCTCCACGCGTTCCTGAGAAAAAGGTAGTTGACAGACAGACAGACAGGCGGACAACGAACTGATCCTATAAAGGTTCCTCTTGAGGTACGGAACCCTAAAAAGTGGGCTTATTTTCCTGAAATTATATTCGTAGTCGGGTAATACAGTTTTTTGATTAATACGCTTTATTGCTTGTTTTAGTTAAGTAAGGTAACAAGTGAATATAACTCAAAGAATTAAAAAATACGACTGCCATAGTTAAATGATTTTTTTTTTGTAAATCACTGGATATTGAAATATAGTCTTATATATTTTTGGAATCTACTCATTTTCTTGATGATGACAGTATGTATAGTTAATCTCATTTTGAAAAAAAAACAACTTTAGTCTTTGATGCGGGACCATGGTCATCCTATCAATTTTTTTTAAATTTTACTAGCCTGTGTCACCCGGAATAAGCTAAGAATTCTAACGATACCTCATTCATCAAAATCCGTTCAGGCGTATAGAAGTTATGGTGGAATATACAAACTCACATACATACATGAACCCTGAAAACAATATACTCCTTTTTTCAGGCAGTCGTATAAAAAGCCAAAATGCCGGACTGGGGCTGGTTGGTGATGGCAGCGGTCTTCGGGGCGGTGTCCGCGCTCTCCGTGCCGCTGGCTCTACTGCTGTACTTCGTGAGACCTTTCGACAAGCCAAAGGCGCCGGCTGAAGAAGACTTCTGCCTACCTATTACCCTACCCCCGGTATGTTTAAAGTCAAAGTCAAAGTATATTTATTCAATTTAGGTAATCTGTATACTTATTGACGTCTAATCTATCTATCTATCTATCTATCTATCTATCTATTCTATATATATATAAAATCGTTAAGGGATCAACGCACAGCCTAAACCGCTAGGGTTAGAAACTTGAAATTTTGACAGTAGGTTTCTTTTGTGACGTAGGCGCACACTAAGGAAGGATTTTTCAAAATTCCACCCTTAAAGGGGTGAAATAGGGGTTTAAAGTTTGTATGAAAGTCCTTCATTTCTCAAGATATTTCTCAAGTTATATCAACGAACCTTGGTATTTTGGCTATCGGTAAAAAATAAAGAAGTACGTGTGTCAAAATATTTAAAAATTTCACCACCAAAGGGGTTAAATAGGGGTTGAAAATTTGAATGAAAGTCCGTCGTTTTTCAAGTTATCGCCCTGAAACTTGGTATTTGGGCTTCCGATTTAAATTTATGAAATACGTATTCCACAGTCTTGAAATTTCTATCCTCAAGGACGTTAAATATAGAGTTTGTCCTTCAATCACGCCGCAACAGAGCAACGGATAGATGTGATTTTTTCCATGGGTAGGTATAGTTGAGGGTCCTCTAGTTACTTATAAAATACTAGCTGATGGCTGATACCCACGACTTCGTCCGCGTGGTTTAAGTTTTTTTGATTCCCGCGGGAACTCCTTAATTTTCCTGGATAAAAAGTACCCTTTGTCACTCTCCAGCTCCTCAACTATACCCATGCCAAAAATCACGTCGATCCATTGCTCCGTTGCGGCGTGATTGAAGGACAAACCAACAAACAAACACACTTTCGCATTTATAATATTAGTATGATGATGGTGATAGTTAGTGATAGTCACGGTATCTTAAAACTAAAGCTAAGAGGGGTTTATATAATGACTAAGTAACTGCTTAAGGCTACGTTCGCACTGCGATAAATATATGCGCGAAAATAAAATCGCTGGTTTGATATAATTTCTCGCGGTGCGGTAAGAATTATATTCGCGCGAATATTTTGTGCTGTACGGATTTGTATGAAGCTCAATCACATTGGCAGTGCGGGGTAGGTGAAATCCGTACGCGACATATAAATTCGCGCGAATGTTTTTCGCAGTGCGAACTTACCCTAAGGAGTTCATCCATGCTTTTTGACATGCAGGCTGTGAATTCCTTAAACTGTTACGATTTTCTTGTACTTACGAGATCAACAGTAGAGTGTAAGTAGACCATCTTTCAGCAGATACTAGAGTAGTAGTATGGCCTTTCCCCGGCACAATGATTTTGTAAGTGGAAAATCCCAGATTCAATTCCAAATACAACTTGTAAAAATTCACAGACATTCCCTTACAGCTCAATTTTATCTTCTAACGCTAAAATTGTTGTTAAACCACCTGGTCTTTGCAATCGTATTGGATCTTAGCTTTTATTGTCCCCAATTCGCTTTATGTTCACGTGAAGAGGTCATAAAAGTAGATAATTTATTTTCTTGACTTTTACTATTATTGTAAAGTATCTAATAAACGTCGTCGTAAGAAAGTCTTACCATGTTAGCCCCGACTTTATATGAGCTCTCTATCTGACCTTGAACCAGCGCAGTGGGAATTTTATCTAAGTATTTGTTGGTGTGGTATCACAGAATAGGTAATGCGCGGCGATTAGTGCCTAATTCATCAGTCCACCTTTATTTTCACACGGACTCCCCCCACCCTCACAGCTGTGCCCAGAGCTCAAAAGTCAAAACTATATAAAACTAGCTGATGCCCGCGACTTCGTCCGCGTAGATTGAGGTTTTTGGTTCCCAAGGGAACTGTTTGATTTTCCGTGATAAAAAGTAGCCTATGTATTATTCCAGACTCTGTGCGAAATTTCATCTAGATCCGTTCAGCCGTTCTGGCGTGATTGAGTAACAAACATCCACCCATCCATCCAAACTTTCGCATTTAAATAATATTAGTATAGATATACTTAGTACAACAGCAATATAGTAACGTAATATAGTACGTGAACGAGCTAAGACCCGAACGTCTAATTATTTAGCTTTAGCCTGGGTAGGTCTCCTTTGAAGGATCCCCTTATTTGGAACTCAGGGATTTTCACGTATTATTTTAGCTGGGTAAGTATTGGATTCATAATCTTCTATCTAAATATATAAAAGGCAAAGGTGACTGACTGACTGACTGACTGATCTATCAACGCACAACTATAACCACTGGTCGGATCGGGCTGAAATTTCGATAGCTATTATAACGTAGGCATCCGCTAAGAAAGGATTTTTGAAAATTCCACCCCTAAGAGGGTGAAATAGGGGGTGGAAAGTTTGTATGAAACTCCGTCATTTCTCAAGTTAAAGCCATGAAACTTGGTATTTAAGCTTTCAGTTAAATATGAAGAAGTACGTGTTTCACCATTTTTGAAATTTCGATCCCCAAGGACGTTAAATATAGAGTTTGTCCTTCAATCACGCCGCAACCGAGCAACGGATCAACGTGATTGCATGAGTATAGTTGAGGACCTGGAGAGTGACAGGCTACTTTTTAAACCAGAAAATTAAGGAGTGCCTGTGGGGAAAAAAACTTAAACCACGCGGACGAAGTCGCGGGCATTAGCTAGTATGTAATTGTATATAAATGCAGTCATTTTGGACTGCAGTCACTCTGCATCGCGTGCCATTTTCAAATCAAAAAGCCGTCAACCAAAGGTCGATTCACTTTGTAGAGTTTAGCTAGCTATTATATAGGTACCTGTAATAGGTACCTATTTGTAGTTGTTTATAAGTGAATCCATACTAATATTATAAATGCGAAAGTCCTACGCTTTCACATCCCATCTGTTCAACCGGTTTACTTTGACGAAATTCGGTACAATGATACCCCCCTGCTACACACTGCCCGAGTGACGTGGGAAGTAGCGTGGGACGGAGGCAGAGACGTCGTGTGGCAACGATACTCGCCATGCTCTCGCCACGCTCCTCGTCCTCGCGCATCGCTCCCTGTTTTGTCGGTTTTTTGGGCGCGAGTCAAATGCCTCCGCTACACTATGCTCCTTGCGCTGCCGCGTAGCACGCCCTCGCTCTGCCGCGTTGCTGCCCTCCGTGGCCACACACAGCTCTCCTCGCGCGATTAATCGCGACGCTCCGCACTAGGTCATTTGCACTTGCTACACGTAACACACAATGGAGGTTGAAACTGTGGCTGCGTGCGCGCTATGCTTGTTTAGCATATTTAATTCCTTCAATCACGTCGCAACAGAGCAACGGATCGACGTGATTTTTTGCATGGCTATAGTTTAGGACCCGGAAATCGACATAGGCTACATTTTATCCCGGAAAATTACAGAGTTCTCGTATAATATTTCAATGGTTCCCGTGGGAATTAAAAAACCTATTCCAAGTGGACGAAGTCGCGGGTATCAGCTAGTACTTTTAAAAAACAAGCTTCTCTATACTAATATACTTACTTATGGAATAACATAGAGGCTAATTTAGATCCCGGAAAATTAAAGAGTTCCCGCGGGAACCAAAGAACCTCAATCCACGCGGACGAAGTCGCGGGCATCATAGATTATAGTCTGAAATAACACAATATACCTAGCTACTTTTATCCCGGCAAATTAAAAACTTCCCACGGGAACTTTTTTAATTCACGCAGACGAAGTCACGCGCATCATAATGTAGGTATAGGTACCAACATGATTTATTTAAAACATAATATAGGTATATAGGTCATTTGCACTTGCTACACGTAGCACACAATGGAGGTTGAAAGTCTTGAAACTGTGGCTGCGTGCGCGCTATCCTTGTTTAGCATATTTAACTATATAAATGTACCTATTAAATTATATAAAAATAATAAGCTCTAAGTTCAAAATCCATACTAATATTATAAACTAGCTGATACCCGCGACTTCCCACGGGAACTCCTTATTGCAACGTGTTCCGGCGCAGACGCCTGGCCACTTCGGAACACTAGTTTATCACATACAATAATTGCTCTAAAACTTTAACAGGCGTTTATCAACACTGTACTTGACTTTATTAATTATGCAATTTCATTCGTTTTACATCCATCGACGGATAAACATTAAAACCACTAATTGCTAAAGTTAGTATTTTATTTGCCCCATTGTGTGCCTAAACATACACTCCGGGAAAAAAGTACATACATATATTTTTTATCCATTGAAGGTTTGCTATGAAGTAATAATAACATTTTCATAGCGAACATTCAATGGATAATAAATATGTCAGTGTCTTTCATTTTCTGATAGCCACTGAGTTAGAGAATAAGGGGCCAGGTCCTCAACTAGGTATACCAACCCATGCAAAAAATAACACATTATAGGCTTCAAGTTATTTTGGACGTTCATTGCTGTGTATAATGATAGTTTCGATACTTCTAAACATACTACTAAAATTCTACATCAATGCTTCTAAACTACAAACCCAATGACCTTGAAATTTTTACAGATCAATTTTTAAAGTAGGTAAGTACGTACTTTCGAACAAAAAAGAATGAATGAAATCAGACTACGCGTTAATGAATTACAACTAAGTACATATATTTTGACTTTCATCCCCTCTACCAAGTGTTTGTTTGTTGGTTTGTCCTTCAATCACGTCGCAACAGAGCAACGGATCGACGTGATTTTTTGCATGGGTATAGTTTAGGACTCGGAGATCGACATAGGCTACTTTTTATCCCGGAAAATTAGAGTTAATATATCAATGGTTCCCGTGGGAATTAAAAAAACTTATTCCAAGTGGACGAAGTCGCGGGTATCATCTAGTACTTTAAAAAAACAAGCTTCTCTATACTAATATACTTATGGAATAACATAGAGGCTAATTTATATCCCGGCAAATTAGAGTTCCCGCGGGAACCAAAGAACCTCAATCCACGCGGACGAAGTCGCGGGCATCAATAGATTATAGTCTGAAATAACACAATATAGACTACTTTTATCCCGGCAAATTAAAAAGTTCCCGCAGGAACTTTTTTAATTCACGCAGACGAAGTCACGGGCATCATAATGTAGGTATAGGTACCAACATAATATATTTAAAACATAAAACATCGGCTGGCGGCGGCGGCGACGGCATGATTGCGCGTGCTTCGGCTACGAGCGCTTGATTGCGAATGAGTAGCGGGCAGTGTGTGGCAGGTCTCTCGCGCTCATATCGCCAGTCCTTTCCCCCCTGCTACACACTGCCCGAGTGACGTGGGAAGTAGCGTGGGACGGAGGCAGAGACGTCGTGTGGCAACGATACTCGCCATGCTCTCGCCACGCTCCTCGTCCTCGCGCATCGCTCCCTGTTTTGTCGGTTTTTTGGGCGCGAGTCAAAGGACTGGCGATATGAGCGCGAGAGACCTCCCACACACTGCCCGCTACTCATTCGCAATCGAGCGCTCGTAGCAGAAGCACGCGCAATCATGCCGTCGCCGCCGCCGCCAGCCGATGAATGGAGTAACGATAAAACGTTACTTCCTATATTATTATGTTTTAAATAAATCATGTTGGTACCTATACCTACATTATGATGCGCGTGACTTTGTCTGCGTGAATTAAAAAAGTTCCCGCGGGAAGTTTTTAATTTGCCGGGACAAAAGTAGCTATATTGTGTTATTTCAGACTATAATCTATTGATGCCCGCGACTTCGTCCGCGTGGATTGAGGTTCTTTGGTTCCCGCGGGAACTCTTTAATTTGCCGGGATATAAATTAGCCTCTATGTTATTCCATAAGTATATTAGTATAGAGAAGCTTGTTTTTTAAAAGTACTAGCTGATACCCGCGACTTCGTCCACTTGGAATAAGTTTTTTTAATTCCCACGGGAACCATTGAAATATTATACGAGAACTCTGTAATTTTCCGGGATAAAATGTAGCCTATGTCGATTTCCGGGTCCTAAACTACATCCATGCAAAAAATCACGTCGATCCGTTGCTCTGTTGCGACGTGATTGAAGGACAAACCAAGAAACAAACACTTGGTAGAGGGGATGAAAGTCAAAATATATGTACTTAGTTGTAATTCATTAACGCGTAGTCTGATTTCATTCATTCTTTTTTGTTCGAAAGTACGTACTTACCTACTTTAAAAATTGATCTGTAAAAATTTCAAGGTCATTGGGTTTGTAGTTTAGAAGTATCGACACTATCATTATACACAGCAATGAACGTCCAAAATATGTAACTTGAATAATGTGTTATTTTATGCATGGGTTGGTATACCTAGTTGAGAACCTGGCCCCTTATTCTCTAACTCAGTGGCTATCAGAAAATGAAAGACACTGACATATTTATTATCCATTGAATGTTCGCTATGAAAATGTTATTATTACTTCATAGCAAACCTTCAATGGATAAAAAATATAATGTCAGTGGCTTTCATTTTCTCATAACCACTGAGTTAGAGAATAGGGGGCTGGACTTTTTTCTCGGAGTGTATGTTTAGGCACACAATGGGGCAAATAAAACACTAACTTTAGCAATTAGTGGTTTTAATGTTTATCCGTCGATGGATGTAAAACGAATGAAATTGCATAATTAATAAAGTCAAGTACAGTGTTGACAAACGCCTGTTAAAGTTTTAGAGCAATTATTGTATGTGATAAACTAGATCCCGTGCCTCGGAGAGCACGTTAAGCCGTCGGTCCCGGTTATTATCACTAAGATGATAATAGTCGTTAAAGCCCGCCAACCCGCATTGGAGCAGCGTGGTGGGTCTAAGCTCTAATTCCCACTCTCCTATGAGAGTGGAGGCCTGTGCCCAGCAGTGGGACGTTAATGGGCTGTAGTGGAGTGGATAAACTAGTGTTCCGAAGTGGCCAGGCGTCTGCGCCGGAACACGTTGCAATAAGGAGTTCCCGTGGGAATTTAAAAAAACTTATTCCACGCAGACGAAGTCGCGGGTATCAGCTAGTTTATAATATTAGTATGGATTTTGAACTTAGAGCTTATTATCCATACTAATATTATAAATGCGAAAGTGTGTCTGTCTGTCTGTCTGTCTGTCTGCTACGCGTTCCCGGCCCATCTTTTCAACCGATTTTGCTGAAATTTGGTATAGAGGTAGGCTATATCCCGGGGAAGGACATAGGGTACTTTTTATCCCGGAAAATGAAGGAGTTCCCGCGGGAATCAAAAAAGGTAAATCCACGCGGACGAAGTCGCGGGCATCATCTAGTTTTTATATAATTTAATAGGACGTACATTTATACAGTTAAATATGCTAAACAAGGATAGCGCGCACGCAGCCACAGTTTCAACCTCCATTGTGTGTTACGTGTAGCAAGTGCAAATGACCTAGTGCGGAGCGTCGCGATTAATCGCGCGAGGAGAGCTGTGTGTGGCCACGGAGGGCAGCAACGCGGCAGAGCGAGGGCGTGCTACGCGGCAGCGCGAGGAGCATAGTGTAGCGGAGGCATTTGACTCGCGCCCAAAAAACCGACAAAACAGGGAGCGATGCGCGAGGACGAGGAGCGTGGCGAGAGCATGGCGAGTATCGTTGCCACACGACGTCTCTGCCTCCGTCCCACGCTACTTCCCACGTCACTCGGGCAGTGTGTAGCAGGGGGGAAAGGACTGGCGATATGAGCGCGAGAGACCTCCCACACACTGCCCGCTACTCATTCGCAATCGAGCGCTCGTAGCAGAAGCACGCGCAATCATGCCGTCGCCGCCGCCGCCAGCCGATGTTTTATGTTTTAAATATATTATGTTGGTACCTATACCTACATTAAGATGCCCGTGACTTCGTCTGCGTGAATTAAAAAAGTTCCTGCGGGAACTTTTTAATTTGCCGGGATAAAAGTAGCCTATATTGTGTTATTTCAGACTATAATCTATTGATGCCCGCGACTTCGTCCGCGTGGATTGAGGTTCTTTGGTTCCCGCGGGAACTCTAATTTTCCGGGATATAAATTAGCCTCTATGTTATTCCATAAGTATATTAGTATAGAGAAGCTTGTTTTTTAAAAGTACTAGCTGATACCCGCGACTTCGTCCACTTGGAATAAGTTTTTTTAATCCCCACGGGAACCATTGATATATTAACTCTAATTTTCCGGGATAAAACTATGCCTATGTCGATCTCCGAGTCCTAAACTATACCCATGCAAAAAATCACGTCGATCCGTTGCTCTGTTGCGACGTGATTGAAGGACAAACCAACAAACAAACACTTGGTAGAGGGGATGAATGTCAAAATATATGTACTTAGTTGTAATTCATTAACGCGTAGTCTGATTTCATTCATTCTTTTTTGTTCGAAAGTACGTACTTACTACTTACCTACTTTAAAAATTGATCTGTAAAAATTTCAAGGTCATTGGGTTTGTAGTTTAGAAGCATTGATGTAGAATTTTAGTAGTATGTTTAGAAGTATCGAAACTATCATTATACACAGCAATGAACGTCCAAAATAACTTGAAGCCTATAATGTGTTATTTTTTGCATGGGTTGGTATACCTAGTTGAGGACCTGGCCCCTTATTCTCTAACTCAGTGGCTATCAGAAAATGAAAGACACTGACATATTTATTATCCATTGAATGTTCGCTATGAAAATGTTATTATTACTTCATAGCAAACCTTCAATGGATAAAAAATATATGTATGTACTTTTTTCCCGGAGTGTATGTTTAGGCACACAATGGGGCAAATAAAACACTAACTTTAGCAATTAGTGGTTTTAATGTTTATCCGTCGATGGATGTAAAACGAATGAAATTGCATAATTAATAAAGTCAAGTACAGTGTTGACAAACGCCTGTTAAAGTTTTAGAGCAATTATTGTATGTGATAAACTAGTGTTCCGAAGTGGCCAGGCGTCTGCGCCGGAACACGTTGCAATAAGGAGTTCCCGTGGGAAGTCGCGGGTATCAGATAGTTTATAATATTAGTATGGATTTTGAACTTAGAGCTTATTAAGTATTTTTATATATTTTAATAGGTACATTTATATAGTTAAATATGCTAAACAAGGATAGCGCGCACGCAGCCACAGTTTCAACCTCCATTGTGTGTTACGTGTAGCAAGTGCAAATGACCTAGTGCGGAGTGTGTGGCCACGGAGGGCAGCAACGCGGCAGAGCGAGGGCGTGCTACGCGGCAGCGCAAGGAGCATAGTGTAGCGGAGGCAATAGGATGCATCCTAGAGAAGAACATAGGCTTGGCTTAACATAATCTTGGAAAATCAAAGAGTTTCCAAGGGTGTATTTAAAAGCCTGAATCCACGCGGACGAAATAGCGGGGCATCATCATGTATCAAATATCAAATAAATATTATAAATGCGAAAGTTTGGATGGATGTATGGATGTATGGATGTTTGTTACTCAATCACGCCCCAACGGCTGAACGGATCTGGATGAAATTTGGCACAGAGATAGATTATAGTCTGGAATAGCACATATAGGCTACTTTTTATCCTGGAAAATTAAAGAGTTCCCGCGGGAACGATAAAACCTCAATCCACGCGGACGAAATCGCGGGCATCAGCTAGTATACCTATATTATAAACGCGAAAGTGTTTGTTGGTTAGTTAGTTTCAGTAATCACGCCGTCATAGAGCAAATATGTTTCGCCGTGATTTTCTGATACGTTTGAGAACCTGGAGATAGGCTAGGTTTTGATGATCATATGATTCCTAAGAGCAAATAAAATAAAAGTATATCCTAAAAGGAGGATTAATTATTTACAAGATTAGTAAATCATTTTTCTATTAGGTAAGTTATATAGGTAGGTACCGATTTAATTTATTACGTATTTAGATACGGTATAATGTCGCACGTTTCAACTTATCTATACTCCTTTAACTAATTACCGAAATCCCTAATTGGTTCCTTATGCATAAGCTTACATAATAAGAAAGGACAGCGTTTGATGTTTGTGCAGAGGTACATATTATAGTTCTTTTCCAAAATTCCCTGGTATAATTCTCACCGTCGGCATAGAATTTTCCTTCATCTAAGCCTTGAATTAAAACATTTGTATTTAAATTCAAGGGTTTTTGAAAGCTTTTTACATAATGTGAAAATGTGAGCTGTTTTAACAACCCTTTTTAAGCCCCGACGCAAACAAAGGGGTGTCACACGTGTGTAGCTCCCAAAGCGATTTCGATTTATTAGTGTGAAAGGTGACTCGAGAATTTTCTTAGCTATAATTAATTCTAGAAAATCTGTTCAGCCGTTTGAAGATATTTATTAATTTTATTCCTTCTATCCATCATGACAAAATATAGTCTCTACTACTATTAGGTACATCATAATATGACGGCAGTGTCTATTTAGAAGTGGCACGGTCTATTTAGAAGTTGTGAGGCGGGAGACGTGGGGCTTGGACACTGTCTCTTCTGTAGAACAAGTATGGCGTGAGTTACTCCTTTTAAATGTTTTGAAATGTTTAATCAGGGTTTTTTTATTTACACCTGGTAGCGGGCTAATCTGCCCCCCTATTACGTAAGAATTGTTCATCAAACGTTTAAGATTTTTGTCAAAGTAAAATAAACCATAACTGCATTGAATTAGAGCTCAATTTCGTCTGCCCATTCTTATACGTTCAGGTATGAACGATACTCGAACGTATAAGAATGGATTCACGAAATTGAGCTCTAATTTAATGCCGTTATGGTTTATAAACTTTGACGACGAACTTTAACGTTTTGATCGGACATTCTTACATGATTGGTACCCTGGGTTGTATTACACCCGTACTCCTACGCGTTTTCCACGCATCATCGTAACCGAAAGCTAAATTGCTTGGCGGCACGTCTTTGCCGATAGAGTGGTATAGCTATAACACCGCCGACACCTCCCAGATAAGGCCATGAGACAATTAAGAAATTTTAAATATTTTCGGCAGGAGCAATTTCCACTTATGCTAGTTCTGTGCCATGGGATGTCTTCAAAATAGGGGTTTACTCCAGAAAATTACTCATCAAAGTCAAAGTATATTTATCCAATTTAGGTACATTTATTGACGTCCAGTTACATCTAAATAAATACCTAAAAGGAACAGGTGACTGACTGACTGACTGATCTATCAACGCACAGCTCAAACCACTGGACTAATCGTGTTGAAATTTGGCATGTAGATAGCTATTATGACGTAGACATCCGCTAAGAAAGGATTTTTGGAAATTCAACCCCTAAGGGGATAAAATAGGGGTTTGAAATTTGTGTAGTTCACGCGGACGAAGTCGCGGGCAAAAGCTAGTATTAAATATGATTGTGATAATCAGTTACGGTATCTTAAAACTAAAGCTACGAGGGTTCCATACGCGGGAGGGTTCCATCATCATTTCAACCCTATTATTAAAAAAAAATACTGAACTCAGTTATATTAAACCCATACCCCTATTCGGTTTCTACACGGCATCGTACCGGAACGCTAAATCTCTCGGCGGCACATCTTTGCCGGTAGGGTCGTAACTAGCTACGACCGAAGCCAGCCCAGACCAGGGAAAATTCAGAAATTATAAATTCACAAATTGACCCTACCGGGGATCGAACCCGGGACCTCCGCACGTTAAGACAACAGCTCTACACACTGCGCCACTGAGGTCGTCAAACAAGTGGTGATATTGAAACTAGCTGATGCCCGCGACTTCGTCCGCGTGGTTTAAGTTTTTTTGATTCCCGCGGGAACTTCTTAATTTTCCGGGATAAAAAGTAGGCTATGTGTACTCCAGGTCCTCAACTATACCCATGCAAAAAATCACGCCGATCCGTTGCTCTGTTGCGGCGTGATTGAAGGACAAACCAACAAACCAACAAACCAATAAACCAACAAACCAACAAACAAACACACTTTCGCATTTATAATATTAGTATGATATTAGTATGATTAAATAAATAAAAATAGAGTCACATTTTTGTAGGAAATTCTTCATGAGCTGACCCGAGGCGCAGGGAGTACTCCCGAGGGTGCGCTGAACGCGATGCTGCAGTTCATATTCCAGCAAAGCACGGCTGATACGCGCTGGCTGCGGCGTCGTTTGGCCAGCGAGCTCGCTGAACTGCTGGCCAAAACATCCTCCGGGAAGCTTTTTGAATCTCTTACGGTATGTATAGTGTTTTGATATACCACCACTACAGCCCATTAACGTCCCACTGCTGGGCACAGGCCTCCACTCTCATAGGAGAGAGGGAATTAGTGCTTAGACCCACCACGCTGCTCCAATGCGGGTTGGCGGGTTTTATATAATATACATTTTAATGTAAATAAAAGTATGTCATTCTCTCTCTGGTCATCATCGTGATCCTGCCCCCCCCCCCCCCCCCCCCCTCCCCCTCCTATTCTCTAACTAGATGGGTATCAGAAAATAAAAACCACTGACATATTTTTTTTATCCCTTGAAGGTTTGCAATGAAATGTTATTGTTTATTTCATAGCAAAACTTCAATGGATAAAAAATATATTATGACGAGTGGCATCAATTTCAGGGTAAAATGGAAACATCAAGTGTGAAGCGATTTGCTTGAGTTGGACTGCTTCTGGTCAAATCTTGTTGGTGAGCGCCCTCTCGCTCTCCTGCCTTCAGTGTTGTCGTAATAATCAACTTCTCCAAGCTCTCATTCCAACGCCGCATACTGATTGCTAATGTGTCCGAACTAAGAGAGCAGCCGTTGGTAAAATATGGACGAAAGTCAAGTAACAACATAGCGAGCGAGCAAGCGACAAAATATTTTTTAATTCCTTAATATAATTTGGCATTTTATTACCTATCAATGCTGCCTTCAAAAGAATTTTCGTAAAACATAATATTTACTTATAACTCTACTAGCTGATGCCCGCGACTTCGTCCGCGTGGATTTAGGTTTTTCGGTTCCCGCGGGAACTCTTTAATTTTCCGGGATAAAAAGTAACCTATGTGCTATTCCAGACTATAATCTATCTCTGTGCCAAATTTCATCCAGATCCGTTCAGCCGTTGGAGCGTGATTGAGTAACAAACATCCATACATCCACACATCCACACATCCATACATCCATACATCCATCCAAACTTTCGCATTTATAATATTTATTTGATTAATATTATCGTGTTATCGAATTTCCATATCCATATTTATTCCTTGTAAAGAGGTTTTCTGTTTCCAGCCTCTAATTATGTTGTTAGAATTTCATTCGTTATGACGCTGATTTTGTGATATGTTTTTAGTAGGTAGGTAGGTACATGAACAAATGATAAATCTGTCAATTTACGAGTATGGGATTATAAAGTCGTTTTATAAAACTTATTCTTGAAACATTAAAAAACAACAATTTCATCTTTACAGCTGCGTTCGCTAGAAGTGGGTACCGAGTTCCCGAGTATGACGAATCTCCGTCTGGTAAACGGAGAGTTAGAAGATGACGGAGCAAGGCTGCGGTCTTTAGACCTGAAGTTCGACCTGCAGTACGATGGGAGCTTCAGGATAGAAGTTGATGCTGTCATGTTGTTGGGGAAGATTGCTAACATTTCTATAACAGGTGCGTAGAAATATTTTGATGAAATTCATAACTTTTAGGTAATTATTAAGGATCGCTTTTTCAACTTAACTTTGCCAGCTTTCAACTTTCGCTGCTGCCAGGAAAGCCTACAAAAGCTCTGACCAGTAAAGTATAAACTTACTTAAAACTTTTTCATTCTTAAATAATATTTCCGATTCTACCATCTCAAACACCTGTCAGTACAGTTTACCTAAGTTCAATTTTTCTGTTCCCGTTAGAAAATATAAAAAAAATACAAAGGTGGGTGGTAAAAGTTTGTTTTGTTCTAAATCGGCACTGTTGCACTGTCCCTGAGACCAATTTCTTTCTTCTTTTTTACTTTTAGTACCTTCTAGAATCTAGACAATGTACGCGATTTTTTCTAAATCCCGTCGCAGTTCTTTAATTTTCCGGGATAAAAACTCCGGGGAAACTATAGTTCCTTAACTGTGCGTAAATATGCACGCAAAAGATCAAATGAATCTTTTGTTTTCTTGCAGTGTGATTGATTGACAAACCAGCAAAAACACTGTAGCATTTATTATATTAGAAGGACTCACCGAATGCCTGTATACATAAAAATCACCTTCTATTCCAGTGGAGAGCATAAGTGGCAACGTCCGGGTGATGTTCAGACGTACCCCCTACACGCACTGGGCGCTCGCGTTCGAAGCCCCTCCGCGCTTGGAGTTGCGGGTGCGAGGTCGCTTCCAAGGCAGGCAGCTCAAGCCTCGACTAGCGGCCCTCGTAGCCTCTCATATCAGACGAGCTGTGGCCCAGAGACATACGCTACCCAATTACAAAATTAGGTGAGATTTTCTAGAAAAGCTGTACCTACTCTTGTGCGTGTGCGATGTCGATTCCAAGTCAGGCAGAAACTCTGGGCTCAAATCTGCTTTTTACAGAATACATGGCTATTACGTTTTCTTATATACATATTACGCCACTCGTAGGTACGTGTTGTATAATATGCATAAGGCTTACGCATTTTTTTTATTCTGCTAGTTACAGATGCCGATAGCTTTACGTGCTTTACGATTCAATTTAAATAAAAAGACGGTGAATGCCCAAATGTAAACGTACAAAGTTCAAAGTTCTGTCAATCCAATAACTATAATTTAGATCTGACGTCATTCTCATATGCAGTACCAAATTGTACCATAAGCAGATATTCAGTTAAGGTTGTCTAGGAATATCTTGTCTTGGTTACAGATACAAGCCGTTTTTCCCCAAGTCGGAGCCAGGCAGTACGGAGGGTGAAGACGGCCCGACCCCTCACGGCCGACTCACGGTGCGTTTGGTCGAAGTGACTCGACTGCATTGGGCTGGGACCAATGGCACTGTACGCGCTGCGTTAGCCGTGGACTCGCATGGATGGGTAGGTTTTTTGAGACTTTTAAGGTTTTTTTTCACATTAGTCCATAACCCTAAAGGGTAGAGGGTTATTCAGAGTGATGTTGCAGCAAGGTCGGTTTTTATGGTGCTAAGGCTATGTTTGCTGTAGCACAAATACAGCCTCACTATGGACCAAGGCTTGTGGAAGAAGACATAGCATCTGCGCATAACAGCAGAAAAGGAGTATTTTAAAGGGAAACTCATTCCTAAAGGGAAGCTTATTCCTTCTTGTTACTATGTTCTTTGGCCCATTATCCAAATATATTAGCTAGTTAGGTATAATGAAATTAAAAATATGAAAAAAAGAAAGAAAATACATGTGAATCCGTACATAGTCGAAATTCCATGGACGCGTACGAAGTGATTTGCTTCCTCGTTTCTAATTCGAACTGCTAGAATATGGAATGCCCTTCAGGCTTCCGTTTTCCCCTCCACTTTTAACATTGGTATCTTCAAATCAAGATTGAATGGGCATTTTCTAGGCAAGCGCGCTCCATCTTAGGCTACATCACCACTTACCAGCAATTCTGATTGCAGCCAAGACTAGTCTACAAATTTTAAAAAAAGGTTTTAAACGAAATGTCTTTGTATGATTGTAGGTGTCACTCCAGCGCGGTATCCTAGTTCTGGACGTGGTCCTACCGGCAGTATCGGGTCCACTCGGGCTGGTGTGTTGTCAAGGGGTGGGCGTGGTGTTAGTGGACACAGTGGTGCCGATGTCGCCGGCTTACAGAGCCGACCTGCGGCGCGATGACGTCGTGATGGCTATCGACAACAAACCTGTCAATAATGTTGCTCAAGTAAGTCGCCTTTTTATTAAGATATAAAGGTTCTTATAGGTATAATTCTTAGGAAGTATCCTTGCTCTCCACGTGGTTCTGCCGGCAGTATCGGGTCCCCTCGGGCTGGTGTGTTGTCAAGGAGTGGTTGTAATGTTAGTGGACCACGTTGCTCAAGTAAGCTTTGCTATAGTACTTGGTAAAGGGACTTTACGAATTTGATCAATTTTAGCATCAACTGATGAAGTGAAGGTTTATGGAGACTTAAGAGGGAAGAAAGTATTAAAGCGGGGCCCAGGTTAGATTAGCTGCTTAATAAAATAACATGGTTATCACTTAACAACCATTTGAGTTATTTGAAGACATTTTTGATTTTCTCAGGTGGGAAAACTCCTACGTTGTGTAGAGCGTCGTGCGGTTACTGTGCGAGTTAGGAGGGGAGGGTCGGGGGGCTCGACTAGAAGAGAAGACGAGCCGAAAAGACTGCGCACTAACTTCTCCTTCCGACGCGTTTCCGAGGTCATGGAGGGCGTCCGAATACAGGGCATCCGTGCTGCGACTCCGAAGAATAACCTAACGGTACGTGTATATTTCTAGGATTCAATCTAAAGTGCTTGAATGGGTATAGGGAGACAAGTGACATACTATCTGCCATTTTTAGTATTGCCTGTTTTTAAGCCACTGCCAATTGTATTGTATCGTGATGTATTGACATCATCTGATGAATCGATAGAAGTCAAATCATAGCTTCTGAGTACTCACGTATACACTTGGAACTGTGAATATCAAAGAATTACTTAATATGTTTTCTGATTAACGTGTGTATCCTGGCATACTTTAAACAATAGTAGCCAATACTTGCGAATTGACAATACCATTGATTTTATACCAGCACGAGCAGGGTATGTATCCCAGACTTAATAACTAGAATTTTTGGTTTTAGGAAGCAGACTCACCTTCAAAATCCTCAGAACAACAATCTGAAAACGAGACTCCAGTCAAACATCCCAAGACTGAACCGCTAACTATACGACCAGTTTCCAAGACCACGGAACCGGTTGGTCCGGCAAACTTTGGTCTACGTAAACGCAGGTGTTCCGTAGAAAACAAATCTTCCGATAGCTCTGCTGGGAGCACGCCGCCGGCTTCTGGTGCAAGCACGCCTTTGCGACAAGCCGTAATCACAAATAAAACTGTCAAACATCCTGACATACCCATTATTAGAACAGATTCCTCCGAATGCAAGATCCCCGAAAAGGCTGAAAATCTTTTGGAGGAAGAGGAATTATTCGAAACGGGCGGCCCTAGACAATGCGAACACGTAGAGATATGTCAAATGTTTTGGACGAAATGTGTGCCAATAAAACCGATAATAGCATTCGACGAAGAAACCGAATTTAAATTGAACGAGAATCACAAGTACCTGAATATAAATGTGTGGTCCACGGTGCCGGGAGAGAAAGATGAAATTTTATTAGGTTATTTGAATATACCGTTGGCGGCGTTACTGGGCGAGTGTCAGGACTCCACGGTTCCTCATCACATGAAACGCTATCAGTTTCTTCCACCAGATGTAGATATTAAATTTAGGTAAGACTTTTAAGATCTGTTCAATATGGCGTTGTAATCCTGGACATACACCATACCAATAAGTTTTTATGACAAACACTTCTTGGTGGACCAAAACGTCGTCAGAAAATTTGCATATCTCGGGAAACATTTCGAGGTAAGGCAAATTCTTCAAACATGCAACTCACGCGGCGTACCATCAAATCATATTGCAATACCTTATACTATTTGAGATCCACAGAACATAACTAATAAGCATAGACAAACCACTGAAGGACAGCCTTCAGCTTCCTTAAAAAGAAATCTTCAGAGACTTGATTTTTTTACATTTTAAAGCACAGGTTCAAACAAACCCCGTTCCAAATTGCGTTCACTGGTTGCATTAGTTGCAACGGTTGTACCGCAAATTATTTACCAGACTGTCTCATAATACTTATTATCCTCCCGACCGAATTTCGGCCACGGCGGTCTATCTCCAGAGAGATTAGCCATCTGTGCGGGAGATATTATAGTGCACAAGTGTGCGCACACACGGTGCACTCTCTGTTCATTTACTCTCAGTCTAATGGGGCGGAAAATCCGACACGACCGGAAAGAGATCAGGCGCAGGACCGACGGCTTTACGTGCTCCCCGAGGCACGGGGGAGGCCTACATACTAATTAACTAATAATGAAAGAGGATCGAACTGCTTGCATTTTCCATTATAGTGAACCAGTTCCCTAATTTCAGCAAAACTCACAAACTAGCATCGCATGCCGGTTTCGAGCCGTGCCTATGTTTTGGGGATGCGCTTGTATGGTGGGAGTGGGAAGACGCTGGGAACGCAAGGGTACCACGTCCAGCGCCGAAGAACACCCAGCCAAGAAGCCAACCTGCTAGAACTGTGCACGATTTTGTGCGGACGCACTTCCATAGATCAACGCAGTGCGACTTTTGTAATAAGAAGGTAAGCTTTAGCCAAATTACTACTATTTCTACCATTCTACTTCTACGACTAGTCTCTATTAGTGATAAACTTTGCTCCGTGACTTTTCCGCGTGAATTTTTAAAAAGTCTGGTAGAAATTCTTGGTTTTGCGTGATTAAAAGTAGCTCAGTGCTCCTTGTATATCACATAAAATAGGCGTTTTTAAAAGACAAAATGCTAATCAATGCAATCATAATATGTTATTCAACTAATTTTTTGTCTTTGTCTAACATCGATTTTAGGGTGTTAAAATTAATGTTTCACAAAGTCTAAATGAACAATTATTTTGATGACATGTAATTATTAATCAAACTAGCATAATTAAATGCTCAAAGAATTTCGAAGTTCAAGCACTTTAACACTTTACACTAAATTAGATTGCACGTTCACAAGAAAGAGAAGCGTTTCACACATAGCAACGACACTTAAATATAGAGACTAGCTTATGCCCGCGACTTTGTTCGCGTTCTTTGGTTCCCGCGAGAACTCTTTATTTTTCCAAGATAGATAGTAGCCTCTGTGTTATTCCAGACTATAATCTATTTCTGTGCCAAATTTCATCCAGATCCGTTCTGGCGTGATTGAGTTACAAACATCCATCCATCCATCCTTTCGCATAATATAGAATTATAGATTGTTGGTATACGTGAAAAGTTAACCAATTGTAAATCTGTGTATCAAGCCTAGAACATCCTATTCTTGAACTAGATGAATTCTCAAAGAAAGTGAATTTTGTCCGAAATTACTAATCTACATTATTACCTAAACATAATTTCTTAACAGCAATAGCTTATCTTCAACAAATCTTGAGTCTGTTACACTTCGAGGTTATTAAAACCTAATTGTTTTGTCCTAGATTTGGCTCAAAGACGCAATGCAGTGCCGTAACTGCGGTCTGTGCTGTCACAAGAAATGCGTTACGAAGTGTCAGGAGACTTCGCCGTGTGTGCCGAGACAAGATCGAGGTAATATCATTCAGTTAAGCCCACTGGTGGGCATTGGCTTTTTTTATTCTCTTACAATTTAGCCCTTGCAACTGCGAAGTGCGATTTCACCTAGAAAGTAATGAAGCAGTATAAGATGGTAACTTGCCGTTAGGGTGGTAACACTAGCTACGGCTAGGTCAGACCAGAGATTAACTTTCAGAAGTTAGGTACATATCCTCAAATTGTCCCGGCCGGGGATCGAATCCGGGACCTTCCACTTATAAGACCCCAGTGCTCAGCACTGCGCCAGGGAGCTCGCCTTTCCGAGATCGCGCCACCACACACGGTGAGCGAGATAACATGGATTTAGCAACTTGAAGTGGCAGCAGGACAACCATCTTTGTCGCAGAACTGATAGCCGCAAGTCCGTCTGTTAGCAGGTTTGTCTATATAGGAGTACACTGCAATATGTCGCTACCAAAGGTTTTTAACTTCAGAGGGATGTTTAAAGCTTCCGTCTCTCTGTCTGTAGAATCGCAGCACTCAACCAGCGGCACCGGTTTAAATGCGTTTTTTTTACTATTCGAAAGCGTGTCTATTCCAGATAGTTCTTAGCTATTTCATGAAATTGAATTATATATTCAAGGATTATTAACAGCAAATTTTTCAAATTTTTAGATTAGGAAGAGTAGATGATTAAAAATTTTAATTCCTACGCTTGTTAAATTTAGATATAAGTTAATTGACTGAATAAAATAGTTTCATAAGCTGAAAGGACTCGCATCCAGAAATTCTAGCTACTAAGGCCAAGTCAAAGTTTAAAGTTACGACGAGATTTTTTTTCCAAAATTATCGAGCTTCAAAGACTTTAATAATATTATGAAGACTTTAACGATAAAAAATCTATATACATAATATATTTTAGTTTTACTATATGTAGATACCTGCTTTAGTTTAAGTTAGTTCACGTTTTTCACTTTATATAAACACACAAAGACGCTTTCATAAAAAAACTCCCGAGAAAAGATTGATGGCCTTAGATGTCAACATTCCCGCATCTCTTAAATTCTTCAAAATTATACGTGGTCTGGATTCCAAAAGCGGTTTTTAATGTCTTTATTTTCTTTATAAAAATATTCTCAAAGCAAGACGTTAAAGAAAATTATTTAGCAATGTAAAATATGAAAATCGGTGGACTACACCAGAAATAATTTCAATAGATACCTTACTTAGTAAATTCTTAAGGAGCCAATTCATCTTACAGACAACCTTAATTCGGGTTAGGGGGTACTAATTAAGAGAGGCAGTAATATATAAAACTAGCTGATTCCCGCGACTTCGTCCGCGTGCTTTAAGTTTTTTTTATTCACGCGGGAACTCCTTAATTTTCCGGGATAAAAAGTAGCCTATGTCACTCTCAGGTCGTCAACTATACCCATGCCAAAAATCACGTCCATCCCGATTCGTTCGTTGACGTTCGTGTATCACGAACTTTTATACAAACTTTCAACCCCCATTTAACCCTTTTGGGGTTGGAATTTTCAAAAATCCTTTCTTAGCGGAGGTCTACGTTATAATAGCTATCTGCGTGCAAAATTTCAGCCCGATCCGACCAGTGGTTAGAGCTGTGCGTTGATAGATCATTCAGTCAGTCAGTCAGTCACCTTTGCCTTTTATATATTTAGATAAAATAAAAGTTTGTGTGTGTGCAATTCACACACGGCAGAAGTAAAACTTCAGAAATATAACTTGTATTCTATCTCATTCTCTTACAGGCTAAATCCTATTATGGATATGTTTGTCTCTTTTTAGTGTCGCCTTTTCGTTTCATAGAATTTTCAAATCACAACGATTCTAAAGAAGTTTCACTAAGTATAACATTTTTTTTTGAATAAGGAAAAACGAGCTAAAATAAATCGAGAACTTGCGCTCAGACGTGAGAGGACATGTAATTAGTTATGGGTCGTCCATATCAAACGATAATTTAACGTATTAATAATCTCCAGTGATTAACTGTATAAAATCTTAAACTGGATAACTCAGTATAAGATCTTAAAGAGCTAGGTCATTGGCCGCATTAACGAAATGCGCGTCTTTCTTCTCGTTTGCGACTTGGCGAAATGTCAACAAAGATATTTAAAAACCAAAACAAGGCCAAAACGTAGTTCCTTAACTTTTGGTGCGGAAAACATGTTTATAAAGGAAGGAATTCTGCTTTGTGTTTTGGAACATGAATGTCAGAATGGTTGAGGGCTAGCTTTTGCTGCGCTTTACGTCTCAATTAAAATGTTCAAAATACTTTTACTTATTGTTGTTTGGAATCATCGGACGTACTATTTGAGACGCATATATATATTTTGAGACGCATATCTGAGTTTTGGTAATCAAAGATTTACTAGTACCTACCTATTCTGAAGCAAAACATACCTACGTATCACGTACGGAACGTTTTTAAGTAAACTTACTTGTATGTTTCTACGTTTTTATTTCTCAAATTCAAATAATTTTAAATGCTTTTGAATCTTCAAGCGAACCTATCGAATATGTTTTTACATTATAAGTTACACAAAAAGAAACTCGCAACTTTATATTTTCATAGTGCGTGCAAGCCCTAACGTTAGATATGTACGAAAGAGGCGCGAAATGCGGAAGCAAATTGCAACATCATGATTGCAATTTGCTATAGATCTACAGCTTTTTATTCCACGCTATTTAAGGATACTAATATAAGACTTAGAATGCGCTTTTATCTCGAATCTAGACACATGGAATGTTATATTATTTGTGAAATAATGAAAGGAAATTGCTAGGTCAATCCAATTTGAAATGCCTTTCATTATTTTAATGAAGTCTTCTTTAATAACACTTATAATGAAAGCCGAAAGTTATTTCAAAATAGAGTTGACGGCCAACAGACAAAGCATTAAAGCAATAAAATAATTAAATGTTCTAGAGTCGAGACCGTAAATCATGATTTTTTAAAATAATTAATTTATAGATTAGCGCTTGGCTGCAATTTGACTTGCTGGAAGTAGTTAGTGATGCAGCCTGAGGTGGAGCGCGATGCCTATTCACTCTTGATTTGAAGATACCAAAAGAAGAATAATAGAATGCGTGAAAATTGAAAATGCACATCAATATATCACTAATTTGATTCGTGGGGCATCGCTATCACTGGAGTGAATTTCCTAAGGTTCCTTTTTTTCGTTTCTAAAAGGTGAACTATTTTTCCTTACCCGATTACTTACTAAATCGAAATACGACTGCGAAATTCCTACCAAATTAGGGAAATATTTTATACTAATTTTCGAAAGGATACGCAATTTAAAAACTAATGGTTGTGTCTTCTTTTTCTTTCACCTTTAATATAATTACGGAGACTGCATTCACCGTCTTATTATGAAGATAGTTTAAAACCATCATACTAAAGATATTAAATACTTTCAGATCAGTCCTCAGGAGTAGGCTGTCCACCTCCGGAGCTGACCATGACTGAACCTGACAACACTTTAGATCCTTACTCAGATGATGACGAGAAATGCGAAAGAAAGGATTCCTTGGACGTTCAAGAAGAAGGTAAGACAAAACTGTATAGATAAATATATGTATGTAATGTACGTATTATATTTAAAGCTATTTAGTTGCTGCAGAATAGTGTACATAATACTGTATCGCTCAAGGCAAACCGCGGCAGACTGCAGAGTCTTTTATTCTAAAACATTTCAAAGTAAATTAGACTTTAACTCCACATCGTATTGGACAAATTTGTATGACATCAGTCTATTTATAAGACCTTGTTTTTAGCAGATTTGTTGTTTTCACTCTACCGCAGTACGCCTTGAGCCTTAGTATATTTTTTAACAAAGGGCTGCAATCTACAAGGTCTGTAAAATACTGTAAAAACGAGAAGCTGGCAAACAGAAACCGTCGTGTCCCAATAAACAAAAATGCAGGAGAAAATATGAAACCATATACTTAATCAGTTTATGTTGAAAATGTCCTTTTTCCCAGTTCTAACCAGTAAAAATTATGTCTAAGGGCCCAAACTGCTTGTTTTGGGCTCTTTAGAGATCTTAGAAGAAAGCAGTTCGTTAGAGTAAATAGGTAAATTTACTATGTTCGCCAACTTCTCAAAGGAGATTGCCCTGTCCCCATACAAAGTTTGCCTAAAAACCAACTGTCAAATGACATTGAATACTGGGTTCAAAATAATAACCTTTTAATACTTGAGAGCAGATTGAAACAACGGACACTTCTGAGAATTTATTTATTACCAAATATATTTTCAATGTTGAGGTTATTTCGACTCCATCTGCTTGAAGAATAAATATCATCTTTATCCAATTGTAATAGAGCTGTAAACAGTATGTAGAAAAGACAAGTTTCGACGTAGTTCACCTAAAACGTTACAGATGGCGTTATAAATATTAATTTATTGTCCTTTCAATAGATGGCGTTGCGATATTCAGAATACTAGCGCACTCAGCGCTTCAAGCTGCTTTTATCTTATTTCTTTAGGTACTGAACCAGCGCTCAAGCGGTGGTAATGTTTATTATTTTAACATGTAAGTTATTGATCTGTGGATAATAATCGAGAGACGGAAAAGTATGGTAGTCAATTTAATACCCATTTATTTATTTTTAATTAATTTGAAGTGTCCGTTGAATTCTAATATTTGGAATAAAGGTTAAAAAACAAGCTAAGAATTACTGTATATTTCAAACGTATGTTGATTCTTAGGCGAATTTTATTTTAAACTTACGGCTCATAACTTCATCACGTTATGTTCAACTTTGGACGTATCTAATATTCCTGTAAAAATAGTTTACCTATCAAACTTTTTTTATTTATTTACATTACTTATTTACATTTGGTCGCCAAACTTAATTCAAAATCTAATCTTGATTGTTACAAATCTCGTTTTTCTTTGCACAGACGAGCTACTCGAATGCTGACGAAAAAGTTATTAACACACCCGGCCTCTCCTGACACGTACCAACACAAATATACTCAGGTTTTTCTCTATCTCAGTGTTTTGCCCCAGATCTTGTGGATTCGCGGGAGATTCTGCGAATCATTTGTTTCTTTGGATGTTTATTGCCTTCTGGCTGAATGAGGGTGGCAACATACTTACGACGCGGCGATGACCACGGCGATGTGATGTGATCACTACGCCGATGAGTCAAATCAAATTCTACGACTAAATCATAATGCTGCAATGCAACTGCAAAAAATCATGGAAGCTGTTTTAATCCAGTTGATATAACTCTATCCCCATTGCCGCCTGATTGTCCAAGTTATTTTTTTAATAATTAATGCATGATCTAAGATGGCAGCAGGGCAACCTGTTACGGGTAGTTGGACTACATTTTCACTTGGGATCGCAGTCAAGGGTCAACTTGTGTTCGTAAGAAAATTAAAATGTCAATTTTTCCAATACTAAGTATAATCTATTTGGCTCAACTGAAGTCGCTTGGCGTTGAGTCAGATCGCGTGATAGAATCGGCCAAATACAGAAACGTCTTTTATATATCTAACAGCACAGATAAATTGCCTGGATTTTGATATAGGTATACATATTATGTTGTCCATAAGCGATAACCAAAAATCAAAATCCTTTTTTGCGAAGCCATATGCCATAGCGTTGCTATAGGCCAATGCTGGAATTTTAGCTTTGCTCATGTAATAAATTTCAAAGCCAGTTACTTAAATTCTTGAGGACGCTCTTATATTATATTACGATACCTAATACCTTTGAGTATTCGAGCGTAAGTATGTTATCGCCATTAGTTATATCCTTAGTAGTCATGCAAGTTGGATGCCTTGAAAGCCCTTTTAGACATCTGTTTTCCGTTACTGCAGTTCCTTTTAGAGAGATAGTTTTTTAATTGGCAATATACGAGTAGATTAATTATTTTGATAAAGAAAAATAATGCTTACGAATATAAAACTTAAATGCTGTTCAGTTAAGTAATTTAACCGTAAAAAGTTTAGTTATCAAACCTATGAAATTATTCGGACATTTTGTTGCCTACACTAATTTGAAATTATCATAAAATCTAGTAAAAATTAAATTCTAAGTGGGTGGTTTAAACTCTAGAAAGAGGCGTTAAGGTCATCCCTTTAAGTATCTTGTTAAGTAGTAAACCAAACGATATATACTTACCTAATACTAAATGGGAAATTATTCACAGAACACGTACCTACTTAATGGCAAAACTATAGTTTTAAGTAGAATATTTAATACGGTACACATATTAATAAGTAGGTACAACATCCATAGGAACATTTTGCTATTTACTTAGTACTTCCTCACATGGCATACTTAATAAAATAGCTAGATTTAGAATTAGACTTCATATTGCTATTAGGAAACTAGGTGCTTTATTATAAACATCAAATTATACTAGCTGTTAGTACCTAATTAGTTGCCTGATTTATCGAGCGCATCCAATTAAGACCCTCTAGCCTTCCTAGAAATATATTATATTCGTTTTACCCAACATGCCTATATGTTGTTGTGCAACCCGAAAAAGCCCCTAAGTTGTTAGCAAACTAAAATAACAATTAGAGTAAAACGTACGGTCTAATTAATTTAATTTCAAGGATAATGAGTCACATTTTGTAATTGAAAGACAATGCAATATAGCTCTTGTATGTTATCTGACGATCTCCGTGATGTTGCCGTCAGCCGATGAGACTCTAGGCTATGTTGCTGTTGTCAATCGAAAATACACTCTATTTTTATATGACACAGAAAACAATTCAGGTTAATTCGACATTTACTATTTCATTAGATTGAGGAATGACTACACAAAACAGCAATTTCTAACATATATTATGAAATACCAATTAAGCACTTTATATTACTTCGAAATATGCCATAGGGTACGTTACCAACCTCAATACATAATAATATTTACTTAGTTATGTAAAAGTTACCGTACTTTAATCGACTGTAAAAGTAAAAGTGTAGGTACAATATGTTATTGTATCTACTTTCGCTACATTTTTTGATAATTGCCCGTAACGAAAATGCATGAATATATTTATTACGGAAAAGAAATCAAACAATTAAAATGATACAACATTCTCACGAAGAATTATTAAAGCTGACAGTCCATTTGTTGCAAATACATAAATAACTACATATAAGTAATATATATGTATATATGTGACAAGCACTTTATACAATAACGAAATTGAAGCGGTTCGTACCTACAAGTTGTTCTATGAACGATTAAAGCTACCTTTTATAGAATAATTATAACACCATATCTGATACGGTTATCAAACGCGTGAACCACTATAAATTATTATTTTCCTATTGGTAGGTATGTAACATTAGCAAGTGGATTTCGTATAGCTAACTGACTCAGCACTTGCTTAGTCATCTTCCTGATACCTCGGTAGCCAAGAGCATTTCCAACAATCAGTAAACCTGTTTTCTTTCTCTCACATAAGGGGCCGTCCATTAATCACGTGATGTTTTTTGAGCATTTTTTAACCGCCCCCCTCCCCCCTTGGAGATACGTGGTGAGGTTTAAGACTAACCCTAACTAATCACGTGTATTTTTTAGTACCTACAAAGAATCTTAAACATTTTTTTAATGCGACACATACGAGGTAATAAACGGTGTACGCGTGTATTCGGCGCCAAAATAACAGAATAACTGGCGACTGGCAAATGGCAATGAAGCTGAGCCGGGCGATCGTCGCGGTGCGGACTTCGTTCGTTGCCTGGCAACGGCGAGTCAAGGTCACACTACAGTCTACACGCCGCTTTTCGGTTTAGAAATCGCGCGTTTGACGAAAAAATAAATACACGTGATATCTTACTTCACCCCCCCCCTCCCCCGTTGTGATATTTCGTGATTTTTGTTACACCCCCTCCCCCCCTTTCAAGCCTCGCGTGATTAATGGACGGCCCCTAAGTGTTCTGAATCGTGTTACATATCTATACAATATATGTATACCTACCTGCAATTATTAATATTGCGTGCCGTTTCGTTACGTCATGCTGACGCATCGCATGAGGTGCGGTTCCATAGGTCGATGGTTACGCTCGTACGCTTGAGTGCGTTGCATTTGTGTCACACAAAACTGTTTGTTTGCTCCTTGCACTGTGGGATACAAAATCGATATCCAAGAGTAAATCAACCAATCTTAACCTACCGATATTCAGCAACACATTATCAGCAAAGGTTCTGTTTTTTCTGAAGGCGGTGGTGCAATGAGTGCCCTGGTGGCAGGTCTTCGTCGCGCAGGCTCTGCCCATTCCTTGTATGCGCCAAGGAGCAACGCGTCTTCACGATCTTTGCCACCTTCGCCCAGTCACACTCCCAGGTACAGTACCTAAAGACTTCTCTACAAAATTGTAGGTAGGTAACGGTTGTTTATATTTGAGAATGCGTTGGGGTTGGTCTATAATAGTTCTAGACTGTCTCGTTGAAGTTCCGTGCTGTGGGAAAACATACAGCGAATAGGTTACAAGTGCGGTTCTGCAGCGGCATATTGATCTTGACGTGTCGAGTTACAAAGCCAAAAAATTTGCTCTGAGAAAGAGTGCCAGTTCAATATTTTTGTTCAACTACTTAAGTCACATTAAGTAGGTACCAACTAACAAACCTGGTTCTAATATCAAAATCTTTAATTCAGAGAGATATTTCACTATCTTTGAAGCCTCATGTAAACGCAATGCCAACTCTAACCTGGCATGACCATGACCATGCTAAGCCTGCAGTTGATCTCTCTCACCGAGGGGGTTGACCACAACCCAAATGGCACCAGAAAGTATATAAACGTGGCCTTGAACTAATGCGTAATTAAATCATCTTCAGAATCATTGACGTCTTTCCTTGGACAAATTATTCTCCTGTGCTCTCTATTTTTGTATAACTTCGCTGTCCGGTACAAAAATTCCAAGATTAGGTAATTACAGTTATTATCTACGTCTTGGCCATGACTTTTGACGAGGCGTGGGAGGCTCATTAGGGACGAGACAAACAACTCTTTGAGGAATAAACTTCGTAGTCTGGTTCGATCACTTCGAACGGATTTTGAAATATTGTGAAAATACATAGAGAATACCTACCTACCTATATTTTTTTCAGAAGATTCGCTTAAATATTCAGACGATCTCGAGAAAAATAACAAATTGTTGAGAATACTCTAAAGTCTCTTTTCTTAGCTCTTTAAATAGATAGGTACGTTCTTAAACGTTTCGTACCTAAAAATAATCATAATTTTTTTTATTTTTTTGACATTAGATGTATGGACAAAGTAACAGAACTGTGTCGATGTTAAATTTTAAAATGCTACTTAAAATAGGCCTTCAGCAGTTTTACCTTGGGTTTTCACAGAAAACAGTCGCTAGAAACGGGAAATCCGTTCAGCGGTTGTGGCACGTCGTGGCTTGCGCACGTTGGGGTCAGCGCTATCCTGCAGCCCGCGCTCCGCAGCGGCCTGCCACCAGACGCGCTCTTAGCAGCCGCCAGGGACTCCGCTCCAGACCTCGCGGCCAAACTCACCCCCACACAAATACATGAAATGGTAAGATTTAAATAAGGTAGAGGTAACTTCTACCTAGAGATTTTCATCCAGTTAACCTTTGGTAGAGCATTCTTCGACATTCACGACTAACCTGCTTAGTGTAATTTCAGGCTTTAGCGCATAGACTTGATGCATCATATAACCCGCATTGTTAGGATCAATTTCTGAACCCGCAAAGTTAAGTTTCACAGAAAGCTTTTACGTGAATAGTAGACGGAAAAGACGAAAGGCACCAAAAAAGAAGAATGAGAAATTGACATTCATTGACGTGACTAGAATTCATTTGGACGCAAAGTTACGGACGTTTGGAATGACGAAAAGTGAATTGTCATGCATGATTTCAAGCGCCCGCGCCGATCACTTATATAGGCAACATCTTTTGTGTACTCTATCAGAATACAAGAGAGAAAATACTGGCTCCTGGCGGGTGTCCCATAACACCGTACATATTCGCTTTAAATAAATAAATAAATAAGTACTTAGGTAATTGTTTATTGATTCCATAATTTACAAAAGTAAGTCTTATAGGTCTACTGATACTATGTATGGTCTCTGCTGCCTTTTTTTTTTTGTTGACGGGGGGGGGAAATCTTCTTAAGATACCCGATCTCGTAGGGGGAGGAGACCGGGTTATGTGGGATTATACCCACTAAAACCCCCCCGATGACCATCCTCAGCGCATGATGAAAGACTCCGGGAACTCATAAGAACTTAGATACGCCGGAGCCCTCCTTGCGCGTCACCTATGCTGGGCTCGTCCCTGGGCCAATTGAACCCGACCTCATACTCTTTTCAACAGCTGCCTCTCTGGTGGTCTCTGCTGCCTAATTAAGGCAGAACTGCAGAACTTTGAAGGAACTTTAGGCTTTGAAGGTAATGGTTTGTTCTTTCGCCCCAGCTCCAAGCAGTCCGTGAAGAATTGTCAACGCTGGACGCAGGCGGCGAGGAGGGCGGGGAGGGCCGCGCCTGTGCGCTCACTGCGCTCATGCTGCACTGCTGTGCGGCCGCGCAACTGGCGCAGCAGCGCGCCGCCGACGGCAACACTTGATATCATTAAACCATTGTTTGTTGTACATAATTTGCGTTTTATTTTTGCTCTCCATAGGTCGACTTGCAACGTAAACTTTTTATTCCTGTGTTTTTATTGTCAACCCTGGAATAAGCTAGTCAAAAAGTTATAGAAGATGCCGTTTGTAACATACACGTAACATAAGGGACTTGTCAAGGACTTTTAAAGTGATTTAACTAGTTATATAATGTAATGCTGTCACTTTTTGGGAAGATCATATTGCGGCTGCCAAAAAGTGACAGTAGTTTAATTTAAGAGTCCTTGTGCAAGTGGGTCAGTGTTTTAAACAGCAACATTTTAGATTTTAGAACACAGGTGAAAGGTGACAGACGCAAAGCAAAATGCGCCACGTACTTAGGTACGCGATATAATACCTACAGTAACCTGTAACAGTCTGTGTAATGGCCAATGGGTGGCGTCGGTATAACTATATTTATAGTTTACAACTGTTTAGTGTTGATACCTAACTACTTCATAAAGTTGACCATCAGGGAATAGCGGAAAATTAAATGTAGGTACACGTGGAAATTCATTTCCCTGAATCTAATGATTTTAAATTGAGAATCTAACTACAGAGGTTTTAAGTTTAGAATTTGAGTCAAAAATGTATTGCCTTCACCCTTGGACGCGTTTTTCGTATTAATAAATTGCTGCGTGTAAAAATATTTCATACCTAAGGCTAATTATTTTAATATTCTTGCAATTATTAACGCTAGAAAAAGGCATAAGTAATTATTATCTACCTGTTACCTATACCAACCTATAAGTATCTACTTATTAGAAAACCTACCTACCTGTACCATGATAGTCCATACTACTTACGTATTACTTACCTAAAAAATTGCTCGCCTCGATTTTATAGTATTATCTAAACAAAGAAAATTAGAAAATTTGTATTAGCAAAAATTTTGTTACGTTAGCTCTTATTCCGAATGATATAAAACCTATTTTCCCACAATACAGCTTCAGATCAAAGACCCCTCTCGCAATTTGAACTGCGTCGAAATGTCCGTTTGGAGAGAGATTTGGCAGTTTCCCAAGTTTTCCTGAAATAGCACAAAGGATCGACCTCAGTTTGTGATGAAAAACTTCTGCGAAACATCAGCGGTCGGGGAGTGACTTGCGGCGGAAAATTTGGTGCGTCACTTTTCCAAAACAACGCGCGGTCATTGTGATTGTATCCAGCTTGTCGATTACGGAAGAGCTGCATCAATCATTGCCCTTACGAAGTTACGATCAAAAGGTTTGAGTAGCAAAACGTTTAACTACGTGAAAAGTCTAATTAGCCACGCCAGAACATCATACTACCTAATCCATATTCCATACCAATATTATAAATGCGAAAGTGTGTCTGTCTGTCTGTCTGTCTGCTACGATTTCCCGGCTCAACTTTTCAACCGATTTTGCTGAAATTGGGTATAGAGGTAGGTTGTATCCTGGGGAAGGACATAGGCTGCTTTTATCCCGGAAAATTTAAGAGTTCCCGCGGGAATCAAAAAACCGTAATCCACGCGGACGAAGTCGCTGCTACGCTTTCACGGCCCATTTTTTCAATCGATTTTGATGGAATTTGTTACAGTGTAAGAGAAAATAAATAAATTTCATTTAATTTCATTTCAAAGTTTTGTATAGGTAAATTAACTCTATGCATACCATCGCATATTATGACGAAATTTTTTAAGCTGTCTTTCACAGTTCAAGCTGTACTAACTACTATGCTCTCCCGTTAAACATACGACATCACATAGGTTGCATCCCGGGAAGGGATACTTTCTATCCGGGAAAATTAAGGAGTTCTCGCGGAAATAAAAAAAACTTACCTAATCCACGCGGACGAAGTCGTAGACATCATCTAGTTAGATCTTAATAAAGGGGAAGTAAAGAAGTAGAGATAGCCTAGTAATAGAGATAGCCTAGTGGTTTAGAGTTAAGACACCCGTCGTACTATACAGGGTCACGGGTTCGATCCTTAGGTACGCGCCTTTGACTTTCTTAATAGGGTATGTATGCGCTCTCCGCCCGTCTGTCAACGGATTGCATCTCATGAACTGTAAATAAGTAATAGGTAAACAGTTTTTATAAAATTCCCATGGAAACTCTTTGATTTTCCAGGATGTATCATGTAACCTATCTCGGCACCAATTGGTTGAAAAGACGAGCCCTGACAATAAAGCAGACAGACATACTTTCGTATTTAAAATATGATTAGTAATGGATGCGGAAATTTTGAAATGGTTAACACCACATCACGCCGCTTGTGTGTGAGCTGCTGTGACGAAATTATTTCACCGCAACGTAGAATTTATTTATGCTCCCAATAAACACAACGTTCGTCTCGAAGTAGGTCGTTAGAGAAGGAAGCCACTTTCGTCTGTAGGTATATATAGTTAGATGAATAAAAACGTGCGGTGTCGTGGGACACCAGATAGGAACGAAGTTCCTTATTATATACATATTAATTTCAAGTTCTAGTCGAGGCAAAAAGAAAATAATAATTATTCAGGTATAAATTTTTATTATGATTTTTTTATCGATAAAAATCAAAAATTACTTTACAAAATTATCTTAACACTTTTATTTTATTCACAATGATTCATAAAAAAATATAATTATCGAACGATTTAATAATAAGAATACGTGATGTTACTATTATTATTTCTGTTCGCTATACAGTGTCTAATGTATATATAGTCTACGTCGTAGACTACGTATATATAGTCTACGTCGTAGATATATACATTAGACACTGTATAGCGAACATACTTACATAAACTATACATAAAAATCTTACTCCACGCATTTTCGTTACGGACGTTTTTTGCCGGCTAGGGCGACCCCTCCGCATCGTCCCATAAGGAACTTCGTTCCAACAAGGTTAAAATAATTAAATCTGCTTTGAGTAATCTATAGTAACGCAATCAAGTTGTGCAGGATGTCTGTGTTGTGAATATGAAAATTAGGGCTCAATTTCTGTGTAAATTGTTTAACCTGATTTACAACTTATCTGTGGTACAAGATGTGTCAACCATAGATTTTACTGTCATGTCGATATGTCTTTCCTCTTCCTTCTTCCTTGGTACATGGCGTCGCACTCAGTTCTGTTTTATGCTTTTAATATTTTTACCAATAGTAATATACAATCAGTTCCATTCCACTGTGCTGTATTTTATTTCATAGCCCCATCAAGAGGTTATGGGCTGTCACCGTTGGAACTGGAAAGGTATTTTCTTATCATCAACTGCATCACGACAACGTGGGCGACCGGCGTGCCTCGCAAAGCTTGTTGCGTCAGCAGTCTGCCTCGTGTGAGTACATCGTGAAAATTTAAGAATATGGCTTCAGGAGCGTTATCGAATCATCTGCATCACCATAATGTACCGTTCGATAAATTGGAAGGTATGAACAACTACAACATATGGAAATTTAACATGCGCCATACTTTGATCATAGATGACCTATGGTCATGCATTGAAGGTACAGAGCCCGTCGATCCAACTAAAGATTTACGCGCACTAGCCCGCGTTAGTTTAGCTGTAAAACCCATATGTGTGCAATATATTAGAAATGCGAGCACAGCTAAGCAAGCTTGGGACAAATTAAGCGCAGTGTTCGAAGATAAAGGTTTTGGAAGACGTGTAGCGTTGTTAAGACAGTTGCACCGTGCTAGCTATGCAGATTTTAATAGTATGAATTCATATTTTGAACACATAACGACTCTTGTCCAGCAGTTGACCGATATTGGCCGAGTTATAGAAGATGCTGAGGTTGCGGAAATTATCTTGAGCGGCCTTCCACAAGAATTCGATATAATCGTGTCCAGCCTTGAAGCTGTCGCCTACACAGGTACGATTTCAAGTGACTTAGTCCGTACTAGATTGTTGCAAGAAGAGGAACGCAGAGGGCGAACCGAGAGCAAGGATGACATGGCCCTACTGTCTAAACAGAAGTCTAGGAAGGTACCTGTTTGTGAATTTTGTCACCGTCCAGGTCACAAAAAATTTAAATGCTATAAGTTCAAGAAACAAAAGCAAGACAATATAGTAACAGCATTGGTGGCTCAATGTTATGGAGTGTTCGATAATAAGGACTGGATTGTGGATTCAGGCGCGTCAAGACACATGTGCAAGGACTTGCAGTGGTTTATTAAAATATCACAATGTGATAAGACTGTACAAGTTGCTAATGGTAGTACCCTAAGGTGTCTAGGCTATGGTGAAGTGATAATTCCTATGAAAAATAACAAGTCTCAGTTAGTAACAGATGTTTTGTATACACCTGATCTCTCAACTAATTTAATTAGTGCTTCTAAATTATGTGAGAAGGCTTTATCTGTGAAGTTTAGTAATAATAAATGTTATGTTTTCAATGGGGAATCTCTTGTTGTTTCTGCCACTAGACAGGGGGGTATTTATATTTTGGACAATGTTTTATATGATTCACAGGAGCATTCTTTTGCTGCAAATGCTGTGAATGCTGTGTCAAAGCCACAAAGTTCGCTTGATACAGAAGAAGCCAAGGATACACCGGACTTATGCTTGTGGCATAAGCGGCTTGGACATTTGAGTTTCCGTGGGGTAAGTGTACTCCGTAAACTTGCTGTTGGTGTTAATGCTAACTCGACTCAGTACGATGCGATCACTAACAAGTGTGTGTCGTGCGTTGAGGGGAAGCAAGCAGTGCAAAAGTTTCCTAGGGGTGAAGCAAAACGTTCCAGGCAATTATTGGAGCTCGTGCATTCTGATGTGTGTGGTCCAATGCCGATAAGGAGTCTGGGTGGTTCTAGATATCTGGTAACGTTTACCGATGATTTTTCTAGAAAGACATATGGCTATTTGTTGACATATAAATCTGAAGTTTTGTCCAAATTTAAGCATTTTAAAGCAACTGTTGAGAAGCAAACTGGTTATCATATTAAATGTCTGCGTACCGATAGAGGTGGGGAATATTGCAGTGCTGAGTTCTCCAGGTTTTTAAAGAGTGAGGCTATAGATTATTAGATCCCTTGAACCCTAAGCAGATTATTGTTTCTCGTAATGTTATATATTTTTTTGAAACCAAGTTTATAAACCACTGTGAGAGGAATGATTATTTAGATAGAAATATTAATTTGGATATGCAAAGCATTGGTCCAATAATTGAAAATAATAATATTTCTGTTAGTAATATTAATTTGGATATGCAAAGCATTGATCCAATTGAAAATAATAATAATTCTGTTAATAATAATAATATGGATTTGCAAAGCAATGTTCCAGTTGAGAATAACAGTAATTATGATAATTATATTGATATGGATATGCAAAGCAAGGATCCAAATGAGAATAATATTGATACTTCTTGTTATGATAGTAATGGCAGCAATGATACTGGCCTAACTAGTAAGAAGTCTAATAATTCTAGTCAGAATCTTGATGATGATGTGTTTTCTTCTCCAATTTCAGGCGAGGACTCCTTCCAAAGTGCTGAGAGGACTGCGACTAGTACCACTAGTGATGGAGAAAGTAACGAGTCGGACTTAACTGTAAGTAACGAAACAGTCGTTCGAGGGGAAGATAGTACAGTGCTAGACGTTCCTAGTGCTAGCTGCGAGCGACCTGTTCGTTCCACTCGTAATAGAAAACCGGTAAGATATCAAGATTATTATTTATCTGATTCATCAGATTTGTCATTTTTAGTCAATGGTTTTATTTATGACGAACCTCAATCATATGATGAGGCAATGGCAAGTCCTAACAAAGATTTTTGGCTCACCGCTATGCATGAAGAGTATAATTCTCTGATTAAAAACAATGTTTGGCAATTAGTGGATAGACCAAAGAACTGCAACATAGTCAGTTGTAAATGGGTTTTTAAACTTAAATCTGATGAGTCGGGTAACTGTACAAAATATAAAGCTCGTCTTGTGGCAAGAGGATTTAGTCAAAAGCCTGGTGTAGATTATACAGATACTTTCTCACCAGTAGTAAGACACACTAGTCTTAGAATTTTATTTTGTATTGCAAACGAATTAAATATGGACATTGAACATTTGGACATAAATACAGCCTTTTTACATAGTAAACTTTATGAATGTATTTATATGGAACAGCCTGTAGGTTTTACAAGTGACAAGACCAAAGTATGTTTGTTAAAGAAAAGTTTGTATGGTCTTAAACAAGCAAGTAGGCTGTGGAATAATAGTGTAAATGTTCTATTGACTAACAATGGTTATGTACAAAATAACTGCGAGCCATGTGTTTATATGAAAAGAAATGACAAGCAACTAACGATTCTAGCTTTATATGTAGATGATTTTTACATTTTTACTAATAGTTCTAAGGAAAAGGACATATTGTATAATTTACTAGAATCTGAATTTAGTTGCAAACGCTTAGGTAGCCTAAATAATTGTTTAGGTATAAAGATACATAGAGATAGAGCTAGTGGAACTATTGTATTTGACCAATCAGACTATATAGTAAAGTTGTTAGACCGTTTTGGTATGACCCATTGTAAGAGTGTCTCTACACCAATGGTTGTTAGTAAACTAGAGAAAGGCTCTGGTGATAATATTTTAGATGACACTGTTTATCCATATAGAGAGCTGATTGGATGCCTAATGTATTTGTCAGTGTGTTCTAGGCCTGATATCACTTATGCTCTAAGTCATTTAAGCCAATTTAATACAGCATTCACACGAGATCATTGGTTGGCTGCTAAAAGAATATTAAGGTATTTGCATGGTACCATACATAAAAAAATAGTTTTTGTTAAATCTGGTACTTTTGATATGTCAGTGTATGCAGATGCTGACTGGGCCAATGATGTCGTGGACAGGCGGTCTTATAGTGGTTTTGTTGTAAAGATTGGCGGCTCCACTGTATGTTGGGAGTCGCGCAAACAGCGATGTGTTGCGCTTTCAAGTACTGAAGCTGAGTACTTAGCCCTAAGTGATTCGTGCAAAGAAGTATGTTTTATTAGAAATTTTTTATTTGAAATTTTTAATAAACATTATAATTGTAGTATCTTTAGTGATAATCAAAGCGCATTAAAATTGCTTGAGACTAGGGAATACTGCCACAAGAAGACTAAGCATATTGACCTTCGTTATCACTTTGTAAAGGATTTTGTAAGGAATAAGGATGTTAGTGTTAGCTATTTACCATCCGATAATATGTTGGCTGACTTGTTTACAAAGCCCTTATCTAGTGTTAAGTATTTGGGGTTTGTTAATGAATTGGGTATGAAGAATGTAGAGTCATAGGCATTTTTTATATTTGACCTTTTGTTTTTGTGTTGTCAGTCACCTGGTTTATTGTTTTGGATGGTTTTGAGGTGAAAAATTAGTTGACACATGGTATAGTCATGCTAGACATGAGATAGACAATGTGGAGATTATTATTGTAATTAACCTAAGTTGTTAATTTATTGTTTAGAGTCATTCTGCATTGTAAAGTGTTTTCTCATGTTACGCATGAGGGGAAGTGTTGTGAATATGAAAATTAGGGCTCAATTTCTGTGTAAATTGTTTAACCTGATTTACAACTTATCTGTGGTACAAGATGTGTCAACCATAGATTTTACTGTCATGTCGATATGTCTTTCCTCTTCCTTCTTCCTTGGTACATGGCGTCGCACTCAGTTCTGTTTTATGCTTTTAATATTTTTACCAATAGTAATATACAATCAGTTCCATTCCACTGTGCTGTATTTTATTTCATAGCCCCATCAAGAGTCTGTGCAGTTAAAAGTTACAATATCCAATGATATGCTTATTCGCAAAAATTGTGTGAATTCGTTGTAATAAGAAGTGACGTAAAGTATTTGATGATCTGAATCAAATATCAAGCCATATAATCACATATTATAGGTCGGTAGTTAATACTAATATAGGTATGCCTAATTTTTCCCAGACATTTTAAGCAAATAGCATAAGCACTAATTTATCCTTAGAAGCTAGGTAGGTACATCACTTTTTAAGTATTTTAATTAATATATATTTTAATTATATATAAATACCTAATTAATTATTATTAAAAATGGTTATCAGATGCAAATCGCCTGAGACGTATTTTTGGCCATAGCTCCGAGGATTTTGGGAGGATCGAGATTGGAATAGTACCATGAGTTGAGAAATCTATCGAGACACGTGTGAACGTTTGAATTTTGAAAATCGGCTGGTAACTTTTTTTGGAATTTCGAAAAATGTAAAAAAGACGGGTTTTGGGGGGTGTTATCAGATGCAAATTAATTAATGATGTTTACTAAATTGTAAATATTTCGGAAAAAAAACCGACTTAAGAAAAAATTAAAAAAGGGGTCCTAGGGTGTTAGTTTAGCTACAAAACGGCGAAAAAAATTTTGAAAATCGGTTAATAATGGTCCCTTTAGATTTGGAATTGTAGAAAAACGGGTATTTCCGTATATAAAAAGTGATGTAGCTTCTATGATTATTGACCGATCTTCATGGTAATGGTGTTAAAAGATGAGGATGCAGGCGAGAAGTGCTTTCGAGTTGGAATTTTGAAAATCAGTTAAGTAATAAATTTTTGAAAAATTCTGAAGAAGAGATTTTTTTATTTTAGGTGAACATATCTCCTAACAGATGGTATTTTTTAATGACAAAAAATCAGCATATATATATGACGGAGAAAAATGTACCGATAGTTGCCCCTAAATCGTCAATTTTGTGTGAAGAGGTGTCGGAAAATCTTAAGAATAGTCTAGGCAGCGGGGCGGTTCGTTGTATGGAGACCCCCGCTGTATTATAACCATTGACATAAATGTATATTACCTATATTATTTTACCTTAAGCTCGCTGACTCGCCCTTAATGACATCTAATTTCTATCTTTCTATACATGGATGAAATTGAAGCACTTAAATTATTATTTGGTATGTACCTATTCGGTAAGTTTTTGTCAGATTTTTCTAGGAAACTACCAAAACCTAATAAACTTAGGTAGGTACAGAATGGAACTTTGATACTGCTACAACAAAACTACTCATTGAATCAATATATTGAAAAGAAACCTATAGCAATGTCTACATATTATTATATGACAAGGAGACAAGCAGAAAAATACTACCGGTCCATAAACTGATGATAATAAATTATCTATCCTTGCAATTGTATTTCAAGTAAGGGATAATGATCTACTTCCGAGTCCCGATAATATATAACTGTTTTAAATAGATACATAAGTAACTAAGTAGTTAGATCGTTTAGTCTAAGAATAAAGTCGCCTCACTGAACTTTCGCATGTTTCGCTACTTACTTAGTTGACCAAAGATCCTAGACTAAGAGATAACTGCAATTTTGGTAACCATCGCCAGAAAGGCTGATTCAGTGTTAGGTGGATGTAGAGCTCTCCCCTGATCACAAAAGTTGCAGTCTGCCTGCATTTGGATGGCCCTTTCGCTAAATATGGCCGTTCAAAGACGGTTTATTGTTACCAAAAATGAACGATAATTAGAAAAGCTGATTCTTGTACAGTATTAAAGTATGCGCAGTACCTATGTAAACAGCGTAAAAACTGACGCATGAGGATGGGACTCTTTCTAGATATCAGCTTTCAAAGACGTTATAAGCTATACTTACTATGCGTTCCTGTAAAAAAATATTAGCAATTAGTTATTATGTCGTCCCGTTGATTGCTGTTAAACATTTTTAATAGCGATCAACGATGACAAAATTATTGCTGATATTTTTTTACAGGAACGCATAGTAAGTATAGTTTATAACGTCTTTGAAAGCTGATATCTAGAAAAAGTCCCATCCTCATGCGTCAGTTTTTACGCTGTTTACATAGGTACTGCGCATACTTTAATACTGTACAAGAATCAGCTTTTCTAATTATTATCGTTCATTTTTGGTAACAATAAACCGTCTTTGAACGGCCATATTTAGCGAAAGGGCCATCCAAATGCAGGCAGACTGCAACTTTTGTGATCAGTGGAGAGCTCTACATCCACCTAACACTGAATCAGCTTTTCTGTCGATGGTTACCAAAAGTGCAGTTATCTCCTATAATATCCGTAGAATTCAGGTTTTAAGTACTAAACATTGCATTTGAGTACAGAACACTGGAATTGGAGATGCCATTGGATTAGAGATTTTAAGATTAGACGACCTCTAAATAGTATGAAAGAGAGCATAAATCTAGCAAACTCATCTGTAACGACATGTCTAGGTAGGTACTAGGTAGGTACCTAATATTTGCGAATTGCGGAAAATACCTACTCGGAAAATTTAAGAGTTACCCGTCGGCTCGCTCGTATCCGAGTTTCGCTTCCTTGTTGGTTATTTTGAAACTAAATAAATGGATAATATACCTATTTTAATAGTTGCACGGGACTCGGGAATATACAGCGTTGGCACACGTTCAAGGTTGCCAAAGATGAAAATCTGCGTCTCTGTTTGGCCAAGACATGAAAACAGTGCGTTGAACGGACGCGGTTCAACGTCAGACTTTTCCGCCTGACGCCAATAAATAACGTGCTCATATCTCGTGATAAAGGGCGCACGCATTCAAACAAAGGAAAAGCGCATGTTTTCATGCAAAGGACAATGCTAATAATTAATTTTAGCGACCTTTCACCAATGGGTAGTAATTACTTACTTTATACTACAAGGTTTTTCACTAATGGAAATTTCCTGGCATTCATTCTGATTTTTCAGAACTTTATTTCCTGATATCGATTCGGTAAAAGAAAAGACAGGGAAACGCTTTTGGAAGAAAGAAATAGAAGAAAGGTAATAATAATAATAATAATGTCCTCCCGACCGAATTTCGGCCACGGCGGCCTATCTCCAGAGAGATTAGCCATCTGCGCGGGAGATATTATAGTGCACAAGTGTGTGCGCAAGCACAGGTGCACTCTCTGTTCCTTTACTCTCATAGCCCGATGGGACGGAGAATCCGACACGACCGGAGAGAGATCAGGCGCAGGACCGACGGCTTAACGTGCTCTCCGAGGCACGGGGGTGAAACACCGCCAACTTCCTAACTCCGGGCTAGTACTGAGAATTTCTTGTCAGAAAAACCCAGTACTTGTTGTGACCCGACCCGGGACTCGAACCCGGGGCCTCGTCGGCCGCAGTCGAACATGCTAACCACTAGACCAACGAGGCAGTCAATCAAGAAGGTACGTAAGTACTAAGTACCTAAGTATGGAAATTTATCTTAGCGTGTTTTCTTCAGGAAAAGAATCTCCTATTGACCTAGGGAGATATTAAGTTTACCAATTATATTATCATCGTTCTGGTTGTAAATTACATACATTTTAAAATATCATGATTGGTGGGTTTTTCTGCGATTAATTCATTTCATAATCGTCTCGTGCTAATAAGCATTGCGGTTATTGATGCCGATTAATAAATCAAGGTCTTATTGTGTCTTATACATATGCCATGCATTAACGAATCGAGTTTTGATTCTGTTGAGTACCTTTATGACACTTTATAAAAATGTAGAGCAGAAGATTTAAACAGTTTAACATAACAGGAAGAGAATAAAATAATTTACCTATTTCAAATAAGTAGTGGCAGAATGAACAGCAATCATTTTACAATTTAAAACCGAAAGTTACTTAAATTATTGCAATACGAATTCTGCAATAAAGATAAGTACCTAAGTAGCTATCCACATGATGGCACACGGCTAATTAGGCTATAATTTGACGACCTCCGTGGTGCAGTGTTGAGCGCCGTTGTTTTAATGTGCGGAGGTCCCGGGTTCGATCCCCGGCAGGGTCAATTTGGGAATTATTTATAATTTCTAAATTTTCCCTGGTCTGGCCTGGTGGGAGGTTTCGGCCGTGGCGAGTTACCACCCTACCGGCAAAGACGTACCGCCAAGCGATTTAACGTTCCGGTACGATGCCGTGTAGAAACCGAATGGGGGTATGGGTATAATATAGCTGCCATGCCCCTAACAGGTTAGCCCGCTACCATCTTAGACTGCATCATCACTTACCATCAGGTGAGATCGCAGTCAAGGGCTAACTAATAGTGGATTTTAAAAAAAAGGCTGGAAAATCATTGGACCATCCTGCCCATCCTTTGAACTCATTAACACAATCGTAGGTTAAGTACATACGATAATTGACGGCGATAGGGTAGTTACAACAAAGTCAAACTACAAAGGCGATCTGATATTTTTTTTACGATCAACAATATTGATTGTACCAAAAAATTCCGTCCAGGAAAATAAGACTATAGTTAAAATAGCTGTATGTTATGATACTGTCGGCCCTCGGTGCAGGTATAGGCCTTAAGTTACGCGTTAAAACTAAGAATAGCATAGGACGGCCAATGACCTCGATCTGTGAACTATCGATTGAAAATTTAAAGTTTGAGTTTGGCAAGGAAACTTTCCATAAAATGAAAATGTTACAAAGTAAGTTTCCATTTGGCAACATCATAAAATTATCGAAGCATTTTACTACAAAACCTGTGAAAAAGATTCGCAATAGGTATATACTTTCTAGCTATGTTCCAACAAAATGACGAGAATTCAGTCCATAATACCTAACTACTTAATTTGAACTTTGAACGCGTGAGTCTCCACATTAAACGATTCCTGTCACCGAAGCATTTTCCTGCAGGCTTCCGCGAGAAAAGCGAAAACGGAAAAGCGAACGTGCGTCAACTGCGTAGACGGTGGGAGCGGGACGAATGTACTTTGTTGTTATTGCCCTCTCCCTCGCACGCCATGCTTCTTTGTTTTGGCGATGATATAAAGGCTCGGTGCAAACGCCGCGCTCGAATTTGCAAGTCTTGCCGTTCGCCCAGGCGCTTTTGCGTTTCGGAGCGGTGTGAAAAACAATAATAAAGACTACCTATATTATAACTGTGCCTTATTGGATTGAATCTCGTCGGACTATCGTGAAACTTAGCTAGTGTTTTCTGGACTTGGGAGTGCAGTGTTCAATTTTCAAGTGCAGTGATGAGGCCCCCTACGGACTATGACGGTACCAGATTACCTGCTGAGGCGGAAGAAGGAGATCCACGGGCACCAGCGATGATGATTTGTGCGAGGCTGGCCGGACGGGCCATCATCAGGGTCGTTAGCAGATGCGAGGATGCGCAGGAAAATAGTCAATTAGGTCAGTAGAGAAGTTTTTAAAACCAACGCTTTTTTAGGTTTCTAAAATTCTAACTCCTTACCACGTAAACAACTCGTAGGTAACTACTTTACTACACAGCTATAGGAAGTAGGTAGGTAGGTACTATTCAGTTCAAATATTCAAAAACTTTAACAAAATCGACAAACCGCATCAAAATCGTTGCAGCCATTTCTGAGCGGTGTAAATAATGCCGCGAACAGTAGCATGTGGTAGCAACGTTAAAGTAGATCGGTATAGAGTCAATCATCATAAGGTAGGATTCCTTACGAAGTTTTCCTTCTCCGTTAAGTTAAGAGTTTAGACTAATTGTAGAGTTTAGTAGAGTTTTACTCATGTAAACTCGGCAGTTGTCCTGTTTTTTTTTAGAATTTACAGTTTAATACTGTTTTCATTCCATGTAACTAAGTAAGTAGGTATTAAAGGTATGTAAGAACAATGAACAATCTCAATTCTTAATTAAAATAAGGATCTCGCCTAATTCTTCGCACTCACCTGCTTCTGCGATTACCTACTTACATAAATGCTAAATTGTTTACATCGTTATCTTATCAGTCCAACTGCGTTGTTTACATCGAGCTGGTTATAGGTACCTAGATACTAGGTATATTTAATAGGTATACGTACTACTTACGTGTTCTTGATTCAATACAAAGTGTCTTAAACTAGAGCGAAATTAATCATTATTTCGAGATGTGTTTATCACACAAGCAAATCTGGCACATATGCAAAAATTAGAACACTATTAAGTAAGTAGTTTTCCACAAGTGTTCCAGATTTTTAGACAGACTAGACGATGCCCGCAACAATAACTGCGCAGATTTGGATTTTCATAAAAACCCGTGGAAACTAAGGTATGTTGGGGTAAGAACGGACGGATTTCAGACCAATTGAAAAGGTTTTGTAAAAACTTAATTTTCTCGATATTTATTGAAGATAAATTACTAAAATATGGTGCATGTGATTAATTTTTAAACGTAGCTTAGGTTTCAATTTTGTTTATTTTTCTAAACTCAACAGTTTCTGCTTTATACGCATGTAAAGACAAGACATACTTTTTTTTTTCTATGGTTAAAAAAATGTCCTTCGGGGGCAAGATCGGACGTACTTTCAAACCCGCTTCTATGGCTTTGAGAACAAGGTGTATAAGAATAATAAATCCGATCTTAAACGCACTGCAATATATAAAAAAATTACGTTTATGTAATTAAAAACATGAATGTTCCAATCGTTTTTTTTTTTTTTTACTTAAAGCCATCCGATCTTACCCCCAGTGATATTTTTTTTACATTTTGTGATTCTCAAACTTTGCTCTCATCATAAGATGAATTATCCAGATCCGCGGGAAAGATCGGATGAATACATTTTTTGCTAGTTATTAATAATAGCTAATTTTAATTTTGAAAAAGGGACAGAAAACGATTTCAATGTTCGAAGCAAAGACATCAAAAATTCTATCTATCCTTTTTTCAAAATTGTAACGTTGATCCCAAGCATGGAAATTGCTTAAAAACAATTTTTATACCCATTATAAATAACATAAATAAAAGTAAAAGACAGAAATATAAAAACATAAATAAATAACATGATAGTAAAATAAATGACAAATAAAAATTAATGCCGTAAATAAAAAAATAAAAACGATACCCAAGATACATATACAGACATTTTTAATGATATTGGTCTCTTTTCTATATCTGTACGCTTCTGAAACACATTTCCATCAAAATCTCCAGATCAAAATAGAATAATCCTTACACTGTATTTTAAGATGAAAAATATGAAAAAATATTCATGTTATAAGAGTTTGACAATCCCTGCCTCATTTTGTACGGGTAAAGACCGGATGGTTTTAATCCGATCTTTACCCGAAAGGGGGAACATCGGATATCTGCTAATAGACATCCTAGGCGTATTCTGATCAGATCTATCTAGCTATTGCTACTTAAAACCTAGTATTAACGCGAAATATTAGCAAAACAATCTGTATTTTCGTCAAAATATGAAACTAAAAGGGAAAGGGAAAGATCGGATAGAAGAAAAAAAGACAAAAATTACCTTGTTTTTTTAAATTCACCATAACACACGTACGGTACGTCGGAGCGACTGGCGCGAACTTAAGTAGACGCATAACAAAATGGCGTTGAACATAATGATGCCAACATTAAAAAATGTGGTCTCATTCGCGAGAAATTTGATGTATACGGTCTTACCCCCTTTCCGATCTTACCCCAACATACCTTATGATTATCCGGGATTATTCGCATTAATATTAACTTATGTAGGTAGGTACTTATGACTAAAATATTTTTTTAACTTAAGTAAGTACTTAGATATATTTAGTAGGAGTTCTTAAAATCGAACCAGCTACCTCTCGCTTGCAAGACGGACATTCTTACCACTGTGCCATTTGATCGTAAAAATGTTGTGCTTAGGTATAGAATGATAGAATAGGTACGTGGGTAGCAAGGCCAATTAAGAAATTAGTGGATAATTTGTTTTGTCAATGAACTGGTCGTGAACGGCCTTGACCCACTATCTCTATTCTATTTTAATCACAGAATATCCGTTTATACTAGACTAGCTGATGCCCGCAGATTCGTCCGCGTGGATTTTTTTTTTTTTTAAATTCACACGGGAACTTCCTAATTTTCCGTGATAAAAAGTAGCCTATGTCACTCTTCAACTACCTACACCCATGCAAAAAATCACGTCGATCCGTTGCTCTGTCGCAGCGTGATTGAAGAACAAACCAATAAATTAACAAACAAACACACTTTCACATTTATAATATTATCTATGATTATCCGAAGCACACTACACCTGTGATCATATAGAATATTATCATATTTCATATCTACTCTTCTCTCTGCGTCGTATTCCTAATTACTGAGGGTCGTGACTCGTGAGTCGTGACCCCTTTCCATTAATCAAATAATGTTAGGAGTTTTTGTGGGATCATAATGCTGTGGGTTCCCAGTTCTCACGTCCTTCCGCATACGACTCGACTAAGAGTAGGTACTTACTACTTACTACTTAACGTACGTAGGTATTTAAACTCTTAGGTTTTTGTAACGATTTTTAATTATCAGATGTTAGTGATAATAACCGGGACCGACGGCTTTACGTGCTCCCGAGGCACGGAGGAAACGAAAAGGCCAAATTTGAACCTCACTTTTATAGCATACTTATATATTTATAGCACAATCGTTGCTTGGTAAGCGGTTCACGTTCCGGACTCTATATTGAAAAAAAAACAAACATACGCGCCGAATTGAGAACCTCCTCCTTTTTTGGAAGTCGGTAAAAGGCTATAAATAAGCATATTATTTTCGTTTTTCAAAGTTTTTATTTTGCGGAATTATATTAACGTAGGTAAAAGTACCTATATAAAAACCATCACAGCCCGAGTTCAAAATCTCACGAGTTGGGCAATTCGCTTAAGTTCGAACCGACCATAAAAAGACAAATTATAACTACTTTCTTATAGTGTGCCACGTGCCTATATCTAATATCTACATAGGTACCTACCTAGTACCTACCTAGCCTTGTTTTCTCACTAAAATTGTGAAAATGTGGCAATAATAAATCTTATTGCTGTTGTAAATACAATTTCTTGAATTTATTACCGAGTGATGTAAACGTGAAGCATATAAATGTCTACATACAAAATGTTGCAACAATGAGGCAGGAGTGTATTATAGTGATGCAAAATCATTCTGAATCCGCCATCAATTACGTACATAAGTAATGCTGACCGCACATTAGTTACGGCACGCATATAAAGAAACAGTGCATTCTGTGCGCCTGAGCCGATCGGATTCTCGTGTAACGCGCATTTTTACATATTTTTCATATTTATTTTGCATTTTTCGCATAGGCAAACCGCCTTCGTGAAATAAAACTATACCTACTTACTGAAAAATAGTGTTCCGCCTCTGCGTGCAGTTCGTCGTCGCGATGTGCGGACAGCTTTTTAAAATGCTTTAAGTTCCAGCGTCACTTTTAAATACTATCTATTCTGTGGTTCCGTATCATAATTTTAATAACTTTTATAAGTACAAATCATCTTTGATTATATTAAAATCTAATAATCCACTCTTATGAAAAGAAGAAGACGTGTATGAGAAGAATACGAGTAGGTAGATACTAGATAAGTACTAGGTAGGTATGGCCTTCAGCCGAATATGGTTTAAAAAGTTATAAAAATCTTTATTTCAGGGAGGCTCTCATAGAAGCAAATGGAAGTAAAATATTTTTATAGCGTTACTTATTAGGGTTGTGGTACCTATATAATATATCATTTTAAAGATAATTAGGAATAGAGTCCAAAAATATTTTTTTTTTTAATTTTTTCCCCTAAAATTAACGAAAGCTTAAAGCTTTCAAAGTGGCGATTTTCTAACGTCCAAAGTTGACCTCAGAACTCTCAATTTTCTGAAAGGCTGAGCCTGAAGCTTGATCAATTATTTGAATTATATCATGTAGGTACTTGAACAACAAATAGTTACTAAAATTAGATAAATATTATAAGGAAGCGAAATTATTTAATTTTTAATGTGCTTCAGTATTTTTAACAGAACTTCACAATGATTATTATTAACAACAAAAAAAAGAAAAAGGACAGGTACAAAAGGCGGCCTTATCGCTAAATAGCGATTTCTTCCAGGCAACCTTAAGATTAGGAAAACGCTAGGAAAATAGAAAGCAGGTGGCTCAAAATTATGCTACATAACAATACATAAACACCTAAATACACACAAATACAATACTACATAATATAATACATAAATATATTATACTCAAACTAAAATATATATATATCTAAATAAATACTAAAATGTGCAAATACATAATAGGTATATACTTACGCATACATACGATAGAATTATATAAAATAAAATAAAGTCGTCTTCAAAGGAAATAATTATGTCTTTAGAGCATTTTTGAATGTGGCCAGTGATTTTGACTGTCTAATACTCAGAGGAAGTGCATTCCACAGTTCAATTGCCTGTACAGTAAAAGAAATTCTGTAAAATTTTGTTTTGTGTGTAAGCATTTTCAAGGTAAGTGTTCGACAAGACCATAATATGTCTGATTGCACCCCAAGAAATTGAAACTTCTCCTTAAGATAAGAAGGAGTTTTTAGGTGAAATAAAACACAGTACAGAAGAGAAAGAACATGCATATCCCGGCGACGGCGAATAGGGAGCCACTTGAGCTTTTGACGAAATTCGGAAACATGGTCATATTTGCACAAACCGAATATGAACCGAATAGCAATATTTTGAAGTAAGCTTATTAAGTTGGTCCTGGGTCAAGTTAAGAAAGCTTGCATCCGCATAATCGAGAATAGAGAGAAGGAGAGATTGTGCCAACATAATCTTGGTAGGAATTGGCAAAAGGTTGCGTAATCGACGTAACGAGCTCTTATCAGCAAACGTTTTCCTGCTCATTTCCTTAACCTGCACAGACCAGGACAGTTCCGAATCCAAATGTATACCAAGATCTTTAACGGAGGCGCAGTATGGTATAGAAACGCCATCAAATATAATCGGAGAAATGCTTTGCCAGTCAACTCTAGAAATAAACCCAGGACTGCCAATAATAATTGTCTGAGATTTAGCAGGATTTCATCAAGAAGTTCATATTGTCTGCTCCACTCAAATTTTTTTCAAGAAGTTCATATTGTCTGCTCCACTCAAAAATTGCAGCTAGGTCGTTATTAATGGTCGTTATTAATGATGTCAATTTAGATGGTGCTCTGTAAAAGTTTATGGATACTGCGAGGTCTCAGTTCGGGGCGAACCACTAGTCTTAAAAGACGTTAGAAATTGTACGCGGGCGACCGCTAGTAGAAATAAAACTAGATCAATATGATGATTCAACATTGATATTGTTATCAAATGATGAATCAGTAGGTAACTTAAGTAGGTACCACAGGTGGTAGGTCCATGTAACCAGTGAACGACAATAAATCGCTCAGCTAAGTATACCTATCTATTTAACATGCAATGCATCGAATGATCTATGTAAGATAACAGATTAACAATAGAAATATAGGTAGTTACCTATAGGTACCTTACATACTAATATCACAGAATAGGTAATCTAATATTGAATACCTGCTCACTCTGAGGAGCCCTATCTATCTATATCTATACTTATAACTAGTGGTTCGCCCCGAACTGAGACCTCGCGGTATCACAGAGCGCCATCTATTGACACCATTGTGAAGTTCTGTTAAAAATATCATCATCATTAAAAATTAAATAATTTCGTTTCCTTATAATATTTATCTAATTTTGGTATTTGTTGTTCAAGTACAGGATATAATTCAAATAATTGATCAAGTTTGAGGCTTGAGAGTTCAGAAAATTGAGAGTTCTGAGGTCAACTTTGGACGTTAGAAAATCGCCACTTTGAAAGCCCCCCATTTCGTCAATTTTAGGGGGAAAATTTAAAAAAAAATATTTTTGGACTCTATTCCTAATTATCTTTAAAATGATATACCGCAACCCTATGTAACGCTATAAAAAATATTTTACTTCGGATTCGCTTCTATGAGAGCCCCCCTGAAATAAAGATTTTTGTAACTTTTTAAGCCATATTCGGCGGGAGGCCATCGGTTTACATATTATATTTAAATTTGAAGTAATTACGTCCAGCAATTCAGAAGTTATAAGGCTCTGACAGACGGACGGACAAGTGCCAATTCACCCAAGTAGACTCAGAGACCTTCGCTTCGCTCGGTCAATAAAACTGTAACAGGTCCAATTCTGTACATTGAAGATGTTTTGAAAATTTTTTTTGGAGGGCACTCATTATTCGATACTGAAGCCAAATCTGTAATTTTTTTCATTTTTGTCTGTCTGTCTGTCTGTCTGTCTGTATCTTGGCCGCGCATCACGCCGAAACTACTGAATGAATTCAAACGAAACTTGGCACGATTTGAGCCCATACTACGAGGTACGACATAGGATACTTTTTATCCCGAAATTCTATCCCCGAAGGGGTGATATAGGGGTTCAAAGTTTGTATGAAAGTCCTTAATTTCTCAAGTTATAGCCATGAAACTTGATATATGAGCTGCGGGTTGAAAATGAAAACATATATGTTTCACAGTTTTTCAAAATTACACCCCCGAAGGGGTGAAATAGGGGTTGAGAGTTTGTATGAAAATCCTTAATTTCTCAAGTTATAGCCATGAAACAGCATTTGGGCTTTCGTTAAAATATGAAGAAGTACTGGTTTCACCATTATACGGGGATTATACCGTGGGATAGTAATATAGACTACTTTTTATCCTGGAAAATTAACTGAAAAACTTATTCCACGCGGACGAAGTCGCGGGCATCAGCTATAAAGAATATACATACATACATAGGCTACTTTTTATCCCGGAAAATTAATGAGTTCCCGCGGGAATCGAAAAAACTTAGTCCACGCGGACGAAGTCGCAGGCATCAGCTAGTTACTAATATTTAGCTATAAAGTAGGTATGTTTTAGGCAAGTAGGTACCTACTACCTACCTACTTAGTACTTATCTACTTACTTAAAACTTATTTTTTATTATACAATCATTATAATGTACCTACTTACTTATTTACCTGATAGAAAAACTCGAAAATTTCCTTGAAACTTTGATTAAATATGTACATACTCGTAAGCTAGTTACAATAAAATTATTATAAAAAACTAGCTGATGCCCGCGACTTCGTCCGCGTGATTTTAGTTTTTTTGTATTCCCGCGGGAACTCCTTAATTTTCCGGGATAAAAAGTAGCCTAGGTCCTCAACTATACCCATGCCAAAAATCACGTCGATCCGTTGCTCCGTTGCGGCGTGATTGAAGGACAAACCAACAAACCAATAAACCAACAAACAAACACACTTTCGCATTTATAATATTAGTATGATATCTCTCAAATTGTGCAAGTGGTGCATAGTGCATACCTACTGCATGTTTCACTTGCGTCTTTCTGTGTTGAAACTTGAAACTGGCCGAGGTCGAGAGTCGAGAGTATAGAGTCTAGACTCTAGACTCTAGACTACTGTTATTAATAATCTTCTAGGAATGCCTCTGTTCGTCAGACAGACAAATTTTAATTATTTTAATTCTAATCTTCTATCTATATTTATAAAAATAAATCCCTATTTCCCTTGGTCAAGACATCACGCGTGAACGGCTGGACCAATTTCGCTTGAATTCTTTTTTTGTTGTTTGTTTGGACCCCGGGATGGTTTATATTCACAATTGGACCCGGTAGAGGGCGCTGAAATCGGTTTCGAGGTTCAGGGCAGGACAAAGTCTGCCGGGCTTACTAGTAGGTACTCGTAAATATAAAAACCGGCCAAGTGCGAGTCGGACTCGCGCACCGAGGGTTCCGTACAAACCTGTAGTAAGTTTTACGATTTATGACGTATTAAAAATAAAAATTACGTTTGTTGTATGGGAGCCCCCCTTTAATATTTACTTTATTGATATTTAATTATTTATTTTGAAAGGTAATATACAAGTTAATATTCTGTGAAAATTTGAACCGTCTACCTGTTACCGTTTTTAATATTGAGCAAAAAAATACGAAAAAAACACGTTTATTGTATGGGGGGAAATGATGTCTATATTGGTTAGGAATATTTGGTTAGGTTTAATATATAACTAGCCATACCCCAAGCCATAACAAGGTTAGCCCGCTACTTACTCTTAGACTGCATCACCACTTACCACCAAGTAAGATTTCGGTCAAGAGCTTAGAATAAAATAAATTGGATACCTAACTATATAATATATCCAAAATATTCTCCGGCCCATGCTAGCCAAGCGGGGAGAGACGATTGACGAGACTTTTCTATCTTAATTCCGACATAAAAATACCTAACTGACGACACGAGCATCATCAAGTTCTCAATAAAAAGCTCATTTGGCAGCTCTTGTAGAGTGTCCCTGCTATTGTATCTACCTACTTAGTACCTACGTCTACGCGATTCGGAGAAGCGTATATAGACTATCAAATAAATATTATAAATGCGAAAGTTTGGATGTATGGATGTATGTTTGTTACTCAATCACGCTCCAACGGATGAACGGATCTGGATGAAATTTGGCACAGAGATAGATTATAGTCTGGAATAGCACATATGACATAGGCTACTTTTTCGGGCATCAGCTAGTAGTAGGTATATACTTACTATACTAGCTGATGCCTGCGACTACGTCCGCGTGGATTGAGGTTATTTGGTTCCCGCGGGAACTCCTTAGTTTTCCGGGATAAAATGTAGCCTGTGTGTTATTCGAGACTATAATCTATCTCTGTGCCAAATTTCATCCAGATCCGTTCAGCCGTCGTGGCGTGATTGAGTAACAAACATCCATCCATACATCCATACATCCATCCAAACTTTCGCATTTATAATATTTACTGGATACTGGATTATGTTATTTGATATTTGATTGATTGATAGACCACCTAGTACCTACTACTTCTGCTCATACTTGATTTCGCTAGCGTGTGCCTATTCGAATTTAATCCTCGACTTCGATTCATCCTAATATGTGAGTTTGAAAGAGATCTAGCAATTTATATTGTTCATTAGATTAGGGGAACACCTAGACATACCAAGTCTCGGAAATATAGTAGGTAATTATGCTTTGTTTACCTACTAAGTAAGGTTTTTACGAAATGACACACTCGGATGTAGCTATATTACTATATATATATGGTATGTTGATTGTCACGCACTGCTGCATTCATTAAGTGGAACACGTGGAATCTAAGTCAGTAAGTAGGCTTTTTTTAGATTTTCCTCATTCCACATTACTTACATCCATATCGACTCCCGGAAGACGGTGGAGCACAATGAATGTGCTAACACGCGGAAGGACCGACCGCGCAGTCACATGTGCTACATAAAATTATACGAGTTCGAATACGTCTACTTTATGCCCGTCGTGCATATTCTATTCTGTATCTTACTTCCGCACACAGAGTCCTAATCTTATCATAATATGGAACTCCTTAGTATATAATATTTTGTATTGAAATCTATACCTACAAGGAGTTTTTTAGGTACCTACATAATGATCAAGCGTTCTCTGAGTGCGGTAGTGGAATAATATAGATGAACGTTTAGTTAGACTAATTATGTACCTACCTACTCTAACTACTTTTTATTGGAAAAATCCCAATTCACGCGTCTGAAGTCACGGTCAACAATATTTTACACAGTCAGGACCAAGCCAAGACCAATAGAAACAAATAATAATTTTGAGAGGAACCCTAAAATAATATCACAATGAAACACGTTATTAGGCAGTACTTAGTAGGTACCTCAAAAAGGGCGCTTATGCCCGGGATACACGAGGCTAGTTTTTCAAGCTAGGATAGCAAGCTAGTGTCAGTAAGCTAGCAAGCTAGTACTTCTGGCTTCGTGTAGACAAAACTAGCTTCATTTCTGAGCTAGTAAGCTAGTAAGCTAGTTTACAAGCCAGGATAGTTTTTAATAGGATGGAGTTCTATTTTTTAGGATAGTAGCGCCCCCCACCACTGATTTTACTATCCTGGCTTGTGTACTAGCTTCATGTGGCCGGCGAAGCTAGTTTTCAGTTGGCTAGTAAGCAGGAACCACGCGTTTTGTTTATTTTTTGGCGTTAGAAGACTCAACAGAATATCAAACAAATCAGGCTCATTCGCAAAATACTCTTATATTCGTCTAAATCTTCATTGCGAAATTCTTCCAATAGTAAAGCAGATGATCCACGTTCATCTCTTCTTAAAATCCACGGTCTTTTCCACACCCGTTTTTGTAACTCTTCTTCTAGTTCGTCTATAGTGCGAATTGGCACAGTTTTCGAAGTAACTCCTTCAGTCGAATAGTGTTTTTTTTCGCATGCAGCTCATTTTGGACGTGTGGTCACCTCAGTCACTGCAATAGTATAGCTTAAAATAATCCTAGCCTCATGTCAACAGAACTAGCATGTTCCAAGCCAGGTCAGCAAGCCAGGACAGTACTAGCTTGCTATCCTAGCTTGAAAAACTAGCCTCGTGTATCCCGGGCATTAGGTTGAATTTAGAACGCCGTGCATGGGAGTTTCTTTTCATTTTCTCGAAAAACGTTCAGAAACTCCGTCACATCAAGCAATAATATTTTATTATGCTTAAAAATATTATTTTAAAAAGTAAGTATTTAATTTTATTATTACATTAATTCAAACAAAAATTACGTTATTTATTTACTTTCAACATTTCGAACGTTCCTTCTCCCTGCCATAGAAATAGTATGTATATTCTTTGCTCCCTGCGTAAAAAAAACATTAAAATATTGTCAGGCACCACAGAGTTATAAAATTATTATTATGTCTGTGTCAGGCACAGACATTTTCTCGTGAAACGTTCAGAAACTTCATCACGTCCTAAGCAATATTTTAGATTTAAAAAATAATATTTTAAAAAAGTATTTCATTTTAATGGAGTACTGGCTGTGTTCCGAAATACACTGCGAGCACTGTAAGGTGTGACGTCACTTTAGTACACTGCGAAGCCGTTCCTTTATAGTTAGGTATACTGGGTACTGCTTAAAACGGAACGCTGTCAGCACTGAGACAAACACTGAGAGCACCTTACCTCGAAAACGCGAAACGCCAGTGCTCACAGTACAAAGATGGCGTCGACTAATGACGTCATATATTTCCCTAGGATACTGCAGCAGTTTACTGTCAGTTAAAACGGAACGAATTTCTCCACAGTAAAGAGCACTGAACAGTGCTCGCAGCCTATAACGGAACACAGCCACTATTTCATTTAGGCTGTGTTCCGAAATACACTGCGAGCACTGTAAGGTGTGACGTCACTTTAGTACACTGCGAAGCCGTTCCTTTATAGTTAGGTATACTGGGTACTGCTTAAAACGGAACGCTGTCATCACTGAGACAAACACTAATTGAGAGCACGTTACGTTACCTCGAAAACGCCAGTGCTCACAGCACAAAGATGGCGTCGATTAATGACGTCATATATTTCCTTAAGATACTGCAGCAGTTTACTGTCAGTTATAACGGAACGAATTTCTCCACAGTAAAGAGCACTGAACAGTGCTCGCAGTCTATAACGGAACACAGCCTTAGATTAATGTGTCAAAAACGACGTCATATTTATTTACTTCAAACATATTTAGACAGAACGCAGGGCACGGGGTACGTTCCTAAGTTTAAAGAGTTTATACAGCAGGGTTACTTTCTTCTGCTGCAAAGGTTTCTCTATGTAGTAAGTGAAATAGTTTTTGATTATAAAAATGTGGGTATTCTATTATACAGATTGATGATTTCTGAACGAAATATTGTGGCAACGTCACTGTCATAGCGTCAATGTCACTTTGACATTAACTTTCGACTATTCAATTTGTTTCTATTTTCTTTCGAAGAAATATACCATTTAAAAAATTTAAGAAATCATGTACATACCAAGAATATTATTAAACTGTCTTTTATTTATCCGAATCAGTTGACAGAAAACTTATAACATAATTAATTTATTAGCTAATTCACTGTTAGGCTAACAGTTCGCGCAAACTAACATTGATTTATAAATAGACACCTGGACTCGGCGAAATATTAGAACGGGTGTTTAAAATAGCCAGACGAACAGTCTAAGCAATATTTTAAAGACGTTGGAAGCTAAAACTGGTCCCTTGATAGTAAATAGTGTTTCGTTCTGAAGAATAGTAAATAGTGCATTGGAGACAATGGCATCGGCTGTTACGCGTGTAATATTAAGATGTGAAAACGCTCAGGAAACTCAAGAGTTAGGTAATGTACCTACCTATATATTGTGACCTCATTTTACACAGTACTCTTAGATATTGTACTGAAGAGTATAACTTACAGTAGTATAAAGAACAATGTTTTTTTAACATGATTTTCTCTTAGGGGTAATTTTATAAAGAGAAAGAACATATAAGCTTAAAATTAATTATATACTTTTGTAAAAGACTGACTAAAATCGAAACTTACTGTAAAAAGTGTCAATCTTCCTGTTTTTATTACTGACTATAGTTACTTAAACTTACAATTTTAAAATGTGGGCACACTGCATTTACTTCATTAACTATACAATTTATAAAATACTAGCTGTTACCTGTGACTTTGTCCATGTTTTTTAATATCCTAATAATAATTATCCTCTCTATCAACAACTGAACTTTGTGAGACAACCTTGTTTATAAAAAATTATCTTGTTTCAGATCTGTCAGAGTGTCAATTAATGCAAGTTCCTGATGCAGTGTACCACCTCATGCGGCACACAGAGCTCAAGAGCTGTGATCTCAGCGGGAATGTGATCACAAAGATTCCACCAAAGTTCACTGTTAAGTTTAGTTTAATCACAGGTAAGACATTCACATCTCCATAAAGTTTTACTTTACTTATGCACTCTTTACAGCGTAGCTAGCTACTTTTGCACCAAATTATGTCAAGATTGGTTTCATCCATTGGAATGCAATTATTGGTAACAGTATTTTTTCCACCAATATTACTTAAGTACTTTCCACACAAACAAAAATAACTACTTACTTGAAGAAAACAAACAAATACTATTAAGCAAAACTACCTAATACTATAGCTGTTACATTCAGCCATTACTTACTGCATTTATCATGGTACATGCCCGCTATTCATGGATGTATGTACTACTTATTTGGCCAAGTGGCTATTACATATTATCTTGTGAAAGAAAACCATAAAAGAAAAACCATAAATCATGAATGAAAGTCTAAGACTCTAATGTTAATTGTATTGACTTTACTTATATATTTTTTGTTCCAGACCTAAATCTGTCAAACAATCAAATGGCGAGGCTGCCAGATGAACTAAGTACACTAGCATGCCTTCAGCGGCTGGACATTTCACACAACACATTTGTGGCGCTCCCTCACATCGCCTGCCAGTGCCCGAGTTTGCACACGCTGCTGGCGCACCACAATCAAATCATTGGTACTTGAATTGTTAATTATTTATTCTGTAAAGGTAATATTACAATACAAACCTAACATTAAATTTTTTATACTGAAGAAAGTTCAAAATAAGCAAAATCATACTACTTAATATTATAAATGCAAAAGTGTGGTTTTTGTTGGTTTGTCCTTCAATCACGCTGCAACGGAGTGACGGATCGTCCTGTTTTTGGGATGGGTATAGTTGAGGACCTAGAGAGTGAACTAGGCTACTTTTTATCCCGGAAAACTAAAGAGTTCCTGCGGCAATCAAGCCAACTTATTAATTTTGCCTTATTATCTCTTCTGTGCCCTGATAATCCTTCTGATTATTATCACTAACATCTCATAGTAATAGTTAAACCTAAAAGCCAAATTTTTAAGGAGAATCAAATTAAAATAATCTGGGCCACATCTGCAAGCCCTTATCATCCCAAAACCTCCTAAATATTATGTGATTTAGGGAAATGGGTCCCAAAACAAAGATTAAGGATTTTGACAAACAGAGTGAGAGAATGTAACATTTGTTTTTTATTTTTATTCCAGAAGTGGATGTGGACAGATTAGCAAGATCTCGAGCACTTGAATATGTAGATTTAAGTGACAACCCTATTCCTCCACGAACCCATGAAGAATTAAAACAGATAACGCGACCTTCAATATCTGTTTCTGAAAGAGAAAAAGAAGATTGGGAAGAAGATCTCTTAATATAGAAGATATTGACTATCTGGACTGTGTACAAGACTTACATTCAAGATACTTTAGATATAGATGTAGGAACTGGTGCAAAATGACCCTTACAGAAAGGGTAAAAATTACTGGTCCTAACTCAACTGTGATTTAGCCTTGTGCAAAGAAGTGCTTAATAAATAAGCTTATTAAAACATAGTGTTTAGAGACTTGGGAGATATTCGTATAGGAATGAATTTTTTACTTTTACAAAGATATATTTCGGCTTCCTACTGAGTAATTTAATGGCAATAAAGATTGATCTTAACTCTAAAGCATTAATCAGGGTTGCCAGTTTAATATTTTAACTTCTTATCAATTCTGTTTGTAGATATTCACTTTTAGGCTTTTAAGCCTTAGAGTTACTTATAATCTTAAATAATTATTTTCAGAAATTTGTCACTTACTAGGTTTTGGCATAGGATAGCCGAATTGATGCTAAGGTACACTAGGAGCTCAAATGTGTTGATAGTACTTAATTATTATAATAAGAGAAATGCTATGAACAATATTCGTATTTTTATATAATTTCTATACATTGTGATTGATTTTAACGCAACATTGATATCAAAGGTGAATGAGCTTTAGTACGCTTTGAACTATCAATCGAACTCGATCGATCGAATCGATTTCGTCAAACGAATCTAGTCAGGCGGACAAATCTTCCGTCTTTAAAAATTTTACTTGTTTGCAAACTAAAATAACACCACTAATAATTGTGGATGCTTCGCCGTTTTGTACTCGCCGAATTCGATTACGTCATCAGACTTCGTTTGGGATTAGCCGGGTCCAGACCGACCGAGCGTGGTCCGAGCACGCCTCTCGAGCCAATTTGAACATTTTTCGACCCCGAGCTATGTGGTCGGTAAGGGTATTATGCTCAAAGGCTTTTTAAAGGGTCGATGTGGACGGTTCATACCGTGATTCTCCATCTATTTTACAACGCAAATTGGCTCGCAAGGATCGCCTCATAACTTCTTCAGATTGTCTCGGCGGTTATCGAACCGTGCTCGACAGTGCTGGTTCAGCTGTCTGGACCCGGCTATTTGCATTCGGAGTTTGGCGCATACAAATGCGCGTTCACCTTTGAAGATCAACTTTCTATTTTTAAGATTAACTTTACGTTGATCTGTTTCATTTTATTGAATACTAGTCTATAATGATAATAATTAGGTTAAAGGAGCTTTTAAAATATTCTAACCCAGTAAAGTTGTGATTGTAAAATGTGGGCAATTATTTTCAAATATATTATTTTATCCTAAGTAATGTTGCAAAGTTTGAAATAAATTTATTATGATAATATTAATTTTATTGTGATTATAGTAATTTTGGTGGTGCTCAGATCTATTTCCAATTAAATAGATATTATATTTTTTTTATATTACAATATTAACTAAGTATTTAAAAAATTTAATTCGATTCTTTTTTTTTGTCACATAGGTAAATATTTTATAGAACAGTAACATGTTAAATGTCAGAATCAGTATACCTATAATTTCCATGTTATTAATATCTACGTGTAACGTGAGTATGTACGTAGATACTTATTACATCCAAGAGAATTGCTGTATGTAAAATGGGTTGTATATTGTGAAACAAAATCAAAGCCCTAAATTATGTTTGTTGTAAGTAATGGATAAACGCCAGTACTTACTCATATTTTAATAAAGCCATTTATTGCTTATCAATGACTTTTATTCAGGTACATAACTTGGTGATTGCGATAAAATAATTATTAATTATAATATGTAGGTATCTAGGTTCAATTACTATGCTAAGCTATGCTTGAAAATAATTTTCAACATTCTATAGTAACCTAAATGATGGAAATGCAGGAAATGAAACCTTCTCTACTAGATCTATTTACTAAATAAAAATAATCCATACTTATATAAAATGTTTGTCTGAACGACAGATCATCTGTCCAAATTGAGTAGTATCTACCTACCTACGTACAGTTCGCGCGAGTTGAATGCAGAGTAAATGTATGTGTCACCATACATTTGCTCTGCATTCAACTCGTGCGCGAACTATACCTAATATCTAGTTCGAATGCGCATGTCTAAAATTACCAACTCTCCGAGTTACAATTTGATCAAAATTGGTCTACTTAAGCATGGAAATAAAAAAAGTTTCTTATCTACTTACATAAGTAAATACTCATTAGGTAAGTTAAGCTTTAGAAAGAGTTGAGTTGGTTGATGTCAACTGACAACTTTTGTAATGCAAAATTGTCAACGCATACCTAATGCCACATTTTCATGAAATAATAATTTAAAGACAGTACATAATACGTCTTTATAGATTAGCAATTTAAGCTACCTATTGAATCCGCGTTCGACTTCGTTCATCCATCTAGGTTCATCAATGGCAGGCGGCGTCGAAGATGACCCGAATTTAAAAGGCTTAAGCCGGTATTTCAATAGCGAAACGAATAGAGGACGAGCTAATGTAAGTATACTTACCTACCTATTCGTAATTCGTATGGTACCTATTCGTATATTATCTATGTATTACCTACTATTAGGTAACTAAGTACTAGGTCCATGATTTAACTAAGTAGGTACCTTGTTGGTATAGTGGCTAGTTGAATGTTTACTGCGGATAACGAGGTCCCGGGTCGGGCCATAGTAATTGGTGGGCGTTATTGGGTTTTTCTGGCAAGAAAATCTCAGTAGGTAACAGCCCGGAGTTGGCGGTGATTCACCTCCTGCCTCAGAGAGCACCAGCTAAAAGCCGTTGTGACTCGTGTCGGCCCTTCTCTTGATCTCTCTCCGGTTGTGTTGGATTTTCCGTCCCATCCGGCTATAGAGAGCTTTAATATCTCATACGCAGATGGCATTATCTATATCTATACTTATAATAAAACTGTAACAGGTCCAATTCTGTACATTGAAGATATTTTGAAAAATTTTTTTGGAGGGCACTCATTATTCGATACTGAAGCCAAATCTGTAATTTTTTTCATTTTTGTCTGTCTGTCTGTCTGTCTGTCTGTATCTTGGCCGCGCATCACGCCGAAACTACTGAATGAATTCAAACGAAACTTGGCACGATTTGAGCCCATACTACGAGGTAGGACATAGGATACTTTTTATCCCGAAATTATACCCCCGAAGGGGTGAAATAGGGGTTGAAAGTTTGTATGAAAGTCCTTAATTTCTCAAGTTATAGCCATGAAACTTGATATATGAGCTGCGGGTTGAAAATGAAAACATATGTGTTTCACAGTTTTTCAAAATTCCACCCCCGAAGGGGTGAAATAGGGGTTGAGAGTTCGTATGAAAATCCTTAATTTCTCAAGTTATAGGCATGAAACTTCATATATGAGCTGCGGGTTGAAAATGAAAACATATGTGTTTCACAGTTTTTCAAAATTCCACCCCCAAAGGGGTGAAATAGGGGTTGAGAGTTTGTAAGAAAATCCTTAATTTCTCAAGTTATAGCCATGAAACAGCATTTGGGCTTTCGTTAAAATATGAAGAAGTAGGTACGTGTGTAGAAATAGATAGTTGAAGGGTATGAGAGAAACAGTAGGTCGAATTTTAAGTAGTATATATTAAAGGAAAGAAAGATATTGAACAAGGAACAAGAGAAAAATATGACGACGCGACACTAGCGGAGCGGATAGCGATTGGAAATTGTATATAGTGACGCGGGCTTCGCGTGTGACTGTCGGGCGCGCACTGCTCGTGTCCGAGCGAAAGCGAATATCGCCGCCGGCCGATGCCCCGCTGTGTGGGGGGCGCGCGCGCGGGGTGAAGTAAGACCGGTCCGCCGCGCCGCGCGCCTGCCTGGTGCCTAGCTCGCTCCCACAGTACTCCCCCGCTGAGACCGCTACTGCGGGCGATAAAAATCTGGGAAACGGACGAGCCTTCCTGACCTCGTCCTCTTCTCCGGCGGGACCGGTGCGGTGACGACAGGAGGCTGTGGCGACGGTGTAGCAGGAACCTCTTCCTCTTGGGCCATGAACGCGGGTTTCAGTCTGTCTATGCTCACTGTTACTTCTTTGCCCCGAACCTCAAGCTTGTAGTGCTTTTGATGGCGGCTTACGACTTTATGTGGACCCGTGTACGGCGGCTCCAGCGGTCTTCGTACGCCATCCTGTCGCAGAAATACATGTGTGCAGTCAGCGAGGCTCTGAGGGATGTAGAAGGGACCTTTCCTGTGCCATGATGTAGGTCTAGGTGCGAGGTTGGCCATATGCATTTTCAGTCGAGTTGCCAGGTCAGCGAGGTCTTCCGTCTTGTAGTCTTCAGTAGGTGTTATGAATTGTCCTGGCAGTCGTAGTGGCTCTCCATAAACTAACTCTGCCGGTGACGCCTGGATATCGGTCTTCCACGAACTTCGTATGCCTAGAAGAACCAGTGGGAGAACTTCGGTCCACTGTGACGTAGAATGGCACATGATAGCTGCCTTAAGTTGCCGGTGCAGGCGCTCGACGATACCGTTGGCGGCGGGATGGTAGGCGGTAGTGCGATAGTGTTTCGCACCAACCAATGCAGCGATAGCGCGGAACAGGTGGGACTGGAACTGCGCACCACGGTCCGTTGTGACCTTGAGCGGCGTGCCGAAACGGGATATCCATCCAGCAACGAGGGTGGCAGCACAGGTTTCCGCAGTGATGTCTTTGATGGGGTATGCCTCAGGCCATCGCGTAAACCTATCGATTACGGTGAGACAATACCTGAAATCAGAAGAACTAGGTAAAGGTCCGACGATGTCGAGGTGGATATGGGAAAACCTCGACGAAGGAACAAGGAAACTGGAAAGTGGGGCTGAGGTATGACGAGTTATCTTACTGCCTTGGCATTGTAGGCATTTGCGAGACCACTCTCTACAGTTTCGGCGGATCCCTGGCCATACAAATCTTTGTGTCACCAGTCGCACTGTAGCTGTGTTCCCTGGGTGACTCAGATTGTGCAGCATGTTAAATACCGTCCGCCTGAACTCTGGCGTAATATACGGACGCGGAGGTTGACTGGAAGTGTCGCAGTAAATCTGAATGTCTGTATCTGATATTCTGACCTTTTGCAGCTTGAGAGATGATCCACTCCGTAGTAGGTTTTGTAGCTCTTGGTCAACTTCCTGAGATTGTGCGAGTCCTTCGTAATCAAAATCCTGACTAACTTCCTGGATCCTTGATAATGTGTCAGCAACAACGTTCTCTTTACCAGGTAGGTATCTTATGTCGGTCGTAAATTGACTGATATAGTCGAGATATCTGTATTGTCTTGGTGAGCAGTTTTCTCTTGATGTCCGACAAGCGTGAGTGAGGGGTTTGTGGTCGGTACTTACGAAGAAATTGCGAGCTTCTACCATGAAGCGGAAGTATTTTATTGCTTCATAAATAGGAAGCAACTCTCGATCATATGGACTATAATTTTTTTGGGAGGGACTTAGCTTGCGCGAGAAAAAGGCAAGTGGTTCCCACTGACCGTTCTTCCTTTGCTGAAGCACCGCTCCAATGGCTACATCCGACGCATCTGTGGCTATAGACAATTCGGCTTCTGGGTTAGGATGAGCTAGTAGTGTATAGTTTGCGAGAACCTGCTTACAATCTTCAAACGCCTGAAGCAGCTCCGGCGTCATATGAACTGGCTGTGAACCTTTTACCTTAGGGCCGACTAAGAGAGCGTTTAGAGGTGCTTGTAAGTTAGCTGCGTTGGGTACAAAGCGGCGATAAAAATTTACCATTCCGAGGAACCTTCTCAACTCTTTAATGGTCTTCGGGACGGGGAACTCCATAATAGCATCGACCTTGGACTTCAACGGCTGAGTCCCGGCTGCCGAGACTAGGTATCCTAGAAAGGTTACCTCTGGTTGACCTAAAACACACTTGTTTGTGTTTATGAGGACGCCATACTTTTTTAGTCGCGAAAGTACCTGCCTTAAGTGCTCGCTATGGGCCTCTGCTGAGGAAGAAAAAATAATTATGTCATCAATGTATCCATGTGCGAAGTCCTCGAGGCCATGCAACACCTCGTCGATGAACCTCTGGAACGTTTGAGCTGCATTCCTTAAACCAAACGTCATGAATGGGAATTCATACAACCCAAACGGTGTTGTGATGGCAGTCTTCATAATGTCGTCGGGATGGATCGGAATCTGGTTATAGGCTTTCACTAAATCTATTGTCGAAAAAACAGTACAACCAGATAGTTGATGTGAGAAGTCTTGTATATGCCGCACGGGGTACCTATCGGGAATAGTTCTTGCGTTAAGCGCTCTGTAGTCTCCGCAGGGTCTCCAACCATCATCCTTCTTTCTAACCAAATGCAGCGGCGCGGACCAAGGGCTTTCTGAACGCCGAGCAGTTCCACAAGCCAGCATATCTTCAAATTCCTTGCTTGCGGCCTTCAGTCGAACCGGATCTAATCGTCTGGGCCTACTAGCAACTGGGGGGGCCAGGGGTGGTCCTTATGTGATGCACAGTATTGTACTGAACTGTACGTACCAACCCTGCTGGCCGCGTGACCTCAGGGAATTTGCGGAGGATGTCATGGTACTCGGAGACGCCAGAAACAGTCTTGATTGAAGATACGTCCTCTGGAATCGGCTGTCGCGGAACCTTAACTGATAGTGAAGTAGTAGCATCGATAAGACGCTGATTTCTGCAATCAACCAAAAGATTATAATAGCTTAAGAAATCCACGCCAATTATTGGTTTAGAGACGTCTGCGATTGTAAATTGCCACACGAAATCTCGTCTGAGTCCCAGGTCTAAATGCAGGTGTATTGGACCATAAGTATAAATGATGCTGCCATTTGCTGCTGACAAACTATACTTGGTTTTCGCGCAGGGCGTCTTGATTGCTGACCGGGGAAAAACACATAGGTCGGAACCAGTGTCTACTAAAAATGGTATTTTTGTTCCCCGGTCAGTTATAAACAGACGGCCTGATTTAACTGGGCAGTCGTTGGCCGCTACTTCCGGCTGCCCGCAGAGTTTCCCGCTTTGAACTCGCAAGGTTGACTGCAATTCTTGGCTCGTGCTCCGAAGTTGTAATGGTACCAACAGTACGGTTGGTCGGCTGGTGGCTGCCTGGAACGTGAGTGGCTTCGGCCGCGCCTTCTATCGTTCCGGGACCTGGAACGTGACCGGGAACGCCCCTGCTGATATATAAAAGAAGTAAGCTTAGCAACCTCTTTAGTTAATTGAGCTATTTCTTGCTTAAGCTGATCATTGGATGACGATGATTGTGATAATGACTGTGGTTCACATGAAAATGATGGTGCTGATGATGACGCTGTAGCGACTTGTTGAAAAGGTGAGGATGGAGCTATTTCATGAACGCGGTCAGCTAATTCCGCTAGGTCATCGAGTGCGAGCCGTGGTGTTTGTGAAGCTATTACAGTTTTCAAGCTGTGTGGTAAGCGGCCTGACCATGAGCTAAGCAGGACCTCGTCTGTAACGGACGGTCCAGCCATATTTTTTAAGTGTCGCAAAAACTGTGAGGGCTTACGGTCTCCAATGTCTTCGTGAATAAACAGCTGCCTGAGTTGCTTCTCCCTGGACGCCGTAAGCCGCTTGGTGAGTTCCAGTTTCAATTTTTCGAACTTACCCGTAGGTGGCGGGTCGCGCAATATATCCTTTACCTGCGACACATAGGCGTGGTCCAACTGTGAAATCGCGTAAGAGAACTTTGTCGAATCACTTGTGATATTGGATAAATTGAACTGAAGCTCCAGCTGACGGAACCAAAGGTCTGGATCCTCGGGCCAAAACGGCGGCGTCTTCACTCCGACTCGGAACACGTCACCCGCCATTTCGCCTTCACCGCCTTTCGTAACGGCGTTTCCTTTATCCATCGTCGCGTATTCTCCTAGTAAGGGTCACCAGTGTAGAAATAGATAGTTGAAGGGTATGAGAGAAACAGTAGGTCGAATTTTAAGTAGTATATATTAAAGGAAAGAAAGATATTGAACAAGGAACAAGAGAAAAATATGACGACGCGACACTAGCGGAGCGGATAGCGATTGGAAATTGTATATAGTGACGCGGGCTTCGCGTGTGACTGTCGGGCGCGCACTGCTCGTGAGCAGTGTTTCCACTTTAATGATTTCATTTCCCCGCGCCTCAACTCAAATTTCCCCTTCTCAGGGCTTTTTTCCCCTCAAAAATTTTTCTGCTGTAGTTTTTACTTTTGGCCCTAGTGTAGTAACTAAAAAAAAAAGTTCTTTATCGATTTTCTTCTATAGCCTGCCCACGCCTCTGGTGACACTATACCTACTATGATAATATTATTTACACTAAATGCGTCAACAAAATCATCGACAACATTTGTCGACTTTGCACATCATTACTTTGATGTAAATTTTAAACCCGAAAAATGACAATGATTTGCAACCTACATCATTGTACGAAATCGCGAAAAACACATTCCATCACATAAAACTGTAGATTTAACAGAGCTAGACAAGGAATGGAGGAATCAAAGTCTCCTTGCAGATTGTAACGATTCTATGGTCCATACTGTAGGCTATTGGAAAAAAATGTTTGAAAAAAAATAATGTTGACGGCAGACCCAAATTCCTGCAACTGCCAATTTTGGAAAACTTTTTTATGTCACTGCCCTTTTCCAATGCTGTCGTAGAACAGCTATTTAGTGATCTAAAAAATATCAAAACAGATAAACGCAATAGGCTGGATAATGAAACGGTTGCATCAATCCTGTGTGTAAAATCTGGCTTGAAAAGAACGGGAACAACTTCTGTAGGTACAACTAATGAAAAATCAGCTAGAAATACCACACCTTAAGTTTGTACAGTCCAATGCAACTGCAAGCGAATCTAAAAATAATAGACTGAGCATGAATAAAGTATAATTAATTATTAAACGATTCGTACCTATTTTATTTATAGCCTCACCAGAAATCTATAAAACTTGGGGCTGTATACTCACCTCTTATTCCAAGTCAGTTTACGCAATCAGCACATACATTTTAGCACAGAATAATATTTTAGGCATTAAACAGAATGGAAATAAGGGTATTTATACGCCACCTGCACGTGTTGTCACTGTTTCTTTTATACGGCAACACGCTAGTCCACGGTAGAGTCCGTAAAAAAATAGTTCCGAAATTTACCGCATTATTTAAGCTAGGTTTTACCCATGATTTCCCGCAATTTCCCCTTTTAATGTCTTCCCCTTTTTCTTCCCCTATGCACCCTAATTTCCCCTCAAATGGGGAATTTCCCCTCATTGTGGAAACACTGCTCGTGAGTCGTGAGTCGTGTCCGAGCGAAAGCGAATATCGCCGCCGGCCGATGCCCCGCTGTGTGGGGGGCGCGCGCGCGGGGTGAAGTTAAGACCGGTCCGCCGCGCCGCGCGCCTGCCTGGTGCCTAGCTCGCTCCCACACGTGTTTCAACATTATAGGGGGATTATACCGTGGGATAGTAATATAGGCTACTTACTTTTTATCCTGGAAAATTACCTGAAAAACTTATTCCACGCGGACGAAGTCGCGGGCATCAGCTAGTCATATATATCTCTGTGGAAGCCGCTATGGCCGGGTTGGGACAGGGAGGGAATTATTGAATACTTAAGTATTAGGAATACAACCTTTGTACTGAATTTTCATAGATGTACCTAACTACGTAGCGCAGCGGAGACCAATCCTAAATCTATGTGTAGGTATTTTATATGAATCTAATAGTAGGTATAAGTAATTCAAGTAGGACAACTTGTGCCACTGCTAAGGCAAGAGTTAAAGCATAGGAACTGATGTTAGATTATTAGGTAGGATGCCAGGTCTAACACCAGCAGCAACAGTTGTGCAAAAAATTTTCTTTTTCAGGTTTCAAAAGTAACTCTTGGAAGTGTGGCTTTATATTACGTATACTATAAATTATTCAAGAGCAGAAAGAAGAAGCCGTCAATGGGCAATTGAAACAATATTATATTTCATTTAATATCAATATTATATTATATTATATTTAAATTTTACATTTATTTTACACTTTACTCCAATATCAATTTATTTTTATTTATACTTCGTTTTCGCCTTTTAATTTTTGTGTTTACGCATCATTTTACAAGTAACGGAACGCATTTACATCTGTCAATCGCAGCTGACCATTGTGCTTGACGTTTAAACTTTATCGTTTTCATAGTTTTCTTGGAGGTTAGAGTTACATAATTTCTCTATCAGGTATTTTTACTTACTTGTTTATCCATTTGAAAGCTAAAATAGTTCAATGAAGAAATAGAGGGCCTAACACAAAAAATTGTAAAAATTAATCATTGTTGTTAATTACTTGTCTATATTATTGTAGAATGGCCGGAGCAGACAGTGTTGACGACTCCCAATTGAAAGGGCTTTCCAAATATTTTAACAGCACCACAAATAAAGGCAGAGCGAATGTAAGTATTCTACAAAATAACTTCGCAATGTTTTCTTTCAAATGTGTTGAATATCCAGAATCATTTTGTTAGGTAGGTAATCATATTTTTGGAAACAAATCATTTTTATATTCTCACTCCTCATTCAGATTTTTTTGTGGGAGTGTGCTTAGACTTCAGAAACGCGTATTTTTATAAAGATATTTTACAGTAAGTAATTATCATAGACAAATTACCAATAACCTGTCAAATATTCCTACTATTCAAAAATCCAAATGGTCAAATGTCATATTCAAATGGTCACCATTTGAATAATAGGATTGTAGTCTGAGCTGTGCTGAAGTTTGGTTTAATTTCCCATCCTATCCAAATTATATACTTACACACATTTAGCATGTGGAGACTGCCACTAGTGCCCATAATTATCAGGGATGCTTCATATGCCAAATATAAATTATTTCTTAGTGGTTATTAAAAAGCAGGCTAACCAAATAATGTAAAATCCACACATGCTGTTTTAACTTTGTATAAATTACTTATGTTTTGCTGATTTGATTAATTGGCAATGAGGCCAATTCTGTTTAACACAATCTCTAAACTAAAATGACAGCTTTAAATCTAGTTCTGTCCCTTACCGCAGGGAATATTATGAAAGGGTTAGCAATATTTTAATGTGGTGATTTAAGTTTAGTTTAGAGATTGTGTACAACATAATCAGCCCCAATATCCTAGTAGAAAAATATAAAATAAGGAACTTCGTTTCAATACATAGGTATATACTTATATGATTTTTTTATATTTTCAGTGATAGTAAGGAACATTAAAAAACAAAGTAACCTTATATTTTTTTCTTTTCAGTCAGCGAAGGCCACCTATGCTGTCTTTGGTGTAATAGCATTATACTTTGCACTGAAACCGAAAGCAAAAAAATAGAATTAAAATATTATGTAGCTATGCCTCCATTTTTATTTAAGCTGTTTCTTTAAGAGCAATGTTTAATTACTTAGTGTGAATAAATAAATCATGTGAAAAACTACGATTTTTTTAATTTTTTGTTTCTTCAACATACAGTGGGGCTGATTCTGTTTAACACAATCTCTAAACTAAACTAAAATAGCAGCTTTAAATCTAGTTCTGTCCCTTTCCGTTGGGCGTTGGGAGTATTATGAAAGGGTTAGCAATATTTGTAATGCTCTAATTTTAGTTTAGTTTAGAGATTGTGCACTACAGAATCAGCCCCAGTGTGTACCTACTTGAACAGTTAGACTTTAAAATCTAAGTAATTAATTAGTGACTACTTAGAAATAATAATTATGGGAAAATAAAACATTTTTATTTAATAAATATTGATTTATTTAAAAATATAGGTGTAGACATTTGTAATGTAGCATTTTTTTAAAACAAAAAATATAATACACAGATCCATAGAAAATTTTACATTGGATCACATTGCTTATTAGGCTAATACATATGAAGCATAGTGGAAAAACAGTGTTTCAAAATGGCTCAAAGCAAATTCAAACATCAGAGCAACTAAATATTTAATGCCTTTCTTAATGATCCTCTTTGGTGAAAAATATTCAGATAAAATTTGTAAGAAAACATTAAAATTGGAATCAATATTAATTTTGTTACCTAAGTTTAAAGTTACAGTATTACTATTTTAAAGCGTCATGGAATATTACAATGAATATTGTGAGCCACTAGGTACTGTTATTTAAATATCTTACTGTAGATTTGTTTTGTGCTTTCTAAAACCTCTTACAAAAATGTTATTAATTGCAGCATTAGCACCAAAAATATGTAAATATAAGGTGCCAGGCAGAATTACAATGTAAAAATATGCTTATAGTTATTATCAAGATGAATGTTTAGTATAGGTATAATTATATTCAAACGTTGACTGATTTTGTCGAGACTATCATATTATAGAGAAGCATAATTTAGGTGAGTAATATAATACTGTTAGTTCAAGTAAATAAATAATTAATATAATATCAAGCCCTTTACATAACATTCTGACTAGCATTCATTGCTTGTTCTATATAAAATGCACCTTCTAAATTCCCTTCCTATTTATAAACCAACTATCATCACCACTACCAAAACCTAATCCTAACCAAAATCAGTAGATTCATCCACAGTTCCATTTCCAGTCATTTTATAATTTGACATCATATTTCACAAGTATTTTAAAACCTATAAAAATTGATCCATAATTATATTATATAGTGCTGTAAAGATTTAGTTTAAAATATACAATAAGGGCCAGCGTAGACAGAGTAGAATTGCAATACTTATTTCAGCATACATCTTGTATATGGGTAAGGATGAGAAATGTGCTCAGCTCATCCTTACCCATATACAAGATGTACAGACTGATCTGCACTGACCCTAATAGTTGATAATGGGTTTTAAAATGTATCTCACATACTTCTCTGTGAAAAATGTAGGCTGTTCTAAAATTATACTTTTGTTAAGAAGTTTATTAAAAATAGGTTTATTCTATTAAAAATAATGATTAGGTATAACAAGTTATAACATTAAGCTTAGTGAGATAACGATTAATAACATTTCAACTCTGCACTTGCTATAATTAATATCGTTGTAAAGTTACGAAAATTATCAAAGCATATTATACAAATTACATAAGATCCATTGTTCATAGCGAACCATCAAGCTGCGCCGCTGTGGTAGCTATATGGATGGATTCATTTGGAAACAAGCAAATACTTATGAGTAAATATAAGCTAGTTAGAACGTTCATCAGTGATTTTAATGGATTTATGTGGATACATTACAATGATTATATCTTTATGGAGTAGTTTGGTACCTACTCTGATCATCGATCATTGATTGCATATTATGCAAGCTAGAAAAAATTGATTTCACATACAAACCAAATATTTATTCAGTACAATATTGGAGCTGCTCAATTTTGGAATACTGAGATCACAGATCTGTACATTAGAAATACTTTATTTTATCAACAAGCTCTTTTTAGCATTTTCTTAGCACGATTTTGCACTGTATCGTTTTCCAAATGTACATACAAAAGCCACGAAATTAATGATGTACTAAAACATCAATATCAGTGCTATATTTTTATTTAGGCCTATGTTTAACACATATAAGTAACTACCTACTTATTAATTATTTCAATGATTTGTCGTGAGATAACCATCAATTTAAGCATCACGTAAGCGACGCTCTACAGCAGTTGTGTTGTTATATGGCATTTGGCAGGAAGGACTAAGGAGTTGGCAGATCAGTATAGATCATAGAAATAATAAGCAGTTCTATCTATGAAGTAGATATAATGCACAGCTTTTTCATTTCTGCACAGTTATTTCTGCAGTGACATTCCAAAAGATGTGTGCATGTGCATTTCCTTCAATAAGCCGCAAAGCAGTAGGTACGCCTTATGCAATCGAACACGATGATTTTTGAGTGAACTGCGTCAGACAAAAATGGACCTTAACTTCTTTGATTTAAAGTTATTACTACAGGCGATTATTTAGTACTCGATTTTTTAAAAATTTAATAAGGGCATGGCGTACAGTCGGCGAGCCGTAAGCTAATGGGTTTAGCTTGGCCGCATATCAGAAATTATTTTAATCAGAAAACATTCTATCCCTCACACTAAGCATTCATCAGAAGCATTCGACCGATCCGGCAACATTCTGAGTCTGCAGTGAGTCTGTTTGGTCTAGCGCGCATTTTTAATATATGCGGCCTGCCTTAAACTGAGCGTAGGATGAAAGGGGTTGTCACCACACTCGTCTCGTACTCGTAGGGGCGTCTCATGGAACCAAGGTTGGCTTAAATCTTGATGGGCCGCTTGGTTCCATGAGAGCTGTGGTACCCTCCATGTATGTTTCATTAAGTTGTAGTTTTTTGGCTGAATAAAGGATTATTTATTTACACTATCGGTGTGCACTCACACATGCAGAACAGCTTACGCCTCGCGGACTGTAGAGTGTAGACCCATCTGTAAAAGTCGGCATCTCTGCCATTGCATACGCAGCTAGATTTTGATCTGGTAAGCCCTTGAACTGCAAAGCTAGCAAGCTTGACATCTATATTTGATCCTTAGCTCATTACGTGAACAGGCTTCAAAGCCACGTGGGTGCCCTGGTTAGGGAATAAAGCACCGGCGGTGGTATCGACGTGGGCACAGGCGTGCCGTCACCTTCCGAGTCAGATTCCTCAGAAGAGACGCGCTCAGCCGCACTGAGGGCGACACGAGCGTACTCGTCTGTGTCGATGCTTTTGCAGAAGTGAATAGCATACCTGGTGGAAGAGAGGTAGTTTAAAAACGCTGAATTGCAATTATTCGCCACCTGTTTACTATGAAACTGCGTCGATTAGCGGCGTGCTGATGTACGCTAAGTCGAGTCTTTACGAATACGAATCAAATGCGATTCTATTGGATTCGATGCGATTCGGCTTTAGTTGACTCTAGTCTGCATTAAACACTAGTCTGGTTTTCATCTTTTCTGGTTATTCCAAACTCTGAGGGGTGCCTGGTACAAAATTCACTTATACAACGATGCCCATCGGTTGTTCAACAAGTTCAATCTAAGTTGGAAATTCAAAAGAAAATAAAGAATCACATTTTTAAAGATTTGTGAAGACACTTCTAAATATTAGTGTTCCAAATTATTTGAGGCGTATTCCTATTATAACCGGGTAGATGTACTGAAATTCTCTTCTTACCTCAACTTTTCTCGCAGTACGCTCTTGCACGAATATCTAGGCATCTTGAGAAGGAAGAAACATGTGTAGCTCTCCGGCAAAAAGTGGTCTGGTGGTTGGTACTTGTCAAGAACCTATGACAAAAGATTATCATCATAATAAAATATGACTATGAAAAAAATCAACGTTCAGCTAAAAGTTGGCTTAACTTGTGTCTAGAAACTAGAGGCTTTGTACGAACAAAGTAGCTTCGTTATAAAGTAAAGTACGCATAGAAAAGATGTACGCATAGTATGGTTATTTTAAATAAGGAACTACGAAGATAACATGTTTTCCACCTTTCCTCTGGAAACTTACCCTGAAATACCCAGGTAGAGAATGTTTTTTTAAATTGGTTTTGATTGTCTCACTTACCTGCAGAACAAAGTCCCGTTGGCGCGGGTCTTGAGGCGCGCGCGGCAAACGCGTTCGTCCCCATACAAAGCGCAGGAATAGAGCACGTTCACTGCCCGATAGTTCCTCCATTACTTCCCAGAACCATTGCACCAGAGGAGCATTAGGCTCAATTCCTGTCACAAACATTATTTTGGTTTATAGAAAGAGCTCTTTGACACAAATTTCAAACTTTAGTCAAAGAATTATAATAAATAAATAAATAAATCTTTATTTGCAAAACTGATTACAAAATTTCAATAGTGTGAAACCCTACCTCCTGTCGTAGTAAAAACTGTATTACAGGAGACAGTGTCTTCCCGCTCTATAAACAAACAATAATTCATAGTTGCCAAATATATACAGCTATAGCTATAGTACTAAATGCAAAAATAACAATAAATCAATACGAAAATAACAATAATTCAATACGCAATAAACACAAAAATAAAATAAATAGACAGATTTAAGACTAACTAAAAAAAAAACATTTAAAAGCAAGCATGTGTGTGTGTGTGTGTGTGTGTGTTCCGATTTAAATATTCTTTGGAAAAAGAGCTCAAAGACACTTTATATAAAACTAGATGATGCCCGCGACTTCATCCGCGTGGAATAAGTTTTTTCGACTCGTTAAGGTTCGGGTGATCTATATTTTCCAAAAAATATCAGATGAGGAGTATTTGGGGATTGAATTTCAATATTGGTATTTTTGCCCTTGTTGATTAATGAGCCATTACAGTACCTTTGTAAGTAGCTGAAGCACGCAGCGTGTGGACCGGTATGTCTGGTGAGCCGCAGACGAGCGTTTCCAACTCGGAAGCGTTGAAAAGTGCCAAAAGTGGCGCGGGGATGACCCGGGACATTCCGTCCCTTACCGCTCGCACTTGTTCATCAAACTCGTGAAGCCTGAGGAAAGAAATCATTACAGACAATAATAATTTAAGCTCTCAATATGTTCTTTAAACACTATGTTCTTGTTTAACACTATGTTCTGAGGAGGCAAGAGATTGAGTAAGCAACTTAAGTTTGATTTTGATTTTGCAGAATTGGCGCCACTTTGCATGAATACTATCAAGAACATGTGAATATATTGTATTTATATTAATACCCATCAAAACGAACAGAACAGCCGAGCGATCGCGTAACTTCTGCATCAATCATTGATACATCGCAATCACCTCTGATTGGTTAACACTCTTCCACTATTGGACATAATCCATTGACGCAGCAAGAATGCCATAAATTCAACCAATTACAACAATTGATACTGTAACAATGATTGATGCAGAAGTTACGCGATCGCTCGGCTGATTTCATGTTAAGTCATTACATCTGTCAATAATATAATTTGCTAAAGCAGCCCACCAAAGTGGAACAGAATAATAGGCCTTAGGAAAATACTAACAACTTAAAAGATGATCTTATTATTACCTGTAGTGCAGCGCTAGTTGCACATACTCGTCTTTGTTATCGGGTGTCACACGTTTGTGTCGTGTTGAGAGTTGGACTTCATGTCCAGCTGCCGATGGTATCGAGAACGGTAGCTCAAGGTTTTGTAATTCCTAAAAACAAAAGATTATAAATTCCCAATATTTTAAAGTACGGTCCGGAGTTGCAGATTTGGACTCTCTAGAAAATAATGATCAACTTTAAGTTGATTTTCAAACTGAAAAAGCTTAAATATTTACTACTACCAGAGCCTCTACATAATATTTCCAAACTTTCACTTTCAGTTTTTTCCACAGTTCGTAATAATCCCTTGTCCGCCTTTGTCTCCCAGCAAGATTATCCAGACGTTCCTTTCACTATTTGCTTATTTCATTAAAGTTCGCCAGTGACAATAAAGTCATTTAACTTAAGAAGAAATGGCTCATACACGTCATCAGTCCAAACGACTTATGTTCTCGAACGACACTAACTTACCGTCAATTGGGCTAATTAAGTAGTGCACAATCTCTTAGTTTAGAGATTGTGATAAACAGAATAAGCCACGATGGCCAGTATTAGGTCCAAACATCCGTTAAACAGCGTCGCTACAAAAATACTCGCCTTATTAATCGGCGTCATGTCCCGTATGCACAAGAGGGCGGGCAGGAAGTCTTTGTCCACTTCAGCTAAGTCCTGCGGCCGCAGCGGTTGCCCGGCCAGTTGCCGCCACACGCCTTCCGCTAACGATAGCGAGAGCGGAGAGCCGGTTCTGATTGCGATGCCCATTAATACACCTGGCGGAAGGGAGTGGGATCAAAACACAATGTTTTTAAAAATCTCAACTTATAAAGCTTTACTGTCGGTCTTGGATTGGAAAAATTGGTTCAATAGTTTCCGAGAGAATTGCGAACTAACAAACATACATATTTACATACACATGGGTCGAATAGACTCTAATTTATGAAGTCTCATAATAAATAAATAAAGTAACCTTCACTCACCTAGGAATCTGAAGCAGTTAAGGTGTAAGGGAGTATTAGCAGTGGGGTTAAGCAGGAAAGCGTCCCTCGAGGCGCCCGCGTCGCCGCGTCCGTTAGGCGTGGCCATTAGCAGAGGGAGAGATCCGTTCTGCAGCTCCTCGCACATCTCCGCTATACTCTCACTGTAACCACCGCCACAGTCGTCGACACTTTCGCCTACGAGAAAATAAATGCCGTTTATCTTGTGTACTCGCTGAAAGGCTATTTTCAAAGAAGACATCCTCAGAAAGTTTTCATTAGGCTTTTATTAATGGAAATAAGGATTATATTATAATAAATTCATCGCTTGGATTTTGCTGCGACATGTAAGCGTGCACATAAATGCCAATCCATATTCTTCGAGTTAAAATTGATACTAATTCGGTAATGATTTATGAACAATCTCCTGACAGATAGGGAGGGTTCTACCATCGGACTGTGCTGACGCTCGCGTTCCATTGTTCCATTATTGCCTATGGAAGTAGTAACTCACCCACAAACTTGACCTTCCACACCCGATGTGGCAGCGCTAAGGCGTCCTGTGTAAGCGCGGGTAGTCTTGCTACCATTTGCCCGAACATTGAGCGCATCTCTCCGGTCCTGCTAACACACTGACGCCTCTGTGCGCCCTGCGTGAAATCTAGAAAGTTCTACCACCGGACCGTGCTGAGGCTCGCATACCATTGTTCCTTTATTCCCTATGTAAATAGTAACTCACCCACAAACTTGACCTTCCACACCCGATGTGGCAGCGCTAAGGCGTCCTGGGTTAGAGCAGGCAGTCTTGCTACCATTTGCCCGAACACTGAGCGCATGCCCGCCGGCCCCGCTAACCCGCTGCCGCCTCTGCGGGCCCTGCGCGCCGCTACTCTGGATAGTTCTACTACCGGACCGTGCTGACGCTCGCGTACCATTGTTGCCATTATTGCCTATGGAAAAATAGTTTTGACTTGACAAATAATCTTCTCATTGTGAGAAGAGATAGCAAGCCGTGAGGGTGATGTAGAAATATTACCTGTGAAACATCAAATAATAAGTTTAACAATACTTTGTTATCCAAACTTATTCTTCAAAATTAATTATATTATGCTAGGACATAAGAAATGCTATTGTATTATAATATTATAGCAATTGAACAACCTCGTTCTAAGACGTTGTTTGAAGAATTGAACGGTTTCTACAACGAAATAATTGTCCAGCGTGTCCAACTTTCTAAAATTTTCAAACCCACATATTTCCAGGGTAGTAAACAAGAATTATTCAAAGATAGACCATATAAATATTTGTGTATATTAAAGCTTACCTTTCTGAAGGCAGCCTCTTTAACACTATAGAACAACAAACTCCTCAGCTGATCCAGCGGTTCGTCTAACACGAGCAGCGGTAGGTTAGGGCAAACCAGTTCAGAGAATTGGTGCAACAGTACCTGAAATAACATTTGAAGTAAGTTGTCATTGAAAGTGAATTTTTGGTTAATGGCCTATCAAACTAAATTTTAAATTGTATGACAGAACATTAGGTAACTTGATTAAAGTGTATGCGTCCACAACTGGGCATAGGCCACACTACTACACACTGGGCGCCTACACTGTTTTCATATTTTTCGTATCGACCCATTTCCCACCAACTCGATCCTAAGGTCGTCGATCCAGATTCCAGCATGATGGAGGTCGTTCGACACTTTGCTTAACTAGGTGTGGCGTGGACAGGATTTGAAATCAGGGTAGAGATTAGGTGGATTACCTATTTACTGGCAGCTTATGATGAAAAATTGCAGAAAGACCTGAGAACCTTTAGCATTATTATGCCAAGAAAGCCATTATGTTAATAATGGAATGGGGTCACGGATCATAGTAATGAGACATACGACACTGAGAGAGAGATGATGGAAAATAAGTATTGAGTTATTTTAACTTCGGTAAGCGTGCTTGTGCGTGTTCTGCTTTCAGCAGTGGACGTCCGCAGACTGAGATGATGATGATGATGAAGCGTGCTTTTATGTCTTTATGATGCGGAGGTCACTGCCTATGATGAGTAAGTATGTTAGTTAATACAGTCCACTAACCAATCTATTGCAAATAAGTTGTGGCGACATATCCCGCAGCAGATGACACTCGAGCGGCGGCGGGGGCGGCGGTCGCGGGGCGCGGGGTGCTTCGACGCACAACGCAACAGTGTGTGCGCTACCGCACGCCACGCGGGTTACACGTTTTCCCTAAGAAAAACATTTAATACTATATGTCATGGCAGAGCGTTTATGCCATTTTTTTTTACATTGATTTCTGCATTCTTTACTTTCACGAATTACCGTTAGTTTCATAGTAACACAGCAATGTATTTCAGTGTAATCAATCATCCAGGGATATTATAAAATCCTAAATTGAGAATGTCTTAGACCCAATAACCTGAAGATAAACCATTTAAACTAATATCGGATAGAAGCAGGTGTTACTTTGCGGAAGTCCATGATAATGAAGGAACTAGAATAAGAATAAGAATTGTATTTTACAATCGTGCATTGTCGAGTCAACATCTCCTAAAGATGCTCTGGTGTCGGAGTGAAACTCAATCTCAGTGCTTATTCACCCTTGTCTTGAAGGTACATACAAGTTTTACGTGGCAGGAAATAGGGACACCCAATTACACATAATTTGTATCAGAAAAGTTGAGTTAAACAATTTCGTGCGAACTGATTCGATGTCATACAGTTATCATGCAACAAACTAATAATGATCTTTACTTTCAGAATCACCTGTAATGCCATTAGCAGTCTCGGCCTTTGAGCGGCCAATGTTGTCCCGTCTCCTAATTGACCTTCATCGTTGTCTCCCCACGTGTATACCTCGCCTGTGTCGGTACATGCGACGCAATGTAGACTGCCTAGGAATTATTCACATCTTTAAACAGTTTCTTTTTATTCCAGTAACTTAAACCACAAATAATACCAACAACCTACCTAATCACTTCAAAATTAAGTGAATGAAATGCGTTGCATGCTGTTTAATGAAATATTTAGGCATATCTATAAAACATTTAGGAGCACTTTGAAGAGTAAATTCTTTTTAAGAGTAAGCGTCCCCTACGTACGGATGGAATTCTCGTTCGTAAACCTCCCTTTTCATTCACGATTCATGACAAGAAAAAACTGCTGCGTCCATACTTGTAGACACTAGACAATACACTTACACTAAACTGTAAAGCATTTTTATAATTATGTTTTATAATTATGTTTTCATATTTATGTATTTAGTTTATTTTAAGAATTTTTTTATTTTGTATGTTATATTATGTTTTATATTTCTATGGGCCTAGATGCCTGATTTAAACAAATAAAAAAAAAAAAAAAAAAAATTACATGATTTTGAAGACATTTTCTTGTATTTTTGACACTGAATGCAGAAATATAGTGCCGTGAACTTTTAAACCTTTTTCTTACCTGTGGCAATAGAAACTATCATCTTCCCCTGCATACCAGTAACACGCATTGGTCGTCGGACGTGCTCGTAACTTCCATGACCCAATCTGTGGTAATCCCCTTTACCCCTACAAAATAAAAAAAAACTGTATGCTACCTTTTTATAGTCCCACAAACTTATCTGACCCGGTGACAGCGTCGCTTGTCGATATGAAAAATACAATTTAAAAAAAACTTAACAGGCATAACGTTGGTCGATTTTGGCCACCGGGTCAAATAAGTTTGACGGGCTGTATGCTACTTGCAGAACTGGTAAGTACTTGTCCGAAGTTAGAATCCAACTCTAATGTGTGAGTAAACAAGTGAGTAGGGATTTTAGAGACCGCGACTTTTAGACGCGCATCAGAATTATGACCTATACTGCAATACAATCACTTTATTTTTTTGTATACAAATACATTATTACCTTGTCACTTGTGCAAAGGCGATATAAAGATGATATATAATGTAAATTTGCGGAAGTTAAGCCTAGAAGAACCAAAAATAATCAAAAAGTTGGTCGTCCTAAGAATGAGGTCTTTGGCCACACATACTAATATTATAAACGCGAAAGTTTGGATGGATGGATGGTTACAAGGATGGATAGATGTTTGTTACTCAATCACGCCACAACGGCTGAACGGATGTGGATGAAATTTGGCACAGAGATAGATAATAGTCTGGAATAACACAGGCTACTTTTTATCCCGGAAAATAAAAGTTCCCGCGGGAACAATAAAACCTCAATCCATGCAGACGAAGTCGCGGGCATCAGCTAGTTAGGTTATAGATATCATATTAAGTGAGGACTTACCAAGTATACACACTGCCACACTGACATAAGGCAACAGAAAATTGAGATCCACACTCCACTTTTATCACCCGCAAACCTTTCAAACAATCTATTCTCATAGGCATTTTACAGCCTTCAGAACCACCACGTCCTGAATAAGAAAAAATGAAAATTAAAAGCAAAATCTTTTTCACTTTAGTCGATTGGAATATTTTTGATCAATTGAAATGAAAGAAATAAGTAGGTTTTAGCGGGTCATATAATTGCACTGTTTACAATTAGAGCAGAAATCATAAAGGTTTTCAGCCTTACATGAGCCTTAGTTGGTTAAAAGTTTCTGCTTTCCAACTCCTCAACGAATTTCCAAACATCTCTCTTAATCATAAATCTCCAATGGCCTTATTGGATAGAAGCAGGCGTTTAAAAAAACGACGTTCAAAGTAACGACTTTGCGGAAGTCCATGATAATGAAAGAACTGGAAGTTTAATTCGCTATAATCCGCCACAATAGGTAAATCTATGTGTTACAGTTATATCTTCGGTAGAATCTATGTGGTATATCTTATAGTGGTGAATATCGCAAGATACACACTGTACCACATAGATTTACCTATTGTGGCGGATTATAGCCAATTAAACTTCCAGTTCTTACATTTAATGGCCTTGTTGTTGTGTCGTAAATTATCCTTATATATTTATTTAGTCGATTTTAAGAATACTTTACCAAGTTTCCCATAGTCTCCATCGCCCCACGACCAAACATTATCGTCGTCAGTTATGCACAGAGTTTGTGCGTCACCGGAACCGCAGGCTACATCGATTACCCGGTATGAGGATAATGATTCAACCTAAATAAACAAAGAAACAAGAAATTAAAAATCAGAATTTCTACTCATCAGAAAAGGAAATTGAGGAAAATCTTAATTCGGGAATCACAGAAAAACTAATCTGAAAATAATTCATTTATTAGCTTATAGTAGAACTTTTTCCATGTCTCTAACTAGAGCTGAATTAACGCTTTACTGCTATCCATGTACCATGTTTATGAATTTATTTATGATATGCCCCGCACAGTGTACCATACTCGTAAAGTTGATACAAATTGAGCCATTGATGTAGCACAAATCATTCTTTAAAACTGAGATATGGATGGATGATATTGATTTTGTTAGGATAATGAAACTCGAATACAGCCCGCTTAGGGTGTAAACTGAGATGTGGTTGAAATTGATTTTGTTAAGATAATAAAACTCGAACATAGCTGGCTAGGTGTAAGTTTAGCTGTGTATTTATATGTGCGTGTCAATGTAAAAATCACTAAGTATAAGCTGGTTTAAACCGTGTTATAATTTCTCAACTTCATGTTTTGTGCGTGTTTTTACACTGGTTAAGACCTCGCGGGCTACATATTCATAAATAACGTCAAATCACAGATAAGTATATCAAGAAAATTTTGGCCATAAAAATTAGCTTACCAACACAAACGCCTTAAAAGATGGCATGTACTGGATTTGGATGAGAGATAAATTTCCTCGAGACAATATAACCTAGGGGAGGATATTCATTGGAATACCCCTCAATATAAAACTAGCAAACCAATTCCTAAGATCTGATTATGGCTAAAAAGCCGATGGCAGATAGATGAAATGGAAAAAAAAATTACCAGTTTAGGTACAAGCTGGTCCTCCGAATCGCCGTGTCCCAGTCGGCCGTACCTCCCTTTGCCCCAAGTGTATATCCGCCCCCTTGCAGTCAAGCAAGCTGAGTGTGCTCCGCCGCAAGCGATCGCTACCACTTCCAGACCAGATAGCGCTGTTATCAACTTTGGCTGATCGTAGCTTCTGTTATAGCAGAGAAAACTTATATCAGCCACCTTATCCTAACAATTCAATTTGAAAGTATGCTTACTTTTTTCTTCTACCTTCTTCAATAGTATCTGTATGTCTTCGGCGCTCCCACGGTCGATTTGGTCAATCGATTTTGACGAAATTTGGTATACAGATAGGTTGCATCCCAGGGTAGGACAAACCCTACATCCTGGAAAATCAAAGAATTCCCACGGGCTATTTCAAAAAACTAAATAGCATCAGGTATCATCTTGTATTAGACAATTTTTGAGACAACTGATAACTTATCTAACGAGACACATGCAAAAAGTTTGATGGGTTCTTACACTCGATTTCCGTGACCAAGTTTCCCGTCTTCACCTTCACCCCAACTGTAAACTTCGCCATCGACAGACAGCGCTAAGCAATGTTTGCCACCTGAATTGCAGGCCACCTACAACAAATAAACAAACAGGAAAAGATGAATATTATGATAAATATCAATAATATCAGAATGAAAATATCTGAGGATATCTTACCTTGGTGATGAAAACATGTTGAATTGATGCTAGCAACGTAGGTTGAGAAACAGAATCGATACCGCCTATGCCTAGACGGCCTCCTGCACCGTAACCTAAAACAATACAAAAACAAATTTGAGTGTCGTTTACAGCCGTCAATCATTTTCGAACAATATCTAAACTCAATTTAATTGATCGAATCCGTTTAAAACCCCCAATAAAATCTTACTACTTATTACACTACACATTTTTAAATGTGTGACAATTTTTAACGAAAGTTTGAAAAATCTAGATTTTATGGCGAACTGTTTATGTACAAAATAAATCATCAAGACATTTTTTTTAAATCTCACATAAATTGAATTGTTTTTTTTTACTTACCAGTAGCATAAACCTTTCCATCAGGCGTGACAGCGAATAAAGTCTGTTCGCCACCAACAAGTTGCACCGGGTTGAGTGCTGCCAGCGCGTGGCAAGGCGTTGGTGTTCGTACTTTGGCCCCTTCAACCCCTCCGAGTTGACCGCGATGGTTGTGGCCCCAACCGTAGACCGCGCAACCACGGGAACTGCCGTTCCACCAGCCCGACCAGTCTTCTGGTCGCCTATGGGTTAAAATATCTTTCCGAGATCGTGTATATATCTTGCAACAAGATTTTTGTAAAATATACATCTAGCTTATATAAATCTGTGTAAAGCGAAATACCACTCACTGACTAATCACGATATCTTATTAACTATATAGCATACAAACTTGGAATTTGGAAGGTAGGTTCCTTCTATGGCGTAGGCATCAGCTAAGAAACGGTTTTGAGAAAATTCACCCCTAAATGAAATGGGGGATGGAAGGTTGTATGAAATTCTAACAAGTTTTGAAGAAGAGACATGAAAATCGCATACTACTTATATGATTGGCTAAGTGTATAAAAAAATCTGAACAGCGTTGTGACTTGTGATAGAGTTTAGTAAAAAAATTACTCAAATTTAGACTTAGTTTCGCCATGTTTCACTTTTAAAACTGCACTCACTTGTTCACCCAATGCAGCAGTTGTTCGTCATGCTGTCTCGTTATCGCCTTGTTATCTTCCCACGGATTCTGTGCGTCTGAGCTGCTCTCATCGACGTTATACACTCCCAGATCCGCGAGTCTCTTACGCACGTCTGCTAGGAAGGGCATGGGTAAAGGTACCCGTCGTATGAGCGCATCAGCAGTGCGCATGCACAAGCAGTAGCGTTTGAACCACGCCCACCGAGCGGCGTCGGGACCGGAACATACGCGAGTGTCAATGCGTAGACCGCAAGCGAGCCATGCTAGTTCCTAGATACGAAAAAATAAGGTAGTAAATAGCTTGTAACGTACAAGTAACACGAATTTCTTTCCCTTATTATTTTACAACACAATTTTCACAGCCTGAAATCTGCAACGCAAAAATAGCAACGCTAACAATTACGTCGAACTTGTACATTATATCTGTGAATAATTGTGTGTGAGTCGTCGTCGTCGTCAACCGATAGACGTTCACTATTGTACATAGGTTTCTTGTAAGGACTTGCACACGCTACGGTCTTGCGCCGCTTGGATCCTGCGGTTCCCTGCGACTCGATTGATCGCTAGTGGAGTGACTGCCAAGTACCAACGCTACGCTTTTCAGTGCTGGGTCGCCATTCGAGCACCTAGGGACCCCAACGTCCACCAGTGCCCCGCCCATTGCAACTCGTCGAACTATGTCGGTAAAGTTAAACCTTTGTGCGCCATTTGCAATACAAATAATAAATATCTCTGTATGGCTAAATCGGACAACATATTTCATCGTTTTTGAAGATCCAAGATACACTAACCTTGAGATAATGCGTGTGCAAGAGATGCGTGCCAGTACGTAAGGCTGGTTCCTCGTGTTCGTACTGCGCATGCAGTAATTGAGGTAACGCCTGCATAGCGGTCGGCGGGGCGACCCCCTCCCCCGCGCAAACTACGCCGCGTAAACGTCGCACGCACCATACCCGGCCACGCCACGCTACAAAAATTTATGTCATTTATAACTTTAATAGACTAAAAAAATATATTCGGCAAGTACAAGTATGATTAATAGTGCCCTTTCCCCTTTAAATAAGCCTAAAGTTTGTTATAAAGTAGGTAAGATATTAACGCGATCGGTGATGTTTAAGCCGCCTAAGCAACCTTTGCGATATTATTCTGCACCCTGAGCGTTATGCCATTAATGTTTTCAGATAATGATTAATGATGTTATAAGTTGATATAATATGACCATTAAAATGATTTTTGCCTGTGTTTAACCACATGTTGACAATGTTTTTGATCCCATTAGTGTCATACTTTGGCATAGTTAGCAGCTACTTTTGTTTAGGTATCAGGTAAATATAGTGAAAGAGATACAGAGATCTTTTACAAATATTTATGATTGCTGACACACAAAATTACTAGCACAGTAGACGGTGAAATTTTCCCACCTACATATTATCACATCATTCAATACTTACACAGCGTAGGCATTTGAGCACAGATAGCTAATGCCTGTGCCAGGCGCGGCGCTAGCTGATGATCGTTCGATATAGCCGATAGCAATGGACCGTCTAATAATCGCCACGCCAACTCCACAGAGGGGCAAGATAGGACGTATCGATCTGTGCCACTTTCCTGGAAAAAATTATTAGATTTGTTTGGAAACTCACCGTTAGAATGAATCCAGCTGGAAACAAAACTAAGTGCCGCCATTTTTCACAATTTTTGCTGAGCTTTTTGTAAGCCTTTTAATTTAGTTGTCAAAAAGATCTTATATAGTTCAGTTCGCGAGGCGTAAGAGTTTAGCTTTGCATTAATTGTGTGACTGTGTAAACCGAGTCGAATGGCTTCGGGCTTTCCAAGCACGTTTTAAACTGGTATTACGCAAAAATGATTGCTACGATCGCAGTCACTGGTGAACAAGTTTCCTCTATTGGCAAACATCCATTGTCACGGCAAGAACACGAATGTTGTTTCAAATTTATATGAAGCCTGGGCCAGGTATTTGTAAGGTCTTTTAAAATGTTTTTCGGGACCTCAGACCGCAGGATTGTTTTACATGAGGTTTTACAGTAGTAATTCTATGGTTTTACACCTATGCTGTTTGTAACGTCGAATGATTACAAACTGTAAGAGTGAGATATTACAATTGACATTTGACTATACAAATGGCATTACGTGACGTAACGTCATTACAAACATAGACAACAAAAACAGATGGATGCGTTTCAAGTGTTGCTCTTCTACAAATGCACCCAATTATTAATTTTATTTTTGTACCTCTTAATCACTGTAAAACTGCAAAAAATCATATTTTATTTCGTTTTCTATGATTTTATACAATTTTTTGGAATACTGTACAAGTACCTGGCCCAAGATGAATCAACCCCTTTACCTAATCACATCAATTGAGATTGTAACAAAAATTGATGCAGGTTTTTCATAACAGGCCTACTAGTTTGTAATGCTTGTAACAATAACGCAAATGCATAGCTAAGCTTACATCTCGTGGACTACAGTTAATGATTTTACTACTATACAAAAATAAAATACTGATTGCTCTTACCACATTGGATTGTGACGGCAAAATAGGATGTGCTGTGAAACGCCAGCCCCATCCATTAACTGATCCATCACTTGTGAACCTCCAACGTAATTCGTCACCTTTGAATAACAAAACATTGTTTTTATGAAGGACATTAATTACTTTGTAAAGCTGAAATTATAAGATTTTGTCTCACATACCATTAACAACAATTTCTTGGGCCCAATCCGCGGGTTCTCTTCCAGATCTAGTGGCAAGGACTCTTCCAGCGCTGTCTGATATTGTTAATGGATCATTCCTTCTCTCGGTAGAGCAGCCTTGTTCAAATGAGACTCGTAGAGATGACGCACCGGGTATTTTAACCACACCTGTAAGTATTTTTTTTAGCACGACTATTAATATAGTTGTTATATTATTTTACATCTCTCATATTCGGTAAGTAGGTCCTTAATACCCCCAAATGGAGCTTGTAGGTGACCAATTAGCGCTCTGGGGTAATAATGTAGCTAGAAAAGCCATAGGGCGGTAAGTAATTAAAAAAAGTATGATGGTTATATGTACGCGAACTTTTTGAAAGAGTGAAGAGTTTTTTTTTTTAAATTACTTACCGCCCTAGGGCTTTTCTAGCTACATTATTACCCTAGAGCGCTAATTGGTCACCTACAAGCTCCATTTGGGGGTAATAAGGACCTACTTTACCTCACAATCGAGATGTAAAGCAGATGTAGTTAGCTCGGGTGTAAGCATCAATTGCACCCTCGAACTATAGGCGCCCTCCCTGCGCTCGTGCGCCTAAATATCTCGGGCTGCAATTGATGCCTTACAACCCTTGGCTACTAATCTACTATTATTTATATTTTATGCGGAAGGACGTTGGAACCCACCGCATTATTATCCCAAGAAAACTCCTACCATTATTTGATTAATGGAAAGGGATCACGACTCTCAGTAATGAGGAATACGACGCAGAGAGAGAGAGACTATATTAATTCGAGAATACTCACATAGACTAGAAAAAGGCTTAATTATTTATTTGACACTTAACTAAACATTAAACATGCGGAAGGACTTGGGAACCCATCGCATTATTATTTCAAGAAAACTCCTACCATTGTATTGTGTACCACAAATACGACGCAGAGAGAAACATTTAAAAAATTTCTGTCCAAAAAATTCAAAGAATCTTCAGCGGTCGGCATTCTTGAATCTTAATTAATTCTGCAAAGTCATTTACCATTTTTTTCGGTCTTGAAGACTCAAAGACGAGTCAGCGGACGTTTGTTTACTTCTTATTCTAAACATAATAATATATTTTTGTAAAATTTGCACATACCGGAAATGTCAGTGTCGTCTGCATAGGGATGTGGGCTGTCGACTGTGACGGGATGCGGCGGCGCGCGCGTGCCGCCCGCTGCGGCTTCCTCCAGCTCGCACACGCATACTTCCACTACCATGTCCGCCACTGCGGGCTTGCTTGCGCACAATGCTGGCCAAGGAAACATTTTTGTCAATTTTTTATGGTTCCGTACCGGGTTCCGTACCAAAATGTTAAGAAAGTAACCCTTATGGTGCGACTATGTCCGTTCTTTACAAATATCAGTATCGTCTGCATAAGGATGCGGGCTGTCAACTGTGACGGAATGCGGCGGCGTCCTCCAGCTCACACGCGCACACCTTCACTACCATGTCCGCTACTACGGGCTTGCTTGCGCACAATGCTGGGCAAGGAAACATTTTGTCATTTTTTTAGGATTCCGCACCAAAGTAAAATGTTGCGGCTATGTCCGTCTGTCAGAAATGTCAGTATCGTCTGCATAAGGATGCGGGCTGTCGATGTGACGGGATGCGGCGGCGTCCTCCAGCTCACACACGCACACCTCCACTACCATGTCCGCTACTGCGGGCTTGCTTGCGCATAGCGCTGGACGAGGGAACATTAGTGTAACTGTAAAGAATATATGGCATGGATATTTAACTGTAAAATCTTATTTTGTAGCTTGACAAATATGTGATTAGAGAACCTCATGCATGCACACTTTCGCAACCACGTCCGATATTGCGGACAAGAAAAAAAATTTTGACAATTTTGTTGTTTGTTTCCTCAAAATTATTAATCTCATACTGTAAAAAGAAAAGTCCTGACTCACGTCAGCCCAAACCCTTGGACCTAGAAAGCTGAAATTTTGCACTAAGGTAGACCAAGAACAAGGACGGATTGTTCCGAAATTCTTATGACTATGGCTATTGGCCAAAATCCACTTTCGCAGCAAGAATACCATAATAATTTCAGTTAATCACAACAATTATTATTTAGAAAAACAACGATTGATGCAGCGTTTTCAGAATATGGCTACTGGTAATAATGTCTTTCATTCAAGGTCACAATGTCATGAAAATGATAGGCTAGGTAGGATAATTTTTAAGCTCATTAACTCACCCATAAGCACATCAGTAATAACTTTGACCGCATTGCTAGCGTCAGGCACGCGCCCCGCTGCGGCTAGCTTCAACAGATCCACTAATGCTCGTGCGTCCGATTCGCCTAGTTGAGATGTGAAGTCATCCAGCGCTAACTGAAATTAAAATTCAAGTAAATATTAACCCCAACTAAGAGTTCAAGCATAGTTTTGTATTTTTTTTGTCCTAATTAAGATTTAAGCTAAATAAGATGCTGTGCTAAAGTTTGCTAAAGGTTAAAGGTGGCAAAGGGTACTGGACTTAAGAGTTTTCAAGGCGAATAGGTAGTTTTTAGGTAAGCACGCTCCAAAACACATCTCATCATTGCTCCATCCATCAAACATGATTGTTCTTAAGGTCAAGCATATTTTGCGTATAAACACTGTAGAACTAAGTTAGTGCACAGTTCATGTTGCATAAAAAAACACTTAACACCTTCTATACACATAAAAAAGAAACTACCGACTAATACATATACACCTTAAAACAGCTGGGTTTATAAACTTAAGATTTGGTCTATAGGTAATGGTCTATGGGTAATAGGTTTTACTAACTAGCAAAAAGAGCTGGTTAAAGCATATAAAAAGTGGATTCTACATCGTGCAAAATAATACTAGTCGCAAACGTGCTCATAAAGACACACAATTGTAAGCCACCTTCACCTTGGGAGCCTCAGCTTGTTGCACTGTCATGGTGGCGGCAGCTACGGACACGGCACTTGATGACATCACCGCTGAGTGGCGAGATGATACCGAACCGCTTAGCGGGCTGCTTGCTCCGCTCTGTTTATAGCCAAAAAAGGTCAATTTTCTTAATGCGAATATATGCGTTATTCGCCATTTTTAGGGTTCCGTACCCAAAGGGTAAAAACGGGACCCTATTACTAAGACTCCGCTGTCTGTCTGTAATGTCTGTCTGTCTGTCTGTCTGTCTGTCTGTCTGTCTGTCTGTCTGTCTGTCTGTCTGTCTGTCTGTCTGTCTCCAGGCTGTATCTCATAAACCGTGATAGCTAGAAAGCTGAAATTTTCACAAATGATGTATTTCCGTTGCCGCTATAACAACAAATACTAAAAATTAAAAAAATATATATATTAAGGGGGGTCCCCATACAATAAACGTGTTTTTTTCGTATTTTTTTGCTCAATATTAAAAACGGTAACAGGTAGACGGTTCAAATTTTCACAGAATATTAACTTGTATATTACCTTTCAAAATAAATAATTAAATATCAATAAAGTAAATATTAAAGGGGGGCTCCCATACAACAAACGTAATTTTTTGATATTAACAATAAACCTCTCCAAACTAAGTTAGTTTTGCGGTTCATTTCGTCTTGTTTTTAATACGTCATAAATCGTAAAACTTACTACAGGTTTACACGGAACCCTCGGTGCGCGAGTCCGACTCGCACTTGGCCGGTTTTTTATTTTAACATAATTATTCTCTTTCATCTAAAACCAAAAACCGACTTTAAAACTATAAGGCTATAAGTACCAACTTAAAATAAAGTAAAAAACATTATCTAGGTATATATTTTGTTTTTGTTGATTTTTTCATAAAGCGCTAAATCAATTTCGAAAAAATAGCGCTAAATCAATTTCGAAAAAATTTATATGACCACCTCTGAAGTACGAGTATGTTGTACCAAACAGAAAAATAATCATCAAAATTGATTCATAATAATTGGCGGAATGATCGCGTAACATATTATATACAAAAAAAAACGAATTGAGAACCTCTTCCTTTTTTGAAGTCGGTTGAAAACAATTTACTTTCACAAATTAGTAAATTGTAATAAGGTCGAATATGTGATATTCGTCCATTATCAAACGTCCTACATAATAGTATTATGGTTGGGCCAATTTTACTTTACCGGTAACGTAGCTCTATCAGCGGGCGCCTCTCCCCCGCCGGTGCGCGCGTCGGCTTCCGCGTCGTCGTCCTCAGAGTCCATCCCGACCACCACAGGGGCGGCCGTCGAACACGCCTCGTGAGCTCGTAACGCTTCTACTAGAAGACTGCGAGCCTATGAACAATTTACGGGGAATATAACTTCCAGTTTTTAAATAAGTCTTCTTCAATGCTAATGGAGAAGCGTTTTTTGAAAAAACATGACTGAAAGGGAGGACGGAGGTATTAGATTAGGTGGGAGGCTCCGGACGTGACTAGTTACCACCCTACCGGCAAAGACGTGCCGCCAAGCGATTTAGCGTTCCGATACGATACCGTGTAGAAACCGATTAGGAGTATGGGTTTAATATAACTGCCATGCCCCTAAAAGGTTAGCCCGCTACCATATTAGACTGCATCATCACTTACCAACAGGTAAGATAGCAGTCAAGGGCTAACCTTGTAGTGAATTACAAAAAATATGTTACCTCCATAATAATATGTCAACATGTCACCACAAGCGTAGGCTGATTAACTTTTCGCCTATACTTACTTTGCATCGCTGAAGAAACCATTTATGAAGAGGTTCTGGAGCATGTGGGGCTTAAGTGTAAATGAAAGCGTTTCCATATTACCAGGAAGGTGTTTCCGGGTTTGTCTGTACCATATTTTGCCAAATAAATATTTAAATTGCTTTACTTCTCTGTCAATCAATATGGACGACCATCCATCAGCCTGTTTATAGGCCACTGTTGGATATAGGAGTTTTAGAGAGCGCGTCACCATACACCCACTTCTCGCAACCTTTTTCAGGGTCGTCGTTGGTGTCAAATAGTGAAAAAACACCGAAAATTTCTACTACTTCCAGGGACACAAATGTTGGACATAGGAGTTTTGGAGAGCGCGTCACCACACACAAACTTCTCGCAACCTTTTTGAGGTAGTCGTCGGTGTGTCAAATAATGAAACACCAACAAAAATTTCACTACTTCCAGTGACGCAAAACTGAGTATTCGTGGATGTGAGGAATACCTGAGTAATATGTAAGAATATTCGAGGTTGTTCAATAATACTTAGGTACCTGAGTAATATGTAAAGCGAGGAGTATCAGTGATAACGCGTGTTGCACGGCCACCGGGGGCTCCAGGGCGAGTGCCGCAGATGCCAGCGAGGGGCGCGGGCCTTGTGGCTCGTCTACTGAAATCTCATCCGAGTAGAGACCTGCAAGACACGTTTCGATTCAAGATTTATCACCTCAATTACATTTTTTGACCCGATGTAAGTAGGTAATGGTTATTTGACGTATAAAAGGATGGGGGTCGAAACCTCTGTCTGATTTTAATATCATAGTTTTTTCGATTTTAATGAGTAATGCTAATGACCATTGTAGTTTTAAAATGGTTGAGCTACTAAGGTTTATTACGGGTTCAATAAATAAAATGAATAATCATGAATGAAATATATGAACAATTTTGTATTTGTCAAATATCACAAATATCCCTTTAACTTTTTATCAAAATCGATTGTGACCAATATTTGGGCGCCTTTATATCCTCATACAATTTTAAGGCTATAAGATTGTATAATTTAGAATATTCAATACAGATTCGTATTACTTATTACTCCATTGATAATTAGTATTGTAAGGAAAACGTGATTTACTTCATTAGGATGATAATATAGACGTCAAAGTGTAGATTTTGTAATTAATACACACACATTATAATTACGACTTTACCAAGACTATGCGCTCCCAAAGGATCCTTCAAGGTCGGGAATGGTAACGGAGCTACGTGCGGAGTCTGTATGTCTGGTTGCAAGGCTGCTGGCCTTAACGCCCAGGCTGCGGAGTGTGACGACCCAGCGGCGGCTCTTTGTACCCCTTCAACTCCCGCGACCACTGCCGGTCGACGGTTGACGCAAGTGGTACCGTTGCCTTGTTGGCCGTGATCGTTATCTCCCCACGCCCAAACCTTTTTGAAATAAGAAAAGTGCATTTACTTGATGTGCACTATCCCTCAACAGAAAATAGCTCTTAGTCATATGACGGAACGTTTTTAGCATATAGTCCTAGTGCACACTGTTTCACCCCAAACTTGCTGGGAGTCAGCAACTGCAACTTTAGTGACTCCTTAATCTTAATATTAAAATAGAGTAAAACTGAATTATTATGATTCTAATATCTCAAGCTCAAGACATTGGCGGAGAGGGTGAATACAACGACGTGTTTGTTTCTAAGAAAATGCGCCATTTTATTTACCTTAATACAACTACGCACACAACACATAATCTTCTTCTTGTATAGTTAGAAGAAGAATATTAAAGAAAGGAGACTGAGCAAAACTATATGGAGTTTGGGCTAGTAACAAATATTTTTGTGTCTCGATAAAAGTTTGCTTAAAATAAAGTTTGATAACCCTACTTTCATAAACAAAAACAATTTTTAATTTATTCCTCCCAGTTTTTGAGAAAAACAATTTTATGTAAAAGGTTAGGTTAGGTATAGTAGTAGGTACCACACTTCTCCAGGACGATTCTACTGCTGCCTATGGTAAAACCAGTAAATAGTTATTGCCAATGAATCAATATTTGAAGATATATAAGGTGCCATTGTATTTATATTTTTAAATAATGTCTTTAACAGTACCAGTGAGTATTACTTTGACCTTGCTAATAGACAACGCTTACCTATACCTACCAGAAGCCTACCAGCTATTCGAACTAGTGTACTAGGTCCCTCCTAGCTCTGGAATATATGCTTCGTTAATAATTACTGAGACATTACTAGGTTGAGTAAGTAACTATTATTTAAACTGTAGTTGGGCTATTGATAGCAAGAACTGCAAAAATAAAATTAGTACAACGAAACTACCAAAACATTGTGTTTTTACAAAGAAAACATGCACACTGCACAGGTAGGTACTTACTTATATAAAAAGTAGGTCCTTTTTTAGGTAGGTATTAGAAGGATTATTACAATCTTGTACATTGCATTGTTTAAGGAAAAAGAAAACTATTGTTCAAACCAATATTGATTTTATTTCAGTTACAAATATTTCTACTTGCAATATTTTTATTTTAGGGAAATGAGAAATAAATATCAAGATTAAAATAAAACCTAACGCCAACTGTAAATCAATCATGAAAACAATATTCCAAATAAATCTTTGCAGTAGGGTCAGCATAGATCAAGGATGTCAAACAGCCATTTATTTTCTCCACAAGATACTTAAATACTTACTATTATATTATGGTTACTTGTAATAAGATTTAAAACTTGATTGATAGATAGAAATTATTTATTGCCACACAAAAGAAATGAATTAATAATAATAATAAATAAATATTTAAATGAATTAAGGACATTTATTTACTGTCCACAGTAAAAGTACTGAGGCAATTTCCTCTAATCTGTGTTGACCCGTAGATAATTTACAGTGGCAGTTAAGTTTTACTGTCATCTATATTTGGTAGAGAAACAAAGTACAATATAGTATAAGTTAAATACAATACAATATATATACAATACTGTTTGGTAATAATACAAGATACTCTGGGGGGCGACAGGGCTAAAAATGACATCTATAGTGTAACAATTGCAATCACCTCTGATTGGTTAAAATCCACTGACACAGCAAAATACTATACATTCTGCAAATCACAACAATTGATTGAACAATGATTGATGCAGGTTTGACATACCTAATTAGGATGCTGGTTAGAGGCTTCGTATGACATTAAAATAATTATCCTTCACATAAAATATGGTCAAGAAAAATTGCAGGGGCTGTTATATTATTATACCTTGCCCAACTAAGGTACCACAAAACTGACATTGTGTGCGCACAGCATCCAACTGTGCGCTTTCCTACAAGGCAATTGCAGTAATAGCCAACAATTGAGTTGACTGTATTATGATGTCTCACATCTCTGCTAATAAGCATATAGCAATAATAAGTTTTGCCTCCAATATGCCTTGATCTGACACGGCCTCTCACTAAATAATTATTGATACCCAATATAAGAGGAGTGTCTTCATCAATTTCATTGGCAATTTCTAAGATATATCTCCCATTTTCTCTCATATGTTCTCCAAAGTAGGACCTCGCTTGTTTTAGCTGGTATGTACCCAGTGCGAACTTTTTTAAATCTTCCAATGTCAGTTTTGGGAACCCATTAAGGTGTGGATTATGTCCATCAATCGTTTGGAAGATAGCCCTTCTTCTATTCATATTTTCACTTATAATATAATTGGCTAAATGATTATTTTCATTTATTTTGCTTAGTGCTATCTCCAAATATTGAGCTGCATGAGGGTTATCCTCAATTGGGCGGTGGAATTTGTTTAAAAGAGCACATGCAATTTTTAAATCCTTCATCAAATGTGTGGAAGCACAATTAAAATACTCCTGCCGAAATAATTTATAGTCCCGCTTTATCCTGCCATTCACAACCTCTACAACCCACCGGCACATGGTTAAACAGCGTGATTTATTCGCTTGTAATGTTGTCAATTGGTGTTCACCTTCTTGAAGGGATTCAGGCATATATGCTTTGTAACCATGTGCCTGTAATTCAGGTATTACGTCCCTGAAGCCTCTATCCAACAAAAATACATCATTTTCTCTAAAAAATCTTCGCATTTCACTATTTTCACTTCTAAATGCATCACTCATGATTGATGAGTCATTTTGGGTTGCACTATAAGGCCCTAAACATTCTAATATATATCCATCACAACATACAAATAGAAAAGGCTTTACCAAATTGGCATATTTATGCATGCTATAGGTTTTTTTTTGATAGGAATAATTAGAACTGCTCTGTACATAAATGTATGTCCCATCGCAAATAACAATTGCCGGTTTTAATTGTGCTGGCATTTCTGGATTTCCAAATAACCCTTCAGGGATTATTTTATTTCTCGAAGCAACTTCTGAAATATTTGTGTGGCTTAAGCCCAAGTACATAGGAACAAATGTCTGTAATAAGCAGTTCCGTGCTTTGTTCATGTAACGTTCTAGAGTAGTACGTGACATTTTAAAAAGCGATGAAAGTCTCTCATTACTGTCCCCTGTTCTAAGTTTCACTAATAATATACTTAGTGCCACACTTGCACATGGAACCATTTCTCTTAGTTGTGGAATTAATTCCAATAGATTGTGGAATTGGCTAGAATTTAATCCTAACCAATAATGTACAATGTGTGGATCCATATGGGCAATGTTTGAGAAATCTATATGTCTCTGTCCTGCACATTTCATAATATACATCATGTTGTCCATTTGGAAACTAGTAAATGTGTTAAATGACGCTCTTATATCTTCTAAATTGCCATTGTTTAAATGATTACTGCAGATTCTGGCTGTTAGTGGTACATAAACTTGATACCTCAACAATAATAACTCCTTTAAAGAGGATGGTACTAAAAGCCGTTCATGATTTTCACAACCTGTAAAAAAGCAAGTAGTAGAAGTTGCAGACACCCGTTTGTAAACATGTGAAATAATGCTTGGCATTGCTCTAGGTGCATTTTCTTGAACCGGTGCTGGCTGAGGTGGTAATGGTGGTGCTACAGGTATATTTAGATGGTTTGCATTTTCTAACTGCAAAGATGGCTGTCTTTGAGCGTCATGAATTGCCTGTCGTCTCACTTCTCGAGTAGCACTCATCCAACAAGCTCGACAAACTCTTTCCAGATTAGATACCTGAAATCACATTTGGTTTTTACTCCATAGCAAAAAAAATTGTCTATTGCCATTGGTGGGCAGGTTAAGTATATGCAAGTTACTCATGTTATACCAAAGAGCACATACTTTAGATAAAGATTCACTTAAAGATTTTTTGAAACTCAGCAGCTGAACTGTTACTGATACTGCTTAATAATAAATAAACATAGCTGGCAGCTTTGTTGTACATTAGATAAAATAGTGACTTAATAAGACTGCATAATATAATTATTTACTCACTATTTGTAACCCATTACTTAATATTATATTTTTTATTAGCTTTGTTGCAAATAATACAAGATAGAGAATAATTTATTACTAATAATATATATGTAATTACTACATGAGAGTGTAAATACCAAAAAATTCATAACAGGCATTATTGTTTAATGCAACCTCTCCATTACCTAATTATTAATACTATAATCTTCATGAAAATATTCATATTCATACAAAATATATTTACCAGGTGAGGAGACGTCCATCTTAGTATTATGTTTCGTTCAGGGCAATCTAAAGGTACCCTATGAGTGCGAGATTCCAAAATAGATACACCACAACCAAAGCAGACGCTGCGATGACCTCGTACTGGTTCTGCTTCACTTGTAGACTGGTTAACTACATGAAAACATGCTTCACATATGAAGTCTCCAGAGTTAATCTACAAATAAATAATTTCATCAGTGACATTCACAGGTGAAGTGTGACTAATAAGCATTAAGATTTTTAAGATAATCTTTTAACTTACAGGTGTGGGTGTTATCCATGAACGTAAAATGTTCAATGTGGAATCAGTTACTTCGACCAACGGATGTCTGCGCATATGTGGTCGTAAGAGTAACGAACAGTTTATGCACCGTCTGTTAGGTCTGCTAGACATTTTACAGACTGATGATTTTACAAACTGTTTGTAAACAGTGTTTAAAACACTATAAGTAGAGTCAATGAGCTCAAACACTTCAAATACTTGAAAATAAAAACTACAAACTAAAACAGAGTCAACGAGCTCAAAACACTTCAAACACAACCCTTTGCGTTCCGCAGTCGGGTAAAAAGAAAAACTACAACTAAAACAGAGTCAACGAGCTCAAACACTTAAAATAAACAATAAACTAATAAAATCAACGAGCTTAAAATAAGAGTCACAGGGCTCCAAAAATAACAACACTGCACAAACGCGTAAACGCAAGCTGCAACATTAAAGAAGTTTTAGCGCATACGGAGGAAATAATATACTTTATCTCAACTCGACGTACAAGACAACGGCATGGGAATAAAATATCTAAATTCGAATCACCTTTGCTGTCGAAAATAGCAAAAATGTCAGTAAGCAAAAACCACAGACAACTAACCTGCAAGTGTTGCAACTAGCACCGAGTTGAGTCGATTCTATCAAAATGGTTTGCAAATAAATATCGATATTTTTTTATAGTACTATGAAAATGATAGTTTTTAATCGATTAAAAGTCGATCACCGCCCGTTTTTATTTCATCGATTTCAACAATAACATCACAACGTATGTGTACGGATAAAAATGGAGTCTGGTTTTACAAATACAATTGGAGTACTTTTAAAATGATGAAAAAATCTCGGGATAGGCAGCACTTTGTTTTTTGTGCCAAACTGAATTAAAAAATTAAACTTAAATTATGAAAATAATTATCTTCTGACACAAGCATGGCCTGTGTTTGTTCAGTCTCCTTTATGCGATAGGTCACAACAAAGAAATAACATTCCAAGTAGCATAGAGCTATTTAAAATGGTAGTCCATATACCTGGTTTTCACTAGTAACAGCCAAGCAATGCAAAGCTCCAACTGCGACGTGTATAACGCGTCGACCGCGCAACGCTTCCACAATAGTCGGGCGACGAACGTGCGCGTCGCAACCGTGGCCCAAGCGAAAGTAGTCGCCTTTACCCCACGTCCACACCTGGGATTATTGATTTTATTTTATTTGAATAAGACCCTGTTTCTTTTGGAGTTTTTTCATTTAATAAGAAAGTCCAAGTCACCACTAAAGATTATCAAACTTACCTCTCCATCCCTAGTTAACGCCAAACTGAATTGTGCGCCACATTCAACTTGAATTACACCAAGTGTATTGAGTCTCTCCACGTTCATTGGAACCGCGCAACCATCCGACCCTCCCCGACCTAAAATCACGAAAGGAATTAATCGATATGAAATTTAGTAATCACTTTACAATATAGCTGGGTGTCAGTACAAACCAACATACGTACTACATAGCATCGTGCGGAATCATGAGTGAAACTACCTATACCTAATTTTCCAAAGTCACCATCCCCCCAAGAGAAAACCTTTCCACATGCTGTGAGCGCCAAAGTTTGAGCGTCTCGTGACCCACAGGCTACTTGTATTACCCTGAATCCTGCTAGCGTCTCGACCTAAAACAAGAAAACGCCTTAGATTTCGAGGTTATTTCAACAGTGGTAGACAAGAAAAAAAAAACTAAACATGTAACTATAACACCCGCCATACACGGACTGCTCGAGCATTCAGTCAGTGATCAACATACACAGACCGCTCTTGCTGTCATAAGTCAACAGCTTGAAGCTGTCTATTGCATACATAAACAAAGGAACAAGGACATAATTTTAAACCAGCTGTTTCTTATGGGCTACCAACGGTCACGAAAAAAGTACTCACCATTTTAGGCAGAAGTTGCGTGACGTCATCGCCATGGCCCAACCTCCCATACTCCCCCAGTCCCCAAGTATACAGATGTCCTCTCGCAGTGACGCACGCACTGTGAGCGGACCCACAAGCGATTCCTACCACCCTTTCACCGGAGAGCGATTCGATGATACGCGGCGCTTCCAATGTTATGCGGTTGCCTTGGCCTAATTTTCCATCTTCGCCTTCGCCCCAAGAATACACCTATTTATAAAGAATATTTAAAATATTGTAGTATTGAATTTGAGGCTTTTACAATTTATAGAGTTTAAGTGGATAAGTTAAAAATATAATAGCCTTTTAAATCATTAAATAATAACTTAAGAACAATTTTTACGAAATGAAAGGGTTCAGAACACACATTGCCATTATTGGCATGTCATTACTGGCAAAGTGGACGCAAAGAGACCTCGGGGGCGTAGCTTGATGCGTTGGTGAGATCAAATCCGCACCGCTCTCGATAGCAAGGTCCACGAAGCCCTGCATGTCGCAAAAACAGAGCAACATGGTGTGACATCGTCCAAAGAAGAATTATTGGTGGAAGGGGTCACGATCCCTTCCATCGGGGGATAATGGGGAATACGACGCAAGGAGGAGGAAGGCTTCAGAAGAGTACCTTCCCATCAGCAGTGAGCGCCAACGCATGTTTTCCCCCGGAGTGAACGGCAACTCGACGCACAAGCACGTGCGAAAGGTACGGGTTCGCACGCGGCGTTGACACGTTGTTACTGTGTCCCAGACCTAGTCTACCATTCGTACCTTCACCGCAAGCGTATAGCTAAATAATTTAAAAAAATGATATACCATTAGATTGAGTCAAACACCGAAGACAAATACTTAACCAACAGTGTGTCGCGACGTAACTAACGCCACGTTTACAGTTACACCAAGGTCTAAAATATGTTTTCTACATGTATGCGTTTTGACGGTAATTGTACGCAAAACTTGTACAATCCACACTTGCATTTTTTTACTAGTTGTTAACTGTCTCTATTATCTATTAACACGAGAGAGAGAGAGAGAGAGAGAGAGAGACCGAGAAAATTATATCTGAGCCAATTATTTTGAGTTTATCATTTGATATGTGGACAATTTTTTTACAGTCTTGTCGAAAACTTACTACTCAAAATAGTTTATTGGTGCAATCATGGTGTAAGGTGATCGAATTATTAAGTCTTATAAGATCGGTACAGGCACACTTCGGTCTCCGATTCGTAGATAGATATAATTGTGTACATAGATTAGCAAATGTTGACAAAATCCCAAAACGCACTTATTTTAGAAAGTTAGATGGATGTATGGATGTATGGATGTTTGTTACTCAATCACGCTCCAACGGCCAAACGGATGTGGATGAAATTTGGCACAGAGATAGATTATAGTCTGGAATAGCACATAGGCTACTTTTTATCCCGGAAAATAGAAGAGTTCCCGCGGGTACCGAAAAACCTCAATCCACGCGGACGAAGTCGCGGGCATCAGCTAGTTTTTTATATTATAAACAAGATCAGAGTAGTTATTACCTTTCCATCGTGTGAAACAATAAACAATGTTTTGGAACCACCCGCTATATGAACGGGACGCAATGCGCTTAAAACTGGGGAAAACACAGGGACCTTCACTTTTGAGCCCTTTACACCAGCCAATTGATCTTTATCATTTAAGCCCCATACATACACCTGAAAAAAAAAGTGAATAAGTTCCTTGTTTCGTAGTTATGCATGAACAAGACCTAAAGTAAGTTATTATCATACTGATACCTTAGGACAGTCGTGTGGCAATGTTGGAGGATTATTATCAGCAGAAATTGCGTTCGTTGGGTTATCCTTTTCCATCCAATCTTCGGCTACAAAATTCATACCCTAAAGCGATAGTAAATAATTTGAAATAAATTAACCATTTGTGGCAAAACCTAATTTGTATTTTTTTGTAAGAATATGACTGAGGTACTTACTCCCAGAATTTCCGTGTATAATGGATTCGGTCTGAATCCCGTAATGTAAAGACCGTGAACTCGACAGTCGGCGTTCACATTTCTATTCTGTTTAATTGCTATTTCTATACATGGGTAATACTGTAAAAAATTACACACAGCATTAGTATTGGGCTAAAGTAAGAAGCCAAATATTGGAAAAAATCTAATTTTTATGGAAGTAAAAAATTAATACACTTAGTTACAATTTTTTTCCCCGGCTTTAAATTAACTGTCGCCCATTGATTACTATCGCTGGAGCGATCTGATTTATAGCAACTTACTAAAGTTGGGGGTGATGCCATAAAGAAACTTGAGCTTTGGCTGCTATCTTTAGGGCTGCAGCCTTGATGCTCAGGCGATACAAGCGTATCTGCGTCAATTTGGATGGTAAAGAAACGTGTATTCACCTGTTTGCAGTCAGAAAGCAGCTGTATTTGTGCCAAATGTGTGGGCGGACGGTCTCTTGAGGGCGGCGCGGGGGTACACGGTACCGCAGCAAGCGGCGCCAGAGCAGAGTCCTCAAAACTACTGCCAGCCCTAACGGATAGTGCGGCTGGACCGTGCGCCCCACCCGCCACGCCTAGACCGAGGCGACGGATGCGTACTCCGCAACGCATCTCTACCCGGATCCAATGCTGGTGGCAATGTATAAAAGTTATGCTAAAATCCCACTGCGCATCCAAAACGGTACCTGAGGTAGCTCTACAGTGTGGAACGGCAGTTATTGGCGTAATAGTTACCGATATAGTAGTCACCACCACTTCTCCTCCACTGCGTAGCACCTCAGGAACGGTTTAAGTCAAAAGGTATGTCTATAGTTGAGTTTAGTATCTTCAGTCAGATTTAAGCAGATTTCATTTTTTTTCGAAAAGCTCTAATACACAATTGTATTTATCTCATTTAGTTCCGGTTCACTTTGACTAATGACAGCGAATAGAACATATCATATATTGACCTCTGTCTCAACCAATTAAAGCACTGATTGCTACCGAGAAAGAACAACTTGCGAGAAGGCGCACACATTCGCACGAATATTCTTAAATTCTTAATTTTACTAAGCATTTTATTTTTCATTATATGAAAAAGTAGGAGATGCATTGATTTGAATGTTTTAATGTAAGTGTCCGTTAGTAGACCTAGTAAATAAAATAAAATAAAAATAAATTATTCGTCGAATAAAATCCAAAATAACAACAAGGGATATTCCGTAAATTTTTATTGTCTTTTTCGAAGTTAATCCTGCATGAGCTGTAATAAAGTGGGAATCTGGAATTAGGGGTAGGTATAAAGTGGGACACATACCTGCCCCGTTCCACTGGAGCTCTGCCAATAAGTGTGAGGCTGTGAGTCCAACAACCGCCTCGCTCCGGCACCGGGACGGCAGGATGACACACGCACGGCACGCACGGCGCCGCGCCACCCTACCGCGCTCCCTCCCGCACTTTCACCCCATTCCGCTAATCGAATACAAATAAATTAGTACCTTTCTAAGATCTAACTAGTTCGGAAAACAGGTGCACAATATTTAGATCCTAGATGTAAGGCTTTAAATGTTATTAGTTTTCTTGTGTATTTATGAAATAAAGGGGTTGTTTCATCTTGGGCCAGGTACTTGTACAGTATTTCAAAAAATAGTATAATATCATAGAAAACAAAATAAAATATGCTTTTTGGCAGTTTTACAGTGAATAAGAGGTACAAAAATAAAATGTTTAATTAGGTACATTTGTAGAATAGCAACTCTCGCAGCGCATCCATCCATCAATCTGACTGCTGTTGGATATTTTATGGTTAATTCACATTTCCCAGGTAATTTTGGGTGCGTTCCGAAATACACTGAGAGCACTGAAAGTCCCCAGTAAAGAGCACTGCCAGTGCTCGCAGAGCTTATAACGGAACACACACTTTATGTCAAATGTCATCATGACACGTGTAATATACGTCAATGTCAAAATGGACGCATGTTGTTGCGCTTTTATTTTGCAAAATAATTTCGCATTGTACCTCGTAAATTGAACTTTTTAGTAAGAAATAAAGAAAAAAATGTTACTATTTTATGACCCCGAACATTTTGAAATACCGTACAAATACCTGGCCCAGGCTCCATATAAATTTGAAACAACCCCTTTATCTTTATCCTTATGGTTGCCTGGTAGAGATCGCTTCAAAGCGATAAGGCCGCCAATTGTACCATAGCTTTATTTCTATTGTGTAGTATGTTTCTTGTATTGGTGTACAATAAAGAATATTTCATTCATTCATCCGATACTCTATCAGATTTTGCCGCCATGAGAATTGAGATGTAAAATGTACAATATGTATATTTCGAATAAATAAAAGTTGTCATGATCGTCATTTAAAATCAATCGAATGGGAAAAAATGAAAAAATTTAAATTTGAAATTGGATTTGACTTGGTCCGCTCAGTTCTTTCAGTTTCAAGTCTGCTTAAGACTTGGTAAAACCTTAAAACTTGTTATTTGTTATTCCTGGCTTAGTAACGTTTTTAACAAGAAAAGTAAAGCCACAGATATAATTTACGGAAGTGTAAGAATTTCAGGGAATGATTTATAACTTTAAACTTACATTGATCAGTGACTAGTTCCATTTCGCTAACTTGTCCAGTCCAACCTGGCTGTTGAGGGAAATCAACCGACAGATCTCGTCCATTGCTTGATATCGCTGTAAAATAGAATTAAATTTATTGAGGACTTTTTCTAAATTTAATTAGTAAGCGACGAAAGCTTATCTCGAAAAGCTTGATAGTTTTCGGTTATCACAGTAAAATTGACTTATCTCCCCTTGTTTCAAGGTTTGATTATAACTCATCCATAAATCTATAGCCAAGCGAAATTTGGTAAGTATTTTAGTAGTTCAAAACAACAAACTTTTAGTAAATTTTAACCCATTTCAATTCTCGAAATGAATGAAAATTGGTGAACGATTAAAACGGAAGAATATAATCAAATTGAAGGATTTTTTATTCAGTGTAATTATAACAAAGTGCGTCCAAAGATAAATCTTACAAGTAACAGTTCCAACGCTGGTATGGTCTATACAGCCCCACTTGTAGCGCGGCTGGGTGACGGCCGCCCGCACGCGCACGCGGTCCCCCGCTGCAAATGGCGGTGCTCCTGATACCACTTCCGCGTGTAATGCGCGTACGCCCGCCACTCTACCTAAACCTCGCCATTCCACCTTGAAACAATATGCAGGGTATCTAAGTGGGAACAATCAAAAAATACTGAAGGATATAAAGATTTTGAAGCAAATCTTAATAAACTTTTGAGACCATAACGATAAAAAGAAGGGAAGTGGCGGGACTGAGGGAGACTGAGGACCGGGTGTGGTGGCGTTCTTTGGGAAAGGCCTAAGTTTAGCAGTGGCATTTTATAATGCCTCTTGCGGAAAAAGACAGCACTAGATTTTGACCTGTCATTTTAGATTAGTTTATAGAATGTGTACAGCAGATTTAGCCACTTTAACTATCTTTTATTTAAAAACAAAAGATTTTCAAAAATAACACCTTAAAACACCTGAATGTATGTTACTTACATGTAGAAAAACATTCTGCTTTATATCGCGTTCAACTTTTTGTACTTGTCCGACATCGCCAAGTGCGATCTAAAAAATACAAGTTTATTTATAAATTACCATTTTTGTTAAACATAGCTTATGTTTAACAAAAATGGTACTTTGATGAAGTCATGAGATATGTAATTACACTTCGCCTGCCACTTTAAAGTCTGACACCGATGTGAGTACCGATGGTCCGAATGCTTAAGTTATGGTAAAAGTTAACGCTTAAAACAATACTTACATCTTCATACGCCTTGCAACATCTAACAGTCATACCAGGAGTGATGATATCAGACAAATATTGGGCGTATTCGTCCTCGGACGCAAAGCAGCTACGCCAACGGTATGGCGTTTGTTTCTTCTCTTGCTTTGAGGTGGTCGGTTTTATTTCGAACACGGTATCGTCCATGCCTTGTTGCGGTAGCTCAAGTAGGTATGCCACGAGGGCTTCAACTGAGGGTAAGCTAGTGCCTCCTAAAACATACATATCAGTAAATGCGTAATCTTAATTTTAAATATATATTCATTTCATTGATTTAGGCCCACTTGCACAAGGAATCTTAAATTGATTTAGTTAAATATTTTAATGCATTACAAAATTGAACTAAATCAGTTTAAATATTCTTGTGCAAGCGGCCCTTAATGTTACCTTATTTAAGCTCTTAAGACTTCAAGACTTTACCACCAGGTATGTAAGCGAAAATATTCTAAGAGCTGTCAAGAATTGCAGCGATTTCTCTTATCAAAATTCAAGTTTTAGAGATTTTTTTTCTGAGAATATTTGTAGCAATGAAGTATAAATAGTGTATAACAAAGTTTATCATACCCAATGTTTGTATAGCAGTGTAAACAGCGTGTCTTGAAAACCCCATTTCAATAACTTGTTGGACTTGCGATGAATTGGCCCACGTGTTTAAATCTTTACGTGCTAAAATTATTATAAAAGCGTTATTACAAGTTTTTTTTAAATATAGGTTAATTTATTTTATTTTCGTTTTATAAACGACTAGCTGATGCTCGCGACTTCGTCCGCGTGGACAATTTTTTTTAAATTCCTACGGGAACTCCTCAATTTTCCGGGATAAAAAGTAGCAATGTCACTCAAATTTCAAAAACTGTGAAACACATATTTCCTAATTTTTACCCGTAGCTTGTAAACCAAGTTTCATGGATATAACTTGAGAAATGACGGAGTTTCATACAAACTTTCAACCCCTATTTCACCCTCTTATGGGTGGAATTTTCAAAAATCCTTTCTTAGCGGATGCCTACGTTATAATAGCTATCTGAGTGCAAAATTTCAGCCCGATCTGACCAGTGGTTAGAGCTGTGCGTTGATAGATCAGTCAGTCAGTCAGTCAGTCAGTCAGTCACTTTTGCCTTTTATATATTTAGATTACTTACAAAGTGACGCTGTACTAGTTGATGGACCCATCGATACTTGCATTACATTACTTTTGTCTATTATAGGTATCTCAGGAGGAGAATCGAAATCTTTTTCATCACCTGGAAAGAAACTCTTTCTTGAGCAAATTTCCGTTTATGGAAGGATAGAACATAGGTCTAAAAATACAAATTCGCCATCCACAACACGGCCCAATGTCAATAAACACAAATAGAGAGAAAAATTCCAAGAAAAAATGGTACGTATTACGTAAGAAGTAAAATCAAATTTGAGAGTTCAATGAAATTGGTAAAAAAACTACAAAGATCCGGAAGAATAAAAATCTTTACTGAATTCAATGCCTGAGCCTAACCGTATCACGTATGCTTACCAGAAATATGTGCCGCCAACTGTTGGACTATAGTAAGGGCAGCCGCTGCAAGGTCTTTAGGCGAATGTGAGGAAGCCAATGGACTCGGTCGAGTGGCCAGTGCAAGTAGACGTCTTAGCAGAGTGCCTTCTGTTCCAAGCGTCGTACCCCTGTCCAATGTGTTACCTGCATAAATAATCCGATAATAGCATTAGAAAATATATGTATTTTACTATCAAAATGACACAAAGAAACAAAAAAACATTGATATTCATATTTTGGATGTTCTAAAATTCATATTTTAATACCAAGAAGTAAAATTTTACCGCCATTATCCGGTGGTTGCATCAGAACTTTTCTTAGGCGAGTGCGTGTTGTCAACAGTCCTCTTACAGCACATAGTGTAAGCAACTCCATTTGCTGCCGCCGTAGTCCATACACGTCAATCTCGGCTAAAAAAGACATTGGGACTTTAGGTTGCTGTAGTAGTTTAGGTTAGTAGAAGGGATTTGTCTACAGCGGAGAAAACGAAAGATTTGTTTCATAAACATGCAAATGATTACCCAACAATACGATAATAATTAACTGCACACTTCAGGTTCAAGATCATAGTTATTTGCACCTGACGCCAATAATTATTGTAACAAACGAAAAACTTATTGAACATCTAGTCAATTTATTCGTATCTAACCTGGTAAATGATGTGGATGCATAGGCGAAGCTTGCGGTCCTGCACCCAATAAAGCGGCACAAACGCGCAACGCACTTTCACCCCCGCCCAGAGCTTGAGGCAGACGTTCACACTCCGCACTTTGCACGCTATTGAGATCCGTCTACAATGCATATTTTTTAACATTAACTTGTAACTCGCCCTCTACTCTCGCAGCGCAAAAGCATGCCCGGAAACGACGTTGTCAAGACTCCATTTATAATCATAGTAACGGAATTGACTTCGAACCTTCGGAACAGCGCTAAGTTCGTAAGCCCTGCCAGTGTAGAGTAGGCATTAAGAAGAATATTGTTATCAGCATAGGCAAGCTATTTGAATTCACCTTTGGGTGATTTCAGGAAAACCAAAAATTTACTTTTCGTTTTGACATTTCATCGAAGAGATTTCCTGTTCAAAAATCGTTTGTATGGTTTGGGTAGAGATATTTTTAAAATCAATATTTTTACAAAGTTGTTTTTAAACATGAATTTAATTTACCACAGCTCCTTAGACCCAATAAATCTTATTTTCGGATTTGTTTTACGTTTCAGGTTCAATAAATCTATAGAATAGTAAGAAATGGCTAAGGTACCTTGGTGGTTATATTGTCATCGTGCAGTAAAGTTATTTTAGCTCGCGGCGACAACTGAGTGACGACTGCGTTTCGTGGGGGAGATCCCGCGCATACTCTTTGTCCTAATCTAATACGCCATTCCATACCACCCACCACTCCTAAGGCCCCAGCTAAAAGTAAAGGTATTTTATTGTACCAACATGTACAAAAAATGCATCTAAAAGTCTAAAAGAAGATTAGATGCCTATTAGAAGATTAGTCTAAAAGAAGATTCATAATAAAAGTAGCATACCTATGAGACAGTTATTTAGTGACGGCGCAGTTGGTTTCACAGTATGTGTTAATTCCTGACTAGTATGAGGCCACCAATGCCAGTCACTTGTTATCTGTAACGAAATTATAATTCAATATCCTCTAAGACCTCTGTGATAATTGGCTGATAGGGTTTGGCGGTAGGGACTTCGGTTAAGCAACAGTACCATAATCAACCAATAAACTGGTGGTACAAAAAAACACAAGGTATAACTATACATAATACCCGGATAAACTAGTCGGGCATTTCTCCGACAGAACACGGAAGTTTAACCGGGTATTATTTATAGTTATAATGAATATCACTCACTATAGTTTAAACGTTAAAACACAAGGTAATATAAAAAAAATCTTAAGGCAAATCTTCATTTTACGTCTTAATTTTAAAGTCTACGTTTAATTTACCATTTGTGCCGCTAATTGCAACTTCTCCAACAATAGTGCGGTGACTGGTCCGTGCCACTGCGGCACCGTATGCAGTTGTCGTACGAGATTGACGATAGCTGAACAAGTCGCTCCAGTGTAACTGGCAGTTGCAGGCGCTCGCCATCTATTGTCTGTTGAAAGTGCAGTTGAAAACCTTAGGCAAATAAAGCCCTTAGCCCTTAAGGATAAGGGCAGAAAGAAAACGTGAAGTGGTAGCAAAAATACTAGTTTCCTAAGCTTACAATAAGATCTATACATAGTGACGCATTATACCTACATATTATTAAAGTAGGAGTTAATATAGGCTTCTGCTTTAAATGTCAACCGGGCCTCGGTAGCTTGACCCTAGCAAGTACATAATGAACAGAACGTTTTCGATTTAGCTTAGTCCTAACACCACTAATACCTACTCTAGGATGCCTACTACTACTTTTAGTCTTCATATAAGCTAATATATGAGCCATGTAAATGAAGTGTTCCTATTGATGTTTCTCTAAGACATATCTAATGCTTTTCGTTACTTTTTATTTAAAAAATCAGTTTTTTTATATTGTGATAAAAGATCAATGAAGTTTTTGCCGGGAAGTTATACCTATTCTTAATTTATTTTCAAGTACATTGAGAAAAAATTAAGGTCCCAAAACAAAAGCACTAATAATTAGTATCATGCACTATACATACCTATTTCCTCTTCATCAATGTTAATAGAAGTCAGGGTGGTTAGTGCATGTGTGTGCACTCTCAAAGCCGGGTCAGCCACATGAGTCTCCAGCCAAAGTCGTCCCGCTAATGCTATTAACTGAGCGGTCACAGTACGTCGCCATTCTAATGTACCCGTATGTTCTGCTAGCACGCGTCTTAAAAGCCACAGAGCCTGTATCTGTTTAGATAAAGCACGTAGTTCAAGTATACGAAAACATATTTTGTAAAGTAAAAAGTAACGAGAAAAGGGGTGTGATACCTGTAAATATACGAGATCCTGTGAAATAGGTTTGTCCGTAGACGATATAATACTGTAGCATAGTTCAAACCAAGAGTCCGTGCATAAGGATGCCCTCATCTCAGGGCTTTGTGCGCTTGCTGTAACAAAAATACTAGACTTATAAAATGACAACGTTCGCTGTGTACTTTGGACATTCCAAATGATATTTTTCGATAGGAATTGCAGGCTGCAGCCGTTGTTAGTAACTTGATGGTTAAATTAATGTCTTTTTTAGCTCGACAGCTTTGTGGAACATGATTTTTGTTTGGAACAGCCGTTCTATACAATTAATTTAATGAATTACAGGTAAATAATAGATTGTTTCTTTTTAATATACTATATTGTTTTATTGAGGGATATGCTTGATAAGTGATAACATGAAGGGATCCCACAAAAACCTAAAGTCGCGGGCGACGCCGACGCGTATAGGTGCAACACAAATTAAAGTTTATTTTATAGTCACTTAGATGGCCTTTATATTACACTAGCTGATGCCCGCGACTTCGTCCGCTTGGTTTGAGGTTTTTTGGTTTCTGCGGGAATTATTTAATTTTCCGGGATGAAAAGTAGCCTATATGTCACTCCCCAGTGCCAAAAATCACGTCGATCCGTTGCTCCGTTGCGGCGTGATAGAAGGACAAACCAACAAACCAATAAACCAACAAAAAAATACACTTTCGCATTTATAATATTAGTACGATACCTCGTAACAACGCCAAAGCAGTATGCGTATGCGACGCAAAAGCCGTTGGTGGCGGGTAAACGTGCGCGTGCGATAGCGCCAACAGTCTTCTTTGTAACGCTGCCACGTTTCGCCTCGCTGCCGAGCTGGGCGCTGGCGTGGTCCCCGCACCGGCGCACAGGGCACGCACTGCGCACGTGCAAGCCGAACGAACTTCGCTCACTGGCCACCATTCCACGCTATTTTCCACTGTGCAATTAATAGATCATGATTTTTTCCAATAAATTTTAGAAGTAAGAGCTTATGAATGTAATGTAAGAAGAAGGGAGAAATCTAGCGAGAAACAAGTGGAATTTATCGTCAATTTATTGTAAGATAGACAATTCACATACATTTAATCGTTACGCTGAACTGCGCATATATAAGATCCATCCCTAGCCAAACGTGGTATTGCATGTTGGTGTCATGGATGAGGTCTTAAACGATATTTGTTCTGTTCACCCAACATTTAAGTATGAATTGATTTATGCCAATATTGTTATAAATATTACGGTCGACAATTTTTTTATACAGTGTCCAGAAATACAGGTCTAGACAGACAAGGTGTCAAAACGTCCAATAATAACGTATCAATCGTATAATAGTAAAATCGTATAATAGTAACAAATAGATAATAATCAAGCCTTTAGATTTCTCATCTGAAAAATTAAACCTAGACTTTACCGTGTCCTTGCACAGTCTCGTCGACCGAGGGCGGCGGTGAAGGCGAACGCGCAAGTTTTAGGTCATATTTCCCTTCCTTGCCCATGCGATATGAGTTGGTTCCTCCTGCGTCCCAAGCTACGCGGACCCAGCCGTCCTCCCCTAGCTCGCCTATAACACGACCCTCCCCTCCTGGCACGCCATCCTAGGCAAAAAGTACAAAGGAATAGTGTAATTTCACCATACATGGCACTGTTTTTAGATTTATATGAATATATGAGTGGTAGTAAACTCTTCATGGGTAATAGAATTTATCATTCAGAACTTTTGCTCTCACTTTTTCCTTATTTTGTGCTCTTTTATTGTGTTTCTAGAATTAAAACGGTAACGAAAAATTATCAATATCATATAAGTGAGAAGAAACCCACCAACTCACAAATTACCGTTAAGCTTACAATTGCATTTACAAACTTGACATTTTGCATTTACCCCCACAAAGAAAGCTGTACCCAGGGTCTAACTAGTATCCTATAAGTTAGTAGTAATTTATTTGGGCCAATTGATAATGGGTAATTTTCGAAAAAGTTCACACAATAAGTACCTGATCACCCCATTTCCAATCCTTTCCCCGAACAACCCGCGTGCCAATTTTCATGAGGGAAGCAAGTTCCGGTCCTGACAAAGATGCTCCTCTTGCGCGTGCACCTAGTCGTTCATCTTCATAGATGACAAGACAATCCGCTGAAAAAATGTATGAATTTAAAAATAATTTAAGATATATTTTAAGAAATTATTGGTACAGAATATTTCTTATAACTATTAACACCATAAGCAAGACTGTCATTATTATGCTTACATTTTGACTTCATCCCATTACATATAAGGGAAGAATGTTGAGATGTGTCTCCTCCAATTTGTTTCAGTAACGTCAAACAAGAACTCAGTGCTCCGCCATTTATTAGCTGCTCCAATTCTGGTCCTTGACTTCCCTCAATGAGCAAAGATAGCAGCGTAATTAGGAACCTTAAAATAAAAAAATCATATTCTTTGGTAACTCTGGGTGATTTTTGGGCTATTCTTTGGTTCTATAACAATTACCTTGCTCTGGACGGTCTGTTAAGTAAGGCATGAGCGCCATAATTTGCACTCATTTTGAGTGGTAAAGGTTGAGTTTGTTCACCTTCAAGAACTCTGGCCTTCAATTCGATCAGAATGAAATCCATTAACTTCGACCTTTCCAAAAGCACCATATATTTTAAATAAGGTATCACAGATTCAATGTTTTTCAAAGGTTTTGTTAATGGTATTGACGGTTTGAGATGAGTATTCGGAACCGAGTCAGCCATTGAAGCTCCCAATAAACCAGACAGTGCCGCATATTTGACACTTTCAGACATTGTTTGCGACGAATGTAAAATATTGTTTATTACAGAGTAACCCGTTCTTCTTATACCCGCTCTTTGTATCTGAAATATATTCACGTCATAAGAAAATAATAATTAAATTAGGTACCATTTTGTGCAAACAAGAACTGTGCCTGTACCTGACAGTATAATGCTCGTCTAAGAATATCAATATCACAAGGTTCTTCTGTGATAACGAAATCAATAATAGCAGCGGTCAAGTTTTGTTGCTCAGGAGTAACTTCTTCTAACATCCAATACAAATCTAAAACGCAAAATGAATCGAAATGAATCAAATTTTAAAGAAAATTCACAAAGCAAGTGTCAAATTAAAAAATAAAGTCGGATCAAAAATTAAGATTACCCTTCTCTTCGCATGCAAGCTTTGCTACCCAGGCGTTAACAAACTTATTTCGTTCAGAGTTGTCGTCATCTTTTTCTTCGTCAGCTACAATAAGCTCATTTTTTAGATCTTCAGCTAAAAGTATAACTTGTTTTTCGCTCTCCAAAGATTCCCTAAATACTGAGTTATCTGTCATTTCATTGATTGAACTAAGCGACATTTCATTGGTAGGAGTTTTGTCATCGTCTTTATCGAATGCGTCTTCTTTTTCACTTAACTTGAAATCAGATAATTTTTCAGTTAGTTTGAGATCAGTTACTCTTTCAGTCAGTTTTATATCAGTTCGAACATCGTAGCGCATGTCATCGTAATTAGAAGCATTCTTCAGCTCTTTTTCAAGTGGTTTTTCTTTAGATTTTAATTTATTCTTAGCTTGTAAATGGCCAGAGCTTTTCGAACTATGATCGCCAAAACCGTCTAAATTGACGTGACTTTTAGGCGGTTCCACTATAATAGTTTGTATTTCCTCTGGTTTACTTAAATTTCCAATAGCTGATTTGATGAGCAATGCATCCCCTTGTAGTAAGCTACCTGTTGCCTTAAGCATACTTTTACTTAAGCTATTTTGTCTATTTCTAAGGTCCTTTGTGGTTTCAAAACTGAAAAAGTTTTTGCATTTATTAGATTTGTTGTGTTACAAAATAGCAGTCCCTATAACCACATGAGATAAAAATAATATTACCATTTATTGAACGTTGGAGACTTTGCCATCTTCATAACTTTCAGAAATATTCTCTTAGCGGTGGGTGGACGTCTTGAGGGAGGTCGTGATTGTAACGCTGATACAGATGGCGAAATAGCGGCGCGTACTTCGTGTAATAGAAAACGAGCCCTTTCTAAGGGAGCTGCACACACCTAAGCAACAAATATTATTTTATTAGAAATTCTAAATCTAAATTAAAAAAGAGAAGGTAAGTTTAGCATTGAGAAATAATACCCTACCTCCTTATATCCTCTGGACAGTTGTTGCCTTGTACGCATCAGTGTCCATTTGCTCTGTTGTACAGCTTTAACGATCTCTGACATTGCTGGTGAGAGTTTGACTTCACCTTTCTCCATTTCTAGGGCACAAAACGATCGTTAGGAAAAAGTTATAAATAAGAATCCATATTATGATTTTTAATACTAACCTGCCATAGCCGTTGCTAAGGCGTGTTCTTTGAGACCTGCGTGATATAACAAAACGGCCAAAAGAGCTCGCCTGAGCTCTTCCAGAGGGTGTTCAGGAGGGAAATGAGGAGCGCAGCCCTCGCGACGTTCGCAAGCCCACCACAAATGTAAAGCTAAGGGATCCTAAAACAAAAATATTCCTAAAAATTTCATAGGTATTTTGAAAGGCATCCCGACAGGTGTTTTGAAACCCCAAATCCACGCGGGGTATAACTAGTAAATTATAAAATCTCTATAAAAACTCACATGTAGTTTTGGTTCAGCCAACGCAAACAACAGCGTATCCGCGCGCACAGAGGTCACTGTGACATTCACTTTCGGCACTCTAGTGATGCGCGTCTGAGGCGGATACAGCACGTTGGACGTGTGAGACGTATGAGACACGTGCGGTGTGTCACTCGCCGGACTATTGCCGCCTGTGGAGGATCCGCTTCGGGCCTCAGCCTTTTCCTCTTCGAATGGATTTGCTGGTTGGGATGTCTGTAACAAAATGAAGAGAATCAAAGCATCCAAGACATTAGATATGTCTCAGAAACAGCACGTGTCTCAGCGTATGTCGTAAGTTTGACACAAAATCAAACATTTTTAATCTGGGACTCACATATTCATATCGAACTACTCTGATAGTCTACGACACACTATGCTAGTTGGCTTGATTAAACAAATCAATAACATTTAGATTCGGAAAATGTTCTAAATGATTCACTAATTATTCATAAATAAAATACCAATTTATTTTATTAGATTAAATAGAGGGATGAATATAAATAAGATGCGTTTTCCTCAAATGTGACATACCTGTAGACCACCTCGAAGAAAAACGGCAGCTGCATAAGGCGCTGCGTCACGTTCAGCCTGTTGTATGGGTAAGGATCGTGCTAATCGTAGTCCACATTGTGATAGGCCCAACGCTAAATGAAATGCGCACGATGACAGGATGTGGTGTGTTCGGAGACTTGATGTACTTTCCTGTAAGAGAATAATGCATCATAAGTTCGTAATCTTGCTCGCTAAGCTTATTCATTTGAACACAAATCTGAAAGCAAAACTTTATGTACTGGTCTAAAAAATAGAGCTATTTATTTTCAGCGAATATAGTGAACCCGAGCAAATATAATGAACAGCCCTGAAAAAAAAAAATTGGCAGTCATAGGGACTGCCGACACAAGTGAAAACGAATATTTAAATTTAAAATAATATATATTTTTTTAAATTAAAGTGTTTTAATTTTTTTTTTTAATTAAAATATAAACCTTAAGACTAAGGCATTAAAGTTTAATTACGAATGTAGTATATTTATATTTAAGACCTTTTGTCTTCGTAAAAACGCGAGCATGTCGGCGCGGGGCTTGTCCATGACGCGAATCAACAAGTTTAGCCCCTACCAAAAAGTGCTCAACGCGGCTAAAGAAGTTTTCACTTCAAAAAAAGTTGGAAGACCTTAACTCACCTGGCACTTATGACTATATATCTGACTAGCGTACATCCCAACGCATTTCTCGGTAATCCGCGACAAGAATGCCGCGTGAGGTTCTACGCTCAATGCAGCGGTGGCCTCACAGCCGCGCAGTTTGCGTACCAACTCCACGGTACTAGCGTTTTCACATTCGAACTTTTCAACATCGAACACATGGCCGGCAACTACTATCCACGAACCTCCCTCTTTAGTATGATTTTGTAAGTCGCATCTGTTAAAAAGTGCCATTACAACATATTGGTTAGCGACATTTTTCCTTCACAGGGCTTATGCTAATAAATGCTGTAATTTGTACTAGTGTGTATAGTTTATGCTCACAAAACAAACCATACATTTACGCCTGCAGTTCAACAACGCATACTCATTCGGTAGTAGCACATAGAGTACAATACAATAGTATAGCACAATCAGACATTAGAATACAATAAATTTTACTTACTTGCGAATAACACTACGGTTCAACTGATGCCGTTTAGACATAAGCCCTGGCCAGCCCAGAAGGTCAGCGTCCAACTTAGCGGCAAAAGGTAAGGTTCGCGCGGCCTCGTCGCAAACGCGTACAATCTTCACGAGTGAGTCCGTGCAGTCTGAGAGGGAAATAGCAGACCGAGCTGCGCATGCGCAGACCCATACCGCTAGCTCACTCATTACACGACCTAACAAGGATGTAAAATCGTCTTAAAGTAAATCATTTAATATTATGCCTATTCATGATCTATAGCTAGGTAAAGATTTTTTTTTTTATTGGAGGGAGGATAGAAAATGTTCCAATGCTGGTTTTCTGATTACTAATAATATCTCAGAATTTCTCTTGAAAATGCAGGTGTAGGTTTTCGTTCAACGAAAAGGGCGTATTCCATTATATAATATTTTTTTACAACTTAGTACCTGAATAAAAAATAACAATAGCAGTTGGTGTTTTTGAATTATAGGTTAGAGCAGTTATCAAAAATTAAACAAACAAGGGTAACCATAGTCGGAGCAGAGATGTCTGAAACAAAAAGGGAGCAAGAGAGAACTCACCGACAATATCAGCGCTAATCAGATCGCAAAGTGCGACAAGTTGTGAGTTATCTGCTCTATGTACAGCCCGCGAGAAACAAGTCAGCGTAGACTGTACGTGTTCTGACAGCAAAGTAGTATACTGTGTGAGTAGGGATCGCACTCCGCCGCGCGTGCTACGACCGCCTCTAGACCACATGGCTTCGCTGAACAGTAGCCTATTACAAAAAAGATGAGGTTAAAAATAAACCAATTAGGGCTGAATATTCCCAGTTGTTATTTTGTATGTTATAGACTCTCCAACGAATGAAATAAATGAAATAGAGAACACGATAAGGGAATTCAACTTTAACATCATCAACACATTTTTTTTTTATCTTGACCAACGACTGGACGCTTAACAAACCATAATTTTAAAAGTCCTCGTTTAATTCATTTTATTTATCAATACGATTATTTAGGAGGAATATGTACTTACTAGATGATGCCCGCGACTTCGTCCGCGTGGATTAAGGTTTTTTGATTCCCGCGGGAACTCCTTAATTTTCCGGGATAAAAAGTAGCCTATGTCCTTCCCCGGGATATAACCTACCCCTATACCGAATTTCAGCAAAATCGGTTGAAAAGATGGGCCGGGAAAGCGTAGCAGACAGACAGACAGACAGACAGACAGACAGACACACTTTCGCATTTATAATATTAGTATGGATTATTAATTAATAAATTTATTTAATTCAATTTTAATTAATTGCCAAGTATGTACTTATTATTTAAACAAAAATCCTTGAAACGCAGCTAAAGTTCTACAAAATAACAATACTTATATCGAACTTTGAACTTAGAGACTTACCTTTGAAATCTTATAAGGAGATCACAGCTAGGACTCACAGTGTCATGTCCCTTGAGATCGTCGGTCTTACTTGTATCTCCGCTCATTATGGAGTTTATGTGCATTTGCGTTTGACAACTCGTGTTGCGTATCAAATGCTTTACCTAAAATACAACAATTAAAAAAACAGTTATTTATTATGAAGAAACTCTTTATTAAGGCTGGGCGCGCTTGGCTGGCTGGGCTGGGCTGGCTTTATTGACTACTATCGCCTCTGTAGCCTCCAAAGAAGAAGCTAGAGTCCGATATACTTCCGTGCGGATGCCTGAGTCGCTCTTAAACGCTTTGTTAAACCTACAGACGCTCAACTGCTGAAAAGAAGAGATTGCTCAGGCGGATAGCAGATATTGTGGGTTCAGCCAAATAATTATAAATAAATAAATTTCCATCAATTCATTCAGAATTGGGTATTTGACAACTAGTCAAAAAAGCAACTTTTTTCAAACGTCAAAACGCGTGCTTAATAGTTTGTATGAAAATTTGAAATGTGACGTCCTCAAAGTTCGACGCACTTTTTTACTTTAATCGATAGTTTAAAATGGTAATTCAACATAAAAATAACACGAGCCGTGGATATTACGACTTTTGGGAGAGCCTTTATTTAATAATCACAAAAAAATAATTTATTTGAGTAGTAGTCGAATACCCAATTATTCACAACAAAACTATTAGTACTAAGGACCTAGAAAATATTACAAGACTAGCTGATGCCCGCGACTTCGTCCGCGTGGATTTAGGTTTTTCGGTTCCCGCGGGAACTCTTTAATTTTCCGGGATAAAAAGTAGCCTATGTGCTATTCCAGACTATAATCTATCCCTGTGCCAAATTTCATCCAGATCCGTTCATCCGTTGGAGCGTGATTGAGTAACAAACATACATCCATACATACATACATCCATCCATCCAAACTTTCGCATTTATAATATTTATTTGATTACATACCAAATGCATAAGAGGAACTGAGGCACCATTTTCGCAAGCTGTTGCATTGTTGCTTATCTGATATTCGTCCGTACAATTGGCTGTAAATAATATTTTTGGTAATTTATTGAACCATTGCTTAGTTTTTATTCAGATTAGGAATGACATATTCAGTTTTTTACTATACCTTGAACAGTTTCACTGTCTTCAGACATAGTTGTTCCTGAATGTCCACGTTGACCTGTCACTATGTCGATTTGATCATATTCACTGAAATAGTTAATTAACATAAATTTATTATAGTTTATCCAAAACCTTCAGGGGGGGGGGGGGGGTTAAAGTTTAAAACTTACTCATCTAACTGCAAATGATTGTAAAGATCGGTTGAATCAGCTTGAAGGGCATTCCTTAAAGCATCTCGCAAACCTCCGCCGCCTAATAAAGACCACACCAGGAGCTCCGTCATGAATCTTGCTCCTGTACTAGCGGGGACTGACCCTGCAAAGTATTTGACATACTGAAATTTAATCGTAGGTAAATTACTGAGTAATTTGTGTTCCCATTACTGAATTCCCATTGAAAAATTGTGGGAGAAAAGTTCTAAGAGTACCTAACTTGTCTCCCTCGCACTCGGCGCCAAAATGGCAGTGACGTCAAAACTAAGGTCGCGCAACTCTTTTCTAGTATTTGTTAAGTTTTATAAGGCTACGATTACACTTGTAAGTTTTTACGCAAGTAGAACAGGTAAGTAACTTACGTACGCTACTTACGTAATAATTTACAAATGTGATCTTGGTATTAGGATAGATTTAGAAGGATTCAGAGTTATTAATTATTGACAATAGTCATATCAGCAACTCTATATCAAGCATCAAAAATCGTGCTTAGTATGGGAGTTTGTATAAAATACTGAATTTTTCATTTTTATCGATAGTTTAAAATGGTTATCAAAAATCCAACAGATTACTCTTTTGAAAACACCTCTACTCATTTAATGACTTAAAAAATAATTTATTTTTGACATAGAAAACATCCTTATTGAGTAAATCATACTAATATTATAAATGCGAAGTTTGTTGGTTTGTTGGTTTATTGGTTTGTCCTTTAATCACGCTGCAACGGAGCAACGGATCGATGTGATTTTTCGCATGGGTATAGTTAAGGACCTGGAGGGTGACATAAGTTACTTTTATCCCGGAAAATTGAGGAGTTCCCGTGGGAATTTAAAATAACTTATTCCACGCGGACGAAGTCGCGGGCATCAGCTAGTCATTTCATAAAAGCCCCGTGACAGTTATATTGTGACAATCTTACCTTGAGGTAACAAAGCTATGAGATGTTGAGCTCTTATCTGAGGAGTAGGCAACAGTAAGGGCCAGGCCGCAGCCAAAGCCTTCCTCGCAGCCGCCGCGGCCGCTACACCCGCCCGGCCTTCAACTAACGCCACTAGCGCGGTGTGCACACCGGCACACCAAGATCTACTTTCCGTATCTGTTTCATCTATATCATTGCCTCGCGCACATTGCCAAGCATGTACCTACGGAAGGCAATTTATTAATGAAAATAGCCAGATATGTTTTGCAATAATATTGAATGTAAATATTGCGAAAATATCCGGGGATCGAGGTCTTACAATATCTTACTGCAATTTTCAGTATGTACATATTTTTTTTGCCTTGATTGATTGTTTTGTCGCATAAGAACTGTTAGAATTCGATTTTATGCAAAAATTTACAATCATTTTATTCCAAGTGGCATAATACTTATTTAAACTGAAATTCTGAGATACTCGTAGCTATACATTATCTTCATACAATAAAAATAAAAGTCCTGGCTCAATCACTCAATGACTGAAACATAAACACTTACTCCAAATTCTTGGACCTAGAAAGAAAGCCAGAATTTTGCCCAAAGGTAGGGAACCTTTATAAAGTAGATCTAAGAAATAAGTCTAAGTCGATATTTCCACTTGAGCGAAGCCACGATTTGTTGTTGGGAAAAACATTTAACTTACTTGTAACCTAAGGAGATTCAGACATGAGATTGCTAGACATTCATTATCTTTTATATTCGCCGTACTACTCTGTTCGACCACTATCCTTAGAAGCCTCTCAAGGAACCTGAAATACGAAATTGTTTGATACCAGTTGGTAATCATAAACCTACATCTTTTCTCAATATATTTGGATTCAATACATTAACCAGTCTTTTTAATATTAATAAAATTAATGACATCCAAATACTCACTTAAACGTATTTTCTGACAAATCAATTACAAAAGGCATTGAAGATGGGAGATCTCTTGGATTTTCTTCGCTCCAAGCGAATATTTGCGTTGGTCCAGTTACAACACCTAAAAAAGTCATCAACCAGTTCTTTATAAATCTCAAAATTTCAATACAGCAATTGAATCTAGGTTGTCTGCTCCTCGATACTAAAATTACTATTACTAAAACATAGGCCAAATAAGGCCAATAGATTACAATTTCCTTACACAATCGGGGGGCTGGTCTCAATCGCTCGAACTCATTTTGAGAACAAAGTTTGAAAAAATACCAGAGTTTAAAAAATGAAAATACCTGAGACAGAGAAGATAATATGCATGATGTGCTGCATCGGATTTATTATAACATTAGGACTCAACAACATTTAAAGAGAATTAAATATAGCTGCTTAGCAAAAGGCTTACCGTTAGCTTTGAATGAAGGATTGAACGCTTGCAAAGGTTGCGGCACGGAGTTAGAAATCTGCGCACGTTCGTGCGTGCCCCATGCGTACAACACGCCTTCGGACGACAACGCAATTCCGTGCGACATTCCGAGTGAGAGATCAATTATTTTTATACCTGCAATTTTTTTATTATAATATACACGTAAGAGGGAAAAATACGAACACTTGCCCTAAGAGAAGGGTTGTGCACTTGCCCGATCCACATACCAGGAAAACTAATCGAGCCTTTTTTGCGCCTAATTCGGATGTCAGAGGCCTACCACCGTAATTTTACATCTAGTTTAAGCCATGAGTTTAAAATACTGCTGCAGCAGGAAACCGTAACTTTTATGCTAGAACTAAGACACAGTGCTTCTCTTTTCTAGGATCAAACAAGTACGCAACCGCCCTATAGATGTTTAATATTAAATCTATAACGACATACCTTGAAGAGCCTCAACCAATTTAGGTATTTGAGTGGACTCTATATTTCCGTGACCCAATCTATATCCATCTCCTTTACCCCAAGTGTAGACTTGTCCACTATAAATATATAAAAAATTGTTTTAAAACAGCAATTTGTAACTGCAATAGATTGAACCTGAACCTGTCCAAGTCTTGAGCAATATGAACATTTTAAAGCTTTCCAATGTTGCGTCCATTGCCTCTTTCAACAGTCAACGTATAAAAAGGGGTGTAATAACTTTAAACGTTTTGCGTGGTTGTGGCAACGTTGCGCGCTAACCATTGGACCGATTTGAATGCAGTTTTTTTTAATCGAGGACCTGTCTGAACGAGATTGGTTCTTAGCTATATTTGCGGGCTTTTAGCTCTTTTCTGAGCGATGTAGAGATCTGTCATAAAACTCACTGTTTTCGACAGTCAAAGTCAGATTACAAACTGACCATCACTTGAGGGGGTGATTAAAATGTTTAATTTCATAAAGTTGCATAAATATCAGCGACATCAGTTACCCGTCAGTAAGGACAGCGTGCCAATGTTCCCCAGTGTAAACTCGAGCAACTCGTAAGGTAGACAACGCCGTTAGAGCTCTAGGCGTGCCCGTCTCGCTATCACCGAACACTTGCACCGCGCCTTCCCAAGTGCAGCACAGAGTTTGACCATCGCCCCAACCTATTCATAGGAAATTTCTTGTACTAAACATCTGAAGCTGTCTAGAAACATTAGACGACTCGAAGGTGTAACAAAAATTTAAAGGTATAAAATTGTTTCTTCTATCATTAATTAATTTCGTTTATTTAAAAAGTTTAAAGAGTTACATTAAAATAACAGATGTTCGTGCATGTTACACATAATATGTGTAAAATATACTCCCAAGTTACATCCTATATTTTCTGATTCTTGCTGATTTGAATAAAATTGAAGCAATAAATAAATAACCCATTTATTTGCTTTACACATGATAGATACTATATAAATAGATAGATAGGTTACAGTCGTACATGTTTTGCCATTTAGGCGTGCGAATATTACTTAATGCCTAAGCAAATATAAAACAAATCTAGACAAAATCCTCAATTTACTCGACAGAGACAAAATTTTGGTTAGTTATCCCTCTCTTTCTATTCCCAAACATTATACAGGGATATTTTAACAGTCTCGAAAATTCCAAGTTAAAAGTAATACATATTATGTTTTCGATGATTCTTAAGCTAACTGACTTACCAAGAGCCACGTCAATGATCCGTTCGATGTTATGTGCAGTAAAAGACACCGCCTGTGGAGTCAAACAGTTTTCAATGGTGCCGTGACCAAGTCTTCCGTGAGCGCCACGGCCCCAAGTGTATAGGGCCCCGCGAGATGTTATCACCGCACTGAATAAAAAAAAATATTCCTTTAAACATCACACACACACACACACACATGGTACCAAAAGAGTTTCTGGAGTTGCCATTACATAAATTTAAAGACTGTGTTAAACAGCATCTGTTAAGTCGAGGGTATTATAGTATAGATGATTTTCTCGATGACAAAGTTGCATGGAAGCAACCGGCTTCGCATCCAGCAACCCACAAGTCAGTGTAATACCTACTTGTAACGTAGCGTATGCATTTTATATTAAGTATGTATATACAAATTGTTACATTTTTCTGATTTTGAAAAGAGCAACTGCTGAGTTTCTTGCCGGTTCTTCTCAGTAGAATCAGCTTTCCGAACCGGTGGTAGATTCTTACGACTTATCATAAGTGACTCTAGTGGTCCTACATGAAATAAATCATTTTCATTTTTTTTTTTCATCCCGACAATAGCCTAAACTGAAACAAACTCAGCATGGGATTATCGAATTTCGTGGTAAGACTTCAGGGACACAGATTTTTAAATACAATGAAAAGGTATCCTCATCTGCGATCTCAGCAACCCCCTAATGACAAGTCAGATAGTGAAATGGCTGTTGTGCATCCTGTGTCTTCCTGGCTCAGTTTTCTAGACTTAGACCAACCAACCGAACACTAACTACACTCTACCATACAATGACTGATAAAGGCAGTGCCTTTCCTAATCTTACCGTGAGATTTTTGAGAATACATATAAAAACTAATTGTGTGCCTAACTAACGGTCAGGGCCAAACATAATGAATGAATGAACAACTTGAATAATATTTTCTGGTGTAAGTCTCACCTACAAGCGATCCCGGCAGCCACTCTTACGACCTCATGATGAGCCAGATGGTGTAAAGGCTGAGGCGCATCCCTCGCAGCAGTGTCCCCGTGGCCCAGTCTTCCATCCTCGCCCGCACCCCACGACCAAGCCCCACCACACGATGACTGACAGAGGTAGTGCCTTCCGTTTGGATGGCAAGCCACTTGAGTTATTGTTTTACTTTCTAGTCCTAAAATACATAAACATTTTTAATATAATAAAGTTCATTAATATAATGAATGTTCACAAGGAATTTCCTCCTGTCTTTCCCACTAAGGTCCATAAGCTGTATAGATGCTAGATCCATTGTGCTAATAATCAATTCTAATATTTGAAACAGGCATGACCACTGATACCTTTCAATTTTAAGAAATAACTTAGGTTTTGCATTTCAGGAATGTTCCAAAAAAATCAATACTAATATTATAAATGCTAGTCTGGAATAACACATAGGCTACTTATTATCCCGTAAATTAAATCACGAAATACTGCATTTCTTAAATTTCGTCCGCGCATTTAAATATAATGTTCTGTAAGAAAATGTAACCCACATTGTATGAAATGAAAAACCAGAGTCCAAACGGTAGTTACTTACCCGGCACAAGATGGGGTGTCATGGAATCATAAGGCAAAGTGTACACGGCACCATCGTGTGTCAAAAGTAAAGCCAACTTCTCAGCGCACGCGATTTGTTGTATTCTTAAGCTTCCTAATTGCAATAATCCGGAACCTATTGAGACAACCTCCTGAGCCGACTCAGTGCACTGAAAAAGACGAATCATTTTTTTCATTATTTTTTTTTTCGAATATATATATAGATTTCAATTTTTGTTTGAAAATGGATACTTACTGTAACAAATCCTTTTAAAGGTGGTAATAATGGAGCACCCAATCGATCTAAATGACAGAGTAAAGCAATACCGGCTTTCCTTACGCTCATCAGACCATCTCCACTTGGTATTACCAGTTCCCTAAAACAACGTAAGCACAACTTAAGATGGTTATATTTTAACTCTAAATTAAGTAATGCTATCCTTTTTACAATGTTACCTGCAAAATTCAAATCGTTTTTATTCAAGTTAACTTTGACAAGTGCTTTTGAATAGTCGAGTGAATCTACCACTAGTTCGGAATGCCATTCCTATCGAGAAGAACCAGCAAGAAACTCGGTGCAGTAAAGGTTAATACATTAAGGCCGATTATTTCAACTCTGAGTAGCGTTAAACCGGTTAAACGACTGGTTAAACGTTACTCGGAGTTTGGAGAAATCAGTCCAGAAACTAAGAACAGTGCTATCATTGTCAAAATGATACTTGCAGAAAAATATATAAGAACATTTATTTTTACTACTTTATTTGTTTAGAGGTTTTTTCTTTTTATAAGATATACATAAGAAATTTGTGTACAATCTAATATTAAGAACAATCTTGGTAAATTTTACTTACTTTAGATATGCCTCAGTAGGGTTACTCTCGCTATTAGGTTCAGAGTTGATAATTGGATTGGGAGCTGCCACTTTAGCCATGCGTCTTAGAAACGGGCCTAACGGTGCTGTGCATTCTTCTAACACTATTCTGTAAATCAAAATATAAGTTTTAAGATAGGTGATCATGTGGGTCAAGCCCGCCAACCCGCATTGGAGCAGCGTGGTGGGTCTAAGCTCTAAATTCCCTCTCTCCTATGAGAGTGGAGGCCTGTGCCCAGCAGTGGGACGTGAATGGGTTGTGGTGGTGTCAATAATATCACAACAATCTTGTAAGAATCACCTCTATGTGTTGATTTGTAGTGTGTATTGTAATGTATAGCCTGATTTTCAGACCTGTTTAAGAAAACTGGCCCGGAAAACAGGGTATTTCATTGACTCCTATGTAGAATTTCTTGGAAATCATCAGCTAAAAACCTTCTTCTTTAATATTTCTTATCCTTACAATTATAATAGACAAGATTGTCTTACCTATTATCCGGTTGTCGTTTCTGTTTGGGAGGCAAAGTGACTAGTACGTCTGCGGCTTTTAACAGCGCGGGTAGTTCGGCTCGACGAGCGCACAGCTCTACCCATACACAGAGCGAAGTCCGCCAGTCGCCCTGGGGGACGTTGCATCCTACTTCACTGCAACATTAGGATGTAATTATCTCTTAATGTCTTGTGTAGTTGTCTGCATCACAGCATCAAAGAGATTTAATAAACATTATACAAAGACTTTATTTTATTTTTTATTTTAAAGTTTTTTTTTCTTTATCCACTACAAGTTAGCCCTTGGCTGCGATCTCATCTGATGGTAAGTGATGATCTAAGATTACAATCTTAGATCATCACTTACTAACCTTACATCACGGGCTAACCTATTAGGGGCATGGCAGTTAAATTAAGCCCATACCCCTATTCGGTTTCTACACGGCATCGTACCGGAACGCTAAATCGCTTGGCGGCACCGGGCACGTCTTTGCCGGTAGGGTGGTAACTAGCCACGGCCGAAGCCTCCCACCAGTCAGGGATGTAGAAAACAAAAGTAAATTTGTCCAACAGTCTGTCTAAGCTTTAAGGTGTAAAAAGGAAAACGATTTGTCTTATGAATGTAGGGGTATGTATGATTGTAAAATTACATTCATATGCGAATTCAGGAAATAGCGTCATTAGAATTTCAACATTGTGGATTTAGATTTGATATTACAGAGTTAATGACATAAAATATAGAAAAAATTACTATTACCCATTCAAATAATATGATGCGACTTTTCTCTATCTAAAAAATCGTCAACCAATTCGCTCGGTCAATTATTATCATTGTTAATTTGGCATAACCACCACAGACAGTCTGTGGTGGTTATGCCAAATAACCAATGATAATAATTGACCGAGCGAAGCGAAGGTCTCTGAGTCTACTTGAGTGAATTTGCACTTGTCCGTCCGTCCGTCTGTCAGAGCCTTATAACTTCTGAATTACTTAACGTAATTACTTCAAATTTAAATATAATATGTAAACCGATGGCCTCCCGTCGAATGTGGCTTAAAAAGTTATAAAAATCTTTATTTCAGGGGGGCTCTCATAGAAGCGAATGCGAAGTAAAATATTTCTAAACTTACTTAAATATACCTACATATCAAAAATTTCGGAACCGGCAGGATTTGAACCTCTTTCCTAGTTCAAAGAGTTCCATCGAATATGGGCCTTTGAAAGTAGTTTCGATACTTTAATATATCGCTACTGGATGGCATAAACAGTCGCGTAAAAAGACTGGATTAAAGATGCATATCTCAAATTTCGTCACTGGCAGGTAAGTGAACCGTGGCCGAGAGGTCAAGGTGCTCAGGGCGCGATTCCCAGAGAGACGCAGGTTCAAATCCTGCCGGTTCCGAAATTTTTGATATGTATATTTAAGTAAGTTTAGAAACTTTCCTCGTGTGTGAAGCACTGTAATAAAATTATAAAATAAGTAAAATATTTTTTATAGCGTTACATAGGGTTGCGGTATATCATTTTAAAGATAATTAGGAATAGAGTCCAAAAATATATTTTTTTTAATTTTCCCCCTAAAATTGACGAAATGGGGGGCTTTCAAAGTGGAGATTTTCTAACGTCCAAAGTTGACCTCAGAACTCTTAATTTTCTGAAAGGCTGAGCCTGAAACTTATCAATTATTCGAATTATTATATCCTGTAGTACATGAACAACAAATACTAAAATTAGATAAATATTGTAAGGAAACGAAATTATTTAATTTTTAATGTGCCTCAGTATTATTAACAGAACTTCACAATTATGTCAATAGATGGCGCTCTGTACAAGTTTGTACAGAGTAGAGTAGTCTGTAAAAAATAAAGTAACATACCCTGCAACAACTTGATGCAAGAATTTGGCAGCGCTGTCAACAACCTCTGCCCAAATTTTCTGCGACCGCGGCACTTGAGCGATCGAGTTTAGCTGTCCACTGCCAGCGTACAACGCAGCTTCAGGCAACCCCCGCACTGCATCCAATGCGTCACGCAAGAGGGCGGAGCACACATCGGCCTCCTCACCGCAGCGCCATGCGCGCCGCACCAGGGATAAAGCGAGACGTAATGCAGCTCTTGCGCCAACTCGCGCTAGAGCAAAGGCACTGAAAACATACATTTTTGGAGTTTACTTCCTTTACAATCGATTTGCATAATAGCCAGGGGTATGAAAAATTATGGGGAGTAAAACCAAACCGTTACGTTATTGACTTTATGTTTCCATGGTAACACTTGTTTATGTTTCCTTGACTATGTAATGTATTTTGATGAATATAAATTGTATAATTAAGTAATATAAATAAATGTATCAAGCATGCTTTCAGTAATATAAAAAAATGCATTAATTTACCCTCATTTACTAATCTATATATTTTATAATCGTTCGTAAAGAGTAAACTCACGTTGTGTGTCGGAGCTGACACACACAATTTTTTTTGTATTGCCAGATAGTCTTGCGCTTGATGATCATGCTTAATGCAAAACAACTATGTGGTCTAGGGTGGAATGCTCGTAACCTTAAACCATAAACTAACCTTACCACCCTTTTAATATAGGTTGGTCAAAACACATAAAGAAAGAAAAAAAAATAAAAAAATAAAATAAAATATAAAATATAATAAATAAATAAAATACAAAAAATTCTATAATAACCCTTGCTTGAACAATAGCCACATCAATTGTTAAGAGTTACAATGTGGTAAGATATTATAGAATAAAGAGGCAAGTAAATGGTGCTTATAGAATTACCTTTCCGATTCATCACTTGGTTCCTCACCCTCTTCCTGCAGATCAGATCCTAATTCCATTGGTTTATTGAGAGTGGTGACAACATTGTTCAGAGTTCTATTGCTAACACCATGTACTGATTTCTTCTCAACTTTGGTCTGTTTGGCCTCTTTATGGTTGTTTTGATCCCTAAAACATTTTTCTTTTAGTAAGAGAGAGTCTAATAATGTAAAGCTGGTAATATTTTATACTGCTGGTAATGTTAAATATATCTATATCTATATGAATATTACAAATGTGAAAGTTTGGATGGATGAATGGATGTTTGTTACTCAATCACCCCAGAAAGGCTGAACAGATCTGGATGAAATTTGACACAGAGATAGATTATAGTCTGGAATAACACATAAGCTACTTTTTATCCAGGAAAATTAAAGAGTTTCTGTGGGAACCAAAAAACCTCAATCCACCATCCAGATAAGAATCAAGCTCCTTATTGATCAATATATTATTATGTTGATGTGAACTGAAAATACTTTACTGCTTATTTAAAATAATCAAGGAAATACAAAAGTACTAATTACAGTGCTACCTACCATAAACTATCCAGAATAACTAGTGATAGTGAAGTTGATTCTCCATTTCTACAGAAAATATGAGTTTAACAATTAGCACCCAACTGAAGTTTTTTAATTCAATACCTGATCACTGCTACTAGATGTCTATGGCAGAGCACAATCAGTCTGCGTATTTGTGATATAAATGGGCAGCTGACAGCTGTATTGATCGCCCTCACTCGCTGCTCCCAAACAAGGGCCTCCATTAGACTTTGCAGGCATTCTGGACCTATGTTTTAAATTAAGATCATAAATAGAAACAGTTTAAAAGTTTTTAATCGCTTCATCTTATCTTAAAAACTAAACTACTATGTACTTAGTTCTTACATGAAAATATTGTATTTTATAATTGGGATCTTACGTAATACAGAGAAAACCTTGCAAAATCTAAAATTTTTAACATTACAACCAAGAGAAAAGAGAGAGAGAGAATATTGCTAGAAATTTAAAGGAATTAAATTGATTATATTGTGTACAAGATGTAAGTACTGCTTTTTAAAATCACCTGGATCCAGTTTCCATTTGATATCATCAATAACCTGGACAGAGGGTGGTGGTGCAACAATTTTAGACTGAATTGAGGCGCGTTGCTCTTCTTCAGCGGAAAGTGCAGTACAGGGTGCGCATGCACAACCCGAATGAGGACCGCAAAGACCGTCACAACAAGTACAGTTCAGAATCTAAAAAGATTAAAAGAGGTGCAGAATTTCCAAAAAGAAAAGTTGACTTTACGATGATAAAGAAGGTATTAATTCCGTGTATGTAAAAACATACCCTTAGGCCGCAATAATACTTTCCGCTGTCGCCAAGTTTAGCAGTTATTCCAGCAGCATTGACCAACCCGTTTCCGGCGTCGAAAAAAATTTCTCTGTCTTGTAGTAAGCTATTGAATAGAGAATAAACAGCTTCGGGGTCGTGAAGGGCTTCTTGTAAGTCAGGATTTAGCCATTTGGGGTCTAAATGTTGCTGAGGACGAAATATGTAGTCGTCTTGTTCCTCGGGGACAGACATATTCGCAACCGGTTTGTTTCGGTAAATATTAAAACTTGTCCATATCCAGAATGTTTAAAGTAGTACAGGGCATATTATTTCACTTAGAAATCACATTATCTCACTTGAAAATAGGCTAAATACGAAAAATAATATTCAATTGATTTGATTTGGTCAAATCAATCGAAACAATCCGTCAAATGTCAAATTTTTAACGTTCCATTTTATGCACTAAAGTCTAATCAGCTGAGACCACAAAATTATTATTATCCTGAAAACGAATTATTTCTGTATTTAAAATTACATTTTTCGATACAATTAATAAAAACTGTTACAATAATATGTACTTTTTAATTTACTTCCATCCGTTTATTACCGCCATTCGTCGCCAATAGTCCACTAGTCCCTTTCTAGTCCAATACCTACCACCAGTGAGAATAGTCACAATGACAATTGAAGTCTGACAGCACAACACAGATTAAAAAATATTGTAAATCAAGAAGAGGTAAATAAAACTGCTACTTGCATGTTGTCGAGGCGTAATACGTTGTGATAAAAATTAATGGGATTTCAGATTAAAACTTTCCTTTATAGCATCTGCTTCGATGGATACAGATATTCTACTCGATAGTAAAGACTGCTTATACGGTAAATACAATCTTTCTTTAGCACATCATCCGGCTCGTTACGAAAACAAAGTGCATTGTGCGTGCAATTGCTTTGAAACAATAAATAAATGGAATGACCTTCCGTTTGACTAATCTAAGTAGCAAGACTGCATTAGCAGTCCTTGAATTTACTTTCTGTTATAATTTGTGTAGTTTTTTACTCATTACTACATCTTTACAAGGTTATGATTTGTTTGTCAGTGTTTCTATTATAACTCATCTTTTTAACTTAACAGTTATTTTTGAGTAACTTTTTAGGGTTCCGTACCAAAATGGTAAAAATGGAACCCTTATGGTGCGACTTTCTCCGTCTGTCTGTCTGTCTGTCTGTCTGTCTGTCCGTCCGTCACACTCGATTATTTCAGTAACTACCGAAGCTATCGACATGAAATTTGGAATAGTTGTGTATATTAGTGGCCCAAAGACACTGGAATTAAAAAAAATTGGAAATTATTTTTGTTCTTATTTAAAAAGGGGGGAAAATCGGAGGGTTGAAATTTAAAAGTGAGATAACTGTACTGTGTGGGGTATCATATGAAAGGGTTTACTTTGTACATTCTAAAACAGATTTTTAATTATTTTTAGTCATGATAGTTTTTGATTTATCGGGGAAAAAGGCAAAAAAAATACCGTTCCCCCCCCCTTATCTCCGGAGTTTACCAATCGAAAAATCTGAAATAATTATGGTCAATAGGAATTTATGTATATTTTACAGGAAAACTATAACCAATGCTCTAACTAGCATAGTTTTTTTGATATTAACAGAAAACCTCTACAAACAAAGTTAGTTTTGCGGTTCATTAAATTCATTAATCGTAAAACTTGCTACAGGTTTGTACGGAACCCTCGGTGCGCGAGTCCGACTCGCACTTTGCCGCTTTTTTAAGCTGCAAATTATTGTCTACATAATCGTATGTATGAATAAGCTCGGCCTCGCCAACCATACATACTTTTTTACTTACCATATTTTTCATTTCATTATTATCACTTATTAATTTACAAAAGGAAGATACAGTCCACAAGGCTTAAGAGTTCTCAGAACCCATGTAAAATGTGTAGATTTGTTTATATAGGTCACAAGACGAATCATAACATAACATAATAATGTGATAAACAAAATTCCAGATGTTATTCTTTCAAAAGTTCCATCTACATAAATATACTTATTAACAACTAGGTATATTGTTTATTTCTTCACTAATTATATTACATTTACTTTACAAAATTTTAGATGAAGATTTCCTGGAACAACTGACTAAACATGCTCTGCCATCTTTGTTGGATGCGGCAGATGCGTCTCCAAGTGAGATTTTAGCTGATGCTGCACCGGTTCTAGTGCCTGCTATATCACCAGCACTAAGCTTTAAGTCTTCTCCGAATGAAAGCAGCAGTTCTGATTCAGGCAGTGAAGATGATTCTAAAAAGTATGAATTAATCATTCTACATTTCAATAACTAATCATATTATTTTTGGTATAATTTGTTTTTCCCATCATTAACCCTGGAGATTCCACTGAGGTTGAGTACTTGTTTGCTATCCAGTACACAGCTTACTTAACCATTTGTTAAAATAAAACATTCAGCCATTAAAGATTGTTGATTAATTATTCGTCATTGAATCTTATTACTAAAATATGATGTTTCTTGCAGTGGATCCTCCACATCTTCACATAGGCAATCATCCCAATCGCCATTTGACTGGTCAGCCTTCAATGAGGAACCCACAAATCAGCTGAGGCTTGAAGATGTAGAATTATTTCTACAAAAAACAGGTTAGAAATCATTATGCTACTAGAAAGGTGCCATACCTTTGTATGGATTTACTTAGATTCTTTTAAAATTTTAAAATCCTGTTAATTTCATTTAAATTATTTATTGTACATGAATGCAATTAATAAATTAAATGAAATAAAAAACTCCATGTAAGCTACTTCTGTACCATATTCTGTTCAAATCCATATAGATTTTGGGCCCATGTAAAGGTAACACAGACAGACATTTTTGCATCATACTAATATTATAAATGCGAAAGTGTGTTTGTTTGTCCTTCAATCACGCCGCAACGGAGCAACGGATCAACGGATCGACGTGATTTTTGGCATGGGTATAGTCGAGGACCTGGAGAGTGACATAGGCTACTTTTAGGAATTATAGGAAAATTAAGGAGTTCCCGCGGGAATCAAAAACCACGCGGACGAAGTCGCGGGCATCAGCTAGTTTATAATATTAGTATGGAATTTTTCATAAAAATGGGTTGAATTGCTTATACCCATACATTTTGTGGCATTGTTTGCAGTCTTCATCACTCTTCTTTATTATTAATTTATGAAAATTTTCTTTTCAGTTCCAACAACTAAAAGTACAAATGCAGTAGTTCCTGACATACCACTAAAGTCAGGAACTTTAGATAAAACTAGTCCAGTGATGGCAATAGAAAATGGCATCATAAAGGTATGAGTAAGAAAATTATTGTGGAATGAGATTTAGATTGTTTAATTAGCCTAAGTATGCCAAGCTTCAGACTTAACTACTTCAAAGCTGAGGAACCGACATGAGACCCGACAGGTCATGGCTCTCTCATTATCAGTGCCTTCACTATATTATGCTGTTTTTCTTCTCTCTGTAAGAAAAACATTGCAAAATGGTGTGTCAATATTTCCTTTAAAATGGTCAGATCAATGCCTAAGGTTAAATCCGCTTGGCATATTCCCTCCGATCTTACCAGTCTCATTGTTAATTGTGTTTTCTTAATTTAATAGAGCATTAATAACATTGTTCACATTTTATGTTATTTATTTTCAGATTGTTAAGCAAGAATACAGTAAAAGCATAGTTGCTGACAAACAAAATCAAGCAAAAGGTAATGTACCTACTTAAATTTGAATAGCATCTCTCAAATTTAAAGTTAAGAAGGTATTAAAAAGGAAACAAACAGTCATATTTTATGATATCTCTATTTAATAGTAAACATTTCATTGATAAAAACAAATTTTTTTTTATGTCTGCCTTCATACAAAAAAACCTGCTTTTTCAGCACCAAACAATATCAATTGTCAAAACTCCATATTTAAAGTTGTGAATGAACAATCCCAAAACTTTATCAAAAACGAAGATAGTAAGATTGTGTATGTCACTGAACAAAATAGGGGTTTGAGGATACTGCGACCCACAGTGCCAGTGGTCATAAAACCAAGCTGTGTTGTATCTACTGAGAGTACAATTAATAATGGAAAGAATGCCACCTCACCTCTGTCGCAAACAAATCATGTACATAATATACAGAATACAAATAGTAATGGTTACCAGTTACAAGTGAGTATTCTTCAAATATATAGGGTTAACTTACTTAATACTAAACAAATTTTACACTGTATTGAAAAATTACTATAAAACAAAGTTGCAATCCAAACTAATTATCTGTATATTACTTAATTCAGTAAAAAAATTCTGATTTAAATATGATGCTGTTTTAACCACCTGTTTTAGTTTTATATTTTGAGTATCTACGTCTAATTTGAATTTCTACTACTCGTAGTATAATGAGTGTTTTGACCCATTATCATTATTATTAAAATAATAATAGTCGGTGTACTATGTACATTTTTTAACATTCCTCTTAATCTTTTTTTCTTATTTTAGGCATCCCCGCCAAAAAATACCTTAGTTATTAATGCAGAACCAGAAATCTATCAAACTGCCAACATTCACCAAAGCATTGTTGGATATCAATCCAACAATAATGAATTTAAGCTTCCTACTAGCATAGATTTGTCAAAGTTGACAGATCCAGAAATTAAAGCCCTTAAAAAACAACAAAGGATGATAAAAAATAGGTAAGAAAATTAATTATTGTGATTCGGAATAGTTCATAGATAAAGTCTGAAATCTGCACACCTAAATTAATTACTGTGCATCAACTTTATTTGGTTAACAGCAGAACTAAAAAGTATGTGTTTAAATATCGTAAAACATACCTTATGTACTTACATGAAGTTAAAGTATAAATTGCATGCCAAATAATCTCTCATACATGAGTATTTATGACACAAATCGATGGTCCCTACGTACATAAAGACATGTCAAAAACCAAGGTTTACAGGAGAGCGTAATTTATATTATTCAAACTGCCTTAGAAATAATGATATGTACAAATATGAATATTTTTTTTCTATTATGTTTTATTAGGTTTAGGAACTTTATAATGGTGTTTATACATATTTAATACTAGATGATGCCCGCGACTTCGTCTGCGTGGATTAAGGTTTTTTGATTCCCGCCGGAACTCCTTAATTTTCCGGGATAAAAAGTAGCCTATGTCCTTCCCTGGGATATAACCTACCTCTATACCAAATTTCAGCAAAATCGGTTGAAAAGATGGGCCGGGAAAGCGTAGCAGACAGACAGACAGACACTTTCGCATTTATAATATTAGTATGGATTTTTTTATTTTCTTAGAAAAACTGATAGGTGACTGTTTCTACGCTGATATTTAAATGAAAGCATGACAGACATGTCTATGATACCTTTATAAACGCAGGAGAGAATAAAACTGTTTTATGAAACAAACAACTAGCCACTTCATTGGCGCCACTTTTAGCAACTGTCTCATCCTACATGTAACACGTAGCTTCCTTTAACCCAGCATCAAAAACTGTAAAATTATATACTGATAATTTCCTTTTGTAATACAGCACACTAATTTCGCCATGTGGAGTGCCAATATCAGAAGGATTTGATTGAGCGTCAATTTTATCAAAATTTATAAATTCCCTGGCAAGTTTTTTGTTATCCAAGTGAATGACGTTATGTAAGACAAGACCGCGCTCCCACCGAGTGGAGCGCATTTTAAAACAACGTACAAAACGATATGTATTATACATATATATATATCCGCATCTACGACATTTATTCGTTGTAATTATAATACTTGTTCTCATATACGATTTTTAAATAAAGTTAAATACATAATATTTAAAAAAAAATCTTGTATAGGTATGTGCGGAAAATCTAAAGCCAATAATGCAATAAAAAAATGCCATTTAGACTTGACTTTATGTACGTAGGGACCGTCGAAATACACTCGCATTATATTATACAGGTATATGGTTGAAGGAATATGTTTGCAGTAACAAGCCACTTTTTGGACCTCTGTACATAAAATGGAATAGCATGAATTGTGTGCAGCTTGGCATACATTTTTATGATTAAAAAGGCCCGAGTTTCGTGCTGATTCTTGTCTTTTGAACTCTTGCAGGGAGTCTGCTTGTCAATCGCGACAAAAGAAAAAAGAATATGTAACAGCTTTGGAACAACAGCTTTTAGAAGCACATCAGGAGATTGCACAACTCCGACTTGAAAACAAGATCTTAAGGGACCAGTTACAATCCAATGGAAGAAGTAGAAAGGTTTGACTATTGATTATTTTCTCCACTTATTCATGTCCCCCTTTTAAATTACGTAAATGTTGATATAATCACTAATTTTATTGCTAGTATAGTTATCTGATTTTGCTCTAACATGGTACCTATTGGTAGTAAAGAGTATGGTAGAACAGGCAACCTGAGCATGTTTTTATTAAAGATTGAGGCATGTGCTTGCAGATCCCACGCCTAGATACATCGATCTTGATACCTAAAAAGAACATTGCGGTTCTTTTTGCCATGGTTTTTATGGTTTCATTAAATTGGAACGTCTTAGGGTGAGTTAACATTACTTGGGCGTTAAATATTTTATGATAGTGTATTGAAATTTATGGATACATAACGTATAATTTCATTTTTAGGTGGAATTCAAAGCCATTTACAGGTCCGACAGACAGTCATATCGGGTCTCGGCATCTTTTGTGGTCAGAAGAGAACAAAGATGTTATTTCTGGTATGTGTACTTAAACTCTATATAATATTTTCCTCTTGAGTGCTCTAATAATAAAATAGCATGCATATAAATAATATTAAGATGTCATATTATACAGGCAGACGTATTTTATGTGATCTTCATAAAATATTAGATCTGTCTTTTAATGAGACTTTGGGGCTGATTCTGTATAACACAATCTCTAAACTAAACTAAAATGGCAGCTTTAAATCTAGTTCTGTCCCTTTCCCTAGGGAGTAGGTATTATGAAAGGGTTAGCAATATTTGTAATGCTCTAATTTTAGTTTAGTTTAGAGATTGTGCACTACAGAATCAGCCCCATTGAGACCAATTCTAAACTAAACTAAAATTACAGCTCTATTTTTATTGTTATCCCTTTCAGAATACTTCCGGCGGATAGGGGCAGCATTATATTTAGAGCTGTCATTTTAGTTTAGTTTAGAGATTATGTTATACAAAATTGGCCACATTTTTATTGTACTTACAATAAAATTAAAACATCAATGCTCTAGGGGCATTTTCATTCATGGCAATATATGGTTGGCGAACGGAAATGCTCCTTGAGCGAAAAAAAACCGCATCGCGTTGCAGCAATAAATATAAACTAATTTGCCGCAATAAGCCTTGAGCATATAAAGACCTTAATACATTTTCGCAGACTACGATCAAATAGGCAACCGTAGTGCTGACGGAAACGACTGTCAGAATACAACACTGAATGATCTAAAAATTAACCAAACTGAAAGTATCAGGATAGCTGGAGAGCTAAAACGTTGGATCGGAGCTGGAAAGACATTGAATTGGACAAATGCCCCTAGAAAGAATAAAGTATATCTAGATGAAGAACAAATAACAGGTAATATGTAGTTATTTGTGTTACAAGTGCGGTATAATGAAAATTACACTCCAGGTGGAACACCCGAGCGTAGCGAGGTAGAGTTTAAATTTCATTGTGCACATGTATCATACAGCGTTTTACAAAACATTTGTGAACGATTTTTTAAATATTATAATATATCCATACCTACTAACAAACTAAAAAGGCGCGCAAGATTTCAACCTTGAAAATGTGTCAGGGAGAGGTTTAGATTAGTAAGAAAATATCTCATTGGTATTGGATAGAAGCAGGCATTACTTTGCGGAAGTCCATGATAATGAAGGTAATAGAAGTTTAATTCGAAATGAAGGCAATACATCGCATTGACATCGAAATAGTGTGTACTAGCTGATGCCCGCGACATCGTCCGCGTGGATTGAGGTTTTTTTGTTCCCGCGGGAACTCCTTAGTTTTCCGGTATAAAAAGCCTATGTGTTATTCCAGACTATAATCTATCTCTGTGTATATATCTATCCATACATTCATCCAAACTTTCGCATTTATAATATTTATTTGATTACCGCACTACCGCGCGAAAATGATTATTCCCGCACACTTTGTAGGCTTATAATAACTGTGCGGGATTATTATATCGCCCAAGGGTCAGAAAAGTACTTTAAGTATTAAAAGCTGTGAAGTAAGTACAAATGAGCAAATGTATTGGAAAACAATTTTTTTTAAATGATAAGAGTGTTGCGTTTTAATAATATTATAATTTGTGACCATACTGTAGTGACGAAAACCATTTTGAACAATATTCTAACTTGTGCTATGTTATCTTTTACAGGTGGTCTATTAGAAACCTACAGGCTATTCAATAAACTGAATCTTGATAATAACCTACTTGATCTTCCCACACATAAAAATGGCAGGTCGATCCGGGAAAAGTCCCGCTTAAGAAGATTAAGGCGAGCTATACCTGACAAAGATATAGAATTCTCAGATGGAGCTATGTTTTACGACAGATTGTATCATAAGCCTATCAGAAAATCTGTAAACGACTTCAATGTGGATGACTTTGGTGAATGGAACGCGTTACTTCAAGCGCTTCATAGGAGAGACGACACTTTCTATGTGGTTGGTGTCGGTAAAGGGGAACATTTGTTGTTGCCTGCCGTGAGTCATAATGTGACGCGGCCTCCTAAAATGGCATTGATTTTACCAGCCATGACAGGCAATGGTGAGTTTAAATCCATACCTAATATTATATTTATGCGAAAGTGCCTGGGTGTTACTTTCAATCGTTGAACCGATCTTGGCCGAATTTAGCAAATAGCTTACATCGTGGAGGTAGCTTTTGAATAGGATTTTATTATGTCCTTCATTTTTAGGGTTCCGTAGCCAAATTTGGCAAAAACGGAACCCTTATAGTTTCGTCATGTCTGTCTGTCTGTCTGTGTGTCCGTCCGTATGTCACAGCCACTTTTTTCCGAAACTATAAGGACTATACTGTTGAAACTTGGTAAGTAGATGTATTCTGTGAACCGCATTAAGATTTTCACACAAAACTAGAAAAAAAACAATAAATTTTGGGGGTCCCCATACTTAGAACTGAAACTCAAAAAATTTTTTTTCATCAAACCCATACGTGTGGGGTATCTATGGATAGGTCTTCAAAAATGATATTGAGGTTTCTAATATCATTTTTTTCTAAACTGAATAGTTTGCCCGAGAGACACTTCCAAAGTGGTAAAATGTGTGTCCCCCCCCTGTAACTTCTAAAATAAGAGAATGATAAAACTAAAAAAAAATATATGATGTACATTATCATGCAAACTTCCACCGAAAATTAGTTTGAACGAGATCTAGTAAGTAGTTTTTTTTTAATAATTTAAAACTTACTACAGGTTTGTACGGAACCCTCGTTTACTACTTTATTCCCACAGGATTTATAAAAAATCTTTCACAAGAACATAGACGCGGGACGTAAGTTGGTAGAATATAATTTTGCTAGTAATAATTACTCATCTATTATGTATTGGATAGAAGCAGGCGTTACTTTGCTATGATTATGGAGGAACTAGAAATTTAATTTGCTATAATCTGCAACATGTAACAACATGTAATGCACGATTGTAAATCTTTACAATCGTGCATTGTCGAGTCAACATCTCCTGAAGATGCTCCGGTGGCGGAGTGAAACGTACGTTGAGAATAATTTGGAAGATTTATGTGGTGTGGTGAATATTGCAAGCTGCAAGTGCAAGATACACTGTACCACATATATTTGCCTACTGTTGCGGATTATAGCAAATTAAATTTCTAGTTCCTTCATTCATCATATATTATGGTTCTCAAGTTGCCTGAGCAGATACGGTTAGATCCATTTAGATCTCTTTTAAACTCAAATGAATGGACACAGTATACATTGTTGTATCCATTGTGGTGGTCATTTACGTGCATATATTACCATGTACTTCAAGTAGTCATAGTCATAGTCATAGTCATAAATATTTATTCAATTTAGGTAGATGCACTACACTTATTGACGTCCAGTTACATAAAAATTAGTCGTAGTCATAGTCGATTTTAATGCAATTTTTGTGCAAAAGAGCTGGTCAGCAGACCATCATAACGGTGCAAGGTGCTGCAGTCTTTTCTTTCTTTAGTAGACCTGCACAAAAAAAGTTGCAAGTTGCATTATAATTTAATTTTTTGCATTTCTTTGAGATTTCGTAATGGTTATATTGTATTTTTCCACAGATTCTCTGAAGGCCGACCATGTGACCCTGATGCAAATCGACTGCTCTGTTGTAAACACAACTCTAGTGAAACTGAAATCCGAAGCATTACCAGAAAACATTAGAAAAACCAATGTTGATAGTATGCTATTAAATCCCAGGGTGGGGAATAAAGATGCAAAAAGAATCGAACCAGACACTAGTCATTCAGAAACTGTTCATAACACAAGTGATAGTCTATCTAATACATTAATTAATAATAATATTGATTACGATTTAGATATTGATAAAAATGTTCTGCTCACTCAGCACTTACTTTCCAAAACAGGTGTTTTAAATAATAGCATAATGGGAACAAACGATCCTTCGCGTGAAGCAAAGATAACCAACAAAAATCAAACAAAGCAATCCAATAGCTAGATTGTCAAATAGTATTGAAATTCTAAAATAATATATAATACCGAGATTCTTTTGCAAATTGCGATTGAATTTATAAAAATATTGTGCCAAATATTGAGATAAATGTATACAAATTAGTGCAGTTTTAGGACCTATGCCCACGTCAGATTTTTTGTAAGACCGATAAATAATCCGGCCGATTTTATCACCGACTTTGTCATAATATATGGTTTGGAAATAGGTATATGGCTGACTTCCATATATTTTCCAGCGACTGTTTGTAGGACATGGCATGTGTGCGTTTCAATATTGCAATCTGTACGTTTTTCATTTTCTGCTGACAAAAAATCAGCCACTGATTATCTGACGAAGGCTGAGCCCTTTAAACAGATTTCCGGAAAAGTAGAATGATTAAACCATGTTTAAACGTAAGTACATAGTCAAAATTGCGTTTCTTCAAAAAAATTTAAGTACCTAGTTACCTGTAATAATATTAAAATGTACCATGACATGATAATTTTTGGAATAAGAATTGGTAGGCAGATGATGACAGAGTGTCTAGTGGGAGATTTTCTTCCCATTCTATAGCGACAACGTTATCGATGATTGTTATGGAATAATTATTATCAAGTACTTGTCAGCTGGCGCTCGATCAACTATATATAAATTGTAGTTAACGTTGCCGCGATCGAATGGGTAAAATACTCTCACTCGGCCTGCAGATCTTTTGATGTTTTGAAAAACAGCAAATAGGTAATAAAGGTATGGTGCCTAACTTGTAAAGTTCCTATCACTCTTCATTACTTAGTTAAAGTTAAAACTGTACTAAGTAGTTATTTATTCTATAAAATGCAGAATCACAGATGTAGTACCAGATACCGCGCTCGGAACACGGCAGACGCGCCAACAAAGCGAATACAAAACGAAAAGCAAATATAATTCTCAGTTAGTTGGATGCAAAGGTTGGATGCGACGCGTCGAGAAGTTTTGACGTGACGTGTGTGTAGACAAGTTTCTCAAAATAATGCCGTCTTGTGTCTTGAAACGCTGTAAAAATTGTTACCAAAAATTAAAAAAGGAAGATGGTGTTTCGTTTCATAGGCAAAAATTTATATTTTCATTCTGTTAGATTTTTTTCCATGATAATTAATTGCTGATGACTTGAAACACAAAACCTCAACGATATCTATCAGTGTTGCTAATTTAGGTTGAAATATTTTCCCTTAAATTAAAGAAGGTGTAAATATGGGCTGTTAGTAGATAGTTTTTTTTTTGTGTAACAGCTACGCTGCCGGCTTATTTCGAAGTACGCCGATTAATTTATAGGTACGCCAGCTGCTTGGTACGCAGATGGTACGCAGGCTACTTTGGTGGTACGTAGGCTACTTTTAAGGTACGCCAGCTACTTTCGAGGTACGCAGGCTACTTGGTGGTACGTAGGGTACTTTGGTGGTACACAGGCTACTTTTAAGGTACGCCAGCTACTTTCGAGGTACGCAGGCTACTTTGGTGGTACGTAGGGTACTTTTAAGGTACGCCAGCTACTTTGGAGGTACTTAAGCTACTTTGGTGGTACGTAGGGTACTTTTAAGGTACGCCAGCTACTTTGGAGGTACGTAGGCTACTTTGGTGGTACGTAGGGTACTTTGGTAGCTGGCGTACCTTAAAAGTAGCCTGCGTACCACCAAAGTAGCCTACGTACCTCCAAAGTAGCCTGCGTACCTTTAAAGTAGCCTGCGTACCTCTAAAGTAGCTGGCGTACCTTAAAAGTAGCCTGCGTACCACCAAAATAGCCTACGTACCTCCAAAGTAGCCTGCGTACCTCTAAAGTAGCTGGCGTACCTTAAAAGTAGCCTACGTAACACCAAAGTAGTCTGCGTACCGCTAAAGTAGCTGGCGTACCTTAAAAGTTGTCTGCGTACCTCTAAAGTAGTCGGCGTACCTTTAAAGTAGTCGGCCTACCTCCAAAGTAGTCTACGTACCACCAATTTAACTGGCATATCTTGTAAGTAGTCGTCGTACCGCCAAAGTAGCCAGCGTACCACCACAATAATATGCGCATCTCCTTTTCCAGGATACAAGCTATTCTCCTACCATATTATGTCGTTGAATCGTAAGGCCTAAAGAAAGAACCAACAAATAGATTTTCTTTCATTAATTTGGCACTTTTTCATTAATCAGGCAACATTTCACGCACACTGATGCATGTGTTCAGACAGTGCTGTCACGCACACTCGAATAAATTTTGGCCGCACTTCCGTGTTCTGCCGCGCGATCGCGTAACTTCTGCATCAATCATTGTTACAGTATCAATTGTTGTAATTGGCTGAATTTATGGCATTCTTGCTGCGTCAATGGATTATGTCCAATAGTGGAAGAGTGTTAACCAATCAGAGGTGATTGCGATGTATCAATGATTGATGCAGAAGTTACGCGATCGCTCGGCCGAGCGCGGTATCTGGATGAAAATTGCAGTTGTGGCAATAACGTCAAGAGTTGAATTTTCAATGTGGAACTTGCATCGTGCTACTTTTTACAATACATTTGCGAGTACATACAGTAAAAATAAAACATTTTACATGCTAACAAACTACAATGACGAGCGAGATTCCATATGTCGGCGAGAGGTTTTAGTTAGTATGACTGTCATAGGAAAATTACTTTTTAATATTATTTTGTCGTACAGTAGGTAGGTACTTACTTATTTGGTATTATTATAAAAATATCTCTACAAAGGTGGTGGCATCGAACCAGGTTTTGTATTGTATGGTGGACTTTATATTACCGTACCTACTAGTGCGAAAATGGATATGATCACTCTCTTTTGTAGGCCACAATAACTGTGTGATAATGTTGTTATCGCCCAAGGGTGGGAAAAGTAGGTACTTAAAAATTTAAAAGCATTGCAGTAAGAGCAACTACGAGCAAATGTATTGTTAAAAATATTATAATGTCTGAATGTAGGATATTTTAGTATGTAGCCTTAAGGGACCGGCGACCACCGCTCGCAACTTCTACTCGAACCGCAAATATAAATTTGCCGGTATATTGCTATCCCTATTTGGCTGAAGACACATGATCGCGTGCAAGCGCGATAGCAATATGAGCGTACAGAATTTGTTATACATTTAGTCTTGTTCCGTGAATACCAAAAATGATGAATGAAAAATTGTTGTGTTTTTAACTACGTGTTGTTATTCTGTAACTTGACAATATAGGCTATGTTCCTGACCAATTAGTACGTGAGATATCGTTGGTTTTAATATGAAACAAATAAGGAGAAAACATGTCGTTTATGTCGCAAAAACATGCAAAACGCAATGTTACATTTAATTTTGGGAAAGTATTTTGGAAAAATAATTATCCAGGGACCTAGATAAATACAAGTTCAATCTTAATAATCGCATAATATGGAGGAAATATGCTCGAATTACTAATTATTTTAGTATTACGTTTGTATGAGCAATTCACCCTCCGCTGGCGCCTTAAGGCTGTGTTATTTTTGTTTTTCTTTGTTTAATATAAAAAGTTATCACAAAACCTGTAATAGTAGATTGTTCATCAAGGGACTAAAATGAGGCATTTCATAGGTACGAGATGTTTAGCTTACCGAGCGTAGCGAGGTATGCTATAGTGTCGAGTAGTTAGAATGGCTTTTAGTCCCGTGGTAAACACTCTACTTTTCACTTCGATTGCGAGAAAATAAAATAAATAATAATATTTTAATACTTAGTAAGAGTAAGATCTTTATTTTCACTCTTGATGATATTAACAAATAAATAATCACATTCACTTTACCCTATGCCTTCACCTTGTATTAAATATTGTGCATCGAAATCCGAAATGGCATAAATAAACATCCCTCTAAATAAATGTAGGTAGGTATTAATTACAATAAAAATATTAGAGATTTCGCGGCAATCCGCAATACGTACCAACTTTATTTTTCTCCTTATTGTTAACAAGGAATTAAAAGAAAATACATTAAGAACCATAGACATTGAGCTGTACGCACGTAGGTGTAGGTGACGATGGGTAACATTAGCACAATGGGGCCTGTTACACTATCAATACCGTATCGCGATCCACGGATCGTGATATTTTTATCGTGACAGTATTGATGGTAGGGTCTCATACTATCAATATTAACATCATCAGTACTGTGTTCGAGTTCGTAGAGAATAGTTGTGCTCTCAGAGTAAACATATTCTGTGGTTGTGCCATATACATAAAAATCCTTAGAGTCCACTTTGGTCTAAAAATTAACCTGTGTCAAAAATCTTCAACACAGACCCTTAATAATTAAAAATGGATAACAGAAAGAAAGCAGCTGCTGTCGCTATAATATTAGCGATGGCAATAATTAAAACTAATAAAAAACGAAGGCGTTGGGTAAAAAATTGAATTCAGGGCCGTCTTAGCACATTTGCCGCCTGTAGGCTATTCAAATTTTGCCGCCCCCTCAACCCATCCCATCCGGCTTCACCTCAGCCGTTTTTTTTTTGGCCTGGCCTGAAGGTATAGTATTAGGTGGTGTGGTCCCACCCACACCTATGTCGCAAACAGTCTTACATCCGAACCTGTCGTCGGTTCTCGTCGGATGTCGTCAATTGTATATGCGGTAGTCGTCGTTTGTCGTCGAACCGATGACTTGACGACAAGCTCGAATACATAAAAATGTCGCAGACTGTTTTCGACATGGGTGTAAGACGACCAATATTATTACATATAACACAATAATAATAATGATAAAATTTTATTTTGATATACCCAGTGCCACTCTAACAGTAAATACGAATCTAACGACACCTTTGAAGCTAAAATCCATCGAGCCGTTCAGGCTGCAGAGCGTGCCAAACATTTGAATTTGGCGCCAAAATCCGTCATTTTGTTTTTTTTATTTTGATATACCCAGTGTCACTCTCACAACAAATACGAATCTAACGACACCTCTCAAGCTAAAATCCATCAAGCCGTTCAGGCTACAGAGCGTGCCAACGAAACAAACATACATACATACATACATACATACATACATACTCTCGAAAAACATAATCCTCCTTCTGGAGCAGTCGGGTAAAAACAGTCGCAATTTGATGTAAGTAGACCTGTTTTGTATGGGTTTTTGAAAACTCCTTTTGAAAAAACCGAATCTGATCTGGCACAAGTTATTGTGATAGAATATCTCTACATTTAGACAATGTTGAGCAGAGCAGTGCAGTGGACCCAATGAAAAAATCTTAATTTTCTAGCTTCTAAAACAAGTAGGTACTGTACTGTACTTAGTTATAGTTACTGTAGTTTACTGTTTAATTACTGATTACTTATTAAAACATTACGAAAGATTACTTAGTACTTACCTACAATAAGTTTGTATCGTCTTCGCCGGTGTTGTTGTATAATACAAGTTATAAACAAATACACTCTTGACCACTGAACACTTTAAATTAGAAAGAATTCGCAAATTAAAGAAAAACTATCCAAAATTACTTTTGTTTTGAAGTAAATACGAGAGCGGGACGGGATCGCCGCTGCCCTATATCTTTCTCTTTTGCTCTCGCGACTCTATACCGCCGCGCCGCCGCCGCCGCCGCCGCAGCGCGCCGCGCGCGGGTCATTCATTCGGTTCCCGAGGGCGCACGAGCGCGACCGATTGAGCCGCGCGCGGTTAGCGCGGTCTTTGCTGCCGCTCCGCCGCCGCCCCGGCCCGCGCTTTTATTAGGGTTTTGATTTCAGCCAGAAACTATTAATTTTTTTTTGGCGAATTTTGCCGCCCCCCAAAATCTGCCGCCCTAGGCTTAAGCCTACTCAGCCTAGTGGATAAGCCAGGGCTGATTGAATTTTAAAACGAAACCAGTACAGTCATTTGAAACTAACGCAAGAAATGCTTTTAGGCGATGACTTGGATGATTACGAAAGTTACTACCTATACTTTAGATAGGTAACTACTAACTAGCAGCCTGTCCAGCTCCTCATCCCTCTTTTTTTTATTCATATTATAATTAGAATCATTGGGATTCCAAAGCGCCTGGCACATTTCAAAGTTATATAAAAATCCTTTTAATTCTGCTCCAACATCTTGCGAGGTCTGCGAGACGTCGGAAGCAGTCGGAGATCCACATTCCCAAAATTCCTCGTCCTGCATGTTCCGTTCCCTTAAATTATAGAACTCTGTGACGTTCCGTCGTCGGCTGTCGAACACGTACTGATGCTGATGGTATCAGGTATGGTACAGCGCGTTCACACTGTCAGTATTATTGAAGCCACGCCCCCTGGATCGTGGATTTCAAGAACATCCGGTGATCCATCAATATTATCGCAAAACCATCAATATTTGGATCGCGTATCGCGGATCGCGTGATAATACTGATAGTGTAACACCCGCCATTGACGCATACTTACATTCAACAAAGGATTGCGTGCAAATTATTTCAAAAATCGAACATAAAAAAAGTAGATTCTGTGTGAAAATTCAAAATTCAAAATGTTTCAAAATTCAAAATGTTTTTTATTCAAATAAGCTTTTACAAGCGCTTTTGAATCGTTATAATATGAATCTACCGCTGGTTCGGAATGTCATTCCTACCGAGAAGAGCCAGCAAGTAACTCGGTGGTTGCTCTTTTCCATCAAAACTTACAATCATCATAATGATACAAGTAACTGCAGTCCCACGCATAGCTGGAGCGAATCAAATCCACGCTTTTTTTTTATCATTTACATAATCTTCGATTACGAGCATACAACATTCAATACACGCCAAGACTGGCAGACAGAGGCAGCCCCATTTCCGACGGTTTTCCCCGAGGCAGCCCCATTTCCGTGGATCGTAATAACATAGCATAACGATTTATTCATTTCATACAGTGGGTCGACGCTTACACAAATGTGAGATTGACTACCATCATACCATGACAGTTTTAGCAGTCCTAGATGTACGGTACTGCTTAGAAGACATTAGAGTAATAGAATTTTGTATAATAAAAATACTGCTAGTATCATTCGTTACGCCCCTATCACCCCGCCGCTTTGCTTTGTCTAGTTGCCTTCGTTGAACGACTGGGAGGAAAGAAAGTATCTTAATAGACTGTGTCTGTGACATTAGTTTGGGCTGTTGATATTAACCATAGACTATAAATTTTTACTTGGGAGTTTTTTAGTTGTTCCTGGGGAGAAATTCGTTCCGTTAAATTATAGAAGATAGCTGCACTTTTGGTACCTAACTATCGCCAGAAAGGCTGATTCAGTAGTAGGGCTCTCCACTGATGAGGAGTGAAAGCTTGCCCGCATGCGGATGGGCCTTTCATTAGATATGGCCGCTCAAAGACTGTTTATGGTTACCAAAAATGTACCATAACTAGAAAGGCTGTACAGTACTTGATAAAATTAAATAAATTCTTACGCCTTCATAATTTTTAATAGCAATCAACGTGACGACATAACAATTGCATTTTTTTTTATAGTAGATGACGTATGTAGTTCATAACGTCTTTGATAGGAGATATCTAGTGAAAGGCTCGATGAATAGCGTCAGTTTTTATACTGTTTGTACATAGGTACTGGGCATACTTTAATATTGTACCTACAAGAATCAGCCTTTCAAGTTATGGTTCAAACGCGGACAGACTTTCACTTTTGTCATCAATGGAGAGCTCTACAACCACCTAATACCTACTGAATCAGCCATTCTGGCGATAGTTACCAATAGTGCAGCTATCTCCTTCCAGACACCACGCGGCGATCGTACAACAGATTCAACAGAACTCGACAGACTTCCTGTCGAGCCCGACTCCTCCGCTCCGGGGAGACGATTTCATCTTCCCGTCCGAGCTGAGGAAGGCCGTCTTCCGACTTCCTAAAAGGAAGGCGCCAGGCTAAGACGACGTAAGTTCACCGCAGACAGAGAAGGGAGTTCACATTCTTTGTTTGACAACAGTGCTCGCAGTGTACTTAATACCTATATCGGAATTCGGAACATACCTTAAGTAAATTGAGGTCGTTGATTTTTGCGTTAGTTGACCGAGCGAAGCGAAGGTTGAGTCTACTTGTCCGTCCGTCCGTCTGTCAGAGCCTTTTATCTTCTGAATTACTGAACGTAATTACTTCAAATTTAGGTTTAAATTTTTAATGATGATGATATTTTTAACAGAACTTCACAATGATGTCAATAGATGGCGCTCTGTGATACCGCGAGGTCTCAGGTCGGGGCGAACCACTCATAGACCATAGTTATATACGTAGATGGAGGATGGACAATATTATAGATTTGTATACCGAATGAAATAGCGATAGTCTATGACGTAATTTATAGATTACTAGATTAAAAATTTTACCCATATTGATGGTTTATTACCCATCAGTATGGGAAAGTTTCAAATAAAAACCCATTGTTATGGGTAATTCTAACATTAACTTAGGCACGGAATAAGAATGAAAAATAGCCGAAAAAAGCGGATGGAAGTGGAGTCTGATAGGCTAAAAATACAAAAAAACAGTTCAATAAATTAATATTTTTTTTTATTTCGAAAGTAAAATCGTCACTGGCCATTAAATAAAATTAATTTATTATAAACGTTTCGAATCTTGTTATCCTCTTCAGATATTTTTTTTCCAAAAATTTCGAAATTTCAGTTTTTTTGGAAAGCTGGAAATGAAAAATAGCATCAATATATTATGTGAGAATTAGTCATCGACCACACAACCAATAGACGCCGCATATAGGGCGAACACTTTCAGACAACACATCAGACTTAATAGGTCTTATATAATTCCACGCCCACTTATGTCGAATTAGTAACGACCAGATCTGTGACCTGTCAACATCTCTGCGCTCGCTTACTACAATTATCGTAAAAAATTGTAATGGCTCTATGTACAATGAAGTGGTGTGGCAAAAAAAGTCAAACCTCAAATTTTAAAGCGGGTGGTATAACATTTCACCGGTAAGATACGTTAATTTTATTTGTATTAAGATATTACACACTGGTTTTTGTATCTCCGGAGTTCAACATTAAACTGGTCGGTCAGTAGACGTTGTCAATGGCACGTGTAAAATAGTGATGGGCGCTTTGGATATTATGGATAAAATAGTTAGATTGTCGATATCGGTTCTAATGATAAATTGTAAATGTTATTATTCGATTGGTATAATTATAATTATATTATGATTTAGATATGTTAATATACTTTATTATTAATACTAGGTATAGCAAAGATTATTGAAATGTAAAATCTCCGTATTTTGGCTAAATGTTTTGACATACGTCAAGGTCTAGTTTTGAGAATATTTTTGAAGTAAAACTTCTTGTGCAGTTTGAGAGTAACTCAGATCATTTTTCGGACGGAAATAACGCTCTATAGTCTGTAGACGCAGTTTCCGCTATTTAAAAACAGAAAAAAAAACAATACGTCTCAAAGGTTAGTACACCTGTATATAATTTAATATAAAGAAGATTTCGTTAAAAATCGATATCTCAGGATCACAAAACAGGAAACTGGTACCAAAATTTAATAAAGTCAGCGCCATTTTGAAATTCTTTGTTATTGAACCGATTTCGTTCAAAATCGATATCTGAGGATCCCTATGATCACAAAACAGGAAACTGGTACCAAAATTTAATAAAGTCAGCGCCATTTTGAAGCGCCAACGAAATCGATATACATTGTAAAGAAACCGGCGTAGCTAAGAATTTTCGAAATTCTTGAGGAACGTCAAAAGCACTGGTCTTTGCTTTTTGGGTACGTGCAGTCTTCCGATATACCTACTGCCGAATATGGGATTCTAATCATATGAGTCCATCGACCATACAATTGTATGGTCGATGTATGAGTCTAATAATTAGAGGTAGTTATTACAACATCACATGCCGTAACTTAAATTTTATTTATATACTAGCCGATGCCTGCGACTTCGTCCGCGTGGACTTTCTGGGATACAATGTAGGTACCTAACATTCATTATCAAAACTTATTTAGTCCACTGAGGTAATAGTCGTCGCAAGAGAATCAAGTGCTGTTAATAAAATAATTAGTAGTTTAAATTATGTGCGAGTTAGGTACCTACTATTGATTTCATTAATTATACACCATGATAATAGTTTCAATACAGAAAAACTCAGCTTACTAAATGTGTAACAAAACCTACCGAGTTATTTAAATGTTTAGAGTAGGTATATCGATAATTAATTATCGATAAATAATTATTAGGAGCTAGGACCCCATCCCTATATTTGATTTATCATTTTTTTGACCTTGAGTAGACCAATCAGCGTTTAGTACCCCGCGCCCGCTTACCTCAGACATTTGACTGAATTGTTTGCATTAGGAACGCATAGTAATTAGGCGTCTATTGGTTGTGTGGTCGATGGAATTAGTATAGGTAGGACAATAGGATTTATGGGTAAATTTTGCTAAGACTGGTATCCCTAACTCTATGAAAACCCAAACAATTTAAGAAGAAGCATTGAAAATGGCGGTCACGATTTATAATAGTAATATTCACTCTGGTCGGGTAATATATAGAAAAGAAAATTGCAAAAAATACACTTGTTTATTAATCGGAAAATACACGCAGTAGTTAAGAACAAATTTAATGAACGTTTTCTATTAAATTTATAGTAAATACTTCGATAAAATTGTAACACCAAGCATAATTATTACCGATGAAAGCACAGGATGAAAGGTTATGTTTTCAATTTTTCGTTCTGGACGATTCGTACAACCTTATACTGTATACACAACAACGCCCCATATTATAATATGATTTCAGTTCAAAAATTCACATAAATTCACTCAATTATATTATTACGCGTCACAAACAGTTTTTTAAAGAAATCCTAAATAAACAATGTTTGACAGCTAATGTTTGTTGGGAGCCGATGAACTGGGTCCCAACAAAAAATTCGCATACGTGAAAGAGCCAACAGATATTATATTTCATCTCGTTTACTCTTCCTACAGATATAATTTAAGGGTCTCACTCACACTATTATTTTTAATTTAGTGCCGGATCTATTGTCCATCCTCCATCTACGGTTATATAATATTATGTCCGTGACACTGTTCTTTATACATAATAAAGGTTAAACCATGGAATTAGGAATTACGACGGCGTCTAATTAAACTCATTCTATTTCAATGGCTCAGGGGAGCAATCGGCTAAAAATTGCATCAATCATCGTTACAGCATCAATTGTTGTGATTGGCTGAATTTATGGTATTCTTGCTGCGTCAATGGATTTTGTCCAATAGTGGAAGAGTGTTAACCAATCAGAGGTGATTGCGATCGTTACAATATAGCTGTCATTTTTAGCCGATTGCCCTGCCGAATCAAAGAGTAATAATGACACTGACATATACGTATAGTCTATGACACTGACAGCCAAGTATAACCTAAAAAGATAATTATTTATTTTTTACTTTTTAGATGTGCGAATTTGTGTAATTACAATATTTTATAATATATAATAGTAAGAAAAAGCAATAGATAAATGAAATAGCCTCCTACTTGTCACACGAATGGCTATCAAGAAGTAATATTTATATAATATATCATTACGCTTCTATTTAATTATTTAATTCAAAAATGAATTGTTTACGTTTACTTAGATCTAATAATTTCAAATGTATAAACAACATTACTACGGTTAAGTGCATATCCCAGCAATCTTTCAAATTTTTGGAAGTCCAAGAGAAATGGAAAGAAAAAGATGGTGTTTCTCAGCGCTGGAACTTAATTTACAAAGCTCCAATGGAAAAAGTACTGAATGTTGCAACGGCATATTTAACAGCTTCAACTGTTACGATTGCAGGAGGAGGTATTTATTTTGCAGCATTCAAATTTGATATAAACACGATGTATGACCCAGTTCTACTTGGAGGCGAAGTAGTTATTGCAAACAATGCATTTGAATGCCTTATATACCTCGGAGCATTTGTACTGTTTCACACAGCTGTGAAAGTATTGTTGACAAAGTTTGTCATACGCTTATATCAGGATGGTGATGAATACTTAGCAATTTTTAGAGGAAACTGGTACAACTCTATTGTTACACACAAGTTTCACTTGGATGAGTTTAAAAAGCTCAATCCGACATTTGTCGTTTCATGGGGAGATTCCAGGTTTAGCCTTGGAAAGAAGCATGGCATAATGCTATATAAATATTTTAAGACTCCTGAGTATTACAATTATTTAGTGTATAAGAAAAAACCTGATACTTCTAGTGAATAATTGAAAATGTCTTAGTATAACCTCATGTAATTAGTTTTTGCTTAATAAATTATGAATATTATAAAAAAAACATTGTTCTATAACCTGTTTTATTAATAATTGTCTACATTAAAATAATCAGCTAATCTAATTAAAATCCACCAGCAAAAGGATCATTCCATCTGTACCTAGATTCTCTCTTGAGTGTAGTCGAGTCCATTTTCTTTGGATCAGTTTCAAATTTCTCTAATGCTTCTACTTGTTTTTGTTCAGGTTGCAGTGTCTTTGTTACTATACACTGGCCGTTTTCCTTAAGAACAGTGTATTTAATATCTTCCTCTGTAGGTTCACCATATGGAAACGTTATTGGTGTTATTCTGATCAAATGTTTTATCTTCCATAATCGTGCATTGATATCTGGTATATTCTTAACAACAGTAACTCTGTTCTGGAAAGACATGAAATATAATATTATTAGATGACATTCTAAGAACATTCTTGCCTTATGTTTACACTATCTAACTGAAAGCCCAAATGCTAAGTTTCATGGCTATAACTTGAGAAATGAAGGACTTTCATACAAACTTTCAACCCCAATTTACCCCTTTGAAGGTAGAATTTTGAAAAATTCTGACACACATACTTCTATATTTTTTACTTAAGTAAACCCAAGTTAGCAAGTTCCTTTGATATAACTTGAGATCCCCTATTTCACCCTATCGGGGGTAGAATTTTCAAAAACTGTGAAATACGTGTTTCTTCATTTTTAACTGGTAGCTCATATAAGTTTCATGGATATAACTTGAGAAATGACAGACTTTCATACAAACTTTCACCCCCTATTTCACCCCCTTAGGGGTGGAATTTTGAAAAATCCTTCCTTAGTGTACGTCACAAAAGGCACCTACTGTCAAAATTTCAATATTCTAGCCCCAGTGGTTTAGGCTGTGCGTTGATATATGTCAGTCAGTCAGGACTTCGAATTTTATTTATTTAGGTAGATAAGCTTGAATTCTTACTTGTTCGTCTAGCTTTAGCTCACTCAAAATCTTTTTCTGCCACCATGGATGATGTTTACTGGTTTTTATCTGTTCCACTCTAAATAGCTTAGATGGTGTGCACTCAGGATCTTTGTGATCAGGATGCCTGAAACAACCATTATATCAAGAGATTTGACACAATAATAATATATAAACACATTAGGCTCAAGCTAAAAAAAATTTTGTCCGGAAGACAAAAAAAATGAATATAATATATTCATGTGTGGTACTTTAGATACAAATTTAATTTTGATGCGATTACCTAGGAAAATACTGTATTCCTCCTGGATATCGTACACCGCCCGATGGCTTGTGACCTTTCGAGCGGCTTAACAACGCTAAAGGTGTTATTGTTTTCAATAATTGTTTATTCATTTTCTGCCTTGATTTTACTTGAAAGTTGCTCTATTTTATTCCCACAATTAACTTCTTTCATTAAATATTTGAAAATTTGCATACCGCGACGGCGCAGATGGATCATGGAGTAAAACTTGACATTCACCACACATTCACTGATATGCCATAGACAATACAATTAACAGACGTCGGTTATGGTCATAGAATAATACACAGACATAAATATAAGCAGACACAACATAAATTTCACACCCACATAGACAAGTGTATGCGAATCAGTGTGACTTAGTGTGACCGTGTCCCTGCAAGCAAAAATGTGTATGTATTAATTTGCTGCAACACTGTGCTACACCAACGCACACATTGACAAAAATTCGATGCGTGGCAGTCATTATAAGACATCTATGAGACCTATGGCGTTTGTTTACATTGTGTTGTCTTGGGTGTCATAAGTTTTTTGTGAAATTTGGAGATTTATATGAATATTTACTGAAATAAAATGGTGAAGTGTTGTGTCCCCCTGTGTTACAACGCTTCGTACAGGAAAACCCCAGAAGTAACGTTCCATCGGTAAGTAAAATTCACGCTATCATGTAGCTTTGGAATGTTTTCGTATCGCATCGTATCAAGGCTAAGATATCTAATATTTTATAGTTGTTATGACGAAATATGTAGCCATGCATATATTAAAACTATAATATTATGGTTTTCTGTAGAAATACATGCTTTAAGTTGTTGAATAATCTTTTTTGACATTTGAGAACTTTAACAAATTACAGGGCCGGACTCGACGACTCTTTTATTTTAAGTATATAACTTCGACTTTTAATTTCAGGTTTCCATACAATTCTATCTCCTGGTGCAATACCGACCATTTTCAAAGAAAAGTTAGTTGAGGTCTTATACTAAGTAGGTACCAATTTACCTTATCTTCCATTAGGTGGATGAATTTCATTAATTTTTATTGAAAACCTCAATACAGATTCTAAAGCACTAATTGTAAAGTTTATTTGAATAAAAAACATGTGAGTTTAAAACACCTGTTGTAATTTTCTATTTAACCTGTTTTTGGAATAACGATTCAATTCGATTGTTTAACAACATTTATTTGGCTTACTGCCAAGAAATTATTGTCAATAGGAACTTTGAGCTAAAATCTGGCGGTATTTACACGATATCCGTTGGTACTGTTCTTCTAAATAATATCCCCATCATCTGCGCGTCGACGCAGAGCGAGAACGACGCGAGAACCACTGGCCATGATACTGACGGAGTCCTCAGGATTTGAGTTGTAACAGGAACTATAACTCCGCGCGCGACGGTGACGATATCACACGCAGCGCGGAGCTCACATCTATATTCACCACATTGACTAGGGTCCCGCACGTGGTGATGATTACCATTACTAGTGTTACTATATTGCAGTTGTGATCGCTTGTGATGAGGAAATTATAAAAGTACCAATAATAATTTAATTATTTTTAAAATCCTTACAAATTATAGCTTCCAAATGATAGGTGTCTTTAGGTCAATTTTTTTCACGCAACCTAACCCTACATATTAATATAATGTTTTATGCAGCAACAAGGTTCGGCCCTGAGTTTTGTGTATGTGTGCGTAATGTTTTCGTGTGTTTGTAATTGCCACGCTATTTTGTACGTTATCTTGACTCTGCTTCTCTTTATAACTCTGTGGAATAATATCATGGGTGATGTTTTCAAGTTGTCACTCTGACGGAGCGTCGCATTGGTGAAGCCCAACTTTTTGCCGCCGGCGCACCGCTTTCACGACGAATGGTAGGTACCTGGCATAGCAGTCGTAATTCCTTCCTCCATGGTACCTGGCGAATCACAGATGAAGTACCAGATACCGCGCTCGGAAGTCGGAACACGACAGACGCGCCAACAAAGCGAATACAAAACGAAAAGCAAATATAATTCTCAGTTAGTTGGATGCAAAGGTTGGATGCGACCACGCGACGCGTCGAGAAGTTTTGACGTGACGTGTGTGTAGACAAGTTTCTCAAAATAATGCCGTCTTGTGTCTTGAAACACTGTACAAATTGTTACCAAAAATTAAAAAAGGAAGATGGTGTTTCGTTTCGTAGGCAAAAATTTATATTTTCATTCTGTTAGATTTTTTTTCCATGATAATTAATTGCTGATGACTTGAAACACAAAACCTCAACGATATCTCAGTGTTGCTAATTTACGTTGAAATATTTTCCCTTAAATTAAAGAAGGTGTAAATGGGCTGTTAGTAGATAGTTTTGTTTTTGTGAAACAGCTACGCTGCCGGCTTATTTCGAAGTAGGTACGCCGATTAATTTATAGGTACCTACGCCAGCTGCTTGGTATGCAGATGGTACGCAGGCTACTTTGGTGGTACGTAGGGTACTTTGGTGGTACGCAGGCTACTTTTAAGGTACGCCAGCTACTTTCGAGGTACGCAGGCTACTTTGGTGGTACGTAGGGTACCTACTTTTAAGGTACGCCAGCTACTTTGGAGGTACGTAGGCTACTTTGGTGGTACGCCGGCTAATTTTAAGGTACGTAGGCTACTTTTAAGGTACGCCAGCTACTTTCGAGGTACGCAGAGCTGTACGCACGTACCTCTAAAGTAGCTGGCGTACCTTAAAAGTAGCCTGCGTACCACCAAAGTAGCCTACGTACCTCCAAAGTAGCTGGCGTACCTTAGATGTAGCTGGCGTACCTTAAATGTAGCCTACGTACCACCAAAGTAGCCTACGTACCTCCAAAGTAGCTGGCGTACCTCCAAAGTATCCGGCGTACCTCTAAAGTAGCTGGTGTACCTTAAAAGTAGCCTGCGTACCACCAAAGTAGCCTACGTACCTCAAAAGTAGCCTGCGTACCTCTAAAGTAGCTGGCGGACCCTTAAAGTAGCCTACGTAACACCAAAGTAGTCTGCGTACCGACAAAGTAGTCTGCGTACCGACAAAGTAGCTGGCGTACCTTAAAAGTAGTCTGCGTACCTCTAAAGTAGTCGGCGTACCTTTAAAGTAGTCGGCCTACCTCCAAAGTACTCTACGTACCACCAATTTAACTGGCATATCTTGAAAGTATTCGTCGTACCGCTAAAGTACTCAGCGTAGCTCCAAAGTAGCCAGCGTACCACCACAGTAATATTATGCGCATCTCCTTTTCCAGGATACAAGCTATTCTCCTACCATATGTCGTTGAAATCGTAAGGCCTAAAGAAAGAACCAACAAATAGATTTTCTTTCATTAATTTGGCACTTTTTCATTAATCTGGCAACATTTCACGCACACTGATGCATGTGTTCAGACAGTGCTGCCTGTCACGCACACTCGAATAAATTTTGGCCGCAAGTTTCAGAGTTCCGTGTTCCGAGCGCGGTATCTGTTTAGTACTACATCTGTGTGGCGAATAATAATAGTTGTTTCCCGTGGTTGAAATTAATAGTTTGCTGTTTGGGTTTAGTGGATTGGAGCAATGAATACCAACGAGAGCCATCCTGTGCCTACACATGGATTAAGGACCTTTAGAAGATTTTAGGTTATTTTGTATTGACGGTAGCCTAAGCCACCGACCAGAAACAAAAGGCGTGACTGTGGGTAGCAAATTGCTACTAGACTAGTCTCTGGCTACTAGCGTCTAGCAGTAGCTCCTTTAAGTAGCTCTCAAAGACCTGTAGCTCTACGTTTTAACTTTTTTTTGTTGAGTCGGTACCACAGAATTTATACTCCCACTGTCCCACATAGAAGACATAAAGAAGAGTAACCTACTCCCATATTCAAAGCTCCCAAACATGGAATTAAGAATTTTACGACTTACGTCTGGCAATGACAGCCACAAATACAGAGGGAAGTTTGGAAATACTAAGGGTATGTTCCGAAATACACTGCGAGCACTGTAAGGTGATACCTACTGCGAAGCCGTTCCTTTTTATTAAGCTCTACTGGTTACTGTTTAAAACGGAACGCAGTCAGCACTGAGAGCTGTTGATATAGCAGACTGCAGAGTAGTGGCGTAAGTTTACTGTAGTCAACACACGTTTGTAATGTAAAATAGATTTATTTTATATTACATAGAAATTGAGATTTTCACCATGACAATAAGAAGTAAAAGAACAAAAAACGCTATGACAACTCTGTCACATAAAAACATCGTGTTCGGCCAGTCGACATTGAATCTCTTTCAATTATTGCAACCAACCTTCTTTTACAACACTCCTCCTCAATGGAAGACTGCACCAAAAAAAAATAGCATTCAAACCATCAACCAACAAAAAAAATGTATTACTACATTACTCATCATCATCAAGCACACAAGTTCATTTCGCTCACACAGAACTCGTTCTTGCATCTCGGTAAAGCTTTCGTCAAAATATCTGCAGTCATCTCTTCAGTCTGCAGGTACTCCACTTTCACAATGTTATGATTCAATGCTTCTCTGATGTAATGGCATCTCACATCTATGTGTTTAGTTCGTTGGTGATGAACAGGGTTCTTCGCGATTTGTATTGCTGACTGACTGTCACTATAGAGCACAATTGCACGGCGTTCCTTTGCGGTTAATTCTTCTATAAGTCTCTTCAGAAACGTCGACTCTCTGCATGCCTCTGACATGGCGACATATTCAGCTTCTGCACTGGATAAGGCTACTGTACGTTGCTTCTTGCTTTCCCAGGATATAGGAGCTCCTCCTAAAATAAATATATATCCGGAAAATGATTTCCTATCAGTGATATCTCCAGCATGATCAGCGTCTACATATCCAGTCAGATCTTTTCCTGTCTTCTCAAATTTCAGTTTGTAGTGAGCTGTACCCTTCAGGTATCTCAACAGTCTCTTTGCTACGCTCCAATGTTCACCTGTATAGCAGCTGTTAAACTGACTAAGGTAGGCAACGGCAAAACTTATGTCAGGTCTCGAGCAAACAGCTAGGTACATAAGTGAACCTATAAGTTTCTGATAAGGGAAATCTTTGGATGGGATGAAGTTCTCTGTTCTCGGTTTTTCCAGTTTTCTCCCAGTCTCTAAGGGTGTCTTCACTGGCTTACAGTCAGTCATTCCGAACTCTTTCAGAATCTTTTGAATGTATTCACTTTGATCAATGGTTATCTTCTTCCCTTGTTGATCTATCTTCATTCCTAAAAAAGTATCCACCATTCCCAAATCTTTCATCTCAAATTTAGTCTTCAATTCTATTTTGACCTTTTCTTTTTCCTTTTTGTCATTATAGAATATCAGAATATCGTCTACATATACTGCAATGTAAACAATGTGTTTTCCTCTTCTTCTGAAATAGACACATGGTTCATTGTCAGATCTCTTAAATTTCATCTCAATCAGAGCATCATTAAGTTTCTTATTCCATGCTCTGGGTGCCTGTTTCAGACCGTACAGGGCTTTCTTTAGTAGGCAGATATGATTTTCCTTGCCTTTCTCTTCACATAGCTTAGGTTGCTTCATATATACACGTTCTGTCAAATCTCCATTCAAAAATGCTGTGACTACATCCATCTAATCAATTGACAGATCATTCTCAACTGCAATAGCGAATAGAAGTCTGAGTGTGCTGTGCCTTATCACAGGTGAAAATGTCTCCGTGTAGTCTAACCCGTATGTCTGTGTAAAACCACGGGCGACTAGTCTAGCCTTGTATCTCTCTTTCCCCCCTGGTTCTTTTTTAATTTTAAAAATCCATTTGGAATCTACTACATTAAAATTATTAAGGGACTGATCCGGCTTGACTAGACTCCAGGTGCCATTCTTCTTCAAGGCATTAAGTTCAGCATCAATGGCCTCCTGCCACTTATCCTTGTCATTTCTGCTGAGAGCTTCTTCGACAGTAAAGGGATCATCACTGTGTCCTTCTATGGCTTTATAAAGATAATAATCTCCGTAATCCTTAGGTTTTCTCTCGCGTTGAGAGTATCTCTTTTCTTCTGCTTGTGTGTCAAGTGGCTGCTCCTCCTGAACATCTTCAGTCTCATATCTTCTTTTTTCTGCTTGTGTTTCAGGTTGCTGCTCCTCCTGAACATCTACAGTCTCAATCTCAAGTCTCTCTACTTGGATGTCAGATTTTTCATTAACTGTAGAATCTGTAATACAATCTTCAAAGTAATCTTCTTCTGTATTAATAGTAACTGTTTCTGTTGTAGTTAACTGCTCAGACGAGTTACTATTCTCTTGTGTATACACCTGTTGGACTTCATTTATCTGTCTCTCTAGATTCAGAAATCTTCCCACTGTATTCTCTCTTGGAGGTGTACTTTCTCTTTTGTTGAAGAACTGGTTCTCAAAAAATGTCACATCTCTAGATTTCCGAAGCTTATGGTCGTGGGGGTCACAAAGTCTATATCCTTTAGAATTCATGCAATAGCCTACGAAGATCATCTCCTTACTCTTCGCATCAAGCTTCTTCCTTTTAGCTTTGTCGATATGCATGAAGGCTTTGCATCCGAACACTTTAAGCTCACTTAAGTCGGGTTTTTGTCCAGACCAGGCTTCTAATGGGGTCACCTTAAGTGCTTTCGTAGGTGAACGATTCTTCAGAAAAGCTGCAGTATTGATAGCCTCTGCCCAATACTTGGTGCTCAAACCAGCTTCTTCTAACATACACTTCGCTTTCTCTACTAATGTTCGATTAGCGCGTTCCGCTACTCCATTCTGTTCTGGGCAATAATCAATAGTTAGTTGATGAACTATCCCATTTTGTTTGAATAACTGACTTACATCTTTGTTCACGAATTCGTTTCCGTTGTCAGACCGAAACTTCTTTATCTTCCTATTCGTTTGATTCTCTACTAACGACTTAAATTCAACTAACTTCGAAAAAACTTCGCTTTTCTTTTTCAAGAAATAAACAAAGGTGTATCGCGTTTTATCATCAATAAACAAAAGAAAATATCTCATGCCACCGTGTGATTCCGTACTCATCGGACCACAAATATCAGAGTGTATAAGCTCTAGTATTTCAGATGATCTCGTTGTGCTGCTCTTACTAAAAGGTGTTCGTGTTTGCTTACCTTTTAAGCAAGGTTCACATTGAAGGATATTTGGGTTATTGAAACTTACTCCTGTCACCATACCATCTCTCAACAGTTTCATGTTGGGTATGCCAAGATGTGCCAATCTCTTATGCCAAAGCTCATAGTCATCTGGCATCGACACTGCAAGGGCTGAGTCAGGTTCTGTAAGACTTTTAAATTTGTAAATTCCATTCTCACTCTTACAATTGTAACTCACTTCTCCTTTTATACAACATTCACTCTTGTTATATATATCACACCCTTTCTCGGAAAAAACGACTACAAAGTTTCTACTCACCAGTGTATCCACGCTTAATAAATTTGCAGACAATCCAGGAACATACTTTACCTCTCTCACTCCAAATTGCATATTCTCATCTTTAATGACATCACCTGAGCCACATGCATACAATTTTTGACCGTTTGCTACATTAATATCTACAACACTGTTAAAGTCTTTATAATTAGCTAGCCAATCCTTGCGGTAGGTCATGATAGAGGACGCTCCTGAGTCCACTACCCATTCATTGTCATTACTCTTGATGGTGCTATAAGCAGCTAGTAAAGTTTGACCCTTATTCTCTTTGTTTGCATTAGGATTCTTCGGACATGTCAATGCTTTATGCGGTCCGTTGCATATAAAGCATCTTATCTCTTTCTTCTGCTTCTCACGCTTCTGTTGCGTTTGTTTCTGCTGATTGCCTTTACTGTTCGTGGAATTACTCTTGTACCTTGAACGATTATCTCTTGCAACCAATGCATTCTCAGTGGATGTCGAAGGTATTGGACTATCCTGTTGAAGCAGTTTTGTTTTGACGTAGTTAGATGTCAGTGTGATGTTCGCATTCTCTATTGTCATCTTTAGGGGTGTATACTCTTCAGTAAGTCCTTGTAACATAAGCGCTGCTAGCAATTCATCGTCCACTTCTTTACCAATATCTCGTAACTGTTGAGCTACTTTCAGTATTTGAGTAACATAGTCCTTCATACAGCTGAATTGCTCTAACTTAAAGCTTACAAGTTGTCCCAGTAACCGACATCTGTTTACGACTCCTTGGTCTTGGCAATTATTCTCTAATGCTTGCCATACTTCCTTAGCAGTTGTAGCTTCTCTAACATGTACTAGTAAATCAGTATTTATCATGAGGCAGATCTTAGCTCGAGCCTTCTGATCTTTCTTCGTTGCCTCTACATCTATAGTAGCTGGTGTAGTTGTTACATAGCTCCATAGATCGTCGTGTACTAATGACATCTGCATTAAAAATCTCCATGTCGAGTAATTCGAAGATCCTTCTAATTTCTCGAATGCAGGTAGGCTACTAGTGCTCGTACTGCTAGTACTTGTGCTACTAACACTCATGGCGTTGTCCTGTTCTCTGACCACCTCAATACTCTCGATCTGTGTGTTTACTCTCTCTATCCAGAAAACTTACAGTTTTGCGGAGTTCTTAGCCCATAACCTGTTGATATAGCAGACTGCAGAGTAGTGGCGTAAGTTTACTGTAGTCAACACACGTTTGTAATGTAAAATAGATTTATTTTATATTACATAGAAATTGAGATTTTCACCATGACAATAAGAAGTAAAAGAACAAAAAACGCTATGACAACTCTGTCACATAAAAACATCGTGTTCGGCCAGTCGACATTGAATGTCTTTCAATTATTGCAACCAACCTTCTTTTACAACAAGAGCACCTTACCTCGAAAACGCCAGTGCTCACAGTACAAAAATGGCGACGATTTATTACGTCATATATTTCCCTAGGATACCTACTAGTACTGTTATTGATCTGAGGGCGGTATACTGCCAGTCCACGGAACGAATTTCTCCCCAGTAAGGGCACTGAACAGCGCTCGCAGTGTATATCGGAACATAACCGACATTTGTCATTCGATGTCAAATCGTGTCAAAATCTGACAAGAAGCTCCTGCTCAAAACCATAGCAGTCGTATTAATTCCTTCCTCCATGCTCAAAACCAATAAAACATGCTCAAGCTTTGTTTACGGGTGCGTTCCGAAATACACTGAGAGCACTGGAAGTCCCCAGTAAAGAGCACTGTGAGCACTGGCACCCACCCAACACCCCAAATTGGCACCCAAAATTTAGTGTGTGTTCCGTTATAAGCACTGCGAGCACTGGCAGTGCTCTTTACTGGGGACTTTCAGTGCTCTCAGTGTATTTCGGAACGCACCCTTAATGATTTATGACGTTTGTCAATGTACTCTGTGGACGTTTGATTGGAATCGGAATTTGGAATTCAAAAATCAACTGCCCCGCGATAATCACTTTTGCATAAAATTTCTAAATATCCAATTTATATGGTGGGTTGTGATACGTATTGTAGAAGTCTCAGTCCGCATGGATGTGTTTAATAATAGGTCCATGAAGAAAGTACGTTTTGAGTCACCTGTGAAACCAATTTTCGTCTCAGCAATGAACGAATCTGAGTGCCATTCTCCCAGGCCCTTTATTCATAAGCAAATTAAATCAGCGCCTCATGTAGAATATCTGGACTATCGACCTGTACCATTCACAAATGATCCTGTACAGAGATTTGAGTGTGGCAACTCTTCACCATACCCAGTAGTTAGTAGAACAAGTTTGAGTGATACTGCTAAGTTAGAACACAGATGGGAGCCTTCAAATGATCTAGATTTGAGTATTCTTGATTTTGCACTTTGTTCACGAGCTTTACAGCAACCAATACAAACAGAGCATGCTTTCAATGCTCAACCTATTTACAGTAATTCAAAAACAAACCTATTGACTGAGAAAACATCAAATGTTTTAACTCCTATGGAGAACAAAATTGCATTAAATCCACCAAACGTTTTTAGAAAGAATGATGATTTCTTCTTAAGAAGAGATAATTTGAACGGATATAAACAGTTAAGCAGTGGGATGCATGAACTTCAGTTGGATAAGGAGAATAATCCATTACTGAAGAAAACTCAAATTATGATGATGGGACAGTCACGTTTACCTTTAAAGAATGTAGATAGCTTGAGTTTTACGAACTCTTCAAATAGTACAGATAATAGTCCTTGTAGGTGTCATCATTGTGTAAAAGTATGTAAAGCTCAACATATAGGTCAGTCAAGGGTTGAAATAGTAAAAAATCAAAACATAAATAGAAACAGTTACAATGTTTGTCATTGTATTACAATGCTGCCTCAAAACCACACGCACTGCCCTTGTAAAATTCAAGCAATGAGACCTCAGGTTCAAACTTGTAAATGCATCAACACACCTAATGTACCTGGCCCATTAACTGCAAATGTAGTCGATAAAAAGACCTGGGCGATTCAAAGGTATGCTCAAAATGAAAACACTGAATGTTTAGATGTAGAGAAGCAAACAAACATTACTATGAGTGAGAAAGAACCAACGGTTGCAGATTTGTTTAAATTAATTAAAATGCAAAATGAACAATTGCAGCAGCTACAAGAAAAAGTTGACAAATTCATATCTAACTCAAACAATGGGCATATAACAAACGCTGCTGTTCAAAATTATATGACTGAGCAGGTAGCTCTAGAGTCAGACAGTACCGAACAGAAAATATCTATTGGTGTTATGACAAGTTTTGAAGTAGTACGGACTTCCACAATAATTAACAAAGAATTTGTCAAACAGAATGAAGCTCAAATACAATGTAATAGATCTCAAATTAGCATAAAAGAGGTGGTGTCTCAACAACCAGCCAATGCGAATTTCCTTGATGGTTTGACTCCTGTCTCAAAACATGTAGACATACATCAGCAGAGTAAAAGTAATGCGGCAGTTGGTAATCGTAATATGACTAATGATTTTAATGATGAAAAGACTTTGAATGAGATGAGTTTGTATAATGTTCAAGTGGATAATGCAATCACTCCAAACATATCACCTGAACAAAGTCTCTATCTAGATGTCAGGGATTATAGCGAGTAAGTTTTCATAATATTTACTTATATTTTTAAATACTTAGTGTAAAAAATTTAAAATGTAATGTTTTTTATTATTTATTTTTCTCTTTTAAATAATGTAAAAAATAAAGGTATTATTATACAATATTAAAGTACTTAAGTAAGTAAATTAAATACTGAATAAAAATTTATTTTAAATCTAGTAAGTACTTACAATTTTTAAAACTTATATTTTTATAATGTTTTATTTACAGTTCTGATGCAAGCAGTGATGAACAATCAAATGTTGGATGGACATATTACAATAAAGTTATGGTGAGTAGCCACTACTATATCTATTATTATATGAGTTTCCTTTCTTTTATTAAATGACCATAATTTGTTAGCCCATAACTAATATCTGACCTGGTGGTTGGTGAAGTCAGAGATGGTTAACTTAACTGGGGTAAGGCATTTATTAAAATTACAAGATAGGCGTGTTTTAGGACAATCACGATTCTTACTTTCTTCTTTGGGATGTGGCTATGTAGGGCTCTAATTAGAGAAGCAGTATTACTTAGACCGTTGCCGATCTATTGTGATCAACAATCATGGTTATGAAAGATAATGATGAGGTTGGAGTGTGTTACAAATGCCTATTTACTCTTGCCCTGAAAGTACTTGTGCCTTGTAAGTCATAATAATATGTGGCAGGAAATATGGATGCTGGAAGAATATTCCAAACCTTAGCAGTTTGTACTGAAATGTGAAACAATTTTTTTTAGAAACAATTTAAAAATGAAATCCATACCTCTAAATTTGGCTATAATTATTTATTAAATATAAATATATTCTGTTTTCAGACACATGTAAATGGGATGTTACAAGAATCTGATATGCCTTCCTCAGCAAGTGCATTGTATAGAAATGTAAGACAAAAGTGTATGCAGATGCAAATAGACAAATCTAATATTAGCGTGGCAAAAAGGTAATTAATATCAAGTATATATCCAAATTCTTGAAATGGGTGTGACTTTCTATTAAGTAATATTATCATGATACCTATATTGTACAAAATTTCTTCAAAATCGATTGTAAATTAGCGATGGGCGATTACGAATGATCTGAATATTTGAATAATCTACCACTACTAACGAACACTTTCGAATGGAATATTAGTAATATACTAATGCTCATAATCGAATGACGACTACCAATTAGTAATTACTAATCGCGTTTCGACTGCATTGTTCGCGACTCGGAATCATTCGCCGCTCGGGTTTGACTGCACTACTAATATTAGTAATTACTAATTAGTAGAGGTGTTTCGCTTTCGATTGGATTGTTGGCGACTCAATTCTCGGAATCTTTCGCCGCTATGTTAGAAGTGGGTAACTTAGCTTATGCTTTCAGTTGTACGATTGAAATTTTAACCTTATTTTCTTTACTATAAGACTCAATTTCAAAATTGTCAGGTGGATTAATAAGGTTTAAATTATTTTAATAGTATTATTGAGAATTGAAATGTAACCTTATGTCTTTGCATATAAGACTCAATTTCAAAATTGACACGTGGCTACTAATTTAATAATCGAACCAAATTAGTAGCTATCAATAATCGAATGAAATTAGTAGTGGAGCAAGTTAGTTACTAATTTTGGTAAATCGTTCGAATGATTCGAACGATTTGTATAATCGAATAGTTCGAACGAAATCACTCATAATCGCCCATCGCTATTGTAAATGTGGGCCATGAAAGCATAGCAGACATATAGACACACTTTCCCATTTATTATATTAGAATGGATGTATTAGTAGTGATTATGAAACTTTCAGAGTAACATTTGGTGATGACCCACTAGGCCTACAAAAGCCATATTACGGCCAACAAGCAGCATGTCCCACCACTGACACCAGTCTTAAAATGAAACAGCTTGCAGCCAAATACTTGAAAAATGGTATAGACACCACACCATCACCTAGACCTGTGGCCATGCCTGTCGACATGTCTCTAGCTACAAGAAATTATATGGAGAAACACAGGATATTAAAAGGTATATTAATTTGATTCTTATGTAACTCCTTTATTTTTTTTATGTTCCATATAATATGTTGATATTTCTAGCAAAGTGAAAGGTCCATATGTCACTAGCAATAAAAGCCGAAGTGACTTGCACATCAGAGGCCAGAAAGTGTAAGAAAATCGTAATCATTTTTGAGCTTAATATGTTTTTTTAAGCATCGTTCTTAAAAGACCTTAAAACATATCTGTATAAGGTGTACCAACACTGCGCTTTCTAGTGCAGGGTCGCCATTCCAGCACTTTGGGACCCCAACGTCTATAGGATCTTTGTAATATGTCCCCGCCTATTAAGGTTGCCTGAAAGAGATCGATATTTAAGCGATAAGGCCGCCTGTTGTGCCATGTCCATTAGATTATTATTTTTGTTGTATTTATTTTTTATGGTGTAGTATACAGTATATTTTACTTTTACTTTACTTTATTGCCAATTCAGCTTTGCCACACGTCCTATGTCAGTTACTTTAGTTCTTCTACGAACATCCTCATTTCTGTTTAAATAATCGCAATTATTATAAAAATGTATATGAAGTAGGTGCTTTTTGTTTCAGGACCCAGAGTGGCAGGCCATCCTCAACTTGATATACCGAAATTCTTAGATATAACCGCGTTAAAACAACAACCTAAGTTTTTATAACGATTAATGTATCAGTTGACTTAAATCTTACCTAAACCTTAGTAATTTTTAAATGAATGTAATATTGTATCATATTTTTTTTATTAGGTTACTATTTTTAATTTTTGACTTAATTATTAATAATTGAAATTTAGAGGCTTATATTGATATTCATTTAATATGACTTGTTTTATTTATAATTGATTTGTAAAATATTGACTTACTTTAATGTTGCTGTAAATGCTGAATACATAATGTAGTTTTAGGCGTCAGGCACGAAATTTGCGACGGCCGAGCAATGGCGGCTGCGGGGCGACGGCGATCGGCAGCGACGTAATCAAAAGTATAACTTAGTATAGCGACGCGCACGAAATGAATTGATGAACATGAATTCATTTGTATAAAAAAATTAAAAGGTATCGATATGAGTATGAATCGAATCTTCGATGGTATCGGAACGTCCGGGATCCATCTACTCTAGCGGAGTCGACCGACCGCCGCGCCACCCCGCTGCCGCCATCGCTCGGCCGCCGCAAATTCCGTGCCCGCACACTCAGTCTTATTGTAATTCATGTTTTTATATGATAAATGTTGTTTATAATTTGTAATTTCTTACATAAGTTTTATTACATAAGTTGTTGACTTTAAGTACTTTTATTAGTATTTGTAATAGAATTCTAAGGTATTTAATAAAAGATTTAATATTGAACAGACATTTATTTAAACTTTACAGGAAATAACAGAGTTAAATCTTAATTCTTAACACATACATAATTATATAAATTATAGTTTCCATATAATATCCGTTTTGAACAATTCATAATATTACAATTACTATTTGTGTCATCGTATTTACAATTTTACTATTAATATTACGTGTATTACTTACATTATAACTTTTAGTATTTCAGATCCAAACGATATAATATATTCTCGGTTTGCTGAACATGGGGCATGACATCAGACATTTATTATGGCAGATGAAGTAAGATGGCGGTTTTATTCAGTATGGATTTTCCTTGCTCACTGACAGGTAAGTATATTAAGAACATAATTTCATTACAATAGCAACACTATAATATTGTGTATACACTATACATAGTTAGCCACACTATAACAAAAATTGCAATATAACTTACACCGGGTCTCAAATCTCAATGTATTCTCTATTTTACCTATAAATTGATAACAAATCTTTCGCCCTATAAAATCGATTATTTAAAAAAAATAAACAAGTATAAATCCATTTGTAATGATAACTTGTACTTCATCATTTAATTCAATATTTACAATCTATACTTATAATAAAACTGTAACATGTCCAATTCTGTACATTGAAGATATTTTGAAAATTCTTTTTGGAGGGCACTCATTATTCGATACTGAAGCCAAATCTGTAATTTTTTTCATTTTTGTCTGTCTGTCTGTCTGTCTGTCTGTCTGTATCTTGGCCGCGCATCACGCCGAAACTACTGTATGAATTCAAACGAAACTTGGCACGATTTGAGCCCATACTACGAGGTAGGACATAGGATACTTTCTATCCCGAAAATCTACCCCCGAGGGGGTGAAATAGGGGTTGGAAGTTTGTATGAAAGTAATTAATTTCTCAAGTTATAGCCATGAAACTTGATATATGAGCTGCGGGTTGAAAATGGAGACATACGTGTTTCACAGTTTTTGAAAATTCGACCCCGAAAAGGGATAGGGGATGAAAGTTGGTATGAAAGTCCTTCGTTTCTCAAGATGTTTTACAAGTTATATCAACGAAACTTTTTATTTTGGCTTAAGGTAAAAAATAAAGAAGTACGTGTGTCACAGTTTTTCAAAATTCCACCCTTAAGGGGGTGAAATAGAGGTTGATAGTTTGTATAAATGTCCGTCATTTCTTAAGTTATTTCGATGAAACTTGGTATATCCACGCGGACGAAGCATCAGCTAGTAATTAATATATTTATTTTAGAACATTTATAGGGATGTAACCTTAAATACCTATATACTAATATTGGGTATCTAGGCCTCCACTTTTTTTTAATTTACTCTTAAAAATACTAAAAAGCAATTCTATTGGTAACATACATAGGTGTAATACCAATTTACCTAAACAAAATTCCAAAATAAAGGTAACAATCCAAGTTCCAAACAGACAATTATTTAACTTTTCTCAAAACATCCAATATTTACATACAATATTTATTCATACATAGTTTTATATCTCATTTTAAAGATAATAAATTGTGCCTAACATACTTATTACAATACCCTGAGACTACGTATATATACCTAATAATAAAACATAATTACTGTTTAGATATTAAGTAACTATAAATATTTAATTTTTTTGCATATCCACATACCTACTATGAGATTTCAATACCGTCTGTTATTTTTATTCCAATACCCCTTTAAAAATTAGCTCCCTAGCTTGACTTGCCACTTCGAATCATAATCAGAATATATCCTTTATTATTACGACAATATTAATTTACGTAGTCTCAGGTGATATGCATGAACCGATTTTAAATTATTTATACTTAATTAATATCAGTTTGGTTCCGAAGTTAATATTATTTAATAACATTATTCAATACATACAACGTTCAGTACCGAATCCATAAAATTCTACGCATAAAATTGTGTGCTTCGTGAATGCAAAAATTGTGTACTATCGCCTCAGCTAGCCCTAGCAGCCGTAATTTACTTAAGGCTTCCTTGCATCCGAGCCGACTCCGACCGATTCCATTGAAGCCTGCTGCTGCTAATAAAATAATCAAACGTTCAGCAGCTCTGTAACCAAGCGATAGCTCAGGCGATAGTAACCAATGAGCATTCAGCAATTTTTAACGGTAAAAGCGGCCACCTACACTACTTTGTATTATAAGAATATCTATCGCTATAATATTTCAATTCTCTTGCATCGCAAATAGTTTAAACATTAAATCTAAGAAATGGTAACCAAATATCTGGATGGCGCTTTCTTATTTTTAATAAATATCGAATAATGATTTCATCATTAAAATATATAGTTATCTATTTTACATCACTTTTGTGTCTTGCATGTTCCTCCTCGACTAGATTTAAAGACAATTTCAATCAACGCGCGACATTAAAAGTATTAAAAACGTTTAAGGACGAATCGTAACAGTCCTACATTTTAAATCAAAATATTAATCTTATAATTGCTATTTAGTTACTACTACCTAACTAAGTAACTCGTTTTCGTAAAATTTTGACTCATCGTATAATTTAATTTTGGTTGACTGACTGACTGACCAAATGAGATATGCAATAACTTTGTTCAGATTTATTTTGTTTGCAAGTAAGGAATATAAATAATGATAGGTAATATATTTAATAAATAAATAGGAATATAAATCCTATTACGTTAAAGATCTGTGTATAATAATTTACTTTATATCATACTTGCTCAGTAACTAGGGATTACTATGGTGGAAAGTCTCCTTGTAAGTTGGTGTTTGCAATTCAAGGCAACATTACGTCGCACTATGCTTGAATTGTAATGTTCACATTACAGTTCAAGCTATGCAAAACTCCTTGGTAAACAATCTCTTCTCTATATATAAAATTCAAAGTCCTGACTGACTGACTTATATATCAACGCACAGCCTAAACCGCTGTGGCTAGAAACTTGAAATTTTGACAGTAGGTTCCTTTTGTGACGTAGGCGCTCACTAAGGAAGGATTTTTCAAAATTCCACCCTTAAGGGGGTGAAATAGGGGTTTATAGTTTGTATGAAAGTCCGTCATTTCTCAAGTTATATCTATGAAACTCGGTATTTGAGCTTCTGGTTTAAAATAAAGAAATAGGTGCTTCACAGTTTTTGAAAATTCCACCCCCAAAGGCGTTAAATAGGGGTTGAAAGTTTGTATGAAAGTCCTTCATTTTTCAAGTTATAAACATGAAATTTGGTATTTGTGCTTCTGGTTTAAAATAAAGAAATACGTATTTCACAGTTTTTGAAAATTTTATCCCCAAGGACGTTAAGTAGAGAGTTTGTCCTTCAATCACGCCGCAACAGAGCAACGGATCAACGTGATTTTTTGCATGGTTATAGTTGAGGACCTGGAGAGTGATATATAGGATTTATCCCGGAAAATTAAGGAGTGCCTGTGGGAATTAAAAAAACTTATGCCACGCGAACGAAGTCGCGAGCATCCTCTAGTTTCTTATAATATGGTAAGAAAACTTTTTACTGAAAAAAAAACACTGAACATGGCGGCATTTAATTTCCATACATTTCAAACTATGCAAAACTCCTTGGAACTCAGAGCCGTAAAAAAAAATGGAAAACTATTTACGAAAAAAAAAAAACATTTTTTTCTATTTTTTCTCTAAATTTGCTAATTTTTCTAATTAAAATTTCATTTTGCATTACCAATGTTTTATTTACCTCGCAAGAATGATATAAAGTAGAATGCTTACCTCGGTTGCAAGTAGCTATTACACCCTCGAACTATATTCACCCTCGCTCGCTGCGCTCGCTCATGTGACTAAATATCTCGGGTGCACGCGATCCATTAGCGCCCTATGCGAGCTGCGCTCGCACTGGCGCCAAATTGGATCTTGTTCTGTAATAGCTTACTTACGTCCCTTGTGTAACAATCTACTATTAAAAGTAAATTTCCTGTCGCGTTTGTGCGTTACCTTCACGTTGACCTAGCTATATACCTAATTAATATACTTTGTAACAATGTACCTACTTGTTACCAAAAATGGCCCACATACCTCTTGGTAGGGATGAGTGTACATAATTTTTCCATTTGTCCCTACCAGTAGTGATAGGTGGAAATGGTAGGAACTAGTGGAACAGGCGAAAAAACAGTAGTTATGTAAGTACATTTATGTATTAAATGTATAGTAGAATCTTACTTAGATTAATAAATATCTTTGAGTTTGTACCTATGTAGCATTAGAAAATTATTATAGGTTCCTATATATGTACTTATTTAATTTAAACTAAGCTACGTAATTTATAATTTTATTACTTAATATTTTTATGTATGAAAATAAAATGGTTTAAAACTACATAAGTAATATTTAAAAATAATAGGAATAAAATATAACATTTGGTTTGAGCAGTTTGGTAGGTAGTTAGGTCATAGAGTCTGTTTACTAAGTCAGTTTACTAGGACTACTAACGTGGCAAACTATTTTTTCTGTATAATTATACCTAATATCTTTTGTGTCTATTCCATTCCTTTTTCCGGTACCGTATTGTAATTACATATGTATATACATTTTACAAATGATTTATGTAAAAATAACGCTTTATGCGTACCTAATATTTATCATGGGTTGGATTTTTGTATTAAAAAAATAGCCCTCAATCCACTAGGATCCACTTAGCAATCATCTCCAATTATAAATACCTTATTTAAAACAATTTGTTAGTATTCTAACAAAAAAAATATCTAAACTAATATTATAAAGAGGAAAGATTTGTTTGTTTGTTTGTAATGGATAAACTCAAAAACTACTCAACCGATTTTAAAAATTCTTTCACCTATAGAAAACTACATAATCAGCGAGTAACATAGGCTATGTTTTATTTTCAAAAAATTTTAGATCATTACGAAAATTGCAATTATGTGAACTAAGTCGGAAAAAATCCTCTCTTCTGAGAGGTTACGTGGCGTGCGCTGCGTAAATAGTTAGAGTTACACGAAAACAATGTATGGTGGAATTGTTCCTCTCAAAAAGTTCTAAAAAAAATAGCGATAGCATACATCTTTTTTTTAAGGTTGACTCAGAATAATCATTAGACTATTAGGATTATTAGTGCTACCTGTGCGAAGCCGGGGCGGATCGCTAGTTTCAAATAAAATAAGTAAATAAGTAGTTCCGATTCAATCATATTTACTTAGTACATACTTACAAATATTTTTTTTGTAATCAAATCACATTCACATCACTCAATCGTATATCTATTGTTAATTAAGTACCTACTGATAAATTACTTTAATAACTAGGTACTAATATAAAGTACGAATATCATTACTTATCTCTATAGTACATAATTACTATGAGTAATATTTGAAATATCTTAACACTTTTCTAAGGTTAGTAAACCTTAAAATTAATTTAATTTCCTATGTACAAAACTATAGATTTTCTAAAAATCAGTGCCTATCTTCCTAACTATGCGTTTACTTGGGGCATTATGAATATTTAATCTTTATTTCAGTCGACTTTTTAGGTATTTACGATTGTTTATACTCATTGAATATAAATTATTACCTATAGGTCCTTACCTATATTTGGTATACATACCTATTACGTAATAACATAACGATAACCCCAAAAGAATTTAAAGAGAATACTAGGTAGGTACTTAGTTTCTAAACAACTAAACATTTATTATTTTTCAAATTATTCATAAATCATAATTTACTTACTATGAATAATCGGGAATATAATATGTGCATGTATATTATTAAATATACGCTAGTGCCAACAAGTACTATAATATATTATAAGACGCTACGTAAATGTTTAAAATTTTTTGGACAATTTATTTATTTGTTAAGCAACAGTCAGTATCAGTCAAATAGTTTTTACATTTATTAAGTTACTACAGGAAAGAATATTCTACGTTATAATAATTAAAATATCTACTTATATTCAAAGTCTATTCAATGGGTAGCCCATAAAATTAAATCGATTTCAATACCATTTTATTAATTTCATAAGTCATTAAGTTTCAAATGAATTGAATCACTTGTTATTACTATTACATCCAGATGTTATTAGGATAACTCAGTTAGCATTCTATCCGTTTCTCTCGATCGACTAATCATAATAGGAAAAGAGATACTTAAACCTATTTTTATTATCCTAATAGCACCTGGATTTATTATACTTTTAATACACTAGAACAACAATACAACAACAACAACCTAGGTATTTATTTTAACATCAACCTACCAGTACGCCGTATCAACGACTGCTAATATTGGTTGGTTAATTAGGGGTTATTCCCCCTACTGAGTTCTGGGAACTCTATTGTAGGTACTTATATTTGTAGGTAGATACCCTAGATTCATAGATACCGGTAGCCTCGCACCGCTCAGTACCTACTTTATGCCACTTCTAAAAACTAAAGAGGTAAGGATTTGTATGAGTTCAAACATCAAAGCCTGGTTTATAAAAACAATAGTTTTTTACTCAAAGTCAAGACTTCATTCATCGGAAATGTTAAAAAAGCAATCGTTAAAAACCATTTTCTTGTTAGTATTGTTAGTATTGAATTTAAAAAAACTCCTGACCCAAGAGCGGAGTGGGCGAAGATGTGTTTACAGTTTAGTATTAGTAGACCAATCAGACCATTTAGGGACGAAGTGAAGAAATATCGTGTAATCATGTAACAATAATAATCTAATTGGTCTGCTAAATCATATCCGCTTAGTGACCACCACAAAAAGCCAAGTGGGTTGCAATTTACGGGTAGGTAGGTACTCCATGATAATGATCAAAGGAAAAATATTAGCCAAACTTTAAACAAATTCTGACTTGTGCTTTCTATTTTGCTTTTAATACGCTCAAAGTTAAAGTTATTACCTTAAAGTAACGTTCGTTAACCGCATAGTAATTTGCAATTCGTCGAGACGCTTACTTAACCTAAGGCCGGGCGAAGAGCTTATCTATGTCGGTTTGATGTTCGGTTCCTCCGAACTCCGAATCAAGTATTTTGACTTCAATTAAAGTTACGTTATTAATTAGGTATAGACAGGTGTCAACTTAGGGCATTGATGATTGGATACTTGGAATATCTATCGAGTCGTCTTCGCCGCCTCCCCTCGACTTGCTGTCCAGTCTCAATTCTGCCAGTCTTTGTCTAATACTGTTCGGCCTGTAATCCAATAAAACTTTTGAGCTTTGAGGCTATTGCCTCAAAGCTCAAAAGCTGTAAAGTAGAATAGGACGTAAACCCGTACAATAAAACGAGCCAAAATCCATTCTTTGGGGTAAATTCACCTGACTTTCTGAAATGGTTTTAAGTTACTGACCGTTTTGGAAGTATACCAGTAAGTAGATCTTATCAAACTGAAGCAACTTAAACAACGGAGGATAGGCACAAGAATGAATGGAGATAAGTACTCCCAAATTCAACTCTCTCCCAAGTAGGTAGTACTCCCAAAGTAAAGAAAATCATCATGAGGAAACCTGTAGCCTACTTCAGTAAAACCTGCATCAATCCATTGTTACAGCCATAATTGTTTTGATTAGCTGAATTTATGGTATTCTTCCTGCGTCAATGGATTTTGTAGACAGCGGAAGAATGTTAACAGAGGTGATTGCGATCGTTACACTATAGCAGTCATTTTTACGTAATAAGGTCCCTTTTTAGCCGACTGCGGAACGCAACAGAAAAATGCTTTTACATCTCTCATATTCGGTAAGTAGGTCCTTATTACCCCCAAATGGAGCTTGTAGGTGACCAATTAGCGCTCTAGGGTAATAATGTAGCTAGAAAAGCCCTAGGGCGGTAAGTAATTAAAAAAAGTATGATGGTTAGATGTACGCGAACTTTTTGAAAGAGTGAAGAGTTTTTTTTTAAATTACTTACCGCCCTTGGGCTTTTCTAGCTACATTATTACCCTAGAGCGCTAATTGGTCACCTACAAGCTCCATTTGGGGGTAATAAGGACCTACTTTACCTCACAATCGAGATGTAAAGCAGAGTAGTTAGCTCGGGTGTAAGCATCAATTGCACCCTCGAACTATGGGCGCCCTCCCTGCGCTCGTGCGCCTAAATATCTCGGGCTGCAATTGATGCCTTACAGCCCTTGGCTACTAATCTACTATTACGCACCCCGCACAAAGTGGAGTATGTGGGACTCACATCACTCACATCCAGGGCCCCTGAGGCGATGGGTTATTGATGATGACTGTACTCAAAAAAATGTTTTACCTGTCAGTGAAGTAGGAAGTGACGACTTGGTCGGCGGAGACCGACTGTCGCTGGTAGGTGGCGGCGCTGAGGTTGCACTGCGGTATCTTGTAGATACGCACGCAACGACCACTGTTCTCTGGAAGCACTACAATGCGATTTAAATCTCAGCTACAACACTCATATTGTAAGTTTGTAACATAATATTAGTTACAACTGATATTATGTTAGGAATGGCGAATGAAAAACCCATACGAAAAGCCATACAAATTTTATAAATGCGAAAGTGAGTTTGTTGCTTAGCGGAGTTACGGATCGACTTGGATTTTTCATGAATATAATTAAAGGCATGAAATCTGACAAAATAATATCAAAGGATAACCCCGAAAAATATTGAATCGAAGCAGGCGTTACTTTGCGGAAGTCCATGATGCTCCGGTTTCGGAGTGAAACGTACGTTGAGAGTGATTTGGAAGATTTGTGTGTGTTGCTGTGCCGGTGCGAATTTCTGGGTGGTGGGTGTTCGCATGCTATTGGTGAAGGACACGCACTGTACCACATGGATTTGTCTACTACTGTGGCGGATTATAGCGAATTAAACTTCTCGTTCATTAATTAATCCCGAAAAATCAAAGTTTTCGAGGGGGGTCAAACTATGGTCGAGAAAGGTGGGAACCAGCATATAGGTACTTACTTTGATTAGAATGACAGAATTTTATATTGAAAATACTGCCAGTTCACGTTCCTGTCACCCCCCTTGTTCTGTCTAAACGCCTCCGTCGAACGACTGGTAGGAAAGAACTTATCTCCTTAGACTGTGCTCTCTCTGCGTCGTATTCCTCATTACTGAGGGTCCGTATTACCCATTCCATTAATCACAATAGTAGGAGTTTTGGGATTATAATGCGGTGGATCCTCACGTCCTTCCGCTTACGACTCCACTAAGAGTATTTAAACTCTTAGGTTTGTTACGACTATTATCAGACTACTAGTGATAATAAACGGGACCGACGGCTTAAAGTGCTCTCCGAGGCACGGAGAAAACGGAAATGCCAAGTTTGAACCTCCAAATTCGGTCACCCATCCAGTTACCGACTTGGATCAAGGTTGCATAACAATCGCAATCGTGATATGCGTTGTCACAGCTAAGCCATTCGCCCCTCGTAGACTGTGCTTAAATTCTATTAATGTTGTATTATGAGTTTTAATATAATATTTTGTACCTTGTGGTGAGGTAGGCGGCGAGATGGGCGTCATCCTCTGCAGCGGCGGGCGGATGTTCTCCTGATCCGATGATATGGAGCTGCTCCGACTCGAACTGGAGTTGTTCTCCGGTGTGCGGTTGTTTTGAATTGGATCCCTATTAAAATTCAGGTAGGTGTTAATTAGATTACGTGGACATTATGGAAGGGTATAAAAACATATCCCAATAGGAACTTTAAATTTGGTCTAGAACACAACACCACTTAACACAAATTAAAATTGATTTACCTTCTGTCAGAACAATTTGGCGGTTCAAAATAGGGTAGAAACATATTACAATAATTTATGAAGTAACTTTTCGTTTAAATCAAATTTCAGTTATGAGATTTACAGATACAGATTATGTTTAAGATTTATACTGCCTCATGAACTCACTTGGTCTCCCCGTTTTCGTCATCATCAATGGAGTAAGGCCCACACTTGCTCATCTGTCGCACGAACTCGTAGTTGTCGTGTAGGGCGAGGCACGGGTCCATCTCGCGGCTCAAAGGCACGTACTCCGGCGCGCACGCTACGTAGAATATGTCCTAAAAAAGTCTTTATTCCTACTTTTGTCCATCGAGCAACAAATAGAAATCTCAAGTTTTTTTTTTGTTCATCTCAGCCCAAAATAGGTGGTGAATTTTGAATCTATCTAGGAATTACCCTAATTAAATTACGTAGACAACACAAAGATTTTGATTTAAAAAAATTGTTTTGCCAAATTCTCAACATCATATTAATATTATAAATGCGAAAGTAGGTATGTTTGTTTGTTGGTTTATTGTTTTTTTGGTTTGTCCTTCAATCACGCAGCAACGAAGCAACGGATCGGCGTGATTTTTTGCATGGGTATAGTTGAGGAACTGGAGAGTGACACTTATTCCACGCGGACGAAGTCGCGGGCATCAGCTAGTAAATGATAAATACATTGTACGATCTGTTAAATTAAAGAAATGCTTTTTAGACAGAGTTTGCTTACCCTTCGACCACAAAGTAATTTCAAACCAGGAATGCATGCCGCGTGTACTAACGACCCATTGGCAACTAATCTAATTTCTAGCAAGTCTTCAGCAAACGCCATGATATACGGAAATGCGCAAACTGTAAAGGATACATATTATTATCACTTAGATAAAATATAAAAAGGTGTGTGTGTGTGTGAAATTCACACACGGCAGAATCGAAACTTCAGAAAAGTAGCCTACAAGAGAATGCGATAAATATAACTTGTATTCTATCTCATTCTCTTGCAGGCTATATCCTATGTCTCTTTTTGGTGTCGCATTTTCGTTTCATTGAATTTTCAAATCACAACGATTCTAAAGAAGTTTTACTTCAAAAAAATTCACATTATTTTAACATGATTAACTAGTTAGTTAATTTTCTTACCTACGGCAGTAGGAACAGTCGTCCAGTGAAAATCATATTCACAATCGCTTTCTAGGCCTTTACTTGTTAACCGCTCGAAGTGGCATGTATCTAAAAGAAACGCAAAGAGGGATGATGGAGCCAATAAAACCTTTAGGCTTTTAAATAATATGTATAGCTTTAGCGTGATGCGTCCTTTATTCCTACACAGTCTTTTTATTTCCATATTTTGGGATACGCATTAAATTACTAAATGCAATACTTATTTGTATACTCACGATTATAACATAAAATTATTTGACCATCCCTCTCGTCTCCTATTCTTAACGCATTAACTAGAGCGCCACGTCTGGGTCCACTATCTTCTGAACCTTCAGCTCGTTTTATACTCTAAAATAAAATTAAAAAAAAACATAAATGAAGATTACCATTGTTACGTATATTTATTTAATTTTATCAAATCCAGTACCTGTACACTATTTAATTCTAAAAGTTCCCAATGATGTTTGTAACCGACTACCATAACTCCGTATTCTCCATCCATTAGTTTTATTAGTATTGGCGATTCGCTTAATTGGATATCCTGAAATTAAACAATTTATAATATTTTTTCACAGGTATACCTATATAGAACACGATACAAATAAGCACACTTATTTGTTTTACCTTTATATGTACATATTCGAAGCCCATTTCATTATCAGTATTAGGTTCCTCAGACAGCAAAAGGACTCTCCTGCCTATTGCTACAGCTAAAAAAGTTTTGCCTCCTTCACCTAGAATTAAAGGCGAACTGAAGGATTTTCATTAGTTTAACTCATAAGGCATAACTATTATATTTTTTTCCACTTGATTTCGAGTTTAAGTACCTCGTAACCAAAAAAGTACTGGCCCAGTACTGAGCACGTATCTACATATTCATAATGAGACGGCATTAATTAAGACATGCCAAAAAGTGTAAGTAATATAAAAAAAAATGTTGTTCGGATCTAACTATTCGATCATTAACTAAACTCCAGAGACGTCAGATTATAAATAACAACTTATTACAGATTAATGGACTTATTTCCGTTTTCAGCAACAATGCCTAAAGTTTATGGAACACCTGCATGATGCCATTAGGTGACAGTTATTGTATTTGAAGACTGTCACCTATTGGTCTTAGGTGTTGCCTAAAGTTATGAAATTGTTGGGGAAAACCGGCATGGTTACTTTAAAGTGTCTTACCTTGTTCAAGGATATCGAATAGATGTGCAGTCTTAGTTCTCGGCAGCCTCGCGTGCTTGCAATCCTGTAACGGCCTCATAGCCCAGGCTCCAGCGCAGAGCTCCGACAGTGGCAGCGCGTATACCCCCGCGCCCCCCGCCCCGCCTGTAGTGGAGCCTCCCCCCGCGGTCACCCGCGCGCCCACGCGGAACAGCCCCGCACGCTCTGTTATGCGAGCTGCGCGGACGCATCCCTCCCATCGCAGCACCACTTTTGTTGTGCCACTTTCTGTAATAAAATCAGTAGAAATTATAGCAACTTTTTCATATTCCGTGAACTGGTCTCCTTAGTTGTAAGTCGGTGAAGCAATATTGCGCGCAAATACACCTACTACATATTTTAGAAATGTGTCTTTGGATGCAAAACCACCAACGAGATGTACCTACATAAAAAGTTGATTAAGTAATTTTGTATAGTATGTTGAGACCAGCGTAAGTTAGACCACCAACATGAACCTACCCATTGTACGGGTATAAAATATGAATTAAACGAAGTAAGCTTACCTTCAAGAATGTATGTGTTTGAAGTAGTAGACAACAAGAGACGTCCTTCCGCCAGTTGCTCTGCGCACACTGGAGTAGCAGGCAGCGGGGCGGCGCGCCACAGGCGGCCTTCCCACGGTGCACGACGCGAGCCTCCTGAGCCTGAAAACAAGAAAGACATTCAGGTAAGTAGAGGAACTGGTTATTAATATGAGCTTGAAGAATAACTTAAGTAGGTACCTTCAAGGCGAGAGTGAATAGGCATCTTCGCAAGCGCGTTCCAACCTAGACCTCATCATTGCTATGCACCAAGCATGATTGTCGTCAAACACAAGCCTATCTCACAATGAAAAAATAAAAAAAAGAATGAGTTCCCCAATTTTTTCCGACCGTTTCCATAGTAACTATATTATTTTGATATTTATATTACTAAAAACAGTTTGTATTGCTACGAGTAACTGGAGCACATATTGCTAACGCTTCGCAATCCACCTTAGGCTGCATCACCACTTGCAAGCAAGTCTGATTGCAGCCAAGCGCTGGCCTATACATTAAAAAAAAAAAAATTGCTTTTCTGCTTTGCTTACTTTGCTTTTGATCCCCACGATATAGAGCATAGGTAACTTCTTCTCTACGCGCTTTTATTGCTATTTGCTAGCTAACATTATTTGCTTTGCATTGCTAGCATATTTATTAATAACGTACATTGAGTGTATAGTATATTGCTGAGTTTAATTAAAATAAACTTGTAGGTACAAACATTACCGCAAACTACGGTTGAAAATGTCTTCACCCAGTAGCGTGCAAGTAGTGGATGCATCAAATCACAGCTTACCCTAGTATAACTACTTCAATGCTATTGTTTCATTGTTACCTGCCAGTACCAATATAACTTATACATTTATCACCATCATTACAATCTATCGCCGGCCCACTATAAAGAGCGTGATATTTAATTGCTTAAAACGCACCACCTGAACAGGAAACCAAACGTCTAAACCACTATTTAGGCTATTTAGGTTACGCCCGATTGAGTATGGTAGCACTTACCCATAGACACCAAGCTAGTAGGAGCATCTCCTCGCAGTACAGCGTCGAGCTTCAGAGCTTGTCCTACATGTAAGAAGCGTTCCGTGCGAGCCGCGCCCGCACCCGCCGCGCCTGCCCCGCCTGACCACACGTCTGATAATGCACGACGGGAAAGCATTGGCTGAAAGGTAACCGTTAAACTGTATTAATATATGAAATAATGTGCTAACGTCGTTATCAGAAGCAGTAAGAAAAGGTAGCGTCCATGTTAGCGTTTAACTTACGTACTTCAGACCCCTCTAGATAACTTCATCAAATCTAATGCAAGATCTCCTCTTGTGTATATTTTTATAAGTTGATTGCACCATCAATAGTTATGGTTAACGTTAAACTTGTTAAGGCTAGCTTGTTAGAAGTCAGGATTTTTACATCCATTATATTAGTGTTGTAAGTTAAATTTTGGTAAAAAGTTGGAGAACAACTACTACTAGACTACTAGTTTTTCAGGTAGATTATTTTAGTTTCATTTTTCCTTAAACCATAACCATCGATGGTGTAATCGACCTCAGTGAGGTTTCAAGTTAAACAAAATACGAAATGAATGGAGTACCAACGGAACATCCATCATCGCTTTGATATAAGTACCTATATAAAGCTTTCTCGTCGATCTCTGCAATGAGAATCCATTTACACCAAAAAATAGAGCTTCTAGACGTTGTACCTAATGAAGATTAAGATAGCACCGGTTTCAGACACCTCTACCCTGGTAATTCATTAGAGTTGGACCTATTAGTCAAGTCTAAAAGGTCAAGGAGAGCCTATTCAACCTTATCGATACACAAGCCCTTTATGTAAAAAGAAAATTATGAAGCAGCTTAGCTTTTTTCATAGCACCGATAACTACTAATCTGAAATCTGAATGCCTCATATAAACTTCTAAAGGTCTTACTGAGAACAAAACTTATGTCTTTTACGAATTATTTGCACTAAGAATAGTTATGAATTTAGAATAATTAATTATCTTACTACTTTGTGATCTGAGCAGTGTTCTGCATATATATCTCTAATTAGAGTGTCTAGAGTTCTCTGCCTTTTCAAAGCGAACGTCGGTGTTTGGAATGCTGCCTTCTCGCCGTTCATTAGCTTGACCTAAAACAGATAAAGTACGAGTAGATATAGGTTGCAACTCGGTAGCTTGACCTAAAAGAGAGACAAGGAACAAGTACAGTATAGATTGCACTTGCAATTCGACTTAGCTATTTATAGGCATTGGAAGTTAAAATTTTTGATGAAACTGGCGGATACCAAGATCTAAGGCTACCTGTATGTAAAACTTAATCGGATATGAGATAATATTGTATCATATTGGGTAGGTACAAATCTTCCGAAAGCTCTATCTATCGGAGTATTTTCTCTAATCTTTGTAGTGCGCTGCAATTCTAGTTTTCTTGTTGTAACTGTATATTCAAGTTAATAGTGAAAGGGGGCAATCCAATATGGTGGATCAAGGTGAATCAGAGCGATCACATTGTAGATCATATCGTCTTTGTTATCGTCATCTTCATTTCTTTAGGTATCTGTATAGATAGGGGCATGTTAGCATTCGTACGTAAAACAAATAATATTAAATTTTATTGGACTAAAAGTCTAAACTTTCTGCACTGAATAACTCAAAAGCTTAGCTCAGCTTATATACCCAATAGACGTGTAATAGCCTCATTTAACAAAATTCTACCAAACCATCCCCTGGCGTTAATAAACTAACTTGACGGCATTTCCCCGAAGAATTGGTCGTTTCAACGACTTGAAATATGTAGGGTAGGGTAAAAGACCGCACGGCGCGGCGTCGCGACTATTGTTCAAAACCAAAAGGCCGATGCCTTTATGCGATGCTATGCTTCGTTAATGGCTTGGCCAAAGATTTTCTTTTGTTGGCTCACTAATGAATTTTCTTAAGCTTACCACACGAAACATTACGAAGAGGCATTTGTTACCTATGTACATCATGTACTGTTTAGTGAAGAAACGCATGGTAGGTACCTACTTTCATACCTATCTAAAGTGATTATGTAGTTTTGGTCAGGTAGGTACTATTTGTATTTAGGAACACCTTTGTCCTTTTCCTATGGCATTATTATTCAACCTTTTTTCTTCTCTGAATTAATGTAACTGTGTTGTTTATAACAAATTTTATATGCCTTCTGCTAGGCGAAATATAACACCAAATGTAAATGTATGTTTCTGCAAAATAAAGCAATTGTACCTATTAAGTAATTAATTTAGCTATGTTAATAATTAAGGTTTCCTTACCAGTAGAAATTCTCTAAACAGTTGGGGGTCGTTAAAGATTGCCGGACATGGTAGCGATGGTCCAAATGGCGGTACTGTGTCGTCTGTATACACGCTCAATCGATACCCTTCGCCTTCTACTTCTGAAACTACTGCGAATATATCTGGTTCGCTTATAAGAATATTATTGTTCTTTAAAGGTTAGGTACATACACGGAAAATACAAAACTAACCATTATGGTTATTCCAGGCTTTAGCATATTATGAAAGAGCTTTCAAATTGAGTATTATGTATGGACGCAGGTGCCCAGTCCGAACGCTGCATACACGGACCAATTTGTATTTCAATAATTTGTTTGCACTGGCTCACGTACAGTTGCACACTCTATTCCCAATAATGAACCGTGAGTGAAGCTTTAGGCGACTCGTACATTGAGTTTTCCTTTACTACATTTTTCATAGGCTATCTACATAAACCTTTTAAAAGCTATAAGGATCTCTCAACTCTTTTACTAAGGAACCCTAAAAACAAGAGTGCGGTTGTTGGTAAATATCGGTGGTTATACGACTGTCGCTCAAACTATAGAATTCAATGTGCTTTAGTGTGTAAAACTTTTGATGAGATAGTCAATAATAATTTATATCGATACAACTTTGGGTGCAACTTACTATCTCACCGCGCGGTTTTTCTAAAAACAGCATTAGTTATAGGTACAAAGTTTTTAGAGCAGTATCTAAGTAGGGAATTGCCATAATACCTACCAGAATCAAACCTAGCATTTAATTATTCAAACTACAATAATATAGTCTTCGTAGTGAGTATTGGCTTAATTTTATAGGATTACTCAAATATGTAATATAAATAAGGTCAGATGTGGATATGTACCGAATATACATAAATCAACTTTGAATGGGGAGACCAAAATTACAGACATTTGTACTCCGGCTAGGCCTATAATAAGGTTAAAGTATTTCGTACACGCGGTATTCCGGAACATTCCAGTATTAGGACCTAAGATTAGGACCTAGCTTTCTATTTTCTAAAGTGTAGGTATTCAGGTGTAAAAACACGGGCATGGCCGTAACATCCTTTTCTCGAAGCAACTCACCTAAGTTTAAGCCCCCTGTATCCTTGTGGTTAGTAAAGATAGAAGTCTGAAATTTTTGTTACAAAGAGTAGGTACTAACACGTTTGTAATATATCTAGTTGGTATAAAATTGATTGCGAAGAGGTTGAAGATCGTTAATCTAAATGAGGCACAGAAAATATCCTAAAATTGAACTCTGTGGAACCCCTATTTTTACAACTGATCCGGGAGACCGCTTTCCATTGACGTCAACCTTTTGTATCCTATATTTTAAGAAGGACCTCATTAACTCCAGTGCTACATCCCTAATTCCACAATAGAGCAGTTTTCCGACGGTGCAGTTTTCTAAGAGAAAACATCACTAGGAAAGTGTTAGATAAATTTGTTGAAGAGAAAGAGAGGAATACAATAGCACAAGATGCCCTTAATTGTACCAGAGCAAGTTGTTGTTACAAAGGATACGAGTGAAGTGGCTCTTGACGCACTGCGGGTTGAACGTGTTGTGGGTGGAGTCTTCAGTGAACACGATGTTTACAATATCGTTACCGATGTGCCGCTTTCTCTCCAACTGCAACATTCCCAACATACAAATATTTACCCATATAACCAGGTTACTACGCTTAAGCTGAGTATCCACTATGTTCGGGCACCAACTGTGCTGTTGGTGTCCGATACGGGAGAACTTTTCATTTGGCAATTTTAAAAGGAAGCTCTCAATTTTTCCAATTCGGTAGACAATCGGTAAAGGAAACACTTCTGAAAAGAAATGCTTAGATATGGAAGGAGAACTTCGAAAGGAAATTTTTCAGCGTATCGTCGTTTGTGCGTGATCTCGGAGGAGAGCAATGTTGCACGCTCCAAGAGAAATTCGCTCTGATTAGCAAGAAGTTTCTTGTGAATCGCGTCTCCATTTGAGCAACTGCAGATAGCTGGAACGCAATTGGTGCGCAAACTTAGTGAATATCCAGCTTTAGGTATAACTCACTCTTTCTCTATTGTTTTCAAAGTATTAGAACTTTCCCGATAAAACTTTAGTAATGTATTTTATGAGCTACATTTTCTCGCGCTAGCTATGAGAAGACTACATAGCCGACGCTCCGAATACTACATAATTTTGGCTAGAATTTATCCACTTAACTAATTGTGTGTACGAATTTGTGGCGCTTAGTTACAAGTTACAAATATTTCTCTAGAGTTTTTCAAGATGTTACTGTTAGGCTGGAAATTAAAGCGAGTTGATACAAGGCCCTATTGCCTTTATGGTTGTGGACTCTAGTCTGGTAACACTGGACTCTATGGTTGGTGTGGTACTCGGGGATGGACGATAATGTAATATGTCTGGATTTCTAATAAAAATATATTAAATAAATGGTTATAGCAGTAGGTATTTACTTCTAATATTACCAATACTTAAGTTTTAGGACTGTATACCAAAACCTAGGGCACAAGATGGGGCGCAAGTTTGCATAGGTATCTGGGGTTCGCACTTCGCATAGATGTAGGTACTTGGATGAAGTTAGGTTAGGTAGATATTATTGTATACCTAATTGCAAGCTGCTAGCTTTTCACACCGTCGCATCGTAAAGCCAGTGGTTGTTTTGAATTTTGATGTGTAGCTTTAGATTTTGAAATAGGTAATAAAGAAAATTCGTTCACCGATTGTCTACCATAGGCAGGCCCCGCCATGGTATATATTACCTACATAGATGCATAATAATTATGCTAGAGACCTTTTACCATAATCTACAAGTATAAGGTTAAAGTTCTCTGCTTTGTACAACTGCTCATAAAATGGCAGCATAGTTAACGTACTTAGTAGTAGTAGTAGTATTACCTAGTGAAGTAGTCGTGATGCCTCGCTACAAGTATCATTCTGGTAATTGACGAGCGTTAACGTTTACTAGAGCACCTACCCAACTAACTATAACCATTGTTATGTGAAATACGGTTAAAATGTAACATCTGTAACAACTTTATTTTCATTTATTATCTCAAACTAAAATCAGCAGATTTTTATCCTATCAGGCATTTAAAATCCGATCTTAATTTAATCAGCCATTAACATAAATCCATTATGGAACAGAATACGGGTCTAAAGCAATCTCGCAAATTAGTTCATGCAAATGCCCCATGCGTCTAATTGAGGTACTTATTCGGCTCAATATGTTGAGTAGGCAAACGCCAAGTTAATCTGTTTTGACAGGGGTTTGCATTTGATTATTCCTTAGTGGTTATTAATACCCACTCTTCTTTTATTATCTAACCCAAATGAATTTATGTTAGTTGCCTCAAGTTGCCTATAGAAGGACGTGTGAGAATAATTCCTTGAATGGTTATTCTGAGCCGAAATTTTCATTACTTTTTGAAAACTTAACTAATGTATAATAGATACATACCCTACATATAAATCTTCAGGAATTCTCTCTCGCTAATAGTGAAAACTATTTAAGTAAAAGAAATAAGCGCACAAACAGAGAGATGTGGATGGCGACTTTGTTTTTTAATATTTAATTATTAAAGAAGATACGTGTCACACACAGCCAACACGATGACAAAAATTATCAATGTACCTAAGTATCTGAAAGCAAGGGCGGACTTTTCGTGAAAAATTTAAGAGCCCATTTTCCGTCTGACGCCATTTAAACAAAGCTTGGCTTGTCGTTCATTCCCAAAGTGGGCGAATATACTGAAATGTTTGTGATAAGAGTTTGGTTTCGTCGAAAATCACGCCTACTTTAACAAAAATGTTTGAGAAGTTACATTACCAGTAGGTAAACTTACTTAGGGATAGGTACTTAGGGAAAACATTTGAAGATTTTAGTTAAAATGCTTCTAAATTAAAAGTACAAAATAGAACATATTTTTATTTAAATAAAATATTTACACTAACCTGTTGTTTGTTGTCTTTTGAAAACGGCAACATTGTCGAGACGTGGAACATAATTTCGTGACCTTGGTGCATTGTGTAAATGGAGTGACTGCCTGTCATGTCACCTGAAAATACCAAATCCTCAAATCCTTGTTACACCAATTTACTATTAGATACAATAATTTATTTATTTAATCGTATGGCGTTTAGTATACATATAGGCGTTTTTATAAAAAGAACACTTATTTCGCCTGCAAGTTCGTCGCTCGTTTAGCACCACCCAGGGGACACGTGCAGGGAGGTAGAAGGTAGTTCCTGCGGACGTGAGCGACGGGGCATCCCCCGATACAGATACAATAACAATAGCTAATATCATAGTAATTAAGTAAGTAGTATTATGTATAAAAACTTAATAAGGTTGTGTGGAGAAGTTCACTTAAGACCTGTTTTAATTGTCTTTGCAGGTAGGTATGTCCTTTATGTAACTTGAATGTGAAAATAAAGAATTAAATATAGGTATCTATTCTCTCTCATAAATAGATCTAATTCAATTAGATTTCATTATGTACCTAAGTATCAAGAGAGTTAAAGGCAAAGCTTGGTACTTTTGAATGTAGAGATATGAGAGAATACCTAACTTTGTATTATTGGTAAAGTGCGTTCGGTATCATAGTGTCGCTACACCGGCAGTAAAACCCGCAATAAACACAAGTTAGGTAGAAAAAAGACGATAATATGCGAAATTCTCCTATAGATCTGTACGGCATATAGGAGAATTTCGCATATTATCATCTTTTTTCTACCTAACTTGTGTTTATTGCGGGTTTTACTGCCGGTGTAGCGACACTATGATACCGAACGCACTTTAACTTCGTTTGTAACAAAGTCCCTGCAATTCTATGCGCTGTGCTTCTGCAGCAGAATAACAGCAATAAGTTTTACAGTTTCCAACAAACAACTTTACCTAAATGAGAGCAAGATGTCTCTTTAACGTAAAATTACTACAAAAATCCATACATAATATATTAAATGCAAAAGGGTGCTGCGCGACGCTTTTACGGCTCATTTGTTACACAGATTTTGACAAAATTATTGTAAACTGGCTAATGCCCGCGACTTCGTCCGAGTGGATTAAGGTTTTTTGGTTCCCACGGGAACTCTTGACTTTTCCGCCTATGTGTTATACCAGACTATAATCTATCTCTGTGCCAAATTTCATCCAGATCCGTTCAGCCTTTCTGGCGTGATTGAGTAACAAACATCCATCCATCCATCCAAACTTTCGCATTTATAATAATAGTATAGAATATAAAAACAGGATCCCGGAGAAGGACATAGGCTATAGGCTAATTCTCTTCCCAAAGGGTTACCAATGGGATTTTTCAGAAACGTTAATTCACGCGGACAAAGTCGCGGGATCATCTATAAAGGAAAAAAGACTCGTTTGTAAAAACAAAGAATGTACATTGTTAGGTATATTATTAAGTTTAGAATAAAAGGCCTCACCTTTAACGTCGAGGCCCCCTCGGAAGCGATTCCAGCCTCTTAATCGAATCTTGTCCCCCAGAAGCGAAATAAACCGGTCCCATTTCTCGTTGCCTTTCTCTGAAATATGGCCTTTTATATAATCAAAGTTAGATTAAGGTTAGGTTAGGTTGTCTTCCGAATAATAATTGTACCTACATAAAACCTCGTTTTTAAGCTTAACATATTATTGATCATCATCATCGTCACTACTGAGCAGCCAAATCTCTTCTCTGACCGAAAAGGTTTTGGCCACAGTCTATCACGCTGGTCAAGTACGGATTTGTTGACTATACACCTCTTAGAGAACATTATGAAAAACTTGCTCGGACATGCAGATTTCCGACCGATGATTTCCTTCACCGCTAGAGCAAGTGATATATTATTACCTATTAATATCGCTTAGATCGCACTTAAGTCCGAAAAGCGGACCGACATAAAAATAAAACATTATATTCTAATGAGATTAAAAAAAATAGTCAAAAATGTGAAATACATTAAACATCTCTTCGTATAACCTAATATGCTAAGCGTAAGCAAACCCCTACTTTTAATCAAAAAGGTCCTACTGCAAATCAATTCAATTTCAAATTGGTTACGAATTTATTCAGAAATATACCTAGTTACGAGTTTTTAAGCGGGCGCTTTAGATACCAAGTGAGATTCGATCAGTTTCACTTTTATTTTAATTATAACTTTTTTAAAAGCGATACTTTACCGTTCGAAAGCATTTCGTCGTCGGTCTTCTGGCCAGGCTTCATTATCATAACGCCTATTTTAAAATTCACCGAACCCTCTTGTTCTTCGAGGAGCAATACATCTTTTTGTAATTCTGGACACGATATCTGCAATATAAAATCTGCATTGTTATATATTATAAACTTTGGGTATTAAAAAAAATATAAAAACTAGATCGTGCACGGCGTAGCAGACTCGTAGCCAAATTTTAAACTTCATGACATCTTTAACATTAAACATCGAATACCTAGTATTTTATGGTAGCAATCGTCTTTGCTTCCAAGATAGTGTGATAAAATTACGTCATAATACATTGCCAATACTTATTAGGTTGTCAGTAAGTAGGTATATCTTCTTATTATAACATATTGCTTATTGAAAAGAGTAGGTAGGTAGCTGCAGAGTTTTGCTGGCTCTTTTCAGTAGAAATTCTTGCCGAACCGAAGGTAGAGTCAAAGCAATACGTATCATGATTGAAACAAGTATGTCCGACACAATGATCCTACGTTCTCTTCCTATTGGTTGGTCATACACATAGCTTGATGTCATACAAATCATATGAAATAAATGAAAATGAAAATGAAAATGAAAATGATTTATTTCATGTAGGACAACTTGTGCCACTTATGATAAGTCGTAAAAATCTACCACCGGTTCGGAAATCTGAATCTACTGAGAAGAACTCAGCAGTTGCTCTTTTCAAAAACAGAAAAATGTAACAATTTGTATATAATATAAAATGCATACATAAAAGCGCTAACCTCTCTAGGCATTTTGTCAAGCCTTTCGATAGCAGTAAACTGTGCTAATATCTGCTTGATGGTTGGCCTGGTAGGCGCCTGACCACCGCCGCTGCTCCAGGCGCTCGCAGGTAGGTAAATTTTATGCGCACCCTGTGAATAAAATAAGCTTTAAGTTCGAGAAAGTTTACGGAGTTATTTTTGCATAAAATACTCTCGTTATTTTAAGTGAATAGAAAGTTTGGCTGGATACTTTCTCCTACGCTACCTACCTACTATCTAACTTACAAAATAATCTTGTGGAATAAACAAACCTGTAATGTTATGGTATAATATGAAACCTTTCAAATGTGGCGAGATTATTCAGATCGTGATCGATGCATACTTAGTACAGAAAGTGAGAACATATTATTTGCTTACTTACTTCTTAGACTAATTTTTCCAGGAAAAGCTGTATTTTTACTCAAATTAACGTAAGCTTTAGATTTTTATAATTTATTCACTTCAAGGCTTTGAGTGAGCACACAAATCACAATAATATACTCAATTTTTTTTTACTTTCTGAAAACGACTTTCATGTTTGACTGTAAATATTAATAAGTATTTTACAGAATATTCATTTTAATTTATAAGAATATAACTAGGTATTTCTTAAAAACTAAAATGAAGTGAAGTAAAATATGAACGTACGGTCTACCTAATATGGACTTTGCCCGAGTGTAAAAAAATATAACTAGTAGGTAGCAGGTCTTTGAATTATGGAAGACACGTAGTTTTTACTTACTTTAAATATTGTATTTCTTTACTTACCCACTTGAAAATTTTCCTACGAAAAGTAAACAAAGGAACATAATAAGAAATAGATATGTCGCAGCGAAAATAAAATCCAAAAATCCAATATAGGTACTGAAACTCTAATGCCACCGCATTCTCCTTTTTCACAAGCTAATGATGTGTAAAGTGCAATTGATCGAAAACCTCTGAGACATGCACGATGCAGAGATAATCTTAATATATAATATAAATCTCGTGTCACAATGTTTGTCCTCAATGGACTTCTAAACCACTTAACCGATTATAATAAAATTCGCACACCATGTGCAGTTCGATCTAACTTGAGAGATAGGATAGTTTATATTATATAGATTAGGATTATTAGTGCTACCCGTGCGAAGCCGGGGCGGATCGCTAGTATTGAATAAAGTTTTGTTGTTCTTATTTTGTAATACATTTTCCAAATAAAAAAGATACTAAGACGTAAATTAGGTAAAAATAAATTCCTAAAACAGATGTAGGTATATCAGCTATCTACCTATCTGACCTGTGCTGACCTATGCAATGTATATATGACTATTATATATTTAGACGATTTTTTTTTATCCACTATTAGTTAGCCCTTGACTGCGATCTCACCTGATGGTAAGTGATGATTCAGTCTAAGATGGTAGCGGGCTAACCTGTTAGGGGCATGGCAGTTATATAGCTTTATAACTGCGTGGGTGATAATGTTATGTATTTAGGTAAATGAAAACTGCCTCCTGAACTGCGTGGGTATTTTCTACCTATATTTTACAGAAATCCGTAGATTCATCAAAGGATAAAAAAGGTCGCTGAACAAGCCGTAGCTATTATTAAGTAATTTTTCTGTTAACCTTCAGATTAAATTAATTTGCGCGAATACTTATTCCGGCAGTAAGTTGATGACTGGGGTAAAATACTACGTTGCCATTCATGCATGCCCTTAGATATACCTGCTCTTGCTTTTGAACAAAGCCTGTACCTATGCTTTTAGCGCCCTAAACAGTTCAACAGTTGTACCTACGCTTTACCCGTACCTACAGGAGCCCTATTATGTAGATTTAACTTGACTCGTTGATGCAGTCTCAAAATTGTTGTGATTGGCTGAATTTATGGTTTGGCCGTCTCTCTACTACCACTGATTTTTGCTGTGCCCCACCGGGGTTCCAATATTGTATATAAGAACTTTCTATTGACATGTAAATTACCTACTATAAAAAATTGTATTGGAATGCAAAATAAATAAATATGAAATATGAAATATATTGTTGCTGCGACAATGTTTTTCGCCCTATATAGCGAAAGAGTGTTAACCAAAACGAAAGAGTGTTTTAATCAGAGGTGATTGCAATGATTATACTTTAATCATTTTTACGTAATTAGGTAGCTCCAGGTATACCTACGCACGTTTGTCTTTCTCAACATTGCGTGGAACAAACGCCAAGATTCCTTAAAACTCAGGATTAGATTAAAGAGTGTCATCTTAACACTGCTAACATCGCTGCGCAAACGAAATCCTGAATATTCACGACAATTTCTAGTTGAGTGTTTATTTATCCGAGTAGAATAACACTTGAGTGTAGAATGTAATAACAACGAGTGCTTACCATCTTGTTGAAGAGAATAGCTCGTAAAAGACCCGCGCCCTCCTGCACTACACTTAGGAGGTACGGCTCTCTCGCTCCATCCACGCCGATGTAGTTTTGATGCACTGCAATAAAATGATTTTTATTACAGTTTTAAACCGACCGAACCTTCATGCATAGAAAGGTTTGAAGTATTTCTTCCATGGTCAAGACTTCAAAAGGAAGTCTATAACATATCTATATTTAGCTGAACAAACACTTCAGCACCTGGATATGCTTACCAGTAGTCTATCCGGTATCTACAGCGACTATAATACAGCACAAGTTACCACCGAATCATTTTACTTTGACGCTAATGTGATCGAGCACTCAATACAATCGAATTTGCAATGTAAAAGCAGATCATCTGTATAACCCTCCGCAGCGTGTGGATGTGTCTATAAACAGTGGTAAAGCCTTTTCGGAATCTTGTTTCATCCAAACTTTCACAAATAACGTTAGTGAAATAACACGTAAAAGTTTAAATGTTTTGTTAGTTTGTATGTTTGAATGTTTGTTCCTCCTTCACGCCACATTATTCCGGAAAACTTTAACCCAGGCAAACGAAGTTGCGGGCTTCATCTAGTTTATAATAATATTGTGTAAGAAGTAAGAGTTAGGTAGTATAATCCCTACTTCTTTTGTAATGTAATGGCTCAGGAGGTACCACTTTTAAAACAAAGGTAATAATCCTGTTTGAATAGCCGTAAAGCATGTCAGATCTCTTTGAGCTGGATTTTTGAATGTCTTGGCGAATTTTGCTTTTAATAATAAAACAGATTTGTCACACAAAATGGGATTTCTTTGAATGTAGATTAGGAGCGTACCTACTTAGTTCATTATTATAGGGAAAAAAAGATTTCAATTAAATACTAATGAGATTTTGAGCTTCATAATATTACTTTTGCCTTTTTAATGTAACTTCTTGGTAATTATGACTTTCATCTTCCAGGTCACTTATTTATTATAGATCCTTTTGCAATAATTGTTTTTAAAACATACTTAAAAACAAAGGTTATTAACGGTTACGATCTTCTAAAGGTTGATCACTGAAAATATCTTTAACAGGCGGCTCATTGCAAAACTGAAGGATGAGGTTTATATAACCGTTATGATTGATGGTTTGAACATACCCGAGTTATACTAGTATCTTCTCTCGCCTACTATCTTTATCAGTCTGTAAGTTACTGTTAGTCTGTCTACTGTACTGTACTGTAGTTAGACTGTTACAAGAAAGGTTCAATTTATAGCAGTAGAAAATAGCTACGCTGTATTAAAATTCTGGAAATATTAATAAAACTAAACAATGACGAAAGGACAAAATTCCTCAAGAGATTTAGACTATGATTTATATAAGAGGCTGCTCATAGAATATTATGTCAGCAGTTTCCGCGGTTGAGACCCCTCAGAGCACTAAAGGATCCCGCAATAATACCCTTAACTCCTCTTTTACTTTCAGGGACGAACATAGATTTAGGGTAGCCGAATATTAGTATCCCTTTGGCATCTAGATTGATAGCACAGAAAGTTCAAAAAAACAATGAAGCAGACAATTTTTGAAAGATTTTTCCATTACTGATTTTCCATTCCGAGATTTACCTGTGTAGATAAACAAGTAAATTAAATAACTTGATCTGATTGATTTTAATTTTTAAAATTTTCAAACTGAGTAATTTGACGACCTCCGTGCCGCAGTGTTGAGCGCTGTTGCCTTAACGTGCGGAGGTCCCGGGTTCGATCCACGGCAGGGTTAGGAAATTTATACCTAATTTTTGAATTTTCCCTGGTCTGGCCTGGTTGGAGGCTTCGGCCGTGGCTAGTTACCACCCTACCGGCAAAAGACGTGCCGCTAAGCGATTTAGCGTTCCGGTACGATGCCGCGTAGAAACCAAATAGGGGTATGGGTTTAATATAACTGCCATGCCCCTAACAGGTTAGCCCGCTGCCATCTTAGACTGCTTCATCACTTACCATCAGGTGAGATCGCAGTCAAGGGCTAACTTGTAGTGGATAAAAAAAAGGTACATAAATCTCGCGACAAGCTTGTAAAAGTTTTAAAGGAAAAGTTTACTAATAAAACTTTTAATTTTTTGTAGGTTCATTTTGATATTGAACCCCGCGTAGAGTTCGTAGATCAATTTTCATTATTGTAGGTACTTATGTAATTTTGTTAATAAATAACAGGCAATTATACGTAATTATACGTAATGTTTTTTTTGTAAAACTATTGGTACTTACAGCGCGCCTAGAGAGAGAGTTTCATGCATTAATTTCAAGTTAGAAAGTTATGCAAAAAGCTTTTTTGTTCGTAAATAAGCCAAAATGATATGAGTGGTGTAAGCAACGTACAATTTAGAAAATTATTCATTCACAGAACATTATAAACTTAGAAAAGTTAGAAATGAAGCCCTGACCACCTGAACAGATCTAAGCTACCAGCTCACCAGGCTATCACCACTTTTATGATGCAACTTACTCCTTACGAGTATATGCTTTTTTTATTTATTTTTTAATCCTCTACACTCTACAGTTTAGCCCTTGACTGCGATCTCACCTGATAGTAAGTGATGATGCAGTCTAAGATGGTAACGGGCTAACCTGTTAGAGGCATGGCAGTTATATTAAACCCATACCCCTATTCGGTTTCTACACGGCATCGTACCGGAACGCTAAATCGCTGTGCGGCACGTCTTTGCCGGTAGGGTGGTAACTAGCCACGGCCGAAGCCTCCCACCAGGCCAGACAAGGGAAAATTCAGAAATTATATATTCCCAAATTGACCCTGCCGGGGATTGATGCTACTTATATTGCAGATATAATATATACTTACCAAATGTTACGTATGTAGGTATAATTCGCTGCAAACCTCTTATTTAATTTAGTCCGGGAAGTGTGCCAGCCTCCAGATTTGCGCAGAAGTTACTTCCTACCTACGTGTAGTCGTGTAATGTAACATACTATATTGTTTTAATATCTAGGTACTCTTACGTATCTACTGTGGGCCTAACTCAATTTATTATGCCACTCACCGATACCACCTTAGTACCAATAGCGAGTGTTATACCAAGCTTGCAGCTTCAAAAGATCTCTGCTAACTGCGTGGTGCTCAAAATTTCGGACTTAAAAAACTAAGAAGAAAAACTAAAAAAGAGGCATCCTATGGAATAAGTTACCCGTATGTTTTGAAAGTAAGTAGACCTATAAATCGCTATACTTAATTTGAGCTCGACCGCGGCAGCTCTTTATGTCCCGTTCAGTAGAACCCGAGATTACAGTACTTCAAACATTGACCTGTGACCAGTAATAATGAAGGTTTTCATAAAATATGGTTCCTTAATATTATGGCCTTAATTAATAATTTCTTAAAAGTCAAAGCTGCGATTTTGCCGCCGCAAACAAAACTTAAATGAAACTTATATCACGCCAACGTCACTCGATTAAAGCTTTGAGAGAATTCCCAAGTAAATAGATAATTATGATAGATTTACATAGGGTCTACAGTATACAGTAGATACCTTAATTAAATTAAGGAGTGTTACCTACGTATATACCTACCTATCTATTAAGTAAAAATCATCATTTTAGCCATTACATTATGCCACTTCATTTGCAAAGAAGTTAAATTCCAATACATTAGATGATTAGATAAACTCATTCCTTCTCCTACGTTAGGTACTTTTTACGTGAATGCCTAGTTACTTACTTCGTGTTTTTCATTTTAGTCATTTATGTAACATATTCACGTACAAAAGAAAGCAAGCCGCTTTATATTGGAAGAAATATATTATAATATCCCAGCTCCTTTGTCAAGATCCATGTTACAAATAAAACTCGGTTCGCTAAATAGTAATTTATGAAGGTTCGAGGCTGCCCGCAATATTTATATTGAAAGATATTAGAACGATTTCAATGAGTTCGTGTTGACTTGTAGAGGGTCTACTCGGCGAGAATCGGGTCGACTCCCCTCATCGCCGACCTCCTGCGGTAGTACTATATTTCGCAATAATATCACTTAGCAGCTCTTGTATTTCGAGTCAGCCGATGTTATAGATTTAGGGTTCTTATGAACTATATTGTCACTGATTTATAACAAGGATCGTAAGTATGTGACAAGTAGGGTTGTCAATAGTTCCAATACGTGATTTAGGAGAATAGTTGAGTCAACCCGCTCTTATGGGACTCTTGCTTTCAAGACAGAATTAACTTAAAACATTCTTTTGATAACGATTTAATTGATAGCAAAATAACGAATCTTAAAGTAAAAGCGCAGTATAGATGCCGTCCAAAACCCCGAAATACAGCTTTTGGTAACTGGCAAGCTAAGCAGCGCGGCGGCAGAGCGCCTAACTTTATTGACAACGTTTGTATTGTATTGAACGAGACCCATTTTCATGTGTCTCAAGTCTCAACAACTTAAGGCCTACTTGAAAGTGAAAGACCATAGGCTCCTTTCCAATTTTTTTGGAATATTTTTAAAGTAGGCAAACGAAGTACAATTAATTGAAAATGCAAACTTAACTTTACAAGTTAATCCACATAATGAAGATAGATATTAAATCCAAAATCAGTCTTTAAGAAATTGCCGTTCATCGGTTTTTCGCTAATACCTACTTACCTAAATACTGGCAATTTCCAAGAAATGTCTTCATTATTTAGGTTTCCCTCTTGAATAAAACATGAAGCGTGTGTGTTTATTGAAACGTATTTTGGGGTAAAATAAAAAAAAATATCTCTGACATTTCAATGATGTTTTTTTAGTAGTAGGTATTAACTACTAGGCAGGTACTAGGTAATGTAGGTACGTAATTTTCTTATAGCGAAAATAAGATTAACTCAATTAATTTCAGCCGATAGGCAGGTACTTGTATACTATATTATCAACAGGTAAATATAGGTACTTAGCTATATCGAGGCAATTTAAAAAATATTCACTATCATTGTTTATTCAGAGAATAAAATAGACCTGCCTTTTTTGCGAGATAGACTTGACGATGCGACGAGCGCTTGACGACAGCTCATGAAAAGCACTTATATTATAAACATTTCAGTCCTCAGGTAAATAATTTATTTTGGCGTTCTTCATTAATATTATCAAAGTTAGCGTACTGTGTACACAAAACTGTTCAGTAAGCGTGAAAATTATTATTTCAGTGAACTTCTTAAGATAAATATTTGGAGAAAATATCTACCAATACAGGAAAATGTAGGTTCGCAAATTGGAAAATTTGAACAGAACTTACAGAAACAGGAAAATGCGGAGACCAATGGTAGGTACCTATAGGTACACCCTACTAGGCGGAGACAAAAACCATTATGCAGACAAAGCCATTAAGTCAAGAATTTCTAGAATCAGTAGGTAAATTCCATAAACAATGGTGATAAGTATAAATGATTTGATGAAAATATTTTTCTTCACCTCCAAAATCAACATGCTACGCACGTAGCCGCCAGATTACGCATACAAACGTGTCGTGGTTTACTTATAAATATCTGGGTGGGTTTTTTTTTGGTAAGTAAGTAAATCGTGTTTTTTCGGAAATTATATTTAAATCATTTGTAATGATACGCTGGCTCCATTCAATGATGAAACGCTAGAAGCCTTACGTGACAAGCATCCTTTATTAAATCCTGACTCTTTGCTTCCATACCCGGCTGGTGGCATGCACGGCATAACTCAACAACATCTGAAGGATCTTGTGGGAGTTACTGCTAGGGACGCCGGCAGGGCGCTTCTGAGTGACATTACCAGACTTTGTAATTTCATGTTACCTGGCGAGGTAAATTCATCCTTTTTGCCATTCCTTTACGGTGCGAGGCTCTGTGCTTTTAATAAAAGGACGTTGGAATCCGGCCCATCGCTATCGCGGCAGCGCTCTTTATGACGAAGCCATACAAACAATCTTGGACAAAAAAGTCAGAACATTTTCGGCACATTCCAAATTGGGCGCACTAAATTCTCACATTGCATTTTGGATCCTAAATACCTATATATATACATATATATATATATATATATATATATATATATAGGTATTTAGGATCCAAAATATATTTAAATAAATCAGTAAATCAGTAACTAGTAAATCAGTCAGAAAGTGTTATGTAGGTATGGGCCACGAGACGCAATCTTTCCTACTGATCAATGATCATACTAATATTATAAATGCGAATGTGTGTTTGTTTGTTGGTTTGTCTTTCAATCACGTCGCAACGGAGCAACGGATCGACGTGATTTTTGGCATGGGTATAGTTGAGGACCTGGACATAGGCTACTTTTTATCCCGGAAAATTAACTACGTCGCGGGCATCAGCTAGTCTTTTATATACGAGTATCTCGGAATGAAAAGGATTTAGCTATAGTCCACCACGCTGGCCAAGTGTGGATTGGCAGACTTCTGCACACACTCTCGAAAACACTACGAAGAACTCTCAGGCGTGCAGGTTTCCCCACGATGTTTTCCTTCACCGTTTGAAGCAAGTGATATTTAATTTCTTTGGAGGTGCGCGCCCGGGGATTGAACCCGCGACCTAGTACGGATGTCTTAACCACTAGTGACTAGGCTATCACCGCTGCACAGTCACATACCTACCTATCTATACCTATAGGATTGCGAAAGATAATCTGACAGCCATATGTGTTATCATCCTATGTATTCGGAATTGGGATCCCTTCATTGTCACATTTATCACAAGTACCTATGCTATTCAGGGTCACGACCCTCTGAAATGAAGAATACGACTTTACAGGAGAAACTTTAGATATAAGTAAATAGCTCTACATAGATATGAAATTGTACCTATATTCTTACTTCTTTACTTTGTTTGTCTGTCTGCTACCTCTTCATAGCCCGTCCAGTTCACTAATTTTGACGAAATTTGGATCAGAGATAGCTTGCATCCTGTAGGTGTAGACTAACATTATTGGCTACTTTTTATACATTCTGGAAAATCTAAGTTTCCTCGGCGAATTTGCGGGTACCATATTATTATGTATTTTAAACGAAAAACACTTTTTTTTAAATAATATAATATATACCGAGCAAACGAGCAGGCGGGTCACCTGATGGTAAGTGATTACCGCCGCCCATGAACATTTGCAGCACCAGAGGAACCGGCTTTTGAGATGTTTGTTTATCCGCCCTTTGAAGAGCCCCATATTATAATTAAGAGGGTACACAGAAGATGGAAGCTGGTTCCATAATTTGCAGGTAGTTGATGCTTTGTGTAGGTACCTGCTGCCTCCTTGGATCAATCCAACAACGATAGGTAAGTATAATCTATAATACGAGCGTTTACCGAATTATATTTATATACCTTTACTTATATCTATATAATAATTCATTAACATGAGGTATCGTTGTTTTATAACTCTATCAGTTTGTTATATTATCTATTAGGAGAAAAGGGAAAGAAACAGAAAGTAAGTGGCTACAATCTTGTTAATATTTATTGGATTCTTACAAAGTGAATTGTTGGGCCAATATTTGTTTCAAGATAGATATTTGTTTCTTTGTTCACCAAATACCTAAGTAAATTTTTTTTTCTGTAACTTGTAAATAAGTAGGATATAGGTATAAGGTACCTACGTAAGTTTGAAGGTTTTTATATTATGGTCTGATTAAAATCTTGCAGGTTTAAGTCAAAAATGGTTGGAATTTGGTAATATTGTAAATACTGTGATGAACTGATGAAGGTTTTGACTAATTTCTAGATCAGTGGGGTTGGTTTAATTTAAATTTTGAGAATATCAGAGTAAACAGGAGGTATTTAAACTTTCAACCATACTTACTGCTCGTATGTACCGCTTATATAGGTAGGTATTCAATAAAGATATTCAATTGAAGTCGAGTTTGTTTAAACAGATTTATTTTTAAAAATAAGTATATTTTATTAAGGGATAAATGAAAAAATAACTTACTTTTGCCAAGAAAATACTTGAAATACCATCGTGTCTGGAACTCCGGGTTCTCCAAAACTGGTGCGCTCGGTGGTCCAAACAACTGTAACAAAATATTAGATATTATGTTGATAGTCACAAAAAGCTACATAACTAACTAAGCTAAATAACAAGCCGTACGGTGCCGCAGGATAAGTTCCCCTGTAAGAACACGGTTACTTTTGAATAAATACCAACGTGCGAATTTCAAGACTGGGACTAATCCCATGAACCTGCGACATCTTGCAGACGCGACTCGTTTCCGACTTTTCAGCTATTCAGAGAGCTATTTGGAATTGTTCAAAATGTTCAACACTAATGATTAAAATAATTACATACACATATTCAGTCTCAGAAAGAGTCTAGGATTATCCAGCCTTTATTAATAATTGCTACTTTGCACCCTAATGAATCGTAAGAAGGGTAATGTCACAAGGTTTGTTTCATCCAAGGACACAATTGATGTGTTAAGGGTGTATGTAGGTATGTATGTAAATGTACAGGTAGGTATATAAAATACTATTTTCTCACCTCCGGGCGGAAAGCGTCAATTTTCTTCCCGCTGCGCTAAACGAAAATGCCGCTTTCCGCCTCCGTCGAGGAGAAAAATAGTATACACACCACGGGCAGTAAATAAGAAAGGCTCAGATCACATGTTTATTGACCTCGGCTTCGCCTCGGACAACAATTGCATGTGATCTGAGACATTTCTTATTTTACTGCCCTAGATGTGTAATATACTATTTAATTAACATTTTCGGTGAAAATATAATTCATTTATGTAAATGAGTGTCAAAAATCGACAGTGCAGGTCACTCGTTTAATTATTAATTTGGAACACGGCCGTTGGCTGCAGCTGCAGGCAAGGGCGGATCCAGGGGGTCATGGGGGTCATGACCCCCCCCCCCCCCCCCCCTGGGCTGGGTCCAGGTCCTAGGTGAACCACTTAGTAAAATTGTTAAACATACTGATTTTATATATTTTTTATAGATTTTATTTATGTACTTTCAATATTTAATTAATTTAATATACCTAATACTTTGTTTGACGGCAAACGCATGACTCGGGATCGAACGCATCGAAAATTTGAATTTTACCGCGCCACCGCCACGGCCGCCACCTTTCTTAGGTCACATTTCGTGTGACACTTGCGCGCGCTTTGTTTCGACTTACGTCTAGCTAGCTAGACGTAACCTCAATCGGAACGACTAAACTTTAGTAAAAAAGTACATACTAAGTTAAAAACCAGTCGATTTCTGACCTTATTTTAAATTGCGATATTGAGATGTATCCTAATATAAGAAATTTTTTATGTATTATGGCTACACTACCTGTTAGTGTAGCGACAGCGAAAAGATCTTTCTCTACGTTACGAAAAATCAAATCGTGGCTAAGAGCTTCCATGGTTGAAGAACGTCTAACCGGACTGGCACTTCTCCACGTCCATAAAAACGTACCCATTGAAGTAGATGAAGTGATAACGCGTTTCGGGAGAAGACGTAAAAGAAAAATTGATTTTGTTATTTAAATATACTTGTATCTATTATAATCAAAATTAAATTATAAGTTCTTGTGTCTTGACCACGACTATGTGACCCCCCCCCCCCCCCCCCCCCTGGCACCAAAGCTGGATCCGCCCTTGGCTGCAGGCCATTATAGCATGTAAAATGTTTCCAAAATTTTAACACAGATATAAATACCTGAGCTCCTGCTAACAAAGTGTGATCCCAGTTACATTTATTGTATTGTACCTATTTAATTGTCCAAATTGTCAATAAGTTGGTAAAAACAAAATAAGTACTTACTTAAAAAATAGGTAATAGGTACCTACCTATCTAGATACCTATTAGGCATTCAGCAGAATATAAGGTTTTTAAACATCTATACCTAATACCTATACCTAATTACAGAAACTTGGAGTCTCGAACAGCATCTAGGATAGCTTGCCAAATGTTATCTTATCGAGCATTCTTATCGCTTCGCCAGAGAATTCGTCAACAATCGCAATTATTATTATGTCGCTCACGTACTACAGCCTAATGGTGATTGATGCAGCTAAAATCGTTGTCAATCGAAGTTTTTCGATTAAGTTAGAGTTTAGTATACATAATAACGCAAAGGAAGATTAATGCCGTAGGTATTTAAAATGCCAAGAATATTTTACATGGGCTCGTTCATGTGACGGTTGCAACATGCAATATCCCTATTAGGGATGAGCCCCGGGTGCCTTTCAGTTTTGCTTTGTACTAAAATAATTTAATATGGGTCGCGTACGAATGACACATTAAAACAACGTTTCGTTACACATGGAACGTGCAACCGGCGCGGCGCGCGGCGTATACGCGACCGACATGACTGGTAGGCAGAAGGCAGGCACTAGGCACTGTTGATTAGGCCCTACAAATACACCTTGATCACCACGCTGCGACGTTATAAATGCTGACATAGAAAGAGTAACCTTTAAGCACGAAAACACACAAAAAAAATTGGTGGCGGCGACAGTCAGGGAGGTGAAAATGTCCGTCACATAGCAGACTTTTCGCGTCGACATTATGCTCCGTCCAGTCCGTAGTGTGGTTCCGCTCTACTGAATTCTCATTTTTACTATGACTAGTATAATCACTCTTTTCACCTCGTCTTTTTCTCCAAGCGAGTTGCCATTTTCGAGGCGGTATCGACGTACCAGTGTGTCCGCTGCACCGCCGGCATCGGTTGATGCTGACAACTGTAACAAATAAAAGGAGTCTTAAATTCAGATTACGAAATTATACCTATTAGGCGTTGGGTCCCGAGAGTTATTTCAGTTATTTTTTTATTCTAGTACAAGTTAGCCGTTCTCTGCAATCTCATCTTAGCGGGTTGGACCGCAGTTAAGTTGGAGCAAGCATTGCAGTCAAGGGATATAAATTTTCACCAGATTGATTAAAGTCACCTACTTAGATTGTAATGAAATGGAGCAGTCTAAGATGGTAACGGGCTAACCTGGTATAAGTGTGGCAGTTATATTAAATCCATACCCTTAATCGGTTTCATACCGGAACGCTAACGCTAATTGGCGGTACGTCTTTGTCTGTAGAATGCTGTGGTAGAATGGTATATGTATAACATCAGATGAAGCCTACCATCAGACCAGACCAGATACAATAATTTAAGAACTTATAAATTCCCAAATTGCCCCCACATCGCGCCACTGCTCATGGGAATTCATCAATACAATGCGGATGCAAATGTTTAGTAGTCACTTATGACTTAAATTGTTCCCATTAGGTATCTTTATTTCCTTTACTATTTCGTCTAGGCTCTGAACCACTAACTCACGTGAACCTAAAGTTTCAAATTGCGAAACGAGGTCATGAATATGAACCCCGGATGGCTTCGAAATTAGTCGGCTATCTCGATAAACTTCGTACGTGACAATTGTCTGTATAATATTCTGAGCAGACAAAAGAAGGGGGAAACGCGAGCGATGAGTTCCGGTTCTTACTTGAAAATTACCGAGTAAGGACATTGGTGCAGGTCTGCAGTATATTATTCATTTACAAGTAGCAAACGACTTCAATATGGTTATAAGTGAATAGCTCCAAACTTTCGCATTTATAATATTAATGTAGATGTTAACAGGCTTATGGAAAGAGTATGAGAAGTTTATTTTGTGGCCGGTAGCACGGTGGGTCTGTTACGAATAAAATGGTTTCTACGATTGGGTCGCGATGAAAGTCCTAAATTGCTTAGTATGGCTTTGCCTGTAGGATGGTATCTACAGCTTTCCACCTAGTGGACCACATTGCCCCTCTTAGAACTGCAACAGTGAGAGGACAGGGTAGTCCTTAAATCCCACTAGAAGATTACTGTAGCAAAATAATCATCAACCATTGGTACTGTTGTAACCTTGGGGCGATAGTAAAAACGCGCGTTTGTATTTGCGTTTAAGTCAGGGGTCTGTGCTTGTCAAACAGAGCCTGTTCAGCGATCTTATTTCCCGATCTAAATTCAATTCGTCTCCGTTATGTAAAGAAAATATTTTCTTTGCTGGCGAAATAGCTGTTACGAATTTGATCGTGATTTCTTATTCAATTTCAGCCTTGGTTCACGACTTCGGTATTGAGGTTTATTTCTGAAATAGCATAGCATACCACAATCGCAAACGTTTTCAAAGTACAGAGGATAACTGCGATTGGATTTTGAACTCATTGCAATTTCATTTTCAGACCAGTAGAGTAGGATGTTTCATTTATTTGACTTAGGGCTCATACGCACTAGCGGTCAGTCGCCTAGGCGGTTCGGCTTGCGGTTCAACCGCCTGACGCGGTTGAAACGGCGGTTCACCGCCACGGCGGCCAGCCGCGGTTCAACCGCCTGATCAACCGCGTCAGGCGGTTGAACCGCTTTCTCAGAAAATTGCGTTCATTCTATCATAATCGAAATGGACGCTGTCGAGGTAGCTTGTGTTATCTATTTGTACTATCGCAAACGACGAAGACAAAATAAAAAAAAATATAGGATTCATCCGTTACTGCAAACACGTCACGAATCTGGCCAGTTCGCAATTTGCTTTCAAGAACTGAAAAAGCACGGAGACAAATTTTTCGGTTATGTTAGAATGAGTGTGGCGTCATTTGACGAATTACTGAAACTTTTATATGACATTCCAATTCCAATTCCGTATTGCTTCTCTTTGTTGAATTTCGACGATAAATTTTTCCGTGTCGAAGTTCATGACTGCGCTTTCCATAGTAGGTACACAATATGACGTGCAAACAGACCTGCGGCACGCCGCGTACTGAACCGTCTAGTGCGCATAGGCAAGATGGCGGTCAGCCGCGAAGCGGGCCGCTCCCGGACTTTCAACCGCCGCGGTTGGAATTTTGTCGCGGTTTAGTGCGTACAAAATGAGCGGTTGCATACAAAAACACAAAAGCGGCTAGCCGCGCGGTTAACCGCTAATGCGTATGAGCCCTTAGTATTATTGCCCATTGCACCAACTCCAATAGAAGTTTAACCTAGGGATAAATTTAAAATTTTGACAGAATTCATCAACATCATTTAGCAAGTTATAAACGATATGATATGATTTGGAGTTGGTGCCGATTCAAGGTAGATTTTGACTCAAGAGTCAAGGTAAGAACTGTATTGTGGGTGTGGCGTAAGCAATGCCGAAGAGGAGTTTTTATTCATTAGATGCTATAGTCAAGAATACCCTTAAGAGGATAGCCAGCTACTATTTCAGACTGCGTCATCACTTTCCAAGTTCCAGGTGAGATCGCAGTCAAGGGTTAACTTGAAGTGGAGTGCTATAAAACATAGTTTGAGTGATTTCCAGTACTAAGTACAAGGTAGCTACTTTGAGATTTCATCATAACTATTAACCATATTGGCTGAAATAGCAGTCAAAGAAGTAGAATAAAAAGGTAAAGTAGGGTCTGAAACACTATTCCAAGATCTGTGTTCTCGCCAATTACAATCCGGTATCTTTAAATCAAGAGTGAATAGGCATCTTCTAGGCAAGCGCTTTTCATCTTAGGCCTTATCATCACTTTCCATCAGGCACGGACCATCAGGTGTGATTGTGGTCAAGCGTAATCCTATAATGAATTTTAAAAAAAACATTGCTTGTTTGACTTCAGATACCTATCTGCAAATACTTCTCAACAAAACTTCTATTCAAATGGCGTAGCAACTATACTGAGAGAAATGATTTAGCGTATATCTGCGTATTATCAGGTTATCTCATAACTGTGGGTTTCGATGAAATACACAAAGCAGAAAGGGTTGCCTTGATTCTAGCCTACACATCTAAATCAGATTTTCCGCGAGAAAATTCCCAGAAAGACCGCTAATTTACATATCATAATATTGTTTTGTTGACTGTATTCGTCCTCGTATGAGCACAAAATTATTTAGGTATATTTGTTAGCCTATTAACTATTATTTTTTATTATTGTGATTAAAAATGTTTCTTTCGTTGCGAAACAAAATTGGTGACTGAATTTTTTGAACTATAGCCTCTTCATGGGGCATATGAACAAACGGAATTTTTTCACAAACTTTGTAACCTGATATTTTAATTTCAGGTAGGTTACATCCTGGTGAAGGACATAGACTACTTTATATCCCGGAAAATTAAGAAGTTCCCCCGAGAATTTGAAAAACGCTGACGAAGACGTGGGCATCATCTAGTGAAAAAATAAAAAGCGACTAAATTATATTTAAATATGATTTAAATACGTCGTTTCTTGATTTAGGCCAAATTATGGTAAACATAGGTAGGTAATGGAAGATCTAATGGTTCAACATTCCTTACTAAAGTTATATTAAACTAAAGACAGTTCTTTTAAAATCAAGCTTATATCTTTTCACATAAGGATCATTTTAATAAAAATGATAGTATCCCAAATAACATCTTCTGATAGCAAGCTTTATGGCGGCAATTTCCGTAGTAATCAACCGCACCGCCCTGTATTGACGTTCATCCCTAGATCCTTAGCCGTTAAATAAGTATACCAATATTACCCTGTAAGCACGTGGTATGAAAGTGTTTAATACACTGGAGTACTATAAAGTGAATGAGGTTAGGTGTTATTGTTGTTAGATCGTTGATAATAAGATAACTTAGCGATGTATTGTTTGTTGTTTTAACTTTTCTTTTTTAACTAAAAAAAATTATGCTCATTGAGTAGGTACCTAGAACTTTTTACAGGGAGCTTGCAAGTTGTAACTTCGAACTGCTTCTTGTACAAACAACATTAACTGAAGATTATATTGGGTTATTATGACTAGATGAACTCCAAAGATTCGGAGGCCCACTAGACCTCAGCTCCGAGACGGCTCCAGTGGCTGTACTACTTAATCTTGTATAAACTTTTAATCATATGAGTTTACAACTTTATAGCGTTTCATTATGAACCATATTATGGCTACTTACGGATTACGGTTTAAGCACATGCGTTCTGGTTTTATGTAGAGTTTTAGGCGATTAAAGCTGGTAAAGGATGTATAGATTTTATCACTGAAGGCTTGTATTTAGAATTAGAACATATTTTTAAAGTGTTTGGCCTTTCCAAAGTCTTCTTACATAAAAATCCAAAGAAGGAAATATAAAATTTCCCCCTTTCACCCTTTACATATTATGAGTTAAAAATATAGTGAGTAATATGAATAGCACGGCGTAACCTTTTTATATAGAAATGCTAAATACACCGTGCTAATTTTAAATGCAAGGGTAGCCTTTTATTGAAGGTTCGCAAAGTATAAAAATTGTATCGTTTGGATCCAATTTTTCACATCAATAAATTCAAAACAGATGTAAGTCCCGGAGTAAAGTAATTTCGGAATATAAATGAGAAATTGCGCTTAAACAAGCGTTGTAGGAACCATTTCATTTAATAGAGTACTACACAATTTGTATTCAAACCTCAAAGCTTTTATGGAAAACACAAAATTTGCCAATAATTTATTTTGCTTATTGCGTGGCTGTACCAAAGTTATTGTGCCAATAACAAGATGGACATCGTTACGTCGAAAGAACTTGAACTTGGAACCTACAGAGCAATTTTAGTTTATTTACAACGCATGCTGCGTTCAACATGTGAAGCTTTTATTAGTGTTGACTGTTGACGCGGCTATATGGCAATCAAGCTATATCACAGGAATAGCTGACAAATATTGCAGTACCTATTCTTTGTCCAATCATTTATTTTACTTTTGGCAGCTCGAGTCAAAGATGTTACTAATGCGTTACTGATTCGATTTTTGATAACAATCGACTTTCTTTATGAAGAAGTTTTAATTGATTTGACACATTGATATTTATTTTTGCTCGACATATTTTATGGTTTTATGAACATAACCAAGCGTTGACTAAATATATAAATGTATGTATTAAAATAAATCATTTATCTAAAACAGTAGGTAGGTATAGTAAATGTAACATGAATCAGACAGGTCATAGAAATCATGCATCGCCAAAGATGTGTGCAAGGACAATCAAGAGAGCTTGTCTTGCAGCTTCGTAACTATTTTAAAAAGGAAATTAGTACGATTAAAATTACTAGATATAGGTACCTTTTTTTTTTTAATCCACTACAAGTTAGCCCTTGCCTGCGATCTCACCTGATGGTAAGTGATGATGCAGTCTAAGACGGTAGCGGGTTAACCTGTTCGAGGCATAACAGTTATATTAAACTCATACCCCTGTTCGGTTTCTACACGGTATCGTACCGGAACGCTAAATCGCTTGGCGGCACGTCTTTGCCGGTAGGGTGGTAACTAGCCGCGGCCGAAGCCTCCCACCAGGCAACTTACCTACTGGTAATTATAGAATATACGAGTTACGAAATATCGGATAAATGGGAACGTCGCTTCACTATTGTAAAAAGATATGTCTATGAAGAATTGCCTTTTTTATCGATGGTTGCCTGTCAATAATTATGAAACTTCATAGGCGTCCTTATGTCAAAAGTAAAATAAATGGTTGGACAGAATAAAGCTCTTTCATGTAATGTTTTGAATAAGTGAATAAAAGCCAAAAACAATTCTCCGACGACATGTACTCATTTAGATATGTAAGGAAATGGAGATGGAGAATATCATTCGTCAAAATGGAGCTTTTGAAATACATACTCGTTACGTCTACCGTCAAAAAGCTATGTAGTCAGCGGAGTTGTATTCATAAAACCAGGACTATATATTTCCATAAGTGACAAAATTGCCATAGGTACCAAAAACAGGTGAGCCCGTTAAAGAAATGATTTTTTAAAAACTGATTTATATCGCCGTTTAGCCTCTAATAATTAAGCTTGAGCCTTAAATATACCTTCTTTATTGAGCGAAATACATACAAATACTATAAATGAGAAAGTGTGTCTGTCTGTCTGCTACGTTTTTGATGAAATTTGGTAGGTACAGGGATAGGTTATATTCCGGGGAAGGATATAGGCTACTTTTTATCTCGGTAAATTAAAAAGTTCCCGCGGGAATAAAAAAACCTGATCCACGCGGACGTATATAGTCGCGGGAGTTATCTAGTAAATAATATAGAAGCTAAGGCCGCAATATAAAAAGGCTTCAGTCCCATTCATTTTAGCTATTCAGAATTCAGATTTCAAATCAATATATTCTGAATATACAGCACTTTTCCTCACCTGTATTCAATCAAAACATTTTTAAGTTTTCAACTGTGGGCAAAGTTGCCTTCTCTCTGGGAACTTGAAAACAACTTGATACGTAGCCAGTAAAAGTTGCAAAGGTTATATTACCTATGTATTACGGAGTGGATATAGTATTCTGAGACTTCACGCTGTTTTATTGGCAAACATGAGTAGGTATCGGAAATATTAACTAATACTAACAACACAGAAAAATATAACTTAGTTTCTTTCGAAAGTCTACCAGTTTGCTTAGATTTGAAGGGTAGGTAGGTACTTATAGTTTTGTTGAAAGGAGAAACTGAATTGAACGACCAACGTAACAGTCAGTTTCAGTGTATAAACATGGTATAAACTCGATATTTTGCATGTTGGTTTTCTTTACACCGTACTCTCACTAAGGATGTTCTTTCAGAAATTCCACCAAAGTGGAACCAACGCGGTTCTACTAGTCCTTATCTAGGTCAACCAGATTTTTGTATGGATATACTCGTAGTTAAAGACCTGAAAAGTGACATATTTAAGCTTTTATCCCTGTACATCAAAGACTTCCCACCTTCCCCTTGGATTGTAAAAAAATCTAAATCTACCCGTTCGAAGTCCGGACATTTTAATCATCTTAATTCTTACTAATCTTATCTTATATCTTATATTATTATATATAGTATAATATATATAAAAATGAATCCCTATTTCCCTTGGTCACGGCATCACGCGTGAACGGCTGGACCGATTTCGCTAATTCTTTTTTTGTTGTGTTTTTTATTGTAAGGAGAAGGTTCTTATGAAAAAACATTATTACCATATTAACTTTTCTAACCTTAATATAACCTTTTTTAACCTTTTCTCCTTTTGTAACCTTGTGGCATTTGAAATAACCGCCAGTTTGACAGTAAGACAGGACAACGCCTGTCGGGTCAAATGTGAAAGTTCGCATGTTTGTAAGTTTTTATGTTTGAATGTTTGTAATTCCTTCACGCCACAATGACTGAACCGATTGCGTCGCTGTAGGTTGGTACCTATATTGAGCCTGGTAGCATAATTATCTAATACATCAATCAAGCGCCGGGCACACCTTGACACTTGCGTTACAATGAGCAATGAAGCGTGATTGTATACCAACGACAAATGGATAGTAATATCACGGGCCAGCACACCTTTGATGTACCGTGATAGAATTTGGGAGACAAATTGCTGGGAATTCGAGGAACTGCGTAGATCATTGATTGGTGTTACGTCCGTCTCATTCGGTTACAGACGTGGCATACCTAATATAATGTTGATTTATATAATTTTTCGGGATAAAAAGTAGCCTATATCACTCTTCAGGTCCTCAGCTATACCCATGCCAAAAATCACGTCGATCCGTTGCTCCGTTGCGGCGTGATTGAAGGACAAACCAACAAACAAATACACTTTCGCATTTATAATATTAAGTATATGTATGATGAAGCTACTGTTATTGGTAATTCACTAGGCGGTTTTGCAAGCTGAATTGGTTCGTATCCAAACATAGACAGCTAAGATTTTAAGGCATTACAATTTACAACTCATAGCAGCTCTTTGCGACCCCCTGTAACGTTATAACGTGTTATCGAACGTATGTAACCTAGGTATACGATAAATTACGAAATGCATAGATAATAATTTATGAATTGAAAAAAAATACCTACAAACGTACCTACATATTTTTACTGTTAAGGTACGTACTCTTTTTATAGATCTTCTCTACGATGTAAGGACACTTAATTAATTTTAAATAACTAATCAATTAGCTAACTCTCTGTAATTATCATTGTCAATCAATAGAAATATTGTTAGATACGATAACCTTAACTGCAACAAGGTTACGTTATTGGTTTCAGTCAGCTATGGTATTGATATTGCTCATACATTGTACACACATGGAAGGGTACTAATGTGTTCACAACCAATCTTAGAACTATAGACTTAATAGCAACGATATTTATATGTTACTAGCTGATGCCTGACTTCCGTCCGCGTGGATTGATGTTTTTCGGTTTCCGCAGGAACTCTTTAATTATTCGGGACAAAAAGTAGCCTATTGTCCAGACAATAATCTGTATCTGTGCCAAATTTCATCAAGATCCGTTCAGCCGTTCTAACGTAATTGAGTAACTAACATCCACCCATCCAAAATTTCGCATTCATAATATTAAGTACTAGCGGGCCCGGCAGACGTTGTCCTGCCCTGAACCTAGAACCTGTTGGCAGTGCCACCTACTGGTCCAATTGTGTTTTCAAACCATCCAGGAACCCATTGAAATATACACACAAAACTTCATCCAAATCGGTCCAGCCGTTTAGGAGGAGTGACAAATACACGTATAGAAGAATCTATACTAATTTAATTACTATCTACCGTACCGAAGGGACGAACGTCAAATGTTTGACAGGAAAGTAGGTAGAACAGTTTATATGGGAAAATGAAATTTTTGTTTTTACTATCTTCCTCCCAATTTTTCCATACTTTCTCAACGTTTAAACCTTCCCTGGACTACAACAAACATTTCAAAACTAAAATCAGCTAAATCGGCCCAGCCTTTCTCGAGTTTTAGCCAGACAAACGAACAGCAATTGATTTTTATATATATAGAGATAGACTACTATTTATATGTAGGTACTTAATAGTGTGCTGTGTATTGAAATAGGTTAATTAATGTGAGGCCGATTTCTTTAAAACTGGTTCAGTTCCCTGTAAAATATCCGGTCCGTAACTTTATACCTACCTACCTCGTTTTTCCGAAAAGTGGATTAGTGATATACATATTATGCTATTATACGAGATATCAATATCAGACGTAAACTAACAAACCCAGTATTCCGATTTTTATATATGTACCTATTGTTGGCTATTAAAGTTTCACGTTGGCGACACGGTTCTACTCTATTGTAGGTATACGAGAATATTCTGTAGGGTTGAATAATTAATACATATTTCATCCTTTAATTAGGGAACATACATATCAATCACAATAAATTTCCGGCTCGTCGCACCCCTAAAAACAAAAGAGCGTTGATGTGTGTCCGACAACAATAATGTTGATGATAAATTAACCACGGATGAGCGCCGGCAGACTTGATAACAATATTATTATATTGAAATGGATAAATTGACGACACGTTTGTAATTAAAAATAATATTCATTATACATTTTCTACACGTACACGTGTAAAACAGACAATCGGTTTATTCACACTTTTAATCAATACTTAGTCCCTCAGTATAGTTATCATACTTTGAAATTTCAAACCCCCGATTTTCCCCCTTTTTTAATGAAACTAAAAATAATTTTCGTTTTTTTTTATTTTAATGATGTTAGGCCACTATTATACACAACTGTTCCAAATTCCATGTCGATAGCTTTAATAGTTACTGAAATAATAGACTGTGACAGACGGACGGACGGACGGACGGACGGACGGAGAAAGTCGCACCATATGGGTTCCATTTTTACCATTTTGGTACGGAACTCTAAAAATGAGGACTTTATACTGTCTTTTTTTGCCTAATATTAAATATAATAATATATATATAATACTAGCTGACCCGGCGAACTTCGTACCGCCAGTCAATGAATGCCGTGTTACAGATTAGCTGAACTTATTTTATGAAAGTAATACAATGAATACAAAATAAATATTAAGTTCAGCTCTTTATTAAGATAATAACACAAAAAGAAATAAAAATGTACAAAAATTAAGTATATCAATCGCGTGTGTCAGCAAGACATGATTGAATTAAACTACCTATGTAGGTACATATTGTGCAGCATGGGATGCACTCGGTTTAATTCTCTTCATTGAAGCACCTTGTGATATACGACTTATATATAAAGTTTAAGTCATTCACATCTTTTTTCTGAGCCGCCAAAATTGCTCGCTCGCTTGACCATTTGTTATTTTTGTGGTTAGCAATGATGTTCGGAAATACTTTGCTGATGAGCTCGTCTTTCGATGAGAAGAAATTGCAAAAATTCGGTGGAAATGAAATTAATCCGCTCGATCGTCGACAGGAACACGGCCATTACCGATAGTCAGCAATTACTTGGAGAAATCTTCAGCAGATGGGTCGTTCAACAATGCAACTCTCCTGTTTGCTGCCAGTTGAAGTTTCTTCACATAGCACCACAGATTTGATGATTTGAGGCAAGCGTTTATTTCATCGGCAGCAGTCGATCTTGGAATGACTGGCAGTGTTTGACGGAAATCGCCAGATAGTAAAATCATTGCGCCACCAAAAATTCTACAGTCATTGCGCAGATCTTTTAAGGTTCGATCAAGAGCTTCCAATGCGCGTTTGTGCGCCATTGTGCATTCGTCCCAGATGATGATTTTTGTGGCTACTAAAACTTTTGCCATTGCAGAGTGTTTTGCAATGTTACATGTCGGTTGTTCAGTAGTTTGAAGATTTAATGGCAATTTTAACGCTGAATGAGCCGTACGGCATCCTTCTATCAACGTGGCCGCTATTCCAGAAGAAGCAACTGCTCTAGTACCTACCGCAATTTCGGATCTCGCACGAACAGTGGCCAAAATCAATGACATGAGGAATGTCTTTCCAGTTCCACCAGGGGCATCCAGGAAAAATAAGCCACCATTTCCATCATCAATTGCATTAATTAATGTATCATGGACTTCCTTCTGTTTTGGGTTTAACAGGGTACATTCGTTTGAACTGATTGGTCTAATTCATATCGATCATATTCACTTTCATTAAATTCTCTATTAAATGCGTCATTCACTCCGCGATCTGGCGCTGGCATTCCTAACTTGACTAACAAACTGCTGCACATGAGGTAACACATATCTTCGATCAAGAGCTAAGCCTGGTTATGCATCTCCTCATTCGCCTCAAGATCAGGATGTCTTGAACTGACACGAATTTGATGTAAAATGTCTTCTGCCATGTTATCTTTGTATTTGTTCCACAGGTCACGTGGATTAGAGGGGAAACATGTAGAAATGATGATCGCAAATAATGTGCGTATCTGACTTGGAGATGCAGAAATAATTGCTTCAGCGATTGTCGTGTCCCAATGAGTATCATTTTCAAGCAAATTGAGCTCTTGACATGCTGCACGAAATGTTAGGCACACTCATGGACCTGTGGCACACTATACCATTAACAGTTCGTAGTGATTTAAATGATGTTGGTCCCACGACCATTTACCAGCAACAACCGCAAATAGAAACATCCATCATTCTTTGGATGAACTGTGTAAATACGACCAAGAGCATCAGTAGAACGCATATCCGAATGATGAGGAACCGCATCGCCTTGCCTCCGACTTAGAAATTTCTTCGATGAAGCGTTCCAAGTGTAATAACGTGGCATCTCCGAGTAAAGCAACGTTCGTGCGAACGGATTGCTTCGGCAAGTCGTAAAGAAACTGGAGGGAATTTGCTCGGGCACATAGTCGATCGCTTGTTGGATGTGCTCGAAAAGCCGTTTCGGTGTTACCGCTACCATGAAATATAAACATTCGACAACCAACTGAAAATCAGATTTTTTTTTGCATTCCAACAAAACAGATGTTGTGAGGGTGAAATAGCACAATAAAGACTATTTATTTGCATTCCAAACAATGACGACCGTCAAATTATGTCAATACAATAACAATCATCAAAATATTAAAATTTAAATAGGCGATAATCCGGATAATCCGAGTAATGTGGATATATGTTGTCGATTCAAAACCCTTAATTTAATACGTGCTTCAATTCGAGTGGTGGTGGACCCAAGTCTACCGTACCGACGAAGGGACGAACGTCAAATGTTTGACAGGAAAGTAGGTAGAACAGTTTATATGGGAAAATGAAATTGTTGTTTTTTACTATCTTTCTCGCAAGTTTTCCATATTTTCTCAACGTTTAAACCTTCCCTGGACCACGACAAACATTTCAAAACCAAAATCAGCTAAATCGGCCCAGCCGTTCTCGAGTTTTAGCCAGACAAACGAACAGCAATTCATTTTTATATATAAGATTTGGTTTGGGTGGCTTTTGTTTGTTTGTTTGTTTAAATTCTTTATTGCACACATTATTACAATGCACAAAGGCGAACTTAATACCTAGAGGTATTCTCTTCCAGACTCCAGGCTTTGACTGAGATTATAACAATTCATCAAAGCAGGAGCCCAGAAATCCAAATCAAAATCAAATAAAAAAATCCAAATCAGATAGGAATCTTTTCGTCTATATTAGTCTTCAGATTATCAAGAATATTTTACTAAGTAATTATTATAATAATGGACTAGGACCGCGCGCAGCTTCGTTCCCATGGGAATTAAGAAAAATCCGTCATTATTCCTTGCCTTAATTATACAGGGAAGAATTTCAGCTTTCCAGGCTGGGGGTTGATGATGCAGTCAATGAGTGAATGAGTGAGCCAGGGTTTAGGACTATTCTCTTTATACGTAGAGATTTTACCATTTAGAGAGGAACTAAAAACATAGGATTGTTCGTGCCATATATTTTCTCTTTTGCAGACTTTGCTAATGGATTCAGGTGAAACAACAAAGCTATGTTTGCTGGTGACATTTCATTCCATGCTGTGTGGAATTGAACAGCTTCTGATATAAAATATAGTCCCCAATTGTGCCCTACTGTCACACTCAGGTGACGGTTACGGTCCCTTTTGTTGTTATCGTTCACTTTGGCCTCCTGTGGAGACAATAGATTCCGCAAGGCATCCAAATATAATCTAACCCCCGATGTATAAGAAAATCGTAATCAGATACCTACGTTTTTGAACCTAACTAATTCAAAAAATACAAGATAATTTGAACTGTTCATAAAATCCTGCATCTCAAGAAGATGTTTGAGCTTCGAGAACTTGTTCGAGAAATACGTTTTTTTGAAATGATTGATCTCGAATTATTACGGTAAACTGGGACTCTGTAAGTCTCTGGTAAATCATAAAAAAAAACTGATAATTTTTGTCGTTCAACCCGGAGCTCAAATCATTGTTTTATGGCAACATATCCGGAGCGCTGAATTTTCTATCTTCTTTATTTATCAATCACATATTATAGGTATTAAACTAAGTACTACGTATTATTATATTATATAAATATACTTATTATTATTTTCTTTATTTATCACATTGCTGGTCGCTGGCCTATCGGATGAGTACAGAGTAGTTTATTTGCGTACACACTTATACACTACTCATAATATCGTCTGGACAGTTGGGTATTCTCGGAGATTAGCCACTGTGTCAATAGTTCGATCTAGGAACAATAGGATATACCTACCTACTAAATATACATCTAAAGGGTGGAAAAATCTAACGGGCCACAGAGGAAAAGTTTATCAATTAATATTGAAAATATAAAATTTTACTCTAAGGCAACATTTTATTTTAAAAATAAGAATAATATCTGCAATCAAACATTTTTTAAAAAGCTTACCTGAGCCAGGAATTGAACCAACTAATCTACCTATTATTATACCTAAATAATAAATCTATCTTCAATATTTAATGTACAGATTAAACCCCTCCATGCCCCTTAGTTTTTTTCACCCTGTATTCGACTATATAATATTTGGCTATTGGTTTACGTTATGTGATCTCTATACTAGACAGTAGAGTCCATTTACCAACTGACTCTTGGAGAATAATAGCTTCCAATTTTGGTACTGCCACATGTGACATGGCAATATCCGGACGTTTCAACGAGAAAATTAAATTCTAAGACGTTCGTTTGATCTTATCTTCCATAGCCATAGTTCCAACGCATCTTACACATAAATGTAGTGGTATTATTACATAATATGATTTTACCAAAAAAACTCTTTGCAATACCTATCGATGAGGCTATATTCTAAAGCTTTGTGGTTCGCCACGAACTGAGGTATCACAGAGCGCCATCTATCGACATCATTGTGAAGTTCTGTTAAAAATAATCAAGCTCATTAAAAATTAAATAATTTCGTTTCCTTATAATATTTATCTAATTTTATACATTTGTTGTTCAAGTACAGGATATAATTCAAATAATTGATCAAGTTTCAGGCTCAGCCTTTCAGAAAATTGAGAGTTCTGAGGTCAACTTTTGACGTTAGAAAATCTCCACTTTGAAAGCCCCCTATTTCGTCAAATTTAAGGGAAAAATAAAAAAAAAATTTTTTTGGACTCTATTCCTAATTATCTTTAAAATGATATACCGCAACCCTATAAACGCTAATAAACGCTAGTAACGCTATAAAAAATATTTTACTTCGCATTCGCTTCTATGAGGGCCCCCCTGAAATAATAGTAGTTTATGCAACTGTCATATAATGAAGGGTATTAAAACACGAGTGTGAGTTTATGAAACGAGCGCAGCGAGTTTCATAATAGTAACGAGTGTTTTAATACCCGTGTTATATGCAGTTGCATACACTACTTTATCTTCACTAATGCAATTTATCAAACAACAAGAGTAAAAGCTGACAATAGTTCACGCGTACGTGTATTGTCACAGTGAACTTGCCGCCATTAAAATCTAACCAATGAGAGCGCAGCTGCGCGCGCAGGGCCAATCAGGAGCGAGCGCGCGCTGTTCGTTTTTTATTTAATTGGCACAAGATCTTACCAAAGAGTTTTGTGTATGTAAGTTTAGTAGTTTCGACGAAGTTTTCACGTATAACCCAACTGTTTTCAAAAGCCAGCCTAATATCAAAATTTTATACAACTTGTATGAGGATTTTGACATAAGGCTCGCCAGGTTAATTGGTCGCGTTTTATTGATGTTATAATGAGATTTTACGATATCGATGTGGATATTATACCATCATGTGAAATTGCTTAAATTGAGTGTTTTGTTATCTGCGCTATAACAGTAGTAATTATAAGTCAAGTATTGGAAACATAAGTAGAATGTTATAACATTAGTGTAGATAAAGATTTTTATAACTTTTTAAGCCATATTCGGCGGGGGGCCATCGGTTTACATATTATATTTAAATGTGAAGTAATTACGTTCAGTAATTCAGAAGTTATAAGGCTCTGACAGACGGACGGACAGACGGACGAACAAGTGCCAATTCACTCAAGTAGACTCAGAGACCTTCGCTTCGCTCGGTCAATAATGTTTTATTGTAGGTATTAGAAATCTATGTAGATTGCTTAAAATTGTTGTATATCATCAGACATAATATGAAACACAATAATTTATCTGTTTCATACTTTCTTTTAATGTTTGATGATATCATACCAATCAAGAGTCAATAGGCATCTTCTAGGCAAGCGCGTTCCATCTTAGGCCACATTATTACTTCCCATCAGGTGTGATTGTGGTCAAGCGTAAGCCTATAATGAATAAAAAAAAATTGGTATAGGTAGGTTTGATTTAAGTCCTTTAGGGTTAGCCTAAAGGACTTAAATCAAACCTACCTACTATCTTAGACTGGTGAGATCGCAGTTAAGGGCTAACTTGTATATTAGAATAAAATAAATATACGCATTGTATGTTAAGAAGTATAATATGAGCTGGGTGTAGTAAGGATATTTTATTGTCTCTATACGATAGTACGATAGCTACCCAAAATAGTAGGCAATATTATTAAGTCTCTGTTTCTCGGTATTAATTATTAAATACCTAATAGATCCTGTTACCGGTATGTACGCAGCTAATTCTAAAAACCCTGAGATTGTTAAAAACTTTTAATTGTCCCCCTAACGAAGCTTAAAACTTCTAACAACTTGGAACATTCGAAATCTCGTTACAAGGCCTTATATATGAAAAATTAAATTTTCAACCATTCATGTTGCTGTAATTGATGACATCATACACAATTCATCGCGTTTTACTTATGTTGAACTTATTAGTCTTAAAATATCATTATTATATAATTTTTAATGAGCATAATTTTTATCGTCCCGGTCTACTATAGTTATTGAATTTAGTGTGACGCCATTTTTTTCGCATTCTTCTTAGCAAACCTTTTTAATTGATACCCATATCACGGGGGTGCATATAAAATAGCTAGTTCGCCATCTGAGTCCGCCATATCAGATATACCTACTTATAATAAAACTGTAACAGGTCCAATTCTGTACATTGAAGATATTTTGAAAATTTTTTTTGGAGGGCACTCATTATTCGATACTGAAGTCAAATCTGTAATTTTTTTCATTTTTGTCTGTCTGTCTGTCTGTCTGTCTGTCTGTCTGTCTGTCTGTCTGTCTGTATCTTGGCCGCGCATCACGCCGAAACTACTGAATGAATTCAAACGAAACTTGGCACGATTTGAGCCCATACTACGAGGTAGGACATAGGATACTTTTTATCCCGAAATTCTACCCCCGAAGGGGTGAAATAGGGGTTGAAGGTTTGTATGAAAGTCCTTAATTTCTCAAGTTATAGCCATGAAACTTAATATATGAGCTGCGGGTTGAAAATGGAGACATATGTAGTTCACAGTTTTTGAAAATTCGACCCCCAAAAGGGTGAAATAGGGGATGAAAGTTGGTATGAAAGTCCTTCGTTTCTCAAGATGTTTTACAAGTTATATCAACGAAACCTTTTATTTTGGCTTACGGTATAAAATAAAGAAGTACGTGTGTCACAGTTTTTCAAAATTCCACCCCTAAGGGGGTGAAATAGGGGGTGAAAGTTTGTATGAAAGTCCGTCATTTCTCAAGTTATATCGATTAAACTTGGTATACAAGCTACCGGTTGAAAATGAAGAAATAACTGTTTCACAGTTTTTGTAAATTTTACCCCCGAAGGGGTGAAATAGGGGTTGAAAGTTTGTATGAAAGTCCTTCATTTCTCAAGTTATAGCCATGAAACTTGGTATATGAGCTGCGGGTTAAAAATGAAGACAAACATGTTTCACAGTTTATCAAAATTTCACCGTCAAAGGGGTGAAATAGGGGTTGAAAGTTTGTATGAAAGTCCTTCATTTCTCAAGTTATATCGATGAAACTTGGTACACAAGCTACCGGTTAAAAATGAAGAAATACGTGTTTCACAGTTTTCGTAAATTTTACCCCCGAAGAGGTGAAATAGGGGTTGAAAGTTTGTGTGAAAGTCCTTCATTTCTCAAGTTACCTATATCCATGAAACTTGGTATATGAGCTGCGGGTTAAAAATGAAAACATGTTACACAGTTTTTTAAAATTCCACCCCAAAAGGGGTGAAATAGGGGTTGAAAGTTTGTATAAAAGTCCGTCATTTCTCAAGTTATTTCGATGAAACTTGGTATATCCACGCGGACGAAGTCGCGGGCATCAGCTAGTTGGATTTAGAATGACGTCAGTTAGCTAACCATGTATTGTTAAAAGTTAAATAAAAGCTTGTAATAAAACGCCTTAAGTGAACAACGCATCAATATTTACTAGATTGTTCTTGAAAATTGAATATAAGTGTCATAATAGTTTTGTGTTTGAAGTTTTGTGTTGTTTTGTGAATCAGTAACCCTATCAAGTTGATGACGCTCAAACAAGCAAGTTGAGTGCGTGCCCAGATATCAAGCCCCCGACTACCCGAGTAGAAGGCAATGCGTTTAAACCTCAAGTCGATTACATAGCTAGGCATTATATATTTAACTAGTATGGCGCGTGGTTGCGCGGCCCGCTGAAGCGGACCGCGTAGTGGACCGCGTGGTCCACTGTCTACTTACTCGCTCTCCTACTATCCTGCCCCCCGATTATGTAAGAATGGCCGATCAAATCTTCAAAGTTCGGCGTCAAAGTAAAATAAACCATAACAGCATTGAATTAGAGCTCAATTTCGTGTAAGTAAAATAAACCATAACAGCATTAAATTAGAGCTCAATTTCGAAACACGAAATTGAGCTCTAATTCAATGCTGTTATGGTTTATTTTACTTTGACGCCGAACTTTTACGATTTGATCGACAATTCTTACATAATCGGGGAGCTGGTTTACTGTCTACTGTTCTGAACTGAACAACACACTGGCTATGCTAGTGAGCACAGTGGAAGCGCCAGCACGCCAAGCGACCGACGTAAAAGAAAATTCTCATAAAGGAAAAAACATAAAACATAGACCACAAACCCCTGATCGAACTTCGGCAACTTGACTTTCCTAATGGCAAATCGACAATAATTCTTCCATAAAGAACAAATTTTGTAAAAAAAACCATATCTAAATCATGCATATTTTCTAACTTCTTCTACCTACTCTCTTCAATGTTCGTAGATTCTGCCATCTTAATTTTTTCTGCTCATCAAGTAGACTTTCAGGCCCTGACAATTTTCTACCCAAAAACCACTCTTCCATCTTTTAAATACTGTCTAAGATAGCCGCCATCTTGAATCCGCCATTTTGGATTTTTTTTCAGCTCACTGCCAATTGTGTGAAGTTTCGAGTATTTTTTGTTTGAGCAGCCCCTACCTATCTTTAATACCCTGACCGTGCTCCTCACCCATCATCCGAACCTTCGATCATCATCTCTCTCCATATTTGTTTCTCCGAACCATTCGTCAAAATGAGGATTCTTCCATAAAAACAAATTTTGAAAAGGAACCGTAGTCTTGCATAGTTCTACACTTGTAGCCTCTTCAATATTCGCCATACATTTTCTATGGAAAAATAAATTCCGACATCTTGAATTTGTTTCCTGTTCATCAAGTAGACCTTCATGTCCTGATCATCTTTTGCCAAGAAACCACGCTTCCATCTTTTATACTCTCCGAGATAGACACCGACGAAATTTGTATGGCGGCCATCTTAAATCCGCCATTTTGAATTTTTTTTCAGCTCACTGTCAATTGGATGAAGTTTCAAATGACATTTGGTCGAGCACCCCCCACCTATCTTCAATACCCTGGCCGGTGCTCTTCATCCGTCTTCGAAATCCTCAATCATCAGCTCTCTCCGTATTTTTCCTCTGAATGAATTTTTGTCTTTTATACGAAACGATGAGTAAAAAAAAAATTTTTCATACAAAATTTTACAGGAGAGGTGATCAATCAGTCAGTCAGTCAGCACGAGCAGCTATATATATATTAACTAGTATGGCGCCTGGCTGCGCGGCCCGCTAAAGCGGACCGCGTAGTGGAGCGCGGGGTCCACTGTCTACTTACTCGCTGTCCTACTATCCTGCCCCCCGATTATGTAAAAATGGCCGATCAAATCGTCAAAGTTCGGCGTCAAAGTAAAATAAACCATAACAGCATTAAATTAGAGCTCAATTTCGAAACACGAAATTGAGCTCTAATTTAATGCAGTTATGGTTTATTTTACTTTGACGCCGAACTTTTACGATTTGATCGACAATTCTTACATAATCGGGCAGCTGGTTTACTGTCTACGTGTTCTGATCTGAACAACACACTGCTATGCTAGTGAGCACAGTGGAAGCGCCAGCACGCCAAGCGTCCGACGTAAAAGAAAATTCTCATAAAGGAAAAACATAAAACAAAGACCACCAACCCCCCGCCCCTCCCTTTTTGTTTGAGCAGCCCCTAAGTAGGTACCTATCTTTAATACCCTGACCGCGTGCTCCTCACCCATCATCCGAACCTTCGATCATCATCTCTCTCCATATTTTTTTCTCCGAACCATTCGTCAAAATGAGATTTCTTCCATAAAAACAAATCTTGAAAAGGAACCGTAGTCTTGCATAGTTCTACACTTGTAGCCTCTTCAATATTCGCCATACATTTTCTATGGAAAATAAATTCCGCCATCTTGAATTTTTTTCCTGTTCATCAAGTAGACCTTCATATTCTGATCATCTTTTGCCAAGAAACCACTCTTCCATCTTTTATACTCTCCGAGATAGACACCGACGAAATTTGTATGGCGGCCATCTTAAATCCGCCTTTTGAAATTTTTTTTCAGCTCACTGTCAATTGGATGAAGTTTCGAGTGACATTTGTTCGAGCACCCCCCACCTATCTTCAATACCCTTTTCTATGGAAAAATAAATTCCGCCATCTTGAATTTTTTTCCTATTCATCAAGTAGACCTTCATGTCCTGATCATCTTTTGCCAAGAAACCACTCTTCCATCTTTTATACTCTCCGAGATAGACACCGACGAAATTTGTATGGCGGCCATCTTAAATCCGCCATTTTGAATTTCTTTTCAGCTCACTGTCAATTGGATGAAGTTTCAAGTGACATTTGGTCGAGCACCCCCCACCTATCTTCGATACCCTGGCTGGTGCTCTTCATCCATCTTCGAAATCCTCAATCATCAGCTCTCTCCGTATTTTTCCTCCGGATGAATTTTTGTCTTTTATACGAAACGATAAGTGAAAAAAAAAAAGTTCATACAAAATTTTACAGGAGAGGTGATCAATCAGTCAATCAGCACGAGCAGCTATATATATATTAACTAGTATGGCGCGTGGCTGCGCGGCCCGCTAAAGCGGACCGCGTACTGGAGCGCGTGGCCCACTGTCTACTTACTCGCTGTCCTACTATCCTGCCCCCCGATTATGTAAGAATGGCCGATCAAATCGTCAAAGTTCGGCGTCAAAGTAAAATAAACCATAACAGCATTAAATTAGAGCTCAATTTCGAAACACGAAATTGAGCTCTAACTCAATGCTGTTCTGGTTTATTTTACTTTGACGCCGAACTTTGACGATTTGATCGACAATTCTTACATAATCGGGCAGCTGGTGTACTGTCTACGTGTTCTGATCTGAACAACACACTGCTATGCTAGTGAGCACAGTGGAAGCGCCAGCACGCCAAGCGTCCGACGTAAAAGAAAATTCTCATAAAGGAAAAACATAAAACAAAGACCACCAACGCCCCGCCCCTCCCTTTTTGTTTGAGCAGCCCCTAAGTAGGTACCTATCTTTAATACCCTGACCGTGCTCCTCACCCATCATCCGAACCTTCGATCATCATCTCTCTCCATATTTTTTTCTCCAAACCATTCGTCAAAATGAGATTTCTTCCATAAAAACAAATTTTGAAAAGGAACCGCATCAAAGTCTTGCATAGCAATATTCGCCATACATTTTCTATGGAAAAATAAATTCCGCCATCTTGAATTTTTTTCCAGTTCATCAAGTAGACCTTCATGTTCTGATCATCTTTTGCCAAGAAACCACTCTTCCATCTTTTATACTCTCCGAGATAGACACCGACGAAATTTGTATGGCGGCCATCTTAAATCCGCTATTTTGAAATTTTTTTTCAGCTCACTGTCAATTGGATGAAGTTTCGAGTGACATTTGGTCGAGCACCCCCCACCTATCTTCAATACCCTTTTCTATGGAAAAATAAATTCCGCCATCTTGAATTTTTTTCCTGTTCATCAAGTAGACCCTCATGTCCTGATCATCTTTTGCCGAAAAACCACTCTTCCATCTTTTATACTCTCCGAGATAGACACCGTCGAAATTTGTATGGCGGCCATCTTAAATCCGCCATTTTGAATTTTTTTTTCAACTACCGCCAATTGGATGAGGTTTCGAATGACATTTGGTCGAGCACCCCCCACCTATCTTCGATACCCTGGCTGGTGCTCTTCATCCGTCTTCGAAATCCTCAATCATCAGCTCTCTGTGTATTTTTCCTCTTAATGAATTTTTGTCTTCTATACGAAACGATTAGTGAAAAAAAAAATGTTCATACAAAATTTTACAGGAGAGGTGATCAATCAGTCAATCAGCACGAGCAGCTATATATATATTAATAAAATCCATATATCTACACTAATATTATAATGCGAAAGTGTGTCTGTCTGTCTGTCGCTTTAACGGTAAAATCGGTTGATCTTTTCAACCGATATTGATGAAATTTGGTTTAGAGGTGGGTTACATCCCGGGAAAGAACATACCTAATATGCTACTTTTATCCCGGGAAATTAAGTATCTAGTTCCCTTAGTAAAAAAAACTTAATCTTCGCGGACGAAGTCGCGGGTATCATCTAGTATATCTAATACATATTAAAAATTTAAAACGACGCCAGAAAATGCTTTTGTTTTCATTTAATGGGGCAAGAAGCAATTACCGGTGACAGACGTTGATGGAAAACCATTGGACAGCTTAGCACTTAAGTTTTGCGATTGAGCTTACATTTTTCATTTATTTCTATACATACAAGATTATATCTATTATAATAAATGCAAAAGTGTGTTTGTTTGTTGGATTTTCCTTCAATCACGCTGCAACAGAACAATGACTGGATGATTTTTTGCATGGGTATCTATAGTTGAGTTATAGTTAGTACTGGTTCTATCCCGGAATATTATGGATTATTATTCCCGTGGGGATAAAAAAACTTATTCACGCGGACGAAATCGCGGGCATCAGCTAGTAAAATATAATAATAATTACTTAATAGTCCATGGTCCATTTTTGCATTTGATTACTATCAAGCTAATTTTCCGTGAGTAGCTTCATTTTGATGAGACGCCCAACAATTTCCTGTACGAAAATTCTCGATTGTGGTAGCTAACAGAGGTAGCAAGGATAAAATATGTCGATTTGATGATTCTTAATAATTTATTACTAATTGGGTTTTTTTTTGGTAAATCTCAAGATAATTATCTGAATTATTTGAAAAAATATTTGTCCTATTTGATCAAAGAGTCCCCTTCTTCCAACATGTATCGATAACGAGGTCATCAAAAATGATTACTAACCAGCTAGCATTTTTTTTTTACTTAGTTAATTAATATTTATTTAATTTAACAGTCATATTGTCCTACAAATTGCGTGACACGTTATCCGGGTCCTACGCTCAGAAATTGTTAATACCACAAGACCATTTGTCTCATTACTAACTGTAGGAAAGAAATATTACATAATAGGTTAGTGTGTTCTCTGCCCAAATGAAACAATGTCCTACAAGAAAACAAGTATGTATCACTAGTCCGAAAAGAATTGTCATTTTTTCGTTTTATAAATATATATGTTTATAAAAGTTGGACCGGAATTAGCTACTAAAATCATAACAAAAAATAACCTTGATCACAGTCTTTTAACAAAAAACATACCAAATCAAACAAACACATACCATTCATTAGCTCTTTCACTCACTGATGAATACGAAATAAATAAAATAATAATATCTCTTGACGAAAATGTGGCAGCTGGATGGGATAACATTCCAACAAAAGTAATAAAGATGGCTAAAAATAATCTGTGTTATCCTATCGCACACATTTGTAATTTGTGTATAACAAACGGAATCTTCCCTAGGCCTCTAAAAAGGTCAATCATTTGTCCGATTTATAAGGGTGGGGATAGAGATCTAATTGCGAATTACCGCCCTATATCGCTATTGCCAGCTTTGTCCAAGATAATAGAAAAAGTAATCAACTCACGCTTAACATCCTTTTTAGAAAAGAATCATATACTCTCACCTAATCAATTTGGATTTCGTTCAAAGAAATCGACAGAAGACGCGGTGACTGCAATTATTGATGATATATCAATTAACTTGGACAAAGGCCAAAAATGCCTGGGAGTGTTCCTCGATTTAGCAAAGGCCTTTGATACGGTCTCTATCCCTATTCTCTTAGCAAAATTGGAAGCATGTGGTATTCGTGGCCTACCGCTGAAATTTTTTGAAAGTTATTTGTCAAATCGAACACAATCAGTCAAAATACTAGATTATATCAGCAACGAAGAACAAGTAACTTTTGGAGTACCACAAGGTAGTGTGTTAGGTCCCACTTTATTTCTTATGTATATTAATGACCTCTGCAATATGAATATTCAAAGAGCCAAGATATTCACATTCGCTGATGATACCGCAATTCTGTTTACTAATAGTTCATGGTCGAGTATCGCAGCAGATGCAGAAACTGGCCTAAAACAGGTTCAAACTTGGCTGAATAACAACCTTTTGACCCTAAATGTACAGAAAACTAAATTTATGACATTTTCACCTTCACAACTTTCCCAACCAAAAGCGGGACAAATTCAGTTGAAAATACACTCATGCACAACTAAAATTATGCCTGCTGTTGACTCTTTATGCAACTGTCCCCAACTAAATCAGACAGAAGAAATCAAATACTTAGGAGTCCAACTAGATCAGAACCTAACCTGGGAAAATCATATAAATAAACTCACACCACGTATAAGAAAACTAATATTCATATTTAAACATATGCGTTATATCGCTGACAAACCCTTAATTAAACAAATATACTTTGCCTTAGTGCAATCTGTACTTGCATATTGTATTCCAGTCTGGGGTGGAGCGGGTAAAACAAACATGTTGAAACTTGAGAGAGCACAACGTGCGATATTGAAGGTATCACAATTCAAACCTTATCGTTACCCAACGGTCCAACTGTACGAAGACTGTAAGCTATTAACTGTTCGTCAACTTTTCATATGTAGTATCATCATAAAGCAGCATACAAAACTAAAATACAAAGAAATTTCCCTAAAACTAAAAGGATTAAGAAGGACTTGGCAAGTATGTACTATTCCTAGAACAAAATTAAAATCAACGCGACGCCAATCAATTTTTATAGGACCTTACCTCTACAACAAATTAAACAAATCACTTAGTATATTTAATAAAACTAAGCCGGTAGCTAAGAAAACCATTATTAACTATCTTATGACCCTGGATTACGACCAAACAGAAAATTTACTAACCATCTTGGAATAAATGATGACTCAAATATATATATTATATATAGGTATATATATATATATATATATATATATATATATATATATATATATATATATATATATATAGAAAAATAAGAATAATCTAATACCAGGATGATTACTAAATTCTTTTTAATGGTGTTCAAAAAGATCAAACTCAAACAAATGTTTCTTTCAGTACTTATAATCTATGTACACATAAATCACAAATACTTACTTATATTTAATTTTAAGTACCTTAACCTAAACCTCTTATAAAATAAACCACATTATAAACTAAAAAATATAATAGCACTTATTTAATTTTAATTATACTTACCTCAACTTAAACGTCTCTGTAATAAAATAATTAATCATTTAAATTATAAAATAAAGTTCCTAATTAAATTTTACGTTCCTAAACCTAAAGGGTACAAGCATATAAATTACAAAGAAACTAGTACTTACATATTTAAATTGAATTATACTTAACTAACCGAAACGCCACTAATTTTACAATAATCACTTCAATTATAAATTAAAGTACTTAGTTAAAAAAATAAATTTTATGTTCGTAAACCCAAAGGATACTTATAAAATAAAGCATATACCTAACCTTTAAAAGAAACTATTACTTATCCAAATTTAATTATTATACAAATCACTTTGTATATTTAATAAAACTAAGCCTTAATTATACTTACCTAACTAACATAAATAATTCCACACTAATAAAATAAATCACAATAATTATTACAAAATAAAGTTCCTAATTAAATTCAATTATACATAAGTAATTATATAAGACTACTCCAATGATAATAATTATTAAAATATAATACAAGACATCCACTGTTATTTAAAAAAAAAAAAAACTTTTACTTTACTACTTAGTACCAACTACGCTCAATATGCAATGCTCGTGTCTCTTCTTGTAGGATGCGCATTAGATCTATGTACATCATGTTTACGCGCCGTTTACTGACCGCTCCAAAAGTGGGTAGGCACACAAATTATTTGGTGTTTTTGCTTTGTTTTTAATTGGAGTTTTTGTCAGAATGAAAGGATTTAATAAATAGTGTTAGTGTACAATGTTAAAAAACAGGTTGTATAACTTGCAAAGCCCTAAGCTCCGCGGGAATCGGGAATGACATCCTAAATACAGGCAACTAGTTAGGAGTCAGACCTACCACCCACGCAAAGGGCCAAATTATTATGTAAGTCTAACTTTCATGTCATTTTTAAGTTATTTTATTACTTTTATTACCATTACCTTAGTTGGTTTCTAGTAAGTGTATTATTATATTATTTGTGTGGTTTTTGTTGTAAACTTTTGAATAAACAAATTGAAATTGAAATTGAATTGAATGTTTGATCTCTAACAAAATTCTTTGCGACCATGACGTGATACATATATTCTTTTAAAACGACGGAGCAACATAGATTTTCTTTCATATATTTTTGAAGAGCCCTGGCGCAGTGGATATTCTCTGCAGGGTCAAATTGGGAATTTGTAATTTCTGATTCTCTGGTTTGGTCTGGTTCGCTTCGGCCGTGGCTAGCTACCATTCTACCGGCACTGACGTGCCGCCATGCGATTTATACACGGGTCTCAAAATGAGAAGGGTTTATGGCATAGTCCACCTCTCTGGCTGGCCAAATGCAATTTGGCAGACTTCAAATATCTTGAGAACTGTGTTTAAACCTCTCAGGTATGCAGGTTTCCCCAACATGTCTTCCTCCGCCGTTATAAAGCACCGCTTTAACACGTTGAGTGCGAAACCAGGTCTAAACACCTTGTATACGTCTACGCTTACAGTGCGGCTAAGAAAAGTATAGACTTCCTTGTCGCGCGGAAGGCCTAACTTTAACTTGGTTCGGTGTAGGAAAGAGATGAATATATATCTAAGATGTGTTATTAAAATAGAATCCAATGGTGTACCTACCTTAATACCAGGTTTTTACACCTGGCACCGCACGGAAGAAATAAAATTTCATCATAATGCGAAACCAGGTCGAAGCACCTTGTACCCCGCTCACCTGGTACCGCACCCCACGTTAGCTTCGCGCGACTAGTGATGGCTTGCAATCGTGAGAAACGCACGTGTCGACATGGCGTCAAGACCAACAAAACGGTGCCTAAAAAATATATTATATGATGTTTGCGAGGACAGTGATGCAGTGAAAGTTAAATCCAATTATAGATTGATTTATCAGAGACAGGTGAGTCATCATTACTATTTATTTTACTTACCTAATTACGTTTCCCGTTTAGTGCGTATTTAAGTTTTTTTTTTTTACAAAAAAGGACTTTGACAATGATACAGGTAATTTCAACGGAGACGTAAATGAGTGCACACACTTACACATAAACATACATATATACACATCCACATCCAATCCACGTTCACACGCGCACACACATACACATACAAATAAATAACAATCTTTTCAGAACCCGCACGAAAACTTGACAAACACCCTTTGGTAAAACGTGATAAGAAGAGGAATTGTGTCGGATGTTACGCAAAACTCCGAACCTTTTTAACCAGTCGCCAAGCTGACAAAAAAGTAAAAAAAAATTTAACTAAATGTGTTCAGTGCAAAAAAAAAATTTGCTACCCATGTTTTATTGAAAAACAGTAATTCATGTTTATTTTTTTTTCATTATATTAAAACTTAATTACAGCTATCGATATTTTTATTTCACATCCTTAAAATACGCACCAGACTGCCCTTATTCAGTGCGGCACAGGGTGATTAAGCCCTGTATTTTGAATATAGCTATAACTTTTAAACTAAACAAGTTGTTAACGAACGCCTTCAGGTGTATGTCAATTAATTCATTATTATTAATATTCAAAGCAAAAAAAACATATATATATTTACATTAAGCCCAAAAAAGGATTTAAGTTTCTTAAATTTTACAGGGTCTATAAGCCTTGTGCCGCCACAATGGAAGTTTTATTACCAGGTGTATAGGCCTTGTACCGAAGGAATGGAAAGTATTGAAAAGTTACTGTCGCAGCAAACGTGTTAACTGTACTATTTAACCTATTCTGTGGCTGGCATTTGTAACACATTACTCTGTAAAGACTAGTGGTTCGCCCCGAACTGAGACCTCGCGGTATCACAGAGCGCCATCTAGACTAGGGACATTGTGAAGTTATGTTAAAAATATCATCATCATTAAAAAATAAATAATTTCGTGTCCTTATAATATTTATCTAATTTTAGTATTTGTTGTTCAAGTACAGGATATAATTCAAATAATTGATCAAGTTTCAGGCTTGAAAGTTCAGAAAATTGAGAGTTCTGAGGTCAACTTTGGACGTTAGAAAATCGCCACTTTGAAAGCCCCCCATTTCGTCAATTTTAGGGAAAAAATTAAAAAAAAATATTTTTGGACTCTATTCCTAATTATCTTTAATATGATATACCGCAACCCTATGTAACGCTATAAAAAATATTTTACTTCGCATTCGCTTCTATGAGAGCCCCCCTGAAATAAAGATTTTTATAACTTTTTAAGCCATATTCGACGAGATGCCATTGGTTTACATATTATATTTAAATTTGAAGTAATTACGTTCAGCAATTCAGAAGTTATAAGGCTCTGACAGACGGACGGACGGACGGACGGACGGACAAATGCCAATTCACCCAAGTAGACTCAGAGACCTTCGCTTCGCTCGGTCAATAAGAGTTGCATGCACGGGGATCGTACCTAGGACCCCCCAAATGGGAAGCCAAAGTCACTAGACTATTATCGCCTATTTTTGTTTTCATTTTGCAAGATTATCGCTGAGCTTACAAAGTCAATTAAAAAGAAATAACTTTATTGAAAACCAAATTGAAAACTTTGCACGCTGGACACGGATTAAAAGAAGCAATCAGCTGTTTTAATTAACTTTTGTTTCCGTTTTTTTAGGGTTCCGCACCTCAAAGTAAAAAAGGAACCCTTAAAAGATCACTTCGTTGTCCGTCTTTCTGTCTATCACCCTTTTTCTCGGACACACGTAGAGAGGTCAAGTTGAAATTCATATCAAATACATAGGTCTACGGTCCCTTGGAGCTGTAAAAAAATCAAGCTTCTAAGTAAACTCAATCAAAAGCACAGAATAGGTAGGTAATATTATCATAATATACGACCGTTTATGCCGCATATTTTGACACTCGCCAATAAATCAAAACCATGAAACATGAAATTTAGCAAGAAGCAAGGTCAGCACGCACAAGTACCTACAGGGAAAATTCCGAAAATCGATACTTAAGGTTCCGTACTCATAGGGTGTTAAACTGTCTGTCAGGCGCTACCATTTTAGCGATTATGTAAGCCAGTTATTTCACAGCTGATTACGTGTTGTTGTGATATCTTTCTTGTTATTTACTGAAAGAATTTATATTGTGTGGTGGTACGGAACCCTTTATGCGCGAGGCTGACTCGCACTTGACCGGCTTATCGTTTCAAAAATAATTTGCAAGTTGTTCAGACACTCTTAAATGGCCCTGACATAGTTCAAAATGATATTCGAAGCACGAACGCGGCTCAAGAGCTTACCTGTTCAACGGAGCCATACTGTCTGCGAGAGAAGACGCCACGCCTCGAGATGAGCTCACTTGCTGACGAGCTGAAACAATGGAAAAACAATTTAGCAAACGAGACTACGAGACTTTATTAGTTTCGAGAGCAGCAGACTCGAAGGAATTAAATACTAGTGGTTCGCCCCGAACTGAGACCTCGCGGTATCACAGAGCACCATCTATTGACATCATTTTGAAGTTCTGTTAAAAATATCATCATCACTAAAAATTAAATAATTTCGTTTCCTTATAATATTTAACTATGTTTAGTATTTGTTGTTCAAGTACAGGATATAATTCAAATAATTGATAAGTTTCAGGCTCAGCCTTTCAGAAAATTGAGAGTTCTGAAGTCAACGTTGAAGTGGACGATAGAAAATCTCCACTTTGAAAGCCCCCCATTTCGTCAATTTTAGGGGAAAAATTTAAAAAATAATATTTTTGGACTCTATTCCTAATTATCTTAACCCTATGTAAAAAAAACCCTATGTAAACCCTATGTAAAAAAATATTTTACTTCGCATTCGCTTCTATGAGAGCCCCCCTGAAATAAAGATTTTTATAACTTTTTAAGCCATATTCGGCGGGAGGCCATCGGTTTACATATTATATTTAAATTTGAAGTAATTACGTTCAGTAATTCAGAAGTTATAAGGCTCTGACAGACGGACGGACGGACGGACGGACAAGTGCCAATTCACCCAAGTAGTTTTATAATTTTTATTACAGTGCTTCACACACGAGGACAGTTTCTAAACTTACTTAAATATACATATCAAAAATTTCGGAACCGGCAGGATTTCAACCTGCGTCTCTCTGGGAATCGCGCCCTGAGCGCCTTGACCTCTTCACCCAAGTAGACTCAGAGACCTTCGCTTCGCTCGGTCAATTAGGTTTTTAAGTTTTAACATGTAATAAGTTAGGTGCTTAGGTAACTTATTACATGTTAAAACATATACATTACATACATTATACATTTTTTATTCCACTACAAATAAACCCTTGACTCACCTGATGGTAAGTGATGATGCAATCTAAGGAGGTAGCAGGTTAACCTGTTAGTGATACGGCAGATAAATTAAACCATATTAAACCCATCCCCCTAATCGGTTTTTACGCGACATCTTACCGGAGTCCGGAACGTAGTTAATAGCATGCTATATTACAAAAACCGCATAGGACTTTAAATGATACTTTTGTTTTTCTTAACATTTTTAATGCATTATATTTTATCGGCATCAGAAAGTTATAAACAAGTTATAAAATTGCTCCTGACTGCGTGCCGCTATAGGCTTACCGCGCAACTTTTATTCCTGAGTAGATACATATCAATTTCCGATATTATAATCTTTTCATTCCAGTGCTGATCGTGATAAAAAACCCAAATCCCCAACGTAGGCGTATTCACGTGTTGTAATTTATCGGGCAAGAGGCACGTAAATGCCTTCCGTTAACATTTTAAGAGGGAAGTGTAATCAAAATGTCTATTCATATGGAAGCTCTTAGGAAGGTCACAGGAATAAGGTCAGAGGTATTAGTTATTTTAATTCAAGCAGGAAAGGGTATAAATATAATAATACAACGTGTATTGAACCATGAGAGTAATATTTTTATTGTAAGGCACAACCACCCTGAGCACTACGCACCCCCGACACCTTCATAAAACTGATTTAATTATGTACCTTTTACTATTGGCAAGGACAACGCTGCAGTAAATCAAGTGGAACAAGGTCAATGCATTATGTAATACTACTAGGTGTACTATTACGTTGTGGGCGATATAAATTACTTCTTCACGTACCTAGACATGAGATGCTTATCGTTACGATCCGTCGTTCGTCGTTATGACCGTTTAACACAAGGCGCAGTGCAGCGAGGTAGGTACAGCAGTGGGCAGAACAGTACTACTATTTGACAGTGCCACTATTTGATACTTTGTTTTGTTCTTGTATAATAACAATTGTTCTGCTCATTACTCTACCTCGTTCACCTGCGCTGCAGCCTTGCCCTCGTCTGATACGACCATAACATAGAACAACGGATCGTAATAATAATCTCATATAGTGTATGGGGATTATTTGACGCTAGTATTTAGGTTAACAAATGGGAAACTAGAGTTACATTAAAAGCTTTACTACGGTTTTGCTTTGGGGTTACTTACCTTTCCAACTTTTTAAGTAAACAGGTAAATAAGTTAAGTGCCTGTTGCGTTTCTAATTCCGATTAAGAACTCATCTAAGTAAAAACTTCTTTAAGAATTAATACTAAATTGACCATAGTAAAACATAATCTAAGTTTCCTAAAGTAGACTATTAACATAAGTTAAACCTTGAACCGGCGATGAAATAATCGATACTTTTGATTGTATAGTTAGCGCCCGTATGGAACATGTTGCGAATGGTGCTTTGCTTACAAGTACGAGTTTCCAACACTACAATTACAAAGCTATAGTACTTATTGTTGCCTTAATATTATAAATAGAAGCAAACGAGTATTTCAATTGAAGTTAAGTAGGTATTTTATCGCCGCACCTGAACATTTTCTTACCTTCTTACTTCATAATTTCTTACAGTTGGAAGCTAGTGATATTTAATTTATTTTAAGAAATTAGTAAATTTATATCACTTACGTCAGTGAACGGTGAAGGAAAACATCGCGATCTTCATAATGTACTTGAAAGGTATGTGAATTCTGCCAATCCGCACTTGACCAGCGTGGTGGACTATGGTATAACTCTTCTCATTCCGAGAGGAGACTCGTGTTCAGTAGTGAGCCGGAAATGGGTTTGATGTGATGGACACCATCAGCATCAAAGGAACTGACATTGTATTGCCGGATTTTAAGATATTTTTATTCCATAATAATTTAGTTTCGAGGAAAGGTCACGATTTGCGGCGAAATTTGAGGAAATGTTTGATTGGCGCGATGGAAATGCTGTTTATTTTTTTATTCAAATAAACTTATTATTAAAAGTGCTTTTGAATCGTCGAGTGAATCTACCGTCGAGTGGATGTTCTTATAATCAAGACCATGGTGGTTTCTAAATCCAACCTTTTCGTTTATCAATTGCAGAGATCAAACAGATTTTCAACAAACAGAGAATAATAGGTAAATGATGAAGAACATTAAAGTGATGGGGAGTCTAAGATAGGATTTGACTTTCCATACCAGATCTTATCTCATACAATAGTATATTGATAACGTACAGGGTTAATTTAAAAATACTAATTACCTTTCACGGGTAGCTTCTGTATGTAATACTGAACAAATTTTGTTCTACGACTTTTAAAATTGTGAATAATAACAAAAAAGAGTCATACAAAAATAGTCATAATGTAAAATGGGCAGCTCTATAAGACAACACTACTCCAAGGCCCTCGCGGCGATCGTTATCGCTTGTCTAGTAGACTATAGATGCCTACAATAAAGTCTTCTGTGAAAGTCTAATTTTTTTTGTGAATATTTAAAGTTTTAAAAAAAGTTAAAGAACAAAAGATTTCAATAGAGAAGTTGCCCATAAGAGGTTATTATTATTTCTAAATTAACCCTAAGTATACAGCTTTTGCATTTGCAAATATGCTATTGCGTAACTTTTGCGATTAATAAATAAATTTATTTATATTTTATATTTTATACACTCATTTTCACTTCATTTATACTTGTAGTTTGCGCTCCATCCTGTTTGTATTCTCTTCTCCTGTCTCCAAAGGTTGTCTGGAAGAGATCGCCTGAGGCGATTTGACCGCCTTTGCTTGTTTATTTCCGTGTTCTTGTTATTATTACGAGTATTAATAATTTCTAGTATTAATAATACACTCAAATTTCATAAAGTTACAATTATTAAAATAATCTGCAGATATCATCATCATAAATCACAAAACGTTTATGGAAATATTAAAAAAAAACTGACTTCGCATTCTTAAACTTTAATGACTCAAGATATTTTTAAGGGCGTGACCTTTTGGAGAGAGGTTGAAATTTTCAAGATATCGCTTACCGAGGCCCTCAGTCACGACAGAGCACTCGACTATACTCTGGATACTCTGAATTGAGCATTGGACGACACTCAGAGCTTCAAATTATTCTTCTTTGTAGGTGAAAATTTATACTTCATTGCGTATTTTCTCATTAGGTATATCTACCAAAAAGTTGCCAAAGACGAAACACCATCATAATAATTATTGTGTTGTATAGTATTTTGTATTGTGGTAGGAGGCGTCCTGCCTTGTGTTTAAATAACGCAATATTTTTGCAATATTCATTCCCATAATTTGTTTCAAATATTTGTTTGAAAATAGCAGAGATAATTTATATTGAAAACAGATAGTAAAAACTAAAGGCTTAATGTGCTGCTATGTAGGTAGGTGTTAACTTGTAACGCCTGCTTCTAGGCTTAGTAAAACTAGCAATTCATTTGTTGGAATAGTGTCCGCTTCTACATTAAGCTGCCAGGAGACATGTCTCTGAATAAGTTCAAAGTTAATGTAAAACGTAAACTCATTGAAAAATCTTATTACCATGTAAAGGATTATTTTTTAAATGACAAGGAAGCTTGGCAATAATAAAATATGCTCTAATGGCTCTTATAGTGATGGTTTGTGAGAAGGCGATGATAAGAAAAAACCCGGCTGTGTTTGTTGTGGGCTCTTCTTAGACCAGGGCGCGTTTGGAACCCTCGTTGCTTCAGTTTTAAGATACCGTAACTGATTATCACCATCATGTTTTATAAGTAAGTAATTGACGTCTATAAATGTACATACAGTAGACCTAAATTGAATAAATTAATATTTGATTTTTGATTTTATTTGTACTGTTAGGCTCAATTATTAGTCTGACAGAGGCGTTAAGTTTGTACTCTGCGGCTCTGCGTAGTACTAGGTAATGGAGTGCGGCTGTGTTTGTATGAATTGCTAAATTAAAGTTTATTCATGTAGATAACCGAGTTTCCCTCTAATAGTACCTACTACAAGTAGATATATATCTACTAGGTATAAAAGTCTTTTGTTAAAATTACTTGTGGCATATTGCCTAGTGGCAATAATAATATCTTAAGCATGTCGGATATTACACGCTCTTTAATTATTCAACGAAATTTTGCATTTTCCAATAATGAAGTCACTTTTAATAAGAATAAATTATAAAACCTTTTCAAATAGTTCAATTTAAGTAATTTGTCACATAATCAAATCCTGAATATGGTTTATTTCAACGAAGTTTAATTTGCATACATTCATTACCCTTTGAATTTTGAATGATAGGAGTATGATATATTATTTCTGGTTCTGTAGTCCGAAATGGAAACCTTATGATAACAACATAGCGGCATAACGGGCTTGATATTCAATGAATTGAATCTGTATCTGTTGAAAATTCGTGAACCTTGAGCTTTGTACCGAATTGTGTTGGGACTTGGGACAAATACATGGAGCGTAATATTCCACACAGAGTTAAGCACAAATGGCTTTGGGGCGGTGCATATTTGAGAAAAGGTGTATATTTGAACGTAATATTTACTGCCAAAATACCACAGAAAAAAAATCATTTTTCCTATATTATTTAAAACTTTAAAGGTCAACAAGAAGTGGATTTATTACTTTTTATCACCCGTCTTTTCTTCAAAAAGAGCTCAGAAATTTCATGACTAATGATGTTGATTTAAACGAAAAAGTTCGATTTCAAAAATATGTCTGTCTGACTCCTTAACTCTAACTCTCCTAACCCCCCCCCCCCCCCCCCCCCTCCCTCTCCCCCTAATCCCCCTCTAATCTCTTGTTCTAACTTCTCCTAATCCTAAGGTTGCTTGGCAGAGATTGCTATTAGACGATAATACCGCCTTTTGTATTCAAATTCCTTTATCTTTTCTGTCATCTGCACTATGAGGCGGATTTTACAAATAAAATTACATATTACTTAAAATGATTATTTTCGATGATTCTACATCTAGCTGCTGATGATATCAATATATTGAATAATTCACTGTGTATTTGTTTTCAGAACCAATTCAAAATGCTGCGTAGTGTAAACAGAGAACAGGTACCAAAGTGTAACATGGGATCTGTTTGTGACTGAATGTTTTCAAGGCTAGTTCGACCTACACGGGGTTAACGAGGTTCTTGTCCAATGAGTGGAAACTGTTCGAGTACGTTTATGTTAGGAGGAAATTTTACGGAGCGTTTTATTAGGTACTCGTATTATGTAAAGAGTTCGGTAAAAATGTAGTCTTTTCGGTAAAATGATTCTTGATTGCATAATATTATCAATTTTTTAATGCCAAGTTTTCTGTTTTTTATTGTTGTTGTTGTTTGGTGTGTGGCTTTTGTTTTTTATTGTTATTAAAGAGCAAAAGCAGTATCAAGCTGAGGTATCAAGTGATTGCAGCTTATTTATGCAGTGGGGGTTACTTATCGTTAAATATCTTACTTGCGTACTTATAGGTATAAGTGTTTAAACGTCATGCTAAACCTGATAATCTTAGATAAGTAAGTCAATTTAAAGCTAGTTAACTTTTTGAGTATAATCATGACTTGGATTTAAAAACACTACAGAAGCTAAGTTGTTTTTGAAATAGAGGGATTTTCTAAAGCTAAGTAAGTACCTACGTGCTTATCACGACTGGAAATGCCGCAATGCATCGTATAACCACAGAATAGGTAATAGTAGGTATAACGTGGCTTTACGAAAACTGCTTGTCATCGCTATCATCCCTACGTAGGCTTTATTCTATGTGTAGGATATAAATGGAATCGCAAGTTAGCGTGCAACCCGATGCATCTTGTCGGTAATAATGCATTCGAACTAATATAATTATATAAAGTAACTAATATTATAAAGAGGTAAAGTTTGTGAGTTTGTGACGTAGTAGGGGGTAATCTCTGGATCTACTGAACTGATTTTGAAAATTCTGTTACCATTAGAAAGCCACATTATTTGTGAGAGTTATAGGCTATATATTAACCCGAAAAAATAGTGAGTTGCGGTGGGAATTTAAAAATCATATTTCACGCGGACGAAGTCGCGGGCATATGCTAGTAGGTAGATATACGATACATGTGTGAAAAACGAATCTCAATATGAAACATATTTATAGTCAGGCTTTCAAAACGTACATAAAAGCTGTGAAATAGGTATGAACGATATTCGATTTACAACGACACAACAATAAGACGGTCACAAACAAAATATTTATGTAGTAGGTAAATAAATCCTTTTCAGACAGCTCTAGGTACATAAGAAATATTTTACCCAACGGGAATTTATCTATATGAAGTACTTTTATTAAAGGTTGCTGATACAGTTAATGTCTTTTATGTGCGTAGGGACGAAGTGTTAGTACCACAAATAGAGGTCACGACATAATACAACAATTTGTATGTCAATACAGAGTTTGTATGCAAATTTCTTGTGTTGTTTACATTTATTTACGTAGAATACTGAAATGGATCAACTGAATGGCGCCATTTACTGCCTCATAAGCCAGCTCTAATCCATAAGCAGTGATTTTATTTATTTAAACGTATGGCCAGTATGGCGTTTAATACAAAAGCGTTTTTTATATTATTAAATTTATCATGTAAATTAAATTAGAATCATTTTCAATATTATCATGTAAGTAAATTAAATTTTGTACCTAAAATGTTATATAAGCAGATAGTCTACTGTGACGCCCCGATGCATATTTCGGGTAGTCGGAATTTTTCAAAAACCGAAATCCACTCGAACGTAATCGCGCGCATTCCTATTATCTAGTTAAATTAAAAGTGACTGAATTTTCTATGACTCCTCGATAGTGAAACAAAGGAAACCTTTGCCATAGATGAAATAATAGTTTGCCTATGTTTTGAAACGCAGTCCGTCTTTCGTAGCACACCTACGAAAAAAAGTAATTTAAAAAAAACAAAAAACCCGACTGCTTGGTACCAAAAAGTATAAAACAAGATGTAAATTTCATTATTATCAATTTACATAGTATAATACTATTGATGAAATAATGAACAAAATAATATAGTAATTCAGTACCTATTCTCACAGCTCACGTTTTATAATAATATTTTTCCCTCATAAATAATTTTGTTATTATTACAAGTTATCAAGGCGCAGTCGCACGTCCAATAGCTAACATTAACGTGCGACTGCGCCTTGATAACTTGTAACAATAACAAAATTATTTATGAGGGAAAAATATTATTATAAAACTAGCTGATGCCCGCGACTTCGTCCGCGTGGTTTGAGATTTTTCGGTTCCCGCGGGAACTCTATAATTTTCCGGGATAAAAAGTAGCCTATGTGTTATTCCAGACTATAATCTACGTCTGTGCCAAATTTCATCCAGATCCATTCGGCCGTTGGGGCGTGATTGAGTAACAAACATCCATCCATACATCCATCCAAACTTTCGCATTTATAATATTTATTTGATAATGTAGTGAAAGTGTTTTATTCCATTTCTCTAGACCGTCTATGAGCGTCCGATCATTGAGCTGATCAATTTACTGCTCACTATACTCTTGAGAAATAATATATCGAAACTCACTGCTAGATAAAACCTCCAATAGGTTATGTGTCCCACCATATCAAGAAGCCATATTGAGCGTATTAAATTAAAAATATCTGAGCTTTAAAATAAGGAACGGAATTATAAAATACATCCAAGAAAATCAAGATCACATCACTACAAAACGTTTTTTCTCCGGAGGGGTTAATAACCTAAGTGCATCACTCTTAATAAAATGGATTCATCGCCATCGATTGCGAGTCACGCGACTTCGTACGCGGCGAACTTTGAAAAGCTGGAAGGATCATCCAACTTTCACACTTGGAAATTCTCCATCAAGAATATTTTAATATTTGAAGGATTGTGGGATGTTATCGAAGGGCCGGGGCGCGACAACGACGTTGGACGCCAACAGCGCGCGCTTGCGCGTATATGTTTGTCTGTGAAAAAGGAATTATATCAATATGTACGAGACGCAACATCGGCGGCTGCAGCTTGGAACAATCTAATCGAGATATTTGAAGACAGGAGCTTATATAGACGTGTTTTGCTATTGAGGAAGTTGCATCGTGTTGAGTTTACTGCTTAAAGTTCAATGAATGCATATATTCAAGATGTCACCACATTGGTTCAGCAACTTCATGACATCGGGAGAACAATAGATGATGCAGAGATTGCTGAAATTCTTCTTAGTGGATTACCATCACAATATGACACTCTTGTATCAGGACTATCAACGGCAACAGTGACAAATCAAATAACAAGTGAACTTGTCAAGGCTCGACTGCTTCAGGAATACTCAAGAAAGACTTCATTGGAAGACACAACTGCTTATGTAACGAAGAAAGCAGCTTCTTTATTTTGTGATTTTTGGAAGAAGAGAAGTTGAAACCCTTCATTTTTGACCGGTAGCTTGTATACCAAGTTTCATCAATATAACTTGAGAAATGACCGACTTTGATACAACTTTTCGCCCCCTATTTCACCCCTTTGGGGGTGGAATTTTGAAAAACTGTGAAACATGTATGTCTGCATTTTTAACCCGCAGCTCACATACCAAGTTTCATGGCTATAACTTGAGAAATGAAGTACTTTCATACCAACTTTCATCCCCTATTTCACCCCTTTGGGGGTCGAATTTTCAAAAATGGTGAAATATGTACTTCGTCATATTTAACTGAAAGCCCAAATGCTAAGTTTCAAATTAAGAATTATCATACAAACTTTTAACCCCTATTTTACCCCTTTGGGGGTAGAATTTTGAAAAACTGTGAAACACGTATTTCTTCATTTTCAACAGATAGCTTGTATACCAAGTTTCATCGATATAACTTGAGTAATGACGGACTTTCATACAAACTTTCAACCCCTATTTCTTCACCCCTTTGAGGGTACAATTTTGACAAACTGTGAAATACGTATGTTTTCATTTTTAACCCGCAACTCATATACCAAGTTTCATGGCTATAATTTGAGAAATGAAGGACTTTTTATACAAACTTTCAACTCCTATTTTACCCCTTTGGGGGTAGAATTTTGAAAAACTGTGAAACACGTATTTCTTCATTTTCAACAGATAGCTTGTATACCAAGTTTCATCGATATAACTTGAGAAATGACGGACTTTCATACTAACTTTCAACCCCCATTTAACCCCTTTGGGGGTAGAAATTTGAAAAACTGTAAAACGCGTATTTCTTAATTTTTAACCGGTAGCTTGTGTACTAAGTTTCATCGATATAACTTGAGAAATGACGGACTTTCATACAAACTTTCACCCCCTATTTCACCCCCTTAGGGGTGGAATTTTGAAAAATTGTGACACACGTACTTCTTTATTTTTTACCTTAAGCCAAAATATCAAGTTTCGTTGATATAACTTGTAAAACATCTTGAGAAATGAAGGACTTTCATACCAACTTTCATCCCCTATTTCAACCCTTTGGGGGTCGAATTTTCAAAAATGGTGAAATATATACTCCTTCATATTTAACAGAAAGCCCAAATGCTAAGTTTCAAATTAAGGACTGTCATACAAATTTTCAACCCCTATTTTACCCCTTTGGGGGTGGAATTTTGAAAAACTGTGAAACACGTACTTCTTTATTTCTTACCGAAAGCCAAAATACCAAGTTTCGTTGATATTACTTGAGAATATCTTGAGCAATGAAGGACTTTCATAAAAATTTTCATCCCCTAATTCACCCCTTCGGGGGGAAAATTACAAAAACTGTGAAACACGTATTTCTTCATTTTTAACCGGTAGCTTGTATACCAAGTTTCATGGATATAACTTGGGAAATGACGGACTTTCATACAAACTTTCACCCCCTATCTCACCCCCTTAGGGGTAGAATTTTGAAAAACCGTGACACACATACTTCTTTATTTTTTACCGTAAGCCAAAATACCAAGTTTCGTTGATATGACTTGTAAAACATCTTGAGAAATGAAAGACTTTCATACCAACTTTCGTCCCCTATTTCACCCCTTTGGGGGTCGAATTTTCAAAAATGGTGAAATACGTACTTCTTCATATTTAACTGAAAGCCCAAATGCTAAGTTTCAAATTAAGGACTGTCATACAAATTTTCAACCCCTATTTTATTCCTTTGGGGGTGGAATTTTGAAAAACTGTGAAACACGTACTTCTTAATTTCTTACCAAAAGCCAAAATACCAAGTTTCGTTGATATTACTTGAGAATATCTTGAGCAATGAAGGACTTTCATAAAATCTTTCATCCCCTATTTCACTCCTTCGGGGGTAGAATTTTCAAAAACTGTGAAACACGTATTCCTTCATTTTCAATTTGTAGCTCGTATACCAAGTTTCATGGATATACCTTGAGAAATGACAGACTTTCATACAAACTTTCACCCCCTATTTCACCCCCTTAGGGGTGGAATTTTGAAAAATCCTTCCTTAGTGTGCGCCTACGTCACAAAAGGAACCTACTGTCAAAATTTCAAGTTTCTAACCCTCGCGGTTTAGGCTGTGCGTTGATCCCGTAACGATTTTATATATATATAGATAGATAGCTATAGCTATTACCCGCGGCTTCGCTCGCGTGGCTCAAGGGAACAATAACTGAGTTTTATGTGAAAGATTGTCAATTGTCAACTTAACTGTGACTGCCTGTTTGAGACATTTCACTCAGCGCTCTGAACTCTGAACACTGCACTCTGAACTCTGAACCCTGCACTCCGAACTCTGAACTCTGAACTCTATACTCTGAACTCTGAACTCTAAACTCTGCACTCTGAACTCTGCACTCTGAACTCTGCACTCTGAACTCTGCACTCTGAACTATGCACTCTGAACTCTGCACTCTGAACTCTAAACTCTGCACTCTGAACTCTGACCTCTGCACTCTGAACTCTGCACTCTGAAGTCTGAACTCTCCATTCTGAACTCTGAACTCTGCACTCTGAACTCTGCACTCTGAACTCTGAACTCTGCACTCTGAATTCTTAATTCTGCACTTTGAACTCTGAACTCTGCACTCTGAACTCTGAACTTTGAACTCTGAACTCTATACTCTGAACTCTGAACTCTGCACTCCGAACTCTTAACTCTGCACTCTGAACTCTTCACTCTGAACTCTGCACTCTGTACTCTGAACTCTGAACTATGCACTCTGAACTCTGACCTCTGCACTCTGAACTCTGCAATCTGAAGTCTGAACTCTGCACTCTTAACTATGGACTCTGAACTCTGCACTCTGAACCCTGAACTCTGCACTCTGAACTATGACCTCTGCACTCTGAACTCTGCACTCTGCACTCTGAACTCTGCACTCTGAATTCTGCACTCTGAACTCTGCACTCTGAACTTTGCACTCTGAAGTCTGAACTCTGCACTCTGAACTCTGAACTCTGCACTCTGAATTCTGAACCCGAATATCTCTTCTATTCTATTTCTATTTTTTAGTCATTCTTATACTTACTATTTAACCCCCAAAAAGAAAATTTTTGTTTTTTTTCGTCTGCAAACTAAAGGGTTAATGCCTTTGTTTTAAGGTTTATATTTAAAAGTGATGTGTAATCGTGACTGACACCACGTGTTGTTACGAAGACAAAAGGTCTTAAATATAAATATAGTACATTCGTAATTAAACTATAATGCCTTAGTTTTACGGTTTATATTTTAATATTAGTTTTCACTTCTATCGGCAGTCCTGACTGCCAATTTTTTTACTTACTGAAAGCGTAGCAGACAGACAGACAGACAGACAGACAGACAGACAGACAGACAGACAGACAGACAGACAGACAGACACACTTTCGCATTTATAATATTAGTATGGATATGGATTAGTATGATACGATGTTACTAACACACAGACACTTACAGACAGATGTTACTGACAGACAGACAGACAGACAGACAGACAAACAGACACACTTTCGCATTTATAATATTAGTATGGATTAGTATGGATAAGTATGGATTAGTATTTAGTATGATACGATGTTACTAAGGTAGCACATGTTACTTTCCTTGTCCTAAAATAAATCTTAACGTCGGCTAACCTGAATGTGGGCTAACCTGAAGGTGGGCTAACTTGAATATCAGGTAACCTGGACGTCGGCTAACTTGAACGTCGGCTAAATTGAACGACAGCTAACCTGACCGACAACTAACCTGAACTTCTGCTAACCTGAACGTCGGCTAACATGAACGTGGGCTAACCGGACGGGTATGATAACCTGAACGTGGGCTAACCTAAACGTCGGCTGACCTGAACGTGGGCTAACCGGAAGGTTATGATAACCTGAACGTGGGCTAATCTGAACGTGTGAACGTGGTAACGGTGAAAAAAATGCGAAAAAAGAGCATACTATCCCAAAGGATCTGTTAGTCTTTCCAGGATGAAAAGTGGCCTGTGTCACTCTCCAGGTTCTCAAATATACCCATGCTAAAAATCACGTCGATCCGTTGCGCCGTTGCCACCTAATTGAAGAAAAATGCGAGAAAAAGAGTATGTCATCCCACAGGAACTGTTTCTTTTTCCGGGATAAAAAGTGGCCTATGTCACTCTCCAGGTTCTCAAATATACCCATGCAAAAAATCACGTCGATCCGTTGCGCCGTTGCCACCTAATTGAAGAAAAATGCGAGAAAAAGAGCCTGTTATCCCACAGGAACTGTTTGTTTTTCCGGGATAAAAAGTGGCCTATGTCACTCTCCAGGTCCTCAAATATACCCATGCAAAAAATCACGTCGATCCGTTGCGCCGTTGAAGCGTGATTGAAGAAAAATGCGAGAAAAAGAGCCTGTTATCCCACAGGAACTGTTTGTTTTTCCGGGATAAAAAGTAGCCTATGTCCTTCCCCGGGATGCAACCTATCCCTGTACCAAATTTCATCAAAATCGGTTAAACGGTTGGGCCGTGAAAGCGTAGCAGACAGACAGACAGACAGACAGACAGACAGACAGACACACTTTCGCATTTATAATATTAGTATGGAAGTATGGATATGGATATGGAAGTATGGATATGGATGATACGATGTTACTAAGGTAGCACATGTTACTTTCCTTGTCCTAAAATAAATCTTAACGTCGGCTAACCTGAATGTGGGCTAACCTGAACGTGGGCTAACTTGAATATCAGGTAACGTGGACGTCGGCTAACTTGAACGTCGGCTAAATTGAACGACAGCTAACCTGACCGACAACTAACCTGAACTTCTGCTAACCTGAACGTCGGCTAACATGAACGTGGGCTAACCGGACGGGTATGATAACCTGAACGTGGGCTAACCTAAACGTCGGCTGACCTGAACGTGGGCTAACCGGAAGGTTATGATAACCTGAACGTGGGCTAATCTGAACGTGTGAACGTGGTAACGGTGAAAAAAATGCGAGAAAAAGAGCATACTATCCCACAGGATCTGTTAGTCTTTCCAGGATGAAAAGTGGCCTGTGTCACTCTCCAGGTTCTCAAATATACCCATGCAAAAAATCACGTCGATCCGTTGCGCCGTTGCCACCTAATTGAAGAAAAATGCGAGAAAAAGAGTATGTTATCCCACAGGAACTGTTTGTATTTCCGGGATAAAAAGTGGCCTATGTCACTCTCCAGGTCCTCAAATATACCCATGCAAAAAATCACGTCGATCCGTTGCGCCGTTGAAGCGTGATTGAAGAAAAATGCGAGAAAAAGAGCCTGTTATCCCACAGGAACTGTTTGTTTTTCCGGGATAAAAAGTAGCCTATGTCCTTCCCCGGGATGCAACCTATCCCTGTACCAAATTTCATCAAAATCGGTTAAACGGTTGGGCCGTGAAAGCGTAGCAGACAGACAGACAGACAGACAGACAGACAGACACACTTTCGCATTTATAATATTAGTATGGAAGTATGGAAGTATGGATATGGATGATACGATGTTACTAAGGTAGCACATGTTACTTTCCTTGTCCTAAAATAAATCTTAACGTCGGCTAACCTGAATGTGGGCTAACCTGAACGTGGGCTAACTTGAATATCAGGTAACGTGGACGTCGGCTAACTTGAACGTCGGCTAAATTGAACGACAGCTAACCTGACCGACAACTAACCTGAACTTCTGCTAACCTGAACGTCGGCTAACATGAACGTGGGCTAACCGGACGGGTATGATAACCTGAACGTGGGCTAACCTAAACGTCGGCTGACCTGAACGTGGGCTAACCGGAAGGTTATGATAACCTGAACGTGGGCTAATCTGAACGTGTGAACGTGGTAACGGTGAAAAAAATGCGAGAAAAAGAGCATACTATCCCACAGGATCTGTTAGTCTTTCCAGGATGAAAAGTAGCCTGTGTCACTCTCCAGGTTCTCTAATATACCCATGCAAAAAATCACGTCGATCCGTTGCGCCGTTGCCACCTAATTGAAGAAAAATGCGAGAAAAAGAGCCTGTTATCCCACAGGAACTGTTTGTTTTTCCGGGATAAAAAGTAGCCTTTGTCCTTCTTCGGGATGCAACCTATCCCTGTACCAAATTTCATCAAAATCGGTTAAACGGTTGGGCCGTGAAAGCGTAGCAGACAGACAGACAGACAGACAGACAGACAGACAGACAGACAGACACACTTTCGCATTTATAATATTAGTATGGATATGGATTAGTATGATACGATGTTACTAACACACAGACACTTACAGACAGATGTTACTGACAGACAGACAGACAGACAGACAGACAGACAGACAGACAAACAGACACACTTTCGCATTTATAATATTAGTATGGATTAGTATGGATTAGTATGGATAAGTATGGATTAGTATTTAGTATGATACGATGTTACTAAGGTAGCACATGTTACTTTCCTTGTCCTAAAATAAATCTTAACGTCGGCTAACCTGAATGTGGGCTAACCTGAACGTGGGCTAACTTGAATATCAGGTAACGTGGACGTCGGCTAACTTGAACGTCGGCTTAATTGAACGACAGCTAACCTGACCGACAACTAACCTGAACTTCTGCTAACCTGAACGTCGGCTAACATGAACGTGGGCTAACCGGACGGGTATGATAACCTGAACGTGGGCTAACCTAAACGTCGGCTGATCTGAACGTGGGCTAACCGGAAGGTTATGTTAACCTGAACGTGGGCTAATCTGAACGTGTGAACGTGGTAACGGTGAAAAAAATGCGAGAAAAAGAGCATACTATCCCACAGGATCTGTTAGTCTTTCCAGGATGAAAAGTAGCCTGTGTCACTCTCCAGGTTCTCAAATATACCCATGCAAAAAATCACGTCGATCCGTTGCGCCGTTGCCACCTAATTGAAGAAAAATGCGAGAAAAAGAGTATGTTATCCCACAGGAACTGTTTGTTTTTCCGGGATAAAAAGTGGCCTATGTCACTCTCCAGGTCCTCAAATATACCCATGCAAAAAATCACGTCGATCCGTTGCGCCGTTGAAGCGTGATTGAAGAAAAATGCGAGAAAAAGAGCCTGTTATCCCACAGGAACTGTTTGTTTTTCCGGGATAAAAAGTAGCCTATGTCCTTCCCCGGGATGCAACCTATCCCTGTACCAAATTTCATCAAAATCGGTTAAACGGTTGGGCCGTGAAAGCGTAGCAGACAGACAGACAGACAGACAGACAGACAGACAGACAGACAGACAGACAGACACACTTTCGCATTTATAATATTAGTATGGACGTGAGCTGTGAGAATAGGTACTGAATTACTATATTATTTTGTTCATTATTTCATCAATAGTATTATACTATGTAAATTGATAATAATGAAATTTACATCTTGTTTTATACTTTTTGGTACCAAGCAGTCGGGTTTTTTGTTTTTTTTAAATTACTTTTTTATTTTAAACTTTTTGGTTATTGTAAGACTGCTTACGAATGAATACATAGAACTGGCCCATCTTCTTATTCTTCTATACCTACATAGTAATAAAAATAAAAATGCGCATCGGTCCTTCAGGGTTTTGTTACACATGCGTTCACACATCGTTCGTCTAATTGAGTGAAAACTTTGTACATTTGATGTCGGCACTTCCGTGAAGGTATTAATGAGAAGAAAACAATTACATATTCGCATTTTAACGGGTTTAGTACGCTAGAGTTCAGATTGGTGCGATAACGGCTTACGAATTTTTATACACGTTGTACGGTTATTTTAAAAGATAGTTACCTATATGCTGTCGCGGACTTTTTTTAGAACTTTTTGAGAGGAACGTTTCCACCATACATTATTGTCGTCTAACTGGAACGATTTATGCAGCGCATGCCAAACAATCAAATATTTTCTCTTTATAATAGGTATCATACTCGTAGGTACGAGTACCTACATAGTTTGATAGATAGATGATTTATATAGGAGCTTTAAACATTTACTTTGAAACCTCGTAAATTCTAAATTATCATTTAAACGGAAAAATGGTTTAAGGAACCTAGGTGTGATTTTAAAAGACCTATCTAAGGATACCCCACTTGCCTATAGCCTATCGACTTTCGTTTATTAATTGGCTTCTAGTGGACGCCATTTTGTTTTTCTCAAATTCGACCTCCATAGTGACACTCGGAAGATTAAAACAAATCTAGTAGTGCAAGTATCATCAAAATCGGTTCAGCCGTTTTGTCTGTAGAGCGACACAAAGGAATACACTAAAAATGAACCTTTGAAACCTCGTAAATCCTAAATGATCGTTAAAATGAGAAAATGATCAAGGGAACCTAACTATAATTTTGCAAGACCTATTCACCGATACCTCACTTGCCGTAGTTTATCGACTTTCATTTTTAAATTTGTTACAATATGGCTTCAAGTGGGCGCCATTTTGTTTTTTCTCAAATTCGGCTTCCGTTATGACACTCGGAAGATTAAGCCAAATCTACCTGTGCCAGTATCATCAAAATCGGTTCAGCCGTTTTGTCTGTAATGCGACACAAAGGAATACACTAAAAATGAACCTTTGAAACCTCATAAATCCTAAATGATCGTTAAAATGAGAAAATGATCAAGGAAACCTAACTATGATTTTGCAAGACCTATTCATCGATACCCCACTTGCCATAGTTTATCGACTTTTATTTTTTAATTTGTTACATTATGGCGTCTAGAGGACGCCATTTTGTTTTTTCTCAAATTCGGCTTCCGTTATGACACTCGGAAGATTAAGCCAAATCTTCCTGTGCTAGTATCATCAAAATCGGTTCAGCCGTTTTGTCTGTAGTGCGACACAAAGGAATACACTAAAAATGAAACTTTGAAACCTCGTAAATCCTAAATGATCGTTAAAATGAGAAAATGATCAAGGGAACCTAACTATGATTTTGCAAGACCTATTCATCGATACCCCACTTGCCATAGTTTATCGACTTTTATTTTTTAATTTGTTACATTATGGCGTCTAGAGGACGCCATTTTGTTTTTTCTCAAATTCGGCTTCCGTTATGACACTCGGAAGATTAAGCCAAATCTTCCTGTGCCAGTATCATCAAAATCGGTTCAGCCGTTTTGTCTGTAGTGCGACACAAAGGAATACACTAAAAATGAAACTTTGAAACCTCGTAAATCCTAAATGATCGTTAAAATGAGAAAATGATCAAGGGAACCTAACTATGATTTTGCAAGACCTATTCATCGATACCCCACTTGCCATAGTTTATCGACTTTTATTTTTTAATTTGTTACATTATGGCGTCTAGAGGACGCCATTTTGTTTTTTTTCAAATTCGGCTTCCGTTATGACACTCGGAAGATTAAGCCAAATCTACCGGTGCCAGTATCATCAAAATCGGTTCAGCCGTTTTGTCTGTAGTGCGACACAAAGGAACAAAAATACATATATAGACTGATGAACACATAACCCTGTGCGTTCCGCAGTCGGGTAATAAAAATACTACCTACTTAGGTATTTATTTTTGTAGCTATGAGAAATTAATTATTAGTATATAAATAATTTATAAAAGTTAAATAATAAAACTTACTCTGAAGTTTGTTACATATAAATACACTGAGAAAAAATTCCTTGTTTACCTTCCGATTTTTACCTTCTAAAACCGATTCCTTCCAAAATTGAGTCTTTTCCTTCCACCGATTACCTTCTGAATCGGGGAACTGCCAAATTCCTACCGATATTTAGAAGGTAATGAATTTTATCCGTCTAATACGGAAGAACATAAAGGAAGGAAATTTGTTGGAGGGAATTAACCAAGAAGGAATTTCCTTCCAGCTAAATATTCCTACTAAATAAGGATGCATTATAATAATTCCTGCCAAATTTATCCTTCCAAATTAGATGTTAATATGTCCTTCTAAATTCAAATCCAAAGTTGTCGGAAGGAAAACGCAGCTAACCTTCTGATATTGAAGGATATTTACCCTCTTAACTAGTGGGAAATAAATTGACATTACTATTCCATCAAAAAAGAAAGGATTAGAAAGGCTCGCTGGAAGGAACTACCATCCAAATTAGATGGATCAAATTTGGTGGAAATAATACAAGGAACATCCTTCTAAATTAGATGATAATATCCTTCTAAATCAATTATAATTTTTCGGTAGGAACAGTGTCAGAAGGAAAACGCGTATTTACCCTCCGAAATTGAAGGTTATTTACCCTCTTATTTAGTGGGAAATGAAGTGACATTACTATTCTATCAAAAACGAAGGGATTAGAAAGGCTCGCTGAAAGGAATTACCATCCAAATTAGATGGATCACATTTGGAGAAAATAACACAAGGAACATCTTTCTAAATTAGATGATAATATCTCTCCAAACAAATTGAAATATTTCGATATCGGAAGGAAAACGAATATTAATCTTACTAAGTTTTATTAAATAGAAATTGGTACCCGACCCGACCACTAGATGTCGCTACGCGTATATTGGCTCGCGGTATAGGGTGGCGCCGGTCAAACACATATATATCGCCATGTCCGCTTGTATCGGTATTCCATACCTGCATCGTGGCAAATAGTTCCTTAGTTAGTAGCTTCCACCTAGTTGAACTAGGTGGAAGCTACTAACTAAGGAACTATTTGCCACTTTCAATGAATGTCCCAACTAGGCTAGTGGGGACATTCATTGAAAGCACATAGCAGAGCATAAATCATAGGTGGTATACGGACCCCTGCTTCCACCCTTGCTTTTTAAATAATGTACGACAACTTCGCTAAATTAGAAGGAAAATTTTGAAATTACCTTCCTATTTTATCCGATTACGTTCGGTATTTACTTTCTAAATTGGGGGCATAACTGAGATTCGCAGAAGGTAAATACTTCTAAATTGGAAGGATAATGCTAAAATACCCACCGCTTTTTCCTTCGTCGTAGGTAGGTTTTAATATTAACTTCGGTATTTACCTGCTGAAATGGGGGAGAAATGCAAAAGTCCGCTTCGTTTTCCTTCGCCTTAGGTAGGTAATATTATGCCTTTACCTTCTAGATTTGGAAGGTTATTTATATTTACCGACCAAATATGTCGTCTAAATTTAGAAGGAAATTAATTATTTTCCTTCCAAAAATTACCTTCCCTTTTGACTCAGTAGGAATTTCCGACCGAAATTTGGAAGGTACGTATTACCCACCAAAATAGAAGGCAGACATTGTTTGGATGGAAATATTTGGACGGTAATAATATCCTTCCAAGTTGAAAGGTAAATTTCCTACTGAGTCAAGAGGGACGGTAATACCTTCCGTATTTCGGAAGGTCTTTTTTCTCAGTGTATACTTAATCTTTAAATATCTCAACGTTTACTTTCGCAATGCAAATTAGGCCTGAGTGTGAAAGCGTTGTGTTAATGAACCTCGGCCTCTTTCCCGGGGCGGACTGATGGCGTACAATGTAATCAGTGAACAGGGGAGAGAAATAAAAAAAAAAACGTTTAACTTTTTCAGAAACTTGATTAGCTGGACGGGAGGCGGGACGAATCCGCTCGAATATTTTAAGGCTTTTTCAGGATCTGTATTGCCGATGTTCGATTGTGTAAGAAAATCGTGATTGGTAACGATGTCAAACGGATAATTCGAATGTTTTAAAAGGAGTTTAAAGAGACTTGCATATCGAAAAGCATTTATTTATATATTCTGTACCAGTAACTTAAAAATAAAACTTAAACATTGAAAGGACATGCACAAGGACAACTTATCTCTTGAAGAGATTTCTCCCAGTTGCCCCAGAATGTGAGAATAGTGAAATATATGAGTAGGTAGATACTATATCAACAAGAGAAACGAAAACTTTTCCGATTTACATTAAAATCAAGATAAATATAGGATAAAATAATATTTTGACTCCTAGAACAGTTCGAGTTATTCGTTATAAGCCCACGAAAATCGGGCCTCTGCCCCCCGATTACGTAAGAATTGTTCATTAAACGTTAAAGATTTTTGTCAAAGTAAAATAAACCATAATCGCATTGAATTAGAGCTCAATTTCGTCTGCCCATTCTTATACGTTTAGGTATGAACGATACTCGAACGTATAAGAATGGATACACGAAATTGAGCTCTAATTTAATGCTGTTATGGTTTATAAACTTTGACGACGACCTTTAACGTTTTGATCGGACATTCTTACATGATTGGTACCCAGGTATAAAGCTATTCGCTAGACATTTCATTTTAGGTAACTATTACTAAACAGTATTACTATTTCTGGTGGGAGGCTTCGGCCGTGGCTAGTTACCACCCTACCGGTAAAGACGTGCCGCCAAGCGATTTAGCGTTCCGGTACGATGCCGTGTAGTAACCGAATAGGGGTATGGGTTTAAAATAACTGCCATGCCCCTAACAGGTTAGCCCGCTACCATCTTAGACTGCATCATCACTTACCATCAGGTGAGATCGCAGTCAAGGGCTAACTTGTAGTGGATAAAAGAAAAAAGGAAAGAAAAGAGTCTAATACTCGAAGCATAAAAGATGCGATTACAGCATATGTTACGGGATGATATAAACATTGTTAAATTTTAAAACATTACAAATAGCTATACTTAAAGATCAGTTTATAAATAGTTGAGCAAAGCGCTCGGACATGCAAACAAAAGCTTAGGAATCACCATAATTATAGGGTTTAATATAACCGCCACCTATAACAGGTTAGCCCGCTACCATCTTAGACTGCATCATCACTTACCATCAGGTATGATAGCAGTCAAGGGCTAACTTGTAGTTGATGAAAAAAAAACATGGGAAATTATTGGAATCCTTTTTAAAGGTGATGGAAAATCACCTCTAATATAAATGCGACAGTGTGCTGTACCCACAGGTACCCTTACTCTGAGATTGATCGAATTTAAAATACGGTCTCACTAAGTGAGGTGAATTACATTTGCATCAAACTAAAATGAATCTTAATCTTATTAATTTAGAGCTCAATTTCGTGTATGCATTCACAGCTAGCGCTCCAAACTATACGTTTCGAAATTTGAATCGGTTGCACTGAATTTGTGGCTTTAAATCAAGAGGTTTTGGGTCCATTTTAGTTTGACGCAAATGTGATTCACCTCACTTAGTGAGACCGTATTTTAAATTCGATCAATCTCAGAGTAAGGGTTCTGAGAGTAAGGTCTGTCTGTCTACGTGCTACGTTTTCAAGGCCCATCTTTTGAACCGATTTTGCTGAAAGAGCAACGGCGAAATTTTTATTGACCACATTTACTAAATCTTGATTGTACACAAGTAAGGTAAAGACGAAAGTAATTTGCTTATTTTTTTAAATTTTATCAAGTATTCACCTTAATTAATTGAACCTAGGTAAAAAAATAAAATATTTAGGGAATCTTTTTTGATTATTTAGTTCCCGTTTCTCAGTTTAGTGTTACCATTTTATGTATAATCTACCTAGTAGCTAGAATAAATCTAAATTAGTAGATTATTTTGTATCGTTTTAAAAATTGAAATTATTTCATTTAATTAATGTTTGCATAAATAATAGTATTGCTCTTTTTTTTAGTGTATTTAAGTTAATTTTCTTGCATACATTATTTAATAATCTCTAACAGAAAGGTAATAATTGAAAGAATATTATGGCAACACTGATGCTGATTGTCTGTGGCTGTGCCTAATGTTTTATTGGTCTGTGGTCGTCATCTGTCTTTGTTTTTGTGGCTTTCTTCCGGTTGTCATTTTTAGAAGTGACATTACCCATAAAGATATATTACCTCTATGGACATTACCACAGAACCTACAAAACTTTAGAACGAAATATCTTTTTTTTCTAGCCTCATAAAAAAAAATTCTAGCTGCTGTGAGCTTCATATTCGACGCTTAGAAAAATATATTTTTTTCACACGTGTACATAATTATTTTTTCTCAATAATATTGATATATGGAAGTTCGCCGTTGCTCTTTGGTATAGAGGTAGGTTATATCCCGAGGAAGGACATAGGCTACCCGGTTTTTATCCCGGAAAATTGAGGAGTTCCCGCGGGAATCGAAAATCCTTAATCCACGTGGACGAAGTCGCGGGCATCATCTAGTAATAAATAAATGATGCCCGCGACTTCGGCCGTGTGGATTAAGTTTTTTGATTCCCGCGGAAACTCCTTAATTTTCCGGGATAAAATGTAGGTAATCGGTGTGATAAGTTACGTTATTCGATTTTTCTAGTCCAAGCATGTTAGGAGAATGGCTTTGGTTCTTTCAACTGTAGACCGACGCGTAACAGATTTCAGGAATCTATTTTATTTATTTTTAATTTCTTTGTAGAGCTAACTGAAACAACCCTTGACATGTTCAAGCGTCGATCTTACTCATGTGCTACGGCTGAGAATTAACGATTAGAACACAGATAAGAGAATCAATCTCTTATCTGTGGATTAGAAAGAGGTAGACATGCGCTTAATAGATTTCGAATTATTTATATAGGTATAGGAAAAATGAAAAAAAAAAATCAGCTGGTCACACTACACTTTCGTACAAAAACTCTAAAATAGGCAGAGCGTGTAGAACGATGCAAATTGTAGCATAGGTAGGTACCTATTCAAAAAAAGCATAACGCGAAATACAACAACAAAACACAAAACTCAAAGCGAAACTATCGATACCGAAAAAGTATTTTTACTATTCCATCGTACCTAAATTGGATTTTTCGCCAAATATGTAAAGCCCGTTTTTCTACAATATTTTTTAACAAGTTTTCACGTTAAACTTTAAAACATAAAGGTGCATGCTTATAACTCTTAGCCATAGAACGACACGCGACAGACTCAGCAATATCAAATATCATCAAATCAAATAATAAATATTATAAATGTGAAAGTTTGTCGATGCGAAATGATGGATGTTTGTTACTCAATCACGCCCGAACGGCTGAACGGATCTGGGTGAAATTTGGCACAGAGATAGATTATAGTCTAGAATCACACATAGGCTAATAAAAACCGGCCAAGTGCGAGTCGGACTCGCGCACCGAGGGTTCCGTACAAACCTGTAGTAAGTTTTACGATTTATGACGTATTAAAAACAAGACGAAATGAACCGCAAAACTAACTTTGTTTGTATAGGTTTATTGTTAATATCAAAAAATTACGTTTGTTGTATGGGAGCCCCCCTTTAATATTTACTTTATTGATATTTAATTATTTATTTTGAAAGGTAATATACAAGTTAATATTCTGTGAAAATTTGAACCGTCTACCTGTTACCGTTTTTAATATTGAGCAAAAAAATACGAAAAAAACACGTTTATTGTATGGGGACCCCCCTTAATATATATATTTTTTTAATTTTTAGTATTTGTTGTTATAGCGGCAACGGAAATACATCATTTGTGAAAATTTCAGCTTTCTAGCTATCACGGTTTATGAGATACAGCCTGGAGACAGACAGACAGACAGACAGACAGACAGACAGACAGACAGACAGACAGACAGACAGACAGACAGACAGACAGCGGAGTCTTAGTAATAGGGTCCCGTTTTTACCCTTTGGGTACGGAACCCTAAAAATTAAAGAGTTCCGGCGGGAACCAAAAATCCTCAATCCACGCGGACGAAGTCGCGGGCTATTTATTATTATTGAAAATGTTCTAGATACTCATTCGCAGCTTTATGTAGGGATGTAGGGCTACCTCAAAAGTCGCGTAAAACAATAATAAGTATAGGTATATGTCCAAAAATGTCTCTTAGCCTGCCTTTGTGACTCATGTTGGAAAGATATCAAATGAAACTATTTTTATATTAGATCTACGCAACGTACTCCGAATGTTAGAAATCAATAGTGAGCTCTTAGTTTACTCAATTAATTTTATTTATTAGTGTGAAAGTTTGGATGTTAGTCACTCCTACACGGCACAATCAAGGCTATAATGGACCGATTTGACTGATATACGGAATGGGGAAAGCACATAGATACCCCGACTTAACACATAAGCTACATTTTATCCCGGAAAATCAAACAGTGCCCGCGGGAATCAAAAAACCTTAATCGACTCCGACGAAGGGGCGGGCATTATCTAGTCAAGAATAATGCACCTCTTATTCTAAGGAGCTAGACCGTTATGACGTTAGACGTTATTGTCATTATTTATGAAAAGCGCCTGGCGATCGCATCAGTGGCATGTTTGTCACGCAAGCAAGTGATTAGGTGTAGCTGTTAGGTGCAATGCACACCGGCACAGCGGAGAGGAGCTGATACGAAGCGGTCTTTCATGATAGTAACTCAAGGTGTACTGTAGTGTACTTAGACACGAGCTGTGCATCCTCCGTGTATTTCTCTGTAAGTTGTATGGATATAGTTCGCGCGCGAGTTGAAATCAGGGGGTCTACTCTTTTTCTCTCAAACGAAACTTCGCAAACGAACGTAATTAGTCTGTTAATAGACCCGCACAAAATCGTTCAATCCAATCGGTCACGAAAATTTTCTATGGATCCGTACTTCGTCTGCATGTACGAAAACGAAATAGAGAAGAGCATAGAGATAATATTATGTAGGAGAGGAGTTAACGAAATTTCGTTCGTTTGTTTGCGAAGTTTCGTTTTAGAGAAAGAGAGTAGACCGTCAGAGCTTATGTATGTGTCACCATACATAAGCTCTGCATTCAACCCGCGCGCGAACTATAAGTAGGTAAAGGTAAGTTAAATGTGAACTATATAACGATCGTACTCCTGTGAAGTTGCGTACAAATAATTGTGCAGGAAACTATTTACGGTATAAAGCACGTGGCATCCGCTCCACACAGTATTAATACCAGTTGCAGTCAGTAACAAGTAATTTAAAGTTGTCCCTAACTCGATAGAGTAGCACTCATGCGAAATAGGTAGCACTGAGGTGAGTTGGTGATTGAAATTGGATTAAATAGGTACAAGCCTTTGTTTAAAGAGAACCGGTTCACGCCAATTAAACCAAGGTCTATATTTTAGGAGGGTTGTGTCTCTAACGTAGGTTGGTTAATATTTTTTCATTTGCGTTTATGCGATCTAAGTAGGTATTTGAATGTAAAACCACAGAATAGGTAATAGTAAAACGCCGGTGTGTTCAAATATCCTATCAATATAGGTCATATTATATTGGTAGCCCTAATATAAGCTGTAAAAATCATTGTTACAGTCTCAATTATTTTAGTAATTGGCTGAATTTGTGGTATTCTTGATGCGACATTGGATTTTGGACAATAGCGAATCCTTGTTAAGAGGTGATTGTGATTTTTTGATCATTACACTGTAGCAATTATTTTTACGTAGATAATTATAATTGTCTCCAGTTGGCAAATTTTACGTAATAAATGAAGACATAATAATACTAGATTAAATTTTAAAAAGCCGTAAAGTCGAGGCTATTAAACAATTGACGAGTTTGTATGGAAAGTTGTATGGAAGTAATCGACTTTGGGTCCAGCGCCCCACAGTATCTATAGTATAACAACTTGAACTTACACTACTGCGTATTATGTATAAATACTTTGTATTATCATGTTTTTTTAAAAAGAGCAACTGCTGAGTTTCTTGCCGTCTCTTCTCAGCAGAATTTCTTTCCGATCCGGTGGTAGAGTCAAAACATGACGTAACATAAGAGAAACCTGTATGTCCTACATGTTATAAATAAATTGAGTATTGAGTATATATATGATGCCCGCGACTTCGTCCGCGCGTGCATTAAGTTTTTTTGATTCCCGCGTATGTCAGTATGGAAAAATGGATTTCACTTCAATCCGTGCAATTAGTTAATATTAGCATTTGTAACTTTCTAATGATTGATTTAGGTTTTATATCTAGCTGAAATTATTAATGGCTAGATCCATTTAGTACTTAAAGCGATATCTGATAACGTTATGCAATTCGGATATTTACCTATATTCCAACAGTTCGAAAAGCATCTAGAATTGTTTGTAGGTATATTTCTCGGAAACGTGTAAGTAATTACTCTTAGCTCCGGGATTATGATAAACAGAATTCTGGGAGCAATTAAAATCGAGTTTACAGTGAGATTTTCTTTGATGAGATCCAGCATAAATGTGTTTTGTACTCGCATAATATCATGTACTTACTAGCATATTCGTATATTCTGTCCAACCATTTATTTTACTTTTGACATAAGCACGCCTATTAAGTGTCATAATTATTGACAGGCAACCGTCGACAAAAAATGCAATACTCCATGGACGCATATCGTTTTTATTATATTTCGTACCTCGTATACTAATCTAGTTATTACCAATACGACTTTTCTTTTCAAAATAACCACGGAGCTGTAACACTAGGTTTCTTGATAGTCCTTTAAGCACCATAGATACTTGTTTGGCGAGGGATGGTTTCCATGACCTGACGGATTCATGTACATTTACTGTACCTACTGATATAAATGATTTCTTATAATGCATACATTAATATACTTACTTATGTCGTCAAACCATGTTCCTTCTTGACCGACCGCCGAGCTTTAGTTTGAAGATGGCACCACTTGATGATGATGATTAATATACTAGTCATTTAAACGCTTTGGTATGTTACTAAAACAATAAAAAAATGTTGAGCAAAGATATCAGAGTTAAGAGAGCTTGATATCAATGTGTCAAATCGATTAAAACTTCTTCATAAAGAAAGTCGATTGTTGTCAAAAATCGAATGAGTAACGCATTAGAACATCATTTAATCGAGCTTCTAAAAGTAAAACAAATGATTGGACAGAGAAAAGTGATGTGACACATTAAAGAATTGGTCAAATTTCTACGAATACTTACTATGACAATGGAATAGGATAGGAAGGTTAGGATAGCTGTTTAATAGATTAAGTTACTTTATGTTTGTTCCTCTATCATTATTAATCAATTATCCACATTAGTACCTACTACAAACACAAAATATAATAATAGTAAAACACCATAGATCATATTTGATCATCAATAACATCTTATCTATACTAATATTATAAATGCGAAAGTTTGGATGGATGGATGGATATTTGTAACTCAATCACGCCTCAACGGCTGTACGAATCTAAGTGAAATTTGGCACAGAGATAGATTATAGTCTGGAATAACACATAGGCTACTTTTTATTACGGAATATTAAAGAGTACCCGAGGGAACAAAAAAACAACAATCCACGCGGACGAAGTCGCGGGCATCAGCTAGTGTTAAATTTAAGGTTTTTTAGAATCATTTAAAATCTGTCAAAAAGTCCGTACCGGTCAGTTACATTAAGTACTTTATTTATTTCTCAAAGGGAAAAAGTAAATAAGTGGTTTCTAATTGAATAACGCAGCACTCAAGAAATTGGCACTGCGGAATGTCGGTAATTGAAACTGGAGTCGACGGAATACCTTCTTTTACGTAAAGTGGACAAAACAGCCCAAATTAAATTAACTTGTCTCGACAGTAACCTGTAAAATGATAAAAAGAACATATAACCTGACTCGGTATGCGTTTTGGCATTGCTGTAAGCGTACAACATAAATCAAATAAAGCGTGTAAGATAAATCAATAACATTTTAAAGATTACGCCGGCCTCCGATTTTGTTCCGAGGTTCGATTCACACACACACACGACACACACCTCTATCTTTTCCGAGTTTATGGAGCGTTTAAAGCTTTAGCGGTGAAGGAAAACATGGTGAGGAATCCAGCACGGCCAAAGCCTCCCACCAGACCAGACTAACGAAAGTTAACTAAGGAAATTAAAAATTCCCAAATTGACCCTTGCACTTCCCACTTATAAGAAATCATAAAAGGAGGGTCTCATTCTAAAAGGAGACTAATGCTCAGTAATGGACCAGCAGTGGGTTGAGATAATGATAACATTATTTATGTGCTTATTAGTAAGTTTTACTATTGTTATATTTTATCCTACGAGTATTTCATAGTACCTTAACAGTAGGTATAGGGTAGGTACCTACTATAAAATATTTTGAAAAGTTCAATGATATTCAAAATAGGTGCTGTATTAAGCCAATAAAGATAATAATATAAAGAAACACTTTTTAATTTGGCTTCTAATATACAGTACGTAGTAGAAGTGACTTTAGAGCTTTAGTTTTATCAAAATAAAAAATAATTCATTAAATCCATGCAAGTCTGTGAAGTGTGAACACACTGGATTCACACGTGAAGCCCAAATCATTGATCTGTTCTGTTTAATCATTTGGTTTAATCGATGTAGCACCGAGGAAAAATCCTACCTTATAGGCTAAAAATTCGTTCCCCTTTGAAGAAGACCTTGTAAAGTTGTACCTTGTTATTTGGTAAACTGGTTCTAATCGTTTTCCAAAGTCGTCTGAAGAGCAATTACTTACGGTACCTAATTACTTACGCTATACGGAATTACCTACGTTTGTAAATAAACGAAACCTTGCAAAATACATAGCAAATTGGTTACTAATTTCGTTATATATACGTATTGGTAATAGTTACAATTTCAAAATCACAATGGTGCTATTGTTTTTGGGAAATTCAACATATTACTGCCAACAATCTGTGGACCTGATATGCAGGCTCAACATCACTCAGTGAACGAATGAGAGGGCTATGAGAGTATCTCTACGTGATTAAAATTAGAAATAAGGGGATTCCAGAGAACCAGAGTAGGTAAGTAGCTGGAAGAGTTTCTAAGCTGAAGTTTCAATGGGCGGGGCACATAGAAGAACTAGGCGAACTAGGAAGAACTAGATAGGCGTTGCGGCTCCAAGGTACTTGAAGGGCGGCTTTGCACCTGAAAACGCAGTGTTGGAAGACGCCTCACTAGATAGACATACGATCTTAAGCAAGTAGGTAGCTGAGAGTCGTGTCTTGTGGAGATCCAGGATGCAGGAGATCAACTTCCAGCAGTGCATCTCTGTCGGTTAAGACGACAACGGTGACATCATGCTCTAATATCGTGTTGGTAAACACTATGATATCATAACCTCGCCTACTATATCATAAAACATGTTATACGGGAAAAAAAATCAGACCCCATTTTACTACCGAGAATCATATTATCAATTAGGTCGAAAGTATAAACACCCATAAATTTTCTAGACCTAATGAGGACCGGTTTATTAGGTCGACAAAATAGTGGTTTATGTTACATAAGGTAAATGAGTAGGTTATTAATTTAGACCACGCGCTAGCTAAATTATGTATGTGTAATACACACACGATTAGTAGGTAGGTACTTACTTCATATGCTTTCAATTAAGAAGAACAGCAATATTGCGAATTTTTCTGTGTACTCGCATGCTCTCAGTACACTTCTACTCGAATTCTCATTATTCTAAATTAATATAATAATTTTTGTTTGCTTTGAAACAAATTAAATAATTCAGAATAATTATTTATGTTATGTTGGATAAATGAATACCGGACGTACCCAACATGAAACACACCCCGTTGCAGCTGGTACTCTCTGTCTCTGAACTCTTTGATTCTTAAAAAAGTCTCTACCATGCAAACTAACTCTGTATTGAATGCCATCATAAGTATATTTTATACTTATTATTTAAAATAACTAAAATACACAATTTAAAAGTAAATGAAAAATTAGGACCTTCAATTTAGTGACCGTATCCAGTAGATAAGTCGTATATTCCGTACTAAACGTAAATTTATCTCTTCCACTGCTGACTAGGCACATAAAAGCAAATACAAGATAGACACAACTGTATTCTGAGAAGCATCGCATATTTTTTGCTAACACTTTATTTATACGCGGGCCTACTTTATACTTCATCGTCAATCGGTAGACGTCCACAGCTGGACACAGGGCTCTTGCAAGGACATCCACATGCCACGACTTGCGCCGCCTGGATCCAGTTGCTCCCTGCGACTCGTTTGATGTCGTCAACCTATAGTGGGGGGGCCTGCCAACGTTACGTTTTCCAGTGCACCGTTCCAGCACTTTGAGACCCCAACGTCTATCGTTTCTTCGAATTATATGCCCAGCCCATTGCCACTTCAGCTTCGCAACACTTCGCAAGTTATATCAAGCTTCGCAAGTTAGTTCGTCTACGAATCTCCTAAGTACGAATATTTCCCTGAAATTATACACCTTCACCACAATATACCTCGTACAATTAATATTCCAAGAAGAAAGACTTGAAACTGGCTGACCATGCTTTAAGTTTTAAAAAGTTTGAATTAAATCAGGGAATAGTGATGCAATCACAGATCCCCAGCTGTGTTGTTTCAACGAAATGCTAGGTTATATTGAGTTAGGAAATACTTCAAGTGTCTTCAACTTATTACTATGTACCAACATAAGCCAGACGGCGTCAGATTGTCGTAAGTACCTACGTAGTGGAGAACGATGTGGTTTTATGAATGGAAAGTCCTGGGTTCAATTCCAGCAGGTGAAATTTAGTATTTAGGCTTCTGTTTAAAAAAAGTCAGTTGCGTCAGTTTTTGGAAATTTCATCGGATTCATTCGTGGGGTTTCACCAACAGGTATGGTTTAGGTGTATTTTAGGTATCTTGACCGTACGAATGGCAGACCGTACTGCACTACAGCAACCACAGATCACAGAATTCTTTGATATGTGACAGCAACAGTGGAGAGACTTCATCAGAAATATAAATCACAGCAAATAGAATGAGAAAACTCCTGACTCATACCTCCTGACTTCATTCAATGAATGAATGAACTTCTGACTCATCTGCACCCAGCCCCTACCCTTAGAAACCTGAACTTTCGCACAGAAGTTCCCTTTATAATTATAAAGAGGTAAAGTTTGTGAGGTTGTAGGGGGTAATCTCTGGATCTACTAAACCGATTTTGAAATATCTGGTACCAATAGAAAGCTACATTATTTGTGAGTGTCATAACTCATAGGCTTTATACTAACCCGAAAAATTAGGGAGTTCCCGTGGGAATTTAAATAACATATTTCACCATCTGCTAGTGCTTAAATAAACTTAATATGTCTAGAAAAGAACTCAGTAACATTATGTTTTTTTTCTCAACGAAAGAACAGCCAGCTGTAATAACAAACCTGTTTTTATCCTCTGATAAGTGAAGGCGAAAAAAATAGGTCAATTATTGAGGTACGTGTACAAACGGATGTCACAAATTTCTTCAACTCGTGTTATTTTAATCAAATGCATTGATGCTTTGGTCGGCAATAAACCTTACAACTCTCTGTTTTGTGATCATATCAGCGTTTATGATAAATAATGTAAATAAAATATATTATAATGAAAAATTATAGATGGGCAATATACGAGTATCTATAAAGAATAAGACCGTATCTACTAGGTTTACACGGTTAATCTTCCATTGCATAAATTGATTTCGGAAGGTTTGAACTATGATTCGAATTAACAGAATAATAGGTCCGATTGAATATAATTGATTTATGCTTATGCTATCGAATATCGATCGTTCCGATTATTTATTTTTTGAAGGATTCTCCACAACGAATGAGCTTTTCTCACTCGGAGTTTTTCAAAATGTCAATTTGGAAAAATTCCGAACGGCCTCTATGAAAGATTCATTAAGGACGTTAAAATTTAAATTAAATTACGTTCGTTCCAGTTTAATGAAATTACTCAACAGCAAGTTGGAGTCAAGTTTGACATCCTGTTTGTATTACTCACGACTGACCTATTTATTCGACCCTTGCAACGAGGGTCGTGTTTACATATGAAAGCAGAAATAACGAAGCTTTACGATGTTCCGAGTAACATACTACTGTAAGCCTTAGCCTAGGATTGCCCTCCGTCATGCTTTCTTTTATTTAGTAAGCAACGAAACAGGTCCTATTCAATTACGAGTATATGTTCACAAGAGATGATAGGGATTTAGGCAATAGCGGGGTAAGCGACAACGATAACCTATACCTACCCAATTATCACTTAATAGAAAGTAGTAATAGGTAAACTACGAGTATATTGACGTAGCTTGTTTTAGTTTTCGTAACCAGTGATTAATTAATATAACGTTTTGTTTGTTAGCTTATCTAAAAATACCGCAACTTTGATATTTCTCACCATTCACCAATTGCGTTGACCCACCGAAATTTGAACCGAGAAAAGGATAAAATAAAAGGTTTTAATTTAGAGATTTCGCAAAACTTGTCCATTGTTCGTTTCGATAGTTAATTTGAACATTGGTTCTATTCAAAATATACGCAATTCATATTTTCCAGACAAAATATAATATTTTGATCAGTTTCGGTGAAAATATACTAACGAAGGGGGGACGCTTTCATACAATTTTGCCAATTAAAGTTGATATTTGTTTCACTTGTTCATTTTCTCTTAATCGCATTAGTCGCATTAATCGATTCAGTGAATCTGTCAGGTTTTCGGAATAAGTGAATGTTTTCATTATTTAGCAAAAACGTTTAATATTCTCGTTAGCAGTTTCATTAAAATATATTCTGCCTTTTCATTTGCTTATTCTGTCAGATTCAGGGACATCGCCCAGAGCGACTTTATGCATGGCGATGCAGTATCAATACAGACGCGATTCTTTTACCCGATGTCGCCTGAAACATTCGTGTATAAGCAATGCTGAATCGATACTTTGCGATTGTATCGCTATACAGAATCGCTTTTTTCGCGCGTAGCAAATGCGAATAAAGTAGCGATGCAACCGCGCGTTAGAGAATCGCGCTACTGAATCGATGTAAATAGTCGCCATGGGCAACCTCTCTCTATTATTATAGCTATAAATGCACGTTGGCTATTGTTGCCTAAGATATTGCATCCTTTCAACAGCTGAGCGTCTGAGTTTAGCAGTTTAGGCTTCTTGAAGCTTTAATCAGGTCGAATGCGACCTAATGAAATTTCATATTTGCGGTAGAAAATCTCACGCATCGTTGTAGACGCTCTGGCAATACAAGCCAAATTGTGCCCAAAAAAGAATATGAAATATCATTATATTATATATTATATTCGTATACCCGTCTCAATACATAAAATTATAAAATACTGCCGCTTTTTTAATTTGCGCATCAAAGTTACCCTGAACCCTGAAAATATTGGAGTGAGTTTATTAACTTTATCGAACAAAATCTGATATTATGAAAGCTCTCCAAAGTGTTACTCTTACAGTTTACTAAACAGTGAGTACACAAGCTTAATTTCTCCTTAATTCCTCTTGTTAATCTTGTAAAATGAATTTGCTTGAATCTTAAATTAAAGCTTTCGCAGTAGGATTTTACTTTTAAATACACAAGTATTATATTTTAAAATATAAAATATCGCTCTCACACAATCAACCTCAGATAATATTCATACATTTGCCCACTTTGAATATATAAAAACTGTCAAATTAATAAAAAGTGCGATACAGACTATTAGCGAATGCCCGCGGCTTCGGCTAATACGGATAGGATAGAGCTAGAAAAAATAGCGTGGAAAAAATGCTTTCGAGGATATTTTGTATTAGCTTTTGATTTCAATTCGGATGATATTTTGCCGTTATCATAACAATATTATAAATGCGAAAGTGTGTTTGTTTGTTGGCTTGTCCTTCAATCACGCCGCAACAGAGCAACGGATCGACCTGATTTCTTTGGGTACGGAACCTTAAAGGATTAGTCTTTCTAACAAAAAGTTTGCATGGGCTTGTTTAAGCGGTTTTCAATGTTTAAAATGTACCTATTCGAAATGGTGTCATCGAAACCTATCAGCTGTTTGTGGCGGCAATGCGTCGATTTGACACGGACAAACTACACCAACCAATGACAAATACGTCCGACCTAGTTGCCAGATCGGCGCAGCCTTTGCAGGAATATAAATTTATCATGCAGGAGGGACGTCGTTTCAAATTTTTTTAACGAACAGTGGTTTTCGTTAGGCTTCCGTATTGCATTTATATCGACAGAATTGCACTTCGCTTCTCTGCAGTCCCCACTCTTCGTGAACTTAGCATGAAACTTTATTGTGATATCCACTAAGTACCTATGTATATACCTATGTAACTGACCACTTAATCAATTTCTCCCTAGACATAAGGTTGTTCGGTGCTAAAATCGCTGTTTAGCAATAAGACAACCTTATTGTAGGTCTACATTTGAAGTTTTTCTTGTTATTTATGTTTTCTGTTCAATTACATATAATATATTCATACAAAACTCAAAGTCACTGCGACCTTCAGTTTTGCGACTGCGATCTCTCCTGGTTGATGTGATGATGCAGTCTAAGATGATGGCAGCACAGGTAGCGAGCTGATCTGGTAGGAGTATTGCAGTTATATTAAATCCATACTCCTAATTGGTTTCTCTTGCTATCAACATACTTAAATACATTCGTATATAAGTTGTCTTATGAATTTCAGGGGTAATAGTGTAAGCATAATTCCAGAAGTGGGCGAATAATAAAATTTACTTTTAAATATTTTTGTACTCTCTTCAAAACGTACACGAATAAATGGTTAAACGTGTAGCGGTTTCACGAGAGATTTAATGTAAACAGTTAATTATAGAAACTTTAGTTAAAACATTACGACAATAATTAATCATTTGATCAGGCTGTAGTTGTTACTGCTAAGCTCTAAATCAAAGTGCGATCTAAACACAAAGTATTCAATAATCGCTGAGTCTGCCGGTAGGAGACTGATTTTCAAACTTTAAAACACTCGTATTTATGTAAATAAATCCAACATGGCGATCTTGCCAAAGAACGAATTCTATTAGTGAATACGTCGAATGAGTCAAATAATATCTATCTATTTAACTCAATTAAACAGAGAAGTTAATAAACTTATATCATTTCTAAAAATTCAACTTTAATTTTAAACGCAAAGCTGACAATAGGGAAGTAGTTTGGGGAAAGCAACATTCTGACGATGACAAATGAAAATGTAACGATGAAAACTTTGTCGCCATAGAGATCGATAAATCTAGGGCTCACGGATTCGGGCCAAACTGGGAACTTTTATTTTCTGTAACAACAAAAGAACTTAATCGCGAAGGTTTAGTTGATCAATCTAGATGCCCGAAGCCAAAGGCGAACTTCGTTTCAGGTGAACGCTCCGAGATTAGACAGTGACAGATTGGTCAGTGCTTATCTATAATCTACTGTAAAAGATTGTAGTCGTAGCAATCGTATTGCAATTTATAACCATACTAGGTGATGACCGCGACTTCGTCCGTGTGGAATAAGTTTTCTAATTCCCAATGGAACTAATTTTTCGGGATAAAAAGTAGCCTATGTTACTCTCCAGGTCTTCAATTATACCCATGCGAAAAATGACGTCGATCCGTTACTGTTGCAGCGTGATTGAAGGACAAACAAACACTTTCGCATTTATAATAATACTAGCTGATGCCAGCGACTTCGTCCGCGTGGATTGAGGTTTTTCGGTTCCCGCGGGAACTCTTTAATTTTCCGGGATAAAAAGTAGCCTATGTGCTATTCCAGACTATAATCTATTTGTGTGCCAAATTTCATCCAGATCCGTTCATCCGTTGGAGCGTGATTGAGTAACAAACATACATCCATACATCCATCCATCCAAACTTTCGCATTTATAATATTAATTTGATTTGATTAAGTATGATTAAAATGGGGCTGGAGGTGCTACGTTAGCTACGCAGATGTCTACACTGCTACGAACATAAAATTATCAAGAGCTTAGTAGAACAACATCATAATGTTTGGAATTTTGAAGTCACTTAACATCCGTTTACTGCGATTTCCACCATTTTCCATGTCAAATGAGGTGGAGCAATAAACTTCACTTCCAACATAACAAAGACGGCACACAACCACAATCGTACCGAAAATGCGACGCCAAGGCTTTGTTTTTAGATGTCATTAGCCTAGTTTTAGTTTTCAAATTAAGTAGGTATAAGTAAGTAGAAGTTGAAATGGAGTTCGCCACGCCACCGCCAGGACTACAAATTTGCTGGATATTCATAAGCATAGTTATAATTTTTTCAACCGCTTGTTGTTTCATTAGAATTGCAAATGCTCTTGTTCTTTTATTTGTATCAAAATTTTCCTATGACCTAGCACTTTTTCGGTAATGTTAATATTATACATATACTTAACCCAGATTTTACTAAGGACTAACACAGATGCATGCTATAACATGTGTGATCTGCGTCTCGTAGTAGTTTTCTGAAGCTCCAGGCTGGGATTGGACAATTAAACCCCCATATATTTTGATCGTTTGGCACATAAGGTACACAGTAATCGCACGTTTTACTCCGCACACATTTGAATGCTACTTGTGGGAGGAGGATCTTGCGAACTAAGAAGTTACTAAAGTGCGTAACAGCCAGTGCGATTTAAAAGCCGCGATCGATCGTGTTTAGTCGCAAAAACGCGATGGACAAACAAACGTCCAACAACAAACAAACGGATGGTCGTACAAACGTGGAACACAAATGCTAAAAGCAACGTGTATTTGCGTTGGCCCTCCGATAAGAAAATTTTGCCTAGTCGAATAAATATTCTAAACATCCAACATAAACATTAAACGTTTTACTTAGATTTTTTTCGGTAGCATCAAGGCTTTATGAGATAATGCTAAACCCGCGAAATATGACTACGATAAAAGTATTAGAAGAGTTTACAAGAGTCGCTTCCTTGTCTATTTGTATGGATTTAGCTATCCCTGCATTCCATTGCCCATCTCCAATGACCCACTTTATCCTTATAAAAAGTAGGCTACGTTTATGACGCGTCATTACGGAGTTTTGGGATTTCCTTCGTCGAGAACTTATTAGCTTGTTTTTCAACAACTTATATAAATTAATTTATCTTTTTTGAATATTTCGATTTTATTCATTTTAGCGCGTTTTAATTTTCCCAGAAATTCTTTGATAGTATACAAAAATTGTACGCGTAGACTTCAAAATGAAAAAGATTTACTTTTATAGAAATTGATGAGACGGGAAATGATTTGATTAATTTCTGAATAGGTAGATAACGAAGTTTCTTATCATAATCGAAGAAAGAAAAGGATAAGTTGAGAGACGAACGATTGCCTTGCGATTCATTCGAGTCGTCTATCTTTAAAGTTTTATTCCAAAGCGTAATTTCACTTCACAGGAAGACATTTTCCATGCTCGGAATAATTTCTTGAAACGTCAACCGCTAAGTCTGCGGTCTCAATGAACATGCGATGCCTGCAGTATTAAATGGTTCTAATTGCTCCAACTGACTTTATAGAGGCATGCGATAGAATTTATTTTATCAAGAAAGTACTATAACCATCTAGGTAAATTCAACTATTGCTTTATGTACAGAATTTATTCTTAATATTTTATAATGATAGTAGGTATGGGAGTATGTATTGTGCGGTAATATAGAATAGTTGGTAGGTATTCTATGGTAGACTTATTCATAGTAGGCGCTTTCCTATGATACAATTAGTTAGTTGCTAATTTCCTATTTGAATTTGCTGGCCGTTCAACATGAGTTATTATTTTATTTAATGGCAATGTTAGCCCTTGACTGCGATCTCACGAGCTGATGAATGATGATGCAGTCTAAGATAGTATAGGGGCAAAAATGGCAGTTACATTAAACTATACTTCTACGCGGCGTAGTACCAGGAGGACCGGCAGGCTTTTCTGGTAGTGTGGTAACAAATTGTTACGGCCAAATCCTCCCACTAGACTAAACTAGAAATACAACCATGAACCAACCACGGCAAAAGTCTTCGGTATTTAATTAAAATACTGCGCCAGGGTGGTCTGCGAAAAGATAGTAGATAAGTAAGTCCTAAGGTTATTTCGTTACAGCCATTTTTGCTTTGTGCCATGATAACCCAGTTTTAGTTTACGCATTTAATATGGAGGTTCGTAAGGAGGCTTCTGATGCCTGGAATACAAATTTATGGGTCATTTATTATAATTTGTAACACTCGAGACATAATTTATACCTATTTCAAATAACCTGCTAACAATATCGACTGTTAATTACTTACTATTTTAAGAACTCTGTTAATTTACCGTTTAGAGTTTAATCAATTTAAGAAAGTACCTATTTACTAAACTTTTATTATTATTTATTAAACTGTTATTAGGGTAATTCCGGGGGTGATGGCCGTACGGGAGAGATAGCCAATCGAAATATTTCAGTAATTACTCGCTAGATGTCGCCCATCACGGCTCAGTTCGCTTAGCGTCGTGCGTGAGTGCTAGTGGAACACAAAATTATTGAGAAAATAAAACGAAAAGGTAAGTAATATACCTACTACATAATGTTTTCTACTCACAGTAATATTTCTGTAAGGGTGTTGTTTTACTATATTACGATTTTGTTTTGTAAAAATAAGGGCTGTTTTTACATTTTCTAAAAAGTTCATTTGCGCAGCTATATTATAACCTCAAATGTCTTCACGTATTAAATATTATTTCTTTCTTAATAGGTATGGCCATCTCTCCCGTAAAATTAGGAGAGATGGCCATGAGAAGTTGGGGATAGATAGCCATATGGCCGTCATTCCCAAATCGCATTTTTTAAGCAAGTCCATGTTCTTACCTATAAATAAATCATAATTCGGGTTGGAATCAACCGATGAAACATTTGCCCTCCGGATTGTTTTGAAGAACCTGACAGAGTTTCAAATTACAGCCCGGAAATGATACCTTGTAAACGTAGTAAGAACTCGTGCAACACTGCAATTGATGGTCCGTGCACTCCAAAAGCGAATAAAAACTTACAGGTCACTCCATCGCAAATTTTGAAGGAAATATCACCGACTCCACAAAAACTTGAAGAGGTTCGAAAACGATCTCAGCAAGTTGGTAAGCTATTAACATCTGATGAACATATTAAAGAAAGAAAAGTTAAAGAAGAGGAAAAGAAGACGAAGGACGAGAAGAAGACAGTAAAAAAAATAAAAACAGAAAGAGTCCAAAAAAAGATCACAAACCGTGCTGCAAGAAGAAAAAAACCAATAATAACAATATCTGAGAGAGTGATGACGATGAAGAGCCATCACAGCACGATTTTTCAGATGAGAATTTAACAAAAGAGGAGGATAACTGTGTAGGGTGTGGAGAAAACTTCTACCTAACTCGCCTCACTGAGGATTGGATCCAGTGTGTCTTGTGCAATTTTTGGGTTCATGAAAATTGTACAGAGTTTGACGAGAAGCGCTCAGCATGTGGGAAAAAGCTTAAAAAAAACATTATAACCAAAAAATAAAACCAAAGAGTAAGAAGGACTACGGTCATGGTGCAGAATAACACTGGCCATCTTTACCCTACTCATATGGCTATCTCACCCAGGGTGCCCGGGAGAGATGGCCAATCGTAATTTTTAAAAAAACGTAATTTTAAGGTTGATCTCATTTAATAAATACATAATTGTGTTGATTTTGTAAAACTTTAATGTTCAATTTATAAAAATAAATAAAAGTTATTAAGATAATGCATTTATTTTCATTTTGACACAGCCTTGTAAAAACTATGGCCAACTATCCCGGACTTACCCTATTATAAGTGACTAACTTAGTGTGTTAGTGGTTAGTAACTGACTGGTGATTTCACGTTAAGTTTATAAAAATAATTTCCATGAAATAGGTATATTTCATAGACGTTTAAATGTTTCTGACCCCTTTACGCCACAATGTCTGAACTGATTTGGCTGAAATTTTGAACTGAGATATCTTAAACCCTGAATTAACACAAAGGTTTTCAGTTCTTGTACCTATGCCTATAAAAAGTACATATATAAAATGATACAGGTTATTCTATTATTCTCGTTTGTTACTCACTATGCTAACATGTTATTAAAAATTATTGGTACTTAGTAAGTAGGTATATGAATAAGCCTAATATAGCCTAATCCCATGCCACAGATGAAATACTAGTTACTTCGCCTATGCTTTTTATATTAGCGATAACCTAACCGGATACACAAATTTGGGTCAACGTGCAATCATGTTTGGCTCTTTCATTATTCGCCTTGTTGACAAAGACAGAACTACACATTTAGATTTACGACTCTTACAAAGAATGTGCTTAGAATGTGTTTTCCTCATAACAAATTCCATACACATATATTTTATCTCGCTATTTGTTTTGGAATTGATATTTGTTGCGTACAAATGCGTGTAAGAAAATAATTAGTAGGTACATTTAACATTTATGTAGGCAGAGCATGAGTAGGTAGGTATACAGTATTAAAAATTTAAATTTTTCATCGTATCCTATTGAAATTTTTAAAAACCTTCTAAAAAATAAAACTGGACGATTCCTGTACCTACATTCAATTTTATTTGAATATTTTGATTGGAGCTTTATTAAATTGATACAGAGCCCATAACATTTTTCTTTATTTTCAAACTAACAGACCCAGTAACCTGTAGGACAACTTTTCAGGCGTTTAATGACAGGTGAAAACTTAACACCGGCTACAAAGTTGAGAGGATACAGCAAGCAACTCTACACAGGAACTCTAGATATTTTGTATTTAGTTAATGTTAAAGTAAGATAGTAATAAGTTTTAAATACCGGCGAAAACACTACGGCTAAATGCCTGGCTGACAAAAAGGACACGTGCGCACTTTTATATATTACAGCGGCACAGACTACCGCGACATGATGAAACTTGTTTCCTCTACGACGCGGACGTAATGCGCGGAAGTTTTGTCCTGACCTGAGTGTTTTTACCCTGAGTTTGTATAGCTTCGAACCGCTCAGAGAACGATTGGGTTGACATCTTGGGTTGACGTTCTTTGTTTAGATAAAAGAGTTTCAAATAATCATTATCATCATTTCTTACCAATTGCCGGCTTACAAATTACAATACGAGTTTCCTCTTAGGATGAGAAGGGTTTGGTCATAGTCTACCACGCTGGCCAAACATTGATTGGCAGATTTCACACACCTACGCAAACATTATGAATAAGGTATGCAGGTTTCCCCTTAATTTTTATCTTTACCATTTAAGCCAAGTGATATTTAATTTCTTATAACGCGATATAGGTATATGTCTAGCGATCAAACCCCCCGACCACCCGAATAAGATGCCGGTTGTCTTAACCACTGAGCTATCACCACTTCTGCCGCCGCACCTTGAAATAAATTTAGTATAAAAAATAGATACGGTCTATTGTAACTTATGTAAGTTTTGTGCGTGTGTAAATTTCAGTGTCCACTAGAACCTCATTATTTGGAGCTTACTATGCGCCCTCAAAATCCAATTTACGCTGCAATGTTCGTAAATCCAGGGATTGCCCTAAAACTCACGGTGATAAACCCAGTTTTTCCACATTACTGGCTCGAGAATACGGCTTTTCAGAATTTTTGGGTTAGCATGAGACTGCAAGGTTATAATACAATAAATAATAATACAGATAGAAAATAGTTTTATTTCGTTTTATTTTAAATCCAGAGTGCCTCAGTTAAAGCTTTAAGTTGTATTTATTGAATTACTATGGCTCCGTAGAAATTCTTAAAATCTTCTCGTAGCAAAGCAGAGGCTACGTGACTGAGAGAACCTGCATGCAAATATTTAAAGACTAGATGACTCAGGACTTCGTCTATTTTGGTTTTTGAAAATCCCGAGGAAATTTTCCGGGATAAAAAGTACCTACCCTATGCCACTCTCCAAGTTTTTAATCTGTGCAAATAATAACGCCAACAGTTTTAGTACCTAATGCTGATTATATGTAAATAAATGTGTCTGAATAATACATTTTAGTGCAGTTCTGAATAAAGACTTGCCCGTTTGCACTAAACTCAAGTTAGGCTTGTCCTAGTTAAGATACACCTAGGCTTAAGAACGGCCTAGCAAAAAAATTCGTTTGCACTGACAGTCTTGTCCTTGCTGTGTCGTAACTTAAGCATTGCCTAGTTAGGCATCTCTAGGAACGAATGGAATGAATGATTGTTTATGGTTTTTTTTTTAAAATATATCTTGCAAAGTAATGTAAACACTAGAATATTTTTTTACCTTATCTTGTCATAACCTCAGGCATGAGTTGAATAGAGACAAAAGCTAAAACATTGGTGTATTTTATTTTATTGGTTTATATATTGCACAGGTGACATTATGTACGTGGAGTTGAAGGTTATTTATTTTACGGGATTTTATAAATCAGCAATTAAAATGGAAAGACAAATAAATAAACGAAAAAGAACTGCCAATTTTACGGCAGAGGAGAAGTTGCGGTTTGTACGGTTGTTGTGCGAAGAGGGGCAGTGCATTATTTCCAAAGTAACAGCACACGATACTGCATCAAATAAAGAGAAAGAACAGGCTTGGGCAAAAATCACCCAAATTCACAATTCCAGTGGTGACATAATGAGAAAGAAGGAGAAAGAATCTAATAAATCTTGTGCCATTTTGCTTGTGATCAATGTAGTGTTCTACCTAAATAACAATCACAATAACAATGTAGGTACTCTGTGGTTGTGATACCTATCAACCACAGAGTAGGTACATATCAACCGTGAGACCAATCAAAATGGTCCACAGACTACAAAAAATTCAACTTAAGTATCGCCTAACGCTTGGGCGCTTACTAATCGGGCTCATAAAGTTAGGCATCTCCTAAGTGGATTTAGGAATGGCCTAAGGTTAGTGCAAGCTTTTTAAACGCTAGGATAAGCCTAAACAAGTTGGGCAGGCAATTAGGCGATTCCTAAGTTTAGTGCAAACGGGCATCAGTGCGCAATATTTTTTGAATCCTAAGTTCAGACAAGAAACCAAAAGGGTTTCTTGTCTGATATCCTCTGCATACAATGTACTTTGTACACACTATACTTACTTTAAACTTCTTAAACGATCCCATTTGATAATACTTACCTATCACTAAATAAGAAATAGACCGATATCATGCATCGTCATATTGTGATTATAATTATGTATAAGACTACGTATGGATTGTACGTATGACGTTTATATCTTCTTTATTTTTATTTTTATTTTATTTTATATTTAGTTGTAAGTCTTTTTGTATTTGGAATTTTATTGTACTGGGTTTTTACCTTTAAATAAAGATTATTATTATTATTAAAAAAAAAAAAAAAAAACTATCACTATCATCACTACATATCACCCGGGTCACAGCTGAAATTTAGCGCCCTGCTTTGTATGCAATTTATTGAAGATATTTTGAAAATTTTTTTTGGAGGGCACTCATTATTCGATACTGAAGCCAAATCTGTAATTTTTTTCATTTTTGTCTGTCTGTCTGTCTGTCTGTCTGTCTGTATCTTGGCCGCGCATCACGCCGAAACTACTGAATGAATTCAAACGAAACTTGGCACGGTTTGAGCCCATACTACGAGGTAGGACACATAGGATACTTTTTATCCCGAAATTCTACCCCCAAAGGGGTGAAATAGGGGTTGAAAGTTTGTATGAAAGTCCTTAATTTCTCAAGTTATAGCACGTTATAGCCATGAAACTTGATATATGAGCTGCGGGTTGAAAATGAAAACATATGTGTTTCACAGTTTTCAAAATTCCACCCCCGAAGGGGTGAAATAGGGGTTGAGAGTTTGTATGAAAATCCTTAATTTCTCAAGTTATAGCCATAAAACTTGATATATGAGCTGCGGGTTGAAAATGAAAACATATATGTGTTTCACAGTTTTTCAAAATTCCACCCCCCCAAGAGGTGAAATAGGGGTTGAGAGTTGGTATGAAAGTCCTTAATTTCTCAAGTTATAGCCATGAAACAGCATTTGGGCTTTCGTTAAAATATGAAGAAGTACGTGTTTCACCATTAAAGGGGGATTATACCGTGGGATAGTAATATAGGCTACTTTTTATCCTGGAAAATTAATGAGTTCCCGCGGGAATCGAAAAAACTTAGTCCACGCGGACGAAGTCGCGGGCATCAGCTAGTACTTAATATGATGATTGTTGAAGATGCCTGAAAAAATCAAGCCGACTGGAAGCTTTCATCGAAAACGCTACCTAATCCCTTTGAGATATAACAAAACAATTTATTGTGGAATTGTTCCTGTTTTATAGGTCTACAGAAAAGTCCGCGTCGGCACATGTCTATCTTTTAAGGATAGCTTACTATACCCAATATAAAGTGAAAAAAATTGGTCACATAATATAATGTGGTAATTGGAAAACTATTTTGACGGATATGATAATAATTTATAATTAATAAGTCTTATTAAATAAAATATAATACGGTAGTAATACATTTACTTTAAAGCATTTCATGCACATATTAAACCACTAAAGAGAATGTCTTTCATTATTGCATGATGATGTTAAATAAAACACGAGTCGCCTATAAATTCAACACCGTAATAAATCGTCGACCTAGGGCCACAAAGATTATTCAATTAATTTATAGCAGTTTTTTTTATAGCAGTGTTCAATAATTAGCAATTAATTTATAAAAGTGTTCAGTTCCGTTCAGTAAGTTATTATTCCCCATTAACACAGTTTTTTCTAAAATTATGCATTATCAGCTAACTAGCTGATGCCCGCAACTTCGTCCGCGTAGTTTAAGTTTTTTTGATTCCCGCGGGAACTCCTTAAATTTCCTGGATAAAAAGTAGCCTGTGTCACTCTCCAGGTCCTCAACTATACCCAACCAAATCACGTCTATCCGTTGCCCCGTTGCGGCGTGATTGAAGGACAAACCAACAAACCAATAAACCAACAAACAAACACACTTTCGCGTATATAATATTAGTATGATTAATGAACACAAAGGGTTTCCTTTCTGTTCATTATTTAGCTTATCCTTACTAAGTATAAAAATGAAAACCTTTTGCTAGGAGGAAAACTATTCATAAAGAAGGATACTTTCAGATTTTTTTATTGCAGAATGATGCTGTCAGTGCTGAATCGTCTCTTCTCTTCCCCTCTAATCTTGCGAAAATGTTAACAGCGCTGTTGGCTCTACTGCGCGGCAGTTTCGAGGGAAAATAAGCTCAGGAAACGCACAAATCGCTCGCTGCGCTCCCCGCACTCCCGCCAGCGCGTCATCAACGACTCCAGGCAAAACGTGAATATCGTTTCTCTTCTGTATCTTTGGTATTAAAGATGTCAACTTACATAGCGCTGCTGGCTCTCCTGTGCAGCAGTTGTAAGAGGCTGCCGTCGGCTGCTGAGGAGCAGAGGCTCCGGGAGCGCGCTCGATGTTCCGCGCGCTCCCCGCGCTCCCGCCACCGCGTCATCAGCGACTCCAGGCAAAGCATGGCGCCACCATCGCACACCATCCGAACCACTTCACCACTGTGTTTACTTGGATAATATTTTGTTCTTAACCACACCCAACCTCTTCATTAATTTGGTTTAAATCAAATATCGCGTCCTTGTTGATTGGACCGATGAAACTTTTAAGGAAGATGAAACTGAAAAGGTTTGTATCGTCTACAACATTCTTGCGAACCTTTAAGTAGATACTCCAGTATTATCTTGCAGTAAAAGCACTTAGCTGGATTACACGGGTTGCCGACCTAGTGGTAACATTCCACAACTTGTGTACCACCACTTGTGTAGTACCACATTCACCAATACATTCGTTGCTCAAAAACTGCTAGCAGCCACAGATAAACAACACGTTTACCTCGAATAAAAGTCACATTAAAAGGCTTACGTGCGAACTGAGCGTGCGAATAATAATATGCGACACTTAGATAACGAGTTAAGTTTGGTTTTAACTGCTCAGAAACAATCGTATTCGAAAATAGGGCAAATTGCCATTACATCACGTTTGATCGTAAACATAACGTAAAGCGAAAATGCTCACAATTTACGTGTCTGTTAAATTAAAAAAAGTTTTCGATTGATTGTAAAATGGAAGAATAAAGAAGTTGCGGAGTTTATGTAGTTAGAAATTCCCGCGTTTTTGAGCGCTGGCAGATGTTGCCGAGATGCGGCTCATACGGGTGCCACTTCGCGACTGAAACAACCGTACACCGTACCGTGGAAGCTACGGAGTTTGGACGCCCAACCTAACCTCATGGCACCCTCTGACCTGCCCTTACTACTGCCCTATTATTATGCGCGCACTTATATGTCAATGTCGGAGGCTTCTTTGAACTTTCTATGATGGATGGTGTCGAGTGAGCCTCTTGTTAGAAAGAAAGCCATCTATGTAGATAACTATCTATCAGCTATTGATGCGTATCTTTGTCCACTAGTGCTTTGTCTGCAAAATAATCATACTAAAAATATTATACCTAAAGCTGAAAGATTGGATGTAGGTACCTAAGTATGTATGTTTGGACCTTTGTTACTACTTCATGTCACAACGACTAAACCAATTTGGCTGAAATTTAGAATGGAGACAGAGAATACCCTGAATTACCACATCGACTACATTTTACCCTGGAAAAAAAATACTTCCCGTGGGAATCAAAAACCTTAATCCACGCGACGAGGTCGCGAACATCTTCCAGTAGTTACTCCTATAATTTTTCTTCTAGAACATTTTAGTTATGAGTACCGTTAAGGGTAGTCTGTGTAGATTGTGTAGAGCGAGGTGGGCTTTATGCGGTACATACCTAAATAAATAAGTTCACTTAGAACAGTTCGCGAAATTATTTAATGACTAATTCTGTTGAGTAGGTACCTACCTGCTTAGCGGTTTGTGTTGTACCTGTAGGTACTCCAATATAATATGACGGTGCATTTACCTTTAGGATGTCTACGAGACAGCTACGTTAAATGCGAAAATAAAACCGCACTCTAATCATAATAATAATGTAAGCAAATAAGCAGCTGTAAAAGATATCTACTACCTACTTTATTAAATAATTGAATGGATTTAACATCAATATTTGAATGGATTATACAGCTCAGCTCGCACCCAATTGAGAGCTTGATTAGAATATAAAACGACTATCAGTTGAGCTCTACGAAATTGGATTAGTGGTGACGCTATTCTTAGAATATCTGCTAATAAAAATCTATTCAACGAGAAAATTGTTTGTTAAAGTGTAGCTAGGTACGCGGTGTTACGTAGGACGTAAATTAATCGTACATACCTATTAAAATTTTACGTCCGATTTATGGCTATGGTTAACTACTTAGATGATGCCCGCGACTTCGTCCGCGAGGATTTAGAGTTTTGAAAAATCCTGAGTTCCCTCCCGGGATAGCAGCAGCCTATCTTTGTACCCGTCAACACCGGGTGAAGGACGACCCTGAAAACGTATTTAGCAGACAGGCAGACAGACACGCTTTCGCATTTGTAATAGGTATGACTATGGGTTCATCTTCTTTACACCTACAAATTTAATTATTTCCACAAGCTTTTTTACTCCTTTTGAAATACTCGCCGGATTCCCAATTTCCAGTTTATTGATACCGATTTTAAATATCTGACTATTTTTTACAACATAATATAAAAAACTAGATACAACCATTGATTTGTTATTATCGATGTTTGGAAGCGGATCCAGTTTAAAAGATTAGTAGATACCTACTAAATCCTAATGAGTAATGTATATTGTACTTACATACGCTTTTGAATCGAAAAAGATTAATGAAGTAGGTAGCTAACCTATAGCCCTATCTTGAATATCTTGACATGTACTAATAGATAGTCTGTAAAAGCTCATTAATTTACCCTATCAGATGGTATTATGCTTTTCGAGAAATGGTTTTGGCACCAACCTGCACAATAAAGAGGGCATCGGCTTTGCATTCGCTTATATCGATTAACCGTTCAACGAATTTTAACTGAACTGGCAGTGAAAATAGTGCAAAATATGATTTTAATTGTTTTTCCACCCCGACACTTAAGGCCCTTCGCACACGGGTCGTAAGCGTGGTCGTATCGTAAGCGTATCGTTACGACGCTACGCGTACGAGACCTGCAGTGTTGCACAAACGAATCTTCGCGCAGACGTATCGTTTGGATATCAGTAAATCATGGCGTCAACGGCACCAGACGTTTTGGATGTTGAGGATCTTACTTTCTCTTCAGACGTAGAGGATTCTTTATTGTTTGATTTTGTTAGAAGTAGAAAGCGACGTGCTTATTGGATCCATCCATACATTGGAAATAATTACAGGAAGAGATTGTTTGTTGCTGCACGTGAACTTTCAGAAGATGATAATAAATTCATAGTCATAAGTCATATTGAAAGTTAAATAATAATAATAATAATAATAAATGTTTTATTTCAGGCCAAGTACCCATATTGTAGCTACACAAAAAATACAAAAATATTGTAAATTACAAAAAAATACAAAATCTAAATACTTAAATCCTAAATACAAATAAATAAAATAAAAACAAAAATAAGTACAATAAAATATTGTTCCATTTCTATTTTTATTTCCGATTCGCACTGCGATGCTGCGTCAACCAATGCCGGAAGATGGCGACATCCAAGTGTTCACACATTGTTCGGAGAATCTCATTATTCGAGTGACGTAATCGCTCCCAAAAAGAAGCGATTCTCGAGCGTAGTACAGCAAAGAAGTCAGGCATTCTTGCCGATGCAAACATGTTCGACGCACTACAGAATCGCGGTAGTTTCATCAGGATGCGGTAAGCATCATTGTACTGCACCCTGATGGCACCATAAGAGCGTCTTGTGTAGTTAAACCACAACTGACACGTATATAGGTTTTGACAGAACGCTCTAAAAAGAGTGTTCTTGACCTGTTCGCTGCAGCGGAAGAATCTACGCGCGATCATGTTGCATCTTACGGCAAGGGCCCTCCTCTCGCGCTCAATATCATTATCGTCACTGAGGTTCTCCGTCAACATGTGCCCGAGATACTTGAAAACCGCCACCCTCCGGATCTCCACACCATTCATAAACACCGGAGGGACACTGTCCGGACCCCTCCCACACCTAAAAACCATCATTTCAGATTTGGAAGCGTTATATTTAAGTCCATGACTCAAAGCGTATTTCTCACAAATACTTAACAGCTTCCGCAATCCCTTGATAGAGGGGCTGAGAAGCACCATATCATCAGCGTAACTTAAGTTGTTGACACAAACTCCACCGATATGACAACCGATTTTGGTGCCTCTCAGCTCCTCTATCAGGCCGTTTACATAAATGTTAAAAAGGTCCGGCGATGTCAATCCACCCTGGCGTACACCACATTCTAACCTATAGTCGTTAGAAAGTGTGTCACCCCATTTCACCTTGTTGCTCTGGTTCTCGTACCAATATCTCAAGAGATTTATAACGTCAGATGGTACTTTATGTTTCTTGAGTTTTGACCATAGTAAGTTGTAATTTACCAGATCAAAAGCTCGACTCAAGTCTAAAAAACAGGCATATATACTAGTGTCTCTGTTAGTATAGTATCTGACTGTGTTTTTCAAACTGAAAATAGCAGAATCAGTTGAGACATTGGCACGGAAACCGAACTGCGCGTCATCAATACTGACGTTTTTCATAAGAAACGGATGTAAAAGTCGTTCAAATATTTTACCAATTATAGTACCCAATGAAATGGGCCTATAATTATTCAATTTTGACAAATCACCGGTTTTATTTTTGGGGATTGGAACCACCACGGTTCTCATTAGATTCTTTGGTAAATACTTAAACTTAATACATAAATTAAAAAGTGTACATAAAACTTTACTGACATCTTCGCTAGCATAGAGTATATGCTCGACACTCAATCCATCGTGACCCGCAGATTTCCCACGCGTCATTTTTCTTATCACTTCAACCACATCCTTATGTGAGAATTGCAGGTTCTCAATCCGCGGGTCCGACGGAGAGGTGTCGTACGTTACATGCTCCACTCCTTCAACGGTTAGTGGATTGACCTTAAAATGACTGGCAAAAAGTTCGGAAATATCTTTCTTATCAACTATGTTTTCAACGCTATGTGGTAAGCGGGGTTTATTTTGCAGCCGCTTTGTGGCTTGCCAAAATTTTGGGAAGTTTTTATTTGCTCTGTACGCTGCTAAAATATTCATTCTAATCTGGTCTTCGTTATTCTGACACCATTTAAGTTTGCTTTTGAAATTCCTACGACTTATCACCATATCATTGTAGACTGGACCAGCTGTAGGCCTACCAGCCACCAACCAGGTTGAGTAATGAAGCCGAGCTATTTTATGACTTTGACTAACGTGGTAGTTCCAACCCACCACCGGTTTCCGTTTCCTATTCGCATCGCAGTGTGAATCGAAACTAATAACAGCCGCTTTTCTTAAAATACCTACAATTTTATCATAAAAACTATCTATTAAAAATAAATGTTCCGTACAAGTAAAATTATCACAGTTTAAACATTGACTAGAAAACATAACATTCTTAAGATTATCACAGCAATAGTTATTATAAATGCTAATCTGATGAGGCTTTCGTTGTCCCCATTTAACTTTATTAACTAAACTATTTTCACTGATAATTTTACTTACAACTACGTCAAAATTACATGTAATTACGAGTGGATAATGGTCAGACCACCCCACGTCATAATCTACGCTTACAGCTGTGACTGTTTTCCGCGCCGCACTTGTCCCTAGGCAATGGTCGAGCCACCGCGTCGAGCCGCTGGCGTCACTGACATATGTGAACGTAGATGAGTTCTTACCTAAGATGTCATAGTCCACGCACTCTAAGGAATGCTCCGCACAAAATAATGAGAGCTCGTCACCAAACCTGGAGATGCAATGGGCATTAAAATCTCCTAAAGCAAAGGCAGTTTCAGTTTCGTTGTCGTCAATAATAGCCATTATATTTGCAAGGTTGGTAGTAAATTCGGTCAAGTTTTCTTCCGCGTCAGTTGGCATGTAAACGTTAATGACGAGCAACTGCCGATGATTGCCCAGCTCTAGCCGCACCGCTGCCAACCTGTCCGTAGGGCACTCCACTATGGAAGCGTTAGGAAAAACAGATTTTCGCCATAGCAGAGCTAGGCCGCCGTAAGGTCGCCCCCGCAATACGCCAGCCGCAGTGTCAACTGATGATTTCGCATACGAACCAAAATTGTCGTCGATTTGCTGTATAAAGTCAAGGTCGTGTGGGAGGAGCCATGTCTCCTGGAGGGCTATGATGTCTGCCTGTTGACACAATGAACGAACACGTTCCACACATCGTTTTATTGAGCGACAGTTAAATGAGACTATTTTTATATTGGCTAAATTTGGTCTCATTCTATTATTATTAATATTCGTTTGGTGCACTATCATTGACGGGTGTGTTTAGTGGCGGTATTCATGAATCGCTCCTTATATCGTCTAAACACCAACCCCGCAGGCCAAAACTTTTCATCCAAAAAGGTTCCCAACCTACTGGTAGTTATAGTAACTTTAAACGAATTAAACGACGTCTCTTTATTCTGTTTGAGTTGCTCGACATTAACGCATTTTTCCCCTTTTTCCGAAATATGCTCCAAGATGTTATTCACGGTAACGGATTTTTTCGCTCGCGATACATATATGGAGCACTGGGAGTCGGCTACCTGTATTTTGCACTCAGTGTCAGAGGTGCCCCGCATATTTTTCGGTTTTCGTTTTTTGTTCGTGACAACAGTAAATGCATTCATATCGTCCGGAGGTAGTTCAGTCGATGCACCGCTTGCCACCGCTGAGTTAGTTGTTAGAGCTACGCTAGATTGACCCGAACGCACGCTTTGCATACGAGCGGTCCTCGCTTGGCGCGGCTGTTGCGAATTAGACACGATGTCCCGGTAAGTCGGCGAAAACATTGCTTCCGTGACGCTCGCTTTCTTAAAAGTCATAAGAAATTGAAATTCAGTTAAATTCAGGTGTTTTTAAAGAAAATAATGAAAAGTTATATTTTTACTTGTGTTTTTACGCCAGTACGCTACGTCTATAGTAATGACAATAAACACCTCCTACGATTCGCTGCAACACCGCTTCGTATGCGGTCTTGTTTGAACATGTTCATGCTCGTATTGCTCTCGTCGTACGCGCGGATTACGATACGCTTACGCTACGACGCCGTGTGCGAAGGGCCTAACTCTACTAACTGCCGTACTCAGAGACGCTCAAAGTAACGATTAAGCGACTCTGAGTGCGGCAGTAAGCATTGCAAATTAAAAATCCAAACAGATCTGTAATTTTATTTGAAGACGGTCTACTCTAGGTATAGTAAGTAATATTATAGCACATCTCTTTCTCATAACAAAGTCGAGGCGCCGAGCCTGTCTAATCACACTCATCTCGGAAGCTACTGCGTGTGGATTTTCAAACCATTTTATCCATGGGGGAAAATCGGTTTAAAAAATATAATTTAAAAATACGAGAAAAATTAAGAGTTTATGTTTGTCTTGTATTTTCAAATTAACGCTGCTTTTCTTGAATATTCTGTAATACCTGCGAATTAAGAGAGCTCAAATTCTGAAATACTTAGCGTCGTATGACGTGGCTGAGGAGTCACGTATTTAATTCGTAGAGCTGCTCACGATGAATTTCGTACCTATACCTACGCCGGGGACTGGCATTAAGCCCTCCGGGCTCCCTTTACTGGCCAATTGCTTCACAAATCATGTTGATTTTTAGTTATTTTATCTTCTACAATTAGTTGAAGTTATCAAATAAATATTATAAATGCGAAAGTTTGGATGGATGGATGTATGTATGTATGGATGTATGTTTGTTACTCAATCACGCTCCAACGGATGAACGGATCTGGATGAAATTTGGCACAGAGATAGATTATAGTCTGGAATAGCACATAGGCTACTTTTTATCCCGGAAAATTAAAGAGTTCCCGCGGGAACCGAAAAACCTCAATCCACGCGGACGAAGTCGCGGGCATCAGCTAGTATTAATATATTGTAAACTAGCTGATGCCCGCGACTTCGTCCGCGTGGATTGAGGTTTTTTTGGTTCCCGCGGGAACTCCTTAGTTTTCCGGGATAAAAAGTAGCCTATGTGTTATTCCAGACTATAATCTATCTCTGTGCCAAATTTCATCCAGATCCGTTCAGCCGTTCGGGCGTGATTGAGTAACAAACATCCATCCATACATCCATACATCCATCCAAACTTTCGAATTTATAATATTCATTTGATGCACGTAATTGTTATGTACTGAACATATGCGAATCAGACTCACTCATCGACGGGTTTGTAAAGAATCAATAGGTACCTAATCTACATAATTATTTCAATTTATTTGCCATTTTAGTAGTTAGTGATTGCTGACATATTATGGAAGTACTAGCTGATGCCCGCGACTTCGTCCGCGTGGATTGAGGTTTTTCGGTTCCCGCGGGAACTCTTTAATTTTCCGGGATAAAAAGTAGCCTATGTGCTATTCCAGACTATAATCTATCTCTGTGCCAAATTTCATCCAGATCCGTTCATCCGTTGGAGCGTGATTGAGTAACAAACATACATCCATACATACCTACATCCATCCATCCAAACTTTCGCATTTATAATATTTATATGGATAACAAATGCACATATTCGCACAATAAGGGTGCCTTTCTACTACTACGCTTTCGCTACGTTGCTAAGCTAGTGTGTCAAACCCAACCATAGGAGCGCTTGATCTAACATCTAGCGATCTACTATGAAAATCTACCGCTCCTTTTGGTAGGTTAGACAGAATTGACACACATCCGTAGCTTAGCGACGAAGCACATTTCTGGTGGAAACGCACCCTAAGAGTGCCTTTTTATCATTTTAGTACAAGATGCTGAAGGATGTTATCGGAAATTGCACAAGGCTATGTGGTACGCCCAGCCAGAGCGCCGACAAGGCTCTTCATTTTGGACCTATTAACGACCGCCCGTCCAGCTTAGATTTTCGAAAATTCGTTCGTTCTCGGCATATTATTTTTAATTAAATACCTAAGTAACTACCAGTAATATTACCTATACATAGTGTTATAGACCTACATGCGTGTTGTGATGGATAGGGTTTTAAGATGGAAACTAACAATATGTAATACACAGACTCGATCATTTATTAAGGAAGAAACACAATAACATATAAGACACTCGCGACCAAGGTATAGAGATAGGTCTACTTTCTGGAACACTTGCTACTCAAGGCAAATCTGAGTATCGAATGGTTAAGACTTTGAAGTTGCTATAATGTAAATTCTAAAGCAGTATTGTACCTATAAGTATATCTACCTTATCCATATCCATACTAATATTATTATAAATGCGAAAGTGTGTCTGTCTGTCTGTGTGTCTGCCTGTCTCTCTAGCTACGCTTTAACGGGCCATCTTTTCAAGGACATCGGCTACTTTTTATCCCGGAAAATTGAAGAGTTCCCGCGGGAATTCATAAAACTAAATCCACGCGAATGAAGTTGCGGCCTGCGGGTATCATCTAGTAGTTAACTGAATCTGAGTACAGAATTTGAAATCCACTCTCTCAATGTTCACTTTGTGGTTAATAAAGCACCTGAGCGTTGATTTATCTACTTGTGCAATGTGCTTTTGTTCACAAGAAGCGGCCGTAAACGTAACATGAGATAACCACCACGGGCTGACCACAAGGTGACACAAATACGCCTCGAGATAAATTATAAGTAAGTATGTAGAGATTTGATTCCTGCGTAAGTACGTATAACGTAACTTAATAAAACATTTTGCGTGATAAAGCGCGTTTACATTAGGTCGGTTTCGCCGTATTCGGCTGCAGGCGTTTTCGGTCACCGACTACTGTGTTTTAAACTGTAATTCGGTCAAGGCCATACATATTTGATCGCACCCATATCTACCCGTTTGCGGTGATCGACCTTGTGTAAAACTTGTTACGGTTGGCCGTGTTCGGTTTTAACCGATATGTGCACACTTGCTGTTGACCGAAAACAGAATATTTAAGGATTCGGATTCTAATTCGGATTACGTATCCGATTAAACTGAATGCGGCCGACGCATTCGGTCACCGGCCTAATGTAAACGCGCCATAACCACAGAACATTATTAAATGTTCTGTGGCCATAACGTATAGCTTTGGTCTGGGTATAGGTTTAATAAAGAAAAGTACCTACTTGAAACCTTTACGCGTGGTTGAAGAAAACTAAACGCGCGTATCATAATATCATATTGTAGAGCTATAGGTGATATATCCGTGACTCCATCCACATAGAATAAGGACTAAGGTGTTTGAAAATCCTGTGGGAACTCTTTGATTTTCCCGGATGCAAAATATCCCAGTGCTAAATATCGTCAAAATTGGTTGAACAGATGGACGTGCCAACGTAGCAGACAGACAGTATTCAAAAAGATACCTAAGTATTTCCGTCCGAAAATAAAATAGCAGCTAGGTAGGTATCCGAGTTACTCTCAAGTCACACCTGAAGAAGTTATACTTTTTTTGACTGACATATTGTGTTCTTTTCCCAGACCCTGAACTATAATATTCCTTTTCAATTCTTCTTGGACTTTAGAGAGAATACGTGACGAGCGTAATTTTAGGTAACTACCTACTTAGGTACTTATGTGCTGTTTATCACGTGATCCGAAAGAATCCGAAGAAAGATTTGCAAGTTGCGACGTTATTCTCGTTTCAGTCGACAATACCTTAAGGCGGTAACTTTGGTAAACATCACAGGTAAACATCTGCTGAGTCTTTCATTTCGCTGTATTGCCGGGTAGGTATATAATATTAGTACCTACTTACCTATAGTTCGCGCGTGAGTTGAATGAAGAGTAAATGTATGTGTCACCATACATTTACTCTGCATTTAACTCGCGCGCGAACTGTAGATAGGTACTTGAGTCAGCAAGCAATGTGGGGTGGTCGCGCTGGACCGACAATTTCCAGAATAATAAAAAATCAATAGTCACTGTCTGATGATGGTTTTCCATAGATTTTCCGAACTTATCATCTAGAACGAGACAAACAAGTAGAAAGCACAAGTCTGCCTAAAGTAATAATTTTCTTTTTCCATTATCCTGATTGTTATGACAAAAATAAGAACGTAATATGTATTAGGTATATAATATTCTTGACGGTCAAAGCATCCACAGCCATCAAAGGAAAGCTTTATGTTTTCCATCACGAAATATATTAAGTATAATATATTTCTTGTTTACCACTGATTTTTATGTGACTGCAATGGGTATTGAGTATGGAAATGAGAGACGGTATCAGAAATCAGATCCATCTCATCATGTTGTTATGGAGCTGTTTATTTTCAATTTCAATACATATTGCTTTTCAGATTTGGACGTATTCAATCGCGAAGTTTGATTTATTCCTTATCGTTATTTTGAAAAATAGATTTTAGTCCAAAGCTGTTGAATTTTTAAGATTGACTATGTCAGTACCGGACTTCTCAGACCCAGGGCGCGTTTGGAACCCTCGTAGCTTTAGTTTTAAGATACCTACCGTTGTTAATTATCACCATCACGTCTTATACTTTGTATACTTGACGTTCCATATACCAACTTTGAATAAGTAAATATTTTGACTTTTTAACTTTGACTTTTTGGGGGGGGGGGGGGGGGGGGGGGGGCAACCATACCATAAGCTCAACGGCCTACGACTTTGGCGAGCTGGACGGTAAAAATAACATAATAATATAACTAACTAAACTAACCGACTTTCGAATAGCCGAATAAGTACATTAGTACCTAATTATTTCGGTTCGGCTTTGCTGTTCAACTTCAACAAATGTTAATTATCACCATCACGTCTTATAAGTTATAGGTACTTACTTTGTATACTTGACGTTCCATATACCAACTTTGAATAAGTAAATATTTTGACTTTTTAACTTTGACTTTTGGGGGGGGGCAACCATACCATAAGCTCAACGGCCTACGACTTTGGCGAGCTGGACGGTAAAAATAACATAATATAACTAACTAAACTAACCGACTTTCGAATAGCCGAATAAGTACATTAGTACCTAATTATTTCGGTTCGGCTTTGCCGTTCAACTTCAACAAATGCTGCCGAATCGTATGTGCCGACTCTTCTTAGTGTGTAGCACGCGGCACGCCTCACTTATTTTGGAGTTAAGTCGTTTTCATAAAGAAAAACTTGATCCCAGTTTTCGTTCCAGTGGAAAGTTGAAAACCGTTTTATGTTTGTAACTTTTGCATAATAAGACTTGGCATAGTAGATAAGTAGGTATTTGGAAGAGCTGAGACGTTGGCATTTGTCCAACTTTGTTAGGGAATTCTCGTCTCTCGTATCTTATATATATATATATACTTATGGAGGGGACGCTCGCCGTGGCCCAGCGGGTGATCGGTCCAACAGTTTGAACCATTCCACCCATCTCCCCGTGTTAGGACACAGGTTACTGGTGTCCCGGCAGCCTACCCCCCTCAAACCTGCCTGTGGCTTTTGCAAACCTTACAATATCCCCTATGGAGAGATACCGTAGGTCTTCTTCACTAATCCTGTCCTTACCTTGTAATTCCCATCTTACCAGTGAGTACATAGGGCACTCAGCTATGAAGTGAAAGCTGGTCTCTTCCTCGCCACACTCTGGACATGATGGATCTTCTTCAATTCTCATTATTGTGAGGTGCCTATTGAGCAGACAATGTCCCGTTGTTATGCCTGCTATAAGTGCTATATTGGTTCTGCTTTGCGACATAAGTTGTTTTGTCTTCTTTTTATCGAATGACTTCAGGAACAGTTTCGATTGCCTATATTGTGTGGAGTTGTTCCATCTTGAATTCGATTCTCTTTCTATGATCCCCTCGATCACTTTCATAGTGATCGAGTATGGAATCGGTAAGCAAGGTTCGGGTCCACAGAATTGAGTACTTGCTCCCATTCTTGCTAGTTCATCTGCTCTTTCGTTGCCTTCGTTTCCTTGATGTCCAGGAACCCAGGCAATTGTGACTTTTGTCCTTTCAGCTAGTGAGTTTAGGATTTGTTTACATTCCCTCACTAGAGCTGATGTGGTTTCCTTCCTTTCTAATGCTCTGAGAGCAGCTTGGCTATCACTGTATATGATAACTTCTTCGGTTTCTGTGCTTACAGTGTCCAATAGGCCAAACGCACACTCCAAAATCGCATACGTCTCGGCCTGAAATACACTTGCAAATTTACCTAAGCTAATAGCTTTATCTTTTCCAGGAGTGGCGCTGCAGAAGATTCCAGCGCCACTGAGCTTAGTTGATTCCCGCCTTGATCCGTCTGTGTAACAGATTATCTTATCATCATTGGCGGTTTCGATCTTCCATGTCTCCTTCGAACCTATGTGTACTCTATACTTCTTGTCAAAGATTCGCTGTCTTTTGATAAGGTCATTGTGTGTGATTATCATTGACAGCTTATCTCCGTATATTCTATCTACGTCTGTATGTCCTTTGTCCATGAAATTGCCTTTCCATTGTTTAGACCGTTTCATTCTGTACCATTGTTCTAGTGCTTTTTTCTTTGCTACGAGGTCCAAAGGGAAAAAAAAAAAAAAAAAAAAAAAAAAAAAAAAAAAAAAAAAAAAAAAAAGTCCTAGGAGCACCTCCAGTGCTGCGGATGGCGTGGTCCGTATAGCACCGGAGATCATCAGCATTGCCATCCTTTGAACTCTCGTCAGCTCTTTGCTAATTGTTTTTATTGCTGCTTTGTGCCACCACACAATTGCTCCATACATAATTCTTGGTAGTATGATGGCCGTGTATATCCATTTTATTACATGCGGTTTCATACCCCAAGTTCTGCCCACCGCTCTTTTACACTGAAAAAGGGCTATTTTGGCCCTGGAGCATTGTTCTTCTATGTGGGTTCTAAATCTAAGTGTACTGTCTAGCACAACACCTAAGTATTTAATTTCTTTAATCAACTCTATCTGCACCCCCTCGATTGCAATTGGTGTCAGATGTGTTGTTTTCCTTTTCTTGGTAAAAAGAACTAGCTTGGTTTTCGAGGGATTAAGGTTAAGTCCTCTCTCTCGGCACCATTTAATTGTAGTTTTAATACCAATGCTCATAATGTTCCTGACTGTGTTGAGATCCTTACCCGTTACTAAGAGCACACCATCATCGGAGTATGCTTGCATGTATATCTTCATGCCATTGATTTTTACTACCAATGAATCTAATAGGAGACACCATAGCAGAGGCGATAGGCACCCGCCTTGTGGAAAGCCTCTTGTGGATTTTATGGTGTATTCCTCTCCTCCTAGTTCCGATAATATAGAGCGGTGCTGTAGCATGTTCATGATCCAGTTCTCCACAGCGCGCTCTATACCATCCCTATGTAGTGCTGCTGCTATCGCTTCCCGATTCGCTTTATCGAATGCCCCTTCTACGTCAAAGAAACATCCAAGAGCGAATTCCTTATTGCTAAGTGATCTTTCAATTCTTACCACTAGATTGTGGAGGGCAGTTTCTGTTGATTTGCCTGCCATATATGCATGTTGGTTGGAATGTAGTGGCATGTTACTTAAGTCTAGTTTTGACCTCATATGTCCGTCTATTATCTTTTCTAATGACTTCAGTATGAAAGATGACAGACTTATGCATCTAAATGATTTCGCTTCTTGATAAGTTTTCTTTCCTGGCTTTGGTATGAACACCGCTTTGACTCTCCGCCATTTAAGAGGTAAGTATCCAGTTGCCAGGCTCGCTTTAAATAATGCTAGTAACGTTGCTTCTATGTATTTGTATCCAATTTGGAGCATTTTCGGAAAAATGCCATCTGGACCAGCCGCCTTGTACGGAGCAAAGGAATGAATGCTCCATTCTAATTGTTCTCTAGTAATGATTTTTTCTGCTGCCCACCAGTCAAAATCAGTAGCATCAGCATTTGACACCACTACACTCTTTAAATTTTCTTCCCCTATCACCTGACACTCTGGAAAGTGTGTTTCCATCATTTTACCCAGGACCAGTTTAGGGTCTGATACCAGTTCATTGCCTATTTTAATGCTACCAAGTCTACAAGTTCTATCTTTGGCGAGCACTCTCATCAGACGGGCAGATTCGGGATAATCCGTTATTCCGCCACAGTACGAGTGCCAGCCGCTTCTATCTTCTTTCCTGCATTTGTTGCGAAAATCGGTTCTTATTTTCCTGTAGGCTCCCCAGCTTACTTCGTCATCCTTTTTCAAGGCAACTCTGAGGGCTCTACGTGCTTTTTTCCTAGTTTTCTCTAACTCTTTGTTCCACCAAGGTTGACCCTTTCCCGGTCTAATTTCTCTCAGTGGACAGGCATCTTTGTGAGCTTCAACCAGAGCTGTTTCTAGTTCTCTTGCTCCCGTTTCCAGTTCCTCTAAATTACTAAAGGTTGTACGCCATGGATTCCATTTGCTTAGTGATAAAGCAAATATTTCCCAATTCGTTTTCCTTATGTTCCTAACTTGTACTTTTTCCAATTTACTGTCTATGTGAAAGGTTATTCTACGATGATCCGAGAAGGAATCTTCTTGATCAACTCTCCACTCTTTCACGTACTTGGAAATGTCCTCGGTTGCTAATGTAATATCTAGAACTTCCTGTCTTGATTTAGTGACAAAGGTGCTAATGTCTCCAATGTTCATTATCTCAAGACCATTACTTAAAATAAATTCTATTAGTAGTTCTCCCTTCTTATTTGTGTTAGTGCTACCCCACACCTCGTGATGCGAGTTCGCATCACATCCAATAATAATGGGAGTTCTCTTACCTCTGTATTTAATTACAGTTTCTTCTAATTCTTTGGTTGGTGGTGCGAAGTCCGTTTCGCTGGGTATATATGCTGAGATAAAAGCCACCCTTTCCTTTTTACCATCAGCCAGTGGTACAAGTGCTTCCACCGCCACCAGGTCTCTGAAATACTCGGATGCTGTTAGACCTAGAGACTTCATTCTGTTACTGGCATATATACATGTTCTGGGATTTGACTCACCATCGCTTTGGTAGATCACATCACCACCCAGACATCCCATGCCCGCCACGCGCCCTTTAGGGGCGTATGGCTCTTGTAACAGAGCCAAGTCTATCTTGTTTTTGACCACGAATTGGCAGAGTTCGGCCGTGGCCTCTCTGCAGTGGTGCAGATTTAACTGAAGGATCCTAAGTGTTTGTGATGTGTGTGTGTATGTCTGTCTGTTTGTGTGTTTAGTCATGATGTTTAAAGTGTGTTATGTTGTTTTTTGTGCTTTGTGTAGTGTCTTCTCAACACATGGCGATACCGAGTCCGTCAACGGGTCCCGGTTAAGGGGCCCGCAAGTTTCTCAGCCTCGCTCATGTGTCGACTCTTTTGTGAACTGATGTCGCCTCGTGACGGGCCCGCAGCTCCAGGTTCTCCGTCGCTGGGAGGGCACTGTGGGGGTTTCCTAGTGTCCCCACTGGCACCTCCACCGCTAGGGTCTGCCTTACACGACGATGCCCGTCCCGAGTCGCCACCAGTCGCACCTGTTGGTGGGCCCTGTGTAGTGTCACCCATGTCCACATCCGGTATGCCTGTTTTATGTATGCTATGACTAATGAGCCGGACGTGCACACGAGTGAGCTGGTAGCATAACCAGACTCCTCCCTTTTCAATGAGACTGCAAACTTCCCGAGGGACTCCCACTATCAGTCGCACTCCCAGTGGGAGGGTCTCACTGACAATAAGATTCCACTCAGGCAGTTGCAGCTCAGTCCTTTTCCTGTTTTGTACTTGCAGGTACTCTAGTGGGTTGTCCAGTTTTTTATTCCCCGGAATCCAGATTGCAACCCTGCCTCTATCCCTTCTCGTTAACCTTATCGGGACGCCATCGTATAGACCCAAGTCGCAGGACAGCAGCCAGTCCCTCGCCAGAGCGTTCATTGGTGTCACAAGAAAGAAGCCTTCTGACACCAACCCCGAAGTGGCGAAGTTAAGCTTGTCGCTGTCTTCTTGTTCCCTGCCGGCCTTCAGGATAAGGTCAACGAGTCTTGTTCTTATAACTTCCGCCAGAGTCGCATCAACCAGCGCCCCGTCAGCACGATAAATAGCCACGGCCAGATCGCTCAGCCCTTTTGCGGAGCTGCGCGGCCCGTCCGGGGCCTTCTGGTGGCGACGCTTCGCCGGCCTTTGTTCCTCTGGGTCAGTACTTTGTCTTTTACATTTAGGCGGTCGTGCCAGCCCCGATCCCTCAGCTGCCACCAGGGTGGTCCCCGTCGACTGCTGAAAGACCAGTGGCTGTTCCGACATCGCCTGCTGTCTCCTTAGTTTAGATCTTTCTCTTCGTAAGCTTCTTTTGGAGCGGACTGTAGTGAAGCCCCCCTCACCCTGGCCTGACGGCCCTGGTGATGGGGACTTCAGGAGGTCCTCTTCATCCCTCATGTGGAGGGTCCTATCAAATCTGAGTGGGAGGTTTAAAGCCGAACCTCCATCGGCAAGCAACACACGTGCAAGCGAGGCAGTGCCCTCTCCAGAATACGAGGGGCGGCCTGAGGCGACTGTTCGGACCGACCGATCAGTCGCCTCAGCAGGGGATTCTCCGTCTCCGTTGGATCCGGTACCCCTCTGGAGTAGTGAATTATTTATTTTCTGACTAGCTTCCATTTGTGTTAAATTGGGGGGGTAGAAAGGAGTGATTATTTGGAAAGGAAGGATAACATGGGAATAAGGGGTATAAGGTCTCACTTGCCAGCCCCAATCCGCGCCCCTCCCCCCAAAGATGCCCGCCGCGTCGACGAACTCGCATGCAGTACACGGGTCCCCGAACACAGCAACACCCCCAGCGGAACAGAACGCAGACCGATGCTGACAAGTACGACCTCAAGGATGGGGAAAGCGGACGCACAAACTACGGGGGGAGAATCGTAGTCCGTGCCGCCATGACCACACTTAGCTGTTGCAGCCCGAGGTAGATGTAAAATAGGGGCAAGCTCGTTGATGACTGCAACATTACCAGGGTGTACGACTGGGCAACCCACACTCACCCCAGCATAGGATGCTCCATGCCCGAGTGAGTGTAGGAAGACCAATAACGGGGACGTGTGTGGTTCGACTTATGCCAGTGCCCTGTAACTCAGCTTGCCCTCCTGAGCGTAGCAGCTGCCATCTACACCCCTCTCGTATCTTACTATTTGAAATCGCGTTTGTCTCTACCTAGTACCTAGTTACCTACTTACCTACTTATTAGTCGATACAGATCGGTTCCGTTGGGCCAAAATCTTAGGTACTTCACCCGCAGTCGAACATACAGTTAACCACGGCACCAACGAAGCAGGCCATAATTAGGTATTGGGTTTTTCTGACAAAGAATTCTCACTAGCCCCTAGTTAAGAAATTGGGAGTGTTTTAAATACCCCTGCGGAGTGCCTCGGAGAGCACGCTAAGCCGTTGGTCCTGCGCTCGATCTCTTTCCGGTAGTGTCGAATATTCCGTTCCACGACGACCTCCGACGCACCGACGACGACCTCCCTGGCGCAGTGCTGAACGCTGTTGTATTAACGTGGGAGGTCCCGGGTTCGATTCCCAGCAGGGTCAATTTGGGAATTTATAATTTCTGAATTTTCTCTGGTCTGGTCTGGTGGGAGGCTTCGGCCGTGGTTAGTTACCTACCACCGGTCATTGTTCAAAATGGCGGCCGCCAGTGGAAGGGGTCGGCAAAGACGTACAGCCAAGCGATTTAGCATTCCGGTATACGAACGCCGTGTATGAAACCGCCTAGGGGTATGGGTTTAATATAACTGCCATACCCCTAACAGGTTAGCCCGCTACCACCTTAGACGGCATCGTCACTTACCATCAGGTGAGATCGAAGTCAAGGGCTAACTTGTACCTAGTGGATTAATCTCTGTGGAGATTGGTCGCCGTGACCGAAGTTCGGGGACTCGGGAAGACATATTAATTATTAGTATTATTAATTTTATTATAATAGAGTAAGATCACCATATTTTGAGCTCTATTCTAGATTTAGCATAGCTTTTTGGGGTAAAGCGGCAGGTATTTGTTTTTATAGCTATTGCAGAAAAGGGATAATATACGTGCAATTATTATAAGCCACGCGAATACCTTCGATAGAAATTTAAGGAAATAGCTAGGTATGCTAACAGTAGTAGGTACTTACCTATCAAAATCCATATATATTTCACTAACAAAAATAGACAATAATATAATTATCGCAAAATATTCATGATTACAAAAAGCCTACGATATGCACGACAGGCAAACTAGAAATTGTAATAGGCTCGTGAGTCCTTCGCTCCACCTCAAGAAAGTCCAAAGGTCGTGGCGATAAGCGTAGGTTAACTATACTTACTCAACCTTTTAAATTATGATACTTGTTTCATGTACAAATTACAACTTTGAGAAGCATCCAGTGGTCAAGGCGCGCGCCGCAACAAATATTGAAAACAACAAATTACAATAGAAATTAAAGCTAGCAAGCCTAACCTAATTACTATATAAGTCATGCCCGCGAAGAATGGTGGCGAGAATGCTGGCTGCATTTCCGCGCTGGACAGCAAGGCTGATCCTTTGCGCAAAAAATGAGCCGGCCCTTCTGTCACCAGATTAGGCAATCAACCGCGGTGAAATATCTCGCAAAAAATTTTTGGCACTAAGACTCCACGGCCCCAGGGTCTCCTCTCTATGAGAGAGGCATACTTCCGCCGTTTGCCGATTGCAGCCTTTGATTGATGCTGTCTCCCTGATATGACACGGGGCCAATGTGATAGATAGGTAGGGTTCATTAGCAGGTGTAAGGTAGGTATGTAGGTTACCCGTTTATTATTGAAAGTTCAATTACGATAATATTATCCCGAAGTAGGTAGGTACATAAAGTAAATCGAAAATTATTAACCATCTAAATTCTGTTTTTGACAGCTTCTATTAAAACTTTTAACCCTGTTCGACATGAAACCTTTGAAACCAGCGCGTGGGTGGTTATTTCTTATAATGTTATTATAGTGATCGCCCGCGACTTCGTCCGCGTACAAATTCTGATTTCCTATGAGATTTTGATCTCGCTGCAAAATAGGTAGGGTAGGGCGGGGCTAGTTGAGCATAGGGGCAAGTTGGGCAATCGAAATATCTCGCAAACTATTCACCGTACGCATAGGCATCTTATGGCGGAAAGAAGGGGTCGCGGAAGGGGTAATCACCGCGCTATCGCTAGTGGTGGCTCGACGAGCGAGTTAAGCGCCCGGGCGTTTTGTTTATTTTGTAACCAAAAAGTAAAAACGTCGTTTATCACAAGTTTTCGTCTGTATTAGTCAAATGTTATCTGTTTTCAATCAGGTAAGTGTTGATCTTCTAGAAAATTATTGTACTTTTGATATGTAGAGAGGTCCTGGGTATAATTCTTACGATTTTTTTATAACCTCACTTTTGTTTTAAAATTCCGGGTTGGGGCTAGTTGAGCTATAGTTGCTCAACTTACCCCACGACTCAAACAACTAAAGTAATGAATGTTTTATTTTTTGTTAGAATGCGGACTTACAAGAGGAAGACTGCAAGATTTTATAACATTACTGAAGACTTAAATAATGCTGTAAAGGCTGTCAACGATGAGGGAAAAAGTGTGATTTTTGTCAATTACTACAGTGACAATGACCATTAAGTTCCAAAGATCTTATAAATATTTTCTTTTAAGATATAAGCTATATGGGTAATAATATAAATATTTAGGTCTGATTTTAATCAGAAAGACTAAATCTAATTCTGAAGTTAATCTTGAGATACGTTAATGTTTTGTTGATTCTAGTTTCGGTTAATTATTCAAAGAAAGTTACTTTAAGTTTGTTGTTCTGTCACTAAAAGACTATAAATAAAGAGCTGATTGTCAAACACATATTTTACTTCATCTCTAGTCAACATTGAACCCATGGTTTGTCTAGACATTCTTAGTGCTCAACTTGCCCCATACCCTTGCTCAACTTACCTCACCTATGGGGTACATTGAGCATACTTGACTTTCTGCATTTAAACAGCTGTACCTAGCTCTTAAATTCGACGTGTTACAAAAAAAATACTATGGTCACTTTTGTTAAGGGATAAATTACTAATCTATCAGGCCGCATAACAACTCATTGAGACTTATCATTGAGGAGCTATATCCGCTCAAGTGCAAAATTGCTCAACTATCCCCGCCCTACCCTATCTATCTATAGAGGCTACATATTTGGTAATTTAAGTACTAAGTAGGTATATAGCTTATGCAGGCTTTTATTATTTAAAACTTATAACCTAAATGCTGATTTTCATGTCTATATAGGTACAGAACTTTCACGTAACATTCCAACCCCCATTTCGACCCTTTGGGGTAGATATTCGTAAAATTGCATAAACAGGTTCCTTATTATTATATAAAACTGATAAAAAAAGTTCTTAAGTAGGTAAGATATCGTGATTAGTGAGTGAGCGAGTGGTACCTATTTCGCTTTTATTGACCGAGCGAAGCGAAGGTTTCTGAGTCTACTTGAGTGAATTTGTACCTATGTAAGATATCGTGATTAGTGAGTGAGTGAGCGAGTGGTACCTATTTCGCTTTTATTGACCGAGCGAAGCGAAGGTTTCTGTCTACTTGAGTGAATTTGCACTTGTCCGTCCGTCCGTCCGTCCGTCTGTCAGAGCCTTACCTAAGTTTAACCTACTATTACCTAATACCTATTCTGTGGTATAACTTCTGAATTACTGAACGTAATTACTTCAAATATAAATATAATAATATGTAAACCGATGGCCTCCAGCCGAATATGGCATAAAAATTTATAAAAATCTTTATTTCAGGGGGCTCTCATAGAAGCGAATGCGAAGTAAAATATTTTTTATAGCGTTACATACGGTTGCGGTAAGTATATCATTTTAAAGATAATTAGGATTAGAGTCCAAAAATTCTTTTTTTTTTTTAATTTTTACCCTAAAATTGACGAAATGGGGGGCTTTCAAAGTCCAAAGTTGACCTCTGAACTCTCAATTTTCTAAAAGGCTGAGTCTGAAACTTGATCAATTATTTGAATTACCTATATCCTGTACTTGAACAACGAATACTAAAATTAGATAAATATTATAAGGAAACGAAATTGTTTAATTTTTAATGAGCTTCAGTATTTTTAACAGAACTTCACAATGATGTCAATAGATGGCGCTCTGTAATAGTTTATGGATACCGCGAGGTCTCAGTTCGGGGCGAACCATTAGTATAATAATTATTATAATTTACCTAGATTATCTGCCATTTGTAGGTACCTACCACAGGTACCTACCGATAAACGGTATACTTACCTAACTTAATTTAATATAATATTATTATAATCCCAAAAATCCTCGTAATTGTTTTATTGTTCGAGGGATGGGAAAGTCTAATATAGCTTCTACTCTTCCGGGTCCATACGCACACCATTCGTTGTATTATAGGTATACTTAATCCGTAAAGGATCTTCATAATGTTGAATTATACCTACCTACCTAACTATTGTCCCAGCAGCGATGTAAATGAATAAAGGTACCTACCTATAGCCTACCTACCCAATAAAATACATACGCAGTAATATGGTAGTACGTTTGGTCCATTCGAAGTTGGTATATCGATGCCATTCGACATTCACATGAAAAATTCTTGAAAAACGGGCAACAGTGATAGTGGTGACATACAACAGTACAGACTTATTATAATAAAAAATTAATTGAAACAGAATAACCTCTAACCTCTAACTTACTTATAGAGGGCGCTGGGATTGCTAGGATTTTGTGTCGTCGCGTCGTGATGATCTCGTGAGGTGTCCACCTGTCGGTGGTTAGAAGAACTTCTTCACAAATTAAAACAGTTCCTTCACTCACCGGTAGATGACGTTAGTTGACTAATTTTGCACTTATTTTGCATGCAAAAATAACTATTTAGAAATCTTTAGCATACGTAGACAGAGAAGGAAATCTAAATAGTTAGAACTCACATAGGTACATATTATAAAATCATTTCATAAATATATTGAAAAGTCCTTTCAATGGTATTGATTTATGAACGAAACAGTTTCGCTCTGACTTTGACAGTGACATTGACGTTGACGCTTGACAGTTGACCTAAAGCGATTTGTTTTGTTTTTTAAATTACATTGCACAGCTTTTGTTTCTGGTCGTTGATTACACAGTAGCAAGTCGTGTTTATCTATCTGTCTTTACAATACGAGTATTACCAGGGATTCTATTACAATACTCACCGGCTACACCAGCCCTCCAGCGAAGTACTCCTGTATTCAGGTTTGCATTTTTTATGTTGTACACTGTTCAACGTATTCTTTATTTTAACACTCAGTCTTTTTGGACTGCCGGTTATTTTGGAACTATACATAATTTACCACACTTTTTCTAGTCCTTCATAGTAGCAGGCTTGACCAGACTTTGCTCAGGAAGTTGTAGATTCACTTGACGATTCAAAAGTACTTGTAAAAGTTTATTTATTTATTAAATCTTTATTGCACACAAGAACACGAAAATAAACAAGACATTAAAACAACGAATTAGGACTACACAGTATGCAAAGGCGGCATGTTTGTTATTTGAATAAAAAACATTTGAATGTTTGAATTTTTTTTGAATTTCGAAGAAAATATACAATCTCAAGTGACATATCTCAAGCGATTGGAGCTGTATTTTATTATGCCAGTCAGTTAGCTTCTATTATATTTTACTAGTTGATGCGTCTCGGCTTCGGCCAGCACTCATTCCTTAGTTGGGGTTCAACGTTTTAGAAAAAATGTGTATAGAAAATTACCATCATCCAATGGTTTCGGCCTAGCTTGAAATCACAGTTATTTTCTGCATTAATTTTGTAAGCTGTTGGGACAAGCTGATTTCTATGTCTTTATCAGTGCCAATATATATATCCTGTTAGAATTACCTGCAACCTACCTACTTGCAAAATTTCAAGCTTCTAAAGCCAACAGTTTAGGATGAGTTTAGTCTGTCAGTTACAGTACTGTTTTATGTATATATACCTATTGATGATAGATATAGATAAAATTTCATTATATTATACTTTCAGATATGGAATCCACAGAGGAGTTGCCTGACTATGATGGTGAATTTGCATTTGAAACAGATCACTTGGCAATAAGAGGAAATAAGGATTATAGTGAATTATTGAAATATATTATTCAATTGGAAGCTCAGAAGGTTAATGCTCTACATGATATCGAACATTTGTGTGAAACACAAAACAAAGCTTTAGAGGATCCAATAAGTTTTGTTCAGGATTTACAATCTGGCAAAGTGAACTTTCCGCCGCACCAGAAAATAGCTGATTTACCAGTTATTGACTGGAGTTCATATGGTGTTGACACAGATATTGAAAATGACTATAAGCCGACTAAAGAAGAACTGGAATCAGCAACAAAAGTAAGGGGAAGAATATTCACAGATAGTAAGCCGGAAACATTCAACCAACTGTGGTCATGCGAGGAACAAAAGCGGCTAGAGGAGTTGTTGGAAATATATCCTGAAGAACTTGTAGAAGCCAAGAGATATAAGAAAATAGCCAATGCTCTCGGTACAAGAACACCTATACAAGTCATGAGTAGAATACAGAAATATTTTGCAAAATTGGCCAAAGCTGGGTTACCTATTCCGGGACGGGCACCTAAGCGGGTAGGGAAGGACAAAAACAGGTCCTTATTTTATAAGAAGTCTACATTCTTTCCCCAACTTCATGTCCCTGTTAAAATGGAGGACCCTTATGACAGTAGTGAAAACCAGGATGGAATATCACTAGAAATAAAATCTGGAAACAAATCAATGTTAGAATTGTTAAAAGCAGCTAAGGAACAGAGGTTATTGGACGAGACAATGCCTATTTACCAAACAAAAACGATGTGTGTAGGTTGTCAAAAGACTGGCTTTCTGGGTGCAAGGTGGACAGATAACGCTGGGACAGATTTTTGTACTGACTGTGTTGTTAAACTTTTACCTGCTGAGAAACTTATACCTATTAGACAATCTATTTAAAGACAATAAATGTTATTAAGTACTTAGACTTTATAATCCATACTAATATTATAAATGCGAAAGTGTGTCTGTCTGCAATGCTTTCACGGCCCACCTACTCAACCAATTTTGATGAAATTTGGTACAGGAGTAGATTGTATCCCAGTGAAGGACATAGGCTTATTATGCCGGAAAATTAAATAGTTCCCGCGGGAATACAAAAATCCTAATCCACGCAGACGAATCGCTCGCGGGAATCATCTAGTTTTAAATATACAGCTTTTACTTTGGATCTATATTATAATTATTTAGGTTTAACAACAGTAATAATTGTTTTTCTGCTGTTTAGGTATAGAAAAAAACTGGGCGCAGGTTGCTTTATTGTGGGTTTGGCAGGTGCACTGAATAAGCTCCAAATATCCACTAGACGGTACCACGACTTCGTCCGCGTGGGGATTTTATGAACTCTATGATTTATCTTTATAAAAAGTAGATTCTAGGGGTACAAGCTAGCTCTGTACCAAATGGTAAAATCGGTTTGGTAGATGGATTGTGAAAAGTTGTCAGACAGACGGTGTGTCGGGCGGACGGACAAACACACTTTGCATCATACTTAAATTATCAAAGTAAAGTGTCATAGTAAAGTGTGTTGGTTTGTCCCTCAATAATGCTGCAACAGAGTTACGGATCGACGTTGGGCTTGCATGTGTATAGTTCAGGACCTGGAAAGTCACAGGCTACTTTATATCCCGGAAAATCAGGGTTACCCGGTAAAAACTTAAATTCGCGCGGACGAAGTCGAAGGCATCATCTAGCATATACTTAATATGAATGAATAGTGGATATAGATAAGGCCTAAAAGAGTACCATAAAAAAGTGCATTATAATAATTAGCACAAACAGCATATTAAACCAATTTCACTGTAGTTAAATCGCGTTCATAGTTGCCAGTATCATTGTCAAAAATACACCACTTTGGACACGCTCACAACGCAGACACTTCACGTACGATTCCACACGTACAACTGAGGGAAAAACTGTGATAGTTGGAAAAAAAGTAACAATTTAATAAAGCTATCGTGCAATACTGATGGGTATTCGCCGCGAGTGATGATGATCCACTGGCTTGGAACAGTGAACACGGCCCGCACTCAACTGCCGTGCCCTCTAGTCTAGATAGATAGATACAGATAGACATTAGACAGGGTTGTGACGTAGATATCAAGCGTGATAACTGTTTATTAATATTATTCATTTTTCAATACACCTAATAACAATCTAGCCAGATTATGACGACCACCCTGGCGCAGTGTTGAGCGCTGTTGTCTTAACGTAGGAGGTCCCGGGTTCGATCCCCGGCACAGTCAATTTGGGAGTTTATAATTTCTGAATTTTCTCTGGTCTGGCCTGGTGGGAGGCTTCGGCCGTGGCTAGTTACTGGCAGATACTGGCAAAGACGTGCCGCCAACTGCCAAGTGTGATTTAGCGTTTCGGTACGATGCCGTATAGAAACCGATTAGGGGTATGGGTTTAATATAACTGCCATACCTCTAACAGGATAGCCCGCTACCATCTCAGACTGCATCATCAAGTGAAATCGCAGTCAAGGGCTAACTTGTAGTTGATAAAAAAAATTGGCGAATTTAAGAAGCATATAAATTATCTTTTACAATAAAGTTATTGGTAGATACTAGAGATTTCGCGATGACGCCACTTAGGTCCACATTAATAAACCAAAAATCACGTGATCAATTAGTATAAGTCAATTTATAATGACCAGTCCTAGAACTCTTAAGCATAGATTGACCGATAGGTATTTGAGTACCTGTTCTCATAAGCTGATGTCGGTTTATTAATTTCTTGATAATACCTATCTAAGACACATTGTTAGGGGTTCTATGATCTATCAGGCAGCACTACAGTCTACACTACATTATCACTATATATGCGCTAACTCAGGTTTCGTCATTTTTAGTCTTCTCCTTTAATGCGCTAGGTGCTTCAAGTTACTGGATTGCCTCAACAATAAAACTTGTTGGTGAAGTCGGTGATCTTGGTGTTCTGCAGGATGATACCTTGTTTTAAATTGTAACAATTTATTTGTATGTATGTATTATGTAACCTCATTAGGTACGCATTGTTACTAAGTTACGAAATTGATTGAGACGAAACTTTTACTGCAAGAAGTTTAAAGATGAAGATTTCGCGTCATATTCAACTACAGCTTTAACTTTTATTAAAATCTAAAAGCTTCACATGAACTGAATATCACGCCGATGAAGTTATAAGGGCTTTGTTTGTTAGAGAAAGATAATAGTACATTACACATCTAGGGCAGTAAAATAAGAAATGTCTCAGATCACATGTAATTGTTGTCCGAGGCGAAGCCGAGGTCAATAAACATGTGATCTGAGGCTTTCTTATTTACTGCCCGTGGTGTGTATACTATTTTTCTCCTCGACGGAGGCGGAAAGCGGCATTTTCGTTTAGCGCAGCGGGAGGAAAATTGACGCTTTCCGCCCGGAGGTGAGAAAAAGATTTTACCTCGTTTTAGACCTCCACTTCGCCCGCATGATCCGGGTCTGCTGGTTTGCACCTACAAAACTTCGAACCACTTTTACTACGAAAGCTTTGTTTTTGCAGTGGGTATTTTCTTCGTGATGCGTGCACAAACGAATAAACCCGTATCAGTTCCTACCTATCACTTTATTATTGTATTATGTACCAACGAATAAGCCCATAACTTCGTGCACGAATACCTACTTATTTCATTTTATGAAAATCGATTTTCACCGTGTGAACTTCAATTTTTCAGGACAAAAAGAAGCCTAAGCCCGGGGATAAGTACTATCTATCTCTGTAGGTACCAATCAGTTGAATAGATGGACCGTGAAAAGGTTACAGACAGACTGGCAATTTTTCATTTTTACCTAATGTAAGTTTAATATACCTACCTAAGTTTGGATGTGTAGGTATATATTGCGTACATAAAGCGTAAGAATTATGGATTAGTAAAGATTTAGTTTTTGTATACTTAATTAGTGCATTAAAGCAAAGAGCATGGATAAGCAATCTGTTTCATACTTACAAACTGATTGACTTCATGGACCTTTTTACGTAAGAAATCCTTGCTAGTTGCTGACCCTAAAGCTTTATTGGTTTCCCTTGAAGTGCGGAGGTCAAATGACAATCGGAAGCTTTAACAGCTCAACGTTATAACAAATATACATACATACATATGGGTGCATTTCAATCCGAACTTCAAATCAAAGGTTTTTCAAACCCCAACGGGTATCATAATTACTACCACTTTGCTTAGAGGAAAGAGTATGTGATGTTAGTTAACTGAGAATTATTTAGGTAACTAGGTACTCGTATGTCAAAAACTAGATGGAAAGCGAACTTGACTGTTACGTAAGAAAATTGTTTTTATTGATAGAGCTCTGAGTAGGTATAAGTATTCAGGCCATTCAAGGTGATAATGTACTGCGTGTGGTGGCAGTGCCAAGTAGGTATAGGTATATAGATGAAAAATCACACTGATAATTGTAACTTGTGCCCCAATGCTCATGTAACGAGCAGCGAGTTACACTCACATTAATTTGATAAGATACACAAGGATATTCGGTGCACAAGCAGTGTAGCAGATAGCTTATATCCTTGAGTGGGTGACCCTTGTCAATTTGTCACTCAATATTAGCCAGGCGAATAGAAGAAATTGCTCTAATGAAAACACTCATAGTTACTTTGCCAAAACCAATTTCCGTTAGATTGGACGTATCCATTTTATAACATTTTTATTTGTGTAGGTTTTCAGATTAAGCCACGTGGGTCTGGATACTATGATTGTATTTTTAAATAGGTACAAAGTCTAATGAAGTATAGAGCTCAGAGCCACAGTGATTTCCATAAAACGGCCTGTGGAACAATGAAGAATCATACTTACTAATGCGAAAGTGTGTTCTTTTGTCCTTCAATCACGCCGCAACAGAGCAACAGGTTGACGTGATTTTTGACGAGGTTTAGTTGAGGTCCTGGAGAGTGACATACGCTACTTTTATCCCGAAAAATTAAGGAGATCACGTGAGACTTTAAAAAAAATCCGCGCGGACGAAGTCGCGGGAATCAGCTAGTGATCTGTATCGGTAAGGTCTGACAATAAGTGATTGAGGTTTCCACAACCTTTTTATTTTTCCATCTTAAGTAAATCTACCACCCCAAAATTAAGCAAAAAGGACCATCTAATAAGTTACCTGTTAATTGTTATCAAGCAGCTTTAAGCTCCGCCTTAAAGCGGCACGGCCAGCGGAGATTGCATTATTTTGTTCCCCATTCTTTTGCTCCGCTTACAGTTCCTTTCCTACACACCCATTGAAATCCAATTTAGTTATCACACAACGACGCCTCTTATGTGATGAACTTTAATTAATTATCTATTAGGTACTATTTACCTTGAGGGTCACCGGACGAGTGGCCTAGTTCTGACAACGCATATCAGTCGATTGCGATTGTTAAGCAACGTTGACCCAAGTCGGGAACTGGATAGGTGACCGAATTTGCAGGTTCAAATTTGACCTTTTCGTTCCTTCCGTGCCTCGGAGAGCACGTTAAGCCGTCGGTCCCGGTTATTATCACTAACATCTGATAATAATCGTTACAAAAACCTAAGAGTGGAAGGACGTGGGAAGTGGGAACTGGGAACCCACCACATTATTATCCCAAAAAAATTCCTACCATTATAAATAGAAAGAGGTCACGACCATCAGTAACTTACTTATTAGGTTTCACTTTTTTTAATTTTTTTATTTAGGTATTTTAACGTTTAAACTATCGTGTGTGATATTCATTTTAAATATACACTAGCTAATGCCCGCGACTCTGTCCGCGTGGATTGAGGTGTTTTGGGTGGACCACCCTTATCACATAGGTAGGGGTAAATAAATAAGTAAATAAATAAATGTTTATTGACCACTTTACAAATTAATTGCTTATCGTACCTATGTACCTACTAGTATGCAAATTAAATGTGGTCAATGGGCCACCTCCTCATTCATGGGTATGGGTTTACGTCCTATTCTCAGACGTACCAAATATGCACAAAAAAATTCATAAGAATCGGTCAAGCCGTTTCGGTGGAGTTTTGTTACAAACGCTGTGACACGAGAATTTTATATATATTAGATATACTTATAACCGGATAAACTCACGTGTTATGTCGGAAATGCCCGACTAGTTTCGTTTTTAGAATGTATAGTTTATGTAGTATATTAAGTATATTATATGTACTAGTGTTGTTGCACTATCCCGCTTCATTGCGTTTGTTTCTTTATTTAAAGGTTGTCTGGAGGAGATCACTTTTAGTGATAAGACCGCCTTTGCGCACTTATTTGTTTTTGTTTGTTCACTTTTTTGTTTCTTTTTAATGTTTTGTGTGGCACTAAAGTATTTATCTATCTATATATCTTTTTTTTTTTTTTATCCACTACAAGTTAGCCCTTGACTGCGATCTCACCTGATGGTAAGTGATGATGCAGTCTAAGATGGTAGCGAGCTAACCTGTTAGGGGCATGGCAGTTATATTAAACCCATACCCCTATTCGGTTTCTACACGGCATCGTACCGGAACGCTAAATCGCTTGGCGGCACGTCTTTGCCGGTAGGGTGGTAACTAGCCGAACTAGCCGAAGCCTCCCACCAGGCCAGACCAGTGAAAATTCAGAAATTATAAATTCCCAAATTGACCCTGCCGGGGATCGAACCCGGGACCTCCGCACGTTAAGACAACAGCGCTACACACTGCGCCACGGAGGTCGTCAAATCTATCTAGTTTCGAAGTTTTATTTAGGTATAGACTAGCGCTTGGCTGCAATTAGACCTGCTGGTAAGTGGTTATAGCACAGTCGTCAATTACTTAAGTAGCTAAGCCCGTAGTACCTACTTATTATACTTGTACCGTAATACGCCTCGTTCATAGTAGGTACGTTATCTAGTAGGCATATGACCACTGCTCTGTTTTACAATTATTTTGCCAATTAAAAATCTGCCAAACCTTTTTTACAAGGTCCACCCCTCCCCCTAAGCGTATATAACTGCCGGGCAAATTTTAGGGACCCCGTGAATCTGGTTTTATTGGATGGACACGATGAAAGAGGAATAACGGAGATTTGCATTTTAAATTAGATTTAATTTAGAAAAAAAATTAATTCAGTGACCCTAGTCTTATTTAAATATTATATACCTACTTACTGCTCTTTTTCATGACATTTATCCTGAGTTTTAATACCCATCTACTCGTAGTAATAAGAGTAAAATTCTCCTAATAAGCTCCGAAAGTGCTTTGATTTAGCAGGGAATCGAGTTCAATAAAATTTTCGGTCTTCGTTTGTAATTGCAAATGTTCGCTTTGCATACTAAATATAATTGTTCTCGAAGTATCAATGTTCACACTGTTCTATTGAAATTCACAAACGAAAACACCGATGAAGATTAAATTAGGAACAGATCTTGATCAGATATCTTGTACATTTTGGAAATCCATAATTTTTAAAGACGCTTTTTTTTACACCACTACAAGTTAGCCCTTGACTGCAATCTCACCTGATGTTTAGTGATGATGCAGTTTCTAAGATGGTAGCAGGCTAACCTGTTGGGGGGTATGTTATAATATTAAACCCCCCATTCGGCTCGGTTCGGTACGCGTTGCAATTCTTAAGATTTAACAACGAACCTTGTCTCTATATAACCTAACGACTTATCAATACGTTATCTTGACACAACTAAATAGGTAAATCTGGGCAACCATGCTGAAAGCCATTTAATTTCACAGTAAAATAATGCACATTTTGCATTTGCATAAGCATTGTGTTTCCCGTTTCATCTATTTGTAAAAATCCAATTTGCGTGCAGTGTCTGTTGCTTTTGCTATATTTTTATAAAGCGTTCTACAGCCACAACTCGTGTGCTACAGCGTTCACTATGTGAACATCTACCTGCTATGCATTATGCAAACGTACATAAACTTACCAAATTCCGGTCTTGTTGTGGTGCACTGAAATTAATATTGAGACGGTTAATTTAGATAGTAAAAAATTATCCTATATGATTTAAAAGTAGTTGCTTCCTAGATGGACATAGAAGAGTCGATCGGCCAAAATTCGTTGGCTGAATATAATTATCAAGGCGTACGGCGGTGCATCAGGCCAAGTTCCGGCCTACCGCATGCAGTGTGTATCTTTACACGAACATTCGCGCTGTTTTTACACCCCTCATAACTTTGTTTCGCGTATGTAACGAAATTTGGAACAGTCGTCAAGTTCATAACTATGATGAACATCTATAAGTTTCAAGTATCTAAGTAAGTAATTAAATTGTACTTCAGATACAGAAGTCCAAAAATTAGGTACCTATATACCTACTCATTCATCAAATTTATGAAGCACTTCCCGTATACGTAGAAAGTTGAAACGTAAGAAGGTGAATGTTCCGTATGTTCAGTAAAGGGAAAAATCGAAAAGTTACCAATATAATTTCACATTATATAGTTATTTGTGTTACATGGGGCCAAAGAAAATTTTTGTTCCCCGAGGGCGCTATTTTGAATTCAGAGCGAAGTGAAGGATTCCATAGTAGAATCCCGAGCGTAGCGAGGGGTTCTAAAGTAGAATCCTGAACGTAGCGAGGAATTCAATATACGCCGCCCGAGAACAAAAAATTTGGCCCCGAGTGACACACACTATTTTTCATCATTACGTATGAGAAAAAGCTAGGAGTATCAACCTACTATGTATGGACATTACCTATACGTTTAAGCATCAATCAGAAGATACTCCTATCAACCTTCTATGTAATTGTATAGACATTATTTAGACGTATATTTAAAGTTTAAATAAAATGTAAAGACGTATATCCGATGAGAAATGAAATGCAAGAAGAGAAATGCAACGTCGTATATTCGATCAACAAATTGATGACGTGACTTCGGACCAATCAGAAGAGAGAAATGAAAAGTCCCATGGGCCAACAAGTTACACTTTGCTCCCGCTATCCTCTGAAGGCAATATGCGTTTTTCGAATAGGTATGATGAAAATGTTTTTTTCATCCCATGTATTCGAAAAGGACGACTTGGTTCGCCTTTATGTGCGCCCAAAGGTGGTGTTTTCTATAAGAAACTTTTAGCGGGCAGGAATGAGTTTTTAATCCTCTTTATACTCGTAAGTGCGCCGCAATTATCTTTGCCGCGCACTTATTGAATTTGGAACATCTTAGTGTTCAGCGCCAACGCAAATTGACGACCTCCGTGGCGCAGTGTTGAGCGCTGCTGTCTTAACGTGCGGAGGTCCAGGGTTCGATCCCCGGCAGGGTCAATTTAGGAATTTATAATTTCTGAATTTTAACTAACGAAAGGGCTATATGGATATATATATTTAAAAAAAAAAAAAAAAAAAAAAAAAAAAAAAAAAAAAAAAAAAAAAAAAAAAAAAAATATTATTATAAAGGCGAAAGTTTGCATGGATGTGTGGATGTATGGTGGTATGGATGAGTGTTACTCAATTACGCCCGAACGGCTGAACGGATCTGGATAAAATTTGGCACAGAGATAGATTTCAAAAAAAAAAAAAAGATTATAGTCTGGAAATAGCACGTATGCTTTTTATCCCGGGAAATTAAAGAGTTCCCGCGGGAACCAAATTTTCTCATACAGGGTGATGAAAAGTAGAGTGTATCATTCGGGCGCAAATATATTTTTGGCTCGGGCGACGTACTTTGAATCCCTCGCTTCGTTCAGGATTCTACTAAAGAATCCCTCGCTACGCTCAGGATTCTACTCTAGAATCCCTCACTTCGTTCTGGATTCAAAAAAGCGCCCTCGCCGTAAAAATATTATTTTGCTCCCTTATAATACAATCTACTATTTCGTACCACTTGCTCAAAAAAGTGACATTCTATGCCACAAAAAGCGAACATAACAATAGTCATTTTTAATCTGTTAAAAACAGGGAAAGAAAATTGTACTGAATTTCATTCATCTTCTATGGGGAGAATGTGATTTAAATTTGGAATCTACTTACCGAATACTGAACTACATCTGTGTTTACACCATTGAGTTTGTATATAAAGCATTATACATCTTTTTGAAAAAGGAATACATACGCATTTATTATGCAGTTATGATTATTAAATAAAATGACGAAAACCGACGAGGCCGTATGAGCTTGATACCTTTGCTTTTCCGACAAAAAAATATTAGTCTAGGAATTTGCCGCGTTTTTGTTTTCTTCAAATACATAAACGTTAAGTTTATTTTAATTTATTTTTATAAATAAGATAATGTTCTAAAAATACGTTACGATGTTAAATCAAAGCGACAGTGACAGTGAATTGTCGGATTCCATCAGTGCAAATGCTGCCGCAATTATAAATGATTTGCTTCCAACAAAATCCAAGAAAAATTATTTAAAAACTTATGAAGAATTTTCAACGTGGATAAGTTCAAAAGGCCTAATCTCATATTATTATTGTGTTAATTTTTTCGCAAATGGTACGAAAAGTAGAGTATTTTCCTCGGTGATAAAGCTGTCTTAGTCTTGGGTGAACCCTCGCTACACTCAGGACTCGTCTTAAATCCCTCGCTTCGCTCGTGATTTAAGTTTTTAACACCCTCGCTACGCTCGGGAGTAAACCTCGAGTCCTTCGTTACGCTCGCGATTTAAATCGTCACCCGCGACAGAAGACACTGCTTTATCCCCTTGGTTAATAATCTACTATTCTGTTCTTATAACAATATGCAAAACGGATTGACATAAGAAGTTGCCAAACGACCACAAGTGATAGAATTCGATAGAGGAAGTCCGGAGCAAACTCGGAGCCCCACAATCGGCTAAAGTAACGTTTGTTTTGATGGTACTTTTATTGATATTTCAAAATGGAAAGGAGCAGGTACGTATTTAGTTATCTGCTGAGTAGATACAGGTACCTACTATACAGGAGTACCTCTGTAGTAGTAAATTAAAAAGCTGCTATAATTGAATACTTAGAACTCTTTCCAGAATTCAATGCTTGCAGTAATGGGTAGCGAGCTTTGGATTTATTTCAGTGTCACTAGGTAACGAGTTTCTCTGATGCTTTTCTATGCATTTGTATCCAGTACCTACAATCACGTTCCTATTTCTAGTCTGTCAAATGATATTAATGGTAGGTACCTATTCACTACAATCGTTAAATATGAAAAGAAACTAAACCGACCTAAATTTATCTACATTCTTTAAGTTTTGAGTTGGAACTTATAGTTGTTGACTTAACAACAGTAAAATAATCAGATTAGTTAATAACTTAGCCGAAAAAATTAATTAATTGTGGCCGATTCTGTATAACACAATCTCTAAACTAAACTAAAATGGCAGCTTTAAATCTAGTTCTGTCCCTTTCCGCAGGGAGTATTACTTACGAAAGGGTTAACAATATTTGAAATGCACTAGCATTTCAAATAATTAATTATATAAGTTAATTATAGTTTAGTTTAAAGATTGTGCACTACAGAATCATCATAGTCTGTCTAATAAGTATCGTCCATAAAATATAGCAGGGTTTAACTAGAATTTCAGCATATTTTCTGCTGCCTTTGATTAAACAAGCTAATTGATTTAATTATAAAACCAGACAGGTTCGTGTCGGGCCCCCCGCAGAGTAAGGTTCCGTAGTTGCCCTTCACAATATGCGGACATGACTGACAACCAACCTAATAACCCACAGGCTTACGAATAATAGTCAACCAACGTAATCGTAAACCCGTACTTAAAGTTTACTTCTGTGATAGTTTTCCTTGTAACTTCGATATATATTACCTAATAAATAATTCCATGGTTTTTTTTTACATATCTAGAAACAACCGTTTAGCTGATAGAGGGGGAACACTGGACTCTAACGAAAATTAGCACTTTAAATACTAATAGTTTCTGAGCTAAGCCGCGGACAGACAGACGGACGGACGGACATGGCGAAACTGTTAGGGTTCCTTGTTGACTACGGAACCCTGAAACAGAACAGAATTTTTCATGGAAAGATTTTTTTTAAAAAAGAAACAACTAAGATACCTATACCTCTTTAAAGAAAGTCGGTTCGGATGCGCTGATGGCAGAGCCTATTAACACCAACACGGTCGTTCCCGTTTTGTCCGGTCTGCCTGTCTGTCTGTCGGAGTTCGTGGCGTGCTATGCATCAACACTTTATAACGTACTAGCTGACGCCCGCGACTTCGTCCGCGTGGATTGAGGTTTTTTGGTTCCCGCGGGAACTCTTTAATTTTCCGGGATAAAAAGTAGCCTTTGTTTTATTCCAGACTATAATCTATCTCTGTGCCAAATTCCATCCAGATCCGTTCAGCCGTTCTGGCGTGATTGAGTAACAAACAGCCATCCATCCATCCATCCATCCATCCAAACTTTCGCATTTATAATATTATATATTAGTATAGAATATAGATCGAATGTAAACCTATTGCAGACCTTATGTTATTAAATTGGTTACTAGGCGAATCTAAAATTATATTATGTAATTGGCAATGTCGGTTGACTCAATAATATAATTAAAAATTTTAACAATGGGGCTGATTCTGTAGTGCACAATCTCTAAACTAAACTAAAATTAGAGCATTACGAATATTGCTAACCCTTTCATAATACTCCCTACGGAAAGGGACAGAACTAGATTTAAAGCTGCCATTTTACTTTAGTTTAGAGATTGTGTTAAACAGAATCAGCCCCAATGACGATTAAAATTATTAATTTATAATAATTTACCTTAATTAAAACCTAAAAACTACTGGTTATAATTAGTTATTATCTTTGTACTCGGTTCATTACACAAGTTCAATTATTACATTGTTTCACACACAATGGGTTTTATGAAGCGAAGTTTTATTAAATTGGACAGCTGGGTTGGATATGTGATCGTTAATGTTCCTAGCACTAAGGCGAAATGTGGACAATGTGTGAAAGATCTTCTTAAGTGTCTCTTTTTGGTAGGTACGTTAACGATGACTCTGGAAACCTTATTTACAGTATCCAATAGCATTGTATTAAACTGAGAGCAGGATTGGCAAATCTATTTCGTCTCTAAGGACCGAGGAGAAGCTTACAAATAATATGATCTGGTCCCTTTGAAAATCCTTTGTTGTAAATAGCAACGATCTCTGTGAACCAAATTTATTTCAATGCGCATACATAATAGTAGATACAAAACATTGTCAGCAAATGTAATGCGGATGAATACGCAGCAAAGGAGTGTCATAAAACTGTCATAAGGAACGCATTACCACATGACAAGAGCATCTATATACTTTCTACGAATACAGGAGAATACCGATACTGCATGAAATAAGATTACAAACATTTTTATTGATATATTTGTAACGATCCCTAGGGCTTTTATTGAGACCAACGACGGATGTAGATGGGAGATAATAATGGTGATGGGATGGTTATAATGATGGTTACATAATCAATAATATTTATCATTGATATGGGTATGATAGTCTTACTATATCATCAGATATAGCTACTTTACAACATTATACACTGTCCAATGTGACAATGTCACTATCCCCTGAGGAAGAAAATATGGATTTTCTAAAGTAAACAGTTTTACTTAAAATTTTGTTTAAATTCACTGAATAAATTCTGATAAAGGTAAAAGACTGACAAATAGTTTTAGGCACTACTATATAAACACTAAGCCCTAGGGTAATTCCATTGTTCTGGCAACACAAAGTACAGTGACACGCAAGAAGCACAGCGTCGCATAAATCATCAGCTGAACCCCTATTAGCAAAATGATGCTTCATAAAATCCTTTGTACGGCAAACTATGGAACTTGTTTAATAACTCCGCCATGTAACGAACAAAGTGTAAATAATTACTGCGGGTAGTTTATATAGGACCGAAATAAATGATAGTAAGTAATGTTAGAAACACATTTGCAACACGCCATGGACCCGAGAGTGCTGGAAATGTATCAGTGTGTCGGTGTATGTGGAGGTGTTTTAGCTATTTTTATCTGATGTTATTCATCATTTCATCAACCCACCATTGACTTCGAAGAGGCTTCGGCCGCGACAAGTTACCACCCACCGGCAAAGACGGTACGATGCCGTGTAGAGACCGAATAGGGGTTTAATATAACTGCCATGCCCCTAACAGGTTAGCCCGCCACCATCTTAGAATACATCATCTCTTACCATCAGGCGAGATCGCGGTGGTGACCTAGGTCACCACGTTGGCCAAGTGGGGATTGAAAGACTTCTCAGTTCACCGATCTTTGAGAACATTTTAAAAAGGCTCAGGCATGCAGGTCTCCTCACAATACTTTTTTAACCATTTTTAAAGCAAGCTATTTTCCCTCACTTCCGAGGTCCTCAACTGTACCCACGCAAAAACATGCTATGTTGCGGCGTGATTGAAGGGCAAACCAACAAATGAACCATCACAATATATTCTCACAATATTAGTATGGATAATAAAACAATCACATATTGTCACAATATATGATTGGTTTTTTTTGTTTGTTTTGCATATTGTGTAATTTTATAGTTTAAATATTATGTAATACTGTAAGCCTGATAAGACGTACTGGGAAACTGTAATGTCTTAACGGGTATTTCCTATCAATAAAATAAAATAAATAAAATATAGGAATATAAACAAGCACAGCCTGTAGCCATATTTCTACTAGCTATAGTATTATTACCTCAAGCCACTCTTCGCACAAGGTTCGCACTGTAACCCATACAAAAAAGGAAATGGGAAACATCTGTTTCGTAAAATAGTATTATAACGCATCGCCGCCCCACCTAATAGATTCTTGTGTTCTTGCTCATCTGCCTCAGTTGGAGCTTTTTATGCGTAATATTGTGGACGTAGTTTCACTGATATTACAAAAAAATCACAGATTTCGCAGTCCCCGTAAGAATCGAAGCATTGAAAATGAATACAAAAATTTACGAAAAAAAATTCTGAAATAAAAATCTCTTCTTCAACATTTTTCAAAAATTTACTAACCGACTCGAATGCACAATCTCGCCTGCATCCGCATCTTTTTACACCAGTACCATGACGATCGGTCAATAATCATAGAAGCTACATCACTTTTTATATACGGAAATACCCGTTTTTCTACATAATTCCAAATCTAAAGGGACCACCTACAGGTCACAATTACTAACCGATTTTCAAAAGTTTTTCGCCATTTTGTAGCTAAACTATTACCCAAGGACCATTTTTTTCATTTTTCTTAAGTCGGTTTTTTAACCGTAAGTAAAAAAACGCCCCCCCCCCAAAAAACGAAACCAACAAAAAAGTTACCAGTCTATTTTAAAAATTCAAACGCTTACACGTGTCTTGATAAATTCCTCAACTCTTGGTTCTATTCCCATCTCGATTCTCCCAAAATCCTCGGAGCTATGGCCAAAAATACGTCTCAGGCGATTTGCATCTGATAACCATTTTCAATGGTAAAAATAGTAACTATATGTGATAAGGAAATCCTTAGAAGGCGGCAACATAGATAGATAGATAGATAGATAAATACTTTATTGCCACACAAAACATTAAAAAGACATATAACATATATAGTAGATTAGTAGCCAAGGGCTGTAAGGCATCAATTGCAGCCCGAGATATTTAGGCGCACGAGCACAGCGAGGGCGCCTATAGTTCGAGGGTGCAATTGATGCTTACACCCGAGCTAACTACTCTGCTTTACATCTCGATTGTGAGGTTAGTAGGTCCTTATTACCCCCAAATGGAGCTTGAAGGTGACCAATTAGCGCTCTAGGGTTATAATGTAGCTAGAAAAGCCCTAGGGCGGTAAGTAATTAAAAAAAAACTCTTCACTCAAAAGTTCGCGTACATCTAACCATCATACTTTTTTTAATTACTTACCGCCCTAGGGCTTTTCTAGCTACATTATTACCCGAGAGCGCTAATTGGTCACCTACAAGCTCCATTTGGGTAAATAAGGACCTACTTACCGAATATGAGAGATGTAAACATATTTGGTAGTCTTGACATATCTATAAGTGGCACAAGTTTTCCTACGTATATGATTTCATTTCATTTTATGAGTGGTTCCTCTGGGTCTGTATACGTTACTAGCTGATGCCCGCGACTACGTCCGCGTGGTTAAAGTTTTTTTGATTCCCACGGGAACATAAAAAGTAGTCTATGTCACTCTCCAGGTCCTCAACTATACCCATGCCACAAATCACGTCGATCCGTTGCTCCGTTGCGGCGTGATTAAAGGACCAAGCAACAAACCAATAAACCAACAAACCAACAAATCAACAAACAAACACACTTTCGCATTTATTATATTAGTATGATAGTATGATATGGGTGGTAATTAAATAAATCAATTAAAATTAAACGCCAACGTTAAGGGCGAAAACACATTACGGACCGGAAAGGTTGGAATATGACCACGTCATTCACTTTTATATGGAGCGCTCACACTAGGCAACCGAACATGGAAAAGATGACCGCCGACTTGAGAACATCCTCCTTTCTTGGAAGTCGGTTAAAAATTCTTCGTAGCGTTACATGCTACGTAGCGTATAGAATTAAATACATCGTAGCTCGTAGAGTTTAGCTACGAAGCGTGTAGAAGTAAATTACTAAGGTAGACTGTGGTATGAAATAACCGCTTTTAATTACTTTTCCTACCATTCCATTCGAACTTATAATGCGTTTCACATGGTCTGACCATTGCGCAAAAAGACTAGAAGAAGTAGAAGACTAGAAGTTGAGCTGAACGTAGGTCCTTTTTAATAAATTCGATCTTTTGAGATTCATACACATATTCTACTGCTCTGTTGATTGCAAACAAGCTTACGCGCTGCCTGACGCCTGCGTTAGCAACCTTTTGCGCTGCAATATTCAAAGTAAGTTTAAGCTCTAGGTTCAAATTATAGGGGCTATGAGAAACCCACTTATTTTTACTATCACATACAGAATGATAAAAGTTTTAGTTTTTTTAGGATTAAAAAAAATGAAATGATTAAATTACTGATAATTTACTTTCGACTGAAAAGAAAATGTAATGTACATGCTTCTACTGTCTAATTATTCTTGTTATTTAATCATAATAGTGCGTAAAATAGGTGAACACACACTTCCGAACGAAAAAACTCTTTTTGGCTTTTTATATAGAGCTACACAGGATAGCGCGACAAGACAAAACGTGTTTCTAGGTTTCTTGTGTGATTTTGCGCTAGCGTTTAAGAATTATTTTAGTATTCGGCCGTTTACGTATTCAAAAGCACTCTATCTAAAACTAAAAAGTTTTTATTCCTACGTGGTTACTCTATAAAAATAATAAAGCTTGGGAGCAATTAACAAAAGTTAAACCGCACTGTGTTATAAAGTTTTATGCGCTCATAACTCGTTACAGCTTTTCCTGAAACGTTGCTAGAATATTTCAGCTCATTTATTACTAAGTACTTAATTTCTTTTTATTTAATCGTTAGGGTTCATTACTTACTTAAATTAACACACACACACACACACACACACACACACACACACACACACACACACACACACACACACACACACACACACAACGCACAACACCCATACTCATGCAAACTCAAGCCTACACGCACTTGCATTGTTGTCATTTTTCTCATTTTTCTTGTGTCTCTGAGTTGGAAGCCCTGTTTTCCGAGGCACAGTTCTCACTATTTCGGAAAACAGGTGCATATAACTATTCTTACTATAAATAACTTCTAAATTCCTCAGAGCATTTGAATCCAGTTTTACAATAATTTGGACCATTTCAAGGTTAACTTATTAATTTTTAATTAGTAGTCCAAAAAATAGGTAAGTACCCATCCATAAGAAGGGAGGATCGGAGCTAGTCATTTATAAATTGAGAGACACATAATATCAATATTTGAGCCCTTTTACTACCGCTCGTAAAAGTTTATTAGACGTCATTTTCAGCTCAGCTCAACATTCACTTTACAATTTTGTATTTACGTTGGGTATATTCATATTGAACTATTTTACATAATCTACCTTGTCAGCGATCAATGCCCGAAAACTTTGTCAAGTTGAGAGTCATTATCATTGGCAGATTAATAATAGTATTGTTGTAGTGAGTGCGTTCATTAAATAGGTACGAATTTTTTGCAGTACCTGTGGCCGTATTAGGCCGCGTGGTTCTAAAATATTGTACATACTATATTGTATGTACTATGTTTTGTACATGTACGGGGATATTTGGCACGTTTCGCCACCGTTTATTCCTTGAAGGTAGATGATACCTTCTGCTTTTCGTATTAGAGTTATTCAAAGTTTTAATTAAATAAAGGGGTCTTGCAGCAGCTTAAAGTTAATCAGTTTTGTCAACAAATTATATTTGGATAGCCTGTTTTAATCTGTTTTGAGGTCGCCGGCTCATAAGTTTAAGATCTTTCCTTTAGGCAATCTCTACAACAAATTTGCCCTACTAGATGATGCCCGCGACTTCGTCTGCGTGGATTAAGGTTTTTCGCAACCCTTTAATTTTCCGGGGAAAAAGTAGCGTATGTCCTTCCCCGGCATGCAACATACCTTTGTACTCGTCAAATCCACGAATTCTAAGAAAGTCAAACATAACATTAAAATTTTTCCGAAGGAATTGCTACTTTTGGCAGCATACCAAATCTTTCCAAACTATGAACAGTATCCCATAGAAACAAAGTAAAGAAGAGTATCTAGACGTACGTAAAGTATCTAGACATAGATGTACTCATTCTATTTCGATGTATCTAGATAAATAAATATTTAAATACCAATATAGGTACTAAAATTATACTTCAATGCCAAATATAAAACGTCCACAGAGACCAACATTGTAGAAATGTATGAACATTAATGATATCATTATCAGAAATATGGAAGTCTATTGTCACATAAACGGATGGACAGGACAATCGCTGCGTTTGCCAATACTAATTAAACTTCGTGATTATATAATATAACCGAAAATAATTTATTTACGCTGAAATGATGAGTTTAAATTCATCATCAATAATTATTGACCTCTCTGTTAGTCGCTGCAGTAGTTAATAAGCGATGCGTTCTTCTTTATTAGGAGCCCCAGGTTTGATTTCAGGCTGAGGCAAAGGAGGAATTCGGTAAGGATTAAATTTCCAGTTTTATTTCAGATGTTTTTCTAAACGTATATATTTTCGTAGATATTTTTTTTTCATTTCCGAGTAAATAAATCAAAAGAACCAATTGTAATGGAATCGCGGTAACAAAGAAAGCTTTGTGGAGAATAATATGAATAGAATTCTGCTCAAAAACGAAAAATACACGCTTATCCAATGGTACCTATAGTGGGCTCATTTGGTTTGTTTTGACGAGTTGACTTGAGGGGTTTATTAGTAACAATAGTTATTTATAGTAATCATTCAAAAGTTCTTTGCAGTGGGCCGGCGACGACGGGTAGATTATATAGATGATATGAAGGTTCGATTTTTTAAGGCGTCAGGCACGAAATTAGCGACGGCGACGTAATCAAAAGTATGACCTCATTATTATTATTATTATTTTGTACCTCAGAGAGTACACTGATAATTAATAAAAAAACAAAAAAATAAAAAATATGTCGAATATCATATTGGTACTCAATATTCGAATACATTTATATTAAAAAAATGAAAATGATATGACTCGATATCGGCATCGGAACATCCGGGACAGTCCGAGCGGGACTGAACGACCGCCTGTTTCGTGTCCACCCGCGCCGCTGGCGGATCGCTTCACATCGCGCCGCCCCGCTCTCGCCGTCGCTCCGGCGCAAATTTCGCAAATTTCGTGCAATTTCGTACACTAAAAGAAGTCGAATTAGAAAGCCAGTGGGGTAAAGCTTAAAGCTGTATTCAATGTTCAAAGTTTAATGTCACGTACCTTGATGTCCTTAAAATATATGGATAATTTAAATAATATGGATAATTCTAAAACACGAACGTCAATAATAATATATAGCAACTAGTATGGCGCGTGGCTGCGCGGCCCGCTAAAGCGGACCGCGTAGTGGAGCGCGTGGCCCACTGTCTACTTACTCGCTGTCCTACTATCCTGCCCCCCGATTATGTAAGAATGGCCGATCAAATCGTCAAAGTTCGGCGTCAAAGTAAAATAAACCATAACAGCATTAAATAAGAGCTCAATTTCGAAACACGAAATTGAGCTCTAATTCAAAGCTGTTATGGTTTATTTTACTTTGACGCCGAACTTTTACGATTTGGTCGACAATTCTTACATAATCGGGCAGCTGGTTTACTGTCTACGTGTTCTGATCTGAACAACACACTGCTATGCTAGTGAGCACAGTGGAAGCGCCAGCACGCCAAGCGTCCGACGTAAAAGAAAATTCTCATAAAGGAAAAACATAAAACAAAGACCACCAACCCCCCGCCCCTCCCTTTTTGTTTGAGCAGCCCCTAAGTAGGTACCTATCTTTTAATACCCTGACCGTGCTCCTCACCCATCATCTGAACCTTCGATCATCATCTCTCTCCATATTTTTTCTCCGAACCACTCGTCAAAATGAGAATTCTTCCATAAAAACAAATCTTGAAAAGAAACCGTAGTCTTGCATAGTTCTACACTAAACTTGTAGCCTCTTCATAATTCGCCATACATTAAGTATGGAAAAATAAATTCCGCCATCTTGAATTGTTTTCCTGTTCATCAATTAGACCTTCATGTCCCGATCATCTTTTGCCAAGAAACCACTCTTCCATCTTTTATACTCTCCGTGATAGACACCGGCGAAATTTGTATGGCGGCCATCTTAAATCCGCCATTTTGAATTTTTTTTCAGCTCACTATCAATTGGATGAAGTTTCGAGTGACATTTGGTCGAGCACCCCCCACCTATCTTCAATACCCTTTTCTTTGGAAAAATAAATTCCGCCATCTTGAATTTTTTTCCTGTTCATCAAGTAGACCCTCATGTCCTGATCATCTTTTGCCAAGAAATCACTCTTCCATCTTTTATACTCTCCGAGATAGACACCGTCGAAATTTGTATGGCGGCCATCTTAAATCCGCCATTTTGAAATTTTTTTCAGTTAACTGTCAATTGGATGAAGTTTTGAGTGACATTTGGTCGAGCACCCCCCACCTATCTTCGATACCCTGGCTGGTGCTCTTCATCCGTCATCGAAATCCTCAATCATCAGCTCTCTCCGTATTTTGCCTCTGAATGAATTTTTGTCTTCTATACGAAACGATGAGTGGAAAAAAATATTTTCATACAAAATTTTACAGGAGAGGTGATCAATGAGTGAATCAGCACGAGCAGCTATTAATATATATATAGCTGCTCGTGCTGACTGACTGACTGATTGATCACCTCTCCTGTAAAATTTTGTATGAAAAATTTTTTTTTCACTCATCGTTTCGTATAAAAGACAAAAATTCATTCGGAGGAAAAATACGGAGAGAGCTGATGATTGAGGATTTCGAAGACGGATGAAGAGCACCAGCCAGGGTATCGAAGATAGGTGGGGGGTGCTCGACCAAATGTCACTCGAAACTTCATCCAATTGACAGTGAGCTGAAAAAAAATTCAAAATGGCGGATTTAAGATGGCCGCCATACAAATTTCGACGGTGTCTATCTCGGAGAGTATAAAAGATGGAAGAGTGGTTTCTTGGCAAAAGATGATCAAGACATGAGGGTCTACTTGATGAACAGGAAAAAAATTCAAGATGGCGGAATTTATTTTTCCATAGAAAAGGGTATTAAAGATAGGTGGGGGGTGCTCGATCAAATGTCACTCGAAACTTCATCCAATTGACAGTTAGCTGAAAAAAATTTCAACATGGCGGATTTAAGATGGCCGCCATACAAATTTCGACGGTGTCTGTCTCGGAGAGTATAAAAGATGGAAGAGTGGTTTCGTGGCAAAAGATGATCAGGACATGAGGGTCTACTTGATGAACAGGAAAAAAATTCAAAATGGCGGAATTTATTTTTCCATAGAAAAGGGTATTGAAGATAGGTGGGGGGGTGCTCGACCAAAATATGTCACTCGAAACTTCATCCAATTGAAAGTGAGCGGAAAAAATTTTCAAAATGGCGAATTTAAGATGGCCGCCATACAAATTTCGTCGGTGTCTATCACGGAGAGTATAAAAGATGGAAGAGTGGTTTCTCGGTAAAAGATGATCGGGACATGAAGGTCTACTTGATGAACAGGAAAAAAATTCAAGATGGCGGAATTTATTTTTCCATAGAAAATGTATGGCGAATATTGAAGAGGCTACAAGTGTAGAACTATGCAAGACTACGGTTCCTTTTCAAGATTTGTTTTTATGGAAGAATTCTCATTTTGACGAATGGTTCGGAGAAAAAATATGGAGAGAGATGTTGATCGAAGGTTCGGATGATGGGTGAGGAGCACGGTCAGGGTATTAAAGATAGGTACCTACTTAGGGGCTGCTCAAACAAAAAGGGAGGGGCGGGGGGTTGGTGGTCTTTGTTTTATGTTTTTCCTTTATGATAATTTTCTTTTACGTCGGACGCTTGGCGTGCTGGCGCTTCCACTGTGCTCACAAGCATAGCAGTGTGTTGTTCAGATCTGTAAACCAGCTGCCCGATTATGTAAGAATTGTCGATCAAATCGTAAAAGTTCGGCGTCAAAGTAAAATAAACCATAACAGCATTGAATTAGAGCTCAATTTCGTGTTTCGAAATTGAGCTCTAATTTAATGCTGTTATGGTTTATTTTACTTTGACGCCGAACTTTGACGATTTGATCGGCCATTCTTACATAATCGGGGGGCAGGATAGTAGGACAGCGAGTAAGTAGACAGTGGACCACGCGCCCCTATACGCGGTCCGCTTTAGCGGGCCGCGCAGCCACGCGCCATACTAGTTAATATATATATAGCTGCTCGTGCTGATTCACTGATTGATCACCTCTCCTGTAAAATTTTGTATGAACATTTTTTTTTTCACTCATCGTTTCGTATAGAAGACAAAAATTCATTAAGAGGAAAAATACAGAGAGAGCTGATGATTGAGGATTTCGAAGACGGATGAAGAGCACCAGCCAGGGTATCGAAGATAGGTGGGGGGTGCTCGACCAAATGTCACTCGAAACTTCATCCAATTGACAGTGAGCTGAAAAAAAATTCAAAATGGCGGATTTAAGATGGCCGCCATACAAATTTCTTCGGTGTCTATCTCGGAGAGTATAAAAGATGGAAGAGTGGTTTCTTGGCAAAAGATGATCAGGACATGAGGGTCTACCTGATGAACAGGAAAAAAGTTCAAGATGGCGGAATTTATTTTTCCATAGAAAATGTATGGCGAATATTGACGGTTCCTTTTCAAAATTTGTTTTTATGGAAGAATTCTCATTATGACGAATGGTTTGAAGAAAAAAATATGGAGAGAGATGATGATCGAAGGTTCGGATGATGGGTGAGGAGCACGGTCAGGGTATTAAAGATAGGTAGGGGCTGCTCAAACAAAAAATACTCGAAACTTCATCCAATTGACAGTGAGCTGAAAAAAAATTCCAAAATGGCGGATTTAAGATGGCCGCCATACAAATTCCGTCGGTGTCTATCTCGGAGAGTATAAAAGATGGAAGAGTGGTTTCAAGAAACCAAGCAAGGCAAAAGATGATCAGAACATGAAGGTCTACTTGATGAACAGGAAAAAAATTCAAGATGGCGGAATTTATTTTTCCATAGAAAATATATAGCGAATATTGAAGAGGCTACAAGTGTAGAACTATGCAAGACTACGGTTCCTTTTCAAGATTTGTTTTTGTGAAAGAAATCTCATTTTGACGAATGGTTCGGAGAAAAAAATATGGAGAGAGATGATGATCGAAGGTTCGGATGATGGGTGAGGAGCACGGTCAGGGTATTAAAGATAGGTACCTACTTAGGGGCTGCTCAAACAAAAAGGGAGGGGCGGGGGGTTGATGGTCTTTGTTTTATGTTTTTCCTTTATGAGAATTTTCTTTTACGTCGGACGCTTGGCGTGCTGGCGCTTCCACTGTGCTCACTAGCATAGCAGTGTGTTGTTAAGATCAGAACACGTAGACAGTAAACCAGCTGCCCGATTATGTAAGAATTGTCGATCAAATCGTCAAAGTTCGGCGTCAAAGTAAAATAAACCATAACAGCATTAAATTAGAGCTCAATTTCGTGTTTCGAAATTGAGCTCTAATTTAATGCTGTTATGGTTTATTTTACTTTGACGCCGAACTTTGACGATTTGATCGGCCATTCTTACATAATCGGGGGGCAGGATAGTAGGACAGCGAGTAAGTAGACAGTGGACCACGCGCTCCAGTACGCGGTCCGCTTTAGCGGGCCACGCAGCCACGCGCCATACTAGTATATATATAAACTAGTATGGCGCGTGGGTGCGCGGCCCGCTAGCGGACCGCGTGGTGGACCGCGTGGCCCACTGTGATCCACTGTCTACTTACTCGCTTCCTAATATCCTGGTTTACTGTCTACGTGTTTGACGACCTCCGTGGCGCAGTGTTGAGCGCTGTTGAATTAACGTGCGAAGGTCCCGGGTTCGATCCCCGGCAGGGTTTGGAAAATTTATAATTTCTGAATTTCCCTGGTCTGGCCTGGTGGGAGGCTTCAGCCATGGCTAGTTACCACCCTACCGGCAAAGACGTGCCGCCAAGCGATTTAGCGTTCCGGTACGATGCCGTGTAGAAACCGAATAGGGGTATGGGTTTAATAAAACTGCCATGCCCCTATCAGGTTAGCCCGCTACCATCTTAGACTGCATCATCACTTACCATCAGGTGAGATCGCAGTCAAGGGCTAACTTGTATTGGATAAAAAAAAACTGAACAACACTGCTATGCTAGTGAGCACAGTGGAAACGTCAGCACGCCAAGCGTCCGACGTAAAAGAAAATTCTCATAAAGGAAAAAACATAAAACAAAGGTGGCTTTCCTAATGGCAAACCGACAATAATTCTTCCATAAAGAAATAAAGAACAAATCTTGTAAAAAAACCATATCAAAATCATGCATATTTCCTAACTTCTTGTACTCTCTTCAATGTTCGTAGATTCTGCCATCTTAATTTTTTCTGCTCATCAAGTAGACTTTCTGGCCCTGATAATTTTCTACCCAAAAACCTCTCTTCCATCTTTTAATAATACTGTCTGAGATAGCCGCTATCTTGAATCCGCCATTTTGGATTTTTTTTTTCAACTCACTGCCAATTGTATGAAGTTTTGAGTATTTTTTGTTTGAGCAGCCCCTACCTATCTTTAATACCCTGACCGTGCTCCTCACACATCATCCGAACCTTCGACCATCATCTCTCTCCGTTTTTATTTCTCCGAACCATTCGTCAAAATGAGAATTCTTCTAGTAAAACAAACTTTGAAAAGGATATATCCGCAATACATTAACTATGGAAAAATAAATTCCGCCATCTTGAATTTGTTTCCTGTTCATCAAGTAGACCTTCATGTCCCGATCATCTTTTGCCAAGAAACCACTCTTCCATCTTTTATACTCTCCGTGATAGACACCGACGAAATTTGTATGGCGGCCATCTTAAATCCGCCATTTTGATTTTTTTTTCAGCTCACTGTCAATTGGATGAAGTTTCGAGTGACATTTGGTCGAGCACCCCCCACCTATCTTCAATACCCTTTTCTAGGGAAAAATAAATTCCGCCATCTTGAATTTTTTTCCTGTTCATCAAGTAGACCCTCATGTCCTGATCATCTTTTGCCAAGAAACCACTCTTCCATCTCTTATACTCTCCGAGATAGACACCGACGAAATTTGTATGGCGGCCATCTTAAATCCGCCATTTTGAAATTTTTTTCAGCTCACTGTCAATTGGATGAAGTTTCGAGTGACATTTGGTCGAGCAACCCCCACCTATCTTCGATACCCTGGCTGGTGCTCTTCATCCGTCTTCGAAATCCTCAATCATCAGCTCTCTCCGTATTTTTCCTCTTAATGAATTTTTGTCTTCTATACGAAACGATGAGTGAAAAAAAATTTTTTCATACACAATTTTACAGGAGAGGTGATCAATGAGTCAGCACGAGCAGCTATATATATATTAACTAGTGTTTCGCTCTGTGCGCGAGCTGCTAAAGCAGCTCACGGGATGTGGTTAGCCCTAAATATCGATTTTGAACGAAATCGGTAAATTAACAAATAATTTCAAAATGGCGGTGATATTTTAAAATGTTGGTACCAGTTTCCTGTTTTGTGATCCCAGGGAGTCCTAAATATCGATTTTGAACGAAATCGGTAAATTAACAAAGAATTTCAAAATGGCGCTGATTTTTTAAAACTTTGGTAGGTATCAGTTTCCTGTTTTGTAATCCCAGGGAGCCCTAAATATGGATTTTTTCCGAAATGTCATAATTTTTCCCTACTCCCATCCCACACCCAAACATACTATCTCTTAGACATGAACCACCCCGTTTCGAATCTGTGGCGCCGCGGTTCGAGGTCGAAAAATCAAAAATTTTATAACACTACAGCTCGGCCGCCATCCTGTTTTTCCAATTCTTTTCACTTTTTCTATTGATCGCTTACTAATTTCTTCAATAATTGCGAGTTGTAACGAAATCGGTTAAAAAACAAAATAGTTGCAAGAATCACGTCGGCCGCCTTCTTGTTTTTCCAAAATGTCATAATTTATCCCCACTCGAATCCCGCACCCGAACACATCTCCCGTACATCATTGTATCGTTTTCTGTCTCTTTCTAAGAGAACAATGACGTCTTTTATAGTTCCTAATCGCCATATAAATTGGTATGAAAAAAAATATTCCGCCATCTTGATTTTTTTTCATTTCGTTAAATAGACCTCCTCGTCCTGGGCCCCAATCATGTAAGAATGGTCGATCAAACGTTAAAGATTTTCGTCAAAGTAAAATAAACCATGACAGCATTGAATTAGAGCTCAATTTCGTCTGCCCATTCTTATACGTTTAGGGTATCGTACATACCCTGATCATCTTTTGCCAAGAAACCACTCTTCCATCTTTTATACTTTCTGAGATAGACGCCAAATAAATTGGTATGGCAGCCATCTTAAATCCGCCATTTTGAATTTTTTTTCAGCTCATTGTCTATTGGATGAAGTTTGGAATGACATTTGGTCGAGCACCCCCACCTATCTTCTATGCTTCGATCGGTTCATTTCGGCAAATCAGCCGCCATCTTGTTTTCCCGAAATATCATAATTTTTTCCTACTCCCATCCCACACCCAAACATAATATTATCTCTTAGACATGAACTACCTCGTTTCGGATCGGTGGCGCCGGGGTTCGAGGTCGAAAAATCAAAAATTTGAAAACAATACAGCTCGGCCACCATCTTATTTTTCGAATTTTTTCTTTTTTTTTTATTGATCATTTATTAATTTGTTAAATAATTGCGAGTTGTAACGAAATTGGTTGGAAAACAAAAGAGTTGCAAGAATCACGTCGGCCGCCATTTTGTTTTTCCGAAATGTCATAATTTTTCCCTACTCGAATCCCGCACCCGAACACATCTCCCCTACATCATTGTATCGTTTTTTGTCTCTTTCTAGGAGAACAATGACGTCTTTTATAGTTCCTAATCGTCATTTAATTTGGTATGAAAAAAAATATTCCGCCATCTTGAAATTTTTTCATTTCGCTAAATAGACCTCCTCGTCTTGATCATCTCTTGCCGAGAAACCACAATTCCATCTCTAATACTCTCCGAGACAGACACTGATGAAATTTGTATGGCGGCCATCTTGAATCCACCATTTTGGAGATTTTTCAACTCACCGCCAATTGGATGAGGTTTCGAGTGACATTTGTTTGAGAACCCCCCACCTATCTTCAATACCTTGGCCGCGCTCTTTACCCGTCTCCGAAATCCTCAATCATCAGCTGTCTCCATATTTTTCTTCAAGTTATATTTTCTGATTTATATACGAAGCCATCAGTGAAAAAAAAATTTGTCATGCAAAATTTTACAGGAGGAGTTTTTGGGGAAAATCTCGAAAACTACCCCAAATGAGGCAACACTGTTTAGATATCTTGATACTGCCGGTTGAGTTACACAATCGATCCATACATGTCAACTTTCCCAAATGTTGCCAATTGCCTCAAAAACGTGATCGAAGTTTTCAAAAACACAAAAAGGATACAAAATGGCCGCCACCTGGTTTCACAGAAACATTTTACATAGTTTTATAATGTTCCCGTGAACTACAGGATATACCGCATCTGATGACGTTTCAATTTTTCATCTCGCTTGCACCCAGCCGAAATGATCGCCCCTGAAAAAATACCATTTCAGAAAGAAAAGAAAATCACTTTTACTTTGATAAATTCCAGTGTTGCCAGACCTCGGCGACGAAAATACCCAAATGTCATTCGCACAAGTGAGACACGTGGTTGCTCGTACTCAAATTTTGCAAAAAGTCCGTATTTCGATTTTTTTATTTTTGGGGTAAATCTTGAAAATTTCCCGAGAAATGGGGTAATTTTTTTTCCCCAATCCATACCTCGAGTCTGACCACACAATCGAAATAAGAAGTCGAAACGCTCCGACGTTGCCAACTGTGAGAAATTTAAATTTTAAAATTGCGTTTTTGCGTACCTCAAACAAAAAGGCCGCCGCGACAGCCGCCATCTTGAATTTTTAAAAACCACTCCCATTCTGTCAAAATACAGGATAATTGCAGGCGAAAAAAGAAAAAATTATCATGCTCGACCACGCCGTTTCGGATATGTGGCGCCGCGGTTCGGGGTAGAAAAATCAAAAATTTGAAAACACTACAGCTCGGCCGCCATCTTGTTTTTCCAATTTTTTCCACTTTTTCTATTGATCATTTCTTAATTTCTTTAATCGTTGCGAGTTGTAACTAAATCGGTTGGAAAACTAAAGAGTTGCAAGAATCACGTCAGCCGCCATCTTGTTTTTCTGTAATGTCATAATTTTTCCCTACTCCCATCCCGCACTCGAAAACATCTCCCATACATCATTGTATCATTTTCTGTCTCTTTCTAGGAGAACAATAAATTATGTCAATGAGTCCTAATCGCCATATAATTTGGTATGAAAAAAAACATTCCGCCATCTTGAATTTTTTTTCTTTTAGCTAGATAGATCTTCTCGTCCTGATCATCTTTGGCCGAGAAACCACTCTTTCATCTTTTATACTTTCTGAGATGGACACCAAATAAATTTGTATGGCGGCCATCTTAAATCCGCCATTTTGAATTTTTTTTAGCTCATTGTCTTTTGGATGAAGTTTCGTATGACATTTGGTCGAGCACCCCCCACCTATCTTCAATACCTCGGCCGTGCTCTTTACCCGTCTCCGAAATCCTCAATCATCAGCTGTCTCCATATTTTTGATCAAGTTTAATTTTCTGACGTGTATACGAAGCCATCAGTGAAAAAAAAAATTTCATACAAAATTTTACAGGAGGACATTTTTGGGAAAATCTCGAAAACTACCCCAAATGTGGCAACACTGTTTAGATATCTCGATACCGCTGGTCGAGTTGTACAATCGCTCCATACATGTCGACTTTCCCAAATGTTGCCTAGTGCCTCAAAAACGTGATCGAAATTTTGAAAAACACAAAAAGAATACAAAATGGCCGCCACCTCGTTTCACAGAAACATTTTACATAGTTTCATAATTTTCCCGTAAACTACAGGATATAGCGCTCCTGATGACGTTTCAATTTTTCATCTCGCTCGCACCCAGCCGAAATAATCGCTCCTGAAAAAAGACCATGTCGAAAATCACTTTTACTTTGATAAATTCCAGTGTTGCCAGACCTCGGCGACGAAAACACCCAAATGTCATTCGTACAAGTGAGACACGTGGTTGCTTGTACTCGAATTTTGCAAAAAGTGCGTATTTCGATTTTTTAATTTTTGGGGTAAATCTTGAAAATTTCCCGAGAAATGGGGTAATTTTTTTTCCCCAATCCATACCTCGAGTCTGTACACACAATCGCCCCTTAGAAGTCGAAACGCTCCGACGTTGCCAACTGTGAGAAATTTGAATTTTAAAATTACGTTTTTTCGTACCTCAAACAAAAAGGCCGCCGCGACAGCCGCCATCTTGAATTTTTAAAAATCACTCCCATTCTGTCAAAATACAGGATAATTGTAAGCGAAAAAAGAAAAAAATATCATGCTCGACCACGCCATTTCGGATCTGTGGTGCCGCGGTTCGGGGTCGAAAAATCAAAAATTTTAAAACACTACAGCTCGACCGCCATCTTGTTTTTTCAATTTTTTCCACTTTTTCTATAAATCGTTTCCTAATTTCTTCAATCGTTGCGAGTTTTAACGAAATCGGTTGGAAAACAAAAGAGTTACAAGAATCACGTCGGCCGCCATCTTGTTTTTCCGAAATGTCATAATTTTTCCCCACTCGAGTCCCGCACCCGAACACATCTCCCGTACATCATTATATCGTTTTCTGTCTCTTTCTAGGAGAACAATTATGTCAATGAGTCAGTCAGTCAGTGAGTGAGTGGTAATCGAGCTATATATAGTATAACTAGTGTTTCGCCCTGTACGCGAGCTGCTAAAGCAGCTCACGGGATGTGGTTAGCCCTAAATATCGATTTTGAACGAAATCGGTCCATTAACAAATAATTTGAAAATGGCGCTGATTTTTTAAAATTTTGATACCACTTTCCTGTTTTGTAATCCCGGGGAGCCCTAAATATCGATTTTGAAAAAAATCGGCCAATTAACAAAGAATTTCAAAATGGCGCCGATTTTTTAAAACTTTGGTATCAGTTTCCAGTTTTGTGATCTCAGGGAGCCCTACATATCAATTTTGAACGAAATCGGTCAATTAACAAAGAAGTTCAAAATGGCGCTGATTTGTAGAAACGTTGGTATCTATTTCCTGTTTTGTAATCCCAGGGAGCCCTTAATATCGATGTTGAACGAAATCGGTCAATATATAAATAATTTCAAAAAGGCGCTAATTTTTTTTAATTTTGGTAGGTACAAGTTTGCTGTTTTAAATTCCCAGGGATCCCAGGGATTGTAATATATTTAAATAACAGTTTCCTGTTTTGAGATCCCAGGGAGTCCTAAATATCGATTTAGAATGAAATCGGTCAATTAACAAAGTATTTCAAAATGGCGCTGATTTTTTAAAACTTTGGTATCAGTGTCCTGTTTTGTAATCCCAGGTAGCCCTAAATATCGATTTTAAACGAAATCGGTAAATTAACAAAAAATTTCAAAATGGCGCTGATATTTTTAAATTCTGGTACCAGTTTCCTGTTTTGTGATCCCAGGGAGTCCTAAATATCGATTTTGAACGAAATCGGTCAATTAACAAAGAATTTCAAAATGGCGCTGATTTTTTAAAACTTTGGTAGGTATCAGTTTCCTTTTTTGTAATCCCAGGGAGCCCAAAATATGGATTTTTCCCGAAACGTCATAACAACTTTTCCCTACTCCCATCCCACACCCAAACATAATATCTCTTAGACATGAACCACCCCGTTTCGGATCTGTGGCGTCGCGGTTCGAGGTCGAAAAATCAAAAATTTGAAAACTCTACAGCTCGGCCGCCATCTTGTTTTTCCAATTTTTTTCACTTTTTCTATTGATCGTTTACTAATTTCTTCAATAATTGCGAGTTGTAACGAAATCGGTTAAAAAACAAAAGAGTTGCAAGAATCACGTTTTTCTAAAATGTCATAATTTTTCCCTACTCGAATCCCGCACTCGAACACATCTTCCGTACATCATTGTATCGTTTTCTGTCTCTTTCTAAGAGAACAATGACGTCTTTTATAGTTCCTAATCGCCATATAATTTGGTATAAAAAATATTCCGCCATCTTGATTTTCTTTCATTACGTTAATAGACCTCCTCGTCCTGATCATCTTTTGCCAAGAAACCACTCTTCCATCTTTTATACTTTCCGAGATAGACGCCAAATAAATTGGTATGGCAGCCATCTTAAATCCGCCATTTTGAATTTTTTTTCAGCTCATTGTCTATTGGATGAAGTTTCGAATGACATTTGGTCGAGCACCCCCCACCTATCTTCAGTGCTTCGATCGGTTCATTTCGGCAAATCAGCCGCCATCTTTTTTTCCCGAAACGTCATAACAACTTTTCCCTACTTCCATCCCACACCCAAACATATCAGGACATGAACTACCCCGTTTCGGATCTGTGGCGCCGGGGTTCGAGGTCGAAAAATCAAAAATTTGAAACAATACAGCTCGGCCACCATCTTATTTTTCGAATTTTTTCTATTTTTTTTATTGATCGTTTATTAATTTGTTCAATAATTGCGAGTTGTAACGAAATTGGTTGGAAAACAAAAGAGTTGCAAGAATCACGTCGGCCGCCATTTTGTTTTTCCGAAATGTCATAATTTTTCCCTACTCGAATCCCGCACCCGAATTTCTACACCCCCACTTACATCTCCCCTACATCATTGTATCGTATTTTGTCTCTTTCTAGGAGAACAATGACGTCTTTTATAGTTCCTAATCGCCATTTAATTTGGTATGAAAAAAAATATTCCGCCATCTTGAAATTTTTTCATTTCGCTAAATAGACCTCCTCGTTCTGATCATCTCTTGCCGAGAAACCACAATTCCATCTCTTATACTCTCCGACACAGACACTGATGAAATTTGTATGGCGGCCATCTTGAATCCGCCATTTTGGAGATTTTTCAACTCACCGCCAATTGGATGAGGTTTCGAGTGACATTTGTTTGAGAACCCCGCACCTATCTTCAATACCTTGGCCTTGCTCTTTACCCGTCTCCAAAATCCTCAATCATCAGCTGTCTCCATATTTTTCTTCAAGTTGTATTTTCTGATTTGTATACGAAGCCATCAGTGAAAAAAAAATTTGTCATGCAAAATTTTACAGGAGGGAGTTTTTGGGGAAAATCTCGAAAACTACCCCAAATGTGGCAACACTGTTTAGATATCTCGATACTGCCGGTCGAGTTACACAATCGATCCATACAATATGTCAACTTTCCCAAATGTTGCCAACTGCCTCAAAAACGTGATCGAAATTTTCAAAAACAAAAAGAATACAAAATGGCCGCCACCTCAATCCACAGAAACATTTTACATAGTTTCTTAATTTTCCCGTTAACTACAGGATATACCGCTCCTGATGATGTTTCAATTTTTCATCTCGCTCGCACCCAGCCGAAATAATCGCCCCTGAAAAAGACCATGTCGAAAATCACTTTTACTTTGATAAATTCCAGTGTTGCCAGACCTCGGCGACGAAAATACCCAAATGTCATTCGTACAAGTTGGACACGTGGTTGCTCGTACTCGAATTTTGCAAAAAGTCCGTATTTCGATTTTTTTATTTTTGGGGTAAATCTTGAAAATTTTCCGTGAAATGGGGTAATTTTTTTTCCCCAATCCATACCTCGAGTCCGTACACACAATCGCCCCGCAGAAGTCGAAACGCTCCGACGTTGCCAACTGTGAGAAATGTGAATTTTAAAATTGCGTTTTTACGTACCTTAAACCGAACGGCCGCCGCGACAGCCGCCATCTTAAATTTTTAAAAACCACTTCCATCCTGTCAAAATACAGGATAATTGTAGGCGAAAAAAGAAAAAAATATCATGCTCGACCATGCCGTTTCGGATCTGCGGCGCCACGGTTCGGGGTCGAAAAATCAAAAATTTGAAAACACCACAGCTCGGCCGCCATCTTGTTTTTCCAATTTTGTCCACTTTTTCTATTGATCGTTTACTAATTTCTTCAATCGTTGCGAGTTTTAACGAAATCGGTAGGAAAACAAAAGAGTTGCAAGAATCTCGTCGGCCACCATCTTGTTTTTCCGAAATGTCATAATTTTTCCCTACTCCTATCCCGCACACAAACATATCTCCTATACATGAACTACCCTGTTTCGGATATGTGGCGCCGCGGTTCGGGGTCGAAAAATCAAAAATTTGAAAACACTATAGCTCGGCCGCCATCTTGTTTTTTCAATTTTTTCCACTCTTTCTATTGATCGTTTACTAATTTCTTCAATCATTGTGAGTTTTAACGAAATCGGTTGGAAAAAAAGAGAGTTGCAAGAATCACGTCGACCGCCATCTTGTTTTTCCGAAATGTCATAATTTTTTTCTACTCCCATCCCGCACCCGAACATATCTCCTATACATGAACTACCCCGTTTCAGATCTGTGGCGCCACGGTTCGACGTCGAAAAATCAAAAATTTGAAAACACTACAGCTCGGCCGCCATCTTGTTTTTCCAATTTTTCCACTTTTTTTATTGATCGTTTCCTAATTTCTTAAATAATTGCGAGTTATAACGAAATCGGTTGGAAAACAAAAGAGTTGCAAGAATCACGTCGGCCGCCATCTTGTTTTTCCGAAATGTCATAATTTTTCCCTACTCCCATCCCGCACACGAACATATCTCCTATACATGAACTAACCTGTTTCGGATCTGTGGCGCCGCGGTTCGGGGTCGAAAAATCAAACATTTGAAAACACTACAGCTTGGCCGCCATCTTGTTTTTCCAATATTTTCCACTTTTTCTATTGATCGTTTACTAAGTTTTTCATTTGTTGCGAGTTGTAACGAAATCGGTTGTAAAACAAAAGAGTTGCAAGAATCGCGTCGGCCGCCATCTTGTTTTTCGAAATGTCATAATTTTTCCCTACTCGAATCCCACACCCGACCACATCTCCCTTACATCATTGTATCGTTTTCTGTCTCTTTCTAGGAGAACAATAAATTATGTCAATGAGTCCTAATCGCCATATGAAAAATATATGAAAAAAAATATTCCGCCATCTTGAATTTTTTTTCTTTTCGCTAAATAGATCTTCTCGTCCTGATCATCTTTGGCCAAGAAACCACTCTTTCATCTTTTATACTTTCTGAGATGGACACCAAATAAATTTGTATGGCGGCCATCTTAAATCCGCCATTTTGAATTTTTTTTCAGCTCATTGTCTTTTGGATGAAGTTTCGAATGACATTTGGTCGAACACCCCCCACCTTACTTCAATATCTCGGCCGTGCTCTTTACCCGTCTCCGAAATCCTCAATCATCAGCTGTCTCCATATTTTCTTCAAATTTAATTTTCTGACTTGTACAAGAAGCCATTAGTAAAAAAAAATTTTTCTTACAAAATTTTACAGGAGGAGTTTTTGGGGAAAATCTCGAAAACTACCCCAAATGTGGCAACACTGTTTAGATATCTCGATACCGCTGGTTGAGTTACACAATCGATCCATACATGTCAACTTTCCCAAATGTTGCCAACTGCCTCAAAAACGTGTTCGAAATTTTCAAAAACACAAAAAGAATACAAAATGGCCGCCACCTCGTTGCACAGAAACATTTTACATAGTTTCATAATTTTCCCGTAAACTACAGGATATACCGCTCCTGATGACGTTTAAATTTTTCATCTCGCTCGCACCCAGCCGAAATGATCGCCCCTGAAAAAAGACCATGTCGAAAATCACTTTTACTTTGATAAATTCCAGTGTTGCAAGACCTCGGCGACGAAAATACCCAAATGTCATTCGTACAAGTGAGACACGTGGTTGCTCGTACTCGAATTTTGCAAAAAGTCCGTATTTCGATTTTTTTATTTTTGGGGTAAATCTTGAAAATTTCCCGAGAAATGGGGTAATTTTTTTCCCCCAATCCATACCTCGAGTCTGTACACACAATCGCACCGTACAAGTCGAAACGCTCCGACGTTGCCAACTGTGAGAAAATTGAATTTTAAAATTGCGTTTTTTCGTACCTCAAACAAAAAGGCCGCCGCGACAGCCGCCATCTTGAATTTTTAAAAACCACTCCCATTCTGTCAAAATACAGGATAATTGTAGTCGAAAAAAGAAAAAAATATCATGCTCGACCACGCCGTTTCGGATCTGTGGCGCCGCGGTTCGGGGTCGAAAAATCAAAAATTTTAAAGCCATACAGCTCGGCCGCCATCTTGTTTTTCCAATTTTTTCCACTTTTTCTATTGATCGTTTCCTAATTTCTTCAATAATTGCGAGTTGCAACGAAATCGGTTGGAAAACAAAAGAGTTACAAGAATCACGTCGGCCGCCATCTTGTTTTTCCGAAATGTCATAATTTTTCCCCACTCGAATCCCGCACCCGAACACATCTCCCCTACATCATTATATCGTTTTCTGTCTCTTTCTAGGAGAACAATTATGTCAATGAGTCAGTCAGTGAGTCAGTGGTAATCGAGCTATATATAGTATAATAACTAGTGTTTCGCTCTGTGCGCGAGCTGCTAAAGCAGCTCGCGGGCCGTGTTAGTCTCTAATTTTGAAGGATGGGTGGTGGTGTTTCAGCTTTATGAAAAAAATATGGGATTAGAAAAGGAAAATTAATAAAAACCGGCCAAGTGCGAGTCGGACTCGCGCACCGAGGGTTCCGTACAAACCTGTAGTAAGTTTTACGATTTATGACGTATTAAAAATAAAAATTACGTTTGTTGTATGGGAGCCCCCCTTTAATATTTACTTTATTGATATTTAATTATTTATTTTGAAAGGTAATAATACAAGTTAATATTCTGTGAAAATTTGAACCGTCTACCAGTTACCGTTTTTAATATTGAGCAAAAAAATACGAAAAAAACACGTTTCTTGTATGGGGACCCCCCTTAATATATATATTTTTTTAATTTTTAGTACTTGTTGTTATAGCGGCAACGGAAATACATCATTTGTGAAAATTTCAGCTTTCTAGCTATCACGGTTTATGAGATAAAGCCTGGAGACAGACAGACAGACAGACAGACAGACAGACAGCCAGACAGACAGACAGACAGACAGACAGACAGACAGCGGAGTCTTAGTAATAGGGTCCCGTTTTTACCCTTTGGGTACGGAACCCTAAAAAAGGGAAGATCACAAACATAAGTTTCTTTGAAAGGAGTCGCATGCATTAGCTACTTTATAATATTTTTTTAAAGATATACCTACTATTTTTTAAAGAAGTAGGTATATATTATGTGAATAATTATTTGCCTGGTGGCTTTGGCCGTGGCTAGTTACCACCCTACCGGCAAAGACGTGCCGCCAAGCGACACAGCGTTCTGGTACGATGCCGTGTAGAAACCAAATAGGGTATGGGTTTAATATAACTGCCATGCCCTTAACAGGTTAGCCCGCTACCATCTTAGACTGCATCATCACTTACCATCAAGTGAGATCGCAGTCAAGGGCTAACATGTAGTGAATTAAAAAAAAAAAATTGTTCTTTTTTTTTAAATCAGCCACGTATTTAAATATTTATAATTTTGGCCAGGAGTAGAACATTAAAGATGTATATTGAAGATTATTAAATGGTAACAAAAACTGTTTGTTTTTTGTTCAAGCCTGTATTTAGATTCCTTCTTGTTAATAATTTTAGCTACGTGAAAAATCATTCATTCATTGTTCATTGGAAATTATTTTATCTACTCCAGCATCGAAAAGTTCCAACGAAACCGGTAAATTTCAAAATGACGCTGATTTTATAAATTTTGGTAACAGTTTCCTGTTTTGTGATATTAGGGATCCTAAAATATCGAATTTGAATGAAATTGGTAATTAATAAATAATTTCAAAACGGCGCAGATTTTTTAAAACATTTGTATCGGTTTCCTGTATTGTAATCCCAGGGAACCCTAAATATTGATTTTGAACGAAATCGGTCAATTAACAAATAACTACAAAATGGCGCTGATTTTTTTAAATTTTTGTACAAGAACAGTTTCCTGTATTGAAATCCCAGGGAGCCCAAAATATCTATTTTGAATGAAATCGGTAATTAATAAATAATTTCAAAATGGCGCTGATTTTTTAAAACTTTGGTACCAGTTTCCTGTTTTGTAATCCCAGGAAGTCCTAAATATCGATTTTGAACGAAATCGGTCAATTAACAAATAATTTCAAAATGGCGCTGATTTTTTAAAACTTTGGTACCAGTTTCCTGTTTTGTAATCCCAGGGAGCAATAAATATCGATTTTGAACGAAATCGGTAAATTAACAAATAATTTCAAAATGGCGCTGATTTTTTAAAACTTTGGTATCAGTTTCCTGCTTTGTGATCCAAGAGAGCCATAAATATCGATTTTGAACGAAATCGGTCAATTAACAAAGAATTTCAAAATGGCGCTGATTTTTTACAACTTTGGTTTCAGTTTCCTGTTTTGTAATCCCAGGAAGTCCTAAATATCGATTTTGAACGAAATCGGTCAATTAACAAAGAGCTTCAAAATGGCGCTGATTTTTTAAGACTGTGGTATCAGTTTCCTGTTTTGTGATCCCAGGGAGCCCTAAATATCGATTTTGAACGAAATCGGTCAATTAACAAATAATTTCAAAATGGCGCTGATTTTTTAAAACTTTGGTATCAGTTTCCTGCTTCGTGATCCCAGAGAGCCATAAATATCGATTTTGAACGAAATCGGTCAATTAACAAAGAATTTCAAAATGGCGCTGATTTTTTACAACTTTGGTTTCAGTTTCCTGTTTTGTAATCCCAGGAAGTCCTAAATATCGATTTTGAACGAAATCGGTCAATTAACAAATAATTTCAAAATGGCGCTGATTTTTTAAAACTTTGGTACCAGTTTCCTGTTTTGTAATCCCAGGGAGCAATAAATATCGATTTTGAACGAAATCGGTCAATTAACAAATAATTTCAAAATGGCGCTGATTTTTTAAAACTTTGGTATCAGTTTCCTGCTTTGTGATCCAAGAGAGCCATAAATATCGATTTTGAACGAAATCGGTCAATTAACAAAGAATTTCAAAATGGCGCTGATTTTTTAAGACTGTGGTATCAGTTTCCTGTTTTGTGATCCCAGGGAGTCCTAAATATCGATTTTGAACGAAATCGGTCAATTAACAAATAATTTCAAAATGGCGCTGATTTTTTAAAACTTTGGTATCAGTTTCCTGTTTTGCAATCCCAGGTAGCCCTAAGTATCGATTTTGAACGAAATCGATAAATTAACAAATAATTTTAAAATGGCGCTGTTTTTTTAAAATTTTGGTAGGTACCAGTTTCCTGTTTTGTAATCCCAGGGAGCCCTAAATATCGATTTTGAACGAAATCGGTCAATAATTAACAAAGAATTTCAAAATGGCACTGATTTTTTTAAATTTTGGTACCGGTTTCCTGTTTTGTAATCCCAGGGAGCCCTGTCGTGGGCAAAACGGAACCGTATCAAAATCTTGCAAAGTTCTGCACTTCTAGTGACTACAGTCTCTTCAATATTCGCCATATATTTTCTATGGAAAAATAAATTCCGCCAGCTTGAATTTTTTTCCTGATCATCAAGTAGACCTTCAGGTCCTGATCATCTTTTGCCACAAAACCACTCTTCCATCTTTTATACTTTCTGAGATAGACACCAAATAAATTTGTATGGCAGCCATCTTAAATCCGCCATTTTAAATTTTTTTTCTGCTCATTCTATTGGATGAAGTTTCGAATGGCATTTGGTCGAGCACCTATCTTCAATGCTTCGATTGGTTCATTTCGGCAAATCGGCCGCCATCTTGTTTTTCCGAAATGTCATAATGTTTCCCTACTCCTATCCCGCACCCAAACATATCTCCTTTACATGAACTACCCCGTTTTGGATCTGTGGCGCCGCGGTTCGGGGTCAAAAAATCAAAAATTTTAAAACACTACAGCTCGGCCGCCATCTCTTTTTTCCAATTTTTTCCACTTTTTCTATTGATCGTTTCTTAATTTCTTCAATCGTTGCGAGTTTTAACGAAATCGGTTGGAAAACAAAAGAGTTGCAAGAATCACGTCGGCCGCCATCTTGTTTTTCCGAAATGTCATGATTTTTCCATACTCCCATCCCGCACCCGAACACATCTCCCGTACATCATTGTATCGTTTTCTGTCTTTTTCTAGGAGAACAATAAATTATGTCAATGAGTTAGAATCGCAATATAATTTGGAATGAACAAAAATATTCCGCCATCTTGAATTTTTTTTCATTTAGCTAAATAGACCTTCTCGTCCTGATTATCTCTTGCCAAGTAACCACACTTCCATCTCTTATACTCTCCGAGATAGACACCAAATAAATTTGTATGGCGGCCATCTTAAATCCACCATTCTGAAATTTTTTCCAGCTCACTGTCAATTGGATGAAGTTTTGAATGTCATTTGGTCGAGCACCCCCCACCCTCAATTCCTCAGCCGTGCTCTTTACCCGTCTCCGAAATCCTCAATCATTAGCTATCTCCATATTATTTTTCTTCCAGTTTAATTTTCTGACTTGTATATGAAGACATCAGTGAAAAAAAACATTTTTATACAAAATTTTACACGAGGAAATTTTTGGGGAAAATCTCGAAAACTACCCCAAATGTGGCAACACTGTTTAGATATCTCGTTACTGCCGGTTAAGTTACACAGTCGATCCATACATGTCAACTTTCCCAAATGTTGCCAACTGCCTCAAAAACGTGATCGAAATTTTGAAAAACACAAAAAGAGTACAAAATGGCCTCCACCTCATTTCACGAAAACATTTTACATAGTTTTATAATTTTCCCGTAAACTACAGGATATACCGCTCCTGATGACGTTTCAATTTTTCATCTCGCTCGCACCCAGCCGAAATGATCGCCCCTGAAAAAAGACCATGTCGAAAATCACTTTTACTTTGATAAATTCCAGTGTTGCCAGACCTCGGCGACGAAAATACCCAAATGTGTTTCGTACAAGTGGGACACGTGGTTGCTCGTACTCGAATTTTGCAAAAAAGTCCGTATTTCGATTTTTTATTTTCGGGGTAAATCTTGAAAATTTCCCGAGAAATGGGGTATTTTTTTTCCCCACTCCATACGTCCTGTCTGTACGCACAATCGCGCCTTAGAAGTCGAAATGCTCCGACGTTGCTAACTGTGAGAAATTTGAATTTTAAAATTGCGTTTTTTCGTACCTCAAACCGAACGGCCGCTGCGACAGCCGCTATCTTAAATTTTTAAAAATTACTCCCATTCTGTCAAAATACAGGATAATTGTAGGTGTGAAAAGAAAAAAAATATCATGCTCGACCACGCCGTTTCGGATCTGCGGTGCCGTGGTTGGGGGTCTAAAAATCAAAAATTTGAAAACACTACAGCTCAGCCGCCATCTTGGTTTTCCAACTTTTTCTACTTTTTCTATTGATCGTTTCCTAATTTCTTCAATAATTGTGAGTTGTAACTAAATCGGATGGAAAACAAAAAAGTTACAAAAAGCACTACGGCCGCCATCTTGTTGTTCCGAAATATCATATTTTTTCCCTACTCCCATCCCGCACCCAAACACATCTGCCTCACATCATTGTATCGTTTTCTGTCTCTTTCTTGGAGAACAATAAATTATGCTAATGAGTCCTAATCGCCATATAATTTGGTATGAAAAAAAATACTCCGCCATCTTGAATTTTTTTTCTTTTCGCTAAATAGATCTTCTCGTCCTGATCATCTTTGGCCGAGAAACCACTCTTTCATCTTTTATACTTTCTGAGATAGACACCAAATAAATTTGTATGGCGGCCATCTTAAATCCGCCATTTTGAATTTTTTTTCAGCTCATTGTCTTTTGGATGAAGTTTCGAATGACATTTGGTCGAGCACCCCCCACCTATCTTCAATACCTCGGCCGTGCTCTTTACCCGTCTCCGAAATCCTCAATCATCAGCTGTCTCCATATTTTTGTTCAAGTTTAATTTTCTGACGTGTATACGAAGCCATCAGTGAAAAAAAAAAATTTCATACAAAATTTTACAGGAGGACATTTTTGGGAAAATCTCGAAAACTACCCCAAATGTGGCAACACTGTTTAGATATCTCGATACTGCCGGTCGAGCTACACAATCGATCCATACATGTCAACTTTCCCAAATGTTGCCAACTGCCTCAAAAACGTGATCGAAATTTTGAAAAACACATAAAGAATACAAAATGGCCGCCACCTCGTTTCACGGAAACATTTTACATAGTTTCATAATTTTCCCGTAAACTGCAGGATATACCGCTCCTGATGACGTTTCAATTTTTCATCTCGCTCGCACCCAGCCGAAATGATCGCCCCTGAAAAAAGACCATGTCGAAAATCACTTTTACTTTGATAAATTCCAGTGTTGCCAGACCTCGGCGACGAAAATACCCAAATGTCATTCGCACAAGTGGGACACGTGGTTGCTCGTACTCAAATTTTGCAAAAAGTCCGTATTTCGATTTTTTTATTTTTGGGGTAAATCTTGAAAATTTCCCGAGAAATGGGGTAATTTTTTTCCCCCAATCCATACCTCGAGTCTGTACCCCCAATCGCTTTATAGAAGTCGAAACGCTCCGTCGTTGCCAACTGTGAGAAATTTGAATTTTAAAATTGCGTTTTTTCGTACCTCAAACAGAACGGCCGGCGCGACAGCCGCCATCTTGAATTTTTAAAAACCACTCCCGTTCTGTCAAAATATAGGATAATTGTAGGCGAAAAAAGAAAAAATTATCATGCTCGATCACGCCGTTTCGGATCTGAGGCGCCGCGGTTCGGGGTCGAAAAATCAAAAATTTTAAAACACTACAGCTCGGCCGCCATCTTGTTTTTCCAATTTTTTCCACTTTTTCTATAAATCGTTTCTTAATTTCTTCAACCGTTGCGAGTTTTAACGAAATCGGTTGGAAAACAAAAGAGTTACAAGAATCACGTCGGCCGCCATCTTGTTTTTCCGAAATGTCATAATTTTTCCCCACTCGAATCCCGCACCCGAACACATCTCCCCTACATCATTATATCGTTTTCTGTCTCTTTCTAGGAGAACAATTATGTCAATGAGTCAGTCAGTGAGTGAGTGAGTGGTAATCGAGCTATATATAGTATAACTAGTGTTTCGCTCTGTGCGCGAGCTGCTAAAGCAGCTCACGAGATGTGGTTAGACGTTAGTACTAAGTAGTACAGACTTGACGTCTTTATTGTATTAAACCTAATTGATTTACTTAGATACACAATTCACCTTTAAGTAAAAAAAATTAAAAATGGCGCTGATTTTTTAAAACTTTAGTATCAATTTCCTGTTTTGTAATCCCAGGGAGCCCTAATATCGATTTTGAACGAAATTGGTTAATTAACAAAGAATTTCAGATTGGCGCTGATTTTATAAAACTTTGGTATCAGTTTCCGGTTTTGTGAACCCAGGGAGTACTAAATATCGATTTTGAACGAAATCGGTCAATTAACAAATAATTTCAAAACGGCGCGGATTTTTTTTGATTTTGGTAACAGTTTCCTGTTTTGTAACCCCAGGGAGTCCTAAATATCTATTTTGAACGAAATCGGTCAATTTACAAAGAATTTCAACATGGCGCTGATTTTTTTAAATATTTGTAACAGTTTCCTGTTTTGTAATCCCAGGGAGCCCTAATATCGATTTTGAACGAAATCTGTCAATTAACAAAGAATTTCAGATTGGCGTTGTTTTTTTTAAACTTTGGTATCTATCAGTTTCCTGTTTTGTGATCCCAGGGAGTCCTAAATATCGATTTTGAACGAAATCGGTCAATTAACAAAGAAATTCAAAATGGCGTCGATTTTTTAAAACTATGGTATCAGTTTCCTGTTTTGTGATCCCAGGGAGTACTAAATATCGATTTTGAACGAAATCGGTCAATTAACAAATAATTTCAAAATGGCACTGATTTTTTAAAATTTTGGCATCAGTTTTCTGTTTTGTGATCCCAGGGAGTCTTAAATATCGATTTTGAACGAAATCGGTCTATTAACAAAGAATTATTAATTAATTATTAATAATTATTAATTTTAATTTAATTATTAATTTATTTCCTGTTTTGTGATCCCAGGGAGTCCTAAATATCGATTTTGAACGAAATCGGTCAATTAACAAAGAATTTCAAAATGGCGCTGATTATTTAAAACTTTGGTATCAGTTTCCTGTTTTGTGATCCCAGGGAGCCCTTAATATCGATTTTTAACGAAATCGGTCAATAACAAAGAATTTCAAAATGGCGCTGATTTTTTAAAACTTTGGCATCAGTTTTCTGTTTTGTAATCCTAAGGAGCCCTAAATATAGATTTTGAACGAAATCGGTCAATTAACATAGAATTTAAAATGGCGCTAATCTTTTAAACCTTTGGTATCAGTTTCCTGTTTTGTGATCCCAGGGAGTCCTAAATATCGATTTTGAACGAAATCGGTCAATTAACAAAGAATTTCAAAAAGGGCGTTGATTTTTTAAAACTTTGGTATCAGTTTCCTGTTTTGTGATCCCAGGGAGTACTAAATATCGATTTTGAACGAAATCGGTCAATTAACAAATAATTTCAAAATGGCACTGATTTTGTAAAACTTTAGCATCAGTTTTCTGTTTTGTAATCCTAAGGAACCCTAAATATAGATTTTGAACGAAATCGGTCAATTACCATAGAATTTCAAAATGGCGCTAATCTTTTAAACCTTTGCTATCAGTTTCCTGTTTTGTGATACCAGGGAGTCTTAAATATCGATTTTGAACGAAATCGGTCAATTAACAAAGAATTTCAACATGGCGCTGATTTTTTTAAATATTTGTAACAGTTTCCTGTTTTGTAATCCCAGGGAGCCCTAATATCTACTTTGAACGAAATCGGTCAATTAACAAAGAATTTCAACATGGCGCTGATTTTTTGAAATTTTTGTAACAGTTTCCGAAAAATGTTGAAATGTAATGAAAATACAACGCTAATCCAAAAACAAAAGACTGAGTTTGTAAAAAAATGTCATGGTTTTAAAACAAAATTAATTTGAATTTAGAATACAGAGCTATTACAAACTTTTTTTTATTTGAAATGACCAGTACTGAAGAAAGGCAATTTCATAGGACCTATACCTATAACCTATTGTTTATGTATACTTTTTACCTTTTTCATTAAAATTCTTTTTTCTACCTAACTTGTGTTTATTATTTATATTCGAATTTTATTACAATAACCATCAGAATAAATAAAATAGTATTCTTTTTTTTATTCTTAGAATAGAAAAACATTTAGTTATAAAAGACAGTACACAAAAGCAGAATAATAAAATAAAAGCAAAATAATAAGTGTCTGCAGCCCCTGTGAGTGTACCCACAAATCAGGTATTAGTTACTACGTAAGGTGTACCGACACTATGTTACCGAACGCACTTTAGTCTCTTCAATATTCGCCATATATTTTCTATGGAAAAATTAATTCCGCCATCTTGAATTTTTTTCCTGATCATCATGTTTGCCAAGAAACCACTCTTCCATCTTTTATACTTTCTGAGATAGACACCAAATAAAGAGCAACGGCGAACTTCCATACATCAATATTATTGAGAAAAAAGAATTATGTACAGGTATGAAAAAAATATGTTTTTTAAGCGTCGATTATGAAGCTCACAGAAGCTAGATTTTTTTTAATGAACCTAGAAAAAAAAGATATTTCGTTATAAAGTTTTGTAGGTTAATATGGTAATGGCACTTCTAAAAATGACAACCGGAAGAAAGCCACAAAAACAAAGACAGGTGACAACCACAGACCAGTAAAACATTCGGCACAACCACAGACAATCAGCATCAGTGCTGCCATAATATTCTTTAAATTATTACCATTCTGTTAGAGATTTTTAAATAATGTATGCAAGAAAATTCACTTAAATAATATAAAATACACTAAAATAGAGCAACTATTATATAAGCAAACATTAATCAGACGAAATAATTACAATTTTTAAAACGATACAAAATAATCTACCAATTTAGATTTATTCAGCTACTAGGTAGATTATACATAAAATGGTAACACTAAACTGAGAAACGGGAACTAAATAATCAAAAAAGATTCCCTAAATATTTATTTTTTTTACCTAGGTTCAATTAATTAAGCTGAATACTTGATTAAATTTAAAAAAATAAGCAAATTCCTTTCGTTTTTACCTTACTTGTGTACAATCAAGATTTAGCAAATGTGGTCAATAATAATTTCGCCGTTGCTCTTTGTATGGCAGCCATCTTAAATCCGCCATTTTGAATTTTTTTTCAGTTCATTGTCTATGGGATGAAGTTTCGAATGACATTTGGTCTAGCACTTCCCACCTATCTTCAATGCTTCGATCGGTTCATTTCGGCAAATTGGCCGCCATCTTGTTTTTCCGAAATGTCATAATTTTTCCCTACTCGAATCCCGCACCCGAACATATCTCCTATATATAAACTACCCCGTTTCGGATCTGTCGCGCAACGGTTCAGGGTCGAAAAATCAAAAATTTGAAAACACTACAGCTCGGCCGCCATCTTGTTTTTCCAATTTTTTCCACTTTTTCTATTGATGTTTTACTAATTTCTTTAATGATTGCGAGTTGTAACGAAATCGGTTGGAAAACAAAAGAGTTGCAAGAATCACGTCGGCCGCCATCTTGTTTTTCCGAAATGTCATAATTTTTCCCTACTCGAATCCCACACCCAAACACATCTCCCATACATCATTGTATCGTTTTCTGTCTCTTTCTTGGAGAACAATAAATTATGCTAATGAGTCCTAATCGCCATATAATTTGGTATGAAAAAAAATATTCCGCCATCTTGAATTTTTTTCTTTTCGCTAAATAGATCTTCTCGTCCTGATCATTTTTGGCCGAGAAACCACTCTTTCATCTTTTATACTTTCTGAGATGGACACCAAATAAATTTGTATGGCGGCCATCTTAAATCCGCCATTTTGAATTTTTTTTCAGCTCATTGTCTTTTGGATGAAGTTTCGAATGACATTTGGTCGAGCACCCCCCACCTATCTTCAATACCTCGGCCGTGCTCTTTACCCGTCTCCGAAATCCTCAATCATCAGCTGTCTCCATATTTTTGTTCAAGTTTAATTTTCTGACGTGTATACGAAGCCATCAGTGAAAAAAAAATTTTTCATACAAAATTTTACAGGAGGACATTTTTGGGAAAATCCCGAAAACTACCCCAAATGTGGCAACACTGTTTAGATATCTCGATACCGCTGGTTGAGTTACACAATCGATCCATACATGTCAACTTTCCCAAATGTTGCCAACTGCCTCAAAAACGTGTTCGAAATTTTGAAAAACACAAAAAGAATACAAAATGGCCGCCACCTCGTTTCACAGAAACATTTTACATAGTTTTATAATTTTCTCGTAAACTACAGGATATACCGCTCCTGATGACGTTTCAAATTTTCATCTCGCTCGCACCCAGCCGAAATGATCGCCCCTGAAAAAAGACCATGTCGAAAATCACTTTTACTTTGATATACTCCAGTGTTGTCAGACCTCGGCGACGAAAATACCCAAATGTCATTCGTACAAGTGGGACACGTGGTTGCTCTTACTCAAATTTTGCAAAAAGTCCGTATTTCGATTTTTTTATTTTTGGGGTAAATCTCAAAAATTTCCCAAAAAATGGGGTAATTTTTTTTCCCCAATCCATACCTCGAGTCTGTACGCATAATCGCCCCGTAGAAGTCGAAACGCTCCAACGGTGCCAACTGTGCGAAATTTGAATTTTAAAATTACGTTTTTTCGTACCTCAAGCCGAACGGCGGCCGTGACAGGCGCCATCTTGAATTTTTAAAAACCTCTCCCATTCTGTCAAAATACAGGATAATTGTAGGCCAAAAAAGAAAAAATTATCATGCTAGACCACGCTGTTTCGGATCTGTGGCGCCGCGGTTCGAGGTCGAAAAATCAAAAATTTGAAAACACTACAGCTCGGCTGCCATCTTGTTTTTCCAATTTTTTCCACTTTTTCTATTGATCGTTTACTAATTTCTTCAATCGTTGCGAGTTTTAACGAAATCGGTTGGAAAACTAAAGAGTTGCAAGAATCACGTCAGCCGCCATCTTGTTTTTCTGAAATGTCATAATTTTTCCCTACTTCCATCCCGCACCCGAACACATCTCCCATACATCATTGTATTATTTTCTGTCTCTTTCTAGGAGAACAATAAATAATTATGTCAATGAGTCCTAATCGCCATATAATTTGGTATGAAAAAAAATATTCCGCCATCTTAAATTTTTTTTTCATTTCGCTACATAGACCTCCTCGTTCTGATCATCTTTTGCCAAGAAACCACTCTTCCATCTTTTATACTTTTTGAGATAGACACCAAATAAACTTGTATGGCGGCCATCTTAAATCCGCCATTTTGAAAATTTTTTCAGCTCACTGTCAATTGGATGAAGTTTCGAATGACATTTGGTCGAGCACCCCCCACCTATCTTCAATACCTTGGCCGTGCTCTTTGCCCGTCTCCGAAATCCTCAATCATCAGCGATCTCCAAATTTTTGTTCAAGTTTAATGTTCTGACGTGTGTACGAAGCCATCAGTGAAAAAAAAATTTTTCAAACAAAATTTTACAGGAGGACATTTTTGGGGAAATCTCGATAACTACCCCAAGTGTGGCAACACTGTTTAGATATCTCGATACTGCCGGTCGAGTTACACAATCGATCCATACATGTCAACTTTCCCAAATGTTGCCAACTGCCTCAAAAACGTGATCGAAATTTTGAAAAACACAAAAGGAATACAAAATGGCCGCCACCTCGTTCCACAGAAACATTTTACATAGTTTCATAAGTTTTTCATAAACTGCAGGATATACCGCTCCTGATGACGTTTAAATTTTTCATCTCGCTCGCACCTAGCCGAAATGATCGCCCCTGAAAAAAGCCATGTCGAAAATCACTTTTACTTTGATAAATTCCAGTGTTGCCAGACCTTGGCGACGAAAATACCCAAATGTCATTTGTACAAGTGGGACACGTGGTTGCTCGTACTCGAATTTCGCAAAAAGTCCGTATTTCGATTTTTTAATTTTTGGGGTAAATCTTGAAAATTTCCCGAGAAATGGGGTAATTTTTTTTTACCCAATCCATACGTCGAGTCTGTACACACAATCGCCCCGTAGAAGTAGAAACGATCCGACGTTGCCAACTGTGAGAAATTTGAATTTTAAAATTGCGTTTTTTCGTACCTCAAACCGAACGGCCGCCGCGACAGCCGCCATCTTGAATTTCTAAAAACCACTCCCGTTCTGTCCAAAAACAGGATAATTGTAGGCGAAAAAAGAAAAAAATATTATGCTCGACCACCCCCTTTCGGATCTGTGGCGCCGCGGTTCGGGGTCGAAAAATCAAAAATTTGAAAACACTACAGCTCGGCCGCCATCTTGTTTTTCCAATTTTTTCCACTTTTTCTATTGATCGTTTCCTAATTTCTTCAATAATTGCGAGTTGCAAAGAAATCGGTTGGAAAACAAAAGAGTTACAAGAATCACGTCGGCCGCCATCTTGTTTTTCCGAAATGTCATAATTTTTCCCCACTCGACTCCCGCACCCGAACACATCTCCCGTACATCATTATATCGTTTTCTGTCTCTTTCTAGGAGAACAATTATGTCAATGAGTCAGTCAGTCAGTGGTAATTGAGCTATATATAGTATAACTAGTGTTTCGCTCTGTGCGCGAGCTGCTAAAGCAGCTCACGAGATGTGGTTAGCCCTAAATATCGATTTTGAACGAAATCGGTAAATTAACCAAGAATTTCAAAATGGCACTGATTTTTTAAAACTTTAGTATCAGTTTCCTGTTTTGTGATCCCAGGGAGTCCTCAATATCGCTTTTGAACGAAATCGGTAAATTAACCAAGAATTTCAAAATGGCGCTGATTTTTTAAAACTTTGGTATCAGGTTCCTGTTTTGTGATCCCAGGGAGTCCTAAATATCGATTTTGAACGAAATCGGTCACTTAACAAATAATTTCAAAATGGCGCTGATTTTTTATAATTCTGGTATCAGTTTCCTGTTTTGTTATCCCAGGGATCCTCAGATATCGATTTTAAACGAAATCGGTAAATTAACAAATAATTTCAAAATGTCGCTGATTTTTTAAAATTTTGGTACCAGTTTCCTGTTTTGTAATCCCAGGGAGCCCTAAATATCGATTTTGAACGAAATCGGTCAATAAACAAAGGATTTCAAAATGGCGCAGATTTTTTTAAGCTTTGGTATCAGTTTCCCGTTTTGTAATCCCAGGGATCCTCAGATATCGGTTTTGAACGAAATCGGTAAATTAACAAATAATTTCAAAAAGGCGCTGATTTTTTAAAATTTTGGTGCCATTTTCCTGTTTTGTAATCCCAGGGAGCCCTAAATATCGACTTTGAACGAAATCGGTCAATTGATAAATAATTTCAAAATGGCACTGATTTTTTAAAACTTTTGTATCAGTTTCCTGTATCGTGATCCAAGTAAGCCCTTAATATCGATTTTGGACGAAATCGAACAATTAACAAATAATTTCAAAATGGCGCTGATTTTTACCCGACTGCGGAACGCACAGGGTTATGTGTTCCTCCTATAATCAGGGGTATTGATATCCTCAGATATCGGTTTTGAACGAAATCGGTAAATTAACAAATAATTTCAAAATGGCGCTGATTTTTTAAAATTTTGGTACCAGTTTCCTGTTTTGTAATCCCAGGGAGCCCTAAATATCGATTTAGAACGAAATCGGTCAATAAACAAAGGATTTCAAAATGGCGCAGATTTTTTTACGCTTTGGTATCAGTTTCCTGTTTTGTAATCCCAGGGATCCTCAGATATCGGTTTTGAACGAAATCGGTAAATTAGCAAATAATTTCAAAATGGCGCTGTTTTTGTAAAACTTTGGTATCAGGTTCCTGTTTTGTGATCCCAGGGAGTCCTAAATATCGATTTTGAACGAAATCGGTCAATTAACAAATAATTTCAAAATGGCGCTGATTTTTTATAATTCTGGTGCCATTTTCCTGTTTTGTAATCCCAGGGAGCCCTAAATATCGACTTTGAACGAAAACGGTCAATTGATAAATAATTTCAAAATGGCGCTGATTTTTTAAAACTTTGGTATCAGTTTCCTGTATCGTGATCCAAGAAAGCCCTTAATATCGATTTTGAACGAAATCGGTAAATTAACAAAGAATTTCAAAATGGCGCTGATTTTTCAAAACTTTGGTATCCGTTTCCTATTTTGTAATCCCAGCCCCCTAGCATGGGCCGAGACAATTTTCTCCCCGAGGAAAGGATAAAAATTTTATTCATAAATAAATAAATAAAAACGTTAAATAACGGTGGATAAATAGTCCCCTGAGTCCCCGTGAAATGTCAAACGGGGATAAACTTCTCCTCTCCCCTGTTGCCGTGCTCTGAGGGATGGATAAGTTAATTTTATCTCTTGTCAGTGGATAAAATCGGGGGATAATTTTTTTATCTCCGGCCCATGCTAGCCTTGCTGGTAGCGTAAATATCAATTTTGAACGAAATCGGTAAATTAACAAAGAATTTCAAAATGGCGCTGATTTTTTAAAACTTTGGTATCAGTTTCCTGTTTTGAAATCCCAGGGATCCCTAAATATCGATTTTGAACGAAATCGGTCAACTAACAAAGAATTTCAAATTGGCGCTGATTTTTTAAAATTTTGGTAAGTACAAGTTTCCTGTTTTGTTATCCCAGGAAGTGCTAAATGTCAATTTTGAACGAAATCTGTCAATTAACAAAGAATTTCAAAATGGCGCTGATTTTTGTAAATTTTGGTACAAGTTTCCTGTTTTGTAATCCCAGGAAGTTCTAAATGTCGATTTTAAACGAAATCGGTCAATTAACAAAGAATTTCAAAATGGCGAGGATTTTTTAAATTTGGTAACAGTTTCCTGTTTTGTAACCCCAGGGAGTCCTAAATATCGATTTTAAACGAAATCGGTCAATTAACAAAGAATTTCAACATGGCGCTGATTTTTTTAAATTTTTGTAACAGTTTCCGAAAAATGTTGAAATGTAATGAAAATACAACGCTAATCAAAAAACAAAAGACTGAGTTTGTAAAAAGAATGTCATGGATTTAAAACAAAATTAATTTGAATTTAGAATACAGAGCCATTACAAACTTTTTTTATTTGAAATGACCAGTACTGAAAGGCAATTTCATAGGTTAAGACCTATACCTATTACCTATTGTTTATGTATACTTTTTACCTTTTTCATTAAAATTCTTTTTTCTACCTAACTTGTGTTTATTATTTATATTCGAATTTTATTACAATAACCATCAGAATAATTAAAATAGTATTCTTTCTTTTATTCTTAGAATAGAAAAATATTTAGTTATCAAAGACAGTACACAAAAGCAGAATAATAAAGTAAAAGCAAAATAGTAAGTGTCTGCAGCCCCTGCGGGTGTACCCACAGATCAGGTATTAGTTACTACGTAAGGTGTACCGACACTATGTTACCGAACGCACTTTAGTCCCTTCAATATTCGCCATATATTATCTATGGAAAAATTAATTCCGCCATCTTGAATTTTTTTCCTGATCATCAAGTTTGCCAAGAAACCACTCTTCCATCTTTTATACTTTCTGAGATATACACCAAATAAATTTGTATGGCAGCCATCTTAAATTCGCCATTATGAATTTTTTTTCAGTTCATTGTCTATGGGATGAAGTTTCGAATGACATTTGGTCTAGCACTTCTCACCTATCTTCAATGCTTCGATCGGTTCATTTCGGCAAATTGGCCGCCATCTTGTTTTTTCGAAATGTCATAATTTTTCCCTACTCCCATCCCGCACCCGAACATATCTCCTATATATAAACTACCCCGTTTCGGATCTGTGGCGCAACGGTTCAGGGTCGAAAAATCAAAAATTTGAAAACACTACAGCTCGGCCGCCATCTTGTTTTTCCAATTTTATCCACTTTTTCTATTGATCGTTTCCTAATTTCTTCAATAATTGCGAGTTGTAACAAAATCGGTTGGAAAACAAAAGAGTTGCAAGAATCACGTCGGCCGCCATCTTGTTTTTCCGAAATGTCATAATTTTTCCCTACTCGAATCCCACACCCGAACACATCTCCCTTACATCATTGTATCGTTTTCTGTCTCTTTCTAGGAGAACAATAAATTATGTCAATGAGTCCTAATCGCCATATGAAAAATATATGAAAAAAAATATTCCGCCATCTTGAACTTTTTTTCATTTCGCTAAATAGAACTCCTCGTCCTGATCATCTTTTGCCAAGAAACCACTCTTCCATCTTTTATACTTTCTGAGATAGATACCAAATAAATTTGTATGGCGGCCATCTTAAATCCGCCATTTTGAAATTTTTTTCAGCTCACTGTCAGTTGGATGAAGTTTCGAATGACATTTGGTCGAGCACCCCCCACCTATCTTTAATACCTTGGCCGTGCTCTTTACCAGTCTCCGAAATCCTCAATCATCAGCTGTCTCCATATTTTTCTTCAAGTTTAGTTTTCTGACTTGTACACGAAACCATCAGTGGAAAAAAAATTTTTCATACAAAATTTTACAGGAGGAAATTTTTGGGGTAAATCTCGAAAACTACCCCAAATGTGGCAACACTGTTTAGATATCTCGATACTGCCGGTCCAGTTACACAATCGATCCATACATGTCAACTTTCCCAAATGTTGCCAACTGCCTCAAAAACGTGATCGAAATTTTGAAAAACACAAAAAGAATGCAAAATGGCCGCCACCTCGTTCCACAGAAACATTTTACATAGTTTCATAATTTTCCTGTAAACTACAGGATATACCGCTCCTGATAACGTTTAAATTTTTCATCTCGCTCGCACCCAGCCGAAATAATCGCCCCTGAAAAAAGACCATGTCGAAAATCACTTTTACTTTGATAAATTCCAGTGTTGCCAGACCTCGGCGACGAAAATACCCAAATGTCATTCGTACAAGTGGGACACGTGGTTGCTCGTACTCGAATTTTGCAAAAAGTCCGTATTTCGATTTTTTTATTTTTGGGGTAAATCTTGAAAATTTCCCGAGAAATGGGGTAATTTTTTTCCCCAATCCATACCTCGAGTCTGTACACACAATCGCACTGTACAAGTCGAAACGCTCCGACGTTGCCAACTGTGAGAAAATTGAATTTTAAAATTGCGTTTTTTCGTACCTCAAACAAAAAGGCCGCCGCGACAGCCGCCATCTTGAATTTTTAAAAACCACTCCCATTCTATCAAAATACAGGATAATTGTAGTCGAAAAAAGAAAAAAATATCATGCTCGCCCACGCCGTTTCGGATCTGCGGCGCCGCGGTTCGGGGTCGAAAAATCAAAAATTTGAAAACACTACAGCTCGGCCGCCATCTTGTTTTTCCAATTTTTTCGACTTTTTCTATTGATCGTTTCCTAATTTCTTCAATAATTGCGAGTTGTGATGAAATCGCATTATTATAGCATTATTTGTGTACGTTTTTCGAGTAATTAAAGTGTAAATTTTAATAAATAGCTCAAAATGATTTATAATAATTAAAAAAAAAATCGAATTCGAGTTTTCGATTTTCGATTTTTGCATTTTCTGAGAAGATTTACTATAGTAACATATATATTTTTTTTCACCATCGGAAAGTAGAGATTTCAACGAACAGAAAACATACCAACTTTTTGAAAAAAGCTGATATTTTGACGGGTGAATTTTCGATTGAAAATTAGGGTGCTTTTTCGATATTAATTCAAAATAAGGTGAAAAAATAAATATTTTTACTCAAATAAATTACAGCGTATTTGGGACATAAAAAGGTAAGTTTTCACCAAATTTCGTTAAAAAAAAAAATTATTTGTAAAAGATAAAAATAAAAAATCAAAAACTTGGTTTTTTGAATTTTTCACATAAATTTTGAGGTTATGTGAAAAAAGTGTAAATACAAAAGTTTTAGATCTTTTTATTACCTACAACTTTGCCATTTGACTTTTTTCGATAGGACTTTTAGTTTTGCCGGAAATCGAGAAAAACCGTTTTTTACACTTAAAACCCCCCCCCATCCCCTTCCCGACCTCAGATCGCCCGTAAATTATTTTTCCTTTCATTTTTATAATATTCCCCTCCTTTTCTAATGGGTTTCATCCTACTATTATTTTTTTTGGTTTTAAAAATTATCGACCCTGGTCTAAACAGAGTTCCCGTGGGAATAAAAAAAAAATTCCACGCGGACGGAGTCGCGGGCATCAGCTAGTCGAGTAATACTTGTAAAGCTCCCTTGACAAAACAAGCAATACTCAAACATAAATTCGTGAAATAAAATTATTTGAAGGCTTATTATTTTCCCAAATGTAAACTCGTTGTCTCGTCTTCGAGGCCGATCGACCTTAAAAGTCGAAGCCAGTAAATTTGAATACCTCGTAATTTTCTCCCCCAAGTATTTTACTTTCCAGCAATTTCCGCTTAATCAGGTTCCGTGGTTTCAAATAAATTTTGTGATGAAACCTTTTATCACTGGTCTATGACAGCATCTGTTGTTACAAGTGATTCCTATGTTGAGATGTCCTGTAACTTTTACAAATTAGGCATTCCATTCTTGAATTCAATAAAAAAATCTCTATATAATTATCTCTACGTCTTGGGGTTCATCAAAAATTCTTCATCAATGACATTATGCCAAATAGCCAAACTTGGCAAACATAAAGGTGAGAATTATCGCGTTTCGCCGGCTGTGTGTATAGTCTCCATATTATGTAGATCTAGGGCTGGTAATTTTAGTCACTGTATTTAGGTAGATAAATAAACGATGCCTATATATCTTAACTGACAAGGACGATAAAATGAGATGTTTTTGTAACTATATTATATTTTATGAGCAGTAATTTATATTCAAACCTTGGAGGTGAAGAGTATTAACGCTTTCAGACGCAAAGTTCTTTTGGTTTTCTAAGGCTTTAACAACGCGTGTAGTTTATCTTACAAAGTAAATAGCTAAGATTATTTAGCAGACTAAAAGATGATCCGAGATTTAATTTATTCCTTTATTCAACTGGTATTTATGACAAGAGAAAGATTGGAGCCTCTCTTTATAATATTATGTAACGTTACTTTCATGCTGTGGCACGGTCTGAGGAGGTGGCCCATTGACCACACTTAAGTTGCATACTTACAAAGTAGGTACATAGGTACGATAAGTACCTAATTATTTAGTTAAAGGTGGTCAATAAACGTTTATTTATTTATTACGTACATCATACATGTGTATCACATATTATTGCGTTTGTTTTACATAATGTAGGCATGTGTTGTAAGGGTATGGTTGAAGATCGGGAGAGTGACATAGGCTACTTTTTATCCCGGAAAATTGAGGAGTTCCCATGGTAATTTAAAAAAAACGGGCATCAGCTAGTAATACATAAGTGATAGACGCTAACTTGTTTGCGATGTTGCAAACCTTATCACACTGACCCTGAAACAATTTCATAATGATTGTTGCGAGTGTATTGCAACCGTGAACCTGCCGCCACGCCGCTGCCCATCGAAAATGCAACCGAAGGGCTAACTGTACAATGGAATAAAAATAAACTGAACCTTTTTTCTTCCGAAAATATTTAATTAATTCAGTAGTGAACTTTCAAAAGGTGAAATAATAAAAGAACAGAATATTTTGTAAAAATGAAATTGGAGATTGTATTTCATCGCCGTGGAATAATGAATTCTATAAATATTTCGCAAACTAATATAGATTTTATGGCTGCCCCGAAGGGGGGACATAGGACTTGGCTCCGGTTATGGGCAGTACCTATATTTTTATACAGTACCTATATTATATAGATAAGAATGCAAAATTTTCTCGGAACACCTGTAGCCCTATTCCATAAAAATATCATCATGATTACAATCTTAATTTGATTGGTTGAATGTATGGTATTCTTGCTGCGACAATGGATTTTGGCCATTATCGAAAGAGCCAATTAAAAAAGATTACGATCGCTACACTGTTGTAATAATTTAACCGTAATAAGGCCCTAAGGTTATATTATATACCTAATAAGGTTGTATTGTTGTTGTCATATTTTTATCTACTCATATTTCTTCGACATAACTTTCTAACGAAAGCTGAAAGTCAATTAACGTTTTAAGACACTGGCAACACTGAGTCCATACAAAACTGAAGGCCAATTAAAAAACTAGTTTATTTGGAGATTTTCTAATTTGACGCCACCCCGCTATTTTTCACTCTCAGCTTGCACTAGACAATCTCTACCTACTACATACATTGTTTAAACCAATACAGACAAATCTTAAGCTTAATCTTAATAAAATTAATCTTGGAAGTGCTGTTTTAATTTAATAATTTCTCGATGTTAAATTGCAAGATATTTGACGTCACACTCGGGAGGGGGTTGCTCACAAATGTGACCAACTGTGACAAGGACGGGGGAGGGGTCAAAAAATCACGAAATTAGTGTGACGTCCTTTATGGATGACCCCTAGGTACTGATTCACCAAACCAATGAAATAGTAACCAAATATCACTTGCTTTAACGGTGAAAGAAAACATCGTGAGAGCTGCAACCTGAGAATTTTACGGCATTTGGCTAGTGTAGTGGACTAGAGCCTAATTCCTTTTTACTGTGAGAGGAGACCCTAATAGTAGGCCGGAGATGGGTAAAAATGAAATATGATGAATTCATTACTATACCCATACCGTACCATATGAGACAAGCGTAGATGAAGGATTATTAACTGCGGAGGGCCAAATCCGACGTCTAATGGCTAATAATTAGTCTGTCGTTAGTATTAATATTGCATTTTGTGCGTTTCTCGTTGTCCTACGTGAACGACAAACGCGACACCGCGACTCAATACGACGCGACGCGGGTATTAAATAGTAGCCGACCTCTTACGCGGCCTATACGTTGTCGCGTAGACAAGTTTGTCATTTTCTAATGCGTATAGTATCGCGTCACGTCGCTTCTGTCGCCTAGGACAACGGGTGACCCGTTGTCCTGCAAGGTGAGCGACAGATACGACGCTATAGAAAATGAACAGACGATGTCGCGTAGATACATCTGTTTTCTATGGTGTTGCATCGCGTCGCGTTGCGTAGCGTCACTTCTGTCGCTCACTTAGGACATCGGGTTAGGCGATGCAGTTCTAAAATGATATATTACGTTACGAAATTGTGAAACGACACATAATTTTAATCAATAAATTTCATTTTCATTACGACATACACGTATACAGGGACTGTCGCTTGTAAAGCAAACGCGCTCTGAGCTGGATTATTTCCAAAATTGACGCAAATGTGTCCCTGTTCCAAAAAGCTTTAGGCTGTAGCTAGTTACGCAATATCCTAGCAATTAACTCTACGAGTGTTAGCTATCGTCATGTCACAGTTCCTTTGGCAAGTCAATTTCACGCTATCGACGGACGCTAGCGAGGGTATATTTGCCAACCATTGTCAACGGAGCATACGCGCCGGTCATGTCGCCTGACCGTGCCAGTGTGACATTTCATTTCCTAGCCGAAGATAGGACAACCGACGTACTATAAAAAATATCAGAGAAAACAATCCTTATGTATATGGATGAGGATAAACTATGGCTGACATTAATTAAAGTTCTAACACCCAAGTTAACGAACTTGAGATTTTGCCCGAAGGTTTAGGCCCGTAGGTAGGTTTTCTCTCATGTTTTATCCCTGCTAAGGAGTAAATTAGAGAAATTACACCAGAGTTAAGTCGGGTCAGCTATTTTTTTTTTACTTAAAACTATTTAAGACAAACTTGAAGACAAACCTCTACGTTTGAATACCTACAAGTTATTTTTTTTTAGGTAAAAGTAGTGCCTATAACATTATAAGCTTTGGTCTGTGCTTTGGTTGTGGTCTTTGGTAACCCTAATATGAAGACAATATTAAGAAAAAAATTCAATGTGGGAAAGTACTCCTCGCTTTCTGGGAGTATTGGTAACTCTACCCGCTGTACGTGTCGTGATTGTACACTTGTACACTGTACACGCGTATAGGCTTGTATAAGCAATATTGTGTGCATAAGCGACAAGCGTACCTGATCCTATTACGGGGCTCTACTTTCAGTGAAAAACCATTGAAAAACATGTAGAGCTATCGGAAAGATGATTGATTGTGCAATACAATGCTAATTCAAACTCAAACTCAAACTCAAAACTCAAATCATCTTTATTCAAAAAGTACACCTTCTGAACGTCATGTATAAAAAGAATAAGAGTTGATGGTGACAATTAACAACGGTATCTTAAGACTAAAGCTAAGAGGGTTCCAAACGCGCCCTGGTCTGAGAAGAGCCCACAACAAACTCAGCCGGGTTTTTTTTTTTACTATCACCATCTCACAAATATAATTCATATTAGTATATGCTTTTTTTTAAATTTAAAACTATTATGCTAAATTGCGATACAAGTTTTTAAGTAATCAGCTAATAGTGGCATAATCCATCAATTTAGGTCAAACGCTTTCATTCAAAACGTTGCAGTAAAGTTTTAAAGAGTTTTCCTAGAGCAAATTATTACTTTGAAGGATTTTTATTTTTTATCTTTAGCAAGCCCCTATGAGTAACATTTTCCTCTTATGTTTTGAATTAGGTATAAGAAAAAGGTCATGATACTTGAGTGCAAATAATTTGTCTTGTCGGTACCTTATTAGTATAACATGGAAGGTCCAGTTAAAACATTTTACGAGAGGCTTAATCCCTGTGAGACTTTGTATACCTAATGAGGAATTTCTCATCTGGTAATATATGAGGCATAGGTCTACAAGGTCATAGGTCTAGGGGCACTACTAGCGTCAGAAAGCTACACTTTATCCTCACAATCTATTAAGGGAGACAGATTTCCCTCATTTATCCGCGTGGCATATTAATGAGGAACTTTCCAGCCTACGATCCTTAGAAACATCATAGGTGGCGCTCTCTAACAAACTAAGGATATAAGTGTGCAATGAGGTGATACTTGTACCATAGTCGTAATAGTGATGCTCTATGGCCTGATGCCTGAAAAAGTTTTTACGAAGAAAACTAAGGCCAGTCCCTCACTATTTCGTTTTGCGATACAGTTGCGTGATTTGGTTGAATCCATTTAATTTTTTCGTCTGCATCGAATTTGGACTCCGACTACCACTGTATATTATGAAGACCTGCCTACGATATTTGGATACCGATTCTCCTGCATATTGAAGACCAAGGAAGTTTCCAATTTTTTATTTAACTTTAAAACATAAAGCTAAGCTTGCAATGAAACCAGTGTGCTTAGCATGCGCACCACAAGATTATCTCGCGACGAGAGAGAGAGATGTTGTCGTTGCCGGTTAATTTTTCGTTTACCCTAACATGCACAAAACGCGGTATATTACAAGAAAAAAATTGTCGGCATGTAAAGGTTTGTAGAGAACAACAGTTAAGAAATATTACTTTTGTCTCTACTTTTGACATAACGAGACAAGTAACCATGTTAGCGTCGGTAGACAAATAGAGATAATGGGTAGACATAATTTTACTCGTTGTGCGCATGCTACCCATACTGGTGGGTTTTTTAAATTTTCTTCACAAATGACGAAGTTATGAATCATAACTTCGATATATTTTCCCTTGCGTTTCCAAATTGTCCGGCACGTGGCCGGTCGTCACAGCCGTGACGTCTCCCAGTCAATTCTACTAGCCGACGCGAGTGATATCGGTCAGTTTATATGGGTATAGTAAGCTATCCTTAAAAGTTAGTCATATGCCATCGCCTACTTTTATGTCGACCTGTAAAAGAGGAACATACTCATACATTAACGATACATTGTTTTGTTTTATCTCCAAGGGATAAGGCAGCGATTTCGATGAAAGCTTCCAAACGGCTTGATTTTTTCCGACATCTTCAACAATTATCCTCATAATTCAACCAATTTATACAAATCATTAATGAATTATACATATAAACCTTTCCTTTGAATAACTCCGTCGATTGTGAAAACCGTATGAAAATTGGTTCGGTAGTTTTTGAGTTTATTGCGTTCAGACAGACAGACGCGGCAGGGGGACTTTGTTTTATAATGTAATAATAATATCACAGGTAAGCAAAATGAGTAGGTATATATACGCTAATGACGAGGAGTGATAGAGCGAGAAAATATTCTCTTGTCCTGCTCAGCGTATCACTTTTTTTTGTTTGACCTATCCAACAGTTTATGTCAGACAATCCTGTGTCGTTTTTGTTATTCGCCCATATTCGTATGAAATCGGAATTGGACGAAGTGGTAACTGTGCTCGTAGCTTACGAAAAAAGTGGTTTAACTTATAGACGATGGTGTATTGCTTGTTAGGCTGCAAAAGCCAAACTGAACCTAAATACGAAAACATAACCTAATACGTAAATTTGGAAACTTTCTTGGTCTTCAATATGCAGGAGAATCGGTATCCAAATGTCGCATCCAGGTCGTCAATACGCAGGACAATCGGTATCCAAATTTCGTAGGCAGGTCTATACACATACACAGTGTGTAATATACAGTGGTAATCAGAGTCCAAATTCGATACAAAGACGAAAACATTAAATGAATTCAACCAAATTACGCAACCGTATCGCAAAACGAAATAGTGAGTGACTGGCCTTAGTTTTCTTCGTAAAAACTTTTTCAGGCATTAGGCCATAGAGATTACTATTACGACTATGGTAGGTACAAGACACAAGTATCACCTCATTGCAATCTTATATCCTTGGTGTGTTAGAGAGCGCCACCTATGATGTTTCTAAGGAACGTAGGCTGGAAAGTTCCTCATTATGTTAGTTTGCAAACACAAATGGCTAAGGTATAGGTACGTTTTATTGCGTATGTATATACTGTGGAAAAGCTTTACAGTGGAACAGTTTTTTGAAGCTTGGCCAAGAATATAACAGAAATGTTTTAAATGTTTGTCATTTTAACCACACTATATGACCTCTTGTTCAAAATTAAAACGTTATATTGTAGTGTAAATCTTTTCTCATGGTTGTGCACTTTAACAATAATAATCAGAAGAAGGAAATTATATAAATACATAAGTACTTACGTATTTATATTATTAGACGGCAAATTACATAATATAGGTATACCTATATTATGTACGCTATAGCGTAGCCGCAGTGGTGACCACGGTAGAAGACTGGTCAAAATTGCTTACCTTTATTATATATACTATATATAGCTCGATTACCACTCACTGACTGACTGACTGACTCATTGACATAATTGTTCTCCTAGAAAGAGACAGAAAACGATATAATGATGTAGGGGAGATGTGTTTGGGTGCGGGATTCGAGTGGGGAAAAATTATGACATTTCGGAAAAACAAGATGGCGGCCGACGTGATTCTTGTAACTCTTTTGTTTTCCAACCGATTTCGTTAAAACTCACAACGATTGAAGAAATTAGGAAACGATTTACAGAAAAAGTGGAAAAAATTTGAATAACAAGATGGCGGCCGAGCTGTAATGTTTTCAAATTTTTGATTTTTCGACCCCGAACCGCGGCGCCGCAGATCCGAAACGGCGTGGTCGAGCATGATATTTTTTTCTTTTATCGCTTACAATTATCCTGTATTTTGACAGAACGGGAGTGGTTTTTAAAAATTCAAGATGGCGGCTGTCGCGGCGGCCTTTCGGTTTAAGGTACGAAAAAACGCAATTTTAAAATTCAAATTTCTCACAGTTGGCAACGTCGGAGCGTTTCGACTTCTACGGAGCGATTGTGTGTACAGACGTGAGGTATGGATTGGGGAAAAAAAATTACCCCATTTCTCGGGAAATTTTCAAGATTTACCCCAAAAACAAAAAAATCGAAATACGGACTTTTTGCAAAATTTGAGTACAAGCAACCACGTGTCTCACTTGTGCGAATGACAGTTGGGTGTTTTCGTCGCCGAGGTCTGGCAACACTGGAATTTATCAAAGTAAAAGTGATTTTCGACATGGTCTTTTTTCAGCAGCAATCATTTCGGCTGGGTGCGAGCGAGATGAAAAATTGAAACGTCATCAGGAGCGGTATATCCTGTAGTTTACGGGAAAATTATAAAACTATGTAAAATGTTTTCGTGAAATGAGGTGGCGGCCATTTTGTATTCTTTTTGTGTTTTTCAAAATTTCGATCACGTTTTTGAGGCAGTTGGCAACATTTGGGAAAGTTGACATGTATGGATCGATTGTGTAACTGGACCGGCAGTATCGAGATATCTAAACAGTGTTGCCACATTTGGGGTAGTTTTCGAGATTTACCCCAAAAATTTCCTCCTGTAAAATTTTGTATGAAAATTTTTTTTTCCACTGATGGCTTCGTGTACAAGTCAGAAAATTAAACTTGAAGAAAAATATGGAGACAGCTGATGATTGAGGATTTCGGAGACGGGTAAAGAGCACGGCCAAGGTATTGAAGATAGGTGGGGGGTGCTCGACCAAATGTCATTCGAAACTTCATCCAATTGACAGCGAGCTGAAAAAAATTTCAAAATGGCGGATTTAAGATGGCCGCCATACAAATATATTTGGTGTCTATCTCGGAGAGTATAAGAGATGGAAGTGTGGTTTCTTGGCAAGAGATGATCAGGACGAGGAGCTCTATTCAGCGAAATGAAAAAAATTTCAAGATGGCGGATTTTTTTTTCATACCAAATTATATGGCGATTAGGACTCATTGACATAATTGATTGTTCTCCTAGAAAGAGACAGAAAACGATACAATGATGTACGGGAGATGTATTCGGGTGCGGGATAGGAGTAGGGAAAAATTATGACATTTCGGAAAAACAAGATGGCGGCCGACGTGATTCTTGCAACTCTTTTGTTTTCCAACCGATTTAGTTATGACTCACAATTATTGAAGAAATTAGGAAACGATCAATAGAAAAAGTAGATAAAATTGAAAAACAAGATGGCGGCCGAACTGTAGTGTTTTCAAATTTTTGATTTTTCGACCCCGAACAGCGGCGCCACAGATCCGAAACGGCGTGGTCGAGCATAATAGTTTTTTATTTTTTCGCTTACAAATAACCTGTATTTTGACAAAATGGGAGTGGTTTTCAAAAATTCAAGATGGCGGCTGTCGCGGCGGCCGTTCGGTTTGAGGTACGAAAAATCGCAATTTTAAAATTCAAATTTCTTACAGTTGGCAACGTCGGAGCGTTTCGACTTCTATGGGGCGATTGTGTGGATGGACTCGAGGTATGAATTGGGGAAAAAAAATTACCCCATTTCTCGGGAAATTTTCAAGATTTACCCCAAAAACAAAAAAATCTAAATACGGACTTTTTGCAAAATTTGAGTACAAGCAACCACGTGTCTCACTTGTGCGAATGACATTTGGGTATTTTCGTCGCCGAGGTCTGGCAACACTGGAATTTATCAAAGTAAAAGTGATTTTCGACATGGTCTTTTATCAGGGGCGATCATTTCGGCTGGGTGCGAGCGAGATGAAAAATTTAAACATCATCAGGAGCGGTATATCCTGTAGTTTACGGGAAAATTATGAAACTATGTAAAATGTTCTGTGCAACGAGGTGGCGGCCATTTTGTATTCTTTTTGTGTTTTTGAAAATTTTGAACACGTTTTTGAGGCAGTTGGCAACATTTGGGAAAGTTGACATGTATAAATCGATTGTGTAACTCAACCAGCGGTATCGAGATATCTAAATAGTGTTGCCACATTTGGGGTAGTTTTCGAGATTTTCCCAAAAATGTCCTCCTGTAAAATTTTGTATGAAAAATTTTTTTTTCACTGATGGCTTCGTATGCACGTCAGAAAATTAAACTTGAACAAAAATATGGAGACAGCTGATGATTGAGGATTTCGGAGACGGGTAAAGAGCACGGCCGAGGTATTGCAGATAGGTGGGGGGTGCTCGACCAAATGTCATTCGAAACTTCATCCAAAAGACAATGAGCTGAAAAAAATTCAAAATGGCGGACTTAAGATGGCCGCCATATAAATTTATTTGGTGTCCATCTCAGAAAGTATAAAAGATGAAAGAGTGGTTTCTCGGCCAAAGATGATCAAGACGAGAAGATCTAATTTTATAATTTTTACGAGAAGATCTATTTAGCGAAAAGAAAAAAAATTCAAGATGGCGGAATATTTTTTTTTATACCAAATTATATGGCGATTAGGACTCATTGACATAATTTATTGTTCTCCTAGAAAGAGACAGAAAACGATACAATGATTTAAAGGAGATGTGTTCGGGTGTGGGATTCGAGTAGGGAAAAATTATGACATTTCGGAAAAACAAGATGGCGGCCGACGTGATTCTTGCAACTCTTTTCTTTTCCAACCGATTTCGTTACAACTCGCAATTATTAAAGAAATTAGTAAACGATCAATAGAAAAAGTGGAAAAAAATTAAAAAACAAGATGGCGGCCGAGCTGTAGTGTTTCAAATTTTTGATTTTTCGACCCTGAACCGTTGCGCCACAGATCCGAAACGGGGTAGTTTATATATAAGAGATATGTTCGGGTTCGGGATGGGAGTAGGGAAAAATTATGACATTTCGGAAAAACAAGATGGCGGCCAATTTGCCGAAATGAACCGATCGAAGCATTGAAGATAGGTGGGAAGTGCTAGACCAAATGTCATTCGAAACTTCATCCCATAGACAATGAACTGAAAAAAAATTCAAAATGGCGGATTTAAGATGGCTGCCATACAAATTTATTTGGTGTCTATCTCAGAAAGTATACAAGATGGAAGAGTGGTTTCTGGGCAAACTTGATGATCAGGAAAAAAATTCAAGATGGCGGAGTTAATTTTTCCAAAGAAAATATATGGCGAATATTGAAGAGACTAAAGTGCGTTCGGTAACATAGTGTCGGTACACCTTACGTAGTAACTAATACCTGATTTGTGGGTACACTCGCAGGGGCTGCAGACACTTATTATTTTGCTTTTATTTTATTATTCTGCTTTTGTGTACTGTCTTTGTTAACTAAATGTTTTTCTATTCTAAGAATAAAAAAAAGAATACTATTTTATTTATTTTGATGGTTATTGTAATAAAATTCGAATATAAATAATAAACACAAGTTAGGTAGAAAAAAGAATTTTAATGAAAAAGTTAAAAAGTATACATAAAGAATAGGTAATAGGTATAGGTCCTATGAAATTGCCTTTCTTCAGTACTGGTCATTTCAAATAAAAAAAAGTTTGTAATGGCTCTGTATTCTAAATTCAAATTAATTTTGTTTTAAAACCATGACATTCTTTTTACAAACTCAGTCTTATGTTTTTTGATTAGCGTTGTATTTTCATTACATTTCAACATTTTTCGGAAACTGTTACAAAATTTAAAAAAAATCCGCGCCATTTTGAAATTCTTTGTTAATTGACCGATTTCGTTCAAAATCGATATTTAGGACATCCTGGGATTACAAAACAGGAAACTTATACCAAAATTTAAAAAAATCAGCGCCATTTTGAAATTCTTTGCTAATTGACCTAATTCGTTCAAAATCGATATTTAGCACTTCCTGGGATTACAAAACAGGAAACTTATACCAAAATTTAAAAAAATCAGCGCCATTTTGAAATTCTTTGTTAATTGACCGATTTCGTTCAAAATCGATATTTAGGGATCCCTGGGATTTCAAAACAGGACACTGATACTAAAGTTTTAAAAAATCAGCGCCATTTTGAAATTCTTTGTTAATTGAGCGATTTCGTTCAAAATCGATATTTGGACTCCCTGGGATTACAAAACAGGAAACTGATACCAAAGTTTTAAAAAATCAGCGACATTTTGAAATTCTTTGTTAATATACCGATTTCGTTCAAAATCGATATTTACGCTACCTGGGATAAGGGATTACAAAATAGGAAACGGATACCAAAGTTTTAAAAAATCAGCGCCATTTTGAAATTCTTTGTTAATTGACCGATTTCGTTCAAAAACGATATTTAGGGCTCCCTGGGATTACAAAACAGGAAACTGATACCAAAGTTTAAAAAAATCAGCGCCAATCTGAAATTCTTTGTTAATTGACCGATTTCGTTCAAAATCGATATTTAGGACATCCTGGGATTACAAAACAGGAAACTTATACCAAAATTTAAAAAAATCAGCGCCATTTTGAAATTCTTTGCTAATTGACCTAATTCGTTCAAAATCGATATTTAGCACTTCCTGGGATTACAAAACAGGAAACTTGTACTTACCAAAATTTAAAAAAATCAGCGCCATTTTGAAATTCTTTGTTAATTGACCGATTTCGTTCAAAATCGATATTTAGGGATCCCTGGGATTTCAAAACAGGACACTGATACTAAAGTTTTAAAAAATCAGCGCCATTTTGAAATTCTTTGTTAATTGACCGATTTCGTTCAAAATCGATATTAAGGACTTCCTGGGATTACAAAACAGGAAACTTGTACTTACCAAAATTTAAAAAAATCAGCGCCATTTTGAAATTCTTTGTTAATTGACCGATTTCGTTCAAAATCGATATTTAGGGATCCCTGGGATTTCAAAACAGGACACTGATACTAAAGTTTTAAAAAATCAGCGCCATTTTGAAATTCTTTGTTAATTGACCGATTTCGTTCAAAATCGATATTAAGGACTCCCTGGGATTACAAAACAGGAAACTGATACCAAAGGTTTAAAAGATTAGCGTCATTTTGAAATTCAAAAAATTTAAAATTAAAAAGTTTTTTATTCAAATAGACTTTTTAAAGTGCTTATGAATAGTCGAATGAATCTACCACTGGTTCGGAATGCCATTCCTACCGAGAAGAACCAGCAAGAAACTCGGCGGTTGCTCTATTGAAAAAAATAATAATTTACAATTTCGTTAATTTGTAATTACATACGTAACCGCTGTCCTTAGCATTGCTGGAGCGATTCAATTCCATGCTCCTTTGTCATTTACGTAATTTCTAAATTCTATGTTATTTGACCGATTTCGTTCAAAATCTATATTTAGGGCTCCTTAGGATCACAAAACAGAAAACTGATACCATAGTTTAAAAAAATCAGCGCCATTTTGAAATTCTTTGTTATTGACCGATTTCGTTCAAAATCGATATTTAGGGCTCCCTGGGATCACAAAACAGGAAACTGATACCAAAGTTTTAAATAATCAGCGCCATTTTGAAATTGTTTGTTAATTGACCGATTTCGTTCAAAATCGATATTAAGGACTCCCAGGGATCACAAAACAGCAAACTGATACCAAAGTTTAAAAAAAACAGCGCCAATCTGAAATTCTTTGTTAATTGACAGATTTCATTCAAAATCGATATTAGGATACTTCCTGGGATGACAAAACAGGAAAGTGTTACAAAAATTTAAAAAAATTATTTAGGACTCCCTGGAGTTACAAAACAGGAAACTGTTACCAAAATTAAAAAAAATCCGCGCCATTTTGAAATTCTTTGTTAATTGACCGATTTCGTTCAAAATCGATATTAGGGCTCCCTGGGATTACAAAACAGGAAAGTGATACTAAAGTTTTAAAAAATCAGCGCCATTTTTAAAATCTTTCTACTTAAAGGTGAATTGTGTATCTAAGTAAATAAATTCGGTTTAATACAATAAAGACGTCAAGTCTGTACTACTTAGTACTAAGGTCTAACCACATCTCGTGAGCTGCTTTAGCAGCTCGCGCACAGAGCGAAACACTAGTTATTATACTATATATAGCTCGATTACCACTCACTCACTGACTGACTCATTGACATAATTGTTCTCCTAGAAAGAGACAGAAAACGATATAATGATGTACGGGAGATTCGTTCGGGTGCGGGATGAAAGTAGGGAAAAATTATGACATTTCGGAAAAACAAGATGGCGGCCGACGTGATTCTCGCAACTCTTTTGTTTTCCAACCGATTTTGTTACAACTCGCAATTATTGAAGAAATTAGGAAACGATTTATAGAAAAAGTGGAAAAAATTGGAAAAACAAGATGGCGGTCGAGCTGTAGTGTTTTAAAATTTTTCATTTTTCGACCCCGAACCGCGGCGCCGCAGATCCGAAACGGCGTGGTCGAGCATGATATTTTTTTCTTTTTTCGCTTACAATTATCCTGTATTTTGACAGAATGGGAGTGGTTTTTAAAAATTCAAGATGGCGGCTGTCGCGGCGGCCTTTTTGTTTGAGGTACGAAAAAACGTCATTTTAAAATTCAAATTTCTCACAGTTGGCAACGTCGGAGCGTTTCGACTTCTACGGGGCGATTGTGTGTACAGACACGAGGTATGGATTGGGGAAAAAAAATTACCCCATTTCTCGGGAAATTTTCAAGATTTACCCCAAAAATTAAAAAATCGAAATAAGGACTTTTTGCTAAATTCGAGTACGAGCTACCACGTGTCCCACTTGTACGAATGACATTTGGGTATTTTCGTCGTCGAGGTCTGGCAACACTGGAATTTATCAAAGTAAAAGTGATTCTCGACATGGTCTTGTTTCAGGGGCGATAATTTCCGCTGGGTGCGAGCGAGATGAAAAATTTAAACGTCATCAGGAGCGGTATATCCTGTAGTTTACGGGAAAATTATGAAACTATGTAAAATGTTTCTGTGGAACGAGGTGGCGGCCATTTTGTATTCTTTTTGTGTTTTTCAAAATTTCGATCACGTTTTTGAGGCAGTTGGCAACATTTGGGAAAGTTGACATGTAAGGATCGATTGTCTAACTGGACCGGCAGTATCGAGATATCTAAACAGTGTTGCCACATTTGGGGTAGTTTTCTAGATTTACCCCAAAAATGTCCTCTTGTAAAATTTTGTATGAAATTTTTTTTTTCCACTGATGGCTTCGTGTACAAGTCAGAAAATTAAACTTGAAGATAATATGGAGACAGCTGATGATTGAGGATTTTGGAGACGGGTAAAGAGCACGGTCCAGGTATTGAAGATAGGTGGGGGGTGCTCGACCAAATGTCATTCGAAACTTCATCCAATTGACAGTGAGCTGAAAAAAATTTCAAAATGGCGGATTTAAGATGGCCGCCATACAAATTTATTTGGTGTCTATCTCGGAGAGTTTAAAAGATGGAAGAGTGGTTTCTTGGCAAAAGATGATCAGGACGAGGACGTCTTTTTAGCGAAATGAAAAAAATTTCAAGATGGCGGAATATTTTTTTTCATACCAAATTATATGGCGATTAGGACTCATTAGCATAATTTATTGTTCTCCAAGAAAGAGACAGAAAACGATACAATGATGTATGGGAGATGTGTTTGGGTGCAGGATGGGAGTAGGGAAAAATATGATATTTCGGAAAAACAAGATGGCGGCCGTACTGCTTTTTGTAACTTTTTTGTTTTCCAACCGATTTAGTTACAACTCACAATTATTGAAGAAATTAGGAAACGATCAATAGAAAAAGTGGAAAAAATTGGAAAACCAAGATGGCGGCCGAGCTGTAGTGTTTTCAAATTTTTGATTTTTCGACCCCGAACCGCGGCGCCGCAGATCCGAAACGGCGTGGTCGAGCATATGAAAAAAATTTCAAGATGGCGGATTTTTTTTTTCATACCAAATTATATGGCGATTAGGACTCATTAGCATAATTTATTGTTCTCCTAGAAAGAGACAGAAAACGATATAATGATGTACGGGAGATGTGTTCGGGTGCGGGATGAAAGTAGGGAAAAATTATGACATTTCGGAAAAACAAGATGGCGGCCGACTTGATTCTTGCAACTCTTTTGTTTTCTAACCGATTTCGTTACAACTCGCAATTATTGGAGAAATTAGGAAACGATCAATAGAAAAAGTGGAAAAAATTGGAAAACCAAGATGGCGGCCAAGCTGTAGTGTTTTCAAATTTTTGATTATCGACCCCGAACCGCGGCGCCGCAGATCCGAAACGGCGTGGTCGAGCATAACATTTTTTTCTTTTTTCGACTACAATTATCCTGTATTTTGACAGAATGGAAGTGGTTTTTAAAAATTCAAGATGGCGGCTGTCGCGGCGGCCGTTCGGTTTGAGGTACGAACTTGTACTGGGCGATTGTGTGTACAGACTCGATGTATGGATTTGGGAAAAAATTATCCCATTTCTCGGGATATTTTCAAGATTTACCCCAAAAATTAAAAAATCGAAATACGTATTTTTTGCAAAATTCGAGTACGAGCAACCACTTGACCTACTTGTACGAATACATTTGGGTATTTTCGTCGCCGAGGTCTGGCAACACTGGAATTTATCAAAGTAAAAGTAATTCTCGACATGGTCTTTTTTCAGGGGCGATCATTTCGGCTGGGTGCGAGCGAGATGAAAATTAGAAACGTCATCAAGAGCGGTATATCCTGTAGTTTACGGGAAAGTTATAAAACTATACATAATGTTTCTGTGAAACGAGGTGGCGGCCATTTTGTATTCTTTTTGTGTTTTTGAAAATTTCGATCACGTTTTTGAGGCAGTAGGCAACATTTGGGAAAGTCGACATGTATGGATCGATTGTACAACTCGACCGGCAGTATATATAAACAGTGTTGCCACATTTAGGGTAGTTTTCGACATTTTCCCCAAAAATTTCCTCCTGTAAAATTTTGTATGAAATTTTTTTTTTCACTGATGTCTTCGTAATTCGTATACAAGTCAGAAAATTAAACTTGAAGAAAAATATATAGACAGCTGATGCCTGAGGATTTCGGAGACGGGTAAAGAGCACGGCCAAGGTGTTGAAGATAGGTGCGGGGTGCTCTTATAAATGTCATTCGAAACTTCATCCAATAGACAATGAGCTGAAAAAAAATTCAAAATGGCGGATTTAAGATGGCTGCCATACAAAATTATTTGGTGTCTATTTCAGAAAGTATAAAAGATGGAAGAGTGGTTTCTTGGCAAAAGATGATCGAGACGAGCAGATATATTAAGCGAAATGAAAAAACTTTCAAGATGGCGAAATATTTTTTTTATACCAAATTATATTAAGGCGATTAGGAACTATACAATGATGTATGGGAGATGTGTTCAGGTGCGCGATGGGAGTAGGGAAAAATTATGATATGTCGGAAAAACAGGATGGCGGCCGTATTGCTTTTTGTAACTTTTTTTTATTCCAACCGATTTCGTTAAAACTCACAATTATTGAAGAAATTAGGAAACGATCAATAGAAAAAGTGGAAAAAATTGGAAAACCAAGATGGCGGCCGAGCTGTAGTGTTTTCAAATTTTTGATTTTTCGACCCCGAACCGCGGCGCCGCAGATCCGAAACGGGGTAGTTCATGTATAGGAGATATGTTCGGGTGCGGGATGGAAGTAGGGAAAAATAATGACATTTCGGAAAAACAAGATGGCGGCGATTTGCCGAAATGAACCGATCGAAGGATCGAAGATAGGCGGGGGGTGCTCGACCAAATGTCATTCGAAACTTCATCCAAAGACAATGAGCTAAAAAAATTCAAAATGGCGGATTTAAGATGTCTGCCATACAAATTTATTTGGTGTCTATCTCAGAAAGTATAAAAGATGGAAGAGTGGTTTCTTGGCAAAAGATGATCAGGACCTGAAGGTCTACTTGATGAATGGGAAAAAAATTCAAGGTGGCGGATTTTTTTTGCCATAGAAAATATAATTTGGCGAATATTGAAGAGACTACAAGTGTAGAATTATGCAAGATTTTGATACGGTTCCGTTTTACCCTTGACGGGGCTCCCTGGGATTACCTGAAAGGAAACTGTTACCAAAATTTAAAAAAATCAGCGCCATTTTAAAATTCTTTGTTAATGGACCGTTTTCGTTCAAAATCGATATTTAGGGCTCCCTGGGATCACAAAACAGGAAACTGGTACCATAATTTTAAAAAATCAGCGCCATTTTGAAATTATTTATTAATTGACTGATTTAGTTCAAAATCGATATTTAGGGCTTCCTGGGATTTCAATACAGGATATTGTTACCAAAATTTAAATCAGCGCCATTTTGAAATTCTTTGTTATTGTAGATTTCGTTCAAATTCGATATCTGAGGATCCCTAATATCACAAAACAGGAAACTGTTACCAAAATTTATAAAATCTGCGTCAATTTGGAATTATTTGTTAATTGACCGGTTTCGTTCAAAATCGATATTTAGGGCTCCCTGGGATCACAAAACAGGAAACTGATACCAAAGTTTTAAATAATCAGTGCCATTTTGAAATTCTTTGTTAATTTGACCGATTTCGTTCAAAAACGATATTTAGGACTCCCTGGGATCACAAAACAGGAAACTGATACCAAAGTTTAAAAAAAAAACAGCGCCAATCTGAAATTCTTTGTTAATTGACAGATTTCGTTCAAAATCGATATTAGGGCTCCCTGGGATTACAAAACAGGAAACTGTTACAAGAATTTAAAAAAATCAGCGCCATGTTGAAATTCTTTGTTAATTGACCGATTTCGTTCAAAATAGATATTTAGGACTCCCTGGGGCTACAAAACAGGAAACTGTTACCAAAATTAAAAAAAATCCGCTCCATTTTGAAATTATTTGTTAATTGACCGATTTCGTTCAAAATCGATATTTAGTACTCCCTGGGATCACAAAACAGGAAACTGATACCAAAGTCTTAAAAAATCAGCGCCATTTTGAAATTCTTTGTTAATGGACCGATTTCGTTCAAAATCGATATTAGGGTTCCCTGGGATTACAAAACAGGAAAGTGATACTAAAGTTTTAAAAAATCAGCGCCATTTTTAAAATCTTTCTACTTAAAGGTGAATTGTGTATCTAAGTAAATAAATTCGGTTTAATACAATAAAGACGTCAAGTCTGTACTACTTAGTACTAACGTCTAACCACATCTCGTGAGCTGCTTTAGCAGCTCGCGCACAGAGCGAAACACTAGTTAATATATATATAGCTGCTTGTGCTGACTGACTGACTCATTGATCACCTCTCCTGTAAAATTTTGTATGAAAAATTTTTTTTTCACTCATCGTTTCGTATAAAAGACAAAAATTCATTCGGAGGAAAAATACGGAGAGAGCTGATGATTGAGGATTTCGAAGACGGATGAAGAGCGCCAGCCAGGGTATCGAAGATAGGTGGGGGGTGCTCGACCAAATGTCACTCGAAACTTCATCCAATTGACAGTGAGCTGAAAAAAATTTCAAAATGGCGGATTTAAGATGGCCGCCATACAAATTTCGTCAGTGTCTATCTCGGAGAGTATCAGAGATGGAAGAGTGGTTTCTTGGCAAAAGATGATCAGGATATGAGGGTCTACTTGATGAACAGGAAAAAAATTCAAGATGGCGGAATTTATTTTTCCATAGAAAAGGGTATTGAAGATAGGTGGGGGGTGCTCGACCAAATGTCACTCGAAACTTCATCCAATTGACAGTGAGCTGAAAAAAAATTCAAAATGGCGGATTTAAGATGGCCGCCATACAAATTTCGTCGATGTCTATCACGGAGAGTATAAAAGATGGAAGAGTGGTTTTTTGGCAAAAGATGATCAGGACATGAAGGTCTACTTGATGAACAGGAAAACAATTCAAGATGGCGGAATTTATTTTTCCATACTTAATGTATGGCGAATTTTGAAGAGGCTACAAGTTTAGTGTAGAACTATGCAAGACTACGGTTTCTTTTCAAGATTTGTTTTTATGGAAGAATTCTCATTTTGACGAGTGGTTCGGAGAAAAAATATGGAGAGAGATGATGATCGAAGGTTCAGATGATGGGTGAGGAGCACGGTCAGTGTATTAAAAGATAGGTACCTACTTAGGGGCTGCTCAAACAAAAAGGGAGGGGCGTGGGGTTGGTGGTCTTTGTTTTATGTTTTTCCTTTATGAGAATTTTCTTTTACGTCGGACGCTTGGCGTGCTGGCGCTTCCACTGTGCTCACTAGCATAGCAGTGTGTTGTTAAGATCAGAACACGTAGACAGTAAACCAGCTGCCCGATTATGTAAGAATTGTCGACCAAATCGTAAAAGTTCGGCGTCAAAGTAAAATAAACCATAACAGCTTTGAATTAGAGCTCAATTTCGTGTTTCGAAATTGAGCTCTTATTTAATGCTGTTATGGTTTATTTTACTTTGACGCCGAACTTTTACGATTTGATCGGCCATTCTTACATAATCGGGGGGCAGGATAGTAGGACAGCGAGTAAGTAGACAGTGGACCACGCGCTCCACTACGCGGTCCGCTTTAGCGGGCCACGCAGCCACGCGCCATACTAGTTAATATATATATAGCTGCTCGTGCTGATTCACTCATTGATCACCTCTCCTGTAAAATTTTGTATGAAAATATTTTTTTTCACTCATCGTTTTGTATAGAAGACAAAAATTCATTCAGAGGCAAAATACGGACAGAGCTGATGATTGAGGATTTCGAAGACGGATGAAGAGCACCAGCCAGGGTATCGAAGATAGGTGGGGGGTGCTCGACCAAATGTCACTCGAAACTTCATCCGATTGACAGTGAGCTGAAAAAAATTTCAAAATGGCGGATTTAAGATGGCCGCCATACAAATTTTGACGGTGTCTATCTCGGAGAGTATAAAAGATGGAAGAGTGGTTTCTTGGCAAAAGATAATCAGGACATGAGGGTCTACTTGATGAACAGGAAAAAAATTCAAGATGGCGGAATTTATTTTTCCATAGAAAAGGGTATTGAAGATAGATGGGGGGTGCTCGACTAAATGTCACTCGAAACTTCATCCAATTGACAGTGAGCTGAAAAAAAATTCAAAATGGCGGATTTAAGATGGCCGCCATACAAATTTCTTCGGTGTCTATCTCGGAGAGTATAAAAGATGGAAGAGTGGTTTCGTGGCAAAATATGATCAGGACATGAGGGTCTACTTGATGAACAGGAAAAAAATTCAAGATGGCGGAATTTATTTTTCCATAGTTAATGTATGGCGAATATTGAAGAGGCTACGGTTCCTTTTCAAGATTTGTTTTTATGCAAGAAATCTCATTTTGACGAATGGTTCGGAGAAAAAAATATGGAGAGAGATGATGATCGAAGGTTCGGATGATGGGTGAGGAGCACGGTCAGGGTATTAAAGATAGGTACCTACTTAGGGGCTGCTCAAACAAAAAGGGAGGGGCGGTGGGTTGGTGGTCTTGGTTTTATGTTTTTCCTTTATGAGAATTTTCTTTTACGTCGGACGCTTGGCGTGCTGGCGCTTCCACTGTGCTCACTAGCATAGCAGTGTGTTGTTCAGATCAGAACACGTAGACAGTAAACCAGCTGCCCGATTATGTAAGAATTGTCGATCAAATCGTAAAAGTTCGGCGTCAAAGTAAAATAAACCATAACAGCATTGAATTAGAGCTCAATTTCGTGTTTCGAAATTGAGCTCTAATTTAATGCTGTTATGGTTTATTTTACTTTGACGCCGAACTTTGACGATTTGATCGGCCATTCTTACATAATCGGGGGGCAGGATAGTAGGACAGCGAGTAAGTAGACAGTGGACCACGCGGTCCACTACGCGGTCCGCTGTAGCGGGCCGCGCAACCACGCGCCATACTAGTTATTATTATACTATATATAGCTCGATTACCACTCACTGACTGACTGACTGACTCACTCATTGACATAATTGTTCTCCTAGAAAGAGACAGAAAACGATATAATGATGTAGGGGAGATGTGTTCGGGTGCGGGATTCGAGTGGGGAAAAATTATGACATTTCGGAAAAACAAGATGGCGGCCGACGTGATTCTTGTAACTCTTTTGTTTTCCAACCGATTTCATTACAACTCGCAATTATTGAAGAAATTAGGAAACGATCAATAGAAAAAGTGGAAAAAATTGGAAAAACAAGATGGCGCCCGAGCTGTAGTGCTTTAAAATTTTTGATTTTTCGACCCCGAACCGCGGCGCCACAGATCCGAAACGGCGTGGTCGAGCATGATATTTTTTTATTTTTTCGACTACAATTATCCTGTATTTTGACAGAATGGGAGTGGTTTTTAAAAATTCAAGATGGCGGCTGTCGCGGCGGCCTTTTTGTTTGAGGTACGAAAAAACGCAATTTTAAAATTCAAATTTCTCACAGTTGGCAACGTCGGAGCGTTTCGACTTCTACGGGGCGATTGTGTGTACAAACTCGAGGTATGGATTGGGGAAAAAAAATTACCCCATTTCTCGGGAAATTTTCAAGATTTACCCCAAAAATAAAAAAATCGAAATACGGACTTTTTGCAAAATTCGAGTACTAGCAACCACGTGTCCCACTTGTACGAATGACATTTGGGTATTTTCGTCGCCGAGGTCTGGCAACACTGGAATTTATCGAAGTAAAAGTGATTTTCGACATGGTCTTTTTTCAGGGGCGATCATTTCGGCTGGGTGCGAGCGAGATGAAAAATTTAAACGTCATCAGGAGCGGTATATCCTGTAGTTTACGGGAAAATTATGAAACTGTGTAAAATGTTTCTGTTCAACGAGGTGGCGGCCATTTTGTATTCTTTTTGTGTTTTTGAAAATTTCGAACACGTTTTTGAGGCAGTTGGCAACATTTGGGAAAGTTGACATGTATAAATCGATTGTGTAACTCAACCAGCGGTATCGAGATATCTCAACAGTGTTGCCACATTTGGGGTAGTTTTCGAGATTTTCTCAAAAATGTTCTCCTGTAAAATTTTGTATGAAAATTTTTTTTTTCACTGATGGCTTCGTATACACGTTAGAAAATTAAACTTGAACAAAAATATGGAGACAGCTGATGATTGAGGATTTCGGAGACGGGTAAAGAGCACGGCCGAGGTATTGAAGATAGGTGGGGGGTGCTCGACCAAACGTCATTCAAAACTTCATCCAAAAGACAATGAGCTGAAAAAAAATTCAAAATGGCGGATTTAAGATGGCCGCCATACAAATTTATTTGGTGTCCATCTCAGAAAGTATAAAAGATGAAAGAGTGGTTTCTCGGCCAAAGATGATCAGGGCGAGAAGATCTATTTAGCGAAAAGAAAAAAAATTCAAGATGGCGGATTTTTTTTTTATACCAAATTATATGGCGATTAGGACTCATTGACGTAATTTATTGTTCTCCTAGAAAGAGACAGAAAACGATACAATGATGTACGGAAGATGTGTTCGGGTGCGAGATGGGAGTACGGAAAAATTATGCCATTTCGGAAAAACAAGATGGCGGCCGACGTGATTCTTGCAACTCTTTTGTTTTTTAACCGATTTCGTTAAAACTCGCAAGGATTGAAGAAATTAGTAAACGATCAATAGAGAAAGTGGAAAAAATTGGAAAAACAAGATGGCGGCCGAGCTGCAGTGTTTTCAAATTTTTGATGTTTCGACCCCGAACCGCGGAGCCACAGGTCTGAAACGGCGTAGTCAAGCATGATTTTTTCTTTTTTTCGCCTACAATTATCCTGTATTTTGACAAAATGGGAGTGGTTTTTAAAAATTCATGATGGCGGCTGTCGCGGCGGCCGTTCGGTTTGAGGTACGAAAAATCGCAATTTTAGAATTCCAATTTCTCACAGTTGGCAACGTCGGAGCGTTTCTACTTCTACGGAGCGATTGTGTGTACAGACTCGAGGTATGGATTGGGGGAAAAAAGATTACCCCATTTCTCGGGAAATTTTCAAGATTTACCCCAAAAATAAAAAAATCTAAATACGGACTTTTTGCAAGATTCGAGTACGAGCAACCACGTGTCTCACTTGTATGAATTACATTTGGGTAATTTCGTCGCCCAGGTCTGGCAACACTGGAATTTATCAAAGTGACAGTGATTTTCGACATGGTCTTTTTTCAGGCGCGATCATTTCGGCTGGGTGCGAGCGAAATGAAAAATTGAAACGTCATCACAAGCGGTAGTTCACGGGAACATTATAAAACTATGTAAAATGTTTCTGTGAAACCAGGTGGCGGCCATTTTGTATTCTTTTTGTGTTTTTGAAAATTTCGATCACATTTTTGTGGCAATTGGCAACATTTGGGAAAGTTGACATGTATGGATCGATTGTGTAACTCGACCGGCAGTATCGAGATATCTAAACAGTGTTGCCACATTTGGGGTAGTTTTCGAGATTTTCCCCAAAAACTCCCTCCTGTAAAATTTTGCATGACAAATTTTTTTTTCACTGATGGCTTCGTATATAAATCAGAAAATATAACTTGAAGAAAAATATGGAGACAGCTGGTGATTGAGGATTTCGGAGACGGGTAAAGAGCACGGCCAAGATATTGAAGATAGGTGGGGGGTTCTCAAACAAATGTCACTCGAAACCTCATCCAATTGGCGGTGAGTTGAAAAATCTCCAAAATGGCGGATTCAAGATGGCCGCCATACAAATTTCATCAGTGTCTGTCTCGGAGAGTATTAGAGATGGAATCTTTCATATTCGATATAATTTAGGTCTCTCTGGGATTACAAAACAGAAAACTGATACCAAAGAAAAAAAAATCAGCGCCATTTTGAAATTCTTTGTTAATTGACCAATTTCGTTCAAAACCGATATTTAGGGCTCCCTGGGGTCACAAATTAGGAAACTGATACCAAAATTGTAAAAAATCAGCGCCATTTTGAAATTCTTTGTTAATTGACCGATTTCGTTCAAAAACGATATTTAGGGCTCCCTGGGGTTACAACATAGCAAACTGATACCAAAGTTTAAAAATCAGCGCTATTTTGAAATTATTTGTTAATTGACCGATTTCATTCAAAATCGATACTTAGGGCTCCCTGGGATTACAAAACAGGAAACTGGTACCAAAATTTTAAAAAAATCAGCGCCATTTTGAAATTATTTAATTTATAACCGATTTCGTTCAAAATCGATATTTAGGACTCCCTGGGATTACAGAACAGGAAACTGATACCAAAGTTGTAAAAAATCAGCGCCATTTTGAAATTCTTTGTTAATGGACCGATTTCGATCAAAATCGATATTTAGGGCTCCCTGGGGTTATAAAACAAGTAACTGATACCAAAGTTGTAAAAAATCAGCGCCATTTTGAAATTATTTGTTAATTGACCGATTTCGTTCAAAATCGATATTTTAGGATCCCTGGGATTGCAAAACAGAAAACCGGTACCAAAATTTTAAAATATCAGCGCCATTTTGAAATTATTTATTAATTAACTGATTTCGTTCCACATCGATATTTAGGGCTCCCTGGGAATTCAATACAGGAAGCTGTTACCAAAATTTAAATCAGCGCCATTTTGAAATTCTTTGTCAATTGGCCGATTTCGTTCAAAATCGATACTTAGGGCTCCCTGGGATTACAAAACAGGAAACTGGTACCAAAGTTTTAAAAAACCAGCGCCATTTTGAAATTCTTTGTTAATAACCGATTTCGTTCAAAATCGATATTTAGGACTCCCTGGGATTACAGAACAGGAAACTGGTACCAAAATTTTAAAAAATCAGCGCCATTTTGAAATTCTTTGTTAATGGACCGATTTCGTTCAAAATCGATATTTAGGGTTCCCTGGGATTACAAAACAGAAAACTGATACCAAAGTTTTAAAAAAATCGGCACCATTTTGAAATTCTTTGTTAATTTTCCGATTTCGATCAAAATCGATATTTAGGGCTCCCTGGGGTTATAAAACAAGAAACTGATACCAAAGTTGAAAAAAATCAGCGCCATTTTGAAATTGTTTGTTAATTGACCGATTTCGTTCAAAATCAATATTTTACGATCCCTGGGATTACAAAACAGAAAACCGGTACCAAAATTTTAAAATATCAGCGCCATTTTGAAATTATTTATTAATTAACCGATTTCGTTCCAAATCGATATTTAGGGCTCCCTGGGATTACAAAACAGGAAACTGGTACCAAAGTTTTAAAAAACCAGCGCCATTTTGAAATGCTTTGTTAATTGACCGATTTCGTTCAAAATCGATACATATGACTCCCTGGGATTACAAAATAGGAAACCGATAGGTACCAAAGTTTAAAAAATCGGCGCCATTTTGAAATTCTTTGTTAATAACCAATTTCGTTCAAAATCGATATTTAGGACTCCCTGGGATTTCAATACAGGAAACTGTTACCAAAATTTAAATCAGCGCCATTTAGATATTCTTTGTTATTGTAGCGATTTCGTTCAAATTCGATATCTGAGGATCCCTAATATCACAAAACAGGAAACTGTTACCAAAATTTATAAAATCAGCGTCATTTTGAAATTTCGTTCGAACTTTTCGATGCTGGAGTAGATAAAATAATTTCCAATGAACAATGAATGAATCATTTTTCACGTAGCTTAAATTATTTACAAGAAGGAATTTAAATACAGGCTTGAACTAAAAAAAAACCGTTTTGTTGCCATTTAATAATCTTCAATATACATTATCTTTAATGTTCTACTCCTGGCTAAAATTATAAATATTTAAATACGTGGCTGATTTAAAAAAAATAACAATTTTTGTTTAATTTCACATAATGTATACCTACTGTTTCTTTAAAAAATAGTATATTATCTTTAAAAAAATATTATAAAGTAGCTCATGCATGCGACTCCTTTCAAAGAACTTATGTTTGTGATCTTCCCTTTTTTAATTTTCCTTTTCTAATCCCATATTTTTTGCATAAAGCTGAAACTCCACCACCCATCCTTCAAAATTTGAGACTAACACGGCCCGCGAGCTGCTTTAGCAGCTCGCGCACAGAGCGAAACACTAGTTAATATATATATAGCTGCTCGTGCTGACTGACTCATTGATCACCTCTCCTGTAAAATTTTGTATGAACATTTTTTTTTTCACTCTTCGTTTCGTATAGAAGACAAAAATTCATTAAGAGGAAACATACAGAGAGAGCTGATGATTGAGGATTTCGAAGACGGATGAAGAGAACCAGCCAGGGTATCGAAGATAGGTGGGGGGTGCTCGACCAAATGTCACTCGAAACTTCATCCAATTGACAGTGAGTGAAAAAAAAATTCAAAATGGCGGATTTAAGATGGCCGCCATACAAATTTCGACGGTGTCTATCTCGGAGAGTATAAAAGCTGGAAGAGTGGTTTCTTGGCAAAAGATGATCAGGACAAGAGGGTCTACTTGATGAACAGGAAAAAAATTCAAGATGGCGGAATTTATTTTTCCATAGAAAATATATGGCGGATATATCCTTTTCAAAATTTGTTTTAATTAAAGAATTCTCATTTTGACGAATGGTTCGGAGAAAAAATATGGAACGAGATGATGATCGAAGGTTCGGATGATGGGTGAGGAGCACGGTCAGGGTATTAAAGATAGGTAGGGGCTGCTCAAACAAAAAATACTCGAAACTTCATACAATTGGCAGTGAGCTGAAAAAAAATCCAAAATGGCGGATTCAAGATGGCGGCTATCTCAGACAGTATTTAAAAGATGGAAGAGTGATTTTTGGGTAGAAAATTATCAGGGCCTGAAAGTCTACTTGATGAGCAGAAATGCACGATTTTGATATGGTTTTTTACAAGATTTGTTCTTTATGGAAGAATTATTGTCAGTTTGCCATTAGGAAAGCCAAGTTGCCGAAGTTCGATGGCACCCAAAGGTATTGATACAAGGGGGTGAGGGGGGGGGGGAGGGAATGTGGGGGAGGGGGGGATGTGGGGGGCGGGGGGTTATTGTTTGTCTTTGTTTTATGTTTTTTCCTTTATGAGAATTTTCTTTTACGTCGGACGCTTGGCGTGCTGACGCTTCCACTGTGCTCACTAGCATAGCAGTGTTGTTCAGTTTTTTTTTATCCACTACAAGTTAGCCCTTGACAGCGATCTCATCTGATGGTAAGTGATGATGCAGTCTAAGATGGTAGCGGGCTAACCTGTTAGGGGCATGGCAGTTTTATTAAACCCATACCCCTATTCTGTTTCTACACGGCATCGTACCGGAACGCTAAATCGCTTGGCGGCACGTCTTTGCCGGTAAGGTGGTAACTAGCCATGGCCGAAGCCTCCCACCAGTGACCAGGCCAGACCAGAGAAATTCAGAAATTATACATTTTCCAAACCCTGCCGGGGATCAACCCCGGGACCTCCGCACGTTAATTCAACAGCGCTCAACACTGCGCTACGGAGGTCGTCAAACACGTAGACAGTAAACCAGGATAGTAGGACAGCGAGTAAGTAGACAGTGGATCACAGTGGGCCACGCGGTCCACTACGCGGTCCGCTAGCGGGCCGCGCACCCACGCGCCATACTAGTCTTCTATATACTTATAATAAAACTGTAACAGGTCCAATTCTGTACATTGAAGATATTTTGAAAATTTTTTTTGGAAGGCACTCATTATTCGATACTGAAGCCAAATCTGTATTTTTTTTCATTTTTGTCTGTCTGTCTGTCTGTCTGTCTGTCTGTCTGTCTGTCTGTCTGTCTGTCTGTCTGTATCTTGGCCGCGCATCACGCCGAAACTACTGAATGAATTCAAACGAAACTTGGCACGATTTGAGCCTATACTACGAGGTAGGACATAGGATACTTTTTATCCCGAAATTCTACCCCCGAAGGGGTGAAATAGGGGTTGAAAGTTTGTATGAAAGTCCTTAATTTCTCAAGTTATAGCCATGAAACTTGATATATGAGCTGCGGGTTGAAAATGGAGACATACGTGTTTCACAGTTTTTGAATATTCGATCCCCAAAAGGGTGAAATAGGGGATGAAAGTTGGTATGAAAGTCCTTCGTTTCTCAAGATGTTTTACAAGTTATATCAACGAAACTTTTTATTTTGGCTTACGGTAAAAAATAAAGAAGTACGTGTGTCACAGTTTTTCAAAATTCCACCCCTAAGGGGGTGAAATAGGGGGTGAAAGTTTGTATGAAAGTCCGTTATTTCTCAAGTTATATCGATTAAACTTGGTATACAAGCTACTGGTTGAAAATGAAGAAATAAGTGTTTCACAGTTTTTGTAAATTTTACCCCCGAAGGGGTGAAATAGGGGTTGAAAGTTTGTATGAAAGTCCTTCATTTCTCAAGTTATAGCCATGAAAGTTGGTATATGAGCTGCGGGTTAAAAATGAAGACATACGTGTTTCACAGTTTTTCAAAATTTCACCCTCAAAGGGGTGAAATAGGGGTTGAAAGTTTGTATGAAAGTCCTTCATTTCTCAAGTTATATCGATGAAACTTGGTATACAAGCTACCGGTTAAAAATGAAGAAATACGTGTTTCACAGTTTTCGTAAATTTTACCCCCGAAGGGGTGAAATAGGGGTTGAAAGTTTGTATGAAAGTCCTTCATTTCTCAAGTTCTATCCATGAAACTTGGTATATGAGCAGCGGGTTATAAATAAAAACATACGTGTTTCACAGTTTTTCAAAATTCCACCCCCAAAGGGGTGAAATAGAGGTTGAAAGTTTGTATAAAAGTCCGTCATTTCTCAAGTTATTTCGATGAAACTTGGTATATCCACGCGGACGAAGTCGCGGGCATCAGCTAGTATATAAATAAAAATCAGTTGCTGATTGTATGTAAGCGCATCACTTCAGAACGGCTGCACCTATTTGGCTAATTCTTTTTCTATTGGGTTTATGATTGTCAGGAAACGGTTTGTATGAAAGAAAATGTTTGACAAAAATGTATCAGCTAGTGCTAAACAAACCGCTAAGCAGACGAGAATTAAAAGTGCCTACATATTTTAGTAATGATACCTATACCTACATACCAACCTAATGTTAATACAATATACCCTACTCAGCTATTATAATACTAGTGGTTCGCCCCGAACTGAGACCTCGCGGTATCTATAAATTGTACAGAGCGCCATCTATTGACATAATTGTGAAGTTCTGTTAATAATACTGAAGCACATTAAAAATTAAATAATTTCGTTTCCTTATAATATTTAACTAATTTTAGTATTTGTTGTTCATGTACAGGATATAATTCAAATAATTGATAAGTTTCAGGCTCAGCCTTTCAGAAAATTGAGAGTTCTGAGGTCAACTTTGGACGTTAGAAAATCGCCACTTTGAAAGCCCCCCATTTCGCCAATTTTAGGGAAAAAATTCAAAAAAAATTATTTTTGGACTCTATTCCTAAATTATCTTTAAAATGATATACCGCAACCCAATGTAACGCTATAAAAAATATTTTACTTCGCATTCGCTTCTATGAGAGCCCCCATGAAATAAAGATCTTTATAACTTTTTAAGCCATATTCGGCGGGAGGCCATTGGTTTACATATTATATTTAAATTTGAAGTAATTACGTTCAGTAATTCAGAAGTTATAAGGCTCTGACAGACGGACGGACGGACGGACGGACGGACGGACGGACAAGTGCCAATTCACTCAAGTAGACTCAGAGACCTTCGCTTCGCTCCGTCAATAAAGAATAGTTTACATTATACTACTTATTTACATTCTATTCAGTGGCTATCCACGCAAACATTGAGCACAAATAAACACAAACAATATTTATTTTCTAGATGAAATGAACACAAACAATATTTTCACGTCGTTCTTGAATAGCAGAAATGTGTTACATTTACAATGCTGTACACATTTTAATCAAATATGTAGAGCGAGTATATAGAGTGTATAAAAGGAAATACGACACTCGCAATTTACGATACCCGGCGTTTAACCATTAAGAGGATCGTCTAATGACGAAACGCGACGCGAGTAGGTATTTTCAATAATGCTATCTGTTTCACAACGTTTCGCTGCCTTCTCCGTATCGTGCGATAGAGAGAGTTGCAAGTCCAGTAGGCATATGCCTACATTTTATTGTTGAAATATTGTTTCGGGTGATAACGTTTTTACCCCCCCCAAACGTTTACGAAATTAGACAATTTTGGTCTCATTAGATTCAGTACACCTTAATCTAGGCTCGTACGTTTTATTTTTTTAGTATTTTAGTTTAGTTAAATTTAAAAAAATTAAAATACTCGAGGAAGTTTTTAGGCCAAAAATATGGATATTTAGACGCTAATAACTTTTAACATAAGCAATATTTCTTTAAAATTGAAACGTACGAGCATAGTTCTTCATTGTATCTGCAACATTTCTAAAAATTATGAAAATTGGACAACACTTCCGGGAAGAAAAACGTTATCGCTTTTTGTATGAAAATTTACAACTAGACGATCCTCTTAAGCTATTCCTGTGTATTAACATTACAACGTACAGGCACAAACTGTAACCGCAAACCGCAGATCGCGGCTGCAAATCATAAGAATGCAAAGAATACGCTTCTTTATGAAATAAATTTCATACACTTTCATAAAGACCAGTAGTGTCGCTTGTGGTTTAGAGCTGCAATCTGCGGTTTGCGGTTGCAGTTTACAGTCTTCCGCCCCTCTCGGACTCGAAGTTGTACCTTTATGTGCTACACCTCAACCGTAGGATGCGCATTTGCCTGTCGAACCATATCCTGCGCTGCTACCTGTAACCTAAGGCTTGCTTGGTGTGGCTACTACGTCTGGACACATCTTCCTCGACATAGCTTCATATTTAAATACGTTCGGGAAATCAAAACAAAAATTTTAATTGCTGCTATAGTTTTAAGCTGAGTTTCAAACGAATCATGCATGAAGCATTGTCGGATCGAACTCGTTATGCTATCTGTAAGCCCCGTGATGTTTGCACTATCCGCACATCGGTCGTTCACGTAATCCCAAAGGTTCAGCCGTCATTGACCCTTTTCCAAGCTTTAGGTAGGTAGGTACTTTTATAAATCCAACACAAAAGCCTTTAAACGGCAAAAACGCTCTGTCAAACCTTTCCAGATCTTTCCAGATTAAAAGGTGAAAAAGTAAAACGAGCGGCTTAGACTAAATACCTTTCTGTACACGAAAATTATCTACAAGTATATAGAAAACAAAAATTTAACCTTTGTCTTAGTTCTTCTTTGTTCAGATTTTCGAAATCTGCCTGGGAAAACTCATAACAAAATTAAAATATTTATTAAAGTAGGTAGCAGTGTCTATAACTGTATTAATATAATTTAACAATCCAGCTCTGATACTTTTTAAAAATGGCTGTGATACACAGATGTAGACTGGACGAAACGATAAGGGTTCCTTGTTTTACAATTCAACCTTAACAAGGGCACGTTTATTAGTTCTGGACATAAAAATCCATAGAAATATCATGTAAGAGGATTCCCATTTCTATGGTCAAATCATGGTTAGAACTTTTTCTTTTAAAATATATGTACAGTATAACTATATTCTTCGTTGCAAATTAATTATTTATCCTTTACATTTTGTCACATGTTAACAACTTAGGCGGTTGTTGACATTATAATGTTTTATGGATGGCGGACGGGAGCTTTTTACTGACATTTTATTTTATCCCCGGGAAAAAGAGCACAATAACAAACGCAAAAAATAAACAAAATATTCGCTTAAACAATTTGAACGAGGACATTAAAATCCCAGCGTGATTATTCTCGTTGGTAAACATGCCACCCGTTATTTTTCACTATTTGGTTTTTAAATGAAAAAATGTATACGTTTTTCGCTCAAAGCTATACGGTATACTCAGTTATAAGTACCTACATCAGTAACCGCAGTCGAAAAGGTAAATAGTATAGGCAAACCTAGGTACAACCGGGCTGTGGTTGGTTTGTTGTAATAGATACTTCTAATAATACCATCAAGTGAGATCGCAGTCAAGGGCTAACTTGTAGTGGATAAAAAGAAAAGATAGGGGTTGGCATTTGAAATACGCATCTGGAATTTGAACTTGATAAGGGTTGATTTTTATAGGGGTAGGTTACCCCTTTCAATCGACACCCCCCCCATCCCGCGGAGATGCGTGGTTTTTTTTTTACACGTGTTTGAAGTTACGTGTAACGGAACGTTATTGTGTTTGAAGTTACGTGTAACGGAACGTTATTTTGCGTTATAGTAAATAATTAATTAAATATTTGTTGTATTATTTTACTATCTCAGAACCAACCAACAAGGTGCACCTATAGGTAATTAGGTTAAGGTTATTTTCCTTTTTTGACCACCCAGAAATAGGAGCCCCGCGAAGCGGGGCTCCGTCGACATGCTCTTAGAGGGGAAGAGGGTGACGGCTAAGGAGTTTTCCTAGGTCCCCCACTTTTTCTTAGGCTATAGTCGTAAATTCTTATATAAAGTTAACACAACATCAAAAAATAAAAAAAAATAATAAAAAAAAATTATAGGTTTCCGCGCCGCGGGGGATGGTGGGGAGGGTTCCTACCCTCCCCCCTCACCCCCCCTCCACCCCCACCCCATACATCCAGATGCGTATTTCAAATGCAACCCCAAAGATAGATTTCATAGAAGCTTGGAAAGCTCCCTTCATGGAAGAAGGAGGCCAAGGACAGAGCCAGGTGGAGAGAAATTGTGGAGGAGGCCAAGACCCACAAAGGGTTGTAGCGCCGGAGGAAGTAAGTAAGATTTCATATAAATTACAAAAAAAAACTTTTTAAAGAAGAATCTGCTTTCCGAACCAGTGGTAGAGACTAGAGTCCCGACCAAGATGTCCCACATGAAATGAAACATTTTATTTCAAACAAAATACCTCCGAAGGGCATTTAAGGTCCTCGGACTGCCCCAGTTCTAATTAGGGATGTATAAAACTTCCAAGTGTTGAACCATTGTACTGTAACATATACTCTACTAGACTTCGTCGGGATATAACCTACCTCTATACCAAATTTCAGCAAAATCGGTTTAAAAGATGGGCCGGGAAAGCGTAGCAGAGAGACAGACAGACACACTTTCGCATTTATAATATTAGTATGGATAACTGCCTCGTTAGTCTACTGTTGTTTGACTGCGGCTGACAAGGTCTCGGGGTTGAATCCCGGGTCAGGCCATAATTAAGTATTTGGTTATTCTGACTAGAAATTCTCAGTACTAGCCTTGCTCTACCGCAGTTGGCGGTGTTTCACCCCCGTGCACATAAAGCCGTCGGTCCTGCACCTGATCGCTCTCCGGTCGTGTCGGATTCTCCGTCCCACCGGGCTGTGAGAGTAAAGGAACAGAGCGAACACCTGTGTTTGCGCACACTAGTGCACTATAATATCTCCCGCGCAGATAGCTAATCTCTCTGCAGATTGGCCGCCGTGTCCGAAATTCGATAGGGAGGACAATATTATTATATATCTACAAGTAGTTACTAGTGGTTACTTACTGACTATCTACGGTCAGTGCACGGCGAGGCGGGGGCACCAAAGCCACGGGCCAGGCGGCTTGCACCAGTGACTCTCTGACAAACTGCTCCCAAGATGGCGACGATCCTGAAACAATATTGTTGGTAAGAACAGCATCAGTAAAGTACCTAGGACGACTTTTACCGTAGCTGTCAGGCATTGAGGTGAGATATTTTCCTGTTCATTAAGGTACTAGTTGACCCGTTCCGGTTTCGCAGGGATGGACTGACCTACTAATAAGTGCAATCTATGGCTCTGATCGCAATTTATTTGCTGTTGTTAAGAAGATCCGCCTGTCATCCGAACTATTGATCGTAAACTATATACCTACTTACCGAGATTTGGCAGGTGAGGTGTGAGAACTGAGTGACCACAGTGTAAGCAGCATATTTTTTAAGGAGTTCTTTTCAAATTCCGATACGCGATTTACAAAAGTTTTACGACCTTTACTAAAGCTTTTATTCACTACAAAGAACCATTTGGCCACTCAGTCCTCACAAACACACACACATCAGATCTTCATAAAATTAACATGCGATCTACTTAATCCATACTAATCCATACTAATATTATAAATGCGAAAGTGTGTCTGTCTATCTGTTTGTCTGTCTGCTACGCTTTCACGGCCCATCTGCTCAACCAATTTTGATGAAATTTGGTACAGGGGTAGATTGTATCCCGGGGAAGGACATAGGCTACTTTTTATCCCGGAAAATTAAAGAGTTCCCGCGGGAATCACAGAATCTCAATCCACGCGAACGAAGTCGCGGGTATCATCTAGTACTTTAGAAATAAAGATGAATCGTCAAATTCTTTTCGGGATAAGGTCGTTTTTGCTCAAATTTTGATACAATAAATTTCATATTGGGTAATAAGCTAGCAAGAGATGTAATCAAAAGTATTTACCAAGCACTGTTCTAAAAAAACAGTGACAACACGAAGCAAAAGCTTTTAGGTTCGTGTTTAATAAACGCCTGACTCAGAGGTTTGTTCAGCCTCCAATAAAACGATAAGTGATTGGACGCTGTTGGTTATGTCTGTCGGTACGGATCTAAGTCGAAGTGAAATCATTTTCTTCTTCCGTTATGTTAAATCCCGATCGGTTGAATCTACCTATTACCTATAGATTGGGTCTATATAATTCAATGAAACAAAATATTTTATTTACTAGAAACTAGCTCTTGACTGCGAACTTAACGGGTGATAAGTGATGATGCAGTATAAGATGGCAGTGGGCTAACCTAGATGGGTATAGCAATTATTATAAACCCATACCCGTAATTGGTTTCTTCTACACAAAATCGTACCGAAACGCTTAATCACTTGGCAGCACACCTTTGCCGTTAGGGTGGTATAACAGCCACAGACCAGACCAGAAAATTCAGAAATTATAAGTTCCCAAATTGACCCTGCCGGGGATTAAATCCCAGACCTCCCACTTCTAAAACAACTGCGCCTACCACTTCGCAAAATGTCGCCAAATATACATAATAAGAAATTTACTCATATTATTATATCACATAATATTATAATTAGATAGATATTAGATTATACTCTACACTCGTAGCATGCTCGTAGCATCCTCGTAGCATAATCGTAGCATGCTCGTAGCCTGATCGACAATTTAGAATAAACACCTATATTAGATAGATAGATAAAAGTGTTTATTGCACACACTTAAAATAAAGACCATAAACAAAAAAGGTTAAAAGATAAAACAGAAGAGTGAATAGGCAGTCTTATTGCTATAAAAGCAATCTCTTCCAGAAAAACCTTTAGAGAGAGGAGATTATCAAGAGATAGTGCAATATCTAAACACTAAAATATACATACATAGATACATACGTACATACATATATATATATATATATATATATATATAAAACTAAATAATTATAAGTTTTGGTCACTACTCGCAACGCACTTCAATATAGAGTGATGTGACGCAGCGACTTTATTTTAATTTACTCAAATAAAACCTCTGCTTACTTGGGTACAACAACGGCAGCGCAAGGTGCTCTCAAGCGAGTCGCCAATAGGTAAAGTACATAAAGCTGAGTTGATGTTGGTATCAAATAAAAGTGCGTCCACTCCACTCCGTGGATATGCACCGCCCTTTGGAGTTTATATCCACAATCTCTAATGGCTTGTGAGACTATTCGCCTTGCTGCGCCAGAGCTAAAGACTTTCAGGAGTATCAACTGGGAATAATCTACTTATCTAATCTAATCGGGTCTCGTAGAATGGACGAGACAGCTAGAAGATTGATCGGTAAAATTTGTATAGTAGAAAGTAGGTCATTTCTAAAATAAAAATGATTACTAAAGCCACTACATGAAAAGGGTTTTTACATGACGTCACGTTAGGTTATTTCCCGTTTCAATTTGTTTATTCTAAGCTAGCTCACGTTTTGATTGGTAAATTTCCAACCCCTACCGTACCACTTTTGGGGTTGAATTTCAATAAGCTTTCTTATCGGATGCCTACGCCATAACAGCTATCTGTGCACCTCAGCCCGATCTGTACACTCTCTATTCCCTTACTCTCACAGCCTGACGAAAGGGAAAATCTGTCACGACCGGAGGGAGATAAGACGGCCAAGTTCCTAACTCCGGGCTAGTACCTACCTAACGAGAATTTCTCATAAAAAATCTTAATTAGGGTTCGTCCCGGGATTCGAATTCAGGACCTCTCTATCCGCATTCGAACTTTGGTTAGCATGTTGCAGGACCAACTAGACAGTTTAAATACTTAGTATATTTTTTAAATTATTTTTATAGGTTTTGTTGTTGTTTGTTTGTAACAACACGTGAACACTCCGTGAACAAAGAATTCCTGAGTTCCCAGTATTTAATCAGTTCATAGCAGAAGTCCCGCTGCACTAGAATTTGAGAGATAGAGAGGCAATTTGCAGTTGACCTCGACATACCGTGAATTTTGTGCGACACTGTACTACAAAGCCAATCCAGCAATTAATTGAGTGCTTTTGTGCGAACACAGTGACAATCCTACCCATATCCATACTTAATCCATGCTTATTATTATAAATGCGAATGTGTATCTCTGTTTGTCTGCTGCGCTTGAACGGCCCATCTTTTTAACTGATAAAATTTGGTGTATAGGTGTATAGGCGAAAATTAAGGAGTTCCCCCGGGAATTGAAAAAACCTTAATCCGCGCGGACGAAGTCGCGGGCATCATCTAGTAATTAAAAAGTATAATTTTTTTTACATCCGTGGATCAAACGGCGACGTCGGTTTTAGTATATTTTGTGTAAATGAAATAATGTCTTTTAGTAATAACTCTACCACTAGTTGATGTACTACTCGTATCATTGGATAAAGATGATGTTATTGGGTATAATTTGACAAAGGAAACGGAACGATATATATTTTTTATCAACCACTAAAAAGTTATTTAGGTAGATACATATCGGAAACTCCGATAATAATAGTCCAGGAAGAAAGTTGGAAATGTTTGTACCTCCAATAGCCATTAATAACCCGACCCTAAGCCAAAAGTTCGTTATTGGCTTGTAACATTCCATTTCTTCAGAATAGTAGAAGTCCTATTATATTTATATGTTTTTTCGTCAAACATTAAAACCGAACGAAATAAGTTTATTTACTCAATCTTTCATATACGAGTATCATCGTACCAAGAGCATTAGTATAATATGCAATAAAAAATTTGATATGTATTTAAGTAAGTTTAGAAACTTTCCTCGTGTGTGAAGCACAGTAGTAAAATTATAAAATTAGTAAAACGCAAAATGTGTCATCCCTCGTTCAAAGAGTTCCATCGAATATGGGCCTTTGAAAGTAGTTTCGATAAGTTGTAATATTATATCGCTACTGGATGGCATAAACAGTCGCGTAAAATTAAAAAGACTGGATTAAGATGCTTAATATGCAATAATTGTCAGTTTTGTATCAACTAATTTTTTTTTTTTAGCTGCAGGTGAAGGCTGAAGAGTCTCTGTGTAATCCTACCTCGCTCTAAGGCATGCCGGATCTTTTCGCTGAGCCATATTTACCGCACCCAAAGCAACCTCAAAAATTAATGTAGACAGACGAGCTAAAGTAAATTCGTTTTAGCTCGGCAGTCGGCTTGAGGCAAACTGATATACGAAGCATTATATTTTGTACTCGTATCGAAATTAATTAAGCGCTGGAAATCCAGTACCTACCCAGAGATTCTCAAAGTTATTAAGTATACCCCTAGCTCATTAAATTATAAACAAAGCTACGAGTCAGTAATATTAAATATTTAAATGTAACCGACCACATTTTCCACGAGCAATACTATATCAGTTATTCACAAACTCAAGAATGTTGCTAGTTCTTCACTAAAATCATACAAACTTGTACTTGAATATTTTAAAGTGAATCGTGATGCCGTTGATGCCGTAATGGAATATTTTATCGTAGACTAGTTCAGAGGATTGGATTCTAAAGCAGTTTAGATAGGTTTTCAAAACGACAGGACCATTTTAAATACCTTCGTTGTACTCCTGTCTTACATAGTTCGAAGAACCGATACACATTGGGATCCTAAATTGCTAGAATGACGACCCCGCACTGGAAAGCGTTAGCAGACGGTGGACCTCAGAGAAATTAGGTGGACGGACGACATCAAGCGAGTCGCAGGGAGCTGGATCCAGGCGGCGTAAGATCTCGACATGTGGAAGTCCTTACAAGACACCTATGTCCAGCAGTTGCCATCTATAGGTTAACGACGACAACGACGAAGACTCCACCATAGAAAACCTCAGAAAAGATAATATCTAAATCCTGATTTTCACTTACTGACGTGGATAAAACTGACAAGCTCTTGTGACCATGCCACAATATGGTACAACATCACCAAAGTTATGGCATGACTTCCAGTGATGATAAATGTTTGTTTACAACAAAAGATACATGTCTAAGGAATTTTGTAATATGAATTTTAGGAGCTAAATGGAATGTTCGTGTCGGAAGCTTGACCTCCGTCACTCGAATTTCGGCCTTTTTGTTAGGCGTACTCTCGCTAACATACTAGAAACAGTGTAGGTACCTCCTTAACTTCTAAAGCAGATATGCCTTGAAACGTTTTGAATTGAATTTAGTTTTTTTTTGTGTCCGCTTATTTGTCCTCCGAAAAGATTCTCCAGAGACTTGCTTTATTTTGTTTTTGTCTTGCTCTATTGGACGAGGGTGTAGGCAGGGAAAATTCAGAAATTATAAATTCCCAAATTGACCCTGCCGGGGATCGAACCCGGCCGACTGGTACCGGTATGCCGGATAGACATACAGACCGGGATAGGTCTGTAATCTGTATGTCAATCTTTCCGCCTGACTGCCGTACTACCTTTCCACGTATCAACAGCTGTTCAAACATTCTTTAGCTGGCTATGGTCATTCTTAAATTTTAAGAAACAAACGTTTGTTTGAGAGATTTAATTCTCATCGTAGTAAGTGGTATTATATATACGAGTAGGTATATAATATGTAGTAGTAGTCGATAGGGCATTTTTACTTGGTTCGATTCCCGGTTCAAGCAAGCTTTAAAAAATGTTTGAATGCAGATATTCTTACTTTTAAGAATAAAGAATTGTTTCCTTGAAGTGAAATTTCGTATCTTCAATATTTAAAGTACTTCTCCTCCGTGACCTGTTCGTTATTTCCACCCTGTATACACTCTGCATGTGAGCTAAAACATATTATTAGAGGCACGTTCATTTTTAGATTACAAGATCCCCAAGTATTTTTTAAATATGAGTCGATAAAGCGCTTTGCTAAGAGGCCAGCGTGGGAGAGATGAGATCGTGTGAGATACCTACGGCTAGACCGCAAACTGTATAGAAGAAGATAAACAAGAGGTTATGTGTTAGAGTTTTAAAGTAAGCTACAATTACTGGTAACAAAAGCGTGGTCTCGTCGCTTGAGCGAGTTTTTCCATATTTTCATGAAAACCTCGAACTATCAAATGTATTCAAAGTTTGAAACTTTAGAGCGCTTTGTTTTTGTTCCATCACGCCATATGTGTTGGAAAACAGTTTTCCGAACTCGGTTTTTTTACTAAACATCTGTTACGAAGCTAACAAAGGAATCCTTAGAGGTTTGAAATTGAACAATAAAAGATATTTTTCTTTTCCGAGAACATCATAACAATGTTTACGTACTGGCAAGCGCGTTGAAGTAACTTTTACTATACTAGCTGATTCCCGCGACTTCGTCCGCATGGAGTTATTTTTTTTAATTCCCACGGGAACTACTTAATTTTCCGGGATAAAAAGTAGCCCAGTTATGTCAATCTCCTGATGCTCAACTATACCCATGCAAAAAGTCACGTTGATTTGTTGCCCTGTTGCGGCGTGATTGAAGGACAAACCAACAAACAAACACACTTTTGCATTTATAATATTAGTATGATTCCACTTGTGGCGTCGGTAGATAACCCGTTATCCTACGTAAGCAAACAAAGGTACTTTTACACAGAAAATGACAAACTTACAATGGAAGGCTTCGGAAATGGCTAAAGAATAAAACATTGAGCGTTAAAACCTACGCTTAAACGCTGGTTATAAATTCCTTTGTTTGAGATACAAATATAACTTTCACTTCCGATACTTATATTCTGTTTCTTATTTATACATAAACAAAATAATAAATTAACAAGCATTTTCTTGTTTCATAACTTTACAAGTTGACATCAAACAACATTAAACGAATCGATCGGAAGAGAGGAATCCATTGTTATTTCACTGTTTATTTTAATTAATTCATACAAATCTCCACCACAAAGGCTCTTTGTAAACGTTAGAATTTAATTTGACGTATTCGCATTCGGACCATCGTATTCAGTAATGACTAAACTTTTTCATTGGAATAATTTTATCAAAATACTTTTAACGAATTCTCCAGATTAAATGATTCTTTTTATAAAATTACCTACACACGGACAAATACGAGTAAGCTAAATAAAATGCAAATAAAAAATTATACTGGACTTGTTTGTGTTAACTTAATGATGTTAATGTTTTAATTTATTTAGATACCTACTTAGTTCACTTGTGTTTAAATATACCGTAGGTATTCCGATCCTGGAATGGAAAGAAACTTCACGGAATAATTTCAATCCCGTGAAAATACAAAAGGCTACTTAACTCAAGGTAAAATATAATCTTAAGGCAGGTGTATAGTCTGGAAATCTGTCGAGAACATAAATTGGTTACACTTAAACAAACTTGTTTTTCAAAGAATATCTAAATGAAAATAATTATAGCTAAAGAAGAAAAGCACAATAATGTATAAATTCTTATATTTTCCCTGTACCTAAGGGAAACGATTTATCACCACGTTAATCAAACGATACTAAATATCGTAGTTTATTTGGGTCTGGTATATTATAGCTTCTTATGTGCTGACGGTCAGCACTTTCATTGTGATAAGGGTCCGCTTAATTAAACGAAACTAAGTAATAGAGGTTTTGTCTGTTCTGGATTTAGGTACCTATACCTACTTTGAATTATTATAATACTAGCTGATGCCCGCGACTCCGTCCGCGTGGGGGTTTGAAATATAGATAGTAGCCGATTCTCATACTTACTGAATATGCATAAAAAATTTGGTAAAAATCGGTCTAGCCGTTTCGGAGGAGTACGGTAACAAACATTGTGACATGGAAATTTTATATATTAGAATTTGTTCATCCTTCTCGTTTATATTTTTGATAAATTATCACATATTTTAGATATAAACATGAAATAAGTACACGCCAAGTGATTATGCATAGGCATGGGAGTCCAGACTACCGATGCTATTGCCTCGCGAAAGTGTCTGTCTGCTACACTTTCACGGCCCATCTCTTCAACCAATTTTTATGAAATTCGGTATAGCTAGATATCATGAATCTGGGGAAGGACATGGGTAGGCTACTTTTTATCCCGGAAAATTCTGTTCCCGCCGAAATAAAAAAAACCTCATCCACGCAGACGAAATCGCGGGCATCTTCTAGTACTTAGTCTATATTTTATCCCGGAAAATTCAAGATGTCCCGCAGGAATCAAAAACCTTAATCCACGCGGAAGAAGTCGCGGGCATCATCCAGTATTGAAATATCGATTGCCGGGCTTAGAACGGTAGGGAATTTTTCCTTAAAAATACATACTAATTTTATTTTGCCTTTCAGTGTGACAGCTCTACCCTGAAGTAATTTATGTGAAATTTTTGTATAATTCATGCCTGTTCTTTTTCAAACATATTCAAAGGAAAGTTGTAAGATGGCAATTTATACCAGTGACAAGCACTTTTACGTATTCTAAAGTAATGTAGCTGGTACTAATGGCTCATTAGTGTTCTTCTTTTGAAACTCCTTTCTGGCATAACGTTTTCCGAGCTTAATTAATCCATGTCGCAGATTGTGTTCCAAACAAGATTGAGATTGTTGTATGTTTAATGATATAATTTAATTTGTTGGATTAAAACTTTTCATAAAAACTAAATAAAAAAACTAAAATATTAGTACCTACCCGGATGGCGCATGGGTAGGTACAAGGATATAGCACTTCTTTCCTATAATAGTACTACCCTTCGAAGTACAGAATCAGCTATCAGCTGTAAATAGATACAATTCAGGCAGGAAAATCGTTTGTAAAGACATCTCTCTGTTATAGGTAGGTAGGTAGATATCTTTAGATATTGTTATCATCGTTTTCCGTTTCCGTTTCCGTCACAAAAATTTGAAATAAATTGAAAAATTAAGCAACTCACCTCAGATATAAATTTGGTGTGCCTGCCCTAAATTTGAATCCTCAATCATCGCGATGTCTGCGATGATGAGGAATCTACTTTATTTCCTTATCTTCATCATTTATTTTATCTAAGTACTTTTAGCAACTTAAGGTTCTTGCTACTGAAAGCATTTTAGTGTTCAAAAGCAAAGCTTATTAAATACCACGTAAGACTATTTAGCTACTTAACTTTATAGGGCGTCGCGTAAACAGGATCAAAGTTTTAGCAGCAAACTGGCGAACCTACCTATACTAATAAAACTTAGGTGGCACTTGCTTGCGTGGACAACTAATTAAGTAGTCCACGTAAAATCATGTAAGAAACATAAATGTCCAGCAGCTTATAGATTACTTGTTGTAAAAAAATCGACTTGTAAAATGTCACAAAAAGTTACACTAGTGTAATTTTTTTGACAGGACCTATTGGTACTTTTCGAAGTTCATTTAAATGGATTAAGGGATAAAATCCTTAATTAGATAAGATTTTCTAGTGCCAATTAATTAATTATAACCGATAGGCCGCAACGGCTGAAACGAAAAGTTTTAAATTGACTCGTCATAGATCCTTCCCGAAGACGAATGTAGGACATTATTATTCTTAGTGAAATCCTAAAAGCAATCCTAAATTTGTTTTGGAATATTTGAACCAACTTTATAATTACTTTTGATACCCAGTTAAACTTTAAGAGTCCGTACTTACTTCAAATCATGGAGTTTAAGTGCATTATAACTATTGGCTATTCCAGTATTCCATTAGATTGTCAAAATGTATTTGTGCCTATGTAGCCAAAAGCCGGTGGATTATACCAGTGGTTATACGTCTTTTATCTAAGGGACCCTGAAATGATTGCCTAGATCAATCAGGATTTGCCTTTGTTTCATGTGACGATTAAACATCTGTATTTAAAAATGGATCGGGCCAACAGTTTTAATTTAGAACACCTCTAGTGACAGTGGAGATCTATTGTGCACTTTATTCGGAATTTATATCCATGTCAGGGTCTTTGTTGCCAGCTCCGACCCGCTTTCAAGTGCAGTGTCAATTAATCACACGGCAACTCAAACACTAGCTACACACTTAGCTTTACATATATAAAATTTTACTAACTGTGCCTATTACTATAAATCTGTCTGTCTTTCTGTCTGTTTGCTACATTTTCACGGCCCATCCACAGATTTTGACGTTTGGTAGGTGTATAAATCCCGGGGAATGACAAGCTACTTTTTATCACGGAAAATTAAAGAGTTCTTAAATGATGTTTAAAAATGTAAATCCACGCGGACATCTTGTTTAAATTGCAATAAAACTTATAGCTTAATTTAATTACCTACTTACAAATCATATCCGCACGGGAATGGTGCCAAGAATAGGCTTGTATATGAAATGTTTTGTAATATTTTTTATAGATTCCGTGGCTCCAGGGACTACATTCACTGCAAAAGGAACAAATATGATTTAACTCACGATAAGAGAGGCATATGTACATGTTTTCTTTACTAGCTCACGAGTTGCTTGGATACTTAGGTTTATTCATAGGGTTGCAAAATAATAATGTGAAATCTGAATGTTAAGTAACTTGCGGCTCATCCAACGATATCGAGGCGCAATCCGTGATTCCAATAATTTTTTATCTTAACATGCCCGCTTTCGTGCAAAATGCATGGTAAACTTTTTACCAATGGAATAATATGTAAATACTATCGGATAGCTATCTGATAACAGCTCGTTGTAAGACAATTTTATCATGATATAATACTAGCATTATTACGTCCAACAAAACTACTAATGCGCTACGCGGCACTCGGATTTCCGTAGCTGTTGCCTGGGTGCAAATTATCCCCGCGCCAAATTGTATCGTAAACGTTTAACAAACGGATAATTGGAACTGTTAATCCATACTAATATTATAAGTGCGAAAGTTTGTCTGCCTGTCCGTCCGTCTATCTGTCTGCGACACACGGTCCATCTGGTCAACCGATTTTGATGAAATTTGGTACAGGGATAGGTTGTATCGCGGAAAAACTTAAACCACGCGGACGAAGGCGCGGGCATCATCTAGTTTTTTTTATAGTTACTAGCGAAGCAGTCACCGGGTCAGATAAGTTTGTGGGACTATATTATGCTATCTATTTTTCGGTACCCTTTGGGACCGTTGGAACCGAACGTTTGACATAGTAGGAGCGCAGAATACTAACTATTACCACAGAACAGGTAAGAGTACGATGTACTATTACTACGTAAGTACGAGTATCCCCAAGAGATAAGCCTTGGAGTCTTTACGAGACGGTATAATATATTGCAACACGTTTCCAATACCTCCATAAGCCTTTTTCAGCCTTTTCAATAAGCATTCAATATTCACTTCCGAATAAATACCAATTCATATTCAGCGAGCAAGTTATTTCCAATTCAATGATTTATCCTAAATCGGTTTTTTCCTAAAGCATTAGACGATCGTTAGTCCGAAATTAAGATACTAGAGATTCCTCGCGCGTCTCGCGTAATACGATCAAAGGAGGATCAAACCCATAAGAAGAAAGCGATGAGCATTTAATAGAAACCCTTTTGTGAGGTAATATAAGTTTCCTACTTATGTTTTTTTTAAATATAAGTTAGCATTTGGACTGCGATCTCTTACCTGGATGGTTAGTAATAGAACAGTTTGATTCTAATAGACTAACCGGGTAGGAGTAGGTATGGCAATTATATTAAACCCATACTTAAACCTCTAATCAGTTTCTATAAATGGCATCGCACTTAAACATCGCTTGGCCGTACATCTTTGGCAGTAGGGCACAACCACAAGCTATGGTCGAAGTCTCAAACCAGGGACAATTTAGAAATTATTGTAATAATAATAAAAAATGGTAATTCTCTGGTATTACCTACCTTAAAACCCTTCTAGACACAATGTAGCAGCTTCTCGAATATTCAAACATCGTTTTCAAATCATCAAAACTCAAACAAAATAACAACAAAACTAATTATCAACTGTAATGTGAGCAAGCACCCATATTTAGGAGCCACGGTTAAACTTATTAAAACTTTATAAAATTGCATGGATCGGTTCATCTATAGACTACAGAAACTTAGTAAGATTGTAACCCCCTGTCCATTACTAAAATTCTACATCAATGCCCCTGTCAGACACCCTGTTGTTTAATTTAAGAGTGTCTGACAGGGGCACAGGACAGGGGGTTGCAATCGTACTATGTGTCTGACAATGGACAACGTAGTTTCTAATATTATTCCAAAGAAAATTATAAAAAACGAATCTTATAGTTTAAAGAATTTGAGGTGCCACCTTTTCTACCTGATACCTTCCAAAGCGTCGGGGATCGTTTATACCTCTATTAGAGACAAACATAGAAAAACTTTCAGCTTTAATAAAATAACGAAGGTCTGATCGTCGCGGGATCTTGGACCAATCCGCTAAGAAAGGATTTTTGAAAATTCAACCCCTAAGGGGGTGAAATGGAGGTTTGAAATTTGTGTAGCCCACGCGGATGAAGTCGTGGGCATAATAGTCCAGTCATCTTAGTCAAAATTAGGTAAGAATCTCGGAATTTGAGATACCCAGCTGATTTTTTGTATAAACTTGTATTTTGGTATTCTAAAAGTTGTCTCAAAACCTACATATGGTAGACCACATCCAGAGAGTGGCTGGCATCAAATGGATGCTAACAGCCAAGGATAGGCAAAGTTGGCGCAATCTTAAAGAGGCCAATGTCCAACAGTGGATGCATATTGGCTGATGATGATGATGATGATGAGTTGATAACAAATGAAAATTATTATTAATTATATATTTATCAATAATTACTTAATTAATAAACTTTATATAGCGTGTTTTGACCAAGACTATACCGGTTGACCTTACATTATGCTCTTACCGCGCGCTCTCCACCCTCGTATCTCGAAAACGATTCAACGTATAAAAATTTTTTTTTTACAAAAATTGTAGGGAATTTAATTCTCTACAATATTGATAATAAATACAAATAGCGAAAACCCCATAGGAAATGAGATATTTGCAAAAAATAAGCAAAAAATCGATTTTTGTGACCTTTGACCTCAAATTTTAATAGACGCGGACACCCTACCATATGTAGGTTTTGAGACAACTTTTAGAATGCCAAAATACATGTTTATACAAAAAATCAGCTGGGTATCTCAAATTCCGAGGTGAACTACTAAGATGACTGGACTATAAGCTACTCATAACCAAGGTCCATTAGAAATCACTCATCCAATTTTATTCTGATCATACTGAGAGCGCAGCACGGTCGTAAATAAGTAAAAGCTGTGGTAAAGCCCTACCGAACATAGCCCTAGATGGTTCTTTTTTAATTTCTTTTTTGGGTCTTTTAGCTACACATTTTATCGATCACAGGTTTGTACTTGACCGCGATCTCAACAAGTGATGATGCCGAGAGAAAAGGCGTCGATGGGAATGGGATGGCGGTTTGTAAAGATTAACTTGACTTTTGGTGCTACCGGAAGCTCCTACAAGACAAGTATCAGCTTATTAAAAGTAACTCACGAATTCTTTGTGAGAGAGTGCAAATTTAATAACAGTAGGTATCGTGTAGTGTAATCATATTTAATATTATAAATACGAAAGTGTGTTTGTTTGTTGATTTGTTCTTCAATCACGTCTCAACAGAGCGACGAATCGACGTGATTTTTTGCATGGGTTTATTTGAGGACATGGCGAGTGACATAGGCCATATCTTATCCCAAAAAATTAAGGAATTTCCGTGGGAATAAAAAAAACTTATTCCACGCGGACGAAGTCGTGGGCATCAGCTAGTCATCTATACAGTAATATTGTTATTATATTTAACAACGAATTAAGAGGATATGGGATGAACGGGAAACTTTGAGAATAGGTATTGAACAATTATATTGCCGTCGCGCTGCTCCTCGAATAGAATTCCATAACACCCGATAGGGACAACTGCAACTTGGACCGATAATACCTATGAAAAACAGTCGAATTCTTACTCTCGTATTTTTCTGTTTCCTCCTCCAAAACAGAACCGATTTTAATTTTTTTTTCAAGAACAATTTAAAAAGGACTCAGGCTATGTCGGTATGTTTTTCTTTTTTTGATTATATTCTTCAAATTTATATAAGGGATATCTGATGATGACGCGAAAACTGGGCCATTTTTTGCAATTTTTGAAGGTTCCAAATTCTTAAAATTATTAATTTATTTAAAAAAGCAAAACATAGGGTCATGGCACGGACTCGTATAAATTTTATGGTGTAAAAATATTTTCTCTATTGTAATTATTCACGGAGAAAACAGACTAATACGATTGTATGGGGGAAACCGCCCTCCCGTATCGTCTTAACAAGTATTGAATCTGTAGTCAAATTATGTATGTCATGCTATAGTTATACCCTAGCTTTTTTATGCACATACCTACTGGTTAGTTACGCTATCATTGTGTATTATTAGGTTTGCGAAACATTACGACACAGTTTCAGTTTATTAAGCTTAAAAAAATATTAAAAAATCATTTCTCTGTTAAGTTTTCGAAGCCAAGTTTTAACAGCCTTGGACACTGAACTGGTCTTTATTTACTTTCTAATCTCTAGCTGTATGCAGATACGAGTTGTTGCTGGCGCTATTCCAACTAGGGCTTGGGATGCAATAAGAATATATTTTAATCCTATCATAATTTTCAGGTGGATCAGAAAAAGCCATATAAATAAATCTAATCTAAACAAACTCAAGAAACTTACTTATAAGAACTTTTAGTAAGCTAACCCAGCCAGGACAAGACCACTTCTACTGTTTTTTTAATAGATAGGTTTTTTGAGCAAAATATACTTTAAATTTTGACGACCTCCGTGGCGCAGTGTTGAGCGTTCTTGTCTTAACGTGCAGAGGTTCCCGGGTTCGATCCTTCTAATTTATAATTTCAGAATTTTCCCTGGTCTGGCCTGGTGGGGGGCTTCGGCCGTGGTTAGTTACCACCCTACCGGCAAAGACGTGCCGCCAAGCGATTTAGCGTTCCGGTACAATGCCGTGTAGAAACCGAATACGGGTAAAGGTTTAATATAATTGTCATGCCCCTAACAGGTTAGCCCGCTACCATCTTAGAATGCATCATCACTTACCATCAGGTGAGATCGCAGTCAAGGGCCAACTTGTAGTGGATAAAAAAATACTCCAGTTTATTCGACACAATATAATGTAGCCACCTATACATACTTCCTGACAAAGCCCGGAAGCTGATTTCCGGAACAGCATACATAATACATACGAGTAGGCCTACCTACGCCAATACGTTGACAAGCTTAAATAGGTATATATATGAAAAACCTATTTTCAAGATCTTCTACAATACGAGTATATCCGTCTAGAACCTCCTACAAATTCAAAAAAACTTTCTCTTTATATATTCTCAGCCGGCTTCAGCTACTTCAGATAAAGATCAATTATTTATTTGAAACTCTAGGAAACAGCAACTTGTTTTAAAAAAATCAATAGGAAATCGGTACGAGGACAGGCGGGCTGCAATCGGAATGATCATAAATAAAAATTGCTATCGGTGTAGGATTACGTATTTTTCCGAACAGTTTTTCATAACTTTTTACAATGAAAATTATGTACTAAACAAAAATGTACGTATAGATACCTACTAGAAACGGTGACTAGCCTAGTGGTTTAAAATTTTAAATACCCGGCCTCCTATTCTGGTGGTAGGAGGTTTGATCCCTGGTAAGGCGCCTCTAACTTTTTGGAAATAGAATATCACTTGCTTTAAACGGTAAAAAACAAAATCTAGAGTAAACCTGCGTACTCAAGATCATACTAATATTATAAATGAGACGTGTTTGTTTGTTGGTTTATTGGTTTGTTGGTTTGTCACATGCCGCAATGGAGCAACAAATCAACGTAATTTTTGGAATCGGTATGACGTATAGTTGAGGACCGGGAGAGTGACATAGGCTACTTTTTATCCCGGAAAATGGAGGAGTTCCCGCGGGAATCAAAATAACTTAAACCACGCGGACGAAGTCGCGGGCATCGGCTAGTTTCTTTATAATGTTCGAAAGTGTGTGAAGTCAGCCAATCTGCACTTAGCCAGCGTGGTGAGCTATGGCCAAAACGAGAGATATGGTCACTTCGAGAGTAAACTCGTGCTCAGTAGTTAGCCGACAATGAGTTGAAATGATGAACAATGATACTACAAAGCTTGTAAGTATTTAGTTCTGTGAGGGCTTTGTTCTTTCAATTAAGTTTTGATATTAGTTAGTTTTGATATTAGTTGTTAGTTTGCCTGGTGGGAGGCTTCGGCCGTGGCTAGTTACCACCCTACCGGCAAAGACGTGCCGCTAAGCGATTTAGCGTTCCGGTACGATGCCGTGTAGAAACCGAATAGGGGTATGGGTTTAATATAACTGCCATGCCCCTAACAGGTTAGCCCGCTACCATCTTAGACTGCATCATCACTTACCCTCAGGTGAGATCGCAGTCAAGGGCTAACTTGTAGTGGATAAAAAAAAAAAAAAAAAAAAAAAAAAAAAAAAAAAAAAAAAAAAAAAAAAAAAAAAAAAAAAAAAAAAAAAAGATATCGAACCCGGTATGAGAATGCGCTGAAAATTTACTGCTACTGGGTAAACAATAGCTTTTGATATTTTCAAAATTTTTAAATCAACGAAATAGAAGTCGCGGTCCTGAGAAAAGAGTATGAATATTTTAAGAAATGTCCAACAAAAAGCTTATTAGCATCAGTTGCAACACATTTATGAACTTTAAAAAGCAAAGGTAACCCACAACCACGCCGGCGGCGCCGCCACGTGAAACGGCCCTTACGTGGATAATTTAAATCTAAAGTGAGGTAATCTGGGAAAACGTGTACAAAGTAATGTTTGCTCTTAGCACCAGCAATTTAGCCAAGCTCAATGTTGTTTTAAACGTTATCTCGGCCTCCTCAAACCTTTATTCCGGTTGAATTTTTATTTTTCTTACAAAATTATTATTGCTAAGAAGTTTAGTCATAATACTTACCTCAGTTTATTAGTACACTAGATAATGCCCGCGATTTTGTCCGCGTGGATTAAGTTTATTGATTCCCGCGGGAACTCCTTGATTTTCCGGGATAGCGTATGTCCTTCCCCGGGTTACAACCTATCCCTGTACCAAATTTCATCAAAATGGGTTGAACGGTTGGGCCGTGAAAGTGTAGCAGACAGACAGACAGACACACTTTCGCATTTATAATATTAGTATGGATTTATTCCAAACTATAAGTATGTAAAATTTCAGAGACGAAATATACTCTCATTCTCGATAATGGAATCTCGCAAATTGGTTCTGAGTTCTGACGCACTTTACGTTATTCAAGTCATTAACATGTGCCATATCTCTATAATTATGATGATAATTTAATTCGGCGATAATTAATCCTTTTATTTAATATACAATTTCTCAAAAATATGATCAACGTGTATAAAAATGAAATATCATTTTATATTTTTAATGCTAAGCCTCGTCGCATAATCACATCAACAATGTGACATGTGCTACGATCGATGCGATGGATTCTTTTAAATAAAATAGTCATGACAATTTTTATTTCAGATAGAACTTTACACTTATAGCAGTTGAAAAATATCCCTTCAGAAAGAGGTTAGATTTTATAAGTTACAGAATCCACCGTATTGTAAATCGTCAGCACGACTCATTGCCCATCGGTATGCCAATCGTTCGAAAAAGCAATACTACGAACGTAATCAATTGATTTATTATGACAACTTTGGTATAGATTGTTGTGCCAACGTAAAATACAGATCATATTCGTATAAAATTCGTACCTATTTTGTTTATTTTTGACCGCACCTTTGTTATCATTTCGCTCGAAGCTTTTAACTTTACACTTTCGGGACAAAAATTGGGCTCTGAATTGGCTCTGAATCAAAGCAGAGCATTTGTTATAATTTTCTTTAGTGCCCTATTAAATAGAATTTTCTTCGAAACATAAAAATGTTTTTCCAATATTATATTAATTTTAGCGATACAAGAATTTTAGGACTTGCTTCAGACAAAAAATATCAAGATAATCAATCAATTATGAGAATAATATATCATCGACAGACAAAGTACCTACTGCAGTACACATCGACCATACAACCAATAGACTCCTCATATAGGGCGAACACTTTCAGACAACACATCAGACTTAATAGGTCTTATATAATTCCACGCCCTTGTAACAAAACCTACCGAGTTATTTAAATATTAATTAGAGTATATCGATAATTAATTATCGATAAATAATTATTAGGAGTTAGGATCCCATCCCATTTGATTTATGATTTTTTTGACCTTGAGTAGACCAATCAGCGTTTAGTACCCCGCGCCCGCTTACTTGAGTCATTTGACTGAATTGTTTGCATTACGAAAGCATAGTAATTAGGCGTCTATTGGTTGTGTGGTCGATGGCAGTACACAACAAACTAACTGCTGCTGTAGAACCAATTATTTTCACTACTACTAGTTTGCATTCAGCGTCCCTAATTATCATTCCAGAACGCTATTTACTCAGATTGCAATGTGGGCGTAGCAGAAAGAATGTCGTGCAAACAAGTATTGATTTTACAAGAGCAAGGCACCAGACGAAATTTATTACTGCTGGCCGAGTGGGAGGTTTTTTACGTATTCGATCGCAACAACGAACTAACTACCATTTACGTGGAATGGATCGAGCGCCAGCTGTCAAGCGCTTAAAAATTCCATACAAATCGTAGTTTAACCGTTATCGCGATCGAATGAAAAGAAAATCTCCTAATAACACAGTATATAAAAGATCATTGCCCACTAGGCACTCGTCGTGTATAACAAAACACTTCGAAGCGTTGATTAAGATTTTTTTATTCCCGCGGAAACTCCCTAATTTTGGCATTGATCGAGCGCCAGCTGTCAAGCGCTTGAAAATTCCATACAAATCGTAGTTTAACCGTTATCGCGATCAAATGAGAAGAAAATCTCCTAATAACACAGTATATAAAAGATCATTGCCCACTAGGCACTCGTCGTGTATAACACGTTTTTATGCGTTGATTAAGATTTTTAGTCCCGCGGAAACTCCCTAATTTTCCGACATAAAAAGTAGATTATGTCTTTATATTATACATGATTGAAAAGGTGGGCCAGAAAAGTACTAGCACACAGCCAGATAGACACAATTTCGCATTTATATTATTAGTATCGATATGGATTTCAAGACCGTTCTTATGGGAACTCACAAAATATTTTACCTTTCAGTTATTTGTGATATATGAAACAGAGATCTGTACCCTTACTCTGAGATTGATCAAATTTAAAATACGGTCTCACTAAGTGAGGTGAATCACATTTGAGTCAAACTAAAATGGACCCAAAAACTCTTGATTTAAAGCCACAAATTCAGTGCAACCGATTCAAATTTCGAAACGTATCATTTGGAGCGCTAGCTGTGAATGCATACACGAAATTGAGCTCTAAATTAATAAGATTAAGATTCATTTTAGTTTGATGCATATGTAATTCACCTCACTTAGTGAGACCGTATTTTAAATTCGATCAATCTCAGAGTAAGGGTACTGCTGCATTTGCATCAATGACGGACATGAACTGGATTCCTTTAGTATTCCAATTTGCTGAAAACATGACCTTATGAATAAATTGTACCTTACTTGTATCATACCTAAACCGCACTAACAGGCTATTGCATACTAATATTAAGAGATTCTAAGGGCCAGTTGCACAACATAAAGCTATTGTTGCAGTTAAACTTACTAATATATATAAATTCAGGAGCTACTCCTATTTGGCAGTCGTTTAAAAACAAGCAATGTGTATTTGAATGAGTATTGTATGTAAGTATTTATTTATTATATATTATATTTATAAGATGAATAATTATTAATCTTATAAAATTGACATAAAATTGTGTTACAAACAGTGCCACAAAAACCACAGTCAGTTTTACTGTGCACCGTGTTAATATAATATTTGGTCAAAAAGTTTTAAAAAAAGTAGCCTATTTAATAGTCAAATATAACGCTATCAGTAACCACCTGTGGTGCAACTAGCCCCACTCTAGAGGCATTTGTGAGAACTAAAGAGTCCTTGTCAGCTTTGCTGTTAATTCAGTATGCATGTCAGTTGCAGACAAAGGTACAAAGGGAATTAAATGTTTGCAACCCATGTATGTTGCAGTGTCGCAGAGGACGCGGACGAAGTCGTGGGCATCAGCTAGCAATATCTATGATGATATGGTGCCACAAGAGTAATATCCAGTACCTAAAAGCCTCACCACTTTTATATACAGGAAGAATAAACACCATGTACCAACACTTTTACCACACAAGATAGAATTCCTGCGGAAACTCATTTTAGATCGTAAAATCTCCTGAGAATCCCCGGATCGCGAAGAATCTTCTAAAATGTAAAACAACAAAATATATAAGACTAAAAATAGGCGCTGTGTTTTCATTGTAGTGAAAAGCAATCTGTTATAGCTATAAAACAATCTATATCTAAATGGTATAATCTAATCTAACGGTCGGTGCTTTCGTTGCCGCGGCGGCAAGCAGTAAAGATAGAGCTTTTACTTGTGTCACCTTTTACACAAAAATACAACACAAAAATATTAATGTAGGATTCTGACAATAGCACAAATCATAATCAGTTGCATATTGCTCTAAAAAAGCATTTACGTAACGTTTCAGCATATACTAGATTGTTTTTTTGTCTGGAATCAAAAATTATGTTTGCTAATAAAAGCGAAAAGGTATGAAAGTTTTGTGTAATGCGCCGGTTTTTGTAGATCCCACCGGTAAATGGTAATAATGCGGTGTTTCTCGCTGCGGCAAGCTGTAATATTGCCATTTTTAGGGTACCGTCGCGACTTTCTCCGTCCGTCCGTCCGTCTGTCCGTCCGTCCGTCTGTCACAGTCGATTATTTCAGTAACTATTAAAGCTATCGACATGAAATTTGGAATAGTTGTGTATAATAGTGGCCTAACATCATTAAAATAAAAAAAATCGAAAATTATTTTTAGTTTAATTAAAAAAGGGGGAAAATCGGGGGTTTGAAATTTCAAAGTATGATAACTATAGTGAGTGGGATACCATATGAAAGGGCTATACTTCTACATTCTAAAACAGATTTTTATTTATTTTTATGCATAATAGTTTTAATCATTTTATTTAATTACAACTAGGACAATAAACAAACTATAAATGAAATCTAAATTAAAACTAATAATACAAACACTATTAAATAAAAACTAATAATAGTTTTTGATTTATCGGGCAAAATGTCGAAAAAAAATACCGTCCCCCCCCCCCCCCTTATCTCCGAAGTTTACCAATTGAAAAATCTGAAATAATTATGGTCAATAGAAGCTTATGTATATTTTACAGGAAAAATAAAATCAACGCTCTAACTAGCATAGTTTTTTTTATATTAACAATAAACCTCTACAAACAAAGTTAGTTTTGCGGTTCATTAAATTCATTAATCGTAAAGCTTAATTAAATTAAAGGTTTGTACGGAACCCTCGGTGAGCGAGTCCCACTCGCACTTGGCCGGTTTTATTATTACTTCTTTTCATGAAATGATTGTAGAAATTTTATAAATAATTCATAAACTTATCATACTAATATTATAAATGCAAAAGTGTGTTTGTTTGTCCTTTAATCACGCCGCAACGGAGCAACGGATCAACGTGATTTTTGGCATGGGTATAGTTGAGAACCTGGTGAGTGACTTAAGCTGTCGAGTTTTATCCCGGAAAATGAATTACTTCCCGCGGGAATCAAAAAAACATAAACCCCGTGGACGAAGTCGCGGGCATCAGCTAGTTTATTTATAAATTTTAAAAGATTTTATTCTTCACCCGATGATCTGAATATCTGTCAATAATCTGGTTTAATTAAATATTTAGAAAAATGTAGAGACCTATATTTTCCTGTCCTGTAAATATGAAGATTTTCTTAACTACTTTTATTTCGACGAAATTTGTTAAAGATACAGGTAATACAACCCTTACCATGTCTGACACATACTTATTGTATATCCCGGAAAATCAAAGAGTTCCTACAAAAAAAAGATACGCGCCGAATTGAGAACCTCCTCCTTTTTTGGAAGTCGGTTAAAAACTTAAAAAGTAACTCGCAGGCTTTATCTCGTTAGAAATCTCTTCTAACGAGAGAAAACTCTGTTTTGTTTTATCTACGTTGTACCTACCTACACTAAAATTGTTTGATTTATTACGCTATCAAAACTAGATCACGCTACAACAACTCTTGTATATAAACGCTACATTACAGCAATGTTTATTCATTATAGTAGTTGATGCCCGTGACTAGGTCCGTGTTGATTTCGGTTTTAAAAATCCCGGAGTGGATTTTCCGAGATAAAAACATAAGTAGGTATATACCATAACTATATCCATGCAAAAATTAGCGTCGATCTGTTGCTTTGTTGCGCCATCATTGAAGGACCAACCAGCAAACAAACACACTAGCCTATATAAAATTAGTATTCAAAATGCAAAATGGATTCATATTTAAATATAACAGCTATGTTGAGGTAAGCCGACGAAGGTACGGAAGGGATCTTCCGGCTATCCGAAATGACCTCCAAAAGTTAGAATAACAATAACTTTATTTTCTGACAAATACAAAAACATTAAATAATATAGGTAGGTACGTCACAGTAAGTTTAGATATTAATTTGAAAATATTATGTAGGCGTTTTGATTATATACTCGTAATATGGATGGGGTAATTGTGTATTATTGTTTAATATAATATTTTAAACTTTTGAAAAATGAAAGAAAATAGTTCCTTATGCGGTTTGAGTTTTCATTATTATTTAATAGTGTTCATACACATTTAAAACCTATACATGAATGCAGTAGGAAACCTACACTACCACGTTGAAACGGTTATGTAGACAATTTGCATTTAAAGTGGGCTAATTTAGGTCAAAGTGTATTAAGTGTTACTTCCTCTTAGCACTACCAATTTGCTCTGGCTCAGTGTCGTTTTCAGCCACATATACCATTCGTGTTACAAGTTGAGTACAATCTAAATCCTTAGGTTCAAAATTTTCCCAAAATTTTATAGCTTTATGTTCTGCCAACGACCTAGAAATAATAATGTACCTATGTGTATGTGCCTTGAAAATTAAAACGTTATTCTTAATTTCAGACAGAGTTTCATCCAGTCGATTCCGAAATTGGGTAGGTATTTAATTGTACCTATTTTAACCTTGACAAGTTGTTACATTACAGTTAATTCAAGCTTCTGAAATTGTGTTTCTTTAAACGTACGTAGATATGGTAAAACGTACCTACGTATTCAGTAAAGGAAATATCGCGCGGAACGCATGAGCCATGAAGGCGTCAGTCTCGTGTTTATATTTCGCATGAAAATTGCCTTTATAAACCAATTTCTAGTAAAGAACGTGCCTTAATGTAAGAAATTTTTTCTTTGTTTTCAATAACCTTCCAAAACTCTCATAAAGATTAGAACTTGAAATTTGTAACAAAAAAGTGAAAGTTAAGTATAATAGCCGTGTTTTTCTTTTTAAATGCTTTTTCTTTTAGTTAAACGAATATAAATTTTCCTTTTTTCTGTTGTCAGATCAAGTATAATGAAAATAAGCTAATGAGCTGTGTTTCAGTTCGCATTTTCTTGTTTTGTTTTTTATTACAACAAAGAGGAAACTTTTCTATACTCTAGCTTAATAATCTTTACCAATTTTATTCCTTAACTAATTGATTAATGCAACATCACTTGCAAATAGTCATTTTTTCACTGTATTTATTTAAATTATCGATCCACTAGCTGATGCTGCGACTATTTTCGTAAGCTTCCTTCCCAGAGGGTTGTGAGGGTTTTGTTTTCAGACAATTTTGTGAAATAAAATAGGTGGGTCACGGGTCACGTATTTTACATGGTTATTATTGCGTTAATTGGAAATACTTTTAACCGTAGATCGATGTTAATATTATGTTTATATGATGACGCGACTTCGTCTGCGTGGAATAAGTTTTATTGATTCCCGCGGGAACTCCTTAATTTTCCGGAATAAAAAGTAGCCTATGTCACTCTCTAGGTCCTCAACTATACTCTTGCCAAAAATCACGTCGATCCATTGCTCCGTTGCGGCGTATTTGAAGGACAAACCAACAAACCAGCAAACAAACACACTTTCGCATTTATAATAATATTAGTATGATATTCCCGCCGAAAATGCGCGCCTATTTGGAAGAATAGCGCTCCCGAAATTGGGCCGCAGCACCTTCAAAAGGACTGTCAAGTGTCAAGCCATACCTATCTGTCTATGTCATTTATGAGAATAATGGATGGTACGTAATGGAGACCGATTTTACCGCGTATTTTCATTGTACTTTATAAACACACAAATACCTATGAATTCACTATTCACTCTCTGTATATCTTGTACGAATAAAGTATTAATTAATGTCAATTTAATTATAGAAAAAATAGAAAATAGAAATTATGTTGTCAATTGACATTAACATTTAACAATACCTACTTTAATGAAGTTCTACTTTAGATATTTCGATAAGCTTGTGTTGTATGTGAAAGTTAACAAATAACCTTGTGCTAATTAACGAAGGTAGCAATATTTAACAAGAGAAGATAAAAATATTGGCATTTATCAACAAAAGTAGAAATACGAGTAAATAATAGGAAAAAGTTAAACACACACACTTTATTTACCTATATATACAAAGCTTTCTTGATTACAAGTTGTCAATAAATTTGTAGCACCATGCCATGACCGCAATCTAGGATTCCCTTTTACTTCAGTGAACATCGGAATCATAAAATAAAATTAATGTGCGTCTCACTCGTAGACGACTGGCCCTAATAGCATTAGTGTTCTGTATTCTGAGAGCATTAGATTGTTTACGCTAAGTTTCGTTGGAATGGAATTCAATTCCCATGTAAATTCTTAATCTTAAAGTTCGTTTACATTCGCATGTAAATGTAGCAAGTATAAATGCGTCCCATTACAAAATTCCGTCTGTAATATTCGTTTTCTGTTTTCATGTATTTTGTTGCAAATTAAATGAATAATAAAGAAACTTTAATGTATTCTAACTATACTATACGTACTGAAACGATATAGTACCCACTGAAAGATTATATCCCAGAAAAAACATTATAATTTCACAATTTAATGTTTCTTTCTGATCTCACTTTTTTTAAGTATTTAAAAATCAACACCTTTCCATCAGCTTTCAACAGATTCTAAATCCCCAATATGTCCGAAATTCACTTTTATCAACAATAAATAAAAGCGGCGCGAAATGTTTCGTATAAGCACAGAACAGGTAATAGTACTAAGTTAAGGATACACGTTGCGTGCGGTAGGCCGAAATTTGGCCCGACGCACTGCCTCGAATTCATTATGCGAGATTCACACATTTTTCCTCGGTAAAGGTTTGTGTATTGGTATATAAGTAGGCAGGTATATCTGATTGCGAAAGAAGCTTTTAAGTTTATGTATAATATAGTGCACATTCCAACCCTAAAGGACCAAGAATTTGTCTATACATAATTTGTCTAACGTAATTTCGTAGCTCTACAGACTCGCAGAAATGCTAATCTTCCCTTGTAGCGAAATATATGCTGACTTCGTGAACGTTATGCTTTTGAATAACTCACTTGTTCTTTTAATTATCTTTATTTTATATTAAAATAACAACACTCCCCTCAGGGTTTTCACACAATAGCTTCACCCCTTCATATCCGACTTAAATCCAAATTACCTTATATACCCTTTAGTTGAGAATTTATATTTGGAAACAGCTAGTCCGAGTATTTTTATTCAAAAAGAAAGTGTTTTCTATGATATTGGTAATGGATAGAACTATAGATAATCTGCCCCATAAACTACGCTAAATATTTTGTAAAATTACGCAAAAGCTTAAACGCTTAAAGCATCGGTATACAGACTATACTCGGACTATCCTTGAAGTCTGAGTAAAAACATAACATTCTACAATCTTTTTGTTCGCTTAAACATCAAAGTAAAGCATCTTCAAATCTGAAATTGTTATTAACGCACCAAAATATCCCAGAAAATTTTCATCTTATTTTCTTCAAAATATACCTAGGAAAAGCGACACTAAAATCACATATCAAGCGGATCTTAAGTGCCTACAAAAAAACTGTAGGAACTTTAGGGAAAATTGGTTTTGACCATAGTCATAACCGTAGCGAAAAAATTTCTATGTCTATGGTCATAACAATATACAAATTAATAACAATTTATAAGGTACAAATCCCAAAGGAACATTATAAGAACCACGAGCCGCACAGGACATAAATCCGGTATAACAAAGAACGAGTCTCCATCTCACAACATATAAAATATTCATGAAGTTGCGACACAGCTGTGGAAATAAATATCGTTATTGGAACTTACTATGTATTACATTACTTATAGCTAAATTTCCGTTTCAGAAAAACCTGTCTTGATACAATTTCCACTTCAGTAGTTAACAAAAGTGGCATTAAAAGTTGATATTCCCTTAAATGTCTGTTTTAATTCTGCTTATTTTAAATATCAGAGAAATGTGAATTAAAAATAGTTACCTAGTTTAATTATCTTTTTATTAGTTCTACTAATTGATGCCCGCAACTTCGTACGTGTGGAATAAGTTTTTTAATTCCCATGGGAACTCTTTCACCTACCTAAAAAGTAGCCTATGTTATTCTCCAAGTCCTCAACTATACCTATGCAAAATCACGTTGATCCGTTGCTCTGTGCGAAGTGATTGGAGGACAATCCAACAAACCAACATATATCTCAGGATAACTATTTGTACCACCTATCGATTACGATAGACTTATTGTCCATAAGATGGTCTCTTTGTGGTGACACAACGGGTTCTTCACAACATTTTATACTGTCACAATTTGTATCACCCTCCGTTGATTTTCAATAGATTAATCTAATATATTGTGTAAGTAATATCCATAATGTAAAAAGTTTTGTAAGGTTTTTTCGTTAGAGTTTCCATTTGGGTGGAAGCCTAAACATTTTCTTTTATCTGTTTTGTATGTCTTTAACCTTCCGCCAGATGTTTTTCATACATCAGGGTCCATTTGCCTGACGTCACTCAAATATAATTGATATTATGGTCGACACGAGATCCACGTCAGACACCCCAAAAGGCCTTTCAAATGTAGAAATATAGTTCATTGGTAGGCACAGCAAATTTCTTTTCTATAGCAAGTGAAAGAACGATTTATTGATGAAATTTGTATAATACTGAAATTCGATGTTTCATAACCTGGATAGATTTCGTAGTAAAATAAGTACTAAACAGATTGATTTCAGAGTACTAACAGATTGATTTTAGAGAAAAGCTTTTCGCACATACATAAGTTGTAAGGCTAGATAAGAGAAATGTTTTGTATTATGTATGAAATTACCACACGCAGAACATAGTAGGCCTTTGTCTTGAATTCATTAACCAAGGGGAGACAACAAGGGAACAATACGTACATTCCATTTCTTTTACACTCAGTTGGCAAGACTCAAATTATACACAACTATATGTATAATAAATCAATTTTTGTTTTTGTAATTTGTAACTTTTATTAAGACGATACGGGAGGGCGGTTTCCCCCATACAATCGTATTAGTCTGTTTTCTCCGTGAATAATTACAATAGAGAAAATATTTTTACACCATAAAATTTATACGAGTCCGTGCCATGACCCTATGTTTTGCTTTTTTAAATAAATTAATAATTTTAAGAATTTGGAACCTTCAAAAATTGCAAAAAATGGCCCAGTTTTCGCGTCATCATCAGATATCCCTTATATAAATTTGAAGAATATAATCAAAAAAAGAAAAACATACCGACATAGCCTGAGTCCTTTTTAAATTGTTCTTGAAAAAAAAATTAAAATCGGTTCTGTTTTGGAGGAGGAAACAGAAAAATACGAGAGTAAGAATTCGACTGTTTTTCATAGGTATTATCGGTCCAAGTTGCAGTTGTCCCTATCGGGTGTTATGGAATTCTATTCGAGGAGCAGCGCGACGGCAATATAATTGTTCAATACCTATTCTCAAAGTTTCCCGTTCATCCCATATCCTCTTAAGTAGCCGTATCGTAAGACCAATGTATGGTTGGTAGCGGCAAAGTTGCCTGTCATCGGCTTTTTGCGTCTTGCTAATTGATGCCAGCTACTTTTCGGTTATCGTCGCTCCATCTATCCTTGTGGCCGGTATGCCAAGACGCGGTCTCCAGAAGTGGAGACCGCGTCTTGGCATACCGGCCACTACTAGGTTCTCACTTCTGCAGAAGAGTCCGGTGGAGTCCGGTGGACTCCACCGGCTATCGACCCTTCGACAAGCGTGTCACGAAGTCCATACAACTTCTTGACGGCTACTTCGTGTACGTAAGGAAATACCGAGCATAGCTCGTTCCATCGTACGCTGAACGACTTCGAGTTTCTGGACTAGCCTCACTGTCGTTTCAGCACCGTAAGTGATTACATTACTTGTTGGACGTGCCATTGTTCAGGTAAGAGTAACTACTAGTAACTCTTACTGATAATGCTAAACCGACGCCTCATAGAGAGTCAGAGTTTATTTAAATAAAGTACCTATACCGTTAAGTAAAACCTTAAACGTTAAGTAAAGTTAAGTATAAACGTTAAAATATCTATATAGTCATTACGTTTCAGATATTTTTGTATATATTCTGAAATGGAGTTTCCAGACCCTCATAACGTTACTTGCGTCTTGCGAGTAAATCCGATGATCTTGAAGGAGCCCGTTGTTTTTCCAAATTATACGCGTTTAGCTTAGCTTTCTTCAAATAGAATTTCCCTTTAGAAGTAGCTACCCAGTGCCAACAATCCAAAGAAAATAATAAAGGAACATGAGAACAACGTTGAAAAAACATTCATTTCGTACGAACATTACCTACTTGCTACGATAAAATATTCTGTTATTTTTACGGTATAAAAACACAATATACTTGCACAGTGTTATGAAACTCAGCAATAACATAGTGTAACTAAAAAAACAAAATCCACCTGGGAATGTATTTTATGAAAATATGTATCAGTTTTATCTGCGTTCAGAATTTCGCGTCGCTGACGATAATAATATAAAAAACCCTGTGGAATTAGGACCCATATTTTTGGTAAACCCGGACTAAAGAATAAAAGTCTATTGGGCTTTCGTTCTCCTTTGATTTGAGGCAATAATACCTGTGGTAATATTTCCTACAAACTAGAAATATACTGCACAGTTTTTCGTTTTAAGAACATGTAACTTCATGTGTTATTATGTTATTAGTTATTATATAATATAACTACCAATTTATGAAATCAAAATTTTTGTAAGTGATTTTTTGGAGGGATTTTGGCTGCTACTGGATTATTGAGAGGCGCGAGAAATAGTAGATTATTAACCAAGGGGATAAAGCAGTGTCTTCTGTCGCGGGTGACGATTTAAATCGCGAGCGTAACGAAGGACTCGAGGTTTACTCCCGAGCGTAGCGAGGGTGTTAAAAACTTAAATCACGAGCGAAGCGAGGGATTTAAGACGAGTCCTGAGTGTAGCGAGGGATTTAAGTTATCCCAGGACTAAGACAGCTTTATCACCGAGGAAAATACTCTACTTTTCGTACCATTTGCGAAAAAATTAACACAATAATAATATGAGATAAGCATTTATTAAAAATAATGACAATTTTTTTTTTTTATCCACTACAAGTTAGCCCTTGACTGCGATCTCACCTGATAGTAAGTGATGATGCAGTCTAAGATGGTAGCGGGCTAACCTGTTAGGGGCATGGCAGTAACCCATCCCCCAATTCGGTTTCTACACGGCATCGTACCGGAACGCTAAATCGCTTGGCGGCACGTTTTTGCCGGTAGGGTGGTAACTAGCCACGGCCGAATCCTCCCACCAGGCCAGACCAGGGAAAATTCAGAAATTATAAATTCCCAAATTGACCCTGCTGGGGATCGAACCCGGGACCTCCGCACGTTAAGACAACAGCGCTACACACTGCGCCACGGAGGTCGTCAAAAAGTAAAAAGTCAAAAGCAAATTAAAAGTAAAAGTTAACATTCGAAACATTGGTCCAATTATTGATAGAGAGAGTTACAAATAACGTTTATGTATTTGAAGAAAACAAAAACGCGGCAAATTCCTAGACTAATATTTTTTTGTCGGAAAAGCAAAGGCATCAATCAAGCTCATACGGCCTCGTCGGTTTTCGTCATTTTATTTAATAATCATAACTGCATAATAAATGCGTATTCCTTTTTCAAAAAGATGTATAATGCTTTATATACAAACTCAATGGTGTAAACACAGATGTAGTTCAGTATAAATTTCGGTAAGTACGAGTATTCCAAATTTAAATCACATTCTCCCCCTAGAGGATGAATGAAATTCAGTACAATTTTCTTTCCCTGTTTTTAACAGATTAAAAATGACTATTGTTAAGTTCGCTTTTTGTGGCATAGAATGTCACTTTTTTGAGCAAGTGGTACGAAATAGTAGATTGTATTATAAGGGAGCAAAATAATATTTTTACGGCGAGGGCGCTTTTTTGAATCCAGAACGAAGTGAGGGATTCTAGAGTAGAATCCTGAGCGTAGCGAGGGATTCTTTAGTAGAATCCTGAACGTAGCGAGGGATTCAAAGTACATCGCCCGAGCCAAAAATATATTTGCGCCCGAATGATACACTCTACTTTTCATCACCCTGTATGAGAAAATTTGGTTCCCGCGGGGCCTCTTTAATTTCCCGGGATAAAAAGCATATGTGCTATTTCCAGACTATAATCTTTTTTTTTTTTTTAAATCTATCTCTGTGCCAACCAATTTTATCCAGATCCGTTCAGCCGTTCGGGCGTAATTGAGTAACACATCCATACCACCATACATCCATCCACACATCCATCCAAACTTTCGCCTTTATAATAATATTTATTTAATTATAATTTTTTTTTTTTTTTTTTTAAATATATATAACCATATAGCCCTTTCGTTACTTAAAATTCAGAAATTATAAATTCCTAAATTGACCCTGCCGGGGATCGAACCCTGGACCTCCGCACGGTTTTTTTTTTTTAATATATATATCCATATAGCCCTTTCGTTACTTAAAATTCAGAAATTATAAATTCCTAAATTGACCCTGCCGGGGATCGAACCCTGGACCTCCGCACGTTAAGACAGCAGCGCTCAACACTGCGCCACGGAGGTCGTCAATTTGCGTTGGCGCTGAACACTAAGATGTTCCAAATTCAATAAGTGCGCGGCAAAGATAATTGCGGCGCACTTACGAGTATAAAGAGGATTAAAAACTCATTACTGCCCGCTAAAAGTTTCTTATAGAAAACACCACCTTTGGGCGCACATAAAGGCGAACCAAGTCGTCCTTTTCGAATACATGGGATGAAAAGATTATTTTAAGCTTATAATTAGCTTAGCCCGGAACACAACCTATGTCTGTACTTACTATATTTTATCAAACTCTGTTGAAAAGATGGGCTGTGAAAGCGTCACAGCTAAACAAACAAGCTCGCATTCGCATTTTTACTATAGTTAGGATTTGAACAACATACAATCAAATGGTATAGAGATAATTATTATAGACTAGCTGAGGCCCGCGACTTCGTCCGCGTGGTTTAAGTTATTTTTGATTCCCACGGGAACTCCTTAATTTTCCGGAAAAAAAATAGCCTATGTCACTCTCCAGGTCCTTAACTATACCCATGCCAAAAATCACGTCGATCCGTTCCTCCGTTGCGGCGTGATTGAAGGACAAACCAACAAACCAACAAACCAACAAACAAACACACTTTCGCATTTATAATATTAGTATGATTTAGATTTAATTATAATTTGTACGTAATTTTGTGTGTAACGATGGGGCTGGCATACAGGTTATCTTGGTATAAAAGCCCCAAAAAAAATACCAGAATAAGAAAATATAGAGTCCGCACCCGCGATGAAGAGTGTCAAATATGCACCTAGTTGTCCCACTGGTGGTGGATGGGCGGCTGGGGTGATAAGGCGAGATCAGCCATCGATTATGGCAGAGGGACTGGGAATGGGCCATTGAACCTACCTGGTCCAAATCGGTCGCCATTCAACGTGGCATTGCTGCGAACTTGATGGGCAGAGGTCCAGAGAAAACCAGGGGTGGTCTTTTTGATTAGTATTTGTTTTTCATTTTAATAAATCTTAAACATATATATTAATAAAATTTAATAATATAAATATTATTTAAGTTTAAAAAAAAATATTATTAAAAATCAATAATAATTATGTTATTTATGAGTTTATTTTTTTTATATTTAGTTAGTTTAATATAACTATACCTACTTCATGGTAAATAAATAATTTATAAGTATATCAAATTAAAATGGGATTACGTAAGGTGCGGTATGATACATTGATAGGCATTAAATATAATCATAATAACGCAACAACAATATTTAAAACGAAAACAAATACATTTTTAATAATATATACGTGTTCGTGCTTAATTACGTTCTTATACTTCTTTATATTATTTGTACTCGTACCTACCTGTTAGCGGCTATCGATTATCCTTCAATTATACACAGGGGGATTGTAATTTTCTCTTTAAACAAAACAAAGCAACGAGAAAACGATCGTTCTTTAACTTAATCGTATTGCTAGATTTCCTCTCAAACAAATTAACTTTGATACACTAATTGCATTTACTGACTTCAGAACTAATCTCCAACAGGCAACAATCTCTTAAAAGCCTTCACGACTGAAAACGGGAACGTAATTAGAAAAACTTCCATCATTACGTTAATGACACCCACATGAAACATCGTTGCGCGTTGATGATTACAATCTACTCTATCTTTGCTGAGGTTAGTTGCTGGCTTATTGAAGCAGATTACTCGATTGGGGAATAATTAAATATAATATAGTAATCGATGGCGCCCGTTACTACGTCAGCGTGATTAAGGATTTTGAAAATTCCCGTATTTATTGATTTTACGGGATAAAAATACGGAATATGTCATTCCCCGTAACGCAACCATGTCTGGACCAGATTTCGTCAAAATTTGTTGAAAATATGGGCCCTTAAAGCATAGCATACAGACAGACAGACACACTTTCGCATTTATAATATTAGTAGTATGGATATACTTAAATACTAATTAAAACTAACAAAGCAGCACCGCTGCCTAGTGGATCTACCATACGTGGTTATAATATGTGAATAGGTATACAAAACACTGTGATCCGTTTTGTTTTGAGTTTTAATTTGTACTCAACGCCTTCCTTCCTCAATGCTTTCTTGTATATAAAGGTAATGCTTCCTTGTATATAAATATAATGCTTCCTTGTAGAACAACTTTGTTCACAGTAGAGTAAGTAGGTACACTCACACTGCAGAGCATCTAGGTTGGAAAGTTCTTGTAGCGTCGTGAGAATATTGTCTTACATTAAACCTATATTAAACTTTGTAATATGTTATGAACATTTGGTACCCTCGCTTCATTTAACTAGTGAAAGAGCATAACTTAGTTCTTAACGCATAAACGTTGTGAGATTATGCAAGGTTGTAGATAAACATACCTAGAAATACAAGAGCTTGAATCCCGATGATGAGAATATATACTACTTTCTATCCCAAAATATCAGAGCTCCCACTTTATTTATATCCCACTAAGATGCTAAATAATTTGGACGGACGAAAAATAAATGTATTTTTCGTCTGTCTAAACTCTAAATCATTGAGTTTTTAATATGACAGAATGATTTAGCTTTCCTTAACTCTGAGTTTTACAGCGAAAGAAAATGGAGATCTTTTATAATTAACTTATTCCAAGGACCCTTAAATTATTTGCTTTTATCACCGACCAATTTTATGCGCAGTGACAATTTTATGCGCAGTGAGTGAAGATTTATAGCATTTTTTCAACGTGCAATATTTAAGATTATAGAATTTGATTGAAAACTTTTTAAGACCGAATAGTATTATTATCTAGACGATAGAGTAGGCAAACACTTGCACTGTTTTGTTATAGAATTATTGATTTCAAGTATTCGGGCGAAAACGCCCTGAGGGCAAAACTGTCTGGCGGACAAAAAGCCTGCGCATTTGTATGGAGCGCATGGCAATAGGTGACCGGACAAAACAAAAACGGAACCGGACCGTTTCCCACCGACACGGACATTACCGCGCGGACGTTTTTTCCTGTACAGTCCAGTGTAGGTAGCTCTTCCGTTCCTAAACCGGTGGTATAAACTGTGGTATAAATGTGTAAATATGGTGGCGGTAATTGGCTGGATGTGGATTCAATCGATCTTATTAGAGAAGGCCATACTATTTCCAATAGTGGACGTCCACTGACAGACGATCATGATGACTGAACATGAAAACATTCAAAATATCTTTAAATACTCGAAGGTTGTATTCATAATTCACAGCATCACTTCAAGCCATTGCCGGCCACGAGTCTCCTCTCAGAATAACCTATATAGTCCAGTCATCTTAGTAGTTCACCTCGGAATTTGAGATACCCAGCTGATTTTTTGTATAAACTTGTATTTTGGCATTCTAAAAGTTGTCTCAAAACCTACATATGGTAGGGTGTCCGCGTCTATTAAAATTTGAGGTCAAAGGTCACAAAAATCGATTTTTTGCTTATTTTTTGCAAATATCTCATTTCCTATGGGGTTTTCGCTATTTGTATTTATTATCAATATTGTAGAGAATTAAATTCCCTACAACTTTTGTTTAAAAAAAATTTTTATACGTTGAATCGTTTTCGAGATAGAGGGCGGAGAGCGCGCGGTTAGAGCATAATGTAAGGTCAACCGGTATAGTCTTGGTCAAAACACGCTATATAAAGTTTATTAAGTAATTATTGATAAATATATAATTAATAATAATTTTCATTTGTTATCAACTATTACATTATACATATTTAATCATTTTTTTCATCAATTGAATCTATCTATTCAATAATACTTACAACCTATTCCCAAATTAAAAAAATATTATGGGACAAACTTTAATTACATTATAATTATATTGTCATTTCCACTAATTATAATTTAAGTAGACAATAATGAAGTACAGATTGGAGTAGCATCTTCAGGAGTAGTATCTTCAGGAGTAGCATCTTCAGGAGATGTTGACTCGACAATGCACGATTGTAAAGTCTTTACATTCGTGCATTGTAGAGACCACACCATAGACCACATACACACATTGAGGCAGATTGTGCAGAAGTCCTATGAGTACAAACAGCCTCTGTGTCTCGCTTTCGTGGACTATGAGAAGGCCTTTGACTCCATCGAGATCTGGGCTGTTCTGGAATCCTTGCAGCGATCCCAAGTTGATTGGCGATACATCGAAGTTTTGAAATGAAATGCCTATATAGCTCGGCATTTATGTCTGTCCAAGTACAGGGTGCGTCTACAAGACCTATACAATTGCATCGCGGGGTGAGACAGGGGGATGTTCTGTCCCCGAAACTGTTTTCTAATGCTTTGGAAGATGTCTTTAAAACGCTTGACTGGAACGGACAAGGCATCAACGTGAACGGAGAGCACATTTCACACCTCCGCTTCGCTGATGATATCGTCATCATCGCAAGTTCGCTGCAAGAGCTGCAGAAGATGCTCGATAGCCTTCACGCTGCCTCCCGACGTGTCGGTCTCCGGATGAACTTTGACAAGACCAAGGTTTCATGTTCAATGAATTGGTCATTCCGGGGCCGATTACTGTCAACGGATCTATGCTCGAAACTGTCCAAGAATACACATACCTTGGGCAAATTTTGCAAGTAGGAAGTAACAGTTTCGAGAAAGAGATAGAACGGAGAATACAGCTGGGCTGGGCAGCATATGGCAAACTCCGTCGAGTCTTTTCGTCGCCTATACCGCAATGCCTGAAGACCAAAGTCTTCAATCAGTGCGTCCTGCCGGTTATGACTTACGGTGCCGAAACGTGGACACTGACATCGAGGCTAGTCCACAGACTTCAAGTCGCTCAACGCGCTATGGAAAGAGCTATGCTCGGAATTTCTTTGAGGGATAAAATCCGAAACGAAGTAATTTGCCAAAGAACCAAAGTAATTGACATAGCTAAGCTAGCACGTTGAAGTGGCAGTGGGCTGGTCACGTTTGCCGTAGGACTGACGGCTGCTGGAGTCGCAAGGTCCTAGAGTGGAGACCGCGTCTCGGCAAACGGAGTGTGGGGCGCCCCCCGGCTAGGTGGAGCGACGACATCCGGAGAGTGGCTGGCATCAAATGGATGCTAACAGCCAAGGATAGGCAGCGTTGGCGCAATCTTAAAGAGGCCTATGTCCAACAGTGGATGCATATTGGCTGATGATGATGATGATGATGAGTTGATAACAAATGAAAGTTATTATTAATTATTTATTTATCAATAATTACTTAATAAACTTTATCTAGAGTGTTTTGACAAGACTATACCGTTTGACCTTACATTATGCTCGAACCGCGCGCTCTCCGCCCTCTATCTCGAAAACGATTCAACGTATAAAAAAAATTTTTACACAAAAGTTGTAGGGAATTCAGTTCTCTACAATATTGATAATAAATACAAATAGCGAAAAACCCATAGGAAATGAGATATTTGCAAAAAATATGCAAAAAATCGATTTTTGTGACCTTTGACCTCAATTTTTAATAGACGCGGACACCCTACCATATGTAGGTTTTGAGACAACTTTTAGAATACCAAAATACAAGTTTATACAAAAAATCAGCTGGGTATCTCAAATTCCGAGATTCTTACCTAATTTTGACTAAGATGACTGGACTAATAGTGGTAGCCTAGCGGGGCGTGCGGCACGTAGTAGAGTGCGTTTTAAGAAATTAATGATCACTTTCTTTAACAGTGCAGGAAAAGGTTGTATTAAATAGGTATTTTTCATACTTTAACCCCTATTGACAAGCAACAATTTTATTTGATTATTATTATACGATGTTATAGGTATAGCATGTTCGTGACTGATAAAACAGTTGATCGATACTTTTTACGTAAGCTTCATTCCCAGAGGGTTGTGAGGGTTTTGTTTTCAGACAATTTTGTGAATTAATATAGGTGGGTCACGGGTCACGTCGTTTTACATGTTATTATTGCGTTAATTGGAAATACTTTTATCCGTGAATCGATGTTAATATTATGTTGCATGTACCATATTCTGGCAAAATGGCAAATACAAATGATTATAATTATGATGCGATTGTTCCATAGATCGAATACGATGTTGTGATTGTTAGATAGAATAGTCAGATAGATAGAATCGATCATTGCAATGTAGCTCCTATTTTATAGTTTCGATAAAATAGGCTACAGTGTAACGATCGCAATCACCTTTTTTTGTTGACGGGGGAAAGATCTTAAGATTCCTGAGGGTTGGAGGGTGGAGATCGGGTTATGTGGGATTTCTACTCACTAAAACCCCCTCGGTGGCCGTCCTCAGCGCATGATGAACGGCTCCGCGAACTATTAGAACGTACTATTAATTACTTACTCTGTGATATTACGAACTTGCGCCGTTACCTCCCTTGCGCGTCGCCCATGATGGGCTCGTCCCTGGGCCAATTAACACGACCTCGTGTTCTGTCCTACAGCTAAAGCCACAGCTATTTGCTGACTTCCAGACTATTGGCTATTAGCTATTTGTTCAACAGGATAGTAAAGTTAGTTGTTGTTGCGAGTGCCTAGTTTAAATCCTGAGCGAGCGAAGGATACAAAAACTACTTTTGCTCACTGGATTAAAGCAGCAAAGATGCGCTTTTCGAACTAGAGAGGTGAAGGTGAATACCACAAATTCAGCCAATAAAAACAATTGAGATTGTATCTATGATTAATTCAGCTTTTTAGAATTCGACCATATTCACTCGCCATAAAGGATTTATGATTAATTTCGATAACTACACGTAAACTTTAGTACTATGAAACCATACATTTATTATATAATATAATGTATAAAACCCCTATATAAATGGTTACATGATGCGTTTGTTCGCGTGGATTTGTTAAATCTTTCCGATACTCCTCGGATTGCAACCTATACTGCATATATATTTATACTTTCATCAAAACCTTTTGGACAGATAAACTGTAAAAACATTACAGACAAGCAGAAAGACAACATAAGCATTTATAATAATAGGTATTATAAATTCTGAAGCAGATACGTAAATACCTGAATGTTATATCCCGCACAAAGCTCAACACAAAGATTGCTAAACAAGTTCCTACATTCATAAATAATCTAGTAGGTAATGCTCTAGTAAATTGCATGAACATCGCTCGTTTAGTAGAACAGAATACGCCCTTGACCCATTTTAACAAAAGTTTCAATCTGCCCAGAATATTCACGATGTAAAAAAGATGATGATACTTCAGTCAGCTGAAAATCTTACATCAGCATCGGAACAACAACCAGAAGTATGACTAATGAGAAGCTAAGTTGAGCTCAAACCTCAATAAATCACTGGAATGTATTATATCTCGTAATGATTTATATGGCCGCCTTTTCCCTAACTTGTCACCCTAAAACTGTAATAGTACATAGTGATTTGTACTACACCTGCGAGGAAAATAAGCGATAATTATTAATTAGTGATTAAACGAGCTTACAAAGAGAAGTTCTATCATAATTATATGAGTCGCTTCATTCGAAGCTTCACTATCACAACTAGACTAAATTTTGAGGATTATTTCAATATAGATTTCGATATCGACAATCGACTTCGATATCGACAATCGACAACGATATCGACAATCGACATCGATTGCGACAATCAACATCTCATCAGATTTTTGTAGGAAACTCAGAAAATGTGAATAATTATCAAGAGCTTTTATACTTTGTGGTGTAACTTTTAATTTTACGCGCTTTTGCTTTTTATTTTATTTTTAGTGAATGATGTGGCACCTTAGATAAATTGTACATTTAACAAGTAGGTATCCTAAATGTGTCTAGTTTATAAGGTTTTTTTTAATGTAACAATTTTTGGTTGTCCATTTAAATAAATATAATATAAATGTACCTAATTTTACCGACTAAACTCTACAGAGTTAACAAAAGTGGGCTACAGCATTGGGCTGCTTAACTTTCGACCTCCGTGTATATTTTATATTACCTTGCGGCTTGCGTGCGTGCCCACAACCTGATAATTTTTCAGTTATTAATATACTACTGGAACATTTTATTATATTTATTCATTACGTTGTATTAGAATTGGCAGATTACCTACTTGATTAAAAATTCACAATCCACCAGCTTTTACCACCCCCACCAGTGTAGATTTACTTATTAAACAAATAGGTAACTTATTAGGATGGTACCTCTTTAGGGTGGCCTGCGACTTTTGGTGGCGCGACGCTTGAGGGGAAGTAATTATAACATCCCTTTTCTGAAAAAAAGCAGCCGAAACTTTGAAAGTCAAACCCAAAAAGCCATTATTTCATGCAACACATTTATGTTACGTCGTTTCTTGACTATACAAATGTAACAAACAATCTAAGTACTTGTTATTTATTATGACTGAAACATCAAAGGCAGTCGAGATAAAGCCGACGGATGCAGTAAAACGGAAATAGTGGGACAATCTTTACCCATAACGTCAACCTTTTCTTGGAGACAATAACAGCACACATACACGATATCAGCATTGGTTAGTGGTGATAGGTACAATAGAACCACAATAGAACCATTCAGATGCTAAACAGATATATGTATGCCATAACATATAGTAAGAATTTAACCTGGAAAGAGCAGAGAAAATATAATGTTCTATTGTAGCACAACGAACTTAAGAGGATCGTCTAGTTGTAAATTTTCATACAAAAAGCGATAACGTTTTTCTTCCCGTAAATGTTGTCCAATTTTCATAATTTTGATGATTAGAGTTCTTCACAGTGAAGAACTATGCTCGTACGTTTTAATTTTAAAGAAATAGTGATTATGTTAAAAGTTATTAGCGTCTAAATATCCATATTTTTGACCTAAATACTTCCTCGAGTATTTTAATTTTTTTAAATTTAACTAATCCTAAATACTAAAAAAATAAAACGTACGAGCCTAGATTAAGGTGTACTGAATCTAATGAGACCAAAATTGTCTAATTTCGTAAACGTTTGGGGGGGGGGGGGGGGGGGGGGGGTAAAAACGTTATCACCCGAAACAATATTTCAATAATAAAATGTAGGCATATGCCTACTGGACTTGCAACTCTCTCTATCGCACGATACGGAGAAGGCAGCGAAGCAGATAGCATTATTGAAAATACTTACTCGCGTCGCGTTTCGTCACTAGACGATCCTCTTAAGATGACCCGTACGAAGCCAAGCGGATTAGCTAGACAAGGATATATGACATTTCACTTTGTACAAAAAAAATACACTCTGCTGTAAATTTTGTTATCCAACAACATGCTCCGTGCTGTTTCAGACAGTTAAAGCGTTCAACATGTTACACTAGGATAAACAATACAATAGGTTAACGTGCTCACACTAGGATAAAGATAAAAATAAATAACTGAACTTAGACATTAGTTATAAAAGATAATTTGCTTAATAGGATATACCGCCTAAACCAAGAGCAACAGTTAGTATTACTTGCCAAAAGCCGTGTGAAATTTAATAGAAGTGTTTTTTAAAAAAGAATTAATGTCACGATCTCCTCGTTGCTGATCAATAAAAGACGATGCGAATCGCATCATGCGAGGGAGCTTGATGATAGTCCAAAATTTGTAAGGTGTTCTGCGTTAGGTACTCATTAAGTACCTATGTGGAAGCATGCTGTTTGCTTATACATGGTGACTTTGGAAGTTATCTTTACACAGGGTAGGTACTAGGTATATCCATATTCCATACTAATATTATAAATGCGAAAGTGTGTCTGTCTGTCTGTCTGCTACGCTTTCACGGCTCATCCGTTCAACCGATTTTGATGAAATTTTGGTACAGGGGTAGTTTGTATCCCCGGGAAGGACATCAAAGAAGGAATACTTTTTATCCCGGAAAATCAAAGACGTCCCGCGGGAGTCAAAAATCCTAATCCACGCGGACGAAGTCACGGGAATGATCTAGTACTTCATATTACAAACTTTTCTCTTACCAAGCACTCTACTAGTTTCCACAGGTGGACTCTCAGAATAGTAATAGGAATAAACTATAACCTACTTTACGAAAATGTCATAAAGGCGGAAATTCTATTCAGTTCTCTGGAGATCTGTCTAGAGTTAATGTTATAATACATGAGTAGATATACGCTATCTTTCCTCGCCTCAAGAAATCACCCAGCTCAATGAGCTAAGTTACCTACTTACCTATTTGTATAGCAAGAATACTGAGACGAGGGTGCTCGTCACAGATCAACCCTCTGAATTTGATAAGTAAGTATCTACTAAGTGGAAATGGCTACCTATATTATAACAACAGTAGGTACGGTTAGTCTCAGTTTTAATTCAAATTATCATATTTAAAGAATTCGATGATATAAGAGTCAAAGTAAAATTCTTTCTTAGAATTTCTTAAATCCTGTCTTATATGGGAAAAATTCAGTCTCGTTATAGGAAAAATTCAAGTTCGTAAATCCAGCAGATTAACCATAATATTATGTGTCTAATCATGGTATAAAAACTATTATACATAAGTATATACATAATTCTCTACATATTTAATTAGTAGAATAATTCATAGTCATATTTTCACAGAGCACTCGGTTTTCGTTCCGGTACGATGCCGTGTAGAAACCGAATAGGGGTATGGGTTTAATATAACTGCCATGCCCCTAACAGGTTAGCCCGCTACCATCTTAGACTGCATCTTCACTTACTATCAGGTGAAATCGCAGTCAAGGGCTAACTTGTCGTGGTTAAAAAAAAAATAATAATAATATATAGGTACATTAAAACCAATCTCTACATAATCATAATTTATAGTTAATACCTATACAATAATGTAGAGTAAGCTTAATTTAGATTTAATGAAAAAGGAAAGGCGCCACCTTTAAATTTTTTTCATAAAATCCATCGCCTGCTCTTAGGTAATTTCCTAAATCATTTAAGGTTAGAGAAACGGAAGTCAATTACAAAAATTGCTTATCGTAACATTAACGGCCTTTTTTACGCAGAATATTTTTATTCTTCAGAGAGTAGCAATTATTAAGTACTTACATAAAAAAAAACTATTGGGCGCTTGCCCAAATTATAATTTTACACGGTAAAGTAACGGAAAAAATCATCCCCACTTATCGTGTAGGGGAGGTACCATAAATTTTTTTTTACTACTTTATCAGCGTGATTATTATGTAGGTATATCCATACCAAATTGCAGCTTTCTAGTACTAAGATTCTCTGAGCCAAACTGCGGATGGATGGAAGGACGGACATGGCGAAACTGACTACGGAACCCTAAAAAGCATGTACCTAATATGTTTTAGACAAAAGAACTAACGCACTTTTCGCGTTCGTCTTATAAGCAGAGATGACGACCTCCGTGGCGCAGTGTGCAGCGCTGTTGTCTTAACGTGCGGAGGTCCCGGGTTCGATCCCCGGCAGGGTCAATTTGGGAATTTATAATTTCAGATTTTTTTCTGGTCTGGCCTGGTGGGAGGCTTCGGCCGTGGCTAGTTACCACCCTACCCGCAAAGACGTGCCGCCAAGCGATTTAGCGTTCCGGTACGATGCCGTGTTTAAACCGTATAGGGGTATGGGTTTAATATAACTGCCATGCTCCTAACAGGTTAGCCCGCTACCATCTTAGACTGCATCATCACTTACCATCAGGTGAGATCGCAGTCAAGGGCTAACCTGTAGTGGATAAAAAAAAAGCTATACGTTTAAAGAAGATAAAGATTCAGTATGAGACCAAATTACATAACGTAGGTAGGTACTTACAGCTAGCGAATGACGATGAGTGTGTGAGCATGGTGTGAGCAAACAGAATTTGAACAGGTAAAAAGTTTATTTCTACAGGTCAAGGTCATATGAGAAACTCGTGATAGAATTTTCGTTCATCAATAGTAACTTACCGAATGTTTTCTACTTTACGATAAAAATGCATGTTCGATTCGATAACAACTTCTTTACATTAATTAGACAATTACATATTCTAGCACGTGAGTTTTCCTGAAATTCTTCCAGCCTTCAATCCAGAAAAGGCTTTATTCTGTATAAACGCTTTCAAGTATATTTGACAATAAGATATTATTAGGTATAGTAACCGAAACAGGATGACCAACGAAAATAAATGAAGGGACTAGGACTTGTCCTTTCTCCTGACAAAACTAGCCATTATTAATATTAATGGGGAATCTTGAAAACGTCGCTGAAATAGCTACGTTACAATGTTTTTCATCCCACCATCTCGGAAAGAGTATTTTTATTCTTCGATATCTGATGGTAAAAGCCGTTATTATCCTCTAGAGGATAAAGTAAATTGAATTTAGAACATCGTGTGCACGTTAGTAAATATCACTCGTCTATGAAGTTTGTGAATTCAAAACATCATTAAAACCTATTTACTTGTACCTACCTCTATGGTGCCGAATTTCCATAAAATCGTTTTTAATTTGTTAAAAACTCACACTCGTAACCTTCTTGGTGTACTTTTTTAATTTGCTTTGCGCGCACCATTTTCTTTCACGTCTGTTTAAAATTAAGACCGATTAAAAACAAGAAAATTGAAAATAAGTGAAAAACCTAAAATGAGTGATTCTAGTGACGAAGAAATTAACAGAACTGAATTTAATCTTGTGATTTTTTTTGCATTTAGTCATTTCCTCGCTGAGATGGGATGAAAAGTTACCTTGTGATTTTTTTTGCATTTAGTCATTTCCTCGCTGAGGTGGGATGAAAAATGTTTTACATCTCTCATATTCGGTAAGTAGGTCCTTATTACCCCCAAATGGAGCTTGTAGGTGACCAATTAGCGCTCTGGGGTAATAATGTAGCTAGAAAAGCCCTAGGGCGGTAAGTAATTAAAAAAAGTATGATGGTTAGATGTACGCGAACTTTTTGAAAGAGTGAAGAGTTTTTTTTTAATTACTTACCGCCCTAGGGCTTTTCTAGCTACATTATTACCCTAGAGCGCTAATTGGTCACCTACAAGCTCCATTTGGGGGTAATAAGGACCTACTTTACCTCACAATCGAGATGTAAAGCAGAGTAGTTAGCTCGGGTGTAAGCATCAATTGCACCCTCGAACTATAGGCGCCCTCCCTGCGCTCGTGCGCCTAAATATCTCGGGCTGCAATTGATGCCTTACAGCCCTTGGCTACTAATCTACTATTATTTGATATCTATGAATTACTGATATGACAGCCATGTATCTGTTTACTGTGGTCCGGCGATGAAGAGGCGCTGAATGAATAAGAATCCGCAAGAAAACTCTCAGCTGCGAATGCAAAAGAAGAAATGATGGCTCTTAAGGCATTTTAAAATTTAAAATTCCGCTAAATAGGTACGGCGTTTGCTGAGTATTAATTAATGCGACCAGTCAGTAATATAATTATTACCTACTAATGGTCGCCCGGGACTTCGTCCGCGTACAATTTCTAATTTCCTAAAAGATTATGAAATTCTCCCACTGCAATTGGCCTATCTATAGAGGCTATATTATATAGTGCCGATTTTCATGTATGGAAACTGATCAGGGGTAAATACCCATACCCCTAATCAGTTTCTAAACGACATCGTACCAGAATGCTTAATCGCTTGGCGACTTTGCCGGCAGGGTTGTAACTAGCCGCGGCCAAAGCCTCTCAACAGACCAGGGGAAATTCAGAAATAATAAATGTCTAATTAATGCCCCTTGTAAGACCACACTTCACAGTGCTGACCACCTCGCGAGGAAGGTCGTCACAGCAGGTCGTCTCTTTTGGCGATTGCATCACCAAAACTAGGAATGCACACATACTCGTATCTATATAGATACACATTTGTTATGTTTATTGCAATGCAAACAAACTTATTATATCTACATAGATAGGTACACACATATTACCTACTCGCCCACGACTTCGTCCGCGTGGTTAGATTTTTTTTTTCCCGCGGGAACTCCTTGATTTCCGGGATAAAAAGTAGCCTATAGTAGCATGGGTATAGTTGAGAACCTGGAGATCACTCTGCAGGTTCTCAACTATACCCATGCCAAAAATCACGTCGACCCGTTGCTCCGTTGCGGCGTGATTGAAGGACAAACCAACAAACAAATCAACAAACAAACACACTTTCGCATTTAAAAAGTATGATCCATTGCAATGTAAATAATGTCATGCAATTATTTGAATGCTATCTTTTTTGGCTACACTGCTGAATATCGTAAAAGCGATCGTAAAACCGAAATGAAATACGGGCTTGTCAAGGCATATAAACCACAGTGAGACAAAAACTTTAATGCGGAAAATGGAGGACCTCATCGTACGAGTAGGGGAATTTATGTTCCTCCCATCTTCTGACAATAAATGTGATTGGTTTGAGTGAATTGTCAGTATAGAAGTTCATAATATTGTATAGTGTATACTATGAATGAATGAATGAACTTTTATTGTAAACCACAAAGGAAATTATAAAATAGAAAACTTAGCTACTAACAAAGTAAGTATACAATTTGGCGGCCTTATCGCTACATAACGATCTCTTCCAGGCAACCAATGGTGTGAAAAAATACAACCGGTAGATGGTGCTGAAATAACAAAATAAATAAAAAATATTTATATAATGCTACAAATTATAATACATATTATATAAAATAAATATAACATAAATACTACAAATATAACATATAAATATACATATATACTCACAAATAAATAAATATATAAATAACTAAACGTAAACCTCATAAAATAAGGGACAGTAGGTATCAAAATATAAAAAATAAATAAACTACTATACAAATAGTACCTATTATTATTGCGACAAATAGTAATTTTTTACAAGCCTTTTAAAGATATTTATCGATTGAGCCTCTCTGATTTCAAGAGGCAAAGCATTCCACAACTTAACAGCTTGTACAGAAAAGGATTTATGGAAGAAAGAAGAATTATGTGTAGGCGTCCTTAAAACAAGTTTCCTTGTAGTACGGAGAACTTCTCCTGGACGGCCAACGAATTCAAATTTCTCCACACACATAAAACAAATATGATTCAGTCCGTTAAGACTTATAAAGTAACTAGATGATGCCCGCTACTTCATCGCGTGGATGATGTTTTTTTATTCCCGCCGGAACTCCTTAACTTCCCGGGATAAAAAGTCTATGTCCTTCCCCGGAATGGAACCTACCGCTGTACCAAATTTCATCAAAATCGGTCGAAAATGTAGGCCGGGAAAGCGTAGCAGACAGCTACACACACATTTTCACATTTATAATATGAGGATGGATTTTTCTTTTTATGAAGAGAGCAACTGCTGAGTTATTTTGCTTTTCGAATCGGTAGGCACACGTTGTCCTACGTGAAATAAATTAATCATTTCATTTGATTTCAATCACAATCATTTTGTATAAAAATAATTGAGTTAGGTACATGTATTATATACTGAGTTGTACCTATAGGTAATGTATGTACCTACGTATTGTATGTCATCACTTTCAATAAGCTATCGATATGATGACGACACGAAAATTACTTTTACGATCGTAGGCTGTGTATTTTATAGGCCTGGAATACATTTAATTAGGCCCAGTCTGATATATCTATTAGTTATATTTTGGTAGAAATAGACTTATTAAATATTGGCTTTGGTAAATTAGGTAGGTACCTTTATATATCACCACATCATCTGTTCCACTAGACTACCAATTACAAAACATTGCCATTATTACATAATAATAATTATTATTTGTAATATAACATTTATAATACCTATATCACGAATATATCTACCAAACTTCTAATTTAAAAGTGATCACCTGAAAAAACGAAATTCGCAAAAATATATAAAACCCACGGGCAAACGGTCGTTATGTGTAATTTACATCTAAAGTGGGGTAATTTGGGTCAATGTGTAAGTACAAAACATTAATGTTTGCTCGGCGTCAAGCGATTTGCTGACTCACGGTTAGTATTAGCCTAGGTATTCAGGTTTACAGGTAGTTAAAATATATCTAAAACTAGCGATCCGCCCCGGCTTCGCACGGGTAGCACTAATAATCCTAATAGTCTATACCCAATCTATATATATAAAAGCGAAAGGTCACTGACTGACTGACTGACTCACTGATCATCACGATAATATCTCAGGAACTAAACATAGGGGAATTATAAAACGAGCGAATTAAAAAACAATTTGCGACTGATGATGACATACTGTTTTAATAACTTGAGCGGTATGAATTTGAGTAAGCGAAAAATTAACTAAACTAACGACGAATCTTCTATACTTATAATAAAACTGTAACATGTCCAATTCTGTACATTGAAGATATTTTGAAAATTTTTTTTGGAGGGCACTCATTATTCGATACTGAAGCCAAATCTGTAATTTTTTTCATTTTTGTCTGTCTGTCTGTCTGTCTGTCTGTCTGTATCTTGGCCGCGCATCACGCCGAAACTACTGAATGAATTCAAACGAAACTTGGCACGACTTGAGCCCATACTACGAGGTAGGACATAGGATACTTTTTATCCCGAAATTCTACCCCCGAAGGGATGAAATAGGGGTGAAAGTTTGTATGAAAGTCCTTAATTTCTCAAGTTATAGCCATGAAACTTAATATATGAGCTGCGGGTTGAAAATGGAGACATACGTGTTTCACAGTTTTTGAAAATTCGACCCCCAAAAGGGTGAAATACGGAGTGAAAGTTGGTATGAAAGTCCTTCGTTTCTCAAGATGTTTTACAAGTTATATCAACGAAACTTTTTATTTTGGCTTACGGTAAAAAATAAAGAAGTACGTGTGTCACAGTTTTTCAAAATTCCACCCCTAAGGGGGTGAAATAGGGGGTGAAAGTTTGTATGAAAGTCCGTCATTTCTCAAGTTATATCGATTAAACTTGGTATACAAGCTACCGGTTGAAAATGAAGAAATAAGTGTTTCACAGTTTTGTAAATTTTACCCCCGAAGGGGTGAAATAGGGGTTGAAAGTTTGTATGAAAGTCCTTCATTTCTCAAGTTATAGCCATGAAACTTGGTATATGAGCTGCGGGTTACAAATGAAGAAATACGTGTTTCACAGTTTTCGTAAATTTTACCCCCGAAGGGGTGAAATAGGGGTTGAAAGTTTGTATGAAAGTCCTTCATTTCTCAAGTTATATCCATGAAACTTGGTATATGAGCTGCGGGTTAGAAATGAAAACATACGTATTTCACAGTTTTTCAAAATTCCACCCCCAAAGGGGTGAAATAGGGGTTGAAGGTTTGTATAAAAGTCCGTCATTTCTCAAGTTATTTCGATGAAACTTGGTATATCCACGCGGACGAAGTCGCGGGCATCAGCTAGTATTGATTAATAATAAAATCCAGAACGAGCTTACAAAAAGTGGATTGGGATTAATCCATTTCAGATATTAAAATTTTATCCGAGCGACTACATTACTAAGTGAGCGACTGGAAATACAGAGACAAAGTTTAGGTTAGGTTAGGGTTGAACATGAACATCCAGGTAGGTTCTTATGGGGTTAACATACCGAACTTAAGTAAAAGAGCTCAATAAACTCTGCTCATTAGTGTATTTTTCAAAGTGGTTTTTGTATTCGAAACACTTCATTTAAGATAAAATGCCGCTCAGTAAAAAAAATACATTTGCCAAATATTGAAAAAAATGCAGGACGTAACGTTGACACTCAAACAAATATTAGGTCACTCAAATATTATGAAGCTGCTCATTTTGTATTTTAAGTAACTCAAATTAATGTTTGTAAGTTGCTGTTCTGTCGATTTCTCGTCACTCGCAGTCAGTCGCTCACTTAGTAATTCTTTAACCCAAATTAATTAATTTTGACACTTTTATCTGTAATTTACAGTCACTCGTTTAATTGCTACCCTAAAACATACAGACTTGAAATTTGGAAGGTAGGTTCCTTCTATGGTGCAGACGTCAGCTAAGAAACGGTTTTGGGAAAATACACCCCTAAGGGGTTGAAATGGGGTTGGAAGTTTGTATGAAAGTCCTTTGTTTTTGAAGTTAGAGACATGAAAATTGTAGTTTAAAATAATAACAATCTGTATAACCAGTTTTACGAAAATCTACCACAAAGGGGGTGAAATGGGGGTTGGAAGGTTTCATGAAGGTTCTAAGTTTTAAGAGACTAGAAAATCGGGATTTTGGTTTTTAGTTTTAAATAACTAGTGGTTCGCCCTGAACTGAGACCTCGCGGTATCACAGAGCGTCATCTATTGACATCATTATGAAGTTCTGTTAAAAATACGGCAGCTCATTAAAAATTAAATAATTTCGTTTCCTTATAATATTTATCTAATTTTAGTATTTGTTGTTCAAGTACAGGATATAATTCAAATAATTGATAAGTTTCAGGCTCAGCCTTTCAGAAAATTGAGAGTTCTGAGGTTAACTATGGACGTAAAAAAATCGCCACTTTGAAAGCCCCCCATTTCGGCAATTTTAGGGGAAAAATTAAAAAAAAAAATATTTTTGTACTCTATTCCTAATTATCTTTAAAATCATATACCGCAACCCTATGTAACGCTATAAAAAATATTTTACTTCGCATTCGCTTCTATGAGAGCCCCCTGAAATAAAGATTTTTATAATTTTTTAAGCCATATTCGGCGGGAGGCCATCGGTTTACATATTATATTTAAATTTGAAGTAATTACGTTCAGTAATTCAGAAGTTATAAGGCTCTGACAGACGGACGGACGGACGGACGGACGGACGGACGGACGGACAAGTGCCAATTCACTCAAGTAGACTCCGAGACCTTCGCTTCGCTCCGTCAATAATAACTTGTTTAAGCCATTTTCCAAAAATCTACCCCAAAAAGGGTGAAATGGGGTTTGGAAGTTTGTATGAAAGTTCTATGTTTTTTGAAGTTAGAGACTTGAAAATCGGGATTTAGGTTATAAGTTTTATATAATGAACACCTGCATTTGCTATATAAAAAGACTTTATATAGACATTTTGCAGCGGGAAAATTTCATAATCTCATAGGAAATCAAAAAAACCGGCCAAGTGCAAGTCGGACTCGCGCACCGAGGGTTCCGTACAAACCTGTAGTAAGTTTTAAATTATTAAAAAAAAACTACTTACTAGATCTCGTTCAAACCAATTTTCGGTGGAAGTTTGCATGGTAATGTACATCATATATTTTTTTTAGTTTTATCATTCTCTTATTTTAGAAGTTACGGGGGGGGGGGACCAACATTTTACCACTTTGGAAGTGTCTCTCGCGCAAACTATTCAGTTTAGAAAAAAATTATATTAGAAACCTCAATATCATTTTTGAAGACCTATCCATAGATACCCCACACGTATGGGTTTGATGAAAAAAAAATTTTTGAGTTTCAGTTCTAAGTATGGGGACCCCCAAAATTTATTGTTTTTTTTCTATTTTTGTGTGAAAATCTTAATGCGGTTCACAGAATACATCTACTTACCAAGTTTCAACAGTATAGTTCTTATAGTTTCGGAAAAAAGTGGCTGTGACATACGGACGGACAGACAGACAGACAGACAGACAGACAGACATGACGAATCTATAAGGGTTCCGTTTTTGCCAAATTTGGCTACGGAACCCTAAAAATCGCGGACGACCTCTTCAAACTCTGTGCACGCCACTGCCCATGGGTATGAACTACGAAGTCACGATATTTACCTACTAGCGGTAGGAATTTTTGTGGATAGGCCTCTTGCAGCGGGAAAATTTCATAATCTTAAAGGAAGTCAGAAATTGTACGCGGACGAAGTCGCGGGCGACCGCTAGTCTATATATATAGAATCCAAAGTCCTGACTGACTGATTTATATATCAACGCACAGCCTAAACCGCTGGAGCTAGAAACTTGAAATTTTGACAGTAGGTTCCTTTTGTGACGTAGGCGCTCACTAAGGAAGGAGTTTTCAAAATTCCCCCCCTAAGGGGGTGAAATAGGGGTTGAAAGTTTGTATGAAAGTCCGTCATTTCTCAAGTTATATCCATGAAACTTGGTATACAAACTACCGGTAAAAAATTAAGAAATATGTGTTTCAGAGTTTTTGAAAATTCCACTCCCAAAGGGGTTTAATAGGGATTGAAAGTTTGTATGAAAGTTATAGCCATGAAACTTAGCATTTGGGCTTTAAGTTAGATATGCAGAAGTATGTGTTTCACCATTTTTGAAAATTCGACCTCCAAAGGGGTGAAATAGGGGATGAAAGATTCTAGGAAAGTCCTTCATTTCTCAAGATATTTTTCAATTTATATCAACGAAACTTGGTATTTTGGCTTTCAGTAAAAAATAAAGAACTACGTGTGTCACAGTTTTTCAAAATTCCACCCCCAAATGGGTAAAATAGGGGTTGAAATTTGGTATGAAAGTCATTCATTTTTCAAGTTAAAGACATAAAACTTGGTAATTGAGCTTTCCGTTAAGTACCTACTATGAAGAAGTACGTGTTTCAACATTTTTGAAAATTCGACCCCCAAGGCCGTTATATAGCGAGTTTGTCCTTCAATCACGCCGCAGCAGAGCAACGGGTCAATGTAATTTTTTGCATGAATATAGTTGAGGACCTGGAGAGTGACATAGGCTACTGGAATTATACCGGAACATTAAGGAGCTCCTGTGGGGAAAAATACTTAAACCACGCGTACGAAGTCGCGGGCATCAGCTAGTATAGCTATAAAAATGGTTATTGTGAGTCAACCTTAAAAGATAGATGTATGCTATCACGGACTTTTTTTAGAACTTTTTGAGAGGAACAATTCCAGCATACATTGTTTTCGTGTAACTTTAACTATTTACCTAGGTACGCAGCGCACGCCACGTAAGCTCTCAGAATCTGAGAGGATTTTTTCCGACTTAGTTCAAATAATTGCAATTTTCGTAAGGATCTCTAATTTTTTGAAAATTAAATATAGCCTATGTTACTCGCTGATAATGTAGCTTTCTATAGGTGAAAGAATCTTTAAAATCGGTTGAGTAGTTTTTGAGTTTATCCATTACAAACAAACTAATCTTTCCTCTTTATAATATTAGTAGATAACAAACATTTAACCTATAATGAATTCCTTTTAATAAAATATTATCCTTTTGATGTAAAGAAATTGTTCTTATAATAAATTATGAAAATCTAAAAATTATTTCGACTGTTAATAATAAAATTTAATTACTTAACTAATTTACATACCCAAGGATTTTTATTACGAAAAGGTGCCTACGTATAAAAACGAACCTTGAAGCAAACCCGATTGGTTTGAGTGTTATGGCCTCGGTGACCGCCCCAGGTTTCCACCCTTGCCACTGTCAGACAGTCGTTACACGCGTGTTGCATTATTCATTAAATATACGAAATCACCTTAATACGAGTACGTTTACTATAGCAATGCAAAAAAGAAATATCTATTTCAATCTTCTATTATTACTGAGATGCTTCAATTTGAATTTCTGTATTAGACGCAACAAGTATTCGCTGTATCGAAAACTCGAAATGTACAGCGTTTTGCTTTAGAAGAGATGAAAACGAGTTCTCGTTGTTAGGTCAGTCTTTTGTTTTCGAGAAAGGAAGCCACGTTTTAATATCGCTCGCATTCTTTTATAAAGAAAATTATTTTCATGGTTTTGTAAAATGGCCAAGTGCGTGTCGGGCCACGCGCAGTGTAGGGTTCCGTTGTTGCCAGTCACAATATGCAGACATTTTATACGTTGGTCGACTATTGCTCGTTAACTTAAAAGGCCTACTTAGCAGTGATAGCTTTCCTTTTAACTTCGCTAAATAAACTACAAATCTTAGTTATTGAAGTAAGTTACGAGTAGTTTTAGCCGTTGTAGCAAGTTGATACTTTCTCATATCCAAAAAAACCGTTTGATGAAAAAAGATGAATCTACAACCTCTACAGGTCTTATAAAATTAGAGATTTAGTAGGGAAGACGGTAAAGGCGAAGTGCCAATGTACCTCAGCAATCGTTTATTGTGACAAGTGAAAGCCGATCGTCTGATTTAAGAAAGGACACGTCATCGATGCAGTCCCTATGGTCTCTAGATAGAGGCTCTTACGACGGTAGGTAACTGAGCGCTCAGTTTCATGTTTTTTTTACAGTAGGTAAGTACTTACACTAGGAAGCGTTACCATTACGTACCTAAAGCACATTAAGACTAAACATATTCTATAGAAGCTAGAATAGAAATTCACAGCTAATATTTATTATAGACTTAGACCCTGATACTGAGCAGTTTGTTTGAACTACATTTCAACCACCACTAAGTACCCGTTTTATAAAATAAGTACGCGGTTTTTCTCCGCGCCATGCATTTGATTATTTTACAAAAATACTATGATATCATTTACATACTCGTACTGCGTTAAATAACAACTAAAAAGTGCATTTATAGGATTTGTTGAAACAATAGAATGGAACGGGCCTAATGTAAAATATTACAGGCTATGGGATTAGGTAAGTAGGTATCAAGTAATTTCGTGTCAGTCTTTCGATGTTATTTGTAAAGGAGAGTTTCGAAGAGTAATACAGGCAACTAGTTAGGAGTCAGACCTACCACCCACGCAAATGGCCAAATTATTATGTCTAACTTTCATGTTATTTTTATGTTATTTTATTACTTTTATTACCATGATCTTAGTAAGTTTCTAGTGAGTGTATTATATTTGTGTGGTTTTTGTAAACTTTTTAAATAAACAAATTGAAATTGAAATTGTTAAATAATTTTTCGATCTGGTTCCTCTTTCACCTCTGCGACTGTACAGCTATCGAACCACAGGCGTCGTCAATGCTGTACGAAATCGAAATTCCACGAACAATGCACAAGCCTTTAATGGTTCCTCGTTTCTAATTCAAAGCGTTAGGATATGTCACAGCCTGATGGGCGATGATTTATAGGCCAAAGTTGCGCTGGATTGGTGGAGTCGACCGAGATGCAAAAGCCATCGGCTTGCAAAACTTGAGGACATAATATGCAAAAGATCTCTATCTTTTGAGGTGTAGCGCCGATGATGATATTTTCACAAGAATACCTACTCCTGCTATTATGATTAATGGAAAAGGACCACGACCCTCAATGAGGAATTCGGTACGGAGAGTGGTAGGTAAGGATAAATTTACTGTTATTCTTTAAAAGCATTGCCTAAATTGCGTGTTATATTCAAATACTTTCCGAATAAATTCATTTGCGGTCACTGCGGCAACTTCAACGGTCTCAAAAAAACTCCAAGGCAAAAAGTCCAAAGTGAATCAAAAATCGATACCGTAGCTGTATTGTACGGTATGGTACTACTTGAGTTTTTGATACACTTTGGACAGTTTGAGCGAAAACACTGCAAACAAAAAAAAAAGTCCACGAAACTCACTTTTATAATCAGGTACTTAGTAGCTGCATTTGTAATAATATTACAAATGCAGCTACTAAGTACCTGATTATGATCATATTATGATGTTTTCCCCAGTGTGATTTCACATTTATGCTTCACGTTTCACATACTCATTTTTTTTTTTCATAAATATCCAGTATTGCAGCATTGAATACCTTTTTAACTTAATTTTACTACTTAGTGTATAATGTAAGTACCTACGACTTGAAAACTATGGCAGTTATTAAAAAACGTTTGTACGTGCTCTATTCATATTATTGTTCTAAGCGCAGAAAATGAACGGCTATTTCCACTGTGAAGAACCATTTTACGAATGTTGTTCGTGACCAGCATATTCTACGATGTCATATTATAAACTTTAAAGGATTCCTGTTAAACAGGTGCCATTCTATGATGACAATATATTATATACACTATATATAAAACAGCGCCTCTGCTGTATAGTATAAATATATATTGGTTCAGAGATAGTGACTGTCAATTTTTCATGAAACGACACCATTTGACGAAATGTGCCCATTTCGTTAAATGGTCAACTCCTTTAGAAAAATATCAATTCTACGAATTGGGGATGATCTACCTGTATTTGGGTAATAATATTATACAAACCCCGGCCCTGGTGTTTCGATTATAATATTATCATCTTTAAATATCCTGTTTTCCGTGACACAGTTCTAACTAAGTAGTTCGGAAAACAGGTGCACAATAATATTTACTACATTAGATAAGTATATCCTAGATGTAAGACTTTTTAACTGTTATTTAGTTATTAAGTTTTTCTTCACTATTTGACAGTATGAACAGTAAGAATTTGGTCTCACTACTTAATCGTCGATGAGTAAGTATGGAATAAATATGTACCTACATTAGGTATGATAAAGGTAGTTTGCCTCTTCTTAGTATTATTCAATATTTATTCTTAAAATACAGGCATAATACGTAGGATTTTGGACTCCACAGTCCACTTAATCCAAATAATTGTTTGTTTTTATACCATCTTGCATTTAGAATCACTATTTAAAACATCTGCCCAATAACGAACAAAATGGTAGAGGGTCGTTTACGTTGGTACGGCCACATCATGCGACGAGGAGAGGATCATGTTGTGCGGAGAGCATTGGCACTCCCGCAGAACACGAGGCGGAGAGGGCGCCCTGCAGCCACGTGGTGGACAACTGTAGCCAATGACATGGAGCGCGAAGCAGTTTCGGAGGAAACAACCCAGGACAGAATGTCTTGGCGCAAAAAGACGAGGAGAGCCGACCCCAAGTAATGGGAAAAGGATAGGAGAAAGAAAAAGATTTAACATCTGCCCAGTCTAATCTGCCCTACAAAGTCAATGTGAGAAAAGTTACTGTTAGACTCCATAAAGAACGTTATCTTACGCACGCTTTAACTAAATAAATTAAAAACTTTTTATTCAACGTAATGAAAGCACTGTGCGGGTGTGAAAGCAATTATTAGAAAATCAAATTTCGAAAGTTTTAACAAGATATAAAATTTCAATGTTACGTTTCATAAAGCCAATCATGCAGGCTATTCAGCGAAATTCTAGATTAAATTTTCTTTGTGGTATTGCTGTTGTCCACAAAAGATTAATAAAAACCTTACACTTTTAATATTAAATACTACCGGTAAAAATCTAGCCAAATTAGCCGACAATGTAGCCAAATAAACAGATTCGTGTAGTTGCTTGCATCTATAGCGTTGTTAAAAATCTGAGGACGTCTTGTTAATTTAGATGGCCACGAAATTAATTTAGTTTATAAAATGCCTTTCGAAAATTATAAAGTTGTCTATATATATATAGGCAACTTTATAATAATGGCAACTTTATATAATATATAGGCAACTATATATATATATATAATATTTAATGCCTTATTAAGCACCTGACGAAGATGAAGATGTTAATATGCGTCAACTATTTTAACACAAATTTCAATTTAAAACGGAAATGGGATCTGCTGTCTATAATATAGAGTTAGTGTGCCCCTGATTTTCAGCCTCTGTATCTACATGGTTTACGCTTTATTAATACTTCTATACCTATTCTGTGATTATGAATTATTAAGTTCTTCTTAGAAATCAGTATTTGGAAAAATTTCCTCGTGAGAGAGGTCTTGGCCTCGTATAGTTAATATCAATAAACGTGTCAAGAGTATAATGGAAAAGTAGGATTAGTTTAAATAGTAGAAAGTCAACTGAGTTGTGACTTTTGAAATACATGTTTTTTATCTTCATTATTTAAGTATATCCTTTATTTTATCAGCCTCCGAGATTTCATTTACACTGAACTATGTTGAGTTTATTCTCAGTTCATAAGAAAAATGAGGAAAAGTTGAAAAACGGAAAGGAAAAGTTTAAAGTGGCAGAACTACTGCAGAGTTTTAAAATACCTAAGTACTTACTTTTCTTTGTATAAATTCAAAGAAATTTACCTTAAATTTACAGATTATGTGCCATTTTTTAGCTTTATGACTTTTTTGCTAAGTACGAGAAAAAAGGCTTTTATAATATATTTTTTAAATCGTTGGATTAGGTAATATCGACGGCTTGCTGTTCTTGAATCCTACAATACCTACACTACAATCTGCCTAGCCTACTTGATGAAACATTTTAAGCAATGACGTATTTTACTAAGCAAGCTTAGATCTAAAAGGCGTACCCATGATGGTAAGTCTCGATTACATACTCAGATGGAAACGGGCTTACCTGAAAAAAGTATTGCTGTTTATATAATATATAGGTGGCATCGTATCTTGTAATCGTAGGTATAAGTTGTAATAGCTTGGAGGAACAGATTTTCCATGCTGGTATCTAGGCACGGCATAACGAAACCTCTCACCAGACTAGACCTAAGACAATTTCTATTAACCCAGCTGGAGATCAAACCCGGGAAACTGATATCCCTGACACTGCGAGCTATGCAATTAATGCATTGCTGGACAAGGATCGTCAAAACTCAAGAGCGGGGTCGTCAAAATGTAGGTACCTGTATAAGCCTGTATTATCTATTGAAACATTTTTATTTCAGACATCCCTTACCTTGCTCCTGTAGCGGTGGGGCTCTCTTATCTTCCACTCGCCTCTCCATCTCACACTCAATTTTACAAACACTGATATTTACATATCTACAGTATGCTTACTGGTTATCACAAATTCAACCAACAAATTATTAAAATTTAACTTTTTTTCCTTCTAGTTCTATCAATGCAAAATCACAGTCCGAAATGAATTAAACCTAGTGTATAATTTTGAACAAGGACCGTTTAATGATATAAAAAATTATAAATTTATGGATAGCAACAAGTAGAATAGGAATCACAAAAGTAATAAAGCCGCGAGCTTCTATCTTGCTTGACTGTGGGAACTTCTTATAAAATAATATTTATGTATAAAAAAATAAGAGCATTACAATAAATGTACCGGAAAGATATTTAACTAAAGTTACACCTTTACTCACAAAGGAAAACTTCGAGTGTTCAACCAAGTTTATTTACAATTTAGTAATGTGGCAATATTATAATATTATTAATGTAAATTGTAAACGCTTCGTCTACGTAGCAACTGCTACGCAATGGCTACGATATGAATCATGTAACAGTTAACTACGAGTATGCAATACAAACATGTTTCCAATGTTTTGTATAAAATTGAACAAATGACGATTTGGATACATATACGAGTATATTATGTTAAAACAATAAACTTTTAAGCAATCCATGTTTCTATAATATGAACAGTAAAATTTTAAATTCCACTAAAAATTTAATAGATTAAAAATAAATTACAATATTCTTGCATTTCACAATATCATACTGGTACTTGTTTCTTTACAGCTAACACTAACCTAATAGGTTTTCGCGCTATAACGTTTTTTTAGTTTTTACTAAGCAACATAAATGATAAATAATGCGATATATAAGTTAAACCAAATGCAACGACGTTAAAAATGGATAAATGATCGTATCGGAAATATAATTTTGTTATTATTCAGTTCATCAAACGACTTCGCTTTGCAAAAGCGTGCGTAATATTACCGCCCGTGCGCTCGTACTGAAAGGAAGATCTGGAGCGACTGGCCGTGGACCGTGGTCGTTTTGTTCGCTACGCTATCTCCGACCTTATGTAAGCGGTTCCTGCTATCGACTACCACGGTAATCAAAATTTAAGCATAAGTTTACAGTTTGCATTGACTTATCGTCGTATGCTAGACACTTTAGTGTAAATTATTATCAACTTTATGATGCCCCCGATTTCGGTCACAAGGATTTGTTTTTTGAAAAACCTCGTTTGAAGTTTTTTATGTTCTGGGCTAAAATAGCATTCAAGCAAAACACGCACCCTTCTCCGGAATGCAACCTATCTCTGTACCAAATTTCATCAAAATCGGTTGAACAGATGTCATCAATCCGGTGGGCTCCACGCTGTAGGTGATGAGGTCAACGTCGCGCGCGGAGTTGATGGCACATTGGCACACGGTAATTAGTACTCGCGTCGTCATCGTCGTCGTGCATAGGTGCCGCGCAGGCGAAAGCGGTCACCGGAGCTCTCGAGGTAATGGACGCCCCGTCGGCGGTCGGGTGGTTAGTGGGGCAATCCCGTGGAGGTACTGATACGGTACAGTCCATGCAGTGGCGTAGCGTGGGTTTTCGACGCCCGGGGCCGACCGGAAATTCGCCGCCCCCCAATCCCATTAAAGTCCAATCAATTTAAAGTTTAAATATTTTATTCAACGGACCTAACTTAACTTTATTATCTTAACACTAGGTACATAGTACAAACCAAGAAATAATAATAATAATAAGTATTCAAGTCTTTATTTGCCAATTGAGTGTGCAATAGGATCTTAAATAATGTACACAGTGCTCATCACTCATCACTTAGCAATCTTTACAGAGATTGGAAAAAAATGTCTCATCTGAGAGCTTCCGTGGCGTGCGCTGCGTACCTAAATGGTAAAAGTTGCACGAAAACAATGTATGGTGGAAGTGTTCCTCTCAAAAGTTCTAAAAAAAAGTCCGCGACAGCATACAGCTATCTTTTAAGGTCGTCTCACAATAACCGTCATTATGATTTTCAAATTTGGTATAAAACAATGCTTTACTCGCGAAGGTGTTTTTACCAACATAGAAATCCTTATCAAAATAAAATTGTTGTTCATCTCAAGTATTTAATATAGATCAAATTTGATTCAGATGAATATCTTAGAAGATATCATAGTTAGTAATAATGTAAAGCGCACTATAGGTAGCTACTAATATTATAAAGAGTAAAGTTTGTGAGGTTGTAGGGGGTAATCTCTGGATCTACTGACCCGATTTTGAAAATTCTGGTACCAATAGAAATCCACATTATTTGTGAGTGTGGGTACGAGAACCGAGATTAACCCGAAAAATTAGGGAGGTCCCGTGGGAATTTAAAAAACTTATTTCACGCGGACGAAGTCGCGGGAATCTGTTAGTGTAAAATAAATAAAAATAGTATTCTTTATTCTACCTACTCTAAGATGGCGGGCAAACCTGTAAGGGATATATGTTATATTAAACCTATACCCCTAATCAGTGATATATGAGGTAATAGTAGATTAGTAGCCAAGGGCTGTAAGGCATCAATTGCAGCCCGAGATATTTAGGCGCACGAGCGCAGGGAGGGCGCCTATAGTTCGAGGGTGCAATTGATGCTTACACCCGAGCTAACTACTCTGCTTTACATCTCGATTGTGAGGTAAAGTAGGTCCTTATTACCCCCAAATGGAGCTTGTAGGTGACCAATTAGCGCTCGAGGGTAATAATGTAGCTAGAAAAGCCCAAGGGCGGTAAGTAATTTAAAAAAAAAACTCTTCACTCTTTCAAAAAGTTCGCGTACATCTAACCATCATACTTTTTTTAATTACTTACCGCCCTAGGGCTTTTCTAGCTATATTATTACCCTAGAGCGCTAATTGGTCCAGGTCACCTACAAGCTCCATTTGGGGGTAATAAGGACCTACTTACCGAATATGAGAGATGTAAATGTATTTTATTGAGAAAATACCTACCTAACCATCAGCTAGCGCAAACCCAAGATTGACTACCAGGAATCGCCACTGCTGTTTGCAAATACTTGTGAGTATCATTAACTTCACGCAGTACCGGATGCCAGAAGCCTAAGTATAAAGTAACATAAAAATGATGCAGACGCTGAGTTGCAGGAAACAATTTTATAAAAAGTGTTGATTAGGTACTTAAATTTTTGAATTTGTTTCGTGCAACGCAGCGTAAGTTTCTTTATAATGATGTTTAATGGAATTTACACTTAATTTTTTTTTGAATTTCCAATTGAAAATATCGTGGCGCTTGCCGCCGCCCCCTTTCGTATGCCGCCCGGGGCCATGGCCCCCCCGGCACCCCCCACGCTACGCCACTGAGTCCATGCGTATGACAAACTCCTCGCCGAGGTCGCGATGGATGACGTCGTTCCTCACACAACTCAGTGCTCCTACGATTAGGCGCAGGCACTTGTTTTGTTGGACTTGTAGGCGGCTCTTCTGATTGGCAAAGTGCGTACCTACCTGGCGGAAGCCGCGTACGTCAGCCGTGAGCAGACTTAGGCTCCGTAGATCTGGAGCTTCGGTGGGAGGCTTGAGGTGAGGGCGTGACCTGGTACAGCATCGACCTAACAACCTTAGCATAGTCCACGGCATGGTTGACTGTGGGGACCATGTTCAGGGTTTTATCAATGCAATACTCCATGTAACTGTCATGCTCCACTTATCCAGCTATTCCAGAAGTAATTCCAACGAGACATGCTATTGGAGTGCGACGATTGTGACGATTTAGTGAAACTACGACGCTAGATAATCGCTATTGTCGGCGTAGAGCGACAGCAGCACGTTTTCTTCCCCCTCGCGATCCCCCTCAGATGATCGGCCGTTGGTGAGGCCGAGGGTGTAGTGGTAACCACAGTGCAAACTAGATTTTTTTTTTTTTTTTAAATGTATAGGCCAGCGCTTGGCTGCAATCAGACTTGCTTGCAAGTGGTGATGCAGCCTAAGGTGGAGCGCGCTTGCCTAGAAGATAAATTGCCTAGATGGCGCTAATTGTATCTACACCGTAGGATAAGATAATCGACTGAAAACTTATAAGTTACATACAAGCCTAAATCACGATATCGAAGTTTTCTGACAATAGCGCTAAATATAGACCGTTCAAACTTACTACGGTCGGACCAGAAAGATCCCCGAGCACAACACCAGCCTGGAGGAAAATCTTCCTATTGGTGCGGACGAGTACATATCACTCACTCGTCCCACAGGGGGATATCGTCCGTGTACACCGCGTGCGGACAAGCAGCAGCCTTGAGGTACTCCATCCCGTATTGTCTATGGACCCTCTGAAGCTCCTGCCTTCTAGGAATGTGGCTACCAGCTGCACAATCGTGGTTAGTAGGGTGGTGAGACGACATTCACCAGAAGCCCATCATGCCACCCACGATCAAAGGCCTTCTCTTTACCGAGAAAAACCCTGACTATCCCATTTATTCCGTGGTTTTCTCAAGGGCTATCACTAGCCCTACTTGAATACTCAACAGAGCTTCAACCCTGTGCCGTAAAGTCAGTTCAAAAAAGGGGTTAATACCTACTACCGAGTTTCTTGCTGGCTCTTCTCGGTAGGAATGGCATTCCGAACCAGCGGTAGATTCATATTATAACGATTCAAAAGCGCTTGTAAAAGCTTATTTGAATAAAAAACATTTTGAATTTTGAATTTTGAATTTTTGAACTAGGTTTTAATCCGAATCCGAATAATCTGTGGTTATCACAGTTTTTTGTTCTTTGATTCTGTGTCATCTGCTTGGTTTCTCCTTGGAGAAAATAATATATTGGGAGCACAGAATACATATACGGGAGGACTCCTCGTCGTCGTCGTTGTCGTGAGTTCTCACGGTTTTGTGCCGCTTGCTTCCAGCTACTCGCTTGAGATCACGAAACTAAAAGGTAAAATGGAGGTAGGTAAACAAGGAGTGCTTACTTACTCATAATGTCTACACTCTACTTGAAGCAAAAACCTAACACACAAAACACTTTCCCACTTCGACTAAAATTACAGAGCGAGAGGTCGGACACCACTCACCAGTGGTGTCCGATCTCTCGCTTTCGCTCGGCAGTTGAAGTGGGTTTAGCGATAAACGGGATTTTGACGACTTCCCAGGCGAAGCGTTGTTGTCTTAACGTACGGAGGTCCTGAGTTCGATCCCCGGCAGGGTCAACTTGGGAATTTATATTTTATGAATTTTCCCTGGTCTGGCCTAGTGGGAGGCTGCCGCCGTGGCTAGTTACCATCCTACCGGCGAAGACGTGCCGCCAAGCGATTTAGCGTTCCGGTACGATGCTGTGTAGAAACCGATTAGGGGTATTGGGTTAATTATAACTGCCATGCCCCTGACAGGTTACCCCGCTACCATCTTAGACTGCATCATTAAGTACTTACCATCAGGTGAGATCGCAGTCAACGGGTTACTTATAGTGGATAAAAAAAAATCGTTTTAATATAATGATTTCTAAATAAAATTTTATCTTAATTTTGATTTGAGTGGTGTGGAAATCTTAGATCAATGTAACTTAGCTATAATAATCGATTTAAGGGGGAATATACCCAAAACATCCTTTTGTATTCCGACTTTTTATGATAGCAAAAATTAAAATTTCATTAAATGAAGTATGACGTAAGTAATTAAAAAAAATGGTCAAAGAATCGTACAGAAAATTATCGGAAAATTCATGGAAATCTCAAAAAAGGTGTTATCGCGTTCCGACTATTGTGATTCAATGTGAGACAATAGTACATTATGGTACAAGTGTGTAATGTTGGTGATTGCCGCTGAGGCGCCATTGAGACACGAGCCGTTAGGTGAGGGTCTTAAGATAGCCGAGGACGGTAATCATCAATACACACGTGTATCATACGACGTTTTTCAACACACTTGTGAAGAAAATAATACTAAAAAATAATTTTATTTAGTAGATAAAAAGTTTATTTAGAGAAACGATTCTTAGCAATCTCATAGAATGGACCGTGTATAGTGAACGACCTTGGTATTTTATTTTTCGTGATAGGTATCTTCACTAAAAGCATCGGGTCATGGTTCTCTACGTCTTTTACAGTTATATTTGTTAACTAGCTGATGCCCGCGACTTCGTCCGCGTGGATTGAGGTTTTTCGGTTCCCGCGGGAACTCTTTAATTTTCCGGGATGAAAAGTAGCCTATGTGCTATTCCAGACTATAATCTATCTCTGTGCCAAATTTCATCCAGATCCGTTCATCCGTTGGAGCGTGATTGAGTAACAAACATACATCCATACATCCAAACTTTCGCATTTATATAATACTAGCTGATGCCCGCGACTTCGTCCGCGTGGTTGAGGTTTTTTTGATTCCCGCGGGAACTTCTTAATTTTCCGGGATAAAAAGTAGCCTATGTGCTATTCCAGACTATAATCTATCTCTGTGCCAAATTTCATCCAGATCCGTTCATCCGTTGGAGCGTGATTGAGTAACAAACATACATCCATACATACATACATCCATCCATCCAAACTTTCGCATTTATAATATTTATATGGACTAGCTGATGCCCGCGACTTCGTCCGCGTGGATTGAGGTTTTTCGGTTCCCGCGGGAACTCTTTAATTTTCCGGGATAAAAAGTGGCCTATGTGCTATTCCAGACTATAATCTATCTCTGTGCCAAATTTCATCCAGATCCGTTCATCCGTTGGAGCGTGATTGAGTAACAAACATACATCCATACATACATACATCCATCCATCCAAACTTTCGCATTTATAATATTTATATGGATTTATTTGATTCTTGTATCCTACTAGCACCAGTTAAACTAATTATTAAAGCAAACTGGAAAAAAGAAACAATAATTATTAAGTTCAACACACAACACAGGCTGAAGTCGCGTAGATATTTAAAATTATTTTAACTAACCTTAGTAGCCAGATATTGGTTATCTGGAGCATCTTTTATAAATTTTTCAATATCGTCAGACGATAAAACCTTTGATTTCTTGCTTCTAAATCCATCGGATAATCTCTTTAGATATAATAGCTGACAAATTAGAGTATGTTTTAAAGTCCACTCCATTCTTTGTTCGGCCTTTACTTTTTAACATTGAGTATATACACCACAAAGAGCTATTTTGAACTTAGAAGATAATTCTTTAAAGTACGCCATGAACACATTTTCTGAAAAAGACTGCGTATTCTTGTTGTTTTGCCATTGTATGAAATTTTGGTACGCTAATAGATATTTTTCCTTGGAGTTTTCAGGTAGTAATCACAATATCTTATATCGGGCGGTGTACAACTTAAATAATTTTCTTCATAAATAATTAGTATGTACTTGTAGACATTTTAATTAATAAATAACTGTAATTTCTACAGTGAAAACGAGTTGTGAAAAAATTTTCGCAATGGCGGGAATAATTAAAAAGTTTTCCTATGCGCGGGCATCTTACAATGGCGATCGGCCATAGACTAAAAGATGAGGTTTCTTTTTTTTTGGGTTTTCGCGGATAGCGTTTTAGCCACGTACAATTTAATTTAACACGGGGAATTTTAAGTTTTCTTTAGATATTACAGAAAAAACAAAAGTTATATTTGAGTGAAAGTTTTATTTAGTAAACACGTACAAGTTGAAATTATCTATTTAAATACGAAGTTGCATGAAATGAGCAAGCAATAGGTAGGTACATTAATTTATTTGTACTATTGAACGATATTTTTTGTATCGAAACTTTTTTAAGAACAAAGCAACTCAACCAATAAAATAAAAAAAAACTCTATAACTCACTCTGTGAATAATAGTAATGAAAAAGTCACAGTTTGATTATAGGTGTCATTATGTGCCTAATTGCGGTGAACTTAGAGTCACTTTATGAGCAAGTGTGTTGAAAAAGTTATTTCAAATTTAATCGTAAAAGATCAAGGATCACTTTAAAAAACAATATTTTCAGTTTTTTTTACAATCTGGTTCCAAACATCCCACATTTTTACAGCACGAATTTTTCATACAAATTTGTACTGGTTTAATTTATTAGTTATCTATCTAGCTGATGCCCGCGTTTTCGTCCGCGTGGTTTAAGTTTTTTGATTCCCGCGAGAACTCCTAAATTTTCCGGGATAAAAAGTAGCCTATCTCCAGGTCCTCAACTATACCCATGCCAAAAATCACGTCGATCCGTTGCTCCGTTGCGGCGTGATTGAAGGGCAACCCAACAAACAAACACACTTTCGCATTTATTAACCGAGCGAAGCGAAGGTCTCTGAGTCTACTTGAGTGAATTGGCACTTGTCCGTCCGTCCGTCCGTCCGTCTGTCCGTCCGTCTGTCAGAGCCTTATAACTTCTGAATTACTGAACGTAATTATTTCAAATTTAAATACTCGTAAGTATAATATGTAAACCGATGGCCTCCCGCCGAATATGGCTTAAAAATTATAAATATCTTTATATCATACTTGCTCAGTAACTAGGGATTACTATGGTGGAAATTCTCCTTGTAAGTTGGTGTTTGCAATTCAAGGCAACATTACGTCGCACTATGCTTGAATTGTAATGTTCACATTACAGTTCAAGCTATGCAAAACTCCTTGGTAAACAATCTCTTTTCTTATAAAATGGTAAGAAAACTTTTTACTGAAAAAAAAAACACTGAATATGGCGGCATTTAATTTCCATACATTTCAAACTATGCAAAACTCCTTGGAACTCAGAGCCGTAAAAAAAAAATGGAAAACTATTTACGAAAAAAAAATGGAAATGGCGGCATTTAATTTTTTTTTTTTTTTTCATCCACTACAAGTTAGCCCTTGACTGCGATCTCACCTCGACTCCAAAGAATGTTATTATAGAACTAAATTAACTCTTGTATACTTAACTAGTATGGCGCGTGGCTGCGCGGCCCGCTAAAGCGGACCGCGTAGTGGAGCGCGGGGTCCACTGTCTACTTACTCGCTGTCCTACTATCCTGCCCCCCGATTATGTAAGAATGGCCGATCAAATCGTCAAAGTTCGGCGTCAAAGTAAAATAAACCATAACAGCATTAAATTAGAGCTCAATTTCGAAACACGAAATTGAGCTCTAATTTAATGCAGTTATGGTTTATTTTACTTTGACGCCGAACTTTACGATTTGATCGACAATTCTTACATAATCGGGCAGCTGGTTTACTGTCTACGTGTTCTGATCAGAACAACACACTGCTATGCTAGTGAGCACAGTGGAAGCGCCAGCACGCCAAGCGTCCGACGTAAAAGAAAATTCTCATAAAGGAAAAACATAAAACAAAGACCACCAACCCCCCGCCCCTCCCTTTTTGTTTGAGCAGCCCCTAAGTAGGTACCTATCTTTAATACCCTGACCGCGTGCTCCTCACCCATCATCCGAACCTTCGATCATCATCTCTCTCCATATTTTTTTCTCCGAACCATTCGTCAAAATGAGATTTCTTCCATAAAAACAAATCTTGAAAAGGAACCGTAGTCTTGCATAGTTCTACACTTGTAGCCTCTTCAATATTCGCCATACATTTTCTATGGAAAATAAATTCCGCCATCTTGAATTTTTTTCCTGTTCATCAAGTAGACCTTCATATTCTGATCATCTTTTGCCAAGAAACCACTCTTCCATCTTTTATACTCTCCGAGATAGACACCGACGAAATTTGTATGGCGGCCATCTTAAATCCGCCTTTTGAAATTTTTTTTCAGCTCACTGTCAATTGGATGAAGTTTCGAGTGACATTTGTTCGAGCACCCCCCACCTATCTTCAATACCCTTTTCTATGGAAAAATAAATTCCGCCATCTTGAATTTTTTTCCTATTCATCAAGTAGACCTTCATGTCCTGATCATCTTTTGCCAAGAAACCACTCTTCCATCTTTTATACTCTCCGAGATAGACACCGACGAAATTTGTATGGCGGCCATCTTAAATCCGCCATTTTGAATTTTTTTTCAGCTCACTGTCAATTGGATGAAGTTTCGAGTGACATTTGGTCGAGCACCCCCCACCTATCTTCGATACCCTGGCTGGTGCTCTTCATCCGTCTTCGAAATCCTCAATCATCAGCTCTCTCCGTATTTTTCCTCCGGATGAATTTTTGTCTTTTATACGAAACGATAAGTGAAAAAAAAAAAGTTCATACAAAATTTTACAGGAGAGGTGATCAATCAGTCAATCAGCACGAGCAGCTATATATATATTAATAAATTAAATTATTTTTTACTTTTTAGTGTTTGTGGTTTTTGAAGTCGGTTTTTATTTTTTTTTTGAAAATTTTTTATTTCACAATTTTTAGTGGCCCCACTGTTTTAAAATACAGGATGTAACCAGAACGAGATATGCTATGCATGGTTAAAACATACTGTTTACAAGACTATCACACTGATCGCGAGCAATTTACTCTTATCCATGAGGAGTTCCGTTCTCCATCTCCGGAGATATTCATCAGATCTTCACCAAATTGAATTGAGACCACACGGGAAGCACCAGCTTTCAAATAAAAAAAGAATCATCCAAATCGGTCCACCCAGTCAAAAGTTCTGAGGTAACAAACATAAAAAAAAAAAAAAAATACAGTCGAATTGAGAACCTCCTCCTTTTTTTGAAGTCGGTTAAAAAATAGTCTACTGATAGTACTGATGTCTATGAACGCAAAGATAGTCAAAACTATCTTATGGATACCGCGAGGTCTCAGTTTGGGGCGAACCACTAGTTATTAGCACATCAACGCGGCGACATTTGAACTATTTTTTACCCACGACGGAACGGAGACGGTAGGTAGGTACTAGGTATTATGTGTTTGCCCTAAGAGGTCGTGCGATTGTTTGTTTGTACGTGCACTTTTTTGTTACCATTTTCCTGGAAAACTACTGGACCGATTAGTATGCGGTTTTTGCTTTTAAATATGTTTAGCTTCTGAGAAGGTTCTTAGATATGTTTTAGGGCCATAGTCCACCAAGCTGTGCTGCAATCGTGATTTGGTAGGTGGTTATAGGAACTCCTTCTCATCGTAAGCCCGTCGTGTTTGGACTCTTTTGATTTGTCTTGACAAGCACTTTAAACTAGATGCTGCCCAAGGTCTCGTGATGGAGCCAGGGGGTGGTCACAGGAACTTCTTAAGTGATCATAATTTTTTTTAATCCATAATATTTTTTGAACTGAAATATTTTTTTAACAAATTTATCAGAATATTAAAATTTAACACTATTTGTCAGCTCAACTCATTACCATTTGGCCATAGTCCACCACGCTGGTCAAAAAACTACTGAGCCGACAAAGATGCAGTTTTGTGTATAAGATATTAATCACGCCCGAAACACCGGAAGCACAACAGATGCCATTTATATGCAACCAAAAATTGGCTTCAATAGCTAAATGTGATGACGTCATATTCATTAAGTAAGAAAAGTCAAAACATAGTTTTACATGTTTTGTTAAACAAAATGCATCGTATAACTATAATTGAGTATAATGAACATAATATCCTCTCCTATATTAAAAAATCAAAGGTGTTAGATGGGTTCAGAACACAGGTTCAGAACAACATATAGGTACTCCTAGCGGGTGAGCGGAAGTTTGGTCAAGGAGTATAATATTATATTGTGTTCTGTGGGGTGTGGGTGTCACAGACATATAAATAGGTGGGTGTTTTGCCCATTTTGCCAGGGACTAGTCTATGAGATAAAAAGTACTCTGTGTCTATGAGTGATGAAATGAAATGAAATGAAGTTTATTTGCTAAATATGGGTGGTTTACAAAGTTCTTAAAATTAAAGAGGCCCTGCATATTTTACTGAAACTTCAGCATGCAAATATTTATAACACAAGTATACAAAGAGTGTGTAGGTCTATTATAATGATCTTTGGTGTTTGGTGTTGTTATGGATCTGCTCTGCGGTTGTGTTTGTCCATGGTTTGTCCTTTGGTTCGTTCAGGTTCGTTGCTCTGCCGAGCGATCGCGTAACTTCTGCATCAATCATTGTTACAGTATCAATTGTTGTAATTGGCTGAATTTATGGCATTCTTGCTGCGTCAATGGATTATGTCCAATAGTGGAAGAGTGTTATCCATGGAAGAAGGAATTACGACTGCCGTGTGTTATCCAATCAGAGGTGATTGCGATGTATCAATGATTGATGCAGAAGTTCACAGCAGAAGTTACGCGATCGCTCGGCTGGTTACTAGTCTGAAGTCTCTGGTTCGTTTTTCGTTTCTGGTCGGTGGGTTCGTTGTCCGGAGTGGTCCGCCCACAGAACTCTGTGGGTCCGCCGTATATTCAATGTACTCTGTAAGCATGGGTAACTCACCAAAAATTCGTGCGCTGACTCAGTAACTCTAACTCAGCGCATGGAGTCAGCTCACTGAGTCAGCTCACTGAGTTAGCGCAATATTGCGCCATGGCGCACCGAGCAGCATAGCGCATAGCCGTACCTACCTACTTTTACTATCAATCTTTTACCATTAACAACGAAGTTATTCAAATCATACTTATACTATAAGTACCTAAGACTAGTGATTATAATAATATACTCTTTGATCTATACATTTTAAATGCGTAAGTGTGTTAGTTTGTTGGTTTATGGACTTGATGATACTTTATAATTAGTATAAGTGCCTAGGTATGTCAAATAAAAAAAATATTTTCTTAACTTTAATAAAAAACAAAATTATTTCGAGTCCGAATAAAGTACCTACCCAGCGCGGACGCCCGGCCCAGCCAAACCACAGACTCCACAGAGACAGAGTCAGAGTACTTTTTTCTAAAGCGCTCAGCAGTCAGCTCAATTCGTAACTCAGCGCTTGCTACATTGCACAGCGCCCGGCAGCGCTAAGCTGCGCTACCACTGAGTCGTGCGCCATGACTCTTTTGCAAAAGGAGTCAGAGCACCCAACTCAGTAAAGTGAGTTAACTCAATTGAGCGGCGTAACTCAGAGTTACCCATGTTTAGTACTCTGTGGTGGTCCGGAACCTTCGGAAGTTCGGTGTATTTTGGATTTTAAAACTAAAAGTAGTTTTTAATAATAACCACAGTTATTAACAATACTAGTACAATACTTTCTAAAAAAAATTATTGTTTGATCATTATTCATTGATAGAACATATTGAGTTGTAGATAATAGCAAGGGATTTGAAATGAATAAAATTAATGAAATGTTTAGGTACCTTTCTGGATACTACTTAATATCTTTGCTAGTCAAGTGGTGATAAAATTATACGTTTATTAAAGTACCTATGTACTTTTAATCCCAAGTTCAAGCCGATTTAAAAAAATTGTGAGAATTTAATCGTGACAGGTGCACTATGTTTGTGTTTACGGTAACGATGATAACGATAGTCTTTTATTACTCTCTGTAATAACTACAAGTGAAAGAATATTGAATGAGTAAAAATGAAACGTAGAAAATCTCAAGACTTGACCAAAAGCAAACCAAAACGTGTTAAGAAATCCAGAGTATCCAATCCATCTGATGAAATTGACAAATCCCAACAGTTATTGCAAAGTAAACCAAAAACCTCTACGAGAAAAAAACAGTCGCTGGACAAAAGGAATGCTTTGGGTCTTGTATGTGGTAAACCAATGCCACCTCTATCGGAACTAGAGAGGATGTATGAAGGGAGTGATGAAGATATGCCTGCAGTAACTCCAGTGCCTGTTCTAGCAGTTAGCGAAGCACCAGGAGAAAATGTCACTTTAGAGTCCGATGGGTCAATAACACCAAACACTGCAAAGAAATATGCAGATAAATTATTGGAAATACTTAATGGCAAAGAAGCACCTTCTCAACCTATTATACCAATGAAAAAATATAAAAAACCAGAAGTGCCCTATATTGTAGGTTGTACAGAACGCTCTCGGATACCAGAAAACCCTAATTGTAATGTTTTTAAAGGTGATGATTATGGTATTACTAGTAAAACGAATGCATTCAGTGAAGATGGAGATGATGATTGTTTTAATTCAGCAGGATTTTATATAAATGGGTATAGTTTATCAAAGTCAATATTTAATGCTCAGGCAAATGAAATAGCATCAAAACTACTATCTAATGAAAACAATCCAGTTGTTGGAAGTTCCGATAGTGATGACACAGTAGTCTATGAACTGAACTCTCCAAAAAGTAGATTTTCACCTGAACCTAGCACTTCAAAAGACAGTGAGACTATTTTAAAAAATGATCAAAAATTTATAGAATGCTTTATGGCTCCCAAAAAAAATTGTGGTGAGGCTGGCACTACATTTGAACCATTTAGTAAAACTATGGTTACAGAAGATATCCAATTCAATATAGAAGCAGATAAAAAAGCTTCTAGTAATGAAGTCAATTCAAATTCCGAAAGCAGTTCTCAGGAAAAGCAAACAGTACTTGATTTAGTGATCAATAATGTTCCAGCACCTTTAAATGATATTGAAATAATTGAACAGCCTTGTGAAACTATTGAAATTAATGATGATGGGATGGACAATATAGATCTGAAAACTAGACCTTGCTCATACATTAAAAGTGAGAGTAATAGAAATAATAACTCAGATACTGTTGTGATATTAGATGATATATGTGACATAAAGGACACTAACAAAACAGATAATAAAATGAAAACCAGCAACATGATCAAGGGAGAATTAAACACAAATGATTACCCTATAGTAGTTGATGGATATAATCCTTTTGATCCAAAAATAATTGCTGAAATTGATTTAACTAATTTCAATATTGATGATGTGATTTCTGAAAATCAATCTTTAATTGATAAATATAGCAAACGCAATAATTTAAAGACTATAAACATAGTAGAAGCTAATTTTGATAGACCTATATCAGTGGAAAATACAAGTGCACACATAAATGTAATTAATAATGAGCAATTTGATAGTAAAAATAACCACATTAACACAATCCAGACTTCTAATGATCTACACCCTTCCAAATATGTCAATTATAATGCTAATGAATTGGATTTAGTTGTTAAAAGGTTTTTTGATAAGAGGGGAAACACTAGTCTTCCAAACAATCAAGCTACTAGGCAGATAAATTTGTCTAGCCAAGAAAAAATATTTCCCGAGTGCTCTCTAAATAACAGTGTTAGCAGTCCTATTAAAAGAAGAAAAGATAAAGGTCAAAGTAAAAATAAAAACATAAGTCCAATTAGTAGTAGTTGTAATAATAATACTGTAGAAACTCCTAGACTACCATCCCTAGGGACATGTCCTATTTGCTTGGACGATTTGACTAGAGAAAGAGTGGGATCCACTAACTGTGGTCATCTATTTTGTATGCCTTGTATAACAACAGCATTAAAAACTAAACCCAAAAGATGTCCCACATGTAGGAAAAAGTTAACTGGTCTTGGATACCATCAGATTTTTCTGTGAGGATCTGCCAAATTGAAAAGTACCTCCTTTTCAGTTGGGATAAACAACTACTATTTAAGTATAGTTAGTCCATCAAACTTATCTGGCCCAGTATAATAAATCTAGTAATCATAGATTTATTATATTTACTACTGTTATCTAATGTCATTGGCACTATATATATTAAAAATAAAACAACAGGCATTAAAATTAGTTAGTATTATGGTTCCAATTTTGGTCACGGGGTCAGGTAAGTTTGACGGACTATATATTTAAATTCTGTATTATCCAACAATTATAGCCTAGCAGTTTTTTGTCAAAAAAAATCTAAAGAAGATTGTGATATATATGTATATGATGTGATAAGTATGTTCAGAATAAAACCTCCATCTTAAACAATAACTAAAGAGTAGGTAGCAGTTAAACTCAGACTGTGTGGGTTTTATCCAGTTTTTCAGTTTTACATAAGTTTTTGTGATAAGACTGTCGCTGCTTAGCTTTAGAATTTTAGATATTTACATGTTATGGGCAGCGTAATTCCCTAAAAAACTGTTGTGTATTTCTGTTAATTTTTTAAATCGTTGTTTAGCGAGTGCTGATACTACTTGATTTTCAAACGTTTTGTAATTATAATTTTATTTAGTTAGGACTTAGCTATTGTTATATAGTGAGAAATACCAATTTATTTTGTGCCATTTACATTTTTATTATCTATCTTGTCCACTACCTACTACAGCACACTAACAAGAACAAGGACTTGGATGTCGAAAAATAAAACTACAGAATATGGGTAATACTACATTTCCACCAGAGATGAGCTACATTGCTAAGCTGCGGATGTGTGGCAAACACTCATAGAAGTTTTTGCATTTCATAGCTTGGATTGCTTAATTTGAGATCAAGAATCCTATTTGTGGGTTTGACACACATAGCTTAGCAACGCACATCTCTGGTGAGAAAATACCCTAACCATTAGCCAAACATAATAGTAGGTTTATTGTTGAATTCATTTGATATGTTAATAATTTTTACTGATTAAAATATATTGAAAATTATTATTTTGATTAAATTATATTTTGTAATCTATAAATTACTCTTTATTGCTACTTGAATTTGGTACACTATCAGATTGCAGAAGCTCTATTGATGCAGACAACTGCTCTAAACTCTGTACTAGCTGAGCCATTTTATCTTTAGATGCAGAATTTTCAAAACTATCTTCAGTTGGTTTTTCTGCATCTCCATACAACCTAAAGTGAAGTCTCGCTAAATGCTCCTGTTGGTCCCTTATATTAATCATCTGTTCCATGCTACATCCAGTACCAAAAGCGCTTAGTTTTCCAGTATGGAAGTCGCTAAGCAATTCTAATAAAGCTTTTTCCATATGCTTAACATCTGGTGTTTCTTTTGGCATGTGTTTAGGTCTAGTATTGTTAGAGCGCATGAAATCACGATGCAACCTTCTCTCGTTTACATATGATACCTTAGCAGAGTCATTGATACTGTTATTACCAGTGCTCGTAAACGTATGAGGGTTTTTTGATGTTAAACTAGCAGCTTCGCTTGAGATTTTAATACTTGTGACTGGTGAAGTAGCAGGTTGAGGGGCTTTCGGCTCCTCTTCTTCACCTTCATTCTGCATTAGCTGTTGCGTCTCGTTAGCTTCCTCTAAATCCAAACTCATGTAGATCGGGGTCTTGGGGTTTTGTTGTTTTCCAGCTGGTTTCCGGAAACTTCTTAATACTTCAAGTGTTGGGTACTCTGTTAACTGTAATTTCCAGCTTTCCTATTATCCAAATTCGCCAAGTCTTCAACACCGACGAGACAATTAGGTCTTTAAATTTTTTTCTCAATATTTTCCGTACCTAGATAGAGAAATGCTATCCGCTTCCGCTAGGCTAGGACCATAGATAAGTATTGTATAGCTAGGACCTAAATAGGTCACAAGCATAGATAAGTATTGTTTAACCGTCACAAGTGACAACTGACATTAGGGTCTGACTTAAGACAAGAGTCTATTGTTTAATATGTGCCACAGATATATATGTGCCCGTAATTACGTTCCTTGGCTTATACTCTGTGTGTGTTCCGTTATAAGCACTGCGAGGACTTCTCTTTTTGGCGGGAATCGGGAAGCGCGCTTTTTTCCATTGAAAATATTAAAACAAAGTATAAAAGTGTATAAAGCTGTTGTAAATAATTGTAAACATAGCAAAATGCCGTCGGATAGTGACGGTGATGGTTTTGAGCAGGTGGCGGGTAAAAAGAGGAGGAAAGTGCAGAAGGAAAAATCCTCCGAAAGTGATGGTGAAAAATATAAAATATTCATGAAACCTGGATATCGCCGGGCGTATGGAGACAACAGTACCAATGTGGAGTTCCCGGTGTTTGTAGAGAGTACGGAAAAAGACGTTAAACTAGGAAATAAAAATCCTCTGATGGTGACAAAATACTTCAAACAGGTCAAAGGTGTTAGTGAAAGTAGGCGCATAAATGCTAGCAAAATTATGCTTGTTTTTAAACAAGCAACAGCAGCAAATGACTTTTTATCCCACGAGTGCCTTGCAGTATACAAGCTTCGAGCGTTTATTCCGGCGTCCTCTGTGGAGAGGGTAGGGGTTGTTAGATTTATGCCCAAAGAAGCGAGTAACCATGAACTATTTAATAAACTCTCATCAGAGAGTGAAGTGATAGGAGTAAGGAGATTCATGAAAAAAGTAGGGGAGGAGTTAGTGCCTCTCTCAACAATAAGTGTAATTTTCAGCGGTACTGTTCTCCCACAGTACATATATTTGGACAACTGGAGATATAAAGTATTTACTTATGTTCCACCCTTGATGCAATGTTTTAAGTGTATGAAATTTAATCACTATGGAAAGATTTGTAGAAACCAGCAAATATGCTCACGCTGCGCTGGTGAGCATCATTACAAGGACTGCACTTTGGATATGCTGAAGTGCAGTAATTGTGGGGGCGCTCATCTCGCAATATCCAAAACTTGCCCTGTAAAGGCAGCGAGAATGGAGAGAAACAAAGAAACCTACTCAAAAGTATTACAAATAAATAGTGTGAGTTTCCCTCCACTTTCAAAGCCTCAGACATACCAAAAGGCTCAGCCTACACAGACTAAACATAGTACACAGACTAAACATAATACACAAACAAAACCGGAAATTTCACACACTGATATTGTAAATAACTCCAAAGTACTAGAAGCCATAGTTAGCACTTTGGTTACAATAGGGAACTCAAATAATATTAAGACTACAAATCAAATTAAAGAGGCATTTTTACAACATTTAAATAAAATATAATGGATTCTCACCTAACTATTGTGCAACATAATATTCAAAGTATAAACAATAAGAAACCCTTAGTTAAAACATTTTTAGAACAATATAATATTGATATTCTGTTATTAAATGAGACCTGGCAAAAAAATACAAGTAACCCTATTCGATTTTCAGGATATAGTTTTGTAGGAAAAAGTGCAAATAATGAACATGGTGGAGTAGGTATTTTATTAAAAAATTCATTTAAATATAAAATATTACCAACAAAATTTTATCAAGATGTTCAGTCCATAGCAATTGCTCTGGAAACTAATGTTGGTACAGTGTCGATTCTATGTGTTTATTGTCCACCTAAAAATAAAAATAACAATTATTGTAGAATTAATAAACTTAAAAATATTATTGCTGACCTACCGAAACCTTGTATAGTATCAGGCGATTTTAATGCACATCACATTGCATTTGGGTGTCATTGTACGAATTCAAGGGGAAAAACATTGTTTGAAATTTTTGATGAGCACAACTTATGTCTGTTAAACACAGGTGTACCTACTACAGTACAAAGGCCTAATGCTAATAGCTCTGCTATTGATGTCACAGGTGTGAGTCCTGTACTTGCACCTCTATGTGAATGGTCAGTAGGTGACGATCCTTTGGGTAGTTACCATTATCCAACATTTACAAAAATAAATCTAGTTCCATCTAAATATTCGGTCAATGACAAAGTAGAGAAATTTCTATTTCATAAAGCAGATTGGACCAAATATTATGCAAAATCAGAAGAGTACTTTAAATCTTTTACATCTGATGAAAAAGATCCCCTGCAGTCATATGATAATTTCTGTGAAGTTTTAAATATACTTAGAAAAGACTACATTCCGTATGTAAAAATTGAGGGACCTAGACTTTTTAACCCTAGAGTACTAATCATCGCCTGGGAGGCCGCACTGTCACAGTTTTTTCGCTATAATTTCAAATCGCGCGACCGTTGCAACTCGCGCGCTCATCTCAACTCAGCACCCCTTGCAACGCGGTGGTTAGCGGTCGCGCTCGTCTCGGGCTCTTGTGGTTGCCAAGCTACAGACCGTTGGATCGCCTGGGAGGCGATCCTTAGTATTAAAGGTAATTATTTTTTATGGACTTATTTATTATTATTGGAGTTTTTGACATGACTGGTGCTAATTACATTTATGAAAAATATTATTTTGTTTACAGATGTACCCATCCGATAGTCAAATAGAAAAATTGTTGATGGAAGAAGACTCGGCCAGTGAGATTGAGGATAATTTAGAAGAAGAGTATGATTCCGATGACAGCGTTGCCGATCCTACCTTTGTTCCGACCGATGTTTATGAAAATGATTGTGAAAACATCATAACACAATATGTTCCTGATCCAGAACCCCCGGCATTATTGAACAATGCAACAAACCATATTGTTTGGAACATCGTTCACCTAATTGCTTCTCTTGTGACAAGAAATAAAAAGAATAATTTTAAAGTTATGTGCCATAAAAATTGTAATGCAAGTTATTAGATTTTTATAGTGATCTCAACAGACTGTTAATTTACTTTTAGAAAATGTTAAATTATTTAAAAGTTTAAAGAAAAAAATAAAAAAAATCATACTCATAAGACATCTCTGTTTTGCCAAAAAATTTATGTATTGCGTTAAGTTTATAGAACCATACAAGACTGTATTGATTAAGAAAATATATTTTTTGTTCATTCATTTAAAAAGGTAGAGGTTGCCCTATTATGTAAAATTTATTTTATTAACTTTTTAATAAAGACACGTAAAAAACTACTTGTTTTTCAAAAAGTAGCCTCCCAGGCGATGAGTAGTAACAAGCAGTAAAAAAATTACATTAGTACTCTAGGGTTAAAGCTCCTGCTCCTTGGTGGGATGAAAAATGTGCAGTAGCAGTTAAAAATTCTAAAGAAGCTTTACAGTTATATAAGAGAGATGGGTTGATGGAAAATTACATTAATTATAAAAAATTGGACGCACTGAAAAAATTAATAATTAAGGATGCTAAGAAAAATAGTTGGTATACGTTATGTTCGTCATTCAATAGATATACTCCTATTACTCGAATATGGAATTACATGAAAATGTTTAAACGTATCAAAATCCAACCACAGCATAAAAATGATGAATGGATTCCAAATTTTATTTCTAAATTTAAACAGGATAACAACAATACAACACTCAATACCTCTGTTTTTGAGTGTAATAATGATTCGGACAAGTCTATGTTACTACTAAAGACTTTTACTTTTGCGGAATTTACTATAGCACTTCAATCAAGAAAAAACTCTACACCTGGTATTGATAACATTCCATATATAATGATTAAAAAGTTGCACAAATTAGGTCAATTAGCTTTACTTGATATCTTTAATAGGCTATGGGTCAATCAATGTGTTCCAGAGAGTTGGAAGATTCAATGTATAATACCAATTTTGAAGCCTGATAAATCTCCATCTGATTGTAATTCATACAGACCAATATCATTAACATCATGTATAGGAAAATTATTTGAACAGATGCTGAAACTGAGATTAGATTATTTTACAGAAAATAATAATTTATTACCAACATTCCAATACGGCTTCCGTAAAGGAAGATGTGCAACTGAAAGTTTATCAAATCAAATCAAATCAAATCAAATCATCTTTATTCAAAATTGGTACCTACAAAGTACACCTTCTGAACGTCATGTTTATAAAGAATAAGAATTGATGGTGATAATTAACAACGGTATCTTAAGACTAAAGCTACGAGGGTTCCAAACGCGCCCTGATCTGAGAAGAGCCCACAACAAACTCAGCCGGGTTTTTTTTTTTTTTTTTTTATTATCACCATCTCACAAATATAGTAAATTACTAAATTATATTTTTAATATAACATAATTAGCCGCTGGAACAATTCATACCCATGGTTGCCTATCATTCAAATAATCCTTTACACTATAATATGACTTTTCAATTAGTTTCCGTTTTACAAAAACTTTGAACTTGTTGAGAGACATCTCCAATATGTCTTCTGGGAGTTTATTATAAAAACGTATACTGCTACCGACAAATGAATTACTAATTTTACAAAGTCTAGAAGAGGGCACAACAATTTTATTCTTATTTCTTGTATTAACATTATGACAGTCACTTTTTTTCTTGAATTTATGCATGTTTTTATGCACATATACTAAATTTTCAAATATGTATTGGTTGTGGACTGTCATAATTTTAACTTCTTTGAATTTAGTTCTTAGGGACTCTCTAGGTCCCATGTTGTAAATGGCACGAACAGCCCTTTTCTGCAGCACGAAAACAGAATGAATATCAGCAGCATTACCCCATAATAATATGCCATATGACATAATGCTGTGAAAGTAACCAAAATATACTAATCTCGCAGTTTCTAAGTCTGTCAACTGGCGAATCTTTTTAACCGCATATGCAGCAGAACTGAGTCTGTTCGACAAGTCATCTATATGAGGGCCCCATTGGAGTTTAGCATCCAACGTTATTCCGAGAAAAACAGCGGTATCCACTAAATCTAATTCCTCATGATCAAGTTGTACAGTGGTTTTTACCTGTTTGACATTAGGTAATGTAAATTTAATACACTTTGTCTTTTTTCCATTAAGGAGTAGGTTATTCGCTTCAAACCACTGTACCACTTTAGTGAGAGAATTGTTTACTTCGTCAGGAGTTGTTTCGTAACGATTAATTTTAAACAAAAGTGATGTATCATCAGCAAACAATACTATCCCATGATTATCCTTAGCGAGATTAGGAAGATCATTGATGTAAATGAGGAACAGAAAAGGCCCTAAAATTGAACCTTGCGGAACCCCCATTTTTACAATCGATCCGGAAGACCGCTTTCCATTGACGTCTACCTTTTGTATCCTGTTTTTTAAGTAGGATTTCATCATATCCAGTGCTACACCCCTAATTCCATAATGGTGCAATTTCCTGACTAATGTTTCGTGATCAACACAATCAAAAGCCTTGGATAAATCACAGAAAACGCCAAGTGCATCACGTGACTCCTCCCAGGCTTCGAATATGTTTTGAATTAACTCAACACCAGCGTCGATTGTTGAGCGACCGCGTGTAAATCCAAACTGTTTACTATGTAATAAGTCATTGTTACCAAAATGTTTAAGCAATTGAATTAGTATTAATTTTTCAAATATTTTACTAAAAGTGGGTAGTACAGATATAGGTCTAAAGTTAGTGGGGTCACTGGTACTACCTGATTTGAATAGAGGAATTATTTTGCTATGCTTCATTAAGTCAGGAAACTCGCCACTATCAATACAATTATTAAATATTAATGCTAACTCGGGTGCAACGATATCAATCAATGATTTTACAACGTTAACGGAAATGCCCCACAAATCATTTGTTTTCTTATTGTTAATTAATTTGAATGCTTTAATAACGTCAGAGCAGTTAACGTGACAGAATTTAAAAACGTTATTACATTCAGGCACGTTATCCTCCAGTAAAGTAAGAGCTGCATTTGGTGAGGAGTTCAACGATTCTGTGGTAGAAACAGGAATATCCGTAAAAAAGCCTTCAAAAACTGAAGCAACTTCGGAGTCCGAAGTTACAGATGTATTACCGACATTAAGTTTAAATTCAAAATTTTTCGGTGTTGCTCTTCCTGTTTCTTCATTCACTATGTTCCAAGTAGTTTTGATTACGTTGGAGCTATTTTTTATCTTAGTTTGAATATGTTTAGATTTAGCCACAATGCAATCTCTTTTAAACTTCCTGGAAAATAGTTGAACATGCTCCTTGAACTCATCACTAGTATCATACTGTCGCTCTGCATACAATTCATATAATTTTTGCCTATTTCTGTGTAATTCATTTGTTGCCCATTCACTAAAAACGTTTGCATCAGTAGTTAAGACCGTTCTGCTTGTGAATATTGACTTGAATATTTCACTGAAAGTGTTAAAGAATATGGTGTACATTTCATTAGGACTCAACCCATTTGGTAAAAAAGGGAGTTCCTTTGTAAGGCTTGTTCGCATTTTTTCAATGCGGTCCAACGTTACTGGCACAAAAGTTATTCTACGCTTTAAAACATTTTTCTTCAAATTTTCAAACTGAATTAATTGTCCACAGTGATCTGAATCTAATTTACTAATAATGTTTTTATAAACAGGTGTAATATTTGTAAAAATATTGTCTATGCATGTGGCACTAGTTGCAGTTATTCTAGTTGGCTCCATAAACATATTGGATAAGTTATAGGATTTGAACAGATTCAATAACTTGCCACTTACAGGGCTGTTTTCCAAAATATTTACATTAAAGTCTCCGCACACAATAAGCTTTTTGTTTGATTTTGAGAGTTTAAAAAGTACTTCATCCATTACCTTTTCAAAAAGTTCAAAGTTAGACAAGGGTGGTCTGTATACAGACACAACGATGAATTGTTCCAATTCGACTGAGGATAGTTCTATTGTTCGCTCAACAGACAGGCTCACAATATCAATTCGGTTTTTAAATTTAAGTTTTTTATTTAACAAAATTAACGAGCCACCATGGATAGCATTAGATCTGGTGAACGAACTACCAACCTGGTGATCACTAAAATTGAACATGTACTCATGGTTTTTTAACCAATGTTCAGTTACACATAAAATATCAATATTGAAATTATTTAAAAACAATTCAATCTCTAAATCCTTCCCTTTAATACATTGAATGTTTTGGTGAACCAGGTTGATGTTATTAGATTTTTTATTTTTTGTTTGCTTTGCGTTTAGTGTGTGCAAAGCCTTATTACAATTTGAGATTTTCAAGCAAGAGGAATCCTCCATTGTCTTCTTATCTAGTTTAAACTAAGGTTACTTGGATTTACATCCAAAATGTCAGAAATAAAACACTGCTCAATAGAAGCAGCTTGTTTAGCCACATTTTTGGCTAATGTTTGAAAAAAATATGATAGCGAAATAGCTATCTGTCTTTTAGAATAACAAGATAGTTTATACCTATCTTGATCCAAGTCATAATAAACTTTACCACACTGGGTACTTATGTCAACAACTTTAAATTTATTATTATAGGTACATAAATTGTACAATGTCATATTTAACTTATATCTATAGGTATTCTCTTGGTGTGGCAAAGTGTCGCAGTAAGGGAAGGTATATATTACAATATTATTAACATTTAATTTTTCCAAAGTTTGATAACATTTTTTCAATTCATATTCGTTAACTGTCCCTCTGCTAGCGACAAAGATGACTAAGTTTGTGTTCTGATCAAAACTATTTCTATTTCTATAAATTGACCTGACTATAGAAATTAGTCCGGCGTTAGGTGAACAGCAATTCAAGACCGTATGTCCCTGTAGATGTGAATGAAGTAGAATGCCCATACTACTACCAATTCCATCGCTATACATAAATGTTTTTGTATTGCATGGTTTTGTGTGAGTAAAGGAACTATTGGTATTTTGTTTAGGGAACCCGACACACACCTTCCTCGACTTTGAGGGTGATGACGCTGTAGACACAGACTGTGGATGACCGGCACCATCATCAGTACACTTTTTTTGAGAGGAGTTATTACTCTTAATACCAGTTAGCTGGTCAAGCTCATCTGTAGTCTGTGTATACTCAGACATCATATTTTTTTGACATGAGACATACTTAGCAGAAAGTGAACGTAAAGAAGCCTGCAATCTGGCTATTTGAACCTCTAGGATGTGTGTGTCTGATTCATAGTTTAATTTACAAATTTTTAGTTCATCTGTACACATCTTAATTTTGCCTAGTAATTCTAACCTATCCTTTTTTGGCTTCAATGTTTTAAATGAATAATTATGTTTATTTATTAACTTTTGAGTTTTCCTAATATATCGGTTTATTTTTACATATTTCTTTAGTTTTTTACTGCTACAGGGATAAACCTTTGAAGGGTTTGTATAATTGACCTGTGGTATTGGATGGTCAGTACAGAAAGTGGGCTCATCCGTTGTAGCAGTAACCAACTGTGGGGCGCTACCAACTAATTCCTCGAAGAGACTCTGGGTGTGCTGTGCTGTGGTGTTCTGTGCAGCTGTTTCCAACTCGGAGATCTTGTCGTGAGCCTCATCCAGCTGCTGGTGCAGTGCAGAGATCTGGTTAAGTGTGGCCTCGTACTCAGCCCGGCACTCATCAAACCTATCCACGAGCTCCTGAAGGCGGTCACGCTGTTCGACTACGTCGTCGTACCGTATATGTAACGCCGATAACTCAGATTTCAACTTTTCATTACTTTTTAACATACCTAATAGTTCCTTTTCATTGTCATCTCTTTCGCTATTCAATTGGGCACATAACTCTTTACTAACCTTTAATTCCTTTAAAGCCAGCTGAAGTTTAGATTCTTCCTGGCGTGCCAAAGCTCTGCGGGTCATCATATTGCAGATCAAATGCAAAATAAGTAGGTAATTACAGTAAAGAGCAATGACCCCAGAATGCGAGATGACAGTTGTATCTTGAGATTGCAATTGTGTCGTATTGTGGGATTAACGAACAATTGCAAACACAAATACCGATTACGCATATACTGCTTAGATGTTTAATATTAAAACATCCAGCAATACGCAATACAAACACAAAAAACACAGGATTAAAGTTACGCCAAGTTTGTAGGTACTAACCTATAACCGTTGTTAATTTTACACGTAATAGAAAACTTATTAGGCACTCGAACTATTAAAATATCTTTCAAAAACACTTTTTGTAACTTATATAATTAATTTTATTATAAATAGGCTGTAAATTATGCGTCTAAATAATAAATAAAAGATAAATTTAAATCGGGACAAATTTAAACAGCTGTTCACCCGGGTGTTGCCACACCAAAAAAATCATCATTTGTATCAGATTTAACAAGCTGTAAGACATCCAAATCCAATGCAGTATGTGTATTTTTAGATATAGAAGGTGCTTATGATAATGTTGATTTAAACCAGCTCATAAATTCTCTTCATGAAATTGGCATTCCTGGAAAAATGTTAAAATGGCTTTTAAATTTTTTAAATAACAGAAAATTTTATGTTAAATATAATAATATAATTCATGGACCTAATCCAACAAGTAAAGGCCTTATGCAAGGTGCATCACTATCTCCAATTTTATATAATTTATATACCTCTCAAATTGAGAAATATGTAACAAATGATATAAAAATTTTACAGTTTGCAGATGATTTGTTATTGTATAGTGTAAATAGAAATGTAGAAGTAGCATTAAATACTGTTAATTCAGCATTGATCCAGTTACAAAATTATTACAAAAACACTTTAAAATTAAATGTTAATACCTCTAAAAGTTCATGTATGATATTTGGTGATCCAGTAGTTGAAAACATTAAATATAATAATTTAGATATTCCAATTGTAAGGAATAAGAAGTTCTTGGGAGTAATTTTTGATACAAAACTGAAATTCGATGCTCACATTAATTATATTTGTAAAAATGCATTGAAAAGCATCAATATTCTTAGATGTTTAGCTGGTGTTTTTTGGGGTTCAGATCCCAAAATTTTAACCTTATTGTATAATAGTATGGTGAGAAGTCATTTCGATTATAGTTACGTTGCCTATAAGCAATCGAATTCATCGACGTTAAAAAAATTGGATGTTGTACAAAATATAGGTTTACGAATAATAAGTGGAGCAATGCGCTCTACACCTATTAATTCAATGGAAGTAGAAACATGTATCCCTCCTTTGTCGGTAAGACGTGTTTATTTGGCTGAAAAGTTTTGTTTGAAACAACTATTTGCTAATTCTAAATTGGTAAACAAATTGTTATTACCACAGCATATATTAAAAGTAACAGAATCATCAAGTGAAACTTTGCAAACTACGGCAAAATCGCTTCTTTCCGGTAAAGAACCTACCATGTTACCACCCTACCGGCAAAGACGTACCGCCAAGCGATTTAGCGTTCCGGTACGATGCCGTGTAGAAACCGAATAGGGGTATGGGTTTAATATAACTGCCATGCCCCTAACAGGTTAGCCCGCTACCATCTTAGACTGCATCATCACTTACCATCAGGTGAGATCGCAGTCAAGGGCTAACTTGTAGTGGATAAAAAAAAAAAAAAAAAAAAAAAAAAAAAAATGTCAATTGTTATGACATATATGCATAGTATTGCTAGCGACATAAATGTGAATGACATTTTGCTTATGTATGATTGCCACTATGATGTAATAAACCTAGGAAATAGAATACATATCACTGATATTAAAACAAACGAAGACTTCCTCATATTCATAGAACAAAATTGTAAAAATTATTATAGGATATATTCGGATGGGTCTAAAAATGAGAACTTCGTAAGTTCTGCTTTTTATGACTCACAGATAAAAATATGTAGATCCTATAAATTAAACTCTGACTGTAGTGTTTTCACTGCTGAATGTGTTGCCGTATTAAAGGCATTGGAATATATCCAAGAAGAATTAATGTTAAAAATTAATAACTATGTTTTAATAACAGACTCTAAAAGTCTTCTTTTAGCTGTAAAAAATTTTAACTTTAGTAATTATAAGTTAGTTTATGTTATTTATCAAATTAAAAATTTATTACTAAATTTAAAACAAAGGGGAATTAATGTAGAATTTGTTTGGGTACCCTCCCACAGAGGCATAACAGGAAATGAAGTGGCTGATTCTGCTACTAGAAGAAGAAATTTTTATGAAGATTGTTCGAGTAACATCAAAGTGCCGTTTACGGATTTATGTACTTAATAAACTTAAAATAAGACAGAAAAAATTATGGAGTGAAGTATGGGACGAGACTAATAAAAATAAAGGAAAATGGTATGCAGAAATTCAAAAGGAAATGCCGGTGCAACCATGGTATTTCAAAACGAAGTGTGAATCTAGAAAATTTACATCAATAATGAATAGACTGAGATTTGGACACTGCCTGGTGCCAACACATCTGCATAAACTAAAAATTCTTAAGAGTAAAGCAACTATTGTGAAAATGAAGATGCTGACGTGAATCATATTAAATTTGTTTGTCCAGCTTTTGGTGTACAAAGATTAATATTAGTGAGTGAAATAGATAGGATAAATATAGAAAACAAACTAAACATGAGTGTACCCCGCCACATTAAAGACTTGTTACTTAATACTTTATTTTTTAAGCCTATTTTTGATTTTATTTGTAATACTGTAGAAAAATTGTAAGTAAGACCTAAGATTTAGTTGTTTATCTACTGTATTATTTTTAGTTATTATCTTAAGTTATTTTAGAAATGTTATTTTAAAATTTTTTTGTATTTTATCAATTACCTAACAACTTTAGAATAATATTAGATTTAAGCAATTTTGTACTTTTTTAGAAAGGCCTTAAAGGACTTGTATCCAGGGCCGTAAAATAAATTAAAAAAAAAAAAAATAAAAATAAAAAAAAAAAAGCACTGCGAGCACTGGCAGTGCTCTTTACTGGGGACTTCCAGTGCTCTCAGTGTATTTCGGAACGCACCCTCTGTCTGATATAGGTTGTAACTCAGATCATTAACATGTACCTACCTACTTATTATATAACTATGCTGTCGGCTCAGAGTCAGGAGCATAGAATACTATCAGGAGGGCACTTGTGGTCTGTGGAGCACAGGAGGGTGTGTTCCGAAATACACTGTTCAGTCACTCTGACTCAGTGCTCGCCTCTTACTGTGGAGAAATTCGTTCCGTTAAGGACTGACAGTAAACTCCTAGGGAAATATATGACGTTATAAATCGTCGCCTTTTTTGTTCTGTGAGCACTGGCGTTTTCGAGGTAAGCCGTAAGGTGCTCTCAGTGCTGACTGGGTTCCGTTTTAAGCAGTAACCAGTATACCTAACTATAAAGGAACGGCTTCGCAGTATACTAAATTGACGTCACACCTTACAGTGCTCGCAGTGTATTTCGGAACATACCCTTAAAATGACAGCTACAGTGTAACGATCGCAATCACCTCTGATTGGTTAACATTCTTCCACTATTGGCCAGAATCCATTGACGCATCAAAAATATCATGATTTCAGCCATGGACTTAATTTCAGCCGTACTAAAATTCTACATCAATGTTTCAGCCAATAAAAATATGGGTGTGTTCCGATATACACTGCGAGCAGTGTTCAGTGTTCTTACTGTGGAGAAATTCGTTCCGATATGGACTGACAGTAAACTGCCGCAGTATGTACGTCTACGACTGGAGTTTGCGCGGTAAGGTCACATGAGTAGATTTTATCTACTCATGTGAAAAACGTAGTGGTTAAATTCTCTTTGCTCATGTGGTGAGGTGCTCTTAGTGCTGACTGCGTTCCGTTTTAAGCAGTAACAAGCTAGCTATATAGGAATGGTTTCGCAGTATTACAGTGCTCGCAGTGTATTTCGAAACATACCCTAAGTATGATATGTCAAAAAACTTCATTCCTCCCATGGAAGAAGGAATTACAATCAACATTGGAGGAATTCCTCCAATGTTGAAATGTTTGTGTGTCAAACGGTTACGTCAAAAATAGCGATTGCCAATCAAAAAATTTGAACACGGTGACGGGGACAAAAAATGAATTTACTTCATGGAAGAAGGAATTACGACTGCCGATTTACTTCCCTTCTTAGAAGGGCTCAGACCACAGAGTTATAAAGAGAAGCAGAGTCAAGATAACGTACAAAATAGCGTGGCAATTACAAACACACGAAAACATTACGCACACATACACAAAACTCAGGGCCGAACCTTGTTGCTGCATAAAACATTATATTAATATGTAGGGTTAGGTTGCGTGAAAAAAATTGACCTAAAGACACCTATCATTTGGAAGCTATAATTTGTAAGGATTTTAAAAATAATTATTATTGGTACTTTTATAATTTCCTCATCACAAGCGATCACAACTGCAATATAGTAACACTAGTAATGGTAATCATCACCACGTGCGGGACCCTAGTCAATGTGGTGAATATAGATGTGAGCTCCGCGCTGCGTGTGATATCGTCACCGTCGCGCGCGGAGTTATAGTTCCTGTTACAACTCAAATCCTGAGGACTCCGTCAGTATCATGGCCAGTGGTTCTCGCGTCGTTCTCGCTCTGCGTCGACGCGCAGATGATGGGGATATTATTTAGAAGAACAGTACCAACGGATATCGTGTAAATACCGCCAGATTTTAGCTCAAAGTTCCTATTGACAATAATTTCTTGGCAGTAAGCCAAATAAATGTTGTTAAACAATCGAATCGAATCGTTATTCCAAAAACAGGTTAAATAGAAAATTACAACAGGTGTTTTAAACTCACATGTTTTTTATTCAAATAAACTTTACAATTAGTGCTTTAGAATCTGTATTGAGGTTTTCAATAAATAGTACATTGTTACCCTAGGGATGAAAGTAACTTATTTAGTCCCGAGACGGGGTTTGGCGCCCGAGCGTAGCGAGGGGGCCTATAGTTCGAGGGACTAAATAAGTCTTTCATCCCGAGGTAAACACTGTGCTTTTCATTACGAATATAAGGAAAGTCAAAATAAAAAGTCTATGAATCAGTTGTCTTTACTTTATGAATAAAGTCTATCTTTCTTCTTGTCTATGGATGCACTCGGGTATAAAAAAAAAAAAAAAAAAAAAGTCGTGTTTCATTTGAACTCCAATAAAAATTCAGTTGAAAACGATTCTCCCTAGGGCTGAAAAGTATTACTTTCAACCCGCTTCTCAGGCAACTTCAAACCTACTTTCCGTGTATGAGTAATGAAAAATTAATGAAATTCATCCACCTAATGGAAGATAAGGTAAATTGGTACCTACTTAGTATAAGACCTCAACTAACTTTTCTTTGAAAATGGTCGGTATTGCACCATTCCAAATTTCAGCCAAATCGGTTAAGTAGTTGCCGCGTGAAGGAGTAACAAACATACACACATACAAACTTTAATATTATTATTGCCGATAGGTGGCGATTTGCACCCTTAAACAGTATTCAATTCTATGCCTTGATATGGGTAGTCGGGTATGTCACACTCTCTTTAACGTTTCTGTGGTGGTGTCGTGTGGTGCGGGTTGTTACGTTCCCTCAAATATGGTTGAGCGAAGCAATGGCTGGATCATGCGTCATGCTCGTGAACGGGTGCCACCGTCGGAAATGGGCTGCCTCTGTCTGCCAGTCTTGGCGTGTATTGAGTATTGTAGGTATGCTCGTGAAAAAAGCTTACTATACAATCGAAGATTACGTAAATGATAAAAAAAAACAGCGTGGATTTGATTCGCTTCAGCTATGCGTGGGACTGCAGTTACTTGTATCATTATGATGATTGTAAGTTTTGATGGAAAAGAGCAACCACCGAGTTTCTTGCTGGCTCTTCTCGGTAGGAATGGCATTCCGAACCAGCGGTAGATTCATATTATAACGATTCAAAAGCGCTTGTAAAAGCTTATTTGAATAAAAAACATTTTGAATTTTGAATTTTTTGAATTTTGGAGATAGAATTGTACGGAATATAATATTACGTTCTTAGATTATCTGTAAAATGCTTGGAGCATATAGCACTCCATGAGTTGGTCTGCCAGTCTTTTCTATTAATATTTTTATGCATAGGTCTCTCAGGTATTCATCCTTTGGAAACCTGAAATTAAAAGTCGAAGTTATATACTTAAAATAAAAGAGTCGTCGAGTCCGGCCCTGTAATTTGTTAAAGTTCTCAAATGTCAAAAAAGATTATTCAACAACTTAAAGCATGTATTTCTACAGAAAACCATAATATTATAGTTTTAATATATGCATGGCTACATATTTCGTCATAACAACTATAAAATATTAGATATCTTAGCCTTGATACGATGCGATACGAAAACATTCCAAAGCTACATGATAGCGTGAATTTTACTTACCGATGGAACGTTACTTCTGGGGTTTTCCTGTACGAAGCGTTGAAACACAGGGGGACACAACACTTCACCATTTTATTTCAGTAAATATTCATATAAATCTCCAAATTTCACAAAAAACTTATGACACCCAAGACAACACAATGTAAACAAACGCCATAGGTCTCATAGATGTCTTATAATGACTGCCACGCATTGAATTTTTGTCAATGTGTGCGTTGGTGTAGCACAGTGTTGCAGCAAATTAATACATACACATTTTTGCTTGCAGGGACACGGTCACACTAAGTCACACTGATTCGCATACACTTGTCTATGTGGGTGTGAAATTTATGTTGTGTCTGCTTATATTTATATGTCTGTGGCTCAGACCACGCTCAGACTATAAAGGGCATTGACCCATAAGCTATCTCGTTCTAGCGTTAGAAGTCGGAATAAATAATGGCTACATCTGTTACATGTAACTGAGGTTTTTATCTACGGTTTTCATAGAACTAAAAAAGATTGAAAAAGTATCTATACCTGAGTAGAATCGATACTTTCGGTTTGATACCTAGTATTTTTGTACTCGATGTTTTTACTCTAGTCTCTAGGTTTTTAGTAGGTATCGACACTTTCGCAATTACCTACTCGATACTTTTGTCTCCATACACTAAAAGTTAGATCAAAGAGTCTAAACTGCTTGGTTCTCTTTCCGATGTATAGCGTTGTCTCTTTCGATGGAGTGTTATAGCTTTCAGGAAAACCTTACTTTTGATTGCATGTGTGACCACTTTGAAAAATTGAAACAACAGTTTAGAACTTCTCAGATGCATGATATAAGATATTTAAAACAAAAAATCGCATCATTGTCGGATTAGTAGTTTTCAGAAAAATGGTAATCATGATTGCGACGCCCGTGGTGGACTATGGCCGTAAAACATAATTATAATATTTATGAATATTCTCAAAAACTTTACTTAACTAATTCAAAAAACCGCATCTATAGCGCAACCGTATAGGCCCAGTAGTTTTTTTCGCCAGCTTGATGGACTAATAGCTATGGCTCACTACTGAGTGAGTAGGACTAGGTACTGAGTATGTAGCTGGTAATGGTTTAAAATGATGAGGAATTTTTTTTTGGTTACTTCATATTTCTTTCAGTCGCCCATGACTAGAGTCCCAGACAAGGAACAATTAATCTTACTACGGGGAGATCCGAGATTGTTCCTAGACTGTTCAGTCCAGGAGTATAGGTGTTCTGTGGTTCAGTCGGTGGTTCAGTGGTGGTTCAGTCTTGTCAACACAGGTTGTCATTTAATTTGTCAAGTGAACTTGGAAAACGAAAAGGTAAACCTAATTTCTGTATATTTTTGATTAATGATTAATCTTACATCATAATTATATCCATTTTCAAATCTTATTACGTTTCGCTCATTACGCATAGTTGGATCATAACAGAAAATAGTATCTTTAAAATCTTTGTCTGCTTCCATTGTCCATTTTTTTCTGGCCACATCCTCAATAATTGCGGCACATGTTTCGCTCGAGTACCGATTAAAAGTAATAACTTATTCGTATTTGTACATGGCACTCATCTTATCGTTAGTTATTTTTTTTATAGTATCTGGAGATGATTTCTATTAACCGTTTCTTTTGTAGACCGATTCAGTTGCATGTGGGTATTTTGTATGTATTTATTACCGCTAGAACCTTCACTAGTGCCGGCGAGCGACAAATCTCTTTAAGATGACGTCGACGTCAACCCTCGATCCGAGTATACGAACCCTCACTCTACGAAAACTCACAAGATATCTGTTCACCGGCAATGAGGTGCCCAAGTACTATCCTGGATGCTGGACAACACAAAAATATTTTGAAGCTGATAAACTAACTGCAATTGATGTGGCTCTGGTAAATAAACCAGATGACGTTGAAGTTGTGAATATTATTGTGAAGGTAGAATAATAATACTATTTACTAATTGCTTGACTGATCCATTATTCCATTCTGATAATATCAATGAAAAAGTGAATCTGTCTGTCTGTTACCTTTTCTCATATTATGTTTAACCAATTATTACAAAATTTGGTAATGAGTTAGCTTGCACCACAGATCGCAGGACATAGGCTACTCTTTATAGTGCTATTACCTCAAGAGGAAAAAAGAAACCCCTATAGGCTTATAGGATCACTACTTTATCTGTTGTATGTCTGTCTGTCAAACACCTTTTTCTCGGGAACATGTGGAGGTATCAAGTTGAAATTAATATCAAATACTTAGGTCTACGGTCCCATTGAGCTGTAAAAAAAATCTAGCTTCTAAGTGAACACAATCAAAAAATTTTGCCGTTCAGAATATTTTGACACTTGCCAATAAATCAAAACCTATAGGGTACTTTCCACTGACCTAGAATCAAGAAATTTGGCAAGAAGCAAGGTCTCAACACAAGTATAGGAAAAAAAACGAAAATCGTTAATAAGGGTTCCGTACTCATAAGTTGTCAAATTATTTGTCAGGTGCTACTAGTTTAGGGCCTTAATTAAGCCGGTTATTTCACAGCTGATTACATGTTGTTGTCATCTTTATTGTTATCTTAATATATATAAATCTCGTGTCACAATGTTTGTCCTCAATGGACTTCTAAACCACTTAACCGATTATAATAAAATTCGCACACCATGTGCAGTTCGATCTAACTTGAGAGATAGGAACCGAAAAACCTCAATCCACGCGGACGAAGTGGCGGGAATCAGCTAGTTTACTAAAAGAATTTATATTGGTCTGGTGGTACGGAACCCTTTGTGCCTGAGTCTGACTCGCACTGGACTGTTTTTTTACTCTAAACATCAAAAAGTTCCCACAAGATTTTTAAAACCTATATCCACATGAATGAAGTCATGGGCATCATTAAGTATTAAATATCTTCTTTTTAAAGCCTTTAGATTGAGCAATGTGTTTGCTGAGTGGTGGCAAATGTTATGTTTGCGGCGGAGTTAATGCTTTATTGTTTATAATTATTTATAGATAGAGTTTGAGGACACTCCATGTATAACTAATTCATTTTCTCATTTTGTAGGCTTATAAAGATGGTTGGTACACTAGATTTGAAGCCATTGCCTTTGCTTTGGCAAAATGTATTCTTGTTGGTAATTCTATTATAAAAGAAGCAAGTTACAAAGCGGCCACACAAATTTGTAACACTCCTGAGGAAATGATGCTCTTCAATAAATACACCAGACTATTGCACACTGGTAAGCATTATTATTAACTAAATTATTAACTAAATTAACTTATTTTTACTTATTTTTATTATTGATAATGGATATTCATAAAATACAATCCATAGTTTATATTATGTATTATAATAATGTGACCACCTAACCTAACCTGTTATGGTTTAGTTCTTGAAATGATCAAGAGAAAGTTTAAAATAATGAAATTCATAGGCTATAGTTTTATCCTAGAAAAATATTATAGTCCTATATTTAACTAAAGTAATTCAACTTATAAGTAAGAGGACTGTTTTCCCCTACCATAACCTTATGTCTGGTTTAGGAAATGGTCGTGGATGGTGTAGGCATGTCCAGGAATGGTACAAAGGCAAAGATCCCATGGAACTTGCTAAGGAAATAACTAGAGTTAGATCCAGACACGGCCGCTCACATAAGATTCTGCTTCGAAAATCACACGTGAAAATTGATGAAAATGATCATGGTATGTACCAATTTGATCTTTTATATTTCCACCGAATTTCAATTCCACACACAGCTAGTAAATATTTTTTAAGGGTTCTTATAGTAAACCTATGCTGTGTAATTAATGTACCTTAAGTTGATATTTCATACAATAAATAGACATTCCTGACTCACTCATAATTTTTTCATCCCATTGCAACCTGTTATACTTACACAATCTCTAAATCAAACTATAGTCTGTCAAATTTATATGCCTGTTTAATTTAGTTTTTATTTTATTTCATTGGATATTATACTAGCAATGCTAGGGTCGGATAAGTTTGGCGGACTTTATTTTAATTTAGACAGGTCTAACAACTCAAAATTCTCCACTTGTTGTTCTGATATACATGGCTTATTTCAGTATTATGTAGAGAATGAGTAGTGTTATGTATTTTTTAATTAACCTTGTGGTTTAGTCCATCATCCATCTTGACACCCATTTCTTTCAGCAAGAAATGTAGTTGTCAAGTATGCAATTTACGGATTGAAGCGCGCAAAGCATTTATGCGGAAACGCGGAAGGCACCAAGGAGATATTCGATTACATACAGAAGGTGGAAGACATGCGCCACTGCGAGGACCCTGCGGCCGCGGCGGCGCTAGCGGCGCAGCATCACTTCACTCTGGACCACGTGCCAGGACATCTGCTCACTGCCCAGGAGGTAGGGAGATTTTGGAACTGAAACTTTCCACTATCAAAGAGTTTTGACAGTTGCCTTAATGAGCAGGCTCATTTTGACTTTAAATCTTTTTGCTCTCTCAATCCTTTCCACTAGCTCTTCGTTGGTGAAAGTACTTGTATGTCGTTTTCCTCTGAGAGTTGAATGAAGTCTACATTAAGCTGTGATGATGATGATAAGACGGATGAATGAGGCCTGAACTTATAGCCAATAAAAAAAACGACAAACAAACTATAATAATTTTCATGTAGAAAATCACCTTCCACTTTTCCTCCAATTAATTTTTATTATGAATGGGTACCCGATATTTAGTGAGTCATACAAAATAATATAACTCGAATGTACATAATTATTGCTAGTCCTTCATGTGTCATCTCTAGGTCTGGAATGCAGTTTTGCCGCAGCTGACACTGAGCGATGTGCTTTACAACATCCAGCGTATACACAATATTGGCTTCCTCACCAATGAATCAGAAACAACAGCGATATTGGTCTCTCTATTGAGTAACCAGGATATCATCAAGAAATCGAAAGTCACTCCAATCGAGGTGTACATCACTCTGTGCAACTATAAGAAGAATAGCAGGTATTAATATTATAGTCGTATTATTGATGAGATTAACGATGAGATTCTATTTACGTATTTTAAGGCCTGTATTAAGGGGCCGGCGAACACCACTCGCAATTTCTATTCAACCCGCAAATATAAATTTGCCGGTATATTGCTATCTCTATTTGGCTGATGACACATGATCGCGTGCAAGCGCGATAGCAATATGAGCGCTCAGAATTTGTTATACTTTTAGTCTTGTCTTTTAGCAAAGTGTATGGTGAAATTTTAACATTTGGACTCTGCCCCACCGGTGGGGCCCCTTGGTGGAGCAGAGTCCAATCACAAGAACAATGGAAATTTCAAGAGTATTGGTCAATCTATATTTATGATCGGTCATAAGCATTGATTGACTTATAGTTGAGAACATGTTCATAACTGATGTTGGTTTATTAATACGGGTCTAGAACACTTGGGAAATACCTTAATGCATATAGGGCCCATGTAATTTGGCCAATCAGAATTTATAGATAGAGCAAAATATGGTCATCTAAATAAAATATAAGTATGTAATTTATTTTCATTTTTTATTCAATATTTAAAAATGTAAACTCATAAAACTGCAAACTTCATTTATAATACAATGTGTTAAGGCTCCAGCGGAGGCTGAATTGCTCATACAAACGTACTACCAAAATAATTTGTAATTCGAGCATATTTCCTCCATATTATGCGATTATTAAGATTGAACTTGTATTTATCTAGGTTCCTGGATAATTATTTTTTCAAAATACTTTCCCAAAATTAAATGTAAGCACATTGCGTTTTGCATGTTTTTACGACATAAACGACATGTTTTCTCCTTATTTGTTTCATATTAAAACCAACGATATCTCACGTACTAATTGATCAAGAACATAGCCTATATTGTCAAGTTACAGAATAAAAACACGAAGTTTAAAACACAACAATTTTTCATTCATCATTTTTGGTATTCACGGAACAAGACTAAATGCATAACAAATTCTATACGCTCATATTGTTATCGCGCTTGCACGCGATCATGTGTCATCAGCCAAATAGGGATAGCAATATACCGGCAAATTTATATTTGCGGTTCGAGTAGAAGTTGCGAGCGGCGTTCGCCGTCCTCTTAAACCACATGTTTATTTAAACTGCAATCAGATAGGGATGATTTATTTAAATATTGCTATTTTGGTGTTCTTTTTATTAAGATTGCTGATGTCACACAAAATCTAACGATCCTGATTGAAAGTATTTTATCCCAATATAAATCATATGCATAGGTATTCTCTAACGTCGAGTTTTGGTACTTTCTCTCTTAAATTAATTTTAATTGGTGTCTACTATAAAAAACTAGTAAAAGCAAAGAATTTTTATTGCCAATCTTTTAGATGCATTGGACTGTAGAAACTAGGCTACTCAACTAACTTAAACACATTAATCTTAAACACACAATTTATATCAAACTAGCAGATGCCCGCGACTTCGTCCGCGTGGAATAAGTTCCCAGGGGAACTCCCTTATTTTTCGGGTAATGTGGCTTCCTAAATTGGTAACAGCATTTTCAAAATCGGTTCAGTAGATCCAGAGATTACCCCCTACAACCTCACAAACTTTACCTCTATAATATTAGTATAGATATGTATATAGATAAAATGATTTCTTTAAACTGAAGTTTTTGAATTCAAACAATGTGGGTTATAGTACCTAGAATAGTAATAATTATTTTATTACTAACAACTGCAACTCATCTACTTTGAATATCAGCCGTTATGGACCCACTGTTGGACATAGGCCACTTTTAAGTAGGGCCAATGTGTTATTTTCTACTCACTATTTTAATTGGTGCAAAACCCTGAAATGAATCGAAATAGTTTGGTTATAGTTTACGTCATGGTTGGCACTTCTATTTCTGCCAACCATGAACAAGCTATAAGATGTCTTACTAAGGACTTAGGACCGTGTACCAGTTTACAACAATTTTTATGCTTTCATCAATTATTATTTGTAGAAGCCTACACGGGCATTAAATATTACAGACCAATGAAATACGCAAAAGCAAAATTTGCACTTGAAAAGCAAACACGTCGCCGCGCGCGTCAAACATTCAACGCAAAGACAGAGAGCTGGGAGTGGAGTGAAACCAGGCATCATTCTAAAGAGCTGAAACATTTGGGTTAGTCTTATTCATTTATTTTTAATGATGTAGCCCTTGATTTGCATCCTATCTGGTGGTAAGAGATATTAATGCAGCAGAGAAATGAAAGCAGCTGACTTTGAACGGGTATAAACGTAAATCTATTGTTTTGGTGGTAAAAAGCCTTGGTCTGAAAAAACTCTGCCCCCCTAGCCTATAGTTACATACGTTTTGTGTATATTCTCTTTCTATAAATAATCGTTAACGCTTTACGTCTACACCGCGGAGAGAAAAAAATAAGTGAATAGTAGTCTATGGTTAGCGTTTTAATCACTTTTGCTAAAGCGTTAACGATTATAGAAAAATAATAGACATGAAACGTATGAACTTGGCTAGGGGGGCTGGTCTTGTGTATCATTCCCCATGAATGATATACAAGACCAGACCAGTCAATTTAGAAAGTATTTATTCCCAAATTGAATCGAATCTGAACGTCCCTCTAATAACTCAAAAGCACTTACCACAGTGCCTTAGAGGTCATCACTACCTTGAAAAAAAAACCTCTATAATTGTTCTACTTTGATAAAGTCCCACTTGCTCTCTACTACTGTCATACTCTTCTCTCGCTCTCTCGAATGTGAGTTAGTCAATAGTAGAGTTCTGTTCTGATTGAAAATAGTAGAGTTTTGAGTGTGTTTCTGTTCTCTCTGTGTAGGTATTGATCAACAGCCCAATCCTGCAGTGTTGGCCGCTCTCAACAAACTGATAGACCACACTTGGCTCCTCACACCACCAACTAATGTTCGCTATCTCATTACGCTGGACATGAGACATCACATGTTTAAAGGTCAATATTCCTTATAATATTGCTATAAAATTATGAATGTAACGGGCTCTTTTTTAAAATATATACATTGTACATCCAACATAGTAGACCAAATAGTTTTTATATGATAATATTATGTATAAATTAATGGGACAGCTCACGAGAAATATTTGGATTTTGGTTGTATTTTTGTTTGTCCTATGATGTTCCTGATTTGTCAATCAGCCATCAAATAAATCCCTAGATTAACAGATTTAAACATGGCGTCTTTTTTGGTTGTAGACAATCTGTAACTTTAAATAACAGGTCTAAAAAATGTTTTAATTTTTTTAAAGTTTGTTCTATTTTAATTACAATCTATGTATTTCCTCTATTCATGATACAGTGTAGATGGCTACACCCAAAATTAGCCTTTTCATTTACAACACTTCCATAAAAGATAGCATGGCAAATGGCTTTAAAATGGCTGTTGTTTGGCAGCCATTTAAATTTTTAAAGACGTTTTTGGTGGTGTACTTTGGTACCTAGAAAGGTGTACTTTGTAGATACCTATTTCGTTCGGTAGCGAAGTAACATTCGCGTTTCTTTCGGCCGAAAAAAGATCTGACTAATCTCAAGGCGCGTCCACACACAAGAGGCGACGGTCGCAGGTGAGTTTAGCGAGTGAGTCGCCGCTGCTTCTATCTTATTTCATACAAAATGTATACAACTGCCTCGTTGGTCTAGTGGTTAGCATGTTTGACTGCGGCCGACGAGGTCCCGGGTTCGAGTCCCGGGTCGGGCCATAATTAAGTATTGGGTTTTTCCGACTAGAAATTCTCAGTACTAGCCCGGAGTTAGGAAGTTGGCGGTGTTTCACCCCCGTGCCTCGGGAGAGCACGTTAAGCTGTCGGTCCCGGTTATTATCACTAACATGATAATAGTCGTTAAAGCCCACCAACCCGCATTGGAGCAGCTTGGTGGGTCCAAGCTCTAATTCCCTCTCTCCTATGAGAGTGGAGGCCTGTGCCCAGCAGTGGGACGTTAATAGGCTGTAGTGGTATGTATACTTCGCGCCGCTTGCGTCCCTACGCTTGTATACAAGCGTAGGGACGCAAGCGGCGCGAAGTCGGCCCCGTTTATTTATTTCTACCGTGTGTGTATATGTCCCGTTTTACATTGAAAATGATTGTTTTATGTAGGTCGCCACTTTTGTAAAAGCTACGGAGTAGCGAAGAAGCCCAAGAAGGCTGCGGCGAATCCAGCAACCGGCGCGGCCGGTGACGCTGCTGAAACCGAGACCAAACCAGAGACCAGCAAGAAACACTTGTTCGCTGAGTGTTTTCACAACAAACACGTCACCCCCGGGCATGCTGGTATGTTGCATAATTAAATAATTTCACCAATATTGACCTTATTTCATTCCAAATATAGGTGTGATTAGTATGTAGAGGTGTCATAACAGGTAGGAAGTTTGCGCATTCTCCGCAATGTCGGAAAGTACCAAGTAGTACGGGGATAACTACCACAGCATACCTAAGGCAGTGTTATTTCTAAATGACATTTTAATGTCACGTACCTTGATGTCCTTAAAATAAGGATTATTCTAAAACATGAACGTCAACAATATTAAAACAATACGGCTTTAAGGTGCCTTATACGGATTTCATGATGTGTCATCCTTTTCCAGGTACACTTTAAAGAATCGGGAGTCACAGCTGTGGGGATGTCATGGTATCAAATTAAAGGTCATTTCTTCATCTCTCGTTTGACCTTATAAAAATGCACACTCCAATACAAATTTTCTGCATAAATACGTTTCTCCGAACGCAAGATCTGCTGAAAATGACGAAAAATGGGGTCCGGATAGGTACCCATAAAGCTAGATCCGCTGCATATTTTAACTTGAATACTAACAATAAAGTGGGGCTTATATAGTCCTCTATCCATGGTGCAAAGCATTAAGCATACAAATAAATATGTTTATAGTTTATGTGGCAAAAAAAAAAGGTTTCATACATTTTTCTATGAAAAGAAGCCGAGCGCTAGGCGTTTGGCGCTCAGTACGCGCTGAGACGCGCTCGTGGACGGGTGGGTGTATCGCTTTTTTGCACGAAATTTATTACGACAAAATGAACACCGTGTTGTGTACTGCCATAGAGATATAATATTCTCTATGTGTACTGCGCTTAGAAAAACTTGATACCGACATCCACAAAGAAGGAAGTTCTCAAGTGTAGGCGTATTTTTTTTACCCGATTACGGCAAAGCCACAAGGAAAGGGTATGTTAGGAATATTTAAGTATGTATATGCATGTATGTATGTATGTATTAAAAAAAAGTGAGCGCCATTTTGAAATTCTTTGTTATCGTACCGATTTCGTTCAAAATCGATATCTGGGGTCCCCTGGGATCACAAAACAGGAAACTGTTACCAAAATTTTAAAAAAGTCAGCGCCATTTTGAATTTTTTTGTTATCGTACCGATTTCGTTCAAAATCGATATCCGGGGTTCCCTAGGATCACAAAACAGGAAACTGTTACCAAAATTTTAAAAAAGTCAGCGCCATTTTGAAATTTTTTGTTATCGTACCGATTTCGTTCAAAATCGATATCTGGGGTTCCCTGGGATCACAAAACAGGAAACTGTTACCAAAATTTTAAAAAAGTCAGCGCCATTTTGAAATTTTTTGTTATCGTCCCGATTTCGTTCAAAATCGATATCTGGGGTTCCCTGGGATCACAAAACAGGAAACTGTTACCAAAATTTTAAAAAAGTCAGCGCCATTTTGAATTTTTTTGTTATCGTACCGATTTCGTTCAAAATCGATATCCGGGGTTCCCTGGGATCACAAAACAGGAAACTGTTACCAAAATTTTAAAAAAGTCAGCGCCATTTTGAATTTTTTTGTTATCGTACCGATTTCGTTTAAAATCGATATCCGGGGTTCCCTGGGATCACAAAACAGGAAACTGTTACCAAAATTTTAAAAAAGTCAGCGCCATTTTGAAATTTTTTGTTATCGTACCGATTTCGTTCAAAATCGATATCCGGGGTTCCCTGGGATCACAAAACAGGAAACTGTTACCAAAATTTTTAAAAATTCAGCGCCATTTTGAAATTTTTTGTTATCGTGCCGATTTCGTTCAAAATCGATATCTGGGGTTCCCTGGGATCACAAAACAGGAAACTGTTACCACAATTTTAAAAAAGTCAGCGCCATTTTGAATTTTTTGTTATCGTACCGATTTCGTTCAAAATCGATATCCGGGGTTCCCTGGGATCACAAAACAGGAAACTGTTACCAAAATATTAAAAAAGTCAGCGCCATTTTGAAATTTTTTGTTATCGTACCGATTTCGTTCAAAATCGATATCTGGGGTTCCCTGGGATCACAAAACAGGTACATAATATTTACCGCGGCCAACAGCGTAAACAAGTACCTAGTAAATAAATAATCGTCTAATATTTTCAAGTAACAAAATTGGTTAGTTGGCTATAAAATCGAGCGTCTCTACGCTCTATAGCTCTACGCTCTCGTAAAGCGTGCATATATATGCTGTAGTGTGACGAGTTTTATACCTATAGTTGAGTTTTTTACCTATAGTTGCTCGCGGGGTAAATGTTTAAAGGGCCTTAAGAATTGGTAGTACGCCCCCAGATTTGTTCCACGGTAACCGCATTCTTAGTCATACATACGTAAGTATATTTTTATACTAGATGATGCCCGCTATGTGTTTTTATTCCCGGTGGGACTTTTTTATTGTCCGTGATAAAAAGTAGGGCCTATGTCCTTTCCAGGGATCCAAACTATCTCTATACGAAATCGCGCCAAAATTCGGTAGTAATGATCCGCCGTGAAAGCATAGCAGACAGACACACTTTCCCATTTATAGTATTACTAAATGATGCCCGCGACTTCGTCCGCGTGGATCAAGTTCTTTTAATTCCCGGAGGAACTCCTTAATTTTCCGGGTTAAAAAGTATAGCATAAAAAGTATGTCTTTCTCTGGGGTGTAACCTATCCCTGTACCAAATTTCATCAAAATCGGTTAAACAGATGAGCCTTGAAAGCATAGCAGACGGACACACTTTCGCATTTATAATGTTAGTATGGATGTATGTATGGATTGTCGACCTGCCGCTACTACCGTAAGATACGAAACTTCTACTGCGCGGGACGAAATAAACTTCCTCCGCAGTACTTTCTGTGTGTTGTGTGTACGTTGTTGAACTCAACGTACTGTGCAGGAAGTTTATTTTGGAAGAGTATTCCAAGAGGCTGAAGTTGTTCTGAGGGTGATCATTTAACTTGCAGCTATATTAATGGCGATGCAGCTGCTTAAGCGCGAGAAGAACGCGAAGCTAGCGGTGTTCACCGAGGAGGGCGTGCAGCTGGTCTCCATAGAGCGGAACTTCAGCAACATTGACGAGGCTGAATTTGTTCTGAGGGTAATCATTTAGTTTTATTGACAAGTTAGCCTTGGACTGCGATCTTATCTGGAGTTAGGCTGGCACTTGAAAAGGGAACAGCAGTTTATGTCAAACCCATTACCCATTTTGTCACCTTTTATCGGTTTCTGCCCGGACACAGACATACAGCCCCCCTAGCATGGGCCGAGACAATTTTCTCCCCGAGGAAAGGATAAAAATTTTATTCCTAAATAAATAAATAAAAACGCTAAATAACGGTGGATAAATAGTCCCCCGAGTCCCCGTGAAATGTCAAACGGGGATAAACTTCTCCTCTCCCCTGTTGCTGTGCTCTGAGAAGTGGACAATTTAATTTTATCTCTTGTCAGTGGATAAAATCGGGGGATAAAATTTTTATCTCCGGCCCATGCTAGGGGGGCAGAGGTAGGAGAGGAAAGTAGGTAGAGGTACAGGGAGCAGAGCTGCTAATTTAGAAATTATTATTTGCTTGCTGGGACCAGGACCTGCTTAAAAGACACAGTTATGATGGTCGTCACAAACTTATCACCAAAAAAATACATTACACCCGGGCGTGTGGGTTCTATGGCGGCGTAAATGACAAGCGCAGCTCCCAATAGTGCAATCAGCTGCCAAGGCTCCATTTCATACTAATTTTTGCTGTTCATTTCAGAAAGCCAACTTAGGACGCGTCCAACTGGACGCGCCAATCGAATGGGCCTCGAAGACCAACCAAAACTTTGATGTGTTCATCAACATGGTGGACCGTACCACTCGCTACATGGAACTGGATATAACAGCGCGCGGCGGCCGCGGAACTGGAGGCCGGTACGGGCCTCCGCCGCCCAACAAAGAGCTGGCCGACCACTGCCCCGTAAGAGCGCTCGAGCGATACCGCGCCAAGGCTGTGCGCAAAGCCAAGTAAGTGACGCTTGTGATGTTCAAATGTGTTCTAAAAGCTACATGAAGCTGGATGTTTTTCTCAGTAACAGCCTGGAGCTGTGTTCGCCTTCAGCCCCATCAAAGCACATAAAGAATAAGAATATTAATTTATTTGCGTATTACATGGTGTTACATAGGAATGAAGTCACAGTGTATTAATTGTCATGCGAGGTGTGCAAAATTTACTATGTCAAGAGTTACATAATTAAAAAAAATATATAAGTAATCTTAAGTAGTTCATATTAATAAACATCACATAAATTACAATCATCATTCTAATTTAACATACAAGCATACAAAAAAAAAGCTGTTATTGTTCCTCTTGATCTCCACATGGTTGTGTCGAATTAGCGTCAAGTCTTGAAGCAATACATATACTATGGTTTTGTACGCACCTATCAACTATAATACCTACTCCACAGTTAGCTCCATTGAGGTCGGCTGCCGTCACAGTGGCGTGCACGTCGTAGAGGCATAAAAGCACTGCTTATTCTAGTTGAAATCGCTCAATGCATATTCAATTATTATATTATAACTCTGCCATAAAATATATAGTTACCTAATACATTGTCTTTGAATCAGGAAGTTTTTCCTGTTGCGGTGGTTCATGTAAAATGGTAAATCGTTTTATTTCAGGCTGATAGTGATGTCTCTGGCGTCTCAACGCGTGGCGACGACGGATGGCAGCCACGAGGGCGTACTTGACATCGTCGGCATCGACGAGCACGTCCCTAAACTTATAGACTCGTTCGTGCTAGGCCAGTTTGAGTAACTTCCGCGACTATACGATTCACTATAACAATGGCTGCGACCATATTTGTATCCCGTATCGAATCACAGGTTAATAGGTACTACAATATGCTGAAGCATTCCTGAATAAAGCTGACTGGTCAGTGCTGGACTACACGTTTTATCCATTATTATGAAGAGTTCCTGAAAGACGGTTGGCGCTGGCTTGCTATGGTGAATCGCCGGCGCAGACGATTGCAAAAAGACGTAGGATCGTGATATGCGCCGATGGGATTCGATGGACAATAACAGAAAAAAATGGCCAGCCTTACAGTTTACATCTTATACATAGGGTCGTGTAGGCAGGTGACACACAGTTGCTAAATTAGTTTTATAATTTGAGAGGCGAACGGTACGAGAGTTTGCACATCTCAACAACGTTTAAAAATTTCGAGTATCTAAACGCTATAACGTCAAAGTAATATCACACACATTTTATAGACATTCACACAAATATACGCACATTTTTCATTTTTCCGCACTGCCAATGATTATTTCGAAAAATTTTCATTTCAAATGCTGGCAGTAGATGTGAACTATTCTGAATTTAAACCTAATTTGTACTACCTTGTACTTATATTACCATTTGGGTTTATGTCCAATATGCTTTAATGTTATAGTGTTTCGTTATGACCGTAGTTTCCTCTGTAATGATTTTCAGCTTCATTTTAAAGCTGTTTGTAAGCGCGGCCTTATGTATGGAGTAGAAATGTTATAGTGAATTATCTTCCTACCTTCTACATACAAATTGCATTTTGAACAACTAAATAAAATTAGTACGTTAATTTTTAGTAGCCATTTATGTACTAATCAGGAAAAGGTAGACTACTTAATATTTTGTTCATACCATAAAATTTGTATGTAACAGGTATAAGAGAAAATATCAATTTGGCATCTTGACGGTGGTATCTCATTATCTATATCTATACTGATACTAATTATAAATGCGAAAGTTTGGATGTTTGTTACTCAATCACGCCAGAACGGCTGAATGGAGCTAGATGAAATTTGGCACAGAGATAGATTATAGTCTGGAATAAATAACACATAGGCTACTTTTTATCCCGGAAAATTAAAGAGTTCCCGCGGGAACCGAAAAACCTCAATCCACGCGGACGAAGTCGCGAGCATCAGCTAGTACATATTAATTTGTATTATAACCTAACCGATCTCTCCTGGGAAAGAGTAGTGCATATCCCGCGCTACCTCATACTTACGAGCCTGAGTGAGGAAGCGCGCATTACGCAATACCTACTCCTTCCCACGTTTTATGACTGTGTGTCAGGAGCGATCAGACGGTATATTTAAATTCCTTACCTCAGTATTCAATTATTTTATTAGAAACCTTTTATTACAATGTGTTCCGTACTCAATTGAAACAAAATATTGAGTGTAAATTAAAATGTGTTGTAAAAATCCAAAATTCACGATTTCAAATAAAAAGTTTTTAAAATATAAAAGTTTGGATAAATTCCCTTTACCTCTACATATTTGTAGGTAGGTAATCAGATTTGGGATAGTGAATAATTAGGCCAATAATTATGTGAGGACTACACTAGATATATACTAAGGACTACACTAGAATACTTTATACAAACATAAACATTACTTTATTAAAAGTTTGTTTACATTCCGCGAGGCGTAAGCTGTGCTTTGAATTGTTACAGCCCCGCTCACAGTTGAATTGGGACGTTAGTTTTATCTCTTGGATGTCAAATTCTATGAGAGTAAGCGACATGTTATAGATGTATTGTAGCCAATAACAATCACTCATAACTCAGCTTACGCCTCGCGGACTGTACCTTTTCATTGCATACTAAAATTCACCATAATAAAAGGAAATGGCCAGTCCTTTGTTGTCCTAAATTGATATTTTGTTCTAGGGAGTTCACAATTCAAATATTGGCCTATGTTGCCTATTTATTCAGCATGTAGAGGATTCTTAGGTTAGTTATGAAAATACGGAATACATGCTCTTAGTGGTTCGGTCACAGCGTAACAGAGATTTTTATTCGAAAACGAGTTTTACAGAATGTTAGGGTTTTTGTCCGTTTTTAAGTTAATTGCCGCAGTAGTATTTCTTTAAAACAGTTTGAGACTACATTATTAGGAATGCTTTTTACACATTACCTATTAATAAAATGTTCTCCTTCATATCTTCACAAATAAATAGAAATTCAATTACAACATAGTAAATCCATACTAATATTACAAATCTGATCTGTCAAGTCTGTCTGTCTGCTACGCTTTCTCGGTCCATCGTTTCAACAGATTTTGACGAAATTTATTACAGAGGTAGATTGCATCCCGGGGAAGGACATAGGCTACTTTTTATCCCGGAAAATAGGGAATTCCCGCGGGAATCGAAAAACTTTAATCCACGCGGAAGAAATCGCGGTAAAATTCGTATAATATTTAAAACATATGAACAATATTTGGAAATCATCAACTTAAATTATTTAGGTAAGTACTTCAAAAACTGTTACCTTCACATTCTGTTTAAAGAAAGCTTGTTAATGCTGGACCATATGATAAATATTATATTGCGTGAACAGAAACTCGTTTTATCGGTTCTCGTAATCTATTAGATCTCTATAGGTATATGGACCCTTTGAGCGGGAAAAGTCTTGTTAATTATTTTATCTACTCCCATGCTATAAATCCTCTGCTAAGGTTCTGAAACAGTTAGCTAATTGCCAACATTAAAACACCCAATGTCCTAATAACCATTACATCATCCAAACGGGTGATGTAATGTTGTACTGAATTTCATTACAACACCCCTTTTTTTTTCGATCCCCTCTGCGCAAAGGGTTTACTCAACAGACAGCCACATCTGCTCGATGCGTGGTATCTCAATCTGTATGAGTTACAAAAGATTCATCTGTACGTATTTCAAAAAAAGAACATTGTCATACACGCGCGTTTCACTACAAGAACGCCGCGCGCTGTAAAAAAAGTAGGTTATTAGAATTTTCCCCGCCATTTTTCTTCGTTTTTTTTGTTTTGTTAACAAAAAAAAAATTTAAAAAAAAAAAATTTAAAAATTTTTTTTTTTTCAAGTTTTGAGTTTTGATGATATTAGGTTACTAGGACTGGATGTTTTAATGTTAGCAGTAAGCTAACTATTTCAGAATCTGTTATAGAGGATTCATATTATGAGTGTAGTAGATAAAGTCTTGTATGGAACAGTTGATAATTAGGTATTAAAACACTCATATGATACTATTATCACACGACGCGTAGCGGAGTGTGATAATAGCCCACATTCGTGTTTTAATACCCCTTATTACACAACTGTTGCATAAATAACTAATATTATTCGAGTTAGCTGTAATCGCTTGAGGTATTAGTACCAATAGAAAAGTTATTTTTATTTGGCTGCAGTCTATTTTAAACCGTTATGGCGATAAGTTGTTTTTTTTTTTAGATTGACTTCATCGACTGTTACTTAGGTATTTGTTTCTTTTTTCAATAAGTACTATTTAGAATTGCTTAATAATGAGCTTTTATGAGCATAATTCTTGTTCTTATAAGATAAGAATAAACGTGTAGTTGTTAGGTATTTAATCTCGATCCTAACCTTAGAGGTTTTTAACCGACTTCCAAAAAGGAGGAGGTTCTCGATCTGATGCGTTTTTTTACTAATGATAATATCCTACATGAAGTTTGTTGGATTTAAGTCCGTTTACATTAAAATTCAATTTGAAAAATCATATTGTGTCATGTCAATTAAAATGTCGGAGCAATAATTGTAGGGAATGGAAAGTAATTCCGTACCCAAATCCCATGTATTTAACATGGAATTCGGAATTTGAGTTTTTCCCATTAATTTCATATAAAAAATATCATTCATATCAGTAAACCCACTCCCAACAAACCAAAGACTGGATTGGTGTTGAATTATTAGTACCTCACGAAACTTCGTTGCGGGCTTATAAAATTAAAGATCAGTTTTATTAAATTAATTTTTAATTGTAATAAAAAGAAAACTTGTGAGGTTAGGATTTTAATTGTAGGCTTATTAATTAGGTATATACCGCTTGTCATTAATTGTAACAGGGTCTTTTTGGTCATTCAAAAATTTGGCACCTGACGCTCACTGTACTCACAGATATATTATGTGTTCAATCATACACGAGGTCAATGCGGTGACTAAAGACGAAATTACTTTTATTTTTTATGTATAAAAGTTTGTATTTCACTTAAATTTATCCGCAAAAAACTTCAGAATAATAATGTTTGTATGCCAGTACTTTGTCATTAGATTTATTAAAATATATTTATAACTGTTTTAAGATATATCAAAACGGTGCGTGATTAGTGCGTTAATATTTCCTATTTGCCAAAGTAAACTAATGCATTTTTAATATTATTCATGAAGTACTGGCTTGCTGACATTTATTTGTTAGAAATATAATTGATAGCATATCTTCCTTAATATAGACTAAAATGAAAAGTGATACATGCTCACGTTTCATCATCGTAAACTTGTATTGATGGTAAAATGAGGTAAGACTGAAAAATAAATCAAATAAACTTAGAGCATCCAGTACCCTTTCGATACAGTTGGTGTTGGAAAGCTGACTAATTTCGCTTCCTCAGAACCAGGGTGCTGGTCTCATAACAATTTATTTTTGTGAATTCCTGAACTGTGAACATGTATCAAGTTTCTCACTGTTCTTAGTAATAAGTGAATCCGTATCGAAATGTTGGTTACTTTTGTACTGATATATTATGAGCGGAATTTTCAGAATCTGTGATCACTTGGTACTCTCTCGGGTTTAAGTAATTTTTTATATCTGAATGTTAAACGGCTTCGAAAACATGAAACTCGAAATTGCTAGGTAGATATTACGCTTTATAATTGTGTACCTACGTTATTTTTGTTGTGTGAGGTTTAAAATTACCAATTCTTTAGTGGTTTACAATAACTATTGACCAATGTGCTTATTCTTATGTTATAGTTAAAAAAAAGCTATAGAGAGCTACAACACATTGACCCAACGCACTCGGCCAATGTTCTGGCCGAAAGTATCGTGGACCATTGGGCATGCATTTGCCCTCCCAGTGATGGTGGTTACACGCGGGTGTAGCCAGTACTAGCCATCTTGCCGACTTATGTGGGTTTATAACATATTAGGAATCTGAACTCATTGAGCCAATATGTTCTGGGGCCTTATAAAGAAATAAACGTATGTTGGTCAAGAAAATTATCTTGTCATTTGTGTTGAAACATTTATTATTTATTTATGAGTTTCAAAAAATAGCATTCTGTGATTATGATGCCTTGGCGCCTTCAAAACTTAGGGATACGATAGCTGAAGGCTGGTTTTTCTTTTGAAAACCATATGGTACCTATTTAAAAAAGGGTAGACTGCCAATTTTTCTGACAAAGATTAGACTATGCAAAATAGTTAAAATAACATTGTTAGTTTGTTTTTTGTGTATGTGATTTTGTAGTCGGTACTGCGGTTGACATTATTCTCAGATGTTAATATGCGTGCTTGTAATTTCAGCAACATAATATCATAGTTCATAATATGGTTCATATTGACACCCTACTTACATGGATATAATATTTACAGACCTAAATTTGACCTTAAAAGAGTATCGACTCCTCCATAAAAACTGTCAAAAATAGAGTTTCTTAAATTACAAGCACATCTATCGCTCGTATGATGTCAATGGACACTTCGATGTTTATTACTGATCCTTAGACAATATTTTTTAAAGACGTAAACTTTGTTGAAAGTGAAATGAAAATTGTATACTGTATTTTTTACGTCATCAACATTTTTGACAGCAAATTTGGAGTTTTGATTGGGTCGTTCATTTGCCAAGTGCAGTACCACAATTATAGTGAGTTGGTGGTCACGTTTTGGGAGTAGATTTTTGCATCGATTCAATAGCGCGTTTTGCCAACGCGCGTCTTTATCTTGTTTGTCACAGCTTGCGGTTGGTTTGTCACAAAGCGTGTGGACGCGCCATCACAACATTTAATTACGAACGAAATGTCAAAGAGCGAGCGCAATTTAGTCTATTTTATGGAATTCACTTGTCACACTGGGAGCTTTGTGTTCCACATAGTGTCTGAATACTGAAACATCAGCCACTTTATATTTAGTTGCTCATATTAAGTTTATGAAATGTTTCAGTAAAATATGCTTATCATTTAAGTTTGCTGTCAAAAGTGTAGGTATCATTAACCTAAATAAAGTTGTATGAAAATTCAGAATATAAAATTGCATTCTACTTAATTTATGTATATAAAAGAACACTACAGTAAAATTATTTTCGTAAAAAGAACAAATTAAATCCGTCCCATTTGAAAAGATGTGACTTCATTTCAAAAATACATTAGTAACTATTAAGTTAGTTCTCGTACACACATTTTTTTAACCATTCACTGCGGCATATCAATGGCACTCTAAAGATAAGTATAACAAAAATGTAATAACATTTGTAAAATGTACTTGCATGTTTGTTTTCCAGTTATTAAACCTCTAAATTTAGTCATGTTAGTTTTTTTAGAGACCTTTAAATTTAAACTGTACCTAGCCTATGTCCATGTCCTTTTACTCGGTATTGGCCAGATTCTGGACTCGCCAGTCGCCAGAATCGCGATTAGACAGATTTCGCTTTATGGCAGACTAGCTGATGCCCGCGACTTCGTCCGCGTGGATTGAGGGTTTTCGGTTCCCGCGGGAACACTTTAATTTTCCGGGATAAAAATAGCCTATGTGCTATTCCAGACTATAATCTATTTCTGTGCCAAATTTCATCCAGATCCGTTCAGCCGTTGGAGCGTGTTTGAGTAACAAACATCCATACATCCATCCAAACTTTCGCATTTATAATACTAGCTGATGCTCGCGACTTCGTCCGCGTGGATTTAGGTTTTTCGGTTCCCGCGGGAACTCTTTAATTTTCCGGGATAAAAAGTAGCCTATGTGCTATTCCAGACCATAATCTATCTCTGTGCCAAATTTCATCCAGATCCGTTCAGCCGTTGGAGCGTGATTGAGTAACAAACATACATCCAAACTTTCGCATTTATAATATTTATATTTGATTTACTAGCTGATGCCCGCGACTTCGTCCGCGTGGATTGAGGTTTTTCGGTTCCCGCGGGAACTCTTTTAATTTTCCGGGATAAAAAGTAGCCTATGTGCTATTCCAGACTATTAGCTATCTCTGTGCCAAATTTCCACTGAGTACATTATATATACTGGTACAAATTTCATCCAGATCCATCCAGCCGTTGGAGCGTGATTGAGTAACAAACATCCATACATCCATCCAAACTTTCGCATTTTTAATATTTATATTTGATTTGAAGTACCTACACTACCTACACAGAAGTAGAAGTAGGTAGTGTAGTGTTGTTTTATTTTTTGCCGACAAAAAATCAGTCTCATAATGTCTGGCGTGGGCGAATCCCCTACAATCTCTTGAGAAGTTCTGTTTCGACTTTAAAGACGGCTATGTTTGGTTTTCTCCAACCAACGCGCAACGTTCCAGTATATTTATTGTACTCTGTGCAACGTTAAGCAGTGACTAGCACAGAGTACTCAGTAGTCTCTGGGTATCGCGAGTCGCGACTATTGTGCTCGTGCTGTGCTGGCAGTTGGCAGTTGGCACAATCAAAAGCCCAAGCCACACATCACAGAACTCGCATTAATACCACAAATTAATACCTTCACAACAACGACAAGATTATTTAATTTATTTCCTGTGTTTATTTCTGAGATTTGTCTGTCAGTGTCAAACAAAAAGGCTAAAATCTAGAGCCGTAAAGTTAATTAAAAAAAAGTCAAACAAAAGGGTATGTTCCGAAATACACTGCGAGCACTGCTCACTGGTGCTCTACCTGGGGAGAGATTCGTTCCGTTATGGACTGACAGTATACTGCCGCCGTATCCTGGGAAAATATATGACGTCATAAATCGTCGCCATTTTTGTACTGTGAGCACTGGCATTTTCGAGGTAAGGTGCTCTCAGTGCTGACTGCGTTCCGTTTTAAGCAGTAGCCAGTATACCTAACTTTATAGGAACGGCTTTGTAGTATACTGAATTGACGTCACACCTTAGAGTGCTCGCAGTGGCTGTGTTCCGAAATACACTGCGAGCACTGTAAGGTGTGACGTCACTTTAGTACACTGCGAAGCCGTTCCTTTATAGTTAGGTATACTGGGTACTGCTTAAAACGGAACGCTGTCAGCACTGAGACAAACACTGAGAGCACCTTACCTCGAAAACGCCAGTGCTCACAGTACAAAGATGGCGTCGAGTAATGACGTCATATATTTCCCTAGGATACTGCAGCAGTTTACTGTCAGTTATAACGGAACGAATTTCTCCACAGTAAGAGCACTGAACAGTGCTCGCAGTCTATAACGGAACACAGCCAGTGTATATGAATTTTGATTTTGACACTGACACTTCTGACACTTGACAGTGACAACTGACAACTGACATGCTCACAATTCAATTCATTCAAAAACTCGAAGCACCTTTTTTCTCGTTTTTTTGTACTTTGTAAAATTTGTATTGTCTTACAAAAATGATGGGCGATGTAGATAAATGGATTGAAATTGCCAAGAGATGTAAATATCTGCCCGAAGACGATCTGCGGGAGCTTTGTAATATCGTTTGCGAGTTGTTACTGGAGGAGCCCAATGTTCAGCCGGTACAAACACCTGTAACCGTATGCGGAGATATCCATGGCCAGGTAAATTAGTTTTTTAGTAAGTAATATGTAATTATTTGATTCCATTATGTAGGTACTTAGTTTCAGAGGCTTTGTATTCACTGAAATCTAGATATCTGCCTAGTAAAAGTTGTGAATATGAGCTAGAGTTGAATGAATCTAGCTTATATTAAAAATGATAAATGAAGCTAGCTCATATTTCTTTTGAATTAGATAGATTATTGTTTTACTTTCTGACCAAATTTTTTCCAATCAACTAATTAAATTTAATGTAGTAATAAGTTGTTAGTTTGATGTACTTTTTGATTTCAGTTCTACGACTTAGAAGAACTATTTCATATAGGTGGTCAAGTGCCAGATACTCAATATATATTTATGGGAGATTATGTGGATAGAGGATACTATAGTCTTGAAACTCTTACCTTATTAATGGCACTTAAAGCAAGGTATCCTGACAGGTTCGTGTTTGAGACACAATTATTATTTATGACAGTAACCTTGTATCATTCTATCAGCACAAATGTGCTATGATATTTAAAACATTAGATACATTCTCTGCGCTTTATTTTGGCAAGAATTTAAGAAGGCACTTGCCCTCACTTGCGTACATTGCAGTTAACAACAGTGTAACTCAGAATCTATATTCATCTCTTTCTAACAACAGGTATAGCGTATGTTAACCTTTATGTTCTTTCCCTTTCTCCGCGTACGTAATATTTACGCCGTTTTTTAGTGCAAGATGTTCGCATATGCTGCGTCTATTTGTATTAAGTCGTTGCAAATGTGTATGTATATGAACTCATCAATGTTATGATGTAAGAGAGAGAATTTAGGGTTTTAGAATTCTGGGGAACTTCAATTTTTGGGATTTTATCTCAAATATGATCAATGATCATAGACTATGATCATTTCCTGGATGAAGGATGGAACTATCATATACCTAATATTTACTTAACAACTGTGTAAAATTAGTATGTACAGAGAACTTAATTTTCAGGATATTTTTACTAAGAGGGAATCATGAGACATGTCAAATAACAAAAGTTTATGGTTTTTATGATGAATGCCTTAACAAATATGGGAATGCAAATGCATGGAAGGATTGCTGCAGGGTTTTTGATTTGCTTGCAGTAGCAGCTGTAAGTATAAGACTAGGGAATTATCTACTGGAATGCATCTGCACACATATTATTTCAAATTTCAATAACACACTGTAGTGGAATTAATTCTACATAAGTTGTCCCTCATTTTTAATTTAAAAAAACAGCAGATCAGCACCAAAAATAAAACAAACATTTATTTTTGGGCCTCTTGCAAAATAATAATTGGGGTTAAAGGTAAAGTGAAACTCCAATAAGAATGTGGATTTGATATATTATAATTTTCAACATTAAAATATTAATTATTTACAGTTAATAGATGAAACAGTATTGTGTGTCCATGGAGGGCTATCTCCAGAAATCTCAATGTTAGACCAAATCAGATGCATAGACAGAAACCAGCAAATACCTCACAAAGGCGCTTTTTGTGACTTGCTTTGGTCAGATCCATCTGATGTCAAGTTGTGGTAATTAATTAATTTTTTCACAAGACTTTGTAAAATTTTTTGCATCTCCCATCTATACGTACAAGTCATAGAGTTATAATAGCACTGCTTACCCTAATTGAAATGGATCAACACTCATTTATTATTTAATAGGTGTAAGTAATGTATACACTTAGGTAGGAAGTTATATTTTTATTACTGCAACACTTATTTATAATATTTTCTAGGTCTGTAAGCCCCAGAGGAGCAGGGTGGTTATTTGGCAGCTATGTCACTGAGCTTTTTATGAATTACAATGATTTAAATTTAATATGTCGAGCACATCAACTTGTAAATGAAGGTATGTTAACTTTTCTAAACTAATATTATAAAGAGGAAAGATTTGTTTGTTTGTTTGTAATGGATAAACTCAAAAACTATTCAACCGATTTTAAAAATTCTTTCACCTATAGAAAGCTACATTATCAGCGAGTAACATTGGCTATATTTTATTTTCAAAAAAATTAGAGATCCTTCCGAAAATTGCAATATTGTGAACCAAGTCGGAAAAAATCGTCTCTTTTGAGAGCGTACGTGGCGTGCGCTGCGTAAATAGTTAAAGTTACACGAAAACAATGTATGGGGAAATTGTTCCTCTCAAAAAGTTCTAAAAAAAAGTCCATGACAGCATGTATCTATCTTTTAAGGTTGACTCAATAACCATTTCTGTGATTTTCAAATTTGGTCTAAACCAATGCTTTACTTGCGAAGGTGTTTTTACCGACATAGTATGAATCCTTATCAAAATAAATATGTTATTCATCTCAAGTATCTAATTAAGATAAAAATTGTCCTTTACATCATTTAATTTAGATGAATATCTTATGAGATATCATAGAAATAATGTAACGTGCAAGGGAAATAGTTATTTGTGTTACATGGGGCCAAAGAAAATTTTTGTTCCCCGAGGGCGCTATTTTGAATTCAGAGCGAAGTGAAGGATTCTATAGTAGAATCCCGAGCGTAGCGAGGGGTTCTAAAGTAGAATCCTGAACGTAGCGAGGAATTCAATATACGCCGCCCGAGAACAAAAAATTTGGCCCCGAGTGACACACACTATTTTTCATCATTACGTATGAGAAAAAGCTAGGAGTATCAACCTACTATGTATGGACATTACCTATACGTTTAAGCACCAATCAGAAGATACTCATATCAACCTTCTATGTAATTGTATATAGACATTATTTAGACGTATATTTAAAGTTTAAATAAAATGTAAAGACGTATATCCGATCAACAAATTGATCACGTGACTTCGGACCAATCAGAAGAGAGAAACAAAAAGTCCCATGGGCCAACAAGTTACACTTTGCTCCCGCTATCCTCTGAAGGCAATATGCGTTTTTCGAATAGGTATGATGAAAATGGAATATAATAATCTGAGGGCTGGCGGCTGTGGTGAGGAAGGGGCGTACACTCTTACAATGTAATATTGAAATGTAAAACCTGCCCACTGCCCACTGGCTATAATAGGTATAGAGTATAGACTATTAGGATTATTAGTGCTACCCGTGCGAAACCGGGGCGGATCGCTAGTATATTTATAAGTTTATGTTATAGTATTACTCTGGTTTTATAATCTTCCCAGTTCTTTAGAGAACTTTTTGGAGCTATTCTACAGCTGACCTGCGAAATTTAAGGCCCGGTAAACAATCAGGCCGCGACCAACTATAGGTATAAAACTCGTCACACTACAGCATATTATACAGGGTGGCCCAAATAGTGGCGTCCAAAGAAAAAATTTAGATTCCTCGTAAGTACCTAGACCTATCAGAAAATACCCCATGTATGTTCAGCGATTTTTGGTAGTTTTCGAGTTAAAATTTTTTTAAGTTTTTTCTTGAGATTTCTGAGGCAGTGAGTGTTAAATTTTCTTTCGATTTTGACGAAACCGGTACGAAAACAAAGAATTTCAAAATGGCGCTGACTTTTTTAAAATTTTGGTAACAGTTTCCTGTTTTGTGATCCTAGGGAACCCCAGATATCGATTTTGAACGAAATCGGAACAACGAATTTCAAAATGGCGCTGACTTTTTTAAAATTTTGGTTACAGTTTCCTGTTTTGTGATCCTAGGGAACCCCAGATATCGATTTTGATCGAACTCGGTACGATAACAAAGAAATTCAAAATAGCGCTGACTATTTTAAAATTTTGGTTACAGTTTCCTGTTTTGTTATCCTAGGGAACCTCAGATATCGATTTTGAACGAAATCGGTACGATAACAAAGAATTTCAAAATGGCGCTGACTTTTTTAAAATTTCGGTAACATTTTCCTGTTCTGTGATCCTAGGGAACCCCAGATATCTATTTTGAACTTGCTACTCAAGGCAAATCTGAGTATCGAATGGTTAAAGAAAAGAAATGAGATGTAAGATGGTTAAGAAGTTGCTATAATGTAATATTCTAAAGCAGTATTGTGACGTCACGCCATTAATGGCGGAAAACCACGCGTATCGACTGCTTTGAAGTAGAACAGGTTCAGCGCCATCTGTAGTCATCGAGCGGCGCTGTCATCGAGTGGCGCTGTCATCGAGCGGCGCTAATAATAAACATATTTATTTGTATGCATAATGTTCCAGCATATGGATAGAGGGCTATTTAGGCCCCACTTTATTGTTAATTTTCAAGTTAAAATATGCAGCGGATCTAGCTTTATGGTTTCCTATCCGGACCCCATTTTTCGTCATTTTCAGCAGATCTTGCGTTCGTAGAAACGTATTTATGCAGAAAATTTGTATTGAAGTGTGCATTTTTATATGGTCAAACGAGAGATGATGAAATGGCCTTTAATTTGATACCATGACATCCCCACAGCTGTGAATCCCGTTTCTTTAAAGTGTACCTGGAAAAGGATGACATCGGTGTATAGCGCCTTAAGAAAATCCTTTTTTGGTTTACGAACCCAATGGGTGGGATACTTTATTATAATTTACACATGTAACCTATCAAGTTTATACATCCAGCGAATTTAGTAGTGTGGGTATAAGTACCTATCTTTTTCAGTAGTCGGATTTTCCTTTTACTATTTTCTATTTTTGATATTTTCTATCATCCACCATTACCACCATAATATGTATGTGTACTTATTTATGTTTATGTATTGTATATGTATTATTTATGTAGGTATATGTATTTAGTTTGTGTAAGTAGTATGTCGCTTTTATTTAAGTAATGCAGTAAGTATATCAATTTATTAAGTATAATATATTGTAGAAATTTATAATTTCAATAAAATAATATATTATTTTTGTACCTAGATATTATCACTTAACAATATCATCTTACTCACTTTCAAGAAGGCTGGAAGAGATTTCTTTTTAGAGATAAGCTTGTACCTTTGACTACTTTTTTTATTAGTTTTAGGCTCTCGGTAGAGAGTAGTATATTCCTTGGTTTTAGGACAATATTTTTGTACAAAAATAATAAAAATAAATAAAATTAATCCCTATTAAGTAGTTGACTACAACACCAATGACAACTGTAGGGACTTCCACATGCTACCTAAATCAAGTGGGATTGACAGTCGTTTTTTTTTGTTACAGGTTACAAGTACATGTTTGATAAGCGTTTAGTCACAGTATGGTCAGCACCAAACTATTGCTACAGGTGTGGCAATGTAGCCTCAATACTGGAGTTCAAGACAGTCAATGACAGAAATGCTAAAATATTTCAAGCAGTGCCTGACAGTGAAAGAGAAGTACCGCCTCAGCACACCACACCTTACTTTCTATAATAATTTAAGCTTAATGTAAAATAAGTATTCCAAGTAATTATACCAGATTTTGTATAGTAAATTGTTGTATATTAAAAATAAGCTTTTATTTTGGATCCCTTCATAAAGAATTATGCCTACTTTGAAAAATATATCAAGCTATTCTACTGTTGATAGTAATGTACTGTTGATAGTTGTACTCATGAAGTGGTAAGAAAAGAAAAGCAGTCAAATGAAAAACATCTTTAGGAAAATTATTTATTTTAGTGAAAAAAACAATGATGTTTGTATAGATTACAGATTATTTTCCACCCTTTAAATTAGTCTTTGTGAAATTTTCTGTTTCAGAAAGGTTGTTTTTATCCAATACTGTACGATTTTACTATATCAGCTTGTAGCTTTAATCCCTGTTGTAATCAAAAGTATAATCGAAGTAGGATTGATCAAAACTCTGTACACGCACATAACCATCTTCACCTCCAGATGCAAAACTCTTGCCATCAGGATGGAATGATAAACTGTTGATTGGTCCAAAGTGACCTTTAACGCGGCCAAACTCTTCTTCAAAGACAAGATGGAAGAAACGGGCGTCAAACTTTCCTTGTCTTGTTGATGTTGTTGTTACCTCCATGGCATCTTGGCCACCTCCGAGTACCACATGATCTAAAATAGGGCTGAGAGCAGCGGAGTTCACTGGACGTTCAGTTTTGTACTCTTTAAGGAGTTCAAGGGAGCTTGTGTCAAATAGTTTTGCAGTCTGATCCTTGGAAGCTGTGATGAACATGGTGCCATCACGGGAAAGCTGCATGTCGTTGATCTGATGTGTATGCTCCTTGATTGAATGCAATTTTTTGCCAGTCTGTAAAGAATATTATGTTTATGATATTTAATTAAATAAGAATTTATGATACTTTTAAAATTATTATCAACATTGAAGTTGAAAAATTAAGAAATTACTGTGTTCTGAATAAATTGACAGCTATTGATTCAGAACCCAGAAATCTAAGCTCAAGACTCCTTTTAGCCTTTAACACTATGGGAATAATCTCATTTCAAATCATATTTTCTTTAATGACATACCCTTAAATCCCATTGGATCAAGTCTCCAGCCTCATGACCAGTGATGATAGTCTCGTCCAGAGTGCCCCACACCATTGATGTCACTTTTGAGTCTGTAATTTCCCACTTCAGTATTGGAGCTTGGGTTGATAGGGACTCGTCAACTGTTCTTGTATCTATGATGAAGACCTGCAAGGAGAATCACATTTATTAACACTGCAAAACTTCATTCTATACCTGCAGTTTGCACTAATCATAATTATTTAATTATTGTTGCTATGGCATTATGTAAGTGGTATCCCTGAGTATCAATCCATTTCCATACATTTTTCAATTTTAGGGCAGAGTTGAGAGGTAGCGTAGTAATTACTAGATGATGCCTGTAACTTTGTTCACATGGATTGGGGAGATTTTCTTTTTAATTCTCTGGGATAAAAAGTAGCCTATGTGTTATTCCAGACTAGGTATATTCTATCTCTGTGCCTTTTCATCCATTTTCATCATTCATCCAGATCCGTTCAGCCAACAGATCTGGCACGATTGAGTAACAAACATCCATCCATCCATCCAAACTTTCGCATTTATAATATTTAGTATGTAACATGATTATCACATTAAATTTTTAATGTCACATTTCTGTTGAATCTATAACAAATATTCTTCCTACATCAGTGAATTTTAGCTTCAAGTGTGAAACTGTCAGCCAATCATCAACAAGCAGCTTTCATATTTTAGTGCTAGGCTTTCAAGTTAATTGACCAGACCTCACAAGGATGTCCCATAGCCTTGTCAGTAGTGTAGGCAGCTTGATAGGAACTAAAACTGAAGTTACATGTCCTCACAGAAGAGTTTGATTTAATTGTTGCTATGTTTTTACCAGTTTCCAAATCCCATAATCTGAAATAATAAGGATAAATATTAATAACTAGCTGACCCAGCGAACTTTGTTCCGCTTTAGAGGCAATAAAAGAGCAGATTTTGGATTTTGGTTTTTTTTTGGAAATCGCCAGACAGTAAGATCATTGCGTAGATCTTTCAATGTTCGGTTAAGTGCTTCCAGTGCGATGATGATTTTCGATGTTTTGCAATATTAAATGTTGGTTCTTCAATAGTTTGAAGATTTAACGGCAATTTTAATGCTGAATGAGCCGTACGGCATCCTTCTAACAATGTGGCTGCTATTCCAGAAGAAGCAACTGCAACCGCAAGGTTGGATCTCGCACAAACAGTGGCTAAAACTACTGACATGAGGAATGTCTTACCAGTTCCACCAGGGGCATCCAGGAAATATAAACCACCATTTCCATCATCACTTGCCTTCATTAAATGTATTATAAACTTCCTTTTGTTGGGGATTCAACAGGGGTACATTCGTTTGAACTACTAAATCTAATTTCTGATGATCATATTCTCGTTCCCGTTCCAATTCTTGATTAAATGCGTCATTCATTTTATGATTTGGCGCTGGCATTCCTAACCTGACTAATAAACTACCACACATGAGGTAACACATGTCTTCGAGCAAGAGCAAAGCCTGATTATGTATCTCCTCATTCATCTCAAGATAGGGATTTCTTGAACGGACACGAATTTGATGTAAAATGTCTTGTGATATATTATTTTCCTTGTATTTGTGTGGCATAGATAGGTTTGATGGAAAGCATGTCGTAATGATGATACCAAATAATGTGCGTATCTGACTTGGAGATGCAGATATAATTGCTTCAAAGATTGCATGACATGCAGCACGATATGTTGGGAATATTGTACCATTAACAGTCCATAGTGACTCAAATGATGTTGGCCCACACACATTTACCAGCAACAACCGCATCCTAATTGCATTACGGCTTTGTCGGGACCAAGATATGATCATCTTGGTCGCGGCATGGTATTATAATGATAATATCGGCACAATAAGCTAATAGAAACTCAAAACAAACACATCAACCAGTCAACTTAAAAATTTCAATTTTTTGTTTTGCTGTCAGTTGCGTTTTGTTATACCACGGGTGCGTTCCGAAATACACTGAGAGCACTGAAAGTCCCCAGTAAAGAGCACTGCCAGTGCTCGCAGTGCTTATAACGGAACACACACCACGTTTTATGTCACGTTCCACGGGAACGGGATAAAAATCCTATGTCCGTCTCCTGGTTCTAAACTACTTCCCCACAAATTTTCAGCCAAATCGGTTCAGCCGTTCTTGAGTTATAAATAGTGTAACTAACACGACTTTCTTTTATATAATATATAGATTGAAAACAATTGGTCAGCACATGCAATATTTTAAGACTGCATTGTTTTGGTGACTAAAGAAAAGCCTGCAGAATTCTAGGACATCATTATGGCATTCAAATTTTGCAGTGCAGGCAGTGTGAATGGCCTATTCATTGCAACAGTTAAATAGAGGTACTTAGTTGAGTAAAAGTTTTGATAGTCTTTACCTGCATGAGCTGTCACCACCGCCTGTGATAAGATGAATAGTTTGCCAGTCGACATCAAGACACCATACCACACCACCATGCCCATTGAATGTGCCCAGGCGTTCTCCGTTTAGCGACCACCATACATTGGGCTTGGAGTCCTTAGCAGCAGAAAACAGCAAGTCTCCTTCACGATTATACTTGATTTGGGTTATGGCACGCTCATGCCCTTGCAGCATCAAAGGTTTCTGCAAAAAACATGATCAAGAACGCTGTTACTCCGGCCCGAAGGAAGTAAACAATATAATGAAATGCACTGAGTAAGCTTTTTTGCACAATGTTAAGAAACTTACCATGTTTTATGTTTTAAATTGGAACTAAAATAGGAGAAATCACAAAATGCTGATCAGTGACATGTGGCGGCACTTTTTTTGACAGTTAAAACAACTCTTCGGCTGTGTTCCGAAATACACTCCGAGCACTGTAAGGTGTGACGTCACTTTAGTACACTGCGAATCCGTTCCTTTATAGTTAGGTATACTGGGTACTGCTTAAAACGGAACGCTGTCAGCACTGAGACAAACACTGAGAGCACCTTACCTCGAAAACGCCAGTGCTCACAGTACAAAGATGGCGTCGATTAATCACGTCATATATTTCCCTAGGATACTGTAGCAGTTTACTGTCAGTTAAAACGGAACGAATTTCTCCACAGTAAAGAGCACTGAACAGTGCTCGCAGACTATAACGGAACACAGCCTTCATTTTGACGGCTGTTTGACATTACCGTAACGTTTCTTCTTCTTTTGTATAGTGGCTCCGCGCGTCAATAAATAAAGAACTAAGAGGAACTGTCATAAACTATAATCGCCGTATAGCTTGAACGTGCCATTTTCGCCATATTTGTTTCTATTTCTTGAGTACTTCAAGTGTCATCGCCTGGTAAAATGTTTGTCTTTTGTTGAAAAATTATGTATTCATTCGTTACGGAGAATAAATTAGTGTTATTTTCGTGTATGGCGTCAAAAACAGTTTGCAACAATGTCTAGTTGTAATATTGTGGGATGTGGCGCGGGATGTGGGTTTTCTCATATATTGATTATTTACAGTAGTTATTGGGTACACTACGAAGAAACATATTTTAGTTTAGTTTACTGTAAATATTTGATTGTAAGCTAGATTTTTACCTGTTGATAAGCATTAGATAAGTACATACCTACTAGAGATAAGATGTGCGTTCCGAAATACACTGAGAGCACTGAAAGTCCCCAGTAAAGAGCACTGCCAGTGCTCGCAGTGCTTATAACGGAACACACACTACATAGGAGGAAATTTTCATCAATATCGGTATTTTATTATCAAAATTATTATTCATTATATCCACTTTTTAAGCAATTTTCAGCTTGAGACCATCGGTCTAAACATATTATGTTTAAATTTGAAGTGATGATGTTCAAGTGCACTTATGTAGATTAGGTGATCTCGCTTAGCTCGGTCAACTAATTTTTATGTGTTGTTTAGTTTTTGTTTTGTACATAATATTTACTTTTTACAGCCATCTTTCTATCTAGAAAACCAAGCTGTTTTCAAAAGAGGGACAACAGCTGTCTATAGAAGGCCAATGTGCATCGAGTTCGGCACTTGGGCGATTTTTCGTCTATGCAATAGGCAGGTCCACCGTGCAAAGCAGGGGAAAGAGCCGGGTCAACTAGTGATTAGTAAATGTTTAAAAAAAAGTTCAGCTAATTGGTTTTACAGATTTCGCTTTATATGAACATGTAAGGCGTCTATAGTATGAAATTGCCGATTTGTACTGAAAAATTGAAATTCGTTTTTTTTTTAATTCAACATAAGTACATATTTATTTAATCAAAATAATTACCTACCATTATTATCTATAGGTACATTCCTGCCATCTAATAGGAAGGTCATTTTATGCCTTGTGCCTGGTGATCTAGATTCGACAAACTGTGTGAAAGCATTTTGTACTGCCTCCTGAGAAGAAAACTTTTTATCACTTCACAGAAAATTATCCAAATCACGAAAAAAATGGTCTTCTGTTGGAGCAAGGTCTGGCGAGTACGGAGGGCGACGAATGGTTTTTATTTGCAGTTCCTGTATAGTTAAAACGGTTTCTCGTGCTGTATGAGGTCTCGCGTTATCATGGAGCAATAATGGTGAAGATCGATTCATGAGTCGGGGCTGTTTCACTGCTACTTTTGCTATCATTGTTCGGAGTTCGGCACAGTAGATATCTGCCGTTATTGCTTGACCAGATCGGAGAAAGCTATAGTGAATAACACCATGCTGAGACCACCAAACAGTTACCTTTACCTTTTTATTGGTAAGCTTTGCTTTAGGACACTGTTGCGGCGTTTGACCTGGGTTCAGCCATTGCATTTTTCGCTTACGGTTATTGTAAAGAATCCACTTTTCATCACATGTCACAGTTCGATCCAATATTCCTTCATTTCTGTATCGATTCAACAAGGCAACACAAGTTTCAGCAAGCGTTTCTTTCTGCAGATCAGTCAAATAATGAGGCACCCATTTTTCATATTTTTTTATTTTATTGATTTGACGCAAATGAGTCAATATTGTTGGTAAGGTAACGTTAAACCATGCGGCATGCCGCTAATTCCTGGGTAGTTTGGCTCGGATCAGCTTCTCTTTCAATTCATTGTTATTCACCTGTGTGGGCGGTCTTCCACGTGGTTTGTTCTTCAAATCAAAGTTTCCATCGCGAAAGCGTTTAAACCCAAATTGTACGGTGCGTTCATTAGCAGTCCCCTCTCCAAAGGCAACATTGATATTGCGAGCTGTTTCTGAAGCGTTAGTTCCGCGTCGGAACTTGTATTCAAAAATCACTCGAATTTTCGAAGCATCCATCTTTCTTGTCTAAGCTGAATAAAAAAAATAACTGAAAGTCGATAATCGAATGTTGCACATTTTTTAAAAGAAGAACTACATAGGTACCATGTGAAAAAAATTAATATAGGGTAGTGGAACCAAAAGATGAACGACACCCAATAGATGAACGGCCGAGCGAAAATTCATAAAAAATAAAACATCCCGCTATTTATTTATGTGCATTATTTTTTTCCGCTCGTGGCAACATTATTTCTTCCCGATTCCCTAACAAAATCAACAGTAACAGCTTCGACCACAGAACACTTATGCTTCGACGCGCTCGTAGTTCGACGCTTTGTGAGAGTTTCCCGCCAAAAAATTGTTTTATATGGAAACCTTCTGGTAAATGGTAAGTGTTTTTCAAACTTAAGGATTTCGGCAATTTAAAGCAATTATATACGATAGATTTGTGTAGTTTTGGTTGGAGTAAATCTTGATATGTCTGTCTTTGATTATAATGATACACTTACACATTATTCACCGTATTTTTTGAAAAAAATACTGTTCAAGTAATGGATTCGATTTCGTAAGCTTGATCCAATAGATGAACGCCGTTCAACTAATGGAGAAATGGCATATTCTTACACAGGTCATAACATTTATATTAATGCTTAGAGACCGAAACAAAAAAACGCAAATTAATTTTAGTTAATTTAGGAATTTAGTTACCAAAAGTTGAACACATTATTTTGTGTTTTGAGGTTTTATTTCAGTATGAAATCTTGCGTTGTTCAGTTTAAGAATTCAGGTCCAAAAGTTGAACTAATGAATATGAATTCGTTCAATTATTGGGTATCGCGTCCACATGCCAGGCCAGGGTAAGAAAATTAGCCAGTTAATAATTAAAAATTTGTTTTTCCGATGTCGTCAGTCGGGGCTCAAAACGCGCCGACATATTGTGATAAGATAATAATAATGTTAAAATAAATGTATTCCTATTAAAATGCTAGTTCAACTATTGGGTTCAAACTATTCATAATTAGGGCTCAGTGTTCAATTATAGGGGTAAGCCCTTTAACTTCTTACAAAAATCAACTTTAAAAAATATATATTAGATAAAAGAGTTTCTTTTTTTAATCAGTTAAACCTTGAGGATATGTGGAATCACAAAGAAAAACCCAGCAAGCTTCAATGTCATTAAATAACTAATCAGAGCTGTTCAAAGTTGCCAAAATCGCTTAAGCGTTCATTTATTGGTTCCACTACCCTACCTATCTGTGGAAAAAAGTTTCACTCAAAAATGTCAAACCATGAAGCGGCAATTTCATACTTTAACCCACAGATGTAGTACTCCACAGATGTCTATATACCCCTTTATTAATTCTCCTTTAAAATTAAAAATTTTGTGTAGCTTTGTTTAATTTTCTGATTTTCTGTGGCCTGGCTTAATGTGAATATCTTATTATTTATTTAATTCTCTATTGCACACAAATACAGGAGAAAGTAAAACTAAACTTTTATTAGATTATCTGATACCCGCGACTTCTTCCACGTGGTTTATGTTGTTTTGATTCCCGCTAGAACTCCTTAATTTTCCGGGATAAAAAGTAGCCAGTAAAATGTGTAAATTGAGGTCGTTGCCTATGGGTAATTCCAAATTACAATCTATCTCTGCGTCAAATTTCATCTAGATCCGTTCAGGCGTTCTGGCGTGATTTAGTAACAAACATCCGTCCATCCAAACTTTCGCATTTATAATATTATTATTAAGATAATCTATATAGGTATGTAGATCTTAGATTTAAATGGTAGGTACTTAACTAGATGCACTACTTAGTACTTACCCTACTACCAAACCCTTCTGAATCTGAGAGACTCATGGTCGTGGCGGCGGCGAAGGTTGAAGTGATATAGTGGTGAGATCATAGATGAATATGTGTACCTAGTTAATGGGTGAGATGAACTAGGTGGGCATGTCTACAATGGGATGCGATAGACCAGTCTTTTTCTAAGAATTGGCTGGTGGAGAAGTCAACTTAATGGATTCGTCGGAAAAGTAAAAGGCATAATATTTCACATACATTTTATTCTCTTAAGTTATTAACCATTGATTTCCAAGAGTACAACTAAAAAACAAATTAAAGTACAAACACGTTATGCATCGCTAACTAAACACAACTGTAGGTAACTTCTCTTGGCAAACCAGTTCATCCATTGACTAACATAACACCCGGCGCACCACAAACGAGATGTATAAACCGTTAAAAACATCAGAATCATCGTCAATACAAACATTGTACACTAACTTGGTCAAAATGTATAACAACAGCCTTCATCCAACAGTGTGATTGACTAAGTGTAAACCCTAACTGGAGCGAACCCAACTAAATGTAATGCACACTCAGTCACTCTGAACTAAATGAAATCTACGTCATATTATATGGATTACCTTGAGGCACTTTTTGTGAGACTGCGTGGTAGATTAGATACGAGTAACTTGGCGATCCCTTTGTTAGAGCTTGTAAACATTAACGGTACCTACCAAAATTTAGACCCCCAAATCTTCTTTACAAGCCAAACGTGTTTGTGAAATCGTAACAAAAACACGAAGTATTTATAACTTGTAGAATAGATATCTAATAAAGATATATATGTATTATATAATACTTAGATTTCAAATATCCATCTTTGACATTACATTACATACAACAAACACTCATCAACGTTTCGAAATATATAATATTCTCTTACGGATTTACACTCATTTATTTTTATAACTATTTAAATTACAGCGTCTACTGTACACAGATCAACCATACTTCAATCTGAAGTTATTGAAACGCAAGTTTTTACACAACAAATCTTATGTTTAGAATGTGAAAATATTTCGTCACGATATGGACTGTAAAGAAAGTGTGAAATGCATTAAGTTCAAGTTACACCCTTATAAATATATTAACATCATTAATGTTTATTTTATTACTATTACATATCAGTCAAAATATTTTCGCAATATCCGAACTACTTATAATAGATCTACATGGCCGACTTCCGAAACACTTGATGAAGCATAGTTTAAAAAGGTTCGGGTTTACACGCACAAATAAGTAGGTTAGTTTACATAGTTGGTTATTAATAACTTATAACCATACCTACTTATGTATTCTGAAGTCGAAACCATCAATAGAGTAGTTCATTAGTTTATAATTTTATACTATCAGAATATTGAGACCAACGACTATTCATATAATATCCAAATCAGTACTAAAGTTTTTGCGACCTAACGATAGTAAGCGGCAAATGATCTACGTGATATTACGGAGAAATGAAAGTTCACAAATAGATAGAGCAGCTTTGAAATTAGGAGAGCAACGAAAAGCGAATGGCTATTTTACATGTAATTTACTTTTAGTTTTTATTTACAAATAATTGTAATAGCCTCAGTGGGCTTTTCGTTTACTATTCTAATTAGGTACTCGCCAGTAATGCGCCAATTTCTTCGTTACTCACTAACAATACTATCCTTTGTACAACGCCAATAACATCCTTACGATCTAAATTTTCCATTTGATACTCTGCCGTTAGTTTCGCCTTAACAATACGCTATGCTATTAACAAAATAAGAGTCAATATTACTTACAACATTATTGTTAACATATTAGTAGAACGATGCACGATTTGCGATTAAAGTTAAACTTACTATTTCCTTCATACAAATCTATAAAGGCATCTTTACCTCAGACTTTAGATTTAACACCTTCGTTTTGATGGTGTTTATTTATATCGACTAATTTATTATAATTTATGTTAGATAAAATTGAATAAATAAATATATAAATTTTGAAACCCAATATCAACTTGTCAGTAGGTTCGGTCTAGTATGGGGCGTGCGCTTATCAATAATTACTAATGATTGCAATACACGCGACGAATTAAAAAACGCGACGCGTTTGTTTTAATAAACTATCACTGTTTATCACAAATAACTAATATTTTCACGAATGTTACTAACTTAATGAAAAAATATATATAACAAAATTATTTTAAAATCTAGCTAGGCATTTGATGGCAGTGTCGTAACCGGTTGCTTTGGAACTAATTATAATGTACAAAACGTTATATTATCCACTAAAACTTAACTAATGGTAACGCAATGAGGAACGGACACGTCTCGCTCATTCAGGTAACATGATTAATCAGACAATTACAAAACATTTTGGCTGACGAGGCGTTCGTGATATTAATGTGTTATTTTTATATCAGTCTGAAAAATCACGTCTAACCAAATCTTTGTCGGATTCATAATATTATGTTCAGAGGGCGCTTCTTTTTTACATTTTCGTAAAAAATTATCATGATTTAATAAATTGTAATAGATCAATGTAATATAAACACATTATATTCTATTGTTAATCATTTTTCTCAAAGTAAGTCTGTCTTGTTCTGTATAAATAACTAAGTTAGAAAAATTGTAAGAGTGAGTCAGTTTTCAGTTATCACAAGTGTTACCCTTTAGATAAAATACTTATATTTTAAGTCACTGGAAAATTGAGAAAACACCTATTAAAATAATAAAGTAATTTAAAAATAAAAATTGCGGTTCTATTAAAAACATTGCAAAGGAATTGCATTGTATTTATCGAAAGATCTGAATTAGAAGATCGAGGTGTTCAAATCAAGAGCAATGCTATTTTATTTAGAAAAATTGGTTTTGTTTTTGTTTTTACATATAATTTTATAATGTGTTGTTTTACTACAACGTTGTTATTGTCGTATCATTATACGTTTAATATTATATAATATAATACTTTTATCGGGAGAATCCGTGATGCCGCCAAGGCTACTTCAATAGATAAAGGCATCTATGTATTAATACGTTTGTTGCAATTGATATTTGTTAGACCTAAGGTGTGAATAATAATAATAATTAATTAATAAACCTAAGTCCTTAGAACGAACTTTTTGGTTGTAATTACTTAAATTTTTAATTTGACATTATTCGTCATTCCTAATCTAATGGTAACTGTTCACCGTTGCTGGAACGTTTATAATTAATTTATAACATTAACGACTAAACGCTTGTATACACCTCGCGATCTTCCGCTGTTTTCAAATGTTGTAGGTAGTAGCTTTACATATTTTGATAAAATTAAATGCTTTGTTTATCAGTATTAGCCACTGTATTTCGTGTTCACACCCATTCTGTGTTTTCTGTTTTTAAATACCAATACTGAATTAGGAACAGTGTAGCCGTTGTGGTCATGGGTGTGTTTTTAAGAAGTTTGTGATGCAACGTATCTAGTTTATAACCATTATCAAACTCTGTGCTACGAGTATTTGGTTTCACAGGAGCATTGTGATGATTTAACATTTGAGATATCATATATAATAACATATATAAAAAAATTATGCAAATACTACTACAGTAGTACTAGTATTTGCATATATTTATTAATCATTTTTTATATAATGCAATGACCAGATACTACAGTTGATGACAAGTTTTTGATTTGCGATTTTAAATCGCGTTGTGTATACAAGGTATAATATCATCGATATCAAAGACAATAACATTAAAGTAGGCAGTGGTTAAAGACAGTGTAGTTAGTTAATCAGTTTGTTACTTACGAATAAGGGCTATTTAAGACTAAATGTGTACAATGATTTATTACTAATGTGTATTAATATGATGATAAATGTACTTAACAGGTGATGTCATGTAATGTTATTATATTATGAATTAATTAATGTTGAAGTTTGGTCAAGACTACGAAGTCAGCGGTAAATGAAAATAAATGATTAAAATTTAGAGTTGGATTATATTATTGAAACTCTTTAAAACACATAGTAAAGATGCTTTACGCTTAGGTACATTTGTAATTTTATTTGTATTTATAATTTATATTTATATTTGTATTTATCAAATAAAGATTATAAATGCGAAAGTTTGGATGGATGTATGGATGTTTGTTACTCAATCACGCCCCAACGGCTGAACGGATCTGGATGAAATTTGGCACAGAGATAGATTATAGTCTGGAATAACACATAAGCTACTTTTTATCCTGGAAAATTCAGGAGTTCCCGCGGGAACCGAAAATCCTCGATCCACGCGGATTAAGTTGCGGGCATCAGCTAGTCAAATAATATAAATATTATAAATGCGAAAGTTTGGATGGATGTATGGATGGATGTTTGTTACTCAATCACGCCCGAACGGCTGAACGGATCTGGATGAAATTTGGCACAGAGATAGATTATAGTCTGGAATAGCACATAGGCTACTTTTTATCCCGGAAAATTAAGGAGTTCCCGCGGGAACCGAAAACCTCGATCCACGCGGACGAAGTCGCGGGCATCAGCTAGTAATTTATAAATACAAACTCAATATCATTAGTTTTAATTTTCAAATTTTCATAACTCTTGTATTAAAATAAACTACTTTTCTTTTCTGTTAATATCCTCACTGGCAAGTTCGAACTGAATCTAACCCTGTTGATAGAATAAAAAGCGTCACTATTAAAACTCAAGGAATGCTACGGTGCATATAATATGCTGATGGTAAAACGTAAGCTTTTTCAATCTTCATAAATCTACCAGAATATGCATGTGGCATCGTTAGAATGATCTTTAAATGTTTGCCTATCTTGCACACGGAATATTGGTAATTTATAGCAATAAAATAGCCACGTAGTCTATGACAAATGTATTACAATTTTGTCACATAACCATAAACAAAGCCAAGAAATGAAACTGATACAAAAATTACTAGATATGTGCCTTGGGATATTATAATAACGATATCATGCAAACGTCTGATGAAAATTAATGGAATTGAGCATAAATTACACTTGAACACATCAAAGGAAGCAAAATATAACACGATAAGTAAATCTTTGAACCGTCTCCAACCAAAGGATCCGCTCTTCAAGCGGAAGACACTTCAAGAATTTACGAGATGCGTGTACTAGAAAAACGCGTTTACTGGTTACTTAAATCTAGTTAGACCAGAGTAAAGTAAGTTTCAGAACGACAATATATGCACAAGTGTCTTGCGAAATATTGGCAATAAAAATGCATAAGTTGTGACTATAGAATCTAGCGCGAAATGGCGCTACAACATGATAGCGTAAAAACAGTACAGTTGTATACAAGCAGTCTTGGTAAACACTGAGAATAGGTACTTAGTGCTACTTACATCACGAACAAGTCAAGGTATAAAATAACATTAAAATCCTCGATATTACACACCCAGCGACAAGTCTACCGGTTTAACCCTAGACGATATAAAATGCAAACTAAAACAGCAATAATTCATTTAAAAACCTCTCTATAAACAACGAGCTTAACTACAAATCTAACTAGAAAAATTATATTCTATATTTACAGAAATAATATATTATGCGATCTCCGAGTGACGAATTTAAATAGTAACATATATATTTTACTCTATCAATAACACTAAGCAGTGTACACTACCACGTATAAAACACGCATCCGAGTCCCTGGTACTAATTAAATAATAGCTAGTTTAATTATAAATCAGTCTGTCAATTGGGACGTTTAATTTCCTCTAATAAACAATAAGCCAATACACACATCGATTCAACAAGGGTATAATGTACCGCACTATCCTCGCACTCTGCTTATCACTCATTGCAAAAGAAGTTTCTCACAAATAGGTATGAGTCCTTGCACTGTAGGCGATCGCTCAGCGCGCGCGGCCCTCCTCGTGGGTCGGTGGTGCCCACTGCCCCAGGGCACCTCAGTCATTCCAAGTGCTTATTGTCGATGCCCGGAGCGCGGTGCTGGGCGGCGGTGAACACAGGGTGGTGTGGTCAAGTGACGAGGGCGGTGAGCGCGCGCGGCGCTGGACGCGGGCGGGCGGTCTGGCGCTCGTACATCGAGAACTAGACGCCCTGCTGCGCCATGTACTATCTGATCTCCGCCGAGTTCAGCACGAATGGTACGTAGAACATTTTACTCTCTAGTAACAGGTTCGCCGCCGCTTGGATCTGAAAGTGCACGTCGTGAGTCAGTACTCTAATGTTTTGCTTTCGGTTTCAAATGCTCAGCTTGCTTTCTACACGAACTGGTTAACACATTTTGTGTTGTATTGTACTATTAGAAATGGTATAATAAATAGCATTTTGATGCTTATCTGCATTTAAATAGCCTCTTCCTCTGTTTAAAATGTTATTTAGGTGACTAGGTAAACGGATGTCGGTATATAGTGAAAAATAAAAAACAAATAGATTAGATAGATAATTAAAATATAGATTAGATAGATTTTTATTTCAAATTAGAGCTTTATTTACTTAAAAATATTCCATATTTTACTATGTTAAGTTACTATGCTGAAATTTAAAAGCTAATGCTAAGCTTTATGCCTTACCTCAGGTATCCTCGCGAAAAGCTCTTGCAATCTCCCGGGGTGATGGGGCGCAGCGTGTTCTAGGTAACTGCGTAGAACTTGCACGTATCTATCTTGAATACTCTCTAACTCCACTTCTGAAAAGAATAAACCATTTTAATACTGATATAATGTTAAAAAAAATTTAGCCTGGCTGCAATTAGGATTGGACGGGAACTATAGATGGTGGCGATCACGATAGATTGATACAGAGTCTGCAAGAGTCCTCTCTCCGCCTCTCCCAAAAGGAGCAGAAGAATGTTGACCTACGTAGTCTACCCTGTCGAATCGGGATATTTCCAAGGCCTTTAATCTCTTGGAAGTATTTAATGGCAATAATATAGCAATTTGCTATTCCGGTGTGGAGTTGTTATTATTTTTACAGTACCAATGCAGTTATTTTAAAAGTCGCAATAATGCTTAATTTTAAAAATAACATGAAGCCAAAAAACTTTTTGAAACATGAAATTGGTTCACATGTAATGATACACCAGTGAACAACTACCCGTTGAACAATGAACCAGAGAATAATATTATGATTTATGGAATTTAAATTCTAAATTTTTTAATGAAATCTTCGTAGCTATTTGTTAGTTTATGTAGATTTGTACCTATTAATTAGTAAAACGTTTTAATAATTATTTTTATTTTACTTAGTTACCCTACTCGACCACAGATGGCGATAGAAGGCGGCGGCCTAGCAATGGCGTAGAGCGGTGCGGTGGTGACGTCACGCGCTCAGTAGGTCACTCCGATAGCGGGGCAACGACCGCGGCTAGCCGTTGACCTCCGTTCGAGCGCGTTCGCGTCCTCAACCGCTATCGCCGTCCCGCTCGCACGCGCTTCACGATATTGTACGCATTACGTATGCTCATACCAATAATTATAATTATTAATACCAGTTATAACTTTTCGTTCTCGGTCAATAATGCATATTTTTTAAATAATAGCTGATTAGTGATTAAGATTATTCCAAGAAAAATGTAGTTACACTTACCCTATTATTACCTATTTGAAAACTACTTACATATTATAGAGTAGCTGATGCCCGCTACTCCGTCTGCGTGGTTTTTTTAATCCGTAGATTTTGTTATTTCCATTTGTGAAAACCCTAGTTAATAATTTAAGTTCAATCGAATAACAAGTGTCAAACACCTATCTATTATACATAACAGTTAAGATGCAGTCGCGTGAACATGTTACGCAAGCGCAAGCGAGACGAGTTAGCGACTAATCAGTTTTTTGCCGCAGGCTCGCGGCAAAAGAGAAAGTTCGCTTCCGCCTCGCTTTTCGCTGAGAGTGAAATGCTGTCCCGTTACAACTGACGTAACCAACAGCAAACTATTATACGGACCGAGTTGTAACGCTCGGTAAGCGATAAATCACAGAAAACTGCCGATTGAACTCTTAACCTTTTACTAACAAGCTAATTAAATCACATCTATTCTATACAGGAACAGTACATTTTGTAAAATTTATTAATTTTTCATGAAATGTATTATGTACTCAGTGTTGGATATTTTTTCCTTTTTTATTAGTTAAGTAAATCATATCTTAAAACTTTTAGTTTCCTTAATGTTTCATCCATCTGTCTGTGTCATAGCTATTTAAAAAATCTAGGTATAACTAGCTTACAGTGTACATTTACATTTATAAACCAGAGGAATATTAAAATTAGGGAAACAATATTTTTAAAATTAATTTTCCTTAACATGAAAAGCGATATCTGAAAAAATTTGGTTTACCGGTAAAACAATTTTTTGAAGTGAAACTGCCTTAGAATCGTTGTGATTTGAAAATTCGATGAAACAAAGGAAAGGAAAAGCGAAGCCGACATAAAGAAGAGACAAAAATAGGATTTAGCCTACGAGAGAATGACATAGAATACAAGTTTTTTATCTATTCTCTCATAGGCTACTTTTCTGAAGTTTCACTTCTGCCGTCTGTGAATTGCACACACACATTTTTTTTAACCTTTCTGAATTTTTGAGTTCAGAGTTCCGTCACAGAGTACTTAACTTTTTGCAACACAGGATCGGCCCGCGTCCAGCACTGTGATAATAGGTACAAAAATCGTGACTCACTTTAAGTAGGGACCTGTCCAATATGCCAATTAAATTGTTTCGGCAAATACCGATTCAAAATACCGTAACAATTACCTATTACCTAACTTACATGGCCGTATATTGTCTCCACAACAATCACCTACACATAATAATAATAGGCACACATATTGTACGTGTACATGCACACGAAACCGCGGAACCGTTCTGTTGCGCAAGCGTTTTCCATTTCACCTCGTAAACACTCTCTGTTCACTGTGGTTATAACCATCTCACTTGACTATACTTTCATTATTTTATGCATTCGGTGAGTATATCGGTATAATTTATTTTTCTATCGATGAAACCGAAAAGAGCTATCTGTTATTTTGACTGGGTAATACAAATCTATATAATATATTATATACATATGAAATATTCATATCATAGTGATAGACTAGTTACTAAGGGCGTTAGGGAAGTATTTGCTATAAAGCTCGTACCTATAGGATTTTTGAAGTAAAACTTCTTTAGGATCGTTGAGATTTAAAAATTCAACGAAACGAAAAAGCGCGACGTCAAAAAGAGACAAATATATAAATAGGATTTTGCATGCAAGAGAATGAGATATAATACAAGTTATATTTATCTCATTCTCTCCTAGGCTCTGAAGTAATAAATATATTTTATTGTGAAGGTAGCAACACACCTGTTAGTTCGTTTGATAGTTTTCTTTCAATCATGTCACACACCATACCGTACGTAATAGTAGTTTTCATCCCATGTATTCGAAAAGGACGACTTGGTTCGCCTTTATGTGCGCCCAAAGGTGGTGTTTTCTATAAGAAACTTTTAGCGGGCAGTAATGAGTTTTTAATCCTCTTTATACTCGTAAGTGCGCCGCAATTATCTTTGCCGCGCACTTATTGAATTTGGAACATCTTAGTGTTCAGCGCCAACGCAAATTGACGACCTCCGTGGCGCAGTGTTGAGCGCTGTTGTCTTAACGTGCGGAGGTCCCGGGTTCGATCCCCGGCAGGGTCAATTTAGGAATTTATAATTTCTGAATTTTAACTAACGAAAGTGCTATATGGATATATATATTAAAAAAAAAAAAAAATATAATTAAATAAATATTATTATAAAGGCGAAAGTTTGGATGGATGTGTGGATGTATGGATGTATGGATGTGTGTTACTCAATTACGCCCGAACGGCTGAACGGATCTGTATAAAATTTGGCACAGAGATAGATTTAAAAAAAAAAAAAAGATTATAGTCTGGAAATAGCACATATGCTTTTTATCCCGGGAAATTAAAGAGTTCCCGCGGGAACCAAATTTTCTCATACAGGGTGATGAAAAGTAGAGTGTATCATTCGGGCGCAAATATATTTTTGGCTCGGGCGACGTACTTTGAATCCCTCGCTACGTTCAGGATTCTACTAAAGAATCCCTCGCTACGCTCGGGATTCTACTCTAGAATCCCTCACTTCGTTCTGGATTCAAAAAAGCGCCCTCGCCGTAAAAATATTATTTTGCTCCCTTATAATACAATCTACTATTGTGATATAAGGGCGGTAAATAGGTTTTTACATACGAGTTGACTAATGTCAGCCCGATGACGGCAGTCGAGGGCTGACCATCGTCACGAGTTTGTTAAAACCTTAACGCCCGTGTATCACACGATATTTTTCAATACATTTGTGAGAAAACTTGAAAATAAAACTCGAGTAGGTAGGTACAAGGTACTCACTAGAAAATGGTTTCTCACGCCCGTACTTATTTCGAGATTTTTGGCGGCTATTAATAGCGCGATTTTTTTCTCACATCTAAAATACCTAATAGTTGATTTAATTTTATTATTCCACAACACTTAAACCACTCATATTTATTTAATAATGTATAAGAAAAACTCAATGAAACTTTTAAAAATAGCGCGCACAGATTAAAGATTTAGTATCTACGGCGCGTTGTTGTAATGGCTTTTTTTTAATTGGCTACATGGCTCTAGGTTCTAGCTCTTAACTCCCAACCTGGACTATTCAGCCTTTACTTTTTTGATTTTTAATACTAAAAACAATTTTAATTACTTAATTATATTAAGTACAATAATTATTAATTTCATGAATTGATTTCATCAATCTACATCTAGATATTACTATTTTTTAGGTTTTTTACTTACAAAGTCAATATCATTATGAACCTTCTTGCAAGAAAACTTTTTAATTAGAAGTGAAATAGACTTTAAAAAAATTTAAAAAAAACTGCAAATTTACTGCACGAGGGCAGTAAATTCGGCAAGTTTACCGCACGAGGGCAGTAAATTTAACTTACAAGCCCTGTTTATTGCCTCTGTAAGTGCATTTTTCGAGCAAGTGTATTGAAAAAATTATTGAACATAGTTGAAAAATATATCAAAATTGGACTACAGTAAAATATCGAAAGAAAGTGATTCATTCCTAAAACGTATTGAATTTTACTGAGAATTATTAAGTTGCGCAATGTTATCCTCTTGCAAAGTCAATAATATTTAGTATCTCGTAATTTGAATATTATGCATTTTAAAGATAGGTATATTAAAATCAGGGTTAAAACTTTAATAACGGTGACTGACCTTTAAATTTTATGAGTTTTACATTTCTAGCTGTCGTTTAAACAGGTTGATTTTTTTCAATTTTACATTCATTCGTCATAATACCTGCATTAGTAGGCATTTCTATGTGGATCTCAACGTAAAACGTACTTTTTTAGGATTCCGTACCCAAAGGGTAAAAACGGGACCCTATTACTAAGACTTCGCTGTCTGTCTGTCTGTCTGTCTGTCTGTCTGTCTCCAGGCTGTATCTCATAAACCGTGACAGCTAGAAAGCTGAAATTTTCACAAATGATGTATTTCCGTTGCCGCTATAACAACAAATACTAAAAATTAAAAAAAATATATATATTAAGGGGGGTCCCCATACAATAAACGTGTTTTTTTCGTATTTTTTTGCTCAATATTAAAAACGGTAACAGGTAGACGGTTCAAATTTTCACAGAATATTAACTTGTATATTACCTTTCAAAATAAATAATTAAATATCAATAAAGTAAATATTAAAGGGGGGCTCCCATACAACAAACTTAATTTTTTGATATTAACAATAAACCTCTACAAACAAAGTTAGTTTTGCGGTTCATTTCGTCTTGTTTTTAATACGTCATAAATCGTAAAACTTACTACAGGTTTGTACGGAACCCTCGGTGCGCGAGTCCGACTCGCACTTGGCCGGTTTTTTTTTCCCTTTTATATATAAAGAAATAAATAATTGACGCTATATTTATTTCTCACTCTCTAAAAAAACTCTACCCATCTACTCTACCCTACTCTATCTAAAGTGAAAATCCTATTAAACGGGGAACAAGCCAACTTTATGAAGTTTTCGAAAATGGAATAAATATTTTTTATTATATTTTCCAACGCAACGGGTGCGTTTCGTTTCATAAACAGTGTAATTATAACGTGCACGGTGAAAATAATTTCGAGCGCTGTGTGCGTGCGGCTGACCCAGTTACAGCATCGATAACGCAGATGTCATGTTTTCCCTACACCAGCTACGGACGCCAGAACACAAGCTTGAAACTTTTCTTACACTTTGTGAAATAAATAGCTAGCTGTGATGTAGCATACATATGATGCTGACTTACACTCTTTTCAGGGTGTAGGTAAGTAATTAGTAAAGCCTCCCGCAAGGCTCAGAGAAAAACAGGAATTCTTCCATATTTTTCTTACTTTCTATTTACGATAATCATAGCCTTTATTGCTGAATAAAATTTTACCATTAAAATGTTGGTTTTTCAAAATTTTTAATTGAACATCGGCTTGTCCTGTGACATAGGCCTCCTCCAGAGACTTATATACTTCTATTTACATATTATATATTAGGATTATTATATTAGGATAGTTTTCTTAGTATTCCGTAACCCTTATAGTTTCGTCCAGTCGGTCCGTCTGTCACAGCCATTAAAAAACACTATGAAGAGCTTTAAAGTTGAAATTTAACATAGTTAAACAAACATGTTACCACAACAAGCATATTTATATTTGAAAAATATTTTTTTTTCAAGTTAGGTAGGTATTTCCTGAACATGAGAAGCGATTCGAAAAAAAATGTGTTTGATGCCTCGTTAATTAAGTATTTTAAAATCATTACGAAGTTTCTTATACACAATGTTTGGAAAACACAGGTAACATTAAAGAAATGATCAAAGTCTTAGCAACTAGCATGGAATAGATGAGATGGAAGAGGAAGGCGGAGGACCGTGTGTGGTGGTGCGCTCTCCAAAAGGCCTATGTCCAGCAGTGGATGAATGCAGGCTGATGGATGGATGATGGATATAGAACACGCACAGGGATGCGTGATCTAACTTGCACTTTACCAGTTTTTTATCAAGATATTTAATTGCAATCAAAACACAGAAATCTCTGTTTTGTGAATTGTAATTTAACTCCGGTATCGAAAGTAGGTATGTATGTTTATAATATTCGCAATGATCTTTATCATATTTGCATGCTATATACTGAATCGTGGAGGCCCAGTGAAGGGCGTAGTAATTGGATTACGGCTTCAAAGGCAATTTTACACACAATTTAAATACAATAATTGACATATTCTATCGCACCGTATCGAATCTCCGCATGCTAGTTAGACGGGGTTCTAAAATTACGTCAAACGTTTACGTTTACATTCGTAGTAAACAACCGAAATGTGCGTGAAAATTCGATTGCGCAAATGTACGGAAACTTTAATGTGTGTCGAGTTTAGCTAAGTGTCAAAAGATTAATAATTGTGCTTTATTGTTTTCGTTTAAATCAAAGTTGAATGTCTCCGGAGTGAAATTATTGTAATATGTCCGATGTTGATTCTAATCGATTTCGCAAGCATCTCGGTTTGAAACTGGGTTGTATGTACCATAAATCATAATAATATTAACGAGCACACTTGGCGACTCCATTTTGGTGTTGTTGCGCGTTGTAAGCACATCGTACCTACCTACTCCAAGTATTTATTGTCGTCTTGCAATTGAGATATTTCCTGCGTCAAAAATAGCTAAATTATTATTTAGCGATTATTAAATAGAAGGCCTGGCTAAAGACGTAATATCCACGTCCCAGTTAATTTTATATTTGATATTTATTTAAAACCACCGATTAAAGTAAAAATGTGCGTTGACTTTTAATAACGTCACAAGTAAGATTTTACACAAAATCCCGTACTCGTAAGTTGCTGATTTGACTAGTTGACTAGTGTCTCAATTGGTGCATATAGAGTTAAGGTTGTTTGATGACATGTTTCAACTTTCAAGCGGTTTGTTAATAATTTTTGAACATTTGTATATTATTTACTAGCGACTCGCCCCGGCTTCGCACGGGTGCAATGCTGATACTAAAATGATCTATATGATGATACTATAGAATGTCTTTATACATATACAACACTCTAAGTCCGCGTAGATTAAGGTTTTTTGGTTCATCCAAACTTTCGCATTTATAATATTTATTTGATTCACAGATTTTTTGTCATTAGACAATACGAACATGTTTTCTTTAGAGGTTGAAAGAGCCACATAATTGGTCATGTGAAAAATACTTAACGCTCAAATCTAAGCCTGCAACGTTGAAAGTTTGACCCTGTCCCAGCATTTGCATTTTAAATCTGTAATATCTTCGAAAATATTCATTTAAATTACATGTTGTAAAGGGCCATATTGATCTAAATTAAATGCACAATATATTTAAGGTACTTAATTGGATAAGGATTAGTGCTGTATTGCATAAAATCAAAAATCAAAAATGTATTGCAAAAATTGTTATTGTGGGTTATCCCTAAGAGACATACTATCGCGGACTTTTTTGTAGACTTTTTTAAGGTGTACAATACTGTGGTACATTATTTGATCTATCTCGTAGGGTTCAGCCAGCGTTTGCAATGTAAGCGCAAAAAAATGTGTTTATTTACGACATCACATTAGAAACATCTTAAATTATCGGTGTTTCTCCACTATATTATGCATGTATTATACATATAAACCTTTCTTTTGAATCACTCTATCTATTAAAAAAAACCGCATCAAAATCCGTTGGCATACATAGGGACAGACAGACAGTGGAAAGCGACTTTGTTTTATACTATGTAGTGATAGGACTTTATCCCGGAAAATTAAAGAGTTTCTGCAGGAACCAAAAAACCTCAATCCAAGCGGACGAAGCCGCGGGCATCAGCTAGTAAATATTAAATTATGATATATGCTAGGGATTTTACCGAATTTCTAACTAAAGATTTGGATTACAAACCGCTTTAACTTTCCTTATAAATTATAAAGGTAGAATCAATATTATAATGACGATAACAATTGCGCCAATTTCAATACATAATTAATTTGTATTTCATTTAATAATATTTTTTAAATTTCATGGGTTTTCCAAAATTGGGTACCTAGTTTATTGAGACTTAAGCCTTGCATAGATGATAGAAATAATATAGTATGTATTACGAAGCACAATAATGTTATGAATTATTTATATTTATAAGTTACTTAGTAATATCAAAGTATAAGAAAAAAAAATTTTCTTTAGAAGTGAGTTTACTAAGTATTAATAAGTATAAATCAATTATTTATTGACAAACATTATATTAGGTACTACGTATTAAATATAGCTTTGTCACAACTAACAACTAATCATACATGCAAATAATAGTTCAGCGTACACGGAAAATCGCTTTGTCTTTTCAAATATGTATGCAGTGAGCCATTACATAGACCGCCAGGATCATATAATTATAACTTGTAAGTGACCTACTTAAGGTAGGGCGATGCACCCTCATCTATAAGTGGATTACAGTCGCGTCGTCAAGCAAAATCAATCGATCTCGTTGCATTTTATTTAGCTGATGGTGTTTCCATCAGTTTCAATGCAACTATTATATGACGAAGGAACATAAATTTCTATTGACATAAGAAAATATTATGGTATATATGATATAAAAAAGCTTTCTATTAAAAAGAGGTTTTAAGGTAAAGGATTTGAGAGTACACAGATATTATTTTTGTACAACACCAAACAAACCAACTGTTTTATGGCTGGCATCTTTTATCAATTTGCCGCATAGATCAATAGCTCTATTTTTAAACTTATTAATTTACTCATGGCATCATAAAAATACTTTAGCGAACTCGTTTACAAGTTAAACTGTAACTGGTAAGTAAGGTAGGTAGTTTTACTTAAAATTTTTGAAAACTGTATGTTTTCTTTGGCAGCATAGTTGAGCTCAAAGTGCATACGCACGTTTTATTCAAACAGACCATTCATTTGTACGATGTACTTCCTACCATATTCGTACTATACTCATCATAAATAAACTGGATTAATGATCCAGCAGGAGAGTATGATTGATTCCATTTATGCTATTTACTACCAAAAATGTATAGAGGAGTCCTCACCTTGATTAAGCAGAATGTAGACCTTCAGACAGACGTACTCCTCCATCCGCAGCTGGATGCGGCGAAAAACGCAGGTGATCTGCGTCATCTTCTCCACTACGAGCCCCACGTCTAGCCGCAACTGCTCTAACGTTATGGGCCTGCCCATTAACGACGTTAGGCAGTTCTGTAGCGTTCTTAGATTCGCGTTTACCTACAACAAATTAAGTATTTGTAAGTACTGAGTAATTTCAAAATTTAAGTATTGAAATACTAGCTTTTAGTAAATTCGATGATTTAGGTTTTAAGGGATTTCACAAATTCCAATCGTGTAAGTTTAGGTATAATGACAATATCTATCGGTCAGTCAGTTTAATTTATATTTTAAAATAGATATATTCTTATGCTTGCTGATGTCCGCGACTTCGTCCGTGTAGAATAAGTTTTTTTAAATCCCCACGGGAACTCCTCAATTTTCTGGGATAAAAAGTAGCCTATGTCACTCTCCAGGTTTTCAACTATACCCATGCAAAAAATCGCGTCGATCCGTTGCTCCGTTGCAGCGTGATTGAAGGACAAACCAATAAACCAACAAATCAACAAACACACTTTCGCATTTATAATATTGGTATGATATTCTTATTTGCAAACCAAAAACACATAAACACTATTTACAACAGAAAACTTAAATTGTATGTAAAAAAAGGCGGGATTGTATGTAGACCATAATGGTATTATGTCTTTCTAATTAAAATGAAGTCCTCGGTTTTACCAGTTCAAGATAAACGACTATATGAAACAAAAACCTGTGTTGTGTCATATATAGTACAGGCTCCCGTTTTAAATTTGAGCATTTTCTTATAATAGCGTCTTTTCACAGAAAACTTTCAATTCAATTAATTAAAAAAATATCTCGGAACAAAAATGATAACCTATTAAAAACCACTGCAGACCCAAAAGCTAAAAATAACCGATTTAAAAATGCATTCAAAGATATCTATGCACAACGAATTATACAAAACTAAGACATAAGGAAGAGATCTAATTTGTTTTAAAATTAATATATTTCAACAAAATGACGCAGATGTATAACAATTAGCATTTTTTTATCTTATACCTAATTTATTAATCTCTATTTAAGTATAATATAAACATATTGAAACAACTACTGCTGATAATACTTTTCCGAGGATTACGAAAAGGCGGCACGGAATATGAGTCGGTTTTATGTAATACTGCAATACATAAGCATAGAGGAAATGCACTAGACAATGAAAATAGTTCTGTATAACTGCCGGCATTACTGTTACGCTTATGTAATACATACTGCGATAGGTATAAACATGTTTTTCATATATTTTCCGATAAATGTTTCTGATAGGGCTTTATTATTGCATAAACAAATCAGAGAGAAAAAGAGACCGTCATATAATTATATTAATTTACTTGTACACCTGCATCATTTGAATTTGAAGATCAGATGAACGGTGCCGAAGGCTATCAACGTAATAATTTAGATAGATATAATGCGGTTATTTATCACGTCCGTTCTTGGTAAGAATATCAACCGAGAAAATATTTGGGTGACTTCATATGACGAATTGATTGAATTGAATTGTAGCAATCGAACAAGCAAAAGCAGCAATAATTTAAAACCGTTCAACATAGTTCACATTTATTGTTCATCCTAACAGCTGGGTAATAGAAACTATGTATTGCATTTTACGATTCTAATAGAGCGGGCTATGCAGCTCGTCCGAGTGCAGTGAGACGACTTTCTATTGGTTACGTAACGATGCAGATCACGTAACTGCGCTCGCGCATGTGCGGAAGTCCCTGGAGCGAATGTGATCATTTGAGTGTCTATAATTCAGGGCTGGTTGATAAGATTATAATCTTTGTTCTACTTAAATGTATTTCCTTATTTATTAAATCTATTTAAATAAGATTCTATAATGATGAAATTTTAGTTTTAGTTTCACTCTATTCTCATTTGTCGTAAAGTTTTAATGGAACATAAAATAGTATATTTGGTTAACTAAAACACAAAATGGGTTCTTAAAAAAATATTTACCTCTTGCATGAAATCATGTTCATGATCTGAGGAGGGCGGTGCATGCGCGAGCTTCCCGTGCATCGCCTGGTAAGCCGCGGTCGTTAAGACTGAGATCTCGTGCCATTTCTCCATCAACAGCTTCGAATGGATTTCCATTGGTATTTCCATTATGAACGGCAACTTCTTCGTCCACGCGACCATCTTATGTACTATAGAGTCACCGATTTTACAGAGTTTGTCACCAATTTCAGAAGTATCATGTAGGAGATCAGGTAGATGACGAACGGTGGCAATGTCTTCCATAGCATCACAGTCTATAAGCGCTCGGATCATATGTAACGCCCTCTCTAAAGGAACGGCACGATCTCGAGATGATGACACTGCACTTTCCAGTCTTGCTCTTAAGTGTACAACCTAGAAAAGAGAGACACAGTAAATAAAAATATTCTGATTCTGATTAGCATTCAATTTGATTCGATTCTTATTTGGAAACAATTACCTCGCTAGGATTTGTTAAGGCAGTCTTTAGTATGGTCCCATTGACGAGGTGCGGTGGAAGAGGTGGTAAAGGGTCCTTAGGTTTTTCAGGTGGCGACGCCCGACTCGTCGCCGTTGCCGCTTTCGTGTTCGCCTTCTTGTGTTTCTTGTATTTCACTTTGTATAAGTTGTACACGGCGCCACTATTTCGGCCACCCGGCATTCTGTCTTCACGTACAGCTAAGGACAAAAATTCTATAAAAAATACATTCCATCAAATAGTAAAAATATAATAAATAATATGTTTTAATAAGTATACATACCCTGTAAAACCATTCCCTGCTCTATACACTTTTTAAAACGGCAATATTGACATCTATTTCTTTGAGCTTTTGTTATTTCACAGCCACCATCAGCGACACATGTGTAAACTCGTCGATTTTGCACAGTCCTTTTAAAAAACCCTTTACAACCTTCACACGTTATAATGCCGTAATGTAGTCCCGTTGCTTTGTCTTCGCAAATCATACAAATCATCGGTTGTTCATCTTCATCGCGTTCAGTTTCCGCAGCATACGTCCGGAGTTCAGGCCTGCCCGCCAAGGGACTGGTACTTGGTACACCGGCTACTCCTGCGACACTACCTGCTGCAGCGCTTAAATTTAGAGCGTGCATTTGTTGGTGCGCTGGTAACTGAGAAACGTCTCCCGCCCACAAAAGCTCCATGTTTAGTGAAGTCACTCTCGGCCTCCTGAGTTCACCCCCGAGATTGAGCAACATCCGGGCCGCTGACTCTTCACTGCATGTGCCCGGTTCAGGCGTCGGTGGTGTTGGGGTATGCGATGCACTAGCTGATGGCTCCGAACTGGTGGCAGGGGCTGGTAACGTCCAAAACATTGTTCTTACACCACCCGACTCCCCCATAATGACCGCCGGTGCACCACGCCATTGCGTAGAACCTCGAGATCCTGCTTTCTGCTCCAAAGGCTGCGGTGGAAAATGACCACCTATCAGTTCTGGCTTAACACCGTTGATGCAAGCGGCAGGTGGCCAATGACCCGGCGACAGCGATGTATGCGTAGCCTGAGGGGACGGCGCAATGGCACGGGGTCTATAATGCTGGGGAGGCTCTGGTTGTGTGGCCTCGGGCTTCTCTAGCTTGACGGATGAGAATTGAGATGAGGACATAGATTCATGTTTTCCGACCGGAGAGCTTTCCGATTTGACGACAGAGGGCGCTCCTTCGAACTTGATCACTGAGTAGGGTGGTGCAGAGCGGATGACGGTGGGGTGGCACGCCGGTGAAGGCGAGGGTGAGCCGCCGCCGTCGAACACTGGCGGCGGATGCGGCGGCGTGCTGCAGCCCGCCTCGGCCATGCGCGGGGACGGCGGGCCGGGGTCCGGCGACGAGGTACTGGTATCGGCTGCCGACTCGCCTGCGAAGCATACACCGAGATTAACAACGGTCGCAGACTTCCGCGTCTTCACGAAAGTATAATAGCAAGGCGGGCTTTTAATAAGTGACGAATAGAAACTAGGTGAAATGTCAACGACCGCGCGGCGTGGTCGTAGTTATAGAAGCGCGGGGTGCGACGCAGGGACGCGACACTGCACTTCCCGCCGCCGCCGACTAGATTAGCCGGTTGCGTCACGACGCGAGCGCGGCCCCGACCACATAGAAAACTAATTTAATTCACGGATGTAATCGCAAAACATTTAGAAAGGCCATTATACAGCGAAGCGCGAATGCACCGCTCGATGATGAATCCGTTAGTATTAAAATGTATTTGCATATTTGTTAATTTAATATTTTACTTTAACCGTACACGCAATAATCCGGAACGCGGAAAGAAAAATATGTGGAAAATATAGGAAGCGTGGCCGCGCGTTGTAACGGGTGAGCGCGAGATGCGGCGCGCTCGCGAGGAGAAAGTGAAAGCGGCGCGAGCGCAGATGGGGCGCCCGGAAGCGTTGCGCCGCACAAAGGGCTCTACCAACTACTCATAGACATGCCTATTAGAACTAAGTTTACTTTCGTTTTTGATATAATGTACATAAATGTTTTACTATAATAAATACATACGGCGCTCCGTTGGAATTACTCAAATGAAAATTAATCTAGATAGTTTACAGGACTTTACTTACGTGATAATTTACAAAACGAATCACTTGGCTAAAAAAATCAGTCAATAATCACTATTTATATTTGATGTTCTCAAAAAATATTTTTAAACAATTATGAAATAATCTCATTACCAAAATGTAAGCAATGAATTAGAAACTTTACCGACTTTTTATTACTAAATCCATAAGCGTGGATAAATCGCACCGGTCGAAGCTTACATCCTAAATCACTCAGTCCATTGAACTTGGTAACAATTATTATATATTTAGACAACAGCAACTTTTAGCACTCGAACAACCATGGTCGTGAATTTAATTAGAGCTTCAGCCATTTGATTAGTAAAACTTACGAGCGCCGCGAAAATGTTAGCGCGGTTTTGTTTACGCGAGGAAAAGTCGCGAAGAAAGTTTTCCACTGGCGGCGCTGGGCAGCGGGCGCGCGCAGTGAGCCCGACCTACCGCACGAGCGGCAGCGCGGGCCGCTCCCCGCGCGCTTCCCGGTCCCTCCCTCCAGCCACTATTAGGTCACTCAGGCGGCCGTGCGTGCGAAGTGCAACCGCACAGCGACTAGTGCAACGCGTGCACCGCTCTCGCTTCGAGGACGATCTCTATTTCACTCCGCGTCCTTTGCCACATCATTGGTGGGGACCGATCTTTCTAGCCGCGTGATGCAATCGGCTGCTGAGGTCTGAGGTCCTAGGAAGGCCCGTTTCGTAGATAAGTGCCCCATTTTGTACACCTATTACGTTGTCGATATTGATCGGTGCTATTAGCGTTACATTTTCTGTCGAGTGTAAATATGCCTATCTATTGCAATTATTACTATAGTTGAATGAGAGGATCGGTTGTGTTGGCAATTATTGCAATGCAAAGAGTACGGAAGCGTACGTCGTCAACAGACAACAATAAAGATGGTTACGCAATTCGCCTTTTTTTTTTATAGGCGGATTTTTTTCGATCGGTGCAAGCGAAGGTCGCGCGCGGTCAGCGACCGGCTGAAACTGGGTCACACCCCTACCCCGACTCACGGCGTCTTTACTCCTCCCTCCGCGGCGCCACATGTCATTGCGCCGCGGCCGGCCACCTCGCCTCTATTATTCTCCAATAAACGAATACATCTCCATAACGTCAGGAAATCGACAGAAATAGTACCTGCCTGGGTATAATATCGATCCTACTGCCCGATAGCATTACATGCATTACTTACTCCTTTCTAGGATACCTATTAAATATAGTAGGTATGACAAGAACTATTTATGAATTGGGTATTTGACTACTAAATAATTTTTTAGTGATCAAATATTATATTTGAAATGAAATGAAATGAAATTTACTCAATCACGCTCCAACGGCTGAACGGATCTGGATGCAATTTGGCACAGAGATAGATTATAGTCTGGAATAACACATAGGCTACTTTTTATCCTGGAAAATTAAGGAGTTCCCGCGGGAACCGAAAAACCTCGATCCACGCGGACGAAGTCGCGGGCATCAGCTAGTTATTAAATAGAGGATCTCCCAAAAGTCGTAATATCCACGTCCCCTGATAGTTGTATGTTAGATAACCATTTTAACAATCGATTAAAGTAAACAAGTGCGTCGAACTTTAATGACGTCACATTTCAGAATTTCATATAAATCTCATACTTAGGACGCGTTTTGACGTTTGAAAATAAGTTGTTGATTTGACTATTTGTCAAATACCCAATTTATAATCACTATTAAAAGCAATATCATTGACAAATTCAAATTAAATTTGAAATAGCTAAACATTCCTGGTTCGTATAATGATTGAGAACCTATATCAGGTAAGTATTAACTTGGCGACCTTCGACAAAAGTGTAAGTAGATATTAACTACACTTTATGAATTGAAATTATGAGATTATGGACATAACTTAGCCTATTATACACTCGTACATAGTATTTTTCTGTATATTATGTAAAGTATTGGAGTAAATGATAAATATGGATAACATTTCTAAAAACCTTATCATTATCGACCACTTATACTAACGTGAAGACTGAAGTCGCAATTTTACCAACATACTTAAAAATTCATTCATGAAACAATCTGTTTCCGTAATTTCCTGAACAAATTACGTAGGAAACGAGACAGAAGAAGATAACGCGTACAACTCGTAAATTGTAATGAATAAAAAAAAAACAAATACATAGTGCGGTCGTGCGTCGCTAAACGTAGCGTATACTGTCTCACGTTGGAGTGATCCCGCTTATCTTGTTAACGTTGCATACACAGCAGCCGCACGCGAGGGTGCGTCACGCCGGGTGCTTGGCGTCATTGCGCGTCACACCCTCGCGCCGCGTCTCCGTCCACGTCACGAAACTTTATCAAGATTCACGCAAATCTATAAATAATTATTGACCGCTGTACCTACGTTTACTTTTTTTTTTCTACTACGAGTCGAACGACGATAGGGTTTTACATAAAGTCTACGTGTACCTATTTACACAAGATTGTAGAGTAGGAGCCATATACGTTATAAGGAAAATTATCGTTAAAGTTGACGCCTTACGTATTTCATGTTTTAGGCATTTTATATTTTCAGCAAACGTGATGCATTTCAGTTAATTCGTAATTTAAAAAGTTAAAAAAAGGAAACTTCGCTACCCTGTTTTGTTACGACGTCGTAGGTTATTATATCCATATAATTTATATTTTTTCCTCAGACGAATATACTACGAGCTGATAACACAATTCTCAAAAGCAAATCTAATTTTAATTTCGTCAAAATGATTTCCTATTCACTTCGCTTATTCTAAGCTATTTACAAGCTGAATCTACGCTTGGCTACCGTAAGCACACCCACCACCACCACTACAGCCCTTTAACGTCCCACTGCTGGGCACAGGCCTCCACTCTCATAGGAGAGAGGGAATTAGAGCTTAGACCCACCACGCTGCTCCAATGCGGGTTGGCGGGCTATATACAATAGCAAGGATATGTACAATATCCTCATTCGTGTGCCGTAAGCACACGAATGAGGATATTGCAACGAGCTGAATTTCGTATCTAAGGACATAATATTATTATAGACTTTTTTTCGTGAAATTTAATTTTCCCGATATTTCATTTTCAGGGTCCCATAATGTCGTGTTTATTTTGTATTATTATTTTATATTAGGAGTTGGAAACAATGAACGAGCACGCTTCGAGTGTTCGCCTCTTTCCACCGAAATTATCACGGAATAGGGATTTGTGGAAATTACCTACTGCCGGTTTTTTGACGCACGATAATCTAGATTTAAGGACAGTTTTGGGGCAAAAACACACTGGGTACTTGATAGGACGAAACGTCCGGCAACGTCCGCGTAACTCACTTTTATGCCGAGCTGCACAAACTACCGCAAAATGACAAAAGTAAGTTTCCTTTCTGACGCTGACATTTTGTACTGTCCTGTCCGTAATGTGATTTGGCCCTAACAGTATTTAACCTTTAACTTGGACACTGATTCGCCTGTTGCGAATGTATTATCGCAAGATCTATAAAGTAACACTACAGTCGTTTACGGCTTTAAAAATATAAATATTTTATACATATACGCACAGTGGCATTGGACTTGTTAAACCGGATTTTTGAAGATAATTTCGAGTAGCAAGTGAAAGTTGGCGCGTTTCGTGCCGCTCGCAGCGGTTCAGGTTATGTTTAGCATCGAATATTATTTAACTTTCGACGGATGATGTCGATTATAAAACACACAAATTTGTTTTCTAGCATTATGTAAGTTATATGACATTGCTTTTCTATCATTTAAGTGGCTGGGCGCATGTTTCTCTTAATCATAAATGTTCTGCGATTAATCAAATGTTTACATTATACTATATATAGCTCGATTACCACTGACTGACTGACTGACTGACTGACTCATTGACATGATTGTTCTCCTAGAAAGAGACAGAAAACGATATAATGATGTAGGGGAGATGTGTTTGGGTGCAGGATTCGAGTGGGGAAAAATTATGACATTTCGGAAAAACAAGATGGCGGCCGACGTGATTCTTGTAACTCTTTTGTTTTCCAACCGATTTTGTTACAACTCGCAATTATTGAAGAAATTAGGAAACGATCAATAGAAAAAGTGGAAAAAATTGGAAAAACAAGATGGCGGCCGAGCTGTAGTGCTTTAAAATTTTTGATTTTTCGACCCCGAACCGCGGCGCCACAGATCCAAAACGGCGTGGTCGAGCATGATAATTTTTTTCTTTTTTCGACTACAATTATCCTGTATTTTGACAAAATGGAAGTGGTTTTTAAAAATTCAAGATGGCGGCTGTCGCGGTGGCCATTTTGTTTGAGGTACGAAAAAACGCAATTTTAAAATTTAAATTTCTCACAGTTGGCAACTTCGGAGCTTTTCGACTTCTATGGGGCGATTGTGTGTACAGACTCGAGTTATGGATTGATGAAAAAAAATTACCCCATTTCTCGGGAAATTTTCAAGATTTACCCCAAAAATAAAAAAATCGAAATACGGACTTTTTGCAAAATTCGAGTAAGAGCAACCACGTGTCCCACTTGTACGAATGACATTTGGGTATTTTCGCCGCCGAGGTCTGGCAACACTGGAATTTATCAAAGTAAAAGTGATTTTCGACATGGTCTTTTTTCAGGGACGATCATTTCGGCTGGGTGCGAGCGAGATGAAAAATTTAAACGTCATCAGGAGCGGTATATCCTGTAGTTTACGGGAAAATTGTAAAACTATGTAAAATATTTCTGTAAAAAGAGGTGGCGGCCATTTTGTATTCTTTTTGTGTTTTTCAAAATTTCGATCACGTTTTTGAGGCAGTTGGCAACATTTGGGAAAGTTGACATGTATAGATCGATTGTGTAACTCGACCGGCAGTATTGAGATATCTAAAGAGTGTTGCCACATTTGGGGTAGTTTTCGAGATTTTCCCCAAAAACTCCTCCTGTAAAATTTTGTATGAAAAATTTTTTTTTCACTGATGGCTTCGTATACAAGTCAGAAAATTAAACTTGAAGAAAAATATAAAGACAGCTGATGATTGAGGATTTCGGAGACGGGTAAAGAGCACGGCCGAGGTATTGAAGATAGGTGGGGGGTGCTCGACCAAATGTCATCCGAAACTTCATCCAAAAGACAATGAGCTGAAAAAAAATTCAAAATGGCGGATTTAAGATGGCCGCCATACAAATTTATTTGGTGTCTATCTCAGAAAGTATAAAAGATTAAAGAGTGGTTTCTCGGCCAAAGATGATGAAGACGAGAAGGTCTATTTAGCGAAATGAAAAAAAATTCAAGATGGCGGAATATTTTTTTTCATACCAAATTATATGGCGATTAGGACTCATTGACATAATTTATTGTTCTCCTAGAAAGAGACAGAAAACGATACAATGATGTACTGGAGATGTGTTCGGGTGCGGGATTCGAGTAGGGAAAAATTATGACATTTCGGAGAAACAAGATGGCGGCCGTAGTGCTTTTTATAAGTTTTTTGTTTTCCAACCGATTTAGTTACAACTCACAATTATTGAAGAAATTAGGAAACGATCAATAGAAAAAGTGGAAAAAATTGGAAAACCAAGATGGCGGCTGAGCTGTAGTGTTTTCAAATTTTTGATTCTTCGACCCCGAACCGCGGCGCCGCAGATCCGAAACGGCGTGGTCGAGCATATGAAAAAAATTTCAAGATGGCGGATTTTTTTTTTCATGCCAAATTATATGGCGATTAGGACTCATTAGCATAATTTATTGTTCTCCTAGAAAGAGACAGAAAACGATATAATGATGTACGGGAGATGTGTTCGAGTGCGGGATTCGAGTAGGGAAAAATTATGACATTTCGGAAAAACAAGATGGCGGCCGACGTGATTCTTGTAACTCTATTGTTTTCCAACCGATTTCGTTAAAACTCGCAACGATTGAAGAAATTAGGAAACGATTTATAGAAAAAGTGGAAAAAATTGAAAAAACAAGATGGCGGTCGAGCTGTAGTGTTTTAAAATTTTTGATTTTTCGACCCCGAACCGCGGCGCCACAGATCCGAAACGGCGTGATCGAGCATGATATTTTTTTCTTTTTTCGCTTACAATCATTCTGTATTTTGACAGAATGGGAGTGGTTTTTAAAAATTCAAGATGGCGGCTGTCGCGGCGGCCTTTTTGTTTGAGGTACGAAAAAACGTAATTTTAAAATTCAAATTTCTCACAGTTGGCAACGTCGGAGCGTTTCGACTTCTACGGGGCAATTGTGTGTACAGACTCGAGGTATGGATTGGGGGAAAAAATTACCCCATTTCTCGGGAAATTTTCAAGATTTACCCCAAAAATAAAAAAATCGAAAAACGGACTTTTTGCAAAATTTGAGTACGAGCAACCACGTGTCTCACTTGTGCGAATGACATTTGGGTATTTTCGTCGCCGAGGTCTGGCAACACTGGAATTTATCAAAGTAAAAGTGATTTTCTTTTCTTTCTGAAATGGTCTTTTTTCAGCGGCGATCATTTCGGCTGGGTGCGAGCGAGATGAAAAATTGAAACGTCATCAGAAGCGGTATATCCTGTAGTTTACGGGAACATTATAAAACTATGTAAAATGTTTCTGTGAAACCAGGTGGCGGCCATTTTGTATCCTTTTTGTCTTTTTGAAAACTTCGATCACGTTTTTGAGGCAATTGGCAACATTTGGGAAAGTTGACATGTATGGATCGATTGTGTAACTCGACCGGCAGTTGGGGTAGTTTTCGAGATTTTCCCCAAAAACTCCCTCCTATAAAATTTTGCATGACAAATTTTTTTTTCACTGATGGCTTCGTATATAAATCAGAAAATATAACTTGAAGAAAAATATGGAGACAGCTGATGATTGAGGATTTCGGAGACGGGTAAAGAGCACGGCCAAGGTATTGAAGATAGGTGGGGGGTTCTCAAACAAATGTCACTCGAAACCTCATCCAATTGGCGGTGAGTTGAAAAATCTCCAAAATGGCGGATTCAAGATGGCCGCCATACAAATTTCATCAGTGTCTGTCTCGGAGAGTAGTAGAGATGGAATTGTGGTTTCTCGGCAAGAGATGATCAGGACGAGGAGGTCTATTTAGCGAAATGAAAAAATTTCAAGATGGCGGAATATTTTTTTTCATACCAAATTAAATGGCGATTAGGAACTATAAAAGACGTCATTGTTCTCCTAGAAAGAGAAAAAAAACGATACAATGATGTAGGGGAAATGTGTTCGGGTGCGGGATTCGAGTTGGGAAAAATTATGACATTTCGGAAAAACAAAATGGCGGCCGACGTGATTCTTGCAACTCTTTTGTTTTCCAACCAATTTCGTTACAACTCGCAATTATTTAACAAATTAATAAATGATCAATAAAAAAAATAGAAAAAATTGGAAAAATAAGATGGTGGCCGAGCTGTATTGTTTTCAAATTTTTGATTTTTCGACCTCGAACCCCGGCACCACAGATCCGAAACGAGGTAGTTCATGTCTAAGAGATATTATGTTTGGGTGTGGGATGGGAGTAGGGAAAAATTATGACATTTCGGGAAAACAAGATGGCGGCTGATTTGCCGAAATGAACCGATCGAAGCATAGAAGATAGGTGGGGGTGCTCGACCAAATGTCATTCCAAACTTCATCTAATAGACAATGAGCTGAAAAAAATTCAAAATGGCGGATTTAAGATGGCTGCCATACCAATTTATTTGGTGTCTATCTCAGAAAGTATAAAAGATGGAAGAGTGGTTTCTTGGCAAAAGATGATCAGGGTATGTACGATACCCTTAACGCATAAGAATAGGCAGACGAAATTGAGCTCTAATTCAATGCTGTCATGGTTTATTTTACTTTGACGAAAATCTTTAACGTTTGATCGACCATTCTTACATGATTGGGGCCCAGGACGAGGAGGTATATTTAACGAAATGAAAAAAAATCAAGATGGCGGAATATTTTTTTTCATACCAAATTATATGGCGATTAGGAACTATAAAAGACGTCATTGTTTTCGTAGAAAGAGACAGAAAACGATACAATGACCGGTACGGGAGATGTGTTCGGGTGCGGGATTCGAGTGGGGATAAATTATGACATTTTGGAAAAACAAGAAGGCGGCCGACGTGATTCTTGCACTCTTTTGTTTTTTAACCGATTTCGTTACAACTCGCAATTATTGAAGAAATTAGTAAGCGATCAATAGAAAAAGTGAAAAAAATTGGAAAAACAAGATGGCGGCCGAGCTGTAGTGTTTTAAAATTTTTGATTTTTCGACCTCGAACCGCGGCGCCACAGATCCGAAACGGGGTGGTTCATGTCTAAGAGATAGTATTTGGGTGTGGGATGGGAGAAGGGAAAAATTATGACATTTCGGAAAAAATCCATATTTAGGGCTCCCTGGGATTACAAAACAGGAAACTGATACCTACCAAAGTTTTAAAAAATCAGCGCCATTTTGAAATTCTTTGTTAATTGACCGATTTCGTTCCAAATCGATATTTAGGAGTCCCTGGGATCACAAAACAGGAAACTGGTACCAAAATTTTAAAATATCAGCGCCATTTTGAAATTATTTGTTAATTTACCGATTTCGTTCAAAATCGATATTTAGGGCTTCCTGGGATTACAAAACAGGAAACTGTTACCAAAGTTTTAAAAAATCAGCGCCATTTTGAAATTCTTTGTTAATGGACCGATTTCATTCTAAATCGATATTTAGGACTCCCTGGGATAAGAAAGCAGGAAACTGATACCAAAGTTTTAAAAATCAGCGCCATTTTGAACTTCTTTGTTAATTATCTGATTTCGTTCAAAATCAATATTTAGGGCTCCCTGGGATCACAAAACAAGAAACAGATACCAACGTTTTAACAAATCAGCGCCATTTTGAAATTATTTGTTAATGGACCGATTTCGTTCAAAATCGATATTTATGGCTAACCACATCCTGTGAGCTGCTTTAGCAGCTCGCGCACAGAGCGAAACACTAGTTAATATATATATAGCTGCTCGTGCTGATTCACTGATTGATCACCTCTCCTGTAAAATTTTGTATGAACATTTTTTTTTTCACTCATCGTTTCGTATAGAAGACAAAAATTCATTAAGAGGAAAAATACAGAGAGAGCTGATGATTGAGGATTTCGAAGACGGATGAAGAGCACCAGCCAGGGTATCGAAGATAGGTGGGGGGTGCTCGACCAAATGTCACTCGAAACTTCATCCAATTGACAGTTAGCTGAAAAAAAATTCAAAATGGCGGATTTAAGATGGCCGCCATACAAACTTATTTGGTGTCTATCTCGGTGAGTATAAGAGATGGAAGGTTGGTTTCTTGGCAAGAGATAATCAGGACCTGAAGGTCTACTTGATGAACAGGAAAAAAATTCAAGATGGCGGAATTTATTTTTTCATAGAAAAGGGTATTGAAGATAGGTGGGGGGTGCTCGACCAAATGTCACTCGAAACTTCATCCAATTGACAGTGAGCTGAAAAAAAATTTCAAAATGGCGGATTTAAGATGGCCCCCATACAAATTTCGTCGGTGTCTATCTCGGAGAGTATAAAAGATGGAAGAGTGGTTTCTTGGCACAAGATGATCAGGACGTGAGGGTCTACTTGATGAACAGGAAAAAAATTCAAGATGGCGGAATTTATTTTTCCATAGAAAAGGGTATTGAAGATAGGTGGGGGGTGCTCGACCAAATGTCACTCGAAACTTCATCCAATTGACAGTGAGCTGAAAAAAATTTCAAAATGGCGGATTTAAGATGGCCGCCATACAAATTTCGTCGGTGTCTATCTCGGAGAGTATAAAAGATGGAATAGTGGTTTCTTGGAAAAAGATGATCAGGACATGAAGGTCTACTTGATGAACAGGAAAAAAATTCAAGATGGCGGAATTTATTTTTCCATAGAAAAACTATGCAAGACTACGGTTCCTTTTCAAGATTTGTTTTTATGGAAGAAATCTCATTTTGACGAATGGTTCGGAGAAAAAAATATGGAGAGAGATGATGATCGAAGGTTCGGATGATGGGTGAGGAGCACGCGGTCAGGGTGTTAAAGATAGGTACCTACTTAGGGGCTGCTCAAACAAAAAGGGAGGGGCGGGGGGTTGGTGGTCTTTGTTTTATGTTTTTCCTTTATGAGAATTTTCTTTTACGTCGGACGCTTGGCGTCACTGTACTCACTAACATAGCAGTGTGTTGTTCAGATCAGAACACGTAGACAGTAAACCAGCTGCCCGATTATGTAAGAATTTTCGATCAAATCGTAAAAGTTCGGCGTCAATGTAAAATAAACCATAACAGCATTGAATTAGAGCTCAATTTCGTGTTTCGAAATTGAGCTCTAATTTAATGCTCTTATGGTTTATTTTACTTTGACGCCGAACTTTGACGATTTGATCGGCAATTCTTACATAATCGGGGGGCAGGATAGTAGGACAGCGAGTAAGTAGACAGTGGACCACGCGGTCCAGTACGCGGTCCGCTAGCGGGCCGCGCAGCCACGCGCCATACTAGTAGGTATATATACCTACATACCTAGGTAGGTAGGTACATTTCAAGATATTTATGAGGAATGAGTATCGAAGAAGTTATGTTGCGTGATCCTCAACTAATATTTTTAAGTATAGTTTCTTCAATACATAAAATAAGTTACCTATTCTGTTCCTCATGTTATAACGACCTTTAAACCTTGTCTATTTAAAAATAAAAAATCATTTCCTGTTTCATATTGCCTGCACCATGCCCTTTGACATTTAAGAAATAACAAAATGAATAAAACGAATAAAGCTTGTGGCACTATTTTTTCAATAATGTGGAATATTACAGCCACTACCAAAACAAAAACAATATATATTGATTTAGTTCTTATATTCTACTCTCATTCCCAACGTAATTCTTAGAAATTTTATCCGTGAGAGGGCAGTAGAGCTCACAAAATCCATACTAATTTTATACAGGCTGGAAAAAACGAATGTTAACAGACAAGACATCTCGTGAAATTCACTTTTCAGTCAAAATGTTTTTAAAACTTTATCTCAATCTTTTGCCACTTACTAACGTATTTTAATATTGTCACGTTTTAATCGAAATTAAATTACAGTACACAGGTACTGTAACATCGAATTCGCTATCGTATTCGAAAGTGACATGCGCTTCGTGAGCAGACTTGTAACTGCCAGTACTTGATTCGCATCGTAATGGACTTCGTTCTGCTTCGTTCCTGACCTTACTCAGCTAAATGTCAAACTTCAATATATAGAACTTAAAAGTTATAAAAGCTGAGTTCTTCTCAAAATGCTGATGAATGCTAAATGCTCGCAGAAGTAGGTACCTAGGTACTCTTATTTGAGTAAAACAACGCTGTATTCTGAATTCAGATTTTTTAGTTTTCTACGACTTTTATTTCGCAGCATTTCTTTCACTTGATTCGTGTCTAATGGACCAAAGTTACTTGTTAATATTAAAGAATTTGAATTTATATAGTTCTCTTTATCATATTTCGGCGCAATCATTACGTTAAACTTAAAATTAAGTTTTTAATTATTATATTTTTAAAGAATTGTCGATGCAGAAATGACCTAACCTCTACGAACTGGAAAATAGTGACTACACCGCGCTGCGCAGTCGTTGGGTTTTGTTGGTTTTATTTCAACAAAATTAAGTACCTAGATAAAATATATTGGGTATTAAATTTTTTTTTAATTTTTTTTTATTAAATCTAAACTTCGAGGAAATAAACAAATTTATTTTTCTTCTATATCCAAAATTGCGGAACCGGCAGGATTTGAACCTTACAGGGTAGGTAGACGCCTGCGGAGTGCTAGGGCGTGCTTTACAAAGCTCACTGCTGAAATTTTCGATATACGGGCACAGAATAGGTACGTTGGTATGGGTTCCGCAATTTTTGTATTTGAATTTAAATTAGTTTTATTGTGTAATTCTACTCACCATCGCTACTACATCGGGAGTCAACTTTCCGCCTCTTTAGTTTGAGGTCTTGGAACAGACTCATGTTGTCGAGGTCACACGGGCCGCGGCTGAGTGTCATTATTCCTGTGGACAAACAAACAATGTTTGAGTAAAATGTCCGACAAATATACATATACAACTAACGACTCGGCGGGATTGGTTTATACAAAGTTCCGCGATACTATCAACAAAACAAAATTCCAATTAATAAAATAAATTAAATAACTGCTACACTCTAATCTACTTTAAATCTACTACTACTTACTACACTTAAATCTACTATAAATTAAATTTATAATCGCAATGAAATAACTACTTACGAGAACCCGGAGACATATCGGGTTGGGATACGTAAAAGGGTCCCGAAATTTGAGTATAAGAATCGTACATTTTCTATTAAATATATTTGATAATTTATCAGAAAGTACTTAATTTATTTTGTAAAAAGTATGTTATTAGCTCCTATCGCGTCATAGACATTCTAGTTAAAATAATTTGAAGTTTGAAGAAATTAATGAGTCTACTCAGCGTGGTGAATGCATCTAACTACCCAAAGTCATTGCGTGAAAGCGTGTTTTATTCCATTTCATTCACCGTCTTCGAGTACGTAATTTTACGACACTGATAATAATAAATAATTGAAATTTGCCGGACCGTAAATTCGTGCGTACATTCGTTTAAATAGTGACACAATAGTAACAGTCACGTGAGAATCGCCGCAGAAATGTGACGCGTGCATTGATGTTTGATGAACGACTCAATTGAGGTTGGTCGTGGTTAATTACGTCAAAAACTCGTAAGATATCGTAATCACTCAGTGTGGTGAGATGGTTTGTGAAATTGTATTATGTACCTACGATACATTTGCAAAATGCACTAACAGTGACAATATAAACATGGCTTGAAAGTAAAATTAATAACACTATTGAGAAAAAAGGTCACGGTAAGGTAGATCTTTAGTCTTTTGCCGTCATATTGAAAAACGTATTAAGTTATTACAAACTCGTGAGTCGTGATAATGGTACATACAAAATTTTTGTCTGCGGCTCGGGCATACGCACATTGACTTATTTGTTTAAACATATTTATTGTTGGTCACTGAATAGTTACAATGTTGATTATGTAAATAAAACGTACAATTTTTATGCAGAAAATAAGAAGTGTACGAGCTTTATGAAATGCGTAATAAAAGAATACACTTACAAATTAATTTGCCATTTGTGACGTTAATCTCTTTCACTGTTGTAATAGGTTGCAATATTTTTAAATTGTCACAAGCATTGTTTAACGTTAAAACCCGGTAGCTGTCATACAAGACAAGACAAGGAAGAATACATTTAATCATTCATTCCAAGTTAAAGGCCAATATCTACACAGACATCAAATAGATCTAGAATTGCGCAGTATTGTAAACAAATCCTATATTGCGTTGTATTTTTGTATTGATTTTACCAACAAAACTAAGGTAAGTTACGTCATTGCTAAATTAGAATGTGAAGTTTATTTTCAGTTAAATATTGATAATTGCGTTACATATTTATACTTTAGTGTATATAAAAATGTCATTAATTCAACTATTTTTAAATTAAATATCTCAGAACTTTATAATTTGAAGGTTAAATCCGTGAAACTTTCATAGTCCAATGTGTGCCGATTGTTTTCCATAAAAGGTTTTATACGTTTTATGACGTTACTTGTTATGTAACGGTTAGGATTGTATACCTACATTTTATGTAGTGGATACCTGAATGAATCTTGCTCGTGCGAAGATGAATATGCATGTGTGTTAGTGTGTATGTTACTAAATAATTTAATTTCTATACTAGGTTTCCTTCATAGTGAATAGTCTAGTCCACTTTATGCACAATAGTTGATAGGGATCCTTGACCTTGGTAGATGTTTGTTTCTTGTCTCTTTGTACTAGTGAACTTGAAACATTTATAAATGTATGTCGTGCAGCGAATTAATACACTTGCGATTTATTTACGAGTATGAAGCGGTAAATGTTACGCACTGTTTACACGTCCGTTTAATTATTCAAATACATTCTACGAGAACAAACTTTAATATTAAGTAATAACTTGATTTTCATAAGTGCTCTGTAATACAAAATATATTTCAATATTTTTTTGTTACAATAAGTACTAATAAATAAGTGACATAGGCTAATTGGTATCCCGAAAAATAAAAAAAAATCCCTTGAATTTTTAGGACGAAGTTGCCGGGCGTTTCTTCTGAAATCAAAATATTTAAATCTGTGTACTCTGAAATTTGAAGGCGTTGTTAGTTGTTGACGGGAATCCTGCATAAATTATGGGACACTATATGACTGATTTAATATTTACTCGTATTATATGTCCATGTTGATTTATCTTAGAGTTTTATAGGTGTCTTGGCCGCGTAATTTTTTTTACGTACAACGAATGACAGACTTTGGCATGGTTTAAAGTACGTTTAATACATTCCAGTATTTTACCATAATAGGCACACTATTTTTGATATATTATTTCTTTTACTTGTACACTCATTTTCATACTATTATTTTTAAATATGTTTACATGAAAATATTTAAATCATATAAAAAATATCTTTAAAAATAAGTTTTATTTTTCTGAAATATGTTAGTAAAGTATTAGACCACCTTACTTACCTTGCCTAAAATACCTTTTAAAGCTTTAATGGTCTACTGTCAATAAATCTTCAACTCATTTATATGAAATCCTTACACTGTTTTAGTTCAGATAGAATGATAATATAGCATAGAAGAAAGATTAATTACCATAAACTATGTACCTATGTAGAGCTTGGCATATGTTACTGAGATAATTTTCGCTTCCATAGCAACATATACAGGAAAGCATTGTTACTAAGACTTCATTTTATATGCATAAAATGTCGACGTATAACTCCTGCGTAAAAGATTGACGCAAAGTAATAATTTTCAACGGTGCAGAAATTAATTGACAGCGTGCACTTGATAAAGCTATGACTCACTTTTACTTAATGATTGTAATACCTTAGCTTTTCGAATTTTTTGGATTTGGTTGTTTCACCTACCACCGTGTGGTAAAGGAATAGACTCAGTGAGAGAGACAAAGCAAGCGAGTTTTATCCTAGAAACTAGATAGTGAACAGACAGGGAAGGGTTGAGTAGGCGTTCGGGAAAAGTGTTTTTACAAAAGAACTACTAAATGCATGTATGAAATAGTAGTTTATACACCAAGGGGATAAAGCACTGTTTTATGTCACGGGCGCTACATTGAATCCTGAACGTAACGAAGGACTCCAAATTTAACTCCCGAGCGCAGCGAGGGTGTTATAAGTTAATTCCCGACCAAAGGGAGGGAATTAAGATTGAGTCCTGAGTGCAGTGAGGGATTCAAGCGCCCAAGAAAAAAACTGCTTTATCCCGGTGGTGTATACTCTACTTTATACTTCTACCATAACAGTAAAACAAACTGTAACGGTTAGATATTTATTGCAAATCATAGTAAGTAGGATACATAGGTCTAGTAAATAATAAAAAAAAAAGATGCAGGTATACATACTGCTTGGTTTAAAAACTTTTATGTCAAATGGTTTATGTCAAATTTTGGTCGACCAGTCTGGAGCCTAGACTCTGTTGTGCATATTTACAGTATGGGGTTGGTCAACTAGTTGGGCGATCGATCGACTAGATTACGGCCCTAGGGCATGAAGACTGACTTTAGACCCGCAAAAGTATGATTAAAACAGTAGTAAAGGTATGGTAGAAGTATAAAATTATTTTGTAGTTTTCAAAATCGTGATAAATTTAGTGTTAAAATAAGGCTTTCGAGATTCATAACTTCCAAATCAATATTTTTTACTGTTTTATATCACCATAAGCCTAGATAATACACTAGATAAATCATTATCATGCTTTTTTCTGTTTGTACAATAACAAAGAGTGAAACAATCGTCCTTCTACGTTTGTATAAAGAAAGCGCTGTCCTGCGCAGCCTTAAAGCTCTCAAGAAACTCGAATATACGAGGATATCCGAGTTATTTGCTTTTTTATATTGTACTTAACTAAATAGGTATATAAAGTGTATCACGTATCTTATCGTAATTTATTTAAAACACGGGTGACTGACAAAAACAAAAGCTAATTTCGCGTTGCTCATGAAATTTAAATGTGAGTGCAACATTCTGAAATTCTATTTACAAAGAAAAACTAGCTCTGTAAAATAAACGTAAACGTGTCAAAGACCTTGATAATGGCGTTCAAATGAACCAAATAAAATTATAATTCGCGGGTAGGGAGCGTCGCTTTTTTGCGTCGCGAATTTCGACGAGGTCGGTTTAGACTTCCGTAAACTGTATGTAGGAAATACGGTTGATGACATATAATATGATAGTGATTTTTGATATTAATGAACAATATATATGCACATTTACTGGAGGAGACTAATAAATAAACAAATTATTGGCCAATTTACCGTTTTAATGTTCCGGACGTCTAGTGGAATCATCCGAGTATCTAGTCGTCTGTCACTCGCTAATTAGGTACATACCTACATCTTCTTATGAAAAATCTTTCGTAGGGAAATAAACATAAAAAATTCGTTTAAATATTATAAATGCGAAAGTTTGAATGGATGTATGGATGGATGTTTGTTACACAATCAAGGCCGAACGGTTGAACGGATCTGGATGAAATTTGGCACAGAGATAGATTATAGTCTGGAATAACACTACTATGCTACTTTTTATCCCGGAAAAATAAAGAAGTTCCCGCGGAAACCAAAAAACCTCAATCCACGAGGACGTAGTCGCGGGCATCAGATAGTATCCCTACTATCTGATGCCCGTAAAATAAACATAAAAAAATCGTTTAGACATAATATCCATTTGTAACGTATACTTACTTCTAATTTAATAAAGATTGTGCAGCGTTCATTTTAGCAGTACGAGTACAACGATTTAGCACAATTTGAATAGACTAATCCTCGGGCCTAATCAAACACGTCTCACTGACATTCAATCTATGAACTGTTGAGACCCGAGCGGATATTGTTCGAAATAATTAATTTAGACCTCGACAGTGACAAATTAAGAAGTGACAAAGGGCTGAACTTGAAACAACTACAGGTTAAGATGTTTCGAGGTAAAACATTACAAGGAATTTTATCGTTTCGGAAGTTAGGAGAAAGATAGAATTATAATATGAAATCACGTCAAGTACCTATACTAAGTGATCATAATAGATAAAAGGTAATCAGTGTCTTACGTCTCAATTTCAAACAATAATCTCGTATGAACGATGCAATATTTTAATAATGTGGGAAGAAGGAAACAGAAAACTTGAAAAATATGCGATTTGGATTGGCATAGAATTAGGAATATAAAAAATTGAACCCGGACAAAAATAAAAACTGTGTAACTTCTATATCTTTCAAATTTTGCTCATTAGCCTACCGGAGTGTGAGTGAAACGAAACATCGCTGTTTGTGTTTATTGGAATAAGAACTAGTCACAAGTTAAAATTCTCAACCTTTTATCTTTACTGCCAATTTTGAAAATACCCTATTGCTGGTCAAACTGCACGGCTATTTCCGTAAACTTAATTTTGTCGCATTATATTTGTTGACGGAAGATCCAATCAAGTGACAAATTACTTTATATTCCTAACTCTATAGCATCAGCTTGAGGGGATCAGGATGCCTACTGACAAAATCAAATGTCTCATACATTAGTAGCTGGTCAACAAAGTCGTAAATTATACTCTTTGATTAATTATTATTAAAAGATTTAAAAAAAAAACGAATATTAAAAATTCAAGAAGAAATTAAAAGTTTAAATCTTTTAAATAAAAAGAACGCACACGGATGTAGGCTGAAAACTCAATTCCCGCCATGCAGCTGAAATTTTGAATTTTTTAAATGTGTATAAATCAAAATAATATTATGATTTATTAGAACTTAAATTAAATGATTTTTTTAATTATTAAGAACTTACTCGGCGTTAAACAGCATTTTATTTTGTCTACAAATACTCGGTTTTGTCTCACAGCATGCATGCACGTATGAATGCGTTAGTGGTTAGAGGCAAGTCGGAAGTCAGACGCGGCCTCTACCATGGTCATCAGCTTATCTCTCGACAGACAGACATACAACCGCTTTCCGCCGTCCTCCCACTGACCAATTATTTACATTTTTAAGTTTAACTAACCGGTAAGATTCCAAATTTAAATGCAAGGTCAGAAAGAGAACATTACGTGAGATTGATAAACATTTTTAAAATATTCTGTAAGATTTTGTACATTGTAAACTAAAAACAATTTAAACGTAACGTGTCCTTATTATAGTGCGTATAGCATTAAGTAAGTGGATGTATCAGACTGCAACTGATAATCTGATTAATAATAACAGTGCTGTAATGGTTATCTTATGTCAAATGATGTTTTATAGTGGAACGATGTCCATGATTTGATACAAAATTCCCATTATCCTCAATAAGCATTGCCAGTGATGTAGTGTCGAGTAGGAAACATATTGGTTCCGGGCATTGCAATGTCAGTGCCGCGTCGAGGCCGCCCGCCCGCCCGATTCGGTGTCCGTCTACTACCACATTTGATCAATCCACTTGTACCTTTGCACCTTGTCAAATTACTACAAACTATGGTTGGACAAATAATTGATGTAAAGCTAGATCATAGAATTGCACATCAACTAGGATATTTTTGAGTTTTTGATAAAGTTTTGGTATGCTATGAGTTTTTTACAGAGCTCTACGAAGCTCTACGAAGCTCTACGAAACCCTATGTGTGTAAATACAAAAATGATTTACTAATTATTTAGTAAATCATAGGTAAGCATAAAGACGGAAATTCTAAAAAAAATATAGTTCTAAAGTATGTCATATAAGTAAAAATTATTGTGAACATTTCATACAAAATCTTCGTAAAGGTAGACGAAACAATTTACTGATTTTAGTAACAAAAAACTGTTTGATAGTATACTTCATAATAAGTATCATCATTATATTTATGGTAATTTTTTATAATCGGATAAACTGTTTACATACTTAATATAAACACGTGCAATGATCTGAAGCAGGATTTCGGAGTCGGTTGCGACTTAGCCTTCGACTTGATGCCTTGACATTCAACGAGCACGACCGCTCAACCATTCCATTTAAAAACTATACTCACTTCCGATCTATTCACTTCCTATTTCATATACTATATTTATCAAAATAGAAACATACCTTAATATGACTTTATTATAACTTATGACTTCCGTATGAAATCTATCAATATAACTAGCTTCTCACATAGTGTTCAAAAGACTTCTTCTCAAATGATCTTAAATCTATCTAAATTATTAAAAAATTGTGTGTGTCAGCTCCAACGCACGACTGGACTTTACTCTTTACGAACGATTATGAAATATAACGATTATAGATTAGTGAATGAGGGTAAATGAACGCATTTTTTATATTACCTACTGAAAGCATGCTTGATACATCTATTCATATTAATTATATAATTTATATATGGGGGATGCCCCGTCGCTCACGTCCGCAGGAACTACCTTCTACCTCCCTGCACGTGTCCCCTGGGTGGTGCTAAACGAGCGACGAACTTTCAGGCGAAATAAGCGTTCTTTTTAATTAGCTTGTTAATAATATAAAAACGCTTAAATATACGAAACGTCATACGATTACATAAATAAATATAATTTATATTCATCAAAATACATTACAAAGTCATGGAAACATAAACAAGTGTTACCATGAAACATAAAGTCAATAACGTAACGGAGAAAGTTGATTTTACTCCCCCTAAATTTTCATACCCCGGGCTTATATATTATGAACATCGATTCTAAAGGAGGTAAACTCCAACAAAAAATTGTTCAATGCCAACTATTATTATGCCTATTAAATTAGAAATAGAAACAAAAAGCGAACAATGCATTTTGTACAGCCTCTGTATGGCTATTATTTGAATAGCGTCCTCCCACTACAATGTTTCGAAAGGAAGCAGTGACATTCAGTACCTTTTCGCTTTCACCGCATTGGAAAGTGAGCGTAAAAAATGTATTTTGGCAACAGCATAATGGCGCGAGTCCGTCGACCTCATCGAGTCATAGACCATAAACAAAGGGACTACCTTATTGTAACGAAAGTCGTTTATAGATTTAGAACTATAGTAAAGCAACTATACTTTTAAGGAATTGATTACTGCATATTGAAATGAGTCTGGGTACGTAGAATATATTGGCAGTTTTGTGAGTACCTAGTAGTTCAATTCAATTCATTTATTTATTTAAAACATGTAGGACATACAGGTGTCTCTTATGTTACGTCATGTTTTGACTCTACCACCGGTTCGGAAAGGAGATTCTGCTGAGAAGAGCCGGCAAGCCGGCAATTAAGCCAAGTAACCGTAATTAGAAATAGTGGTGATAGGCTAGTGGTGTGGTTAAGACTGCGGCCTACTAGTCGGGGTCTGGGGTTTGATCCTCGGGTACGCACGAGTAATGTGCATGTCAATCTATTAAATATCACTTGTCCTCGCTCTCTGCGTCGTATTCCTCATTACTGAGGGTTGTGACCCCTTTCCATTAATAAAATATTGGTAGGAGTTTTCTTGGGATAATAATGCGGTGGGTTCCCACGTACTATCGTATTGACTCGATTAAGCGTTAACTAAGGTTTTTGTAACGATTATTATCAGATGTTAGTGATAATAACCGGGACCGACGGCTCAACGCGCTTTCCGAGGCACGAGTCACCCATCCAGTTGCCGACTTGGGTCAACGTTGCTTTACAATCGCAACCGACTGATATGCGTTGCCAAATCCCTCATATATCACTTGTTACGGTGAAAAAAACATCGTGTATAAACCTGCATGTTTGAGAGTTCTCCATAATGTTCTTAAAGTTCCGAGGTCATTCCGCACTTGGTCAGTACTAAGCACTACGGCTCAGATCTATCTCATTCTGAGAAGACACCAGTGCACTGTTGTGGACTGGCAATGGGTTGCTGATAATAAATAAATAAAATAAATAAATAAATAATATTTTATTTGCAAGAATATGGGTACAGATATAGGCCTTAAAAATAATATTTCCCTTACATATTCTACCATACAATGGTGTGCAAATAGTTATGTATTTTTAAGTTTAAATTTCATTAGATCATAGGTACATTGATAATGATATTGTTACCGTCGTTATCGATATTAGAAGCCATAGGCGATGCAATATAACTTGTTAACTGAAAACTAGGTAAGTGTTCAAATATTGGATAGAAGCAGGCGTTATTTTTGCGCAAGTCCTGATAATGAAAGAATTTGAAGTTTGATGCGCTATAAATAGCCAAAGTAGACAAATCTATTTTCACTATAATATGTGAACCGTGGCCGAGTGGTCAAGGCGCTCAGGGCGCGATTCCCAGAGAGACGCAGGTTCAAATCCTGCCGGTTCCGAAATTTTTTGATATGTATTTAAGTTTTGAAACATTATATTATTCACCGCCCGGAATTCGCACCGGCACGACACCACACTACACAAATCTTCTACACATCGCAAGCTACACGCTGCGCATTAAGTAAGGGTTCAGTTATTCTAGAAGTAGTTTCTCTCGGCGTCTGCGCCAACCCTTACGTAGTCACGATCGTGATTCACGAGACGATTTGGGAATGTCATGGCTAACACGGAACGCTGTCGGCTTTGTTTCGCAATATATGCGGGTTTAATATTGAAATTATTTCAGAATAGATCTGTTTGCACAATAAGACATTGAACGAATTGCTTAATTCAATTTGTAAGACATCACTGGCAATAACAATGAGGATACCTATTGTACCTGCGTTTTTAAATAACAATTTTACTAAGGGTGAAGACACACTACGGACAGGACAGGACAAATTTTCATTTAATTTCATTTACCCCGTCTCCAAACCCAGTGCACACCACCACCACCACCACCACTACAGTCCATTAACGTCCCACAGCTGGGCACCGGCCTCCAATTTTATAGGAGAAGAGGGAATTAGAGATTAGACCCACCACGCGGCTCCAATGCACAGTGCAGTTTTATTGGTACTACTAGGTGATGCCCGCGACTTCGTCCGCGTGATTTAAGTTTTTTTTATCCCGCGGGAACTCCTCATTTTTCTGGGATAAAAAGTACCCTATATGCTATTCCAGACTATATAATCTATCTCTGTGCCAAATTTCATCCAGATCCGTTCAGCCGTTGGAGCGTGATTGAGTAACAAACATCCATACATCCATACATCCATCCAAACTTTCGCATTTATAATATTTTATTTGATGGGTTAGGTCACTGTTGTTTTGCAGGACCTAACCCATCAAACCTTTAGGACCTGGAGAGTGACATATCACTCTCCAGGTCCTCAACTATACCCATACTCCGTTGCTTTTGCATTGCTCCGTTGCGGCGTGATTGAAGAACAAACCAACAAACCAACAAACAAACACACTTTCGCGTTTATAATATTAAGTATGAGTATGATGTTAATAAGACTTCATTGGTCATACTTCCATTAGCACCTGCAGTGTCACCGGTCATAGTAAAGGTAGTATGCAAAAAGTCACTTTTGCTTTCGGCGACGCGACGGTAACGACAAAAATACCGGTGCAACATACTCGTATAACATAATTAGGTGATGCCCGTGACTTCGTCTGCGTGGATTGAGGTTTTGTTTCCCGCGGTAACTCTTTTCGGGATAAAAAGTAGTATTTGTCTTATTCCAGAATTCTATCTCTGTGCCAAATTTCATCCAGATCCGTTCAGCCGTCGTGGCGTGATTGAGTAACAAACATCCATCCATCGATACATCCATCCATCAAAACGTTCGCATTTATAATATTAGTTTACATCTACTCCTATTAGTTTTCTACAAACCTCATATTTAATTATTATGTTAGTACTTTAGATTGAATGTTGCTGTCCTATTATACTATAGGTACATTATAAAATATGTTCCTGAAAGAAAAATATCTCACAAATACCTTTTTAAATAAGTGGATGATGTTCCGTAAAAACCATTAAATGGAGGCTATAAATTAGATAAAATGTATTTTTTAAAAAATCAATTCATCAAACCAGTTAAATTACTCTCACTATCTCTTTCATAATAGTATACATTACAGTTGTTTTTTCCATACAACGCAATTCTATAAAACGAACGTCGTAGCGCATCGTAGTAATGTGCTACGGCACGCTACGAAATCGCTCGATTGTCTGAACTTTTTAAGCAAGAAAGAGTTATGGTCAATCTTCTCTACAAAATTAGTCTTTTTCAGTCTGTCTAGATACGTCAGATTAAGTGAAAACTTTGAATCATCAACGTTTGTACGTTAATGATACCTACTTTAGTATAGGTGCGTATCGCACTGCGTACTTGGGCTATACTCATACTGCCAACGCTCAAAGATTGTTTCATCATTGTTGACTTTCGTGTTAGAGACTAAAATACTTATTTTAGGAACGTAACAAGGTACTTGACATAAAACTGTCATTTTTAATAATATTGCTTAAGTTTTGCTTTAAGCGTTGGCAGTATGGCCCCTGGGCATGAGCCAGTATGATATAGGTATTTTAACAATATTAAACTTATTTAAAGATTTATAGTACATATTTGAATTAATCGGACTCGAATAGACTTTGCTTTTTTTTCAGTTGAAATTTTTGACATCTTTCGAATTTATTACTGATGGATTTATGATATAAGCAGTATATTTACCCATCGTGGAGGTCATGGTCTGCAGCTGCAGTGCGTGTGCGGAGGCGTCGAGCGCCTCGGGCCCCAGGTTGTCGCCAGCCGACAGCTTGCTTAGCGATGCAGCTCGCACATCACATAAAGTCCACGGCTATTTAATTCACCGATCACCTTTTTAATTTACGTCTTCGAAAATTTTTCGACACACCGACTCTCAGCATGCTTTTCCGAAGCAACGATCAGCACGCGGGGCGAGACGCACTTCCTGCGGGACAGGCACATGAGAATAGAGCGCGCGCAGATCGGACTCGCGATGAAGGCGCGGGCGCGGTTTTCGAACCTCTCGATTCGGCAAAATCACGATAACGACTGCGCGCGAATGTCGTCATGTCGAAATTCGAAACACTTTCACCTAAATATTCCGCCTCCGTTTCGGCGGACGCGGGCGTCGCTCTCGGCGCTCACGCACACACCGTCGGCTTCGTCAGTGCTCAATTACGTACGCTGTAAAAATTGCGTCAGTATTTTTCTTCGACGACCTTACGTTCATCGAGTACAACGCCGAAATATAGTTATCTCTGTCTTGTACTCATTCACCGTTAAGTGGAATGTTTTTTGTTTCATTTTTTTTTGTGACAGTATGATTCGAGGACACGCGTGTGAGTGTGCGGATTTCGATAGCGGGGTCGATGAACTTGCTGAAGGGATTTCGTTAAAACTTAACAGCAATGTTTCAGTGTTAGGATGGGTTGCAGTAATGGCTCGGGGCGTACAGCGTGGCGTATGTGGTCCGACAGAGGGGAACTAGTCGTCGCGCAAAACTGGGTCAGTCGTATGCGCACGCGCTGTTCTTCATGACCGAGCAACGACTGTTCCACGCTAATATTATGCTCGCGTGATTTGTTGGGCGAATTTCTGATCATTAATGACTCATTAGAGCAACAAAAATATTTGAGAAATTCAACATATTTTGTATTAACATCTATTAGGTATAAAAAGACGATCATGTAAATTACCTTGATATAATTTGGCACCTCGAAAAGAAACCAGTCCCTTTAAAAATTAGGTGAAACGTACAGGGCACAATGAAAATTCGAAGCGTCCATAAATATTCGTTTATACGTTATAAGTTATTATAATACACACAACCTAAATACGCGGACTGCCGCTTTTTGTCTAAAAGGTTAGCCGGGCCGATGGCACAGTTTGGTGTTGGATTACATTAAAACAGAGTTCATTCGCATCGGCCGCTATTCGTGAATATCTAGATTACTGATTCATTGTATTAACAAAGCACATTTGATATCAGACAGGTGTGTAAAAGGAAGTAGCATTTTGTCAATCATTTGTGGTTTCAGCCATTATATTCATTAATGTAAAATTTAATGTTGCATGGTAAAGAAAAGTAGAGACATCAAAACAATCAATCCATTATCAACCATGTGGTACAGTTTTGTCTCAATGGAATATTATATTTTAATCTTATTTTTTTAAATAATAGCCCTGTATTTATTGAAGAATCATTTGTTAAAGCTGGGCACCCTGTACAAAGTAAGTAGTTAAATGAAATGTCAAAAATGGTCTGTTAATAGATTACTGAATGAGATATTGAGAACCTCCTTCTTTTTGGAAAATGGGGTGAAAAGCCGTTATAAATAACAATGTCCTCACAGTGACCATCGACGGTAGCGTCGCATGCGCCGACAGTCAGGTAGACAGGGGTATATTTAGCCAGGAACAGCGCAACAAAACTAGGTTAACTATTCTTCTACAAAAACACGCTTTAGTTATTGACGCAACCCGCTGTACCGTCTGTATAAAGAATGGGTGAAAACGAACCCGACATAACCCCGTTTGGGAATACGAAAACAGGAAGCTTTCATCGTTTAATATGTCATCGGGTGCGCAGATACTTAACTTTGATCTGATTTTGAGAATATTTATAACTTTGCAGGCTGTAATAACAAAAAAAATATCGTTATTTTGTAATTCCTTTGAATTGCTCTACTGTACTATCTTTGGTCAAAAATATTGTAAGTTAAACTTGCAATCAGTCAGCGTACTATGACCAGATGCTCAGAGGTTTTTTTTTTAATTTAGGTAGATTTAGGTAGATAAAACTCTTTAAAAATTACCCACCTAAACAAATTAATGATTTGGGAGACCTATCAAAGGCACTGATTTAGACTCGTTCTCAAAAATAGCTTTTTCAAAAGTTGTAACTGTTGTGGTGTGCTTAATTTTAGTCATACCCTCTTGTTAAAGATAAAATACTAATATAAAAATTATTATTAAATAAAAATGTAGATAGAAAATTTATTAACTTTTTTCTAGCATAAGTTTACCCTTTGCCAAACAATTAGACTGATCTGAAGTTTCAACATTGTGGTCTGCGCAGGCATTATTACCACCTCGTTGAAATTTTAAAATTTTAGTTTTAGGACATTACTCAGCCATACTTCTCGTGTTCAGAGTGTATCTACTACTTGTTTTACGAGCACTATTCACTGTACGTGCCTTGCTATTTTTATCCAATTTTCCCACCGAGAAAAGCCATTTATCAGTTGACAATTGGACCATATCGACAGATCGCATTGTTGAGAGATAGTCAGTAGATAGTGCGAATGTTTTTCACACGCACAGGGCCCTTGCTACATAGTTGAATGACCTACCATATGCGAACATTGGTATCTTCCTATTATCCAAAATAGCATCTTTGAAGTCGTTGCCTGATATGGCATCGAAACGGCAGATTTCTTAAGACATCTATTTATATGTCTTTTTATTTTAAAAACAATATTTTTTGACTGTCTGTACCTATCGGCAATATGTTGCTAAAGATGTTGCTAATGAACTAAATCATCTTAGATAGCATATATATACGATTAGTATTAAATCCAAACACTGATTATCCTTTATAATACTTTAATTCAGCAATTCAAACACAAACACACCGCTGTCATCCTCGATGATGATTCATAGCGTCCCCAGATCAGTGTTGCCACTCTACAAAACTATAGCAGGGATATACCATACATAAATTGTTATTAACTTTCCATCTAACATTAGGTACTTCAAATAAGTTTACACACCATCCTCTCGTAATCATCGTTATATTTTCATTGAGGACTCCTACAAAGTACAAACATCTCTTTTAAGAACCTTTTAAACGTATATAATATATCGATAGCGTGGAGTCTGAATTGCAAGGTAGAAAGATAAAATTATTTTATACCCGTAACGAGCTGCAATATGCAAGCTGGATATTATTTAAAAGAAATATGAGATAGATTTTCCTTGACGTGTCGATGTGATGGAAAAAAGATTGCGCAAATGTAGTATTTTAATTTGTTTGCTTATCATTAAGTATTTTATTTAATAATCCATAATTAATTATAAGAAATGAGTAGGTAATACTATTTAAACGGTGCTTAATACTGTTAATTTGTTTTCATATTAATTGAACTTTAAGTAAATATCTACACAGTATCAAGTATATTGAAAAATAAAAACATACATAAATGATTGGAATTTGAGTTTTAAAAATTGACCACTTGGACTATGAGTTTTGTATTTAAATAAATGACTTTCAAAAAGCCAGTAAACATTAGCTTAGTTATTAATACTGTCAGTGATGTGACGTCTGCCCCTGGCGACTGGTGATAATCCAAAATTGCCGATAAAGGTGCTAACGACCTCTACAATTCGTAAACAGCCAATAAAATTGCCAAATTAACAATGCATTGTGTAGAAGTGACTTATTTAGAAGTAGCTGACTCCACTTGGCAACGCACAATTAACTTTGTCGTTTGAACGGTGGAAACTTCGTTATTATCACAGATTGTAATCTACTAAAAATTACTGATTGAATTATGGAAACAATTAGTTTTTTTTACAAATTTCAATATATAAGGACAGTTATTTTCAGATTTTCACAACTATTCTTTATCTATATTCATATTCATTTCTAGTAGAATCACTGACATTATAAACGGTTATTCATAAATATTTTAGATATCTACTTTGGTGCAAAAAAAGTGTTGACCTCTCGAGGTCGTGCTCAATCGAAAATCTTAATTTTAACTCTTTTTCCTTGGCTTTGGAAGAAGGGGAAAAAAACTTGTTTCGTTGTACGTTAAAAAACAAGGTTTTAATAAAAAGGGTCACTAGCCGAATCAGTTAAACTTAATAAGTACTTAAAAGGACAGCCATTTATTTTTTGGAGCGATACCTAACGGATTTTTGCTGGTCTGCTAGCTTCTAGTCCATTGTACCACAGTTCGAAAGTTAAAGAATGCCCTACCAGATATAACAATAAACAATAGTTCGATGTCAATGACATACATTACAGCTATTGTAATCCTGTTATATTTGGTGAACAGTTGAGTGATGACATAATTAACGAATGCACCGTAGTAATACTCGCACTGTTAACTTACATTTAGGGTCTAGATAGAAGGACTGCCTGAGGACTGCACGCCGACAGCAGAATTAGAGTTTTGTAGCTGTTTTTGTGCGGTTCAAATTCAAATAAACTTTTAATAGATTCTAATTTGAAGTTCTAAAATAAAATGAATTCAAATCTCGTAGCTAAAACGCGTAATATATTGTTATGCACGGATTGATCGTATTATGTGTGCAGAGTTGACCGTATGGCCACATTTCCTATTATATAACGTCAGTATGGTGCTGCTAATGCGTACCCTCGCGCCGCCGAGCCAGCGTCATTCGCCTAGTTTCACAATGCTCATCCACCAGTCGTTTTCACTTTTTCGCTGTCAAGAACGCGCGCGAACGATAAACAAACTAACATTTTGGCCGTCACTGCTAACTCGATACACAAACATAAATCGTAACAGCCAAATATCAATGAAACAATATAGCTTCTAACACTTTAGTTTCAAAGTTCGAATTAGATGGATACCTAGGCCAAACCTACGATGGAGTTTGCCATATAATTTGAATTCACTATCGAGACAGAAGGTTGTCCATTATCAAACTGAACATTGCAATATAAACCCTATTCACCTGTAATAAAATTGCAATCGAGTACCTAGGATTTGCTATAAAGCCTTTATCGCTCGCCGAGTGCCGTTGTAGAAACGTCGAGGCTGGTCATTGACCTTTTTTGGCACATACGCTAACGAAACAAAAGACTTAATTTTAATAAAGACATTAGAGGAACCTTGATTTGCAATTGTTATGAATTGCAATTCATGTGATTACAATATTATATTAAATGCATAGGCACCTAATCTCCTATTTATCTATTGGTTTTAAAATGCTGATCATTTATTTGATGGCCCGTATTATTAGGTATAAATAGAAAATAATTGATTTATGTTTGTACTTTTATGCAAATTTTATATTTTTTATGCCCTTTAAGTGCCTGAAAATATCACTGCCGTACTGGCTTGTAGATCCAAAGAAAAAAGTGTCGCATAAACAGTACTTTTCGTCTGCCAATGATGATGTTATTTGCCATTAGTGGAATTAAGCTAATGCATTCTCAATATTCGTCCGTCCTAAATGAAGTATATTTTTTTTTTAAATACATTGCATGATCTCACTTAGTCTGTAAAATCATATATTTCGGTGCATATGGCGGAACATTGTATGTGAAATTGTAAAAACCGAAGCATTGTTTTGAACTCAGAGAATTGCTTACTTGTCATAATAGTGGTGCGGTTTCGAAGGCTGACATTGCCTCTCACCGGCACACGTAACATAAGTTACGCAAAAGGTCTTTACCCTTGTTTATTTGGGACAACATTAAGATGTTTTAATTTAAAATATTAGCACTGCTTGGTTATTGAGAAACGAGACACATTGTGCCTAATTACTCGTCGGTATTCTATACTGTAGTAACCTTGTGATAATCTCCCAGTCGCTTTTCAATTTACGTTTAGGCAACATCACAACATGTCAGAGCTTTTAGCAGTTTCTACGTTCGGAATTCAGTTTGATTTTCGATTTCAACATAATATTTAACTTTCGTATATGAATAGTAAGACTATTTGTTTTTATAATGTAATTGTGTTTTTATGTATTTTTGTATTAGTTTGTTGACGGATGTTAAATTTTACATTTTCCTATTCAAAAATAATGGACACTGCACTATCATTAAATTAACTATTAGGAATGTCAACGACCTTATATCGATTTAAGCTAGAAAAAGTAGCCGTCTGTTTTTAAGTGTTTGCACTCTTTCTAGTTAATCAGGTTATCTCGATTCATACTTAAAATGTTTTGGTACAAAAAATGTATGTGTATATTAACGAGCTGCAAATGTCTGCCTTCATTTTATTGAAAAAAATTTTTTTAGTGTTTTCATCATTCCTTAGCAAAAAGTTATTTTAATAATTAAAATTATTATAGAAAGTATTGACATGATTTATTGAACGGCCACAATACAATCACTGAAAGATTGAAATGCGGCCTTAAGCGGGTGCGTTGAACACTTTCGCAAGGGGCCAACCGTGCATCTTTGCGTAAGCAATGTCACTGTTATGTAAATGTCGGTACTTTGACAGCTAAATCGCTATATTTCCTCTTCGTTTTATGCTATATTCGATTAATCGATTTCGTAACTTTTAATTGATATACCTACGCTGGCATGTCATTGGCCGAAAGTGTATTTGCGAACTCTATGTCTACGAAAGTCTAAAATTATAAAAGCCGCACCCACGTTTTCTTTGCAGAATCTATAGTACCATAATTATTTGATATATCTATCTATTAGCGATCGCCGTAGATTTGCTCCCGAGGGATTTTCAAAAAATCTAGTGCTATTTTCTTGCCTACATTAAAAAATAAATCTTTGTGCAAAATTTCAGCTTTCTAGGTTTAAAGGTTGAGCGTCGATAAGTTCGTCAGTAAGTCAGTCAGGTCTATTATTTTTTATAATATGTGATATCAAGTCACTAGCATAGTATTAATTTTTTACTGTCCTTTGAGTAAAAAATATGAAAATAATAATAAATTTTATTCACTTGTAATTAATAGTTCTACTTTCAAATACCTAGATACTCTACATGTTCTAACAGAGTATATTATTTAGGTAGTCAATTGTATTTCAACTGTTACTGAATGTCTGAAATAAAAAACAAAACTATTGTTCCCAGCATAGTTTGGCAAGTGCACGTCTCAAGGTGAAATTAGCATCATTTTATGATTTCTAAAGTTGAATTACGTCAGTAAATAAGAGTGACTGTCCTCTTTTCACCTAACTGCAAATTCTATGATATAACATCGAAGTTTACAACTATACTAGCGGCACGCTATGATGGCCGGTTGGACAAACGTTCCGTATTAATTGATAACGACTTTGAAGGAAATAATTGTATTACTTTATTGACGATAGCTATGACGATAGTGATGTGCAGAGATTCATAAATTTAAAAAAACTTAATTGTTTTTTGTTCGAGAATAAATTGACCTATTGTAATGTGTCAACCGGCCATCATAGCGTGCCGCTAGTGTAGTACATAATAAATTGATGTATTTAGAAACTTCTTTAGAATCGTTGTGATTTGAAAAGTCAATGAAACGAAAAAGCGACACCAAAAAGAGACAAGCATATATAGGATTTAGCCTGCGAGAGAATGAGATAGAATACAAGTTATATTTATCTCATTATTCTCGTAGGCTACTTTTCTGAAGTTTCACTTCTGCCGTGTGTGAATTGCACACACACACTTTTCTTTTATCACAATCTTCTGTCGTTGTAAGAAATGTGTACTGCATTTACATCATCAACATTATCATTATGACCCATCGCCGGCCCACTGTTTCCACACGGCCCACAGGTCTTCTTAGAATGAGATGGGTTTTGGCTACAGTCCACCACGCTCGCCTAGTTTAGATTGGCAGACTTCACACACTTTTAAGGACATTATAGATAACTCTCAGGCATGTAGGTTTACCCATGATGTCATTCTTCACCGTCTGTGCGAGTGCTTTTCAATTGCTCAAACTTCTTTTACAACACTCTCCGAAAAATTAGAAGTGCTCGTGAATTGAACCCTGGACCCTCCGGATAGAAAGTCCAATTGTAAACCAGTAACTATCACCGTTAGCTTTAACATATCAGTGTTGAATAAGGTAACAGTGATTAATCATTTAAATATTTGCGCCGAAAGAATATGACTAATTCCCTGTCTCTGGACAAATTTCACGCACCAGACAGACGACAGTGTCGCATAAAAATAAAATTCACGTACAAGGAGCATAAAAATGAATGATATAAACATATTTTGACAATGATACAGCCGCATACAAGTATTAAGACAAACTTTAATAGCTCATCTTTTAAATTTCATTATTTATGGCGTGTAGAGACAATTCAATGTGTTAAACGATATAATTTTTATTTAAATTTAGTTTTAATAAAAAATATTCAAAAATCTTTTCAATCAAATGAATGAATATTGAAATATTGTTAATTCTTTCGATGTTACTTTTATTTACATATAACGGCAATATCGTCTATGCCTTTTATTCTTAGAATTTGATGATGCAGTCTAATTATTTAGGGCGCACTTTTTCGGTGAATATTAGTTAAGTACTTAGGTTGCATCGTGTTTAGGTTTATCTTTTTGATGTATTAAGCAAAGGATTATTATTATTTTCCTGGAAAATAGCTACCTATTCTCTTATGTCTTGAGTTCTGGTTTCAAAAATAAAACAACTGCATATTGTGTTTTTTTAATTACTAGGAACTAAGCTAAGTGGTTGAGTTTTGTGTGGCTGGGAATTGAGATCTGTTGAGAGGTTGTTAGGTCGAGTGCACGCGAGCGAGTCACGCGATCACCACAGTAAGTCAGTAACACACTGCTAAAGAAACCGAGGAAAACGCCTTCCGGGGTGAACGGCCATGTTGCGTAAAGAGCTCGCGGTGGTGCAACATGTGCGCGCGCTCCTACCACTAGCGACATCTAACCATAGCTTTCGTAATTGTACTGAGAATATTGGCCCGCTGAACTTTTCTACGTTCGCTTTAGGTTACTGGGCAAAAAGGAAAACTTTGTGAAAAATGTATATTTTAAATGTAATAGTTTAAAATTAAAATCATACTAATATTATAAATACGAAAGTGTGTTTGTTTGTTGGTTTGTTGGTTTATTGGTTTGTTGGTTTGTCCTTCAATCACGCCGCAACGGAGCAACGGATTGACGTGATTTTTGGCATGGGTATAGTTCATGACCAGGAGATTGACATAGGCTACTTTTTATTCCGGGAGTTCCCGCGGAAATCAAAAAACTTAAACCACGCAGACGAAGTCGCGGGCATCAGATAGTAGACATATAAAGTTGAGTTTTATTTACTCGTATCTCGTATATTTTTCCGAGTATCTTGATGCTACGAGTGTTGGAAAAACGCCAACATGCACTAAATAACTTTGACTTTGTAAATAAACACATGTTCATTAAAAAACATTGCGAATTGTTGGTTCGCAAAGTGTAACGTGAGTGACGAAACGCAACTTAATTCCTAGGTCAAGGTTTGTCTTCTCTTCGAAATGGGAAAATTGCCACATATTGCCGACCTTAACTCGTGGTACGGCGAGTCTGCGTGTTGCGAAATAGGTATAAACGATTTGACCGTTTTATAGGAACCGATATTCGAAACGCGTTTCTTTTAAAACGGAGAGTGGAATTTTATAAGTTTACGAGTATCACTTCAGGGCAGTTGCCTTGTAAGTTATGGTCAAATTTTACGAGTAGATTCAAGATTCAAGATTCAATTCATTTATTCAATATAGGTACACTGTACACTTATTGACGTAAAAAATTACTTACTTATAAAACATGATGGTGATAATCAGTTACGGTATCTTAAAACTAAAGCTACGAGGGTTCCAAACGCGCCCTGGTCTGAGAAGAGCCCACAACAAACTCAGCCGGGTTTTTTTTATTTTTTTATTATCACCATCTCACAAATCATAACTAAGGAACTATCAGAACCATTTGAGCAAATCATTGCCAAGCTTCCTTGTCGTTTAGGTAATCCTTTACATGGTAATAAGATTTTTCAATGAGTTTACGTTTTACATTAACTTTGAACTTGTTCAGAGACATCTTCAACATGTCTTCTGGAGTATATTTGACAGTGCGACAATTTAAGAAGAATTTTAATTCCTAGTTTTAGTAAGTTTACTAATATATTGCGGTTTAATGTACTATACTTACTCGTTCACGTGATGAAGCTTGAGTTTGGAAGGCGATTTCAATATTCATATTGGGTTGATATTGAATGAATGAATGAATGAATATACTTTTATTGTACACCACAAAGAACATTATACATCAGTAAACTTACCTATTAACAAAGTAAGTATACAATTTGGCGGCCTTATCGCTACATAGCGATCTCTTCCAGGCAACCAATGGTGTGAAAGGACATAGCTACAAATACAGCCGGTACATGGTGCAGAAATAACAAAATAAATAAAAATATGTTTATATAAAGCTATTAATTATAATACATATCTATATATAAAATAAATATAACATCAAAACCATATATTCTATTATATTTATTATTGTATGATATTCTATTTGTTTCATAAAACGTTAAACATTACGATGGCTTGTTTTTATATTTAAACATTAAAGTGATAGTTTTTAAGCTACAAAAGAAAATGGAAAGTTAGTTATACAACGACCACCTGAGAGCCGTGAAAGGCGTATGCGCTTTTAATGTCAGACGTCGTGGTCAAGGTTTTAAGTTTTGACTTCTTGCTTCACACGAGCTTGTTTTTTTGGTACTTGGACATTAAAATATAATTATTAAATATACTAATTGTTGTATTTTTTTACAACAAAGTAACTAATAAAATAAGAATAAGAAGAGGCTTCTTGGTCTTGGGATCATTATGAGGCTAGGTATTTGTTTAAAATTGTTTGTGTGTAAATTGTTAACAAAATATGTATTGGTTCTACTTAACTCCTGGGTAACCCTGACACACATTTTTTCGTATTAACGTTCACTTGACGCAAATATGAGTTTTCCACATTTTCAAATTAACCTAAGCGACTATTCAAAGTCTATTTCAGAAATGAAAACTAAAATCTGTAACAAAAATAAAAATAAATGCTAATAAACATAAAGGCAAAACCATCTACGACGGTACTAGGAAAACCCCAACAATCGGTCCGTAAAGAAAGTGACTTGGCATTGAAAGAAAAGTACAGCAATAAACGTGTAGCGTAGAGGTAAAAAGCTCTGAATGGAAAGCGAAAGTAAGCGCGGGTCTAGGCTTCGCAGGTAAACGTGCGAGCGGGACGGAACGTGGCGCGGGCGCAGCGGGATCGAACGTAATTTTTACGGTACTAGTTGTAAGTTCGGTGAACCTTTTACGGATGCACTGTTGAATATCTTTTAATATAGTATCACTATTTGTTTTCTTTTATTTTTATTTAAAAACCTGAACAAGATGTTTATTATTCTGTAGATTCTACGGCAGGGCTAACAATAATCTATATATAAATTTTCTTAAAAGGCGGCCCGAGCGAGTTTTTTTCAGTAAGGCTGCCTTCACATCGAATCAATGACGTGCGCACATCACGCGATAGTTGTACGCTATGCTGATTTATACCTTTACTGTTACTTTTAGGTACTATTAAATTTGGCAAATACTGGCAAATTTTAGCCCATAAAATTAGAGATCCAACGGGATTTAAAAAATCTTGATCTACGTGGACTAATTTGCGGGCATTATCTTGTAATTCATAAAGCATTCCATGAAAAGTGAGAGTGACTGTCGGTCTAGTAGACTCTAGGCGGTGGAAGCGACGCGCGTGGGCGCTTACGGTAACGAGTGTAAATCGTGATTGCTTTGCGGTGTAGTTTGTAGCTCTTATGGAACGTTTTAGTAATAGTTTTATCGATATAGTGACAATCAGAAGAATCACGATGGTGGGCGAGATAATTCTTGCGTACCTGCGATTTTTACGAAAACACAGAGGTGATACGTTATACATATTTTGATTGATTTAATTGCAACCGCGCCTCTCTTTTCTTTCTCAAGTTTACGTTTTAGCAAGCCTTTAGTACAAGCCAGATCATGGAGTATGTAATATTATCATACTCTAGGCTCTGTTGCTAGTTCACGTCTCTTTGTCTCTAGTTAAAGTTTTAACAAGCACTTAGTATAAGACAGATCATGGAATATGACATATTGTCATACTCCAGGCTCTGTCGCTAGTTAACGTCTGTCCGTCTCTAGCTGTGGTCTCTAGTTACGATTTTAGCAAGCACTTAGTAGGTATTAGACAGACCGTGGAGTTTGACATATTGTCATACTACTTGTAATTTGAATTTTGGTATGAGATTATTATGATTGTTTACCGTTATGCAAGCAGCGTGAAAGTATTGGAGCACTGTTATCAGCAGACGTGGTAGTATCTGACATTAAAAGTAGAAACTATCGTGGGTTCTGAGCTCTGACATTAGAATTTATCATTTGTATTGTATGGTCGACTTAGAAAATATCGATAAGAATGAGTAGCAACACTAAGCTCAACGGTCAGGCACCATACACATAGACCCCAACCACTTTCTCTTTCGATTGCTGCTGATTGAGGCTCTTACATGGACGGCACACATAGACAAGCTGTACGTTTATAATGAACCTGTTTATGTGTGCATGGTCGGTTACATCACGTCAGTTTGGCTGACGCATCCATCGAGCGAAAGGTCAGGATCTATTTATAGTATACATATACATATTTTGCGTTCACTTTCCATAAGCATATCTTTGCTTTGAAGTGGATTAAGTTTCAAGATCGTTCACCTTTCATTTGCACTCTGATATTATAGTCTTATGCTGTGTATATTTTTATGTTAATGCAAGTCTTGAACTTTGTTCAACTGTGAAATATACATGGTCAAATTTTATTACTTGACATTCAAGTGGGCCGGTCAATCTACAATCTTTGTCATCTTAACCCAAGATTTCAATACAAAATCAATCCTATTTTTTTGTTCTCATGATAAATGATTTGTTTTGTATGTTCATAAAACCCATTCCTGATCTCCATTCAAAACAATTACAGACAGCGCGCTGTATAAAAGTCTGTACGTAAGCGTCAGTATATACCTACTTTAACTATCACACATCCAGGTCGAAGAACGATAAATTACATAATACGTATGCTATATAGTTTTCTGTTTGAAAGGCTTTAATATATTCTCTAATAAAGGCGCTTTAACCAGTAGATCCCTGCAAAGGAGAGGAAAACGCGAGTTATAATAGATTAGAACTGTCCGTGACTCCGGTTGCATTGTCGTAACGGTTCAGATGCAAGGCCGGCGCTGCGTGGGAAATCCATTGCCCTTAGTTACATTAATAACTGAACAATAATACGACTAACATTTTGCTTTATTATTTACATGCAGCTCTGCCACCAAATCTCATGAAATAAAATTTTCCATACAAAAATTGCTTTGTTACATTAATTAATGCTAATGTTTCATTTCCCAAGGCATATCCTACATAGTATTAGCATTTCTATACAACAAAAATGCTAAAAATAAATCCATCTCGATACTGGATTTTCGAATCTGTTAGATAAAATTCTCCTCTAGTATTAATCCTTTATTAATTATTTATAGGTAGGTACTCATAATATTTGATAGTGTGTTCTACAAATTCATACAATTATTTTAATAGTGTTTTGAGCAGCAATACTATGAGTTTGTCTGAGTCAGTGCGGTATTAGATGACGATTTTACGACTACATCATCATTGACCCTAATTTCGGACTGCCTCCCGCTCAACCAACTTTAGAACTCAAATGCCTACTGTGTGTTGTTTTATTCCTTGCATGATATTCATTATTATATTATACTCGTATTTTGATGTTATTTGCTGTAAAATACTTTGCTGGTTAATATATGAAAATCTGCCTTTTATCACAGTTAACTTTAAACTGTTGTAGATAGTTAGATACTCTGTTATAAGGTGCAGGCAAAGGACGTGTACTACTTAGTAGTCATAAAAAGTTACTTATTCAATTCATATACTTAGATACAAAAGCTACAACACCATTTTTATTGAAAAATGCTATAGAAAAAATATTACCAAACGAAATATTTGTCTTCATGTTAACAATGAAAAATTAAAATAATAAAACTTTCGTTAAAATTAAGAAAACATCGCAATTATCTTTCTCGATATTCTAATCACTTCCATACTAATATTATAAATGCGAAAGTGTGTCTGTCTGTCTGTCTGTCTGCTACGCTTTCCCGGCCCATCTTTTCAACCGATTTTGCTGAAATTTGGTATAGAGGTAGGCTATATCCCGGGGAAGGACATAGGGTACTTTTTATCCCGGAAAATGAAGGAGTTCCCGCGGGAATCAAAAAAGCTAAATCCACGCGGACGAAGTCGCGGGCATCATCTAGTATAAAATAAACCAATGACGATATAATCCAGTGAACCTCGAAATCATGACGAAGGATTTTGAGACTAAATAGACGTATAGTTATATTTTTCAAAGTCCTCGAGGCTACGCCACCGAAACAACAGCTACTCGTAGGAAAACAAAACGAGGTACCTATATTCGTATTAATAAAAACGTGCAAGGTTGATGTCTGTGTGTTGAATAAAACAATTTTAATGCACGACTATTGAAGCACTTTATGTAGGCATAGAGAAGCCATTTAATATGAAAAATTTAAAGTCTTCTAGTTTGATTTTTTTTTTAATAATCTGTAAAGAATAAATATTTACTGTTCAATACAAATTAATCCGACAGTGTGTTTGATTTAGAAATATGAATTTTATATATTATATGTTTCTAGAGCCAATTATTAGTTTCAATAAGAAGAAAAATTGCTTTAAAAGGTAAACTAAAAGATATGTCTAAAATAAATTTCAATGCAGAGATTTTTTTAAATTGTATTTTGAGATGCGTCAATGGCTGCTTAGAGGTCTTGAAAACAGCAAATTATTTTTACAAGCATACATTATGTCACAGTTTGATGGATACACTGCTTTAAAAAACTCCGTTTTGTTGATTTTACGCTATGACAGAGCCTTAAAAAAGCCTTAACGATGCGCTCGGAAAAATATTATAAAACTTTTCTTTAATCGCTTTAATCGTACATTTATGTTAAAAAATATTAAGTTGTGCATTTTGGAAATTCTTTATTTGTAGGAATCTGAGTTACAGAGAAAACCTACATGCAAAAATGTTCATGTATCGATCTAGCATTTTTAGGTGTATCCTTTTATATACTTTACTCGGCCAGTTTAACCTTTTATATGCATAAAAGAGATTAAAAATTTATTTCGGGAACTAATAACCCTATAGAGATTTTATATACTTGGTACAATGTTCTACAGATACAGTAGAGGCTTTTATTTTTACATAGGAGTAATGTGTTACAAACGATGCGTAAGTACTACGCATTATACAAGTATTAGAAACTAGGGCACAATTGTCATCTTGTATGCAGCGTTATGCAACCACCACACTATCACACGTAGCGGTGCAATTTGCGAGAGTGTTGACATGGAATTTCAAAGATGAAGCTAATTTTTTGCAGGTTTGATTATGCATGTTAGGTAATATCGCATAAATGACGCTACGGTTTTACCATGGAGGTAACCTGCTGTTATTAAAGTAGGTAAAGTTATATAAAATAAGTAAGAATAAGGATTATGGCAAGACAAATATTTATTTGAATATACCTATTCTAATCTTCTCAGGTAGTTCTACTTTCAGAACTGGTTATAGAGCTTGGATTTGGTATTTGACTTCGTGGGTTTTTTTGAATTATTATTAAAAAATATCGAAAAATACTTACTTAGAATCAGATTACACCTAAAACAAAAGAATATATTTTTGGTTCAATGGTATTATATTCATATATAGCATCAAGCTAAAAATTATTCAAAACGTCTAGAAAATTTATTAGTCCCGGCTCCCGACCTGTATCTACATTTTAAGGCGTAAACAGATGGTGAAAAATTGACACGACCTCAAAAGCATTTTTTGTAGCATTTTCCGGACAAATATCACAAACCGCTGAAACTACATAAAACATATCACGAATGGAATTTCACTTGTATTATTGGCTTGAATTTGAATAAATAAACGCTAGAAATCCGTTACATATATGTATCCGTTACGTATATGAATAAAATGAATTTTTCAACGTGCAGCTCTATTACGCACCTAGCTTCAACAGTATTACAATAATACATTCCTAGTGACACTGCGTCACCTTGCCAGCGTTCGTTGACGCATCTACGTTTTGTCTAAGTGACCTTATGGTTATTGCGTGTTAGACTAGCTAATAACTACAGCCAATCTTTGTCGTCCCGCTCACTCTAATGGCTGCCACAATTAACGTGATAGAGATAAGCAAATTATAAAATTAATCTGTGTGTGTTTACCTTCGTAAAGGTAAAGTACGGACGGCGCTAACAAAAATGAAGGGCTTAGTTTGAGCGTTCGAAGGTAACTGTTATAGGTTACTAATTACTAATATGGCCCTTTTGGCGTTAAACGATAAGGCCGTAAGATCCAAATTTAGGAGAATATTTGCCTTAACGCCATTGGTAATTTTAGAAGGTCAATAAAATGGATGCAATTACTTCAACTGGCCTTTACAAGGTTGTCTATTCTTATCTAAAGCGAAATATAAGTGAAATAGCTAGTTACTCAAAGGTAAGCGAAGGTCTTTTTACAACGGAGAAGATTTCAGAACATCTCATTAATGATGTTATCGTGAAGGACAGTGCCCAATTTTCAAGTACAAAATCCACGTTAATGTACCGAGTTAGTATGAAGATGACAAATCACGATGTTTGCCCGTTTAAAATTCTATGACATGTTAACATAATAAACTAACGAGAACCTAAGCTGATATCGCTTATGTATCAAGGCACTGATGATGCTAATGTATCAAGAATCACGCCCTAGCATCAATCGGCATTAGGGTGGAAAAATGAAAAATAAGTTAGGCGTGATAAAAATTGCCAATTGAGAGTCATGAGGTATATTGGTCAGAATGTGTAATGAAAATGTGTAACGATGGATCACAGACTGGAGTTCCACCGGTACACATTTTCACGGAAAAATCACTTCCTCTCGATACAATTTTTTTTTTTAACAAAAATATGATGCAGGCAAGTGTGATATATAATAAGGAAGAGTACGTTCTATGCTTCAAATGTTAAGTCGCGAGCCACGAAGACGTTGTCTAACTCTAAACAAGCTACTTCGGTAAGCACTAAACGTTGACGGGCGTTGTAAAGGCGTGACGTCATCCTGATTTGCATATCCTTTCTCTAACTTTCACTGTCCTTGAGCGCATAAACTGCAGCGTTGTATCGGAAAAACTAAAGACATTCTTTATTTATTTAAGAATACTAGTTGACTCCACGTCTCGCTCAGACAGAATAAAAAAAAATAGTTTAAAACTGCAAAATTTAAGTTTTCTCAATCTTACAGTTCAATTGCATAATAATCATAAGTACTTCATATCATACTAATATTATAAATGCGAAAGTGTGTTTGTTTGTTGGTTTGTTGGCTTGTCCTTCAATCACGCTACAACGGAGCAACGGATCGACGTGATTTTTGACATGGGTATAGTTGAGGATCTGTAGAGTGACATAGGCTACTTTTTATCCCGGAAAATTGTGGAGTTCCCGTGGGAATTAAAAAAAAACTTATTCCACGTGGACGAAGTCGCGGGCATCAGCTAGTATACCATATAGATGAATAGTTGCTTTCGTTACAATTCTGCCAACGGTAGATTATTATTAATTTGAGTACACGGTAAAGTAACACCACGGAAAGTTTTACTGAAAAAGGACGGTATAGAATTAATAGATACGACGGTACAGATAGTTGGCACAACTCTAATTAAAATGGATATATTATATACTTTATTGAATAACATAAGGTAGATTATCACATAAAAAGTTTAAAAAATGATGTATTTATACAATGATGTTATAAGTATATTATATAAATAATATCATTGCAATAATACTTAATCTTAAAAAATTGTAGTTCAGTACCTGCAGTGAAAATTTAAGCATCGCTCAAAAAAAAATGGCAAGCGCATTAATCCGCGCGGTATCGCACGCATACAGTATCGGATAGGGATCTTATCCGTGAGAGCAGCGATGCTGAGTGCTGACCCAAATTCGTGAGTTTTGAGAGAAAGTAATTTTTAAACGCTAAATGAGAGTGGTTCGATCACGATTCTACACTTATACCACAGCTTATACCCCAGAATAGGTAAAAGCTTATACTTATAGTCAACTGTGGTACAAAAAAATGACTAAGATTTTCGTACGTATGTTAAACTAAATTAAAAAGGTTACAAATTGTCTAAATTAATTTTACTTAAAAAATAAAATAGGCATAGGCAGTTATTTAGGAAAATACATCTTTATCTTGATACATGCTCACAATATAAGGCTCAAGGCACACTGCGGGAGAGTTGAAGCGACACGATGCGTCTTCTAAAGTGTTGTGTCTAAAATGACTATGTGACGTACATATTTGAGCAAAAGAATCGAAAGAATTCCTGCCTTTATTTAGCTTGACAGATTAGTACGACATGCATAGATTTAGGATTGGTCTCCGCTGCGCGTTGTAGCCAATCCTAAATCTATGGTTACATGTTGGAGATAAAATTTAGTTATTACATTATTACAATAATAATGTAAAAAGTTGCTTCGCTTAGAATTAACCACGCCGTTACATTTTGTTGTTAAAGAAAAACAATCATTAAAAGAAATATTTTGGCACCAAAACCTTGTTTACTGCCTTTATCTATAAGAATAGTGCAAGAGACAGGTTGCCCGGCAGATAAGTGATAACCCAAACTAAAATGCGAACGAAGTGATATGATAACACGACAAGCCGCGGATGCGGAGCGTTGCTACAATCATTAGATAAACATATGGGTCACTGAACCGACCCAGATTCGCCACGACCAATCAGTGTGCGCGCTTAAGTCAAAAAAACTACGCAAACACCAACACTTTAATCAGCACACAATATGTTGTGTGCGCATCTAGCAGCGCGTAGGTACCCATCAGTATACATTCCTACGAGCACAATACTCATTACCTACCTACTCACTCGAAGCTCACCCGACTCGTGTCATACTCATAACTTATGCCACAGAATATAATATAATAATACCTAAGTACTTTCCTAATTATGTATTTTTGCTAGAGTAAATTAATATATTCCGAATCCGTACTAATATTATAAATGTGTAAGTATGTTTATTTGTTGTTTGATTACGTTCACGCCGCAATTGAGCAACGGATGATCAACGTGATTTTATGCATGAGTATAATTGAGAACCTGAAAAGTGAGACATACTACTTTTATGGGCTCCTCTGGGACTAAGTCGTAGTCATCATCTAGTAATGACTATTTATGATTAAATCTTTTAATATTAGACAGATAAATATGTAGCTTTAAGAAAAGACATTCCAAACAAGTATAGTAAGTACCTAGTAACAATTGAATTCTGGACCAATATTAATTTAAATATGCAGTTAGAAGTAACTTAGGTATAAGTATTATCTACCGATAACTCATATCGAAACAGTGGTAGTTACCAAGAGTAAAACTTTAAATATGTCAAATTATATTCCATGTAAAACAACGTACCTACCAAATCTTGGAAGTTTCCGCTTGTAAATGACATTCATGCATATGATTTATTATCTTACCTAAATATATTTAATGGCACTTATCCCACATGAGATTTACAAAGCTCTTTTAAAACATTATACCTGCCTACTTTTAAGTAAAAATAAGAATTTAGTTATCTGAATATTTAATTGAAAAACATACGAATGGCATACGATGAAAACAACTGTGGATGTATTTAACTTTATCATTAGATGGCGCCACTAGAGCCTAGATTCAACATGGCCGTCTCTTTTACCAATAGTTAAATTAACGCAGCATTTCAAAGGGCGAGCATTATTTTGGACTTTAAAGTCCTCAGTTATGTATGTTTATAATATTATAACATTCATTAAAATTGTATACTTATGCGGTTACGACCATATTTAAGTATAGTAATGAGCTACAAGATAAGATCGAACATAAATGACGTCTTGGCGTTAACGATAAGAATATTTTTTATTTTTATAAAAAACGAAACATACCTATGTAAAGTTTGCATGTTTAAAAACAACATTAAAAGAAAATTAAATCAGGTAGCTAATTAAAAATTAAGAACCTCGTTTGAAAATTAGATTATATTTCGGAAAAATAGTGAGACATTGAACACGAAGAACAACAGCTTTGAGAAGGTTGTTTCTAATCTAGCCCATAGATATTTTTATGTGTGTACTAAAAGACAAAAGTATAAACATCAAAAACAAATAGAAAGTTGCGATTGGTGTGTGCGTGACGCCTTATAATAAACATCGAAGAAGAAAACGAGACAAGTGCATGCCGACGTGAAAACATAAAACATAAAAGCTTTACAAGTTGTACACATCATCTCACCGTAAAACATTTTGCTCATAGGCCCCTGTCGTCCACTACGATTTAAACAGTCCATTCAGAATAAGATATGTCCCAGTGAGTTCTTTTTCATGTGATAGTCCATCAGTAGGTGTCATACATGAAGCGTTACTAAAGGCGGTGAAAAGCGCGCGAGCGTGCAACGGAGTCGCGCTCGCAGTTGGCGCCCGCACGGAAGTAGGTTAGTAACTAAAGTTTTGTTTGCGTGAGGCTGCGGCGCGGTGCACTTCGCTCGCTAGGCGCGTCGTGTGGCGTCGCTCGCTCCGAACCCTTGCTCCTCGCTCCCCGAGCCTCTCGCGCCCGCGCATATTTCACTTTCCGGCTTAGCCGCCCGCCCTATGGACATTGTTGCACCCTCGTCGTAATACCACCTTACACTTCACAATATCTTGATAAATTCACACATGGGGTTAGTACCTCCGTACTCGTGAGATATTTTTCTTTATATGATGAACTCTATAGATGTTTAATGTAGAGTTTAAGGATTTCAAAATAAAACGAATGCGTATTACAATAAAAAGTCTAAATATGAACATCATACTAATATTATAAATGCGAAAGTGTGTTTGTTTGTTGGTTTATTGGTTTGTTGGTTTGTCCTTCAATCACGCCGCAGCGGAGCAACGCAACGGATCGACGTGATTTTTGGCATGGGTATAGTTGAGGACCTGGAGAGTGACATAGGCTACTTTTTATCCCGGAAAATTAAGGAGTTCCCGCGGGAATAAAAAAAACTTAAACCACGCGGACGAAGTCGCGGGCATAAGCTAGTCTGATATATAAGAAAACTATTTCTTATTTACTTTCATCTTTCCTTACAGGTATTAAATAATTAATTATCTATATTACGGCTCTAGAGTATGTGCGTTGACATGTGTTTTGAAGAATCAGCATGCAATCACAACTTAATTTAATACTTGCATACAGTTTTATTACTTTTTTATGAGCTGCGAGTAGGTATCCGTATATCTATGTTTAATATAATATGTACTATTAGATATGCAGTCATTACACATCGTAATATACTAAGCAAGGCTCGATTGAGGATTATAACGATCACAAAGTGCTTTGTTAGCCTAGGCTCTGTACTGCACGTAAAGTAGTTAGAACATCATAATATTATTGTTATACGACATAAATAACAACACTCGCTCGAGTCAACATTACTGCCCAGGCCGAAAATAAAGTAATTCACGGGTAAGTAATATTCGATGGACGAGGCGCTAGCCAAGGCCTTTTTAAGTAAATTAGGGCGTGAATTACTATTTCGGCTGAGACTTGTATAGTACTTTTCTCTAATTTGCGAGGAAATGAAGCTTTTCTACATTGCCAATAGATAGCGTTGACTTATCTTAACTCACGCTAAAATCTTGTGATGTTTGGGCAATAAACTGATTTCCTACTTGAACGTCAGATGCCTGAAAATAGCCAATGTACTGTACATATTGTTTTTTTTAAATAATGAAGAAATTTCCGTTCAAGTAGGAGGAAAATTAATCAAATTTGAAAAACTTAGAAAGTAACTTAGAACTTAGAAACTCGTCTAAAGCTCTATTAAATTATCATTCATCTCAATACAATGTTGAGATCGTATTAAGATAAAGCTGGTTGCATTGAAATGTCAAAATTAATAGGCAACTAAAACAAAATAGCGCGCAGCGTGATTCGTATTGCTTCATGATTTTGCTGGAATTATATTTTCGATAGCGATCTGATCTAGTAGTACCGACGCTGAATTTACTCGTAATTTGGTGTTGAACAACTATTGGATTTGACATTCGGGCGAAACGTTGAATGTATCGAATACGGTGAGGTACATCACACGCATTCGCGGAGTGCTCATTGTCGATGGTTATGTAAGGCGGAGGCCGCGTCGATGCCGCTGCTTGGAGTCAACGTACGGCATTGACACGCAGCGCCCCGCCGCCCGCGCGCTCGCCCCGCCCCGCGACGTCCCGCACCGCTGCTGAAACCAGCAGCTGCGAAATTGGGTCACGAGCTACACCGCCACACGTCGAAACTAACCATTTACCGAGGACCTCCGAGTTCACGAGTTATGCTCGCTTAGCAGCAAACGCATCGCTAACGACCGGGCTCTAATGAAACTGGCGGAACGCAAGACGAGTGAAACAAACCTGCCGTTTAACAAACTGTACGTTATCAAGTGAAAGAGCGTGGAAAGTTTTCGAGGGTTAGCCGCTTATCAATTGATTGTCCTGTAAGCATTTTACTACCGATATTATGTGACATCAATAAATAAACACATAATTAATCGCCGTATAAATTCTAATAAAAAAACTGTGTGTGCCAGTCAGCTCCGACGCACGACTGGAGTTTACTCTTTACGAACGATTATGAAATATATAGATTAGTATATGAGGGTAAATGAACGCATTTTTTATGTTACTTTTCAGCATGCTTGATACATTTATTTATATTAATTATATAATTTATATTCATCAAAATACATTACATAGTCATGGAAACATAGGCAAGTGTTACCACGGACACATAAAGCCAATAACGTAACTTATATATAACTTATAACGTAAAATTTTGATTTAACTCCCCATACATTTTCTTACCCCGGGCTTATACCTATTATACTCGTACCTATGAAAATCGATTCTAAAGGAGGTAAACTCCAAAAATCAAATAGATGTGATATGTGATAGTATGTGCTGATTTTCTTGGAAAACTATGTGTAACTAAATGTTATTTTCTAGTAAACAAGTGGATTATGGAATAAGCAAAGTCAACAGTTTCTAATATCAATGCATGGAAACGGAGAAGGAAAACAGCAATGCGCCGGCATCGAACGCTCGAGTCAACGAACGTCATTGAAGCCTCCCACCGCTCTTTATTTCACTCTATGTCGTTTTGATAGAGTCTAAAACGGACTGGCGCGATTGCACAACCTAGCCTTGGCTCCTACTGGCCTGGCTGACTTAGACATTCTATCTACTTTTACGAGTACATGGGCGAAGGCTCCAGTGCTTAGTACTTAGGAGTACCCTGTACTTAGTATATGCAACTAGATTCTTGCTCACTTCGATATGTACTCGTAGTTGCGTAATCTTCTAATAAGCGCCGAACACTTTCAGTACTAGTACTATTCAGTACTATTCAGTACTAGATACTTTATTAGCTTTGTATGCTATGGTCATTGTTAAATGACACATAATTAAATTATCTCTAGGGGTGTCGATTGCACTATGAAAATATTCGAATAGCTTAAATACAAAGCTGTGATCTTTTAACCGTTTTACTTTTTCCGTAAGTAACTAGTTGTGCTAGTAAGTAGTTTTTAAATTGTAAATTGAAATAAGATTGCCACCATAAATATTGAACTTTCGAATTAAATCAAATTTAATTTAAAATTTAACTTTCTCACTTGTTAGGGCGAAAATACTATGGACAAAAAAAAATGACTCACTAACAAAAAGTCACGCGTTGAATTTGATATGGAGCTGAACAGATTAGCCCGACAAGACGAAATGTGTTCCCCATACGACTCCGACGATTTGTCCTGTCCAGTCTGTAGTGGATTTTTCATTTTACGTCATCTTCGCTGTCTTTTTATGACAAAAATTCATATTATTCAAATCTTAGAGCAGTAAATGATGCAATAAATATAGTATCAACTTCCGAAATACGAGTAGGTATTAGGCAATGTAGTTAATAAGTAGAAGCTAATAGCACTCAGATTATTAAAAAAGTTATTAAAGTCGTTGCTCATGTACCTAACATCAATTCAAAACCCATGGCGAGCAATTAAATTCTAATTCATTGATAAAATATCTACTCAAACACTTTTAACGAATCAAGATATTGTTTAGTTTGCGAGTATTCAATAGAGGTTTTAATTGCCCCTTTAATTTAAATTAAAAATAATAATAGAAGGTCGTGTTAATAACCGATACATTGTTGTATTCATTAAATTTCATTTAACGATGAGAAGCATTAGCAAACCTAAACAAATAATTGAGTTATTATTTTAATTATTGTGCCACTTTTATTTGAAATATATCCTTTTATTATGTCTTTACAAACTTTTTTAACAGTGAAATAATATAATGCCATATTCATAACTAAATATAATAATTCATAATTAAATATACGTAAATAAACACCCATGCGACAAAAATGTTAAAGAAATTATATTATCAGTATTAGTTTAAATGCTAATCAGTATATTATATTACTAGCTGATGCCCGCGACTTCGTCCGCGTGGACTAAGTTTTTTCGATTCCCGCGGGAACTCATTAATTTTCCGGGATAAAAAGTAGCCTATGTATGTATGTATGTATGTATATTCTTTATAGCTGATGCCCGTGACTTCGTCCGCGTGGAATAAGTTTTTCAGTTAATTTTCCAGGATAAAATGTAGCCTATATTACTATTCCACGGTATAATAATCCCCCTATAATGGTGAAACTCGTACTTCTTCATATTTTAACGAAAGCCCAAATGCTGTTTCATGGCTATAACTTGAGAAATTAAGGATTTTCATACATACTCTCAACCCCTATTTCACCCCTTCGGGGGTGGAATTTTGAAAAACTGTGAAACACATATGTTTTCATTTTCAACCCGCAGCTCATATATCAAGTTTCATGGCTATAACTTGAGAAATGAAGGACTTTCATACAAACTCTCAACCCCTATTTCACCCCTTCGGGTGTGGAATTTTGAAAAACTGTGAAACACATATGTTTTCTTTTTCAACCCGCAGCTCATATATCAAGTTTTATGGCTAAAACTTGAGAAATTAAGGATTTTCATACAAACTCTCAACCCCTATTTCACCCCTTCGGGGGTGGAATTTTAAAAAATCTGTGAAACACATGTTTTCATTTTCAACCCGCAGCTCATATATCAAGTTTCATGGCTATAGCTTGAGAAATTAAGGACTTTCATACAAACTCTCAACCCCTATTTCACCCCTTCGGGGGTGGAATTTTGAGAAACTGTGAAACACATATGTTTTCATTTTCAACCCGCAGCTCATATATCAAGTTTCATGGCTAAAACTTGAGAAATTAAGGATTTTCATACTAACTCTCAACCCCTATTTCACCCCTTCGGGGGTGGAATTTTAGAAAACTGTGAAACACATATGTATTCATTTTCAACCCGCAGCTCATATATCAAGTTTCATGGCTATAGCTTGAGAAATTAAGGACTTTCATACAAACTCTCAACCCCTATTTCACCCCTTTGGGGGTGGAATTTTGAAAAACTGTGAAACATATATGTTTTCATTTTCAACCCGCAGCTCATATTATATCAAGTTTCATGGCTATAACTTGAGAAATTAAGGATTTTCATACAAACTCTCAATCCCTATTTCACCCCTTCGGGGGTGGAATTTTGAAAAACTGTGAAACACATATGTTTTCATTTTCAACCCGCAGCTCATATATCAAGTTTCATGGCTATAACTTGAGAAATTAAGGACTTTCATACAAACTTTCAACCCCTATTTCACCCCTTCGGGGGTAGAATTTAGGGATAAAAAGTATCCTATGTCCTACCTCGTAGTATGGGCTCAAATGGTGCCAAGTTTCGTTTGAATTCATTCAGTAGTTTCGGCGTGATGCGCGGCCAAGATACAGACAGACAGACAGACAGACAGACAGACAGACAAAAATGAAAAAAATTACAGATTTGGCTTCAGTATCGAATAATGAGTGCCCTCCAAAAAAAATTTTCAAAATATCTTCAATGTACAGAATTGGACCTGTTACAGTTTTATTATAATGCCCGCGACTTCGTCCGCGTGGATATACCAAGTTTCATCGAAATAACTTGAGAAATGACGGACCTTTCTACAAACTTTCAACCTCTATTTCACCCCTTTGGGGGTGGAATTTTGAAAAACTGTGAAACATGTGTTTTCATTTCTAACCCGCTGCTCATATACCAAGTTTCATGGATATAACTTGAGAAATGAAGGACTTTCATACAAACTTTCAACCCCTATTTCATCCCTTCGGGGGTAAAATTTACGAAAACTGTGAAGCACGTATTTCTTCATTTTTAACCGGTAGCTTGTATACCAAGTTTCATCGATATAACTTGAGAAATGAAGGACTTTCATACAAACTTTCAACCCCTATTTCACCCCTTTGAGGGTGAAATTTTGAAAAACTGTGAAACACGTATGTCTTCATTTTTAACCCGCAGCTCATATACCAAGTTTCATGGCTATAACTTGAGAAATGAAGGACTTTCATACAAACTTTTAACCCCTATTTCACCCCTTCGGGGGTAAAATTTACAAAAACTGTGAAACACTTATTTCTTCATTTTCAACCAGTAGCTTGTATAGGTACCAAGTTTAATCGATATAACTTGAGAAATGACGGACTTTCATACAAACTTTCACTCCTATTTCACCCCCTTAGGGGTGGAATTTTGAAAAACTGTGACACACGTAGTTCTTTATTTTGTACCGTAAGCCAAAATTAAAAGTTTCGTTGATATAACTTGTAAAACATCTCGAGAAACGAAGGACTTTCATACCAACTTTCATCCCCTATTTCACCCTTTTGGGGTCGAATTTTCAAAAACTGTGAAACACGTATGTCTCCATTTTCAGCCCGCAGCTCATATATCAAGTTTCATGGCTATAACTTGAGAAATTAAAGACTTTCATACAAACTTTCAACCCCTATTTCACCCCTTCGGGGGTAGAATTTCGGGATAAAAAGTATCCTATGTCCTACCTCGTAGTATAGGCTCAAATCGTGCCAAGTTTCGTTTGAATTCATTCAGTAGTTTCGGCGTGATGCGCGGCCAAGATACAGACAGACAGACAGACAGACAGACAGACAGACAGACAGACAGACAAAAATGAAAAAAATTGCAGATTTGGCTTTAGTATAGAATAATGAGTGCCCTCCAAAAAAAATTTTCAAAATATCTTCAATGTACAGAATTGGACCTGTTACAGTTTTATTATAAGTATAGATATAGATATAGATGAAACATCTCACCTTAAAAATTATTACTGCTATTATTTTCTTAAAAAATAATACTCAGAACATACTAAAACCGATTCGAAAGTTAAAAGTTTGGATAAAACTTTTGACTTTTCCGAGAGTGAAAATTTTCCAAAATAGGTAGAGAATTTTCTTTCTAAAATGAAAATTATACAAACTAATGCAATGATCGTGATAAAGTTAGGCTTTGTTATTGCAAGACATTCAAGCCCTATTTTACCCGATTATGCTAAGCTAAGACAGGAATGTTTTACGAATCGGCAATCACAAAACTTTGTTTGTACTCATAATGTTTGAAACCGAATAATTTAAACATTCATACAAATATAATCATTATAACCAAATTAAAATCCCATCAACTCGCAAAAAAAAAAAACTCAAAGCACAAGCTTTTGAAAAGCGCTTTTAAAAGCAACCTCGATTGCAGGCCTTTTCCCTTGCATTAATAGCTCACTAAGCAAAAGCTAAGGACCAAACAAACATAAAAGAGTCTTTTATACGTGGGGTGTTCGCGCCCTACTTTCAGGGTGCAGGCTTCATCGGGTGAATGTACGTTATTGACCTACCTAGCACCGCCTGATAAATATAGCGGTCCAGGAATATGGCATTGAAACGTACGCCACTCGACGATAGAATAACGACTGTAAATTCAAATAAACTCTTTAAATTATAGGTTTAAAACTAAACCATCCAACATATTTTCTACTTCAAAACTGTTATTTTTTTATAATAACGACTACTCGCTCTATTGATTGTAGATTTAAATATATAGGTTGATATTGGCTATACAATATGAAATTTTTCCATCACCGTAAATCAACAATGAATGTCACTGTGGCTGAATATGAAAATCAAATTAAACTGAAAAGCACATAAGCGCCACTTCACTCTTCATAGCGTAGGTTTTGAAGAGTACGACAATTTTTTTATCTTCTAATTATTCAATTGAACCACACTAAAATCTTACATTTTTAAAATTGGTAGATATCGTGTGGAGAATTTTTTGTACAAAATTAAAATGGCGTGCCCAAATTCTTCAAATTACTTCATAATAAATTGTACTGTTTAATCTGCCTATAAGAGTATTCTATTTTGTATTAAGTAAAATATATTATATATAGCAAGGCTGAAATTCCTCTAATAATAAGTTTCGTTTGATAGATTTGTAACGATCGTCATAATTCTTGAGGGTGGATGTGGTGAGGAGTGGAGGAGGGGTGTGAAAGGGGGTAGAGGGGGTGATGCGAGGTCAGCACGTGCGGGTTGCAGCGGTGAACGACCGTCATTGACCCACCTCGGAGGCCTACTTATATAGTGCCGATAACAACCCTATGATAACGCCTCAGCTTTGCTGTTTGTCTGCCGATTATGTTTCGGGCAGTGGATATCCGATAGCACAACATAATAAATAATCAAGAGAATTATGAACATTACATTATCCTTATACCATAATTCGTAAATGAAGAAGGCGGAAAATGCATTATAGGCGGTTAAAGTTAGATGAAAACTAAAATTAATAAAAAGCAAAGTGGTCATTAGTAAACAAACCTAGGATGGTGTCTGGTGCAGCCTATATATTAACAGCCTATATATTTATTTATTAACAATCATGTTTAGGAACATTATAACCATTTGTCCATCCAGGATCCACCTCTATTTCGGTTTGCATAAATACGAAGAATGAGTAAGATGAGTATGAGAAATGTACACTATACCACCGTATGTCGGGTAGATTTATCGGAACCGCATATTTCAAATTGTATTTTAGGATAGGGAAATTTTGATTTAAATTTAACAACAATATTTACTATACATAAATCACTAGCAACATCCACGGTGCGTTATCAATGTTCTTCAGTTGTTGATAATGTGTTTAAACCTTGGTTTGCCAGTTCAACAGATTTTCCTTCTAGTCTAGAATTTTGTGTCAATGTCAAGTGTAACTAGATTATTGTTAATTGTGATTATACTAAGTAACTACATACAATTTAATAAGTTTTTTTATAGCTTAAAATACAAAAACATGACTACAACCTCAAAAATCGTTTGCTTGTGGCACTGGTAGATTACAATATATTACTACAACTAAACTTAATGTTTGGATTTTTATATAAAAACAAAAGACGCTTATTATGAAGAAATGAATAGTGTTCCTGGTGGAAAATAAGAAAAGCCTTGCACTTAGTTTAAAAATAAATTTCTTTTCAATTTGATAGATATCAAATGAATTTACGAAACGGATATTTTTGATTGAGAGTTGAATAATTATCTATGTACATACTTGCAACACCATAGCTGATAACGATCGCTTTATGAGAACTTACTACTATGTCATTGCTTTTTACAAGATTTAATTTTACAAGATTTAATTTTACAAGATTTAATTTTACAAGATTTAATTTTACAAGATTTAATTTTACTTACATTGTTTGCGGGTTTGTGTAGGTCAAATCTTGCAACTGAATTTTAACAGTTATCCCAAACCGATTGCATATACGTTTTGTTTGGATGACAATGCTTGAGAAGCTAAGTGACGTCATCTAGACTTATAATAAAACTGTAACATGTCCAATTCTGTACATTGAAGATATTTTGAAAATTGTTTTTGGAGGGCACTCATTATTCGATACTGAAGCCAAATCTGTAATTTTTTTTATTTTTGTCTGTCTGTCTGTCTGTATCTTGGCCGCGCATCACGCCGAAACTACTGAATGAATTCAAACGAAACTTGGCACGATTTGAGCCCATACTACGAGGTAGGACATAGGATACTTTTTATCCCGAAATTCTACCCCCGAAGGGGTGAAATAGGGGTTGAAAGTTTGTATGAAAGTCCTTAATTTCTTAAGTTATAGCCACGAAACTTGATATATGAGCTGCGGGTTTAAAATGGAGACATACGTGTTTCACAGTTTTTGAAAATTCGACCCCCAAAAGGGTGAAATAGGGGATGAAATTTGGTATGAAAGTCCTTCGTTTCTCAAGATGTTTTACAAGTTATATCAACGAAACTTTTTATTTTGGCTTACAGTAAAAAATAAAGAAGTACGTGTGTCACAGTTTTTCAAAATTCCACCCCTAAGGGGGTAAAATAGGGGGTGAAAGTTTGTATGAAAGTCCGTCATTTCTCAAGTTATATCGATTAAACTTGGTATACAAGCTACCGGTTGAAAATGAAGAAATAAATGTTTCACAGTTTTTGCAAATTTTACCCCCGAAGGGGTGAAATAGGGGTTGAAAGTTTGTATAAAAGTCCGTCATTTCTCAAGTTATAGCCATGAAACTTGGTATATGAGCTGCGGGTTAAAAATGAAAACATACGTGTTTCACAGTTTTTCAAAATTCCACCCCCAAAGGGGTGAAATAGGGGTTGAAAGTTTGTATAAAAGTCCGTCATTTCTCAAGTTATTTCGATGAAACTTGGTATATCCACGCGGACGAAGTCGCGGGCATCAGCTTGTTCTAAATATGGTGGACTCCCAAAGATGGCGGTGTAATTATTTTTTGTACACCTCCATGATAATATAGGAATCAGTTAAAGTGTTTGCTGAGAAGAATTCATGTCAAGACGTCACACTAAATTAAATATGGCAGATGATGAAAGCTTGTTTTTAACAATGTTTTTAAATGATTTAAGACTATTATTACTAAATATTTTGTATATTGGCAGGCACACATAAGTCACATAATATTGTATTCACTATAAGTTACCAATTGCTGTACACTATATATATCACACTACTATTAAAGATGCATTAAAGCCATGGTTATTATATTTTTGTGAAGGGAAAGATCTTATGAAATAGATAAAATTCCATCAAAGGTGGGTTTACGAGAACCATCGAAGTCCGCTGCACCGGAGTCCCATTTCCGGCCCCTAAAGCGATCAATACAAGCCGGGGAACGAACCCGTGACCTCGGATCAGAAGTGGGACACCGCGCAAGCGCCGCGTCATCAGCGAAGTGCATCCGTTGCCATTTTGAATTGCTAATTTTTTTAACTATCATCTAATGGTTGCAATGAATATTGTGGAGTTAAAATATGTAAGGTTAAATTAACATTTCATCTTTTTGTGGTAAGTACAAGGACAATAATTGTTTAGATTGTATAGTGAATGTAACAAAATGAAAAGTTTTATTTCATGTCATTTTCTGTCACTTACGATCAAGATGGACAAGACTACCACCGTTTCGGAAAGAAATTTTATGGTATTAAAAGTTACGATTTTCTTTCCCAAAACTTCTTACCTGATACGTAAAGGTAACGTAAAAGTTAGAGTACTTTTGTGGTTGACTTCATTCTGTTCAGCGAAATATTGTATGTTTGTGTTGGATGGAACGAGCTATAACCTTAAATTTGTATGTATGGCACCAAACTCTATGTTATTTAAATGATATATGATATTTATGTAGAGACCTCATGGCTTCTACTGACAAGGCATCACTTAATTATCAATGATCATGGAAAATTTCATACATTGATCACACAACGTTATATTATTTCTTTAGGAGGATTATAAGTATTAAGTTCGTCAAATAAACAAGAATAAAATATAGAAATTTAAACACCTAATCATAACATTAAATACAATTTCGTTTAAGATTCGTCGTGATAATTTATTAGCTACAATCTTCGAGCATGTTTAAAGAATTATTCTGCGAAAAACATGACTACTGCGTTGACACAGAATAAATTTATTGTTATTGATGCAAAGCGTTCACAAATTACTCCCAATAAACGTATTTAAAAAAAACAATGCAACAAAAATAAACCAGCAAGAGATATATAAAAGGCGAAGGTAAAGGTCGTCCAAATGTACGCACGACGAAATTATTTTGTAAATTTTGAGTGGAGCCAGACTCGTATACCTATACGGCTTACTGCAATGCCAAGGCGACTGCCAAAAGGCGTGAGGTCAGGACCCAATGTCAGGGGCCCTAAGAATTTGTATTCACGGATTGTAAATTACAAGATATTTAAACTAAATACCACGTCGGCGTTTATCGTTGAACTATTTCAACACTGCTTATAATAATCATAAAATAACGATAACTTGAATTTAAACCCGTGCTCTGTATAACTTTGTTGATTTAATTGAACTTATTACTATTTTGTGGTATTAGCTGTTTTGATGATGGAGAAAAGGAGTCGTTTAGAAATCTTAATACATATTTCTCTAGGAACCTACCTATAATTTAAACATAACAAGAATGCTTCACATTTTATAATTATATTAATAGGTATGTGAGTCGTCGCGCTTTCACGTCCTATGTTTTCAAACAATTTTGACATTTGGTACAGACAGGTTGTGTCTCGAAGAAGGACATAGGCTTATACAGGACTTTTTATACCGGAAATAAATAATTTATGTTTGTACAACAACTAGTATTCTTGGCACCAAAGTACGCGGACGTGATTATATTAGGCGTCGTCCTGTAGTAAACGCGCTTTGACTAGAGCAGGGGCAGAACGAATCAAAACGGATGTAAAATCGGAGCCCTATTCATGTATTATGCTGCATTATAAATAAGCCTTTATTTCCCAATAAACTTTTACAAAACACATTCTAAAACTATTTCTTAAATTTAGTTCTTACTTTTAATGCTCCTTTAAATGTTTAAACAAGCTTGAGCCTCTCAAAAAAATGACTTAGATTTGTCAATAAAAATTAATTAGTGGCAATACGCTTTTAGTTATTATTATAGTCCGACAAACTTATTTCATCCGGTGACAGCGTCGCTAGTAGGTATCTATTACAAATTAAATTAGTTCCAATTTTGGCCACCGGGTCAGATAAGTTTTTGTTTCTTCAGTTTTCATTCATTTCATTTCAATTCATCTATGAGTACTTACGCCGTAAACTACAAAAAAAGTTAAAAATGTTTTACAAATCAAAAGGGGTAAAAATTCTTTTATTTAAATTCTAAAAGATATTAGGTATTTCATGCAGCGGTTTTGATTACAGAATAAACAATAGAGGGTAATAAAGTGAAATTGGATAAGAGCGTATATTACAGCATAGCAGTGACAACGGGTCGACCCCCTTTTGACCTAATTTCGAGACCCATCCAGAGGGAACGTGACGCACGCGTAAACAGGAGTACCTACGAGTATCTCAGAATTACTCAATGGGCTATCAGCTCTATAACTATAAATATGGCAGATTTAGTTAATAGTTGATACATAGAAGTTGAATTCCTTCTTTCAATCCTAATATTGAACAGGGTTGAACTTGGGTTTTCTAATAAGTTGACTGAATAATGCATTATTTACATTTACCACGATATTTTCCTTAACCAAATGCAATACCATACCTAACCCTAGCACGAGTTTAAATACACATTAAATAATGCATTATTTACATTTACCACGATATTTTCCTTTAACCAAATGCAATACCATACCTAACCCTAGCACGAGTTTAAATACACATTTTTTTGAAAAAGTAAGTTGTTTAATGAATAAAAGAAATATGAATTCACTTTTTTTAAATCTAAATACCTGCAGGATATATCCTGTAGATTATTATAAAATGATACAGAATTCTATTTTCAGTAAAGGATATATCCTCGCGGAATTTCAGTCTTTCCGTTAGTCGGCATAACTTTTAAATACGTAACACTATACTCCTATGCTATATTAGGCTCTTATAAATATTTAAAGATAGTCATGGTAAGTGCATGAATCATTTTATATCATCGTTGATTTAAAACTCATGTGGGAGTCCTTCTAACAATTGTGGGTTTATAAATAATTGTTTAATGTGACTAATCAATCATATTCCACGACACGACATTATCTACATTTAATTTTTTAAGTGTTTTTTAAGTAGGCCGGGAATGTATTGTAATTAGTCTAGAGCCTTATTATAATAATAATTATTATAAGTCGGTGTTACTATGTCAGAAACCTTCCCGGAAGTATCAATAATAACTGTTAAAAAATTTAACATGTAACCAAAACGCGAAAGCATAGGTATCTATACAAAAAAGATGAAGATGAGGAGTATGATGAAAAATGGGGTCATAGTAGGAACATCACGTGACCTGACACGCCTGCGATAAAAAAAAAAATAAAAACCGACTTCAAAAACCACAAACACTAAAAAGTAAAAAATAATTTAATTTATTATGTTTAGAAGAGTTAATGTAGTTCTATAATAACATTTTTTGGAGTTGGAGTTTGTTTGGAGCTATGCATGGTTAAAACATACTGTTTACAAAACTATCACACTGATCGCGAGCAATTTACTCTTATCCATTGAGGAGTTCCGTTCTCCATCTCCGGAGGTATTCATCAGATCATCACCAAATTAAAATGGGACTACCACTGAAGTATGACCTACCAAACCAAAAAAAAATTTATCAAAATCGGTTCATAATTGGCGGAGAAATCGCGTAACAAACATACAAAAAAAAATACAGTCGAATTGAGAACCTCCTCCTTTTTTTGAAGTCGGTTAAAAAAGCGGTAACGTCACATCAGTGTTAACGCCTCGCATTCCTTTTCGGTTATTTGATGCTCAATATTCATCACCCACCGGATTTGTCATAGAGTGGAGACTGTGTCGGAGTGTGAGCGTAGTGTGGGGCACCCTCCAGCATGATGGACCGCCAATATAAATAGGATGGTGGGAAGTGACTAGATGAGATTGCGAGGATTGGACGTAAGAGACGCGTATTGCATGGCGAACAGGACGTTGTTACCTTTAGGCTCTAACTAACGATGAAATCGTGGTACGGGCGAAAAACCTAACTCGAGAATGTCTAAGGCACCAGTAAAAGCTCGTCGCTTACGCATTTCGCTGAGATGGTTTTGCGATTCATTTCCTTTTAATCCCTTAGTCCAGTTTCTCCTCTAGTTTATAATGGTTACCCCAAGAAAGATATAAAGTTCTTCATAAATTAGATATCCTTCGGCTATCAGTAATATCAGTTGAGGTCATACAGATATTGCTCGATTTAAAAACTGCAGTTAAATCTAGGTTAAATAAAAATTAGCAGAATTTTATCGGGCACGGAGAAAAATTCTAGATACAAGTATTTCACAAGAAAGGTTAGCTTTTGTTTTGAAAGGAGGTGTTAAAGCAACAACTCTCATAGGGATGCTGTTAACACAAAACCTGAAAGAAGTACTACGGGTTTAAAGGTCCTTTCAAAAGTTACAAGAAAACTTCCTGTTCTAAAAATCTACCTAATATTCGTAAAGCTGAAGCTATCACTTGAAATCTCTACATATACATATTATAGAGAAATCGTTGGCCCAGCTCTTGCCCTTGGACCTGAAAATCTGAAATATTGCACAGAGGTTTCTTTTATAATGTAAACAAGGAATAGATCTTTTGCAAGTCCTACGGAACTGAAACCGCGGGCGATAGCTAGTAACTCATACTATCTTAAAACTATTTTCCGAGACATTGTTCGATTTTTCAAAGTTCAAAGTATTTATTTTACACTAGGCATTTATGCCCGTTTGCACTAAACTTAGGAATCGCCTAATTTCCTGCCCAACTTGTTTAGGCTTATCCTAGCGTTTAAAAAGCTTGCACTAACCTTAGGCCATTCCTAAATCCACTTAGGAGATGCCTAACTTTATGAGCCCGATTAGTAAGCGCCCAAGCGTAGGCGATACTTAAGTTGAATTTTTTGTAGTCTGTGGACCATTTTGTTGTCATTAATTATTGGTCTCACGGTTGATATGTACCTACTCTGTGGTTGATAGGTATCACAACCACAGAGTACCTACATTGTTATTGTGATTGTTATTTAGGTAGAACAGTGAACACTACACTGATCACAAGCAAAATGGCACAAGATTTATTAGATTCTTTCTTTCTCCTTCCTCATTATGTCACCACTGGAATTGTGAATTTGGGTGATTTTTGCCCAAGCCTGTTCTTTCTCTTTATTTGATGCAGTATCGTGTGCTGTTACTTTGGAAATAATGCACTGCCCCTCTTCGCACAACAACCGTACAAACCGCAACTTCTCCTCTGCCGTAAAATTGGCGGTTCTTTTTCGTTTATTTATTTGTCTTTCCATTTTATTAGCTGATTTATAAAATCCCCTAAAATAAATAACCTTCAACTCCACGTACTTAATGTCACCTGTGCAATATATAAACCAATAAAATAAAATACACCAATGTTTTAGCTTTTGTCTCTTTTCAACTCATGCCTGAGGTTATGACAAGATAAGGTAAAAAAATATTCTAGTGTTTACATTACTTTGCAAGATATATTTAAAAAAAAAACCATAAACAATCATTCATTCCATTCATTCCTAGAGATGCCTAACTAGGCAATGCTTATGTTACGACACAGCAAGGACAAGACTGTCAGTGCAAACGATTTTTTTTGCTAGGCCGTTCTTAAGCCTAGGTGTATCTTAACTAGGACAAGCCTAACTTGAGTTTAGTGCAAACGGGCATTAATGTAATAAAACGTAAACGTAGAATAATATAGATCTGATAAGGTTATAGGAAGGTTCTGGAAGCAAACAATATAAACAAGCCGCCATGTTGGGCGTCTGGGGCGCGTTACCATGGCAATGCTGCATTTGACGCACCGACCTAGTTTGCCGCCGCCCGCCCAAATGTTAATGACCTCCAAAACCCAGGTCGAAGTTCACGCTACACGAGTAAGAGATTATCTATACAAGCTACCCCTATAGATGACTCCACGGGTCACCCGTATTGATCCAGGGAGTTTGTTGAGAAGGTTTCTGGGTTACGTCGGGACCCGTTTGGGTCACGTAGCCCTTTTGATTCATCTAATAATAGGTATGACTTCATTGTGTTACTTTACTGTTGTGTATTTTCTACATCTTGTTTACAGGCCAGCAAAAATATAACACTTTATTAATTTCATACTTTGAAGCTATGAAACCATAACTAATACCATATGCAGCGTAAGTATATATTCATATACAGTGGGTCGTTGCCCATGCAAATGACGGATCCGGCTATAGATAGTTCAATCCACGAAGACGCGCCCCACTATTTTCCGAAATCGCTTACAGTGCAAGTGTGCGATGTAAACTACAAGAATGTGAGTTCTATTACTACGCAACGAGTAGCAATGTGGGCACACGCACACAAAGTTAAATAGCGAAAACTGTCATAATTAACTTGAAGTATGCTCTACTTCATTTCACCTACTTTAAAAATAAAATATAAGTCGTGATGGTCCTGCATACAATGAATTAATTGTGATATTGGTTAATAATAATATTTTAATAAAAAGAAATAATGTATCTAATAATTATTATAATAAAACACGACTTTATGGAAATAATGTATTTATTAATAACATAAGAAAATCATTCAATTAAACTTTGATATTACACATTAAAAAAATGATTGAGAAATCATCACACCTTACATTAGTCGGAATCGTCGTTTAATTCAGAAATATTTGATTCAGAGCTCGATGAATCACAGACATTTATGATAAAACTAAAATCTAAATCAAAGTATTTTAAATAATCTTCTTCTATTTTCAAAATACCTACCTAGCTTTTAAGGACAATACTTACGTTCCGTTTTTTGGACATAATAAAAATAATATTTTACAAAAAATTAAAGTAGAGCAACTTTCCGGTGGGTCACGATACGCAGCAAAGCAAACCAACATAACCGTGTATACTGAGCCGTGGTCGACTCGAGACTAATCTTCGGGCAGAACTCCCCGCACCCCGTCGTTTCCCCTCGCGATAAATAGTGGGGCGCGTCTTCGTGGATTGAACTATCTATACCACGATAGTTGCAAAACCTAGAATTACGGTACTCTGATCTATAGTTGAGGGACGCAGGAATCTGCATACAAATTTGCTGAAATTTGGTATAGAGGTAGGATATATCCCGGGGAAGGACATAGGCTTCTACTACTTTTTTCTATACTTTTTATCCCGGAAAATTAAGGAGTTCCCGCGGGAATCAAAAGCCTTAATCCACGCGGACGAAGTCGCGGGCATCAGCTAGTAGATGATATTTTTAATGTTTAGTTTTTAGTTTTTAATTTAGATTTAATTTACATTTTAATGTATCTTGTTTAATATTTTTTTGTTAAATTAATTTGTTTTAAAATATAAATTATTATAAGGTTAGTTGGTACTACGAAGGTATAATGAAAGAGTTTTTCATAGTATACTTAGTAGGATGATGCGCCCGCGCATAAGCTGCATCATCATTACTGCGTTATTATATGACCACACACACATTCTAACTGCTATTGCGTACATGGAACCAAAGGAAATTGCAAATATTTTTAGCGTGTAGTCAACTGCAACTAGGAACGTGTGTATAGCTGTGTGTGCGTGCCTATGTGCGAGATCTACGCCAGCATATGCTAAGGCAACTAGTGACAGGACCCACACACTAACACGTCTTGTATTCGAAGGACTTATTAATTATGCGCTCGTACCACGGAATGACCAAAGAGTTAGAGTAAAATTTTGATAGCGATTTTTTAATATAATAATATACTTGTGTATTTATGTGTACTTATTTATCGAGATTCCGTACCAAAAAGATTTATTTTACTAATTCAGCTTGATTCAGCTTTCGTCCATACAAAAGAGGCATTTTCTAACAATTATCTATTCTATAAACAAGAGTCGGGTCGAGCTGATAGTGTAATTATTAGTCTTTCATATTGCGAATTAGGGCCTGCGCCCATGGACGGCATGGCAGTGGGCACAGCAGGGTATTTCTCCGTCGGAAATATAACTTAATAGTATGACAACAAAACTGAAATTTCAATGCCTATAAAGCATACCGCTAGTGCCTTTAAGTGTTTTTGGTCCTACGATGATCAAATTTCAATTTTATTATCATCTCTATAAATATAAAAATCAATTGCTGTTCGTTTGTCTCGCTAAAACTCGAGAACGGCTGGGCCGTTTTAGCTGATTTTGGTTTTGAAATGTTTGTCGTAGTCCAGGGAAGGTTTAAACGTTGAGAAAATATGGAAAAATTGCGAGGAAGATAGAAGAGGCATCAGCTAGTTTATGATTAGATTAGTAGATCCCTTTGAGGAGAAGGTAATGCAACCTATCAATTGAACCATATGTATGTAAATATTAAAAACAGACCGCAACTTCGTCAACGAGGATTTCAATTTTTAAAAATTTCGCTGAATATCTTAGATTTACCAGGTCTTTAACAATTTTAAACGAGGGACAAACAAACAAACCATAATTCATTCAACAAACACACAATCGCTTTTATAATATGGGAAGTGAAAAAACTATAAGTAAGAGGTTACCTATGTGAAAAAATTCTTTTCTATTCATACTGTCCATAGAAAAGTAGCTAGCTAGCAACTAGCAAGCCCTATGAGAGGGCATTTGAAACATTTCAAAGGGTTCTCTATATAAGCGGCGTATGTATAACCGTGTGTTGGTGTGAGTCCTTTAACGAGTATGTACTTGGCTGCAGGGCGCGCGGCGGGGGCGGCGCCTATTCCTAGCGCGAAACTAGGCCGGCCGCCGACCGCGGACGTTGGTCCAAGCCACAGGCGCATTATCAGTTAATATTTATTACTAGCTGATGCCCGCGACATAGCTTAGTCCGCATGGATTGAGGTTTTTTAATTCCCGCGGGAACTTCTCAATTTCCCGTGATAAAAAGTAGTCTATGTGCTATTCCAGACTATAACCTATCTCTGTGCCATATTTCATCCAGATCCGATCTAACATACTCGTACATCCATCCATCCAAACTTTCGCATTTATAATATTAGTACGTATAGGTAGTTATTGCTTTATTTCCCAATTACAACTATTTATTTTTATATTTACTATGTTTATGAAACAGTATGATGGGTTTTGGTGCGTGGTCTCCTACGGGTAAAAGCCTCCTCCACCCTTTTCTATTTTTGTCTGTTGGTAGAAAAACTTGCACCTGCGATGGTTGCTGGTTTATTACCTACTCGTACATGTTATTTATGTAATATAATATTGTAATTCACCGAGAGATATTTTTTTCCACTACAACGAAGACTACTATGATGCAGTTTAAGATTGTAGTGGGTTAACCTGTTAGGAGTAATATTAATCCTCTTTAAAGTCTAATCGGTTTACCGAGGTAAACAAGAGTTTGCCGGTGATAAGTTATGGCAGTGGAGTAAGTGGAGGTGGTGGCGGTGGTGGCTCAGGCTTCCCACCAGCCCCCCTAGCATGGGCCGGAGATAAAAATTTTATCCCCCGATTTTATCCACTGACAAGGGATAAAATTAACTTATCCACCTCTCAGAGCACGGCAACAGGGGAGAGGAGAAGTTTATCCCCGTTTGACATTTCACGGGGACTCCGGGGACTATTTACCCACCGTTATTTAGCGTTTTTATTGATTTATTTAGGAATAAATTTTTTATCCTTTCCTCGGGGAGAAAATTGTCTCGGCCCATGCTAGGGGGGCAGACCAGAGAAAATTCAGAAATTATAAATTCCCAAATTGACCCTACCGGGGACCTCCCGTTGCCTTTGACAACAGCGCTCACCGCTGCACCAAAACAGTGAGGTCGTCATAACAACGCTTTTCTCACTTTCTTCGCTTCGCTTTTTTTTACTGTTGTATGAACCTTATGTTGTATCTATAAACTGTTCATATGCCAGTTAATTCAATAAATGCAAGGCGCAATTAAAATTCACTTTACACCATACACGCTTTTAGACTCCGGACGCGTGACGGTGCCAGAGAAAAATTGCTTCTTAGAACAAAGGTTTAAGATCTACGTATGCTAGCATGCACTCGAGTTTCAGGTTGTTTTCCAAATATAATATGTGTCAGTCTAGCGGTGTTTCAGAGAAAGGCTTATTTTAGTTTTAGACACTCTGTACTAGTTGGCCGTGCCGATAAAGTATTTAGATACAGAATAATGGCAATGGTAAAATAATTTAGTATTTTATTTGAGGTTAGATGAATGATAGTTCAATGGTTATACATTATAACGTGATCTATACGAAAGAGTCAGAAAAAAGAAGTAATAGCACAGAATTGTAAATTATTATTTTTCAAAAGAGCAACCACCGAGTTTCTTGCTGGTTCTTCTCGGTAGGAATGGCATTCCAAACTAGTGGTAGATTCACTTAACGATTCAAAAGCACTTGTAAAAGTTTATCTGAATAAAAAACATTTGAATTTTGAATTTTGAATAGGTAATTGGTAAATAGTAAAGGTAAACTTATATTACGTTGACTTATGATTTTAGATTTTAGAAAAATAAATATTCGTGGGATATATTATTCGTGAGCAGGATATACTTACGAGTATGTTGCCTATGCATCTAATCAAAATAATTTGTTAAAAAAAGTCGATGTTTTTGAAAATTAAGTTACAAAAACTAGTATTTAGGGCACTTACGTCGTTAATTATAAATTAAGATATACGTTTAGCAGGACGGTTCGCTCATTTTAATCAGTATTTCAGAAAAACAACCCTTTATTATAATAAAAACTCAGTAGGTGTTGAATATAATTCGAATCACACAATTTTATACACAGATAAATAATACTTTACTAGTACGATATTGTACTTGGTTATTGCAAAACGTGAAGTCTACATCCGGCACCAAGTTTACGCGATTCGTGTTAAAAGGAACTTGACATTTTGACACTATAACACTGTGGGAAAAACCAAACAACTGCATATTTTCTATTCTAAAAATCCAACACGTAGGCTGAAATGATGTCCGTGACTTCGTCTGTGTGGTTTTTGTGAAAACCTGTGGAAACTTTTTAATTTTCCAGGATTAAAAGTAGCCCGTCATCAGGTTGCATTTATCTCAAGACTAAAGCATAGCAGGCATACAGAAAGCCGTGTATTTAAATTTTGTATGGATGCCAGTCAAAGAGACATTGTAGACTAGGGCAGACTTGGAAGATGACAAGTTACCTTCGAAGTTAGTTACGAAGTGGCATCCCCAGGCGATTCGCCATCTTCCTGTCTATTCACAAAAACAAAGTGAATCTATCATAATTTTGTTTCATCGTAAACTGTTTAGATATTACTAGTTTCCATCACATATTATTATCGTGATCAAACGCCAGTTTCTTTTTCAAAAGTTCAATTAGGTGTTTCGCTCGTGTTCAATACGAGTAGGTACGTTCCTCCATATCGTTTTGATCCGCGTTACATAACATCCGCATTCGTTAATTCTCTTTTCATAGGCCGCCATCGCCGCCGAACCACATTTCGCTTACACTTTAGAAAGTGAGTCTTTGTTTTCACTCTGTAGCGGTAATTTATAGTAATGAGGAGAGATCATTGTACCGCGTTTTGTAAATTGCTTGACTAAAGACCATCTCACCGTGTTTGGCCAAATTCCAAGTTTCTTTTTCAGTAATTTTATAGCGCTACAAATTGCGATTCTAATTGACTACGCTATAATAAATTTAAGAAACTAAAATCTCAACTGCAATTAATTTATGTCATTTTTAATTTATTTTGTTTTGTTGGATTAGGGTTTGTGGTGAAACCACGCAGCTATTTTGGATTTATAATAATTTATGAGTGTCAGTTCTGTTACGATATCCTCACCGAAGTGTATTTTTTTTATGGCCGACCGACATGGTATTATCGTATTGTTTATCCTAACTAAAAAACGCATGCCGTTTTAATAAACGGTAAAATCATGATTATACTGTGTTGCCAAAATAATGCTTTTAATTTTATTAATCCTATTTGCAATACTAGCAGTACAAAAAAGAAAATAAGAATCGTAAATAAAAGATAAGCATTGCAAATTTACGCATCCATTCTGTGGCAATCAGCAAATGCAGGTGCTGAACCTTGACTATCTCAAATACACTTTCACTTAAAAGCAATCTAAAGGCTCTAAAGCGTACATTCCCAACTATTCGTGATAGATAAATTAGCGGTTACCAGCAAACGTAATAAAAACTTGCAGGTATTCGTGAATACTTGCTATAGCTATAAATAATATAGCTATAGCAAGTATTATGTGGCCTATAAATATATAGGCCAGACCGCTTGATAAGTTTTCAATGTATATCAGTGAATCTTTTTCACAGAATCGGTTCTAAAATATTCCCCATTTATCTGAAACCAATTTTGTACATTTTAATTATATAGAGTGTGTCGATAAATAGGGAATAATAATGTATTTTCAAATCAATAGTATTAAAATAGTCCAACTAATGCTATATAAATGTGAAAGTTTAGATGTTTGTGAGCTCATAAGTTTGGATGTTTGTTATTCCTTTAAGTTGCAATGATTGTATCGATTTGGCTGAAATTTGATATGGAGATATCTTAAAATATATCCTGAAATAACACATAAACCACATTTTAACCCGGAAAATGAAGGCTTTTTGGTTCCCCCGGGAACCAACAAACCTCAATCCATCATCAAGTAAATAATAGTTCTAAATCTTCTTTATACAATCTACTTATATCATACTAATATTATAAATGCGAAAGTGTGTTTGTTTATTGGTTTGTTGGTTTATTGGTTTGTTAGTTTGTCTTTCAATCATACCGCAACGGAGCAACGGATCGACGTGATTTTGGCATGGGTATAGTTGAGGATCTGGAGAGTGACATAGGCTAGGCTTTTTATACCGGAAAACTAAGGAGTTCCCGCGGAAATCAAAAAACTTAAACCACGTGGACGAAGTCGCGGGCATCAGCTAGTCTGTATAAGAAAGTAGTAACTGACTGACTGGCATTTTAACCTACAGCTGAAATTGCTGGGTCTAGCAACGTGAGATTTTGCATGTAGGATGTCCCTATAATGTAGATTCATACTAAGGATTTGAAGAAATTCATCTGGGATCTATGATAAACATAGAATGCAATCGAACATAGTAACGAGAAAAATCTAATGAAAATCGAGTTTATACACATTATTATCATGCCAACATTCAGTAGGAAATTGTTTGTAGTTTTACGCGTTTTGTTCCAGTTTATCACAAAAATCCTTCGAATTTTTATGTCAATGTGTATCATAAAACGAGTCACGGTCGGTTGTCGATCTCCTAAAATTATGGTCACGTCGTTATCGCAATTGCTCGAGACGCTATCGCCAGAGATAATTAGATACCAGGGTACAAGGCAGCAAAACAACGTTTAGAGGACATACATAACTCAAACATAATATATGTACATAATATAGTGATAGAGCCAAAGAGATACCATATTATTGTTGTACATAAGGCATACAGGCGCAAAAAGCACGCCACGTGCTTACGAAGTAGACTTGGCACCAAGAACATTTTTTGAATAAACATGTTATATTTTCTCCTGATACACTATTTTAATATAAGAGCCCTGTAATAATAGCGATATGATTGACAGAACTGGTCCAACGCTCATTATTATTTAACTGAATAGCAGGGCTTGAGTACTTTTACCTTGTACAATAGCACTGACTGGTGTAGGTTCACAACAAAATGCACAATTTGCGGAACATTGCACCATCTTGTCTTCCACACCTCTTTTGTAATAATATAGAAAAGTAAAAAATGAAGTTCGGAACAAAACTTAAAAATTACTAATTTTGTTAAATTTTATTTATTTATTTAAGTAAACCAACTGCAATTTGATGAAGTAAAATAATGGAAGGGTTAACAAGTCATGACGCTGTGGAGTAAGACGCAGGGAGAGTAAGTAAGTGAAGTAGGTTATTATGTAACAACACACTTATCCATAATTACATTTTTTGTAGAATGCTCTTAGAATTCCCCACCTCTACATAAAATGACAACGAAGAGCCGCTGTTAAATTACCCTTTTAAGTATCAATGGCGGCCTCAAACGAATAAAAAAATATGTTATAATCAAAAGTAGCTGTCACACGCTCAATTGGCTTAAAAGATTCAGCCGAATTAGGAAGCGTCGGCAATTTGCACGCAGGCCACGGTCTCGGGCTCGAACTTGTCCGATTTTTATTGCAAGTTTAAAGAAGCGAGCGAACTTGCCCCACTGACCACTGGCAGTTGATATAAATATAATGGAAGCCCACGGTCCAGTAATAGAATTGCTGTGACCGTCGCTGCTATGACGTACGTTTTTGCTTCGAACACTTGCAGTTTGTCTCGCGTAAGGTTAAAGATCAATGAATTTAGAGATGCATTTGTTTAAAGGGGCTTTTACAGTTAGGTAATGAAATATATAGGTTTTATTTGAACCTATTTTTATGTTTCTTCTTTCAATATAAGTGTCGTCTGCATAGCTACCTCTAAAGAGAGACAGGAATGTGCCTCTTATATAAACTCCGTGATACAAACATCCTTATGGGCTGGAACGCATTCAGCGTTCCTATTAACCTATTTCTATGCATTTTGAAGAGTGCATTTGACATTTTCTTGTTGAAAACTGCACGGATCATAGAGGTGGTTGCGTGGGGAGGGGGGATTGCGCGGCGTAACCTACATACCGGTCAACACTCCGGCTCAGTCAACACTCGCTACAGGGACATTAGGCGCATTTGCTGAGCTAGTATACTCGCTCAAGTACCTCTACTTCTAGAGTTAAAATTATAGAATGAAATTCGTCAAACGAGTCCTTTAAAAACATATGAATAGGGATGTTCATAAAGAATACCATTTTGTTTCTTATTTCATTGTTTTCAGGCAGAAAAATATACTATTTCTTTTACAGGAAGGCCAAGAAATGGTTTAAAATATTACTATTTTTTTACTTTTACCTTTACACAATGGCTTACATCAGAATAAAAGTCTAAATGATCCTCATTAGGGTTTCAGTCACGAGCATCCCTAGTTTTAAATATTTTGACCATATTATATTCCTTTTCTTTTTACAAGCAAAATGGACTTACCTCCCCTGACTTCTTGAAACGCTATCAGCTTAAGATTGCAAGGCACACTCACCTGAAATGAAACAAACAATGGTTATTAACGTTGCTATCGCGCAAATTTAAAATTACTGCTTAAACGAGGAGTAAATTTAACACCCAAGCGGTAAACAAGGGTTTTTAATAGCGCCAAGAGCAAAAATGCGCCAAATCAATAAAAATCTACACTAAGGAAACTTCTTCCATTTCAGAAGACGGTCATATTATCTATAACCTCTTCTAGAATAACAGTAAAATACATAGCGACCTCAAAACAGCAGTTCTGTTTGATAGACCAATAGGAAATGACAAGCCATATTTAAATATTTATATAAGGTTACATTATGCAATTGATTGATAGTATTTTCGGGATTTATATGTATGTGGTTTAGTCCAATTTACAGGTTTGACAGCGACCTGATATTATATATCACAAAGTTAATGAGTAAACGACTTACTAAAAAAAATAAACGCTCCATTTAATTAATCGCTAACATAAAATTTACAATACCATCCCGATGGCCGTAAAAAAATTATAGAAACAGCCATCTGTTCACACAAAGGTCTTAACCGTAACGCTCACACACTGTAACCTACAAACCTCGCATTAAATTATATTTTTAAAACTGTGTCCGGACTAAGAAATTTGGACTAATTTTCATATCCTTGAAATGACTATTCATTAAAATTTGTCATAATACGTTTACCCATACCAATAGTCTACTTTATTAACTTACTAGCTGATGCCCGCGACTTCGTCCGCGTGGTTTTAGTTTTTTTGATTCCCGTGGGAACTCCTTAATTTTCCGGGATAAAAAGTAGCCTATGTCACTCTCCAGGTCCTCAACTATACCCATGCCAAAAACCACGTCGATCCGTTGCTCCGTTGCGGCGTGATTGAAGGACAAACCAACAAACCAACAAACCAATAAACCAACAAAAAACACACTTTCGCATTTATAATATTAGTATGATATTTGCTGTGTACATATTTGGATTAGATGCATAAAAATTATTGACATGAGTTTTATGGGAATCAAGTTTCCATATAAAGTTTGGGCTACAACTTACTAAGGAATAAGACATTGCTTTTAAGATAACAACGAAAAATAAGTTTAGAACCAGTGACCGAGCCAGTTACTGGAAATAAGTGCCCTATGTAAACAGACTAACGTCAGCATTAGATGCGACTAGACAAGGCCACAGCTATCACTGAAATGTTGAGAGGGAAAGAGAGGGCTATATAAACTATTTATTGCACACATAACAACAACACAAGTGCAATATTACGCACACATGCCCAAATTTTCTATTTCTATTACGACTCTAGGGTTGTCTAGTCACAATAATAGTAGATTAGTAGCCAAGGGCTGTAAGGCATCAATTGCAGCCCGAGATATTTAGGCGCACGAGCGCAGGGAGGGCGCCTATAGTTCGAGGGTGCAATTGATGCTTACACCCGAGCTAACTACTCTGCTTTACATCTCGATTGTGAGGTAAAGTAGGTCCTTATTACCCCCAAATGGAGCTTGTAGGTGACCAATTAGCGCTCTAGGGTAATAATGTAGCTAGAAAAGCCCAAGGGCGGTAAGTAATTAAAAAAAAACCAATTGGTTTCCATGATACAGGGAATCCTAGTGTGGAAACCACTGTCCCAATAGTTATAACTGAAAATATTGTAATGTGTGTTTCGAACAAAATAAATAAATGAAATGAAAAACTCTTCACTCTTTCAAAAAGTTCGCGTACCTACATCTAACCATCATACTATTTTTAATTACTTACCGCCCTAGGGCTTTTCTAGCTACATTATTACCCTAGAGCGCTAATTGGTCACCTACAAGCTCCATTTGGGGGTAATAAGGACCTACTTACCGAATATGAGAGATGTAAAAAGAGATTTTATTAGATAATGTGCAGAACACATTTCTCGTAGGTACTATAGGATCATAGATATCGTATCAAGTTGTACTTATCCTATTATACAAAAAAATAAGATAATAATGCAAATCCAGTTATATATTACTTACTTATCTTCACGTTCAATTTATATCTTAAAATACTAGCGTAGGTTTACTTTTTGAACGAATCAAGGTTGTCACAAAGTGTAAAGGAGAACGGTGAAATTGGACCCACATAATTTAAAAATTATGGAAGCATCGTTCAAGTACAAGTTTAAATTAATTATAATCACAAGTTCATACGATGTTTATATAAAAAATATTAAGGCTCTCAGACATAGGAGTCAAAAGAAAGAAATTATTATAATTATTAAAAAAATAAATCATCTTGCACTAACGGAACGTTATGCGCAATTGACATATACCACCCATGGATGTAATAGGTACTCACGTTTGTACGTAAGTACTTATTACATCCATGATACCACCATAGACATTTTGTTGACATGACAGCACTTGTCATTATTTTTATAGGGATTTTCCCATAGAAATAGGAAGACTATAGTCGTAATTCCTAATTCCATGGATGTTCCGACACCATAGAATTAGGAATTACGACTGCTTCCTATTTCTATGTCCGACACCATCGAATGATCGATACCACATCGATACCTACTCAAATGACTAAATGAGTGGTATTCACGTTATTATCGGCTTTTGATAGTAACACGAGTAACAATAGCCCTTACGTAGGTAGATCGTTTTTGATTAATAATTTTTAGGTTATATTTACTTTTAGGTAGGTCATATCTTTTTTCTCCCACTTTTTTAGACTTACTTACTATTTGCTTTTTTCTTAGTTTTGTTATGTTCTACAATTATTAATAAGTTTCCATGATGTACGCTATCCCTTTCAGTGGGTCCCAAAATACATGCATTCTCGCCACCCTCCTTTCTGAAACTTGAATTCAGCAATATTGTTCTTGACTTAATTAATGATAATCCGCTAATTTTATTTGATGAAACTGCAATTTATGTTAATATAATATCCTACACTTACACTAATCAGTTCGTATTCTCATAAATTTTCTTACATATTCTTGCATAGGTTCTTGCATTCTCTACTCGCATTTTACTTTTAACTACATATTATGAAATGTCCATGGCGCTCTAAATTGCACTTTTCTGTATTAAATTTCAATACAAATAAGCCCTTGACTGCGATCTCACTTGTAGGTAAGTGTTGAATTTTGATGCAGTCTAAGATGGTAGCAAACTTATCTGGTAGGAATATGACAGTTCTATTAAATCTATACCCGTAATTGGCTTCTACATGGTATCGTACCGGAACGCTAAATCACTTACGGCACGGCACGTGCTTGCACAAGTCAGCTACTTAACTAGTTCTGTGCATGAATATTAATTATGAATCGATTCTATAATACCATAAAACAATAAAATATCTGGTCAAGTGCGTATCGGACATAAGGTAGGGTTCCCTAGTCATGCTAGTCGCTAAAATAATATCTTATCATTATAAATTCGTAAAGAGTAGTTTTTATTCCAACAATCCTAGGGAACTTATTATGATTTTGAATTGACAAATATTCAGCAAGGGCGAAAGCCCATATTTTTCTCAGAATGGAATTATTTTTGTTTAAAAATTTCATATGCCTTTGTAGTGGTTACAGGATTTAGGATTTAATAAATAAAGTTAATTATACTTCATTTTAACTGTGAAGCTATTAAAAAGGTGAATGGCGGTGAGACACTGACGGACGGATAGACGACTTGGACGATACTTTAAGGCTTCCTTGTTTTACTAAAGAATCCTAAAAAAACAGTCGATTGAAAACAAATAAAGACTTATCGCGAAATTTAGGTAATCAGTAGTATTACAAGTAAGGAAAAGTGTCTAGACTAGCATTTAAGGAGGTTATACACAATGACTGTAAAACTGGGTGAGTGAGGTTGATAACGATAAGCGAACTTGCGTGTCCGAGAACCTTATGAACTCAAATACCCTTAATAATTTATAGTTTAGGCCAAAATAACGCGTAAATACTGTATCGGTAATAATAAAGCATTGGAAATTTAGTACGTGTTATTGTTTGATAATAAATGAATAATATGATGTACTTTTGAGAACACTGACACAGATAATAATATTATACATTTTTAACAGATTTCGTTCCGTTAAGAAGGTTTCCGCGGTCTTATTTTTTCTCTAACGGACTAGCCGGAACTGGAGTATTGGAAGCAGTAGGTAAGCCCAAATCTGTGATGATACATAGGAACCTATATTATATCAATTTACCATATCAACAATACATGCATACTTGATTATGATATATTATCTATTATTAATGCGAAAGTGTGTCTGAATGTCGGTCCGTTGGTCTGTCTGTCTGCTCCGCTTTCACTGGCCATTATCAACCGACGTACTCGTAGGTTGCATCCTGGGGTTGTATATTATATCCAAAATCAAAGATTTCCTACGAGGTTTTTCAAAAATCCTAAATCTACGCAGACAAAGTCGCGGGCAATATCCAGTATACATTAGCAGTTTTATTATTTTGAAATAAACTAAATGTAAAGACTCAAATATTCCATAATATATACATAATGCTATTTTTGGTAGCGTTTTATTCGAAACTATGAACCCACTAACTTCGGTATTTCTATACTTATGTGCTTTTTTGGTCTTCTGAATATACTACATGACAGAAACACAATCTTTTTTAGTTTTATTTAAAAACGGTTTTATTTTTATTATGTAGAACTTAGTATATTGTCCAAAGTATTATGTGAATGTTTTATTTGAATCACCATAGTTTATTTTGAAAACGCTACAATTTGTTTTTTTCTCCCGTCGCGACCAACATTGCTTTATTGTCATCTCTTTCCCGGTACTCTCGGAAATAAATCTATCCTTCTCATTATTATTCTTCGTTAAGGGCTCCATGTCATGTTGTCTTGACAAATATTTATTTCGTCACTAGTTTCGGTTTCTAGGGCAGTATGTGTACCGCGCGTTTCCCATGCTATGCCGAATTGGGTTATCTTGATGTATCGCACTTGCAACACGGCAGGGGCTTGATAACGAGAAAGCATCAGGTGCAATATATGTGTTGTCTTTTGGTTCTTGTGTAAAATGTTTGTTAAGATGGCTGAAACTACATATAATAGGTATTTATAGTGAATATTTTACTGTTACAATTATTTTTAATTACCCATATAGCTGGATTTATTTTCATAAACTTGGGTAATAAAAAAGTTAATAACCTACTTCAAAAAACTACGTAATTATGAATAATTGAGGTTTTTGGTTCCGCCTTAGTTGGTTTGGTTTACCCTATATGCTATTGCAGACTATAATTTATCTCTGTGCCAAATTTCATCCAGATCCGTTCAGCCGTTCTGGCGTGATTGAGTAACAAACATCCATCCAAACTTTCGCGTTTATAATATTAGTATAGAAGTATAGATTTTAATTCATTCCAAGAAATGTCCTGCATATTATATAGTAAACGGTAAACGGTTAAATTATTTTAATTATTACTATAAGTTTAACCTTTCAAACTCTCTTCTTGATAGCGTTTCTGTACAGTGTGCCGGCTGTCCTATATTCACGTTTGTGCTGGCACAATGCCCAAAAATAATTATTGTTGTCATCTTTCTTTGAGTTGTAAATCTAGGATAGGCGGCTAAGTAAATACCTGTCACAATTTCAGCTACACGTGTCTTAATATTAAGAACGCCCCACATTCAAGTGCACATTACATAAAAAAAATGTTACTTATTACATTTTAATGAATTCTGACCAGGTTTTTAGGTAGCCTATCTAACATAATATCCTTTAGCTGACGTGAGTGTCCGTGTTTTCACATAAGTTATTCTGCAGTTCAAATATTTAGTCCATTCTAATTTCTAATACACATAATATAGATTCTTCTTCTCATTCGTTCACTCTTGGCAGAGTGGTCGTTGCTATGAATGGGCCTTCACAGCAGCTCTTGCGATCTCCCTCCAGCGACTTCTGTTGGCGGCATCACCGGACCACTCGGAGACGGATAAATTTGTGGCAGAACTGATTGAATCCGTCCACCTGGTAGGGGAGCGACCACGTGGACGAGTGCCCTCAACTCTACCTTGTACAACGAGGTGTTCTATCGTACCAGTCTTCCTAGTGATATGCCCAAAGAACTTATGGATTCGCAGTTGTACAAGCGATGAAAGCCTTTGAGTTATTTTAAGTTCTTTGAGTATGGAGACGTTTGTTCGATGCGCTGTCCAGCTTATTCTTAATAGGCGTCTCCAGCATCACATTTCCAGATCGTCGATTTTCCGCCTGTCATTTTGTCATAATATAGATAATTCTATTAAATAATTATGATTATAAATACTTGAACTGCAGAATAAGCTGTAGGTATGTGAAAAGATGGACCCTCAGGTTAGCCAACCTGCAGCGAGAGGTAAATAACTGTAAACGGTCTATAGTTTACTAGTGAACTTAGTTACATAAATATATTTTAAATATAAAATAAATGAATTATTTATTAAAGTAATTACCTGCTTAATTTTAGTAGCTAATTATACTTAAAATGCTATTGAATAATAAAATATACCTACACCTACCTACACGAACACACCTTATCTATATATGTATATAAAAGCTAAATACCACTCATTCATTCACTCGCTCACTGACTAGGTAACTGACTAATCACGATATCTCAGGAACTGTTATATATAGCATACAGACTTGAAGGAAGGTTCCTTCTATGGTGTAGACATCAGCTAAGAAACGGTTTTGAGAAAATTCACACCTAAGGGGTTGAAATGGGGGTTGGAATTTTGTTAGAAGGTCCTTTATTTTTGAAGATGAAGGTTTCAAGTTTATGAAGCTAGAGACTTGAAAATTGGAATTTAGGTTATTAGTTTTAAATAATAATAACCGTTATAAGCAATTTAACGAAAATCCACCCCAAAAAGGGTGAAAGGGTGAGGGTTGGAAGGTCACATAAAAGTACCTACTATGATTGTGAAGTATAGACATGAAAATCAGCATTTAGGTTATTAGTTTTAAATAATTAAAACCTGCATAAGCTATATTTAAACATCTATAGCCAGGTTTTATGCAGCGGGAAAAATTCATAGTCTCATGGGAAATCAGAAATTGTACGCGGACAAAGTCGCGGGCGACCTCTAGTTTGTTATTAATGTTTGCATGATTTTATTTTCAAATTAGCATAACAGTTTTAAATACATACATACTACATATTTAGACAGTAGTACTTATTAATATTAGACTTCTATTCTTTACACTTATAATATTATGGAGTAAAATGCGCAATCTTCCGCAACTTAGTATCGAAAAGGGCGTGGCAAACTTTTAGCGTAATATATATCTATGTATATTATTAATTTTGTTAGTGGAAAACATTTTCATCATCATATTCGGTATAAATTGTTACACTACAGGCATCTGTTAGCGAGCGGCTGAAATATTTGTTAGCTGCTCGCCGCTAGATGGCAGATGCAGTTTATCCGAAATGACCATAAAATCCCTCTACGTAGTAAAATGTATTAATTACGAAATAATGGTAAAAGTATATTTTAGATAATTTTTAATGCAGTTTAAATAAATAAACGATAAATAAGTATCCTTATCACGAACAAAACACTGAAACAAACACCTGATTAAAGTATAATTTGGCTATAAAACATAAAATTCGTGAAAATTCTTTATGTAAAAATCTTCTAAATTCGTTAAACAAAAATATTATAATTATCTGCAATTTGGGACCAATTTATTGGAAGTAGGTACTTACTTCCCCCAAAAGAGGTTGGGTTTTTTGGGATAGTACCTACCTATCTCCAACACTTAAGATAGAGTTGTATTTACTACTATTACCTATTCTGTGGTTGTATGTTCAAACTCAGCTCGACAGGCCCTCAAGGGAAATATGGAAAATACATATATGTATTTTATATTTTGCAATAAATTACAAAATAACACAACTGTATAAGTTGTTGTACTAGATACAACAACTTATACAGTTGTGTTATTTTGTTGTTTAAATTAGACCTAACTTTTGTTTAGATATGACTAGTTGATACCCGCGACTTCATCCGTTTTGATTTAGGTTTTAAAATCTTGGGGCACACTGATTTTCCGGGATAAAAGTAGCCTGTCATTATCCAGGTTCTCAACTATAACTATGCAAATAATCACGTCCGTCTCGCCGTAGGGTCGTGATTGCAGGAGAAACCAACAAAAAAACACATATCACATTTTTATATTATAGACTAGCTGATGCTCGCGAATTCGTCCGCGTGGAAAAAGTTTAAATTTTCACGGTAACTCCTAATTAACCTTTATCACCCTCCGATCATCAACTCAACAGCAACATATTATCCATGCAAAAAATCACGTCGATCCGTTGCTCTGTTGCGGCGTGATTGAATGACAAACAAACAAACAAACACACTTTCGTATTTATAATATTAGAATGACTTGATTAAGAACACAGAGAATTTTGATATGTGTTTGTTAGGTAGGTACAGTGCCAAGAAAATTTTAGTTTTTTTTTTAATTTTAATTTTTTTTTTCTAGTTTGTTCTGGCAAGAGACTTCAGCCGTGATTTTACTAGTCAATACCAGCGAAGTTCTGCCTTGATGCCTAATAGAAACCAATTAGGGGTATGTGATTAATAAAACTGCCTCTTCCAGATGGTGAGACAGCAGTCAAGGGCTATATATAACTTTTCATCCAATAAAAATCTATCAAATATACTTACATTTATTTGCATCACAAATGCTAACACCTCGTTTGCATAAAAGTGTAAAACACGTATTTTACATAATAATTGCTTTGAATATTATAATGTTAATATTTTATTTGTTTACACTATAAACAAAATATGTTTATTAGCAGTAGGTATAGCTGTTGCATACGTTGTAAAAAAACAATATAAAATGATACTTATGTAAAATAACAATAAATACTCATTTATCATTTACTTACAAGTTATTATTTGACAATTTTTTTTATCAAAACTTGTTAGTCAGTGTATTTTCACTAAAATGTACCTAATACTACAAAATATACTTTTATCATACTGCATGTCTCATTAAAATAACACTTGAATCGTCTCCCACATCAAATGAATTCTAAAGACGTCTCAAGACCTTTAAATGCTTGCAATATTCCCCAGACAGGCAATAACTATAGGAAATATCGGTATGTAAACTGTCTGAACCGTTAACAAATCTATCAATATAAGCACCCTTCATACGAAACGAAAACCACCCCGTCCCCCAATAGCATAATTGAAGTTCACGTACACTTACGTTTGTGTGAGTTAGTGCTTATAGCGCATCTACAAGCACTAACACACGGAGCCTAGATGGAGTGCAATGGTTGCGTTGGGGTAGGTCGCGATTTGTGGACGTACTATACCTACTGCTAGTTGGATAGGTGAATTGATTAAGCTTGCTTTGATGAATATTTATATCGGTAGGTTTTTTTTTTGGAATTTGAGTGCAGTTTTTGTCGATGATGGTAATTGGTATTTTTTGGTCATCGAGTAAAAAAAATCTTATGTAGGTATAAATGCCTAAATCACAAACTTTACCGGGTATCTTTCAGATATTATGCAATTCTAGATTACGTCCCATGGATTAGTATTGATTATGCCGTTGAGTCTTGAAAAATATCATTATATGACTTCTTCCAGATCCTGCAACATAACTAGGTATAATACGACATTATCAATATGTGATTGTCCTAGGTTTCTATTTATAATTTGCGGAATATTTATTTATTTTTAACTCGCAAATATATTTCGTACAAGAGAATATAACTTAATTTTAAGTAAAACAAAACAAAATAACGCCGATGAATAATGAGCTGGCTTATAATGCCTGGGAATATCCCTATATTACATGAAAACACTAACATTTACCTAAACTATCGCATATATAACCCACCATAACTATTGCTATATTGTCAAGCAGCTCATCAAAAATCCCTTTGTTTTGAAAACATCGATCCCCAACGTTCGTCAATTGATTACGTATGGTGCAGCACAGCCAAACATTGTTATTGCCGCACACATAGTCCGCCTTCTGTGTGCGTGGTGCGCCTGTGTTGCACGCCAGTCTATCTAGACGTCTAGATATCTAGATAGGGTAGGGTGCATCGCTGCAATGTTGGCGTAGGTCGCGGGGGGTAGGTCGCCCTCATCCCCGTGTCACGTGATGGAACGGGCGCCCTGACTCTCGTGTTGGAGTTTATTTTGTTTTTGTGATAAAGCTCGTCCTTTTTCATCATATATCTCTTAAGCAGTCTTCGTATCGTATTACTAAGTACCACCTAGGTTTTGTGTGTGTTTTCTCTCTCTTTATAAATTTATTAAATCTTGGCAATAGCTCTGTACCTACTTAGGTACGTGTGTATATAAAAGGTTATTATTTGAGATATTGACATAATATTCTTGGAAGAATAAACCACCTATTATAAAACACTGGTACGAAAAACGCCGTTATTATGGGTTTTTTGAAAATTGTACTAAAGCGAAGCTTGTATATAAGATATGTATGATTATGCTTAGGATGTAGTATAATAATATATTATGTATATCATTTATTTAAGCAGTCAACATCTAACTACTGGCCAGCTTATCGGCTTACATAAGATTTGTTACATAAGTGCTAAACACAATGGAAAATTATTAAGTTGTCCAGTAAAAAGTCCGACTCCTTAGTATCTGTGGCGTGCCTCTAATAAAACTAATTGAGTGCGAGTGATTCAAAACTAATCATTTAAATAAAAAACTTAGGTATAGTTATTAGAAGTAGATAGGTACCTATCGATTTACATTCAGACATTTTCATATCATCATATTACCTATTTTAAAATCGAATCTAAAAACTTAGGGGTAACCGGTAGGTAATAAAGGTATAGCAAATTGTAGGATTTGCTCTGAAAAGACAAACCATTTTACAGAAGATATTGGCTGTTAGTGTCTCCCTTTAAATTTATTTTTCTTGTTATGTCGGTTCGAAGACAATGGATGGATGGTCGTATATTGAACAAAGGCATCTAAGAGACTTCTTGACACTTGAGTACGTTGGCGGATGCCTTCTACTTGATACTGCGGTTCATTTATATACCTACCTTTTTTAACTATGCATATATAACTAAACTTCTAAAGAATAACCTATTAGATAATGGCTATAAAACTCATGATAAAGGGAATATTACTTTCTTTTAAAAATAAAAATACCTACCGATATATTATTAATTTGAAGTTATGTTATTAAATAGTTAAAGTTATTAATATATAAAGTTTTATTAAGCATTGTATAGGACTCGAGATACGCTAGTTGCCAATATGACAGTAGTATCACGTATGTTATTAGAAATATCTAGGGTGATATATACTCTAGATCGTTATGGTTCTAGATTGTACCAACCCTATCAGCAAAGTCAAAGGCAGAGTCAAATTCATTGATTCAAATTAGGTGTGTACACTGCACTTTAAGAACGTCAATAAATTAATATATAACGTAATGGTTGCGGTCGAAACCTCTCAACCAGTCAAAAAAATAATCAAAAATGTACGTTATACAAATTACTTTCTTGTTGTTTGAAAACACCTGCTTGGTCGCTGCTATACCTGAGTACTTACGTTTCTTGGATAAATTGATACTCTGACTATTCTGACAAAATTGGAAATTTATAGACCGAATTTCAGATCTTCCGTTTGACAGAATGTCCGTCTTTTTTCACAATGCTATTATGAATAAATAAACGATTATTATTATAGTCATTTATTTATTAAATACTAGATGATGTAACTTCGTCTGCGTGGATTAGGATTTTTTGATTCCCGCGGGAACTCTTCACTTTTCCGGGATAAAAAGTATACAACGTATAAAAATAATAATATAAAAAAAAGTATACTTCCCCGGGATACAACTTACACCTGTACCAAATTTCCTCAAAATCGGTTGAACGAATGAGCAGTGAAAGTGTAGCAGACAGACAGTCAGACAGACAAACTTTCGCATTAATAATATTAATATGGATAATTTAAAAATAATGAATTAGATATAATATAACGCTTTCAAATCTGATGGGAGAAGTTACCATCCAAGACATACATAAAATTAATGTTTTACAACTTTCCCTTCCTTGTGAATCTAAATAATGACAATAATAATTGACAACTGTATTTAAATGCTCGAATAAGCTGTTACAAGGGAATACTCCATACGCGATTAATTTTCTCTGATCTTGCCTCCTGTAAGGATCGAACGAAAAATAAGGATCAATAGTACATTGATCCTTATTTTTCGCCGATCTTCCGGCTTCATAATGTTTTTCTGACCCAGAATCCAAAAAAAAAGATGTTCAAGTGTGTCATTATAGTGACCTCTGCAATCTGTTATGGATTTACCAGAGACATGAGGTATTATTAATAAGAGTCAACGATTTTAGTCTTATTATGATGTCAATGTACTCAATAACAGGAAATGGCCATGAATATATTATTATTGATTTGCGTGTTTTCCTAATTTTTACGCTGATCTTTCTTTTAATAAACACAAAATTTGAACTATGCACCGGCTAAAAGGTTTTCAGATCTTGATCGTTATGGAAAGAAAGAAACTGAAAGGTCTCACAAAAACTGATTTTCTAAAATTCTACTATCCTATAAATGTGAAAGTTTGGATGTTTGTAAGTTTGTATGTCTGTAACTTTGAATATTTATTCTCCTTCGCGCTACAATGTTTACTGAACCGATTTGTCTAAAATTTGGAATGTAGATAGCTTATAACCTAATTTTACACCTAGGCTACATTTTATGAATGGGAAAGGGGAATGAAAAACCTTAATACAAGCAGACGAAGTCGCAGGCATCATCTAGTAACCTGTAGATCCATAATTTTTAATGGTTGGTCGGTATTATATAAAGAAAATTGCTAAAATATACATACAATACATAAGCTGTCGTAAGTTACTGATATGTAATGCTGAACTTTTCGCCTTAAAAAAGAAAATTCTAAGAATATCCATCTAAAAATAGAACCTGAAAATTACAATATTACACAGACTCCGTCATTTCAGGATCAAAACGATTCGATTGATGTTGTTTATATAATAGGTAGGCATACCTATACCAATGTTTATTTACTAATACGTATGTCGTCCCGGTCGTCGACCCCGGTTCCCGATCGTTGAAATTCGACATTGTCCGCACTTTAGAGGAGGATAGCTTTATGCGGAACCTGGGGGATCGAGCGCATACAGGCGGAGGGTAGAGACCTTGAGCGGGCAAAATCAAGGGTAAGGCTGTGCAAGTGTGTGCACATGTAAGTTGTGCACATCTGTGTGCAATTCAATAGCTGTATAACGCGTGTTAATTATATAAATACCCAGAGGTAATAGGTGTTTCAAATTCCGGTGATTCTTAATATCGAGAACCAGAAGCAGTGCTAAATCAATTTGGCTTGAATATGGGGACACTTCCATTAACAAGCATAGTACTTAGTACATGTCTAGGCAGTGGTATTACATTCTCATTATGGTTGAAGATTCTCTAATCCGCAACAAAGTTTAATCCCAAGCAAATTATTATGTAAAGCAATCGACAGACCGCGCCGCCATAAAAATAAAAACACATGTCAACAAGCAACAACTACGACCACGTGCTATACCCAAAATAGACATGCACGCACACTAGGGACTAAAGCAACACATACGTAAGCCACGCGGTCGCGAGGCCCGCGGAAAAATCAATATTTTGAGCAAAACTACTTCCCTTATTGCTGTGGTGTGCGTTAGCGACCTCCATGACAAAATGTACTAACGTCCTATTAACTTAAAAATTGCGCTCAAAATTACACCTTATTTTGTAGGATGTAAAGTGCGATTTCCTGTATTGCTTTTGGGGGTGGTTGGACCGTAAGGGTTCTGAATGATAGAGTCGTCTCGCTCTGATCAATCGGATAGCTTTGTCGTACACCGCGTGGCGCCGGCCGACGACCCCGGGCCGGTCGTTACCCTGCGACAGTTGCACCCTGCTACCCCGTACTACTCACCCTTGTTCTGCTGAATCTTGGACCTGAGCCGCATCGAACTGACATTGACTCAGCGCTAGGGTTCAATGACCCGTAGAACGTTTCCGTTTTCCGGTATGACCTACCAAAATTGGGGATATTGATTGAAAATAAGCTAAAGTCATCGCATGTAAAGGTGAATGATTTTTCCCAGATCAATGTTCTCTGTATTATTTTGTCTACATTGTAGTAAACCCAACTTGAATTGTAATCTCATAATTATATTATTTCAATAAAAGGACCATCTCAAAACTGACGGACTTTCAAATTAAATGGGGACTTTTTGGTTTCTACAAGAAAATGAAGAAGTATATAAGAGAAGAAAATAAAGTTGGTTATAAAAATGCCTTACTGAGGTACATAATTTGTATGATAGATCTACATACATAAGTAACTGTGCATTTCGAGAGTTATATTTTTATTATTAATTGGTATCCTTATATGGGAATATTTGCCATATTTCGTATTCGGATTAATCGACTACATTATTCGGATATTTGGTTATATGGATGTAGGGATCTCACAATTTAGATCAATACGTCAGTAATACGTATCCTAACTCTATGGATCAATTATTCCATCATGACGCCTTTATGATAAGTGCGTTTATGACCTCGCATGCGTTTAAGGGTCGGTCTTTGTCCCATACGTTAGGTACATTATGAATTAAAATAAATAAACCCGACACTCACTTCAATTACCTGTGCCTCAAAATAGGCATCAAGTGCGTGTTACAGTTATTTAAAAAACACGTTATTTATTAACTACATACGCACTTCCCCAAGTCGGATGGTGACTAAGAGAGGCCCCGGGATGCGCGTTAAAAATCCTTTTAACTTTTTGTAATTCACTCACAATTATTTTTCCTAAGCTGTCAAGACACCATTAAAGAATACGAATGGCAGTCGTACGAAATGAAAGTAAGGTTAATGTTACATTCGTAAATTAAGACAATAATGTGACATAGCGTTGAAAATACATATCGGTTTTTATTGCACGGTAAAATGTTAACGACTTGAGTATTTTATTACTTTCGCGATGTGTGAAAAAAAGTTAAATCCATACATAACCGAATTTCATAATATTACAGAAAAGCCGGGTACATATACCTGTATACACTAAACGACTTGTGCAGTTAAATATCACGAACTCTATATTGTGATATCGCGCCTGCTATGTCACACATAATTTCTCTCTCTCTGCGTCGTATTCCTTATTACTGAGTGTCGTGACGTGAGGGTTTGTCATTAATCAAATAATGGTAGGAGCTTTCTTGGGATAATAATGCACTGGGATCCCACTTCCTACGTCCTTCCGCATACGACTCGACTGAGAGTATTTAAACTCTTAGGTTTTTGAACGATTATCATCAGATGTTAGTGATAATAACCGGGACCGACGGCTTAACGTGCTCTCCGAAGCACGGAGGAAATGAAAAGGCCAAATTTGAACCTCCAAATTCGGTCACCCATACAGTTACCGACTTGGGTCAACGTTGCTTAACCTTCGCAATCGAGTTGTCACAACTAGGCCGCTCGTCCCTCAACCACACATAATTTATTCTGTACTAAATTGAGATTAAGTACATTATTAAACTCAGTATCTAATGAGTAAGATATTGACGCTGATAATGACAGCTCTATGTTTATTGCTGTCCCTTTCATAATACTCCTTGCAGAAAGTTGCAGCACTAGATTTAGAGCTGTCATTTTAGTTTAGTTTACAAATTTTTTTTTTAAAGATTTGGGATGATTGTCACACGTGGTTAACTAAAAGAGAGTACCGTTACCATTGGTATTTTAGTACATATTATACTATAATATGTAGCTCTACTCCTGACGACTGTATCGGTCCATAATATCATATCTATAATAATTGTACAACTGGCAGAATAGTTTTTATTGGTATAGAGTACCTATGCTGCGCAGGTCCTACTGGCCGCTAAAGTGTCACCGGCTGGGTGGACGTGGTGAGGCTATTTTGTTTAGGCAAATTGAGTTCGAGCCTTGTGGCTTGAAAACTTCAAAGGGCAACATCTTCATAAGGGCGCTAACTTTGAGGCTCGGACCTCAGCTTAGGATGACGTTAGGGCGGTTGAAGAGGAGATAAAATCGAGGAGATGTGAATAGATGTAATGTGATAGATATACGTAGGGACAATAATAGTATTTTCATCATACCTATTCGACAAACGCATATTGCCTTCAGAGGATAGCGGGAGCAAAGTGTAACTTGTAGGCCCATAGGACTTTTCATTTCTCTCTTCTGATTGGTCCGAAGTCACGTCATCAATTTGTTGATCGAATATACGACGTTGCATTTCTCTGTTCTGATTGGTCCGAAGTCAATTTGTTGATCGGATATACGTCTTTACATTTTATTTAAACTTTAAACGTCTAAATAATGTCTATACAATTACATAGAAGGTTGATAGGAGTATCTTCTGATTGGTGCTTAAACGTATAGGTAATGTCCATACATAGTAGGTTGATACTCCTAGCTTTTTCTCATACGTAATAATGAAAAATAGTGTGTGTCACTCGGGGCCAAATTTTTTGTTCTCGGGCGGCGTATATTGAATTCCTCGCTACGCTCAGGATTCTACTTTAGAACCCCTCGCTACGCTCGGGATTCTACTATAGAATCCTTCAATTCGCTCTGAATTCAAAATAGCGCCCTCGGGGAACAAAAATTTTTTTTGGCCCCATGTAACACAAATAACTATTACCTACACTGCTTTATTTAAAACTCAAATCTGTTTATGCGAAACGAAGGTCAGAAATGCGGATGCCCCAATTACGCTCTTGGCAATGAAAGATTAAGAATTTTTGGGGACCGTTCCAAATATACATATTTGTCAACCATACTGTACTAAGCTCTCGTTTCAGGTTGCGTCAATTTTAATTGGCTCTAAATTTGCAAGATAAATCTTTCTCAGTACCCGATTAGACATAATGACCTGAATCCGCGACACATTAATTTCGTCTTCCTGCCTTTTCTTATTATATTTTATAACACTGTTTTTATTTGTCAAAAAAAATATTATAACACCTTAAACATACAACATTTAATAAGTTTCCATAAAACTGTAAAGAATACGACTATTTAATGCAAAAAAAAAACTATTACCATATTTTAAACGTATACTAGCTGATGGCCGCGATTTCGTCCGCTCGGAATAAGTTGTTTAATTCCCACGGGAACTTTTGAATTTTCCGGAATAAAAAGTAGACTATGTAACTCTGTTGCAGCGTGATTGAAGGACAAACCAACAAGCATACACACTTTCGCATTTATAATATTAGTACGATGTATGATTTTATATGTTACACGTTGATTCGGGTGGCGCTTAACATATTGTATTTACTCCAAAGCTAGTAAGTAGTAAGTACCTACTCTAAAAGTACAGACGTCGATGTAAACTACCGAAAGGTTTGTCTGAATCAGATTTCTTATTAAAACCTAGAGTCAGTAGCATAATGGAATAATTGCAGTATGTATGTACAAGAACTTGTCTCCCATTTTAAATTATATTAAATTTAAGATGTAAAAAAAGTTTACTGCCCTACACGAATATTGTCTTAGACAAAAATAAGTGTAGTAGGAAGGTGTATTTGATCTAGTCACGAAACACTGATATGAATCTATTATCTAGTGGATAAATGCTATCAAGTCACTAACAGCGGCATATAAATAAAAGCATCACGAGATGCGCCGCGCTAGATTCAGCAACAGCTGTAGATTCAGGCGGCCTAAGCGGTCGGGGTCATTGCCCATCCGTATTTTCAACATGTGCCGATGTTTTCCGCGTTCCGTGGAAAGCTCTGGCTTGTCATCCCTTCGGAAATCTTCGGGGATCTTCGACTCTGCTCGGTATCTTCGGGACTTGCAAAGAAATAATGTGTGCTATAGATTTATTTTTAGATGCGATATCTAGGCAGTCTATATAGTAGCTTTGCAGACGGCAGACGGTGTATAATAATATCGATAAACATGTAGGCTGTGCTGCTCTGAACTCTTCAAGTGCATAAGAAAACTGTATTTCTACGAATATTCTAGTTCCCATGAAGATATTTAATAGACGGTCACAGAATCAAAGTGCCTACCTAGGTACTTATACCTATATATGGGATATAAACTATCCTATAGGCTGTAAATAAAGAATTTGGCTAATTAGGGATGAGAAATTATACCTAATATCATGTCGCCTGACTGGAATTTGGTTTAGTCACTAATGTGACACACAAACTTGAGTTTCATGTATTTAAAAGAATAGAAGATACGTCGTACGTATGTACCTAGTCGACAGTTTTCTCTGATGTTGAATAAAAAGTGGCATGTTTCGTCTGTAGATTTCGTGTGACCTTGGTATCTATATGTCAATAAACCTACTTAGAAGCAGACAGGCTAGATAGCAATCTTCGTTACAGCAGTACTATGGTACAAAAATAAATAGGCGAATGGCATTAGATAGGTATAGAAAGACCTTGGCGGTTGGCTGAGTGAAATGAAATCACGGCACTGTGATGTCACATTCGTGCCCAATGCCACGGTCCACCATGACTGTCAATCACGAATTAAAATAGAGCTCCTACACGACAACATCTTTATTTCAACACTAGCTGATGCCCGCGGCTTCGTCTGCGTGGTTTAAGTTTTTTTGATTCCTGCGGGAACTCCTTAATTTTCCGGGATAAAAAGTAGCCTATGTCACTCTCCAGGTCCTCAACTATACCCATGTCAAAAATCACGCCGATCTTTTGTCCGTTGCGGCGTAATTAAAGGACAAACCAACAAACCAATTGGATAATTGGTTTGTTGGTTTATTGGTTAATAAACCAACAAACCAACAAACAAACACACTTTCGCATTTATAATATTAGTATGATTGAATTTTAACCAGTTTACACATTGATATAGAATTTTAGTTTACTCATTCTATTTCAATGGGTTTACAATGGGTTTACATATTATTTTGGACCAAGATATACCTATTAATTGGATTGGTTTGAAATGATACCTACCTCCATAGAAACTTAGAATGTATATGTAACAGATATAACCTAAAGAACAGGACCATCAATTTTATTTTCCGATTCATAGATCGAACTTTAGGAATACCTATTGAGTATACTAGTTGAGACCTACTCGTATTAAGTAATTTTTAAATCAAAAGTGAACAAGCAGTAGTCAGGTAGATACTCTACGACTATGATGAAGTTGTGTTATGCATACCTATATCGATTATTATTGATTACATATTAATTAATTGATTCCAACAATTAGGTAGATAAGTTTTTAGCAGATTTATGAATTACTAGCTGATGCTCGTTTTAGTTTTTTTGATTCCCGCGGGAACTTCTTATATTTCCGGGATCCATGGATCCATGGATGGATGGGATTAATGATTCCCAACATAAACCAAAAAATCTTAATCAAAAATTAAGAATATACATATCTAAAATTAACTACTTTCCAAATATAGCTCACATAACTTGGAAACGTCATATTCACCGCACATCGCGAAGGTAGGAGTCGTAGGTATGTCGAGGCGTTGGGCATCGGGTTGCATTTGCAGATGCACTGTTTATGATTTCGTAACGTGATGGCGATGCATGAGTCACGGCCGGCCAAGTTCATTGTCGCCCGTCCGAACTTGAACCCGCTAACTGGGTAATTACTACACTGCCGGATACGCTATGCGATGCGAGTGGCTGAGATACCGTTATTTAAACAAAAAATACGCTCAATCAATAAGCGAAAAGGCTATTTGCTCCAGCCCAGGTTGTCAGGGCATAAGAAAATGCACGGATACCCTCCGAACCAAGCTTTGGGATCTCGAAACAGAATCGTAAGTTTATATTAGAAGTAAGAATGGAATGATAGTTTGAAGTATGTACATAAAGAAAAACAAAGTTTTTTAGTGGAACAATAAAATTTCTCCAGAACTGACGACATTCCAATAATATCAAAAATATTGAAATGGTAGTAGACAGACTAAGTTTCGCGTGTGTGTCTGTCCTTATTACCTGTCTGTGTGTTACATTTATTGCTCCAGATGACAGTCAGTCAGACGAAGGAGTTTTTATCCCAGAAAAATTAAGATATTCGTAGACATTATTGAAAATCCACGCGTACGAAGTAACGAGTCTCTAATCTAATCTAATCTAATCTGGCCTGTACTGTCCCACGACTGGGCAAAGGCCTCCTTTCGATTTTTCCACATTTCCAAGTTGTGCTTCAATGGGCCACTCAACTAGGAATTCGTCCAATTCATCGCGCCATCGTAGCCTCGGCCTACCACGCTGGCGTTGATGATTTTGGGGGGTTCAGAAGGAAGCAGATTTAGCCCACAAGTTATATGGCATAAGGCTCACATGACCGGCCCAGTCCCACTTAAGAAAAGCTGCTGCAAGGCTAACGTCGGCTACTAGCGTTTTGGCTCGTATGTCCGAGTTTCTTACACGATCTGCTAGTTTTAAACCTAGAATGATGCGTTCCATGGCTCTTTGGCAAACCTTGAGCTTGGACTTTTGAGATTTAGTCAGGGACCAGCACCATATGTATATTTTTATAAAAATAGCATCAAATATTAAATCTTTGGCTGCACGATGGGCGTGTCAATGTTATTGATAAGGTACGTCAACATCGGCACAGCACTCAGTACGTACGTACACACAAATGCACGACGGCTACGTGACAATGCTCGTATCGGTTACATAGCGATAACCGACCGATCACATTGTTTACTTGGTAATGAGACATAACGTAGGTAGGTACGAGTTCACATTGGACATCGTTATTTTATTTATTGAAAACTAGATCTGATCCCGCAGTCGGCAGTACGTCCGCGTGAATCTTGATTTGAAAAGTAGGTAGTTATAATTTGTTATAGCTAATTCTTATTTTAAAAATTTGGTATGTACCAGACTTTCCAGCGTTAAGATTGTGGTGAAACAAGTTCTGATAAAGTGGCATATTCACTTAATTGGAAAAGTAATTTGAAAACGTATCCAATAGCCTTACAAACAAAACAGTAGGTACCTACAAACTATAATATAAATGAGGAAAGTAAGTAAATACTTACTTATTAAAGTTTTTGTCGTTTTCAGTAATTGTCAAAGAACTTATGATTTAATTTAAACTAGCTAATGCCCGCGACTCAGTCCGCGTGTTTTAAGTTTTTTTGATTCCCTCGGGAACTCCTTAATTTTCCGGGATAAAAAGTAGCCTATGTCACTCTTCAGGTCTTCAACTATACCCATGCCAAAAACAAGTCGATCCGTTTCTCCGTTGCGGCGTGATTGAAGAACAAACCAACAAACAAACACACTTTCGCATTTATAATATAAGTATGATTATGAGGTATCCATTTGGTGACTTTTGGGAAAAACTTAAGTACACGAAGGAAGCAGCAAAGCCTGTCCCAACTTCTATTGTCAAAATATCAGCTTCCCTTTATGGTACGTATGTGTAAAACATAATTAGGTACCAATAATACGAAAAGTCATACCTAATTGGAATAGTATGATATCAGAGCTGACGTAGCAATATGACCGAAGTTCAATGACTTCGCAATACCAAACTAGTGAGCTTGCCTTGATATTGAAAATTTTAAACACTTAAATAGGTTCGACTTGGTTTCGCAATTCGAAAATCATGTAAAAAAAAGTAGGACAGGGATAGATTTTCTTCCTTTATTATTAAGTAGGAAGTTAGATGCGATTAGTTTTAAGTAGGTATCTAAGTTAATGGTCATGATACATACATATACAATACAATACAGTATATGGTCATGATACATACATATACAATACAATACAATCAACTTACTTGGAAGAGGTATCACAGTTCAATTATACCCATACCCCTCGTAGGTTAATATGCGGCAACATTTTGTCACTAGCCACAGCCGAAACCTCTCACCAGGCAAATCAGTCTCAACTCTCAGGCTTCCGCTGATGTGGCATGTCATAATATTGATGTCACGTTAGTATGTTCAAGGATCCGGCATTGAGAAAATTAGCTATTGAAGGACTATACTTTGGAATTATATAACTTTAGATAAAGGAATTTTTGTTTAGACAGGCACAGCCTGGTACCAGAGTGTCTCAGGGTAGTTCCCATCAAGGCAAGGTGGAAAACATTGAAGCAGAGCGCATACAAGCATGCTAAAGTAAGAACGTCCTTTTTGAAGTAGGTACAAGCATATTATAATAGTTCATATAATTAATTATTTTGATTCTGATTTGATGTGACGCAATTGAAAATAATATGTGGTAGTGATACCACCATAACACCTGCTTACCTCTATCTAAAGAAAGAGATAAATCCTATCCTATTTTAGCAACTCAGACGCGTACTTATGTACGAAAGGTCGTAAGATCGGTCTTACGTTGGCATTGGCACTTAGCATTTTGGGATATATTTTTAACCCATTAAAAAAAATCTAAGGTTTTTATTATTTTCTTATTATGTTTGGAAAAAATTGTTAAATTTTAGTTATTATTTTGATAAAAATACATTTCTGTATATACTTAACCTTCTAATACTAGAGATTACTTACAACCAAAGAAAGAAGAAAGGAATTAAAATAATTTCATTGCAAGCATTGCTAAAGTTCGAAGACCCGGCCGTGACGAAGTAATGAGTGTACTTTTGATATCAGAAATTGAATTCAATCATTAGCTTTTCAATTGAATGCTTTTATGATATCGACATTGAAAAAATTGCTGGATATCGTATGATTTACGATACAGGTACCTGGGTAGGATAGAAATATATATGTATGGATACCTATTTGATCTATATGGTAGTACTATTATCATCTATTTATCATACGTTTTTATTTGATTTAATTGGTACGACACTTTAAGCGTATCAAATAAATATTATAAATGCGAAAGTTTGGATGTATGGATGTATGTTTGTTACTCAATCACGCTCCAACGGATGAACGGATCTGGATGAAATTTGGCACAGAGATAGATTATAGTCTGGAATAGCACATAGGCTACTTTTTATCCCGGAAAATTAAAGAGTTCCCGCGGGAACCGAAAAACCTCAATTCACGCGGACGAAGTCGCGGGCATCAGCTAGTAGATTCATATAAGTTTAAGTACCGCCTACAGCATGTTACATGAGCTTGTAGGAACTCCTTTGTCTAAATTAAGACCTAATTGGATACTGTAACTTTTTGATAAAAAAATATCACACCTGTTACATAAGCATAATAATGTAAATAGGTAGGTATAGCTGGTTATTTACTTAGACCGAAGATATCGAAATTCTGTGTAAAAAATATGAATAGTATAAACCTAATACGATAAAAAATTTCTAACGCAAATTAATCACTTAATGTCGATAAACGTTTCAATAGTAAGCGAAGCATCAGACAATTACTGGCTTACAAGGCGTGTTATATTAAAAAAGTTAAACTTACCATACTTCAATGACACTAATCACACTAGTCAATCCAAAATCCATAAATGCTAATCACGGAAGCCGAGGCCGAATCCCGATCGAAATAATCTACGAAACATCGGAGTACGGAGGCGCACAGTAAATAAACGCACGATATATTCGGAGTTCATTCCCGGCCGTCCAGGGGCAACGACCGTCCTTAGCACGGCTACGGAGCTCACAGACGTACATCCGTCTCGCTCGCACTCTTAGCCAACATCGCTCGGCGTATTTCGCTGCACGCTATTTGTTAAAACCTTGTTAAAACCAATTTTATTTTATAGTCACTTAATTTATTCTTAATTGTGCACTGATACTAAACGATTATTTCATTCGAGTGCACTTCTCCTATGTCATTTTTATTGACGCGTTCAAAATGCAAATATTTTCAGCTTTCCATTTCGCGTCATTGGGCACGAACGTTTTGAGTGCAAATCATCAGTGCGTTCGGCTGAAAGCGTTGTGCATGTGCAATTATTGGATGGCGAAATTAAATTTGTCTGTCATAAATCAATAGTAGTGAACGCAAAACAAATGATAAGCTATCTATAGCAAAGGTCCTTAATTCCCAGCGGCGCCAGGTTTTGTTTGTATATATATACATCTGCCCTTTGTTTTATAATATGAGGAGAGAAGTCCATTATATATATGTGAAAGTGGGGCCCGTCTTTCTGTGTGTTATTGCCTTTTCCCGGTCCATCAGTTTACTTAACATATTTTGTATAAATATATAATAATAATATTTATATTGTCAGATTAAAATCCACAGTAGGTATAATAATATAATATAAAACATTAAAAATATAAAAATAAAAGTGAGTAAAAATTAAACTAGAAAACCTATTTCTAGCTTTACTTCCTATTTGCGTCCCGGTGGACACGCCGCCAGTGGTCAAATATCTGTCCTGACATACGAGTATGATCACCGATGATCTCAAGAATGACGGTATTCGTTATAGCATAATGATTTTGAAACATCGGCTACTTTTTATCCCAGAAAATCAACGGGTTCCCGCAAGATTTTTCATTATGATGATGATTATATTTTTCAAATTCATGCAGATTAAGTCGTTGGTATCATCTAGTAAATCCAAAATTATTCTACATTTTCACGGCTCATCAGCTGAATCTATCTTAACTGCATAGTTTAGCATAGAGATAGTTCGTATCTTGACGGTTACCTTACTGAAGGTATACTTTTTAACCCGAAAATCAGAGTTCGCATAGGTTTTCAAAAACATCAAATATAAATATTATAAATGCGAAAGTTTGGATGGATGTATGGATGTATGGATGTATGGATTTATGGATGTTTGTTACTCAATCACGCCCGAACGGCTGAACGGATCTAGATGAAATTTGGCACAGAGATAGATTATAGTCTGGAATAACACATAGGCTACTTTTTATCCTGGAAAATTAAGGAGTTCCCGCGGGAACCAACAAATATCAATCCACGCGGACGAAGTCGCGGGCATCAGCTTGTTAATCCATATGGACGAAGTTGCGGCCATCAACTAGTTATGAAATATTTATATTGGAACGCCATGAAGAAACCAAATGTCATGACTGCAGCTAAATGATTTTGCAGTTCCCATACTTTTAAAAAAAAACAGGAAATACCTAGCAACTTTGCTACTATAGCATCCTCATTACAGAATTAGATAAAGTCATACCTATTCTGTTAAACCAGTCTGCGTCATCTAATTACTTTCCGGAATCGGTTTTAAAAATCGCAAGGAGTCGGAAGGCGTGCACCTGGCGAGGCGTTGAACCTGTGACGTCACGCTCAGCCGTATTATGCTATCTCGGGAAAATGTTAATGCGACAATCCACAACACTTCCGTCGACACTGCTATAGAAATGGCGGAGTCTTCATTAAACGTCTGTGTTATCCAATTACTGACAAAGATCAGTTTGAAAAATCGCAAGGTACGAGTTTATTACATACGAGTACAATGGTATGCACTTGACAAGGTGTTGAACCTAGTGAGGCCATAGGAAAGTTATACGAATTGAGATAACTCGTAATTTTTAAAGTGACAACATACTAGATGTATTAACAATAACAAGGTTAGATGTTTTCTACATATAGTTCGCGCGAGTTGAATGCAGAGCTAATGTATGGTGACACATACAAAAGCTCTGCATTCAACTCGCGCGCGAACTGTAATATGTTGGTAGCATAGGTACAAGGTGGTATAAGATTCAGGTTTGGACACATTTTTCGTGCTTGACGACAATCGTAGTAAATATTCTATAACTCTATGCATTGGAGAGCAATGAGGTAAGTCTTGTATCTAGGTTGATTTCATTGCACTCTCATATCATTCCTTATTCCTGCTAACTTATACATATATAGGATTGTACAGACAACAGTAGGTAAGTCTTCATCCGAAACAGGTTAGATCGAAGTTATTTGTCCAGTCATTTACTTAATATAATTATTCTTAAAAAATTTAAATTACAAATTATTTAAAATTATATTAGAAATATCCTTTAAAATATTATGGATATGAGTATTATCGTCCGCGTGAATTAAGTTTTCTTTATTCCCGCGGGAACTTCTTTATTTTCCGGGCTAAAAAGTAGCCTATGTCCTTCCCCGTGACACAACCTATATCTGTACCCATTAAAATCTGTTGACAAGATGGGCTGTGAAAGCGTAGCAGACAGACAGTCAGACACACTTTCGCATTTATAATAGGTATTAGTATAGATTCATTTTGGTGCTCGATTCCTTGATTTTAAAAATAAACAGTACGCAATCAAATATCTAATAAATATTATAAATGCGAAAGTTTGGATGGATGTATGGATGGATGTTTGTTACTCAATCACGCCCCAACGGCTGAACGGATCTGGATGAAATTTGGCACAGAGATAGATTATAGGCTGGAATAGCACATACTTTTTATCCCGGAAAATTAAAGAGTTCCCACGGGAACCGAAAAACCTCAATCCACGCGAACGAAGTCGCGGGCATCAGCTAGTAAGTAATATGCATGACGTCTGCAAAGAGATCAAGCATCAACTAATAGGAACAGTTTACCGCGAGATTTTACTGTTCTATCTCGACGTCGTTGGTACCTCCTTTTGGGTAGAATTTGAGATCACGTCATAATCTTTGTATAAATGTCTAAAGTGTCACATCTATACATCTATACTAATATTATAAATGCGAAAGTTTGGATGTATGAATGGATGTTTGTTACTCAATCACGCGCCAACGGCTAAACGGATCTGAATGAAATATGGCACAGAGATAGACTATAGTCTGGAATAACACATAGGCTACTTTTTATCCCGTAAAATTTAAGAGTTCCCGCGGGAATCAAAAAACCTCAATTCACGCGAACGAAATCGCGGGCATTAGCTAGTTAGTTTATAATAGCAAAATGATAACTACCCTGTGTGGGGTGTTTCGTAGAGTTTCTGTGACGTTGCAAAAGTTACTATAGTAGAATTAATTGTATTGAATTCAACTAAAAAAAACCGGCAAAGTGCGAGTCGGACTCGCGCACCGAGGGTTCCGTACAAACCTGTAGCAAGTTTTACGATTAATGAATTTAATGAACCGCAAAACTAACTTTGTTTGTAGAGGTTTTCTGTTAATATCAAAAAAACTATGCTAGTTAGAGCATTGGCTATAGTTTTCCTGTAAAATATACATAAATTCCTATTGACCATAATTATTTCAGATTTTTCGATTGGTAAACTCCGGAGATAAGGGGGGGGGAACGGTATTTTTTTTGACTTTTTCCCCGATAAATCAAAAACTATCATGACTAAAAATAATTAAAAATCTGTTTTAGAATGTACAAAGTAAACCCTTTCATATGATACCCCACACAGTACAGTTATCTCACTTTTAAATTTCAACCCTCCGATTTTCCCCCCTTTTTAAATAAGAACAAAAATAATTTCCAATTTTTTTTAATTCCAGTGTCTTTGGGCCACTAATATACACAACTATTCCAAATTTCATGTCGATAGCTTCGGTAGTTACTGAAATAATCGAGTGTGACGGACGGACAGACAGACAGACAGACAGACAGACGGAGAAAGTCGCACCATAAGGGTTCCATTTTTACCATTTTGGTACGGAACCCTAAAAACAATCCCTCTGAATCGATAAAACAAGGATAGTGATAACGGATTTCCCGTTATTGGATCAAATAATGCTCTAAGCCCAGGGCATCTTCCGGACGGGGGTCTTCATTAAGGACAGCGATCTATATCCGAATTTATTTTATTATTTGCAAATATGTAACTATGTATTAATTTACTAGCGATCGCCCCGACCTCGTCCGCGTACACTTCCTGATTTTCTAATAGATTATGATATTTTCTGACAGACATAGAAATACTTTAAAAATATAGTATCTTCTCTATATTCTCTTATAACTAAAGCCATCCTTAGAAGTAAGAACCAACAAAAATCACGATTATTTATCTCTGTATATGTAAGAAATACAACTCAATGTCAAGTTCAAGTGAAATCACTAACATTTTGCACAAGCTATATTCTACTAGTTCTAACAAAGAACAGTAGGGAAAGTGCAATGCGGAAGAATCGTGTCTCTAACGCCGCGAAGTCCCACATTACTATATACCTATTTATTATTATATACCAGTGTTTGAAAATATATGTGCAAAATCAACAAACTATACATTTTTGGGTTTAATTAGACAATATATATACTGGGATGACTGATTTTGTTGTATATATCTGCAAGGCCCACTAATATAATATAATAAGTGACAAACTACATAACTTTTTGTCATTTGATGACATAAGTGGAAATTAGAGCCTAGAGAACGGCGCGGGCGCATGGCTCGTCGCGATATGCAGTTACGTGTAGTACCAACTAATAGCTTCCGCGTGCGAGCAGGAAGCGAGCACTTTCCCTTTTGCCCGCGCGCAGCAGCCGACCGCACTAAGCTTCACTATAACCCAACTAGACAAGTAAGCCCTCTCCCAACTTTGCTATCACTCAAGTAACTCGGCATTCCCAACACCGACGGGTTATAATGCAGTTAACCAACTAATGAGGTTAAGTATTCACTGCTTCGCGATGCGTGGCAGCTGCAGTAAATAAGGATATCTTGCCTGGCGAAGGTTTAATGTAGAGGAAACAACGTCAAGGCAGCGTTAAGTGCAGCGGGTCCTTCGGTTAGGGCCATCGTAACGGAAAGATATCAAATGCTATTGGCCGTATAATAACAATGTTTGTCAGTCACAACATCGACCCGTCGAATTTTAGGCTGATTTGCATGAAATTATATCCGGTTAACCCCTTCCTTGCCAGTAGATTATGAATTATTTATGACTGCAAAAACTGGTTTCGATAACATAATAATAATAAGCCCGTAAAAGTAATGAAAGGATTGGCGTTAAATAATTGAATAGAAGCGAGTTTAAAAAGCTGTCTATGAAATTTTGAGGTGATGAATTGCCAAAGCAGCCCAATTCAGACGCGAAGGCGCCTTCAGTTGCCCTATATACCATTCACGGGCGTTGACTCCATGGCATGGACTGAGTTCACCCGTGAACGGGTAGCCAGCTCTTTTCAGAATTAAATCATTAGAGTCTTTTCAACCTTTTTATTAAATAACGGTTTTTGCATTGCATCCAAAAAATTGGTAAGTACATACTTTAAACGATTTAATAGTTGACCAATAAGGTCCACGACATATTTAGTTCATTGTCTAAATTACGAACTGAAAATTTCAGGACTTTTGCCTCATTCGCTTACAGAGGGAGTTGTCATTATCAATGTTTTATAAGTTTCATAAAAACAAAAAAAAAACTGTTCAAATTATTATTTTTCAACTTATTAGCGCAATCCAATTTAAATTGAAAAATAAAGAGATAACTGTGCATAGTGTTACTGCTGATATGGTATTGAAAATTAATATTCTTTTATTATTTTTAGCAGGCTGTTTTATTGACGACGCATAATATGGCGGATTCTTGCGCGGAAAAGTCCGGTAATAAAAATGCGGCGACGATCGACCAGTGCGGAGTTCACGATCGGGCGGTGACCCCCGAAACTGGGGCGAGCCTAGTCTGGAGGCCTGAACACTTTTTACTACAAATCCTTTTTGACAACACCCCTCGTGCTACCAGTAGCACCGTTTGAATTATGTTGGAAATACTTACTTTCAGTTCTTATACCACACATTACCCTACATTCATTTGAAGTGAAGGTTTCTTCATCCACTATTAAGAACGAAACGCTGTTAATTTCTCTACCTAATTCATAATTACTTCTTTCAAAGTAATTTCTTCAGAACATCTTTTCTGTTTATGAAATGACTGATGAATGCCTAGCTCAAACCCAAGGCTCCAAGTACTAGAAAGTTGATATTTTAGACTAAGACTGAATTTTTAGAAATTCTCACGGGAGCGAAGCCGCGGACGGTTGCTTGTTAATTATAATAGTACACGAGGTTTTATAGAGATAAAAGATTGTAATCTTTTTTGTAAAACTAACAAAATATTAAAGACACAGACAAATAAACAAATAGGTACGATTTATCGAATTTATTTCGCTGAAGCGGTATACAACCGTTGCGAGACTTTGTTATCTCATAACTAATGGAAATTGTAACGCATACTTATTACGGAATTATATTGCTTAGGATGTAGTGCGTGAAAGGCGCAAATGTAACTTAGCAATATTTGCGATAACGCAGTAACAATACTTGCGGTATCGAGGCCGCGGACCTCAGAGATTAACTGAGGAAATCGTTAACCTAGTAATTCCTTCACTTCATTGTAAGTACAATTTATTGTTACGTTTAAGGCGCGTTGGTGGAATTAGAAATATGTGTCTGGTTTTACCGTTCTAAGTTGATTGACTCTCAGTTGACACGCACTTTACATATTTAAAAAATAAGTAAACTAGATTGCATTGGTAAACCAAAATAAGTTTTTTTTTGACAGGTGTGCTCTTGGTTTTGGTGATAGTAGCTTAGCTTATTGTAAAATGTGCACAGACAAGTACATGACATGAGGTAAGTGAATTGTGTATACCACTACCACAGTGTTACCATTAAGGTGTGAGCTTATATTTTCTATGCACCAAATTACTGTAGGTAGGGGTAGGTTAGGTACTCAATAAACTCATATAATAGTTACTCAAAAATTACATAGTTTTTGCTTTAATTTAAACGATAGATCACATTGTATGTTGCAATGGAGCTATCGACATAGAAATTATTGTACTAAATTCGATAGATGAAACGGTAAGGTTGGTATTTACGTGGTCATGGTAGCAATTGAAAAATAGAGTTAAACTCGTAAGTTGGTTAGTCGCTATGAGGAACGTTGCTAATCTAACTGACCTATATTATGTGGGTGAAAGACCTCGTAAACTACTGCTGCCAGTGCATTATTCCCGCTACAATACTCGCGGTGCATATAACACGCCATTATAGTCATTATTACCCACACAAATAAACTACAATACCCTGCACAAACCAAGTTATGCGTTTCGCGGAATCATTTTGTTTAAAGCTCATTTATAGCTAAAATAATGTCTAAAACGAGAGCTCGTAACGAACATCAATGGGTTCAATTTCACTTTTGCACATCCTATGTAATAAATAGACACGCAATTGGGTGAATAGTATAATTACGATAGATATACCTAAGTATGTAAAAATAATATGAGTTGTGACATAGTGGTCTTATTTGGCTGGTCGGCAGTTCAATCCTCGGGGCAAACTTCAAAATTTTCGGAGTAAAGTATGTGCGTTTTAAGAAATTATTAATCACTTGCTATAACGGTGAAAGAAAATACGTGAAGCAATGTTCAAGAGTTCATCATAGTGTTTCTCAAAATTGTGTGAAATCGGCACTTACGTTTTTTTGATTTCATGAGAAACTCTTTAATTTTCCGGGATAAAAAGTAGCCTATGTCCTTCCCCGGGGTATAACCTACCGCTATATTAAATTTCATCAAAATCGGTTGAATAGATGTGCCGTGAAAGCGTAGCAGACAGACAGACAGACAGACGGACAGACGGACAGACAGACAGACACACTTTCGCATTTATAATATTAAGTATGGATTTATATTGACTTGCGATTTCGCATGGATGTTCTCTCTATAACGTAAATGACCTAAGAAAGGACTTTAAAAAATTCCACCGGAGCATGAATCTAGTTCGGAATGAAGAAAAACTATAAATGAAGGAAAAATTTAGCTTAGGCATCGTAATTGACTGTCCTCAAATAGCTCAATAAATTCTCGTTTTAGAGCTTTTATTGAGTTTTAAATAAAACAGAAACAAAAATATATTATACAATAAATACTTCTAAAATTGCAATTCTTAATTACCATTTACCACAAAAGAAAAAAATACATATTATTTGAAATTTTTTTTTGAGGAAATTCATTATTTTATATGAATTGAGTAGCATTCTCTATGTATTATTCTTTTTCGCTAATATAGTTTACAAGTATACCTATTGGTATTAGCTGCATTTCGCTGCATTCTGCTGACGTTTTAACTTGTTGGTGGAAAGGAAGGAAGGTTTTATGGTCACAAAATACCTACTTGTGCCAACAATATCTGGTTAGCAAGAAAAATTTCCTGAGTAAAAATTTTGGTATCGATAAGTCAATGAGTGCGTACACTTTAATATAGATCATTCTGTGAGGGTAATGGCCTATGTTCATTGCGATACGAGGCGGCGCGTGTCAAGACACATTTTTACCAAAAATTGGCCATTTTACGAACACGTATTTTATATTTTAATTTACTAGCTTTTGCGCGCGACTAATTCTTAGGGCTATTAATGACGCTGTATCCCTTGTTAAAAATAGTCTAGACAAGTCATTGCGTAGTTCTTCTAGGCTTAAAGGCTTATGAAAATTAAAGAGTTTTCAGTGGATTTTCAAAAAAATCTTAATCCAGGCGGACGAAGGTCGAATTCGGAACATCAGCTAGTTTAATTAATTTAAAAGTTGAATTGAAACTTACATTGTTATTTGTAGGCCACGTAGGTATTCGTTCAGCCTTTTTCCTTCATCTCTACTGGTGGGGAGCGAAGGCAAGGCGGTCTTCCTGCTGTGGAAACGGAAAATAGTTTATTAAAGGCTGAAACAAACGAACGATGTTTGATGACCTCTCGCTGGGGCAGTGGTCTTATAAGCGGAAGTTCTGGGATAGATTTCTGGCTCGGGTAATTCGAATATTTACAAGTTCTAAATTTCCTAGCCGGCAGACAGCGTTCCGGTACCTACAATGCTGCGTAGAAACACTAGAAACCTATACAGGTAATCAGTAATGAGTTAATCTGCTGTATAATACTACTACTGTTCACATCTGAGATTGCATTAACAACAGGTGAGCGTAGTCAAAAGCTAACGCATCTTAGTAAAAGAAAAGTGCATTTAATGTAGCTTCTAGTTATAAGCTGTAATACAAGAACTGTATTCTCGTTGATACTGAAAAACGAGCGTTGGAGCTGCCACAGTGCACTTTGGAGCCACGCTCCTGGATTGCGTGTCGAGGGCATCATGAATAGAATAGAATAGAATAGAATAGATTCGTGTTACCTTCGTGAGTTGTGTGTTTCAGGCTTAAGAAATTTCCATTCATAGCGAGTATAGTTTATCATTAGGCTGAAAAGCGCCCACACAGACAGGTCCACTTTGTAAAGCGCATTTTTTTTTACAAAATACTTAATTTTTAGTAACAAGTATATTACAGAATTATAGGTAGGTACACTTTTCCTTGCAATCCATATTCATGTTATAAATGCGAAAGTTTGTCTGTCTGTCTGTTACGCTTTCACGGTCCATCTTCAACCGATTTTGACGAAATTTGGTACAGGGATAGGTTGTATTCCGGGGAAGGATATAGGTTACTTTTATCCTGGAAAATTAAGGAGTTCCCGCGGGAATTAAAAAACTATCCACGCGGACGAAGTCGCGGACATCATCTAGTTGCTCATAATTTTTTCATATTTAGAATCAAATGTACTATCATATCCAAATGATTCAAATGCTATTAGGATGACAGTTAGCATTCTATCCTTTTCTCTCGAGCGACTGTAATCATAAGAGGAAAGAGATAAACCTATTTTATTTTCTAATAGCATCTGGATTGGGTTATATGACCGCACTTATAAAGATATTGCAAGGGTTTATTCCTAATTAGATCTATAATTACAAAGTTATTTATTGTTGATGATTCAATCTTAATTGGTCTTTGTCGTAATATCAATCTTCGGTACCACCCTCTTTTTTATACATAGAACATCATTGGCTACCACCAGAGAGCGGATCTACGTCGTAGCAACAGGCGTAGAAGTCAATTGGGTGCATGGGCTACGAAGTTACTATTTTATTAAGTATGGGATAAGGGCCCATATAATGATAACATCATCATCATCGTATCAAAATAAATCCATACTAATATTATAAATGCAAAAGTGTGTCTGTCTATGTATCTGCTACACTTTCACGGCCTAACTACTCAACCGATTTTGATGTAATTTAGTACAGGGATAGGTTGTATCCTGGGGAAGGACATAGGCTACTTTTTATCCCGGAAAATTAAGGAGTTCCCGCGGGAATTGAAAAATTTTAATCCACGCGGACGAAGTCGCGGGCATTACCTAGTCTTTAATATTGCAACATCACTTTTTCAAATCAAAATAATATGCTGAAGGGCAGAACGATTTTGTTTTAATTTCTTTATTTTTTAGGGACTTGACCGGTTACAGCTTAGATTAGGCTGTAAGAATCAAAATGTTTGCTACCCATATTAATATTATTGTTGTTTTCTTCGGCCCTTAGCTGTGAATTGTGAGAGCAACCACCGAGTTTCTTGCTGGCTCTTCTCGGTAGGAATGGCATTCCGAACCAGCGGTAGATTCATATTATAACGATTCAAAAGCGCTTGTAAAAGCTTATTTGAATAAAAAACATTTGAATTTTGAATTTTTTTTGAATTTTGAATTGTGATCTCACATGGTGGTCTAATGAACTTTCCCAATTTGGACCTTTAATGGCCATTTGAGCTTAGCCAGGATAGGAAGCTGCAGTTTTTAACCACCGACGCAAAAAGAGGGTGTCATAAGTTTAACGTGTGTATCTGTGTGTTTATGTATCATCTGTGTAAGTGTGTGTCTGTCTGTGGCATCGTAGCTCCCGAACTTATTAACCGATTTTGATTTAGTTTTTTTTTTGTTTTAAAGGTGACTTGTTCTTAGCTATGATTCAAGAAAAGCCTTGTCCCATGTCAAGGAACTAAACACGATGCCTTCCTTATTTAAGAGTTAACAGCACTATGCTCACCTTTGCGCCAAAGAATAACCCAAAATTAGTATCTCCACATTTTTTTTTATTCTTTTTTATCCACTACAAGTTAGCCCTTGACTGCGATCTCACCTGGTAAGTGATGATGCAGTCTAAGATGGCAGCGGGCTAACCTGTTAGGGGCGTGGCAGTTATATTAAACCCATACCCCTATTGGGTTTCTACACGGCATCGTACCGGAACGCTAAATCGCTCGGCGGCACGTCTTTACCGGTAGGGTGGTAACTAGCCACGGCCGAAGCCTCCCACCAGACCAGACCAGGGAAAATTCAGAGATTATATATTCCCAAAATTGACCCTGCCGGGAATCGAACTTGGGACCTCCGCACGTTAAGACAACAGCGCTACACACTGCGCCACGGAGGTCGTCATAACGCTACTGTATTGATCTGACTGAAGTCTACACAAATAAGAAAATAATAAAAATACACTGTTGCAAACACAAATCCCAATTTCCGATACCGACTAGGATTAACGTGGCTTAACATAGAAAGTGATAGTTGAGCTTACCACCCAGCTATCAAAGTCTGTGTTTATCGATTCGCTAACTTGTTGTCTAAACGTATGTGTTGTATGAGTTATGTAACGGTAATGCAGCTCGGACTTGCCGAGCCTGCTATTGACCTCAGTACAGTCTATTTTACTTATTTGCAAAACGTCTGTTTTGCTGCAAAAAGATCCACATGCAATAACAATAAAGAAAAGTAAATAAATTTTTTTTTAATTTTTTCGCAATAACTAGATAAACCAGGTGTAAATCCTTGATCTGAAGTGTTTTTCTTTTGTGTATTTCAGGAACTAACGTTTACATTGGCAGGTAGGTATTAGAACATATAATTAAATACACATCAATATACTTTATTAAGGAACAGTCAGCTTTTACTTGAATGCAGGATGTTCAATAGTATACTTGTTATCAAGTATTTCTTTTAGTTTTCCCAGAAGGTTTCAAAATGTCACTTAAAATCGGCAACCTTGTATGTAAAGTCCTTCGAGCGTCCTTTAAAATAAAAAGAAAAGCTAAGCAAGCAAAAGTTGAACGCGTTTTTCAGCACTTGTCAAATACTGAAATTGAAGCTTGTGTTGAAAATAAGGTAGTAAAAATCGTTAATACTTATATCATAACGTCACTAAAAATGCCTATTTAATGGTATCGAAAAAAGGAGCGAATTTTTGGACTGATGAGTAAAGTAACTATAGACCTGAAGTTTCTAGTAATCCAAAATACTCGTCAGCAGCACCATAGAAATCCTTCAAAACAACAATCCCCTCTAGTAAGTCACTCTTCACTGTCGTACACATAAACGTTCACAATCCACTGAAAATTGACAAGATATCACCATGAAAATCAGAAATCACATCATTAGTTCATCCGAGCGACGTGCCATGCGTACCAGGGATGGATAAACATGGGAGGTGTCGGCGACTCGAAACAATACAAGAGCGGCGTGCGGCGCAAGACAGCGACGAGCGCACGGCGTGCCGGCAGAGCGGTGACTGACCGGCCCACTGCCGCACCACCCCGCCTGGTTCGTTCCTCCGGGACCCTTCCGCCGGGAATCGGACCCTCAACAGCCGAAACAACCGCTTTCGTCACGCGAACCCTGCTCACGTGCTTCCTCGGCTCAGTGAGTCATGTTCTCAACAGGTTCTGATCTTCATGCCACCATTCCTCGCTGCATCTTCGCAAATTACTGTCGCAGTGTCTTTGACCTTTTCGCGCCTACTCTATGACAATGCGGCGAACGTCAATATTTACGTTCACGTGTGTATACAATTGTGATGATTGCAAAACTGTTCGCGTGAGAGAGTCCAAAATGAAGGGTGTAATTTGTCTGACCAGTAATTGGAGACGTGAAACGTTTTAACGACAAATGACTCCGAGAAAACGTGCTGAGAATTTTGAGGTAGTGAAAAAAACAGGTGGACCTTATTAAGCTCTAATTGACTGATGTATAAAGTCATACCTAGTCTCAAATCAACAGTATAGTGTCTGCAACTAGTGGTACCTAGCTGCAGAGAGTGAAAGTGCTCGTAGTCTGGGTGAGTGTACTTTGCAACGTATTTGCACATCTTGATAATTTTTCTATAAGTAAGTTTTATCTTATTATAAAACGATATCTTTTGCTTGCTCATAATATTATCGAGTTCATATTTTTTTTATTCCGCTATAAGTAAGCCCTTGACTGCGATCTCACCTGATGGTAAGTAATGATGCAGTCTAAGATGGTAGCGGGCTAACTTGTTAGGGGTATGGCAGTTATATTAAACCCCTTGTCGGTTTCTACACGACATCTTACCAGAACGCTAAATCGCTTGGCGGTACATCTTTGTGGGTAGAGATTGCTCATGGAAGATCGGAAAGATGCCGCCGGGAAGCACGTGGGTGCCGGATGAGTTCTTAATTAAAAACTTTAAGTTATACCGATATCTTTCGTTCAACAGTTCAGCACCCCACTATTATACCTAGCTTTATCCATAAATCTAAGAAATTGCACCATACTAACTTTATTTGAGATCATTATGAATTGCTTAAAATTACTATGCTCTGTAAATAAAGTCATCAGCCATTTTTCCCCTTTCAGAAAGACCTAAGTACTCGTTTGGTTACGATGATATCAAGAGCTAGTGTAAGCAATCAAAGAAGATGTGTTTATTTTATACTATAATATGATAAAGACGGAAGTGTATCTCGGCAACATTTTCACAACCCATCTGTCGACATCTGTTCAACTAATCTTGACGCGATTTGGTACAGAGATTTACTACAGATTTGACATCCCGGTTACTTTTTATCTGGGAAAATCAGTTCCCACATAATTGTCAAAACCAAAATCCACACAGACGATGTCGCGGGCATTATCATATACTACATAGTTTGCAATTTAGTTATTTATAGCTAAGCTATTTGATTAAATAGTCATAGCTTCTGAAAATCAAATAAATATTATCAAATAAATATTATAAATGCGAAAGTTTGGATGTATGGATGTATGTTTGTTACTCAATCACGCTCCAACGGATGAACGGATCTGGATGAAATTTGGCACAGAGATAGATTATAGTCTGGAATAGCACATAGGCTACTTTTTATCCCGGAAAATTAAAGAGTTCCCGCGGGAACCGAAAAACCTCAATCCACGCGGACGAAGTCGCGGGCATCAGCTAGTACCAAGTATAAGATTTTGTATATTTTCATATGTAATGGCCCTATAATTAAATCGATAAGTTTATGATGAGGAAGTAAATAGGTACGTAGTATGTGTACAATACATTTACTTACAATTTCAACTCGTCCTAATTGTAAGGAATCGAATATTCACACATTGTTCTATTAGTTACTACTATGAATATCACGAGTATTAATAGGAATTACAATGTAATTTTAATTTCCTGTGTAAGTACAGTTCATTCACATCGTCTGATGAAACGGCCATTTTTGCATTTATTTGCTCACGGCTGACCATCAGTTCTTTAATGTAACATTATTTTATTATAGTAACTAAGTGAACCCCGCGACTTCGATTAAGTTTTTTTGAGTCCAGCGGGAACTCTTAAATTTTCCGGTATATATAGTAGCCTATGTCCTTAACCGGGATACAACCTACCTCTATACAAAATTTCATCAAAATCGGCTGAAAAGATGAACCGTGAAAACGTACCAGACAGACAGACAGACACACTTTTACATTTAAAATATTAGTATGCACGTATGCATTATTATTATTTGACTTGTTTCAGAACGCATGATGTTTGTTTCCTTTAAAACTAGAGCTTCTAGACCAGATTAAAGGTTATTTTGTGGAATAAGAGCTGGGGTTGAAAGGTCAGCCCTCGACTACGATCTCAATTGGTGGGAGTGACGATGACGAAGCCCCTAATCCATACTTGCTACTATTATAATTTTTTTTTATCCACTACAAGTTGATGGTAAGTGATGATGCAGTCTTAGATGGTAGCGGGCTAACCTGATAGGGGCATGGCAGTTATATTAAATCCATTCCCCTATTCGGCTTCTACACGGCATCGTACCGGAACGCTAAATCGCTTGGCGGCACGTCTTTGCCGGTACGGTGTTAACTAGCCAAGGCCGAAGCCTCCTACCAGGCCAGACCATGGAAAATTGAAAACCATCCCAAATTGACCCTGCCGGGGATCGAACCCGGGACCTCCGCACGTTAAGCCAATAGCGCTCAACACTGCGAAAGTGCGTCTGTCTGTCTGCTACGCTTTCACGGCCCATCTGTATAACTGATTTTAATGAAATTTAGTACAGGGATAGGTTGTCTCCTGGGGAAGTCCATAGGCTACTTTTTATCCCAGAAAATTATACAGTTCCTGCGGGAATCAAAAAAACTTAATCCACGCGGACGAAGTCACGGGCATCACATATAATGATATAAATAATGATATAATATCGTACCGGAAGGCTTACATCGCTTGGTAGCCACGTCTTAGCCGATAACTTGCCACGGCCAAAGCATCCCTCCAGACATTTAAAAGATTTGTTTTAGCCTTCAAAATGGTCTCCGTTCGCTAACAAGGATACTACATCAATATTTAATAAGCCTTTATAAGCGCGCATGCACTTCCACATTCCGACGTGTAAGGAAGATTGACTGATTGCTCATATTGTGCGGCAGTGTGCGTCGGGGTCGATGTGTTGTACGCAGGAGCGATTACGCAAACCGAGCTTCCCCGAGGAGCGAGGTCGTTGGCAATGGACCCGGTTCAATGTCACCAAATATATCACCGAGCTGTATACGGCGTACGCGCGCTTTTGATACTTGCTATGCCTTTCAGTTTTTCCACGCCATCCATTAATGAAATTATTATCACAAAACATAACTATATACATGAAATCTATTCTAGATAAGTTATCATGTGTAAAGAGAATTGGATTTTTATTGATAAAGTATAAAAGATAAGATAAGATAAGGGTAAGGGTAAGGGTAAGGGTGAGGGTAAGATTGTATTAAAGTCATTGTGTTTTACGATAGCATGATAGGTTTCTCTAGAGGTGAGGTCATTGGCAATGGACTCGGTTCAATGTCACCGAGTATATCACTGTGTAAGTCATGACGTGTATGGCACAAGGATTGAGTAAAAATAATCCATAAGGTCTTGCAATCAATTATTTATTTATCTTACAATGTCATTATTTAGCCATGATATTATTTACAACAATAACTTTGATTTACGGTTCGAATTTTTGTTACGGTTTATGCCGTAAAATATGAAAAAGTCTACTACAGTATCTTGTAAATAAATCTTTATACTTATAATATACTATTATTTACTATAATTTAAACCCCAAAAATAACCAAAACTCGTCAAAAATATTACAAACATACGAGTAGTTATATAACTTCATAATTTTTAAATTTAGAGTGTACAATAATTTCTTACCACATAATTGGTTTACTATTTTAATTTTGACCTACGTGTTTCAGAACATGATAACTTACTAAAAATCTCTTTTTTAAACCGCAAACGTTATTTTACAATTTTAAGGAACCTTGAAATAAATTATGTTAGACATAATATCAAAGAATGTTGCGAGCAGTCTACGGCCTCGCTCCTGACCGGGTCGATGACCGCACTTTTCGGCAGGCGCCCTGAGTTTCAGCTGTAACGCGATCCTGCCGCACACAGATGCAATGCTCTTATAAATACACAACTTTTCACACACACTCACACGTACTCATCGCGATAGTAGGGAACCGGAAAACCATTGTCGTACGTCATTCGTATTGATAAATAATAATAAAGCGGCAACAACTGCTTCAGGTTTTTAAAACGATCACGTGACTCGATATTAGATTATGTGCATTAATTTCGAATATTTATTTAAAGTCGTTTTACGTTTAGCCGTGTATTCGAACTATTGTTTGACTTGGATAGACGGCATCTATAATAAGTAATAACTGTAATCTGTTTGAATGGAAGCTAGCCGTTTAAAAATAAACAAATCTATCTTATGAGATTCTTGGGTTATTTTTATTCAAAACTAGATGATGCCAGCGACTTCGTCCGCGTGGATTACGTTTTTTTATTTCCGAGGTAACTCTTGATTTTCCGATATAAAAAGTTGCCGTATCCTTCCCCGGGAAGCAGCCTATCTCTGTGCCAAATTTCATCGCAGTCGGTTGAAATGTAGCAGACAGACAGACAGTATGGTGACCAGTATTATAATATTAGTTTTGTCACAATTTATTAGTTTAAATCTACCTAGACAGTCAATAGCCTGTTTTGAAGGTTTCGTAATTAAGAAAGCACTAAAAAATTGTTCAGCGTAAGCCTCCGCGTACATTTGTTATTCGTCAAAATATATCACTACATCGCCTATAGGTACATCGTGGACTAATAAAGTAGAATGGCAAAATAAATAAAAATGGTATCATAACAGTGAAGGAAAATTTCGTAAGGAAACTCGCATGCCAGAGATTTCTCAAATGTGTGAAGTTTACCAATCTACCCTTGACCAGTGTAGTGAACTATGGCCTAAGCCTATGAACATCAGAGAGGAGACTCATGATTGGTTGAGATTATGATAGGCATAGCCAGCTCTTTACAAGTATGGAGTTCGTTGGAATAACAGAGAATAAAATGGAAGTAGGACCTACCCATGAGCATTCAGACAGATATAAAAGTCGTATAAATACATTCCGGTGACATCGCGCACGACTGAGCCGTTATCTTTATCAGTTTAATTATAGCGGGGCAAGGACCTCTTGCTCTAGTCAAGGGAACGTTCACTTCCAAGTTCAAAGGTCACAGGGTTCAACCGGTAAGTACTGGCAAATTTGGCAGACTGGCCTTGAACCTGAAATCGATGAAGGTCAATGCCTAGCTCCACCATCATCGGAATATTAATACAGACACGATTCTTTGCAATATCATTTTTTGCAAATTTTTTATATTGCAAAGAACACGCACGTAGGCAATAGGTATACGTCAATATGCTGGCGGGGTGGTAGGTGGTTTACGAAATGCAGTATAGTCCCACAAATATATCTGACCCGTTGACAGCGTTGCTAGTAGATACCATTACAGCCCATTATCGTCCCACTGCTGGGCACAGGCCTCCACTCTCATAGGAGAGAGGGAATTAGAGCTTAGACCCACCACGCTGCTCCAATGTGGGTTGGCGAGCTTTACCAACTATTATCATGTTAGTGATAATAACCACAATAGCTAGTAAAATAAAAAATTAAAAAAAGTATGATGGTTAGATGTACGCGAACTTTTTGAAAGAGTGAAGAGTTTTTTTTAAATTACTTACTGCCCTAGGGCTTTTCTAGCTACATTATTACCCTAGAGCGCTAATTGGTCACCTTCAAGCTCCATTTGGGGGTAATAAGGACCTACTTACCTCACAATCGAGATGTAAAGCAGAGTAGTTAGCTCGGGTGTAAGCATCAATTGCACCCTCGAACTATAGGCGCCCTCGCTGTGCTCGTGCGCCTAAATATCTCGGGCTGCAATTGATGCCTTACAGCCCTTGGCTACTAATCTCCTATTTTTAACAGACATAAAAATTAGTTCCAATAAGTCCGTTAAGTTTGACGGACTTTACCTTGCAGTAACCTTGTACTGATGATATCATGAGCTTGAGGTCGATATCCGGAATCGGATATTGCTAGGAGATCAAACTGACCAAGGGAACTACTTCATGTACCATAACAAAGTAGCAATATTTTGACAAAATAACAGTACCTAATTAATAATTCTTGTGCCCGATTCGTTTGATAACGGCATTGATGTTTAATTTTAGTATAGCGGGGAGCTAAAGATTATCTTTTTTTTTTTTAATATATAGGATAGCGCTTGGCTGCAATCAGACTTGCTTGCAAGTGGTGATGCAGCCTAAGGTGGAGCGCGCCTGCCTAGAACATGCCTATTCACTCTTGATCTAATCTAGATAGACTAGGTAGGTATCTTGACAAAAAAGCAATTTTTCTGGATAAAAAGTAGCATATGTCCTTCCCCAGGATACAAGCTACCCTTGTACCATATTCCATCAAAATCGGTTGAACATATTATGGACCGTGAAAGCGTAGCAGACAGACAGACACACACATTTACAACAGACATTTATAATATTAGTAAGTATGGATGGATTATCTAATAATATAATAGGTAGCATGGTCCAATTTTGTATTCCTACTAGCTGATGCCCGCGACTTCGTCCGCGTGGATTGAGGTTTTTCGGTTCCCGCGGAATCTCTTTAATTTTCCGGGATAAAAAGTCGCCTATGTGCTATTCCAGATTATAATTTATCTCTGTGCCAAATTTCATCCAGATCCGTTCAGCCGTTGGAGCGTGATTGAGTAACAAACATCCATACATCCATCCAAACTTTCGTATTTATAATACTAGCTGATGCCCGCGACTTCGTCCGTGTGGATTGAGATTTTTCGGTTCCCGCGGGAACTATTTAATTTTCCGGGATAAATAGTAGCCTATGTACTATTCCAGACTATAATCTATCTCTGTGCCAAATTTCATCCAGATCCGTTCAGCCGTTGGAGCGTGATTGAGTAACAAACATCCATACATCCATACATCCATCCAAACTTAGCATCGCATTTATATTATTAGTTAGATTTATTTGTTATTCCACATTCTAACAATGACTCCTCGTATAGCATAATGGATCTGATAATCACAAGAGGGGATCAAAAGGAACCCTTTTTTACCTTCTTTATATTATGCTATTATACTAAATAAATAATGTAACTTAATATTTGTTATCGTTATATCATAATTAATTATAGGCTAAAACTAAAATTTCATTGGAATTAGAAATTAAATCGAATTTAAATATTTTTTACCATCGATTATTATCGCAAATATATTTTCGTTCTATTTGGATTTTGATAAAGAAATGAACTTTTCGTACCACTTGCTCAAAAAAGTGACATTCTATGCCACAAAAAGCGAACTTAACAATAGTCATTTTTAATCTGTTAAAAACAGGGAAAGAAAATTGTACTGAATTTCATTCATCCTCTAGGGGGAGAATGTGATTTAAATTTGGAATACTTACCGAAATTTATACTGAACTACATCTGTGTTTACACCATTGGGTTTGTATATAAAGCATTTAAATACATCTTTTTGAAAAAGGAATACGCATTTATTATGCAGTTATGATTATTAAATAAAATGACGAAAACCGACGAGGCCGTATGAGCTTCAGCCTTTGCTTTTCCGACAAAAAAATATTAGTCTAGGAATTTGCCGCGTTTTTGTTTTCTTCAAATACATAAACGTTATTTGTACCTAAATCTCTCTATCAATAATTGGATCAATGTTTCGAATGTTAACTTTTACTTTTAATTTGCTTTTGACTTTTGACTTTTTGACGACCTCCGTGGCGCAGTGTGTAGCGCTGCCCCCCTAGCATGGGCCGGAGATAAAAATTTTATCCCCCGATTTTATCCACTGACAAGAGATAAAATTAACTTATCCACCTCTCAGAGCACGGCAACAGGGGAGAGGAGAAGTTTATCCCCGTTTGACATTTCACGGGGACTCGGGGGACTATTTACCCACCGTTATTTAGCGTTTTTATTTATTTATTTAGGAATAAAATTTTTATCCTTTCCTCGGGGAGAAAATTCTCTCGGCCCATGCTAGGGGGGCTGTTGTCTTAACGTGCGGAGGTACCGGGTTCGATCCCCGGCAGGGTCAATTTGGGAATTTATAATTTCTGAATTTTCCCTGGTCTGGCCTGGTGGGAGGCTTCGGCCGTGGCTAGTTACCACCCTACCGGCAAAAACGTGCCACCAAGCGATTTAGCGTTCCGGTACGTTGCCGTGTAGAAACCGAATAGGGGGATGGGTTTAATATAACTGCCATGCCCCTAACAGGTTAGCCCGCTACCATATTAGACTGCATCATCACTTACCATCAGGTGAGATCGCAGTCAAGGGCTAACTTGTAGTGGATAAAAAAAAAATTGACATTATTTTTAATAAATGCTTATCTAATATTATTATTGTGTTAATTTTTTCGCAAATGGTACGAAAAGTAGAGTATTTTCCTCGGTGATAAAGCTGTCTTAGTCTTGGGTGAACTTAAATCCCTCGCTACACTCAGGACTCGTCTTAAATCCCTCGCTTCGCTCGTGATTTAAGTTTTTAACACCCTCGCTACGCTCGGGAGTAAACCTCGAGTCCTTCGTTACGCTCGCGATTTAAATCGTCACCCGCGACAGAAGACACTGCTTTATCCCCTTGGTTAATAATCTACTATTATATGGAAATAAGTGTTTTTTTCAGTTAGGTGCGGCTCTGCATTGTTTTAAGAGGCTTTCTCCATACAATACATGATGTGGTACTTGAATACTAAGCAATTTTTTATTGTTATTGTTTTTATGTATGTTTCTTGGTGTATAATAAAGAATTTTTCATTCATTCATTCAATCAAACTCAATGAAATTATGTTGAAACGGTCTCATACGGAACACATTCAGTGACTATGAAAAAATCGACTCTTAGAAAAATTTCATTAAGTTAAAATAAATTATGACAAAACTTTACGCGAAGTCCCTTGACAGCAAGGATTTATAGTGCATGTTATTTCTGGTTAATATTTTATAAAACGACGGCATGCTTGAATTATTCCGTTGTGTTACAGACCACTAAATCATGTACTATCGACGCAGGTGGCACGCCTCACTCTCAACTAATATTACAAGGTTGTGAAAGGGAGAAAATATTGGCATGAATATAACACTGATTCCCTCACAAACTTTCAGGTTCTAGGAGAATCAACAGTGAAAATACACATTTCCTTCATGTGTGTGCTTCAAAATTCGACGAGACGTACTCGTATGACTATTCTTTTTTCTTATTCCACTACAAGTTAGCCCTCGATTGTAATTAAACCCATACCAATAATTGGTTTTTCACGGCATCGTATCGGAACGCTAAATCGATTGGCGGCACGTCTTTGCCGGTAGGGTGGTAGGTGGTAACCACGGCTGAAGCCTCCCCCCAAACCAAAGATATTCTTCCGGGACCTTCCACTCATAAGACCACAGCGCTCAACACTGCGCTAGAGAGGTCGCCAAATTAATTCATTCTATTTTTTTTTATTTGAATAAATTTGTATAATATAAACTATTACTTAATTTCATGATTTTTCCTGGAATTTTCAGTTTTTGATTTTTTCTTTTAAAATAAATATAAACTTAATTACGGCTTTATAAATGTTTAGCTATTAGCTTTTTTTTCAAATTATTTAGAAGAAAAGAAACCTTTAAAGCTTTGAATAATATCTACATTATATTTTGGACCTTGACGAAACAAGCTTTTTGATAACACGATCTGCATACACAATGCATGTATCACAAAGCGGCTTGTGGATTTACGAGTAAATGTGGAAATAAAAGCACGAGATTGTATCCTTTGACAAATAGTCCCTTTAGTAAAGAAGGAACGATGCCCAAATATTGGGTGAACAACCTCTTAATGCTTAGAGGAGACATTTTATTTTTAAACGGCGGCGTATTTCTATGTTTGTTCCTGAATAGATTTAGGGAATTTAATAGGAACGTTAAGAAGGTATCGATTATTAATAACAACTTAAATTCAACACATTCCGGTTCTACCGGAAGTGCAACTTTTAACAACTTCACAAGAATAATCTTTTCGTCGTTAAATTCGTCCTGAAATGCAATGCTTATTTTTCCTCTTTCGAATCTTTGTCTATTGAAACCTATATTGAGTCTACTGTGGAAAGTATAATAGTAACCCTTGCATCTGCCAGCAAGCTTTAGCTCACAAGCTATGGATCTTTTTTGGATATTTAAATGAAAATTTCATAACCAGCTTGTCTACTTTAAATCTTAAATAGCATTAAAGAGACGAAAATGAAATATATAAAGCGTTATAAAGAAATCCACCGTGGTGGATTTCAATAAGTCACAAGTATTCATTGTAGTTGGTATAAGAACAATAACACTAAATTAAAATACACATAGCACGCTTACTTACCAAAGTAGTGTCACAGAATAGGTAATAGTAGTAACAGAAGAGTTACTCCGCGAAGACCTTTTAACCATCAGCGACTCAGGTTACGTCGTAATAAAGTGCAATTCAGCTCGCACAGCGCTGCGAGTGAAAATAATTAAATACCTACCTCTATATATCTCTTTCTATCGCGTAACTCTTATCCCTTCAGACGCGGCGCGTGTAGCCTTAGGGTTGACTACTTCTAAATTCTTACTATCGGTATCATTACTATGGGTCGGTAATCGGTTGCAATGATGACGACAATTACTTTAAAAATAGATAAAAGATATATTATTATTATTCATAGATTTTGTAGAAACCAAATAGGGATATGGGTTTAACATGCTGCCATGCCCCTAACTGGTTAGCCCGCTACCATCTTAGACTGCATCATCACTTACCATCAGGTGAGATTGCAGTCAAGGGCTAACTTGTAGTGGATAAAAAAAAGTCGTTATATATTCCACAAGTAGTGAAATATCAATGAATATTTTACACTTATATGGGGTGGAAGGGGGCCCATGCCAGAGTTTACGAGACAAAATAATATACCCACATTATGGATTATCATCATCGACTCATCGGCGGCCCACTAGTCCCACTACTAAGCTCGACTCACGAGGCTCTTCTCAGAATGAGAAGGGTTTAAGCCATATATTCCTCCACACTGGCCAATTTCTTGTTGGCAGACATATTAGAGTTTTTTATAATGATTATAGAACTTCAGGCATGTTTTCAGCTTTACAGACGATTTTTGTTCACCGTAAATGATATATTTTAATTAATTAAGTTGGAGGTGCGTTCCCAGGATCGAACCCCAGACTTGGAGGCTGAAGTCTACCCATTAGGCTATCACTATAATATTGGATACTACCTATGGTTTATATTTACTTTTGTTTAAAACTGTATCTTGTGTGGATATAAAAATAAAACTACCCACATTATGTATTAATATTAGTTTTGTTTAGAACTCTAAGTAGGTACGTATGTACTATGTACCTAGATAGGCAAATAATACAAACTTACCTTTCAGGGTCCTTAGGAAGTGCAAAGAGCGATAAGTTAGGTCTTAATAATTAGAGTTTAAACGACCTAATGTGATACGATATCGTTTACTGATCTTTCTTTGTTTATCCATAACGAGAACTTGAGTAAAAGTCAAACGTATAACTACGGTCCGCGCGCAACACTCGACTGATACGAGTGCCGTCGAGCGTCCACGCAGCAGTAGTTAAATATCTCAGGTCACGTGACAAGTGAGCCAGGCCTGGTAGTGTATTTTTAACCAGGGGTGTGGCATCGGATGTCAAAGCATACTACATAGCATTAAACTCTATAAATATACATTTAAGATGCACTCTTCGATATGCTTATGCGCTCCTGAGAGTTGCATAATAATGTGCGTTTACGATTGTATGTACATACGTTACAGACGCAGGCGCAGTACGCACACATACGCAACGACAACACGTGTATGCTCACATGCACACGAGATAAGAGTTCGGTCGCTGACCCTTGGGAAATGGCGCCTGAAATCGTTCTATGAAAACAATCGCTGAAAGCAGTCAACTACGTAATATTCGTAGGCATTTTGTTATATGTTATTTGATTTACGAGTGGGAAGGTAACTAGGTACACCATCATACTTAATATTATAAATACGAAAGTGTGTTTGTTTGTTGGTTTGTCCTTCAATCGCCACAACGGAGCAACGGATCGACGTGATTTTTAGCATGGGTATAGTTGAGGACCTGGAGAGTGACATAGGCTACTTTTTATGCCGGAAAATTAATGAGTTCCTGCGGGAAGCAAATAAACTTAAACCACGCGGACGAAGTCGCGGGCATCAGCTGGTACTTCATACTTAATATTATAAATGTGAAAGTGTGTTTGTTTGTTGGTTTGTCCTTCAATTACGCCGCAACAGAGAAACGGGTTGACGTGATTTTTTTTTCATGGGTGTAGTGGAGGACCTGGAGAGTGACATAGGCTACTTTTAAAGTCGGCTTTAAATATGGCTTCTCGCGAGAATTAACAAAACTAATTCCACCAGCCCAGTGGCTCGAAGTCCAGGGCATCGGCTAGTTATAAACTACTAGATGATGCCCGCGACTTCATCAAGTTTTTTTGTATTCCTATGGGAACTCCTTAATTTTCCGGGATAAAAAGGAGCCTAAGTCCTTCCCCGAGACACAATCTTCCTCTGTATCAAATTTCATTAAAATCGGTTGAACAGATGGGCCGTGAAAGCGTAGCAGACATACAGATAGACAGACAGACAGACAGACACACTTTCGCATTTATAATATTAGTATGGATAGTATGGATATTTGATTTTATTAATGTGAAAAATAATATTTAAAACAATAAAATGAGCAATTTATTATGTCGTTTTAAGTTTTACAACTACTTACCTATTGCTAATTTGCTACGAGTACATCTGATCTGGCACCTCTTCTGAGAATCACGTTCTATCTCAGACTGTTGCACCATATTCTTTTTTGACTGATGCTTATTCTTGACCAGCAAATTTGCCCACGACTTGGTCCGCGTGGAATTAGGTTCTTAAAAATCCCATACAAACTTCCATCCCCTATTTCACGCCTTTGGGGGTGGAATATTCAAAAACTGTGGAACACTTAATGCTTCATTTTTAACCAAAACCCCAAATACCAGGTTTCGCGGATATACCTTGACAGACACAATACACGAAATGACGGACTTTCATACAAACGTTTACCCCCATTTAATCTCATAGGGGGTGGTTTTTCGAAAAATTCTTCCTTAGTAGGTACACTCTCTATATTCTCTCAAAATTTCAAATTTCTACGTTCAGCCGTTTGGGCTGTAGGTTGTCTCTCAGTCACACAAAGCCTTTGTATAATTATTGATAACTAGCTGATGCCCGCGACGTCGTCCGGTTGTTTTAATTTTTTTTTATTCTCGCGGGAACTCTAATTTCCCGGGATAAAAAGTAGCCTGTAACTCACCTCAAAATCCCGTTGATCCGTAGTTCCGTTGCGGCGTGATTGAAGGACAACCCAACAAACCAATAAACCAATAAGTTATAATAATAAATAATAAATAAAAATAAGTTCGATTTTTATTTTCAACAAACAAACGCACTTTCGCATTTATAATATTAAGTATGAAAGTATGATAATAAAAACGTGCAATTTTATATTACTCCTGACCTCGTCTTCTACATAGCCATTATTTTACTTTCTCGATTGTTAGAGGTAGTTGAGAATACTATCAGAAATAATGAAAAGTATATCGTAGACAATAGTATTAGTTATTGTTAAGAGCGAACTCTTGGCGGAACGGTTGTGATCTTGAATGGAGTGAAAGTGCCTGCAGATATTTCCTGACACGTGGAAAGTGAACGTCGCATGCGGCTAGCCCTGCCTAGGCAATAGATAGTATCTTGTTCAATAGAAACCCAAGAAAGTTGGGTTCAATAACCGCGAAAAGGTACCAATTGCTAACGCAAAAAATTACATGTAATAGCACTCTAATATTGGTGTTTTAGAAATTGAGGAGACATCGCTATGTATTTAGCCCCGTTTTTTCGGAAAATTACTTGGATATTAGTTGTTGCGTCGAATTTATGTAATATCAGACTAGATACTTAATTAATTTTAAACTTTTTATGTAATCAGTTCGTGGTATAAGAATAATTAATTTGAAACATAGGTTGAGTTCGTTTAACTTAATAAATAATTAATCAATGACTAATAAATTAATTATAAGTAGTAGGTAGTTTTGTTTAATAAGTAATGACTTATTCAGTTATTTTTTAAAAAATGCATGACAATAAAATGAAAATAACATGAAAATACACTTTATTGTACACCAAACTAGATACAAAACAGAAGAACATAGACATATACACAAAGGGAAGAAGCTGTACAATAGGCGGCCTTAAAGCGGTCTCTTCCAGGCAACCTAAATAGGAAAATATAATAATAGAAATACTACATAACTAATCCATACTTCCATACTAATATTATAAATGCGAAAGTGTGTCTGTCTGTCTGTCTGTCTGTCTGTCTGCTACGCTTTCCCGGCCCATCTTTTCAACCGATTTTTCTGAAATTTGGTATAGAGGTAGGTTATATCCCGGGGAAGGACATGGCTACTTTTTATCCCGGAAAATTAAGGAGTTCCCGCGGGAATCAAAAACCTTAATCCAAGCGGACGAAGTCGCGGGCATCATCTAGATATAAAACAGAAGAACATAGACATATACACAAAGGGAAGAAGCTGTACAATAGGCGGCCTTATCGCTAAAAAGCGATCTCTTCCAGGCAACCTAAATAGGAAAATATACCTAATAATAGAAATACTACATAACTAATACTAATAATAGACAATCTGTCTGGCATTGGAGTGAAAATCTTAAAAATATTTTGTTTGTCTCGTTTACAGACTAATTAGAATGCGTATTCTATAAAGTGATTAGCTAGAACCATTTTATAATATTACTTTTACAATACATTTGCTCTTAATTTTATTAGCCTACAAAGGAGTACAGTAATATTAACTTTGGCATTAGTGCAGTAATATATTTGCCGTCATACAGCTCCTTCGAAGGCGCCATTTTTGATGAGGTATTTCGTAATAGGTACCAAGTATAGTTGGTACGATAAAATATAAAACTCTCTTTTCTTACTAAGTACATGACGTACCTCTCTCTGTTATATTTTCGTGATTGGAATCTCGCGAGCCTTTGACTTTCTTAGTAGGTATGGAACATTTTCATGTGAAAAATTTATAAATGCCATTGCTTTTTTAACTGCCTCGTTGGTCTAGTGGTTGGCATGTTCAACTGCGGCTGACGAGGTCCCGGGTTCGAGTCCCGGGTCGGGCCATAATTAAGTATTGGGTTTTTCTGACTAGAAATTCTCAGAGCATCATAGGAAGTTGGCGGTGTGTCAACCCCGTGCCTCGGAGAGCACGTTAAGCCGTTGGTCCCGGTTATTATCATGATAATAGTCGTCAAAGCCCACCAACCCGCATTGGAGCAGCGTGGTGGGTGTAAGCTCTAATTCCCTCTCCCCTGAGGGAAGCATGTGCCCAGCAGTGGGACGTTAATAGGCTGTAGTGGTGGTGGATTGCTTTTTTTATCTTTCACTGTTACTCAAACATTTTTTTGTAAAATATTGTATGATACAGAAAATATTCAGCTATTTCTTGAGTATTGACTTATCATATAAGAGACACAAGTTGTCCTACGTGAAATAAATAAACATTCAAACAAAAAAAAAAAAGGATTTCGGTTCGCGTTGGTATGTATTCGTACAAGCCCTATCTACTTACCTATACTCTATAATATATAATTAATTAAGTAGACGTTGCTAGATCAAAAACAAAAAAACGCTTTGTCATAAATAAATGTAGATTTAATAAAAACGACGTAAGTGTTTGGTCAAACGAGTCAAGTCATAAGAAATCTATAATTAAACCCTCTTAATAAATGTCGGGATCAACGCGACCATTAATCATAATTTAGACAATTATATACCAATCCAAACTGATAAACAAAATATTTAACATTCTTTCTCGCAACAAAAGACAACTATTTTGAACTTATTGAAATAAAAGATTTTCAAAAAAAAAAAAAAACCGACTTCAAAAACCACAAACACTAAAAAGTAAAAAATAATTTAATTTATTTCACAATTTTTAGTGGCCCCCACTGTTTTAAAATATAGGATGTAACCAGAACGAGATATGCTATGCATGGTTAAAACATACTGTTTACAAGACTATCACACTGATCGCGAGCAATTTACTTTTATCCATGAGGAGTTCCGTTCTCATCTCCGGAGATATTCATCAGATCTTCACCAAATTGAATTGGGACCACACGGGAAGCACCAGCTTTCAAATAAAAAATCATCCAAATCGGTCCACCCAGTCAAAAGTTCTGAGGTAACAAACATAAAAAAAAAAAAAATACAGTCGAATTGAGAACCTCCTCCTTTTTTTGAAGTCGGTTAAAAAGGTCACACTAACGTATGATTAAAATTAAAAACGAATGTTTCAAATCTGGGCGCAGTTGAAGTAGAAGGTCTGGCTTATCTTCTAGTAGCAAACTTTTTCTTCCCAGTGTTTGTCCCGGTTCACACCAGCAGCGGACATCTGCATTCCTTTACATCTTGTTGCAGTTATGCGATGCCGAAAAAAAAAAAAACAAACAAGCCAAATTGAGAACCTCCTCCTTTTTTGGAACTCGGTTAAATACTTCCTTTCAGACACCCGTGTTGTTTTCGAGCGTCTAGATAGAAAAGCTTTTTTTTTATTCACTACAAGTTAGTCCTTGACTGCAATCTCACCTGATGGTAAGTGATGATGCAGCCTAAGGTGGTAGCGGGCTAACCTTTTAGGGGCATGGGAGTTATATTAAACCCATACCCCTTTCGGTTTCTACACGGCATCGTACCGGAACGCTAAATCGCTTGGCGGCACGTCTTTGCCGGTAGGGTGGTAATAGCCACGGCCGAAGCCTCCCACCAGGCCAGACCAGAGAAAATTCAGATATTATAAATTCCCAAATTGACCCTGCCGATGATCGAACCCGGGACCTCCGCACGTTAAGGCAAGCTGCGGTCGAAGCTGCTAAAATGCTTATTATAAGTCTTTATTAAAAACTTATCTTTACATATAACCGATGACAAGAGGATGAAGCACATATCTTTTTTATAGGTACGCTCAAGTAAAGTAATTGCTTTCTGCGATGTAGAAGTTTTCCTTTGAAGGAAACTCTGGTGGAATGAACGGTTGTAGATATGCGAAGCGAGTCAATACGGAATGATTTTATTGAAATTTCGTATACCAAAGCATCCAGCCGTGTCTACTTGGCAAAACATTCATTCACAGTTTACGTCGTAGCAGTCAGTTTTACATGAAGTAGGTACGACTGATAGCAGCTCAGTTGAGTGATGGTTTCCGGATCAATGTATGGAGCTAACATATTGAGATGGATTCGCCAGCGTATGAATGAGGTGAAGAATTATTCAGGTGATGGATGATGGCAGGGCGTTCAACCCTGCGGGTTCGTGGACCGGCCGAGTTTCAGACAGCTGATCGCCGGCGCGCGTCACTACTCGACCCGGCGAATGACTAACAAATAGTTTCGCTCCGGCACAGTCCGTTACTTATTAATTTATACGTGATTTATTCACGTTACCAATGTATGAATGCGATTTATTCAACAGCCGAGTTGTAAAATTATGGATAGTATCATATTTTGTATATTTATACCCGCCCGCCCGCGACTTCGTCCGCGTGGATTAAGGTATTTAATTACCGGGGGAACTCCTTAGTTTTTCGGGATAAAAAGTAGCATGTGATGAAACCTACCTCCATACCAAATTTCATTAAAATCGGTTCAAAAATTGGTCGATAAAGCGTAGCAGATTGACGGACCGATACACTCGCATTTATAATATAAGTATGGATTGGCTAAGGGCCCTTCGGATAGGTCTACGTCTTCGACTTCGTCCGCATGGATTGATTTTTTGATTCCCGCGGAAACTCTTTAATTTTCCGGGATAAAAAGTAGCCTATGTCCTTTCCCGGAATACAATCTACCCCTGTACCAAATTTCATCCAAATCGGTTGAGTAGATGGGCCGTGAAAGCGTAGCAGACAGACAGACAGACAGACAGACAGACGGACAGACAGACAGACAGACAGACAGACACACTTTCGCATTTACAATATTAGTATGGATAGTATGGATATGGAAGTATGGATTCATTCAGGTTCAGCTACTCGACAATAGATGGCAGTTCAAATTTTTAAAAGTCACTGGTAGGTAAAGTAAAAATAAAAAATAAAATTAAACACTAATGACATTTGCAATTATTTTATTTTATATTTTTGTATTTGCATTGGTTTATATCTTTTTTACTGCTAATTAATTATTTATATTTTCAAAATCAATCAGTTCAAGCGATTATTTTAATTTATCTTGATAAAAATAAAGGGAGAAAATTAATCAGCAAAGATGGTACAAGGGCAAAATGGACCCGAAGCGAGTTATGAGGATCGCCAGGAACGCCGCTTGCAAGTGGTGTACAAGCGACATACTCACGAGCGACAAATATTCATGCGAGAGCTTAAGGAAATTCGACGTCGAAGAGATCTACAAATGTATAGAACGCTGAAAAATCTTATCGGCCCGACCTGGTTGCAAGCTCTCAGTGTTCTTCAAAGAAAAGCCTTAGACACTTTAGAATTCTGCATTTATCAAGATTTACTAGAAGGACGGCCAATACGGACAGCTAACATAATGAAAGAACTTGGACTCTTCCCTAGGCCAAATAACTTCGATCTTATGAATTGTGTGTACCTCGGTCGCAACGACCCGAAAGAGATGCTAGCGCAACTGTTTCTCATGACTTACGGACATCCATTCGAAGGCAAAAGAGGTACTTACGATCTTAACGCAAGACTAATGTTATCTGGTATTTTATACTTAGGTCTCGAGAATTTGCTAGAATTGTTAAGAATAAGGTTTCGCCCTGATAAAGTCGAAGAACCCCGTAAGCCCAAACCAAAACCCCAAAAGCAGCCACGATTAGAATCGCCTTATTTGCAAGATTTGACAGCGTTCTTATATTTGCGACCACAAAAAAAACCCTTTCGACCGGCTCCGCTTCCAAATTTAGAGGATCTCAATGATCCATACGAAGAGGAACCTCCGATTACCAAGCCGCCGCCTCCGCCACCTCCACCTCCGCCGCCTAAAAAGAGGCTCGCACGAAGTTACTGCGACAAAATAGCGGGAGTTATGAACATTGAACCGTATTCTACCATTACTACAACTCAGACTGTAAAGACCATTTCACAAAGAAGTCACCTTCGGAAGGCTAGAGGATCTAAAATGAGCGTTGAGATAAAAAAAACTTATGGCATCAGCATGTCTCGTGCAAACACGGGTAAAAGAAGGAAAAAGCTCACTGCCCCAATTACTGGAGTAGCCAATACAAAATATATGATCAACGGAGTCTTTCAAGTGCATGGTAAAACAGTATTCGTGCTCGGTAACGTCTCTATATTGCCTCCAGAGGGAGATCTCATACATGGTGGGTATGCATTTGTAAATGGCACATACATCAATATACATTGTGGTTTCCGGGGACGATCGCCACCGCTGAAACTTGGCGCAGATTGCGATTGTGTCAAAAATTGGCAAGATGTTGTTTTACAATATGTATTAGAAAACAAATGTGTATGCGGTCATCTTTATGATTACGGAAACGAAGGAACGTTTCCTCCGGAGGAACTCCCGTACTTTCAAAAGCCGACACGATTTGCGCCCTTCCAGTTCAACTACCATACTATATATAATTTGGATGAAAAACAACTTCACGTTCAAAAGGAGTTTAAAAGAGTTTGGGAAACAGAAAGCGCATTACTCGAAGGTGATAATGCTGTAATTGAAAAAAAAGACAAAAAGAAGAAAAAAGCTAAGCGTTCGTCTAATACTTGTTTAGGACAGTCTCCGAAGCCTGAAGACTACTTAAAATGTGCACTTCGGCAGATGAGACGTTTGAATATAGCTGCTAAACTCCCCGACGTCCATTTAGTACCGGAGTTAAAAGAATGGATGAGACGACGCCTATACGGGCCTTTTGATGAATCTGTGAAACAGTATAAGGTGAAAAGGAGCTTTACATTTTGGCAAATTTTGTTAGGACTCGAACAGAAAGGTTTTGGTCACGTGAATCCTAAGAAAGACCCTGCTTATACCGGCCTTACGACATGGAGGCATAAGCAAGATTTGAATGACCAGTTTCGAAAATTTACTCGTAAATATAAACTGGATTTGTATAGATCGTATGCCAAGACTTCAAATTTCTTGTGGCCAACTATGTGTCAAGCCGAATTTCCAGACAAAAAGTTTCGTGAAATATTTTTTTCATATCTTTCCGCTCGTCTCGAAGACGTGCATCTAATGCATCCGTACAACTCAAGAGAGACCGCGGAACGTGCGACCATTATGAATAAAAACAGATATGTGTGTAAACCGGATGGTGTTGAGGACAAAGAATAATAGCGGTGTGTGTGTTCAAAAGGGAAATGCTGTTCAAATAAAGTTCGTTTTATTAAAAGTTCTGATTTAAATAAATATCTTAATGCTTCTGCATTCATTAGACTTTTTTTATTATAATAAACATAAAATGCAATATAATTATTATTAGTACCCAAGTTAGTACCCAAGTCGTTGTAACATAGACCATCTTATTGAAAAAATGATATGATAGACAGATAAATACTTACTATACTATAGATATCGCGCCATCTTTTACCTGACACCTGCTGGAAAGCTTAGGGAAGGATGAAAAATAAAAGTCTGTAATACATAATCCATAATTTATTGTGATAAGTATATTATAATAATATACCTATTATATTCAGGTATTTTACAATGTTATGGCTAAAATATTTTTTCACTGAAAAACAACTAAGTTGTCGAATTTAATATAACTTGCAATGCATATAAAATGAATTTCATACATAACGTATATATTATCATATCGAATTTTTTCAAAGCATTTCGGAAATTCCCATAAATGATTCAATCATGTTGGTTTTATAATTTTATTTTTATACTACATTCACACTATAATACTCAAAGGTATTAAAAATATTTCTCTTTACAATATCGGTTCACTACAAATAGGCGTATTTCGCTAAAATATTATTATACAAGTCTTACACCTACTATAAAATCTATAACACTTTTAAATAAACCTAACCTAGAGCTTAAAACAGGGGTGCTAATATCCCAGTACAACTCTAGTCAAATATTAGTGCAAATACTAGTCAAGATTTTAGATAAGCTTGTACGCAATTATCTGCCTCGTTGGTCTAGTGGTTGGCATGGTCGACTGCGGCCGATGAGGTCCCGGGTTCGAGTCCCGGGTCGGGCCTTAATTAAGTATTGGGTTTTTCTGACCAGAAGTTCTCAGTACTAGCCCGGAGTTAGGAAGTTGGCGGTGTTTCACCCCCGTGCCTCGGAGTGCACGTTAAGCCGTCGCTCCCGGTTATTATCAATAACATGATAATAGTTGTTAAAGACCGCCAACCCGCATTGGAGCAGCGTGGTGGGTCTAAGCTCTAATTCGATCTCCTATGATAGTGGAGGCCTGTGCCCAGCAGTGGGACGTTACTGGGCTGTAGTGGTGGTGGTACGCAAATATACCGGCTAGTTACCAAGCGATACCTACCCGTAATACCTACAATACCTATAATACCTATAATACCTACTCGTATTATTGTGTCTTTTTCAGAAGAAAATATGCAAAATCTGTGTCTTAGGCCTTGACTAGTACTTACACCATACATATGGGATATTCAACGTCTTTGGTATCATTGTTACAAAAAAACTAAACAAAACAATCATTGCCACTTGTGATAACCTGAATTAATCATACGAAATACTGATATAAAACGAAATGTTATTGTCAGTTAAAGCATTTTACATTAAAACTAAAGAAACAACATAATTAACAAAAATACATAATGGCAGAGTGAACCGTTGTGATAAAAGTTATAGCTCAATAACAAATACAATGCAATTATTGCAAAATACGCAAAATTATAAGCTTATTTATTAAATTAATAATAAAAAACAGTTCAAAATGCAAGTTGTCAATGACGCGTCGATTAATTTATATTATAAATAAGTTTGTGCAAAAGTTTATTACCAAAAAAGTATAATTTATATGTCAGAAATTATTCAATAAAGAATAAGTTGGTTACCTATGTTGTATTTATAAATGTAAAAAGGGAAATTACACAGTCAATTCTAAAAGAATTTATCAACTATGTAGCTACGATAAAGTAAAATACGAGAAGTTTAGAATTAAATGTCTGTTAAGAAATATCAAACAATGCTAGTTTTAATATAAAGATTTGGGGCTGATGGAAGTTGGCAGTAACGGAAACTTTAAACTATCGTACAATATCACTGGCAACACTCAACTATTCATCGAACATTTATCGTACATCGCAGTCTTATTGCGAATCAAAATAGGTATACTCGCATGCGAGATTTTAGGTGGGCAGAAGTCATGATTTTTGGGTAATTTATATTAATACTAAAGGCGCGCTGATTATAATATGCCTGTAGCTATATTATTCATATTCATCGGGCTCACGAACGTCTACGTCCCACATATACTTATCACCGCGTTCAATTTCGTACAAGTCTACATTGACCCAAGATTTTACCAAACAAGTTGAAATAATATTCATCTATATGGTCTCTTTTATATCTGCCCGGTTGGTCTATGTGATCTCACCACACTTAAGTTTCGTACACGTATGCGTACCATGGAACATATTATCACTTCTGGAAATATATTTATCTCGTTGCCCTCGGTACTGAGTTTCAAGTGGTGGGAATGAGAGGGGTTGTGGGGGCGGGAAGCGGTGGACCCTGCTGAAAATGCACAAGCGCATCCAGCAGGCAAGTACTCAAAATATAGTGGTTTACCAAACAATATTATCTCAGTAACGTATCCATATTTTCATTCGTAATCTACCCAGATGCACATGGCACCTCCAACTTACTAGGGTTTCATACACGTACGATATTATACCAAAAGTATTTCCTCTGCAAGTATATCTATCTCTTTCATATCTGCAGCTCCTGGTGCGAGTGTTGCGAGTGGGGGGAGTGAGAGGGGTTGTGTGGCGCGGGGTGCGCGGGCGCAGGCAGCGGCGCACGCTGCTGCAAGTGCACGAGCGCAGACAGCAGGCGAGTGTTGGCCTCGTCTAGCGCCGCGATGCGATGCTCTTGAGCTTCGATCACGCGCTGTTTGTGCGATAGCGCGGCGGCCATCTTGCGCTGCTCCCGCCTTAACTCTTCTTCCACGCAAATTAATCTGTAAAGAGATTACGTGATTTTTTAAATACACGCATTCAGCGTTATCGCATGGTTTATTTGACTACGGGTCATAAGATCCAAAGTTAAAATCCTAAATCGGGTCAAAGAATGTTTAGCTTTTTCTGTCAAGAATATCACAGAGTTAGGAAGCTGAATATGTTTTAAACCCGTGTCTTACTAAGCTCTAAGTCTAAGAGAACATGTAGAGACTTGTCCGGTCTTGTCGGATCGGATTGTTGTCTTATCGGACTGGTAAAGTATGGGTTTAGATGCCAAAGATAGGTGGATTTCACTACAAGTAGCTATAGTTTGTTACCTGGATATGATAGCCTTCATTTTTGCATCCGTGTGATCTTGACCAGAATCAGTTGGACCCAGACGCCCTCGAAGAAGTTCCACTGAACATTTTAGCCTCTCTATTTCACGTTCATACTGAAAAATTATCCACAATAAGCTGCTATAAAACTTCAATAATAAAAGAACAGGTGTAGAAGTTTACAAGTTTACATAAATATATTATGTACCTGTTCAATGGTTCTATGATGCTTAGTGCGTCGTCTGCCAGTTGTACTGTACAGCGTATCGTCAACTTCATCGGAACTGTCCGTCAGCTCTCGCGCAGACTCCAAGCTAAGCCGTCGCTGTAGCTTGTCTCGCACCGGCAACTCTCTCTCACTCCTAACTGGCGCTCGTTCACTCGCTTCACTAGAGTGAGACTCCCGGCTAAACACACGCGAAGGAGAATCCCTCTTTTCCCGAACTCCATAGTAATCCTGATGCCTTTCCAAATCTTCATTCAGTCTACTACCAGATATTTTCGCACCCGAATATGTTCTGTCCAGAGGATAATTCTTCTCTGGAATCGAGCTTTCCGTTGCGAACTTTTCGGGCGAATTTTTTGAGTTTTCCATGTTGTACAATGCCTTTTGACTTCGCGATATTTGTAATCGGTACATCTCTTTATTAACTTCTTCTACGTTGGAGTCTGATCTGCTCATTGGATAGCCGGAGTCCGTTGAAATATGATGCGGCTTGCTTTCGTATAATGACTCGCCTCGTTGGCCAAAATGTTTTAAGTTTAACTGATTTTGATTGGTTGAATAAGAGAGCATGGGATTTGTTCTAGGCATTCTTGTTTTGCTACTTTTTCTTAAACTTGGCGAATTACTCGAAGATTCATCGTCTCTAGTTCTAGGTGAGTGGTTGTGGTTATTGTTACTCCGCTGGTACAAATCTTCGTAATTACAGTTATCTCTGGTGAGTTTTCGGTGGGTAGCATTCCGATTCTGTTGGTCATAGTTTCTACTATCGTCGTTGAAGTTCGTTGAACCCTCTTCAGAATTAGTCTCCACGTTATCTGTGCTCAAACCCTCCTCATCAATGGATGAACTGGACGAGCCACACGGACATCGCTTAGAGTTTCTGTTTTCATTGGTTTTTTTGATTTCCTGCGACTGCCGATTATTATCCTCCATATTGTAAACGGGGTTTGTAAAAACTAAAGGTGCTACTTTTGTGTTAGCGTTCGTGTTGCTTTGAACGTTGTCGGCGGTTGTGAAGTTTTGGATACCATATTTCTGAATATCGTACTCAATTTTTTGTTGCACTGGGCTCTTTGGATAAAATTTCTCGTTTTTGCTATCGTAATACTGTTTATCTCTTTGTTTTTGGTAATTTAGCTGTGAGTAGCGGCTCATCGGTTGTCCGCCGTTTTCGTAAGCCTGATGGTGGTGAGTTGTATTTTCTATGGGACTAGAACTTTGACTGTATGTTGCGATGCTCTGATATCCGGAGCTTGCGACATTTGACAACCCACTGATGGACACATTTGAACCGTTATTTGTGTAAGAATTTTTGGTTCCGTTAATAACGTTATTGTTATTCGATTTAGATTGTGACATGTTTTTCTTATTCATGATCTTTTCATCGACTATATCAGAATCATCGGCATATTTTAAAAGATCTGACAATTCGTCTAGTGTTGAAGTCTCTTTTATGATGTTTTGCAAATCGTTAGCGCAATAGTTATGATTGATGCTGTCGCTACTCGGGGATCTCTCAGTGCTGTTATAATTAGAATTGTGATAATGCGTTTGCTGCTGATTAAAGTTATTAGGTTTATATCTCTCTTGGAACCTCCTTTCTAGGCTTTCATTCAAACCGTTGCTGATGCCTTTGGGATACTGATCAGACCCGAAACCTATTTGAACAACTTTCAAGTTGACACAATGTTCCTGATTGTTATACTGCGAGCTATATCTATCTGGGTTAACGTTCTGACTGACTGGGCTCGATCCGTATCCATTTCTAGGAAGCGTCGCCGAGCGTAAGTTGAAGCTGGGAGATTTGGATACTGTCGCATAAGACCCTTTATACTTCGAATCTTCAGCATTGGACTTCGATGGACTGATGTTGAATTGAACCGCGTGTTTGTTCATGATGGGTGAACTGTGCGCAAAGTTATTATTGATTGGACCATTAACTGGAGCCTCTACGTTAGGTTTAGTCGGCGCGTTGCACGTTGGATCGTTGAATCTGTAAATAAAAGTAATTATGAAAACGATGTCACTTCTTAAAATATTAGTTTCCAAGGTAAAGATTATTTTAATAATTTACCTGAAGATATTTTCACCTATTTGCGCAGGCGGTCCATTATCATTGCTCATCAGTCTTTTGCTTAAATCGTCCAATATCTCAGACAGTGGGTCCAACTCCTAAAAATGAAAAACTTTTCAAAATGTAGTTACAATACTTTCAAAGATTTTTGCAATCAAAATTACCGTACACATTACTCACTCAAACATCGACCACCATGAGTTTATCTTTACTGAATCTTACTAGTCTGCCAGAAAAAGTATCAAGAGCGAAAAGAATAAGTAAATATTCCACACATTTTTGGTAAAAAGTAATGTTGACTGGGTCTATCCGGTCAATTACAATAGGGTATCGGAATTGGGTGTCTCGGGGAAGTTACCGCTGCTCATTTTTCAACCCAGCGTGGTTCAAACGTCCCTAAAAAGCTTCGTTTCAATTTTAGTGAACACACCTGTATCTTCCCCGCAGGCAGCTTGGGCAAGCTGTCGGCCAACAGGGCATGTAGCGTGGCCAGCTGTTTGCCAAGGTCGACGTGGGGCGCCCACTCCGGGTCCGCTTCCACGGCTATCTCGTTCCTGGAGCCTTCCGATCCCGCGGTAGACCCTTGTGATGCTGAGGAGTTGCGCTTGCTGCCGTCTGCTTGCTGTTGCGACTGAAGCAACTGTTGGTGCTGTTGGTCCTGCGGTCGCGTCTGTGAAGAACAAAACTTTGTTTTAAAAATCTATTGGATATATCAGACCATACTGTGATAGAGGCTGTTTACTGAAAGCTGAGAGTTGGATTTTCAGACACTGGCAGCACTGCACTATACAAAACCCAACGCTAAACAAGACAAAACAAAAATGCTTGTACATTTAGGGACACCAGTAGGGACGGGGACATCCATTAATTGTAAGGGGGCAACCGATCTATTATTATTTTGATTGCCGGCTTTCATGAAACATATACTCTATCTGAAAAAAAGGTGATAAAAACAACATACTTCAATTATACGTTTTGGCAAGTCCAAAAAGTATCAATAAACAAATTTTATTGGCACTTGTTGCTCCAATTAGGACGGATTAGCATTTACTGAACGCAAATGGACTGCCATTCGTTTTGTTGAATTTGAAGTGGTGGCTTAGCAAGGAGCAACTAGAATGTCAACGAACGACATCCTGACGAAAGCTGAATGATAATAAGAGTTTAGGTTGAGGCTATTATGCATGACAGACATAATAAATAACTTGAGGTAATAGTTACATGGTAGTAGCTCTGAGGCAGCACTTGATATTAAATGCCTCCTGCTTGATGAAGTCGTTGAAGAGCTCCTTGCCCTGGACGCGCGTGAAGTTGGGCTCACTCGTAAAATTGAGATAACTTGAGGTAATAACTTACGGAGATAGCTCTGAGGAATGACTTCATGTTGGGCGCCTCCTGCTCAAGGAAGTCATTGAGGAACTCCATGAAGGCTTCCTTTCCCTGGAAACGCGTGAAGTTGGCTAGCGTCTGCAGCGTCTTCGCCACCAGCGTTAAGTTGCGTGCCGCGCGCTCGTTGGGGTATTCTGTAGTTTATTAAAAAAAAAATACTGAATGAGTTTTACTGATAAGGCTAATATTATGAAGGTACGTAGATAGCAGCTAGATTTCTTGCGACATACCTGTCACGAACGTAGCTACAATTCGAGTAACGCTTACTAGAAAATAATTTATAACGTGTAAAACAAAAGTTTAGTTACGGGACATTATCGGATAAATAAAAGACAACCGACTTTAATGGTTTAAACTTTAAAGTTTACTGTTTACTAAAAACAATTAGACACGCTCCGTCATCTATCCCGTAAGATCTTCACCAAATTGAATTGGTTTTCTACGAAATACGAGACTATATTAAAATAATTGCTACTCACCATGAATTATTCCAAAAAGACTTGGAGACAGAATTGCGGGACAAAGGAATCGCAGAAAGATGGATGCACTGATCAAGTTATCTGATATATCTTCTCGGCCCATTGATGTTAACCTGAAAGAAATATTGTTATTGAGAGAGATAGATGGAGATTTTGTTTGATGATTTGATATGAATTGTAATTGCTAGCCAACTGGATCCTAAAGGTGTTAAAATTAGGAGTTGGTGTATTAACTAGCTATGCTAGAAGTCAGATTAAAAACTGTAATTACCAACATTTCAATCGCTTTTATAAAGATATCTAAATATATACTCGTAAAAGGAAAAGGTGACTGACTGACTGACTGGCTGATCTAAAAACGCACCGCTGAACCCACTGGACGGATCGGGCTGAAATTTGGCGTACGTATAGCTCTTATGACGTAGGCATCCGCTAAGAAAGGATTTTTGAAAATTAAACCCCTAAGGGTGCTTTGAAATTTGTATTAAAATCGAACCTTACGTGAGCGAGGTCGCGGGCAAAAGCTAGCCTTCATATATGATACTAGCGGGCCCGGCAGACGTTGTCCTGTCCTGAAGCTAGAATCCAATTGCAGAGCCACCTACCGGGTCCAATTGTGAATATAAACCATCTCGGGACCCACTCGAACACGCATAAAAAATTCCATCAGAATCGGTCCAGCCGTTTGAAGTGATGCGCTTACATACATTCGGCAATTGATTTTTATTTCTATAGATTAAGAATTAAGTGTGTAGCGGGTCAACCTCACAGTCTGCTCGTCGCAGTACTCACCTTTCACGGAACGTAGCGAAGCAGTCTCTCAGCGGAGGAGGGAACCTCGGCGCGGAGGCGGCGATGGCGCGCCACGCCAGCGTCACGGTGTCGCGCAGGGCAGCCTGCTGGCGCCGCAGCGCCGCTCCGCTTCCGGCCCTCAGCGGATCAACCTCGCAGTCCGTCGCGCTGGAACCCGCCGCTGCGGCCACCGCCTCCCCGAGAGTATCCTGAGCAAAATTTAACGTCAGATTGAGCATTCCATACAGTAACATAACATCCAATTAATTATGGTCTCCGACATAGCTACGCGGTGTAAAAGAAGCGAATATTGACGTGACAGTCAATTCGCAGTCAGTCATGTCCTTCACCGGGATTCAACCTATCTCTACTTATACGGTATACCAAATTTCATCAAAATCAGTTGAAAAGATGGGCCGTGAAAGCGTAGTAGACAGACAGACAGACACACTTTCGCATTTATTATAATATTAGTAGGGATATTTGTTTTTTGGTTTATTCCACTACATACTTAAATTGGATAGAGGCCTAGGTGTTACTTTGTGGAAGTACATGGTGATCAAGGAACAAGAAGCTTAATTAGCTATAATACTTTCTTTCTGTTCGCTTTGTTTGTTGTTGTTTTTGTTAATTCCACTACAAGTAAAATCACACCTTATGGTTTAAATGTGCGGTAGCAAACTCAATAAATAAGAAAGGATTAGTTCAACAGCACGTGTTGCTACTTTTTTTTTTCCTTCGGGGGAGGAAAAAATCCCTACGGACTTCAATTATTACGGACGGAATTAAATTATTTAAAAATAAGTTATATAAATGGCTAGTAGCTCGTAATTTTTACCACGTAAAAGACTTCTTAAATTTTAAAACTTAAGAAGTGTCGATATTAAGCTTTAATTTGCTATTAATTTGATAATTTTAAGTATTTTGCACGCCATTGCATGGCTGATTGTAACTTGCTCACCATATTATATTATTAACACCTTACTTTACTTACAATCATGCAAATAAAAATATTCTATTCTATTCTATTCTATTCTATTCTATTCTATTCTATTCTATTCTATTCTATTCTATTCTATTCTGCCTAATGGCAGGACATGTCTGACTCGCACGGACTAAATTAACCTGCCCATATCTTCAAAGTCAGCACGGAACCGTATTGCATTACTTCATGCTGACCTTAGAGCGTGTCGCTACTGACCTGCAGATACTGATCGCCGACCAGCTTGAGGTAGGCCTCCATGCTCTTGGTGGCGAGCGAGTTGCCGCGGAAGGTGAGCGAGTGGTCCCCGGTGCGCCGCACGTCCAGCGCCACCACGTCGGCCAGGTAGCGCGGCGCCAGCCCCGCGCCCGCCATGCACAGCACGAGCGCACAGCCTATGTCTTCCTTCGCCTTCACACCTGGGGTAAACAAACACTCAACATCAGTTCAAGGGTTTGGGAATTATTTTAGTGCCAACAAAGATTGTTTGATAATAAGAAGTTTGCGTAGATATTAATGACATTTCATAAGAGCCGCTAAAGTTTTCACAAAGGTGGCGGTATTTCCTCGTGAGGTAGTCGAGGAAACGCACGTAGTGGTCGATCACTGGTAGCGGAACTTAATGCGCAGAAGATAGCCGTTTGTGTAGTTACCTATGACGGGCTCGAGGTACTCGCAGAGGCGTCGGTAGTTCCTCTTGAGGTAGTCGAGGAAACGCGCGTAGTGGTCGAGCGGCAGTACGTCGACGCACTGGTAGCGGCACTTGATGCGCAGCGCAGGCAGCGGCGCGGGCGCGCGGCCCGGCGACTGCGGCTTGTCGCCCTCGCTCACTGGGTACCACCGCTCGTTGAGGTATCGCGACGATACGTCGTCGACCGGGATACGTACTGTGCCTAAAAATTACATATTTCAAATGAAAAAAAAAAACGTTGATTAAAAAATCATCTGGCAAAAATGGAAACGCCAATTGCACTTCATGATCTCTGTACCAAGCTTATTATCTTATATACGAGTATATTCCACTCTCACACTCATGTTATTATAATTGTATTTTAAGTAAGCATCATGTAACATTTAAAGCGGGTTAACTTTGAAATCGACATGAATGGGATTCCAAATAGAGAAGCTAATTGCAGGGTTTCTTATTTGACAGATTGGTGGTTAGACTAGTCTGACCAATGCAACGGGAATTAAAATTCCCAGCGTCGATATCCTTACTTCCTTACTAATATTATAAATGGGAAAGTGAGTTTGTTTGTATGTTTGTTCCGCTTTCACGCCGTAACTACTGAACCGATTGCTTTGAAATTTTGCAGACGTAAAGTTAGAAGTCCGGATTAAATAATAGGGTACTTTTTATCCCGAAAAATTAAAGAGATCCTGCGGGAACTGAAAAACCTTGATCCACGCGGACGAAGTCGCGGGCATCAGCTAGTTGACTATAATAGTAAAACTAACTTTTTTCTTAGATAATATGGTTTATGATGTTGGAACTTATAAGTAAACTAGACTGTTAACTTACCAACAAGGGCGTGCTTGTCTCGCTTGCGCGCTCGTCTCTCGGGTTCTCGGTACACATTGACGTGTATGGCCCGCACGGCAGGCAACCCGCTGAACTCATACACTTCGCCCCAGAAGCACAGCTCTGATTTCAGCTTCGACGACGACCTGTAATTATAATGACTCCTGGTAAGTCCGATGCGGTTAATAATATCTTCTAATATTACTAATATTATAAATGCGAAAGTGTGTTTGTTTGTTGGTTTGTCCTTCAATCACGACGCAACGAAGCAAGGGATCGACGTGATTTTTGGCATGGGTATAGTTGAGGACATGGAGAGTGTGAGTATGAGTGACATATGCTACTTTTTATCCCGGAAAATTAAGGAGTTCCCGTGGGAATCAAAAAAAACTTGAACCACGCGGACGAAGTCGCGGGCATCAGCTAGTACTATATAATATTTATTTTTAATTTGGTACTGTTTGGACAATTTCGACTACGACTCATCAATTATTATCAATTTAACAATTAAGTTAGGTATAGTTTCAGTATGTTTACTATGTGTTGGATAGATCAAATTCTAATTTTATTTCTGAATAGATGATTGCCGTGGCATCATCCGCGTGGATAAAATTTTTTTCATCATACCTATTCGAAAAACGCATATTGCCTTCAGAGGATAGCGGGAGCAAAGTGTAACTTGTAGGCCCATAGGATTTCTTTTTTCTGATTGGTCCGAAGTCACGTCATCAATTTGTTGATCGAATATACGACTTTGCATTTCTCTGTTCTGATTGGTCCTAAGTCACGTGATCAATTTGTTGATCGGATATACGTCTTTACATTTTATTTAAACTTTAAATATACGTCTAAATAATGTCTATACAATTACATAGAAGGTTGATAGGAGTATTTTCTGATTGGTGCTTAAACGTATAGGTAATGTCCATACATAGTAGGTTGATATACTCCTAGCTTTTTCTCATACGTAATGATGAAAAATAGTGTGTGTCACTCAGGGCCAAATTTTTTGTTCTCGGGCGGCGTATATTGAATTCCCCGCTACGCTCAGGATTCTACTTTAGAACCCTTCACTTCGCTCTGAATTCAAAATAGCGCCCTCGGGGAACAAAAATTTTCTTTGGCCCCATGTAACACAAATAACTATTTCAATGTATTTGTTTCCCCCTGTACTAGAATACTAAAACTCCTTTTGTACGAGTATGGGTAAGTTTCGTTTAACAAGAATCTTGTTCCTTGTAAAATCAAGGATTGGTTTACCAATCTTAACTATATTGTATAGATATTTAAACGAAGCTTTGGCATTGATTTTATTATGTTACCTCTCAATAGACCAAGGTGGAGCTCTTGCTGATGCATAATTCGCGATAATTTTGTTAACGAGTGCTAATTGGGAAGGTACGTTACTAGTTAGTACCGATTGCATAATCAAATTTATTTCCGAATTATGCTAAATTTTCTTCCAAGCGTGCAGCCAACCCATAGTTTTATATCAACGTAAAAAGAGTTCTGGACCAATTCAAAGTCTTTTAGAGCGAGAACTCTCCACGGACAAAATCTGGTTATATCAGATTCCCTTCAGCTGCGGAATTATTAATTCGCACTGCCCCCTCCGCTGCGGGGGGTCACGTGACCACACTCAAATTACACTCATTTCGCACGGCCGCGCAAATCTAAATATTTATATCTCGTATTACTTGTACGAGCTACGTAAACACAGTATGTCATTCAAATCGTTACGAACTAGCGCTATAGATTAAAGTTAAAAAGGTTATCCCTCTTCTTTATGGTTTAAAATAAAAAATAACAAAGAATAAAACAAAAATTGCCCCCTTTTTTTTTTTTTGAAATTCAATAAAATAAACAATAACACCAGTATCTTTAAATTTTTGCTTTGGTTCACTCTATGGTTAGTCATTTCACAGCATAAAAACACGAAACAAAGACTCCTTTCCATATTTTTTATCGAAGGACCAAAAATAATAAAAGTATCAAATTACAGGTCGTGTCCTTCTCGCACGAAATTTCTACTCATAGAGTTAAGGTTACGTATTTGTGGCTAATTCTGTTGTACACAATCCTCATATGAAACAAACACAATCTCTAAACTAAGCTATAATGACAGCTCCTAATATATTGCTCGCTGCGGAAAGGGACAGCCACGTGGTTGGTCCGTGGGGTCCGTTTAGTTTAGATATTGTGTACAACTGAATTGGCCACAATTGTGGTTGTTAATTATTGAATTATTATAGGCTGTACTGACGTGACAGCGTTTTGTCGACATAATTAAGAATAGCGACTCTGAGTGGGCTGCTGTACCTGCATAAATAACTGCATCCAAAGCAGAAATAAGAGGCAACGTGAATTAAACTAACGAAATTTAAATAATAACATTGATATTGCGACAAACAGTACACGTTCCTTTCGTATTTGTATTCAAAATTCAAAATTCAAATGTTTTTTATTCAAATAAACTTTTACAAGTGCTTTTGAATCGTCGAGTGAATGTACCACTGGTTCGGAAAGACATTCCTACCGAGAAGAACCAGCAAGACACTCGGTGGTTGCTCTTTTGAAAAAAAAATTACAAATTCAATAATGAGTAGATACATAAGTAACCGCTGTCCTTTAGCATTGCTGGAGCGAGTCAAATCCATTATCTCCAAATATGACTATTCTAAATGCCGTAGATTGGGTATTCTACACATATTTTACTCACCTCGCGTATAAAGTATCATCGAGGAGTATTTCGCAGTAATATCGTTTCTTGGGCGGGATGGCCTTAGCTTCCAGCAGCCACAACTTGACCGTCCGCTCGCAGCGTCGCGTACGAATCTCGTCCGGCCGCGCCGCTTGTCTTAAACTAGAAAAAAATTAATAAAATTCATTTAATTTATATTCCGGAACTGTTGCTGCCAGCTAGAGAAAGAAACTTGGAGACAACATCGGCAGGATTTCAGTGGCTTAGACAACTAGAGACGAGGATGATAAGTCCTAAAAAGATGGGTGTGGATTGTGTTTTATTAAGAACATTCTTGAGACGCCCTGACCGAGGCCTGGAGGCCTAGTTGGAAGGGAGCAAAGACGTACATGGAGAAGACTCGACAACTGGCATAGAGCGGCATAGGACAGGCATTCGTTTCTAGTGAGAGTTAGCTTATACTCAGTGTCAGAGGCCAAAATCTCTTTTGGGTAACATAACCTCTGAAATAAGTCAATTTTTTACTTCGAAATAAATCACTTTTTATTTATTCTGCTGTTATTAGAGAGCTAACTAACACATTAGGTACTAGAAACTGGTTAAAACTTCATTATATAAATAATAATTGAAGTAAGTACTTCAGATCAGAGAACTGTAGTATCTAAAGAAGTTAAGTTAATAATTCGGTCATTCTGAAATTCCATCCAAGTTTTTGGCGAACATTCATAATATTTCGTAACAATATGCCATGAATAGCAGGATATTGAGGGGGTAGAACAAGCGACTAAGACGCCTTGGCGGGTGTAATGTCTTTCATTATTACGCCTACGCATTTTTTATAGCTAACAAAGGAATATGGTATTCATTTATTCATAGATCGAAAGTTTTCCTTTTATAGCCCACGAATACAGTAGGTATGATTAGTAAGTCATCTTTTATTAATGCTAAGTAGGTATATCCTCTTTTCAAACTAATATTTTTTTTGTTATTCTGTACTGCATCAGGCATAGGCTATTTATATAAGTATATTAATCCATCTGGAATCCATCTACGCCAGCTTTTTGAGGCTCGCAAGGCACTATAATGATGCTCTTTAATAAGAATTATGTCTAATTGATGCATTTTTTTTTAAATAAAGTAATATTAGGCTTGCACTTTAAAAATGAGCTAAGCATACCTTTTTCTCCAAGTATACGGCAATAGCGCAACGGGCGAGCTTTGAAGTTGATCCCATCCAGATTTCTACGACCATTCGCTATGAGATTAATCAGCTTGCTCAATACTGATTGAACTTAGTTTTTATGATATTGTCACTTGATAAGTTTACAAGTTGATAAGTTTACTCCGGGGTGGACAAGTGTACAAAGCGGACAAGCGGCCTTTAGAAAAGTATATATCATACCTGTAGATCCATCGATCGCGCTCTTTCCGCGACGCACACGCAAAGTATCGCGGTGCGCGGTTCTCCGCGCTCAGCGCGAAGCAGTGGGGCCTGCCCAGTACTGATGAGTGTAACGAGCGAATTTCCACCTGAAACCCAATTACAGTAATTGAGTCTACCAATAGCACACAGTAGCTCGTACCATACAGATTCTGCAATGTTGAGTCACAGGCTTAGTGTTTAGTAACAAATTGGAACCAATTCGGTTGTAGAATCAATCGGTAGAAGTAGAGAATTCGGAAAATTATGGTCTTAAAGTAATGCTATCCTTAACCGCAAGAAGCTTTGTGAAAAGGAATGCACTATTATTACCGTAAATGTGGAGAGTAATTGGGATAAATTCAAAAGCACATAAGGATAATTTTGTATTTTAAAATGAAAATCTCTACAGAAACCAAGTGCTCATTTTATTGCCGTTTGTCAACCTTTAGGTGTGGAGGTTAAGACCCTTCATACACCAATATTTTTAAATTTCATTGTTACAATATCATAGGTAAGTACAATTTGTCAGACCTATTTTTTCAAAACGTGCGCTAACCATGACGCATACACCGGTTACAGAGATACCGCTAAGCATTGCGATAGCTGGCTATTATACTCGTAAATTAAGCATGATTCAGAGTATCGAAAGTGACTGGCGTTGAACTTAACCTTTATGGAAGTATAAACTTCTAATAATGCTGAAGCAAAGATTTTCTTACCTGATTTGGTGGTCCGAGATCCATTGTGGACACAGCCGGTGAATGAGCTGACAGAAGGCTTTCATGAGATCTGAAAGTGATTAAGTAAGTGTTTCTTTTAATAAGTCTATTGGGGTTCTGGCGGTATGTAACATTAGAATATGTCTTAAAACTTGCTATTACTTAGTTGATCTTAATCATTCAAGAAGTTTAGCGCAGCGTTATATCTTATTTATGTTATGTAAGAATACAATCCAGGCTGGAAAAAAAATCAACCCTTATCGATGGTTTACTTTTTTTTCCCACTTTGCTAATTATAAAATAAAGGTTTCAACTTTTATTGAAATCCACTACGTGTTCAGAAAACCAGCACAGTTGTCCAATAAGCTTCAGGCAACCCGTGAGATAATCTTTTTGTGCCTTAGTGGTAAACCTTGTAATAGGAGGAAAGCTTTGGGCAACTTATATTGCCTGTTCAATTATGGTAGAAATTCCTCAGTCTACAAAGTTAATATAATATAATCGCATACAACCCTGCAATGACGTGAAATATGCCTTTGAACTGTCAACATCTAATTAATTTGTATGTAGAAGTTTCGTGTTTATAGTCGACGCTGAGCAAATAATTAAAACCTCTCAGTACTAAATGTAAGGGAGGGGCGACACTCCTAATGAAATTACAACACCTCAACGTTGTGGCAGCACGACACTAACCATCCTCATTGTCATTACTTAAATGTCTTTGTTATAGCCCTATGATGGTACAATTTGCTGCTTAATAAAGTTTTTGTGACTGAGGCGCCCCTAGGTATAATTTGTCGTTAGGAAAACCCCATTATGAAATTGTGTCAAACACTTAGTAAAAAATAACTTAAGTCCTAAGTAATTAACCAAGTACTAGACTAGATTGTGTCCGCGAATTCGTTGGATTTAAGTTTCTCCCGTGGGCACCTTCCCGTCCTTTTCCCAGATAGCCTATCTCTACACTAAATTTCGTCAAAATATCTAGTTAAGCTGATGGCCCGTGAGCAGACAAACACATACATCGTTTTGTTAATATTGGTATAGATTATATGTATTGATATAGAGCTCATAGTGGAGTAATTTGGAACCTCATTATTTCTTATTTCATGGCCTAGGACTAGGTTATTTCATCAATTTTAAGATCGAATAGGTATAGCAGCCTGCTCCTTTTATTATATTATTCAGGTAAGAATGGGCTACTTAATGGCTATGACTAGTATACTCAGTAGGTACGACTAGTATACTTAATAATATTGAAAGAAGTTTCTTTAGATACCTTGAGGTTCGTAATGCATGTGAAGCCGGGTGTGTCGGCACGGCCGCTGCCGCTCGCTCCCTCTCCAACTTCGTGGCTGACTTGGTTCGCTTCAGCGGGTTGCTTCTGAAGGACCTCTTGGAGAAGAAGAAGGAAGCGAGGCGCGACGGGCTGTGCTGCGCCTGCGCGCCCGGCACAGGCGTACTGGGGGCGGAACCGCGCCGACATGCCTTCTCGTAGGATGTGTCTGTAAAGAAGCAAATAACTATGAATGAGCGAACTCCCACAGTAAACATCTTATCAAATTCCTATTATAGATAAAACATAAAAAAGATTTTTTTATTAAATTAACGCCGAGTAGTTCGAATCAAATTCTTGAGAAGTTTTTTGATTAGCTTAATCACCACTAAAATTAAAAATTTCTTTATAAGAAGTCAGCATTGATATTATGTCCTTTAGTAAGATGGAGGAGTTCTTAAACGCTTGCAATTTTTTTTGTTGCAGGTTAGTCTTGTACTAGACGACAATCATACCTGAAAGCAATGATGATGTCTAGGTTTGAGTCGGAGGGTATAGTTCAATGATTGACTGCTGAGTCAATTGTACACGTAGTACGTACTACGTACCTACCTTGAAGTGTCTACACCAGCAAAATCAAAGCAATACCACACGTTATCAATGTTCAGTCGACGTAAGCACATAAATACATCAATCAGTATTACGGCGATATTTAAATCAATTTAGAAAGCATGTTTATGATGCTTGACATAATTATGCCCCTATCATAAATAACCTACCTATCTACTATTGTAAGACGTAATTAAAAAGATTGTGTCTGTACCTTGGCTGTTTAAAAAATGCAAATCTTATAATAAAATCAAAATATCATACAGTCCTGAGGTCTTAAGTATACCACAAACTATAGTTTCACTATACAACCGTAGTCTTCACACATTAAAAGCAGAATATAAATCATATTGTATACCTACATTTATATTAATTATTACTTAAGTACTTATTGGCATTTATGTATATTATTTTTTCCGCGTGTTTAGTCACAAACATTTACTAGTTTTAATAATTGATTTCAAAGTCAAGCAATGCTATCGCACAGTTACATAATAAATACGTTTGGATAAATTACTATTGATAAATAACTATTTACTTGACCTTTGTCGTAATATATAGCTATATTAAATTAATAACTTACTACCGCAACAGAGCAGTGGCAGTGAATGTAGGAACAATCTCATATTTACTCCTTGGTAGAACCCAATCGAGACTGATTTATTGAAACCTCGTTAATAAATAATAATGACCATGATCGTAATAATCATGCGGTCACTGATAAATATTGCTTATATTAATGTTAGGCTCACATACCACTAAATGCTAGTATAGCTTAATTTGTATTTAATAAAAAAGTTAAACAGGACGTTATGTTTTATTATGATTTATTTTAATACAACTCAATGCTCTTGCCCTTGGGCTCTACCAATGATCAGTTTGCTCTGTGTCTCTGGTTTCTTCTCACAGTAGTAGTTAATAGATTGGGAAAGTGTTTTTCCTCCATAAAACGTCGTCGTTATCATCGTCATCGTCATCACAACCAATATCTATAGACGTCTGTGTATGAACTGATAGACGAAGATCTCCTGGAATGCTTTACGTAGCCGCCATTAAAGCATTTTTGTACTTACATGACGTATTTTATGAGACACTTGTATGTCCTACATGGAATAAATAAATTGAGTATTGAATCTCAACACCTTTATTGGTTGTTCGTACTATGTACCTCGCCTATTGCCAGTTCAGGTTGACGACTCGTCGAACTAACTTCAGAGGTTTTTCACTGTTATACTTTTTTAATTATAATATGCATAACATATAATAATTAAAAAAGTATAACTATTGTTATTCTTTAACAGTACGAGTAAATACAATAATATATTGCATTAGCGTTACTTTTGGTGCGTTAGTGGCCTAGTCTCTCATATTACAACAGCATTGTCATCAGTTGTGTTTGTTAGTAATAACAGCCAGCACAGCGATACTAGCACGGCGTGGTTTCCGGCGGACGTTGCGCACGACGCCCGTGACCGCTGCGCATGCGCTTGCCCATATTAAAGCCTACATACAAGATACTATACGAGTAACTGGCGTTTTATTTCAAGTGCAATCCTTCGCCTTATTTACAGTACTTTCTTTCATCCAAGCCAAGCCAATCCATCCCCTTTAGGACCAAACAGATTCACGGAGTATCCACAAAATATCATATTTTTCAAAATTTATTGAGTAAAAATTAATTTAAGTAAGTAAATTAATCACATTTATTGAAATTAGGCACTAAAGCACAAAAGCTTCTCAAAGTAGAGGCGCACAAAGTTGACTGTTGACTGATTTTATTTTATTATTATAATAAGGATCACTTTTTGGTTTATATACGTACCTAGATGTGAACGCAAATACTTCAACAAATCGAGTTCTCTCCCACGTTGACGCATCGTTTCAAGAATATATTGCTATGATAACCCCGTTATTTTAAAATGGCCTATCTAATAATTTCCTAGATAGTATTTTATTAGTATAAGAAGACTGTTAAACAAAGGAAAATTACTCTTATTTTGCAACTAATCTCTCTGTGCACCTTTAAAAGTACAAAGGCAACAATCATATAAAAGCTCTGGGACTTTGATATAACAACATATCGGTTAGTAGTTATAATATTATGTATAACAACAGAATGAATACTGAGTAATATACTTTTATATGTTACGAGAAAGACGACTATTCGTCGACGTTCGACGTTCTGCACGATTATCTTTACTTTAAATCGCAAGCTAGAATGTTACTAACGTCCTCTTGAAGATGAGACATAAGATTGAGATTAAACTGAAGAAGGTCAGGGCTGAAAATTGAAAATTTAACAATGTTTTGATCGTAGACATAGATTTTGTCGTGTATTATAAAGCAATGGATATCCCGGGACCAGACATTCCGTGTGAAAGGAACAGATGTTCTTTACAAACCATTACCGTTATTGCTTCGGCTATAATATGATGTACCTATTGTCACGCTCTGTGTTATTGCTACACCCTGCTGTTTATAAATGTTTAAAGTTAAAACTGTTATAATACATCGGATTTTAAAAGACTTAAGGATTCCCAAAACTATATAGCATAGTTTACCAATACTGTATAGCCTCTCTGTACTAACCAATCTTCGTCAAATCGGTTAAAAACCTGGGGCTGTTAAAACGTTATATGTATCACAGGACATATTATACAGAAAGTATAAAGACACACTGTCATTTATAATATTAATTACAATTATTAAACAAAATCAATTTGGAAGAACCTTATTCATTTATTACGAGCACGCAGCATTGAACTCGAAACGATATTTAAGGCAGGCTCATTCAGTATCGACAAGTTTTTTTGCTAAGTAGGCAGGTACCTATACTATAAAGCGGCTCGGGTCGGGAGATTAAATGAGTTAGCAAAATACGTACTTAATGTAGGCGGGTGTAATAGTTACAAAAGTTAACAGCTTAGAGAGTTGTGAAACAAAGTTGCTAATAGAAAGTAACTACTTAATTGGAATCTCTGCTCTGGTGCACTTGTAATTTACCAATTGGAATGATTTGTGATAATCGTTACAAATGTCGCTAAATTTAAAATAACAGCTGGTCTAATGTCGCTTTTCTTCTCAAGTAACTATAGTGATTGATAAAAATTGACTTAAAATATTTCCTACTTGATGAATGATTGTGTATTTCTCAAAAAATAATTGCCTTGCTAATTATACCATTACCATTTGTGTTTCTTTTTTCGCTTGATTAAAACATGGCTGCACCCCTTAGGGTGAACGACCTAAAACCAATAAACTTCCACATAGCTTAGCTTGGCACTCGTGAGTCACTCCATCGTAATTATTGCAGTTCGCTGCACAACGCGGAACTTTAGTGAGACTCCAGGAATTTTCAGCCGTTCAAAGGAACGCGACGGTTGCAACTTCGATTTTCCGTATCTTATTCTAAGAAATTGAAAATATAGAGATTTTCAACTGAACATTCACATATTTTGAAAAGTGTATTTAAATGTAAAATGTAGTGTTTCTTCATGGGGGTTGTGAATTGTGATTCCAACTTCGATTTTCCTTATCATATTCTAAGAAACTGAAAATACATAGATTTTTTGAACTAACAACATTTTGAAGTGTGTTTATTTAAATGTTAAATGTAGTGGTACTTGATGGAGGTTGTAATTATGATTTATATTATGAATTATGAAATCATGAGCGTGAATTAATATGTTATGAAAATGGTTTTACAAGAAAAAACCGACAGAAATGCATGAGATGCGAATTGCGATTCATCGCCGCCTTGGTCCGTGCGTTTGTTTATGTATTTTTTCCATTACGCGTCGCTTCAAAAATGTTAAGTTTTTATTTATTAATGTACCAAAATTATAAAGTAATTCTACTAAATAGGTATTCTGAAAGTGTGTACCCATTGGCCATAAGCCAAACCACAAATGGTCTTGTACTAGACCTAAAATACTTCTGCAGTAAATGGAGATCATGCGACTGAAAGTTCGAAGCCATCGTTTATTATTGATGGCGAAGCTATAGGCAAAGCCTTGAATATTAATGAATGGTCGATGCAGCTGCATACAAAACTTAACTAACTACGTGTATAAGCGGCCAATGTAGGCAATAGTATACTCGTAGATATTAATCATAAGAAAACGTAAAAAACAATAACTAATCTGATAACTACGCTTTATTTTTGGTAATTTTAAACATAACGACAAAATTAGTACCAGTAAGTGAAATCACGGCTTTTCTGATAAGAGCCAGATAAACTGGCACAAGGAAGTAGTACATACTGTGTTGTGGAAGCGATAAAAAAAAGTCCCAATTAATAATTATATTATCGTATTTTTAATGTGAAACAATGTTATGACCCCAATATTTTTCTTTTTTTATCTATTTCTGGAAAAATAAATTCGGGCGACAGATTCGAAAATTACAAGATTTTCATTCTACTGCGACGGGGAAACCACAGCCAAAGTAACTCTCATACTCATCTATACTAATATTATAAATGCGAAAGTTTGGATTGATGGGCGGATGTATGGATGGATGTATAGATGGATGTTTGTTACTCAATCACGCCAGAACGGCTAAACGGATCTGGATGAAATTTGGCACAGAGATAGTCTATAACACATAAGCTACTTTTTATCCCGGAAAATTAAAGAGTTCCCGCGGGAACCTCAACCTCAACCTCCACGCGGACGAAGTCGCGGGCATCAGCTAGTAATAAAATATGGCTGACCCTAGAAACTTTTCTGGCTGTGAAAGTAAAATATTGGAACACCTAACGCGCGTACTGAATACTAATGATTTAACGGTGAACGTCTGCAATTTAAGAGTCGATACATCGTCCTTGGTTGACTCAATTTCGAACAAACTTTTCAAAGAGTTGTTCCCTTACTTTATATCCTTGTTTTGCATTTATTCTAATTCTATACTTTTGCTATGACTTCATGAGCGTAATTCGTAATTCGAAGTCTGCCATCTTTACGATGACTTCTACTTTTCTTAATGCTATACCTTGGGCATGACATAATGGTCGTTACAAAGGCTTGAGTTTAGCGTCAGCTCTTAGCTGAACAATTAGTGTAGAGTTATGAATTGGTGGATAACAATGTAGATCAAAAGCAGCAAGTCATTCTCGTTAGATAACATGTGTCGTCGAGACACAGCTAAAAGTTCTTGTTAGTTAGTGAATTGCAACTTTGCATGAAAAGCTTTGTGTAGCACTTTAGCACTATACCTACCACAAGGAAAATTAGTTATGGCCGTGGCTTATGTAAATACTTTCTAATGAAATCTTTTGAAATTTGTCCGTATTGTTATTAATTATTGCACATGTATAAGAATAATCTAATATGACTAACATTTTCCGAGTACATTAAACTCCGTAACACATAATAAAAATAAATGCATTTGAAAAAGACCATCATTTTCATTGATGTGTATTTAACGAGTAACATCAGGAAGAGCACAAACTGATATTTTGCTTACGCAATGAAGGTTAACGAGCTCTTTTGCATTACAAAATGAGGAAAGCCGAAAGACTAATGGGACAGCTTTGCAAAATGCATTAATTTCGAATAATTTGCTTTCACAAATTACCATAACCTTAATGATGTAATGTATTAACTATGTTATAATTAAATATCTTACCAGAATGTACAGCAACGTCATCGTCAACATCGAGGTAAGCCCTTCGTAAGCTGAGAGGACTATTTGCAACCTGCTCTTCATTTTTTTTAATAAGAGCACCGATAACTTCTTTATCACCGCCATTATCATCAACGAATTTGTCATAATCTTCTGATAAATCCGTCACCACGGCGACGGTATCATCCACCCCTTCTTCAATATGCCTTGCGGTGATACTCCGCAGCAAAGAATTGCTTCTTGATAACTTTGTACTTCGTGATCGCCGAATGAAATTCAGTCCTGACATTTTCCCAGGGCTTTTATTTGGACTGTCAGGTGTTACTGTAATTTTGGGTGTTTTAAAAATAGATGATGAACTACTACTTCCTCTAATTGGCGACGGTGTAGTAAGATTTTGAGGCAAGGTTTTAGATTTTTCCTTGGCGGGTGACATTAATTTAGGCGCATCGGGTATAAGGGATAAGTTAGAATTACGTATGGGATGTTTAGATGGTAATCGGGCCGTAATACTTGATGTAGAGCTGTTAAGCCTATTAGATGATGCACCTAATGGTGAATATATTCTATCATAACGTGGTTCACAGGACGTTGTGCTTCGTAATCTGGGTTTTGATTGCCTCATAAGACCACTCTCGGCAACGAGTCTCGGGCTCGTGAGATCGCATCGGTCTCTTCTCGACAGCGCCTCGTTGGAGCTCATTCTCGATGATAAAGGACGCCGATACCTTCTTTCAGTTACATCGCTTTCGCTGCCATTCAAAAACGTATCACTGCGTGGTTGGACTCCACAAAATTCCGATGATAGATTTCGTTTGTTTCTCGTGGGAACATCGTCTATATTTAGTCCACATATTATGGCATCTTTTTCTTCAGGTGTCAACGGTAAATAGTTATCAAAACTTTCGAACAACGGAACATAAAATACAGAGCGCCGTCTGCCCTGCTCATCGCAGGTGGCCGAAGTGTCCGGGGATAAGGTTCTAGACATGCTGGTCATTATGGTGGCGGAAATATGCCCTGTTACGCATCTAGCCCTTAGCGCTGTCGAGTCGTCGCATCGTTGCTGCAATTCGTTTCGCTCTACCTTCTTATTAAATCCTACAACAATTTTATTTCACACTGAACTACCACTGATACAAACAGATCATTCAACATCACAAACTTTTTCAGATTCGATTTGTTTTAGATTAGTTGTTGGAATATTTGCCCAGACGGTATTTTACCTACTTTTAAATAAAATTACAATACATATTCATTCTACGTTAATATTAAATTCGTATAGAAATTTAAACAGGTCGGCACGTCAGGTTTGTATTATTGATTCACGGTAGAACAAGTAATGCGTATAGTTTCACTTTATCACGGAGCGATAAGATTATGCTGTATGCAGCAATAGTAGCCAATGAAATATCCGAGCCATATCAAGGAAATAGAACATAAGCAAAATTTAATTAATCGTAAAACTTATAAAAATTGCCCCACACGCCCCTTAAAAGTACACTCATAAGTAAGTAAGTAAGTAAGTAAGTAAGTACAATCATACCTAATACATAATATATTAAAATGAAGAAAAAAAACCGAGTAGATCATGTGGTTTAATACATATATAAGTACTTAAAATAATATATCAAGTAAGTAGGTACTTAATTTAAACAAATATAACAAATAAATAAGTACAAAGTACATATAATATGTAAGTAAAATCAGAATAAACATTGAAAAGTTGGTTTTCGTAATACATATTTGTTACAGTAAGCTGAATAAAAAAAAACCGGCAAAGTGCGAGTCGGACTCGCGCACCGAGGGTTCCGTACGTTCCTGTAGCAAGTTTTACGATTAATGAATTTAATGAACCGCAAAACTAACTTTGTTTGTAGAGGTTTTCTGTTAATATCAAAAAAACTATGCTAGTTAGAGCATTGGCTATAGTTTTCCTGTAAAATATACATAAATTCCTATTGACCATAATTATTTCAGATTTTTCGATTGGTAAACTCCGGAGATAAGGGGGGGGGAACGGTATTTTTTTTTACTTTTTCCCCGATAAATCAAAAACTATCATGACTAAAAATAATTAAAAATCTGTTTTAGAATGCACAAAGTAAACCCTTTCATATGATACCCCACACAGTACAGTTATCTCACTTTTAAATTTCAACCCTCCGATTTTCCCCCCTTTTTAAATAAGAACAAAAATAATTTCCAATTTTTTTTAATTCCAGTGTCTTTGGGCCACTAATATACACAACTATTCCAAATTTCATGTCGATAGCTTCGGTAGTTACTGAAATAATCGAGTGTGACGGACGGACAGACAGACAGACAGACAGACAGACAGACGGAGAAAGTCGCACCATAAGGGTTCCATTTTTACCATTTTGGTACGGAACCCTAAAATCTGACGATAGCAAGAGTGAACCGGAAGTGAATAGGTAAATAAGAATAGTTACATGATAATTATTAATCGGGCCATCTTTATAAAAGAAATAAACCGGCCAAGTGCGAGTCGGACTCGCGCACCGAGGGTTCCGTACAAATCTGTAGTAAGTTTTACGATTTATGACGTATTAAAAACATGACGAAATGAACCGCAAAACTAACTTTGTTTGTAGAGGTTTATTGTTGATATCGAAAAAACTATGCTAGTTAGAGCGTTGGTTTTATTTTTCCTGTAAAATATACATAAGCTTCTATTGACCATAATTATTTCAGATTTTTCAATTGGTAAACTTCGGAGATAAGGGGGGGGGAACGGTATTTTTTTCGACATTTTGCCCGATAAATTAAAAACTATTATGCATAAAAATAAATAAAAATCTGTTTTAGAATGTAGAAGTATAGCCCTTTCATATGATATCCCACTCAGTATAGGTATCATACTTTGAAATTTCAAACCCCCGATTTTCCCCCCTTTTTTTAAACTAAAAATAATTTTCGATTTTTTTTTTATTTTAATGATGTTAGGCTACTATTATACACAACTATTCCAAATTTCATGTCGATAGCTTTAATAGTTACTGAAATAACCGACTGTGACAGACGGACGGACGGACAGATGGACGGGCGGACGGACGGACGGAGAAAGTCGCACCATAAGGGTTCCATTTTTACCATTTTGGTACGGAACCCTAAAAAATATAAATATAAAAGCATAATTGAACAAGCACATGTGTTTAGGAGTGGCAACATGCGAACTTTGTGGTTTTATTTGAAGAGCCACAACGAACTTATTTGCATTATACATAGACCGTGAAAAATACTGGGTAGTTAAGTAATTAACTAATTTGTTAATTACTTCGACAAAGGCGTTTTAAAATATATTAATTATAACTATTCTCTTTTTTAATATACGTGGTCTCGTTTACAATGGAAATATTACTCTAGAAAATTTGTAACCATTTCTTAACCTACATTACATTGTGTTTTAGAATCCAGGTAATTAATTCATGATATTCCCTTGAGATTTAAGTTTAAAAAAATACTGTTAGTTTATTTTCAAATTAAAATAAATTTTAACATACTTTTTGAGTCTGTTTTCAAAATACCTACGATAAAGAATAGAATCCAGGTAATTAATTCATGATATTCCCTTGAGATTTAAGTTTAAAAAAATACTGTTGGTTTATTTTCAAATTAAAATAAATTTTAACATACTTTTTGAGTCTGTTTTCAAAATACCTACGATAAAGAATAAAGGATGGCCGACAAAATAGGTAGCAAAAAGAAATAATAAAATCACAGAGGCGTTAAATCAAAACATTCAAAATTATAATTTCAACCTTGGTACACTCAAGTTGATTATTATGCATTCGATGCCAAAACAAAACCTACCACTCAGTAATAGCACGTACCTAGATTTAAAATCTCCTTTGTTGTGTATTCAAAGAAACGTGAAATAAAGCACCGGATGTCGTGATGTACAAGCGGACTAGGCATGAGATCCTGAGATGTGTGCGATGCGAAACGGTTTACACAAAGAATCAGGAGCATAAGTTCTGTACAGATTTTAAATACCAATCTATTTTTGTTTTTTTTTAACTTGGTAAGATGATGAAACGAGAGACTGACTGAATTAAGCGACTGATATTTTTTTACTTTTAATATATTTTACAGACAGATCAAACCATCGCAGAAACTATAGATTTTTAAGTAATAAAATACCTAGGTTTCTGTTACGTAACTAGGGACGAAATAAGAAAGAATTTTTAGTAATTAAACCTGAACGGTTCTAGTTAAAAATAGGAATCACTCAATTAAGTATAAGGATTTTAAAAATAAAAATAAAGCGAGTGAGAAACTTTTAATCTTCGCCGAGGAAGCTTGTGGCGCGGTAGCGTGACTAACGCGGTCGAGATTCATGGCAGCAAGATTATAGGTCTATTTCGACCTTTTTCAATCATGAACAAAATGGCGCATAAGTAAACTTATAGCATCAAAAAAACTAATTCCTGATATCCTAGAAGCTGCTCAGTTTGAGCACAAAAAAATCTCCTCATTGCTCCTTTATGTTATCTTAATTATAAAACCAGAAACACGGAAGTCGTGTGTATTTATATGATAGGTACAAGATTTTTTCATGCCTAGGAATTTGATAATGAAAGGCATAACATAGTGGTGATTCAAGGACACACTGTGGATGCAGATTCCTCTTTGCTAAGTTACTTCAGCTCTAGGGCTTCACTCTCTTTGTTCGTTGGTCGTGATAATAAATGGTTCGATTTACTTAGCAGGTTTTGTAAAGTAAATCTGCTTTAATTAAATTTACTTAAGTAGTTGCCTACTCTGATTAGTAACTAGTGGTATTTTATTTGATTAAGGCCAAATTCGTACATTGCATAAGTTCATTTGTCCACCATCTGCAAAAATTTATGGATTGCGTTTTATTAAACTGATACAAGTAATAACTATTTTAATCTAGAAACGGGCGGCGTTTATATGCCCCAATTGATTTACATGTTAGACTGAAAGATTCAGCTATAAAAATGGTATTATTATTCTTTACCTATAAGTAATTAGTTAGAAATTATACTTAGTCTACAATATTATATACAGCCAACTATGCATTCATCATTGTTGGTTATTTAATAGTGAGAGGACATGTCGTGACCAATGCACGAAGGGTAATTCAAGGTAATGCGGACACAGGTTTGCACGCACTAATTTAGGTATTACGATTTATGTCTTCCAACTCACTTAGTTCTCCGACTCTCTAGCCCACGGGCACGGGTGATGCAATATTTAAACGATTATTGTGCTATAATTTGTTATTTAACTTTATATGTCTGTGTATTTAACTTATTATGTTGACTGTATGTATGTACATGATGTGACAATCAAGAGATCATGATTCAAAGCAGCGACAATAATCTATCCGAAGGTTTGTTCGAGCAACTATGCATAGGTTTTTCAACTCGCAAATTATATTACGTATTATTATCAGTGTAGAGTAAAACGCCTTCGTCAAAGGGATAAATAAGGAAGTTAATGACTTCTACTTGGCTAGGCATAGATTAAAATCCTCAATAGCTAGAAAAGTATTGGAAATTAAATAAAAGAAAATGTACATTCTGAAGCCCAGAAAACCAGATACGTCTAGGTATATAGTGATATACCTAGGTATCTGGTATTATTACGATTGCCATGCTTCTCTCATTCAGAGCAACTTGCTGTGTAAAAATAAGATTTATTTTTCACTAAAATGCTGGAGCATTTTACACACTTAACCATCCCGCTTACACTCCTCGGGCTCCAAATGTGGATACCGACAAAAATAAACTACATATTGTGGCAGCGGGGAGATATTTTTCACACGCAATTCCCGCAAATTATTCAACGGAATTATCAACGTTCTTTACCCGCCTGTGGAATGGAATGATAAATGCTACACGATCCCACTGCTACCCCTGGCGCCGTCCTATGAATTTTTATAAGGAATTAAACGCTGAAAGCAGTCAGGTCAACAATCAATATTTTTTGTGTTGTACCTACTTTAAACCTCTAAATGCAAATAATTCTCTGAATTCTAATGCAATATGTAACCGATTCCAATTATTTTGAACTACGCTAATTACGCGACAGATTAAATATAATAGATTTGCTCATTTATAATGTCGAGCCCAGATGTGGTAAAACAAAAGCGACAGTTTAGAAAGTTCCCTTCGAGGCTCGAGCTTTCGTAGATTAATTAGGGCTGGTGTCTAAACGCAGCTCGAACTCTAAACTAACCCAGTTGATTACGTGCTCTAGTATTTTTAAGTGTAAAACCACTGATAGCCAATTTATTATTGAATATCTCTATAACCAATCATGTCAACAATAACGAGGTTACGAACTGATAAACGAAAAGCGAATATTTTTTTAACATCTACGAGTACTAAGTAACTTTATTGATTATTTTGAAGAGTTCGTCAAGCTCTTATAACTAATTGATTGGAGTTGAAGCTACCAGGTTATGTAACGAATTTTATTTTCTTCAAAATATTTTATAGAAAACATGCCTACTATACTACATTTGTTGTTACGTACCTACATGTTGCAAATCAACACGTATAGACAGATGTATTACTTAAACTTTCGAAGAAAAGTGTCGTATCTGTAACATATGTGTAGTAGATATATACCATGTACCTACTTAAATAAAACAAGTTCGCAAGCTTGGCGGTAACAGATGTGTGTTGTGGACTGTCCTGGTTATACGTTTTTTTGTTATTGGACTGGATTAGGAACAGCTAACTTTACATTTATTACTTAACTTAAATTTTCACTGAAAGATTGATGTGTGTTGTGGACTGTCATGGTTATACGTTTTTTTGTTATTGGACTGGATTAGGAACAGCTAACTTTACATTTAATACTTAACGTAAATTTTCACTGAAAGATTGAATAGAGACGTACCTACTACCTAAGTAATTTTATGTAATACTTAAGTATTTTATTATTATCTTTATTAAAATGAAAATGCATAACTAATCTTAACTCGATTTATGTCAAGATCAATAAAATATTACTGTTTTAAGCGATGATAGTAAGCCCTCTGAAAAGCATATTTTTATACATACCTACAATTGCAAATATTATATAGTTGACTATATTATGATGTCTGCAACAACGTTCGCGTGTATTTAGGTTTTTATTATATAACTCTTTGAACTTCCGGTATAAAAAGTAGCTTTTGCCGTAGCCCGGGGATGCAACCTGTCTCTATCTACTATATTTCATCAAGATGGACAACAGTTTCCCATTTATAATAGTAATATGGATTAATGGATTCACTTTCTTCTTTTACATATTGTACTGTTTTCCACTCTAGAGTGATTGATTACACATTCACTGGCCCAGAAAAGTATAAAGTATAAACTTTATACTTTTCTGGGGCCCGACACACTTTTAGGGTTTCTCCTTTATGGGGTTCTCTTTCCTTGCAATTATTTTTCATTAGTGTGTTTGCACATAGTGAAATCCAAAAAGGCACTTGTAACAACTAACTAGCAATAAAAACAAGTTCGCAGTGGCGCGTAACAGTTGTGTTTGCGGTTGTGAGTTGTGACCCCTTTCATTGGTATTGTACACTGTTCGAGCTCGTTTCTTTATCATAACAGCTGGTTGACAAACGTACCTAATAGAGATAATAATATTTTCCACTTTAGATAAATACCTGAGGCATGCTTACAGAACTTGTTATCCTTTTAACCCAGAGTTAGCTGCTACTTTGACATAGGTAGTAGGTACCTAATTCTTATAGAAAATAACCGCCGAGTTTTTTCGCTTGTTCTTCTCGGCAGAAATGGCATTCCGATTTTGTAGATTCACTTTTCGATTCAATTCAATAGTACTTAACTACGAGTATGTACTTGGCGGCTCGGCTTTGCTAGAAGGAAGCTTAATTATTTATAATAAATAAATAAATAAAAGTAAGAAAGTACTAGTACTTACTTGTAAAAGTATAAACTTAAAGTTTGTACTTAAATGCTAGGTACCTAATTTAAATTTTTAAGGCACGTTATTCTTATCTATCGATAAAATATATTCATGTCTCGAAACAGTATTTATTTTTAATAAAGTAAGTAATATGGTCAGTTAACTGTATGCTAAAACAATGAAAATGTATACCTAGTAACAATACTAATAGACTTAAAATTTACTTTAGGGTAATAAACAGACAGTAACTGTGGTAACTTCACTGTGTAAGTGTGAACGGATGTGAGGCTGAGAGCAAGACTTCCTCTGGACAGACTGGTTTCCTAGTTACGGACAGGTTCTCGACCGGGCCCAGATGGGGCTATTATACTTAATCGTAGACACAAGAGTAACATCATCTAAAATCTATAGTGTGAAATTGAAACTGACTTATATACTTACATATTTTATTTTTCTAGGATTTTAAGAATCCTTTCTCATATCAGTTTAATTAATATTTTTTTCTACTTAATAACTAGTGGTTCGCCCCGAACTGAGACCTCGCGGTATCCACAGACATGTACAGAGCGCCATCTATTGACATCATTGTGAAGTTATGTTAAAAATACTGAAGCCCATTAAAAATTAAATAATTTCGTTTCCTTATATTATCTAGTTATAGTATTAAGTAGTTTCGATACTTTAATTATATATCGCTACTGGATGGCATAAACAGTCGCGTAAAAAGACTGGATTAAAGATGCATATCTCAAATTTCGTCACTGGCAGGTAAGTGAACCGTGGCCGAGAGGTCAAGGCGCTCAGGGCGCGATTCCCAGAGAGACGCAGGTTCAAATCCTGCCGGTTCCGAAATTTTTGATATGTATATTTAAGTAAGTTTAGAAACTTTCCTCGTGTGTGAAGCACTGTAATAAAAATTATAAAATTATATTATCTAATTTTAGTATTTTTGTTCAAGCGCAGGATATAATTCAAATAATTGATAAGTTTCAGCCTCAGCCTTTCAGAAAATTTAGAGTTCTGAGGTCAACTTTGGACGTTAGAAAATCTCCACTTTGAAAGCGCCCCATTTCGTCAATTTTAGGGGAAAAATAAATAAAATATATTTTTGGACTCTATTCCTAATTATCTTTAAAATGATATACCGCAACCCTATGTAACTCTATAAAAAATATTTTACTTCGCATTCGCTTCTATGAGAGCCCCCCTGAAATAAAGATTTTTATAACTTTTTAAGCCATATTCGGCGGAAGGCCATCGGTTTACATATTATATTTAAATTTGAAGTAATTACGTACAGTAATTCAGAAGTTATAAGGCTCTGACAGACAAACGGACGGACGGACGGACGGACGGACGGACGGACAGACGGACGGACGGACAAGTGCAAATTCACTCAAGTAGACTCAGAGACCTTCGCTTCGCTCGGTCAATAATTAACAAATGGTTATCTATACCTACTAATATTATAAATGCGAAAGTTTGGATGGATGGATGGATGTTTGTTACTCAATCAAACCGGAACGGCTGAACGGATCTGCACGAAATTTAACACAGATAGATTACAGTCTGGAATAACGCATAGGCTACTTTTTATCCCGAAAAATTAAACAGTTCCCGCAGGAACCAATAAACCTCAATCCAGGCGGACGAAGTCGCGGGCAACACAGCTAGTCATATCATACTAATATTATAAATGCGAAAGTGTGTTTGTTTGTTGGTTTGTCCTTCAATCACGCCGCAACGGAGCAACGGATTGACGTCATTTTTGGCATAGTTAAGGACCTGGAGAGTGACATAGGCTACTTTTTATCCCGGAAAATTATGGAGTTCCCGCGGGAATAAAAAAAAACTTAACCACGCGGACGGAATCATCAGCATCAGCTAGTTATTATATATAATGCTAGATATAAAGCAATACCAACAACTCCCAATTAATTTTATGTATGGATAATATCTCTAACTATACAATATTGCTTTGGTGCACGCGACATCGTCCGCCAGAAATAGTTTTATATTTTGTTCGTGGGAATTCTTATAATTTCCGGGACAAATCCGAGATGCAAACAGTTTCTGTGTCATTTTTCGTCAAGATCGCCGTTCGAGTTTGAGCCGTCAAAAGGTCATGCCTGTCTGTCTGTCAGTTGTCTGTTACTTTTTCACATTCACTTTCTTAAGTAAATGTCATTATTGTATGCAGTACTTATTAGTATTTTACTCGTAGATTAAATGACGAAATAAAACTGAACTTCTCACACGTGTGCTCATAATACGTTTTATCTAGAGATCTGAGTGATAATAACACCAAAACACATTAAGTGTTAATGATCCAAACAAAGGGGAATTGCGTTCGTAAAGAAGGAATTAACGGTAATGAACTGTTAGCGAAAGCATCAATCAAGATGGAGAGGGCAGGATCAGAGTCGTCAATGTGGCGGGCGAATGAAGGCCATCAGTTATTCCAGCTTCGGCTTGAGATTTCTCGCTAAAAGAGATAATTAAACAGCGCCCGCAGATAATGCATAAAGAAATGATATACCCACTGCTTAAATCTTTACCCATAAAAGCTTATGGGTGCGTCGCAGCATTATTTTCATGAGGGTGCATATGGATCTACACATTAAGTAAGTAGTATCAAATAGAGGTACCTAGATGTTTTATTTTCAACAGTTTCAATACAAAATCTATTTGTCTGAACTTTTACTTTCATGAACAAATCACGGGACCTGAGGCCTGTGCATGCTCCATATGAAAAGGGCACAGGAGGATTCGGAGTTTATCGTCAAGGTGTTGAACAAAGGACAACAAACTATTGTATTTGTATTATATCATTGTATATTAAAATTTTTGTGTATTAAAAATTTTAGATAGGTTACCCATAGGAAAAGTTACCCATAGGGCTTTTTCGAATAGTCTAGAAACCTGAGATTCCCTTGAACTCTACTAAAACTCGTAACTAGTTACTCTAGTAAACTCGTGGGTTTACTCTACATTCTTCAACATAGCCGCCACTAAGGTACGATTTTCAGTTTCACCACAAGGTCAACTAGTCTAACTAGGATGACTTGTTAGTCGACATATTCTTTGGGCATCCTAGAGGTATCTGGACCGGTCTAGTCGACCGGGCGGTATAAGCTATTGGGTTTCCAGCTAGTTAAAGTTGTGTGCTTATGTTGTGGTGCTTTTATGATTTTTTAGAATTATAAACGTAGCTGAAGAAAATACTACATATACTACTTATTTTGGATTGTAATTCAAATAAGTAGTATATTCTTATACATACTTACTTATTACTTATAATTCTTGTGTAAAGTGGATTTATAAAAACAGTTTTGATAAGTACATAACTGTGTAAAATGTCTGTCATACTTCTTCTTGGTTGGGTATTGCATTTGCTCTAAGGTGAGACCTTATTCAGACAACTCACAAAAAAACCAAATCATCAATGTCTTCAAAGTAGAACGATAAATAACGAAGCAACAGCCGTCGGCAGGGTCCCGTTAAGTAAAATACAGCACCTCGCTCGACTGACCTGTATAGCTTACTACTTAATATAAACATTGCGCAAGCAGAGTTGATGTAGTAACATGCCGTTTTTAAAATCAATTGCCGTGCGTTAGTCTCGCTAAAACTCGAACAGGGCTGGACCGATTTTGATGAAATTTTTGAGTGTTTTTTTTTGTTTTTGAGTGGAGCCCGGGACGGTTTAGACTCACAATTGGACCCGGTAGGTGGCGCTGCAATGGGGTTCTAGGTCAGGGCAGGAAACCTCTGATGCCGTGCCTGGGCCCACTTAAAAATTCAAAATTCAAACGTTTTTTATTCAAATAAACTTTTACAAGTGCTTTCGAATCGTCGAATGGATCTACCACTGGTTCGGAATGCCATTCCTACCGAGAAGAACCAGCAAGATATAATATTTAAAAAATCATTTTAATGTCTAGTAATTTTAACGTGTACCTTTCTTGCGTAATTACTACCTATCTATGCCTTTCTCTCCTATCTATATTTTAATGTCTGTTTCTTCGATAGTAATATTACAATGAGATTGAAACAAGATGTTCCTGTATCATAATGGTTTTCTAAATGTTGATAGTAACCCCCCAGAAGCTTGTCTTGTTTTATTATCAATACTTTTTATATACATATGTACTACTTACTCACATTAGGCACGAAAATATAATTGTAGGTACGATTTATTGCAAACTATCAAAAAATTGAGTTGGTATAGATAGGAACTGGATCTATCGGAAAAGCTTAGAATCAGTGGCTTTTCAAATAATAGAACTGTTTTACTAAGTAAGTAATATACCTACTTTACTACATGCGAGTTAAAAATATCTACGAATCGCCCACAAAAACCCTACGGCTTAGACAAATTATGATCGCTGCGATACGCTTCATGAAAATTTTAAAAAGATCGTACAAAGATAGGCTTGGGTTTCCCGACATGAATCAGCCCCATTATATTAATATTCGGGTATACGTGTCATCAGTTACCCTGAAGATATGGGGTGCCTACCATAGATCACGTTACTCGGGTGTTATTTATTACGTACTTAGTACTTACATATTTATTTGGGCAACATTCCGTCCACTATAAGCAAAGTCCAAGCAAGACAAATCATTTCCTGGCAGGCTTTCCACACATGGAAGCTTTAATGTGGTTTTGTCGAAAAAACGTTCAATAGCGCAATAAAAAACATTTTCTATAGCCATTAGCTTAGTTAAAGCTAAATGTTTTAGTATGTATAAACAAATCTAATTGCAGATTGCACGACTTACAAGACAATAGAAATCGTCAACTAAAAATTACGTCTCGAAGGCAAAGCGGCACCTTTGAAGTCTTCTAATCTAACTCAAAAAAGGTGATGTCGCTATCGCTCTGAAGAAAATCGTGTGACGCAGCGTCAAAGGGAAATTCTTCTACTCGTAGAGCGCTTAAGGTCAGATAAAGTAAACGAGAATGAATTCAGAATGATGCAAACAAAAGCGACGGAATGTTCAGGCCTCAGAAGTAACCGCGGGCTGTTGTGCAATAACGATTCAAGTTCCTACGACACGCGGAGGCTGTGTACCTACAAAGAAATGTTGAAGGCAATGTTTCAAATACAATGACTCTATGAACCCATGTTACAAAGACTTATTGGCATAAGGTTGGTAAATGGTACGTACGTACTTTGTAAAAGGACCCGATATTTTGTAAAGGTAGGTACTAGGTATTTCATTGATTGTCATGAAATAATGTTACTTGTGTACATAAGTTATAATTTTGAAAATTATGCATTCTAATCAAACAGAATTTTAGGATTTTATTAGTTATAGTGTCCCTTAATAAAATAGGAACCCTACTTCTTATTTGGCGTGTTTGGAAGAGCATCGGTTTGAAGACACGCTAAATTATCATCAAACATTTGACTTTTTAAGTGCATATATAATATAACAAATTTTAATATTTAAAATATAAGGTAAGTAGGTAAGTACTTTCTCAATTTTAATTTTTAAGTATATTTTGTTCCAACAATTATCAAAACTAAAAAATTGTTTGCGATAGCATCTTACTCCTAGGTACAAAAAATATAATATACCAAAAGAACTCCAGTAGCAAGTTCTTAGTACTAATACATTCACTTCATCAAGGTCACGACTACAACGTGATATAATAATATTAATAATGTATGCTTTAATAGCGTTATAATGACTGTCAGGCATAATGTAAGTGCCGCTTTCTTGATCGATTTCGTAAAATCGGATGTGGAAACGTGCTTCACATACTTACACATCAAAGAAATGTAGAGGATATGTAAACAACGTGATAATATATTATTATACCATTTAATTAATATCAAGCTTCGGCTGGTTTCACATATATTGTAGTTATATGACTGGTTATACCTAGGTATGTTATTATTAAAAGATGCTCTTTGATTGTCAGAGATAAAATGTATACAATGCCCTTCCCTGGGATTCATCGGATGATACGTAGCAGACAGACAGACAAACTATAGCATTTATTATAAAATATTATTATTAGTAGCTAGGTATAGAAGTACTTATGCATTATTTAAGTATGAACGTAGTTATTTCTTTTAACTGGCTAAGTTACAGCCATAAGATTTTTCCCTTAACTTTTTAAAAAATTAGTGTCAAATGATCTAAGAGTTTACTTAAATCTAAAGATTTTAAATCTATAGCACGGATGTAATATACATATTTAAAACCGTTTGAGATGCCAAGGATTCGAAAGTAAATTATATTAGTGGGGATGTGAAAAAAGATCGATTGAGTTATTTACTATTACGAACTGATTTGCGAAGAATAGTAAGCTTACAATAGCTATTCAGAAGTAGGTATAAGAGCGAGGAATATTTTTAAAATTTTGTGTATAACACCAATAAATACATAAATTTAATGATTAACCCTATAAGTATACCAACAATCTCATCATGCAAATATTGAGAGGAAGCAAAGGACACTTTAACTGACATTCAGATAAACTTATTTCCTGTCCAATATTACCGCGTCGTCCAGAACGTGATAAATCATAATACTTTTAGGGATCCGTTCCAGTTCCAATTAAACAAAAAGCGTATTTTTTGACAAGTATTATGTTTGTACTTACTTGCCTATACTAGGTATATGCCCTCATCCCTAGACGTATCTAACAAGATTTCTTTCCGCTCTTTTAAATCATATATGAGTGTAGACTTGTATGTTTTATTTTTATATGGAACCCAGCTGCGATACTAAACTCGTAATCAATCTTTCGTAATAGCAGACGATAAGGGCAAATGATGACATTTATTATGTACCTTTGATATAGATGTACGAGTAGCTTCGATATGATAATAATTTATGTAGGTACTTAATAACTCTGGCATTGTTTATATTATGCCCCTTTAGTTTTCTGTCACGTGCCTGTCCCTTTCCCAGCTCTACTCTCAAAGCAATCCTGTGAAGTGAAGCGTTAAATGCTCGTAAAGACAATAGGCAATAATTTACTTGTTTCATGCACTGTTGCACATCGGTTTCCCAATCCCTTTAGTTTTGTGCACAATTTACTAAGATAGGGTCTATGACAATAAATTGAAAGCATTGCTTCTTTTACAGATATTGAGATATTATTCAATCTCACAAAAATAATGTCGCGTCTCTTATTATTATTTTTCTTATTAAGTATTGATGTACCTACCTACAGTACAATTAGTTACACTGCGTTTAACAAGGAAGAAATAACTAGTTGCATTTCTTACTTGATTGTCAAAGACAATGGCTTAATATATTATTATGTATGTACCTAATACCCAAAGAAAGCGTATACCTTCTGTGTCGTTACTGTGACTTCTGAGAAAATCAGGATGCATCATGGGTATTAATTATTAGTATGCTGACACGATTAAGTGTAATAGTTAGACATAAACAGGAAAACTGGACGCCAAAATATGTCCGGAATGATAGCCCTTTATAACAACAAGGACAATTATGAAACGTTTTAGTTATTGTGATGGAAAACCTGCAGCTATTACAGTAGTCAGTAACTATTGATAAATGATAATGTAGAGCTCGACGTATACTTAAAAAATAGATAGGTAAAGTCAATTAAAATAGACTTTTAAAACCATACGTTTAGGTATGTGCGTTTAATGTTCAAATTGTGGGGTTTACTTAAAAGCTTTATTTTTGTGTAGTAAAAGTAGTGTTGAAACACATCATACTAAGAGTAGAAAGGTGAGTTGAAATCACCTGCTTAGTATGTAAAACGACACCTGCGAGCCGGCAGATGTTGGACAAAAAACAAACGACCCTACACGACCGGAACTGTCATGCGGGAGGCGAATTTATAGTTACCCTGAGATTACCAAAATGAGATTGATTACATGATTACTAATGGTCCTGCATAACAAATATTTCCTGTACAGTAAAAATATAGTAAGTAAGTACTTAGGTACCTATGGAGTACTATTATATTATTCTGTGCCTATGGCAAAGAAGTTTTAACGACGTAATTAGGATCAAACTACTTAATGGATTTACTTTGATGTTCGTTCTGTCTCATTCCTGGTAAGTAATTGAATAAGGTTAAAATATCCCTTTTTTACGACGAGTTGTGACTTGTGACATAGAGCTGTAGAAAAGGGTAGGGTAGAAAAGGGTAGTAAATGTTTGTACAACACAAAACGCATGCACGTAAATATGAGGCTTATTTTTAAAGGTTTTGAGTAATTTAGTTCGTTATGTTAGGTAATCTAGTAACGGTATAGTCTTATCAAACGATACATAACTAATGCGTTTAAATAACAACTCCCTCCTACTCATTTATGTACATTTGTTTTAACTATAGATTTACTTATCGAACTCATCTAAATGTGAAGATTTATCATAATTAATATAAATAGAGGTAATACATTATTATATAATAAACACCGAAACTATTAATCATAGGCTTCATGCCCGGGACTATTATATTAATATGTACAGTGGTGTAAACTATATGTTATATCTACCTACGTACCTATTGCTTAAGTAAAACCATAATAATATCGAAACCAAAGCATACAGTATAATCTACACACCTTGTAAGTAACCTTTTCTGTATATTGTATTATCACTGTACATGAACGACGAAGAGTTGTCAAAGAAAAAAGGAACAACGCGAGTCGCGGAGCTGGGTCCGGTTTGGTCCAGCGCGGGTAAGCCTGGAATGTGACCCCACACCAATGGGACTCGGGTGACTCATGTGAACTTACTTTTTAAATAACACTCGTTTCAATGCTTTAGAAAGTCCACCGCGCAGCGTGGGTGCATAGAAAAACTGGATTTATTTGTGCGCCACCTACATTACGTACGACCTATGTTTTAATCCACATCCCACTCTAGGCATCACAAGGATTTGTTTTATATTGAGTTTGCCTGACCAATACACTAAACGACAAGGAAGCTTGGCAATGATTTGCTCAAATGGCTCTGATAGTTCCTTAGTTATGATTTGTGAGATGGTGATAATAAAAAAATAAAAAAAACCCGGCTGAGTTTGTTGTGGGCTCTTCTCAGACCAGGGCGCGTTTGGAACCCTCGTAGCTTTAGTTTTAAGATACCGTAACTGATTATCACCATCATGTTTTATAAGTAAGTAATTTTTTACGTCAATAAGTGTACAGTGTACCTATATTGAATAAATGAATTGAATCTTGAATCTTGAATCTTGAATGAAATGAAATGATATTTATTTTCTTACAAACATAGATTCTTAAAACAAAAGAACGGAAACAACTGCATTAGTATAAATTATAAAACTGTGTTTCAGCTGTTAACGCCCACCTCCAGGTTAACAAATCGTAAAAACAAACAGAAAATTTGTTAGAATTAGTTCATAATATTGAGTATGTGCGTAAAAATCCTTGCATTGTCATGTTGTTCTGTCTCATAACTGGATTTTATACATAATGACCAAACAAGCCAAGGCTCTAGCTTAATTTTCGGTGTACCTACTTGAGGGTCTCGAGGCATATTATTAAGTATTAAGTAAGTACTTATGTTATTATATTTTTTGCTATTTACTACCGTGTACGGTACCTAGATACAAAATGAGCTATGATTATGATTTGTAGATTTTATAAATTATGTATGAATCTATCTGTAAAACATTTTTCGCTATTATTTATGTAGACCAGAGTAACATCATAGTATGGTAACATGAAGCTTTGCAATTTGATTAGTTTTGAAGATTTTTCACATATTGTTTCATGTATCTTCAAAGTATAGGCTTGATATATTATATTCGACTTGAAGCTTTTCGTGTACCTACATGATTAAGCATATAGATTCTAGAACGTCAAAAGATTCAATGAAGAGTAGATTAAAATATAAAATATAAACTTCAACTGTCTACTTTCAACAACGATACATTTTATATATAAAGTAGATAGCTTCTTAATATATAAAGCTTCTTAAAATAAAAATAGGGCATTACTGTTGAGACTTGAGGATGACGCGCAAACATTCCCGAAATTCCAGTAGCATAGCATCGTTGCAAGGGTAGACGAGGAATTCCTCTGATGTTCCGCCATAGGTAGGTTAGGTACCTACCTACGAGTATATCTATTGGCTGGAAACTAATACACTAGTGGTTCGCCCCGAACTGAGACTTCGCGGTATCCATAAGATAGTTTTAACTCATCGACCATACAACCTATGTATGGTAGATGTTTTAACTATATATTGTAATAGTTAACTTGCGAGCATGTCTAGATGCGCGCTCATCTTTACGTTCATAGACATCAGTACTATCAGTAGACTATTTTTTAGGGTTCCGTACCCAAAAACGGGACCCTATTACTAAGACTCCGCTGTCTGTCTGTCTGTCTGTCTCCAGGCTGTATCTCATAAACCGTGATAGCTAGAAAGCTGAAATTTTCACAAATGATGTATTTCCGTTGCCGCTATAACAACAAATACTAAAAATTAAAAAAATATACATATTAAGGGGGGTCCTCATATAATAAACGTGTTTTTTTCGTATTTTTTTGCTCAATATTAAAAACGGTAACAGGTAGACGGTTCAAATTTTCACAGAATATTAACTTGTATATTACCTTTCAAAATAAATAATTAAATATCAATAAAGTAAATATTAAAGGGGGGCTCCCATACAACAAACGTAATTTTTATTTTTAATACGTCATAAATCGTAAAACTTACTACAGGTTTGTACGGAACCCTCGGTGCGCGAGTCCGACTCGCACTTGGCCGGTTTTTATTCCACGTAAGATGGTGCTACTGCTAACGTCTATTATTTGTAAGCACAAACGAATAAACTTTTACAGAGTGCCATCTATTGACATCATTGTAAAGTTCTGTTAAAAATACTGAAGCTCAATAAGTAAAGATTAAATGATTTCGTTTCCTTATTTTATTTTATCTAATTTTAGTATTTATTGTTCAAGTACAGGATATAATTCAAATAATTGATCAAGTTTCAGGCTCAGCCTTTCAGAAAATTGAGAGTTCTGAGGTCAATTTTTCGTCAATTTTAGAGGAAAGAATTTAAAAAAATATATTTTTGGACTCTATTCCTAATTATCTTTAAAATGATATACCGCAACCCTATGTAACGCTATAAAAAATATTTTACTTCGCATTCGCTTCTATGAGAGCCCCTCTGAAATAAAGATTTTTATAACTTTTTAAGCCATATTCGGCTGGAGGCCATCGGTTTACATATTATATTTAAATTTGAAGTAATTACGTTCAGTAATTGAGAAGTTATAAGGCTCTGACAGACGGACGGACGTGACAGACGGACGGACGGACGGACGGACTGACGGACAACTGCAAATTCACTCAAGTAGATTCAGAGACCTTCGCTTCGCTCGGTCAAATATCTGAATTCGGCGCTAAGGTTCGCAGTGATTTCGTTTATTTCAGTGAACCTAAACTAAGCGCACGAAATGATACCTAAGTAAAAGTTAAAGTTTTAGCTAGGTAGCTTCCTACTTAGAGTTTTTTGACAAGGTTACATAGCTAAATATCATCAAAAATATAAGCGGGGCGCAGAAGGTAAGAGTAAATAGTAAGCAAACGTCTACATACTTAAATCTATTTACTTAAGTAATTTTTATTTCCGAATTTTCTTAATTTTCTTGTTGAAGCTTTATAAAGATTCCAAGGAGGTTAAGCGTAAGTAGGCACTATACTGATTTATGTACTTGTGTAGAAATAATCGTTCTTCATTGGGCGGGATGCAGATTATTCTGCTTTTTGATATAAAACGGTAAAATTAATAATTATACCTATCATGTTGCTAGCTATTGTGAGAGATGTCTACAGAAGTGGTAACTATTGTTCCTTTGACAATAGTGTTCTAGTTTCGGCAACAAGTTTCAAGTGATTCAACACGTGCAAGGAAATGCGACTTGTCCCTCCAACTCGGGTTACACAAAACTAACTTTATAATATATCCTGGAATTTAACAAAGCGGCTCCTTACTCTTATACATAATTAAGTATGTAATTATCTAATAGTGAATACGCTATTATGGAAATCTCCTATTTGAAACTTTTATATTGATTTTTTTATCGCAACAAGTAGCCTAAAGGCAATTTTACAAATAGGTTTATACTTTATACTAAGACTAGAGGACGCCCGCGACTTCGTTCGCGTGGCATAAGTTTTTTAATTCCCACAGGCACTCCTTCATTTCCGGGATAAAAAGAAGCCTATGTCACTCTCCAGATCCTCACCTATACCCATGCAAAAAATCACATCGATCCGTTGCTCTGTTGCGGCGTGATTGATGGACAAACTCTCTATTTAAAGTCCTTGGGGATAGAAATTTCCAAACTGTGGAATACGTATTTCATAATTTTAAATCGGAAGCCCAAATACCAAGTTTCAGGGCTATAACTTGTGAAATGAAAGACTTTTATACCAATTTTCATCCCCTATTTCACCCCTTTGGGGGTGGAATTTTGAAAAACTGTGAAACACGTAATTCTTTATTTTTAACTGGTAGCCGATTTACCAAGTTTCATGGATATAACTTGAGAAATGGCGGACTTTCATACAAACTTTAACCCCTTATTTCACCCCCATAGGGGTGGAATTTTGAGAAATCCTTTCTTAGTGGGCGCCTACGTCATAAAAGGAACCTACTGTCAAAATTTCAAGTTTCTAACCCCAGCGGTTTAGGCTGTGCGTTGATATATAAGTCAGTCAGTCAGTCAGTCAGTCAGTCAGGACTTTGAATTTTATATATATAGATACCTATTCTATTACTGCATAATATTTAACTAGTTCAATGGCTCTGCATTTACTGTTAATAAAGTCAAGGAAAGAAAAAGAAAATTTTACTTTTCTTACGGTACCCTACAGGTAAGTATTTTGTCTTCAGATAAAGTCAGTATAGGCAGTTAGGTTAGTTCCTATTTAAATTATACTGATGTTTGCTATTAGATAAGCTGGTTCTTTAACGTAATGTTGCGCGTAACCATATAGGTAGTTCAAACAAGTTTTAATACAGTACGAGCACGATTTATAAATTATTTAGGTAAAATAAGTATGAAATAATATATAATATCTTATATAATAATGATTTCTATAAATAAACATAGAAATGAGTTTTCCAAAATAATAAATTTTAAGTAAGTATATAACGAAAAATTACGTTACAAATAATAAGCATCCATGGGCAGAAAATATTCCAACAAAAATGCACTTTTATGTGTTGAGTGAAAACACTGAAACACAAAACTAATATCACAGCACAACAATCACGACACTCAATTTCTCAACAATATAAATATGTAGTAAAACTTTCACTCAAAAATACATAATATAAAGTAATTTGTCGTAAAGAAAATGCAGTACACAAATATGCGCGCGGCAAGCGAGCCGAAGTAGACTCGAGTAACTTTGTTGACAAGCGGTGAGCGCTCCCGCTGCCATGTTTGAAAGCTTCCATTCGCCTCGGCTGAAGTCGGCCATGTTCGGTGACCAAGTTAAAGCCGGCCATGTCGATTCTCGGAGCTTTGACGAGCTTGTAAGTTCCTTCAAATTATTGGTGAATTTATTGCTCTAGCTATTTATTCACTGTTTTATTTTGATACATTCAAATAGACAGTTTCCCATTCTTTAATGGAAAGAAAAAATACTGTAGAATAAAAATTTTCATGAAACTTATATAATTTACAAGTAAGAAGTATACTTAGATATTATGGAACGCTATATATAGGGAATCTACACTTAAACGCAAAAAAGTTATTAGGAATAGGTAATGGTAAATACATATTATGTAGAAAATAAAGATTTTCTCTTTTGGGTTTAATTATTAAACTGAACCAAATAAAATAAATCACTTCTTCGGTATGATACCTAATAATTACGACATGTATTTAGTTTCAGGGCTACCCTGATAGGGATACCACTAACTATAATCATTCGATACGTAAATTAATATATTAATATATATATAGCTGCTCGTGCTGATTCACTGATTGATCACCTCTCCTGTAAAATTTTGTATGAACATTTTTTTTTTCACTCATCGTTTCGTATAGAAGACAAAAATTCATTAAGAGGAAAAATACAGAGAGAGCTGATGATTGAGGATTTCGAAGACGGATGAAGAGCACCAGCCAGGGTATCGAAGATAGGTGGGGGGTGCTCGACCAAATGTCACTCGAAACTTCATCCAATTGACAGTGAGCTGAAAAAAAATTCAAAATGGCGGATTTAAGATGGCCGCCATACAAATTTCTTCGGTGTCTATCTCGGAGAGTATAAAAGATGGAAGAGTGGTTTCTCGGCAAAAGATGATCAGGACATGAGGGTCTACTTGATGAACAGGAAAAAAATTCAAGATGGCAGAATTTATTTTTCCATAGAAAATGTATGGCGAATATTGAAGAGGCTACAAGTGTACGGTTCCTTTTAAAAATTTGTTTTTATGGAAGTATTCTCATTTTGACGAATGGTACGGAGAAAAAAATATGGAGAGAGATGATAATCGAAGGTTCGGATGATAAGTGAGGAGCACGGTCAGGGTATTAAAGATAGATAGGGGCTGCTCAAACAAAAAATACTCGAAACTTCATACAATTGGCAGTGAGCTGAAAAAAAAACCAAAATGGCGGATTCAAGATGGCGGCTATCTCAGACAGTATTAATAAAAGATGGAAGAGTGGTTTGTTCATGGCGGAATTAATTTTTCCATAGAAAATGTATGGCGAATATTGAAGAGGCTACAAGTGTAGAACTATGCAAGACTACGGTTCCTTTTCAAGATTTGTTTTTATGGAAGAATTCTCATTTTGACGAATCGTTCGGAGACAAAAATATGGAGATGATCGAAGGTTCAGATGATGGGTGAGGAGCACGGTCAGGGTATTAAAGATAGATATGGGCTGCTCAAACAAAAAATACTCGAAACTTCATACAATTGGCAGTGAGCTGAATAAAAAACCAAAATGGAGGATTCAAGATGGCGGCTATCTTAGACAGTATTAATAAAAGATGGAAGTGTGGTTTGTTCATGGCGGAATTTATTTTTCCATAGAAAATGTATGGCTAATATTGAAGAGGCTACAAGTGTAGAACTATGCAAGACTACGGTTCCTTTTCAAGATTTGTTTTTATGGAAGAATTCTCATTTTGACGAATCGTTCGGAGACAAAAATATGGAGATGATCGAAGGTTCGGATCATGGGTGAGGAGCACGGTCAGGGTATTAAAGATAGGTAGGGGCTGCTCAAACAAAAAATACTCGAAACTTCATACAATTGGCAGTGAGCTGAAAAAAATCCAAAATGGCGGATTCAAGATGGCGGCCATCTCAGACAGTATTTAAAAGATGGAAGAGTGGTTTTTGGGTAGAAAATTATCAGGGCCTGAAAGTCTACTTGATGAGCAAAAAATTAAGATGGCAGAATCTGCCATCTTAATTTTTTCTGCTCATCAAGTAGACTTTCAGGCCCTGATAATTTTCTGCCATCTTAATTTTTTCTGCTCATCAAGTAGACTTTCAGGCCCTGATAATTTTCCACCCGAAAACCACAATCTACGAACATTGAAGAGAGTAGAAGAAGTGAAATATGCATGATTTTGAAATGTTTTTTTACAAGATTTGTTCTTTATGGAAGAATAATTATTATTGTCGGTTCGCCATTACCGAAGTTACAAGCCAAGTCAAGCCGAAAGCCAAGTTGCCGAAGTTCGATGGCACCCAAAGGTATACAAGGGGGTGAGGGGCGGGGGGTTGGTGGTCTTTGTTTTATGTTTTTTCCTTTATGAGAATTTTCTTTTACGTCGGACGCTTGGCGTGCTGGCGCTTCCACTGTGCTCACTAGCATAGCAGTGTGTTGTTCAGTTCAGAACACGTAGACAGTAAACCTGGATAGTATGACAGCGAGTAAGTAGACAGTGGACCGAGCGGTCCACTACGCGGTCCGCTTCAGCGGGCCGCGCAGCCACGCGCCATACTAGTTAATATATATATAGCTGCTCGTGCTGATTCACTGATTGATCACCTCTCCTGTAAAATTTTGTATGAACATTTTTTTTTTCACTCATCGTTTCGTATAGAAGACAAAAATTCATTAAGAGGAAAAATACAGAGAGAGCTGATGATTGAGGATTTCGAAGACGGATGAAGAGCACCAGCCAGGGTATCGAAGATAGGTGGGGGGTGCTCGACCAAATGTCACTCAAAACTTCATCCAATTGACAGTTAGCTGAAAAAAATTTCAAAATGGCGGATTTAAGATGGCCGCCATACAAATTTCGACGGTGTCTATCTCGGAGAGTATAAAAGATGGAAGAGTGGTTTCTTGGCAAAAGATGATCAGGACATGAGGGTCTACTTGATGAACAGGGAAAAAATTCAAGATGGCGGAATTTATTTTTCCATAGAAAAGGGTATTGAAGATAGGTGGGGTGTGCTCGAACAATTCAATTCAATTCAATTCAATTCTTGGTTTTATGGCTTGCGTTGTACCAAATAGGTACAATATACCTCGCCAAAGACGCGTGGAATGGAGGAGACACGCTTTTGTGATAGCTGGGAGATTCTGTTCAGCTTTAATTTGGATTATGAAATATAACAATGGCAGGTTTCTTATTCCAATGTTTTATGGTTAGTTTCTACCCTAGAACAACACAATATTATGATTAGCACATATAATATTACACACATAAGTAGGTACATAGATATTTACAGCTTAATATTGTTAGTTTTAATATATTTACATAAAAATTTACAATAAGGACTAAACACAGACATTAACAAACACTCAGCATTTATTGGACGGGGGATTTGTGATGGAAGGACATCATAGAGGGGATGAAGAAGTTTGGGACAAGAAAACAATATATGGGAAACAGTACCTTCGTCTAAGCCACATTCACACAGGGAGTGATCTCTAACTCTGATCTTGTATTATCTATACGCAGTCTTTATATAATATTTTCCGATTACAACTTGTAATCCTGTTATTATACAGTGGTGTGTGGATAGTTAACCTACCTATACGGAATGGAGGCCGACGCAGTCTTTCAAGGCATGCCCATGCTGGAAAAATACCAAAACATTTTTAGTCTCTATTCGTATTATTATAAAGACCTCCATGGGATTGAACACTTTGAGATATACTGTTTTAGACTCAATCAGCCTATAAATAAGAGTCAACACGACAGTTCATATTTACAAGTACATTGAATAAATCACGCTTCAGCTTGACTTGGCATTACGAGACGATCGGTCGTGAACCTACTAAACTGGTTCTGGGTATTCGAGCGTTCAAGCAAGGGCCTTATGCCTCCGCTACACTATGCTCCTCGCGCTGCCGCGTAGCACGCCCTCGCTCTGCCGCGTTGCTGCCCTCCGTGGCCACACACAGCTCTCCTCGCGCGATTAATCGCGACGCTCCGCACTAGGTCATTTGCACTTGCTACACGTAACACACAATGGAGGTTGAAACTGTGGCTGCGTGCGCGCTATGCTTGTTTAGCATATTTAATTCCTTCAATCACGTCGCAACAGAGCAACGGATCGACGTGATTTTTTGCATGGCTATAGTTTAGGACCCGGAAATCGACATAGGCTACATTTTATCCCGGAAAATTACAGAGTTCTCGTATAATATTTCAATGGTTCCCGTGGGAATTAAAAAACCTATTCCAAGTGGACGAAGTCGCGGGTATCAGCTAGTACTTTTAAAAAACAAGCTTCTCTATACTAATATACTTATGGAATAACATAGAGGCTAATTTAGATCCCGGCAAATTAAAGAGTTCCCGCGGGAACCAAAGAACCTCAATCCACGCGGACGAAGTCGCGGGCATCATAGATTACAGTCTGAAATAACACAATATACCTAGCTACTTTTATCCCGGCAAATTAAAAACTTCCCGCGGGAACTTTTTTAATTCACGCAGACGAAGTCACGCGCATCATAATGTAGGTATAGGTACCAACATGATTTATTTAAAACATAATATAGGTATATAGGTCATTTGCACTTGCTACACGTAACACACAATGGAGGTTGAAACTGTGGCTGCGTGCGCGCTATCCTTGTTTAGCATATTTAACTATATAAATGTACCTATTAAATTATATAAAAATAATAAGCTCTAAGTTCAAAATCCATACTAATATTATAAACTAGCTGATACCCGCGACTTCCCACGGGAACTCCTTATTGCAACGTGTTCCGGCGCAGACGCCTGGCCACTTCGGAACACTAGTTTATCACATACAATAATTGCTCTAAAACTTTAACAGGCGTTTGTCAACACTGTACTTGACTTTATTAATTATGCAATTTCATTCGTTTTACATCCATCGACGGATAAACATTAAAACCACTAATTGCTAAAGTTAGTGTTTTATTTGCCCCATTGTGTGCCTAAACATACACTCCGGGAAAAAAGTACATACATATATTTTTTATCCATTGAAGGTTTGCTATGAAGTAATAATAACATTTTCATAGCGAACATTCAATGGATAATAAATATGTCAGTGTCTTTCATTTTCTGATAGCCACTGAGTTAGAGAATAAGGGGCCAGGTCCTCAACTAGGTATACCAACCCATGCAAAAAATAACACATTATAGGCTTCAAGTTATTTTGGACGTTCATTGCTGTGTATAATGATAGTTTCGATACTTCTAAACATACTACTAAAATTCTACATCAATGCTTCTAAACTACAAACCCAATGACCTTGAAATTTTTACAGATCAATTTTTAAAGTAGGTAAGTAGTAAGTACGTACTTTCGAACAAAAAAGAATGAATGAAATCAGACTACGCGTTAATGAATTACAACTAAGTACATATATTTTGACTTTCATCCCCTCTACCAAGTGTTTGTTTGTTGGTTTGTCCTTCAATCACGTCGCAACTCGCAACAGAGCAACGGATCGACGTGATTTTTTGCATGGGTATAGTTTAGGACTCGGAGATCGACATAGGCATAGTTTTATCCCGGAAAATTAGAGTTAATATATCAATGGTTCCCGTGGGGATTAAAAAAACTTATTCCAAATGGACGAAGTCGCGGGTATCAGCTAGTACTTTTAAAAAACAAGCTTCTCTATACTAATATACTTATGGAATAACATAGAGGCTAATTTATATCCCGGCAAATTAGAGTTCCCGCGGGAACCAAAGAACCTCAATCCACGCGGACGAAGTCGCGGGCATCAATAGATTATAGTCTGAAATAACACAATATAGGCTACTTTTATCCCGGCAAATTAAAAAGTTCCCGCAGGAACTTTTTTAATTCACGCAGACGAAGTCACGGGCATCATAATGTAGGTATAGGTACCAACATAATATATTTAAAACATAAAACATCGGCTGGCGGCGGCGGCGACGGCATGATTGCGCGTGCTTCTGCTACGAGCGCTCGATTGCGAATGAGTAGCGGGCAGCTGTGTGTGGGAGGTCTCTCGCGCTCATATCGCCAGTCCTTTGACTCGCGCCCAAAAAACCGACAAAACAGGGAGCGATGCGCGAGGACGAGGAGCGTGGCGAGAGCATGGCGAGTATCGTTGCCACACGACGTCTCTGCCTCCGTCCCACGCTACTTCCCACGTCACTCGGGCAGTGTGTAGCAGGGGGGTTACAGTTTACACTTTGTTTATTAACATCCGTCTTTGTTGCATCTACCTACCTAGTTTTGTTAATCTAATTTTCTTTAACAGTCATAATGAAGTAAATTATTATTATATACTTAGGGCTGAAAATGTAAAACCACAGACTCCGATACAGTTGATCTTGGAGTCGATTCATTAACAATGTTCGAATTAAACGTGTAATAAAATAAAAGCTTTTCAATTTGTATCCCAATGTCCAACGGGCGTACCCATAAACTCAAACTCAAAACATCTTTATTCAAAATTTGTACCTACAAAGTACACCTTCTGAACGTCATATTTATAAAGAATAAGAGTTGATGGTGATAATTAACAACGGTATCTTAAGACTAAAGCTACGAGGGTTCCAAACGCGCCGGTCTGAGAAGAGCCCACAACAAACTCAGCCGGGTTTTTTTTTACTATCACCATCTTACAAATATAGGAAATTACGAAATTATATTTATAATGTCATCGTCATTTTTATTTTTTAATCTATTTCAGTGTCACAGAGCTTTGACCTATTAATTATTATCGATAGAGCTGTGAAAGCTCGGAAAAAGATGAGCTTTATCCCACATAAATTTTCGCAATAAAATACTCAATAAATTTATTAGTGTCCTTCGATAAATTAAATCAATGCACTTTAACAATAAAATTTAATTAATATTTTTAGTTATGAATAAGTGAGTTCGATCAGTGAACAGCACACTCTAGTGTTGAGTAGCGGAACAAGCGTAACTGAAGTGTTTCTTGTCACCATAAACAGATGGCGCTGTACCTGAATAAGTATTCTCTAAGTAGCGATGGGCGATTACGAATGATCTGAATAATCGAATAATCTACCACTACTAACGAACACTTTCGAATGGAATATTAGTAATATACTAATGCTCATAATCGAATGACGACTACTAATTAGTAATTACTAATCGCGTTTCGACTGCATTGTTCGCGACTCGGAATCATTCGCCGCTCGGGTTTGACTGCACTACTAATATTAGTAATTACTAATTTAGAGGTGTTTCGCTTTCGATTGGATTGTTGGCGACTCAATTCTCGGAATCTTTCGCCGCTATGTTAGAAGTGGGTAACTTAGCTTATGCTTTCAGTTGTACGATTGAAATTTTAACCTTATTTTCTTAACTGTAAGACTCAATTTCAAAATTGTCAGGTGGATTAATAAGGTTTAAATTATTTTAATAGTATTATTGAAAATTGAAATGTAACCTTATGTCTTTGCATATAAGACTCAATTTCAAAATTGACACGTGGCTACTAATTTAATAATCGAACCAAATTAGTAGCTATCAATAATCGAATGAAATTAGTAGTGGAGCAAGTTAGTTACTAATTTTGGTAAATCGTTCGAATGATTCGAACGATTTGTATAATCGAATAGTTCGAACGAAATCACTCTTAATCGCCCATCGCTATCTCTAAGACCTAAGTAAATAAACAAGAACATTGGACTAGGTTTATAACTTAATAAACAAGAACATTGGACTAGGTATAAAACTCAAATAGAACTTTAAAATATTGTTATGATATTATTTTGATAATAGTAATATAATTGTATTTTTGATAATATTTATTGACAAGACTTAAAAGTCATACTTACAGAAACTAAAATAAACATTAATAATATACTAAAATCTAAATATTAAACTAATCTTAAATATTAATCTAATTATTAAACTGACTATTAAATAAATTTAAAATAAATCCATAAATAGGTACCTAATGATAATAATACCACTTTGGTAATATTATGCAATGGTTAGATAATATTTATATAATTTGAGAATAATAAGAGAATTGGCACCAAATTAACAAAATCTAGAGCTTTAACTTGGCAGGTCAGGTAGGTCAGGTCATAGGTGCGTACTAGGGCTTCCAATACCGGGATCCCGGTATTGGCCAATACCGGGATCCCGGACTTTTTTCGCCGGTTTTCAATACCGGTATTGAAATGTCTAATACCGGGATACCGGTATTGGTGTACACTATAAAGGAAACAGTAACTATTGCATATATTTCTTGGTAGATGCCACTGTTTTTTATTCGGCTAAGTTTAAAGCTTCTATCTTAAGCATATTAGCTCAAAAAGAGCGCCTTTATTGCTTAAAACAATTGAAGAAAAGTCGTTTTTGTTCACTCAGAGGGAAAAATTAGTGTTTGAATTTAGATCCCTGTGGCTTGGCATTTCTATTTCATTGTCTCTCAAAACGTTCAGAAATCTGATTTATAACTAATGCATATTTTATTATGATATATTATTTTCTTTTAAATAATAACTATTGAATTTTAGATTAATTTGTGTTTTGACAAAATTATCGTTTTCTTCGACTTCGATCGACTTCTTACAAAAATATCGTTTATTACTCATTTAGTAGTTCTTCAACAGATGGGCCTAAAAATGAATATGAGCAAGATAAAGATCATTTCTAATGCACACGTTCAGCCCCAACCTGTGTTAGTTGGGAATTCTGCACTCGAAATTGTTGATGAGTAGGTACATATACCTAGGGTCCTAGGACATCGAATAGGGTCCAATTTCGAGAAAGAGGTCAACCGCCGAATCCAACTCGGCTGGGCAGGGTTCGGGAAACTCCGCGACATCTTCTCGTCCAAAAATCCTCAGTGCCTGAAGAGGAATGTTTTCGAACAGTGCGTGTTGTCAGTGATGACTTACGGCTCCGAAAATGGTCGCTAGCTTTGGGCCTGATAAGAAGGCTCAGGGTCACTCAGCGGGCGATGGAGAGAGCTATGCTTGGAGTATACCTGCGTGATCAAATCAGAAATGAGGAGATCCGTAGGCGAACCAAAGTAACCGACATAGCTCGAAGAGTCCAAGCTTTAAGTGGCAATGGGCGGGGCACATAGTTGGTAGAACCGATAGGCGTTGGGGTCCCAAAGTGCTTGAATGGCGGCCTCACACCGGGAAGCGCAGTGTTGGACGACCCCCCACTAGGTGGACGGACGATCTCAAGCGTGTAGCAGGGAGCCTCTGTGGCGATCCATGCAGGAGACCTACGTGCAGGATGTCTATAGGTTGAGACGACGACGACGATTGTAGTTTAAATTACAATCTTCGATACTAATATCACTAATTATTTAAAATTCCCTGCCATATTTATTTAATTTTGTGTGTACGTTGAGAAAGTGCGTCACAAATATACTTTATATTAAAAGTTCAAAATTCAGTGGAGGTTAAAAATATATATTTTCGTAAGAATTCATCCAAAAATAGTTCTATTTTAAAAATCATATAGTTGATATTCTGATTGATATGAATAAGAAATTGATTATTTGATAATAATATAAGGTTTACATAATAAGATTGTATTTAAAATGATGTGATGGAGTTTCAGAACATTAGATACATGGTCCGTAATTTTCACCTTATACATACATGAAACAAACGATAGTTTCGTAAGAATTAAGTCAACGCGAAATAACTATCTCAATACTCAAAATACAAATAAATCTAAAAATCACTACTTGGTGATTTTTTTAATGAAAATACAATTTCATAAAATATTGCACGATATAAAATAGAGTGAAGGAGTTACCGTTTCGTGAGACAGTGAAATAGACATAGGTACCAATCCACAGCGTAATAATCAACCACAGCGTTCTAAATCCAAAAATATCTCGCTGAGTGAAAAAAACGGCTTTTCTTCAGAAAGGCATTTATGCAGAAAAGGCACTTTTTTGAGTTAATTTAGTGAAAACATTTTTGTATGAAAAAACTGTTTTTTATGGTGCCGTTTGCTTCAGAAAAGACTAATTTTAAGTTAAAAAAACATCTACCACATTTTAAATTTTTCCCAATACCGGGATCCCGGGATCCCGGTATTGAAAAAAATCATTCCGGTATTGATACCGGTATTGAGAAAAACCGGTATTCGAAAGCCCTAGTGCGTACAGCGTAGACTATTTGATTAAAAAAAAGTTTTCAAAGAATTGCTTCCTAATGAAGCGAAATGTTATTTCTACCAAATTACTAACTACGTGACGGTATTGTACAGTAACCTTATTATATCTGCGAAGGGTTACAAACTAAACCACCTAAACATACCAACGGCAACATAGTTATCATATCCTGTTAACAATAACGGCCCACATTTCACTCGTTATCATGGTGTACCTATGCCAACTTAAATTTTTAATTCATAAAACTTTGGTAAGTAAAATATGATATATTAATTATGGGCGCGATTCCCAGAGAGACGCAGGTTCAAATCCTGCCGGTTCCGAAAATTTTAGATATGTATGTAAGTTTAGTAATTAATTATGGTTAATTTAGAAAATAATTGAGCCGAAAGATACCAACCAGTCCATCAACTTACTGAACAATTCGAATGATACAATACTTACCTATTATGTTTACCTATTTTGATGAAAAATAACCACAGAAACAAGTAGGTAGATAACAAGCAAGTAGTATTTCCAAGATTCTATCTATACTAAAATTGCTAATATTATAAAAGCGAAAGTGTGTATGTCTGTCTGTCTGTGGCCCATCTTTTTACCGATTTTGATGAAATTTGGTATGGGAACAAGTTTCATCCCGGGACATGGGCACGGAAATTTAAGGGAATAAAAAAAAACTACGCGGGCATCATCCAGTTTATTACAATAGTGAGAGTAGTTTCTTCAAAGAAGTAGCTACAAGCAAAACCAGTTCTAAATTCTATAGTTAACTGAGCTGACTGGTGTGTATGACAAAAGCCTTTGTTTAAAGAAAAAGCACAATGGTAGAGACTTTCAACTTTTACCGAAATTAACACATCGAATAATTTCCTCGTAGAGTAACGTAGCCGCGAGGTATAGATATACTATATACACCCTATGGTAGAGTTGCTACCAGACTTTGTATAGAAACTCGCACCTATTACAGCTGATAATGACGTGACGGCTGATGTTATAAGCGGATCTAAATCAGCTTCTAATCAAATCGTACTTGTAGATTTTTATAAGATAATTTAAAGAGTTACGTCAACGCTCAAAAAGTATGAATGGCAAAAAGTGTCGCTCCGTACAACGGGAGCGATTGCCAACAGCAACGTGTCAGAATATATCGATATAAATAGACGTCCAAGAGTGCAATGTACGGGGATCATTCTGAGACGGCCACGTTAAGTAGCTTTCCCCTTTGTCATGGAAACGCGGCCTTATTATTAACTAGCTGATGCCCGCGACTTCGTCCGCGTGGTTTAAGTTTTTTTTTATTCCCACGGGAACTCCTTAATTTTCCGGGTTAAAAAGTAGCCTATGTCACTCTCCAGTTCCTCAACTATACCCATGCCAAAAATCACGTCGATCCGTTGCTTCTTTGTGGCGTGATTGAAGGACAAACCAACAAAGCAACAAACCAATAAACCAACAAACCAACAAACAAACACACTTTCGCATTTATAATATTAGTATGATGCCTCTAGCCCTACCCACTACCTACGAGTACACCTCACATGACTGTTTATATCATTATTTCATTCGACATGTATACGTTGCACAGGTATAACATAGGATGAAGGTCCTGCTCGAACTAGATAACTTTTAGTAAATAAGAGAGTCTAGTACCTATAGTTTTGTAGTGTTGCTAGTTGCTACGATGAGGGCGGCATGTTAAAGAATAAACAAACACGCCATAGAGTTCTTTCTGAACTACTATTACTGTTAGAGATTTTTCTGAAACCAAATGCTACTGAACTCCATAACATTGGCACAGAAGGCAGAACAGTCCAAAGTGCGTTGAAACTTAAAAGTTGAAGGGTTGCATTTGATAGGTATACAATATACATTTATAGTTAATCACTAATTAGACATTGTATCTCAACCAACTTTGTACACTGCTCTTGTATCAAACAACAACAACAGATACCTACTTGCAAAAATAAACATTCGATGCTAATCAACACGATGCAGAAGCAGGCAATTAAAAACACTCCGATGAGATCATGAATGACTTCACGACGTTCACGCGAACAAACTGACAAATAGTCTTAATTGTGACCACATCTACCAGCTACAGAAACATCATATTATACATACACACATACATGGTTACATATTTTAGGGACAATTGCGACATCAATGGTTATGGTAATCGTAAAAGTTGACCACCTAAAAGTACTATAGGTTGCAAAAGTCAGGGATTTACTATTTTTTTTTACTTTACATGACTTGATTGCTAGGATCCTGACTCGTGCATTGACATTTTGTTAGCTTTTTGGTGGCCCTTAACGTTAAACATGACAATAAATGATTCGTACGAAATTATTTATTTTATATTACCACAGAATTGAAAAATATCATCTCTTTTTACTTAAATTGGATGTTATCTCGTTTAAATAACTTTCTATAATATAGTGGTATTCAATGCCACGCTTACATTTAAAACGTGAGAAAACAAACATTAGCTGACATATTTAACAGATTCTTATCAAGTCGCAGTGAAAAAGTTTCCAAGCCCACTCAAAATACCATTCACCCGCGTAACAATGGCGAAGAAGACAATATGCCACTCTAACCACTCCACTTCCTTCCAGCGGAAACTGTATAAAAACCTAGCCGCTTAGCCATCAAAGGATAGAGGTAAAACAAAATTCGAAAAACTTAACTGTACCAGATTTGTTACTCGCAATGGATGCAACGAAGTATGGTATTACAATATAATTGACATTTGGGTAATCGTGATCACATTTAAACACAAAAAAATAATAAGGTCTTTTTGCTACTCTTGATTAGTTCAAAGCCCATCAATATAGCCGCTTAGCTATCAAAGAATAGAGGTAAAACAAAATTCGAAAAACTTAACTGTACCAGATATTTTGTTACTAGCAATGGATGCAACGAAGTATGGTATTACAATGTAATTGACATTTGGGTAATCATGATCACATTTAAACACAAAAAAATAATAAGGTCTTTTTGCTACTCTTGATTAGTTCAAAGCCCATCAATACTTGTAGATGTCTTTATATAAAAGGCATTTACAATTTCAAAGTACCTTAGAAGAAATCGTCTTTGTCCGCCAAAGTGACCATTATTTTCTTGTTTTTAACTTGAAACCATTAAGAAACATAACAACAGAAGGTACTATTAAATGAAACGTAATTCCGATTGATTCTGATATCTGCTAATAATTTCTAAAGTTGATATAACATTTCAACAAAGATAAATAACAAGCTACCAAAAATTTGCGTGGAATTTTGATAGCAAATGCTACATACACAGTTTATAGGCTATAGCTGCTAATTACGAAACATTATTTAACCTTGGTTTAAATTAGGTATTGTATCAGTGCGGAACGGAAGCACGGAGTGGAACCGAAAAGGGTGGTAGGAGAGAGACGGGCTTACGGGAAGCGGATGTGTTCGGTGGCGGCACACAGGTGCGTTGTATGCCACACGAATACATAACTACGGGGGCTACAGGGTCTGTTAGCAGGAGTAAGTATGTGAGGCATCACCAAAGGGACTCAGGAAAGCCGAGGAGACAAGAAACTTGAACAAAGAAATTACGGTCTAATGGTGTCGGTAGGTTGTCAATACTCAAATTGTTTAATTCATATACAACATACAGATATTCCTATGATACGTCTTGTTGACTCTACACAGCAGAGCGATCGGCTATAAATTGTCGCAATATCACATCCAAAAATGTCCTAAAGGATATCCATTGTTACAGTCCTTAAAGCCGGCTTCACATAAGGTTTTTCAGGATTGTAGCAATGGGTCGCTAACCACAGATTACTAGTCACGAACTCTGAATATCGATATTTTGGTAGTGCAGACCTTTTTATAATCCGACTAAATTTGAATGTCTATGGTAATCATGTGGTAATCTAGCAAATTAAGTAGACTTGACAGTCTTCCAAATTTAACTGCGTTACCTATTTCACTAAGTAATATTTTAGAGTCTGTGTTTTCTTGTGATTTTCTATTTATTAATTGGCTTTGTTTTATAATAAATATAATACAAAATACTTTAATTTATGAAGCGATGCGCCTAAGATAGTAGATTTTCGTTTTACGATGCAATCAAAGATACCATAAGCTAGAGATATCTCGAGATACCGAAATTGTCTATGGATATTTTCATTTTGAATAAAAGTTAATTAAAATTAATTGTGAGCGGGCATGTTTCTAGCTATAAGTTCTACTGTATTGTTTTCAATAAAGATTTAAAAAAAAAGTAAGTACATAAAGTCTACTACCTACTTACTTAATTCTTTTATAACTAGATGATTCCCGCGACTTCGTCCGCGTGGATTAAGATATTTTGATTTCCGCGGGAACTTTTTAATTTTCCGGGTAAAATAGCCTATGTCCTTCCCCGGGATATAACCTACCCCTGTACTAAATTTCACCAAAATCGATTGAACAGACAGACAGACACACTTTCGCATTTATAATATTAGTATGGATGTTATAATATTACTTATTATTCATGAATAGCATTGGTATGTAAGTATTTGGTCGTACAATTTTTTTTTTTTTTCATAGTGTGGGTTGGCAATACTGCCGATGAGAATATTTTATTAGCTAGACCTATGTAAGTACGGTATACCTAATAAAATATACCTCTATAGGTAAATTGTCAATAGAATGTCTTATATTAAATAACATTTTGAAGCCATTTCAATATAGCATACCTACTTGCTTGAAATAATAGTATTTTCTATTTTTACCTAACAAATAATCTATTCGAGCTTTTTAATCCTTATATTATATTTATTTTAGATAATAAAGAGTCGTAAAACGATTAATGGACACCTTATGTCACCGCTAAAAACACCTCCCACCATGTATCAATGAAAGCCTAGTTTGACGTGACGTTTGTCATGGTCCGTAAACGACATCTTACTTCAAAAGTCTTACGTGATACCAATTTTCAGCAATTAATTCTATCGATAGTTAACTGCATCAATGTCAAAACATTTTTTTGTCCTCAACGATCCTTTACGGACAGTCTCAGTGATACGTTCACGTATCACTGAGACTGTCCGTAAAGGACTGCATCAATGTCAAAACATGGTTTTGGCTTCAGCCAAAACCATGTTTTGACATTGATGCAGTCCTTTAATGATTGCGACAATTTATAGCCGATCGCTCTGCTGAGTTCACCGTGAGTTTCTACATTTGACATGAAGAAACACACTATTCTTTTAAAGTAACCACCGAATTCCTTAAAGTTTCTTCTGAACTAGTAGTTGATTTGTAGCGCTAAAAGATAAACAGACACAAAATAACTCTTAAGTCTTTTCAAATAAGAGTGAGAATTGGCGTTATCAGGATTTCAGTGGCACCGCATTAAAATTTTCCCCTCAAATGTTTAGGCGTAAACAGTTCCTCATTCAAATAGATGAAGGGAAACGGTATTCACAAACTTAAAGAATGCGGCAATAAAGTATTTGTCGAGACAGAGCTATGACGAAATATCTTTAATACGTCGCCATAACCTAAGGCAACACATAATATTATCTTCGATTCTTTTATGATTCTTCGTACGTATTTGGATTTCTTGAAACGTGACTAATAGGTACCTACTAAGTACCTACTAATTTATACGGAAAAGTTTAAAAGACTGTTTCTATAATACGACGCCGAAAATGTTTTTCTCATTTGCTAATATGTAAATTTAGCAAATTATACCCGTAGATTTTAAAATCACAAGTAAAATAATATTATGCAAATCCAAAATCTCGGAAACACACGGCAAGCAAGCTTAAAATCGCGTACCTATATGTGTACGAATGGTATATAGCGTTTTGACTTAAATGGCGTACGTAATTAATAGCACTCTGTTAATAGTGATTAAATGAAAAACAGAGGCACCGTTGCTTATTTGCAATTCGCAATGCCACAGTTGCTTAGAATTAGATATTCCACATCATCACATGTAGCAGTTGAGAGGTATTATGTATCCGGTGATGTATGAGTCACTGGTTTCGTAGATATTACATACTTTATCAATGTCAAGATCAAATCACGATCTCCTTTACTAACCGGTATTATTGTTTGCGAAGATTAAATACAAACTAAAGTTTAAGGTAACAACGTTTAAGACAAGAAAATTGAATTTAAGTAATTAGCTATCTCGGATGATTAATGCACCCTTGTCATTTTGTTTAACAGTAGTGTAAGTAAGTAAAGAACTAAAATAAAGATTTAAAATAAAAGAAAAGCGTTCTTAACGCACTTAATATCTCTTAATTCTGTATCTATAAAGCCTAGCAAAAGCCATGAGAATGCATTGTCACATTGGTTGTGCTTGGACTGCTGGATGTTGTAAACCGGCTAACATAAAGGCCATAGAATTACAGAAGACACCCTATACAAAATTTAGACAGAATTTAGAAAAATACCAACAAAAAAGTAAAATTCACAAAAAAAGTAAGTAAGACTCATTTTCATAATTACCTAAATAACCAATCATCTGTATTATGATAGGCAAATCTGTTGTTATGTCTAGTTTTATAATATTAGGCATATAACCGTAACCTGATATGTTGTTAAAACCTAACTGGTTTAATTACACTATATTGTGTTTAAACATTAATTATCCTCATTACAGTTACTAATTAGTATTGTAAAGTGATAGGACTTTAAAAAATATCACAATAAACTATGAAGCATAACAAGCGATACACGATTGTTTATATTTTACTAGAGAAACTGCCCAATTATGTACACGCATATCTAGATGACGCGTGATGCTATGTGTGATGTGTCCGTTAACATTTATGAATGACATTTAAAATTACAATTTTGTTCAGCAATCTCGATTATTACATTCAATAACACTTATCACTGATGAAGCTGCATTTGTCAATACGTGGGGGCATACTACCATCTCAGTCAGTCAGTGCACATTCCATTTATATTAGGTACACTAGCTGACCCGACAGACGTTGTTCTGTCTTATCTATAATAATCTGAGATAATAATATTTGCAGCGCGTATTCTGTCAGTTGCGCCAACTGTCACTCAACTGGCAGGTCAAACGCCTTATGGTTACAAAAGGAGAAAAGGTATTATATTATGGTTAGAAAAGTTAATATGATCGTTCAGTTTTCTTAAATTTTCCAATGTTCCGCGCAACTTTCTTAGTTTTTTCTTTCATAAGAACCTTCTCCTTACAATACAACAAACACAACCGTGACCAAGGGAAATAGGGATTTTAACATTTGTTATAGTAATAAAGAAATAGGGATTCATCAAATAAATATTATAAATGCGAAAGTTTTGATGGATGTATGGATGTATGGATGTGTGGATGTATGGATGTATGGATGGATGGATGTTTGTTACTCAATCACGCTCCAACGGCTGAACGGATCTGGATGAAATTTGGCACAGAGATAGATTATAGTCTGGAATAGCACATCTAGGCTACTTTTTATCCCGGAGTAATCTATATATATAAAAACTAGCTGATGCCCGCGACTTCGTCCGCGTGGATTGAGGTTTTTCGGTTCCCGCGGGAACTCTTTAATTTACCAGGATAAAAAGTAGCCTATGTGTTATTCCAGACTATAATCTATCTCTGTGTCAAATTTCCTCCAGATCCGTTCAGCCGTTGGGGCGTGATTGAGTAACAAACATCCATCCATACGTCCATCCAAACTTTCGCATTTATAATATTTATTTGATATTTGATAACAATCGTGTAAATATTTTATTTAACCCCTTTTACGTTTTAACACCATTGCCTAATTTTTTATAAATAATTTCGCTTGTAGCCGATTCCAAGGTGCGATCATCTCTTCTTCTTCTTGCCCTTGTCCCACGCTATGTGGGGTCGGCACAACATGTTTTCCTCTTCCACTCACTTCTGTTATTCGTCAACCTATCATTCACCCCTTTTATACGCATATCTTCTTTCACACAATCCATCCATCTTTTCTTTGGTCTCCCTCTACTCTTTTTTCCTTCCACATGCATATCTATCATTCTTCGCGTAATATGCCTTTCTTCCCTCCGCATAACATGCCCGTACCATGCTAGCCTATTACTCCTCATCTTTTCTATCACTGGCGCTACTTTCAAACTTCCCCTTATATATTCATTCCTAATCTTATCCATTCTAGTCACACCACACATCCATCTCAACATTCGCATTTCGGTCGCATGTACTTTTCTTTCATCCATCCCTTTCACCGCCCAACATTCTGAACCATACAATGCGACAGGTCTAACGACTGCCTTATAGATTTTCCCTTTTAGTTTAAGGGGCATTCGTGGGTCGCATATTACACCCGAGACCTGTCGCCATTTCATCCATCCCGCATTCATTCTTTTGTTCACGTCTCGGTCAATATTGCCGTCGTTTTGAAAGAGCGAACCGAGGTACCGGAAATCGGAACAGACCGGTAGGGATACACCATCTAAGGCAATTTTATGAAAACGGGAGGGGCCACCGAAGTCACAGAACAGATGTTCTGTCTTCGTTCGGCTGATCCTCAGGCCAACACTCTCCAATCTTTTTTGCCATTTTCCCAGTCTGCTCTGGACCTCAGACGCCTCTTCCCCGACAAGTACAATATCGTCAGCGAACATCATGCACCAGGGTGCTCGCTCCTGTATGTCTGATGTAAGAGCATCCATTACCAGGAGAAACAGATACGGACTTAAAGCCGATCCCTGGTGCAAGCCCACTTCCACATTGAACCTGTCTGTAACGCCAGCTTCTGACCGGACCCTTGTGCTCGCTTCTGCGTACATCGCTTTCACAAGCCTCACATACTTCTCAGGTATTCTTTCCACTCTCATAGCCCACCACAAAACTTCTCGGGGAACTCTGTCGAATGCCTTCTCAAGATCGACATGCGATCATATTAAACTTGTTTAAACATAACCTCTCGGTCCTACTAATTGCATTTATTAATTAATTGATTCATTCTAATCGTAATATGTTATTGAAATCTACAACATATGCACTCCAATTATACCTAATAGGTAAAAATGTTCAAAGAAAATTTCGAAAACGCTAACATTAATTTACAAACCAAACAATTGAAACCAATGACACCAATGACTTATTTTGAAACCTAAAAGCGCTTCCTTGGCCTTTCATAAGTATTATTTGTCTAAATAAAGAATGCAATAAGTTATAGTTACTAACCGTTAATATCATCCTGGGATGTATCAAAATCGGCTAAGGTGACATTGGACAAGTCCTCCACGTACACCTGCGGTTGCCTGTTGAGGCTGTGTCGGCCTCCGAGGGAATGGTAGCAGCTTTCGTCCTCGTCAGCCGCTTCCTCCGTCGAAGACCCCTTGAGGCATGAGTGGAAACTCCGAGAGAGGCGCCGCTCCGTGCTCATTCTCACTCATGTCCCAATTAACTTTTTGTGTAAACCTAACCACGTACAAAACACACGAGTCCACTCGTGCTTACACTCTATAAACTGTGAATAACACTTTCATTCCTTTTTTAAGCTTATGTTTGTCACTTTTCTTCACTGATTCTCCAATTTTCACACTGTCTCGTTTATCAACACCATTTTGAATGTCTTTTTTTGCAAAGTTCTATAATTGCATTCGAATGATATTTTTATTCCGCGTAACTGGTCGATTACGGGACGCGTGACGTTTAACTTAATTATATTATCGTTGAGGACCTGTGTGATTATAAATTCAATAAGTGCCTTATTCAATAAATAAACTACTCGGTGTGGTATTGGGATATGTTACACTTTTATGAGATTGTGGAATCAGTTTTGTGAACAAGTCAACTTTTTACTGCGACTTACTTTTTAAACTCGACGTCGCGTCGCTCGCTTAATGAGTAGGGCTTAACGATTTCAAGATTCCAGGATAACCAAAAACACGACAACTGCACAACCCGTAAAACACGTTAGGTACAGAGCCTTGTATGATGCCTGGAGATATGACAGCGTACAGTTCAATGCACTCCCGAAGAATGGGGTCTACCAATGTGACATTCGACTAATGAATGGCACTCCAACAAAAGGAAACATCTTTGTAAAGCGACGGGTACGTTTTCACGTGTACTTGTTAGCTACGTATATATGTACCGCTCGTATTGCTCTCTTAATGTATGAGAAGACGAATGAAAAATCTTGACGAGACGAAAACAACGACAGCAAAGCTTAAGAAACATTCTCTCATTCTCTAATTAATTCTCACCGGTTGACTAAAGATTTTCACAAAACGATAGTTACTGTCCAGTTTTAATTTTCTTTCGAGGATTTTCTTGAGCCTGTCTTAACTCCATATCTGACCAGATAATATTACTTACCTACTACCTTTTTGTTCAATTATAGAAATCAGATTTTTTTATATATTTCTAACCTAGACCTCATTTACTTAAATCGCGGTTAATCGCCATGGAGAGGGTTAAGCTTGTGAAACTAATCAATGAACCTTGATTGGTTTATAATATTTTTGCCATCACAAATTATTTAATTTCTAAATCTGAGCCAAAATACTAATACCTAATTTCTAGTACTAACTAATAAGTAAAATCAGATTATAAAAGTAGAATTAATAGTAAGTACCTATCTTATTCGTTAGGTAGGTAAAAAGACAAAGACTAAATTAACTGTTCTACTTTTTTTTTCTAAAATTCTACAGGGAAAATTGAATAGAGGAAATGCTTTGTGCAACAATCGACAATGTAATATGATATGGAATAGAGATGATATTTTAATAGAGGAAGAGGAACTTCGTCTCATGTTTTTGGCATAATTATTACCTGCCGTACATTTGTTGACAAAAAAGTGAAATCGCAAACATGCCATTGTTTCATGGAAACTGGAAAGTACGCTGTGAGAGCGTTGCGGTGCGGAGGCTTTGAGAAAATTGCGGAAGCTGTAACCTTTTATGTTTTCTGTTCTGTGTGAGTTTTTTTTTCACTTAGGCACCTACTAATCTTACTTAATGCATACCATCAATAATACTTAAATGCGTTGAAGTAAGAAAAATGAAAAGTCTTCAAATGTTTTCTCTAATACATTGAAGAAATTTATTGAAACAGCCACACATGTTAAATATGTTCGCCATGAAACTTAATACAATTAATTTAATTAATTAAGTTTTTTGTTTCAATATAGTCTTATTTATCAATCAACATAATGATTTTTAATAAATTTTATTAAAGAATAAAATATAAATTAAAATACGGTTTTTATTACAATTTTCATATGCAACGCTGCCAAGAATGCGTACTTGAGAAGGTTTTAATCTCATGCTCGTATATCTAGCTATGCAGTAGCATAGCTAGATATACGAGTATTAACTGCATAGGTAACTATTTTAACCAACCGTCTCCATTGATATGAACGTTCAGAATGTAACCCCAGCCTGGACCCCTGGGCATGTGTTAATAATTGTGTTAAGTACTTATATGACTAGGTATTTACTCTGCTACTTTGTGCGTTAGGTTAGGGTGCCGGCCAAGTGCCAACACTGGCATACCGCCAGCACGGTACAAGACCGATGCGTTAGATATGCCAAGGCACGGAGCGTGCCGCAATAACCTCAAACATCAACCGCTAGCACGCGATTTAACAACATAATAATTAATGCCTTACATTACGATATACTATATGAATATTTCCTTAGCCATATTTTTCGACCTTGGTATTACCTACTCGTACATGATAAAGAAAATTAATATTGATTAACTACGTTATTAAGGCAGTAGGTAAGTACCTAATGCGGGTCACGTATAACAAATAGCTTGTTACTCTTGGCTTTCAATCATTTCATTCTAAAGCGAGAACTACCACACCGTTGGGAAAATGGTCTCTGAAAGTTTTAATCATAGTGAGTTTTCAGTCTATGGTCTATCCCAAGAGAGCTAATTGGCAGGCTTTAAGTATTATAAATTAAAGTTATCATTATAGCTTACAGACTCTAACAAAGCCTTGGATGCTTTTGTGAAGGATTCTCTTGTAAATAGCCTGTCGAGGCAAATCAACGCATCCGCCAGCGACAGGCGTTGACACAAACTAATGACGTGGCAGGTATAAATCATGTTCATAAAAGCGACCATCTTCGAAGGAAACCGGCGATTTGCGACGGATATGACCATTGGAACTAGTAGAGCGTACGGACTTGGATGATTCGTGTTATTAGACTCATTAGACAAGTTTAACTGGATCTCGCAATGGATTGCTGCTCATCATGTTTGATAAAAACAATGTTGTGTTGCACGAGATGCTACTTTGTGCCTTTGCGAACTACCTACCGACATACTATGTTTGTTTTCATGTCTTCAAACTATGTAAGGATGAAAACTATATCTAACAATTGCTCTTCTGTACCTACATATGGAGTTAAAACCAAAAAATGGAATGCCAAGGAATCCTTGGCAACGATAGGTACGAGTATGCTGAGGAGAAAAAGATTAAGAACAACTCTTTTACTAGCCCTCGGATAATATGCAATTTGGAAAATAAGCGCATCAGTTCATCCTATCCGCTACGAGTGCAACCTAAGCCACTCAGTGCACTCGTGTGCCTAAGCTTCCTAAACCTAAACATACCACATAAACATTGTAACTGTAATAAATGACTATTAAATTCGAAAATGTTCCTTTAAAAGTGTTTTGTTTGAAATAAGAACTATAATTATACATTTGTAAATTGTAACGTAATGTTAATCATGCTAATATTATACCTAAATGCGAAAGTGTGTTGGTTTGTTCTTCAATCACGTTGCAACAGAACAACAGATCGACGTGTTTTGCATGAGTATAGTTAACCTGGAGAGTTACATAGGATACTTTTTATCCCGGAAAATTAAGGATTTCCCGTGGGAATTAAAAAAACTTATGCCACGCTGACAAAGTCGCGGGCATCTGCTAGTAATGACATATATTTAATTTCAACTACAAACCAAGAATGTAAATGATTCTCAAAATTATGTCAACTGATTACTCTTTACGTTAAGTAAGTAATTGTACAGGAAGTCGCTAATGTAATTTTATTTGAATAAGTAATTTATTGCTGACTAGCTGATGCCCGCGACTTTGTCCGCTTAGTTTAAGTTTAATTTTTAATTTCCGCGGGAACTCCTTTATTTTCAAACCAACAAACAAACACACTTTCGCATTTACAATATTAGTATGATAATAATTGAGAACATTAACTATTGTGTATATATCTAGATTGTATATAGGTACTTATGACTTTTAATACTTAAGGGGTGTGAATAGAACTACGAGTAGATAAGGCTCGCTAAGTTAATCCTTTTCTAATGTTTAGAGAATACAAACACGGTATTGAATCATACAAACATTATGTTTACACACACCGAGAACACATTTACTGAAATAGCACGCCATCAAAATAAACCTACACACATCCAAACTCCGCACGAGGAAACTGCAAATAATTGAGCTCACACACACGGGCACTAATGTTCACAAAACGATGCACTTTATTTGAACTGAAATCGAATTCGCCGATAAAAAACTAGGCCGTGACTGAAATAGTATCTATCGTACGAAATAACGTAGTATTAAATGTTGAATAATGGGAGGCCGCGTGACTGCTTCCATTCAAAGATACTAACACACTGAAGCGAATGACAAGACGAGGAGGAGCGCACGCGCACGCTCGCTCTCCATGACTATTCAGTATTCACAGTTTAAAATTCAAACATACTGTTTTACTCCAATTATATTGCTTAGATGAGTCCGCTAGACAAGACGGCATATCAATAAACTGTATATAGAAAGCAATGAAACATAACATTTACATAATCATGTATTAAGTACCGTATTCATCATCATTGGACATAATCATCTGCATAACGTATTTATACCTAAGCTAACCATATAATACATAGCACGTGCCTTTCATTCGTCATGTTTCCAAAAGTACAATTTAAATAAATAGTATGAACATGCGGTTTTAAGTGAACATAGTAAAACCTACACAGTAAGAGAATTAAAAAAAAATTAGGTTACTTACAAATTACAATAGTATTTGAATAAAAACGACGTAATGATGATAAAAATAAATCAATCCAGTCTTAGAATGGACCAAGAAACGAACGTGTCGTAAACTTCGCAACGCATTTGAGTGCAATATGAAAACTTTCACTTTCATATTATTTATTTAATGTTCACGTAATTGGTAATCTATAGAACTTCTCATCTCAATGTACAAACGAAACGTAAAAACTACCAAGTACATAATACAGACCGCAAAGATCGCAATATTTGAGAAGATAATTTTCACGGTGAAAGTGATTCACTTGGAACCAAAACAGGCACTACGATAAGTATTTAGAAACCGGTTAAAAGTAACTTTTACTGACTCAAAATGAAACAAACGTAAGCAGGTAGGACGATAGCGGAACATACGAACTGTAGAGGGTTGTCTGCAGCACACTTGTGTAATTATTTTAAGCCCAGCATACGGGGACGAGCAAACAGTAGACTGGAATGTGGTCTTGGAGACCCGTACTATTTAACTAGGCGCGAGCTGAAAGAGCGTCGTTAATCGTTATCAAAGTTTATTTTATTAGCAAAAAGCTTAAAGTTAATTTTGCACCTGTGTGTTTTAAACAGTTATAGATATATGAGTCGGTTCACCCTACGCAACTGTGCGTAGGCCTTAGTCCAATTGGATCAAAAATAATGATTTGGCAATATTAAACAATTTATGTATGCTCGTATCTGTATTATTAACTGAACCTTTTCCAACGCAAAATTAAATGACAACCTATTCATTTATTTGATGCATATTGCGACAATCTCACTAACATAATGAGGAGAAAGGAAATACGTATCTTCCTTGTCTAAGTTTTTCTGAATATTACCAGCGCCTGTTTCTTTACCAGTTCGATTGCAATAAAAATTACTTCATAGGTACGAGGTATATTTTAATGCTAGTTTTGAAACAAGTTTTGCACGGACTTTAAAGTGATATTCACGGGCGATAAAGTTGTTTCAAATCAGTATGGCTATAATATAATTTTTGATTAATAAGTCAGATTCTACGTTCCTGTTAGAATTGTAAATGCTGTGTAGGAGCTGCTAAGGCGGGCGGTGGGCGATCTTGGCACGTCAGAGTGACTTGCGCAAGGTGTTTGCCGCTAGTATACTGCCCTTCTATTCTGAGTAATAGCCTTCGAAGTATTTCTAATAAATTAAAATTCCAAACGCTCTTCTCATTGTGTACCTTTAATTATCTTCTAAGTTTTACCCACAGAAGGGCGCGTACTTATATATGAAACTAATAAGTATGTTTGAAAGCCTGATTGGAAAGTTCTAGTAGGTAAAATCACAATTTAATGCCACTAGTGTATTTAAAAGTAATTACAACCTTTGATGGCATTTGTCAAACTAATTACCTTCGTAATTTGTGTTAAATGAGCTGAAAATATTTTGTAGAGCTGCAATTAAGCACGATTTATATTTTGCTCCATTCAATAATTTATGGTTTTTGCACTTTAGTCAATTGTTGTTTATAAATTCTAGTTTAAATCTTATTAAATGTTTGCTCTTAAGTCTCTATATTATTAGAAAACTGACTCCATCAAGTGACTTATCCAGCAATCTAAAGTGGAGGATGTGGAGTGGAAATTCATCCATGGGATAGACCGAACAAATTAAGTCTACTATGAGGGTGCTGGATGGTCTTTTTTTACGAGAGTATGAGGCTATCTGAAAGAAAGAAAGGGCGAATGCTCGTAGAGCAAATAAGCAGATACATCTATCCCGAAAAGCATGTCTCAAGACGTCATGATGACCACGACCAAGAATGCCACGAGTAATACAGACAAGAAACAATGAATATTTTGTGATCTTTCACTCAAATCAGTGAGAATTAGAAGGTTTAAACTTTAAAGTTAAAGCCTTTTGGATTTCAGTCAACATGGGTACTCTAGCACAAATTTCTTAAGTAAAGCTATGAAAAGGCTCTAAGAGTCTGACTTTAAATTATTTATTTTAAGGTCCACTGCGTATTTATTAACTAGAGCAGACAGCAGTAAAATAGTGCGCGCGTAAATACTGTCCTGTTAAATGGCGCGCATAACATCGTTAACCGATAACGATTCTCTAGAATCAGGCGGTGGAAACTGTGATCTGGATCGCTGGCGTCCTTCCAAACACGCTATAGCGCAATTTAGCACCAGAAATATGCCTCTGCAGTAACTGGCCTTTGTGATTTGTCTATATAATTTGATACAGCTACATGGACTATAAATAGTTTTGTCATAGATTGTTCACGAAATATGACGATTTCAACGCAGATTATTTTCCTTGTTTCTATTTTCTGAAGCCCTAGTTTAATGTAAGTTACGGGCACACCGCACATGTTACAGAAAAAGGAGCCGTTGAGGGTGAGGTTGAGGTACTTCTGTCGGTAAATTCACCCGGGCAAGAGTCGAGATTTGACATCTCAAACTTTACTCAATTGTCACGTTCTTCAACAAATCATACACTCAGGGTTCGGATGCATGTAAGTTTCATAGTAAGATTTGAAATAAGTTGTGTAATAAGTACTACAAGCAGGTATGTAGAAGTCTGGTACTTAGTAGGATGTGTAACACACAAAGTAACGGATCTACAATACCCACTGACCTGAGAAAACTGCGTAGAGTAGGCAGTAGCCAGGGGGTCTACTCTCTTTCTCTCAAACGAAACTTCGCAAACGAACGTACTTAGTCGGTTATTAGACCCACACAAAATCGTTCAATCCAATCGGTCACGAAAATTTTCTATGGATCCGTACTTCGTCTGCGTGTACGAAAACGAAATAGAGAGGAGCATAGAGATTAGGGCTTCCAATACCGGGATCCCGGTATTGGCCAATACCGGGATCCCGGACTTTTTTCGCCGGTTTTCAATACCGGTATTGAAATGTCTAATACCGGGATACCGGTATTGGTGACACTATAAACGAAACAGTGACTATTGCATATATTTCTTGGTACATGACACTGTTTGTTATTCGGCTAAGTTTAAAACTTGTATCTTAAGCAGATTAGCTCAAAAATAGTGCCTTTATTGCTTAGAAGTAAAAATTAGTAAAGAAAAGTCGTTTTTGTTCACTCAGAGGGTAAAATTAGTGTTTGAATTTAGATCCCTGTGGCTTGGCATTTATATTTCATTGTCTGTCAAAACGTTCAGAAATCTGTTTTATAACTAATGCATATTTTATTATGATGTATTTTCATTTAAATAATAATAACTATTGAATTTTAGATTAATTTGTATAGTGGTTTAACGCTCAACTACCTCGGCAGTTTCTCAACTGGTGGGCCTAATAATGAATATGAGCCGAAGATCATGTTTAATGCACACGTTCATGTCATATACCTGGGACATACAGTCCAGTTAGGTAAGTCCAATTTCGAGAAAGAGGCCAACCGCCGAATCCAACTCGGCTGGGCATCGTTCGGGAAACTCCGCGACATCTTCTCGTCCAAAATTCCTCAGTGCATGGAGACGAAAGTTTTCGAACAGTGCGTGTTGCCAGTGATGACTTACGGCTCCGAAACATGACCGCTAACTATGGGCCTGATAAGAAGGCTCAGGGTCACTCAGCGGGTGATGGAGAGAACTATGCTTGGTGTATCCCTGCGTAATTAAATCAGAAATAAGGAGATCCGTAGGCGAACCAGAGTAACCGACCTAGCTTGAAGAGTCGCCAAGCTTAAGTGGCAATGGGCGGGGCACATAGTTCGTAGAACCGATAGGCGTTGGGTACCCAAATTGCTTGAATGGCGGCCTCGCACAAGGAAGCGCAGTGTTGGATGACCCCCCACTAAGTGGACGGACGATCTCAAGCCTGTAGTTGGGAGCCGCTGGAAACAAGCGTCACAAGACCGTGGCGATCCATGCATGAGACCTTCGTCGAGCAGTGGACGTCTATAGGTTGAGACCACGACGACGATAGTGGTTTAAATTACAATCTTCGACACAAATTTCACTCATTATTTAAAATTTCCAGCCATATTTATTTGATTTTGTGTGTACGTTGAGAAAGTGCGTTACAAATATACTTTATATGGAAAGTTCAAAATTGAATGGAGCTTAAAAATATATATTTTCGTAAAAAATTGTTCTATTTTAAAAATCATACAGTTGATATCCTGATTGATATTAATAAGAAATTGATTATAATATATAAGAATAATATAAGTATTATAAACTGATGTGATGGAGTTTCAGAACGTTACGTGTTCCGTAATTTTCACCTTCTACATGAAGCAAAGGATATTTTCGTAAGAATTAAGTCAACGCATAAATAACTATCTCAATACTTAAAATACAAATGAATCTAAACATCAATACTTGGTGATTTTTTTTTAAGAAAATACAATTTCATCAAATATATTTTCATGATATAAAAAAGAGTGACGCAGACATTAAAATAGACATACAACAGCGTAATAATCAACCACAGTGTTCCAAATCCGAAACATTTTGTCTCGCTGAGTGAAAAAACTGGCTTTTCTACACTAAATTTAAGCAGAAAAGGCGACCTTTTTAAGTAAATTTGGTGAAAAAAATTGTTTTAATTAAAAACTGTTTGTTATGGTTCCATTTGCTTTAGAAAATACTATTTTGAAGTTAAAAATCGTCTACCGCATTTTAATTTTTTTCCAATACCGGGATCCCGGGATCCCGGTATTGAAAAAAATCTTTCCGGTATTAATACCGGTATTGAGAAAAACCGGTATTCGAAAGCCCTAATAGAGATAATATTATGTAGGAGAGGAGTTAACGAAATTTCGTTCGTTTGTTTGCGAAGTTTCGTATTAGAGAAAGAGAGTAGACCCCCTGTACTCGACTGAACCGTTCACTCGATGCCCTCACTTTCCTGAAGAGACCATATTTGAGATGATCTCATTACATCGCCGTCGGAAAGTGTGCCAGTGTGTGTACTTGTGTACTGTATAGGCCAGTAACGCGCACCGTTGCGAGCTGCGTGCTTAATCTTACCCATTGAGCATTTGTTAGGCGACACACTGGACTTATTCACGGAATTGTATTATAATCTTTAGAATAACTGTTATACTTTTATTAATACACGAGTAATTTTATTCAGATTCTCTTTAGTAGGTACACTTCTTAATTTATTCGAATTTAATTTTTTTTTTAACTATGTCATGCTTTTTTAAATTCCGGACGTTTTGTAAAGGTAGGACATTATGCGAATGGAACATTATGCGTCCTAACTCCTAATCCTTATTAGTCCTAATTATCCTTAGCTTACGAGCCGGGCATCAAAAAGTGAAAATACCTATCCATGGGGTATATTTGTCATTATAGTGATATAAACTTCAAAATTATCTAAAGAAGGTAACTTTTATAATGTTATGGTTTTAGCCACTTACGTACTTTTTTTGCCTCTAAATAAAATCGAAGCGACATTTTTCCTATCAGATTTTGTATGCTACTACTCGCTACTCACTAGGAAGCTTGTCATAATAGAAGAGCATTGGTACTTTATCTAAGTTGGTAGAGATAATCTCCAACATTTCCATTTAGTAGTAGGTACAGGTAGGCCGAAGAAATACCTTTAAACTCGCTGTTAGTGAAAGGCTTACCTTTAAAAGGCTTCTTTTAAAATTGACTATGCATATTGCATAGATTCCGGTATAGGTTATTTGTAAATATGTAATAACATTAAGTATACAATAAATATGAATAGAACCTCCGAGATACAAAACCTTTTCTTTTAAAAAAATCCTACAGTTCTTCTATCGATTATTATTAATTTATCATTGAAAAAATGTAGGCCAGTCGTCATATAAAAGTCCAAAATTTTTCATAATCAAAAATTCTTCATTCTATTCTTATATTATTTTCATGACTTTGATTAATCTCTAATATTGCACGCACTAATTTAATTAAATGTAACTATCTATTGAATATTTTTCAAATAACTATAACTGAGAAAAATTGAATTCTGGCCTACGGTGAATTAGGCCTTAGACGGTTGAACTGTAATTGCGTGGGGCGAAAATGTAACGCTCACGGTAATTTTTACATAGCTAAGCGAAATCGTTTAAATGGTAACGTCAATTATACCGGACACAAAACATCGAAAACGCTTTCAGTAAGGTATTTTCGGAATTGAACTTTTTACCGTAATTACGGCAGTATAGACTGATGAAAACGCCTTAAGATTACATCGTCAGCGTCGTAAGCGAAAGGCGTTTTTAATAGGCATATATCACCGTTTAAACGGCAATATTCGCCTTATGAATAGGTGAATAACGATTTAGTAACACGAATGTATACTGAAAATTAAAACTAAACAAACGTAAGCTTAAGTGTGAAAACGACATACTTAAGCGGCGAATATCAACCGTGCAATCCCGCGCAACGTCAATTTCATCTTAGATCGAGGTAGAATATACCGCGATTAAGGTAGTTACATTATGATGACAGACCATCGTTAGAACATTACTTTTAGGCGAAAACCAATACCATGTCAAGCGGTGGTCGACGTACCACATAACATTTTCATAATTTTGATCTAATGTCAATGGCAGATCCGCCTTACTGCTAAGATGAAACCAATTAAAAGTGCAGGGAAGATATAATTTAACAAAAGATGAATAGGTGGGTAGTACTTTACAAACAAAACAACACCAAATTAAAGTAGCAACCTTAACTGATTGTACGTAAAGTCAGGCCACATAGGGCATAGGGCCCAGTTGAAAACCAGCGCCAGGCGCCCACCAGTGCCCGGTACAAAGCTGAACTGGGTTCCGATTTTTGGTGCGACCGCGAGATGCTTACTTCTCCTTTTGTAAAATTGTTTTTCTTTTTTGTTTATTTAGTATTAAGAGTATCGGTTAATGTCTATCATTATATTAGTTATGTTAGCATCGCATTATAGTTGTGCCAAAAATAAAGATATTTTTTTTCAGCGACTCTTACAGGTCTAACTTTCCTATCAGTGTGCGTGTTTACTTTTTTATGGATAGCCTTAATTTTACCGTCGGACGAAAATAATCGTAGGGCATTTGCAGGAAATCTTTGAGTGAAGCACCTAAGCGTAGAGCTAAATTGAATGTACCTAAGATTAAGAAATTGCCCTCCTTCATCCCAAACCAAGTCATCAACTGTTTGTTTTACTTTTACAGGTGGTGGAAGGAACCTATTGTCTAGTAATCTAAATAAGCCTTACAATGCTTACTACTAATTATGCTTACAATACGTCTGCTCGCTATAGTATCCAAACGAAACAATTACACTGACAGAGGAAATTTAGATAAGTGATCCCCGAAAATGCGTTTCGTTTTCAAGCAAAGACAATGTGAGGGTTGCCATTCGTGTAAAAAAGTAAATAACTACCGATGACGTAATCATCATCTAGACTCCCCCACCCCCCATGTCATCCAAAATAAGTACAAAGACCCCCCCCCCCACCCCCCCCATAGTGCTTACGTAATACTTGAACGGCCCCTTATCAGGCCGAGCATTATTGGCTGTACAGTATTGGGATGTCCAAGTACCTACCTATCGCTCTTTTCCAGCTAATTTTGTCGTATTACAAACGTAATTTATTTTTCATAGGTAACAATCGGCCTTTAATAAGGCGGTTTTATCCTCTCTTTTCCAGCTAATTTTGTCGTATTACAAACGTAATTTATTTTTCTTATGTAACAATCGACCTTTAATAAGGCGGTTTTATCCTTTAGGTAAGACTCTTATCGCCTTATCTATACGTTAAAAGTAAAATATTAAAAAAAATACGCCCCGCGCCCCGCGGGCTTCCTACGCGGCTCGCCCGCGGCCCGCGCCAGCGCATTTCATTCCGCCGCCGAGCGATCACTGGAGCACTCGCTACCACATTTTATCATAACAAAGCGCTGAACCATTTTGTAACCTACTTGTTATACAATTTATTAATTCAACCATACATCGTGTCGTGTCGCCTAAGTACTCATTCAAGAATCAAGAACCCTCCCTCGTTAACAGGTACCTACCTAGGTACTTTTCAACAGTGTTTTTGGTAAGTAGGTACTTACATTATTTTTTCCTTGATATGTATCGATAATATCGATGGATTAGGTGCCCCATGGTGGTATAGGCATGAAATCTGCTATATAATTCAAGTTATTTTTTTTATTATTCCAGTACCCGACTCACGGCAACGTCAACGGCAGCGTTCCAAATGGCAGACCAATATGTGAGAGATCTACTTATTATATAAATGGAATTGCGCTCATCTAATTGATTCATTTCGAGGTTAGTGAGATGTCTCTAGACTCATTATTGATCAGAATACAATTTAGTTAAGGCCTTTTAATAACCGCCAAATGATCGTAAAGCTATAAAACAGGTAGGTTATTTCATCAATGTACCATTTTAATTACCATTATATATTACCCTGGATATTACATTTATCATACAGCATGTTCACAAATCACATAATTAAAAAAGATGTCCAATAGTATAACTTAAATAAATGTTAGTTTTACAATAAATCAATTTTAGTTCGTCGAAATGGAATTATAATTATTAAATAAGGTATATGTCAATAAATTATCATAAAATTCAATGTCTTCGTGTGTTGTAAATTCAAATAATTTTATGTTTGTTTGTCCGTAGCTATTAATATATATCTATATATCATCAAAGTATTTATTCATATTGTACCTAATAGTTTTTAACAATAAGAATTTTATATAATTTCTTGCGAAACATAATTGTAGTTAATACATATACAAAATGTCAAATTACAGTAAATATAAATATCAGAATTAAAAAAGATTGATAGGTAATTAAAATGTCTGTAACAATGTGTACCCACTTTATAAATAAAGTAACTCTTTTCTAACTGACATGTTGTTTCATTGTAATACAACTTTCCTGCGACAAAAAGGAGAAGATGTATCCTATTAATTAGTTAATCATTGTTGTTCTATTTATTGCAGAACCTTACGAAAACCGGAGAAAGGCTATCAGCTGGCAAGCAACGCTGTTCCCTAAAGTGACGGTTAGCTGCTTTACTATCATGAAGTTCATGATAAAGGAATTTGAGCTGCTATGTCTGCATCGGTGCAATCGCTTCGTGATAATGCGTATAAGTTGTTTATTTCCCTTTATATGATGAACGCCCTGCGGTTTTTTACAAAATTTCCAATACCTACTTAGTCATAAACAATAATTATTAGAATGATCACTACTCAGATTAAAATCGGTTTAACTTCCTTTGGCTACTCGTCGAGTAAATTTGATAAACCTAAGAGTATTTCCAATTTTGTAAAGAACCGCAGGGCGTTCATTATTACAGTATCTAATACTGAACTTACGCGCATTGTCACGAAGCGATTGCTCCGATGCGGATTAGGGGTCCAATAACCCTAGTTATGAACTTTATGATAGTAAAGCAAATGAACCAAGCCTTCACGGAACTGCGTTACTAGCCGTCAGAAAGCTTTTCCCCCGGTCTCTATAAAACATTATCGTTTGTAAAGAAAGCAAAATATACCTTACTGAACGTATAATTTGTCCATATAGAATGCATATTATACCTTACTGAAAGTACGATATAACCGTTAGAAACATTGTAAAATAACTTAATAAGGTATAACTTTAGTTCAAGAAGGTTAAGAACGCTATAGCATAAGACGTTTTTGTTCGTAGAGAAATCATATTATACCTTACTGAACTTTAATATAACTGTACACAGCGACGAAAACAACGTCAAGAAGGTACATAACGCTTTAGTATAAAACGTTTTTGTTCGTAAATAAAGCATAATATACTCTACTGAACGTTTAATATAACTGTATGAAACATTCTTAAACATCTTAAAAGAAGGCAAAAACGCATTATCGGACGGGGTCTGATATGGTCAAAAACGACGAATATCGCCCCACCTACAATAGAAAACGCTTTACGAGTAATTTCAAAACGCTTTATAGAAAGCATAAAGCACAGTAACAAAAGACGCAAAGCGCCTTAAGAGAAATCAATTATGACTTAAGATGCGTCGGATATTGCCCTGAGAAAGTACCACGTGTGTTCCTTGAACAATCCTTATTACCGCTAAAATCGCCTTACGGAAGTCAAATTCCATCGTCAGGCCTTCGATTTCTAACTGACTTACCACATTTAACGCTATTTCATTAAAGCTAATCTGTTCAATAGTACGACTAAAAACGTGGTCTTAGAGCGTAACTTACGGTCTCGGTTCATGTTAGATTCACCTTACGCTGGAAGGCGTATAACGCTTTCTACGTAGGAAGGCGTTTTTGTTCTTATTTACGTTTGGTCGGTTTTTTGCCTTATTACCAACTAAATCGGCCGTTATTGAAGCGCTTGAAGCTTTACATTTTTCTCAGTGATAGCAATAAATTTATAAAACAGTTACTACAGTAATTTAGTTCAATAAACATAGACGCGATAACCATTGACCTTTTTGAAGACACGTTAAAATGCTAAAGCATTTTATGTGCAAAGCTGGAACGATAAATGCCTGTTCAATTTTCTCTTTTTGAACGATGAACGCATTATTTTTTGCAAACTTTTACCTACTCAATTTCGTGAAAAAATATTTAAGAACATCGTGTTTTGTTAAACTTTAATTCAATTTTCTGAAAATAAGAAATATGGCATTTATACAGCTAGGTTTCTTATTGTATAGATAAGCTGTTAGTACCTATAGTACCTACCCAAACAGTGTTACCTCTTATGTGTTCCAACTGCCATTGTACAATACTAGGTAGTAGGTACGAGATTCGACATACGATTATTTCATGCAGGTATGTCAATTCGATTCCACGGACGCGTGTTGGCACACATTATATCCCAACGAAAGTTATTCTACTTTCTGCGCTTTACTAACTAATTTGATCGAACTCATTTGATTCGGCGATTAGTTTGGTATGCAATAATTTTCCTGAATGCAGTAAGTACTTCGAATGTTTCTTATTGAGGAAAATACGGTAGTTTTTTTTTACCCACTACACGTTTGCCCTTGACTGTTATCTCACCTGATGGTAAGTGATGATGCAGTCTAAGATGGTAGCGGGCTAACCTGTTAGGGGCATGACAGTTATATTAAACCCATACCCCCATTCGGTTTCTACACGGCATCGTACCGGAACGTTAAATCGCTTGGTGGCACGTCTTTGCCGGTAGGGCGGTAGCTAGCCACGGCCGAAGCCTCCCACCAGGCCAGACCAGGGAAAATTCAGAAATTATAAATTCCCAAATAGACCCTGCCGGGGATCGAACCCGGGACCTCCGCACATTAAGACATCAGCGATCAACACTGCGCCACGGAGGTCGTCGAAGTTAGATCACAATCAGATTAGTCTGAACATAAGTCGATTACTACAAGTACATCATTGAATATTGCATTAAAAATTCTTAATGAAAGACAGTGACCTACATATTAGAAAGGAGATCAAAGTCTTACAATTTCTTATATTTCGACACCTTGTCGGCACACATCGATAAAAACAACAGGTACCGTACATGCTTTGCAAGGATAACATCGCGCCTCAAATCGCAATCTTATCTTAATACCACGGAAGTGCATTCGTCTAACCTTGTAGAGCGGTACCTAAACGATTTGTGATACAACGGTATAACGAACAATGAAATAATTAAGCAAATGCAATACATAAAATGAATTAAAAAAATTGGCATCTATATAAGTATATAATATGTATAACTTACAATGAAGCTACAAAAAAAATTATACGGAAAACTTTGGAATTAATTTCTCTTTAGGTACTACTGATATTACCTACTTGCTGTAAATAGCACAGCAGCAGGGCTAGCATGGGCCGGAGATAAAAAGGATAATGCCGGTTTTTGTTAGAGATTTCGGCCCCACTTGCGTCTGGATCGAATTAACGGTAAAACGTAGGAAATATACTCAGGATTATATAATAAAAAAATCATTAAGATATTATGTGGGAGTTTGGAGTAATCTCACTTTTAATTTTGAAGCTAGAGTACAAGTGGTGCCATCTAGGTAGCACAAAGTAAACTAAATTAACTTATACGCAAACAATTATTTTAATTAAAGCTAAGAATAAAATAATTATCTATATTATATATATTTATTTACGTATTTCGGAACCCTGCATGTCGATAAATATATTATACATTAAGTTAATTTAGATTACTTCGTGCCAAATAGATGGCACCACTTGTACTCTAGCTCGCGAATGACTCGCGTAGCGCGAGCCAGAGTACAAGTGGTGCCATCTAGGTAACACAAGGTAAACTAAATCAACTTATACGCAAACCATTATTTTAATTAAAGCTAAGAATAAAATAATTATCTATATTATATATATTTATTAAAGTATTTCGGAACCCTGCATGTCAATAAATATATTATATATTAGGTTAATTTAGTTTACTTTGTGCCAAATAGATGGCACCACTTGTACTCTAGCTTCAAAACTTAAAAGTGAGATTACTCCAAACTCCCACATAATATCTTAATGATTTTTTTATTATATATTCCTGAGTATATTTCCTACGTTTTACAGTTAATTTCATTAAGACGCAAGAAGGGCCCACTTTCCGTCCTTTATCCCCCGATTTTATCCACTGACAAGAGATAAAATTAACTTATCCACTCCTCAGAGCTCGGCAACATAGAAGTTTATCCTCGTTTGACATTCCACGGGGACTATTTATCCACCGTGGTTTAGCGTTTGTATTTACTTATTTAGGGATAAAAATGTTATCCTTTCCTCGGAGGAAAATTGTCTCGGCCCATGCTATAGGGGGCTGGCTGGGCAGTCATAGGCGTCGTAAATATCTGATAGCTAAGTTACAAGTTACGGCACAGTATAATTTATAGTGCCAGTTTAGAGCTTTTTATGTTGCTTTCTTCTTGATATAAGATCAGATTTTTCTCAGTAATAACATTTTTGTCCGAAGCTTTTCTATCTGAGATTTATACATCTGTAACGCATAATATTTCACTATTTTACGAGTTAGTTAAAAAACAGGCTGGTAAGAAAAATCCTATACGATAAAATAATATTAATAAAGAAAAAGATTCATAAAGAAATTAAGCCAAAAAATACAATGTGTGACATAACAAGTTTCGTAAAAATTTAAGTGAATAAGTGAAAGCTGCGCTTGCGCAAACGGCGTGTCTCAGATCACCAATCAGGCATTGGACTTAAAAAATAAGGACTTAACAAGATTAAACAGTTTTATTTTTTTCATAAACAAGCTTTCCCGGATTTCCCTTCTGGCTTCATTATCAGACCCTGGATATCATTTTTTTAATTTTTATTGCGTGATAGGCTTGCGCTTGACGACAATCATGTTTAGTGCAAAGCAATGATGAGGTCTAGGTTGGAACGCGCTTGCCTAGAAGTTGCCTATTCACTCTTGCCTTGAAGGTACTTAAGTTATATTATATGTGCCAGGAAACACGTGCGCTGGGAGGGTGTTCCACACCCTAGCGGTTCGTATCAGAAACGTCGAGCAAAAACGCTTCGTGCGAGCAGATTGGACGTCAACCACATAAGGGTGCCAACGCTGACGGTTTCTTGCTGTTCTGTGGTAGAACGGAGAAGGAGGAACAAGGTCATCTAGGTCCTAGGACCAGAGTACTTGTCAAGATGAATCAAACAACTCCGAACTCGACTAACGTTGTTTTTATTACTGAGTTCCCATAGCCGCCTTCCGGTTTCATCATCAGATCACCTCCATATCATAATAACATTTTCATCATACCTATTCGAAAAACGCATATTGCCTTCAGAGGATAGCGGGAGCAAAGTGTCACTTGTAGGCCCATGGGACTTTTCATTTCTCTCTTCTGATTGGTCCGAAGTCACGTCATCAATTTGATGATCGAATATACGACTTTGCATTTCTCTGTTCTGATTGGTCCGAAGTCACGTGATCAATTTGTTGATCGGATATACGTCTTTACATTTTATTTAAACTTTAAATATACGTCTAAATAATGTCTCTACAATTACATAGAAGGTTGATAGGAGTATCTTCTGATTGGTGCTTAAACGTATAGGTAATGTCCATACATAGTAGGTTGATACTCCTAGCTTTTTCTCATACGTAATGATGAAAAATAGTGTGTGTCACTCGGGGCCAAATTTTTCGTTCTCGGGCGGCGTATATTGAATTCCTCGCTACGCTCAGGATTCTACTTTAGAACCCCTCGCTACGCTCGGGATTCTACTATAGAATCCTTCACTTCGCTCTGAATTCAAAATAGCGCCCTCGGGGAACAAAAATTTTCTTTGGCCCCATGTAACACAAATAACTATTTCATTGTCATCCGATTTACATATAGATGCAATATTTCAGCTCAATCGGAAACCGGGAAGTGGGTCAAAAACTTGCAAGATTTGATTACAAGCCAGCCAGGACGATTTTGATGAATATATACTTACTTACTAATATTATTAACTAGATGATGCCCGCGACTTCGTCCGAGTTGATTTAGAGGCTACTTTTTATCCCGGAAAATTAAAGAGTTCCCGCGGGAACCAAAAAACCTCAATTCACGTGGACGAAGTCGCGGGCATCGGCTAGTAAGATATAATATGTATAAGATAGGTTGCATTTTGGGGAAGGACATTGCCTAATTTTCCCGTAAATTCTAAAATTTGACATGTACCCGGGAAAATCGAGAAACACCGCGGCCGAAGTCGTGGACATCATCTATAAAATATGTATATTGGTAAAGCCTCTGCAAAGCTGTGCTCATAGTAACGTCATACGAGATTGCACAATGCACAATATATTGTAGGTACCCTCGAGTAAAACGACACTGTACCAAATAAAAATTTAAGTAGCGTTTTCCTGCGAGCGACACTTGATCCACGACGAGAGGTGGTCTTCACAGTTGAGTTGCGATGTGTCCTCGAGTTCGTCAATTTATTGTTAACGTTTTATTAAAGGTAATTTTAAACTGTGTCAAGTGCACCGTAAAGTATTGAGATCTAGTCTTCAATCGCAAAGTCGGTAGGTACCTAAGTAGGGACTTATTTTCCGTCTCTAAAGTTCATGATTTGAATCGCACAGCCTGAGTCAAGCAACGTACCTAGTCAGAACTCTGCGTCAAATATGATTTCAGAATAATTTTATTTTTAAATAACAAAACTGCATTAAATCCACACTCATTCAAATAAAATACATACGAATTACGAGATGTCAACATACTCATTATTTTTTTCACTTTATGCAGCACTCTCCAACTTCATTTTCGCGATATTATTAATGAAAGTTTATGTGAAATATTTTTATCAAAATCACATCTCCCCTTTTATCGTTGACCTATTTATGCTTCAATTTCGTTGATGGCAATTAATTTCACAATTAGTATATAAATTATAATAAACGTTATAAAATCCTTTAGCACCGCATCTCCGAAATAGTAAAAACCAATCTATGTCCATCATAATTCACACGTAAGTGATATTATTATTATATATGTTGTTATACGGTCGATTTGTACCTATGCCCCTAAAAATACATACGCAAGAGTCTGGAGTCGTAATGTCGCCTGTCCAGACAACATAGCATTACCATGTTTATAGGTTTACCTCTGTGGATGCCAAGCTCGACAGTGACTGTGTATCCGCGGTCATTCGCATTTCCGGTGCCAATTACGGCAACGGAAATCAATATGCTATGCAGTTTGGCGTTCAAAATTCAAAATTCAAAATTCAAATGTTTTTTATTCAAATAAACTTTTACAAGTACTTTTGAATCGTCAAGTGAATCTACCACTGGTTCGGAATGCCATTCCTACCGAGAAGAACCAGCAAGAAACTCGGTGGTTGCTCTTTTTAGATAATTCATTTACAATTTATCATTATAACTTATATCAATGTGTAGGTACATAATTAACCGCTGTCCTTAGCATTGCTGGAGCGATCAAATCCAGGCTCCTCTATCATTTACATAATCTTCAATAGTATAATAAGCTTTTTTCAGGAGCATACTTTTAATGGATTTCATAAACTTGTGTATAGGCAAGTTTAAAATAGGTTGTGGAATTTTGTTATAGAAAAGAATGCTCATTCCCACGAATGACTTGCTGACTTTTTTGAGGCGGAGCGATGGAGTCACGAGCCTATTACGGCCTCTAGTTTGCCTATCGTGCAGATCGCATATTTTTTTGTAATTATGGATGTGCTGTTTTACAAAAATTATATTACTGTAAATATATTGCGAGGCTACTGTTAGAATACCAATTTCTTTAAATTTCTCTCTAAGGGAATCACGCGGTTTTAAATTATAAATTGCACGTATTGCCCTTTTTTGTAGTACAAAAATTTTTTGAATATCCGCCGCTTTACCCCACAGTAAGATTCCGTAAGACATAATGCTATGAAAATAAGCAAAATATACAATCCTGGCAGTTTCGATGTCAGTTAACTGTCGAATCTTTCTGACAGCGTAAGCAGCAGAACTAAGCTTGCCAGCAAGTGTTGATATATGGGTGCCCCATTGAAGCTTTGCGTCTAAGGTCACCCCCAGGAACACAGTAGTATCTTCTATTTTCAACATATCATTATTCACCATTAGTTTTATATCGCTTGTGGATCTGGTATTCGGCAATGCGAACTGAACACATTTAGTTTTTTTTGTATTTAAAAGTAGATTGTTTACCGTAAACCAGTTCGTGACTTGAGAAATTGCAGTATTTACATCGTCAAAGTTGTCCTTATGTCTATCGACTTTAAAAATCAAGGACGTATCATCAGCAAATAGTACAATATCGCAAGTGTTACGGACAAAATATGGTAAATCATTGATGTACACCAGGAACATGAAGGGACCCAAAATGGAGCCTTGAGGAACACCCATTATCGAGGCTGATCCGGATGACTTCACATCGTTAACACATACTGTTTGAATGCGATTACTGAGGTAGGATGCAATGAGGCCAAGCGCAGTGTCTTTGACTCCATAGTAGCTCAACTTAACTAAAAGCGTCGCGTGCTCAACGCAATCGAATGCCTTAGACAAATCACAGAAAATACCAATAGCATTCTGTGATTTCTCCCACGCATCGAATATATGTTTTAACAGCATTGCGCCCGCATCAATTGTTGATCGACCTTTAGTAAAACCATACTGCTCAGAGTGAAGAAGTTTATTTGAATTAAAGTGCTGAAGCAGTTGGTTGAGCATAATTTTTTCAAATATCTTGCTGAGTGTTGGCAAAATTGAAATTGGTCTGTAATTATTTGGATCGCTTTTGCTACCCGATTTAAAAAGTTGGCAACCATACCCTGAATTGTTACACTTACAATTCATAATTTTTATTATAATCTAATATACAGGCTTATCGCATTCCTATCTATCGAAATTTGACAAGATTGAATAACAATTGCACCCAACATCATATGCTTGCCAGATTAATGAGATCAAACTGGGGAAGACATTCAATTTACACTGAGCTATTTTTGCCTTATCGTACTCGTATATTCACTTGATACTTCTAAAATTCAAGATTATCCATCGCATTTTTCTCACGTTCCCTTATCGTCTTCTAGGGAATTTTAGGCGATAACCGGGCCGTACACTATCTGCCATCACCCGATTTATTTTGTTGACTTTAGGAAATGCTTTCACAGAATTTTAAATTGCCAACCAAAGTATGTTTTTTCTGTTAAACAAAGTTGTTTCTCACAGAATGAACTCTGCTAAAAACTAATGATAACCATTCACTACGATATACGAAAAGTATAAATCCTTTTCGTCATGGGATCTACATATCAGCATGAAAGTATTGAGTTTGACCGTATCATATTCAATGGAAGTTACGTCCACAGCAAGTCCACCTCCTTTTGACGACCTCCGTGGCGCAGTGTGTAGCGCTGTTGTCTTAACGTGCGGAGGTCCCGGGTTCGATCCCCGGCAGGGTCAATTTGGGAATTTATAATTTCTGAATTTTCCCTGGTCTGGCCTGGTGGGAGGCTTCGGCCGTGGCTAGTTACCACCCTACCGGCAAAGACGTGCCGCCAAGCGATTTAGCGTTCCGGTACGATGCTGTGTAGAAACCGAATAGGGGTATGGGTTTAATATAACTGCCATGCCCCTAACAGGTTAGCCCGCTACCATCTTAGACTGCATCATCACTTACCATCAGGTGAGATCGCAGTCAAGGGCTAACTTGTAGTGGATAAAAAAAAAAAAAAAAAAAAAAAACCCATAAAATATTGTATTTTATGGGTTATTTTCTTCTTCGTTTTTTAAATTTTGGGATACGATATTTTTAATAAAAACCTTTGTAGTAAGCTTCGGTGGATTATATTAATCCGCGGCAGCCCTTAAAGAGGAAGTTTGCTTGACGGTGCGAGATTTTAACAATTTTGTGTATATCATGTACAGGTACCAGAGCCCCTTTGTCATGTAACGGTGATTAAAATTCCAGGCCACGGAGCGGTTGAAATCAAATTCTCGTCGCATTCAGTGACTGATGCACGGTGTGTTAGGAACGTGGATAGAGTAACAAATTCCGCATCGCCATAACACAAGTTTGTTATGAATCGTTTACCTGTATCGTAAATTCCAATCAACTGAGTCCAGGAATCAGTTGCTATGAGCATTTTTATCTCATAAAATTGCAAATGAAAATCTCTTAATTTGCATTTACATCCGCTTTACCTAATGGGCTTAATATCAATGAAGCAAAAATCACAATTATTATTGTTTAAGTAGGTTCTCGGATTTAACATTCACTGTTCATTAATTTCCCACGTAAGCTTTTTGAACACAAAGCTATTTAACTCACAATATTTTTTACTTGTATTGTTTTAATGCTTAGCCTTGGTGGAGTATAATTACAATCCCTGTTTTACAACAGCTACTTACACGCCCTCCTCGTCGAGAGCGACAGAACAAACCTTAAAATTACACTTAACATTCCTGGCTCCGGGCTGAAGTGCAGTAATGCAGCACTTGAAAGACGGCGCAAAATATTTTTTCCCGTTCGTTGAACAAAACAGGGTAAGCAGGTCTCTATTGTGTTCCACAAGGGAATATGGTAACAATGGTGAAGCAGGTAGCGGGATGCGGGCTACAAGATGTTGCAACGCCATGTGTGATTTCTTACCACCCGGTATGGCAGATGCTACAAATCCAATTTCATGATCGGAATTCGATATTGATTACTAGCAGGTGGAAGTAAAAAGGATTTGTTTGACATTTGCAAACAAGACTTACAAATGGGATGACGTTATGATTGAAGATTTTACTTGAAAAGTTGGTAGATAGTAGATACCTACAGCTTCGCAGCGACAAAATGACAAATTTAATTTTTGTTTCGTTTTTTTATCCTGCATTGTGAAAGTACTTATTTATTTTAATTTATGTATGTCACGACTATTTAGTGGTATTCACTTGAATAGGTACACTACAGAGAAAACATTACTTCACTCCGCAGTATCTATACTTCTAACTTCTATACTAATATGGATGGATGGATATTTGTTACTCAATCACGCCAGAACGGCAGAACAGATCTGGATGTTTGGCACAGAGATACTCGTAGATATAACTTTCTGGGATAAATCCCGGAAAATTATAGAGAAACCCTAGTATCCTTTAATTGTACGCAAGTAGGGAATTCGAATAAACACACACACACACACACATTGGACACATTAACTGCCAGGCAACTTTTTTTTAAGTTTCCCTTTATAAAGTGTAAGGGCGCCTTCAAATTTGCCGCAAAGTGCCGCGCGGAAGCAGCGCGGCTGCAGCGCGGCTGCAGCGCTGCGGTCGCGCTGCTTTGTAAATCCATATAAATAAAAACACGCGACTGCAGCGCTGCACCCGCGCTGCGGCCGCGCATTAGTTCATCGATCGACTAGTGACGGGACTGCGCACGTATTTTTGTTCAAGTCTAAACATGAACGAAAATCAGGTAGAAGAATTTATCGATGAGGTTGAGAGTCGTCCAGCAATATGGGATTCGAAGTCCGACAAGTACAGCAATAAAATCGAAAAGAAAAAGGCTTGGGAAGAAATATGCATTAAATTTATTGTCAATTTCACAAACAAGACTCCAAGTGAAAAAAAAACCGGCCAAGTGCGAGTCGGACTCGCGCACCGAGGGTTCCGTACAAACCTGTAGTAAGTTTTAAATTATTAAAAAAAAACTACTTACTAGATCTCGTTCAAACCAATTTTCGGTGGAAGTTTGCATGGTAATATACATCATATATTTTTTTTAGTTTTATTATTCTCTTATTTTAGAAGTTACGGGGGGGGACCAACATTTTACCACTTTGGAAGTGTCTCTCGCGCAAACTATTCAGTTTAGAAAAAAATGATATTAGAAACCTCAATATCATTTTTGAAGACCTATCCATAGATACCCCACACGTATGGGTTTGATGAAAAAAAAATTTTTGAGTTTCAGTTCTAAGTATGGGGACCCCCAAAATTTATTGTTTTTTTTCTATTTTTGTGTAAAAATCTTAATGCGGTTCATAGAATACATCTACTTACCAAGTTTCAACAGTATAGTTCTTATAGTTTCGGAAAAAAGTGGCTGTGACATACGGACGGACAGACAGACAGACAGACAGACAGACAGACAGACATGACGAATCTATAAGGGTTCCGTTTTTGCCAAATTTGGCTACGGAACCCTAAAAATGAAGCATGTAAGTATAATATTATGTATTATTAACACAACTACTTTATATTTTCGTTGTTTCGTATTAATAGTAACACAGAGCAGTGTTTCTTCGTCAGAGTCCATCGTGAAAATAAATATAGGTACAACCCTATGATGTTCGAACCTCGCGACAGGAGCGCGGCCGCAGCGCTGCAGCCGCGCTGCAGCCGCGCTGCAGCCGCGCTACGCTTTGCGGCAAATTTGAAGGCGCCCTAATTTAGTTCAAAGGCAATTATTGCATACGTTATACGTACTATGTGAACATCTGCTGGTGAAACTTGCAAAAGAGAAACTTAGAACACGTCGATGTTATTACTGTGTCAATATTTATTTAGTTTTGCTTATCAAGTTTTTGATAGCAGATATTCTACATCAATGTAGCAGATAGTAAAACGTTGTACGAAGTTTTTTTTATCATTTGTAGAGATAACCAAATAGGTTGGTAGTTTAGGACGGTATATTTAGAATTTCGTTTATAGGATGTACAATGAACCGATCAGAAAGGTCATTTTTGTTACAAGATTTAAGTTGTTGGTAGTCCACAGTTCCAAAAAATCAAAAAGTTAAAGCCCTCCAGGACAACGAAATTTAAGTGTATGTAAATTGCAAGGACAAGGGTCAAGGGACTAGATTTTTAATGATTCCCTCGTAGCTACCTGCTACAGATCATTGGTGGTGGGTACAAGCTCTTTAGAATAGCTTTGTATTTATTTAATTTCTTTCTTGTTTACTTTTTATACTTGTAGTTTTTAAACTGAAAAATAACTTCAAGTGGTTAAACGTTTTCATCATTTTGACAAATGATGAAAATTTTGAATGAAGAGAATGAAGAGAATGAATGAGACTATAGTTATATAGTCACAAAATATTTTAGAAGCTATTAAACCTGAGTTGTATCGTTGTTTTAATTTTTATAGAGGTAAAAATATGCAGTGAAAGTTTTAAAGGGAAAGGAAGAGTTTCAGAGTTTCTTTTTTCTTCAGAGTTTCTTAATTATATCTTACTTATCTATTTTCTCTCAGATGTAGATTTGTATAGCTATCTTAATTTACCTATTGGGAACAATTTCATTTATGATTTGTTTTATCAGTTTTTATTTATTCTGCCTCCATACATAATTATTGTAAATCTAGACTAGATGATGACAACAACTTCGGCCGCGTGGATTGAGGTTTTTGATTCTCAATTCCTTAATTTTTCGGGATACAATGTATGTGGTAGGTTGTGCGTATTGTGTTAGGTTAGGTTATAAGCTATTTCTATTAAAAATTTCAGTTAAATCGGTTAAATCGTTGCGGCGTGAAGGAGTAACAAACATCCAAACTTAAAAACATCCAAACATTCAAGTTTATTATATTTGTTGGATATTTATTTAGTTGTGTATGTAAGTAAGTGTAATGTAACGTGTATGGTTGTCATCGCAGGGGTGATCCGACACGCGTTGGTGCTATATTTAGGCCTCTTGTAGCAGCGGTCCAGCGATGTGTGATGTGTTAAGGCCAAGTTAATCAATATTTAATTGATCAATATTCCGTAAACCATTACGTACTACTTACTAGTAGGCAAAATACATAAAGGCTTTATAAAGATACAGCTTAGTAAGTACTACATATTATAATTAAGATAAGATAAATTTTCAATCGAAGAGCCAGATAGAGACTTTTTCACAAAACTGATTTACTCTCGGAAATTTTTTGGAATGTCTGAAATTAAATAAAAGTTAATAGGTTCTAATAGAAATTATTAATTACGAAAACTTTCTATACCCAACAAAACGATACAAAAACTTGTCACCACGCACTAGGACACAAAATTCCACTGCAACATAAAACAGTTCACGCTTCACTCAGCTCAACCGCAAAGTTCCTGCGCTTTGTTGACTAGTTAATGAGTCTCTACTGAAAAACTGTCACAAAACTTTTTAAAGTAGCATAGAGCAGGGAACGACGCGCGCGCGGCCCGGGCACGTAGCAACTGTTTACAAACGACACGCTTTGCTCGCTGCACTCGTAGGGCTGCCAACTTGGTACATATTAACACTGTGACAGCCTGTCAAATCACCTGTCAAACAACTGTCAATTGCGTAAATATTATAAATTATTATAAAAAAATATTAAATTATATAAAATTTAAATTTAAATTATTATTAATAAATAATATAATAATAATAATATTATTAAATTTAAATTATTATTAATTATTATTAATTAAATATTAAATTATATATTGCGTAAATATTATAAATTATTATAAATATTATATTAAATTATTCTTCTTTTTTTTGAATGTATAGGCTAGCGCTTGGCTGCAATTTATTCTGCATCTAACTCCAACAGTATTTTAATATCTGCCAATTAATTATTTATTTGGCAATATAACAATAATTTTAATATAATTATTAAATTTACAATTATTTTAAATCTTGTGAAAACCGCTCATAAAATATCTCAAAATAGGCATAGGTGAATATGCATCAGTAGTCAAAAAATTACTAACGTGCACGTTACGCAACGTGCACGTTACGCAACGTGCGTGGTAATTATTTCACAATATCAGGAACACGCGACAAACGAATTCTACACACAACGACTCATTACAGGTCAATGCAGTTTTGGCAACCCTAAGCACCCACCACCACAGGCCACACTTGAACATCCACCTGTGTTCTTTATCACAAAGCTCATAAAGGCTATTTTGCACCAACCAAAAGCCTTATAGTACAATATACAATGCGTTTAAAGAAAAAACTGGCACGTAACGATAAGAATTATCATATCGCTGTCCCGGGCATACTGGTATCGTTGACGCAAACTTGGGCTATATACACAAAATACAACAGTTCCGTTTGTTGGTTATGAAGAAATTCGAAACTTCATGCTACGAAAATTTATTCGTAGACGAAAAGGTATGCCTTGTCAGTTGTCACCGTATGAAAGAAAATTCTCGACAAAAGCATCAGTAATCAGTACATATACGTTTAAATGGCGAAAATAATAAAAAACATGTTAAGCAAATATGCTTTTAATTAAAATCCACACCAAACGATAGAACATATATGTACTTTATAATAGCTAGTAATAAATTATCCCAACACTAACTATGTATGTACTATGTACCGAGACTGACCTAATAAAATTTATTCCAAATTAAATAACTCTTGAACATTCTTTATTTTATAAAACGGTATAGGTCATTTGGTTGGTTGTAAATATTCATCACTTGCATTATATTTATTGTTGTAACTTCAAAAAGATATTTATTTTCGCGCTTATTAAATAACTAGTATACCTAGCTCCGTAATTTCAAATCCGGTACGGTAGTTAATTCTCGCTTGACTAAATGTTAAAACTTCCATAACAAATCCAAAAGATACATAAAAACATTGGTGAAAAAAGTTAAATGTAATAGAGTAGAAAGAAAGCATTTTATTTTTATTTAACATTTCAGGTTTACAGAAAAAACTTCGTTAATGTTCCGTATGAAAAACTAGTTGACCCGCTTTGCATGGAAATTTAGAAAAACTTTTATTTCAGATTGGTGGTGGCGAAAAACCTAAATACAATAGAAATATAAATCTTTATTAATTAATGAAATTATGGGGCTGACGTTCTTTGTTTTGTGAAGAAAAGCCCCCAAATAAATCAGATAAAAAAAAAAAAACTAAGGACAAAAATACAATGAATTCCTACCCCCTAAACTAGGAGGACCCGTATTTTAGGGGCCAGGATCCGGCCACAATATCTCGAAATTCTAGATCCAGCGGCGGTTTGAGCTGTACGGTCGCTTGCCAGGTCAGTCAGTAAAAATTCTAAAGAAGCTTTTTCAGAAAGTTATTCCATGTTTACCAATATATAACGTACTATTGCAACTACTGATAGCGACATGTGAAGTGTGTGCAATCATTGAGCAATGGAGATAAGGTTTACGATATGCAAGTATGGCATGCTGCTGTTGACACTTTCAAAGTTTAAAGTTTATTTCTGTTTTTCACTTTACATTATGAAAAAGCTTGAAAATTAATGCAGGATGAAAAGGTCGAAGATAGAACTTTCGAGAAACTGAATCGCATTTTGTTGTTTATTTTAAAAAGCTTTGTAATATGTAAATATTGAAATATATTTTCAAACATTTTATGAGGTACATCATACTTCAAAGGATTCCATAACTAGTGTGCCAGGTAAAAATAGTCGTCAGTAGGCACAAATTATTGCTGTTGGTAACAGTAATGAAAAGGAGAGGTAGAACTGTAGAAAGATTATTTACGTCAGAGATTTATCACGGCACGCGCCGGAAGAATAGAATAAACAGAGCTATATGTACATAGCGTTACATACATACATATTAGGACGGTGTCGTTAGATTAGAGATTACAACTTTAAATATTTTTGAGCACCTACGCTACTTGGTGGTATCGATCTATTACTACCATACATAATTACATACCATCAGGGCTATGGCCGGTGGTACGCTGGGTCCGATACGCTGTGAGCGCATAATACGACAAATAGATAAAAACATGCTATGAACACGTTACCTGAAAATAGAAAAACAAGGCCTACAAAAAGCACGCTATTGTACACATCATCCAATCCGATTTACAACGTCAACGTCAACGGTAAACATAGTCTCCGTATTTAAATTTGATCTAAATATACATTACCGTAAAATTTTCACCATCTAAGTAATAAAATCAGAAGGATTATGTGCAATAGTGAAGTACAATTGTTTGCGAGTTATTCTGCAAAGTATTTTTTCTAAAAACAGTGTTAAAATTTTTGACAAGCTGGTTTGTAAAATAAAGTTTTGTAGCTGATAAATAAAACCTAGGTACAGTTCTACGTGTGTTCATCATGAAGAGTAAGAGCGGATAAGTTGTTTACGTTTTATTTTGGTGCCTGTTCAGTCTTTAAAAACTGCTAATCCGCGTGTGATAATAAATATATTTCAAGACGCGGTTGCTAAGGCCGCCATCGGTTGTCCTAGCAACGACATGCGTCGCTAGGTCTCTTCCACTGCAGCGTCCAATCACGTCCATTTGCAAGACCATCCTGTGACGCACCTACGTAACGACGCATGCGTCTTGTTTCCAAAACAAGCAGCCGTCATATTTTGTCTTTGACTTTTTTATGTTTTCAGTGTACATTTTAAGTTACTTAATTGTGTTTTTAAATTTGTTTTAAGTTATTATTTTTTATGAATGTATTTAACTTTAGTGAATGCAGTCCGTGACCCAATCTTGTGATGGCACGTCGAACGCGACCCATACATGTACACAGTGCAACAAGTCTTTCAAATCTTTGAAAGGCCTCAACATACACACTACAAAAACACACAGGAAATGTATTAGCCAAAACAGTTCACCTTTAGACATCCATCCCATTATTCCGAGTGCGCCTACTTATGTAGTTAACGATCCAACTCCTTTCCACACATATCTTAGCCATTTGAAAAATAGTATACCCATAGTTAAAAGAATCCCTCGAGGAGCTCGAATAACCGTTGCTACACATTTGTCACAATTAATCCAGAAATGTTACATAAGCAATTGTACCCAGGACTGGCAGAACCTATTTTTATTTTCATACAGCACACTACATATAATAAAAACTGATGAACCGAATTTATCCTTGACACAAAAGATTAAGAATAATTGTGCTGTAAGCTCCTCGCCTTCTCCCGCACCTCTAATCAAACATGATGCCCCTCGTAATCGCAACAAACTCATCGAAAACAAAATCTGTGACGGAGATCTCAAAGGTGCCGCTCGCCTTTTGTTCTCCAACGACGTGCTATCACCAGATACCCCTGACACCCTTCAGGCCTTACGAACAAAACATCCTCCAGCTCCAGCAAACCCATATTTTCTCGACCCACCAACAGCAGGGCAAGCATGCCTTCAAATTCAAAACAAAGGTGTTACGGATGCCATTTTATCTTTTAAACCAGGTTCGGCTGCAGGTTTGGATGGGATCTCACCCCAACATTTAAAAGACTTAACATCGCTTTCTGTGGGTGATGCAGGCAAGCAACTTGTAAATTCGATCACTAAATTAATCAACTTTATGTATTCCGGTAATGTCAATCCAGAAATTGTTCCAATTCTTTTCGGCGCGAATCTCATTGCCCTCACCAAAAAGGACGGAGGGGTGAGACCAATTGCTGTTGGATCAACACTACGACGTCTGGCCTCCAAAATTGCTGTTCGACATATTTTACCAAAATTAAATTCGGAATTTGAACCCGTACAGTTAGGCTTTGGTGTAAAAGGAGGGTGTGAGGCAGCCGTCCATGCCCTACGCTCTTTCCTAACTTACGGACAGCCTGACGTGTTGCTCAAAATTGATGTCAAAAATGCATTCAATTCGGTAAATAGGGATACCCTGCTGACAGAAATAAAACAACATATACCGGAAATATACAATTATCTTCTTCTCAGTTACGCTGACCCAACAAAATTGTTATATCGTTCTAATGAACTGTCCTCGGAAGTAGGTTGTCAACAGGGTGATCCTCTTGGGCCTGCAATTTTTAGTTTGGCTATAAATCCGATAATCAAAAATTTAAATTCTAAATTCAACGTTTGGTATTTGGACGACGGAACCCTAGGAGGTGATGTGGATACAGTGTTTTCGGACCTTTCTTTAATCAAAAATAAATTTGAAGCCATTGGTTTGGAGCTTAATTTTAGCAAATGCGAGCTTTTTATAAATAACTGCGTCTTAAATTTAAATGACGTAAAACAAAAATTTAATATTTTGGCTCCAAATATTAAAATAGTTAACAGTAATTCCCTTTACCTTTTAGGTTCTCCAATTTTTGAAGAATCTATTCCTGAATATATTAATAATTCAATTACTAAATTTCAAAATTCTGCTGACCGTCTCCTAGAAATTAGTCCACATTATGCACTTTGCATCTTAAAATTCTGTCTTTTCGTCCCAAAATTTACGTATGTGCTCCGTTGCTGCTCCTTTTGGAATCACCCAGATCTTTTGACACAATTAGAAGACTTAATCAAAATTAGCTTAGAATCGATTCTTAATATGCAGCTGAACGAGCAATCTTGGACCCAAGCATCCCTACCCATCCGTTATGGTGGTTTAGGGATTCGCAAAATTTCAAGTGTCGCTTTACCAGCCTTCCTATCTTCTGTCCATAGTTCAGCAAATCTCATAAGTAAAATTTTAAGGGCATCCCCTTCAAACTTTGAGATTGCTGGCTTGGAAGAAGCTAGAAACGCTTTCTTAATTGCATGCCCAGGTCAAAATTTTCCACTTTCTCCAAATTCACAGAGGAGCTGGGACGACATACACTGCAAATTGACTTTTGAGAATCTTTTGAGCTGTAGTACAGGTTCGGCGCGTGCTAGGCTTTTGGCCGTGGGTACGCATGAGGCCGGCTACTGGCTTCACGCGTACCCTTCGTCAAATACAGGAACATTTCTTGAGCCTGACACGCTCCGAATCGCAACCTGTCTACGGCTTGGGGTTCCGGTCTGCGCTCCTCATAAATGTCCCTGTGGCAGTGATGTCGACAAGCTAGGACATCACGGACTGTCATGCCAAAAAAGTGCAGGCCGCTTCTCGAGACATGCCGCACTTAACGATATCATGCGCCGGTCCCTTGCCACCGTCAACGTGCCAAGTCTACTTGAGCCGACTGGTATTGCAAGAGACGATGGCAAGAGACCGGACGGTATGAGTTTGATTCCATGAAAGATGGGCCGGGTGCTGGTATGGGATGCAACCTGTTCAGACACGCTGGCCCCTTCCCATCTACATGGAACCAACAACAGAGCTGGTGCGGCTTGTGAAGCGGCTGAAAAAGCTAAAACATGCAAATACAGGGGTCTAGGCTCCGAATATTATTTTGTCCCATTCGGTGTCGAGACCCTTGGTCCGTGGGGTCCTAGCGCTAAATTGCTTTATAAGGAAATAACAAAAAGGTTAGTCGACATCACAGGAGACCGAAGAGCTGGCAGCTACCTCGGGCAAAGAATTAGTCTAGCTATTCAAAGGGGGAACGCTGCCAGTATCTTCGGAACCTTGCCTAAAGGGACTCCTTTTAATAATATATTTTAGTTATTACATTATATTTTTTAAGGTTATTTAGTTTTAGGTTCATTATTAGTTTCATATTATAAATGAAGAAAGTTATAATAAAAAAATAAAAAAAAAAAAAAAAAAAAAAAAAAAAAAAAAAAAAAAAAATACCTTATAAATGAGTAATCATTGATATCTTAATACTAAATACATTACTGCTTTCGATGAGTAGAAATATAATTATCCGATTTTAACGTGAAGTTCAGAAGCATGTAATTAAAATTATCTAGGTATTTGAATGAAAATGTTACCGTGCCAAGCCCGCTTATGAGTAAGCACGCACGTGGGCTTGGCAGAGATAAAGTAAAGATACGTGATACATGACACTGGCTAACATTATAAACACAAGTAGATTCTTGACAGAGCGATAAGCGGCCTCACTTTCAGTGTTGCATGTGTAGAGAACTCGGGGCAAAGTATACATATATTTTATCTGTGGGTGTAAAAGTATGAGGTAACTGCAGATTTATATTACGAGTAGTTTAAACTTGCAAGTTAGTAACTGTAGTGCTTCACAAATCACAAATACTCACCTAATTCGTGAAAACCAATGAATGTCAGTGTATAGGAATGGTATTCCGAGCCAGTGGTAGATTCACTCGACGATTCTAAAGTACTTGTAAAAGTTTATTTGAATAAAAAACATTTGAATTTTGAATTTTGAATTTTAATAGCGTCATAATGACAGTAAAAATAGGTGTATGTTTAATATTTCAATATAATTAAACATCACCACATAATAACTTCATAAGCATAGAACAGATTGATATCTTTCTATCTCATTAATTATAGGATCAAAGCAGTTATTCATATGAGAGGAAACCAACCTACACACTACGGTCCACGCTTCGACAAACTATTTATATTAATATATTCGCATGAAAACGTGCTCCTTTATTATTCGAAGCACATCCATAATGTGAGGTAGTAATTAAATTCGAAGGTACAAGGGAACAGATTATGCCCACACGGTCTGACGCCCATGCATTAAGTAAAGTTTAACCCCATTCGTCTTATTAGGTGGGTAGAAACCTTTTTATTTTTCTCCTTTAGATAGTTCTTACATTGCTTCCAATGAAACTGTTCTTGTTTGTCTCTATAGAGCCATGGGCCATGGCATACCTACCAATCAAGCCTTTATTGTAAAAACTACGACATATTATGATTACAGTTTTTTTTTTAATTTATAGGGCTTGGCTGCATTCAGACTTGCTGGCAAATGGTGATGCAGTCTAAGGTGCTTAGAAGATGCCTATTCACTCCTAATTTGAAGATACCAATGTCCAAAGTGGAGGGGTAACACGGAAGACGGAAGGACTCCATATCGACATAACTAGCGGTTCGAAATTCAAGTTAGAAACAAGGAAGCAAATCGCTTCGTATGCGTCCGAGAAATTTAGACTATGTAGGTACGGATGCAGATTGCAGACCCTGACGATGTCTTGCGGTACGATAGTAGAAAGGTGAGGTGAACAAGATCAAAAATTTTCTTGGGCACACTCTCCCATATATTATTTACTGTTTGGATGGATGTATGGATTGATAAATCCATCCAACAATCACGCCAGAATGGATCGGATGAAATTTGGCACAGAGATAGATTATTTATATACTGGAATAACGCATAGGCTACTTTTTATCCCGGAAAGAGTTCCCACAAAACCAAAAAAACCCTCAAACTACGCGGACGAAGTCGCGGGCATCAACTAGTGATTAATTATAACTAGCATTGAACATGCTAATAATAACAACAGACACAATTCTTACAGATTGTCTTAACATTAAGGACCTCTACCCATTTATCAAAGGGCATATTTACCGGTATTTCATCATTCATGTTTATGTAAACTGTGGATTCTGTATAATAAAATCCTATTTTCGTACACGGAAATCGTAACTGAGTAGTAACATTCAATAACACCTCATTGGAATTGCCTCTTTAATACTTACGTAACATCGGCATTCGGCACCATGTTTTAAAAACTTGTTCCAATTCGAAAGCGTAAAACGAAGCATCTGCAATGCTGTTAAATGCACGAATATATTTTGGTAAACATTTTTTGGCACGGACCTTTTCGAATCAGGCCAAATCCACAAGGAACTGACTTTTTTGTTATTAGAGCTGACACACGTTCCGTTTCTGCTTCCTAGTGACTTGAAAAAGCGTGAAGAAAGTAAAACGATTATAATTTTAACGCACTGGTGCTACTTTAACTAGTTTCAATTAAATAACGTAAAATATCGATAATAATAATTATTATTATTACTTTTATTTTTTAATATACTTAATGCAATTTCACTTTACTATTTTTTTCAAATACGTTATCAAATCACGAGGAAATGTGCTAAAAGTGCTGCTTTATTAGGGTTCCGTACCCAAAGGGTAAAAACGGGACCCTATTACTAAGACTCCGCTGTCTGTCTGTCTCCAGGCTGTATCTCATAAACCGTGATAGCTAGAAAGCTGAAATTTTCACAAATGATGTATTTCCGTTGCCGCTATAACAACAAATACTAAAAATTAAAGAAATATATATATTAAGGGGGGTCCCCATACAATAAACGTGTTTTTTTCGTATTTTTTTGCTCAATATTAAAAACGGTAACAGGTAGACGGTTCAAATTTTCACAGAATATTAACTTGTATATTACCTTTCAAAATAAATAATTAAATATCAATAAAGTAAATATTAAAGGGGGGCTCCCATACAACAAACGTAATTTTTATTTTTAATACGTCATAAATCGTAAAACTTACTACAGGTTTGTACGGAACCCTCGGTGCGCGAGTCCGACTCGCACTTGGCCGGTTTTGATATCTTCATGTGTATCTATTTTTCCATTTTGTTTGCATATTTTATGCTTTTAGTTTTAGTAAATTGACTTCGCGTTGTTCTATAAAATAGGTTATGTTTAAGTAGTAAATAATATTGAGCATGAGGTGTCAACTAATTGATTGTACAACACCCCCGGGCGTGACGTATCGGCAGACAAAAAAAACTAACGACGGAGGCGTTGAATTCAAAATAACTTCGTAAACAAACATCATGTTCACGCGTACAGAACGGTCAGGCAAGGGTTGACAATCTTTTATATTTTCCGAGTTAGGAAAACTAGTCTAAAAGCGATGTGTGTAGGTAGACCTTTGAATACCAGAACAAATAATAGTGATACTACAAAACAGTGCTTTACCTTATGTAATCTATACTAATATTATAAATGCGAAAGTTTGGATGGATAGATGGATGTATGTATGGATGGATGGATGGATGGGTGTTCGTTACAATCACGCCAGAACGGCTGAACGGATCTGGATGAAATTTGGCACAGAGATAGATTAAAGTCTGGAATAACACATAGGCTACTTTTTCGCGGCCATCAGCAAGTAAATCATAACAAAAGGTATAGGTAGTACTTAACACAATTATTGAATCACGGAAATGTTTGTGTCTGGCCTTGGCCTCAAGATTCTGAACTAACTAGATGAATTCAAGCATTAAGCTTACTCGTTCTATATGTGTTATTTTATACACAAACATTTTGTGCTTCCTAGGTATATGACAATCCACTACAACTGCAGAAACCTAACATCACTCATTATCGACTTTGTGGAAACAAAAAAAAAATTAGTAATAATAATTGTAATATCTTTAGTTGAATAGAAGACAACCCTATTTCAAACGGATGCACCGTCGTCCGTAACGGTGCAGCATCCACAGTCCACACTAATACCGACATCCGGTGACCACCGTACTGACATGGTCGGTCAACGATATGCGCATCACACATTTGGCCAACATTCATTAATATTAAGTACAAACTTCAAAGTAGTACATGACTTGTAGCCATAGGCACCTACCTACTACTTTGAAGTTGGGTATACTTTGTAGTTAGTAATGAACAACACAATAATATAATTTTCGAAAAACTAAAAACATTATTAAAACCAAGCCCATAAATACGTGAACAGGTGTGGGGTTGCCTACTTGGGATAAGATACCTATTAGATTAACTTAACTTCTATGTCTTCCAACAAACGTTTGTTACGTTAATAATGGATATATGTATATCCATCACCAACACCACTACAGCCCATTAACGTCCCACTGCTGGGCACAGGCCTCCACTCTCATAGGAGAGAGGGAAATAATGGATATGTTTCTATAATTTTTTTAACATTTATTAACTATTGAGAATTTAAATTAATTAATAACAAAACCTTTTTTTGTCCAAATACTTACCTAACTATATAAAGCATCGAAAATCTCAAATCTTAAAGATATGTATCACACTGCACAGTGAAAGATAGGTACTTTACATGAGTTTTAAAGTAATTTAACGCTACAGATTTACACGTAATTTCACCAACATTTTCCATATAAAGCGCTACTTTATCTTAATTTATGGAAACACCATTGTTTTTGAGAGCGTAACCATTGCGAGGATGTTTTATGCTAAATATCTACTTACCCCGTACGAAGGTACGTACTTCTTATTCAAAGTAGAGACTAGAGACCGACAAACATCAGCCACTTACCTGTAAAGAAAACATAATATTTATTATAATAATGGAATGAAAATACTATAACGAACAATCCTCTGTTATAAATAAGTAGATGATGCCCGCGACTTCGTATGCGAGTATTGAGTTTTTTTGATTCCCGCGGAAACTCTATTTTCCGGGATAAAATGTAGCCTATGTACTTCCCCAGGATACAACCTATGTCTATACGAAATTTCATCAAAATCGGTTAAAAAGATTGGCCGTGAATGCGTAGCAGACAGACAGAAACACTTGCATTTAAAACATTAGTTCTTTATAGTATGGATTATAAAAATATAATGTGTCTGCGCATATATTATCAGTTAATCGTTTTACACTACAATAAATACAATGACTTATTATAGTACATTCAATATTAGCTGGCGTCTTTCCACTTGAACCTAAACAATAGGGGTAATAAACCAAACACTCATAGAGTCCATTCATTTTTAAAGAAGCCGTTCCGGCCTTATCTATTTTGTTGCAAACCAACCAGTGTTGATACTTTTGAATAATCATAGAATAATTTTAAAAAATTACGTACTTACAGGTATGTTAATAATAAAATACAATTACAAAAATTATTTATTTCTTCTAAAGTAATAAATCAAAACATGTGGTTTTTAAATTAGATATGACGACTCACTGATTTCTTCTGATTCCGAATTATTTTCCATGGTTTCATTGTCCGATGAGTCGCTTTATTATTATAAAGTAAGTGCATGGTGTTTTTAAAAATCCTTGTTCAATTTTCTTACAGTGATTGTAAGAATTCTTCCACAGAATCGGATCCGAAGTATTAATAATGAAAGGAAGTTAACATAGGGAAAGTATCAAAAACGTTTGAAACACCGTTTGAACGCCGCACGTGTTTTGCAATACAAAGAATTCACCCGCCACGACTTAATCCTATTGTTATTGCTAATGACGGTCTCAAGTGGAAAGACGCCAGCTAATATTGAATGTACTATACTGCATCTATATATTTTAAAAAGCCTTGTTTCTACTTAGTAAGTAGATAACAATGCAAGCTTTTAAGCTATATATTGTAGAGTTGGATAAAGGTCGTATTTTTAAACAGAAGAATAAAAGAATAAAGTTGCTTCGTTTTACTACGGCAGGAGTAATCCGGCCTCCACACTCATATAACAGTGAGTCAGTGACTCATTCACTAACGAGCATTCGCTGAATCATTGTTTTCATCAGCATAATGGAAAGATCTATATTAGCATCGAGACGTAGGACGAGAGAGCATCGTGGGACAAGGTTAATCACGGTTAATCGCTTAACCTTCAATTAATATTCTCATGTAGACAAAAACTTGCAGGCGCTTCCAGCTTTTAAAATTACTTCTCAGAGCATAGCAGATAAAAACGTCGAAGAATTTTGTAATGATCGCTTTCCGAACGCTCGGATAACTAGTTTTTTGATGGCACTTGCACGCGCTCTCTCCAACATCCTTAGCTGGTTCCAGTTACTGTGAGCGATCGTCGGGTTTCGTATGTATAACGACACATAGGGTTCCGACCATTGCATAGACTCATAGAGCTATAATTTCACAGCCATATCTGTTACAATTACATGATCCATAACTAATTAGCATCCGATCGGTTAATGATAAAACACATAAACTAACACTTCAATATCTATCGATACTTTTTTAGTTATCCTTCTCTTCCTAGTAAATACCCTATCTCATTAACAAAGAACTTAGAGACACCAAGGCCGAAAGTAATAAAATGTTTCTAAGAAGGCGGATGCAACGAATTGGACCAATTGGTATTAAGGTCTTAGGTCAGGATTTGATTATTGTCATTAACAATTCGCTCGTTATGGTGACTTTAGGTTAGTTATAATTTTTATAATATAACCAACCAACAGAAAAAAAACGATTTTAAAAGTACCTGTAAACAAAAGATGATTCCATTTCCAACAGTTTTTATTTAATAAAGATGTATAGTGGCATATGTAGCTTAAACACTACTATCTCCCTATTGATAAGAAGTTTTACATAATTCCTACATACTAATTCGAAATTCATCGTAAAATCACTCATACACTCACCCAAACCAAGCCTATGTTTAGAAGCAAAGGGTTATCGACCTGGTTGTTTTAGGTATCGTTACACTTACATTGAATTAATTGTCTTTGTATCATACTCATTTTTCACAAAGTGGCCAAGAAGAAAAACTTAACAGAAAGGTTACGGACAAAGATCCGGATACTACATACTATGACACTCAAGAAATAAATCTATAATACTAATATTAAAAATGCGAAAGTTTGAATGGATGGATGGACTGATGGATGGATGGATGGATGTTACTCAATCACGTCAGAACGGCTGAACTGATCTGGATGAAATATGGCACAGAGATGAATTATAGTCTGGAATAACACATAGGTTACTTTTTATCCCGGAAAATTAAAGACTTACCGCGGGAACCAATAAACCTCAATCCACGCGGACAAAGTCGCGGGCATTAGCTAGTTTCTTATAATACACAGAAATTTCTGTCTGTGTGTCTGTAATCATTTGTTTAAAAATACACAGTGCGACTGTCTCACAATATTAATATTTTGGCGTCGAATCACAGAATAGGTAATAGTAGTAAGTCGAATTCAGGTTCTCTAGGCAACCCTGCTTTATATGGGTCAAATCCGTAAAACATTTGCCTTTGCGGTGTGGTAGGTACGAGTAGGTAAAGACATTTGTTCCGCTTGGAGAAACATAAGAACGACACGTTGTTTACACGACAAGACATACCAGAAAACCTACCATTCCTACTTACAGACGGTGTTAAATTGTATTTTGCAATGAATGTTTCCTAATATGCACACCAAAAACAATTCAAAATTTGCATAAAACCCAGTGCTCACAAGCTACTTCATTTTATGGAAATTGGCATCTACCTATTCGTGAACTTATAGGTACAAGTAATTAATAATTATTACATAACAAGTATTTTTAATATCACGGTTAATATAAATACGTTTTTTGAGCAAATCCTCGTGATTTAGCATTCCCGAAGGCCGACTTCATTTTACACTTGACATGTTGACTCTGATCGTCCTTCTTGGAACCACAAAAACTTTTGGAAGAGGGCTGTCAGGTCAGGCGTTGCTAACATTTTGGCTGGGCCAGTAGTTGTTCCCTCATTATGATTTCCTATCATGGTTTGCAGCATATTGTGCACTTGTTCACTCTCTTTTACTGTTTTGGGTTTGTTTTCGCGTACTTTTCCTTTCCTCTGCTAAAACATAATTATAGGACTAGGTCTGTCCTCATCGCTGCGGCGATGGCAGTTAGTAAATATCTGATTTTATGGCTGCTTTAGTAAGTAGCGCTTTAGTAGTTGAGGCTATACATTCTTTACTGTGACAATGATCTGTTGCTTTTACAATGGTGAATAAATCATCATAATTTAAAAAATAACAACAGCGTTCTAGTACCTAGATATTTCTAACGCTGCGATTCACAGCGCATTTTCTTCTAGGTCATAGAAAACAGAATACCTCTAACTGCAGACTTTGATGGTCGGCTTGTCTTGTATAAATCGACGCTCAAACGTATTGGCCTCACTCTCTTTCATGGATGAGTAATTATTTGTGTGAGAAGAATTTAAATGAAATTTTACGATTATATACTACCTAAAAAGATTACACGTTTTTATGTTCGGGCTAATATTAGATCTATTCCTTAACCAGCTGACCCACCTCGGCTTCAGGTGGAATTCCCTTACATGAAACCTACAAGCAAAATCTCAGGCTCCTAGACAGGTGATATTTCGGTGAATAAGTTATTACCAAATTACTTTGGATTTGGTACTAAGAATTTCAATAAATGTAATTCACCTACTGAGAAGTATTTTTTGTAGGTATACTTACTCGATTAAAGCTACAAAAATCAAGGCTTTAAAAATCACAATAATAATAATAATAATTTGTGATGATTTTTCTATTCTGTGGGCTGAGAGCGGAAATCTTTGGTTGTTGGTAGCGGCTGTTGTGTAAATGCGCAGTAATTAGCGGATTTACGTAAAACCATGGAAACCATGTCGTGGGAGGCGCATTGTTTTAATGCGTAGACAAGCTAGCTACAGACAACATTGGAATTAATACAACAATACCGATTTTACATGCTGATAGTAATATAGTAATAAATGAAGAGTTTAAAGTACGTTCTATATCTATGCAGTTGACGGACCTACGAAATAATGACCATGAAGGAAATTTCACTCCGACACCGGAACGTACGTCCGACGGAAACGTACGTTGAGAATAATTTGGAAGATTTATGTGGTGTGGTGAATATTGCAAGCTGCAAGTGCAAGATACACTGTACCACATATATTTGCCTATTGTTGCGGATTATAGCAAATTAAATTTCAAGTTCCTTCATAATCATGGACTTCCGCAAAGTAACGCCTGCTTCTATCCAATATTTGAAATAATGACCTTTTAGTATTTTCATTCTTAGCAATAATATGATTAACATAACATTTAAAAAATTACAAGGTTGTATTTTTGACGCAATAAAGAAAAAAGGACTTTGATGGGCAAATAATAATTGTTCACTTATTCTCTTCTGCTTATCAAGAACTTGCTTTTCAAGAACTAACTTCGTAGCCAGGTTAACCTATTACGTATTATGCGTTATTACGAAAAATGACTGCTACAGAGTTACTTTGCTATTGGCCAAAAAACATGGTCGCAGCAAGAATACTATAAATCCAGCCAATCACAATAATTGAGATTGTAACAATCACAGATGCAGGTTTTAATGGGGGCTACAGTTTTTTCTTATCAAGCATTCTAATGTTGTGAGAATTTAGGTCTACATTGTCGTTTTTTTTTCATTTGCAAGCTCTTTCAATCACTACACTGTAACCACAAGACCACAACGGCTACAGTATAGTCTTACATTATGAGTTGTACTTTTATTCTCAGTTTCTTTTATGGGCGTCTCATTGTTTCATCGCTTTACAAGTCGGGGTTGTACGGGATTGCCAAGTGATGTCCTTTCACGCGTTTTGCTTTGGACAAAGACAATTGTGTCCGTATAAGTTACCAAGGCCTATTCAATGACTTAACTCACAGGTACCTTACAAGTATGGTACTCACAAATAGCCATATCTAAACAAGGTAATATTATAAATGCGAAAGTTCGTCTGTCTCTCTGCTACACTTTAACGGCCGACCTTTTCAACCGATTTTGATGAAATTTGGTGAAGAGATAGGTTGCATCCTGTAGAAGATATGTCCTTCCTAAAAAACTAACTAAAACTAAACTAAAAAAACTAGGTTTTATTATTTCCCTATATGCCAGGTACCTACATTAATGTAGGTTTTTCTCTTTTTTGTACACAGTTCCAACTTCCAACCTAAACAGTTGGTAAACCTGTTAAACGGATACAACGCACATGTTTAACTTTATCCTAAAACGAAAGTTTTTGTAATATGAACCTCAAATATGTAATGTATTTAGCCAATTTGTATTGGAAAACAGAGTTAATTATTATTTGTTAGTCAAACGATTTAGCACGATTTACAATTTTTTTTTATTCCTGTTCGATGAATATTCTTTTAAATGTTTAACATCTCGGATCACGAAGGTAATCTCTGCAATTGATTGTTGACCTTATAAAGAGAACTAAAGTCTCCTTTTGTTACGCTCAGCCTCAGTATCATCAACACAATGGAATGAATCATATTTTTCTCGATATCATTGGTTATTGTTACTTGCCAATGATTTTCTCATGCTTTATGAAGCCTGCCAAATTATTGAATAATAAATAAATAATCATTCAGTCATCATTTTTATATAAATATAATATTCAACATTACAATCACGCCTGATCGTTTGTCGACTAGACTGCTGAGTGCCGGAGCTGTGGTAGACCGTAATGATGATTGAGCACATTAGCCTAAAAGATGCCTGCATACTCTTCATTTGTAAACTATACATGAATTCACATTGAAAATTATGTTTTGAGTATAATAATTTATATTTATATTTTAAAAAACAAAATATTATTTACATACGCTGCCATCTAGCGACGAGTAGAAGATTTACTTACATGCTCGTAATGCATCGAGAGATGGCGGTAGCGTTGCTGCGCTGCCTCCTTGCATCGCCGCTAGGGCGGCATAAGATTCCGTGTCGCATGGTAGAGCATCGCTGTATTTTCTTTTTCTATGGATTATCGCCTTCCACATCTTGAATTTTGTCCTTTTCGGCCTTTGTAAACTCATTTACATTTCTTTGCAATACAATTCCATTTATCACTTCACATTAATAAGGTATACTAACACACGGAACCTACTTTAAATTTTAAAGTAGAGTAAGCATTCACAAAATAAAGCGTGTTGTTTTCACCTGTTTATTAAACATAAGCCTATTAAGTCAGGATTAATAGTGATCTAATGTAAGTGGAATAAGCGTTGAGTGCTTATACGATTCAGTGCGTGCGTCGTCAGTTGAATCGTTCCTAACAATTGGCAGATAAATCACTGGGCAACATGAGTGCAACAAGACGTAACGATACTCAATGAGCATAGGGGCACTGCCCTTACCATATATGCACTGGTAGATTGCCGCATTTTCCTGCCCCGAAAAAGTACTTTTTAAGAAATTTTAAATAAGATATTTTCTATTGATAAAGGGAAAATTTGCAGTTGACTGATGAAATATTATTGCATCAGTAACAGCTTTTGATGTATAGTACGCGCGCGAGTTGAATGCAGTGTGGGCCTGAGGTGACACATACATAAGCTCTGCATCCAACTTGCGCGCGAACTATACCTAGTATATAAAGTCAATTTGATATACACCCCGAAGCCCCGGACAAAATACACAGTTACAAGAACAGCGACTTAGATAGCCCTCCAAATTTCGAAACATGACACTATAGACACCTATAGATAGTAGCTATACTAATCGTTTTGTGTTCTAATCTGCATAAACGATTTTAACGATTCACATGACATTTACCTCTATGACAGCCCTCTTCAAATAGAGTTTAATAGAACTTTTCTGTGTAGTTTTTTTAATTATTGAAGATTATTCAATTATTTACACTAAATATTAAACTCCATTAAGATTAATCAACTAGATCCCATGCACAACACTGCTCTTTTTAATATTGGTAGGTCTTAGGTTTGTATCGGTACTTTTAAATTATATTCAGTAGTATCGGGTCCAACGCTCCTTAAGGGGCGTGAAATTGGAGTCCAGGCAACGGTTCGTGACACTTTTAAAAATAAACTACAGCTGAATTATGTTAACCACTTTACATTATCGCCTTCCCAATTTATTGCCTAAACAAGAATTTCGAATGTAACAAATATGTTACCGCTATACAGTAGGTGTGTGTGGTGTAGGAGAAATAAAGGAAGGATGTATCATGTAATGGTACAATGACCATGACTAAACTCCTTACATGTTAATACGTTTTTTATCATTCCTGCTTATAAGAATCGAGTAATAAGCTCGAAAGCACATCTCAAACTCATATATTATTCCGTAGTAAGATATTTGTAGTAATACTCGATATATAGACGCGAAACGACTCAACTTTTTCACATAGGTACAAAACTGTCTTGACGTGAAAATGGTTGTCAAATTTCACTTTTTGTGTTAGCAAAAATTCGCACCATTAATAATATACTTAATTCAAAATTATTTTACTTTCCCTGAACTAGGCAGGTACATTGTTTCCAAACAATGCTTGGAAAGTAGAAACGTAATTATACTTATTATATACTGTCTGCTACGCCTTCAGGCTTCTGTTCAACTGATTTCGGCGAAATTTACTACCGATGTATCGTACTTAAGTATCTTTGTAATAAGGGAACGACGATGAATACTTTTTTCCCTTAAAATCAAAGAGTTCTCACGAGATATTTCAAAAACATAAATCCACGCGGACGAAGTTGCGCGGATCATCTAGTTTAGAATAATTAGTTATTGAAGAATGTTAATAAATAAAAACACTTGTTGATTATATAGCTTTTGTAAACTAGCTATGCTTTTGTAAATTACAATGTATTTGATACGTACGATTCTAACTTCATTAAGAATGGGCGCCAAATAAATACATATTTTGGTAGTACTTTAGTGTACTTATTACAATATTATCACCGTCGCGAAGACTTATGTAACTTCGTCAAAATTATACGTTGGTTATGGACTCATTCCTCAAGCTAACCTAAGGAAAGTAGAGGCGCAGAATTTTTAAGAACTAAACTTTGTACCCAATAACTATTTACTTTACTCTTATATGAAAAGGTTTTTTTAATCCACTACAAGCTAGCCCTTGACTGCGATCTCACCTGATGGTAAGTGATGATGCAGTCTAAGATGGTAGCGTGCTAACCTGTTAGAGGCATGGCAGTTAAAATTAACCCATACCTCTTATCGGTTTCTATACGGCATCGTACAGGAACGCTAAATTGCTTGGCGACACGTCTTTGCCGGTAGGGTGGTAACTAGCCACGGCCGAAGCCACCCACCAGGTCAGACCAGGGAAAATTCAGAAATAATAAATTCCGGGTTCGATCCTGCCGGGGATCGAACCCGGGATTTCCGCACGTTAAGACAACAGCGCTTAACACTGCGCCACGGAGGTCGTCAAACCCCTTAATATAGCAGACTGTTAGGTAGGTAGGTGTAACCATTTAGCAAATTATGCAAGCTCAGTTTAGTTTCAAACAACAGTTGGCGAACGACTTTATTTTTAGCTCCTCTTCCTATGAAACATGTTTGTAAGCCATATTCCACATTTTGAAATTTGTACCGGAATAGAGCAATTGTTGAACTGGTACAATGAATTTGGTTAATAATATATAGCACTTCGAGCTACGGTGAGTGATCTAATAATTCGCCCTCCCGAAACGACAGTCCTGACATGAATGCTTTATTAATAACTGGAAACCTACCTACTTACTGACTGGAAATAATTTACTAAAATTTGGAATAATATTCAAAAACATCATTATTTATATTATTTATAGACTTATTATATAAACCCAAGAGTACGACTGATACAGGAGAGGAATAAAAGTGTTTAATTGATGTTAATGAATGAACTCAAGTCAAAAATAATTAAGATGGCGATGACCGCAAAAATCTTCGACTGAACTCCCAATTTTAATTCGAATAATATAGAAACCCTTTAAGTATAAAAAAGTATTATTTAATGATTAGTTCGAAATATAATAAGACTACTGCAAGCTTTGATTGCACTTGAAGTTACCTATTGGAAGAATTAAAAACCTAATTTATTAATAGCCCGCCAACCCGCATTGGAGCAGCGTGGTGGGTCTAAGCTCTAATTCCCTCTTTCCTATGAGAGTGGAGACCTGTGCCCAACAGTGGGACGTTAATGGGCTGTACCTAGTGGTGGGTAAAATTTTGGTCTAGAAGCACTTAAATTGTAGAGCAGCTGACAGAATTTTTTCAAAATATTTTACTTTTGCAGAAACTATGGGGTCACTTTCCCTTGAAATGTGGAACTATGAGTACTCCGGGTCACGTTTGTGTCACATTCGCCTAAATCTATTTAGCACATTGATTGAATACGCATCATGCGATAAATCCTTATTCATCAGGGCCAGAATGGTTTCTTTTGTTCAAGCTACTTGCGCCAAAATGGGCAGCACACGTCACTGCGGACTTAAGCTGAATACAATAGCATAAACCATAAATTAATACCTACGCTGATTCAACGGAAACTTTGCATCAAAACCGTAGAACAAACATCAAAGTAGAAGAAAATCGCAGTGGTCAAAAACATCTTCTAGGTGTTCCAAGATCTCATTGCTTTCCACCATGCATGATAGTCGTAAAGCCGGCTTTAGCCATTTGTCATAAAAATTGACGGGTTTAATTTTTTCCACTGTTAACGGCCTATTCTCTAACCACAAACGTATGTCGTACATTATTATGTAGGTACGAAAAGTAATTCAATAAAATGTAGCGACTTGTGTATTCGTCACCTTAAATCCATGGTGCAGGAGAGTGCATGAACCCGGGAAGTTACGCGTTTCAACTTATTAATAACCAATATCCTAATAAATTCCTTTCAAAACTCAAATAGCCAAGTGTGGGCGCGGGAAACCACAGTTCTATGACGTTTCAGGGCATATCGACATTAGCTAATTTTAAACTTGGGTAATTCAACACAGTTGGTATTTACTTCTTGACGTAGGTATCACTCGCTATAAAATTACTCATCTCACCTTCGCACGTGGAGGTAATCTGAGTGTCCATCCCACGCTTTAACAGCTCATCAGTGAATTATGTTAGTCCTACGAGTTAATAATTACTATTAGTTTATTTATTAATAAATTTTTTGGCCGCAGATTTGTTTGCATTGTCGTGGAGGCGTTACAACTCGCACTTTCAATGGATACCATTGAGATGTTAGCAGCTATGTTTGATCACATCAGACGCTTATTGATGCAATCCACATTTCACAAACATCAACTTTGTCGGCAAACACTGTCGGATTACGATAATTAAAAATCTGTTTGCAATTAACCTTGAATTACTCGTCAATAAAGACGCTTTACCCAAGGTAGTGATGGCGAGGCGTCGCGACGGGTGGCGCATTGCCAGCTCCATTGTTTACAGTTTACACCATCACCGAACGTTTAATGGATGCATACTCCATAATATAAACTATAAATAAGGCAACGGTTCATTGTGAATAGTAACCAAACACCGGACGTATGAAGAAAATTGACGTAATCGCTAACATCATTTTCTCATTTTATGCGGAAAAAGATAAACTTATTTCGGTGTACATGCGTCAATTCATGCAGATTTTGCAAAATAGAGCATCTGTTGCTATAGGCAAACTCTTGTTGCAAGCATAGATTTCGAAGATTGACTTCAATTCGTCACAATTATCTAAGTTATACCTGAGTTTTGCCCACACTGCATACTTCATTAATCCATGGACACTCAGCTTTCGTCATATTTTTGACGTGAGAACTTTTAGTTAAGAAGTCGTTCATAATAAAAATGGTTTCAACATTATCAGTGAGGTACATTCTCACACATTTACTACGAGTCTCCGATTTGGATACATAGTAGTTATCCTTGATAAATATTTAAACTTTTTGAAGCTAAAGTCGTCTTGTCACGAAAAGATAAGCACGAGTGTGTATAAAAACGACCATTATTCAAATGTCTCAACACGGACACACCCATTATCCTTAGTAGGAAACCTCATTTAACGGTCTTCAAAATATTTCATTCTAAATCTTTAAACTATGGTATCATCAATATTTAAGAACTAGCTGATGCCCGCGACTTCGTCCGCGTGGATATACCAAGTTTCATCGAAATAACTTGAGAAATGACGGACTTTTATACAAACTTTCAACTCCTATTTCACCCCTTTGGGGTGGAATTTTGAAAAACTGTGAAACACTTATGTTTTCATTTGTAACCCGCAGCTCATATACCAAGTTTCATGGATATAACTTGAGAAATGAAGGACTTTCATACAAACTTTCAACCCCTATTTCACCCCTTCGGGGGTAAAATTTACGAAAACTGTGAAACACAAATTTCTTCATTTTTAACCGGTAGCTTGTATACCAAGTTTCATTGATATAACTTGAGAAATGAAGGACTTTTATACAAACTTTCAACCCCTATTTCACCTCTTCGGGGGTAAAATTTGCAAAAACTGTGAAACACTTATTTCTTTATTTTCAACCGGTAGCTTGTATACCAAGATTAATCGATATAACTTGAGAAATGACGGACTTTCATACAAACTTTCACCCCCTATTTCACCCCCTTAGGGGTGGAATTTTGAAAAACTGTGACATACGTACTTCTTTATTTTTTACCGTTAGCCAAAATAAAAAGTTTCGTTGATATAACTTGTAAAACATCTTGAGAAACGAAGAACTTTCATACCAACTTTCATCCCCTATTTCACCCTTTTGGGGGTCGAATTTTCAAAAACTGTGAAACACGTATGTCTCCATTTTCAACCCGCAGCTCATATATCAAGTTTCATGGCTATAACTTGAGAAATTAAGGACTTTCATACAAACTTTCAACCCCTATTTCACCCCTTTAGGGGTTGAATTTCGGGATAAAAAGTATCCTATGTCCTACCTCGTAGTATGGGCTCAAATCGTGCCAAGTTTCGTTTGAATTCATTCAGTAGTTTCGGCGTGATGCGCGGCCAAGATACAGACAGACAGACAGACAGACAGACAGACAAAAATGAAAAAAATTACAGATTTGGCTTCAGTATCGAATAATGAGTGCCCTCCAAAAAAAATTTTCAAAATATCTTCAATGTACAGAATTGGACCTGTTACAGTTTTATTATAAGTATAGATAGAAAGTAAACGGAAAAATATTACATAGGGAAGAAAAAACCTGGTTAGGTAAACAAGCTACCATCCGTAGTATGAATGACGTGCCAAAAAATTTAAAATAAACTGAATGCTGACCTTCATTATGCAGGCACTAATCTCAATAGACATCGAATCTATACTTGTGAGATTTTATAGAGATAAAATTAATATCACTTTAATCCATGTTAAATATTATGTTTTTGAAGTTCGATAGAGAATATCACTTTTATTTAAAAATTGGCATTAGGGTATTGCGATCTGATTGTATGCCTCATAATATATGTTAATTTATTTTAAGTTATTTTAATAGCCTACTTAATGTTCTTTTATAATTCGTCTACTCCTAGTCAGTCTATTTTTAGGTACATTGATATTGTGATCCTCTAATTGTGCTCATCTTTGTCTTGACTAAACTATGTATATTATACCTCACTATAATAAAGAAGGTACAGGAAGGTACAATATACGTATTATAAAGATTTTAAACAATATAACACCGCACGTATTACATTATGTGGATGGCATCTTAATCTGTCGACTAATTAAATAATAATAGCCTTGTGTTAGTGGCACTGGTGGTGCCTCAGACCCATCAGCTTACAGAACACGTGTTTGTTCGGACTAATGAAATAAGATACAGAAGTGCTGACATCAAAATATGTGGTTATACATTCCAATTCATCCCGTATGTAATATCGATTTGGTAATAATTATTAGGTTCATAACCTTCAAATATCAATCAATCAATAACGATTAGGTATATACCTAAGAAAAGTTTGTGTTGACGTCGACCTAATAAAATAAGGCTTATTTGAATAAACGAAACTGTCAAGCTAGAGGAGTACGGATCAGAATTCAGATGATATTGACCTGACAAGACTTGATGACTAAATCGTTAATTGAAAAAGCGACGGCTCTCTTCAGGGGGTCTACTCTCTTTCTCTAAAACGAAACTTCGCAAACGAACGTAATTAGTCTGTTATTAGACCCACTCAAAATCGTTCAATCCAATCGGTCACGAAAATTTTCTATGGATCCGTACTTCGTCTGCGTGTACGAAAACGAAATAGAGAAGAGCATAGAGATAATATTATGTAGGAGAGGAGTTAACGAAATTTCGTTCGTTTGTTTGCGAAGTTTCGTTTTAGAGAAAGAGAGTAGACCCCCAGGAACGTTCGAACGGTCCTTGAAGTAAGCTGAACCACATGAACGGACAAAAGTGGTTTCATTACGTGGACAGGGCTACCGTGCTTTCGAGGATATTCACATATTCTTACTTATCCATTTGCATGAAGACATTTTTTTTTGCTATTCCATTGTTTGGTGCCAACTTGCCAATATTATCTATTCGGTGATAGATAAACTATAGTTTTGTTTCGTTTTTTTACCCATCAAAATTTGCTCTATATTACACTAACTAATATTTAAAACTACACGTAAAGAAAAAGAAAATTATGAACATGCTTTACATAACATATTTTATGTATTAATATGTACCTATATGATATGTAACCGCACGTAATGTTGAGTGTAATTTGACCTGTAACTAAAATGATTTTATGCTGATATACCAGTAAGTAAGTAATCACTAACATGATAATAGTCGTAATAGCCCGCCATCCCGCATTGGAGCAGCGTGGCGGGTCTAAGCTCTAATTCCCTCTCTCCTATGAGAGTAAGGCCCCCAACAGTGGGACGTTAATGGGCTGTAGTGGTGGGTGGTGGTGAGATACCAGTAAGTCAGTTTCTTCTATTGGCACTAACTGTAAAGCCTTATTTTTACCGTTCATTACATAACTAATTTGTTTTTGTATTTCTGTTGTGGCAGCCCTACACTAAATCCGAACACCCAAGGATTAATCAATGTTGACTCAAGATGCACTTGTTTATACAAAAACGCCTAGTAAGGAAACTAGTATTTTTTGCTTATAATTATTATATTAAACTATAGGCGATTCGTTCTCTATAACCTTGGCATCATTATGTCACTAGTATTTAGTGTTATTGTTATAATTTGTATTAGTAAGCTAGTGTCAACGGAGCAGCAAGAAATTATTAAGTACATATATAAAATTTAACGAAGGCAACTTAAGTGATCGTCATTTCAGAACCATGAAACACCTATGGAGTTTGAGTTTCGTCACAAAATGTATTTTCTTTACAAAATTATTTAATTACGCCTTACTTTGTTAAGGAGTCGTGAATATATTTTTTACTGGCATACACGGGATGACTAACTAATTTAAACTATAGAAAAGGCATCTAGTTTTCAAGGCACGCAAGTTTCTAAATTTCACAAAAGTAGGTAGCTACCTACTCAAGTTTGTACCTTCAGAAGACAGAAGTTATATATTTTATATGGGGTGTATGCAAACATTTTATTTTAAATCTCAATCATCATTATCAGATTTGAACTGCACTTTAAGGTTATTTCTGCTCATATTTTTGCCAAACATTCTTAAACACTTACATGGCAAATAATATTGGCTCTACAATGAATCAGAGTAATCAAAAGATGATATGGCTGCATTGTATGGTAATTTATCGCGGTAGATCATCATCTACAGCTGCAGTATCTACTCGTAGTATGTATAGATGTACTAGTACCTATAGGTACTTACAATAATTAATATCCATTGTATGCCATGTATTGTCAAAGATTTGGGAGCGACAGAAGCCTTTGTAACTCGCCCATCCCCGTAGTTACTAGTTACTGACAAAAGAGTTTTCGGGGAAAACCCCTGCGGGAAAATTTACTTAGTGAATGAAATAGTACTCACATATTTGATAAACTAGTACATAACTAGAATATACTATTCGTTCACTAACGACATATGTTTCTGGTACAAGCTGATGCCCGCGACTTCGTCCGCTTGGAATTCCATTATTTCAAAATCCCTTAGGAACTCTTTGATTTTCTGAGATATACTATATCGTGTTCAACTATACCCATGCAAAAAATCACGTCAACCCGAAGCTTTGTTGTGATGTGATTGAAGGACAACTAACATGGACAAACAGACACACTTTCGCATTTACAATATTAGTTTTGAATCTTTATGAGCATAGTTTATAGGTTTATGTCATACTCGTAAGATTGTCGGTGTTTTACCTTTTTAGTCATGCAGAGACTGTGTCTCGTGACAGAACGCAGTTTGCAATTATACCTAAGTGTAACTCTTCGCTCTGTTCACAAATAAACGTATGACCCTCAACGCCCATCTTACCAACTGCTCTCTAATGTATTCAGAACGCATCCCCACGGGGAGCTTAGTGAAGGGGTAAGGCTAGGGCCCCTCAGGCGTTATGGCTAGGACCTAATGAATTCAGGGGTGTGTCGGAGGGTTCAAACTTCAAGCTCAGCTAGCAATTTAAACGTTTTAGCCGACCATTCATCACGCCCCTGTTTAATTAGTGCATATAATCGCCTAAGTGTTTCGCTGCGCCAGATAAATATCGAAGGGTTAAAACAATGGCTAATACGAAATATAAGTAGGTAGTTACAAAGAGTCACTTTGGTAAAAACAACTGAATACTTACAAGTGCTTGATGCCTCGTGAATATTTAAATTTTCATACTATAGAAAACCTACACTAAGTAAATCGATAAGAGTTAATAAAATAATGAATATTAGAAACTTTGTGGAAATCCTAATAGCAATAGTGGTTCAAAGTTCAAACGGTATAGGTACGAATGAAATCTACTTGAAATAAGTTTGGGAGTAAATTAGTCGTTTTAATTTTCAAAATTAAATTAAATGGAAATTGATTATGAAAATATGAGCACATAATGCAGAATTTCCAATTTCGACGTGCTGCCAGCACACCCTCCCATCGCAGCCGCCTCCTTAAATCGTCCCATAAATCCTTTAGTTTGGCAGCCTCCCAAATTGCAGACCCCCACATAACCCACCTACCAATATATCCTTGTTATTTCCATGGATTTAGTATTTAGATATAAAATACAGAATAAACACATCATTACAATCTTTAAACAGACTCCGTTGTCCGACAAGGAAATGTTCTCAATCAAATCAAATTGATAAAAAAAACTTACATAAACAAACTAGTTGGCAATTGACGACACTCAGAGACCATTACTTATTCTTGATTTTTTCTATCTCAGTTGAACGCAGTTACCTCGATCAAGGCATTGAAGCGGCATTCCAATACAAGAAAGTTTAATCAGCAGCGGACATCGGATGGGAAAGAAAACAGGAAAAGTAATCATTCCGAGACACCAAGTAATGCTATAGAAGGGGTGAAACTCTATAGTAATTGCAAATGAAGACTCAGGGATTGTTTATCTAAAAATGGAGAAGACAGTCTTCAAATAAACAGAAGCCTGTGAATATCTACTCGATGATATTATAATATTGTTTTATGACAATATTTTTTGTATTGTATTTCAAAATATCTGTATCCTTGGTTATCCCAATATTGATTTCGATTGCGCTATCAAATGACCCTGTCTCGCAGATCGACATTGCAAGGCCGTGCGATTATCCGTAAATCTCAATCTCAATCGTCATACATCAGTACACATCGTATCGATTATGTAATCGTTTGAAAAACGCTCAGTGCAATTACCATAATATTCTCGTATATTAAGTCTCAGAAGTCCACTTTCGCTTATAAGTTTCACCAGTTTTGTGGTTTGACAACTTCTTGATTAATTTTATTAAGTAATTCGTTATCCATATTCCATATAATTATACAATGAGCTTTAACCTAATATTACAATATTATGTCTATTCCATTTAATAAAATACTAGATGAATTATATAATTTTTTTATCATTTGATATTAATTTTGTTTAGTAATGTAGAATTGTTATGATATCAATATTATTATTCAAGTGTTAACTAATAATTTTGAATTATAGTTTGGAATACTTAAGGAAACTTTAAATCATATAGTGATATAAATAACAATTGATGAATCATGAATGCCTTATTTTTAAATAACACATCATCAATGATTTCATTAAAGACAATTATATTTTGCTGACACAAGTTTCTAAGGGATGTTCTCTCACTTATTGACTGTTTTATGCAAGACATGTCTCCGAGGAGCGCAGCGAGACCATTCCTAAATCTTATGGATATAACATTACAGATGTACCATACAATTAATAATTTTATAAGTGTAGGAACTAGAAATGCAATAAGTCCATTCATTGCAAGAAAAGGCTTGCGAGCCATGCTTCGCAGTTTTCTTGTTTTCCCAATACCTTGTATAGAAATGTCGTTAGGTTGGAATACCGGTGAGTCACCAGCTCACCATCGAGATAAATTAGCAAAATATTATGAATCAATTCTCGAATATCATTATTTATGTTACTAATAAAATATTCAAGTTTTAAATCATGTTTCCGTGATCTGCGATTTAACCCTAATTACAATTTTAATTCGGTCGAATATTATGTAAAATTGTGTTGATGAATATTGAACTGGTTTCATTTATAAATACCTTAATATAAGCTTAGCTACATTAATATCTGGTAGTTTCATAACATATTTACTGCACGAAAAACCCGGAAGAATATACACTTCACGAACAGAAAATATAATTATACATTTAACGATTATTACTTTTACACGTATTAATTTCCAGACTAAATGTAAATTAATCCTTATTAAAGTGATTTATAAACCGAGTCTCGAGTTCTCGACCCTCGCGTGACCGCTGTTGCTGTATTATTGTTACCAATAACTGATACTGACCACAGTTGACACCCACATGCTGTGCCATCGAAATAAATAGTTTCATTGCAACACACAATCAGGAAGTTTACCAAAACTGTAGCGAGATGTTCCAAATGTTTTCTGCTATAGAGATCACGATAACGCGACAGCGGCACGGAATTTTTATGCAATACGAAAGTTATCGCTATTGCATAAGTGAAGTATGAAATCAATAATTAAGCATACGGTTTTATCTCATCCTCGGTGTACCTAATCGGGTACAGAACTCAATAGGTAACTAACGGATTTGCGTGTCCCGTAAGAGATGAGTTGCGATTTTATAGAAGTGATATAATTAAAAGAACTGTTGATGGACTTAGTTTATGTACCAGTACAACCTAACCTTTACAAAACTAATAAAAAGATCTAAATAAGTAGGTAAGAAAATAGTATGAAGGGCTAATTTTCTGGTTTTCGATGAAATAAAATTAATTAAGTAACACATAATAACAAGAAACCGGCAAGGTACTTGTGCAGTATAATTAATTATCAATTAATAATAATCAAACCAATAATCATTAAAAGGTAGGTATGTCTGGGCATAGTACAATAAGAAGTTAGTTAGAATAGTTCTTATTGTACTATGGTCTGGGCCTCCTACACAAGTTATATATCAATCGGATGTTTGCATGATGCGCCGTTAATAGTAATTATGTCACCGAAATAAACAACGGTTATCATCAGTATTTATTATTTAAAATATCGAATTTCACATTGAGGTTATCATATTTATTAATTTAACTTTAACGTTTAAATTATACTTTAGAGGTAGAGCTTCTTTAGAACAATTATAATTCAAATTCTCCTTTTTAGGGTTCCGTACCTCAAGAGGAAATAAAGATTCCTTATAAGATCGCTTCGTTGTCCGTCTGTCTGTCTATCTGTCTTTATGTATGTCTGTCAACCACCCTTTTCTCGGGAGTGGGCGTGGTACTTCTCATCATGAAATTTGGCAAGAAGCAAGGTCTCATAGCACAAGTATAGGAAAAGATCCGAAAATCGATAATTAGGGTTCCGTAGTCCGTACTCATAGAGTGTCGAATTGTTTGTAAGGCTATCTTAGCGCTATATGTGAGCCAGTTATTTCACAGCTAATTACGTGTTATTATGACATCTTTCTTGTTTTTTACTAAAAGAATTTATATTGTGTGGTGATACGGAACCCTTTATGCGCGAGTTTGACTCGCACTCGACCGGTATTTTATCTCAGAGTCATACTAAAACCAATTAGTTTTGTTGTGACTCTACAAATTTACTATAGACATTGATGTTTATATAAAATTGTAGAGTTAATTCTCATTTATCTGGCAATTGCATGTCAATTGAAAGCAAAGAATTGACGAACGATTTGAATATAGGTATCTTCCTGCTCATTTTTATTTGAAATCTTAGGTATGGTAAGTGTCTAGTTACTTATTAATGAGAAAAATATTGCTAAACAATACTTTATTGGCTGTAGCTATCGATAATTTCATTATGATAATCAAATCGAGACACCTTCAACTAATGAATAGGCATATAGATAAGCAACCGGTAAATATAATGAACCAATAGATTTGGAAATAACACTATGATATTTTACGCCCAAAAAACAACACGCCAAACGGATCATTATGCTTACAAAAAGATCAGTATTATAATCCTTTTCGAAATCGTATTCCAAGACAGCTGATTTCTTATCAAAATTCAAAACACTTCACAATTTCGTTACACATATAACTTCACCTCAATTGTACGCACTGCGTGAAACTTTTTTCGCGAAAAGTTACGCGTGCATTAACGTTCCGATAAAACGTGATTCCGATATCCGATTTTTAAAATTCGAACTCCGTTTATATTATGGCCGATGTGTGGTGGGTCGGAAGCGGCATAACGCACTGGCGCGAACGCCGCACTTCGCTGCGACGATGACTGAAGGCAGGCGGAGCACCAGGGCCGTCCAATGTAACGGTTGCGATGATCCTATGTAATTTTCCGCTTATTAAAATGAAAATTGGTATTGGACTGTACGGGAAATGTGACATATTTTCAGTCTTGTCACGAACGGCGACGTTATGCTACTGTTATGATTACTACTGGCTATACCTAAATTCTTTCTAAAACCCAACGATTAGCATTCTATTTCATACTTTAAAAAAGAAGTTTCAAAAAACTCATATTGGTGGATTATTTCTAATAATTATTTTATGACCATTATTATCATCATCATCAGAAATAGGAGCTGAGTGCCAATACAGGACATTAAAAGTTTTATCTTACAGTGCAACATCGATTTTTCTGATTGGTAACTGCCTATTACATTGACTTACCAATACATTAGACGCACCATCGAAACGCATAAAACGGCACGGTCAAATTGTGCACAAATAGGTATTGTGAACAATTTTCGCCTCAGTCGTGCAAGAGTACACTAGGCGACAAAATGTCGTAAGTGTCGAATTGTTATTACAAAATTGAACCCTAAATATAAAGCTATATGGTTGGTTTTTGCGAACCGTTTGGTGGCTCATTCTATATTATCTATAGTTGTGTTTGTATAAGCGATTGTGGACGCTTTTTGAGTATTAATTTGTAGGTAATGTTGTATCCTTAGTTGGTAAATCGATGGCCTATTAGAAAAACTTTTCTCTAGCCCTCCTTAGACAATAAAAATGGAGCCAGACTCAGATGCAACTTACACAATATGCAGTCTGCGGCAGCCCTGGATTGCAATATGCACCGACAATAGACAGTAGCAACGAGCACTATCGCTCGCCGATGTCCAGCAGTACACCCACACATAGAATATTAAAGACCTACTTAGACGATTATTGCACGGACAGTTGTGATACAGTTCTGGTGGCAATAAGCAGAGATAATAGAATCTCAGTAGTCAGTGGCAATGCAATCTCGGTGTAGTCCTGGCGACTGCTGATAACTAATAATATTAGCTTGCTTATACTATTATATATCTAAATTATTGTAAATTTACTTGGATTCAGTAATCATGTGAGTGTTATGAAAATTAACGCTGTCCATTAAAACTTAGTTAATTTAAAAATTTACTAGTCAAATTGTAATTTTGATGGAACACAGAAAACCCCTAAATTCAGACAGACGTGAAAATTGAAATAATATCATGTACTTAATATGAAACCAGCCGCACTGTTTGTAAATAAAACAGTAGTGTAAATTAGTGCTGATGGCTATATACCACATATTGGAAACAGACTATGACTCAGTTTTGTATCAAGGAAAAATATTGCAGACCAGCTCTATCCGCAGACATAAAAACGTCGCATTGGAACTAGCGCATCAGGGCTGTCAGCTGGTGCCACAGTGCTTACATTATGCAGGATCTCATATGATCCTACCATAGGTATATTATGTAATTGAAAGCTAACAGAGACCCCGTGTCGTAATTTTCGCTTATTCATTATTCATTTGATGGAATTGACCAATTTTACCATAAGATCAACCGAAATTCAAAAAGATCCAAGAATTGATGAGTTTTTACTTCTGCTTTATAGTCCGACAAACTTATCTGAAAACTCCCGGTGACAGCGTCGCTAGTATCTAAGAAAAATAAAATACAAACAAAAACTAAACAGGAATAAAAATTAGTTCCAATTTTGGCCACAGGGTTAGATAAGTTTGTGAGACTATAGTTAAGGTCGTAATTTGAGGCAGCCCTGGGTGCAATAGGCGAACAATAGGAAAAAGCACTATGCGTCGCGACAGCGCTATCTCTCGTTGATATTCACCAAGGGAAAATTGAAAATAGACTCCAACGCAATTCTTCCTACACAGGAATCCTTTTATTCTCATATGGTTGTAATGCGCAAAGCGCTTCCGACTTGCGTTTCACCGCTGTTGAATTTAGGTTTTACTAAAATCCCGTGAGAATTTCCCGGAATAAAATCCCCATGTCTATTTCCAGGATTATAGGTAGATCTATCGGGTATTTTTGTGAACAGGTGACGTTTGAAATTCAAATCTCCCAAAGTAAATAAAATCTCTCAAACAATATAGTTCGAACTCATTTCTATGTGAGACTTATTTCGCGAAATTTTCATGCAATTTCTCAATGCGTTTTCAATTATATATAGAGTTACCACCAGAGTCCATTACACCAGTTTTATATGTATCAAGTTAATTTTGAGTTTATTTCACTTTTGCTTCATTTCTGCTTCACTATCAGTCTAGCTTCCAAATCTTCTTCTAAATTAACGACGAGTAGGTACCATAGACATTTTAAGAAGGAACTAACTTATATTAAGTAATTAAGAATTTACTATCAGTCTAGCTTCCCAATCTACTTTAACTCAATCACTGACGAACTAATTTGCTTTATTAGTAATACATCCTACTTAAATACGTCATTTTAATATTACTTAAATATTAAAATTTAAAATATTCTCATTTACATAAATCTATAACTACATTACAGTTTGATTGATACATAAGGAATGTCATAAGATGGTTATAATTATTATAATGATGACTAACAAGTCATAAGACATTGTCATACATTGAGACGAAAAACAATAAACTGTGATTTTGTTTGTTGAACAAAAACGACCCAAACAAACAACAATAACAGCTATTTTGTGCCATTGTTAATCTTACACATATAGAAGTGGCTGTTTATTAACCTAATAATAAATACTAGATTTTCCTGGTTGTGCTAATTAATTGCGTAAATTGCGTTATTTGCTACGAATCAGTCCAGAAATAGCTGAGATGGTATAGACATTTATGATGTGATTATAGGATCAACGATATGCGTGTTTTGTGAGCTATTAGTCTGAATTTGGTTTAACCGCAGTATAGCAGATTGCAAGCCCCGAAAACGGTAGAAAAGACACGAAAAGCCTGAAAAGTTCAAATCAGACCCAGGACCCGCAAAGTGGCACAGAACGATAATGATGATGAAAAAAACAGAAAAGCATCCAAAGTAAATGCACTTCAGATATGAAAAAAATCTAGTAAGACAATTTCTAGTTTGTACAAAGCATTAGATTACGGGTTTTAAAGTTCCCTAAGCCTTGTAGCCCGCCATGCCGTGCCAACCGCATCGTCGTGCGTATGGCTACTAGCCTACTACATGACGAGTATAACCTTTTATTATGTTAAAGTAGTCTTTATGCCTTAAGCTATAAGAATGATAGGTTACCCTTACCTTTGTATAAAGCATGGAGTACATTAGTATTCAGGTCATAGATGGACGTCCGTCGAGTTCACAGGAACCGATGTGTAAGCCGCGCCAAGCGTTCAATTAGTCCACTGTATGAGTCAATTTTTTTTTGACGAATCAATTAAAACATTTGAAATCTAAACTGACGTCAACTGTGCGACCTATAATAAAATTTTCTTTTCTAACTAGTGTGTTTAATACAAAAAACCACATCCGGCCGCTTTTCCTGCTTTTGTGTAAATTATTTCCTTTTGCATATCATAGAATTTCTTTATAAAATGACGCGCATGAATATGCATCTTCATGCGCGTCGAGTATAAATTATAATCATGATTATGTACTTACATATATTTGAAACACACCTACTTTACTTTGATTACTTTTATTACAATTTGCTGGAAAAATATGGCACAGTACGTAAATAACTTCCAGTTGCCTACTCTATATTTAGTACTAAAACAATTTTTGATTAACAAGTTGTTGCATCCATTGCTCGGACCTATAAACATCTTAACCAACTCGAAAAAAAGGTGCAATCAAATTCCGGAATTTTCGTCTACAAAAACTGGTAGAACGTTCCTTAAAAATATGTCAAAGCGTTTAGAAACAAGAAAAAGTTAACGTTACTAATTTAGAAATGCTGTCTCGTCTCGCACCGGTAACGTCTTCTATTTTGGTTTCGTCAATCGATTCCGCGTGCTCCCTGAGAAGACACCATCTCATAAAAATTATAAAATGAATTTGAAATGCAAATAAGCTTTTTAAAATGTTACTTATAGGTTTTTCCTAAAAATGGCCTCAATTTCACAGTATATTTTCTGAACTTTTCCTTTATCAACTACTTTGTTACTCGGCGTGTTTACATGTTTGAATTTCTTGTTAGTACCGAATAACCAAGTTTTTTGAATTTCTTGTTAGTACCGAATAACCAAGTTTTGAATTACTTAATCCAAGTTATCTTTTTTAAGAAAAGAGCAACTGCTGAGTTTCCTACCGGCTCTTCTTAGTATAATTGCTTTCCGAATCGGTGGTAGAGTCAATTCATGACGTAGCATAAGAAACACCCGTATGTCCTATATAAGATAAATAAATTGAGTATTATATTGAGTTATATCGTCGTATCGTAGCTGTGGTATGTAGTTAGGAATTTCAACATTTTCAAAAAAAAAACTTAAACTCACTAAAAGTAATTATCGTAGATTTTTTTGACAAAATTATAAGTTAGTTAGTACATACGCGCTCATAGTAGTTGTTTTATCGCAAAGGGGATTAAATGTCACACAATCAGGGACGCGTTTCAAGGGAGCAATATCAATTAAAATCGCCGGACCCTAATTGTGTCCATTTTAGCTCGATTGCGCCAGACGGGGGAAGGGCGAAGCTATCAGACTGTATAAACTGAGTACTGTATTGCTTCATGAACTGAACTTTATTGACGGTACTTTTTATGCACAGCTAATGTACCAAAAATCTAAATGGTTACTTCATTTGAAATTCAAATGCCAATGGATCTATCTCTTACGTACCTACTTATCTTATGTCCGGCAAAAACGTGCCGCCAAGTAATTTAGCTTTTTGGGTACTTTACTGTATACCTAGAGATAACAGGTGGTAACACTTACCACCACATGAGTGGAATATTATTTTTTTTTTTTTAAAGAAAACAGCCTAACTTTTCTTTCACGTAAAACGCTGCATCAAATACCTAAGATGCTACTAAGATCAACAATCCTTCTAACAGTACCAGATTTTTAAAAATAATCTTGATCTGTAAAGGAGAAGTAGTCGCACTCGTAAGTATGCATAGTTGGGGCGTAAAACTCACTATGATCGATTTGTAGCGGTTGGATGCGCAAGCGTCACATTTAATGTAGGGCTGTTAATCAATGTTTTTTTTTTAAATCGCAGAGTATTGCGACCTCATTAATGATTACGTTCTATAATAATTTATGACATTACTAATTGATGATGCCCGCGACATAGTCCGCGTGGTTTTGTAATTCCCGCGGGAACTCTGTTTTTTCCTCGAATCAATTTTCAACCCTATTTCAACTACATATTATAAATAGGTATCTAAACAGGCATAGTAAAAAGTCAGCAGCAGCAGCAAAGAAATACTCTCATCAATGTAATGGTCTGTGACTATGACCCAATTTTACTCGTACGATATCTTGAAAGAAAATTGATCCAAACAAAAACTTATTCGATAGGTATATTAAAAATTTAAAATATTATAAATTAAGTAGTAATTGGTATTTGTACTACTTAATAATTCAGTAAATTAAAGACGAATTTGTTTATATACACCACAGCAGGGCTAGCATGGGCTGGAGATAAAAAATTTATCCCCCGATTTTATCCACTGTCAAGAGATAAAATTAACTAATCCACTTCTCAGAGCACGGCAACAGGGGAGAGGAGAAGTTTATCCCCGTTTGACATTTCACGGGGACTCGGGGGACTATTTATCCACCGTTATTTAGCGTTTTTATTTATTTATTTAGGAATAAAAATTTTATCCTTTCCTCGGGGAGAAAATTGTCTCGGCCCATGCTAGGGGGGCAGGTGATGTAACACGTCTTTACAGATACCTTGAAAAGTTTTTTTGGTAGTCACTTAGAATAGTGCCATCTAGTGTGTAGTAGAAATTATAAAATGTTCCGTTACTAACGCCATCTAGTTTCACGGGTATACTTTCACATGCAGTCCATAGATGGCGCTATTCATTTTCGTTTTTCTACTCATCACTAGATGGCGCGGCAATAAAAGAAGTAGTGCTATTGAACCCTAGATGGCGTTGAATATTTCAAAATATATACCGTAATTTTTGTAATCTGTACAAGATTATTTAAATTATTTTTTAAATCGATAAACTACAGTTATTTTTAATCTTTACCTTGTGACGGTAACGCCCGTAATGAAATAGCATCTTCCTCGATTTCATCTTCGGCCTCTTCTTCCGTGATGGATGGAGGTGCAGCCCAACATCGTAACCGGACGCCATTGCCTGCAGTATTGCCACCGTCTATTCTGACTCGCGGTAAGCTGCGTGTCGCATATTCTCCGTTGTTATTTGCTGCCTGGAAAATAAAAAATGAGAACGTATATTTTGTTAGTTTCATCTTTTTACGTACGCTAGTTATGTGTGTACTTTCATCCAAAACGGATTTAACACAAGTGGGTAAGTAATAAACTAATTAAGTATATACATTTTATTTCTTATGAGATCTACTCATAGATATCTACTCTTATAGGCTATAAGTGCATATAAAATTTAATATAAAGTGTAGAATTCATGAATCATATCAGCATAAAGCTTTAAATTATTCTGTCAGCTGGAATTTCAAAAGATCACTTTTTATTAATTAAACCAAACCAAAATCTCCAAACTCTAGAGAGTATGAGAATAATCCAACTGGGCTTAGTATAGGCGCCTACTACACTGACAATAATTTTATAACGTAAGTAATCCATGCGTGTGATACCTCATACCTACCATGCTATTACCTATTCGGTGGTGATACGCATGGATATTCCATATAATTATTGAGGCAATATTGATAGTATTGAAAGTATTGCATTAATTTACACAAGTTAAGATAGATACACAAATCGTGATAAGTACAGTGTTGATAGTGTAGCAGCCCCCATAGAGCAGTGTACCAGAGCAAATTATCATTATACCTGAGTTAGCGATGTTTGTAGTAACACAATTCAAAGACTTCTAAGCTTATGAATAGGTCGTATGATTATAAAACTTAACTCAAAGGTAGTTGGTATCTAATGTCACCTGATATGAGTAGTCAATGTACGGTATGTATGATATTAATAAATTAATAATACATAATACTGCAATTATAGCAATTATGTTCCCACGTCCTTCTATCTCCATTCTAATACGGCCTGAATCACTTTAATAGACGCAATGTTTAAATTGAATGGACGTTATCGCATCTATTAAATACTGTTGAATTATATCGTAATTCGTAAAATGGAGTATTAGATATTACATTCGGCATGAAAATCCGACGATCCACCTAAAGCTTTAAGCTACAAGTCGAAGAAAACATACTAGCACCTATTCTGTAATACTAGTAAACCTATCTACTACATTATAATATTTACTAGTTTTTAAGTAATAAAAATTTTAATAATAATACTTACTAGTTTTATAAAAAAAAGCGCAAAATTGCGCAAAGTAATTGTTCAACGCAAACACCAGAAAACGAAGAGTTTCATTACCTACAATAATAAAAAAAAAAATTAAAGTACACATGAATCATTTTAACGAAGATAAGTTTAAAAGCACTACATTTAAGTTAAACTACATACTTAAGTAATTTGCGATAAATTAAACTGGCGCGTCTCAGGGAATAACGACATAAAACGACAGAGATTGGCCTAATTACACATTAACATTTCATCGAATCATTAACGTTTCATCGGAACGGTCGCATCGGGCGAATATTGATCAGAAAAATTTCGCCTCTGGGCTTACTAATGAAAACTGGCTTTTACTTTTTTACAGAGGTAAATGAATGAATTTTAAAACCATAGGTCTTCTTATTTTCATTCGCTCTGCCGTTTCTTTTGGCAGAGTGTCGTGGTTACTTTTACTGCGGCTCTAGCGATTGTGGCGGCATCACATTCACTCGGAAACAACAAAGGCGGTATATGTTGTGAAACTGAGTAAGTCCACCCAAGTTGGTGAACGACCATGTGGACGTGTATTCTCCACTCCACTGGTACTAAGACCTTGTAACGCGGTCAAAGAATATGAGGATTCACAGTTGTACAACCGACGAAAGCCTATATTTATTATATTTATTTAGTTTAATTTTTGTTATTCGATTATTGACTATCGATCTACTTTGCCTAAAAGATTTGCACAAGATTTACAGGTAAGAACAGGTACTACTAATACATAATTTTTAGCTGCTTTTAATACGATGCCTTGCATTGCAAATTGCAATGCCATTATTGTCATGACGTCATCAATAATGTCTTAAAACTAATATTATACTAGCCGCCCGCGACGTCATCCGCGTGGATTTAGGTATTGCGTTTCTCGCGGGATCTCTTTAATTTTCCGGGATAAAAAGTAACCTATGTGTTATTCCAGACTGTTATCTATCTCTGTGCCAAATTTCATCCAGATCCGTTCAGCCGTTCTGACGTGATTGAGTAACAAACATCCATCCATACATCCATCCATCCATCCATTCATCCGGTCAAACTTTCGCATTTTTAATATTACTAAAGACAGTAAATATAAGAGATGGCCATACTTTTGAGAACTATTGTCAGGAAGGCTGATTCAGTATTTGGTGGGTATAAGGCCCGCTTCTGGTGAGAATGGTGACGGTCTGCCAGCATGCGGCTGGCCAAATTGAAATGACTAGCTATCGCCGCTCAAAGACGAGTAAATATATTTAGTTGGTTAGATTGACCCAAAAAAATCAAAACATAGAAGGAAATAAAGACAAATAAACACTCCGTCTATGCTCGTTTATAGAAACCTATTTATAGGTCAGAGAAAGCATAATGGGCTTTCACAGACATGATGAACCGTCCCGCCCTGTATGTTATTAGATCGACGATAATGTGTATCATCTCTTTTTGTTCTTATTCTAAAGAGACCGTTGTTTTCCTTTTAGACGATAATAATGTAGGTATGTTTTTTAGTTAACAATAATCAAGCTGACATGATTCTTATATGGCTTTATCTATGGAGAACGCAGTTACCGTTGGTTAATAAATAATTACATACATAATTATACTAAAACTAAATTTATTTTTACAAAAATATACACCGTCCAAATGATGATCTTATGCGGAAATTTTACAAGATAAATAATATGAACAAAATTTGTGTAAGCATGGCCTAGTTGTATAGAGAATATTCAAACGGTATCCCACCAATCAAAAGTTAGCTTCGTCACTCGAATAATTTATCAGGATATTCCTGAAAAGTATCTATTGAGGCCAAAACTCAACATATTAACGACAACTGCATGTTAGTTTCTTTCTAGAATCCAAATACATGATTATGTTGACGTTCACCGAAAAAAAATAGAGTCAATTGTACGAGTGGGTAGTAGGTACTAGGTACCCACATTAATTCCTCAAACTTTATTCTTACCTAATTTACGGCTTCGTCAACTCGTTTAAATAAGACATACGAGTACCTAATACAAATGAGACGGCAGGCGAGAGCCGAAAATTTGGCTTTGGTCTAACAATATTCGCTCTTGATGCTCCTAAGGATTGTCTTGGACTCTAGAACCCGTATTAATAAACCGACATCAGCTCAACACATTCTCAAGTACATGTTAAAACTGGTCTTAAGCATAGATTGCCGAATACTTGAGACCCTGTTCATAGCTGATGTCCGATTATTAATACGTGCGACTCTATTATATTATGATAGGTCAATCGCGAATCGCGATGTACCGGCATTTTGACTTTGGAATATTAGCAACAACATCTTTACATGAAACAAATCCGTTATTGACTGCATAATGCAGACATTGACTTTGAGCTTCGTCATTGTATTATGTAAGCTCTTTAATCTTTATAAGAGGTATATTACTTTGTAAAGCTATAAAGATACGATACTTGAAATGATCGATAGCTATCATTTCTAATTGAATGCTTCGTAGCCGGAGGAAGCACTTAATTGTATGATTTGAGATAAAATGAAACTGGTACTAATCATATATACAAGATGTTGGCTGTATAGCAACTATTATTTCATCTATTCGCAGCCACAACCTTTAAAGACGCTCTAGCCGCTCTGCGGCAACCGCTATGAAATACTAAAATGCTGCGTTCGGAACCCAGAGCAGGTATCTAAAAAAACCTTAAGCTGCTGAGAATCATATAGGTGCCAGAATGTAAACAGCGTAAGGCTAAACAGTGAACTACGAATACGATAGCTAGAAATTTATGTAGACACAGGACTAGAATAAGAGTCGATGTTATACGATACATAGGGCTTTATTATTATCTGCAAGAGACCCTACGCAGCTCGCATTGTTTTATCGGCGAGTCCAACGCGTGTATTGTGGCTTCAGGCTGTAGTTATGAATAAATCGAAATAACGACGCATTTTACTATGTAGTAGGATGTTACTAGGTTAGGACACGTCATGGTCTAGCCACAGGTCAAGCTTAAATACTTAGGTACTATTTTAATATTATATTATGTGGTTATGTGGAATGATGTATAAAGTAAAGGACAATCAAGGAAAGCCAAAATTATTTATTCCAAATAAAAAGAAAAATCAAATATTTTTAAACAGTGCCTATAATATTATGATAAGGTATATTTAAGAAAGGTAATAAATAACTTAAGCAATAGATGTTTAAATTCGACGACTGCATGTGTAAATCAAACAAATTTTCATGGAATAGAAGCAGGTACCAAATCAGTATCATTTCGGACTTTTCACTGCAAGACATGCATGTGTAAGTTATTTGCCAAGCCATATTTGTTCAAAATCACGCCATATGGACGAACTCTAAAAATATTACACAGGGTTTCAAAACATTCGCGTGTGATCTGACAGTTATTGTGGCAGACAACTTGGTTTTTTTATACTATACACAAAGTACCTATACTCGTCACTCATAAATAAACAATAGGTAGGTACAGGTAGGTAGGGTTCTAATAATACCTACTCATATTATGCTGACAGTATCTACTGGTGGTATCTCCTAGTCACCTACCAGGTGAGACCAATATTATAAGGCTTCGAATGACTATACTTATAGGAAGACAAAGAAGGATTTTTCCATAACAAAAAAAAGGAATTTAAAAAATATCCAATCGTTGCCGGAGAAACCTTTTTTTACAAAAAATAGTGACATTTATGTAAAAAGGTTATGTAAAGGCTTTACGACGTGTTGGCCTTTTATGTTTGATTGACTTACAATATAAGGAAAAAAGCCATTAAGTACGAGTTAATTTCGAATTAAAACCACAGCAATAATTAAATAGGTACAGCTTGGAGTTCACCATATTTAAACATGTGGACAGTGACATCAGCCAATGTGTTTCCATTTAGGACATCGCACTGAACCGCTACTAACACTTCCAAGAATCTGGATAACCGACATGCAATAAATACCTAAGCTAAGCTATGTCTCTATGCAAATATTGGATTGGTCTGTAATAGGACTTACTCGTATCTCAATACATTTCAAGTAAATGTATCCATCCTTGTAAATTGCATCACGTTAAACTCGTTTGAAATATCATTTCAATTAATACATTTCTAATATATTTATGTTTTTTTTAATCTACACAATGAGGCCCTTTACTTGATCCTAAATTCAGATCAGGTTTCAATTCTAAATTAGATTTATCTCAACTTTCTGGCCAGATTTTTAATTAACATATTCGCCCTATTAACATATGTATTATGATATGACGTGATAATATAGCCTACGCTACTCGGACCGCTTAAAAAGTAACCATGACGTAATTTATAAAAATCTATGAGAGGGAACCGATGAACCAACAAACACATATCCCGAAGTTGGGAAACAATGGGCAATAATATGTTTCATTCATTACAACAGGTAAGATTGTAACTAAAAGGGAAAAGTATCCCTAATTGGCAACTAAAATTACTCATTTCCCAATAAATCCATGACAGGTGGATACACAAAATGTTGGATATTGTATTATTTCAATAAAAGGCATTTAATTGAAATACGTTCGAAATACCGGATTATACCAACGGGTATGACACGCAACCAATGTCGAATAGATTTGAGTACTACAATTATGCCCACAAATGGAAAGTAGAGCACATGTTATTCCCTGACAAAAACGCAACACTCAATAAAACACTTCGAGTTTAAATGTTACTTGCATAATAAACAGCTGATAACAACAGATAGACAGACAGTTAATTAATTGAGGTATATACGAGTACAGATCAGTAAGACCGAATAGTATTAAATAAATAACGTTGAGATTTACAGTAACTCATTACGTTATTACTTACTAGCAGATGCCCGCGACTTCATGCGCGTGAAATAAGTTTTTGAATTCCCACGGGAACTCCCTAATTTTTCGGGTTAATACGAGTATATAGCCTACATGACACTTACAAATAATGTGGCTTTCTATTGGTAACAGAATTTTCAAAATCGGTTCAGTAGATCCAGATATTACCTCCTACAACCTCACAAACTTTACCTCTCTATACCTCTCTATAATATTAGTATAGATAGTAAGTATAATATAATAGTAAAATAGTATAGATGGGTGACAGTCGACAGGCACGCTTTTGTTGTGTTTTAAACTCCTGTTAAACTACATACTTAGTTACCAATGGTAAACTTGAAAATGAATTTGAACTTTTATGTAGCAAACTACTCGCAATGACTTCTAAGTTTGAAGACGATTGCATAATTAAAATTGGATGGAAAGAAAGTACACATAACGACTGCACACTAGAAAATATTTAAACCAAACTTGCTAATCATCCAACAGTTACAATTACATAATATGTGGGAACTTGAGCACATTTACGATTAAAGGAAAGTAGTATCGCAATGGTATTTTAGGCTATACCTAACTAACAAAAGTGGCTAATGAAACAAGCCCATGGAGTATTGAGGAACATGCGAAGTGCATTGACCAAAACATTTTGATATGAAACTATGGTGACAAAACGCACGAAACAAAGCTAAACACTCACATCTTACCTTATAATCCAAATAGAAGCCCGGAAATGACTGTCGGGTAGCGTGTAACAATAAAATAGATTTGATTATTATGTTGTAGGTAAATAAAATCTTAAAGTAATTAATATAAAAAATGGTAGTAATAATATGGATTTTATTGTTGTCAAAACACTGTTTATACCTATGAAACTTACTTAATTAATCTTTGTCATTGTTGTTTATTAGAAACAGGACGCAACGATTGAATTTTCAGAAAACTTTATGCAAATAGCAAACATATATGTACATTATACCTTTTATATTACAAACAGCTTAAATCATATCATACTAATATTATAAATGCGAAAGTGTATTTGTTTGTTGGTTTATTGGTTTGTTGGTTTGTCCTTCAATCACACCGCAACGGAGCAACGGATCGCCGTGATTTTTGGCATGGGTATAGTTGAGGACGTGGACAGTGACATAGGCTACTTTTTATCCCGGAATCAAAAAAAATTAAACCACGCGGACGAAGTCGTGGGCATCAGCTAGTGTACTATAATTGAGCTACATAAGTATTGCATAAATATATTAAATTATTTTTTTTATTTAAATTGGTTTCTTATAAATGACTAGCTCATGCCCGCGTCTTCGTACGTGTGTAATAGTTTTTTTTTATTCCCACGGGAACTCCATAATTTTCCGTGATAATAGCCTATGTCACTCTCCAGCCCCCCTAGCATGGGCCGAGACAATTTTCTCCCCGAGGAAAGGATAAAAGTTTTATTCCTAAATAAATAAATAAAAACGCTAAATAACGGTGGATAAATAGTCCCCCGAGTCCCCGTGAAATGTCAAACGGGGATAAACTTCTCCTCTCCCCTGTTGCCGTGCTCTGAGGGGTGGATAAGTTAATTTTATCTCTTGTCAGTGGATAAAATCGGGGGATAAAATTTTTATCTCCGGCCCATGCTAGCCCTGCAGGTCCTCAATTATACCCATGCAAAAAATCACGTCGATCCGTTACTCTGTTGAGGCGTCATTGAAGGACAAACAAAAACACTTTCGTATGAAGTATAACTCTTTACTCTACCTATTTGGATTTTTGATGTAACAGCCTTATAAAAAAAATAGCACAAGTAGCGACATTATAAATATTCATTAAGTGTTATTTGTTTTTTATAAAACGAAAACATTTAAATTGATTTTATCTCCGAACACCTTTCAAAGCTCATGGTCACGGGAACATATTATTATGACAAAATCCGTTGAAACAATTCAATGTAGTTTTTAACCAGGCTATATTGAGCCTTTTTTGTCAATTTAGCTTTAAAGTTCAACATTTTATTACCTTGGTAAGTTCGTAACAACCCAATTGACGAATCGCAGTTTTTGTCTGATTTTTTTCTAGTCCATGTGGTTTTTTTTTCTAGATTTTCAATTAATTCTTCACTATACGACGTAGATAGGTACGTATATCTTTTACAGTTCCTCACAACTCTATAGAATAGCTTTTATCAGATTTCAAGAACTAAAAGCTTCATCTCCAAATACCTATATATGGCTTTATGAAAATTGGGTTTGGCTTACAATTCTATGATTCCGCAATTCTTACGGAATTTTCTATCAATAACAGCTATAAAAGACTTTGTCCTGAGTGACTGACGGACAACCTACAGACCGAACGTGTGTAATTTTGAGGAGAATATTCCTTGAGAAACCTAGAGGTGTACTAAGGAAGGAATTTTCGAAATTCCACCCCCAAGGAGGTTAAATATAGGATCGAACTTGTAGGATATTGGCCGTCGCGTCGTACTGAAAAGCAATAAAAACGTTAATGTGTGAAAATGTTGGCACGGGTAAGGTCAATGCGCTATTTAGCTTGGTTTATCGTACAGGTTTTCTGCCTGCCTATCTTTCTGAAGAGAAGTACTTATGTGCAAACACAATCGCTCACAGTGTAGGCGTATGCGCCGGTTTTCTGCATAAATCAAAACGGAACGTTCAGCTGTCCTCGATCTGGTTTACCACTGTAATAGACTTAAATCACACAAAGTTGCTTACGAATAATGGGAAAAATTTAAGTATCTTCCTAAATTCTCGTGCAAAAGTTATTGTCTTCGCTTTAGTATTCCGGTACGATGCCGTGTAGAAACCAAGCAAGGTATGGGTTAAATATGACCAGATTAGTTCAGATCAGAGTGAAAGGCTAACTTGAAGTAGAATAATAAAAAAAGAATTGCCTATCACAGAGGATATAATATCTAGGCTTGAAAATCACTGAATTGAAAAGTGTGTTATAGTCTTTACATCTCTCATATTCGGTAAGTAGGTCCTTATTACCCCCAAATGGAGCTTGTAGGTGACCAATTAGCGCTCTAGGGTAATAATGTAGCTAGAAAAGCCCTAGGGCGGTAAGTAATTAAAAAAAGTATGATGGTTAGATGTACGCGAACTTTTTGAAAGAGTGAAGAGTTTTTTTTTTTAAATTACTTACCGCCCTTGGGCTTTTCTAGCTACATTATTACCCTCGAGCGCTAATTGGTCACCTACAAGCTCCATTTGGGGGTAATAAGGACCTACTTTACCTCACAATCGAGATGTAAAGCAGAGTAGTTAGCTCGGGTGTAAGCATCAATTGCACCCTCGAACTATAGGCGCCCTCCCTGCGCTCGTGCGCCTAAATATCTCGGGCTGCAATTGATGCCTTACAGCCCTTGGCTACTAATCTACTATTAACTAAAACTAAACAAGATTTGTTTGTTTTGAGATTAATTCAGTTGGGACACCATTCTTTATATTATCGAATCTAGTACCTTTAGTAATCCGTGACAACAGTAGCATTTTAATACACAATTAGAATACGATTAGCGTTGACGTGTTGATGATAGTAATAAAGGGATTATAATCACTAATAGGAATAGGAACTAGGAACAATGTAATAACTAGACGCAATATGAAAGTTGAGTACCTCTAAAGACTTCACAAAGTTAGTTCTTTAAACCGTAGTCCGTAACATTTGAAATCCATATAAAAGGAGCAACAAGCTATTTAACCGCCTTGCATTAAAACCCTTTGTGCGTAAAGCAAATGTAAATTGGAAACCAGTCCAGTATTTACAGACTATCTTATCGCACTTCGAAGGAATAGAAGTGCTAGTAGAATTAATGGCGTGCATTAGGTGCCACAACTATTATAGTAAGTATGTTAAGTTAATGAGAATGACGATGGAATTGCAAATAATAAAGATATTGAAGAAATTGAAGAGAATGTCCGAGTTTGGACTAATCATTTTGTAAGAGTAAAGAGTATACTTAATTTATTTTCGTGAAGTTCTGGATGGTAAATACATTATAAGTCCACATGGATTTAGATGGTATACTTAGGTTTTAAAAATCTCGGGAAATCTTTACTTTTTCCAGGATAAATGTATCACTCTCTAGTTTCTCAATTATATAATCCTTATCCTTACTTCCTTACTAATATTATAAATGGGAAAGTGAGTTTGTTTGTATGTTTGTTCCGCTTTCACGCCGTAACTACTGAACCGATTGCTTTGAAATTTTGCAGACGTAAAGTTAGAAGTCCGGATTAAATAATAGGGTACTTTTTATCCCGAAAAATTAAAGAGATCCTGCGGGAACTGAAAAACCTTGATCCACGCGGACGAAGTCGCGGGCATCAGCTAGTATTAGATATATATGGAAAAAAACAAGTCGATCTGTTCACTGTCGCTCTGTTGCGGCGTGATAGAAGGAAAACCAAAAAGCCAACAAATAAACACACTTTTGCATTTATATTTTATAATAAACTAGCAGATGCCCGCGACTTCGTCCGCGTGGTTAAGGCCCCCCGCTACTCCAGCCGAAATTTCATTTTGAGAGACGGGTAACAGGTATCTCACTCCAACGTCTGTTACCTGCTGCGAATGGCCACAGTATAGAATAATAATAAAACGCACCGCTTTTGCATAAATTCTTAACTTCGTAGTTAGTTCCATTCAAGTTTGCTCTGTTAGTTTGCGCGAACTTAATAATTATGTTTATTAATCTTAATACCTTATGTACGATATCGATTACCTTAAATCTATAATCATACTATAATCCTAACCTAACCTAAAATGAATATAAGTTTGATAAAAATATATCCATACTTCCATACTAATATTATAAAAAGAAAGTGTGTCTGTCTGTCTGTCTGCTACGCTTTCCCGGCCTATCTTATCAACCGATTTTGCTGAAATTTGGTATAGAGGTAGGATATATCCCGGGAAAGGACATAGGCATAGGCATACTTTTAATCCTGGAAAATTAAGGAGTTCCCGCGGGAATCAAAAAATCTTGATCTACACGGACGAAGTCGCGGGCATCAGTTAGTTACCTATATATTTCTTATTAAAGTAATATTCATAGTAAGTAAGTAGTATATCATTATACTTTTTTTTCATTCATTTAATACAAGTAAACAAACTGTGATCTTAGTTGTTAGTAGGTGTAGTCTAAGATTGAAACAAATTTTCACGCGGTATCAACTCAGTACGCTAAATTGAAATTACTCTCACAATAAAAAGAAACGCACTTGTCATGATCTCCAAATGCATGGTAATAGGAGTTGATAATTACATCATATAAACCACTAATTTTTTTTGTATGCTCAATATTCTTATTTTTTAAATGCTTTATTGCTGAACAGATAACTTTTCTAATTGCTAATATTCTTCCAGTCGTGATCAATTTTCTGTCTTTAAGACTAAATTTGGTATCTTTAGTGACAGCTTGCATCTTATTGCACATGTTTCGCAAAAGATGATTCCGGCACTCGATTTTTTCCACAGTATAATTTGTATACGGCCTTGCTTGAATGATTTTATTATATGTGGAAGAATCACCATCAGCAATCATTCTGCCGTAAATTAAGCCATACATAGCAATTGACTGTTTGAATCCTTCTACTAATATATCTGATTCCATCGAAGTTGATGAGCCACTAAAATTTTTAAAGCACTTATGGTCCTTAGCTTCAATTTTCTTGTTTTCAGCACGTGCACAAACCACGCAATATTTATTTTTTACACCTAAATATAACACTTTTCCCGATCGTTTCCCTATAATAGCAGCTGCCCCTGACAATGCCGAATAGTTTGTTTTATAAGACCGCTTTGACCAACATCCATCAGTAACAACGTCTATGACAGGTATGCCATCTTCTGTTACGCGATCTTCATTGATTGCACATTGCCATTCAAATTTTGCAGCAGCTTCCATTTCGTCTGTTGATAGCTTATACCACTCTTCACTTATATTTTGACTAATTTTTCCAAAAAGTTTTCTTGATAAAAAAGCAATATTTAGTGAGGAAAAAATTTCCTCTAACTGTGAAAATCCGACACCAGTAGTTATAGCAGCCGATAATAATGATTCGTTCAAATTGACGTAACTATCTGGACTTGGATCTGTTGTGTTAGAAAATAAATCCTGGTTACACATATTGCATTTAAACTTCAAAATAGAATTTAGACCTTTTCTTTGTTCGCCTACGATTTCAAGGTTATGAATTCCACAGTCAAAAGCTTTATTGTGTTGTGCAATACTTTTTAAGTTTTCAAAGAAGTACTTCAGGTCACATATCCTTCGTTCATGTAATTCAAGGCCGGAAGTATTATTCGCGTCTTCATATCTATAATTTAATTTTATTAATAAACATTTTTTAGCATCTCAAAAATGAATACTGATAATATAAATGACGAAATTTATTATTCTTTTTAGTAATTGTTGTTAGTAGTTAAATTCAAAAATACCTTTGATCTGGTGATTTTTTGACCAAAGGAACGATTTCCATTTCAACATTGGTTAAAAGTGTCAGTACCGGCTCTCTAAAATAAAATAAAAAATCGTTATATGATAAAATACATGGTCAATGTAGTATTTACTAATTGCTATATTTACAAGTAGGTATTACCTTTGCTCTGTTGAAATTATTTCCAATGGAACATTATTATTATTATTCTCTGTAGAGTTCAGTTCAGGCAGTCCGCGGCTGAGACAAAAGAATAACGAAAATCAGATATGAATTGCATTTGTAGCATTATACATTTATTAAAAAGTAAGTAATGATACTTACTTACGCGCTAGCAACTGTTTTCGCAATTGCAGTAATTTTCGTTTGCCAAGTGTTTTTATTTTTATCTTTGCCATGACGAACCTACAAAAAATGTAAAGAATAGAATAAAACATTATGAAATAACACCACATTATGTAACAAAGGAATAAAAAAAATATTGAGACTACTGATGACAGATAGAAAGAAGTCGGCGTTTTACTATTCACCGTAAAAGTTAAATCAACTAAAAATATTTACCTTAGTAGATTCTGGATTTCAATTTATTTCCTCAAAACTTTCTCAAATTATAAAAAAGTGATAGGGTCCAAACACCACCAAAGAGATTTGGAGATTATAAAAATTACACACAAGATTCACCTCGCAAAAAAGCACAACGAAGGATTACCAATCTGATCAAGAATGAAAAGATAAGTGATGCAACTAACATTGACACGTGGTTGAGAACAATCACCTTATCAACTATCCCCTCCTCTAAGACAGCGGTTAGCCATGACCGATATTTATTATGCATCAATAAATATAAGTCCTTCCGTTGCGCTACACAAACAACAAAAGATTTTACAACCCCGCTTAGTATAGAACACAGGTGTGCAAAAACATCTGATAAGGATTGTTTTTATTTCAACGCACCTGCAAAATCAAACGAATGATTGTGTTTTGTTCATAAGTTATAATCCTTGTTATTGTATGTGCGATGTCTTTAAAAAAACATCTCAAGCGTGCATATGTTTCAGATGTTTTTTTTAATCGTACTAAATAATACCGAAAAAGATAAGATTAAGATGCGTAATAATAAAAAGAGTCATGAAGCCTATTTGGATAATAGGTTAAACTTAATTTACCTAAAAACCCCACATTTTCAAATTTCAATACATTTTTTCTAAATCAAGCAACTAATCGAAAGTAAATACTACGGCTACAATGTAGTAATAACTCGAATCAATTTGTATCATTATTTTAATAACATAAATATACAGCATATTGACTCATTTTAATAGGTATAAAATATTTTATCATTACCTACTTTGTCATTTTCTTATAAGATACCATACTGAATTCGTTACACTATGGCAATTTTTGGCATCGTAATAAGCCCAAGGCGCTTGGGCAACCTGACACAGGTCCATCTGCGCTGAAGCGTCGAGAGTTACTGACAAGATAACGTAACTACGGCCCATAACTCTCAAGCAATAGGGTCGACAATTCTTTGTACTCGCTTTCCATGAGATTTGAACATTTCATGGAGACATGCGAGAATTAAAGTAATCAAGAATATAATTTGAAATACGATACCTACGGCAAAATTAAGAGATCCAATTCTTAATTTGATTGTTTTACACCTATACTGAAAGTTTCGTACTTATAGGCCGAGCCATTTAAGAGAAAAAGCCTTTTTGCTCTTTTATTCTTCATGACTTTGGAATTTTTTTCTATCGAGAAAATTTCGTCCAATCATGTTTTCAACTGATCCAAGACTTTAAAATATAATGAATTATAGTATATATTAATTTCAAATTTTTCGATCCACGCGTTTCATACTTATATCGATTTTAGAATCGACGAAAACGGAGAACGCGGCGTTAAAGTTTTTTAATTCCCGCGGGAACTCCTTAATTTTCCGGGATAAAAAGTCACTCTCCAGGTCCTCAACTATACCCATGCCAAAAATCACGCCGATCCGTTGCTCCGTTGGGGCGTGATTGAAGGACAAACCAACTAACCAACAAACCAACAAACCAGCAAACAAACACACTTTCGCATTTATAATATTAGTATGACTAGTGTTTGCCCGTTACTTCATCCGCGTGGAATTAGTTTCTTAAAAAAAGATTTCAAAAATAAAATTCTTAATTTTTCACCCAAAGCACAAATACAAAGTTTCATGGATATAACTTGAACTGCCTATTATAGCTTCTAACTTATAAATCAAATAAATATTATAAATGCGAAAGTTTGGATGGATGTATGGATGTATGGATGGATGTTTGTTACTCAATCACGCTCCAACGGCTAAACGGATCTGGATGAAATTTGGCACAGAGATAGATTATAGTCTGGAATAGCACATAGGCTACTTTTTATCCCGGAAAATTAAAGAGTTCCCGCGGGAACCGAAAAACCTCAATCCACGCGGACGAAGTCGCGGGCATCAGCTAGTTGGTAGAATAAATATAATTAAACTAGCTATATTAAACTGCCAAATTTCATCCAGATCGGTTCAGTAGTTACGGCGTGAAAGCGGAACAAACATACAAACAAACTCACTTTCCCATTTATAATATTAGTAAGGATTATAATATCATTATTATACCATAAACCTAAAGGAGATGTTTTTGGAAGTTTCAAACTATGAAAGGGCTTAAAGCTTTAACTTCAGCAGCCATTGTGCTTTATATATTTTGTCGTAGAGTTTTACCGACAAAAGTAAAAAGATATAAAAGATGATGTAACGCACGTGTTGCCATTTATCTACATTACTGTAATGATGATAATCAGAAATGAATCGCTACGCAACGCTGAGAGTGCGCGCACGCATTCATCTCGCTCTCTATTCGGTACTTATACCGAAATGACGAGTTCAGTTGCTTTCACTAGTGGCAATAAATTTGCCTTAAACTAGAACCCTTTCTCATGCAATTTTTTACTGCAACATGAACTACTTAATACAAATAAGTATAAGCAATTAGGTATTTAAATCACATACTGACTACTGACCCGCACCTAATTCACTCGAGTGGAACTGCAGAAAATCGTTTCTTGGCTAGCGTCTTCTGAATAACTCAGGTACGTATATGTAGAGAAAACCTATGCAAGCTTTAAGATTCTAGGCTGCACAAAATCCACACGAACGAAATTTGAACATACCTAGTGTATATTTTAAAACTTTTTTTTTTTTTAATTTTAATTGTATTATGAGTCTAAGCTTCAAAATAACTACCAATTTGTAATAAAGCAACGTCAAGGCTCTCAAAAAAAACTTAAATTGCTTCAAAAACTAGGAAAGGGGAACTATTGGCGGAAAGTGACTAAAATTTATAGACAAAAAATGTAGTAACGATGGCCTTAATGTTCCATGCGATGAGTCGGTTTTTTTAATACTCCATGTTGAATTTAATGATAATGAACATCATTATTTTCGTTGTCCATAGGTACGTGCGGCACTACGGCCTTGCTGTGATTGATATGTAGGTAATTGCTAACATGTGAATGAACAAATCGCGTAAAAACTGATTTTAAAACTGGCTCAGTCCTAGATTCGCGAATCGGGTGAAATAGCTCTACTAAATTCGTTACGCTCTATTGATGTCAGATTTAATTGCATTGCTACGTCCGGTTTTTGTGCGATCGGTTACAAAATATGAAACAATACCTATAAGCGCATGTACTTCTATTCAGACATCACATGCTGCACTAACAATATACACAGCTCAGATATGAAAAATATCCATCTGATTGTCTAAATATTTTTGTTCACAAATAAATAAACCCTTAAAGGCTCAAACGTTCTCAGCGCAACGCTACTACTGCACTTCACGGCACATTGGGTATGTCAATATGGAACGTTAGCTTAGTACCAGTAGTACGTACGCGTGTACTATTTGTAATCTGGTGGAGGTGAATATAGAAGTGCAGCTCTCGCGCTCGCTGCGCATTATGCATCTAAAATTATATAGCCTTAAATAACTTTTGGGAGCCGCATTACTTAGGAGTCCCAAAGTAATGCGACGAAGGTTTTTGACGACCTCCGTGGCGCAGTGTTGAGCGCTGTTGTCTTAAAGTGCGGAGGTCCCTGGTTCGATCCCCGGCAGGGTCAGGAAATTTATAATTTCTGAATTTTCTCTGGTCTGGCCTGGTTTGGCCGTGGCTAGTTACCACCCTACCGGTAAAGACGTGCCACCGTGGTACGATACCGTGTAGAAACCGTATAGGGGTATGGGCTTGATATAACTGCCATGCCCCTAACAGGTTAGCCCGCTATCATCTTAGACTGCATCATCACTTAGTGCCAGGACAAGCGACTAAAAAGAACTTAATAAACTTACGGCTAAGTCTTCACTAGTGTAGGCAGAAAAGGTTCGCCGCTCCTGCTGCAACACGCAGTAGAAGGGCTCCCACGAAAGAGGCACGCCTACTGCTGCACCGGCAACCGCGCTAGTCGCTGCATCTGAGGACAAAGAGACATAAATTGAAGAGAAAAAATAGACAAACAGTCAGAAAATACTATAATATTGATTCGTGGCTACACAACTCAAGATGAATAACTACTACTACACTACAGCCCATTAACGTCCCACTGCTGGGCACAGGCCTCCACTCTCATAGGAGAGTGGGAATTAGAGCTTAGAGACCCACCACGCTGCTCCAATGCGGGTTGGCGGGCTTTGCGGTTAAAGAATTTTATCTCAAAAGAAATTTACAAAAAATTTCATTTAATGAGAACTTATCAGTACTTATCATAAACTTAACCTAATAAATATCATAACGCACAGCAGCTTTAACGACTATTATCATGTTAGTGATAATAACCGGGACCGACGGCTTAACGTGCTCTCCGAGGCACGGGGGTGAAACTACTACTACTAAAATATAATTGTACGAGTGTAAAGTTGAACGTAAATGTAAGCCACAGTATGAAAATCAGGGGTAGAGCCAAATAAGTAACTATTATGTACTAGAATCTAGATGTTGCCCGCGACTTCGTCCGCGTTGATTAAGTTATTTTTTATTCCCGCGGGAACCCTTTAATTTTCCGGGATATACAGTAACCTATGTCCTTCCCCAGGATGCAACCTATCTCTGTACTCAATTTCATTAGAATCGATTTAAAAATTACCTCAACCGAGTATTATATACGAGAAGTTACCTTACCTCAACAATCATCACTCATTACTCAAATCAATCTTATATTGTAAGGTACTAATAAGTATTCTGTGCCTAGGTATATATAGCACGGGTTTCTAACATGATTTAAAAGCATTTATAAAGTAACAGGTGTTCTAACGCAGAGCTACTACTAAATAATACTTAGTAATAGATATTGATATAAATCAAATTGTATGGCTCCTTTTACATGTAACTTTTGAGTAACAAGGAGCTTACGAGCTTCCCGGTAGATGGTATGACTATTGCTTTGGTTTAACATTATTGTTGAGGTTTTTCTTTTATTACCCATTCAGATTTAACTATGTTGATTTAAAAAATCTTTCAATCGCAAAATAATAAATGTAAACTAGTTAGAAAAGTATGTCAAATAAACTCAGTCGATCTAGAAAAACAAACTAAGAAAACCTGTAAATTGACCGGCAGGTTTGACATCTTTCGCTAGAGTAATAAATTTTGATAAAAGCTCCTGATTACGCACAAACTCTTAGATGGAAACTAAATGCGAGCTGTATAATGACATCACTGGATGTATGGTTTTGGAGAGTGGCAACACTATTCTGGGGACTGTATGATTGATCTATTAATTATGGCTGCCGAGTTTTGCGTTTGTGTAAATTGCTAAATTAAAGTATAATAAAATATTCAACCAGTATTTCATTCTATTAGTAGTAGGTACCCCGTTTTGTCAGACAGTTTTGCGTTTGTGTAAATTGCTAAATTAAAGTATAATAAAATATTCAACCAGTATTTCATTCTATTAGTAGTAGGTACCCCGTTTTGTCAGACATCGCTTGTATTGGATAGAAACAGTCGTTACTTTGCGGAAGTCCATGATAATGAAGGAACTAGAAATTGATTTTGCTATAATCCGCAACAGTTAGCAAATCTATGTGGTACAGTGCATAGTGTATCAAGAATTTTCTAGTTCCTTTATTAGCCATCGCTTGGACAGTTATTTAAATATATTATTTGCGGTCAGTGGAGCCCCAAGGCTGACAAACGCAAAAAAAAAAACATTAAACCTAGCATAGATTCATGATTGCACCGAGTATTTTTATACTATAACCTGTCAATAGGAAATTACGAAAATAAATTCCACACCCACGTACTGAGTTGTTTTGTAATGAGCACTAGCTTCTGCCTTACTTGAAAATTTCGTGATTGTCGTCATGAAATTTTCAACTATATTTTACTTGGTTACAATAGATAATTTTTTTTTTTTTTTCTTTTATATACTCAAGAAGGGTTGTCGTTATTGTCTGGTGGAAATAATTATAGCTATCAATAACTCAAAAAAGCAAGACAAAAAGTAGGCCTACTCAGAATATTCAAATCTCAATTTAAATTTTAAATACAAATCTTAATTTAAATTTAGAGTTCTGCCATTTGTAATAGACGTGGTGCTTGACTCTATCTACTGTAATCATATGATAAAGTATGGTAAGACGGCCATTAAGTCTTGTAAGTACAAAATAAACAAACTTTATTTAACCGACGTACCTAGTAGCTGAATGTGTTACGACACTATAGTTATTGTAATTTTATGTAGATAGCAAGCGAAATCAGCTTTTATATTAGAACCATGCTAAGTTAACAAACTACACTTAAGCACCCGGCTAACTTATTCCTCCATTACGTGCACTTTATTGCTATACTGAATCTACTTATTTTAAGTGCCTCGAAGGATAGTTTTTTACAAGGATAGTATAAATATTTAGGAAAAAGTATCTACGGCACACAAAGATAGTAAGTATTTCATTCCATTTATGCAAATTCTCCATAAATATACTGGACCCAATTTAAGGACAAAGGCAGTAATTGGAGCACTTGTTGAGCTAATAAAAGTCGTTGATGCGACGCTACGCCGCATGCTGCAGCATATGGATTAATGCGTTCCACTTAATCTATTAAACACTGACTCATCAACCGACAGCAGAAGAAAGTTAGACAATTTGACACGTACTTATTATTGTATATAGTTTGGATAATATAACCTATAGTACTCATGAGAAAGCAGATTAAACGGCACCAAATAATATTATAACTTTTTGATAGGAAATTGGCCGTAATTTCACATTTATGTTTTTGCTTGAAACCCCACAGCAAAAGAAAATACATCAACAGAAAGTGCATCGTTTACGTGACATCACTTTATTATAATTAAGTATGTAAAAGAAGAATTTTAATAATTATCAATATAAAACTGAATATGCCCTTAAAAGTAGGGTTGGCTTTTAAACTATATGTTCTCGTATTAGGATTGAAAGAGGCAGTAGCTAAAATTGTATGTAATTTACAACGTACGCATCTTTACTATCGTCGTTATAGTACGAGTACATTAAATGAGACATGAAATGACCCTGATGTTAGGGTCGCCAAAAGATCGTCTTCTGATTCTGTGTTATCCCTTAATAAGGCAACAGGAACATTATTCCCACATTGAATTTCACAGTTTAAACCACAGACATAAATAGTAGCAGACACAACATAAATTTCACACCCACATAGACAAGTGTATGCGAATCAGTGTGACTTAGTGTGACCGTGTCCCTGCAAGCAAAAATGTGTATGTATTAATTTGCTGCAACACTGTGCTACACCAACGCACACATTGACAAAAATTCAATGCGTGGCAGTCATTAAAAGACATCTATGAGACCTATGGCGTTTGTTTACATTGTGTTGTCTTGGGTGTCATAAGTTTTTTGTGAAATTTGGAGATTTATATGAATATTTACTGAAATAAAATGGTGAAGTGTTGTGTCCCCCTGTGTTACAACGCTTCGTACAGGAAAACCCCAGAAGTAACGTTCCATCGGTAAGTAAAATTCATGCTATCATGTAGCTTTGGAATGTTTTCGTATCGCATCGTATCAAGGCTAAGATATCTAATATTTTATAGTTGTTAAGACAAAATATGTAGCCATGCTTATATTAAAACTATAATATTATGGTTTTCTGTAGAAATACATGCTTTAAGTTGTTGAATAATCTTTTTTGACATTTTGAGAACTTTAACAAATTACAGGGCCGGACTCGACGACTCTTTTATTTTAAGTATATAACTTCGACTTTTAATTTCAGGTTTCCAAAGGATGAATACCTGAGAGACCTATGCATAAAAATATTAATAGAAAAGACTGGCAGACCAACTCATGGAGTGCTATATGCTCCAAGCATTTTACAGATAATCTAAGAACGTAATATATTCCGTACAATTCTATCTCCTGGTGCAATACCGACCATTTTCAAAGAAAAGTTAGTTGAGGTCTTATACTAAGTAGGTACCAATTTACCTTATCTTCCATTATTGAAAACCTCAATACAGATTCTAAAGCACTAATTGTAAAGTTTATTTGAATAAAAAACATGTGAGTTTAAAACACCTGTTGTAATTTTTTATTTAACCTCTTTTTGGAATAACGATTCGATTCGATTGTTTAACAACATTTATTTGGCTTACTGCCAAGAAATTATTGTCAATAGGAACTTTGAGCTAAAATCTGGCGGTATTTACACGATATCCGTTGGTACTGTTCTTCTAAATAATATCCCCATCACCTGCGCGTCGACGCAGAGCGAGAACGACGCGAGAACCACTGGCCATGATACTGACGGAGTCCTCAGGATTTGAGTTGTAACAGGAGTTATAACTCCGCGCGCGACGGTGACGATATCACACGCAGCGCGGAGCTCACATCTATATTCACCACATTGACTAGGGTCCCGCACGTGGTGATGATTACCATTACTAGTGTTACTATATTGCAGTTGTGATCGCTTGTGATGAGGAAATTATAAAAGTACCAATAATAATTATTTTTAAAATCCTTACAAATTATAGCTTCCAAATGATAGGTGTCTTTAGGTCAATTTTTTTCACGCAACCTAACCCTTCATATTAATATAATGTTTTATGCAGCAACAAGGTTCGGCCCTGAGTTTTGTGTATGTGTGCGTAATGTTTTCGTGTGTTTGTAATTGCCACGCTATTTTGTACGTTATCTTGCCTCTGCTTCTCTTTATAACTCTGTGGTTTAAACGGTCAATGGGACGCATTTTCCTATGAGCTGTCACTGTCATTTCGTAGTTTTATATATTATCTATGGTTTATAGGCCTGTGGTCGTGTTTTCGGACCACAGAGTTATAAAGAGAAGCAGAGGCAAGATAACGTACAAAATAGCGTGGCAATTACTAACACACGAAAACATTACGCACACATACACAAAACTCAGGGCCGAACCTTGTTGCTGCATAAAACATTATATTAATATGTAGGGTTAGGTTGCGTGAAAAAAATTGACCTAAAGACACCTATCATTTGGAAGCTATAATTTGTAAGGATTTTAAAAATAATTATTATTGGTACTTTTATAATTTCCTCATCACAAGCGATCACAACTGCAATATAGTAACACTAGTAATGGTAATCATCACCACGTGCGGGACCCTAGTCAATGTGGTGAATATAGATGTGAGCTCCGCGCTGCGTGTGATATCGTCACCGTCGCGCGCGGAGTTATAACTCCTGTTACAACTCAAATCCTGAGGACTCCGTCAGTATCATGGCCAGTGGTTCTCGCGTCGTTCTCGCTCTGCGTCGACGCGCAGGTGATGGGGATATTATTTAGAAGAACAGTACCAACGGATATCGTGTAAATACCGCCAGATTTTAGCTCAAAGTTCCTATTGACAATAATTTCTTGGCAGTAAGCCAAATAAATGTTGTTAAACAATCGAATCGAATCGTTATTCCAAAAAGAGGTTAAATAAAAAATTACAACAGGTGTTTTAAACTCACATGTTTTTTATTCAAATAAACTTTACAATTAGTGCTTTAGAATCTGTATTGAGGTTTTCAATAAAAATTAATGATTAAGTAAATTGGTACCTACTTAGTATAAGACCTCAACTAACTTTTCTTTGAAAATGGTCGGTATTGCACCAGGAGATAGAATTGTACGGAATATATTACGTTCTTAGATTATCTGTAAAATGCTTGGAGCATATAGCACTCCATAAGTTGGTCTGCCAGTCTTTTCTATTAATATTTTTATGCATAGGTCTCTCAGGTATTCATCCTTTGGAAACCTGAAATTAAAAGTCGAAGTTATATACTTAAAATAAAAGAGTCGTCGAGTCCGGCCCTGTAATTTGTTAAAGTTCTCAAAATGTCAAAAAAGATTATTCAACAACTTATAGCATGTATTTCTCAGTATTTCTACAGAAAACCATAATATTATAGTTTTAATATATGCATGGCTACATATTTCGTCATAACAACTATAAAATATTAGATATCTTAGCCTTGATACGATGCGATACGAAAACATTCCAAAGCTACATGATAGCATGAATTTTACTTACCGATGGAACGTTACTTCTGGGGTTTTCCTGTACGAAGCGTTGTAACACAGGGGGACACAACACTTCACCATTTTATTTCAGTAAATATTCATATAAATCTCCAAATTTCACAAAAAACTTATGACACCCAAGACAACACAATGTAAACAAACGCCATAGGTCTCATAGATGTCTTTTAATGACTGCCACGCATTGAATTTTTGTCAATGTGTGCGTTGGTGTAGCACAGTGTTGCAGCAAATTAATACATACACATTTTTGCTTGCAGGGACACGGTCACACTAAGTCACACTGATTCGCATACACTTGTCTATGTGGGTGTGAAATTTATGTTGTGTCTGCTGTGTTTCGGACGAAAGAAAAAAAAAAAAAGAGATGTCAATGTCATTGTCACAATAATTGCTCACCGGTTATTGTATTTTTATGCAGTTTTGTTAGCGAAATAGATAATATGTCGAGAAAAAATCCGGTAAGTGTTCATTTTTGGTTATTTTGCATAGATGTAATGTTTATTCAGTTGTTGATGTGTTTTATTTTTCCAAATAACAAAAAATGATTTGGTTTGATGGATTCAAAGTATGTGGGAAATATTTGCTTGTTGCCCGTTTAGGTTTCCTACGTAACGATTTATGTGGGAAAACTGTTTCCGTAGGAAGCATGCAGGATTTCTATTTATCTCATAAGCACTGTTTTACGTTTCAGAAACCACTTAGCGATTCTGAAATTGAGTTCCAGCTGTCACAGCTACTTTGTTCATCGGAAGAAGAAGACCTTGATGATGAAGCAGTTGACTCTTTTGCCACCAGTAGTTACAATGTCGATTTAGACAAGCGTTTGGATGAGATTCAAGGTATTTCTGTCGAAGAATTACATTCTTTATTGGTGGGTGGATCAGATTTGTCTCATAACCAAGATGAAACTTTTTTGAATTCACCAGTTCAACAGATTTCTAAGCCAATTCTTCCTCAAGTGGCTTCAACTTCACAAGATGCAATCGCTGAAGTCTATGCAGGCCCTTCTCATGTGATTTCGGATGTTCCTATGCTACTTGATCAAAATCCTGGTGGAACAACCTCACTTGTTGCTGTAGCTGATGTCCAGGTAGACCACTCTTCGCCAGTACCAGTATTGGCAGAGCCTGATGAAAGCTCTAATGCAGAACCAACATCGTCTTTCTCTAGGGATAAATTCATTCAATTTCAAAATAAATCAAGAGATTGGTCTTTTGCAACTGATGATATTACTTGGCCTATTTTCGAGAAGAAAATGCAGATAAAAAAAAATTACAATAACAGAAGTCAACCACTGGATTATTTTCTTGACTTTTTCCCTGATGAGTTACTGGATATTATTGTTGAAAATACAAATATTTATGCAAGACACACACGTTCAAAAGCTTGGACTGAAGTTACAAAAGAAGAAATAAAAGCATACGATATTATATTTCAATTTAGTGTTTTTATTTACTTCAATTATCTTAGTTTGACTAACTGTTCCTAATATGTAATGTAAGTAAGAAATATATTTCCCACTAGTTGGGAAATAATTTCCCAGGTATCACCAAGGGATACAATGTAATCGGTCAACAGGAATTATTTTCCCACATAGTTTCCTGAAAAACTGAAAACACGTAAAAAAATACTGATATGAAATCCTAAATCTGTATGCACCACTAATTACATACCAGCTTTGAAACTTTTGCAAACATCCACAGTTTAGCCATGCCCTATTAAGGGTTATCCAAGGCGATCTCGTGAAGAGCTTATATAAAGAAATATACACAGAATGGTCTATTCTGTCAATCTTGAGTGATGGAATAATGCTGAAGCCGATAATTATTACCCAAATATGCATCACATTCGATTAAGTCATTCGGTAGTCACATCAATGAATGTGGCAAACCATGCATCTAAATCTAACGCCGAACCCGGGTTTTAGCTGAAGTATAGGCAGGGCCCTTAGTTCGAAGAACCAAGAGTCATTCTCCCAAGCTGGTGTAATGGTGGAAAGCGCAGCGTTGGGGCACTGGAAAGCGCAGCGTTGGGGCACCCCCCATAAGATGAACTGATGAAGCAGCATAGCGAGTCGCATAGAACTACTGGAGCGTGGCAAATTAATCTTTAGATTTAGAATAATTAATAGATATGATAATAATTAGAAGCTTTAGATTTAGAAGATCGGCAGCCCTGAGTAAATGGAATAGGCCCTCCGCACCGAGAGCAATCTATGTCCATCTCGGGCTGTTGAGACGGTCACGCGCGCTCACTTAACACTAAGATATGGCTAGACACGAAAAACGAAAATAAAGACTCTATTGTGGGTGCACTTTTAAATACAACGCGTACCTTGTTACCTACCTCAGGAACTGGTTTGGTGGATACAGAAAACATTGTTCAATATTTATGAAAAGAAACACGGCTTTTTGAAAATTATGAGGATAACTCTGAGCGAAACACAGAAGTACAAACGTAGACAGTTATAGTATTATGATTTTTGTTGCTCTTCATTCAGCTTAATATAATAAATGCGAAAGTGGGTCTGTCTGTCTGTCCGTCTGTCTGTCTGTCTGCTACGCTTTCACGGCCCATCTGTTTAACCAGTTTTGATGAAATTTGGTATTGGGATAATTTGTACCCTGGGGAAAGACATAGGCTACTTTTTATCCCGGAAAATCAAGGAGTTCCCGCGGGAACAAAAAACTTAAACTCAACGCGGACGAAGTCGAGGGCATCATCTAGTTATAAAATATAAGTAAGAAGTACTTGAATACCACTAATATTGATACGACTCTATCAAGCTTCCGTACGATTTCCAAGAAATACCTAATTTGATTATAACAGTTTGGGTGATAATTTAATATAAAAGTTTGCTTCAATCATTATTTGATTTCGGTAAGTAGTCAATAAGTACCTATTTTATTTAAATTAATAACAAATGTTAGGAAAACCTACTAGATACCATAAATAATTTTATTTTATATTATCACGGGTAAAGCTTTAAAATTTTAATAATTAATAGTCAATCTATGGACGTTTCGCAATATTTGATTTTTGGCATTGGTCATATCAACCAATGCCAGCATTCATTAATTATACTGGATTTTACTAATAAAATCAAGATGCACGACCCAGTAGATAATATTGTAGTGCCTATATCGCATGTACAGGAAACAGAAGCAAGAGTCTGCGGCGTCTGCCTAATAGTTTTCTCCGGTGGGCGGCATCGGAGACGGCTATTTACCATTTGCTTCTCTACCGGCGCATCCGTCCCGGTGTCCGGAACCATATTATATTATCTGGTTACTGCCTCGTTGGTCTAGTGGTTAGCATGTTCGACTGCGGCCGACGAGGTCCCGGGTTCGAGTCCCGGGTCGGGCCATAACAAGTATTGGGTTTTTCTGACAAGAAATTCTCAGTACTAGCCCGGAGTTAGGATGTTGGCGGTGTTTCACCCCCGTGCCTCGGAGAGCACGTTAAGCCGTCGGTCCTGCGCCTGATCTCTCTCCGGTCGTGTCGGATCTTCCGTCCCATCGGGCTATGAGAGCAAAGGAACAGAGAGTGCACCTGTGTATCCGCACACACGTCTTGTGCACTATAATATCTCCCGCGCAGATCGCCGCCGCCTGGCCGCCGTGGTCGAAATTCGATCGGGAGGACATTATTATTATTATATTATCTGGTGCACGCTATTGCACGGTGCACCAGTTACTCTTACGTCTCACTAGGTCGCGACTAACGACCGTAAGACATTCCGTCGAATGTAAATGGTACTTAACTAATGTATGAAGTTATTACAAGAAAAAAGGAAAAAAAATATTTAGAGTTAGAGCTTCTAATTACTCATAGTCCCACGTCAACAAATCTTATCCATAGCTTATTCAAGACAAGTAATATTTGTAGATTTAGCTAAATCACGATATCTTGAAGCGATCATAAAGCCTACAAGAATATTGACCATAACTTAAGATTACTTTTTATAGTAAAAGGCCGGTAAGAGAACGGTAAGCAAGTCGTCATATGAACGAGAAATACCCGTCTTGATACAAGGTTTAATAACTTTATACACAGCGGATGCCGTTGCCGGGATATGATAGGTTAAAGACATTGCCGCCACGTCAAACGCGCATCAAATTCAAATCAATCGAGTAGGTAGGAGACAAAAGAATGCCTAATATCCTTGCTTATACAGGTTTTGGGTGTAATCAAAATAAGATTAAAATAATTGTCAAGGATGTAGTCGCATATTTCATGATTGGTTGGCTATAACAGTAGGTTCTTATGATTATGTTGTGTACCTATATGTTTTTAGGTAATAAAGTAGGTAGATAACTCTTCATCATCTTATCAAGTATGAACCCATAGCGAGCTTAATACTGAGCACGAGTCTCCTGCCAGAATGAGAAGGGTCCATAATCCACCAACCTAGCCAACTGCGGGATGGCAGACCTCACAAGCATCACTCAGGCATAGAAATTTCCTCACGAATGACGATGTTTCCTTCACCAACACAGCAAGTGATATTTAATTTCTTAACCCATCCATTCTTCGGCATTTCTTCGGACTTGCATTTGCGTTTTCCGGTAGATGTACATAATAGGGGCTTTCAATATAACTCCGATTGCATGTGTGATGTTGTAGGTAATATGACTTTACTTAATGTATATTTTTAGAATTCTCTAGCATCCGCCTTGAATATTTCGAAGTTGGTGGGTTGAAAATGGATTGTAGGAGACATAGAATAATATAAAACTTTGAAACATGTACTGTTCCAATTGTTAAAATATACTTAGTTTTATTATTAATCATAAGTAGTTTCTAATAAGACACTTTAATTGATAGTTTTACTCTAATCATCTACCGAAAATGGTATGATTACAGCATATACAGTAAGTAGTTTACAAACATTTAAATTGATATTAACAGCTGCGTAACAATAGCCTTTACGTGTCATGTTGACATTTAGAATGATATGCAATTAATAATGCCAATTACGCACATGGAGTACAATATATCAATACATACAGAAAGTTATTGAACATGCGTCACTTTTTCGAAAGGAGAACTACTAAAGCTAACTGAAGTTTTGAGCAAACATGAGCTCTAAGCTGACACCTTAGTATTAAGTTTTTCGATCCAACACACTTCCATTAAACACTTTTCTGCGGATATTTAAACAATGAGCCTATCTAGTGCAAATAGGATGATAATTAGTAGATTATTTAATAAACAGACAATTTGTTGATGCGGACGCCACATGACAGTTAAATGCTCCTTCCAAATTGAAAGAGTGGATTTTTGAACATCCACAGAAAACTGCTTGCGGCTTACTACAAGTTCTGTTGATGTTTCCAATATCACTTTACTAGCAGCCTCAAGTGACTGTATTTTAATGATAATAATATCAAGGCAACATACTTGTTGTATGTCATTTCAGAAAATGAACCAGTGCTTCGCACTAGGTCTGGTGGCTGGTAGCTAGGTTAATGTGCTAACTATAATTAAAATAAAGAAACCGATAAATAGCTCGTTGAGTACGTTAAAAACGATATCGATATTATTAATTCAGTGTTATATTATACTTGTTCATAATAGTTAAGTACTTAGTATGGAAACCTCAGCAGACAGCAATGGTCCGATAAGTAATGGAAAATCACTAAAGGGCAATCAAAAAGTTCAAAATTTAATTAAAAAAACAATCTTTTCTCTCAATGAATTCAAGGCTTATTATTTAAATGTCAAATTCTTATAATAGTTATTAATTTACCTACCACTGATAATTTTGTTCGAGTTCGAGTACCTACATATATTTTTTGAGTTGGTAATAAAGATATATTTGCTTTTTAAATGATGTGTATGATAATTCCAGGTTTGTTTGTAAGTTTATAATACATTTTTATATTGGCTCCACAAGCCGATACACGAACAAAAACTGGGGTCACTGCATCCCGCACACTCCCTAGTCCCTACCGAGTACAACTAAAGGTCACTTGTCGACCAAGCAGCTATGTACAAAGGGCGTCGATGCAATATTACTATGCATACCCTAAGGCCCTAAGGTAATAATATTAAGTGTAACGAGACGTATATAGACCATTGTTGAACAATTCTTCACCATTATTATTAGAGCAGACTTATATATTTTTTATTCTACTAGGCAGGTACACTGCATGAAATAGTTTTATTTCGATATTTTAACGTTAAGACTTAGCAAAAAAAAACCCTTTTGCTTTGTGGTTTTCTTCTCTTTTTCTTTTATGTCTGTTTCAACCATATATAATATATATGTAGAATTATGTAGAGTATGTTGTGCTCTACATTCATTGTGTGTTATATACATTTTTACATAAATGTTAGAGAGACACGTAAATAATATGATATTCATAACACCAACATGTTGATAGTGAACTAGATCATACGCCGCGCGCCGTGAGAAAATAACAGCAATTTTCATCGCAAGCAATTCCTAATGCGTGGTCGGAATCGATTCGGTCTATTATGGTTTAAATTAAACATGAAGTCTTTTGTAACTCTTTCAAGCCTGCACCGGAGAACAATATGCATGACGTGTATTGAGGCTTCCTGTCTGTGATTGCAGCGTGGGCGACAATATTCGTATCAGTAACTATAACGACTTGCTTACGTCTCCGGCCTAAATTGCTTAATAGAATTTTGTAAGAAATTTTTTCATACAAACATTTCTATGATATGAGCTTCATTGAAGTCAATTAATATTTTTACATCTCTCATATTCGGTAAGTAGGTCCTTATTAGCCCCAAATGGAGCTTGTAGGTGATCAATTAGCGCTCTAGGGTAACAATGTAGCTAGAAAAGCCCTCGGGCGATAAGTAATTAAAAAAACCGGCCAAGTGCGAGTCGGACTCGCGCACCGAGGGTTCCGTACAAACCTGTAGTAAGTTTTACGATTTATGACGTATTAAAAATAAAAATTACGTTTGTTGTATGGGAGCCCCCCTTTAATATTTACTTTATTGATATTTAATTATTTATTTTGAAAGGTAATATACAAGTTAATATTCTGTGAAAATTTGAACCGTCTACCTGTTACCGTTTTTAATATTGAGCAAAAAAATACAAAAAAAACACGTTTATTGTATGGGGACCCCCCTTAATATATTTTTTTTAATTTTTAGTATTTGTTGTTATAGCGGCAACGGAAATACATCATTTGTGAAAATTTCAGATTTCTAGCTATCACGGTTTATGAGATACAGCCTGGAGACAGACAGACAGACAGACAGACAGACAGACAGACAGACAGACAGACAGCGGAGTCTTAGTAATAGGGTACCGTTTTTACCCTTTGGGTACGGAACCCTAAAAAGTATGATGGTTAGATGTACGCGAACTTTTTGAAAGAGTGAAGAGTTTTTTTTTAATTACTTACCGCCCTAGGGCTTTTCTAGCTACATTATTACCCTGGAGCGCTAATTGGTCACCTACAAGCTCCATTTGGGGGTAATAAGGACCTACTAACCTCACAATCGAGATGTAAAGCAGAGTAGTTAGCTCGGGTGTAAGCATCAATTGCACCCTCGAACTATAGGCGCCCTCGCTGTGCTCGTGCGCCTAAATATCTCGGGCTGCAATTGATGCCTTACAGCCCTTGGCTACTAATCTACTATTATGTGTATTCTGTATTTGTATCCGTTAACGTCTTGCTCGAACAATAACCAGCTAAATGTTAGAAGCTTAACATTACTTACTCTCAATATTTTTACGGCATTTTAAAACCTTCCGTTCGATGTGAATTTTTAACCATAACTCTTACCCACAATTTATAACATAACTGTCGTTACCCACAATTTGGCAAAATAAAAATTATGATTATGAATATGAATATGCATAACATTTTTGTAGGTAAGGAAAATAATATTCTGATATTCTGATATTAAACAAGCTGAGAATTAAAATGCTTAAGTAAAGAATTATTACCAGTCCATAAATATCCGTGCAACGTCGCCCAGATAGTTTTAGCGTGTACTAAGTAAATATAAAAACTTGAGTTGAGGAGATTTCCTTCATATCACAATATGTAAATCATAACTATTATTGTTACCAGTAGAAACGCGGTGCATTGGCAACGCACTATGCATTTCTACAAACTGAGTGTAATTACTCTCGTAGAACTAGGTATTATTCTATAAAATATTCTGTGTTTTTGACGAAGATAGAGCGAAATGAAGATGATGAAGTAACTTTCATTAAAAATTATACACAAAATAGTATGAATTTATTTAAGATTATACTTAGATTTAAATTGATTTAAGTAAGTGAATAAAAAAAATAAAAAAAAAAAAATTAACTTACCAGGAATGGCTTGCCAGACTAATCAAATATAATATGAAAAAAACTACACGAGAATAATCTTATATTAAGTGACATTAAAATTATGGATTTCTCACGAGACATAATATTAAGTGGCACAAGACATTATCCTACCTACATTAAATAAAGTGGAAACTAAAACGATTCGCCTTTAAGAGATTTTAGATGGCTTCCAGCTTTTATCAAATAACGGCTACGCTAGATATTTATCATAAATATCTAGTTATGTATTCAACGACATAATGTCATAAATACGTGGTGGAAAGGAAAACTATGATTATGTTTCATTGATGTTACATGCTAAACATATGCTAAATATCGTGTAACGTGCGACAAGTTTTATTAGAAGCGTTTGCTGCATCTAAATGTAAAAAAGATAAGTAGGTGCTACATAAAACTATAAACGTTTAAACTTTTCTCTGAATTATTCCTATTACCCATGGCGGATCAGATAGTATCTCTTGTTGAGGTCTTTATTGACCGAGCGAAGCGAAGGATTGAGTGAATTGGCACTTGTCCGTCCGTCCGTCCGCCCGTCTGTCCGTCCGTCTGTCAGAGCCTTATAACTTCTGAATTACTGAACGTAATTACTTCAAATTTAAATATAATATGTAAACCGATGGCCTCCCGCCGAATATGGCTTAAAAAGTTATAAAAATCTTTATTTCAGGGGGGCTCTCATAGAAGCGAATGCGAAGAAAAATGTTTTTATAGCGTTACATAGGGTTGCGGTATATCATTTTAAAGATAATTGGGAATAGAGTCCAAAAATATTTTTTTTTTAATTTTTTCCCTAAAATTGACAAAATGGGGGGCTTTCAAAGTGGAGATTTTCTAACGTCCAAAGTTGACCTCAGAACTCTCAATTTTCTGAAAGGCTGAGCCTGAAACTTGATCAATTATTTGAATTATATCCTGTACTTAAACAACAAATACTAAAATTAGATAAATATAATAAGGAAACGAAATTATTTAATTTTTAATGAGCTTTGCAGTACTTTTAACAGAACTTCACAATGATCTCAATAGATGGCGCTCTGTGATACCACGAGGTCTCAGTTCGGGGCGAACCACTAGTTGTAATTAAAGAAAACCTCCGTTTGTAACTAAGCAAACTCTGACTCAGCAGTGAGCTGTAGTTATAAAGCTATACTTAGGTACGTTTTTAGGCAGTTTCTCCTTTTACTTACATACAAATAGGTTACATTTAAATACCAAGCCTCCTCAATTTAATACTTTTCATTGTACTCGTACATAGCACATATAATAAATAATTTTCATAGAACGTAGGCGCAACATCTCGCAACAGGCCCGCAGAGAAAGCTATGCAATTTGACACAATTAACAGCACAAAGTACCACGCTAATGTACAAAGTACACAATAAATTGAATTATGATTACAGTTGACAGCCGTTGTAAAGAATGAGATAAAACGTTGACAAAACGTTATTAAGTAGCCCTGTATTACAATAACTTAAACCACTATATTCAACCACTTTAGTATTTAACAACTTTAATCTCATTTAGGCCTCATAGCAGTCACGATTGAATTTCAGTTGAACTCGAATGATTGATTTAATAAAATATCGGGTCATTGGGTCAACAACTCAACGGTTAAGCACCAAGTACCTACTCAACCCAGTTCGTGTTTGTCTCGAATTGGCATTTTTCTTCATATGTATTTTTAGAACGCTCTAGAAATATTACTACGTGTCATACATACACCCATTTTTTTTTAATTTTGACCTTTTGCGTAAGGTAGGCAATAGGCATGCTGTGAATATAAGAGCATCAACAAAAACTGTTAATAAGAGTGAGTTATGATATAAAAAGAATTAGATGAATATTTATAAGTTCTGGTTTTTTATTCGCATACGAGTCGTTAACATTAATAAATAATTGCTCGAACAAAGTCAGTATATCTATTAATAGTATTTACATGAATAAATAATAGCAACAATTTCTGAGCAAACACAAATCACCTTTCCCCTCAACGTCCTGCCTCATCGAGCAAATGAATATTCATTCAAAGTAAGATGAATCATATTGTGTTTGAATGAAATGGAATGTAAGAACAGCGCTCTTATTACCTAGAAATTAAATACGCCAAGCGATAACAAGTTATACAAAGATTCCCACATTGGCTTGATGTAACAGAGATGCAGTGTTAGATAACGCGTGTTGATAGATTTAGAATGTTTCGAATTTAATCTTCAATCAGTCTCTTACCTATGTGCAGGGCCGTCTTTACCCGGGGGTGCAAGGGGTGCGGTGCACCCGGGCGCGGAGCGCCCGGGGGCGCCTGCCGAGCGCTGAATATTTAGATATTTCATTGAACTTAACGCCATTGCACAGTTTAATATACTTGTTACGACAAATACGTATGCGCAAAATTAAATATAAAAAAAAATTGTCATCAACGATAATCATTGTTTTACTTTTATTACGCTTTCGGCGCTTGTCATACGCTCATGATGTGCAAGCTAAAATGATTCTTATTAATACATTAATAACAATTTTATTTAGTACAACACGCGCGCGGCAAAATCTCTAATCCAAAGAGAGTGTATAAACCTTTGACACATTGCCGCCCGGTCGCCCGCACTTGAAGCAAAATGATCTCTAGTCAATAAAGTGTAAGTCAATAAAGTGTATTCTAATAATTTAATCTCCTCATTTCCTAATATCTCAACATCTCTACGTATATATTTAACACTGCCTGTTACAGTAGCTAAAGGTGAACGATCCTTTTCAAAATTAAAATTAATAAAAAATTATCTTCGATCAACCATGACCCAAGACAGACTGACAAACTTAGCTATTATAATAAGTATAGAATCCAAAATTGATATAAAAATAAATGATTTAATTAAAATCTTTGCCAACTCAAAAGCAAGAAAAATTGAGTTTGTTTGATGTATGTACATACAATAAATAGATATTTAGCAATTAAATAATAATATAAACGAGAGTTGGAACTTGGATTGCTGGTGTTTTTCGCCATTACAATCACTGTGTAATTAACTCATAATTCTATTCTAAACTTACTTACATATACATATCAAAAATTTCGGAACCGGCAGGATTTGAACCTGCGTCTCTCTGGGAATCGCGCCCTGAGGCGCAATAATAGTGATAATTCTATTGATTTCTCAACTAATAGGTTCCTTCTTTTCTTTGTTTTTGCATCATGTTCTTTTTCATGTTAAAATAAAAGTATAAGTTTTAGAAGGTTCATCTAAAAATCTTCACTTTTTTGAAGAAGTAGGTACCTTTTCTAGAGTTTTAATTCCAGAAAATGGACATAATGTCTCGAATGGAGAATAGTTTTGTTTTTTATTTGTATAATTGGGTTTAACTTGTATAGGTAATTTAAGTTTAATTTTAGTTTTGTATTTTAGAGAAATTATAAATAAATTAATTTTCAAAATTACGTGTAGGTATTGTGTTTTCTTGGTTGACTAGGACCCCTTTCATACTGCAGTGTGTCGTCGGTCACGCGTGCCACGCTGCAGTGTAAAAGAAACGAGGGCGCAGGCTGAGCCCTGCACCCCGGCGCCGAAAAGACTTAAGACGGCACTGCCTATGTGGGTAAATGATGTTACTGATCACACGGTACCTGAAAATGCGTGGTGTACCACAGACACCTAATGAGGTATCTGTGGTAAAATTAAAAGCAACTAAGAAACTGTTTAATCTTTATATACGTTTAGTAGATAATATAATAGTACAACAGATTTTATTTTATCACTTGTTGCCCTCGACTTCGTCCGCGTGGATTTAGCTCGATTTATTTTCCGGGTTCAAAAGTAGCTTTACCATCCTTCCAAAACTTGCAAAAAATCATGCCGATCCGTTGGTTGGTCGCGGGATTGATTGCAGGACACTTATACAAACAAATACCCTTATTCGCATTTATTATAAGTAATTATGACGATCAATTTTATTGGTTGTTCTAAATAAATATTACAGAAGTTTTAGGGCATACTTACTCGTAAACTGCATCTCATAGAGTCACATAGAGAGAGAATTATGTAATTATTTACCAGCAACATTACACCAATTAACGCTGTTCGATAATATACATAAGGTTCTCATGAGCAAGTTACGCAAAGGCATAATATCATGAAGTACGAAGTGAACTAACAAAAGTACAAAAAATTGGACTTTCTCTATTGATATTGACGGGAGCCTACCACCGGATATATCCGAATGCATACGCACGCGCAGGCTCTACAGATTTCCATGAATTAAAGCAGACTTCCTTTGCTTTAAGAAGTGCAATAATTCTATGCTATTATTTGTCTATTAGTAAGCAAGCGGTTCAACGACCTGCAACTGTGCATATCAGATGCAGCCATAATGTAACAATCATGGCACATTAGCCACTTACCATCCACTTGCTGTAAATCGTAAAGTATTAAGAACAATTATTATTGTAAGTAAGTGACGTTTTAGAAATATATGTCAGTGCTCTCTCATAAGCATGATACAATATTAAAGGCGTGATAACTTCAAAGAGGTAGGTAGCTCTTTTATATAATGCCCTGTCAAATGGGTGTAAATGAACGTCATATTCCAGTGACTTATCCCATTGAAATGGCAGCAAAAGAAATCAATTATATTATTATAGAGGCATGAACACGCTATTCAATTTCTTGAACACAACGGCATGACTCAATAGGAATTAAACTCTGTGAATCGGTTCTCGGCTCAAGTCACGAATTCACTGACAATTAATAGGCTTGACTTGGTTTTAGTTCCTTTGTATTGAGAGGCTAAACGACTTTTAAAAGCGGTAGCGGTCGGCTAATAAAACTAAATTGGAAATGTAGATTGCTTAAAAGTTCTCTAGCTGTGTAACTGTAGTACCAATCTAGCATGCTGCATGACAAACTATAATTTGCATAGCTTTTGTAAATTCTTTCATGATAATATTTCATTAAATCTAATGATTAGTAATCGGACCGCACTATATAAATCAATATTACGAAAAGTAACTAATCGTTGTACGGTGCTTCGATATTATAAATCAGCTCTAATGATTGCCAACTTCCGGAGGAGACGGCTTTACACGTAAAAGGCAGCGTAATGATCACATTTCGGAATTTTTAACCAAAATTATCGAGAGCATGACGTTTATCCATGTTAATCGTAAAAAAAAAGCTTTATCCAACACTGAACCGATTACTTAGTTACTGATTTTTAGCTTAGCCAAAGTAACTTTTATAACCCCCTAAATTGTCAATTTTTGTAGTGAAAGTAGTACAATTCGTTTTTACTCTGTTTAAAAAGTTGTATTCAACGATACCCCACAAGCCTATGTACAGCTACAACAAAAAATAAGATCCTATTCTATAATCGCTTTACGTTTGTGAGTTTATTCTTCAATAACACCAAAACGGATCGAACATGGTAGCTATAGGTCTACCAGAATCTGATGGCAAAAAATACACCTAAAAGTACCAGTATACGGTGTAACATTTTGCCATCAGATTCTGGTAGACTTATACATCACTTCAAAGTTCGATGATAATATGTAATATGTATAGCAAGTTATATTTTTGTCCCTACCACATTGTTTAATATTATGTAAACAGAATTATTAGTAAAGAATATAATGTATTCCTTTGATTTGTTTTGTATATAAAATTGGGTCATGTGCTAAACTCAAGGCTTCAACATCCAAGACGAGTTCTCTGAAATATCCTGATAATGACATGAAACTAAGCAACTAACTAAGCCAAAGATAGCTAATATTAGCCATATAATTAACACAATGCGAATACAATGCTCTAAAAGCTGATTTACACAAATGACGTCAGAGGCATGTGAAGCAAACCGGGAACTGAACCAGTCCGATGGCTGCTGAGTGCTGACCGACGCAGGTGTGAACGAGACGTGTGCCGCAAAAACTCCTCCTTTTTGTCCTTTCGTCTTATTTTATTGACGAATGCAAAAACTATTTTTTGCTTCAGATGAAGCCACCGATCAATTAGTAAAGAATTAACCGAGACATAATGTGTAAGTGCAACCCTATCGGCTAGCTATGAACACCTCTTGACCTCCACTGGGTAAAATAGGTATCAATAAATAAATAAATCTTTATTTGCCAAGATGATTACAAAATTTCAAAAGTGTGAAACCCTGCCTCCTGAGTTCAATGGAATAGATGAATTTAATAAACTACATAATATATACGTACATCTGTAAAAGGTTAAACATTCAACAATATCAATATATAATATCTTAACCAAGTAAAAGCAAAAATAGCGAAACTAATTCACCTCGTAAATGCATTAGATTTGTTCTCAAATCTCAAGGCAATGATATAATATTTTTTAAAAATCCAGGTAAGTATGCAGAAACTTATTAATAACAACATGTTAATATTTTGCTGAACCCATGTAATAAACTTATAATAATACGTAATAATGTAAGCGACATCAGATACGTCAAATACGAGATCGGGATGGAAGTGAACCAGTTCACAGAAAGACCGGTGCAAGTGTGAATCAAACGCGTGCCTGCATGCGCCTACCAGCAGCTGCAAGCTTGTCTTTTGATCACTATGCAAAAGCAAAACATATATTGCTCAGTGAAATAAAAAAGGCGGATAACATTGGTGGGCGACAAATTAACACGCCATTAGCAACCGACTTGTTTTCTAAAACGCATGATCAAAATATCTCTCCTAAGATTTCACCCAAACATGCTATTCGAATCAAATAAAGTACATAACAAGTAAATAATTATAATATGAACTAATGTTAAACTTTCCCACGAAATCACGTACACAAATGCCTTCGGACATAAACCAAAACCTTGGAATCTTGTATTACTTCACCTTACCGTAAGAACCATAATTATTGTTATCGAATTCCGGCCAAGAGCTGCAATAATATTCCCAGCCTGAGATTTTATGTAACTTATCGATTTATAAACTTTGCTTAATTGATAAACTTATGCCTCAGATAAAATAAACCACCTTTGGAATATTCATCAAAGACTTAAGTTAGAATTATTATATACTACGAATGATATATGAACTTAGTTGACAAGACGAATTAAAAGTCAATTAAGCCAACTGATACAAATAATTGGATTTAATCAATTCAGAATTGTTATCTGTAGTACACCATTGTTCTTCTGTCTGATATAGCAGTGTAATATTAACAATTGAAAACGTTTACTTTTATAAATAACTATATGCCACCTTTAGTAGATTGCAAAGCAGATAGTAGGTTCTTGAAGCCTTTAACGGCCAATTGTATCAACTCCGAATACCTAACGTTTAACCTATGGGAATAAAATCATAATTTAAACAGAATTCGTTAAACTGGGTTTCCTGGGTTAAACTATACTCGAAGTTGGTCCAATTGGCACTTAAAGTTTCAAAATAAAAGTAAAATTTATCTTTTATATTAAAACCATGTCAACAAAAATAACCAATCCATAATTATTCAAAAAAAAGAAAAGGAGGACATATTTTTGTTGTTTTAGAGCTCATAAAACCTCCACTGGTAATTATATAACATAACCTGATACTCCCAGAAAGGAGGACAAGGCAACAACGGTCATAGCGGTGGTCTGACCTCTTTACGCTTTGCACTTGGGCCTGTCAAGTGCCAACTGCCCTTTCTATGATAGGGCATGTCGGGTACGCTATCATGTAGGTATTGAAGATATCAGCAAATAAAGGACATGTCCCAGTTCAGTATGGAGGGTGGTTTTTTATTCTGAGTGTCAATGAACCAGAACCAAACTGCCATCACGTGAAAGAGAATAAAATATAACATTAAACGCCATTTAAATAATAATTTTAGAAAACCCCGTTTTTTTTAAAATTAATTATGAAAAATATCGTTTGTAGAAAATATTTTTCGATGGATGGCAACACTAAAACTTGGGTAATGCGCATTAATTGTGATTATTAATATTCCATTTCGATAAACTACCCATTTTCCGCTACATAGGTAGTACATACAACATTATAAGATTAATAAATTATAATTGAGTATTTGAGACATTCGTAAAACAATTATTAGACAACAATAAATCACCAATAAACTAAGATAAACAAAACTGACAGTGACATTTGACAATCACCCAATGACATACGTGACAAAAAAAATCAAGTTTTTTTTTTTACTGTTGATAAAATCCAGACAAAGATCTAAAAAAGCCACAAAATAAAAATATATTTTTCTCCAAATTGGGGTCCTTTAAAAATGTGTAAATAATTCTAAAAGCTATATTTTAGGATCTCTATTCACGTGTATTAAAATCATCTTGGTTCATGTTCAAGGCCCAATCTTGGACAAGTCCTTTACACAGCTGATCGTAGCCTAGTACCAACGGGAATATACCAACTGTAAATAAAATAGTCTCTGATGGATTTTTTTAAATGGCAATTGTAGCTGAATCTATTGCATTTAATGGGGGCTATCGCGTATGAATTTGCCGCTAGGCACGCTGGTGTCGCGTGAGGTCCAATATCATTCACTTTTCACTGGTTTTGGCGGGCTTCGTGACATAAATTATAATTTCTTTAATTTACCTGTTGAAAAGTGATCTCCTTCGTGAAATTATCGCAAATATGGATTATTTGGCGATGAATGTGAACGCTTTGAAAGCGGAATTAAGAAAAAGAGGCGCAAAAATAGGCGGCCTCAAAGAGCAGCTAATTCAGAGGTTAGTTTGTTTACTGTTTCCAAACTTATTTTTTGCCAAAAGTATGCTTGTTTGCCGAGGTAACAGCTATGTTTTTTCTTTTTACATATATTTACCTAATATAGGTATTATATATATTTACTTACTAAGACTTCTGCATGAAAGGTTATGGGTTTCATGCACATCAAGGACACACTTACTACATGATATTGAAATATACCTATGTCTCTGGTTATGTACCCACAGTAGGTATCACTAACGAGAACACACCTATCTTGGGATCAGATTACTATGTGTGAGATGACCAGAATTTAATAATAGTAGTAGGTATTTCTCTTGATTAATGTTAGATGTTTCATTTCAGGTTTCTCCAGAAGGATTAATTGGAGAACTAACTAGCAGTATTGGAAGTGAAATGTACTTTCTCTTTATAAGATGAGTTTATCAGTGTGATAATTATTATATGCACATAAAAATGATCAATAATGAATACTTATTGCTTGAAAGAAAGTAGCCCCTACTATCATACATACATGATACCTGCTATTGCTAGAAAATTTTCCAGCTTAATCTAGTATCTACCATTGTTTAGTAGTTTCAACTAACAACTCAACCATCTTTCAGTATCATATCCATTGTATGGATTTAAGTACAATGTTTAATATTTTTTTGTATAGCAGTGTGTTTTAAAGGGAAAGGGAAGGATAAATATAAGTTTAATAAGTAATTAATTTATTTTTATTTTATTTATTAAGTGCCTATATAATTAATTCCTCAGAATCCTGCGAATTCCTGCGAAACGCCACTAGCCACTGTTTTAGAACAGTTTTATCTTTTGGAAACATGTGTTCTCCTTTTTTTCCGAACAAAACGGAACTGCACAACATTGCGGAACTAGCTACTCGATATTATGATGATAGTTATAAATTATTAAATATAATGAGATTCAAGATTTAAAACTTTGTTTCGGCGCCGATCTTATAAAGTCGCCTTTGACAGCTATACCTCTGGGCCTTAGTCAACAGTGGCGCCAACTGGTGAGCAAAGAAACGATAGTCCCCATTGTATTAATTTCTCGTTATATACTTCGCAAAAGATACCGTAGTCAAGTGAACACCATGCACCAAGATGAACAAGGATCAAGAAAACCCAAAGCTGAACCATTAGATTGAATAATTTGGTACCCAATCTGGTTTCCCACAAAGTGCTAAGTAGTGGTTACATACTTCTTGGAAAGGTTTTTATTCACGCAGCGTCAAAATTCACTAAAACTGATCACGTCGTCTATTCAAACGGAGCCAATGACCGTACCTCATTCAGAACATAAAGGGAATACTTATGCAATCAAAATAAACTCCATTCTATTTATAGGCGCATAAACCTTGTGCTGCGCTAATAAAGAAAACTAGAAGATGCATTTCGCTTTGAAGTCAGACTGCTTTGTCTCTCACAAGAGCTTTTAAAAGTTCATCTCTCTCTTCTCGCATCAATTTTGAGGATCGTGAGGGTTAAAAGTTCATCAAGTTCACATTGATACGAAATGATCTTATTTGAGAAATTAAGTGTTAATTTAGTATGGTAAATTAAAATCTAACCATCTTTTATATGGTTTATGCAGATCATAATAATTGAGCTTTAAACATTACAAATCTTATCTAATTAATTATTGAAAAAATCCTTGAAGTAACTAGTTTGAAAAGTGCTGTATTTGCAGTTAACAAAATGTAAACGAAATGGATCAAGGTAAACAAGATAAAAACTTACTTTCCTTGAACTTATCAGAAACCCTACCGAAGCTTAATCTTATCACGGCTCAGTTCAGTTTAAATGGATAGTTTGTACAATATCAAGCAGATGAATTCAAAAGATAAATTTATACCAGTTTCTGTTACCTATTTAGCCATATAAATATGTTTTACTTCAATTGAACTCTAATGAACATCTTGTCTTATATATTATAATAATATTCGCATCTGCATTTTGATTCTTCATTCTTTTGTTAAATAGATATATGTATTCTCCTTTTGGATTTTGAATTTTATTATTCTTATCCCAAGAGCAACTTAAATATTATTGTTAAAATATTTAAAATAATGAGTGGAATTCTTGTTACAGTCCGTGTTGATCCGTGATCGTATTAGATTTAAAATTTGAAATTTAACTGAAGACTGGTCTTCAAATCCTTGATTTTGTGTGTTTGCACCCCACCCCATTTTTTGCATAAACCTTTCTTTGTGAAGAACGCAGACTGCGTTTAAACACAATAATATATCTAATTTTAATCAATTTAATTCTTAGGTCTGAAGTCCGAACGAACACAATTTGGCCAGATCACAATGTATCCCTACTTAATATAATAAATGCGAAAATGTGTCTGTCTGTCTCTCTGCTACGCTTTAATGGCCCATCTTTTCAACTGATTTTGATGACATTTGGTATAGAAGTAGGTTACATCCCGGGGAAAGATAAATATCTACTATCCCGGAAAATTAAAAATTTAAATCCCGCGAGACTCAAAAACCACGAACAAGCGAACAAAGTTGCGGGCATCATCGTCAAGTAACTGTTATATTTTAATCTATGGTACCCAATCTGCTTTCTGGACCGGCGCGGCGCAGTGCATGCAAGTGGTAGAGACATATATTTTAAGATGCACAACTTTTCCTTCATGAAAATAGAAATTCGAAATATTACAATATACCTAGGTGCATACCATATGCATAATTAATCCACGCGGACGAAGTCGCGGGTATCATCCAGTACCTAATATTAGATCACACATTGCTTAATGCTTATAGTACCTAGGTATTTGCAAGTACAATGCAAACTAATGATATCTAGCATCCCATACAATTTGAATCAGTTACCAAAGTGTTTCATCCTTTTTAAGTAAGCTTACAAAAAATAATCAAATAAAATCGCGTATAAAGTCAGAGCAGTAGGTATATAATTATAAACCGTAAACTCAATTCCATGTCCGTATATTGTTTCCCACAGAAATTGCCCGCCATTAAACGAAACACCACCGCAATAATGCTCCGTTGGTTTATTATGTTGTTATTTGTCATCACTCACTCCGTAGTCCGTGGGTACTTTTTTCTATTATTGTAACTGTAACGTAATAGGATTTGAGCAAAAAGTACATTCCAATGCGAGCATTCGGTATTGTTGTAAGGGCCGCTACACCGATTCGTTTTGTATCTTGAATCTTGATGTTCCTTATCGAAAACATAGAGGCAATCCAGCTCAATAAAAATGATAGGTTCAAATAGTTATAAATTTGCAGTTCTGAACAGTTTTGTCAATAACAACGAACCGAATCACCGAAACAAATTGTTTATTACTTAAAAGCAATTATTAATGAAATATTTTAATCAAGTTTACACAAGCCGTCTTCATTGCTACTTTAAAAACATGACCACAAAATAATACTAAGAAATAAATTAGAATTTATTTGAATGTAATGCTAATCAAATTACATAATAACATTAAGCTGACTTATCTCCATATAATCTAAACAGTACACTTGTATAGTTACTTCTTAATTAAATAACAGTAAGTAGTAACATCAAATTGGGTTATACAAGAGTCAAGAAACTGGCCGAAGTCGAATAATTGAATCTACGTACACACGAACTGGTATAAAGCCGTTACTTGCTGCTTTGGAAATGAAGGCTGATATAAATAAAATATTTAAAAAAAAGATCGTTAAATTAAATCTGAGTACACATCAGATGAACTTACTGAAGCCATTAGTCCGTTACATGATTTACGGAACGAAAACAAAATATAAGATCTTGTATGTACTCGTATAGCGAATTGCGATGTCTACATAAACTAATGATGTGTAACTGTACATTTATAAGAGTTGATCTCGATGTAAGTGGGTATGGAACACACTAAGCTTTCTCAGGAGTTGTAATATGCAGGAAGAGTAGGTAAACCTATTAGAAAGTATAAACAGGCAATTGAAATTGATGTGATCCTGTCGAGTACCTATTACTTCTAAAAGCTATATACCTATACTAGTAAAGAATTCCAGTAACAAATTACGTATAGTATTAAGTTAAAGATACCTAAATGATAACACCTCATTCAGAAATGAGTCTTTAATCATCAAAAAAAGCCTGATTTGAATGGATTTGATGAATTTGATTAAAACTAACTCAACAAACATGACTGAACTGGATAGGTTTGATGAATAGTAAATGCCGATGTTGAAACGAACTCGATGTACGGCAAAGATGTTAAGTTGATTGAGCCTCTACTACTCACGGCGACTACTACCATTACGGCGACCCAGCCAAAGTTTGGAAATTTCTTGAGACTCTTGGAGTTGGTAAAGCATCCCCTCGCTCGCCTCATCAGAATATTGATATTGAACTCCTTAACCAACATTTTACTTCCTATAGTACATTTGACAGCTCGGTTAAAGATCGCACGCTGAGTATTCTTTCTTCTATGCCAACTCCTGCTTTCCAACCGTTTAATTTCACTCCTTTCACTGACTGTGATGTTAAAAAGAACATATTATCGGTCTCGTCTAATGCCGTGGGTGATGACAGTGTTAGTCGTAATATGATCTTACCAATCCTTGAGATTATTATTCCTATCCTGACCCATATCCTAAATGTATCTATATCTACGTCTGTATTTCCCGAAGCTTGGAAAAGTGCTCATATAATTCCTCTTCCAAAAAAGGCTCATGCTTTGCATTTTTCCGAATTTCGCCCTATTTCCATTCTTCCATTTCTGTCCAAAGTATTAGAAAAACTAGTGTTCCATCAATTAAATCTATTTCTTAACAGAAATTGCCTTTTGAATCCCCTTCAGTCTGGTTTCCGGGCAGGACATAGTACGACTATAGCGCTAGTTAAAGTTACTGACGACATTCGACGTGGAATGGATAATAAACAGCTCACGGTGCTGGTATTGTTAGACTTTAGCAATGCCTTCAATTCCGTTGATTTTGACATCTTGTTGAGTCTGTTACGTTCTATTAACATATCTCCAACAGTGGTTGGATGGTTTCAGAGTTATCTTAGGGGTCGTCGGCAGCGTATTCGCATTGAAGATAAGTTATCTTCTTGGTGTGAAATATCGGCTGGCGTACCTCAAGGTGGTGTGTTGTCGCCTTTACTCTTTGCTATTTTCATTAATTATTCTATTTCCCAGAAAATTACTTCTCTCTATCACATGTATGCAGACGATCTCCAAGTGTATTCTCAGTCAACTCTTGAAGATTTGCCTAATGCTATTTCTTCTATTAATGGTGACCTGGCGGCTATCAATGAATGGAGTAGGTGTTATGGGCTAAAGGTAAATCCTTGTAAGTCCCAGGCCATTATTATTGGTGGTTCTGGCATGATTTCCAGAGTTGACTGGGATAACCTTCCGCCTGTTTCGTTAAATAGCGTTATCATTCCTTACAGTTCTACTGTTAAAAATCTTGGTGTCCATTTTGATAATACTCTCTCATGGTCATATCATTTAAAAGAAGTCAGTAGGAAAACTTTTGCTGCCATGGGTTCACTCAGGCGTCTGCGTTCTTTTCTGCCTATTCCTACTAAGATTATGTTAGCACAATCCTTACTGCTCTCAATTCTCGATTATGCGGACGCAAGCTATCTTGATTTAACTGAGGACCAACTAAATAAACTTGAGCGAATTCAAAATTTAGCTATTAGGTTTATATTTGGTTTGCGCAAATATGACCATGTTTCCGAATTTCGTTCAAAGCTCAAGTGGTTACCCATTCGATTTCGCCGGAATCTGCATATTGTTTCTCTTCTGTACTGTGTATTGTTTAATCCCATGACTCCTGGCTATTTAAAGGATAAGTTTAAATATCTTGGGCATGATAGACCAGATAGGGTTCTTCGGTCGGCTGGTAAACTTATTCTTGAGGGGCCTACGTATCGGACTAAATACTTCCAAAGATCATTTGCACTCAAGGCCACCAGTCTTTGGAATGAACTTCCCTCACATATTCACCGTGCTAAACCTTAAATAAGTTTAAAATTTACGTCAAAAAGCATTATCTGTCTCTTTGTTATCTTTAATAGCGGCATGTATATTTTTCTTTTTTTCCTTTTGTATATTTATTTATGTATTAAGTTATTATGTCTATTTAGTCTTACGTATGTCTATTATAATTATTTTGTATATATTAGTGTATCATAATTATGTTTTATATAAATGGTATAGGTTTTTTTTTTTTTTTTTTTTTTTTTAATGGAAAACAATACAATAGAAATTAAAGCTAGCTAGCCTAACCTAACTACTATATAAATCATGCCCACGTGGAATGGTGGCGAGAATACTGGCTGCATTCCCGCGCTGGACAGCCAGGCTGATCCTTTGCGCAAAAAATGAGCCAGCCCTTCTGTCACCAGATGAGGCAATCAACCGCGGTGAAATATCTCGCAAAAAATTTTTGGCACTAAGACTCCACGGCCCCAGGGTCTCCACGGCAAACGGAACAAATATGTAACTCTCTATGAGAGAGGCATACTTCCGCCGCTTGCCGGTTTCAGCCTTTTCTGCTGCGGCTCCCGGCCTTGATGCTGTCTCCCTGATATGACACGGGGCCAATGTGTCTACGCATGTTGCGTCCCACATTAGCGCCCGTCCCCGTTCCCAGGGAACCAGCGTCAATCCATCAGGTCTCTTGCCATCATCCCGACTAATCCCTGCCGGCTCAATGAGCGCAGGAATATCTATGGTGGCAAGAGCCCTTTTGATCGTATCATTGAGAGAGCCATGCCGAAAAAGCCTACCAGCGCTCCTTTGGCAAGAGAGTCCGTGAATTCCAAATTTATCGACCTCTTTTCCACACGGACATCTGTGCTCATAGCACAGGGGTGTTCCCAATCTGAGACCTAGAGCCACACGAAAACTTTCGTTATCTAAAAGCGTGCCTAGATTTTTGGATGGCAAGGCATGAAGGTTAGTTTATTTAGATATTAGTATTTAAGTTTATTTTTATTTTCGCACCACCTCCCGTTGTCCTCTTCTCCATTTTTTCCCTAGCGCTAAGGTTGTCTGGAAGAGATCGCTGTTTAGCGATAAGACCGCCTTATTGTACCTGTATTTTAAGTTTCCTTGTATCTTGTTTCTTTTGTGTTTTTGTGGTGTACAATAAAGAATATACATACATACATACATACATACTCAAAGGTCTTTTATTTAAAAAACGTATAATATGGTTCACATTTCAACATGTAAAAACGATAAAAAGGAAGTTTAAAAAAACAGCAATTTAACGAGTCTGTCAATCAGCGAAGGAATACGTTAACGACAGAAGAGACACATTCTTGCCCATATACATACGTGAGACAGTTATAGGAATGTTCATTCAATGTGCACAACTTCTTTTTGCGTTAGAACATAATTGGGTAGCGATAGGTACTTTGATTACGGCATTTCGAAGACATAGATGGTTATGAAATAAATTGTAAGAAACTGTTCTTTCTTACCAATAGCTTCAAAAAATTTTTTTGCCAAGACAAACCTGGGTTTTAATGACATGACAAATTCTACTACCACGTACCTACCAATAAACCTAATTAATTAGTAAGCCAATGCAAATATGCTAATCGAGGTGGACTTTACTAAAATAAAGTTCTGCAATGCTCAGTTTTTTTTCTGTTTTAATACAAAACATTCAAGGCCATATAAGTATTAAGCGTGAACCTATTACCTACTTAGGGAATATATGTGTATTTAATTTGGGTGATGATGTCAATATCTTTTCTCCAAAAAAATCATTCAAAACTACGTAACAAGTCAAAAAGTTTACGGCCACCAACTTTTTTATGTACCTACTACCTACCTACTTAAAACTCTGCCTTCTGAATCATACTTCATACTTCATACTAATATTATAAATGCGAAAGTGTGTTTGTTTGTTGGTTTATTGGTTTGTTGGTTTATTGGTTTGTTGGTTTGTTGGTTTGTCTTTCAATCACGCCGCAACTGAGCAACGGATCGACGTGATTTTTGGTATGGGTATAGTTGAGGACCAGCTACTTTTTATCCCGGAAAATTAAGGAGTTCTTGCGGGAATCAAAAAAGCTTAAACCACGCGGACGAAGTCGCGGGCATCAGCTAGTTTGAAATAAAAAATCTGTTTTCGACTTACAACACTTGCCCCATGTCCGCGAAATGTTTATACGGTTCGCCACGTCCCTCGACCACGGCCACTCGTAATTCTTTTTTAACAATGAGAGTACAAGCACTCGTACAATCATTGTTCCGGAATATAAATAATGCCACGACAAGGCAATTATTACAAAATGTGAGTTAAACGCGATCAGGTAAACTTTGCACAAACCATGGTTCATGATAACTCATGGTCATGGGCATACCGGCAAAGACGTGCCGCCAAGCGATTTAGCGTTCCGGTACGATGCCGTGTAGAAACCGAATAGGGGTATGGGTTTAATATAACTGCCATGACCCTTACAGGTTAGCCCGCTACCATCTTAGACTGCATTGTCACTTAACATAAGGTGAGATCGCAGTCAAGGGCTAACTTGTAGTGGATAAAAGAAAAAAAAAATATTGTGGCCTTTACCTATTCAGAAACTGTAAAGTGGTAAACTACGTGCTATTTAACCAAGGGTGTGTTCCGAAATACACTGCGAGCACTGTAAGTCCCCAGTAAGAGCACTGAACAGTGCTCGCAGTGCTTATATCGGAACACCCACCTAATGAATTCATAATCATTTGAGAGTACGGTAAAGTGCATAGAAAAAGCCTTCTTCGAGACCTACAAATAAAATTTTAGACAAAATTTTAAAACATACCTATTCCATAATATACCTATTTAATAATAACAAGAAAGCTAAGAATAGACCAAATTAAACTGGAAAATTAAAAAGATTGCGAAGATTGTTTAGTAAATTTACCTAAGTAGCAAACAAGTTGTAGGCATACATTCCTGAATATGCTTGTCAGTCTTTAAATTAAATAAAAGACTCAAATAACATAATAGTCCATTTAAAACCAGACTTTAGGCAAACCTGTTATTTCACCCATATTTTGAAGGAACGAACAACGGCCTAATACTGATAATAATACATCTTTCGAAAATAATAGCCGGGATTTTATTATAATTTCCGTTCACACGGAAACAATTAGACTAAAATTTGCATCTACATACTTACATTTCTAAATTCCAATGCTAGTACACATTTACACTTCGTAAATCTTGTGACCGTTACAAACGTACATATAATATGTTATTACTGCACGCGTTTGTTATTGTAAATGAGGAGCTTCATAGCCTAGCTCGTGCAAGTATATCGTTTTGTATCCACTTATTATCTGATCCAAAATCTATCGGATTTACATGTGAGCGCTATCTTAAGAGGTAATTAGAAACTTACAAGTTGGTTACGGTTATTATTTAGTCGGTAGCGCTACTTCTTCAACACAGTCAATGCATCAGATATTTAAAAGCACTTAATTACTTGTATCATATTCAAATTATTAATTACTAGCTGATGCCCGCGACTTCGTCCGCGTGGATTGAGGTTTTTCGGTTCCCGCGGGAACTCTTTAATTTTCCGGGATAAAAAGTAGCCTATGTGCTATTCCAGACTATAATCTATCTCTGTGCCAAATTTCATCCAGATCCGTTCATCCGTTGGAGCGTGATTGAGTAACAAACATACATCCATACATCCATCCATCCAAACTTTCGCATTTATAATATTTATTTGATACATATTTTATGAATTTTTTAGTAGATGATGCCCGCGACTTCGTCCGCGTGTTTTTTTTAGTCCTGCGGGAACTCCTTGATTTACGCATTACGAAGTCGCGGGCATCATCTAGTCCCCATTCATGTAACAAGATTTGTTAACGACATGAATAAGATGTTAAGGTATACCCCGGTATTACATATCCTCAATCTTCGATGACACCTGACAGCATCATCAAGTAGCGCTAACAGTGCGCTTCTTTATGGTAATAATGCTTACCAATATCTTGTAACTTACTGCAGCTATGACAATGACAATGATTTATGTGATAGTAATTTCCCTCACACCGTTGTTCGTATCCAATACAAGTGCGATTGGCAATGACCATACATAGTGATGGATAGCGTCTTTCTAGTACTTAACTAACTATGTATGGATATTGAAAATTTTTATATTTGAAAAAAACTTACCGACATCTGTGTATGGTAGCGAATACAACACTCCACAGAGGGATACCGCTACGGCTGCCGAGTTTTGGTCTGAAGATTCATCTCCACATTCATTAGAATCAGTCTGCGCTGGCTCAAAAAGAGTTAAATCCAGACCATCCATGTCACTACGAGTTGACACACGATCTGCCTCAACGATTCGATCACAGAAGTGTTCGGGAGAGTCGACATTCTTCGGACTGCGACTGCACGCACCATCGCTGAGAGGATCGCAACAACATGTATCCGAGAAGGGTTCAAAATCTCTGCAATCAAACTCGCATCGCTCAAAACTATCGCACGTGCAAGACGATATGGCATCTGAATCTGATCCCTCGGCAGGGAATATATTACTACTCTGCACGTCCTTAGGGGTATCTGTTTTAGCTGCTACATAAAACACGCCAGAAGTGAACGGCACTTTTTGCACCTGTAAGGTTATATTCCCATCAGGTTTATCCGAGTGTTCTCTTTTAGTTATTAAAGAGCTATCCAACTGAGAACGACAATCTTCATAGCGCGCAAAACTGGATGTATCTGTTAGGTTGGAAGAACGATCAACAGAGTATGCATCAGCATAAGGATCTCCATTTTCGCTTTGCAGTGGGGTTAAACGATAAGGAACATGTGTGCGCGTTCCGAGGAAGATGGTGGTATATGGGCAAGTATGTAATGGTCGCGAGCGGTCGGCGCGACGTGGATAGCTAGCGGCAAAAGGGTCGCGAGGCGGACCCCCTTCTGCGTCTAAAAACGCCTCGCTCGTGGACAGAACGTTGTATCGCCAATCCGGCATCGCAGATAAACACCATCACTATTACAGAACACTAAGATTGTCTCTTGTCGTTATCACTATTACACAGAAAAACATGACCCACTTTATTCAGTGAAAATGAAAATTATACCGAATTTCACTACAGTCGACATCCACACCGAGATAATTTGTCGCTATGTGCAAAATTAAATTAAATATTTGTTAACACGATTTAGGTAGTGATTTATTCTATTGTGCTTAGGCAATAAGATTTTTCGCATTCGAACAAACAGAAATTACAGGTGCAAGACTGACAATCTTAACGAAACAAAGTTTCCTTACAAATAACTGATCATTCATTAATAATTGTGAAAACATCGTTTTGCAGATTTATATTTTATCTTTTATAAAAAACAAGTTAAAGTTTTATAATACCAATCTAATTTCATAATTTAATTATGAAAAAAGTTAGTTACTTACTTGCTTATACAGAAAAGTTCAATGGCTGCGAGTCGTGCTTATACAACGCAATTATTTTGTAAGTAAGTACTACTCTCAAATTGTTCTAGCGGCTTGATAATAACAGATACTGGCTCGTGACGGCAAGACATATTAAAGGAAGTATTTTTGTAACCTCATGGTGTCTATGGGTTATGGAACATTAGGTATACTTTAGAACTTATAGGTACCAATAAATAATTTGACTTTAAATTAAGTAGGTACTTATTATGTATTCTTAAGCTCAGACGATCAACAAGAACAATTTTGAGTGGTGCTTGTCTAACTATGATGGTAGGAAATTAGGTCAATCGATAAGTCCAAATAAGGCTTCAACTTTCCCATAGTAAAGATACCGTTGTGCCTATTTAAAAGACCTACAACGATTACCTACCTAACCGATCAGGATAGGTATTATACAGTATTAAACTAGCAGTAGGTACATAACTGACTACTGAAACAACAGATGACTAAAACTAAGCTTAGCTTTCAAAAAACTACTTATGTATTTAAGTTTCTCAGAGATTGCCGGTAAAATTCAACTTATTAACTTCATAAGCTTTGTTAAAGACGGAATTGAGATTGATAGTGAGATATAAAATGGCTTTATCAAAACTGAAGTATCTTTAATCTTCATCTTTCGTACCCGTAACTTATATTATTTAACTATTTACAGGCTTAACAAATAATGTTATTAAGCGGCGCCGGCGGCGACTCCAAACGCGTTGAGCATAAGAACGCTACAAGAGTCAAGACTAATCTATGCAGATAAATAAAATTTATGTATCCGTTTGTTATTTTGAAATAGACAATAATTTTCTTATTTGATAATATAAATCTTACGATTGTTATTAATAGTGAAAATCACCCTAAGCAATTGAGAACATGAAACTCGTAAATATTTAGGTAAACATTGAGAACACATTTCGTCAAGGCTGCGGTTCAACAGTCAGAAATAAACAACAATACAAACATCATAATTAACTAAAAATCTTTGGAATAGAAGTAGGTAAGTATGTACAGGAAATGAATGACATGATTATAATATGTAATATGCGAAATAGATGGAAATACATCTACAAAAATAGATGGAAGTTTCAGGTATAGTCAACTAAAATATTTTGGAAATTAAAACTATATTCCTTTCAACAAAAAGCGATAATTGTAATTTTGCTAACATAGATGCGGTACGAGGTTTTAGCGCCAGTATTTAAAATAATTTTGAAAATTCAGTACAGAGATATAACTTAGTTAATTTAAAGGGCGCATTACTGCGAATTTAATAATTTCACTTCATGGTTACGAGTAATATCATATTTTTACGTATAATATTCTGTCTTAGTGTTTAGTATTTACCTATTTAAAAGACAATAACGATACACGTTTATTCTTTTTCATCGAAACAGGCGTCATGTGTCGAAGAGTAGTTAAGTATCAATTACTAAAACTAAATTTAACGAGGCGTTGAAGTGAAATTGCTTCCTTAGTTTATTTATTTATTTAGTGTATTGTACGACCAAAACTCTACTAAATACGATCATTGAACGAACCAACATTATCTTACTCCCATTGTTTCTAATAGGATTCCTTACATCGAGTAATAAATATTTATAATTTACTCAAAGCTGAAACTCGATAGGACCTACCTGTTAGAGACTCTAGAGAGACTTCGTAATCCAGATATCGAATTTAATTATATTCCAGAATAAAGACTTATTACTGTCAAATAATGTTGTAGTGTTTTATTGTTTACAAAGGGTATTATTAAGTTCTGGTAGTAAACGCAAGTAATTTCTGAAGAACGATTGCTAAAGGTTTCCTCGGCCGAATGCTATTTGAATAGTAATTCCGCAAATAAGTAAGTACTTAGGTACCAACTGTATCGGAAAGTTGGCCTCTAAGATAGACTTTATGGAAATATTCCCGAGAGATTTGACTCGAAAGTGTATGCAGCCTACAGGCATGACCAGTAACTTGGAAACTTGCAAGGAACTATCAAGTATTGAGAATTTAAACCAGGTTTGTAGTCAACGAACTCGCCTGAAACTTAATGTTTATTCCTCTGCCGTTTTGTTTTTCTTGTGTTTTCTTTACAATTTTGCGTGTTAATAAGATAAATGAAGCGTTCCGTTAATTCAAAAATGAGACTTTACTCACGCACTTGTCTCATAATTTTTATTTTATATTGCAGGAAAATGCGGACACCATCTCAACTAATTGTAGAGTTTCTAATAATGAGGAAACCTTAATAATTGTGACTTGTGAGTAATAATTCTTGGTTGAAAGAATAAATACTTGGTATATTATACGAAAGGTAAAGGGCTAAACCCATATAACTTCGATGTTATTGACCAGTAATCCAACACTATCGATTTCGGGACGCCGACCGTAGTAATCATTGCAAATACTTAATCGGGCGATAACAACACTAACTGGCACTTGTATACAGCTATTAATTCACAACTTTTACCGTGATTTATTTCGAATGTTTCGGTTATTCGTGCACGCGGCGTGCAGAGGTGCGCGTGACGGGTCGCACTCGGACCGACTGGTCTGCTAGTCTGGTACACAGTGCGAGTGCGCGGAGGGCGAATGCCATACCAAGTTACTATACCAAGCGTATGAGTCGCTCATCTGTAAGCAGATGCTCACCAACTGCAGGACCGTTAACGCAAGGTACAGAGTACAGAGTACCAGCACGTCCATCTACACAACATGACCAATAAAATATTCATGAGAATTTTATCCATTAGGGAAAAAGGAAAGCTTTAAGTCCCATAATCTCGAAATACACATCAGAAAAATTTTATTATTTGTATTGGTACCCCTAGTAAATACGTATTTTTCAGAATTCGTGACGAAAAGAAATCAAGTAGGTAAACTAAAATTTATTAGGTAGGTATATCTTAAATTCCTAAAAGCAGCTAAACTACCTATATTATTTTAATTTTTTACGATCTACTAAATAACCAATAGAACTGATGTTTTAGAGGCTGTTTGTCTCCTACATAGGAATGGTGTTAATGACCGAAAATTAGCAGATGGTTCGATCAAAATTATTGCGAAGACGAAGACGTGAGAATATTCTAGCTAGTAAACGTTGCTCCATCTTCCGTTTGAAACTAGGATATACAATTGGGGTTAACATTTCCATACAAAATCGAAACAGATGCCCCTCATAAAATTGTGATCGTTGATTTACAATCCTAGACAACTACGGGGGGACAGAGCTTTTTATCAAAGGTTGTCGTCGGTTTTTTGTGACCATTATCGCATAGCATAGGGGTGGCCACAATGCGCTTGGCTAATCAAATCCCGGCGCAGAGATATCTATCAGCTATCACGCATTGCTCCTTATCTCTAGAGCAACCGGTTCGAATCCGTCGTATTTGCATTTCGCAGCCGCTTAACTCCAGCCGCTCGAGTCAACCATTTTACGACTCTGCATGCTCAGACCGGATCAATGATATTTTACCACAATCATATTTTATACTCGTACCTACCTCCCAGATTTTCTCTGTGTACTTAGTATTAAGTAAATTTATACCATAAATACAATAGAAGTCTTATTTTTCCTTCCTAAACTTTCTTAGCTATTAGGCTATTCATAGATCGATAAGCCACACAAGGTAATAGATCAAAACGAGCTTCGGTAATTGATTATCTCAAAGGTCTTACTGATTTATTATTAGTAGGTAGGTTAGCTATTAAAATTACAAAATGTTTTACCGTGAGATAGGTATTTCGGCGTCAGCCTTGAGTACATTTTGGTATACAATAATTGGAAATAAGATTTGAACAATTTATACAATGCGTAAGTTTATTTTTCAAGAGATCGACTAACCATAGTAGGTACTAAGAAACGGAACTTTTCATTAAAACAACTAGGTACTTACTATCACTTCGTACATAATATAATCAGTGGCTTTTTATGAACTGAATTTAATTATAAAAGGATATATATTATGTGTTTACATACATAATTTAGTTAACTATTTTAAATTATTTGACATTCTATCAATCATAAAATATGTAGGTAAATATCATGATTGTTTCACACGATATTCCCAAAGCCCTCGAACAGCTAACCAGCCACTGCCTTAGGTCAATATTGAACCAAAACTTATTTAAATAGTAGGAACCCGTAACCCGACCTAGCCACAAAGCGGTGAAGTTTACTTTCCTAGTATTTATTTAAATAGTAATGATCCCATATAATTTTAATACCCAAATACTTGAGCAATATCAGGTAAAAGAATTTTAAATGTAAGTATACTTAAGTAAGTAGGTAAATAAAATTACACAATTATCTTCAAAAATCTAGGTACCTTTTTAGAAATTCACACAACTAGGTCATCTATCTTAGTATTATTTTCTCAATAAATCGCTCAGGAAAAAATAATCATTATTTTCGTAAAATAACTATAAAGTTGAGTCATGGACAAGTTTGACGTAGGTGTGTATTAAATATACCCTATCCCTATGTGTATTAAATGATCCCTCTAAAAGCAAACCAACTGCCCAATCAATATTTAACAACTTAACTGTCCCTATGCAATACAATTTACAACTACCCTAAGTCCCTCGTGTTTTTTTTTGATAGGTTAATAACATTCACATTGCGAAATTTTTTTTTTTTTCTTATAGGTTAGGTTTTTTGCTATACGTTCACGTAATTTTAATTATAATATTACTCCACGCTCATAACAAAATTATGTGCCAAAGTTGTATAAAAAAATGAGTCACATGTGACTCTTGAACTTATTTCAAAAGTTCTCCGTGAGTCCTAAGTGACTCTTTGGACAGTAATGTTGTTAATTTTCAATTCATATACCTATCTCAAGTATGTATTAAATATTAATACTAAGGTTAGGTAGGTACCTTTACATCTCAGCTTCACCTATATAGATAGGTAGTTACTAATTAGCTTACCTTTGATAATATTCAAACTCAAACTCAAATGTTTTTATTCAAATAAATTTTTACAAGTGCTTTTGAATCGTCAAGTCTACCACTGGTTCGGTATGCCAATTCCTACGATCGCCATTGAATCCGATTCACTAGCTGATGCGCCCCAGCTTCGCTCACGTCGACTTTCTGATAATCCTTATTTACGTCTTTGTTGTAGAGAGAGCCTTTCTTAAGTAGGTAGCACCCATTACATTTCAAGAAATAGTGGCATTAAGTACATGAAATATCACATTTTCAATGCCTAGTCTAGAATTCACTACCTATAGTCTAGAATGTAACTTTTAACTGCAAATGAGGAGCTCTAAGTTAAAGTGTCAAGTTTTTTTAAATAGGCTGCCAAAAACTCGCTCTTTCGTCCCCTTCAGCTTCACCTTAACGAAGAACCGGCTTGCTTCGCTTGGGAGTCGCCACCCTTTACTCCACTCGGCTTTGTAGCACCTCGCTAAGTTCGATCAAAACCTCCTTCGTAAGCTTCTGGCTTCGCACTTTACGAAATCACCCTAGGGCTAAGACAGGACAGACATGACATGTAGGTACTGTAGAGGTGCTAAGATTTTGTAATAAGCAAACTCAAGTCAAAGACAAAGTAATGTTTAATCAAAGTCGGTACCTAGACGGTATACTTATGATGGTCAATTACTATACAAAGTATAAGACGTGATGGTGATAATAATTAACGGTATCTTAAAACTAAACCTATTTTTTTTATTACAGTCATAATAAAAAAAAATTGCTTTAGGCTCACAAAACTTCTTTAATTAAAATAGATCTATCAGGAGCCGCTAAAACCACACATTCCCCTGCTTTTTTATCATATAAATAATCATTTACATGTATTAAGATGTTTCACTATGGGTGCGTTTTACAAAACACTTTGAACATGTTGAGAGACAACTCCAACAATGCCTGGAAGCGAGCACTACACGTTTGTTTTTGTTTCTTGTATTATAACGTTATGACAGTCACAGGCAAAAATATATTGTTACTGTTGAAGTGAGGCCTTGGATATCTTCTTTAAAAACACATTTGTATTATAAATAACTAATTTATTATTTTATCAATGTTCAACCATATTCATTTTTCCTACGAAGACAGCAAAGTGACATATCATATAATAGACAATATTATAAATAAAAACTAAATACAAAACGAACAAACTCTTTTCTTTAACACACCTCCTTGAGTTTTGTATTTCTAAATTATTAATTTATTTTATCAGATAATTATGTTTAATCTATTCCTACAATATTAACTTAATACATTTAACAAATAACATTCACATTTCAATTATATTATACATAATAAAATAAAACTTCTAATTCTTTATTCAGTAAACATTCATTAAATATCATAAGTTTTGAAATTTATTTTTACCTAAAGCCTTAGTTAAAATATCAGCTAATTGATCAGCAGTATTAACTTTTGTAACACATATAACACCTTTTTTCTCGTAATCGGTTATAAAGTGATAACTTCACATATAAACAAATATAGACTTTTTCATTATTAATACATGCTGTATACAAACAATAATCATAGTTTGATCTTTCAAAATTAATGCTCATCATAAATTCGTTATAACATTCATACCAATCTCTCAGACTCTCTCTCAATCCATACAAAGCTTTTCTTAGCTTACAAACTTTATTATCTCCAATTTCATAACCATCTGGAGGATAAATATAAACTTCAGATTTAATTACTCCATTTAAAAAAGCTGTTTCTACATCCATACTTTCTATATGCCAACCTCTGACACATGCAATCGACATTAAAATTTTCATTGTTATCATTCTAGCCACAGGTGAATATATTTCTTCATTTTCATCATAAATTTGTTGAAAACCTCTCGCCACAACACGTGCTTTATATCTTCCATTCGATTTTATTCTAAATATCCATTTAACTTCAATTACATTTTTATCCATTGGTTCATCAACAATTTCCCATGTTTCATTTTGTTTTAAGCTATTTATCTCGTCATCCATCGCTTTCTTCCACTTATTTGATTCTAGACTGTTTATAGCTTCTTCATAAGTTTCAGGTATAGTGGCATTACAGACATTCACATAAACTACGTGATCATCAAATTTTTTTGGCAATTTTATTTCTCTTTTTGGACGGCTTTGTCCACTCACCTCCTCAACTCTAAGTTTGTTTCTTATATCTTCTTCATCTTCAATAGTGTCATAGAATTCTTCACTTTCATTATCAAACGTTTCTTTTAATTTATTATTTTCATCATTCTTTATTTCATTTTTATTAGCTTCTTCATTAATTATGTTTTCTTCACGTTTCTCTTCTTCATCTGACATTTGAAACCTTACTACTTCTGCTTCAGGGTCTATAAAGATTACATGACGACTTATAATTATTTTATTTTCTATTAGAATTTTATACCCGGTATCCGTATAACCTACTAAAGTACCTTTCATTCCTTTTGGATTCAACTTTGACGTTCTTTTTTCTTCAGGTATTTTCACGAAGCATTTACTACCATAAACTTTCAAATTTTTTACATCTGGTTTCCTCCTAAAAAATATTTCAAAAGGACTCTTTTTCTCGACTGTATTTGTAAGAATTCTATTACCTAGATATGTAGCAGTTAATACGCATTCAGGCCAATACTTTTTGTCCAAATTAGCTTCCGTCATCAAACATCTAGCTCGATCCATTACTGTTCTATTATATCTTTCAGCAACTCCATTAATTAATTGATGAGTATAAGGTGGTCCTGGTTTAAGATAAATTCCATTTTGTTTAGCAAATTCATAAAAATCTCTATTTAGGTATTCAGAACCATTATCGCACCTAATTTCTTTTATTCGCTTCCCTGTCTGATTTTGAACTGCATTCGCGTACGTTCTGAAGCAATCAAATACATCGCTTTTATTCTTGATCACACATACAACTGCATATCTGCTATAGTCGTCTATAAATGTTACAAAATATCTTTGATCAATATAACCTATTGGAGTAATCGGACCGTTTACATCTGTATGTATAATTTCTAATATTTCTGTTGCCCTTCTTCGATTATTTTCAAAAGGTAAATTTGTCATTTTATTTTGCAAACAAATTTCGCATTGAACATAATTTTCATTTAGTTTTTCCGGTAAACCATCTAACAGTTTATACCTACACATAGTTTTTAATTTAGCAAAATTAACATGACCTAATATTCGATGCCATTTCTCTTTTTCTCTCATTGATGTAAGCTGTTCATTTACATTATACACATTTCTTTCATTAACTATAACCTGACTTTCGAGTTCATACAATCTATTGTTCTTCTTAGCTACAGCTAATAAAGTATGTTGCGAATTAAATATAAGTGCTACCTCATTTTGAAATTTAATCATATTTCCTTCATTAACAATACATGAAACGCTTAAAAGGTTTCTTTTCATACTTGGTACATGATATACATTTTCAATTTTAATTTGACTTACATTGTTATTAAACTTGCAATGAATAATTATTTTACCTATTTTCTCTGACTTTAAAGCAAACCCATCTCCTACTTTAATATTTACTGGATTATCTAATGTTTCATACTCACAAAATAGTTTATCATCATTAATAATGTGGTGAGTACAACCGCTGTCTAGCAGCCAGCTCGTTACCGTTGTTGCTTCTGACTCATTCGATGAATTCATAACTTCTACTATGAAAGCACCTTCATTTTCATTTCTGACTCCTCTATTATAATATCGTCCTCTAAAGTTTCCAAATCTTCTACCTCGATGTATGTATCTTGAATGGTTTTGCCCTCTCGTGTATTCTCTAGTTGCATAATTGTTATGTCCTCTTGTGTACTGAGTTCTTCCTCTTGGAGCATAATTTGACCTTCTTGTATTATATTGTCCACGTTGATATTGTCCTTGCGAGTTATATTCATGATAATTGTTAAAAACTTGTTGTTGATGTTCAGATTCGTTTTTCTTGTATTCTAATATTAATTTTGATTTTACATATTCGACGGTTTGACTTGATTTGGGCAGTGCATCCACAATATTTACTATATGAGAAAACTTTTCTGGTAACGTTAACAATAGGTAATTGAGCCTGTCTTCTTCAGTAATTATTTCTCCAGCAGTTTTTAATTCATTTACTAGTTTTTCAAATATTTGGAAAAATTCAACAGGATCTCCTTCCTTAAATTTTGTATCAAGTAATTTCCTTTTTAATAATAGTTTGTTTGCACATCCTGTCAATAAATACATATCATCTAATTTCTTTAACATTTTATATGCTGTATTCTCTTGTATTATAATATTGAGTTGTGAATTGCTTAAACTATTTACTATGTAGTTCTGTGCTTTTACATCTATTTCCGGTTTTACTTCTTCCTTTAAAATGGCCTCTTCGCAATTTTTTAATTTCAAAAATAATTTTATTCTGAATCTCCATAACTCATAATTATCACCGTTAAACGTAGGGATTTTAAAATCGTCTTTATTACTATTCATTTTTTCAAAATTTTTTTCGCCTCTTTCAATTGTTTTATCAGTATATCTATAAATCTTATTTTACATTTCTTACCATTTCAATATATATTCATTTCATATTTAAAGTAATTTCATTCGCTCTGCTACCATGTTGAAGTGAGGCCTTGGATATCTTCTTTAAAAACACATTTGTATTATAAATAACTAATTTATTATTTTATCAATGTTCAACCATATTCATTTTTCCTACGAAGACAGCAAGTGACAAATCATATAATAGACAATATTATAAATAAAAACTAAATACAAAACGAACAAACTCTTTTCTTTAACAGTTACAATACCATAACTAGGTAAGATATTCCTAAATTCTGTGAGTTGTATTTTTGAAGTGAAAACTTCTTTAGCCGCGTTGAGCACTTTTTGGTAGAGGATAATCTTATGGGTTCGCGTCACCAACATGCTAATACGTTGAGCACTTCTTGGTAGGTACGGGAAATTAAAAATTTTAATACTAAAATTCTAAGTTATAAGTTTTCATTTCTATCGGTAGTCCCTATGACTGCCAATATCCTCCTATTGCGTAGGAGCCGACGGAAACTAAGACGCAAAATTACTGGGTTCTTTACCCTGCAGCCTTTCTGCAGCAATTAAGTAACAATGACACCCACGCTGGAACTGACACCGACATAGCCATCCGTCGTGTTAATGAACTCGGAAATTTGTTAGACATTCCTTTTTCACCTATACACCTAAGTATGTACCTAGAATGTAAATACAGTATGTACAATGTAAATACAGTATGTAGGTACAATGTAAATACAGTATGTATTAGCAATTACTGCAAAATCAAATAATATTATGCTTATAAATTGTAGTAAATAGGAATATTAACTACTTACGTATAATATTAAAAAAAAATAAGTACTTAAGTCGCATTTTATTCTAAAAATGGCTGAAAATGAAAATGGAAATATAAAAATTATACCTGCTGTATAATTTTTATATTTCTCAATCAAGTAAGTACTTAATTTATACCAAAACTAGCGGATGCCCGCGACTTCGTTCGCGTGGCATAAGTTTTTAATTCCCACAGAAACTCCTTAATTTTCCGGGAAAAGAAGCTTATGTCACTCTTCACTTCTTCAGGTCCTCATCTATATAATACCCGTGCAAAAAATCACGTCAATCCGTTGCTCTGTTGCGGCGTGAGCGAAGGACAAACTCTCTATTTAACGTCCTTGGGGATAGAAATTACAATAATTGTGAAATACGTATTTCATAATTTTAAAACGGAAGCCCAAATACCAAGTTTCATGGCTCTATAACTTGAGAAATTAAGTACTTTCATACAAACTTTCATCCCCTATTTCATCCCTTCGGGGGTAGTATTTTCAAAAACTGTGAAACACGTATTTCTTAATTTTTTACCGGTAGCTCATATACCAAGTTTCATGGATATAACTTGAGAAATGACGGACTTTCATACAAACTTTCAACCCCTATTTCACCCCCTTAGGGAGGGAATTTTGAAAAATCCTTCCTTAGTGAGCGCCTACGTCACAAAAGGAACCTACTGTCAAAATTTCAAGTTTCTAACCCCAGCGGTTTAGGCTGTGCGTTGATATATAAGTCAGTCAGTCAGTCAGTCAGTCAGTCAGTCAGGACTTTGAATTTTATATATATAGTATACATTAGATAAGAATACGAAAACAATTATGTGATTTAAACCTATCACATAACAGTTGAAATACATTATTATTTATTAAATACTTTAAGCATTAAACAATAGATGCATACACCTAGAAATTTTTTATTCTAATAGTAGACTGTAGAGTCGTGGTAGTCATAATATTTGGTAGTCAAATAGAGCAAAATACTAGGTGAGCCATCTATCGTTGAGTAGCATAATCATTTGTTCAGATTCAAAATCTCATCGTAGTGCTACCTACCATTACTAGATGGCGCTACTTGTATTAATAAAAGTTTTCATTTTCAGCTTCGAGCAGATTTTCCACCCTGTGCCTGTACCTAATCGAGTGTAAAAAAAGCTTGAGACTATGACGTTAAAAGTTTATAGAAATAGTAGATTATTAACCAAGGGGATAAAGCAGTGTCTTCTGTCGCGGGTGACGATTTAAATCGCGAGCGTAACGAAGGACTCGAGGTTTACTCCCGAGCGTAGCGAGGGTGTTAAAAACTTAAATCACGAGCGAAGCGCGGGATTTAAGACGAGTCCTGAGTGTAGCGAGGGATTTAAGTTCACCCAAGACTAAGACAGCTTTATCACCGAGGAAAATACTCTACTTTTCGTACCATTTGCGAAAAAATTAACACAATAATAATATGAGATAAGCATTTATTAAAAATAATGACAATTAAAAGTAAAAGTTACAACATTCGAAACATTGGTCCAATTATTGATAGAGAGAGTTACATTTTTGTTTGGTAAGTACATTTATAGTTTTTAAATAATTTTCCTTGGATTTTGTTGGAAGCAAATCAAATAAATATTATAAATGCGAAAGTTTGGATGGATGTATGGATGTGTGGATGTATGGATGTATGGATGTATGGATGTTTGTTACTCAATCACGCCGCAACGGCTGAACGGATCTGGACGAAATTTGGCACAGAGATAGATTATAGTCTGGAATAACACATAGGCTACTTTTTATCCCGGAAAATTAAGGAGTTCCCGCGGGAACCGAAAAACCTCGATCCACGCGGACGAAGTCGCGGGCATCAGCTAGTCAAATAAATATTATAAATGCGAAAGTTTGGATGTATGGATGTATGTTTGTTACTCAATCACGCTCCAACGGCTGAACGGATCTGGATGAAATTTGGCACAGAGATAGATTATGGTCTGGAATAGCACATAGGCTACTTTTTATCCCGGAAAATTAAAGAGTTCCCGCGGGAACCGAAAAACCTAAATCCACGCGGACGAAGTCGCGAGCATCAGCTAGTTATTTATAATTGCGGCAGCCAGAGGCGGCGGAGGGCGTGGGCGACGTGGGCCACCGCCTACGGCCTCGCGGTCCAAGGGGCCTCGCGCCTCGAAGGCCCGCGAACGAAAATATAGATTACTAGCTGATGCCCGCGACTTCGTCCGCGTGGTTTGGCGGGACCCTCGAACCCGATTGCAGCGCCCCCTACCGTGTCCAATTGTGAATATAAACCATCCCGGGGTCCAGACAAACCCAACAAAAAAAGAATTAGCGAAATTGGTCCAGCCGTTCACGCGTGATGCCGTGACCAAGGGAAATAGGGATTCATTTTTATATTATACCCCTATTTCGCCCCTTCGGGGGTGGAATTTTGAAAAACTGTGAGACACATATGTTTTCATTTTCTACCCGCAGCTTATATATCAAGTTTCATGGCTATAACTTGAGAAATTAAGGACTTTCATACAAACTTTCAACCCCTATTTCAACCCTTCGGGGGTAGAATTTCGGGATAAGAAGTATCCCATGTAGCCTACCTCGTAGTATGGGCTCAAATCGTGCCAAGTTTCGTTTGAATTCATTCAGTAGTTTCGGCGTGATGCGCGGCCAAGATACAGACAGACAGACAGACAGACAAAAATATAAAAATTACAGATTTGGCTTCAGTATCGAATATAGAGTGCCCTCCAAAAAAAATTTTCAAAATATCTTCAATGTACAGAATTGGACATGTTACAGTTTTATTATAAGTATAGATATAGATATAATTACTCATCTAGCAATAAATAATAAAACCACCGGTTAGCAAGTATCTGACAATACTAACCTACCACATTCGTTTTTTAAAAATCTACACTGAGAAAATTACAAAGTACTTTTTACTATGCAAACATAGGTAAAAAGTACTAAGTTTTTCTCGTAAAAAGTACCAAGTATGCTGTCTTGGTAAAAAATATTTATTTATTTTTTCCAAACTGTATTTTATTGTAAATGATCACTCTGTGTACTATATAGTATTATGCGCAAATTAATATTATTTTATTTTAATTAAATTTATTCATTTATTTTTAAAATAAATAATCAATTATATCAACATTGGATGGATTTGAAAGCCTTTATTTCATTTCACCATGTTATTATATAATATTTATTCTTTTAACATTTAAATTTAAAATAATCTGTAAAAACAAACATCGATTGCATGATTCTAAGAACTAAAAATGAATAGACAATCGAGTCGGCGTCGCCGACAACAGCCGGTAACGCATCGCAAGGCTCAGCACTTGTTTGTAAATATTGCGACGTGGATTCAAGCAAAAACAACGTATTTCTTTATTTTTTTTAAGAATGTTTTTTTCTTGGTGGTGGTGGTTGGACAAGTCTCGACCACTTCAAATTATTTTAAAAATAATTTTACTTCTTCAATTACCCTTTTATGCATATATAATTGATCAGACGCCGATTTACTAATGTTTGGAATAGATAAACAATTTCAAAAATTGTAAATTTATTAATTTAAAAATTTGTTAACAAAAGATTTTTTTTTCATACTTACTTTCTAAATTTTTTTCTTTTTATTTAGTGTTTTTTTCAATTTTTTTTTTGTGAACATGCTTCCTATGATGTCTACTACTTTGCATAAAATAATTAGTATCTCAACACTAAGTTGATAAATTAATAAATAAGTTGATAAATTTTTGGTCGTAAGTGAAAAGTTTACGTTAAAGGTTGAGTCAAATTTTCAACTTTAGATTTAAAATACTTGCACTTGTCTACGTCACTTTCGACTAATTTTAAAAACTTTTGAGGTTCCTAAGCTTCCTTTATTAGTCGTAAATTTGATACTTTAGCCTAAAGTATCAAATTTTTAGAGTCCCTAAGTCTAATATGTCAATAATGTCCCCTAAAGTCTTTAGGGGACATTATTGTGAGAAATTGGACGTCAAAGGCGGTAAGGCGGAAAATTCTGAACTTACAATTTGATTCTTAAAAATGATTTTTGCGTATTTTTGACTATTTTATAGCTTATTGCTGTAGAAAATTTCTGAATTTAAGTATTTAGCACAAAAATCCATATTAATATTATAAATACGAAAGTGTGTCTGCCTGTCTGTTCGTCTGTCTGTCTGCACGCTTTCACGGCTCATCTGTTTTATGAAGTACAAGTATTAGTACAAGTTTAAGTATTTTTAATCTAAAGTTGAAATTTGGACTCTACCACTGTCGAACGTAAACTTTTCACTTACGACCAAAAATTTTCCGACTTATGTTAGTGTTAAGATAGTAATTATTTTATGCAAAGTATACACTTCATAGCAAGCATGTTCACAAAAAAAAAGTTCGGAAAAAAGCACTAAATAAAAAGAAAATAAAATTTAACACTCACTGCCTCAGACATCACCTAAAAAAACTTTAAAAAATTATAACTCGAAAACTACCAAAAATCGCTGAAGCGAAGCGAGTGAAAAATTATAACGACGTGGTGAAGTTGAATAAAAGCTTTGAAATTCATTTAATGTTGATCTAAGTGATTATTTATTTAAAAAAAACTGAATTAATTGAATTAAAAATTAAATAATATTAATTTGCACATAATACACAAAGTGATTATTAATAATAAAATACGGTTTGGAATAAAAATTAATTTACTTGGTACTTTTTACCAAGTGTACTTTGTACTTTTTTTTTACTTTTTTACTTAGTAATTTTTACCAACTATACTTGGTAATTTTTACCAGAAAAACTTAGTACTTTTTACCTATGTTTGCATAATAAAAAGTACAATGTAATTTGCTCAGTGTAGCTGCAAAATTTTTCTTTCAACCAAATCCGTCCTCTTGCGTCATCCATCAGGGGGCCTCGCAAAATGTATCTTGCCCACATCAAATTTAGGTCTTGCCCCGCCACTGGCGGCAGCATTTGCACTGATGGAATCCGACAATTCACTGTCACTGTCGCTTTGATTTAACATCGTAACGTATTTTTAGAAAACTTATTTATAAAAATAAATTAAAATAAAATTAACGTTTATGTATTTGAAGAAAACAAAAACGCGGCAAATTCCTAGACTAATATTTTTTTGTCGGAAAAGCAAAGGCATCAAGCTCATACGGCCTCGTCGGTTTTCGTCATTTTATTTAATAATCATAACTGCATAATAAATGCGTATTCCTTTTTCAAAAAGATGTATAATACAAACTCAATGGTGTAAACACAGATGTAGTTCAGTATAAATTTCGGTAAGTATTCCAAATTTAAATCACATTCTCCCCCTAGAGGATGAATGAAATTCAGTACAATTTTCTTTCCCTGTTTTTAACAGATTAAAAATGACTATTGTTATGTTCGCTTTTTGTGGCATAGAATGTCACTTTTTTGAGCAAGTGGTACGAAAAATACATTTATATCGTTATATATTCTATGAACGTTTTCACAAATACTTTCGCTGAAACAAATTACTTAAATAAATAGGAAAGAAGAAGTATTTCTGTCTTCGTTTTCACGGCCCATCTCTACAACCGAGACAGGTCGCATCCCGAGGATAGACATAGGCTACATTATAAGTATACTGGAAAGAGTTTTTACAGGATTTTTCAAAAACATCTATAAATTAATAGTCCCAGCCATCATCAACTTACTAAGTAACTATACTTAACAATAAAAAGGTGTTGTTGTTTAATATCGGAAACATTCTAGTTATTTGATGGAATGATAATAATAATTATGAGTCACATACTCGTAGATGCAAGAGGCGTGTTTAAATTAATTAATAGAGTGGTCCTTGGCTGAGATAGCCATCCGAAGTACCTAATTAAGTACCTACCTACAACAGCTGGAAGATGATGTATGAAGATGTCTTTGAAAAAATCCAATGGCCGTTTAATATACTAAAATATACAGTATAATTTTTACATAAGGGTGAGGTTTGTTCGGTTTACGTTTAACTACTGTCTACAACCCTGATCCCTATCACGTCTCTACATAATGGTAGAGTCTATAATAATCAAATCGGATCGTCCCAGACGCCTGGATCACTGATGAATGGTCATATGAAGACTCCGATACGTAACAAAAAGCTGTAAGAGCTTTTACTACTACTACAAAAGGTGATGAATGTCCAGCTAGGAAACTCATAACCAACAATTCAAAGCCTTAATCTGAGCTGACTCATAGGATTTATTTCAGAGAGTGTGCTCAATAACTTAATGAACTTGTTCACCTTTATAGCTATTTTTAAGCATCGCTAATTTTAATCCGTATTATATACCTACTCATACAGGCATACGGTTTAGGATACACTTTCGAGATCGTGTCTCCTAAAAAATTGTATCCATACTCCATACTATATTATAAATGCGAAAGTGTGTCTGTCTGTCCGTCTGTCTGTCTGCCTAATTATACGCTGCCTCTCGGCCCATCTGTTCAACCGATTTTGATGAAATTTGGTACAGGGATAGGTTAAATCCCGGGGAAGGACATAGACTTTTTATTCCGGAGAATTAAAGAGTTCCCATGGGAATCAAAAAAACTTAATCCACGCGGATGCAGTCGCGGGCATCGTCTAGTTCTAGATATTTGTGAATCGGCATCTTCTAACTAAACAAACGCGTTCCAACTTCCATCTTAGGTCACTTATTCACTGTCAATTATCGTTTTGCCTTGTGGCCAAACATCATATGCATATACTTACTGAATTTGAACGAAAATTATGTTCAGCCGTTTTCTCTCTGCCTACATTAGCATGTACGAAGGTAGCCATCTTTACATGCTATTGTGTCTAGTGAGGGCAAATGTTTATGGTTGCCACTTTTGGTTAAGAAATGATCTACCACGAGTTGGAATGGGATTCCTAACTCGTGGTAGATTCACTCGAATACCATTCCTACAATTTAAGATTGCCATTGAATACGATTTACTAGGTGATGCGCCCCGGCTTCCTCACGTCGACTATTGTGTTGCTGTTTCAAAATTTATTTATAATTAAGTTATCAATATGAATATGAAATAATCGCTACCTACTCTTTAACTACAAAAGTTACCTACCTGTCTTAAGTTCGTAGTAATCAAATTTCACGTAATAGTAATAATAATTAATATCTAAACTTACTTAAGTAAATACGAGTACATATCAAAAATTTGCGGAACCGGCAGGATTTGAACCTGCGTCTCCCTGAGCGCCTTCGACCACTCGGCCGAGTGGTCGAAGGCGCTCAGGGCGCGATTCCCAGAGAGACGTATTTAAGTAAGTTTAGAAACTTTCCTCGTGTGTGAAGCACTGTAATAAAATTATAATTTAACTAGTTAATGCCCGCGACTTCGTCCGCGTGTTTTAGTTTGTTTGATTCCCGCTGGAACTCCTTACTTTTCCGGGATAAAAAGTAGCCTATGTCTCTCTACAGGTCCTCAAATATACCCATACCAAAAATCGCGTCGATCCGTTGCTCCGTTGCAGCGTGATTGAATTACTGGTTTGTCCTTAGTCCTTAGTCCTTTAGTTTTTTTATTTCCGCGGGAACTCCTTTATTTTCCGGGTTTAACTAAGTATACCCATGCAAAAAATTGCGTCAATCCATTGCTTTTTTGGGGCGTGATTGAAGGACAAACCAACAAACAAACACACTTTCGCATTTATAATATTAGTATGATATCGTTGACGGCAACCCTACCATCGATATTAACAATCAAATAATATTCAACGCGGAATTTGTATGTGCCTTGACTTACGATGAGATCACTGTTTTGGCGAAGGCCTACACGTCCGGAACGGGCGGTGCCGCCGTGGACAGGACATGCGGCGTCCTTCCTCAGTTCCTCACCCATCCGGTTCCTACCTATCTGTCAGACTCGACCGCCGCACCGCTGCGATACCGTTAATGTATTTGCGCATCGTGACGCTCATTTTGGGAACACGCGGTAGCTTTCCACTTTTGAATACATTTCGTACGTTGAACCTAATTTTTCTGTGAACTAAGTCGAATAACTGTCGAATCATATTATTTCTTGGCTGTATCAGGCACGCATCAGGCTTCAACAGACTCAAAATATAAACTAAGCTAGCACCTGTCTCTTTACTGTTGTTGAAAACGATAAATAGATAATTGTTGCAGATCCCAGGTTAACCTTTGGTAGATACAACTTGACCAGACAGTAGTGCCAATAACACCGTTTTTATTTATGCCAGTTCGCTTTCCTCATCGTTATGTTAATTAGATTAATTACAAAACATTTATTATGTAATCTGCAACCCACTAAGCATGGCCTACCCACTTATTGGTATGTTTATTATGTATTTATCACGCGAAGTGAGGCAACAAGTGTTAGCAAAAATATTTCCTATTCGATCAAATGTCAATTTAATCAATAAAAATTATAGAATAATAACAATATGTCAGTCCGATTTCCTAAGTAAAACTAATAACTTAAAAAACTAAGCAAATTACGTGTAATTTTATTTTTTTATTTTAGGCACGTATAATCGTGCCTAACCCTCATATTTTTAAACATAATATTTTGCAATGTGTGCAGACTGTTTTTATATTCAATCGTATTTTTTTAAGCGTAAGCGTACTTTTCATTGTCAATTAAAGTGTCTATTGGCAGCTTCGCGGCATAATACAAGTTACCTTGCATGTAGGCGTCGGCATAGGATAAATACGAGTATGACCACTAGATTATTTAAATAAACATATCTTATAATGCTCGATTTTTTTATTATGCTGGTCTGTATGCTTCCGGATTGTAATTTACTTTACTTCTAGTGGCCACAGAATTAAGTTAAATTATGCTAAAGATCCTATCTTTAAAGTTAGTCTCGGGCACAATCTCTCCACAGTTTTGCTCAACTAATAAAAGTACCTACTTAGAATAAATTGCGGAGAGCAATAAAGGTTCAAATCAGTCTCTTATCGTCACAGATATTTCCATAAACACAGACGTTTCAGCATAATGTAATAAAAATGCAATTGGCGGTAGCGCGGCACGAGTAGACGAGGGTGCAGGGAATGAAATTACGGGGGCGTCGCATCTGCCTCCGGAATACGCAGACGAGAACACGTTGAGAAGGGCCTGCATCCTTCACTACATCGGAGATGAAAATTATTATACGTAAGTACCTACATAAGTAGGTATGTATTTAAGCTTAAAACGAGAAAAACTTAAATGCCATTAATAGTGTAGGTGGTGTAGGTGCTGTCAGGTGGTAACATCAGGGTAGCTGGTATATTTAAAAGTTCGTGTGGCTCTGACTTACTCTTTAACTCAACCTCTCTTGACGAAATGTGGGAATCCTACCGGAAAATAGAAGTTCGCATGCGAAATATATTGCGGCAGTTAGGAACTTATGTATTAAAATATATTATTTTGTAGAGATATTATTTTACCCAAGGCAATATTAATTAAAAGCTTTCTCGTTGATGAAGTGGCGGCCCATTAGAATAATATAATTAAGTACCTATATTGTTGACTACCGGGTTTTCATATTCAGTTTGCTTATGGCGTGAGAAAGGTTAAGAAAATAACTACCTATCAAGGCTTAAATGCTCGTTCGAATAGCTACTTACTTGATAGATTTTATTATTCCTACGGTCACGATGAATTTTAACATTATCAAACCTGTAACCGAAGCACTTGGATTAAAAGAAATAAGAAACTGACGTTCTTCAGTTGTAATAGTAATACATAGTATCTACCTTAAAAGAGAAGCTTTGGTAAAATCGTCTTAGAAATATCCGTCATTGGACTGGGCTGGCCAAGGATGGCAATTGACATACTTTCGCGAATAATGGAGCGTGCCAACTTTAGCAGCAAAGGAATAAGAAAGAAGAATACCTGTTGTATAAATTTGGAATATTTTTCATTAATAAATCATACTTGATTAAAATTAGCGAATTTTCATTTTAATGCAATCATGCTCAGAATATTTAAGTGAGATCATGTAACGTAATCTACCACAAACCCGTTATCGATAAAAAGGTCATAATCAAATCATAACTTTTTTCCTCAACACACAAATTACGAGTAGGTAGGTAGTACGTGTGAATAAAATGGCTTTAAATAAAATTCACATAATATGTAGGTAGGTATATGTATTGTTATCAACCAGAGGCGGATTATAATAAAACATGAAAGCAATTAATAAATCGTACTTTATACTTCTCAATTTAAAGAATATCAACAGAAAATTACAAATATGGCGCAGACCATTCTTAACATCAATCAATTAAATCATTGAACTATTTAAACACATTAATTAAATCATTTAACAATTAAACACATCAATTAAATATTTGAACTATTAAACACATCAGCTATATTAAATTAATTGCAATGTAACAATATAACAACAGATAGATCCATAACCACTCGCAACTAAGGTATAGATAGGTCGTACTTTCTAGAACACTTGCTACTCGAGGCAAATCTGAGTATCGAATGAATACAGGCTCTGAAGTTGCTATAATGTAATATTCTAAACAATATTATGACGTCACGTCATTAAACATAGCTGTCACATGAGCGGAAACGTTTCTGATTGGCGGAAACCTCGCGTACTGACCGCTTTGCCGCCTCACAGGTTCAGCGCCATCTGTAGTCATCCAGAGGCGCTAACACTCATATTTTATGCTAACCATTTTCAACATGGCGTTCGTATCCGCCGATTAAATCAACTGACATGAAACAAGTCAAATTGACAGGTATTATACTTTCTGTTTCATAACTTATATTGCTAACGTACGTCCGGTGGCACCACTTGTACCGTGGCGACAACACGGCCCTCCTGCGCACGCATCCGTCCCTGGATGCCGTCTGGTACAGTTGCTGAGAACAAAAACAGCAACAATTAGAACGTTTTATTCAAGAATTCGTTAACCATTTTCAGAATTCTAACAAGTGGCCTCCAATTTACTATCCCATCAACGGCCAACAACCGGAGGTCCACCTATCAAGGACACATGAGCTACTTGTATAACTACCAAAATTCCAACAAGTGGCCTCCAATCTACTATCCCATCAACGGCCAGCAATTGGAAGTCCACCTATCAAAGACTCAAGTGGCCTCCAGTCTACTATCCCATCAACGGCCAGCAATTGAAAGTCCACCTATCTAAGACTCAAGTGGCCTCCAGTCTACTATCCCATCACCGGCCAGCAACCGGAGGTCCACCTATAAAAAAAAACTCAAGTGGCCTCCAGTCTACTATCCCATCACCGGCCAGCAACTGGAGGTCGACCCATCAAACATTCATGAGCTACTTGCATAACTGATGCTTAGATTTATTCCAAACTGTTTCATCAACGGTCAGTTAATTGTTAAGACTCATAGCTGTCCCTAGTGTAAGCATAATTCCAGAAGTGGGTAAATAAATAAATTTGCTTTAAAAATATATTTATACTCTCTTTAAAACTTGCACGAGTGAATGTTCACAACGTGTAGCGGTTTCACGGAGATTTAATGGAGATTTAATTATAAAAACTTGGCCAAAACATCAACACAAAAGGAATTAATCATTTGATCAGGCTGCAGTTGCTACTGCTAAGCTCTAAGCCAAATTGTGATCCAATCACAAAAGGATTCAATAATCGGCGAGTCTTCCGGTAGGAGACTAACTTTCAAACGACAAAGTATTCGTATAATTTATACAAGTTATTCCAATATGGCGATCCCGCCAACGAACTAAGAGAAATACATTGAATGAGTCAAAATCAGTTTAATTAAACCTTCATCAATATTTGAATTAACAAGCTTTTATCTTTTTCTAAAAATTCAATTCAATTTTAAACACAAAGCTGAAACTAGGCGATGCCTTTGGCCAACCCTAGTTGCATATCACTATAAATCTTAACTTCAATAATTATAACGGATTTATTTTACACGAATAAATACCGTCACAAAGATATTTATTATCCAAGCACCAATATACAAGTTCGAAGCATATTTCACTCTTCACTAGACATTTAAAGGAAGGTTAAACTTATGTACATCCCAGTGGACTATTCCATCGCCGGCCAGTCATCACTAAGATGTACACCAGCATTATTTAAATTTTCTCAAAACAAAACCATTTTGGCTATTTTATCTATACCTTATTGCATGAACAACTCAACTTTGTCAGGATTACAGGTCAAACGAAAACAAACTTTCTATCCATAAAACTTCTCCAATCAAGCAGACAAAAGTCAAAATTAGATAACCAGGTATGGTAACATTAAAGAAACCAATCTGCAAAACCCATTTTGTGTTTAACGTTAATCAGAACTTCAAATATCCGCTCGTCCATACCTGACCTCAACAATTTTAACGAATCGCGGTTGATTTGTACAGTATTGTAACTAGGTCATGGTTTTTAAATGACAACCCTCATTTAAACAACGAAAATTAAAATCATGTAAAAACAATTAATTATTTTTACAGCATTCTTTAGTAAACAATTTGAATATTATGCAAACTTAAAAGCTTCAAGTTACGTATTCAAACTTCGGGTATGAGTGACTTTTTATCACAAAAATATTTTTGTACCCGGTCGGTACCTACACTATTTACGGAGCCACCGAACCTCTTTTTATACCACGAGGTTCTACTTTTCAACAAGATGGTTCAGCTAGATACTTTATACTATTCGGAAACTATCAGTCACGGCATTTGAGAGACTCAAAATTTAAACAACCAAAATTAACCATTCCGTAAAATAATTATTTTTTTTGCAATATTCTTAAGTAAACCGTTTCCCTTTTTTTTCACTATAACTCACAAAATTTTATATTCAATAAACATTTTCTGATTAACGGCTTTGTTTTTACTTTTTAGGTCACGTGAAGTGATGTTTGTCCTTCACAACCCATCTACTCAGTTTACAATCAAATTAAATAACTTTAATAATTACTCGTTCATTTACTTTGTACGTCAAAGTACATCATGCATACATGGAAAATTCTCACCAGCGTTTTGAAAAGCATCGTTTCACCAAAGTCTCGACGGTTTCATCACTGCACCAGCATGTCATCAGGCACGCAGCAAACTGCGCAGCAAAGCGCACACAGCGCGACACCGAGGCGCGCAGCAAGGCACCTCACGTTCACAATTCACATGTAAACAAAAAACAATTTTAGTGGGCAAAACTGGTTCATGATCCCGCTTCTGATGTTATCAACCAGAGGCGGATTATAATAAAACATGAAAGCAATTAATAAATCGTACTTTATACTTCTCAATTTAAAGAATATCAACAGAAAATTACAAATATGGCGCAGACCATTCTTAACATCAATCAATTAAATCATTGAACTATTTAAACACATTAATTAAATCATTTAACAATTAAACACATCAATTAAATATTTGAACTATTAAACACATCAGCTATATTAAATTAATTGCAATGTAACAATATAACAACAGATAGATCCATAACCACTCGCAACTAAGGTATAGATAGGTCGTACTTTCTAGAACACTTGCTACTCGAGGCAAATCTGAGTATCGAATGAATACAGGCTCTGAAGTTGCTATAATGTAATATTCTAAACAATATTATGACGTCACGTCATTAAACATAGCTGTCACATGAGCGGAAACGTTTCTGATTGGCGGAAACCTCGCGTACTGACCGCTTTGCCGCCTCACAGGTTCAGCGCCATCTGTAGTCATCCAGAGGCGCTAACACTCATATTTTATGCTAACCATTTTCAACATGGCGTTCGTATCCGCCGATTAAATCAACTGACATGAAACAAGTCAAATTGACAGGTATTATACTTTCTGTTTCATAACTTATATTGCTAACGTACGTCCGGTGGCACCACTTGTACCGTGGCGACAACAGTATATTACCTATATTATAGGTAGGTACCTGGGTTGATTTTGTCAACCACTATAATAAACCTGTACATACCTAGTGATTCATATTGGCATTTGCTTTAGAAGTAATAGTAGGTATACAATATGTAAGATATGTTTTTATTTCTGAAAATTGTGGTAGATATGGTAACGATTTCAAATACTACAAGAAGGTAGCTTTATAGTCTCATGCAAGAAAAGTTAGAGATAGGTATTTAGGTAAATTCTATTTCATTGCTTTGGGGAACAACTCATACTATAATATCATTAGTAAGTTTTGGGTGCGAGAGAGTAATTAAGTCGAATCGAGAAAGTAATATGTACTTAAATAAAAATGTTATTGCCTATACAATCTGACTTAATATAAGACCTTCACAACAAATACCTATTCCAAGACCCAAGTGGACACAAGTTGTTGATCATGCTGGAGGTCAGTGTGCGTTGTGTTTCAGCCCATATTCGGCGGAGCAAGGTGCTGATGTAAGTTTGTTTACCAACCGATGCAGCTCTACACTTCACTTAGGTACTTCCATAATAATTATGTGTCATGGTCTTTCTAATTTAAATATCTGATTTAAACATCTAGATTCGAATACAATCGTACAAAACTATAATATTACCTTAGATACTAAGTAGGTATAAGAGAAATATTATACTTTCAGCTTTACCTACTCCTTTTACCGATTTTTGGTAACTGTCTATAGGTACCTACTCATAGTTATTTGTTATACAAGAGTGAAAAGTTGTTTTTTAACCGCGTGCTCAATTTTGATGACCGAGCAAGCGAAGGATTTTAAAATTGAATCACGAGCGGAGCGAGTGATTCAAAAATTAGAATCCTGAGCGTCAGCGAGGGAATCAAAAGAGCACGAGGTGAAAAATCTTTTCACTCGAGTGCAACACGTAACTTTTCATCCCACCTCAGCGAGGAAATGACTAAATGCAAAAAAAATCACAAGATTAAATTCAATTCTGTTAACTTCTTCGTCACTAGAATCACTCATTTTAGGTTTTTCACTTATTTTCAATTTTCTTGTTTTTAATCGGTTTTAATTTTAAACAATATGACGTGAAAGAAAATGGTGCGCGCAAAGCAAATTAAAAAAGTACACCAAGAAGGTTACGAGTGTGAGTTTTTAACAAATTAAAAACGATTGTATGGAAATTCGGCACCATAGAGGTACAAATAAATAGGTTAATGATGTTTTGAATTCACAAACTTCATAGACGAGTGATATTTACTAACGTGCACACGATGTTCTAAATTCAATTTACTTTATCCTCTAGAGGATAATAACGGATTTTACCTTCAGATATCGAAGAGTAAAAAAATTATATTACTTATCAACCCTAATATATATATATCGACAGACGACGGTAGTCTGTACCTAATGAAAAATGTATTATTTTTGTATTCTATTTTCTGTTTCTTGAGAACTAAAACATATCGCTGATATACTCATTGTCATTATAATATGGCTTACCAGACTCTGTTATTACAATCACAAAAAATTCGTACAGGTTTAGTAGACGACCTTAATTACCCAACTTATTTAAACGACCCACGATCACCAGATAAGCGTTGCCAATTTAATTCTGAAATAGTTAACCTCATGAATGAACTTATCGTGACAGAACCAGAAATATTATTTTAAGTATACTGTTATAGAACTCTATTAGCATTACAAAAAGTCAAGTCTTGTTTTGTAACAGTATTTAAGTATGATTGTGTAAATCCCGAAAGATTCAACTTTTAATAAAAATAGTATGAATAAAATGTTTCCGAACTGAAAACGTAATTGAAATCAGAAGTTTTGGGTTCTGCTTAATTTTAATAGGTTAACCATAAAATATAAATATATAAATAATTGTCATTATTAATTGGAAATTATTATAGCCTCAGATTATTTTATGCATCGTAGTTCATGCCGTGTAGATATTTAAAATGCGTGCAAATAGCCCTAGGCCTGCAGCTAAACGCGGAACATAGGTAATTAGGTAGAAATTAGAATTGGTTTAGTTATGTATCTGTTTTACGTATGCAATAAAACTGATTCTTTTGATGAATCGACATTTCGAAACCAAATTACTTTTATCTGCATGGTACGAGTATGTACCTCGTTCTTGTACAGGTTTAAAAAGAAATTCTATTTAGCAATATAATTCGTTGCCCTAGGATACCCTACGATAGGTATACTATACCTACTAATAAAATTTACTACCTGTCCCCTAGAACAGGTATATCGTAAATTATAATCATACTAGCTGATGCCCGCGACTTCGTCCGCGTGGTTTATGTTTTTTTGATTCCCGCGGGAACTCCTCAATTTTCCGGGATAAAAAGTAGCCTATGTAGTGACATAGGCTACCTGGAGAGTGCTCCAGGTCCTCAACAATACCCATGCCAAAAATCACGTCGATCCGTTGCTCCATTGCGGCGTGATTGAAGGACAAACCAACAAACCAACATACCAACAAACAAACACACTTTTGCATTTATAATATTAGAATGATAATCATACTCGTATATAGGTAGGATACAATATGCGTAGGTACTCGTAATTACATACTAATGAAAACTAAAACTAGAAAAAAAATTATAGTTTCGCAACTTTAAAGTCAAGTAATTAACAATTTTTAAGTTTAGATTTTTTGTAGTGTAGGTAACTTTTAATTTTACGCGCTTTTGCTTTTTATTTTATTTTTAGTGAATGATGACCTTAGATAAATTGTACATTTAACAAGTATCCTAAATGTGTCTAGTTTATAAGGTTTTTTTAATGAAACAATTTTTGGTTGTCCAATTAAATAAATATAATAATAATATAACACCGTCAAAACGTTACAAGTCCACCAAATCCATTGCTGTAAAGTACAATTACGTTTATATCTATAGTTTTACGCCCTTGGATTATATTACAAAGGAATTGGCTCCTTATCAGCTGTAATGGCCACATTATTGCGGGATTAATCGTAAAATATCATGATATGCACGCGTCCCTGTATAGTATCTGCCAAGGGTTTCTCCCCGTCTGGACCCAGCCACCGCACCGTGTCAATACTTTCGCGGGAACAGGAGTCGTCATGGCAACGAGGGTGCACTCTTATTACGGTCGCTGCCCTCCGCACAATGCATCGAAAAGGGACGGAGGGCGAAAAGTAAAAGGCCTCTGTTGTCTAGGGCTGTTGCAAGGGAACCGGAGATTGCACTGCTTTGTACGGTAATGTGCTATAAATATACGAACAAGTAGGCAGGTTGTAGTGTGGTAGAACACTTCTACTCAACTTTTTCACTCAAAGTTACCCACATCGACTAAACCTATTTAAATATTCGTCATAATCTGTGGATTGATAAAATCGAATCAATAAAATATGGCAACCTAATCCAGGACTACCAATATAATAACACCCTGCGCTTACACAGAATATTGATGCTGTCTCACTCACACCTTCGTGGTCCGAAACAACTATCTCACTCATGGACAAGGTCGCGCCAATCGAGTTGGCGTGGCAGTCGGTAAAAGATATCCAAGTTTTAGACACGTAGATTGTCCCCAACTCTCACTTAATATGTGAGGTTAATATTGAAAGATGGTCGCTAGCTAGCAGACCAGATTCTCACGATTCTCCTCGTTTCTACGGGTTATCCTCCCCCTATTTCAAGGGATTTTATTCGCCCCTCTTTCCGATGGAGCCGACTCCCGTCTTATTTTTTCACTAGCGGATCGATCGCTAGTCGATAGTTAATTTTTGTCACCACCTCCGCCATCTTGGCGAGGTGCTTTATTGTACTTCGTGGAATGTCTTCGAAGTTAACGATCAGCGATGTCTAGTCGTAAGTCTTGTGCGCGTGCCGGATAAAAGTGATCGTGCGATGGGAAGTATCCCGAATCAGTGTCGTGCCGCGTAAAGCATATCCTGTGCGTCTCACTCGAACGACGCCAGCTCGAGTAACAGCCACGCTTCAGAAGAGCTTCACGTCGGGAGGCAGGCCAGTCAGCCAATCGCCGCCTCCACGCCCAACCATCTCTTCGAGTCCTCGGCGGCGGAGCGAAGTCGTCAGCGTTGTCACTAAGCGCGACGCATCGTCCCGCCACGTGTCGCGCGTACTCGTAAGCGAACTATGACCTACTCGTAGTCTTAAGTCTAGTAGTATAGAGCGTTAGAAGTAATTAGACCTATCGTTTCTTTTGAAGAACTTAAATTAAATTTTATACTTTTGTAATCTGAATAGTTTTCATTTCACTAATCCGAACTCCCAACTTGTTCGCCGTGGGGGAAGAGTTAGCTATAATCGCATGGACGGCTCTTGACAATAAAGGTCCGACCTCAAGACTGGCTGAGTCATCCCAGCGATCTACGGAGTCTAGTAAGTACCCAAAAGTAAGTATTCAAGTACTTAACTAGGCTTCCTAAACTTTACCTAACTTAACACAGCCGCGGAGGTCAAAGTCCCAAGCAGACAACCTCCCGGCTGAATTCGTCGTCACGTCTAGTTTACCAATTCTCTTCACCGTACGACAATGGCGCCCGAAGCAAAAGCGAATATAACGACCTCTCGCTCCATGACGACGAGTTCGGAAACTAATGTAATTATCTAACGTCAAATTCTGACACAAATGTCAAATTTCTTGTTTACATTCCTATAATTGTCTATTCTTAACGTAACTTCGCTGTAATATCGCCAATTTAGTCACATATTGTGCCGAAATATTGTGATTTATGAACATTGTTTATCATAAGACCTAGTGTTATAGGTTAAGTAACTGTGAATCGAAAACATTCCACTATAAAGTCGCGTAACTTTTTTCCGGTGTTCATCAACAAAGTTTTGAAAACTTTCTTTAATTTAAAATTATTATTCAGCGATCCCTAAACTAAATATAATGCAATATTCAAACAATCCGTGTCCACACCCGACTCATAACTTCACTTAATTTCTGTGGTTCAATACAAATATAAATTCATAACCTATTATTTACTAATTTACTATAACCTTAATGTTAATTGCTTTTGAACTACACATATCCTTAGGATGCCTAGAATACTACAGTGCATACCTAAAATACCCAACTTACCTACATTATTACTACCTAACATGTAAGTATTTTTAGTAAATCTCTTTTCTAATTATCAGAATTAGAATAATTAGTTGATACTTAATAATTTTGAATAATATTCCATATTAAAACTTCATATTATCATATGAAAGTTATGAAAGTAAGGTTATAGAAACATAACAATTGTTTCATCTTAACATAATATGACAACTATGTTATTTTACTTTATACAAGTCAATTTATTAAAGACTTACAACACAATGAAGTCTATTTACACTCTGACTGTAACATTATTTCACGGATTGGACATTTTACTGAGGCCAATCGAACCTCAACTTCATAATAAAGTTTTTTTCATTCTATCTATACGTCTAGCTATTCAACATTAAAGATGCAAGACCGTAGAATATTAGAATTTCTTAAGTATTAGTTAGTATGCCACAGAGCAACAACAATACTCCACTAAACTTTGTTAACTCCTACTCATTCATAGTTATAAAGGAAGTATATATATTATAGTTTCCTCTTGTAAATGGTCGAGGAACCGGTCATTTTGAGTGTCTGTCTACGAGACAACACTTATTCCTTACCTATTCGGAAGGAATATTTTTTTTTTGTTTTGTCTAGTCTCTTGCAAGGTCAAAGAGCTAGCGAACTATTTTAGCCTGTCCATTTGTCAGCGCTTTTTTTCCCATCTATTTAGAGGGATAATTTTTTAGACCGGAATTCCGCATAGTCGAGGAGACAGTCATATAATTTTTTCAGCCTGCATATATGTCAGCGCATTACTCCTTAACTATTGGTAGGAAGTTTTAATTTTTTTTTTCATTTTTCCTTTATCAGTTCGAAGGAACATAGACATATCTACACAACGCATAGTCAATCAGACAACAACTTTTTAGATTGCACAACCGATAGCACACCTGGAATTAATTTAAATAATTACTATAATAATAGGATTATATAGGTATAACTAAATATAATTAACTTTATAATAGGATTATATAGACTTAATTATACATTAATTCGTCATTAATTAGACATAATTAAATTTAAATAATTAAGCCCTAGTTAATACACATAAATTTAACTTAGATAAGTTTAATTAAATCTAAATAAGTACTTTTAAGACTTAGTTCCTTAAGACCTAGTCCTAATTAATTAAGTTCTTTATAAGATAACAGTTAAGTTATAGATTAAGATTAATTAAGTTTAAATAAATAAGTGCTAATCTAAGTTTACTCATAGCTAGACACTTAAGTAGTTTTACAAATAATATAATAAGTTTACATAAGGCTTAGTTACTAGAAATTTAATTTTAATTAAATGAGTAAGTTATTTCATAACTAATTAAGCTATCGATTAAGCTCATTCTATAAGTACCTATTCTTAAGATTTAGCTACCTAAGACTTAGTTTTAATTAGTTAAGTTCCCTACATTATAACTTAGCTTATTGATTAATTATAGTAAAACCTAAATAAATAAGTACTAGTTTATACTTACTATTAACTTTTCTCCAGGGTGCTACGGCACAGGTAATCCGTTGCGTTGTTGTTAAGCGTTGAGTCCGTTGTTGAATTGTTTGACAAAATAAAAGTCATGAATATGAATTATAATAAGTTTATTTTATAACAACACTTAGGACATTTTCAAACACAACTTTGTACTATAATTTAGGTACACAAGTTCACAAAAAAAGGAAAGCAATTTACCTTTCCTATATTACATAATCACTCGCAGTAGGGTGACACTACATTTAATGTTTTTTCGAGGACAAATTAAATTACAATTTAGTTTTCGCTATACATTTTTTAGCATTGATATAACACTTAGGCTAGGTTCACACATTTTTTGGTAGGAATATTTTCATAAATAATTAGGCTAAGTTCACACTTAGGAAAATTTTTTTTTCTTCAGGGTTGCCACGGCTGTAGAGACAACTGCGTTGTCTCTTATCCGAAAAAGGGGGTATTGTAGTGTGGTAGAACACTTCTACTCAACTTTTTCACTCAAAGTTACCCACATCGACTAAACCTATTTAAATATTCGTCATAATCTGTGGATTGATAAAATCGAATCAATAAAATATGGCAACCTAATCCAGGACTACCAATATAATAACACCCTGCGCTTACACAGAATATTGATGCTGTCTCACTCACACCTTCGTGGTCCGAAACAACTATCTCACTCATGGACAAGGTCGCGCCAATCGAGTTGGCGTGGCAGTCGGTAAAAGATATCCAAGTTTTAGACACGTAGATTGTCCCCAACTCTCACTTAATATGTGAGGTTAATATTGAAAGATGGTCGCTAGCTAGCAGACCAGATTCTCACGATTTTCCTCGTTTCTACGGGTTATCCTCCCCCTATTTCAAGGGATTTTATTCGCCCCTCTTTCCGATGGAGCCGACTCCCGTCTTATTTTTTCACTAGCGGATCGATCGCTAGTCGATAGTTAATTTTTGTCACCACCTCCGCCATCTTGGCGAGGTGCTTTATTGTACTTCGTGGAATGTCTTCGAAGTTAACGATCAGCGATGTCTAGTCGTAAGTCTTGTGCGCGTGCCGGATAAAAGTGATCGTGCGATGGGAAGTATCCCGAATCAGTGTCGTGCCGCGTAAAGCATATCCTGTGCGTCTCACTCGAACGACGCCAGCTCGAGTAACAGCCACGCTTCAGAAGAGCTTCACGTCGGGAGGCAGGCCAGTCAGCCAATCGCCGCCTCCACGCCCAACCATCTCTTCGAGTCCTCGGCGGCGGAGCGAAGTCGTCAGCGTTGTCACTAAGCGCGACGCATCGTCCCGCCACGTGTCGCGCGTACTCGTAAGCGAACTATGACCTACTCGTAGTCTTAAGTCTAGTAGTATAGAGCGTTAGAAGTAATTAGACCTATCGTTTCTTTTGAAGAACTTAAATTAAATTTTATACTTTTGTAATCTGAATAGTTTTCATTTCACTAATCCGAACTCCCAACTTGTTCGCCGTGGGGGAAGAGTTAGCTATAATCGCATGGACGGCTCTTGACAATAAAGGTCCGACCTCAAGACTGGCTGAGTCATCCCAGCGATCTACGGAGTCTAGTAAGTACCCAAAAGTAAGTATTCAAGTACTTAACTAGGCTTCCTAAACTTTACCTAACTTAACACAGCCGCGGAGGTCAAAGTCCCAAGCAGACAACCTCCCGGCTGAATTTGTCGTCACCCTTAGTTTCACCATTTCACCGTACGACAAGGTATAACAACACACATAACTTACTACTATTACCTATTCTGTGACATAACGCAAAATGGACTTTAGAAACGCGACCATAAATCCATACTTCCATACTAATACCTATTACCTATTACCTGTCTGTCTGCTACGCTTTCACGGCCCATCTGTTCAACCAATTTGAGTGAAATTTGGTACAGGGATAGGTTGTATCCCGGGGAAGTAAGGAATCCCCGCGGACGAAGTCGCGGGCATCATCTACCTAGTATTTAATAATTTCATTAACTACTAAGCACTTTAAACAATACAATGATAATTGTGAATATTGTAGAGCCGATATTACGTTATACTTATGTCATCATTATTATAATAAATAGGTGAGAAGGTGTAAATTAGAGGAATATCTATATCTAGCCTGATAAGTTGGCCTGCAGTTGTGTGTTGGTGTTTGTTTTTGTAAAATTTTACATAAGATCTTTCTACTTACTAAAAAGCTTATTTATTTTTAATTTTTATTTAAAAATAATAAGTTAGGTATTCTTTTTAAAATAATAAGAGATGTTACTATAATGATATTTTCACGGATTTCTTATTCTGTGATTTCATCAGTGTCGGGTAAATTCGATCTGCAATAGGCACGATTTTCTGTCGCGCCTCAATGTGCGTGACCTTTGATAGTCTCGTGTTAAGGACCTCCTTCAGTTAATCGGTTACCAGCAAGCCAAACAAATCCAAATTATGACTTCTGTCACGAAATACAATAACGTGACTGCATGTTGTGGGAACGTAACCGTAAGCGCGTATGAACAAGTAAAAAATTCTGGCCGTGTCGTTAGATTTACATTTAGATAAAGCCAGCTTCAATATATCTGACTTTATAAAGCTACATAATTAGCTTAGTAGCTAATTTGAAGATTATGTAAGCCTTATATACAGGTTAGTGTGGACTTCTAGCAATGATCAACATAACTACCTACTTACTTAGTAAATAAAGTCGTAAGTCACTAATGGGACAATGAACTGATGTTACAGCTAAAGTATTGCAGTTATTCTTGTAATTACACTTGATCTTACTGTGCACTTTGGGTATTTAGAGCTAAAAACCTCTCACGTCAAATTATTATATGAAATTTTCTCACAGTAATGTGAGAAGTCTCATCCAGCGCCCGCAAATGGCCACGCTCTGTTGCTCTCGTCAACTTTGAGATCTTCTCGACAAAGTAATTCTTTTGTTTATGAGAATAATATTTATTACCTTCCTTACCTTTTGGGAAAATGGAGAAACCTGCATAGCGCGATAATGTTCTCGAAGGTGTCTGCCAATCTGCACCAGCGTGGTGTACTATCACCTAAGCCATTCTCATTCTAAAAAGGAGAACCGTCAGCAGTGGGTCGGCGTGATTGAGATGGTGGTGGACTAGAGGTGAATGTACTCTAAGCCACGAGATGGTAACTTTATCAAGTAGGTAAATCACTCTGATCGAAATCTAAAAATTTAAAAAGACCAAAAATCCACTGAAAAAGCATAACTGAAAAAGTGTACCCAATCTCCTCTTTTCTGCATAGCTAAAGATTGGAGAATTGATAAACTAAAATTAAATACGGACAAAGTTACTAGCGGCTGTTTTTCATCCTGTAAATAGAATTCAACGAACTTCAGGCACGGATATTTGAGACTGTAACAAAAAATGTCCTTCACTTCAACACTCACGGTATTTTGTGCAGAGGTCATTGTACAAGCTGAAAATTCCAGATGAATCCTCATAGAGTTTGACTAAATAAATTTATTTATCTAACTGTTTGGAACCAACTTTTTTTATAGTACCTATACCTACTTACTTTAATTTTGGGCAATTGTTATAAAGCTACAGCAGCATCATCTCAGACATTTCATCGTGTATCAATTTAATTTCTACTTAAGTACCTACATATTTTTAATTTTTATATTTTAACTAGAGGACGCGCGCGACTTCGTTCGCGTGGCTTAAGTTTTTTAATTCCCACAGGCACGCCTTAATTTTCCGGGCTAAAAAGAAGCCTGTATCACTCGCCAAGTACCCAACTATACCCATGCAAAAAATCACGTCAATCCGTTACTCTGTTGCGGCGTGATTGAAGGTCAAACTCTCTGTTTGACGTCCTTGGGGATAGAAATTTCAAAAACTTTAAAATCCGTATTTCATCATTATTGGAAGCCCAAATACCAAGTTTCATGGCTATAGCAGCCTGAAAAATGACGGACTTTCATACAAACTTTCAACCCCTATTTAACCCCATTGAGGGTGGAATTTTTAAAAATGTGACACACATCCTTCTGTATTTTTACCAAAAGCCAAAATACCAAGTTTCGTAGATTTAACTTGAAAAATATCTTGTTTAATAAAGCTTGTTATTCCACCCCTTTAGGGGTAAAATTTTGCCAAACTGTGTCACACCTATTTCTTTATTTTTTACCGAAAGTCAAAATACCAAGTTTCGTTGATATAACTTGAAAAATATCTTGAGAAAAGAAGGCCTTTCATACCAACTTTCATCCCCTATTTCACCCCTCTGGGGGTTGAATTTTCAAAAACTGTGAAACACGTCTTTCTTTATTTTAAACCCGCAGCTCATATACCAAGTTTCATGGCTATAACTTGAAAAACGACGGACTTTCATACAAACTTCAAACCCCTATTTTACCCCTTTGGGGGTGGAATTTCCAAAAACCCTTTCTTAGTGGATACATATAGTCTTCACAAAGAACACACTCTCCAAATTTCATGTCTCTAGGACCAGCGGTTTAGGCTGTACGTTGATATATAAGTCAGTCAGTCAGTCAGTCAGTCAGTCAGGACTTTGAATTTTATATATATAGATTATGTACCTATGCTATGGCCTACCTATTCCCGAAATATTTTCAAATCCGATGCAGAAGGTAGAGCATGCAGTAATCAAAAAGACTAATTTTTAGATCGATCTTCTGATTTATTCTATGGAAAAGAGTTCTGAATGTCGCAGGTATCATCTTTTCCATTGAATAAATCCTGGATAAATTAAAAAGCAATTTTATTTTCATCCCACCATCTCGGAAAGAGTATTTTTATTCTTCGATATCTGATGGTAAAAGCCGTTATTATCCTCTAGAGGATAAAGTAAATTGAATTTAGAACATCGTGTGCACGTTAGTAAATATCACTCGTCTATGAAGTTTGTGAATTCAAAACATCATTAAAACCTATTTACTTGTACCTCTATGGTGCCGAATTTCCATACAATCGTTTTTAATTTGTTAAAAACTCACACTCGTAACCTTCTTGGTGTACTTTTTTTAATTTGCTTTGCGCGCACCATTTTCTTTCACGTCATATTGTTTAAAATTAAAACCGATTAAAAACAAGAAAATTGAAAATAAGTGAAAAACCTAAAATGAGTGATTCTAGTGACGAAGACAGAATTGAATTTAATGTTGTGATTTTTTTTGCATTTAGTCATTTCCTCGCTGAGGTGGGAGGAAAAGTTACCTTATGATTTTTTTTGCATTTAGTCATTTCCTCGCTGAGGTGGGAGGAAAAGTTACCTTATGATTTTTTTTGCATTTAGTCATTTCCTCGCTGAGGTGGGATGAAAAGTTACGTGTTGCACTCGAGTGAAAAGATTTTTCACCTCGTGCTCTTTTGATTCCCTCGCTGACGCTCAGGATTCTACTTTTTGATCGCTTGCTCGGTCATCAAAATTGAGCACGCGGTTAAAAAACAACTTTTCACTCTTGTATAACAAATAACTATTATTATCACCAATTTTTGTTTTGCAAACTCATAGACTAGACTTATGAGGTGTAATGTTTGTATATAATATGCATGATTAAAAAAATTGTCCTTGTGTACCTACTTCCTATCGAGTTCATTGTACTAGTCAACCACTGATAGGTACGAACTACGAATAGGTTCCCATCTAAGTGCGATCCGATAAGTACGTGACGGAAACAAATCATTCAAAAGTTTCAAAAATATTTGACCGAGCCAAGCGAATGTCTCTGAGTCTACTTGAGTGCGTCCGTCCGTCCGTCCGTCTGTCCGTCTGTCAGAGCCTTATAACTTCTGAATTATTAAACGTAATTACTTCAAATTTAAATATAATATGTAAACCGATGGCCTCCCGCCGAATGTGGCTTAAAAAGTTATAAAAATCTTTATTTCAGGGGGGCTCTCATAGAAGCGAATGCGAAGTAAAATATTTTTTATAGCGTTACATAGGGTTGCGGTATATCATTTTAAAGTTAATGAACAGTCCAAAAATATTTTTTTTTAATTTTTCTCTTATAATTGACGAAATGGGGGGCTTTCAAAGTGGAGATTTTCTAACGTCCAAAGTTGACCTCAGAACTCTCAATTTTCTGAAAGGCTGAGGCTGAAACTTATCAATTATTTGAATTATATCCTGTACCTGAACGACAAATACTAAAAAATTAGATAAATATTATAAGGGAATGAAATCATCATTTTAATGAGCTTCACTATTTTTAACAGAGCTTCACAATGATGTCAATAGATGGCGCTCTGTGAAACCGCGAGGTCTCAGTTCAGGGCGAACCACTACCGCTATAACATTTTGATACATTGAAGCCTGTACATTCTAGAGTGCCATTTCACCATAAAATAAGAGTAGGTAAATGTATACATACTTACTACTATTTAAAATAAATAGTACCTACCTCGTGTTACGATACTAAACTATTCAAATCATATGTTTTTTATTCAAGTAAGCTTTGTAGGATATAAATAAGTAAATACTTAAGTAGGTACTTCTTAATTGGCGTCATTTTTTTCTAATACATAGAAAAGTAAAGATTGATAGATAAGCTAAAGAAAATTTTAAATGCTTTTTGTAGCACCGTAGAGCCATCAAGAAACGGTGATATACCTACCTACTTACATAAAAGCCCGAGAGCAGTACCAATACAAAATAAGAGTAACGAATGCCTGCACATTACGTACTTAGGTCTTACAAAGTAAAAAATACTTGTGTCACAATATTGGAAGTACCTAAGTATTTATATATATTACTAGTATGGCGCGTGGTTGCGCGGCCCGCTGCAGCGGACCGCGTAGTGGACCGCGTGGTCCACTGTCTACTCACTCGCTGTCCTACTATCCTGCCCCCCGATTATGTAAGAATGGCCGATCAAATCGTCAAAGTTCGGCGTCAAAGTAAAATAAACCATAACAGCATTAAATTAGAGCTCAATTTCGAAACACGAAATTGAGCTCTAATTCAATGCTGTTATGGTTTATTTTACTTTGACGCCGAACTTTTACGATTTGTCCGACAATTCTTACATAATCGGGGGGCAGGATAGTAGGACTTAGACTTAGTTATTTACTGTCTACGTGTTCTGATCTGAACAACACACTGCTATGTTAGTGAGCACAGTGGAAGCGCCAGCACGCCAAGCGTTCGACGTAAAAGAAAATTCTCATAAAGGAAAAACATAAAACAAAGACCACCAACCCCCCGCCCCTCCCTTTTTGTTTGAGCAGCCCCTAAGTAGGTACCTATCTTTAATACCCTGAGTGTGCTCCTCACCCATCATCCGAACCTTCGATCATCATCTCTCTCCATATTTTTTCTCCGAACACTTCGTCAAAATGAGAATTCTTCCATAAAAACAAATCTTGAAAAGGAACCGTAGTCTTGCATAGTGCAGTTTGTGGGTGACATATACGCAGAGGGCCTACAGCGACCTGCGGGTCCAATATAATAACGGGTTCAGAGTGCTGTTGGGGTTGCCCCGATTCTGCAGTGCGTCACTGATGTTTGTGAAGCCCATACAGATGACTTCTATGGAATTATGAGAAAAAGAGCAGCATCAGTGATGAGCAGGATGCGGGGGAGTGCCAACGGTATTCTGAATACACTTGTGGAAAGATTTGAAAACCCTTTTGTGAGGCACTGGGTAGGCATGCACATGCATTCCCAGTGTTTCACAAGGGGTAGATATTATATTAATTAACACTACTAACATAGTTCTAAGTGTTTTCTGTTACTAACATAACTAACATTAGGTAACGTTAAGTAGTTTAAAGTTATTTGTAATGGACGTCATGTCTGAAAATAAAGTTATTTATTATTATTATAGTTCTACACTTGTAGCCTCTTCAATATTCGCCATACATTTTCTATGGAAAAATAAATTCCGCCATCTTGAATTTTTTTCCTGTTCATCAAGTAGACCTTCATGTCCTGATCATCTTTTTCCAAGAAACCACTATTCCATCTTTTATACTCTCCGAGATAGACACCGACGAAATTTGTATGGCGGCCATCTTAAATCCGCCATTTTGAAATTTTTTTCAGCTCACTGTCAATTGGATGAAGTTTCGAGTGACATTTGGTCGAGCACCCCCCACCTATCTTCAATACCCTTTTCTATGGAAAAATAAATTCCGCCATCTTGAATTTTTTTCCTGTTCATCAAGTAGACCCTCACGTCCTGATCATCTTTTGCCAAGAAACCACTCTTCCATCTTTTATACTCTCCGAGATAGACACCGTCGAAATTTGTATGGCGGCCATCTTAAATCCGCCATTTCGAAATTTTTTTCAGCTAACTGTCAATTGGATGAAGTTTCGAGTGACATTTGGTCGAGCACCCCCCACCTATCTTCGATAACCTGGCTGGTGCTCTACATCCGTCTTCGAAATCCACAATCATCAGCTCTCTCCGTATTTTTCCTCCGGATGAATTTTTGTTTTCTATACGAAACGATAAGTGAAAAAAAAAAAGTTCATACAAAATTGTCCAGGAGAGGTGATCAATCAGTCAATCAGCACGAGCAGCTATATATATATTAACTATATATATATTAATATATAAAGTATGCGAAAGTGCTAGGAAAAAATAAAAACCGGATAAATAACTAGATACCTAAGTACCTACTTACGATTACGAAACTGCCTTTCTTTATTCCGAAGCTGTTAATGCAGTATCGCCAGCAACAGCCGACAGGTAGGTAAATAATTTCACAATCGGGCTCAGAATAAGCAGCTGACAATAGATTTGCATAAAAGAAAAGAATATCATGCATCAGAAAACATGAGTCATAATTTTCACCATTTTTTTAATCGAATGCGGATTACTTTGTATTCCAATCTTAGAAGGTATATCTAATTTCATTTTAGTATGAGTACAAAAAAATTATAACTACTTAATTATAGTAGAGTCAAGAGATGATCTTATTGCCAAGAGAAATCTCTCTTAAAAATATTTTGAAATGTACTTAAGTATAGGTATATACTTTACCCTGTTTATAAGTTTCCTAATACATTTTCATGGTGATTTCAGCACTTTCATATCCCATGTCCGTATTTTTCCTCTGAACCTTTTGTATTAAACGGTCTGCTTAGATACAACTATGTTTATTGGAGCATTTACATTTATCGGTCGACATATAAATCACTCCAATTTGGTAGAGTTCCGAACACACACAATAACGAACAACGCAATGCGGGAGCTTGTGACTCGTTCCAGTTAGTCTGATAAATCGCTGACCGTGGGAGGAATGCTTCCCTGACCTCGCGGAACATCTAATTGAATGATGGACCACTAAATATCAGTTACATAGATACGAATGTATGTTCTATAGATACGAACCTAAAACAACGATTTCGATGCACTGCTGCTGTTTATCATCGTTTTAATGGCGGCGTGTGGAAGTCCATGCAGGAGACCTATGTCCAGCAGTGGACGTCTATCGGTTGATGATGATGATGATGATGAAATGGCGTAAGGTTCTAAATATGTTAAATGAACTTCTGAGCTCTTTATACGCTTTTGTAAATGATTCACTAATTAGCAGACAAAAATACAGATTCTGATGTGGGTAGAAAGCAACGTGAAGGCTACCCTATAACGATATGCTGACTTGGTATGCAGACTTGAAATATAATAATAATAATAAAGTTTTTTATTAGAGGCATTAAACCCATCAAAACTACATACTAAATATACATGAAATATACATTAAAACTTAAAGCTAACTGAAAAGGTTAATAAACACTTTTCAGATGTCATAGCACACAGGTCACAGGTACTTAATCTATTTTTTATTTCTTTCCCGATGCACAGACAGCCAATGGTCAAAAATGGAACTAGGCATCCCCTCAGAGACGAAGGTCGTCTCTGAGGGGATGATGATGGGAGTATTGCATTGTTTGAGCTCCGAAGTCTTTCCCAAAAGGATGCCACGCGAGCTCTAACAATGCAATAAAAGTCGGGCACCCCCGATTCCGCAAACATGGTGGAAGCACTGCAATACCGTGGATAACCCATTATAATTCTAAACGCATCATTATATTGTACCCGTATTGCAGTGAATGACTTTCTTAAGAATTTAGTCCACAGCTGGCACGTATAGAAGCACTGGCAGTAAGCGTTAAATAGTGTTATTTTAACTGCCTTACTGCATCTGCCAAATCTACGCGCCAGCATATTGCAGCGAATCGAAAGTGCCCTTCTTTCTCTCTCAATGTCGCAATCGTCTTTCAGATGTTCTGTTAGGATGTGTCCAAGATACTTAAATTTCTGTACTACCCGAACTGCTTTCTCATTTAAAATTACTCCTGGGATCCTCTCCGGGCCCTTACCTGACTTGAAAACTAACATCTCGGTTTTATCCACGTTATATTTCAGTCCGTGTGCATTAGCATAATGCTCACAGATTGAGAGCAGCTTTCTGAGACCTTGAATAGAGGGACTGAGAATCACCATATCATCAAATATGATGCTCGGTTACACGAATTAAAATTGCTAATGACACGTGTTATTTAATTGGAATGCATACTAAATATCGATCAGAATATACACACATATCCACTAACATGAATTTAACACTGCAGTAAGTAGGTACCTAACCATTGCACAATACAAACGTGAGTGTAGGCGTAACACAGCTGTGCACATAGGTAGGTTAGCATGGTACCTCATCGTATCTACCACAGAACACATAATGTGTTCTGTGGTATCTACCATGGACATTTTTCAGAGGTTTTCTAAAAGGTTTTTGAGACTAAAAGGTAAATAACGATTTTAGTTCAATTTATTACGAATTTGGAACCGGCATAGATTCACTTCACGATTCGAAAGCACCTGTAAAAGTTTTATAGAGTACATTTTTTTTACTTAGACTTTGAAATTTGTAAAAAACGAGCCTAATTGTGAGCTTTCTCCTTACCAGGGCAGTTTAATAATGCAAGGCTCAGCTCTCACAATAGACGGTCACTTTGACCTGGCTGAAGAACTGCAAGGGTATGTAAATCATAAGAAGATTGTGTCCCTTACCCAAAGTCAAATACAATTCCTGATAAAGTACATAATTAGTAATTTATTTACTTGTTATAAGATAGATAATAAAAATATTTGGAATTTTAAAATTTATGACAGCCTGGTATGAAGATATTAGATATTATGTAGGGACACACCATATTATTCCGGTAGTACCGCACTAATTTAAATATATAAAATTCAAAGTCCTGACTGACTGACTTATATATATCAGCGCACAGCCTAAACCACTGGGCCTAGAAACTTGAAATTTTGACAGTAGGTTTCTTTTGTGATGTACGCGCACACTAAAAACGGATTTTTCAAAATTCCACCCCTAAGGGGGTGAAATAGGAGGTGAAAGTTTGTATGAAACTCCGCCATTTCTCAAGTTATATCCATGAAACTTGGTATTTGAGCTACCAGTTAAAAATAAAGAAATATGTGTTTCACAGTTTTTGAAAATTCTACCCCCAAAGGCGTTAAATAGGGGTTGAAAGTTTGTATGAGAGTCCTTCATTTTTCAAGTTATAACCATGAAAGTTGGTATTTGGGCTTCTGGTTTAAAATAAAGAAATACGTGTTTCACAGTTTTTGAAAATTATATCCCCAAGGACGTTAAATAGAGAGTTTGTTCTTCAATCACCCCGCAACAGAGCAACGGATCAACGTGATTTTTTGCATGGGTATAGTTGAGGACCTGAAGAGTGATATAGGATTTGTACCGGAAAATTAAGGAGTGCCTGTGGAAATTAAAAAAACTTATGCCACGCGAACGAAGTCGCGGGCGTCCTCTAGTATGATATAAGTACATTACCATAGTTTTATGATGCAATATACAGTGAACAGGTGTGTTTCGTACTAATTGACCGTTCCTCCAGCACACCTAGACAAATATTTTCTATGCTTTGTAGAACGTACGGAATTACATCACTTCGAAAAGTTCAACGCTTTCCGATACATCTTGTTCTCAAGGAGCCTTTATTAGAATAAGCTAATCTCCAGCTGACAGATACCTGATAGAGGTAACTAAATAATAATTAAGTACTTAGTATACATAAACTTTTTTAAATTTTATAATTATATTACAGTGCTTCACACACGAGGAAAGTTTCGGCAGGCAGGATTTGAACCTGAGTCTCTCTGGGAATCGCGCCCTGAGCACCTTGTCCACTCGGCGTTTATATATAAACTTTTTTTATTAAATCATTTATTAGGTACCCTGTTTGCAAATAAACAATTCGGAGAATCCCTATTAAGACAAATTGTGTGTCCCTGGTAGCACTTATATCCTGATTTATGGCATGCATCCCTAATAGATAGCCTCTCATCCCCGAGAGGCACATAATCAAGCCCTCACGAGAGTCCAAAAGGACCACCGATCTCGTTCGTTTATTGCTCTGTTGCCACTTGCCCTTCGTTAACTGAACCCCTCCTAAAATTCTAAAAATGCGCACAATCTAATAAATCTCATGTATCATGAAGTAGGAAGTTCATACAAAAATACAAAAATAATGTACAAATAATTTCAACCACTTTTACATCCTTTCTAACCAAAGGAAATGGGGTCCACTGTGCAAAAAAATACACTGTTAAAACTTTTGTTTTAATATAAACAATGGACGGTATCAATTCATGTGGTAAAGAAGAGTTTACTTTCTATCATTCTTTGGCAGGCGAGGCACGTGTCTGCTACTGCGTCCAATCTAACGGCATCACACTTTAAATAGAGGAGGACAGAGGTCTATTAAAACACATTATTTAAAAAGGAAGGCGATGAATATTATTTAATCTGTGACACAAACCTATCAGCACTAATACTCGTTAAACCTTTGATCAATTTGATCTAAGTTTGAAATAATTATAGATTTAAATTAAACCAGATCTATCAGAAAATGGATAATTTCAACATGCTACCTGTGCTTGTTTATTATCTAAACATGCTGTACTGAAATATTTTCTGTGTCAACTGCCAACAATGAAACATGAATGAAAATACCAAAGACGTGGCCCAGATAGAAATCGGTTAAACTTAAACCACAGAATAGGTAATAGTAGTAACAGAAGAGTTACTCCGCGAAGACCTTTTAACCATCAGCGACTCAGGTTACGTCGTAATAAAGTGCAATTCAGCTCGCACAGCGCTGCGAGTGAAAATAATTAAATACCTACCTCTATATATCTCTTTCTTTCGCGTAACTTTTATCCCTTCAGACGCGGCGCGTGTAGCCTTAGGGTTGACTACTTCTAAATTCTTACTATCGGTATCATTACTATGGGTCGGTAATCAGTTGCAATGATGACGACAATTACTTTAAAAATAGATAAAAGATATATTATTATTATTCATAGATTTTGTAGAAACCAAATAGGGATATGGGTTTACCATGCTGCCATGCCCCTAACTGGTTAGCCCGCTACCATCTTACACTGCATCATCACTTACCATCAGGTGAGATTGCAGTCAAGGGCTAACTTGTAGTGGATAAAAAAAAGTCGTTATATATTCCACAAGTAGTGAAATATCAATGAATATTTTACACTTATATGGGGTGGAAGGGGGCCCATGCCACAGTTTACGAGACAAAATAATATACCCACATTATGGATTAATCATCATCGACTCATCGGCGGCCCACTAGTCCCACTACTAAGCACGACTCACGAGGCTCTTCTCAGAATGAGAAGGGTTTAAGCCATATATTCCTCCACACTGGCCAATTTCTTGTTGGCAGACATATTAGAGTTTTTTATAATGATTATAGAACTTCAGGCATGTTTTCAGCTTTACACACGATTTTTGTTCACCGTAAATGATATATTTTAATTAATTAAGTTGGAGGTGCGTTCCCAGGATCGAACCCCAGACTTGGAGGCTGAAGTCTACCCATTAGGCTATCACTATAATATTGGATACTACCAATGGTTTATATTTACTTTTGTTTAAAACTGTATCTTGTGTGGATATAAAAATAAAACTACCCACATTATGTATTAATATTAGTTTTGTTTAGAACTCTAAGTAGGTACGTATGTACTATGTACCTAGATAGGCAAATAATACAAACTTACCTTTCAGGGTCCTTAGGAAGTGCAAAGAGCGATAAGTTAGGTCTTAATAATTAGAGTTTAAACGACTTAATGTGATACGATATCGTTTACTGATCTTTCTTTGTTTATCCATAACGAGAACTTGAGTAAAAGTCAAACGTATAACTACGGTCCGCGCGCAACACTCGACTGATACGAGTGCCGTCGAGCGTCCACGCAGCAGTAGTTAAATATCTCAGGTCACGTGACAAGTGAGCCAGGCCTGCTTAAACATTATTTTAGCAGCGTCCGCGAAATATCATCCAACGGATGTGGTACGGCTGCTAAGACGCTTTTAGAATGCGTAAATACTTTTCCTTATTTGATTTCTTCTTAAACCCCGACTACGTGCTCACCGTACCGACCTAAACTCAACTTCCACCTGACACACAGTGACATCACGACTCCACGAAATCCGTGTTCCACAGATGTAAATCGCGTGAAATCTGTGAAGATAAACCTACTTATTTATGTAAGTATCTATTGTAAGTACTTAGGTACCTCCCATATACGTAGGTTTCTTTTGTTTTATGAACTCGCAAGTTTTATCCGACGATTCTGGAATTTTGAGAATGATTCTGAGCAACATTTAATTGATTTACTTAATGGTTCAATTCAGTATGACTAGCCCACAAAATTATCTGACTCGGTGGCCAAAATTGGAACTAATTGTTATGCCTGTTTAGTTTCAGTTTTTATTTTATTTTTCTTAAATTATACTCAACGCTGTCACCGGGTCAGATAAGTTTGTGGGACACTTTATGTACTTTAGTTATATTCAGGTCTGCCTAGTCGACAGCTGATTTCATAAAGTTTTGTTTGCTTACATAAGTCTAAATTCTTGGCAAAAGTCGATATTTAGAGGATTCTTTAGGCAAAACTAGGTGTGGCAAACACCGCCGGTGATTCAGATTTTGATTATAACATTTCCACAAATGAATCTTAAAATCTGTGCTGGCTCCAAACTTCTATAGGACATAAAAAGTGAAAATAGTGCTAGGTGTGGTTGGGTGCGGAGCTCTCGTACCTACCTACCTAATTGCTGACTTATTCTTCAGAGGCAATCGTTACTGTTGATAGCACTGTCGTTACTGTTTCATTAGAAAGCGATAATGTTTGAAAATTATGTAATAAGCATTCGAGAACAGAATTTCAGCCAATACTACCTACTACGAGATGTACTATTTTATAGAAGTAAGTACTTTAAACTGTTATAAGTAGGAACTATAAAATATAATAAATGGTCTACACATAACTAACTTACCTCATTTTTATTACGAGACAGGTTTTCTATTGCAGTGGCCAGTGCCATAGTAATTCAAAGACGATTATGTAATATCATAGAGCCTGTAAACAACAGCATTTAAAATGCCCGAGTTACCTACCTACCTACAGATGAATGAATGATGAATCAATACTTTTGTATTGATATAATCAATAATCGTGTATGTATTAGTTACCAATAATGCCGATTAATACGATTATATTATAAAACTCATTACAATTAATACTGCCAACTTCTAAATGCTAATGAAGTAATAATTAATCGTAGCACGCAATTGTTGTCTTCTTCTTCTTCTTCATTGTCCTGGGATTTTTTATCCGCACTTGGGCGCAGATTGTTGTATTAGGTAATAATAATTGTTGTCTAATCTCACATTTCGCCTAATCTCACTTTCTGTTTTTGGGCAATCATCATTGGTAAATATAGGACCAAGTAAGTACCTATGTATAGGTACCTGTCTTGCATAGAAAATGCAATGTAACAATGATCTGCTTGGTTAGACATGCCTATGACTAGAAGTAGATACTCATTGGCCTACATAAACGGAATTATTAGTTCCACTATACATATGTATGCAAAACAATCTAGTGCACTATTAATAATGTTATAAAACTTACAATAAAATGATATTGCAAAACCAAGAACCCAGAATTTTACCTACTACGTCAATGTGCGAAACCGATTATACATATTATTATCATCTTCGCGTAAACAATTTGCGCAAATAGTTACCTATAGGTACCTATAGTTCGCGCGAGTGTTGAATGCAGAGCTTATGTATGGTGACACATACATAAGCGCGAACTATAGATAATTAATCTGTTTAGTACACATAGTATTTCGGACAACGTGGATGGAAGGGAAATTACGTAAGTTTAATATTATGGGTAACTTTGGTTTGATACAATATATCTGTGCAATCCTATATTGCACAGATATATTGTATCAAACCAAAGTTACCCATAATATTAATAGTATGTTAGGGTAGGTATAGGTAATTACTAAAGCTAAGTACCTAATGATAAACCTCTACATGATAGATCAAATATGAAATTAGTTTGTCAATAAAATTGCAATATCATTTCGGTTATATTCAATTACAATATTTTCTCTTGAGAGGTTTCCTTTATAATGTATAGGTGATTAGTTAGACAAGGAATAAATCTAATAAACCCGCGTGCGATCGCTCATCAATAGTATTGGTATAAAAGTTAGGAAACTGTTCATAGGATATAGTTACGGATTGTGCAATCACGCTCAATTCAATCACTTATAACAACCGAAACCTGAAATCAAGTAAGCAAATGAAGGTAAACTATTCTTTGTATTCTTTCTCACAAGATCCTTAACTAGAAAGCGCGTCGATCAAGCCTAACCACCTAGGCTGATGAACCGAAACAAGATAGAAACCACAACAGCGTGTAGTTTTCACTCTATGTAGGACAAACGCTGCCAACCTGCAACCTGCTCTCGGGCAAAGTATTTATAAGTATCTAAGTATGAAGTATTTAAATTATAAGTATTATAGGTATAATAACCGCGACTTTGACAGCGTGAATCTAGGCTTTTCAATGCCCCCTGGGAACTCTGTTCTTTTTTTTAAAGTAGAGCTGTGTCCGTCCTCGGAATGCAACCAATCTGTACCAAATAACTATTTAGTTTATCTCACTTCTTGTTATCTATGTATTTACTTACTTACTTAATTAGAGTTTGTTACTTTACAATTGCTTCGAGAATGCGTGGAATTTATATTTAAGTAATACTCAATTTAAATACCTAAATAAAACCGGCCAAGTGCGAGTCGGACTCGCGCACCGAGGGTTCCGTACAAACCTGTAGTAAGCTTTACGATTAATGAATTTAATGAACCGCAAAACTAACTTTGTTTGTAGAGGTTTATTGTTAATATAAAAAAACGATGCTAGTTAGAGCGTTGGTTTTATTTTTCCTGTAAAATATACAAGCTTCTATTGACCATAATTATTTCAGATTTTTCAATCGGTAAACTTCGGAGATAAGGGGGGGGGAACGGTATTTTTTTCGACATTTTGCCCGATAAATCAAAAACTATTATGCATAAAAATAAATAAAAATCTGTTTTAGAATGTAGAAGTATAGCCCTTTCATATGATATCCCACTCAGTATAGTTATCATACTTTGAAATTTCAAACCCCCTATTTTCCCCCTTTTTTAATTAAACTAAAAATAATTTTCGATTTTTTTTTATTTTAATGATGTTAGGCCACTATTATACACAACTATTCCAAATTTCATGTCGATAGCTTTAATAGTTACTGAAATAATCGACTGTGACAGACGGACGGAGAAAGTCGCACCATAAGGGTTCCATTTTTACCATTTTGGTACGGAACCCTAAAAACAGTTAAATAATTTAATTAGAAAAGTAGGTCAATGTTTCGACAAGAAATTGTTCGAAGAAATTAATTTGACCTTCTCTGTTCAATTTAGCCCTTTATATGACCGACCGCGACGCCTTAGTTTTGTGGCTTTATGAACATGAAAATTAACTTGATTTTTTTTTATCATTTCCCACTTTAGGTCCTTTCTTACACAAGTATGTTATACATGAAATATAAACAAAGAGTTTGAGTTTGACAACAACAATATTTTCATAATATACCTACTGTGTATCTAATTAGCTACATTGAGCTTTCTTTGTAACCTCGTTGAACCCTATTGCAGGTACCTACTTATAATCTTGTTTTAGAGAGCCGTGTCTACAAGTAGGTATAGCCTAAATCTTAGTGTAAAACCTTCTCTAAGCAATCATTTTTCATTTTTTATACTAGGTTGATCTTTGCCTTTCACTGTACCTAAATCCTGCTGTAATGCCGCTTTGCGCCAGTTTGTCAAGGCTTTTCGTCGTGTGAAAAACTCACATTTTCTATATTATACTACCTACTTATATTATCAAATTATACTAAGCTTAGACTTCAGCTAAGTTTGATTTACTTAAGTACTTAATATCTATTTAGTAAGAACCTAATTAAATAAATTGCCCATTTCAGAATCAATGATACTTGTACAATCTGAAAACTTTTGTATTTCAAGCACTAATTCTGTGTCAATCAATAGTGTCAATCTTCAAGTATTTTCTTATATTAACTAACACAACATCGATAGACCACTTGGGCACTTAGCAAAAGCACATCGATATAGGTACGTAAGTAGTGTAAAGATGTAAACGATACGATGATCTAATCGACTCGACCTACAGGGCATTTATGAAGAACAAAAATTAATAACAAGGCGCCTTTTAATTTTTCAGTAGGAATGGTTTACTTACTGAAAAATTTAACGGTGCCTAGTTTAGTTATTTCGACGGGCGACGTTAATTTGAAAGTGAGTGTTAGTAACACTAGTAGTAGGTAAGTATGTATGTATTTACTATATTTGTGAGATGGTGATAACAAAAAAAAAACCCGGCTGAGTTTGTTGTGGGCTCTTCTCAGATCAGGGCGCGTTTGGAACCCTCGTAGCTTTAGTCTTAAGATACCGTTGTTAATTATCACCATCAATTCTTATTCTTTATAAACATGACGTTCAGAAGGTGTACTTTGTAGGTACCGATTTTGAATAAAGATGATTTGATTTGATTATGCACTATGCACTATGTATCACTTAATTAAAAATTAATTTTATTAAAATTGATCGCGATTCGCGTCCGATTAACCTACTACAAACTCACTTGTATAATTTTATCAAGGCAATCATAAATCATGTTTACATGTGGTCAAAGCTAATGGCGACCACGAGTTTCTTCGTAGTAAGGTAGAGAGAGACTCGTTTACAAGATCGGATTCGATGTGCGCTTCGACTATGCACCTATCTTATAACCTACCTTGTAACCTACATTGAGGCTATAAGGAAGTCAGGTGGTCCCTTACTTACCTCTACAAAATTATCAAATAATCAAATAAATATTATAAATGCGAAAGTTTGGATGGATGTATGGATGTATGGATGTATGGATGTATGGATGTATGGATGTATGGGTGTATGGATGTATGGATGTATGGATGTATGGATGTATGGATGTATGGATGTATGGATGTATGGATGTATGGATGTATGGATGTATGGATGTATGGATGTATGGATGTTTGTTACTCAATCACGCTCCAACGGCTGAACGGATCTGGATGAAATTTGGCACAGAGATAGATTATAGTCTGGAATAGCACATAGGCTACTTTGTATCCCGGAAAATTAAAGAGTTCCCGCGGGAACCGAAAAACCTCAATCCACGCGGACGAAGTCGCGGGCATCAGCTAGTATTTTATAAAACTATTAAGAAAACACCTACATTATACCTCTTATAGTGTTATTAGATCCATTACTTTATACTTACCAGTAAATAGATAATATCAAGAATAATAAAGACATATTTGCATAAAATGCATGTCACTTGTTGAGCGCTTACGTACATCGACCCAAATAACTGGCAAATCACGGACCTTTATAAAAATAGCAAGCAAATACCTATGCATTCAAATGTTTCGAGTAGAAACAGCTAACACTTCATTTATATATGAAACTAAGACTTCATATAAATATATTAAACTAGCTGACAATGCCAGTGAGTTCGTCAGCGTGGATGATTTTTTTTCAATCTTGCAGGATTTATCGAGAGTCGGGATACAAAGTCCTACCTATCCTATGTCCGTATCCCAGGATGCAATCTTTATGTCAAGGTGTACCTAAAAGTAGGAAACAGATAAACTTTCGCATTTATATTTTTATGAGGAAGCTGAGTAAGGAGCTACCTTAGCAGCTATTCAAATGAATTAAGAGTAGGTAAATGTAGGTACAAAACTTGCTTATTTATTTTCTAAACCTATGCCTATGCCTATTACTTACCACATCTATCGAGCCAGCCTTCGGCGCGGCACGGGTAGGGGATCGCAATATGTATTCCCTCGTTCATCTTGCCCACATTCACCACACAAGAACAAACACTGCAAAGAATTCCGCGCGCTCTACAGTGTACATCACTCTACATCTCACTGTACACTACTGTACTATAACTACAACCTAATCAACCAATAAACTGTGAAAACACAGCACGAAGTGAGTAGTGATTCCTCGATCGCCGCACCACACTTTCACCGACAGTCGATAAAAAGACAAATCAACTTTAATTAAATGAAATAGGTTTATTCAATTGAAGCACAATAACCTCGCACTGTTAATCGCGTAATGAATTTGTATGAATTTTCTATTATGATAACGTCTTAATTCACTTATCTAAGTAGTCAAGTACTTACCTAAAAAAATAATGATTGACGCACCTTAATATTATTGGCAAAGTTATTGGTGAATTAAAGCAGTTATTCCAATTGAATAACTGCTTATACCAAGCGCAATATTATATGTCAATATAATAATAGTAGAAAAATAAGTAAAATAATTATCTATAAATATTTGATCGTTTCAATTCGTGAAATCGTAGCAGAAATTATTAAGTAACATAGGTATATTTTAATAAGAATTAATAGCGACGCGACGCATATCTATGAAATAATGACGCGTAACTATGAATATTTAAATGCTAAAATATTTTTTTCTAGTCAATTTATACATTTGAGGACCAAAAGAAACTAATAAAATCATAAATAGGTTATCACTCTATATCATAGAATCGCCCAAAATGTGATTTTTTCAGCACACGAATATAATTAATTAATTATTTAAGCATGTTTTTAATAAGTAGATAGGCTAACATCAAACTACTATTTTAAGCAAATTAATTATATAACAAATTAAACTATCCTATTAATTAATATAATAAATTAAGCCTACCTTTCTACCTTTTTAGATAGACAGATTTAAAAGTAATATACACATAATACTTTTTATTTACACGAATTACGTACGCGTGATTCGAGCGCTATATTGAACCAAATTTACATCCAACATCTACACGGACACATAAAAAACTAAATAATTCTTCGAACTCCGAGTCGAAGCTCCGAAGTCCGATTTCCCGCCCCGAGTGCCAAAGAACTCCCTCGCTATTCTCGTGATGTTAGAAAGAAATAGCGAACTATTTATATCTCCCTCTTCTGATATTGACCCGCCTCTTATCATTTTCATTATCAGTGCGCGCGCATAACTTTAAATGTATATTTGCAAGCCCAGTAGATTTTTCATTTTCAAAATATTATGTAGCATAATTATTATGTTCATTCTGAGAGCAGCATAATGAGTAAATTCCTATGGTAAATTCATTATATTGTTCAAACAGAAATTATTAAGATGGATTTCCACATTGTAAGTGCAATGTGGAAATTATGATTTATATCCGCGGGCGAATGAAAATCGAAACATAGACATCGACCTTCTTTTTTTTTTAATTTTCCTTTGAAGTTCTCAGTATAGTGTATTATCTATGGTTCTGACTTGAATTCTGACTGCTGTCAAAATTCTAGCTAAAAAGTTATTAAGTTAGTCTTTGGTGCAAGATGGCGTTGAAAGCACTTGTCGGGCAAAGTAAGTGAAAATATTTAATTTTTAACAATTATCACTGCCTTTTATAATTCAGTAACTATTGTTTGTAATCGTTTTTTTTACATAAGTATATATTTTATAAAATTGCATTAAAACAATACTTGGTAGTCCTGTAAAGTGAAGTTGACTAGCCTTATCGATGACTAATATTTTCAAGTTTTACAAAATAATAATATAGGCTCAGATTTGTAATATTCGGTATCATTACTCACAAAACGAACGAATTTATAGTTACTTAATCCCTTTCGGCCATTTACATTACGTTGCAGCAATAGTAGCTTTTACATTTTAACCCATTTCATCATGTAAACAATCAAGTGATTTATTAAATTAATAAGTTAGTAATTGTCCTGACTTGGAATAGTCTTGTATATATTGTTCTTAAATTACTTAAATACTTAGTTAATTTTTATGCGATATTATTAATTCTGTAGCTGACAGCGTAAATTATTGATTTTCTTATGTCACTTCACACTTTACTGAGGGGTGGGGACTATGTACGTCATACGTTGCGGCTGAAACCCTTCCACCCCCTTGATAAGTTCCAATCAAAGATGATGAAAAACATTTATAGTTTACACCTAACTACACTAGTTCTAATAAGCCAATAATTTTTAAACCAGTGTTAAATGCTTATGTCTTCATCTAAAATGAAATTAAATGATTTATTTAATTCACCTAGGACCACTTGTGCCACTTAAGAAATGTTGTGACTATATCACTGGTTGAGAAAGCAGATTCTACTGAGAAGAACGAATGCGAAACTCAGCAGTTGCTCTTTTTATAAAGAAAAAACAATATTACTAGCTATTACACAATACATACGTAATGTATCAAGAATTACACTGACTTATGGGCTGCCGAATGTGAAGCCAAGTAAATGCAAATTGCATGCATATTATATTTAAACAAAAAATTGAACAGTAGTGGGCTAGCTTGTGGCTGACATCCATTGACTTCTGATGATGATTACAACTAACTGTTGCAGCATGATTGATGGAAACACCAATAAACAAATGCACTTTCATATTCATAATTTTAGTGTGGATGAGGATAGGACTCTAATAATTAATGTAAAACTATAATATGTGCTTTTTTTTATACTTTGCAGAGATTATGAATGAGGTGATCCGCTATCGCGGTCCCAAAGGCAAGGAGTCTCAGCGTATAGAATGGAGGATTCTAATTGTGGACCAACTCTCCATGCGCATGGTGTCTGCATGCTGCAAGATGCACGACATTTCCGCAGAAGGAATCACCTGTAATAATTCCTTTTTTTATAGTTATTCATTTGCTCAGTATGTAAAGTATTACAGATTAATGTGTAACAGCCCTGCACACATATTCTCAAAGTAGAATTCTGAGTATATCTACCAGATATTTATACATTTTGAGATGCACAATAAAGTTTCCCTTCCGTTTTTCTAATAAGTAATATACAGGGTTAATTAAAAAATACCAATAAACTCTTAAGGGCAAATTCTCCACATAATACTGAAAAACTGTTTTTTTGAATCCTTTTGTTATATATCTCAGTATTTTAAAAAGTCTTAGAACAAAAGTTGTTTAGTATTTTTTAATTAACCCTGTTTATTGTGCATATGTATATTATGAGAGAGATGTGACTGTTATTATTGTCTATTTTGTAGTGGTAGAGGATATCCACAAGAAACGTGAGCCATTATACACCATGGATGGCATTTACCTGATTACACCATGCGAGAAATCTGTACATGCTCTTATCAACGACTTCTCTGTGGGCAACCGCATCATGTACAAGGCAGCACATGTTTTCTTCACTGAAGGTAAGAATTTTTAAAATGTTTACAAAAATATCTGAATAAATTATGTTAGAACATTATCACCTGTAGCAAAAAATTGTATAATACATTAGACATAAATTGAGAGGAAACATAATTTATTTAGAAATTAAATAATGCAATATTTTGGATTTAGCTATTTTGCATCACTTAAGGACGTATTTCCGCAAATCCGTTAAAATATATTAGAACTGTCGGTACATTTTGTGACTAAGTCGGACAAAATAAAATGGAATTAAAAATTACTACACATAGATTGATCCTTTATCTCCAATTTTTGGAGATGACATTGTTTAAAATCTTTATTTAAACCTACTATAAAAATGATTTTCCGACACCTCTTCGCACAAAACATCGCGACTTTCGGTACATTTTTTGCTGTATGTACACCGATTTTTTGTCTTTAAAAAATACCATTTGTTAAGAGATATGTTCGCCTCAAAATTTTGGAAAGAAAAATATTAAAAATACTTCAAGACTTGGTGGAGTGACCTGAAGGTATACTTCGACGACTACTACTGGAACTCCTAGACACGTTGAGCTAAATGTATCGAATTTGGGATCATTTTGCTAGTTATGATGAGATCTTACTTCAAGACTTTGTGGAGTGACCTGAAGGTATACTTCGACGACTACTGCTGGAACTCCTAGATGCGTAGAGCTAGCTATATTCGATACACGTAGCTATACGCGTCTAGGAGTTCCAGTAGTAGTCGTCGAAGTATACCTTCAGGTCACTCCACCAAGTCTTGAAGTATTTTTAATATTTTTCTTTCCAAAATTTTGAGGTGAACATATCTCTTAACAGATTGTATTTTTTAAAGACAAAAAATCGGTATACATACAGCAAAAAATGTACCGAAAGTCGCGATGTTTTGTGCGAAGAGGTGTCGGAAAATCATTTTTATAGTAGGTTTAAATAAAGATTTTTAACAATGTCATTTCCAAAAATTGGAGATAAAGGATCAATCTATGTGTAGTAATTTTTAGTTCCATTTTATTTTGTCCGACTTAGTCACAAAATGTACCGACAGTTCTAATATATTTTAACGGATTTCTGGAAATACGTCCTTAATATTTTTGATTTGTTTAGTGCTAGAGTTGTGTTAAGTTGCATTTATTATTTCACTTTTATTTTAATTTCCAGCTTGTCCCGATAAACTGTTTGATGAATTATCACGTTCATGTGTAGCTAAATATATCAAAACTTTAAAGGAAATCAACATAGCTTTCATACCATATGAACAACAGGTTTGTCCCTGATTTTATTTCTATGATAATGACTGCCCCATAGACCTCCATTTGTGCCTGTTTTCACAGAAAACCCCCTTTCAAGGGACCACCTAAAAGAAACAAAACAGAAATGTGAAAACTGTCACCTATTTAATTGGCCTTAGGTGTTCCCTTAGTGATAGTCTGTGAAAATGTGCTACAAATATTTGCATTAAATAATTAATACTAAGAGATAAACTTTTTTTCATGCTGCTATGGTTAGTATGCCCTGAGGAGTTATTCAATGAATTGTGTAAATCTTCTGCTGCAAGAAAAATAAAAACCTTGAAAGAAATCAACATTGCTTTTTTGCCCTATGAAAGTCAGGTAATAGAATATAATCCTATATACAGGGTTAACCTATTAATAGTTAATAGTAGCTTCTGTATGTAATGTATAAGTACTTTAAATAATTAAAATTGTGTAGGGTCAAAGGTGAGATTTGAACCTGTGATAGAATCCATAATATTATGCATCAGCCTGTATGCGTCTACTGCTGGACATAAGCCTTTTCGAGAAAACGGACTGTTTTAACTAAAAATATTAACGTAACACATTCAAGAGTGCCAAGTGCTCATTACATCTTTTTGTGTTACGACCTTAGATTTTTATCTTAACTGCCTATTGTGGTGTAGCCTTGAAGGTCATTCCATTGAAACTCTGAATAATTCCTTTTTGTTTTAAAAGATCAGCCCATACAATTCAATTAATACTTGCAATAAAACCATATAATTATGTTTCGTAACTTTTGTAGGTATTTTCTCTGGACTCTCCTGACACCTTCCAGTGTATGTACAACCCTGCACTTACCCAGACCCGTAACGCCAATATGGAACGTATTGCAGAACAAATTGCAACTCTCTGTGCCACTCTCGGAGAATACCCCTCTGTACGCTACCGAAGGTAAAATTAAAAATTAAAATCCTCTATACTCTTAAAATAAGTGCAAGTTATGTCTGTACCTTTTTATTGTCTATCTTACAGATGTTTACGATATTTGGTACAGAAATAGCTTGTCTCCCTTAATTTGCATACATAATGATAAATAATGAAGACTTACAAAACATGCTTTCATCTGAATAAAAATTATGGAAACTACTCTGTCTTGCATGTTAGAAAAGTTTTTATAGTACAGATTAGAACAGTAAAGATTACATGTCCAACTTTAGTAAGAAATAAGGAATATTTTTTATTTTTTTTTATTTTTTTTGTACCAAAAAGTTATACAATACTAGCTGATGCCCGCGACTTCGTCCGCGTGGATCGAGGTTTTTCGTTTCCCGCGGGAACTCCTTAATTTTCCGGGATAAAAAGTAGCCTATGTGTTATTCCAGACTATAATCTGTCTCTGTGCCAAATTTCATCCAGATCCGTTCAGTAGTTACGGCGTGAAAGCGGAACAAACATACAAACAAACTCACTTTCCCATTTATAATATTAGTAAGGATGTAGAAAAACAGAAACATAGTGGACAAGGAAACACTTATCTCTTTAAGGCGCCAGCGGATAGTGAATTGCTCATACAAACATAATACCAAAATAATTAGTAATTCGAGCATATTTCCTCCACATTATGCGATTATTAAGATTGAACTTGTATTAATCTAGGTCCCTGGATAATTATTTTTCCAAAATACTTTCCCAAAATTAAATGTAAGCACATTGCGTTTTGCATGTTTTTGCGACATAAACGACATGTTTTCTCCTTATTTGTTTCATATTAAAACCAACGAAATCTCACGTACTAATTGATCAGGAACATAGCCTATATTGTCAAGTTACAGAATAAAAACACGAAGTTAAAAACACAACAATTTTTCATTCATCATTTTTGGTATTCACGGAACAAGACTAAATGTATCACAAATTCTGTACGATGATATTGCTATCGCGCTTGCACGCGATCATGTGTCTTCAGCCAAATAGGGATAGCAATATACCGGCAAATTTATATTTGCGGTTCGAGTAGAAGTTGCGAGCGGCGGTCGCCGGTCCCTTAAGAGATCTCTACCAGTGACCCTTGGCAGTGAGAAAGGTTGTGCAGGAAGAATGGGTACAACACTATATGAGATGGAATGAAACAAGACATTAACTATATCATAAACATACACGCATATACATACTAATGACATAAATATATACATAATATAAAGCAGTGTAGTCCCACCAACTTATCCGACCCGGTGGCCAAAATTGGAACAAATTGTTATGCCCGTTTACTTTTTGTTTTTTTTTTTATTTTTAATATATACTAGCTATGCTGTCCGATAAGTTTGTGGGACTTACTTTAAACTAGCTATATTAATACATATTATGAAAAAAAGTATGTAAGAAAATCGTACAAGTTTTTTAAATTATTTCACAGTGATTGGGAGCGCAATGTCGAACTCGCGCAACTTATTCAGCAGAAGTTGGATGCCTACAAGGTATGAACTTTATCTATTCATAGTGCATCTTAAGAGGATCGTTTAGAGATCGTTCGATCGTTTCAATAATGCTAACTGTTTCACAACGCTTCGCCGCCTTCTCCGTAACGTGCGATAGAGAGTGTTGTACGTAAACATGACCAGTTGTTTATGTGTCACACTAAAACATCTCTGAAGATGCACTTGTCGGTGAAGGGTATTTCCACCTACAAGTTGACTGCTATTTTGCGACTGGTCCCGAACATTGAATTAGCACATTCTATATCCAAAAAACACATGCCGTGAAAATATACCTACAGTGATAGATAATATACCTAATACTGGTCAAATCCAACTAAACTATGATTTTAATGCTTTAATTCTTGAAATGGTTTAGGCGGATGAACCTACCATGGGTGAAGGTCCAGAAAAGGCGCGATCGCAGCTGCTGGTGCTTGACCGCGGCTTCGACTGCGTGTCGCCGCTGCTGCACGAGCTCACGCTGCAAGCCATGGCCTACGACCTGCTGCCCATCGAGAACGATGTGTACCGGTAAGTGACGCGCGCAAGACATGCAGTGCGCTGGTGCTGGAGCGCGCTCCAACCAAGACCTCATCATTGCTTTGTGTGTCATGATTGTTGTCGAGCGCAAGCCAATGGGCGCTTCTTCATTGCACGGCCCGGCACCGACACCGACATTAGTGGACGCATAATTGTATGAAAATGTATGGCACGCTGTCTCACTGGGCCGGCCCGACACCGACATGCCGGCGCCGGCATGTCGTCGGCAGTAAGTCTCCGACTGGTACCGGGCCGGCATCGTTATGCATGTGTTGTGTACGCATACAAACGTCCATGTGGGCGTGCGAGTGGCGTGATCAGTGACCCCGCCCCGCACCCCTGTCGCTCTAGTACACAATTCATTTGCATTTTTCGTTAAAGTTCATTCATTAGTATATAATCAAAGCTGTCTTTACTCATAGGGAAATAATTGGAAAACGTATCCGGGTCATTGGTTAGTTTTTCAAATAAATTGAAATAGACGCCATCTAAATATCTTACTTTTCTATTTGGATGCACCCAAAACCGTTTGCTGATAGTTCTTTTTTTGCGTCTCAAATATAATAAATACAAGAAATATGATTTGATAATACGCTGCCATGGCTCTTACTCACGCAGTTCGCAGCGTGTCGGTGTCGTTGTCGGTCAATGAAGAATGTAGGTGCCGGTGTCGTGTCGTTGAGCACTGTCGGTGTCGGTGCCGGTGCCGGGCCGGGCCGTGCAATGAAGAAGCGCCCTATTTCGCAATAAAAAAATTAAAAATAAGACTGCTGCTGCACGAGCTCACGCTGCAGGTCACAAGACCTGCTGCCCATCGAGAACAATGTCTACTGGTAGAGGCCGTGTCACATGAGAAATCACCTCGAAGCAATGCTGCAGTCGCGTGTACCAATGACCAATGACCAATGGGCCAATAGGCACTATTATAGTTCAAACTATAACTCATGTGTTTCAATTTCATCAAAATACTTTCAAAAAAGTGTTTTTGAATCGTCGAGTGAATCTATCCCAGGGGGTCTACTCTTTTTCTCTAAAACGAAACTTCGCAAACAAACGAACGAAATTTCGTTAACTCCTCTCCTACATAATATTATCTCTATGCTCCTCTCTATTTAGTTTTCGTACACGCAGACGAAGTACGGATCCATAGAAAATTTTCGTGACCGATTGGATTGAAAGATTTTGTGTGGGTCTAATAACCGACTAATTACGTTCGTTTGCGAAGTTTCGTTTGAGAGAAAGAGAGTAGACCCCCTGATTCGGAATGCCAGTTTCCTCAGCGAAAACGTGCACGTCATGATATCCTCGACGGAAAATTCACCATAAATTCATTCTTATTGCTGCAGATATGACGCTCAGGGTAACCAGAAAGAAGTACTTTTGGACGAGAATGATGAGCTCTGGGTGGAACTGCGGCATCAGCACATTGCTGTGGTGTCCACTTCAGTTACCAAGAATCTCAAGAAATTCACGGAATCTAAACGCATGGGAGGAGGTAATAATATTATTAATATTTTTTTATAGGTATATCACCCGTAACTGTCTATTGAAATAACATAGTCTCACAAACGACGACGCTACTCTATTAATTCTTAGTAAAGTCAAAATAGACATAATATAATCAAAGCAATAATCACAATTGTGTCAGATAGATTGGCTTGGCGAAGAGTAGTGTTTGCCCTCTGCCCCGAAGGAGGGTCATAAGATTTTAACGTTTACACTATCGTGACTGATATTCATTTTAAATATACATCACTAGCTAATGCCCGCGACTTCGTCCGCGTGGTTAAAGTTTTTTGATTCCCGCGGGAACTCCTCAATTTTCCGGGATGTAAAGTAGCCTATGTCACTTTCTAGGTCCTCAACTATACCCATGCAAAAAATCACGTCGATCCGTTGCTCCGTTGCGGTGTGATTGAAGGACAAACCAACGAACAAACACACTTTCGCATTTATAATATAGTACATCATTACCCGATAAACTCACGTGTCATGTCGGAAATGCCCGACTAGTTTCGAACCCGTTCGGGGCCCTTATTCATGAGCCTGTTCGTCATAAGATTTAATGATGATACATACAATACATACCTATTAACCCAAGCTAAAAAATGTTTGCAGGCGATAAACAATCCATGCGAGACCTATCGCAGATGATCAAGAAGATGCCGCAGTACCAGAAGGAGTTGTCCAAGTACGCGACGCACCTGCGCCTCGCCGAGGACTGTATGAAGGCCTACCAGGGATATGTCGACAAGCTCTGCAAAGTGGAACAGGTACTGAACTAAATCCTTCTTCTTTGTTTTGGGGCTGTTCAGGCCCTGACACTCTTAAAGTCCCTGTATTACGTTGACCGTCTACGATCCATTGTGATTTTTGGCCATCGTCCACCGGTGTGCTAGTAATACTAATGCTAATTATACTGGTGGCCGAAGGTATACCAGTTCTTTTCTGACTGGAATAATCTTGACCGAACTGAGTAGACTGAGCTCGACGCCGATCATGTTTAAAACTATAAATAACTAGCTGATGCCCGCGACTTCATCCGCGTGGGTTGAGGTTTTCAGTTCCCGCGGGAACTCTTTAATTTTCCGGGATAAAAGATAGCCATAAGCCTTTGTGTTATTCCAGACTATAATCTATCTCTGTGCCAAACTTCATCCAGATCCGTTCAGCCGTTCCGGCGTGATTGATTAATAAACATCCATCCATCCAAACATTTATAATATTAGTATAGAGTATATATGCAAATGCTTTACTTTTTTTAGGATCTTGCAATGGGCACTGATGCTGAGGGTGAGAAGATAAAAGATCACATGAGGAGCATTGTGCCTGTACTCCTAGATCAGGTAAGGGAAAGTCGTCAATAAACTGTCTAGACTAGAGAAAAGTGTCACTCACCACTTGTGGCGAAACGTCCCATATTATGTGTACTCATGTGGGGTCAATGGACGAGTCGTCAAGTGTATATAACTGTGAATAATTGCTTATGCACTCACATGAATCCTGAATGTCTAGCTGCTTGTAGAGTATCATCGATCTGATCTGATCCGTCTATCTGCTTCGCTTTAGTATATCTGTTAGACTGGTCTCATACCTCCTAATTGACCCGTGCTTTCTGTAACCCAAAGTTGAACCGGGCAGACGTTGTCGACGTGACAACGTCCGCCCGGCCAGCCCTATTCATACCCCCGCTGCCAGCGTTACAGAGTTGGCAACGGAGGTACTACGTCTAAACCTATCATCTCTAAGTGCCCTGATGACAACACACGGGAAGTCACCACCTTTCGGTATTCTCAGTCCGAAAGGGAATATGTTAAACTGCGGTACCCCCGCTGCCAGCATCACGGTGCCGGCACGGAGGTGGTGCGGTTTAACCTATCATTAAACTTTGGTATTACGCGGCGCAAAGTCTCCAGCCAGGTAGACATAACCCTCAGCGATCCTGGGACCCACGCCGCGTGATTTTGCGGCATGGCGTCCCACACCGGGGCAGGGCCACGTCTTAGCATATCTGCTATTTAATTCCATGAGAGTCACGTCTCAGGCCGGGTAGACGCAACCCTCAGCTCACTGCTGTCGTTTAATGTTTATTGGGACCCACGCCGCGCAATTTTGCGGCATGGCGTCCCATGCCGGGGCAGGGTTGCGTCTCAGCATATCTGCTGTCTTTAGTGCTTTATGAGACCCCCGCCGCACCCATCATCATTTCTATCTAACAAACGCGTGGCCACGAGTTTGCTTCCTATAGAGTACACAATAGTACCCTCAAGCAAACTACATTTAAATGATTATCTAGTAATTTCATTAGACACGTAATACAGTTTATCCACATGTAATTATTAGTGAATAGTCAATAATTGGCGTAAATAACTATATATCAAGCACTCACCAATGGGTTTAGCACGTGAAGCAAAGAGGCAGCGTTCCGAGATGTTCACCGGCGGCAGTGGTTGGGAAAATGGCCGCCTGATGTTATACAAGAATATTATTCGCATAAAGACCATAGACTAGGTATACTTGTGTCTTTGAAACAGACACAGATTTAAATTTTTACGGCTCTAGACTCTAATCATTTTGACCATTGAATATTTGACAAGTATAATAATTAAGAGTACATCTAATAATGTATTTAGTATTATATTTGTAGTTTATTTTACCTTCTTTCGCGATCGAACGTCGCGACACTCCCCAACAACAGGGATTACAATAATGTGGTCAAATTTTGAGTCCATTCCTTGATTTTCTCGAGAGCCCTGACGGCTGCTTTCCTTTGGGGTCTTGACTCTTCAGGCGGAATGTTGTTCTCAATTTCTAAAGTAGGCTCATCTTCCATCGGGATAGTTTCTTGTCTCGACTCATCATTTTCTATTCGTACCGTTTCATTGAGTTCTCTATCGGTTATATTACTTTCAATACTAGGTATCTCATTACTGGTATTATTTATTTCTTCTTCTTGAGAATCTGCAATTGTTGGTGTAGAAGGTATATAACTATAGTTTGGTTTAGGTTTTTCCACTGTTGCACTAAATCCATCTTCTTCCATTTCGAGTGGGTATAGATGAGAAATCGATCTAGTGAACTCAGCGTTCCCTATTTTAATTTTAGCAACTCTGCAGAGTCCATCTTTTCCTCGTATAAGTTTTACTATCTTGCCAACACGCCAACCCTCTCGGTTAGGATGGTCTCCTTTAATTTGGACTACTTGTCCTTCTTGAGGTTCAAGTCTTGAAGTTACTCTTGGTTCTTTATGTGAATTCCAATACCTTTCGCGAAGACTGAGAAGGTAACGGTTGGAAAACATTTCCTTGAATTCTTCTTGAATTTTAAGAGCTCTTCTCCAACCCTTAACAAGCTCCTTCTTCGTAGTCGTTCCCTGTACTAAATTTTGTTCGCGAGCAGGTTCGACAGTTATGCATTTTCCTACAGTCAAGAAATCCGCTGGTTTTAGTACATGATCCAACTCGGTATCTACGCAAGTTAGAGGTCGTGTATTTATCACGGCTTCAATTTCCTTTATTACCGTTGACAATTCGCAATCTTTAAGAAAATGTTTCTGTAATGTTCTTTTCATACAATGCTTTACTATTCCCATTAATCTTTCATAGAAACCGCCTGACCACGGTGCTAAGGCTGGTATGAACCTCCAGCGAATTTTATTCTCTATGCAGTAGGGTTGTGCTAAGATTTCTGACATCAGTTTGAAGTGTAACGCATTGTCTGAGGTCATCAGCGTTGGAGTTCCTCTTGTAGCTATCATTCTTCTCAAAGCTCTAAGGCCTTCTTCCGCTGATAGATCTTGGACAACTTCCAAATGTATAGCTCGAACTGCTAAGCAAGTATATAAACAAATCCATCTTTTTTCTGTACCCCTTCCACTGTTTACCAAGACTGGTCCGAGGTAATCTACACCCGTGAAGGTAAACGGTGAACTGTAATTGACTCTTTCTGGAGGTAATGCCGGTGTCGGTGGTAACTTGTAAGGTCCTCCTCCATGTTTGACACATGTTGAACATTTCTTCAGCAATTTCTGTATTTGTCTTTTGCCTTGTGGAATCCAATATAATTCGCGGATGATACTAAGTGTATGATTAACACCGACGTGGTAGTTTTTGTTATGTATATCTGTAATTATCTTATTAGTTAATTCAGAGTCCTTGGGTAGTAAAATAGGATATCTCTTGTCAAAAGACCAATTTGTGTTTTTCATTCTTCCTTTACATCTTAGTATGCCGTCAATGTCACGAAATAGTCCTAAGTTCCTACTCAAGTGTGTCTCTTTTCCTTCAATTTCATCTTTGAAGTATTCATTTTGTACTTTCTTTATTTCTTCTAAATTAGTTTCTAAATTTATATTTTCGTTTATTTGATCTACGTTATTAATTCTATCCTTTTCTTTATCGCTGTTTATAGGAGTCGTCGTATCCATTTCTTCCGCTTCATTATCTTCTGCTTCGTTCGGAAGATCCTCCCGCAACAACAGAGATGAAGTACAAGAATTTTCTCCTACTCTAGGCCATGTCTCAGATTTTTGCGACAAGAATTGTGGTCCGAGTAACCACTTCTCTTTATCTTCGGATGAGTTAGATGATCTTGTCGCTACGTCTGCTGAGTTTAGTTGAGATGGAACATATCTTATGATTAATTCTTTGTTACGTCTAATCTCTTGTATTCTTCTAGACACGAATGGTGGTAGTAGTTTAGAAGATTTGCACCATTCAATTACGATTTGACTATCAGTCCAAAGAATTTGTTGTTTAATTTTCACAGGAAGAAAATCTAGTGCGAACTTCATGAGACGACTTCCAATAAGTACTCCTAGTAATTCTAGTCGCGGAATCTTTAAATTCTCTTGATCCTTTACAGGTACAAGACGTGATTTGCCAATAACCAAGCTTGACTTATTGCCATTCACAATGTATACTACTGCAGCATAAGCTTTAAGAGATGCGTCCGTAAAACAGTGTAATTGGTAATTAGCATCTTGTGCATTTGTTATGTAGCATCTAGGTATTGATATTTCTCTAATTTCATCTAGTTGTTTACGTATTATTAGCCATTCTTCGGCCTTTTGTGCCGAAAAAACTGTATCCCATTTGGTTTTGGTTTTCCAAAGTTCTTGGAGAAATAGTTTAGCGGGTAAAACGTACGGTGTGACGAATCCACATGGATCGTAAATAGAAGCAATGACTTTTAATACTTCTCGTTTATTGTTTGCGTTAGAATCAATATTAAATCTTAATTGAAGTGAATCTTCCTTTAAATTCCAATCTAAACCTAGTACTTTGACACATTTATCGTTCGTCGCATCTGGAATCTGTGTCATGAATTCGCTGGAATTTGAATTCCATTCTCTCAGATTCATAGATATCTGTTGGAATGCCTCCTTAGAATCCTTGTATAATTCTAAAGCTTCTCTGATAGATGAAGTACCAGTTACTAAGTTATCAACGTAAATACTGTTGGCAGTATCTCTGACTTTCGGTTTATCATTGTTAGTTAAGTGAAGTTTTATTGTGGCATTTAATAAAAATGGACTGCTTATCACTCCAAATGGTACGCGACAAAATCTCATATGAATGATGTTATCTTCTGATGGTGGTTTTGTCGGGTCCTTTATCCATAGGAATCTAGTCACGTCTCTATCTTTATCGTGAAGTGCGATCTGTAGAAAAGCCTTTTCTACATCTGCTGATATTCCTATTTGGTGGAATCTAAATCGTAATAATAATCCAGTTAGATCCTCTAACATCATTGGTCCACAATATAAACATTCATTCAGACTTTTGTTATCCTTTATCTTAGCTGAAGCATCGTAAACGATTCTTGTAGATTTTCCCTTTTGATAAACACCGTGATGTGGTAGGTAATGAACTGGATGCTCTTCTGTATTAGTATGCTTCGATACAATTTCTATAATACCTTTATCAATTTGTTCCTTTAAAGTTTTATCGTATTCCAATAGAGCGTTTGAATCTAAGCGTTTTAATAATGAAGTTAATCGACCAAATGCTAATCCATAGTTCGTTGGCAGAGATGGAGGATATTCTATCCACGGCCAAGATACCGTATATCTATTATCAATAATCTTTGTGTTTTCGTTGAAATTTTTAATTGCTTCCTCATCAGCACTAATTTTAGGTGAATCGGTAATTCCTATAGATTCTAAATCCCATAATGCTTTAATATCTCCGTTGTCCAAAGGTAAATCTGGTTTAATAAGTTTCGACTCTGCGCAAGATGTAAAGTAAGTGATTACGGATAATTCATCAACAGGCTCTAAATTAGTTTCTCCCGATAAGATCCATCCTAAACTCGAATTCACCAAATACAAGTTTTCTTTAATCTTCATTTTCTCAGAAGTCATAATACTATAATAGTAATCATTTCCAATCAAAATATCTACCCTGGACGACAGAGATCCATCGTCGGCCAGAATAGCTTTATTTTTCCAGCGTCCTAGTTCAATATCAGGATATGGTACATTTTTTGATATATATGGTACAACGTTAGCATGAAGTAATAAAGTTTCTTTATTTTTTGTCAAAAGTTTTATCTTTACTATAGGACTATCTATTATTCGAGGAGTCTTTGATCCAAAAGTGAATACTGAAAGCGTGATCTCTTCTTCCATTGGAAGGTTTAATTTCTTTGCGACTACTTGTGTTATATAAGTGCGCTGACTACCAGAGTCCATCAATATACGGCATTTCATATCCACATGATCATTTTCCTCGTTTCTAACGTTAACCACTGCTGTTTGAAGTATAGTAGTGCCTTTAGGATTTGATAGTCATAAGGTGTTAGTTGGTTTAGCTGTGTTGGTGGACGTTGTTGGACAAAGTGCTCGATTGTGTTGGTTTTCTCCATTACAATGTGTGCAATATACCATTCTATCACACTTCGTAGAAAAATGATCTTCAGAGAGGCATTTGTAGCAACGTCCTTTTAATCTTCTTTTCCTCTCATCTAGGGTTCGATAAGTTTTGCACACATCATTGAAGTGATTTCCACCGCAGAAAATACATGGTCTATTCTTGTAATTGTTACGACGCACTTCATCGTTCTTCTTTTGACTCCATGTTTCTCTCTTTGATTGTTTCTTTAGTTCTACATTACGATCGGCAATTAATTTTTGTCTTTTATTCTGGAAGTTATGTGCTGGTTTCTTTATATTCTTCCTTTTGTAGTTCTGTGTCGTCCTCTGAGGTTTTCTTTCATAGTGATTATCAGATGTATAAAGAGTCTGAGTGGTGTAGTTTTCCTTTGGATATCCTTGAACGACTCTATCCGCATCTTCTCTAGCGGAAATAATAGCTTCCAGATATTTTCTTATCTCTTCGATAGATTCGGTACTTATTTTCATTTTTAATTCATAAATAATTTCTTTCGGAAATTTCTCCATGATAAGAAAACGTAGGTGGTTGTGATTAATGTCTTCACCAAGAGACTTGAGCACTCTAAGATGTCTTTCTATTTCGTTGAGCGTGTGTCTTACATCCTGAATATTCATTTCAGTTGAGGCTTTAATTCGATATAAAGCGGCATAATGTGCATCAATGATATGATTTTCTTTCCCATATCGGTTTTTCAATGTTGCTAAAGCAATGCTGTAATTTTTATTTGTTGTTTCCAGACCTTCGATAACTTTCTTTGCCTCTCCTTTTAATGAGGCCTTTAGATATAATAATTTATCAACTTCAGTTAAATTTCGTTTATCTATGTTCGAACTGAACTGGTCCCAGAAGGTTGACCAATTGAGAATATCTCCATCGAATTCAGGTAGATCTAGCTTAGGTAATCTGCTGCTTAAACTTTGATTAGTACTCGTAGCTCTGCTGTCTTGAGTTCTGTATTCTACTACTGTTGTTCTTCTTTTAATTCTAACGTTCAGTTCGCATAGTATATCTTCGGCTTCTAATTGTATTGTAGAAATTTCGGATATATCATCTGGTGCAGGATCGTTACTCAAACGAAAGTAGTTTGTTAGTTCCGAACTCAATCTATTCAATAAAGCTTGTAGTTTCGAAGAAATAATTTCTGCTTCTTGCAAAACCGTTAGAGACGCATCAGTAGTATCATCAAGAGTTTTCTTCATTCGAGACGCATCGGTTATCAAAGTTTGTAATTTGGATTTCATCAGATGTAACATGGATAATAAACTTTGATCCATTTTGCTCGCAGGTACCCGATATTTCTACTAATATCTCAACATTCAACGAGAGCCCTCAAATAGACGTCTGGTCCACATGCAATGTGTTGTCAGGAATTTTCTATGAATAAATTATGCACTGCTTAGTAAAGATTTTAAAATCTTCATAGTAATGTCAGTGATTCACTCGACATCATCTGTTATCATCAGTAGCTAGCAATTTTAATATTGAATTATGTTTGCTGATTCGCATACCTAAAGTATGTGCCATAGTTATATTATTACTTCGCCTTAAGTTGAGTAAAAACATTAAGAATTTAACTAAACTAAATATATTAGTTGTAAAATAAGGATGCAAATTATACATCTCTAGGTATTTATGTCATTGTAATTGAAGTATAAATTCAATTAAATAAAAGTAATTGCTTTAATTAAATCATCAGCGGTATATCAATAATAAAATTTCCTAACTTAACGTTCAATCTCAAAACTCAGATGTAGTGTAACTAGCGTGTTCGTATCACGATCGTTATTGTGAAGAAATAGATTTTTTTTTTTTTTTTTTTTTTTTTTTTTTTTTTTTTTTTTTTTTTTTTTTTTATATATATATATAAATATTTAATCAATTTAAAATTAAAGTCTTGCAAATAAACAATACTGTAATAAACTTCTGAATAATGAATTAATTATCACATTAAATGTATATTTCTTTTATAAAATAACAAGTCACTTTACTATAACTTCCATTAATCTCGTTCTGTCTATTACGCACAACACAGGTGTCTTCAGACAACAATAACAACACAAATAACATATAATGTCTTAACTTCACCACCGGTTCGGAAAGCAATAGAATCTTAAGTACCTACATTGATAGTATCACTCACTATGTTCACAAACAGAAAACTATTTGTAGGTATCTATCTGTACATAACCCAACGTTAGAATATTCAATTCAAGGAATTTAATCACTTCCCAGCTTTAATTTATTTAATTTAACTTTTAATTTGTTATTCACTGTTATCATAAGTCGGTTGAACTGTTATTTTAATAATTGATCACTTTATTATTGGACGCACTACACTTGTCATACCACATGTACAAAGTTACCTATCTTCACTGCGATCCACAGTAATGTTGTTTTCTTTCATGGTCTGTTCTAGAGTATAAATATAATGCCAAATATTCAAAGCGCCTTTAGCCGTCATAAACACATACCCAGCATGTATCAATCATAAATTCCAAATTCACAAGCATAGCTGTATGTGTACCCTTTCAAAATAATAGGTAGGTACTATGTGCCCAGTCAAAGCGGTAAGTGCCTATACACAGTGAACATACTATGATTGTTAAACTCTGCATACAACAATACACAAGTTCTTAAAACACAATAATAACCAATGTGTCTTCATGCGATTATAGTATAGCCAATCACTGCAATATTGAACTCATAAATGGATAAACTCAAAATAACTTTGCATCTGTATCGTTTAGCGGTTACAGCAATTCCTTTAACCTAAATGTTAACAAGCAATGTAATTATCAGAACATGTTTGTACAAAAACAAGAATTCACAGTTAGTTTCTATTATTATAATATTGTCCCCTGACTTTGTTCCTTATTGAACAATTAGATGAATAGATAGAATCTTACTGAAAGCTGTGTATCACCAAGTGGATCTCATATCCCAGCACCTCCACCATGTGGCGAAACGTCCCATATTATGTGTACTCATGTGGGGTCAATGGACGAGTCGTCAAGTGTATATAACTGTGAATAATTGCTTATGCACTCACATGAATCCTGAATGTCTAGCTGCTTGTAGAGTATCATCGATCTGATCTGATCCGTCTATCTGCTTCGCTTTAGTATATCTGTTAGACTGGTCTCATACCTCCTAATTGACCCGTGCTTTCTGTAACCCAAAGTTGAACCGGGCAGACGTTGTCGACGTGACAACGTCCGCCCGGCCAGCCCTATTCATACCCCCGCTGCCAGCGTTACAGAGTTGGCAACGGAGGTACTACGTCTAAACCTATCATCTCTAAGTGCCCTGATGACAACACACGGGAAGTCACCACCTTTCGGTATTCTCAGTCCGAAAGGGAATATGTTAAACTGCGGTACCCCCGCTGCCAGCATCACGGTGCCGGCACGGAGGTGGTGCGGTTTAACCTATCATTAAACTTTGGTATTACGCGGCGCAAAGTCTCCAGCCAGGTAGACATAACCCTCAGCGATCCTGGGACCCACGCCGCGTGATTTTGCGGCATGGCGTCCCACACCGGGGCAGGGCCACGTCTTAGCATATCTGCTATTTAATTCCATGAGAGTCACGTCTCAGGCCGGGTAGACGCAACCCTCAGCTCACTGCTGTCGTTTAATGTTTATTGGGACCCACGCCGCGCAATTTTGCGGCATGGCGTCCCATGCCGGGGCAGGGTTGCGTCTCAGCATATCTGCTGTCTTTAGTGCTTTATGAGACCCCCGCCGCACCCATCATCATTTCTATCTAACAAACGCGTGGCCACGAGTTTGCTTCCTATAGAGTACACAATAGTACCCTCAAGCAAACTACATTTAAATGATTATCTAGTAATTTCATTAGACACGTAATACAGTTTATCCACATGTAATTATTAGTGAATAGTCAATAATTGGCGTAAATAACTATATATCAAGCACTCACCAATGGGTTTAGCACGTGAAGCAAAGAGGCAGCGTTCCGAGATGTTCACCGGCGGCAGTGGTTGGGAAAATGGCCGCCTGATGTTATACAAGAATATTATTCGCATAAAGACCATAGACTAGGTATACTTGTGTCTTTGAAACAGACACAGATTTAAATTTTTACGGCTCTAGACTCTAATCATTTTGACCATTGAATATTTGACAAGTATAATAATTAAGAGTACATCTAATAATGTATTTAGTATTATATTTGTAGTTTATTTTACCTTCTTTCGCGATCGAACGTCGCGACACCACTAGTAGAGGTTTCTCAATGATGCACTTCCCGTTCAAGGTTTGTATTCCAGCACCTTGTGTCTGTCCCCAACAGTAATAGGTTCTTAAAGATATGAGTCAGAACTCGGAACAAATAAGTCGAAACATTATAGTTCGTTCAATCCCTGATGCCGTGCCCCACTCTTTTTTCGTCTCATCAAGTTTTTTTTTACATACATTATTTAAATAAAGTTGTGTCTTTTATGGTCATTAGGTACATACAGTTCGCGCACGAGTTGAATGCAGAGCAAATGTATGGTGACACATACATTTGCTCTGCATTCAACTCGTGCGCGAACTGTATTTTCCTATTATACTTAAACCAATATTTTACATTTAAGGATGTACTGTTTGCTAAATGATCACAATAAACAATAGTGAGGCGCGTCTTCGTGAATGGAACAAACTATATGAGAATGTGTGTTTACAGAACATCAAGAACAATGACAAGATGCGTATTATTGCTCTGTACATCATGTCCAAGAATGGCATCTCAGAGGAGAACCTCAACAAGCTGGTGACGCACGCGCAGCTCGAGCCCTCCGACAAGCAGGCGCTGCTCAACCTCGCCAACCTCGGCCTCAACGTCGTCGTCGACGTACGTACCACTCCCCATACACACACACATCATGTCCAAGAACGGCATCTCAGAGGAGAACCTCAACAAGCTGGTGACGCACGCGCAGCTCGAGCCCTCCGACAAGCAGGCGCTGCTCAACCTCGCCAACCTCGGCCTCAACGTCGTCGTCGACGTACGTACCACTCCCCATACACACACACACATCATGTCCAAGAACGGCATCTCAGAGGAGAACCTCAACAAGCTGGTGACGCATGCGCAGCTCGAGCCCTCCGACAAGCAGGTGCTGCTCAACGTCGCCAACCTCGGCCTCAACGTCGTCGTCGACGTACGCACCACTCCCCATACACACACACATCATGTCCAAGAACGGCATCTCAGAGGAGAACCTCAACAAGCTGGTGACGCACGCGCGGCTTGCAACCTTTAAGAAGAATTTGAACCTTGGGAAAGGGGAAAATGGCCCCGACCCTGCTAGCTGAGGAAAGGGGGAAATCAGTCGGATTATTCCTTTTTTCGCTATTGATTATAGTTAGGAGGATGTAAGTGGTAGCGAGAAGGTTGTGGCCCTGAGAAGGTCTTATATAAACTTATATATTTAATTTACTTTTCACAGGGGAACAGAAAGAAGCAGTACCAAGTGCCACGAAAGGAAAGAATCACTGAACAGACCTATCAAATGTCGCGATGGACACCAGTACTTAAGGTAATACAACAGTAAAATAGGAAAAATATCCCCCTATTTAATTGTAATTGAATAAAATATGACTGTGTCACATAATTCAAACTAATATTTTGGTTATATTTGATTCTAGGACATCATCGAAGATTCAATCGACGACAAATTGGATCAGCGCCATTTCCCATTCTTGGCGGGACGCGCGCAGACTTCTGGTTATCAAGCACCTACAAGGTATTTTTTTAAACATTTCCGCTCTGCCCTTAAAATTAAAAAAAATGCTACTGGCCTTGACTATAATATTATGATTTCTTGTTTGGTTTTAGCGTGCGCTACGGACACTGGCATAAAGACAAAGCTCAACAGACCGTCAAGAATGTCCCAAGGTTGCTTGTGTTTATTGTTGGAGGTAAGTGTTGCCATATTGTGTACCTATATAATATTTCAAGCAAAATTAATAAACTATTAATTTTGCTTGAAATAATAAATTAATAAACAGATCCGTGAAATAACCTATGGACGATGGTAAACTTACCATACCATAGGTAATTTCACGGATCTGTTAACCGCATGAGATATATATCAAAATATGGGTAATTTTATACTTGCCTACAATAAACCTGTCAAAAAAAAATATTAATTAAAATTAATTAATTTAAAAATAGCCTGGTCAGGATTTTGATAGGCAAGCTATTTTAGGCGTATTTATCTATTATTAAATAAAAATAAGAAATTTGTTTCATCTGGTAAAAAAATCGGTGAAGGTCGCGGTATATCCGGCTCTTAGACCAATAGGGATGATGCCTATATCAAAAATAAGTTATTTCAAACTAGCTGATGCCCGCGACTCCGTCCGCGTGGTTTAAGTTTTTTTGATTCCCACGGGAACTCCTAAATTTTGCGGGATAAAAAGTAACCTATGTCACTCTCCAGGTCCTCAACTATACCCATGCCAAAAATCACGTCGATCCGTAGCTCCGTTGCGGCGTGATTGAAGGACAAACCAACAAACAAACACACTTTCGCATTTATAATATTAGTATGATAACCATTTTAAAATATAGACTAAAGAAAAAAAGTGCGTTGAAATTTTATGACGTCACAACTGTGAATTTCATACAACTTCCATACTAGAAGTGCGTTTTTAAGTTTGATAAAGAGTTGCTGATTTGATTAAGTTGTCATCATCCGTATTGTTTTAGGCGTCTGCTTCTCCGAGATCCGTTGCGGGTACGAAGTGACCGCGGCGCTCAAGAACTGGGAGGTCATCATTGGCTCCTCGCACATCCTCACCCCGGACAACTTCCTCTCCGACCTCAGCTCTCTCACCGCCTAAACTCAGCCCCAACTGACGGTACCTAACCTTTTAATTTATTATCTTTATTTGTTTTATTATGTATGATGTTCTTAATATCATGAAATCGCTAGATTTTTTTTTTACAACTGATAATTAATAATCTTTTTTCTATTATTTATTTATTCATCTAAAACACAATGTTAGAAACTTAGTCTATTTGGAATCAAAATTTTTTATTGAAAATATATAGTAAAGTAAAGAACAAGAAGTATGTTGATGAAATCATTTCAGGAAGAAATGATTCCATCAACGGTACCTTCACAGAAGTGTAAACAAATGTACAAAGCGTGCAAAGTTTCAACTTAATTGGATGAACGATGCGATAACGCATGGGTAACGATCAGACAGACTGACAAACAAACATTATTATTTTTTTTAAGATTTTTGTTCATACTTCAATTATGTGCTCAGATTAATGAGTAATTAAATTATTAAAATTTGGAAAAATTACATGTTTTTACATTTGCGATCTCGTAAAGTGCAAATACCAATGAGCATTTTACATTTTTAAATTTGATTGGTAGGATAAGTTATGTCTACAAAAAGATTTAACAATATACCAAAAACAACCATAGGTTATGCAGGTTTATATTAATACTATTGTATAATAATTAATATGCGTGAATATATAAAACTTAACATTTCTAAACGCTGAATTATTCATAATTAATTTAATTTTACTAATACATACATAACATTACTGGGTTAGTTAAGTAAAGTATAAGTTTTTATTATATTCTTTGTAGCCAGTCACTTACATATTAGATATAAAATGTTTTAATTATGTGTAAATTGGCGGCAAATTTTATCTTTAAGTGACTGATTTGCTTTCTTGCTTCCTAAAAAGTCTACAAATTGTAAAACGGAACATCTTAACCGTTTGTGTGTGATAAAGGTATGTTCCAAAATACACTGCGAGCACTGTAAGGTGTGACGTCAATTTAGTATACTGCGAAGCCGTTCCTTTATAGTAAGCTATACTGGTTACTGTTTAAAACGGAACGCAGTCCAGCAGTAGATCACGTGATCAAAGCACTGAGAGCACCTTACCTCGATAACACCAGTGCTCACAGTACAAAAATGGCGTCGATTAATGACCCTAGGATACTGCGGCAGTTTACTGTCAGTCTTAACGGAACGAATTTCTCCACAGTAAAGAGCACTGAACAGTGCTCGCAGTCTATAACGGAACACAGCCATAGTCTGCAATAATTGCAATTACATTTCAATATGTTATGTTTATATTATGTAACTATATTCTGTTAGAATGTTTATATTGTTAATGTTTTAGAATTTTTTAATAAGTAACACCATATTATAATTATAATAACATAATGTTAAGCAGAATTTTAGTTACTACTTCTAGACTAGCTGTTAGTATCTGCTAAGTGCTAGATGCATTTTGCATAAACATAGTTGTTTTTATAAATTATTATTATTCATATTAGTAATATAGGAATAGCAATTGTTACTGCATCTTTTTGTGACTTCTCATTTTAAGTTGTTTGACCATTATCCTAAAATATATTAAAGTCTTCACTATTTACCTACTTAAAAATAAAACTAATATTTTAGTAATTTGATGTATATGTCGATGTCTTTAAACAAATAACTTCATCAATTCAATTTAAATTCTTGAAAATTCCAATGTGATTTGATAAATAATGGTTAAAATAGAAAATGTATTTTAGTCAAAATTCAACAAGCGTCCATTTAAAACTAAAAAAATATCAGAAAAAAAGAAAGCCAACAAGTCGCTCGGGTGCTATGGAGATATTAGTCCATATTAGGCGTTTCTCTGAAGGATAATATCCGAAATGAGTAAATTAGCAGGATAACAGCAAGCTGAAGTAGTGGACAAGTCATGCTTGTCGCAAAAGCGATGGCCATTGAAGGCGCATCTAGTACTGGTTAGAAAGATAACTAAAAATATAATAATTCCCGCTAGATTTGTCTCTGGCCTGTGTTGAAAGGAGATTTGTCAGGACGTGATTATAAAAATATTTGCATGTTACTGGTAGCTTTTAATGTTTTAGTTATCAACATTCCAACAATAAACTTTCGCGCCGTGTACACGAGCTCGCATTGTCTTGTTCACGAGTCAGCGTATACCTAAAGACATAGTGCAGTCATTATATACATTTGGAAATGCATGTGAAACGAGAAGGCTAAATTTTGGATACGTGGGGGGGGGGACCAAGATTTCCTATGTGCAATTTCCGACATCTTGAAAAAAGGGTTAAATTCAGTTTTTTCACAATAACTCGGTTCACTGTTGAGATACGAAAATTTTGATGCAATACTTTTTTGTCGAGTTATTGTGAAAAACTGAAGACCCTCCCCACGTAATATCCAAAATTTAGCCTTCTCGGTTCACATGCATTTCTAACCCGTTTTTTCCGACGTAATGACTGGACTAACATTATAATTTACTGTTAACTTATTTTTATTTCTTACTATGTTAAAAATTAACAAAAATGTTTGAAAACCAATGTGATAAGAAAATATAAAGTCGGCATTGTAAAAGTGCGAAATAACTTTAATTGTGCATATCGCAAAAGATATGAACGTTATATAAACATTTCTTGTATGAATACACATAGATTTATGGAGGCATAGATTTAATTAGAAATTACAAATAGTTTGTGCAATTATGTAGTAAATATGGCATTTTTTTTACTTTAAGCATACTTAACTATCAGTATTGAACCGTTAAAAAATAATAAATTATTTAATCCTCGCCAAGATTTTTATTTGAAAAATTAACCATCGTTCTCTCAAAGTTCTTAGATATCATTAAACTTAGGAAAGTTAAATATAAATATAGTAACAGAAATTAATATATACTTACTTATTGTTAATTACAAGTACAAAATGACCTAAAGAGGTTATCTATTTATTGAACTCTAAAGCCGATATTACATTTTCATCATACCTATTCGAAAAACGCATATTGGCTTCAGAGGATAGCGGGAGCAAAGTGTAACTTGTAGGCCCATAGGACTTTTAATTTCTCTCTTCTGATTGGTCCGAAGTCACGTCATCAATTTGTTGATCGGATATAAGACTTTGCATTTCTCTGTTCTGATTGGTCCGAAATCACGTGATCAATTTGTTGATCGGATATACGTCTTTACATTTTATTTAAACTTTAAATATACGTCTAAATAATGTCTATACGATTACATAGAAGGTTGATAGGAGTATCTTCTGATTGGTGCTTAAAGGTATAGGTAATGTCCATACATAGTAGGTTGATACTCCTAGCTTTTTCTCATACGTAATGATGAAAAATAGTGTGTGTCACTCGGGGCCAAATTTTTTGTTCGCGAGGGGTTCTAAAGTAGAATCCTGAGCGTAGCGAGGAATTCAATATAGCGCCCTCGGGGAACAAAAATTTTCTTTGGCCCCATGTAACACAAATAACTATTACGAATATAACCCTGCATCGTGACGGTTATTTACTTATTAGTATTATCTCGACAGCAGACTTCGTTTCGCGACAGTAACGCCAATATTTGCGATTTATTGTTGAAAATATTTCCGAAAACGACAAAGAAACTGTCGTGGTATTATATTCGCCAATGTAATATCGGCTTTATTAAAGCAGTTAATAAGTCTGGACTATATAGTTTATCAGAATGTTGTATTGATTAAAAACGTACAGTCGTATTCCTACTATGGCCAGAGATCTTATTATTTTAGCTTATTCGGGTGGGCTCGACACTAGCTGCATTTTAAAATGGCAAGTTGGAATTTTGTGTTAAATTTTAAACATACAAATAGAATCTGCAGGTTCAAGACAAATATGGGCTGACAGACGAAGCGAAGCGTCTTTTCTTCTTTATCATTTATTAAAAGTCCTGACTCACCTGCTGAATGACGCCCAGCCTAAATACAAAACTAGAATGTTATCCAGACGTTTCCATTATAATTAAAACAAGGAATAAGGCCGGATTTTTCCAAATTGCCATTAGCAAAGCCGTGATCACTCAGTTTGAGCGCATCTATTTCATTAGTAATAATTATTTATTAAGCATTGGTACTGATTTTGTTCCTCAAGTTTCGTTAAATGGAGTTCAGATTAGTTTGCATTTTGGAAGAGACGGTGATCACGTCGCTTTATCTTTCGTAATGTGGCTTGACCCTAATTTAATGATAGGTACAATATATTTTGATATGTCGGGTTAAAAAAAGTTATGCTTAGCCAAAGCTGGGCAAACTTTGAATAAGCATAACGAAATTCAATTTAAAAAAAACTTATTCGTTAGGTTGATCCAAAAAAATTACGATGTCGTGTGTTATATGGCCGACATCGGACAAGACGAGGATTTTGAAAAGGCTCGCCAGAAAGCAAAACTCATCGGTGCTAAAGACGTAAGTTGCTACTTGGTTTAAGTACACTTTTTAAAAACACACATTGGTTAACTCGTAAGCAGATTCTGCAAGAATCATTAATTATTTTTGTTATAGGTCATAGTTGAAGACTTGCGTGTGGAGTTTGTGACAAATTACATGTTGCCTGCCATTCAAATGGGATTGGTTTATGAAAGCCGCTACTACTTGGGTACCTCTCTAGCGCGGCCGTGCATCTCTGTTGGGATTGTGAACGCTGCCAAAAAATTGGGTGCTAAGTCAGTATTCCTTGTATTCCTAAATCAAAATTTTTAATTCAAAATATATCTTTTTTTTTTTTTAACTTTTCAGATACATTTCTCATGGTGCTACTGGTAAAGGAAATGACCAAGTTCGGTTTGAACTAAGCGTTTATTCGTTGTGGCCGGAAGGAAAGGTACTTAGGAGAGGCCTAACAACCCTTTTGTAGATTTAGAATAATTGCAGTACTTAGTTATTATTAACTTGAAAATTTGGTATATTACAGGTTATCGCGCCGTGGCGTCTACCAGAATTCTTTGATAGATTTCAAGGGAGAAAAGATCTCATAGAGTATGCAAAGAAGGAGAACATTCCCGTCGCAGCGACACCCAAAGCCCCGTGGTCAACCGATGAAAACATCATGCATATTAGGTACGGAATCTTCTTCGTTTATTCGTATTTCGTCTACCTAGTCTTCTTCAATTTGATAGGACAACTGGTTAGGAATGAGCGAGTAAGGCAGATTTATGCAACGAGCTCGTAACAACTGGTTAGATTTTAGGCTTATTGTAAGGCGTAAGAAAGAAGAAAGAAAGAAAGGAGTAACAAACATACACACATACAAACTTTAATATTATTATTGCCGATAGGTGGCGATTTGCACCCTTAAACAGTATTCAATTCTATGCCTTGATATGGGTAGTCGGGTAGGTATGTCACACTCTCTTTAACGTTTCTGTGGTGGTGTCGTGTGGTGCGGGTTGTTACGTTCCCTCAAATATGGTTGAGCGAAGCAATGGCTGGATCATGCGTCATGCTCGTGAACGGGTGCCACCGTCGGAAATGGGGCTGCCTCTGTCTGCCAGTCTTGGCGTGTATTGAGTATTGTATGCTCGTGAAAAAAGCTTACTATACAATCGAAGATTACGTAAATGATAAAAAAAAGCGTGGATTTGATTCGCTCCAGCTATGCGTGGGACTGCAGTTACTTGTATCATTATGATGATTGTAAGTTTTGATGGAAAAGAGCAACCACCGAGTTTCTTGCTGGCTCTTCTCGGTAGGAATGGCATTCCGAACCAGCGGTAGATTCATATTATAACGATTCAAAAGCGCTTGTAAAAGCTTATTTGAATAAAAAACATTTGAATTTTGAATTTTGAAAGAAAAAACATTTATTTCCAATTTTGCCACACATGCCCTTACCTCAAGGGTATGCTACCCCGGCGCCTCCATCACTACCACCAACAGCAATAAGCTAAACTACCAAGGTGACAGAAGCGCCGGGACAACAGGAGTAATGTGTGGCACAACCTGAAAAAAGGCCCCAACTAAGGCAATATAAAAACCAGGGCAATATAAGAGTGATGTATATAATAGGTATTCAGGACCAATGGCTTCTCTCCGATGGAAAGCAGCAGCAAGATGTAGATCTAATTCCAAACTCAAAAGTCTACCATACTGCAGAATTATCCATAATCCAGAGTGAAAGACTTGGGATAACACTGCTTTATCCTAGTTAATAAGGTAGGGCGTAACGCGCAAGTCGCAACTAGGCCACATGACACCCTTATATATTTATATTAGGCACAGAATACAGAACTTTAAATCCATACTATAATATCCATACTTCCATATCCATACTAATATTATAAATGCGAAAGTGTGTCTGTCTGTCTGTCTGTCTGTCTATCTGTCTGTCTGTCTGTCTGCTACGCTTTCCCAGCCCATCTTTTCAACCGATTTTGCTGAAATTTGGTATAGAGGTAGGTTATATCCCGGGGAAGGACATAGGCTACTTTTTAGGCCCGGAAAATTAAGGAGTTCCCGCGGGAATCAAAAAACCTTAATCCACGCGGACGAAGTCGCGGGCATCATCTAGTAATATTATAAATGCAAACATGTGTCTATCTGTCTGCTACGCTATAACAGCACATCTTCTCAAACCGATTTTGATGAAATTTGGTATAGCGATAGGTTGCATCCCGGGGATGGGCATAGGCTACTTTTATCCCGAAAAACTAAATTTCCCGCGGGAATCAAAAACCTTAATTCACGCGGACGAAGTCGCGTGCATCATCTAGTAGTATGTAATTACACGTCTTGCATGCCACATACCTAAAAAAATACCAACAACTATATTTTCAGTTACGAGTCTGGAGTTCTTGAAGATCCCAGCGCTATACCCCCGGCCGGTATTTACAAAATGACGCGCGACCTTCAACAAGCGGATGATTATCCCAGCATCATTGATATTACTTTTGAAAAAGGTGCATACTATTTTATTTCTTATACCTAAACTATTTAATAATTCAGTCCTTGAAGTTCAATTCAATGCAATTCAATTTTTGAAGAACTCTGCACCAAGCAGCGTTTATCCTACATTGTAGTTTCGCATTCTCACTTTTGTCAAGTATCAAGACGTGATGATGTTTCAATTGAACATCTAGTTGCTCAAGGAAGAGTGGAGGGCACCTGAGCGGATCGTAGATCGCAAAAAGGTGAATGTAGACGTACCTGTAGTTAAGCGTGCCACAACACTCAAGTGACGACTAAGACCGCTCTGTCAAGAACGCCACTGTGAAGTCAGCTCCCTCGAAAGTAGCTTCGTTTAATAACTACATATACGTGGAAAAATAAAATTTAAAAAACAAAATATTCCCATTCATTATTATTTTTAATCACCAACAGGGCTGCCGGTGTCTGCCCAAATACCCAGTGGACATGAAAAGGCACTTCTTGTATCGGACCCCCTTATTCTAGTGGAAACGTTGAATAAATTGGGCGGCCAACACGGTGTAGGCCGTATTGATATTGTGGAAAACCGATTCCTTGGACTGAAGGTAACACATGGATTTAGATCTTCATTAAAAAAAGTGCGAGCCAGACTCGCGCACAAAGGGATCCGCACCACCACACAATCTAAATTATTTTAGTAAATAACAAGAAATATGTCGTAACAAAACATAATCAGCTGTGAAATAACTGGCTTAATTACCTACATATGGCGCTAAACTGGTAGCGCCTGACAAAGAATTCGACACCTTATGAGTACGGAACCCTAATTAACTGGCTTCTGTAGTGGGGCCACAATGAGATTTGAGATGATAATACTTACTAGAAATAGAATTTTACCATTAGAAATCACGCGTGATCGTCGAATTTGACTTTTTAATCAAATGAATGTTGAATTCTTTTCCAGTCTAGAGGTCTGTACGAAACGCCTGCCGGTACTATATTACACGTGGCCCATTTAGATCTAGAGGCGTACGCCCTAGACAGGGAAGTATTGAGGTAGGTAAAGTAGGATTCGGCATATTAGTGGCTGAGAAGTTAGTCACTATTCGCGTTGCAATGCCATATTTTGGGTATTAGTTAGTGGGCATACTGCAATCGCTGTATCTGCGTGGACACTTTTCAACTGCTAAAAATATTAAACTTACACAATATTTCATTATGGTGGACTTTTCAATCAACTTGGTAGTAACTAAGTGCTTTGAGATGTATTGAAAAAATGCTTTTAGGCTTTCCAATTTAATCCAAAAAGAATGTAACTTTACAGAATCAAGAAATACCTTCAAGATAAAATGGCTGATTTTGTATATAACGGTTTTTGGTTTTCACCGGAAGCTTCCTACACGAGAAAATGTTTGGAAATGTCGCAAGAATCGGTAACTGGCACTGTAACAGTTCAGATTTTAAAAGGAAATGGTGAGATTTTTGTTACTGAATGTTTTTGTAGTCTTTTACGCAGGAGAGGTAAGAACCCAATTGATTTATCCTTGGAGGAATTATATTATAGTAATTCCCCAGATATTTTCTATCGGGTTCAACTACGGGTGATAGGGCGGCAATCGAACTATTTCAAAGCCCTTGCTTCTAACTACCTCGTCGATTTTAAACTTTTTGTTTTTTATTAAATCATACCTGTAGCTCAATTTTCTTGAAGTTTTCATCGTATGTTATTCCATTGTCAGTTAGCTAGCCATTTATGCATATAATCACTCTCCTTTGCATTTGATGTAGGAATTTTACTAATGCGGATAAAATGATAAGATGCACTATCCATCACAATAACTGCCTCACCTGGCTTTGGCAAAAACAGCCACTTACCTACTGTAATTTTCAAAACTCATATTTGAATGATAATCACTGCACTAATGAGGTACGAGTAGTTATATGGCGTGAATTTGAATGAGCCATGAAGTGTTCTCTTACCGATTTTATGGCATCAGTTTGTAATTGTATACCTACATACTATTACTTTGGAGTTACCTATGCTTATGTTAATTAATTACTTTTACAGTGTCAATTTTGGCAAGAAAGAGTGGTGCAAGTTTGTATAATAAGGATTTGGTTTCCATGGACGTTGCTGGTGGGTTTTCACCCGAGGACAGCTCTGGGTTCATCAACATCAACGCGGTCCGGCTAAAGGAGTATGCACGTTACGCTGCTGCAACTAAGATAACGAAATGATTTAAATTAATCAAAAACAATATAATTGAATATAATAACCTGTATATTGGATAAAAATAAAAATATTTTTTCACAAGAGTGTACAATTATTTTCCTCTTGTCTGTAAATAAATCACCATTAGGGTAAGTTTCGTATTTACCCTAACCTTTTGCTATTTATTCGGACACAACAACATTTTTTTAGTCTTACACTGGTAAGACTACAAAACCTACCTCTCACTGAAGAGGTCTCAGATTCGATTCCCGGCAAGGTCAATTTAGCAATTTTTCAATTTCTGAATTTTCTCTGATATGGTCAGGTGATATAGCGTTCTGGACTACGGTCCAATGCCGTGTAGAAATCGATAAGGTGTAATATATGACTGCCAAAACCCCAGGTTAGCGCGCTATCAATTTAGACTACACTATCACTTACCACTAGGTGATATTCACTTACCACTAGGTGATATCGTAGTGCTTAAAAAATTAAATAACCTGGTCAAGTGCAAGTCGGACTCGCACACCAAGGATAAACCATGGTATGGTCTTGTACCTTCGTACAAGATTTAACACAATTATAAAGTTTTTTTAATTGTCATTACTCGATATGATAGGAAACACGCTGTGAAAATTTCATCATGAGATAAAATCCGCTGACGGACGGACAGCGGAGGCTGTATTAAGATACCGTTGCCGTTGGTACCCTAAAAATTCGGCCAAGTGCGTGTGGAGCCAGGTGGTGTAGGATTCCGTAGTGCTTTGCCCGTCACAATAATAATATGCGGACATTAATTTATTAGTTATATTACTTAAGTAGGGTGATGGCACCAACGATCGACACTTTAACGGAGTTCGCTACTTTGAAGTAAAATTATTATTTTTAGTTAAGACTTACCTAGAATAAAAGTATTTCTCGAGGTATATTTAAAAGTTGTCAGATTGGCTTGTAGTTGATAAACAATGCTTTAACTTGGTAAAAATATTAAAAAACTGAAATTTATTTAAATTTCCAATAATGGACACCCAGTATCCGATGATCAACACCCAGTTATCGACAAGCACCATTTATCAACACCTAGTAATCGACATTCCCCAGTAATCGAAGCCCCTTTATGAATGCTCTAAAATTATGTTTTTTGAGGTCAATGAATTAAAAATTAAAACAAATGTAATTCAATAGTAATTTACTGTGATCATAATATCACAAAATAAGCTACAATAGCTAAATACAATCATTGGTGGTTTGCCAAAAGGGAGGCAAAATCCCCACATCCAAGATCTCTAGCGAGACCCTGGATTTGATGCAGCAGAGACGGGAAGTGTGCTCGGCTTTGCCAGATAGGCGGTCTCTAAACAAGCTTATCAAAAAGCGAATACGTTTCGATATGCGTGCTGCCTCTTGTATATTGCGCGTCGCGCAATATACAAGATGTGATAGAACGCAATAGAGGAGCAAAAGTATTCGCTAAAAGTCTTGGGAGAAGCCATCTGACAAAGCTTAGAACATAGGATGGTCGGATTGTTGCTTCGAAACCAGAGGTGTTAGCTGAGATCGAGCGGTTTTACGGGCAGCTTTACTCTGCTCATGCTCCAAAACCTGCACCCACTCAGACTGCGAACGACAAACGTGCGAGACTTGTGCGCCACTATACCGATGACCTCCCGGATATCGATGTAGGCGAGATTAGTATAGCCCTCGGACAGCAAAGCTCCGGGTGATGACGGTATTACTGCGGAGCTCCTAAGCGCAGGAGGAAAGCCAATTCTTATTAAGCTTAAAGACCTCTTTAATACCGTCATCAACACTGGAAAAATGGAGCAGAAGTGTCACCGTTCTCTTTTTCAAAAAAGGTGATAAGAGTCTGCTTAAGAACTACAGACCAATCTCACTTCTGAGCCATATTTATAAGCTGTTCTCGCGGGTTATTACGAACCGTCTCGCCCGAAGGCTTGACGAATTTCAGCCTCCAGAGCAGGCTGGGTTTCACAAAGGCTACAGCACCGTGGACCACATTCACACGCTACGGCAGATTATGCAGAAAATCCAGGAGTATAATCTGCCCCTCTGTCTAGCGTTTGTGGACTACGAGAAAGCCTTTGATTCCGTCGAGACCGCTGGATTCATTGCAGCAATGCCAAGTCGACTGGCACTATATCCAAGTGTTGAGATGCTTGTACCAGGCCGCTACCATGACAGTTCAAGTCCAAGACCAACAAACGAATCCGATTCCTATACGAAGAGGGGTAAGACAGGGAGATGTTATATCCCCGAAACTTTTCACTTGCGCCCTGGAGGACGTGTTTAAGGTCTTGGACTGGAAAAGTCGTGGTATTAATGTTAATGGCGAATACATCTCACACTTGCGTTTTGCAGACGACATAGTTATACTGGCGGAATCGCTGCATGACCTTGAAGGAATGCTGGCCGAGCTTAACTGTTCTTCCAGACGAGTGGGTCTTCAGATGAACATAGACAAAACAAAAGTCATGTTTAACGAGCACGTTATCTCAAGCCCTGTTAACGTCGGAAATGTCAGCATCGAAATTGTTCAGGAATACAACTACCTTGGCCAGATTATACAACTCGGTAGGAACAACTTCGACAAGGAGGCTGACAGAAGAATTCACTTGGGCTGGGCAGCATTTTCAAGGCTACGTCGGGTCTTCGATTCGTCGATACCGCAAAGCCTGAAGACTAAAGTCTTCAACGAGTGCGTCCTGCCGGTAATGACGTATGGAGGGGAAACGTGGACACTGACGGTAGGCCTCGTCCACAGATTAAAAGTCGCTCAGCGGGCTATGGAGCGGGCTATGTTAGGAATTTCTCTCATAGATAAAATCCGGAACGAGGAAATACGTAGAAGAACTAAAGTGACCGACATAGCTCTGAGGATTAGCAAGCTGAAGTGGCAGTGGGCAGGTCATATCTGTCGCAGAACCGATGGCCGTTGGGGCAGACGTGTTCTGGAGTGGAGACCGCGTACCGGTAAACGCAGTGTAGGATGACCTCCGGCTCGCTGGTCCGATGACCTAAAGAAGGTGGCGGGAAGCGGTTGGATGAGGAAGGCAGAGGACCGTGTTTGGTGGCGCGCTCTCGAAAAGCCCTATGTCTAGCAGTGGATGCATACAGGCTGATGGATGGATGGATGGATAAATCATTCGTGGAGCCAATTCTCCAGCAGCATTCCCTGCAACTTTTTCTCCATTTCTTACAGCCTCTATGGCCCGTTCCAATTGCTGGGAGGTATAATTTTTTCTCGGAGCCATCTAGAACAAACATTCCTAGGTTTGTTCGATTATATTACCAATACACCAACCATTATATTACTACCAAGCAATATCGTACCAATTATCGACACTAATAAATACCCAATCATGGACACTGTTCTTAACTGGTAATACTTCACCGATTGGCACGATTCAAACATGAATTAAATCGCCATTCTAAAATGAGCTTAAATAGTACCGCAGGGACAAAAGCAAAAAAAAATTTAGTTTCGACATCTGTCCATCACTGGAGATTTTTAATTTGTCAGACCCGGTACTGAACATCGACTCCAAAATAAATAATTACTGTTGCATGTAATAACTTCACTCTAAATTATCTTTATATTCTACATACCTATCTAAAAAATCATGGAAGATCAAACAAAATATTATAGTAAGGTACTTATTATGAAAAGTTTGAACTCACCTCGTTAGTGAATTTGCTTAATTAACTAGATTTATTCAGGGAGCACCGACGACGCTCGGCCCATACGTCGCCATTTTAAAACAAAATGACCAATATTTGACAAATGTGTCGCAATGACAGTAGGAGTTATGACTACTGTTGACGTGTGTTGCCATGGTTTAAAATAAATACAGAAATCTTATTTTTTTTAATGGGAGAAAAAAGAAAAAAGTGTCGATCACTGGTGTTTGTCGATCATTGGTGCCATCACCCTACGAGTAATAACTTTTTATACCGATAAATTAAGGAGTACCTGTCGCGGACGAAGTCGCGGGCATCTGCTAGTTATTTTATAAATATCCTGTATCAAATATTGTTGGTTTGGTCAATAAAATTTGAATTTGGCACCAATCCATATAAAACTATCGCGCCAATGTGGATAATATGCTAATATTGACCAATGAGCGAATTGATAGTCTTTTGTTTAATGGCCTATTATACCACCCTATTTCAAGGGCCCTGCTATAGCCATAGGGTGGGCATCGCCTCAAGTTAGTGCATCGCTTAAATTCATTGCACTAACATTCAGATTTCAGACGTGTTTCAGACCCTCTCAGTCTCACAGAGTTGCTGTCTGAACGCGAACGTCAAGATACTTGTACGCGTATCTTTTATGTTTATTATCGTTCACTGATTATTTCACCCATTCTATCGAAGCGAAAAAAGTAGTAAATGATTAAACGAACTTACCTATAAGTGAAATTCGATCATAATTATACGAGGATTCGTCCGAAGAGATTAGCATGATATACTAATATTATAAATGCGAAAGTGTGTCGGTATGGCTGTCTGTCTGTCTCCCTGCTACGCTTTCAAGGCCCATCTATTCAACCAATTTTGATGAATGGTAAGTATAGCGGTAGGTTACGTCCCGGGAAAGGAAAGGCTACTTTTTATCCCGGAAAAAAATCAATAATAATAAATCAAAAAACGTAATCTACGCGGACGAAGTCGTGGGCATCATCTAGTAGACCATAATATAGTATAGTATAGTAAATTACTATACTATTCTATAGTACTTATAGTTCATATAGTCTTTAAGTATGCACTTTTCTCCTTATATAAGGCATGTCTTTGTACAATATGTCCATCAGACACAACAAAACTTATTTTTCTTTAGTACACGACAAAATGCACAATACTACCTGTATAAGTGTTATTACATTGCCCCACAGACATATTATCATACCTATCTATGCATATTATGAAGAGCATTGCCCGATCGGCAGAGCGCAAAGGTGGCGCAAAGGCACTAGCAAATGTACTCTGTGGGCACTAGGCAGGTCAGGACGACCCGATCTCCACCCTTACTCCCTACTTCATAGTTGGTACACTGCACCGTACCGATTTACGGTAAGTCTCTTGAAATCGAGTAGTGTAATAAGCCTTAACTCTGGGTCTGGAGTCTGGCTATTGGTCATAATATAGGTACGTATAGTCTATGGCATGTTATGTGTTGACCACAGAGGTGTTGACCGTGTGTTGACCGCACAGGTTGACCGTGTGTTGACCACAGAGTTATAAAGAGGAGGTGTTGACCACAGGTGTTGACACGATCACAGACACGACCTAGGTCCATGGTGTTGACCATAGGCAATATAGGTGTTGACGTATTGCCTTGCCTCGTGTTGACCATGGAGGTAATAAATACATGGAGATGAAGTATATAATATACTCATATACTGAGGCCGGGTGCCATCCGCCATTTTTTGCGTTATGCACTGGTTATATACTTGGTTGTACTTCAGCTGTCAAGTAACTGCGTGTTGATAAAGATTATTGCCAAATACTTTAGAATTATCAAATAAAAGTTCATATTATCATCAAGTGCATGTTCAGGAACATAATTCCAATATGCCCATGTGTAGCATCAGGCAGTGTGGCTCTCGGAAGGACAAAACTCGGCCAGGATTAACTTTGCATAGGTTAGTAACTATTTTTGTACTGAAAGTTATTAATTTCTTCGCTATTTTTCCAATAATCTTATTAAAAGTGAACGTGTAAGCATTTTATTACCCATATCGTCTTTAACTAACGCCGTTAAGTAGTAATCACGTTGCAATAAGTACATGCATCTAATGTAAACATGAGACTTAGGGATGTCCATTGTCAATCAAGATCAACTTGTCGATAGTATTATAGCTTAAGGCTAAACCTTAAATAAATAATTTTAATGCATTACTGCGCATTACAACATCAGATAATATTCTCATAAACACCAAACAGTTTATAGTTAATTTAAATTTCTATTTGTCCGCTTAGTGTAATACTTTTTATATATTGTTTATATAATATGGAAAAATACAACAGATGATGATGTCCACGTCTTCTGTTGTGTTGATTTAGATTTTTGCTTCCCACGGGAACTCCTCAATTTTCCCGGATCCTATCTCTATACCTACCAAATTTCATCAAAAACAGTTAAAAAATATGGGCCATTAAAGCGTAGCAAACAGGCAGAGAGACACATTTTCGCATTTATAATATTATTTTCTATTGTATTAATGTTATACTTCTTATCTTCAGGTTTCCAGCTAATGAAAAGTTAAAGAAAAAAATGGATTGAAGCTATAGGTATAGAAAATATAAATCCTCGACATAAAAGTCTATGGGATTGTTCAAAACGTTAATTTCATATAAATAAGAGTTAGATCCTAAAATTGGTGTGGATCGCTAAAAAGTGACCCATTTTGATAATTTGTTTAATATTAATAAAATATGCGTACGTACGCATAACATTAATACATATTATATACCTACTAACTGTGTTTTATTTCTTTTATTATTTGACAACATATTTTGCTCATAAATTTGCTTTTGCTTTTTAAAAGCGGTGAATGCCTTTATTACTTTAATTAAAGTTTCACCCTTGGGCGAAAAATTACAACCGCACAGCAATCACTAGCCTTTGAAGCGGTACGGTAATATTCATTATGTACATATTTATTTTAAAGGACATTCAAGCGGCTGTCTCTTATGTTACGTCATGTTTGTCTCTTATGTTACGTCATGTTTTGACTCTACCACCTGTTCGGAAAAAAAATCTGCGAAAAGTCGGCCAGAAACTCAGCAGTTGCTCTTTCATAAAAAGAAGAGGTTTTTAATTTACAAGCGACTGATACCTATGTGGACGAGGCAGTCTTAGCGGCCTGAAAAATCAGTTTTTCATCCAACAGAGAGTAGGTACTTTTTTATTTCTGGTCCAATCTCACAGTGTGGCTGGCAGCGAAACTTACGAAATAGATCTCTAAAAACCTAAATCCAAGCGAATACGTAATAAAGTACATATTATGTGTTTGTAATACTAACAAATACTTGATTATCATTTCAAACCTTATCGATGTCGATAGTTTTGAAGCACACTCCCTAATGGGCGGCCATATTTTGCGACATTTTTCTATAGGTATGCACCCTAGTTTTGTAGTACAGGGCGCCTCCATGTATTTATTACCTCCATGGTGTTGACTCATGACTGATTTTTGACTGATGTCAGTATATATAATATACTCTGTGGTCTCGCCGCTCGCGGTCACCGACCAGAAACAGAAGTCGCGGTGAATATCATGTGTGTGTTCCGTTATAAGCACTGCGAGCACTGGCAGTGCTCTTTACTGGGGACTTTCAGTGCTCTCAGTGTATTTCGGAACGCACCCCATGTGTATATTTCTTGAAGCTAAAGATTCCTGTCTCAATTTTGAAGATAAAGTGAAAAATTCTTCTGTTTTGGTTAAAAGTAGAATACTGCGGTTGAAGAACTGGACTGAAAGTCGAGTGCATTATCGATTTATCAAGCTTCAAATCGTTTACTGTTAAAAAAGAAGTTAAAGTTTAGAGTTCTGCAAAAAAGCAGAACCATGCATCGAAACTTACCACAAAATAAAGAAGCTTTACTAAAATCATACACAACACGACTCAAAGAAGATGTTAAAAGTATGTTAGAAAATTTTGAAGGTTAGTTTTATTATTAATAAGTATGTGCACTAAAAAGATTTAAACCTATACCAATCTACAAAAAGAGGTTAATTTTATGCTTCAGAAAATATTATGTACAAGTACTACATGTGCAGTGAAAAGCTTTAATACCTGAGCTGTTAAGAGAGGATAAATACATTTTCCATGCATACCAACTATAAAGGTTTTTAGTATATTTAAATCATGTTGTTGTTGTTAGTGAAAGTTTTCCTCATGCTAACTAATTGGTACTATAGATGACAACCTATATACCTTGACAAAGCTGGCATCATCAGAACAGTTCTTATTTTATATGGTGGCCAATATAATATTACCACACTTGTGTACCTCACTCATAAGTAGGCTAATAAAAGTGTGATTATGCACTGTAGTCTGTGAGTGTGATAAAAAGAGGATAAAAAGGATGGGAAAATTCTACTCTATGGTTTTTTCAATGTTGCTTACACAATAGGTACACTCGGAAATGTGAACGTCCAACTCCGCGGTATGTAGACTAAAGCTGAGCCCACAAATTTTCTGGTTTTTTTTTTAGAAATTATAAAACTTGCCAAGGGTGAAAATGATTCACAACTAAACAGGATGACACAAATTGAGCAGGACACTTTTGAAATGCAAGTCAGAGCAGCTAATATCGGTAAGAGCTTGCCTTAGAGAAATTTTTTTCAGTAAAGATATCATACGTAGGTACCTTATATTCTTTAATACCTACCTGTTATATTTTAGAATTAAAATTAATGTTGATAAATTCATTGATACTTTTCAGTGAGGGCAGGAGAGTCTTTGATGAAATTGGTATCAGACATCAAGCAGTATTTAATTTTGAATGATTTTCCATCTGTTAATGAAGCTATTACACAAAATTCAAAATTGTTTCGTACAAAGCAGCAAGAATGTGACCAAAAGTTAATGTCTCTCCGTGATGACATTGCAGCAGACCTTTATGACCTAGAAGATGAATACTTTACCAGTATATATAAATGAACAATCTTAAAAATAGCTCAAAGGAATATTTTAACAGGAAAAATACTTTTGAAATGCTAAGAATAAACACTTAAATAAAGCCTATAAGATTATTAAACACTTTATTACTACATCACAAGAAAAACAAAAACAATAAAACATGAAATAACATAAAGAAAATGGATACAAAAGGTGGCCTTATCGCTAAATAGCCATTTCTTCCAGGCGACCTTAAGATTAGGCGAACGCAAGGAAAAGATTCTTGTACTTTGGAAAAATGTTTTATAATCTATATAAAAGTGAAAAATCACTCATTCACTCACTCACTCACTGACTGACTAATCACGATATCTCGGGAACTATAATGTACCTATACAAACTTGAAATTAGGAAGGTAGATTCTTTCTATACTGTAGACACCAGCTAAGAAACGGTTTTGAGAAAATTCACCCCTAAGGGGGTGAAATGGGGGTTGGAAGTTTGTATGAAAGTTCAAGTTTTTGACGTTAGAAATTTGAAAATTTAAATACATAATAATAATCTGTCTAATTAGGCAATTTTACGAAAATCCACCCCAAAGAGGGTGAAATGGGGATATAAAGTTAAGTAGTATGAAAGTCCTGTTTTTGAAGTTGGAGACTTAAAATCGGGATTAAAGACGGCGGCGGAAGGTGAATTGCCCAAACACACGTAATACCAATATAATTTGTGATTCGAAAATATTTCCACCATATTATGCAATTATTTAGACTGAACTTGTGTTTATATCTAGGTCCCTAGATAATAATGTTTTCAAAATACTTCCCCAAAATTAAATGTAAGCGCATTGCGTTTTGCATATTTTTACAGCATAAACAACATGTTTTCTCCTTATTTGTTTCATATTAAAACCAACTATATCTTATGTACTAATTAATCAGGAACATAACTTATATTGTCAAGTTACAGAATAACATCACAAAATTGAAAACATAACAAGTTTTCATTCATCATTTTTGGTATTTACGGAACAAGACTAAATGTATAACAAATTCTGAACGCTCATATTGCTATCGTGCTTGCACGCGATCATATTGTGTCATCACCCAAATAGAGATAGCAATATACCGGCAAATTTATATTTGTGGGTTGAATAGAAATTGCGAGTGGTGTTCGCGACCCCTTATGTTATTCGTTTTAAATGATAATAATGTGTGTAAACAATTTTACGAAAATCCACCCCGCAGGGCTAGCATGGGCCGGAGATAAAAATTTTATCCCCCAATTTTATCCACTGACGAGATAAAATTAACTTATCCACTTCTCAGAGCACGGCAACAGGGGAGAGGAGAAGGTTATCCCGGTTTAACATTTCACGGGGACTCGGGGGACTATTTATCCACCGTTATTTAGCGTTTTTATTTATTTATTTAGGAATAAAAAATTTATCCTTTCCTCGGGGAGAAAATTGTCTCGGCCCATGCTAGGGGGGCAGGGGAGAGGAAAAGTTTATCCCCGTTTGACATTTCACGGGGACTCGGGGGGGGCTATTTATCCACCGTTATTTAGCGTTTTTAGGGTTCCGTACCAAAATGGTAAAATGGAACCCTTATGGTGCGACTTTCTCCGTCTGTCTGTCCGTCTGTCCTTCTGTCCGTCCGTCACACTCGATTATTTCAGTAACTACCGAAGCTATCGACATGAAATTTGGAATAGTTGTGTATATTAGTGGCCCAAAGACACTGGAATTAAAAAAAATTGGAAATTATTTTTGTTCTTATTTAAAAAGGGGGGAAAATCGGAGGGTTGAAATTTAAAAGTGAGATAACTGTACTGTGTGGGGTATCATATGAAAGGGTTTACTTTGTACATTCTAAAACAGATTTTTAATTATTTTTAGTCATGATAGTTTTTGATTTATCGGGCAAAATGTCGAAAAAAATACCGTCCCCCCCCCCCCCCCCCCCCCCCTTATCTCCGGAGTTTACCAATCGAAAAATCAGAAATAATAATTTATGGTCAATAGGAATTTATGTATATTTTACTATAAACAAAACTATAGCCAATGCTCTAACTATACTCTATCCACGGAGACTAGTTAATATAGCGCTCTCTCTGTCACGTAATCCCATACAAATGACAAAGACAAAAAAAGTCAGTGGGCGTAAACCATTCTGAATGTACGTACACACTGCGCTACTATTAAATTAAACTAGCTTTCTTCCCACGACTACACTTGTTTTTTTATTACAATTTACGTAGTTATTATAATTCAAAATATATTAATCACTATCCGACGACGTATCACTGCTATCGTTTTCTACATTTATTATGAAGTTATCAGTCATTATTTCCACATTCCTATCTATTGCGTTCATTTTTGGCTCTACTATTTCTTGTACTTGTTTGATACAATTTTGCCACTTTTGGGCATTAATATTTTGAATATATGATAAATTTTGATATAATTAACAATAACGATAGGTAAGGATAAAATATGAGCGCGTCTGCACAGTACGGGTACCACGATCAGACTAAAATATACACGTAGTCTGTACACTGCATTAACGGTTAACGCTGACCAATCACAAACGAGTCCATGTCTTCCCTATTAACTTGTGTCCGTGGATAGAGTATAGCATAGTTTTTTTGATATTAACAGTAAACCTCTACAAACAAAGTTAGTTTTGCGGTTCATTTCGTCTTGTTTTTAATACGTCATAAATCGTAAAACTTACACTACAAACCTGTAGTTGTACGGAACCCTCGGTGCGCGAGTCCGACTCGCACTTGGCCGGTTTTTTTATTTATTTACTTAGGAATAAATTTTTTATCCTTTCCTCGGGGAGAAAATTGTCTCGGCCCATGCTAGGGGGGCTGAAGGGGTAAAATGGGGGTTGGAAGGTTACATAAAAGTTATATGATTTTGAAGTATAGACATGAAAATCAGCATTTACTTTATTTTAAATAAAAACCTGCTTAACCCGGCAGCACTCGCGCCTCAAGAGATTAGATGAGCAAAACGCCGCCTGATGGTACACGGCGCAACAAACCACCTCGTCCAAGTGACTGGCGCACACTGGCGAGAAGTGAACTGCATACAGGGGTGGGGGACGGAACAAAACTCAGCTACCAAATGAACGATGTACGTACGAATAATTTTGACAAAATGGCGTGTGTTTTAAATTTACTGTGAGCAAAATGCTCATAGCGCGAGTGCTCGCGGGTTAAGCTATATAAAGTCTCTTTAGATAGGTCTTTTGCAGCAGGAAAATTTCATAATCATAGGAAATCAGAAATTGTATGCAGATGAAGTCGGGCGACGTCTAGTATTATTATATTACCCTATTCAAATACTACCAGGTGTAATTTTGCAAAAGTTCATCCACATTATTACTTTGTTGCATGATGTAATTGGAACTAAAAGTTAAAAAACCTTTCTACCTACAGCATATTTTACAATGTATACTGTATAGTCTCACAAACTTATCTGACCCTGTGACAGCATCACCAGTATCTATGAAAAATAAAAAAAACAGGCATGTAATTCGTTCCAATTTGGCCACTGGGTCAGATAAGTTTGGGACTATTTAGATGAAAAATAAAATAAACTAATAAACTAAAAAATAAAAATTAGTTCAATTTTGGCCACCAGTTCAGATAAGTTTGGTAATCATTTTACCGTAACACTGGCCATGTGAAGTAATGTTACCCTCAGGAACATTTTAAGTTTTCTAGTGAAAATATTTATTTAGTTGCTTGCACACAGATTAGATAAATAATAATTATTTATTTATTAGTGATGTTCTAAAGAAATAAAATAAATTTAAATTACAATAACACTTTTTATTTAATCAGATACACTACTTGACTGCCAAATCTAACAAACCACACTTTCAATCTATTTTGCACAAAACAAGTAATGTGGTCCTTCATTTGGATATTGCTTTAGAGTAACTGGTCGACCAAACTTATAATTTTCCAACCACATGTACAAAGTTAGACTACCAAATATGGTTCCTAGAAACCAGGTCCACTGATGTGTGAGTGAGAATCTACGCTTTGCTGCTGGGTCATAGCGATCTTCACCAAATATTTCAGCACTTGCATGAAACTGAAAATTGACAATTATGTTAAGAAAGAGAAAGAGAAGTATGTTCATTGAAGAACATTTATCTTAAAACCAAAATTAGATACTTTTACATCCCGGGACTAAAAAGAACTACTCCCCTTGATTTGTTATTGCAGTTATATTAACTTACGGGTTCATTGAAATTTCTTTTCAAGTCTGGCAAATCATACGGGTATGTCGGATCTTTCGAATCTGTTCCAATGTCAGGTAGTTTTGGATAATCTCCATAACCCATATCTTCAGGATATGGCTGGTACTCTTCGATACTCAAGTCATATTTCTTAGCCGCTGCAGCCCGCTCTTCCGGTGTTTTAGGATATGGGCCCGGTTTATATTGATAATTCCAATCTGTGAATAATAGAATTTATGACGTAACGACCATAGCAGAATGTTTCAGCAAATTATTCATTTTTTGAGTTAAAATAAAAACTTACGGTTTCTAAAAGTATTATGATATATAGCCGCTGCATTTCTTACAGCTTTTGGATCATAAAGAAGAGCTTTCTTTAACAAATTTAAAGCCATTTCACAATTCAGATTCACTGCAAGGAATAGTTAATAGATATGCTCTTCGTTTCCAACATTCCAACATCAAATCAAAATATGTGTCAAGTTTGACACTGACGTCTGACAGTCTTCGATGGATTGGGCATAGAAATAGGAAGTAAGTCGTAATTCCCACAGGTAATTCCTAATACCATGGGATTGGGGACACCCACAGACATATATATTTGGGGACTTAAACATGATGGGGATGGATGCATTGGTAATACGGGTACAAAGCATAGATTAAGTCTAAAAAAGATACGCACTAAATGAGGAACTTTCCAGCCTATGTTCCTTAAAAAACAAATGGCGCTGAAATACCATGAATTCATAGAAGAAGGAACCTCTAGAATCAGGGTCAGCCTGTAACCGAAAGGGATAGGTAATACTATGAATCACCTCCCAAACGTCATAATTTGTCTGGCACAATAGTATGCAACCCCGTAACACGCAGAAAGGGAGAGAAAAACACATATTTTTTTCTCATTCTATCTTGTGTAACATCCCAACACTGCATCTCTTTCATGTGGAAGTGAAAAGGAGATATGGCGGCGTCTATATATCTTACTCAGTCTACGCATGAAATACACGTGGATCCTGTGTGTGGATCTAAGAGTCAAATGAGGTGATAAGTACCTTAGTCTAGTGCTCTATGGCCTGATGCCTGAAAAAGACACAGACATAAAAAGATTAAGGTACGAAGAAAAATAAGGCCAGTCACTCACTTTTTCGCTTTCCGAAACGGTTGCGTGATTTCGTTGAATTCATTTATTTTTTTTCTACTTCGCATCGAATTTGGACTCCAATTACCACTGATAATGAAAACCTGTCTACGACATTTGGATACCGATTCTCCTGCATTTTTTTATTTTGTTGCAAATCTACCACTATAAGCTCATATTTCACAAATGGCAACACTATGCGTCAAACCATGTACTAAATCTCTGCCATTTTGCATAAGTACCCCCGTTTAGTTGTCAATAAAGATCGAACCGGCAATTTTTCATAAAAAATGTCATGTGAGTCACAGTGGATTTCTGAACAAAAGTAAGGTGTGTATTAGTCTGTTATTGACATGGAACTAATAAGTACTACGTTAGTACTTATTAGTTCCATGGTTATTGATTACTTAGCATAAACCTAAAAAATCTAAGTTATATTATGTGATCAATGCATATCCGTTGTAAATGATTTTGCCATTGTAGCTTATTGAATTTAAGTTTTCTGAGGAATGCTATGATATGTGAGTCACGTTTCGCGACATAAAGCTATGTATATATTAGCATAAAGTTTTATAAAATAGCACAAAATGTAGCAATAATTAACCATTCAGTTTTTTCTTAATTCTTTAGCTTCTTATCGGTTACATGCTTTCTTAATTGTTAATAAACAGATGACAATAAAAATATGTGAATAGAATTTAAAAAAATTGGCAGTCATAGGGACTGCCCAAAGAAGTGAAACGAATATTTAAAAAAAAAATGTAATTTTTTTTTAACATTTATGAAATATTTTAAATATTTATTCGTTTTCACTTCTATCGGCAGTCAAAAAATATTTTAATTTTATTCACATATTTTTATTTAACAAGAATAAGACTATCCGTCTAATTTAAAATGTTTGAGTTTTTTTTACAATTTTGTTTATTTAATTTATTCACGTAAACGTTGGGGTCCCAAGGTGCTCGAATGGCGGCCTCGCACCGGGAAGCGCAGCGTTGGGCGACCCCCCACTAGGTGGACGGACGATCTCAAGCGTGCAGCTGGGAGCCGCTGGAAACAAGCGGCACAAGAACGTGCTCTGTGGCGATCCATGCAGGAGACCTTCGTCCAGCAGTGGACGTCTATAGGTTGAGACGACGACGACGAGGACGACGTAAACTCTCCCTAACAATATGTGAACTATAAAAGTACAGATCATGTTAGTCATAATGTACATATTTTTTGATAATGACTCATCAATAGTAATATTTTTATTTTATAAAAAAAATCAAAGCTTGTTAATTTTTAACTTAAGTAAATTGATGTTAACAAAGTGAAAAATAACAACTTTTTAACTTTTCAAACAGGAGGCCTCAAGCCTTTCCAAAATAGCTCCAAAAAGGAAAAAATCTCAGATTTGTTATTTAAAAATTATCGCACTTGCAATGTTCATGTTCAAGTATGAAATAGTACATTATTGCAAAGGCCGGGAAATAGGCAATTGCAGGTCGAGTATGAGTTTGAAGGCCGAGCCGTAGGCGAGGACTTCACTAATACGAGACAGGCAATTGCCATTTCCGCCGAGGCATATATAGTGCTTTTCTCAAAAGAATGCAGGGAAATAATAGTAGATTGTATTATAAGGGAGCAAAATAATATTTTTACGGCGAGGGCGCTTTTTTGAATCCAGAACGAAGTGAGGGATTCTAGAGTAGAATCCTGAGCGTAGCGAGGGATTCTTTAGTAGAATCCTGAACGTAGCGAGGGGTTCAAAGTACGTCGCCCGAGCCAAAAATATATTTGCGCCCGAATGATACACTCTACTTTTCATCACCCTGTATGAGAAAATTTGGTTCCTGCGGGAACTCTTTAATTTCCCGGGATAAAAAGCATATGTGCTATTTCCAGACTATAATCTTTTTTTTTTTTTTTCAAATCTACCTCTGCCAAATTTTATCCAGATCCGTTCAGCCGTTCGGGCGTAATTGAGTAACACCCATCCATACCACCATACATCCACACATCCATCCAAACTTTCGCCTTTATAATAATATTTATTTAATTTTTTTTTTTTTTTTTTTTTTTTTTTTTTTTTTTTTTTTTTTTTTTTTTTTTTTTTTTTTTTTTAATATATACATATATCCATATAGCCCTTTCGTTAGTTAAAATTCAGATATTATAAATTCCTAAATCGACCCTGCCGGGGATCGAACCCTGGACCTCCGCACGTTAAGACAGCAGCGCTCAACACTGCGCCACGGAGGTCGTCAATTTTCGTTGGCGCTGAACACTAAGATGTTCCAAATTCAATAAGTGCGCGGCAAAGATAATTGCGGCGCACTTACGAGTATAAAGAGGATTAAAAACTCATTACTGCCCGCTAAAAGTTTCTTATAGAAAACACCACCTTTGGGCGCACATAAAGGCGAACCAAGTCGTCCTTTTCGAATACATGGGATGAAAAACATATTTTTTATATTATCATACAATTTTCTGAAAAAAAAATGGGGTTTGGTTTCTTGCAAATATCTCAAAAACTATTCGACATTTTTCAAATTTGAAAAAAGATTCAAAAAGAGGAGGAAATTTCCCAAAAAAAAAGTCTTGCTTCCCGGAACTGTAACACCTATATTTCTAATTTCCCAGAGGGTTGAAAATACGGCCAAAAACGGGGACTCTGGCTTGCGTAAGCCTCGTCCACGTTAGACCTCTAATTAATATAATATATCCTATTACCATGTAAAGGATTACTTAAATGACAAGGAAGCTTGGCAATAATTTGCTCTAATGGCTCTGATAGGTCCTTAGTTAAGATGATTTGTGAGATGGTGATAATGAAAAAAATAAAAAACCCCAGCTGAGTTTGTTGTGGGCTCTTCTCAGACCTGGGCGCGTTTGGAACCCTCGTAGCTTTAGTTTTAAGTTACCGTAACAGATTATCACCATCATATTTTTATGTAACTGGACGTCAATAAGTGTAGTGTGGCTACCTAAATTGAATAAATATTTATGACTTATGACTATGACTTAAAAAATTAATATAATTTAAATCTATTAAATATGAAAATTAAGAATTAAAAAAATTCAGGCATCTACTGGTTAGATAAATGAACAATAATCCGTGGTCAACAATTTTTTATCGCGATTTTTGTATTAACTATGCAATTAATAACTTCTTCTTAAACATGCATGGAAATATTGTCATTATTTTGAAAAAAGAACACGCGAAGTATCGAATTTTCGGACAAAGAAAATCAAATCATCAAGTCTCGTATTAGTGAAATCCTCGCCTACGGCTCGGCCTTCAAACTCATACTCGACCTGCAATTGCCATTTCCGCCGAGGCATATATAGTGCTTTTCTCAAAAGAATGCAGGGAAATAAAACATACTTTTTATATTATCATACAATTTTCATATACTTGCATGTATTTTTTTTTTTTACTTCGCTGGAAGCAGGTTTTCCATTGCCAATTTGGCTTCTTATCTTAAATCTGGTGGAGTACAAGCAATCTCCATTTCACTCTCTGAACCTTTGGAAACCATTTTAATTATTATTAAATTTATATTTATTAAGTATGTAATTAACAAATCAAGACGAATTTTCAGCTTTGCCGCCAATTTTTTTTCTATCATCTGTGCCGACAGGCAAACGCATTTATGGCTATACAGCCACGTAAACGCAATTTGTACTAAGCAAAGAGACTATGGTATGCCAAGAATGACAAAAGAGATCCGATCAAAATATAGTACCTAATAACCCCAGCACGCCTTTTCATACAACATTGCAGGAGCGTTGTAATGTTCCAAATTCAAAAAACGCTCCTGCAATGGATTTGATTTTCTTTGTCCGAAAATTCGATACTTCGCGTGTTCTTTTTTCAAAATAATGACAATATTTCCATGCATGTTTAAGAAAAAGTTATTAATTGCATAGTTAATACAAAAATCGCGATAAAAAATTGTTGACCACGGATTATTGTTCATTTATCTAACCAGTAGATGCCTGAATTTTTTTAATTCTTAATTTTCATATTTAATAGATTTAATAGTAGATTAGTAGCCAAGGGCTGTAAGGCAACCATTGCAGCCCGAGATATTTAGGCGCACGAGCGCAGGGAGGGCGCCTATAGTTCGAGGGTGCAATTGATGCTTACACCCGAGCTAACTACTCTGCTTTACATCTCGATTGTGAGGTAAAGTAGGTCCTTATTACCCCCAAATGGAGCTTGTAGGTGACCAATTAGCGCTCTAGGGTAATAATGTAGCTAGAAAAGCCCAAGGGCTATAAGTAATTAAAAAAAAACTCTTCACTCTTTCAAAAAGTTCGCGTACATCTAACCATCATACTTTTTTTAATTACTTACCGCCCTAGGGCTTTTCTAGCTACATTATTACCCCAGAGCGCTAATTGGTCACCTACAAGCTCCATTTGGGGGTAATAAGGACCTACTTACCGAATATGAGAGATGTAAATTATATTAATTTTTTAAGTCATAGTCATAAGTCATAAATATTTATTCAATTTAGGTAGCCACACTACACTTATTGACGTCCAGTTACATAAAAATATGATGGTGATAATCTGTTACGGTATCTTAAAACTAAAGCTACGAGGGTTCCAAACGCGCCCAGGTCTGAGAAGAGCCCACAACAAACTCAGCTGGGGTTTTTTATTTTTTTCATTATCACCATCTCACAAATCATCTTAACTAAGGACCTATCAGAGCCATTAGAGCAAATTATTGCCAAGCTTCCTTGTCATTTAAGTAATCCTTCACATGGTAATAGGATATAATATTATATTATTTAGAGGTCTAACGTGGACGAGGCTTACGCAAGCCAGAGTCCCCGTTTTTGGTCGTATTTTCAACCCTCTGGGAAATTAGAAATATAGGTGTTACAGTTCCGGGAAGCAAGACTTTTTTTTTGGGAAATTTCCTCCTCTTTTTGAATCTTTTTTCAAATTTGAAAAATGTCGAATAGTTTTTGAAATATTTGCAAGAAACCAAACCCCAATTTTTTTTCAGTTAATTGTTAATAACTGCAATTTTCGCAAAAAATCATCTTCGCGCTATTCCGAATCGAATGACACCTCGTTCATATTTTTCGGAGGCGGAGAAAAAAGTTTGATTAAAAAAGCACTTGTTGACTAGACTAAGTATAGGGTAACAGCAAATCAATCGCGATGAATATAATAGCTAAATAAAAGGTAGATTTTTGGCCATATGTATAGAATGTGTAGTATTTAAGGTAAGCCCATTACTATAAATGCAAAATGGTGTCTGTCTGTCTAGTACGCTTTAACGGGGCGTTCTACGTTTTCGTCGATTCTAAAATCGATATAAGTTTGTAACGCGTGGATTGATTTAAATTAATTTAAAATAAGTAATTCATTTTTACCTTTTAAGTTACTTGTCTCTGTCTGCTACCATCTGTGGCCCTATAATAGTCCGTATTACGTCTTGTCCTTGTCTCCGTAGACAGAGAAAGATATACTTGTCTCCTGCAGCCTGCTTGTCTCTGCCATCTGCTACTACACAATGACGAAGGAAGTATTATTTACTCATTGCTACTACACAATGATTATATTTTAAGTGTGCTGTAGACATGGGCAAAATGTATCACTAAGAAGAAAAGATAAAAGATATATGTATCTTTCGATCACTGGGATATGTATCACTCTTTTGTATCTTTATATCCTTATGTATCAGCAGCGCACGCTTTCGCACACCACTCAATCATCGCTTCGCGCAACTCAATCCACTATAAAATATCATATCAGTGAGAGCGATAGATAAGTAGGTACCTATATACTTTTTTTTTATCCATCATAGATCCTAATTACGATGGTTTTATCACTTATGACCGAAATTAGTTTACATAGTTCACTAAAACTTTTTAAGAGACCGGCGAACGCAGCTCGCAACTTCTACTCGAACCGCAAATATAAATTTGCCGGTATATTGCTATCCCTATTTGGCCGATGACACATGATCGCGTGCAAGCGCGATAGCAATATGAGCGCACAGAATTTGTTATACATTTAGTCTTGTTCCGTGAACACCAAAAATGATGAATGAAAAATTGTTGTTTTTAACTTCGTGTTGTTATTCTGTAACTTGACAATATAGGCTATGTTCCTGATCAATTAGAACGTGAGATATCGTTGGTTTTAATACGAAACAAATAAGGAGAAAACATGTCGTTTATGTCGTAAAAACATGCAAAACGCAATGTGCTTACATTTAATTTTGGGAAAGTATTATGAAAAAATAATTATCCAGGGACCCAGAAAAATACAAGTTCAATCTTAATAATCGCATAATATGGAGGAAATATGCTCGAATTACAAATTATTTTGGTATTACGTTTGTATGAGCAATTCACCCTCCGCTGGCGCCTTAAAGGCAAATACACGTACAATTAAAACCAGTATAAAACCTAAATGTACACGTACCGCTTAACGTTGAGCCCTACGTTCTCAATTTACCTTTCGTGCCGACGTATGTCAATTTATAATGGTCAATTTGAGGGAGGTGCGAAAGAGATGTCAAAGCGCGACAGACGATTCCAAATACGGAGGTGCGAAAGAGACGCTTGTATTTACCTTGGTGGTTTAATAGAACGAGACACGAGTGCATCTAGCGCGCGCTAGTTAATCAAAGATACAGTGATACTGTGGTGCTCCGCTAGCTGGCTCTTTGCTTCGCACCGGCCAGTGCATACGTCTGCGAGCTATGTACTGAAGTTCGAATATCGTTCGAATATCGAATCGCTGATTGGCAGAAGGAAACGTCGAACGGCCGGTGGCTTATTCACTCGAGAGACGCGAACAAGCGTGGCTGTCTAGCAGCGCTGCTAGGCCCACCTTTCTTTTACCATATATCTATACAGTGTTGTTATACAATATGTCGTTATTATAATATACTATCGTGTTAGTCATTATCGAGTGTATCATTTCAACGCCTACACTTAGGAAGTGAATCCTAACTAGGTAGTTGGTTGTAGCAGGCGAGGAAGTCAATAACGCCCTACAAATGGTGACCCCGAGAAGAATATTTTCAATAAAAGGTCAGTCTATTTTCAAGTGACCTCAATAAAAGGTCACACTATTTTCAAGTGACATCAGAATAAGGTCAAAGCTCGCTTTTTGAGGACGTTTCATATCAAGCTAGAAGAAGAATAATCTTTGAAATTTAACAATAATCTAAAGAATATTTAAACAAGAATATTATTGTGAAGCATCGTTGCCAAGGAGAAACATAAATTCATCGAAGAAGACTTCGAAATTATTTTCGAATAAATAGAATGGTCAATGCTGTGACGGATCGATGGACATTTGACATCGCAGATTTTATTTCTTTTTTCAAGATTCAAATATAAGAAGTTAGATTCTAGTTCAAATTCAAAGGACTTGTCCAAGATTGGGCCTTGAACATGAACCAAGATGATTTTTATACACGTGAATAGAGATCCTAAAATATGGCTTTTAGAATTATTTACACATTTTTAAAGGACCCCAATTTGGAGAAAAATATTTTTTTATTTAGTGGCTTTTTTAGATCTTTGTCCGAATCTTATCAACAGTAAAAAAAAAAACTTGTTTTTTTTGTCACCTAAGTCATTGAGTGATTGTCAAATGTCACTGTCAGTTTTGTTTATCATAATTTATTGGTGATTTATTGTTGTTTAATAATTATTTTACGAATGTCTCAAATACTCAATTATTATTTATTAATCTTATAATGTTGTATGTACTACCTATGTAGTGGAAAATGGGTAGTTTATCGAAATCGAATATAAATAATCACCCTATTAGGGTATTTGACTGCTTTTAGAAAATAGTCGCATATTGTTAATAATGCTTTATTATAGCGAACAATATATTTATTTCATCTTAATTTTCAGTATTTTATATAGAAATCTCAAAAATAAATTCAAAAAATTTAATTGTCGCGTAAACGCTCTCTTTGACAACATTTGGGTGACATGACATCTATGACGTAACTATATAGTAAAAACGTAAACAAAGTGTGTGATATTTCAGTTTCCCTTGATAAAAACTTTGTTTTAGAGATTGTTTTTATAAAACTATGGTTTACCAATGGTGTGTGGTGTGCATACTACTGCAATGTACAAACAAGTCTACAAAAACTCCAGAGTAAACTGTTTAGAAGTGTTCCAAAGAAAGCCAAGTTACGGAAGAAGTGGTTGCAACTTGCTCGAAGAGACCCCATAGTGGTCACTGAGGGTCACTTTATGTGTTTATTTTTGCGAGGATCGCTTTGATGTGAGTTTTACACTATCTATCTAACAAACTATTACTAAATATAATTATATAATGGTCTAAAAATGTGTAAATACTTCACCTGTTCTGTTTGAGGTTAGACATGTCCGTTTGTATTAGCTGGTTTGTAGTATGTTTATTAAGTATTTACAAACACATTAATAAGTAATAACTACTTTAGAAATTCTAGCCAATTTATGTAATTCAATAATTTCAGTAGATCATTACCTACTTGGAACTTTGAAGTGGAATTTGCAATCAAAAACTTATTATGGTATACTTATTACAGTTGGAGAAAATTCTAACCTACAACCAATACAAAATGGGCTTCAGTAAAAGACTTCACATCGCAGATGGAGTTAAAGGTTAGACCTTATACAAGAATGTATGGAAGAAGCTTATATGAAAATATTACATCGATGACAATGAGATAGAAGAAGCTGTTACTTCAGAGTCCATAGGTATGCACCTAAAATAAAATTTCTGGCAAATTGGTCTAAAATCTTTGTATGTTATGATGAACAAAAATTTGCTTAATTCAAAAACTTTGTTTCAAGAAATCCATACTAATCGGTATTATAAAAGCTAAATTCTGTCGGTCTGTCTGCTATCTCTTCACAGCTCACACATCTGTTTAACCAATTTGATGAAATTTGGTACACAGATAGCTTGCATCCCGGGAAGGACATAGGGTACTTATTGTTCCCGATAATCACAGGGTTCTCAGATTTTGATTTGATTTTTTGACTTAATCAGTATGGATTTAGGTTTTTTTTGGAATTCCAGAAAATCCTTTCTTCACCGAGAGAGAACCTACATACAAAATTCCAAGTTTGTAGACATTGATGTATAATTTTAGTATGTTTGTAGATCCACCAGGTGGCTGTGCAATTTGCATTGATTGTCAGTAAGTTAAGGTACTGTTTCTGTAGGTATAGAAAATTAATTTTAATGAATATTTTGTCTTTTCAGAAACCACAAACACATGACAATAAAGGAATAAACACTCAACCAATCGCAACTGCTGATAAATCTGTCCAAATAGATTATTTAAAGATGTGTCACAGAAACAATGCAGTACAGACTATGAATGTGACAAAAGATATACTCGGTATGAATGGTAATCCAAACCAAGGGTAGACTAACTTGACAATTCAAAAGCGCTTGTAAAAGTTTATTTGAAAAAATACATTTGAGTTCGAGTGAGTTTGATAAATAAAACAATGAAATAGAAATATGATTTTTATTATACCTATCCACATATTACATAATTTAAGAAGAAACTGATAGGAGTTCATTACTGCTAAAAGATGATGTTGAAGGATGTTGAGTGTGTTTTTTAGATAATTGCTCCACTGTAATAAATTTCATGGTAGTGCCTACTCTGGATAAAGTAATTTTTTTTCCGTAGCACTCAAGAGAGGTACCTACATGAAGGTTGTTCACTACGCTGGTGAGTCCACATCAAAAAGGCCACAGCATGCTTGCAGCCTCCAGTGGATGCAGCACAATCATAGCACTCACAACTTATAAATTGAGTTTTGTCTTCATCTACTATCATAGTTACAGAATATGATTTTGCTCTCACTTTGTGCTTGGGACATATCTTGCATTTGAGTGTACAAATGACAGATTCGCGATGTAGCTGGACATAACCAACAGCGTTATGACTCTCGAAGCTCTATAAAGAAAGAAACCAAAACTTAATATCACGATCTATGTTAGTAAATGATATAACCTAGTAAGTACTTAATTCTGCGAATGTTAGGTTTTATTCTTGGACGAAAAGGTATTAATACAATAAATTGCTTTGTTTATGAAATATATACCTAGTATACTTACAAGGCAGTTTTCACATTTTTTAGTTCTGCAGCATAGAAATCAGGGTTATTTTTGAAAAATGTCCAATTATAAATGCATCATCTTTTGAGAGGTTTCCACTATCTGCTTTTAAATAATTGGGTTCCTAAACTATTAATTAGGAACAGTGTGGTTGGTAATGACTAATTGAAACAATAAAAAGCACAGAAACTTAAAGAAAAACGGAAAAACACTCGTAATTGTTCGAATTTACTACACCACAGTTAGATTTTACTAGATAGTTACGTCACTAACGATTCAACCAATCATAGAGCGTTTACGATCACGTGAACATAGATCGAAAATTAATTAATTTATTTCATGTTTTATAGAAAAACAATACATTATTTTTTAGTTCGGTCAAATGGAATATTACTTAAAAATAATAATCTATTAGGATGGCAACAGCAGAAACGATATTTATATTACAGTCAAATACCCTAACAAGTTTTAGTGTTGCCATCCATCGAAAAATATTTTCTACAAACGATATTTTTCATAATTAATTTTTAAAAAAACGGGGTTTTCTAAAATAATTATTTAAATGGCGTTTAATGTTATATTTTTTTCTCTTTCACGTGATGGCAGTTTGGTTCTGGTTCATTGACACTCAGAATAAAAAACCACCCTCCATACTGAACTTTGACATGTCCTTTGGAAGAGAAAATTTATAGACAATAGTGTCATTGTTTTGAATTTGTTTTATAGGAACGTCAGATAGAGATAGACTCTGACATTTTCAGATATTTTGTGTGTGTTCCGTTATAAGCACTGCGAGCACTGGCAGTGCTCTTTACTGGGGACTTTCAGTGCTCTCAGTGTATTTCGGAACGCACCCTTTGTAAACAATAATTTATTTTCTTTCAGCGAATTAGTTTCATAAATATTTTAGGATCATAAATATTAAATAATGGAAAAAATTAAAATTTTGGAAGACGAAAATGAGTCGCTTAAAAGAAAAATTAAGGAGCTGCTTGGATCAGCTATGCCATTAGTGGAAGAAAACAAGTCGCTACGGTCAAAGCTAGCAAGTACCGCATCTGACCCCATTGCAGATGCACCTGAGGGGAGTTATAGGCCACCTCGTAGCCTTTCTTGAGGCTATCACTTTATAAAGAATAAACGCGTGATCACTGATAATTCGTATATTACTTCATATTACAACGTTAATAATAAAACTGGTAAATAAATAGAGAGGATGAAAAATCTATGAAGCGCTCCTAGATGATTATGCTGAGTTGACTTGTATATTAATAATGATGATGATGGTGGCCTCTCCATTTCTGCGTGGCTGTTCTACGCATGCTTCGAAATACGAACATTTTCAAATGTAGTTTTCGAAAAGATGACCAGCCAGTGTTAAAGGAGTATGTACGCCACACACCTAAAATTTGTAAAGTTTCAGCTAAACTTCCACCATTTTGGGTGGACCGACCTACAGTCTGGTTCGCTCAAGTCGAGGCGCAATTTGCAATTTCAGGTATCACGGTTGATCAAACAAAATTTGATCATGTTGTTGCACAATTTGATTCGCGTATAATAGGTGAGATTGAAGATGTTATCACTCAGCTTCCATCTGCTGAGCGATATCAATTTTTAAAGAAGGAACTCATCCGTCGTCTCTCTGCGTCTGAAGAACAAAGAGTTAGACAATTAATAAGCGACGAGGCATTAGGTGATCGCAAACCATCACAATTTCTTCGCCATCTACTTTCTCTTGCAGGCCATGCATTGCGCGATCAACGTATTTTGCGTCAATTATGGATGCGTTGTTTACCGCAGCATCTTCAGGCAATTTTAGCCGCTCAGTCTGAGCTAAGCTTGGACAAAATTGCAGACCTAGCGGGCAAAATTTTAGAGGTTTCTCCTGGCGTAACTACTCCCTCTACTTCAGCTGTGACTCCATCTACATCTACTTCTACTTCTACTTTAGAAAAAACAGTTTGCTCATCCGATTCTAATGTAGCTACACTTTCAGGTCGCATTGATGAACTGACCAAAGAAATATCAGCGCTTACCAAGGATAGTAAGTTTTCTAACCGAAGCAGAAGCAGGTCCAGAAGACGTTTTGATAACAGTCGTTCATTTTCACCCTCTCCTAACAACCGAAATAACGGTGGTGAGGTTTGTTGGTATCATCGTAGATTTGCATCGCGCGCGACAAAATGCACAAAGCCGTGTTCATTTGTGGATCCGGGAAACCGGCAAGGCAATCTGTAGAGGCGATGCCAGCTTGCCCGCAACGTAGTCGCCGATTATTTATTTCAGAAAGAAGATCTAAAATTCGTTTTTTAGTAGATACCGGCTCTGATGTATCTTGTTATCCAGTTTCATGGGTAGAACGGCACCCTAAAGTTGCCGATTATAGTATGCGCGCTGCAAACGGCAGCGACATTAAAACGTATGGCTCAATTCTTTTAGGTTTAGATTTAGGATTACGCCGAGATTTTAAATGGCATTTTGTTATATGCGATGTTAGCACCGCCATTATTGGTGCAGATTTTTTAGCGCATTTTAATTTGTTACCAGATTGCAACACCAGCCGCCTGATTGACAACTCGACTGGACTCTCTAGTGCGGCGTCAATCACGGTATGTGAGCAAGATAGTGTGAAGACAGTAAGTAGTGCAAACGATATTTTATCGGAATTTCCGGCCATTATTAGACCTCCAGGCCCGGTGCGCGAGATAAAACACAACACGGTGCATTTCATCAGAACTACTGATGGACCACCAGTATCTTCTCGCCCGCGCCGCCTAGGTCCGCAGAAGCTCGCCATAGCCAAGAAAGAATTTGATAACATGCTAGCTTGCGGTTCTGCTAGGCCTTCCGATAGCGCTTGGTCTTCCGCTTTACATTTATTTTTAGCTCCAAAAGGTGACACTGACTGGCGTCCGTGCGGTGATTACCGCGCTTTGAATGCGCGAACGATACCAGATAGGTATCCCGTTCGTCACATCGGTGATTTTAATCAAAATTTGGTTAATTCAACGATCTTTCGTACGATTGATTTAGTTAAAGCATATCAACAGATTCCTGTCGCAAAAGAGGATATTTGTAAAACAGCAATTATAACCCCTTTTGGTCTTTTTGAATTTCCTTATATGGCTTTCGGGTTACGCAACGCTGGTCAAACATTCCAGCGGTTTATTGATGAAGTCGTACGTGGCTTAAATTTTTGTTTTGCTTATGTTGATGATATTTTAGTTTTTTCTAGGGACCCGCAGCAGCACGCCGAGCATTTACGTTTATTATTCAAGCGCTTAGAGGAATACGGCGTAGTAATTAATGAAAAAAAATGCAATTTCAATGTTTCAGAAGTTAGGTTCCTCGGTTATAGGATTAGTGCTGCTGATATCAGCCCGCCTATCGAACGGATCAAGGATTTACAGGACTTTCCCTTGCCAAAAACGGTTCAAGGAGTCCGACGTTTCCTTGGTATGGTGAATTTTTATCGGAGGTTTCTTCCTCACATTGCACGTTATCAAGCGCCACTCATTGATGCTCTGTCAGCTATTCAAGGTTAAGGTGCAAAGCCATTTATTTGGTCGCCTGACTTAGAGCGTAGTTTTGCAGCTTGTAAAGAAAGTTTAGCTAACGCAACCCTTTTAGCGCACCCTTTGCCTGACGCTCGTCTAGGATTATTTACTGATGCGTCCTGTTCTCATGTAGGTGCCTGTCTGCAGCAAAAGGTAAGACAGGGTTGGCAGCCGATAGCATTTTTCAGTAAAAAGCTGACCGAAAAGCAGTCTACTTGGACAGCTTATTATAGGGAATTATTAGCAGTCTATGAAAGTGTGCAGCATTTTAGGCACATTCTAGAGGCTCAACCCGCCACGATTTTTACTGATCATAAACCTTTGTTATATGTTTTCTCTCAAAAACGAGAAAAGCTTCCCCCTGTTCAGTTAAATCAAATTATTTTTATTTCACAGTATACTACAGATATTCACATGTCAAAGGGGCAGACAACCTCGTTGCAGATGCGTTCTCGCGAGTGGAGGGCATCTCAGCACAGGACCTCCTCGTGGAGCTTTCTCGTTCACAGGCATCCGATGAGGAATTAAGGAAGCTGCGTGATTCAACTTCAATGAAGTTGGCACGCGTTCCGATTCCAGGCACAACAGTTAAACTAGTTTGTGACCTCTCTACTGGAAAACCCCGTCCCTTTGTTACTCAGAAGTTCCGAAGAAATATTTTTGACAGCTTTCATAATCTTAGTTATCCTGGCGTACGAGGTACTTCACGCTTGATATCAGAACGGTTTGTATGGCCGTCTATGAGAAAGGATTGTCGCATGTGGACACGTGCTTGTCGGGGGTATCAACTATCAAAAGTTACCCGCCATACAAGTTCCCCTTTGTCTAAATTTTCAGAACCATCTAATCGTTTTTCTGTGATTCATATGGATATAGTAGGCCCATTACCTTACTCGTCTGGTTTCAAGTACTGTCTCACCGTCATCGATCGTTTTACACGATGGCCTGAGGTATTTCCAATGCCAGACATTACCGCCGAAACGTGCACAGCTACATTCGTTTCTGGCTGGTTAGCAAGGCTAGGGTATCCTGAGGTCATTATTACCGACCAAGGGTCTCAATTTAACTCTCATTTGTTTTATAAGATAGTGGAGTTGACCGGCGCGCAGCATCGCACGACAACTTCGTATCACCCGCAATGCAACGGTATGGTGGAGCGACTTCACCGCCAGCTTAAGGCGGCGATTATGTGCCACGCTAACCCGCAATGAACCGAGGTACTCCCACTTGTACTCCTGGGAATAAGGAGCGCCTGGAAGGAAGACCTCGGGACTTCTAGCGCAGAGCTAATATATGGGGAATCACTGAGATTGCCAGGTGAATTTTTTAACCCTTCTTATAAGGATCGACATATTGATCCAGCATATTTTATTGATAGACTTCGCACTCATATGGCGAATCTATCGCCAACTCCTGCAACTGCACATTGCAAGAAGTTTTTCTATACACCTAAAGATTTATCTTCCGCATCATTCGTGTATTTACGTCGAGGAACGATCAAGATAGCGTTACAGCAGCCGTACACCGGTCCTTTCAAGGTGTTGGAGCGTGGTGAAAAGACTTTCAGGATTGAAGTGAAAGGGAAACCAATCACAGTCTCTATTGACAGGTTGAAACCAGCTTACTTGTCACTCGATCCATCAGATGCAACAAGTCCACCTCCAGTTTATACGCGTTCCGGACGTAGGGTGCGTTTTCCGTCGCATTTACAAACTTAATTTCTTTTTCTTCTCCCGTTCTTTTTCACTCTGCAGGGGGGTGATGTGGTGCTCCGCTAGCTGGCCTCTTTGCTTCGCACCGGCCAGTGCATACGTCTGCGAGCTATGTACTGAAGTTCGAATATCGTTCGAATATCGAATCGCTGATTGGCAGAAGGCAACGTCGAACGGCCGGTGGCTTATTCACTCGAGAGACGCGAACAAGCGTGGCTGTCTAGCAGCGCTGCTAGGCCCACCTTTCTTTTACCATATATCTATACAGTGTTGTTATACAATATGTCGTTATTATAATATACTATCGTGTTAGTCATTATCGAGTGTATCATTTCAACGCCTACACTTAGGAAGTGAATCCTAACTAGGTAGTTGGTTGTAGCAGGCGAGGAAGTCAATAACGCCTAAGGACCGGCGCTCACTGACGGCGTGGCACGGCATGGCACAGCAGGTTATGCTGCGGCATCCCGCGACGTCCCGTGGCATGCCGGAGCATCTCGCGGCTTGCCGGGGCATCCCGTGGCATGCTGTGGCATCCTGCTGAAAGCCCAGACACTCTCGCATCAACCAGTTAAACCTCAATAAGTTTCAATCTTATTTTAACTAGCTTAGCAATCATCATCCTGTTTTGTGATCCTAGGGATCCTCAGATATCGATTTTGAACGAAATCGGTTCAATAACAAAGAATTTCAAAATGGCGCTGACTTTTTTAAATTTTGGTAACAGTTTCCTGTTTTGTGATCCAAGGGAGCCCCAAATATCGAAACTCAATAAACACTTGTTTTCATTCAACACTAATCGTAAACACACACCAACCGCCATTCGTCTTTTCGAGTCAACTAAAGGATTCTTTCAAAAGCCTCTTAGGTGCGTCATCTCACTCATCTGACATTTCGTTTCTTCTCTCTCTGAATACCTCTCAACTTACGTTCCACATACTAGGTTCGAAATTTAAACTATCCATAAAAATCTTACGCATTTTCGGAATTACGCATTCGAAATTGAACTTTAATTCTTTTATGTTAAGGTTTAATTTCGAATACATTATACTTAAATTCTTACTCTCGGTCCGGACGTTTTTTGCCGGCTATTTTCCCAACCGCATCGTCCCATAAGGAACTAACGTTCCAAAAACGTGTTTTTATTTAAAATATTCAAGTACAAATTGAGAACTTCAATACCGGTATTAATACCGGGATCCCGGTATTGAAGTCCAATACCGAAACCAATCCCGGGATTGAAAAAAATCCGAGATTTACATGCCCTAGCGGCAACGCGTGGAATGAAACGGCATGACACGTCATGCCGGAGCATCCCGCGGCGCGTCGCGTCATGCCGCAGTATCCCGCGGCACGTCGCGTCATTTCGCGGCACTGTGGTATCGAAATAAAGTAACGTGAATTCTAAACTCGTTGAAATAAGATTCAAAATAACTTGATTAGTAATAAAATCCTTTGCCATGACACGCCATGCCATGCCGGCAGTGGGCGCCGGCCCCTACAATACCATAGCCGTCTCTATCCCCTGTAGTGGCGGCTATGGTGATACCCAGTATATATAATGTACTCTGTGAGTGATACACTGATACATTCGGATGTGAATGGATACAAAGAGTGAACCAAACGGATTGATACATATCTTTTTCATCAATCTCTTCTCCCTATATACGCTGTAGTCTGTGAATCTCTCCTGAGTTAAAGCATCTGCCGAGCGATCGCGTAACTTCTGCATCAATCATTGTTACAGTATCAATTGTTGTAATTGGCTGAATTTATGGCATTCTTGCTGCGTCAATGGATTATGTCCAATAGTGGAAGAGTGTTAACCAATCAGAGGTGATTGCGATGTATCAATGATTGATGCAGAAGTTACGCGATCGCTCGGCTGTAGTGTGCTGTCACGTCACTCAATTTAATCACAAACGAGTATATTTAATGTACTCTGTGCACTAGTTGGGAAACGGATTGATAGGTACCGTAGACTGAATAAGATATATAGACGCCGCCATATCTCCTTTTCACTCACACATGAAAGAGATGCAGTGTTGGGATGTTACACAAGATAGAATGAGAAAAAAATATGTGTTTTTCTCATGGAAGAAGGAATTACGACTGTAGTCTTCATATTTCTATGGTTTTTCTCTCCCTTTCTGCGTGTGCGTGTCACGGATTTTGTGCCTATTGCATACAAACAAACCATATATTGTGCCAGAGTGTGGGAGGGGGTCTACTCCCCCTCCAAGCCAAATTGGTCGAATCCTAATAGTTTTTGAGATATTAATTTTTTTAAATTTTAAGGTTAGGTTCTTAAAATTCCTGCATTATATCTCTGATAGTTGATTTCTTAAATAGAATGGGCTACGCCAGAAGACTCGCTTCTGGTAAAGATAATATTACCGTGCTTCTGGCTTCGTACTTAAAAAAAACACTCTAGGGGTAGGGCAGACAAGACTGCGTGGAGTCGGGGCGTGCCGATTCGGTTTTGTGATCAAAAGTACCTAATTACACATATATAATAACCTACCTTTATACCTTTTTAGTAAATTATACCTATAACCTTAGTACTCTGTGTTTTATTCAAATGATTATAAAAAACCATAGAAATAGGAAGACTTGTAGTCGTAATTTTCCGTGGTAATTCCTAATTCCATGTGAAAAACGTCCATTAACGTCCATGGAACGGATTTTATAACTTTAAACTTTAGCAATTAGCACGCCAACTAAACGTCAATGAGTCTGTAATCTATGGCAAATGTCGTAAGAAATGGTGAAAAGTGATGAAGAATTGCGAATTTCAAAAAGTTATTTCTCGAAAAGTATTAGAAATCGACGTAAAATATTTTAGTGCGAGGCTTACCACATCAAGGTCTTTCTGTAAAAAAAATATGAACGTCCAACTCCGCGGTCAATGTGTATAAACAGACAAACACATGATGGGTAACGATACTTCTCAGCTAAAAAGTTTAGAAATAGAAGATAAAGCAACAGAGATAACCGATTTTTGGGCTCATCATCAAGCTACCATAAGTGATAGTTGTCGATACTTTAGTTTAAAAAGTGATGGATCAGTATCCGTATTTAAAGGGGAGACAATTTTAGGCCCCCTGTGGACCGTCTCAACACCACTGGAAAAGTTTTCTAATGTATGTACCTATATTGTATAGTACTAATACTATTCATCTCACCAGTAATATTATTTAATTAATTAATTAATTGTTCACAGAATCTTTTAAAGTATCGTCATCCATGTATTGTGAGGTATTTATCTGCTTGGCAGCAGAGATCGACTTTTCACTTAGCAACTGAGTATGTACAACCATTAGCACATGTTTTAAGCTCTCAAACACCACTTCAAATTTGTATTGGGCTTAACAACATTTTACAAGCCCTGGTCTTTCTTCATGAACAGGTGACTTTTTTTTACTTTTATTGTTATATTCTTCGCTCAGTTAATATGTAAGTATATTTATTTATAAAATGTTCCAGGCTGGCATGTCTCACAATAATATCAGCTTATCATCCATTTATGTATCTGGTGATGGACAGTGGAAACTGGCTGGCTTACAATATCTATGTCCATTTAGTGAATTAAATACAGCCTATCTAAAACATTCAAGGATTCACAGGTATGAAACCTATTCGTAAAAAAAGAATGAAAATTATAACTATACATAATATCCAGATAAACTCACGTGTTCTGTCGGAAAAATGCCCAACTAGTTTCTATATTATGTATAGTTACAATGAATATCACTCACGATAGTTTAAACGTAAGAATGAAAATTACTAGTTGATCCAATTAATTTACACTTAATATTTCTTCTTACAGATATGATAAAGCAGTTGATCCAAATGAAGATTCTTACCACATCACTTCTAAAGTTGATCAATATGCATTTGCAGTTTTAGTTGAAGATGTCTTTAAAAGTCACAATGATGGTAACTGAATTTCAAATCAGTATTAATAATTTAATATTATTAGCTGATGAATCCTGGCAGTTGGCTAAAAATAAATTATAGGGAAAATCCACATACCAAATTTCATGATTTAGAAACCTAACAGCCTGTGTGTTGTATTTATCTTTTAGTATCTATAGATAAGATTGATTAAAAGATACATTTTATGCATAATGGTTTATTTACATCAAATAATATAGTATAACCCATTGAAATATCTGCAGATCTCTGAAATGATGTCGTACAAATTGAACAATAAGGCAACCATACTAGGCAAACAGGGTGGCGTTTGGGCAGCAAGGGGAGAATCGTATTCCAGTGAGGTTAGCAGATATTTTCAATGGGTATATTATATGGGTATATATTTAGTTATAAATTAAAGAATCACTTGAAGATGGGACTAAACTTTTCAGTGTGAATTGTATTGAGCTAATTTATTTTAAAAACTATAATAACATGAAAAAGTTACTTTTTCAGATGAAGTTCCACATTTAAAAGAATTTAAAAAGTACTGCAGAAACTATCTTCAACACTCAAATCCTGAGCAAAGGCCGAATTTGTCAGAAGTACTTAAAGACAACTTTTTCAACCATGAATTTATATCTATATACAAGTTTCTTAATTGTTTACCATTGAAATCTGAAGAAGAAAAAAGTGAATTCTTCTCCAGCATCTTAAGTAATCTTAAGGGCTATGATGAAGTAACTGTTGCTAAACAACTTGGTGGATTATTACTTTCAAGACTAACTCTTCTAGATCAGACAGCTCGAAGAGATGTGTTGCCATTTCTGTTCAAGCCAAAAAATGGTACCCATTTATTTTTACAATCCTTTTTTTATGTTTTGATGTTGTAAGTTGTTTCATCATAAAAGACATTTTCTGTTACAGACAGATTAATTAATGGGGAGTGTATGGGATTCTTTACACTCGCTGTATTTAAAGAACATGTTAAACCTAGACTTCTGCAGCTGTTTGGAGTCAGAGATAGCCAAATACGAATGTTATTGTTATCACATTTTACAAAATTTGTTCATGTATTTACCCATGAAGAACTCTCCCAACATATTCTGCCAGAGGTAAGCTAAAAGCATGAAATTTTTTTTTTCTCTGTGCAATATCATGCGATCAGTCTTCTGACTATGAGCAGATGTGTTGAAGGTTTTTTAATTTCAAAAGCATGAAATTAAAAAACCTGTTTGTTATCATTAAGTTTCAATCATACTAATATTATATTTATGCGAAAGTGTGTTTGTTTGTTTGTTTGTCCTTCGATCACTCCACAACACAGCAACAGACCGATGTGATTTTTTGCATGGGTATATTGGGGACTTAGAGCATGTCATACACTACTTTTAATCCCGGAAAATTAAGAAGTTCCCTTGGGAATTAAAAATACTTATTCCACACGGGCATTAGCTAGTATTAAATATGTATGTAATCTATTAACATACTATTACTTGCAAAAAAGACTAGTCCATCAAACTTATCTGACCCAGTGTCAGCGTCGCTAGTTTAAATATGAAAAATAAAATAAAAATGAAAACTAAACAGGCATAAAAATTAGTTCCAATTTTGCCCACTGGGTCAGATAAGTTTGTGGGACTGTAAGTAGGTACATTTTCTTAAATATAAAATTGCTTGACATAATTAATAACAAATTAGTGCAGGGGGTGTCCATGAAGAGCTGAATGTTAAGGTGTTTTCTGAACAGCAGTTGGTATGGTTATGTTATTGGTTAGTGTGGCGCAAATGTTCTTCTCGCCATTTCGATTGTAATGCTCAAAATGGAATTCCAACTTGTCACATATTATAATATAAATCCTCTTAATCAGCATGCACCTTAATATTTAGCACAATTTGCTGTAAAAATTTTATATTTTACCCATAATAATGTTTAATAATTTACTTTACAGTTACTTGTAGGCATAAAAGATACTGATGATAGTTTAGTGGCTTCAACTTTAATATGTCTAAGTGAACTTGTCCCAATATTAGGAGCAGATACAGTTGTGGGTGGTAAGAGATCAAAACTGTTTACAGATGGTAGACCTAAAACAACTACATCAAAATCTGATAATGAATTATTTAAAGTAAATAAAGGTCTAACAGATGTCCACTGTTCAGAAATAATATATCCAGTTAATGCAAGCTTATCTACCTTTGACCACAATATGTCACTGAATGAAAGACCCTCCCCAGTAGGTGGTGAATCTAATGACGACATAGATACAGTCATTGAATTGAGCAGAAACACTAACATGGCATCTGAAGATGAATGGGATGATTGGGAAAATACTAATCAGCAATTAGTATCTGTTAGTCTTGCAGTGTCTGATGATATACATAAAGAGAATGAGAAAGAAATAGATACAAACTTAGGAAAAGAATTGGTAAATAATGATGATATAGTGAAAACAGATAATGCTGCGTTACCAACACATTCAACATTGTTGCATAAAGCTGCCCTTGAAGCAAAAAAGAATATTGTTGACATATCTGAATTGGATATAAAAAATCAAAAGGTTGATTTGACAAAGAGGAATGATGAAATTGACTTTTTTGCTGATATGATGCCAGTCATTGAAAAACAAAAAGTAGTTACCGTTAGTGATAACACCACAGATTTTATACATAAACTGAACTTTGTACCTGATGAAAGTGAAGATCAAATTAATGAAGCCTGGGGAGAAAATTGGATTGAATAATTCATCATGTTTAGTAGGTAGACTCTATTTTCAGTGTAAACTGCAATAGTTAAAGTTGTAAATATTTTAAAAATATATATAAATTATGCACTAAATTTTGAAAACCTCTATGATCTTTTTCAAAACTAATTTATAGAAAGTTTTTGTAACACATCAATATTAACTAAATTTGTATAAAATAATATGTGAGACTAATAATAATCTGGTTGTTTAATTATATCTAGGATTCTTTACAAACCTTTATTAAGTAAAGTACTGTACATGCAACCTTTAAAGATTAAAGGTTTCAAACTATTTATAATCATTATAATTTATAAATGATAGCACAATTATTATGTATGTGTAAATCATACAGTTTTGCTTAGCCCAATAAAGACATTATATGCCTCATATTAGTCATGGTTTCATTTTTTCTTAAAAATCTAAGGAGAAAATTTTAAATCTAAATAAAAATAATACTTTACATAATTTTTTTATAACATGCAAGGATGCATCTTCTACTTGACTAGCATTTCAAACAAATGCATTTGGAGTGTGAGCCTTATACATCTAGTTAACTTATTTATGGATTTATAGATTGACTAGAACACAATGTTTCTAAACTTACATACATATCAAAAAGTTTCGGAACCGGCAGTATTTGAACCTGCGTCTCCGCCTGGACCACTCGGCCACGGTTCACTTGCCTGCCAGTGACGAAATTTGAGATATGCATCTTTTAATCCAGTCTTTTAACGCAACTTTCCTCGCTTTCTTTTAAGAAACTTTCCTCGTGTGTGAAGCACTGTAATAAAATTATAAAATTAGTCTGTGTGAAAATGTGTCCATTAACCTCAAGTTCTCAACCATCAACCATAAGTGACTGTTGACCTGCAGTTAGTGACTGTTGTTAGTGTAGTAACTTAACAAATTCTAACATGTAATCTTTGGCATGTATTTTTATCATGGGAGCAAATTATACTGATTATAATCTGATGATGATTTGTTGCAATTTTATATTCCTAAATTAAACACTAATTTATTAAGCCTCAATAATCAACTGGGATTTCTTAAATTGCAACTTTTCTTTGCTTGACTAGATCCTTAGAACTTTCATTAAAAACTTCAATCATTTGCTGACGCGCAGCATCAGATAAGACTTTCAAGTCATCCCTGGTCATTCCTTTTGTAGGAATGGGGGGCAAGGTAGTGATAACAACTTTTCCTACAACAAAGTAAGATTAAATTAGTATAAAAAATAATTTGGGAAACCTATTTAGGCATTTCATTGCATACCTGGTTCAAATGTTTTTGTTTCATTGTCAAGAAAATAGTATTGGCTAAATACAACAGGCATTACTGGAATTTGGGCATCAATCGCTAAATAAAATGCACCTTTCTTAAAAGCCTGTATACAACCTTTATTATATCGCGCTCCTTCGGGGAACACCCATAGTTTAGTCTGAAAGCAGTACTTATTAGTAAATAGCTAGAATATACAATTTAAATATTTATTTTTATTCACCTTTTCCTGAATGACTCTATCAGTGGCTTCTTTCATAAGAAGCCTCGCTTTTTCGGTTCTTAGGCGATCAATAAACACTAATCCAGAAAGCCAAGCTCCGAATCCGAATGCACCCGCAAACATTAAAGGTCTTTTGGCGACAACAGTACATCGTTTCATACGGGGCCACATTTCGAACATACCTGAATTCATTAATGTAGTATGATTAATTTATATATAAAACGAGTTAATTATTTAACTATCAAGCGACCTTTATCACGAACCTAAAATATCTAATGAACTTTGATGATTTGAAATTACTATGCAGCATTGCTCATTATCCCAATTTTCCAATCCTCGTAATTCCCAATCTATTCCAACGATATGTGAAGCGTAGCGACAAAACCGGGAAGCTACTCTGTAGGATAAAATATAATTAGATAAGACTTGAAGTTAGCATGAAAGACAGTAAAAAATAATCAATATCTTACATCAGGTTCGTAACGTCGCGAGGATATAATAACACTACTGGTAATAAAACGGTACATGTTATCAACACATAAGCATAATAAAGAAAAAACTTCAAGTAATATCGGAAAAAATTGCATTTTTCGTACAAAAATGGCAAGGTGAATATAAAACCCGCCAAAAATAACTCAGGATATGAATAGGAGGAAGCCATAACGAACCATAAACAAAGAAAAATGCTAACAGTTTACAGTAATTCTGGGTTACCCACAGAGTTATAAAGTGGGGTTACCATATTTGTATCACAAAGTGACATGGAGGTAGGAAATAGTACCTCAATGTCACTAGAAATCAAAGGTGGCCACCAAAGTGGCCACCTAAATACTTAGCTTTATTTTGTTTATGTTCACAGAACATTATAAATCGCCAAAAATTCCTACACACTTTACTAAATTGTATGATAATTCTTTTACCTTCAAGGCTGTCGTATTGTGGAACTCCCTTCCATTTGAGATTCGCCATTCTAAATCGCTCCCTATATTTAAAGATCGTCTGAATAAGCATTACCTTTCTATACAATCCTAGTTAACATTAGTTTATTTCAACTATTTATGCATATATTTTTATTACTATTCGTGTACCATATTTATGTTTATTTAAAAATATATTATAAGTATTTATGGATAGATATATATATGTTTATGTATATATATATATGTATGTATGAGTGTATACAACGTGTTTATAAGCAATTCCTATAACTTCGAGGTATTGAGCAGACCACTTATAAGAATCGAACTGCATAAGAAATATTTTTTAATATTTAAAAAAAAAAACACAGTTTTCATACAAAGTAATTCAAATATTTCCGACTATTTATGTTATACACACCTTTATGTAAAAAGCGACAACGTCGCACCATTTTTACTAAGGGATTGCGGTGCGCCTTTGCTATTTTTAACAATATCGAGTTAAGAGAATCTTACTGATGGACTTAATTTTTTACCTAATTACCCAGTTATGAACTTTAGGGACTACGGTTAGGAATAGAATTTGTCTACGAGCTTGGGTTCCGGTTCGAATACCAAACAAGGGATTAAACGAAAAGTAGTTAAGTAAGTTTAGTAGTATTACAAAACATAAAAGCGAAATATTAATTAGGTAGGAACTTGCTGACCTACGTTTGCGCAGTCAAAAAAATTGACGGAATTGTACCTACTATTGACTTGTGTGTATGTTTTTAATTTCGAGTATGGTAAATACGCCGGTATTTAAGCTTGAGTGAATTTAAATCGTATTTAATTTCGAGTCAGCATTTTTTACTTAGGTATTATACCTACCTTTTATGAATAGCGGTGTAGTCTTTTTATTATCAGGTAGTAGATTTTCAATATCGCCAAACTGTAAACTGTAAAAGATAAATCTGAGGAAAATTTATGTTTTATCGTTTGCGGCAAGACTTTATCGATGCCGACAAGATAGCTTCTACTGGCACATCACTAGTTACACCGTAGGATATTATTCAATGATTTAAGTTTGGCAACGTCGCAAAAACAAGGATGCGGCATATGGGAAACAATTTTGGATCTATTTATAAAAGAAAAATTATTTTCTCCGAAAATATCCATTTTAGAACACATGTTCCTTAGCCATTTTTGATTACTTTTCGTTAAGGAATCTAACCCTAGAGTTATAGGAATTGCTCATAAACACGTTGTATATACATATTGAGCATAGTATTGAGTATATTTATTTATAGTATCTCAGTAGGTATATATTTTTTTTGACTAATAATTTTATTTTTTACTCTCATTTATTTGTACATATTTTTATAAAATTATTTCTAAACACGTTTTAAATACATATATGAAAATACTACACAAAACACATTTAAAAATAATCTTATAAAACTTCCACCCACTGCGGGGTCTTAAAGACCCAAGCAGCCGGTAGTCAGGGCTCCAGAGAGAGGAACTTCCTCACAATTCGCGCCGTCTCAAGGATAACCGCCTTCTGTATCCGACCCTTAATCCAACAATTAAGCGAAAGCTTCTTTAGGTGTTGATCGAAACTTTTCGCAATAAGACCGTTAACTGATACAACCATCGGTACAATAATCGTTGAGTCAACATTCCACATGTTGGTAATCTCGTGAGCAAGGTCCAAGTATTTCGATACCTTTTCCTTTTCTGCTTTCACCAGATTATCATCATGTGGAATAGTAACATCAACAATCATTGCTCGGCGCGCTGAGCGGTCGACTAACACTATGTCAGGTCTATTGGCAACAATAAACCTATCAGTGATAACCGACCGATCCCAGTAGAGCAAGGCACTACTATTTTCGAGAACTGACACTGGGTCATACCTATAGTATGGTACCTCAGTGTCAACAAGACCGTACTGGAGAGCCAGTTGTTGATGGATTATTTTGGCTACTTGATTATGTCTGTGCAAGTACTCTCCATTAGCAAGATGAGAACAACCGGAGACAATATGTCTGAGGGACTCCCCAGGAAGATGACACGCACGACATATGTCAACAGTGCCATCTTTCATAATGTGTCTCCGATAGTTATTCGTCTTGATAACTTCATCCATAATTGCACACACAAAACCTTCGGTTTCCCCAAAGAGGTCACCGAACTGTAACCAAAATATAGATGCTATTGGATCTACATCCGCCCTGGTTAGGGCCTTGTAGAATCTACCATGCAACTCCTTGCTCTCCCATACCGCCATGCGATCCGAAGTACTAAGTACTATTGGTTTGCGCCAGTTCTCTTTGCCTAAGGAAAGCGGAGTGAAACCCTTATCCACTGCAACCACATCCCTATGTATACCCACGTTCACCTTGAGAAAATAATCTCTGAGTTTGCAGATCTCACGATTATGGAGATTCTTGATATTCAAAAAACCACGTCCTCCATACTTGCGTGGGATGTACAATCTCATAACAGATGAGCGCGGGTGATGCATACGGTATGTGGTCAACAGTTTTCGAACCTTTCGATCCAGAGTATCCAGTTCAGTTTGAGTCCACTTTAAGATGCCAAAGGTGTATATGAGTAAAGGCATGACCCAACCATTAAAAGCACGCACCTTATTACCACCTGATAAAAGACTATTAAGGACTTTTTTCAGGCGTCCAAAGAAACGCTCCTCCACTAGTTGTTTCATAGTCCTTGTCTCAATACCAAGCGCCTCTGACATCCCAAGGTATTTATATGTTTCACCCTCACAGAGTGATCTAAGAATCAAAGTATCTGAAAGAACTAGATTCTCAGAGTTCACAACCCTACCTCGCTCTATATTAATAACCGCACACTTGTCGACACCAAATTCCATCCCAATGTCATTGCTAAAGTTTTGAGTTATCTTTAGCAACTTCACGAGGTCTGGTCTTTTTGATGCATACAGTTTAAGGTCATCCATATACAGTAAGTGAGATATGACCTCACCCCCTCTGCGAAGACGAAAGCCTAGTCCTGAATCCTTCAGTAGTGTACTGAGTGGATTAAGTGCCAAGCAAAACCATAAAGGGCTCAAACTATCACCTTGGAAAATTCCCCGCTTAATCCTTATCGGTTCAGCTGATTCAAAAGATCTAGTATTCCCTGGTTGACGAAGAACTGTCATCCATTGCCTCATACATGAGTCGAGAAAAGAACATAGAGTTGCATCGACCTTATACAACTTCATGATCTCCATGAGCCACGTGTGAGGCACCGAATCATAGGCCTTCTTATAATCAATCCAAGCAGCAACTAGATTTTTTTTATTTCGCCGTACCTGTTGGCAAATAGTGGTGTCTATGAGAAGGAGTTCCTTAGTACCGCGTGTCCTAGCCTTACACCCATTCTGAACTTGGGCCAAAATATTATTTGAATTTATATGCACAGTTATTTTTGTAGTTAGAATGGATGTAAGTAGCTTATAGATAGTAGGTAAGCACGTTATCGGGCGATAGTTTTTTGGATCTGCGGTACTACCGGATTTGTATATTACATGGAGGAAGGAATTACGACTGCCGTGTATATTAGGAACGTGACACCTGTTGTCATTAGTGTCGGTAACGATCCAGAATCAATGGCGTTCTGGAATTGCGTTGCTAAGGTTGCTAAGACTGTATGTGCGCTACGAAACCATTTTAGCCAGAAGTTGTGCAGTCCATCCGGCCCCGGACATTTCCAGTTCGCAGCCGAACGGATTGCACAACTTACATCTTCAGCATTAATGGTAACCGGGTTCATATCTACCATCGCATCGCACTCCTCCCTAACAACGTTCATCCACTCACCTTCGGTGTGTTCTATGGAGCCCGACCAGATACTACTCCAGAAACCTGACATAGCATCAAGTGTCGGAAGCTGTCCATCGCCCACACAATCTCTAGATCGTTCCCAGTTCCTATATACTTTCCGTTGGTCACTTTGGAATATACGATTTTGAGAGAATCGATCATTGCGTTTTCTATAGCGCCTAATGCGTTGTGCCCATGCATAAACTTTCTGCTTCAGGAAATCAATGCGATCTGTAACCAAAGGTAAATACTGTGTGGGACTTGTATTGAGTAATAATTAATTATTATTATATCTACTTAGGTGTTTATGTATGTTTTACTTGCACTACCCTGTTATCTTTATTTTTTCCTCTCTAGCCAAGGGTTGCCTGGTAGAGATTGCTTGCAGCAATAAGATCGCCTTTGCGTACTACCATGTTAGTTTTAGATATTATATATTTTGTTATTTCTTCATGTAACTGTTTGGTGTGCAATAAAGTTTTTTCATTCATTCATTCATTCATTATAACCCTACCCAGTCATTATTGCTAACCGAAAAGTATTTTTCCTTCGATACTATTTCTTTAGAACAACAACACTTTAGATATAATCAAAGCAACAACAACAATCATAGAAGTATACTTATTCTAGGCAATAAAGCTAGTCGATTATTACATTATTATCGCGTAAACACAGCTTAGGTTTGATAATAAAATCGGTTTCAATATCGATGTTCTGCATGATTATTTCGTTTAATATTTTGGTTTTGAGTGTAAATATATACCTACTAGGTACCTACCTACTATTATTTTAAAAATAAATCGATAAATATTCAGTCATAAATATTTAGTTTTAGGTAGGTATAAATAGGTAGGTACCTAACTTCCGCATGTTTTTTTAGGGTTCCGTACCCAAAGGGTAAAAACGGGACCCTATTACTAAGACTCCGCTGTCTGTCTGTCTGTCTGTCTGTCTGTCTGTCTGTCTGTCTGTCTGTCTGTCTGTCTGTCTGTCTGTCTGTCTCCAGGCTGTATCTCATAAACCGTGATAGCTAGAAAGCTGAAATTTTCACAAATGATGTATTTCCGTTGCCGCTATAACAACAAATACTAAAAATTAAAAATATATATATATTAAGGGGGGTCCCCATACAATAAACGTGTTTTTTTCGTATTTTTTTGCTCAATATTAAAAACGGTAACAGGTAGACGGTTCAAATTTTCACAGAATATTAAATTGTATATTACCTTTCAAAATAAATAATTAAATATCAATAAAGTAAATATTAAAGGGGGGCTCCCATACAACAAACGTAATTTTTATTTTTAATACGTCATAAATCGTAAAACTTACTACAGGTTTGTACGGAACCCTCGGTGCGCGAGTCCGACTCGCACTTGGCCGGTTTTTTTTATATTTTTGTACTTACAATTTGGTTCATAGGTACCTACCATAGTAAGTACAACCCTGCCAAGATTCAACGACTGAGGATTTAATGCGGGGGAGACCCTCGCAACGAATGGAGCCCTGGAAAATGGAGAATGGAGCTCCGCCCCATTGCCTAGACTAAGTAGGTATACTATGGGGAAAAGCTTAAAAAATATTTAGATTTATTTAATAGTACCGTCCACAAGTCCAAGAAATTAATAAAAAATATGAAGGTATATCCTGGGTTTCGTCTAAATGGTGCCATACACGAGTAACTATTGTTAGAGAATGGAAATTAAGGTCATTCCGCACAAGGGTTAACTAAGTGCGTAGGACCTTTGAGGTTAGAGGATAAAAATAGAAGATCGAATATGGTGCAGCCGAACCATATTCGATGTGCGATCATTGTTAGTGCGATGCGTTGTTCACGCGACACCACCGCTGACCGCACAGTAAGTACCACAGGCCATCCAGATCCAGTCGTGTTTGTGCTAGCAGCTCGTGAACACCATTCACGGTATGCCTCCGGTTCTATTGAAACAGGCTAAAATTGCGTTAGTCGCAGCAACTATTGTTGCTACATCGCCAATACATTTGTATTGGCTTTTTATTTAAAAAGGAAAAAAAATAAAAGAATGGGCAAAATTTTATTTTAAAAACACAGAACAGTAACGACAGTCATATACGACTCATTAAAGATCTTGATGATGAAGATTTTCTTATAGTAGGGGAGCCCAAGAGGGGATTTTTGGATTTACTCGAGCGTCGTGGAGACCTAATGGAATTTGAAGATTAGGTGGTAGAACGAAAAAAAGGTTATATGATGTATCCTTTCACCGGTGGGGGGAGCGTCTACAGGTTGTTTTGTTTTTCAAATCATCAGATAAAGAAAATTCCTCGAGATAATCGTCAGATTAAGGGTCAGCACGTTTGGGACATGAAGCTGAACCGTCTGTATGATAATCTGACGCGCTCGAGTATTTCAAAATGGCAATATTTCTTTGCATTTTCAAAAAACCGCAGCGACTTAGCGTTACTTCAGAATCGTCAGTCCTTTGAATAGGAGCTTCCTTTGGGTCCACTTAACATCTCCTATGAAAATCTGACGCGCTCGATTTTTGTTTGTTTTTTTACAAATATTTTTACTTCCGTACGGCCAACCCCACTATGCAAACCGGCAGACAAACATACCATTCGATAACAGAGACACGTAGGGCGTATACGCTATCAATATCTGACGCGCTCGAGTAAATCCAAAAATCCCCTCTTGGGCTCCCCTACTATATCTTCAAATGAGTCCAGAATTATTTGCTGAATTGTTAGATCTTGTGAGACCACATATGACTAAAACCCACCGACATAATATATTGTACCTACGCATCCTACGGTATAAAACCATAGCCGTCTCTAATCGGGGATAGAGACGGATACGCTAAAACTGATTCAGTTATGAGACAAGCTGTGACTGCTGTACCGTAGAGAGTGGCAACCTTAAAACATCTCGCATGGTAGAGAATTCAGAGAACTTAAATTCTGTACAAGTACTTACCTACCTAGTTATATCATCGCAACTACTGTCAGAAATAATACCAGATACTCCATTTTAGAGGAACAAGCTACGCGTGCGAGGGCTGAAACGCGACTGAAATCTGAATCGCCAAGCGGTTCGGTGCGGTCCCTATTTTTATTATATTATGGTAGATGTGTGGAAAAGTTCAAGTCTAGTTATTTAGATATTTTAAGTGTTAGTTGGTTATAGAAAAATAAATAATAATTGTGTTAGATATAGAACAATAATTTTAATTGTGTTAGTTAGAATAAGAACAATAATTTTATTTGTGTAGTTAACTAGTTAACGGACAATAATTATTTCAATTGTGTTAGTCATAGAATAGGTAGGTAATAATAATTTTAATAGTTGTGTTAGTAAGTAGGTATTCAAGTTGTGTAGTAGAACAATAATTTTAAGTAAGGAAGCAACCACCTTGGTTTTTTTGCGTTTATTTGGTATTTGATTGTGATATTTAATTGTTTTTATCACAAAATGGAAAGTAGTGACGAGGGACCATCTACGCCAAAAAAGAAAAGCGGTGTAAAAAGGAAACAATATGCCCAGAAATATAGGGCTGAATGGGAAAAGGAAGACTTGTACAAAAATTGGATCGCACCTGTACCCGGAAATGAGTTCAAAGCGTGTTGTAAGGTGTGTGACACAATTTTAAAATGTGAAAAATCGACTTTGCGTCGTCATGTGACGACAACACAACATGTTAAAATCGTAAACATGAGGTCGAAGACCAAGGACCTAAACTCCTATTTCTCTAAACCATGCAAACCGGATAACGAAAAGGCTATAACAAGGGCGGCAATAAGGTTTGCAGCATTTGTAGCAGAACATGATTTGTCATTTCTTGCCAATGCCAATGAAAGAATGTTTTCCGGATTCCAAAATAGCCGGAGAAATAAAATTGAAGCGGTCAAAGTGTACGGCTATTATAAAGAACGTTATCGGTGAATATCAAAAAATTGAGAGTAGAAGAGAAAATAAAGGCTGAAAAATTTAGCGTACTTGTTGATGAGTCTACCGACATTGGGGCTGATTCTGTAGTGCACAATCTCTAAACTAAACTAAAATTAGAGCATTACAAATATTGCTAACCCTTTCATAATACTCCCTACGGAAAGGGACAGAGCTAGATTTAAAGCTGCCATTTTAGTTTAGTTTAGAGATTGTGTTACACAGAATCAGCCCCATTGGCTCAATAAAATCAATGTGTATCCTTGTGAAATTTTACGATTCCAAAGTAGGATTTGTAGTTACATCGCTTTGGAATTTAATTCCCCTGTTCGGAGATGGCGACGATTTTGAATCTGCAGCACGTGGTGCTACTGGTGAAGTAATATATCAATCAATACTCAAAACGTTTGTTGCCCGAGGCATACCACTGGAAAATTGGATTGGTTTCGCATCGGACGGGTGCAATGTTATGATGGGGCAGCACAACTCTGTTGCCAGTAGATTAACTGAAAATTTACCTGGCATTAGGTACAATTTTAAAATGCATATGCCATTCGCTGCACCTATGTGCTAGTGAGGCATGTAAAATGTTGCTGAGACGATGTGAAGATCTTGCGCGTAACATTTATGGATTTTTTAAGCATAGTTGCAAGCGTCAAGCTGAATTGGTAGAATATCAGGTAGGTATTTGTAAATGCCAAAGTACACAAAATACTACACCCGGCCCAAACGCGTTGGGCTTTCGCTATTGAGCATTGTTGAAAGAATTTTAGAACAGTGGAGTAGTCTAAAATTATTTTTTACCAATAAATAGTTTGGCGAAAAAGTGGTTGCAGCAGAAATGATTTTTCACGACTTAAATGACCCATTCATGTACATGTATTAACCTATCCCTACAATGGGTATTGCCGAAATTAGTTAAGCTTAACGAGTATTTTCAAAGCAAAGAAACGAAAATAATAGAGTTGGATGATCGCATGCGGATGACTTTTATGGAAATATTACTTTGCTTTATATTCAGAGACCACGTTAATCAAACGCCACTGAACGAAATCCTGCCAGAAAATACGAATTTTCATATGCCAAGTATCTACCTTGGCGTAAAAATTATGAAAGAATTGGAAAATCCCGAAATTAGAAAAAATGCTGAAAAACTTCAAGAGTTTTACAGGAGGACGAAAACGTTTTTAGTTGAAAGCTGTATTCAAATTCGAAAAAGATATGATTTCAACGACAGTTTACTACCACTGTTAAAATACCTTTCACCGGAGGAAGCCATAAAACACAGCACAAGGGTTCAACTGCCCTCATTTCTTCCAATAGTAAGTCAGTTACCGCGAATTGTGGCCGGTAGAAACTTTATGGTAGACTATGTGTGCGTTCCGTTATAAGCACTGCGAGCACTGGCAGTGCTCTTTACTGGGGACTTCCAGTGCTCTCAGTGTATTTCGGAACGCACCCTATATAGACTTATATACTTATACTACATAAAGACTTATATATTACTTATACTTATTGGTAGACGACGAATGGTGATCATTGCCTTATGTCATAAAATTTTCGAATTTGGAAGTTGTTGCAATGAAAACCGATGAATTTTTTATTTTGGCATAAAACTTTAATCACAACCGATTCCAAGAACGTCGCTAAAGCATTCAATGTTTTATCATTGCCTCATTCAAACAGCGATTGCGAACGAATTTTTAGTCAAGTGAACAATATAAAAACAAAGAAGAGGAACAAATTATTTACTTCCACTATAAACGGACTCATATTGACAAAATAATGTATTAAAAGTAGCAAAAATAACTGCATAAAATTCAAACCTACCACATTCATGTACGAAAAAATGAAAGACAAAAATAAATATTTATTGAATAACGAAGAAGAGTTTATAGAAAACATTCGTCATTTGTACCGAGAATAATAAGTACCTAGTTAGTTCTTTCCAAACATAATAGAAAGCAAAGATTTAATTCATGCATAAAAACTTGAAAACAGCGCCATTTGGCTAATGTTGAAAAACGTTTCCTTTTTAACCGACTTCAAAAAAAGGAGGAGGTTCTCAATTCGACTGTATTTTTTTTTTTAATTTTTTTTTTATGCTTGTTACCTCAGAACTTTTGACTGGGTGGACCGATTTGGATGATTCTTTTTTTATTTGAAAGCTGGTGCTTCCCGTGTGGTCCCAATTCAATTTGGTGAAGATCTGATGAATATCTCCGGAGATGGAGAACGGAACTCCTCATGGATAAGAGTAAATTGCTCGCGATCAGTGTGATAGTCTTGTAAACAGTATGTTTTAACCATGCTTATCATATCTCGTTCTGGTTACATCCTGTATTTTAAAACAGTGGGGCCACTAAAAATTGTGAAATAAAAAATTTTCAAAAAAAAAAAAAACCGACTTCAAAAACCACAAACACTAAAAAATAAAAAATAATTTAATTTATTATGTATAACAAGAGTTAATTTAGTTCTATAATAACATTCTTTGGAGTCGGTGCCAATGTGGAGTCACGTCAACAATAATGAAGAGTATCTAGGTACTTAGACGGTTGATGCGGCTAATTGGTACCGACTCCAAAAAATGTTATTATAGAACTAAATTAACTCTTGTTATACATAATAAATTAAATTATTTTTTATTTTTTAGTGTTTGTGGTTTTTGAAGTCGGTTTTTATTTTATTTTTGAAAATTTTTTTTTTGGGAAGTGACACGGCCGACCGTTGATCTCTTTACCTATCAACACGGCTTTTTTACCTGACGTACAAGGCCGCCTAAAAATTTGCATTGGCAACACTGGTTCAGTTTGAAACAGTAACCAGTATAGCCAACCAGCCAGCAGCAAGTAAACTAAGTAAACCAGCAGAGGAACGGCTTCGCAGTAGTTTATATCGGCACATACCCAACAAAACCACAGACATACAAATTGTATGTCTGTGAACAAAACACACACACGTCACAAATGCGTCAGCATCTCAGATCAATAGTTATTGATCTGAGGTCAGCATAGATACATATTTAAATATGTATTATCCGTTCCTTTAAAGTTAGCTATACTGGTTACTGTTTATAACGGAACGCAGTACCTACCCCACCCCAGCCTGCAAAATATTGATATTTGTAATAAAAAAAATACTAATCGATAGATTTTCAATAGCTCAATTCAACTACGTTGTCCTTTAAAATTGCTCACCTTAAATTATTTAATTAAAAATCACCAAAGTCGTTGAAAAAATTCATTTATCCATACTTTCAAACTCGTATATCTTTTGATGTATACAATATTTTAAATTACTCAAAGTGTTAAAAAACTGCTCAAGTTGCATTTATAATTGCTCAAGTTACATATCAAATAGGCTCCGCCAGAAGACTCGCTCCGTCGCCCCTTCAATCAGCTTCACCTACACGACCTTCGTTTCGCTACGGAGGTCGCCGGCTCGCTTCGCTCGCCACCTCCCCCCTTCGCTCCACTCGGCCTCGTAGGCTCGCTTCATTCAGGACCTCCTTCGCGAGCTTCTGGCTTCGCGCTTCATAAAAACACTCTAGGGGTAGGGCAGACATGACTACGTGGAGTCGAATTTGGCCAATTCGGTTCTGTCACACTATTCGACCTAGTCTTCTGGCGTAGCCTATTTGTTATGTAACTTGTATGTACTTGAGCAATTATAAATGCAACTTGAGCAATTTTTTAACACTTTGAGTAATTTTAAATATTATATACATCAAAAGATATAAGAGTTTGAAATGATTTTTTTTTCAACGACTTTATTGATTTTTAATTAAATAATTTAAGGTGAGCAGTTTTAAAGGACAACGTAGTTGAATTGAGCAATTGGGAATCTATCGATTAATATTTTTTTTATTACAATTAACATTATTTTGCAGGCTGGGGTGGGGTAACTGAACGCAGTCAGCACTGAGAGCACCTTAGGTACCGGTGTTAGGTACCTCGAAAACGCCAGTGCTCACAGAACAAAAATGGCGACGCTTTATGACGTCATGTATTTCCTTAGGATACTGTGGCAGTATACTGTCAAGTGTCAGTCCTTACGGAACGAATTATTTCTCCCCAGTAAGAGCCCAAGAAAATATAACCACTACGGTAAGAGCACTGAACAGTGCTCACAGTGTTTGGTGTTTATCGGAACATACCCGTAGTGTTTGGCTGTTTTGGAAATGTCAAAGTCAGTAGTCACGTCAAAACTGACAACAGTTGACAACAAAAGCAAAAGATCAGAGACAATTATGAAAAAGGGTAACACATTACCACAGCACATTACACAAGTCACAAAACGCTCTCCAATCTCCATGGCATAGTGACATAGTCCAAAGACTTTATTAATATACAGGCATTCTGTCCAATGTCCATACTCCTTTTTCTTTGGTTACGCCATCGGGTAACCGGAGTTTAGCGTTGCTCGTATTAATTTTAAAATGGTGAGTTTGAGGCATTATAAATAATAATCACAGTGAATTGTGCATTTCGCTTAAAAACATTTCGTTTATTTATTTTACATTTATATGCTAAGATGAATAAAATAAGTGACGATAACTTTTTGTGCCGCGCCGCCGGATCCACGAATAAGCTGAGCTAGCTCAGTGTTATTCGTCGTATTATTTTATAGAATACTAGACGATGCCCGCGACTTCGTCCGCGTGGATTAAGGACTTTTTGATTCCCGCGGGAACTCCTTAATTTTCCTAGCCTATGTCCTTCCCCGGGATTTAACCTACCTCTATACCAAATTTCAACAAAATCGGTTGAAAAGATGGGCCAGGAAAGCGTAGCAGACAGACAGACAGACACACTTTCGCATTTATAATATTAGTATGGATATGGATTTGTGACAATAGGCGGTTTCTCCTATGATGAAAAACTGACACATGCGCGTCATCTTATGTTGCCGATGATTCGTATTCGATTGGCTTTACTCATGTTTTATGAGTATTGCTGTATCGATATGCATTCATAGGCAGTCAATATGATTATAAACATAACCTGATCATTTATATAGAACCTATTTATAAGATGCCTTGCAACCTGCATGCCTTTTTTATAACATTTTGTTCTTGTTAGGGTTTTGTGAAAGTGGTGAAGAATAAGCAGTACTTCAAGCGGTATCAAGTTAAATTCAAGAGGCGTCGTGAAGGCAAAACTGACTACTATGCAAGAAAACGACTGGTTGTACAGGTACTTACGTATTTTGCATTTGCAGTTATTTTTGTATAGAGAAGTATTTTACTGATATAACCTTTTAGATTTGTCTCTCTTTTAGGACAAGAATAAATACAACACGCCTAAATATCGATTAATCGTTCGTCTCTCAAACAAGGATGTTACATGCCAAGTGGCTTATTCCCGCATAGAAGGAGACCACATTGTCTGCGCTGCCTACTCACATGAATTACCTCGTTATGGTATAAAAGTAAGTAAACTCTCTAAAAAAATATTCATGTAAATAGAAATTTTGTAATGTTTGTTTTAATTTAGATTTTATTATGTTTTTTATGTACTTACTTAATTTACCTAGTTAATTACATAATTACAAAAATATTTTTTTCGTTATGTAGTTATTAAAGAGGAAAGCTGCATAATACTTATTGTGATGATTTTGAACGGGCGGTCTGAAGCAAAGTACAAATGCATTCACCTTGTTGCAATATGTTCAATACTGAATACGACCATATAAAAAAGACCTTTAAGCAAAATTATGAAAATGTTATTAAGTAAAAATGTATAAATTGCTAGGTGGGTTTAACTAACTATGCTGCTGCTTACTGCACTGGATTGCTGCTGGCCAGACGATTGCTTCAGAGGCTGGGCCTGGACTCTTTGTATGCTGGAGCTACTGAAGTTACTGGAGACGAGTTTAATGTTGAACCTGTTGATAATGGTCCTGGCGCATTTAGGTATGATCTCACTTTATTCTTATTTTGCACAAAGCCAGTTATTGACTTACTAAATCTGTAATGATCATACATCCGTAAAGAGGTACCTTCATTTATTGTTTGCCTGTTAGCAAAACAAGTAGAGATAATTTTCTGATGATATATTACGGGCGGACAGAAAGCACACCATAAGGGACTAAGTGCGGTTATGTTGCAATGTAATTGACTGATTATAGAATTAATATGAATAATACAAGCCTATCCAATTAGTTTGGGTCTAATAATTGAATCACATTTCAGATGTTACTTGGATGTTGGTCTTGCACGCACAACCACTGGTGCTAGAGTATTTGGAGCAATGAAAGGGGCAGTTGATGGTGGTCTTAATGTTCCACACTCCATCAAGAGATTCCCAGGTTACGATGCAGAAGCAAAGAAATTCAATGCAGAAACTCACAGGTACAATGTTGAACATTTAAGTGGCTTAGGTGTGAATTTAAATATAGGTTAATAATTATAGTGTGTCTGCTTTGATATCACTTGCTGTTCAACAGATTTGAGGCTAATTTTTATCCCAGAAAATCATGAGATTTTTCAAAAATCTAAATCCACATGAACAAAAGTTGCATTGCATCATTTAGTTATTAAGTATATTACTTGGTACTTCCTTCTAGGAAGGTTTAAGTGTCTGAACTTAAGAGTGAACTTAACTCGATCAATTAATTAATATTATGCAAGTTATGGTGCTCCATTTTATTTATTCAGTTAAGTGTGTTGTTGTAAAGAGTTAAGAAATCTACAGCTGAAATAGGGTCTTCTGCAGGTTCCTAGCAGATTTGCATAGAAAAATGAATTGTATACAATAAACTAGGCATACAACCTAACTTGTCTATCTACATGTATTATTGTCTGTCATGCATATTATCCAGAATGTAAAAGCTACAGTATCACAACTAAAAATAAAACAAAATTTGCATAGGTATTATGACTAATTAATCATATGATTTTATTAAAAAAATTGTCATGATCTCGGAGTTCAAGCATCTTGAGAAATTTGAGGACTTCCTGTTGTGCCAGATGTAATTTTTTGCATATATTTTGCCCTCCATGCAAACTACATCATTTTGTTCACACAACAATGTTAAATTGTACTATTCAATTTTGTCTTCTTTTAAGGGTCTATAGGTTCCTGCGTGTCAAAAAAACTCCTCAACCTCCCACGTTTGAACCTGCATATCAATAAAAGTATTGAATCAATAACATTGAAAAAAATATATAGTAAAATTAAGAATATACACTGAGTTTTATGTGATGTGAAAACACGATTACTAAAAATTCTCTCGATAGAAAAAAATCACAAACTTCCCTCTGAATTTTACAAATAAACCGCAGTAGTCAATGAATACTTTACCTATACTAATTAAATTTTGTATAGAAACTCAACTTAGTACAATACGTGCACTATGTGATCTGAATTTAAAATTATGTTTTTTTTTTCGTTGCTAGAAATGAAATTCTGAAATATTGCGAGTTCACTTCACGTTCTCCCCGCGCCCCGCATCGCCTGAATCGCCTTTTTATACGAGCTGGAGTACTGTAGGCTCTTAAAGTTAGTGCTGATGCCTGCAATTTTGTCCTCATGGTTTTTTTGTTCCTGCAGGAACTCTTTAATTTTCTAGGATAAGAAGTTGCCTTTGTGTTATTCCAGACTATAATATGTGCCAAATTTCATCCAAATCTGTTCACCCGTTCTGGTGTGATTGAGTTATAAACAAACAAACATCCATCATTTAAATCAAATAAATATTATAAATGCGAAAGTTTGGATGGATGGATGTATGGATGTATGTTTGTTACTCAATCACGCTCCAACGGATGAACGGATCTGGATGAAATTTGGCACAGAGATAGATTATAGTCTGGAATAGCACATAGGCTACTTTTTATCCCGGAAAATTAAAGAGTTTCCGCGGGAACCGAAAAACCTCAATCCACGCGGACGAAGTCGCGGGCATCAGCTAGTAAATAAATAAATTTATAATATTAGTATAGATTCCTATTATATGTGATTTTTGTTGTTTCTTCTCTGAGAATCAGTTATTTCCGTACTGAATAATTTTCGAATTTAATTTCTCACAGAATCATACTTGTGAGTTGTGACGTTTTATCCGACTTCCAAAAAAATCTTTTTTTTTTCTTTTTATGAAACCAATGTCAAAAAATAAATTTTTAGTTTCTTGGATTTTCTTTCCCCTTTTTTGACAAGGGTAGAAAGAAATTTTAGAACCTCAATCTTCAGCATATTTGTCTTCATTGATCAGCATAGATATCATTCAAAAAAAATACATTTTATTTTGGTGATTTTATGTTTCATATCTGGCAAGACTAACCTGTCATACATACGCCTTTTCAAATTGTTGAGGCTTGTAAGCATTTCTCTTCTTCCATAAAAGATTAAACTAAAGAATAATCTACTGTACATTACTTTTCAGAAGTTTATGCATTTTAATTGCACATTCAAACAGAGAGCACTCATACTAGAAAACCGACACCATAATGTCATTTAATGATGGTCTTAGTTCCAATTTTGTCTCACTGAACAGATTAGTTGGTGGCACTGTAAGCTCCAATCATCCTTCGATAAATAGCACATCTATTAATCGAACAGCTTTTGAGGAGCAAAATGATAATGCACCTCTTTTGGTTGTCAAATAAAATTGACAAGTTTTATTGAACCAGAGTGGCAGACATTATATAATATATTCACAACCTAACTAAACCTAATTTTAACTATGTGTAATATCATTGTGGCGTTTATGGCACACATTGTTATACAACAGTTATTTTTATATTTTGTTCTAGAGCACACATATTTGGTCTTCATGTAGCTGAATATATGAGAAACCTTGAACAAGAAGATGAAGACTCATTCAAGAGACAGTTTGGCAAATACATCAAATTAGGTGTCGCTGCAGATGCGGTATGTATGATTTTTTTGTTAGATATTTACGTCCAACCAAATTACTGCATGGTCTTATACTAGAGTGGTGTCGAAGTTGGACAAAACTAAATTGCACAGTGTACTGAGTCCTTTTAAATTGTTTAAATATAAAAGACCTTATGCTTTGCTACAATTTAATTAATTTTAAATTTAACTGATTTTTACAGCATTGCAATGTTTGTTTCCAACTTATTATTGTCAACAGGTTGAAAGCTTGTACAAGAAGGCCCATGAATCAATTCGTGCCGATCCATCTCACAAGAAGAAGGAAGAAAAGAAAGATCCGGGCAAACGAAAACGCTGGAGCAAGCGCAAGCTGACGTTGGCTGAAAGAAAGAACAGAATCAAGCAAAAGAAAGAATCTTTCATAAAAAGATTGCAAGCAGAAGCTTGAATGGTTTCAAAATAAAAACCTTGAATGTGTTTCAGACTATTATTTTGCCACAATACTTTCTGCCTATTTGTTCCACATATCTGATACGAACTGCTAAGGTTTGGAACGCCATTCAGGCGTCCGTGTTTCGTAAAAGAAAACTACTTAGTCTTTAGTATAACAATAATTTCGTCGCACGATTTTCGCCAACCTTTTAGTAACTTTTAACTGCTTTTAGCTTTGCTTTTAGTTAGGTAGTACAATGGAGAACACAACAGGGTCAAAATATTATCAAATACACCTAAAATCGGAGATTAGTTTTTATTTTACTTCAATACATGCAGTATTTCCGAAGTTATAACGACGAGAAGTTTCAGCCCTTTTTAGGGTTCCGTACCCAAAGGGTAAAAACGGGACCCTATTACTAAGACTCCGCTGTCTGTCTGTCTGTCTCCAGGCTGTATCTCATAAACCGTGATAGCTAGAAAGCTGAAATTTTCACAAATGATGTATTTCCGTTGCCGATATAACAACAAATACTAAAAATTAAAAAAATATATATGTATATTAAGGGGGGTCCCCATACAATAAACGTGTTTTTTTCGTATTTTTTTGCTCAATATTAAAAACGGTAACAGGTAGACGGTTCAAATTTTCACAGAATATTAACTTGTATATTACCTTTCAAAATAAATAATTAAATATCAATAAAGTAAATATTAAAGGGGGGCTCCCATACAACAAACGTAATTTTTATTTTTAATACGTCATAAATCGTAAAACTTACTACAGGTTTGTACGGAACCCTCGGTGCGCGAGTCCGACTCGCACTTGGCCGGTTTTTGAATTTCCGAGATTACGCGCGCTCATACTATGACGTCACACTCCGGGTTATGACTCTGAACTATGAAAAAGTGTAGGTACCTGAAAATCCATTTCTAACGCGCTGTTGTTTTTAATTACGAGCCGAATTGGGTATTTGACAACTCGTATTCAAATAAAATATTTTTTGTGATAAATAGAGAATCTCCCAAAAGTCGTAATATCCACGTCCCCTGTTAGTTTTATGTTGAATAACTATTATAAAAATTCGAGTAAAAAAGTGCGTCTCACTTTGATGACGTCACTGCAATATTTCATACAAAAACCCATACTAAGCACGCGTTTTGAAGTTTGAAAAAAGTTGCTGATAGTAAATATGGTATGGACGTTGAGAATGGGGACTATCGTTTCTTAGCTCACCAGTTGGCGCCACTGTTGACTAAGGTGAGGTATAGCTGTCAAAGGCGACTTTATAAGATCGGTGCCGAAACAAAGTTTTAAATCTTGATTCTCATTAAGTTTATTAGTTTATAACAGCTATCTTCATATCGAGTAGCAATGCCGCAATGTTGTGCAATTCCGTTTTGTTCGGAAAAAAGGAGGACACATGTTTCCAAAAGATAAAACTGTTCTAAAACAGTGGCTAGTTGCGATTCGCAGGAATTCGCAGGATTCTGAGGAATTATATAGTTAGGCACTAAATAAATAAAATAAAAAAGAAATTAATTACTTATTAAACTTTTATTTATCCTTCCTTTTCCCTTTAAAACACACTGCTATACAAATAAATACTTATTAAACATTGTAAATCCATACAATGGATATGATACTGAAAGATGGTTGATTTGTTAGTTGAAACTACTAAACAATGGTAACTAGATATTAGATTAAGTTATAAAACTTCTGAAATAAGCTTATCATTTCTATTTACATAAATTCTCTTTTCATCTTTATTTGTCCAAACAAAAAAATCACAATACTTTCTTTTAGTACCTAACAAGTTTTTGAATTTGAAAATAGTAGGGCTACTTTCTTTCAAGCAATATTCATTATTGATCATTTCTATGTGCTTATAATTATCCACACTGATAAACTCATCTTTTATAGAGAAAGGACATTTCTCTTCCAATACTGTTAGTTCTCCAATTAATCCTTCTGGAGAAACCTGAAATGAAACATCTAATATTAATAAAGAGAAATATTATTAAATTCTAGTCATCTCACACATAGTAGGTACCTAATCTGATCCCAAGATAGGTTGTGTTCTCGTTAGAGATACTGTGGGTACATAACCAGATACATAAATAGTACCAGAGGGCAGAGACCTAGAGCATGCCTAGAGCAAACATCGATGTTCATCAATATCATATAGTAAAAGTATGATGAGCATGAAACCCATTTAACCTTTCATGCAGAACTCATATTAGGTAAATATACCGTAAAGTCCCCTTACTTCGCCTAGTTTTTGACAACCTTTGCGTTCTTGTGCCTAAAGTATACATCAATTTAGGGATATGAAAAACAAAAATGGCACATTTATTCTTTGCCACTCGATATAGACCATAGACATATAGATTAGGAAGCATTCAAACAACTATAAAACATCCCAAAGTTATTAGGCGAAGTTCAGGTGCTGTTCCGTAACTTCGCCTACCAGCACGAAGTACCTTTACAAGATAGGTAGGTATACACTTTTTTCGGCAAAATCAATGTAAAACCCCTTATGATTAATTTGAAACTTATCTTGATGACTTAAAGTCCATTTCTCTTTCAATATCTATAGTAGGCGAAGTTAGGCACCGATATCCATTTGTTTCCATACATTGCTTACAGAATAGCTAGGGTTGACAAAAATGAGATTAATGGGTTTGATGAATTTAATAAGTAGATAGATAAGTAGTAGCAAATAAAATTCAACCTAAACTCTATACTTTTATTTGGTTAAAATTAAAGTGAACAAAAATCAAATTTGGTTGATAGGTGCTGCGTTAAGATGGAAAACCTCTTTCGCTGAGCTCGGAGGTAGTGCGTGTCAATAACTTAAAAGAATGCTGGATAGAGTAGGCTCTTCTTTATTTAATTTTATTTGGGTAGACCTTAGGTTTTCCCATTTTACAACTTGTGAAATAATTTAACGTGAGTTTGAGGATAGACGAAATTACATCAGTTACCTACTTATGTACAAAAATTTGCATTCTGCACCTGAGTCTTAAAATAATTGCTAAAAAACTGAATTAATTGAACGCCCTACCCCATCGGATTATTATAAAAATGCAGTTTGACAAATAAGTACTTAATTAGATCTTATTAGAAACATAATTACGTCACCAAACCTATATTAATCACCTATCTAATCTATACCTATACACCTATCTCATTGTTAAAATTGAAATCAAATTGTTTAAAAGATCGTGTCTTTTAAAGAAAAGAGAAGAAAATAAACTCATACGCTTATAACAATTGTAACTGATCTGAGGATTACAAAATGAGAAAAAAACATTACACACTTTAAAGGTAGGTAATCGGGCAAAATTATTTAGTGGCAGCCCTATAGGCCGGCGAAGTTTGGCAACAGCCTCATCGACATCGACACTTCATCAATACTAATTGAATTTTCTCCTTGAATATGTTATTTATTCACAAGACAATTCATTTTAACTAAAGAAAAATAGTAGGCGATTATATTTTACGAACTCATTTTGACCTAACTGCAGTAATTTTTCGTAGGGAATCAAAGTTTATTCAGAGCAACAAAAATTGTGACACTACCAACGCGCGAAAATTGACAATCCCTCTTCTATGACGTGAACTTGAGTGCAAGTTATGTGCAAATTGTTTCCATGTTGAAAAATTGCATCGTATTTCGTAGTTTTTACAAGGGGTATCAAACAAAATTCTTAATTTGTGGAGGTTTTTCTAAATCAGGCGAAGATAGGTTTCACAGGCGAAGTAATGGGACTTTACGGTACATAATATATTAGGTAAATATATGTAAAAAGAAAAAAACATAGCTGTTACCTCGGCAAACAAGCATACTTCTGGAAAAAATAAGTTTGTAATACAGTAAACAAACTAACCTCTGAATTAGCAGCTCTTTGAGCCGCTTATTTTTGCGCCTCTTTTTCTTTTTCTGCTTTCAAAGCGTTCACATTCATCGCCAAATAATCCATATTTGCGCTATTTTCACGAAGGAGATCACTTTTCAACAGGTAAAATATAGAAATTAAAATAATTTGTCACGAAGCCCGCCAAAACCAGTGAAAAGTGAATGATAATGAACCTCACGCGACACTAGCGCCTCTAGTGGCAAATTCACACGCGATAGTCCCCATTAGGTTAAGTCTTAAGCGGTCCCTAGACGGTCATGCGTCCTTTACCTTCAGGATATAATAAAGAAGCAGCTTCACCATATTTGACATTTAAAAGTAAAATATGGTGAATGTCTTGTCGATATAGATATCGATGCCGATTTTGATGGTCGATATCGATGTCGTTTGTCGATATCGATGTAGATTGTCGATGTCGATTGTCGATATCGATAGTCGATGTAGATTGTCGATATCGATGTTGATTGTCGCTATCGATGTCGATTGTCGACATCGAAATCTATATTGCATTAATCCTCAAAATGTAGTATTAATACCACAGGTAAGCGAAATGAGTATGTGATCGTTTTGTAAAGGTTCTATACGTTTTAGTTTTAGGTACCTACCCACAGTGAATCGAGGAATCGAATTAATTTACTAGTGTCTACTTGTCTATGACTAAGAATTCTAATAATGTGTGTCTATCAGATCCGTACACAGACTTTGAATATGTCTTATATTACCGTAGACAGAGAAAGAGATATAGACAGGGCGTCAGCGTATATAGTATGCGATAGCGACAGTCTTAATTTGCGATATTTTCGTTTTTTGTTATTTCTATACTAATTTGTAACATTCATGCGAGTCTTTACAAATATAACCTGCTTTTATCTGTAATAATCAGGTAAAACTAAGGTCAAAATTGTAAACTTAAGTAGGTATTAAGTATGTTTTCTATTTACGTTCAGTTCGGCTTTTGCAGCCTAACACACAGCAATACACCATCGTCTGCCTTCCGATTTCGTACGAATATGGGCGAATAACAAAAACGACACAGGGATTGACTAACAAAAAAAAATGATACGCTGAGCAGGACAAGAGACAACATTTTCTCGCTCTGTCACTCCTTGGCATTAGCGCATAGAAAAGGAATCTCTAGAATCAGGGTCAGCGTGTAACCGAAAGGGATAGGTAATACTATGAAACACCTCCCAAACGTCATACAAACGTCGGCACAAGATATGGTTTGTTTGTATGCAATAGGCATAAAATCCGTGACACGCAGAAAGGAAGAGAAAAACATATTTTTTTCTCATTCTATCTTGTGTAACATCCCAACACTGCATCTCTTTCATGTGGGAGTGAAAAGGAGATATGGCGGCGTCTATATATCTTACTCAGTCTACGCCACTATGTCTACGCCACTTCTAGTCTAGGTCACAACCTAGACTAGAAGTTTGGACTGCCACTACTAACTTAGTACTAAGTACTAACTAGTCACTAGCACTACTGCACTCTGCAGTAGTGAGTAGGTACATTTAGTCATGGATTGCACACTCGAAAACACAATGCCAAGTCCGGAAACTATTCAAACGAATATTTGCAGGTTTTGTTTAAGAAAAGTGCCAAAAACTACATATCTATTTGATTCAAAAGATATTTTGGATAAGCTTCATTCATGTTTTCAGATATCTATAGCTTACAAAAAATATTTACCTTCAGTAATTTGTGACGATTGTATAGAAGAGTTAAATATTGCTTATAATTTTCGCCAAAAATGTGAGAGCATCGAAGAGCGTTATTCTATTCTGTTCCAAATAGCTGATAATAATTTAGACAATGATACTGAAGAATTTCTACATGTCAAGGAGGATATCTCTGAAAAAGTAGGGTTTGAAGACATTTTATTTTGTGAAGGTAAAGAGCTAGGTAATACTGGCTTATCAACTGAATAATATAATAATTATTATCATTATTCATGCTTATAAATGCAAGTGTCTGGCTGCTACACTTTCATGGCCCACCTTTTCAACCAATTTTGATGAAATTTTGTACAGAACAGACACATATGTCACGTAATGACACCCTGGCTAAACAAAGACCAAGATAGTTATTAAGATTAACAAAAATTTATTTCAATTTCAGGTAATGCTGAGATATCTGATACTACAAATGATAACACAGACAGATATTTATGTACACTCTGTAATAAGACACTCAAAAGTGAAGCATCATTGGCCAAGCATAATGTGTCTATGCACCAAAAAAGGAAACATTTGGGTAAAGTCACAGGTTTTGGGCCTGAACGTCGCTATCACTGCACTAAGTGTTCTTATTGCACTCCTCACAGCCAGACCTTAGTGAATCATATAAGAAGACACAACGGAGACCGTCCTTATTGTTGTCCCTGTGGAAAAACCTTTACACAAGTCTCTAGCTTGAATGCACACAGAAAGACTCATAGTAACACAACATATTTCACTTGTACCATTTGTGGTAAACAATTTAAACATGCCTTTACACTAAAGAAGCATCTTAATGTGCATGGGGCTGGAAAGTTTTTATGTGATCTTTGTAATAAGCCATTAAAGTCCAGACAGTCTCTACAAGATCACATGTATCGTCATTATAATATTCGAAATTATAATTGTGAAGACTGTGGAGATACATTTGTCACACATTCAGAACTGCTTAACCACAAAAAGAAACATGGTATTGTAAAGAAAGTAGAGTGTCACCTCTGTGGCTATAAGACACACACAAAGAAGACTTTAATTACCCACTTGAAAAGGTATGATCCATAATATTTATGAGAATATCCGCCGACTCACCCCATTTTGCTGGTGAAAATTCTTTCTTAGTGGGGGTATACAATATGAAAGAACTTACATGCAAAATCTCAAGTTTCTAGATACAGTTTTTTTACCTTTACAAAATATAAACTTGCTTTTTTTTTGCTTTGCAAATCCCATGTGCTTTTGAAAACACACTACATTGGCATAGTGAATGTTTCAACTCCCACACTATGAATTTTTATAATACATCACTAGTTATTTATATGCCATTCAGATAATATTTAAAATTTTGGTCTCTTTAATTACAGGCATGCTGGAGATAAATCTTTTAAATGTGGTCTGTGTCAAATTTCCTTCTGTACTAATGGAGATCTACAGCGCCATGCACGTGTACATACTCGAGACAAGCCATATCCATGTCCAACTTGTGTGCAAAAGTTTGCACATAGCACAAGTCTTAACAAACACATGAATACTGTACATGGCATCAAGTTCAGGTGGGCAGATGTCAAAGGAAAACAATCACTCAAGTTTTCCTATGGGTAGGGAATAAAAGAATTGATTATATTGAGTGTTTTATTTACTAAACATAAACACCTACAATACACAAAATTCAATGTCTATTGGCTAAAATGGCTGTAATACCAAGGTATCATAATAAAAAATATATTATTTCATATTATCATGAATTTAATATCAAGTATAACTGAACTAATCATTCTAAATTCAATAAAATCATGTATGTCTTATTCGTATATTAAATTAATAATGAATTAATTAATTAAAGATTCATCATGAAAATTCTTACTTACATTATATCTGATTAATGTGCACCTTATAACCATAAACAAGCATGATAAAAACTGGGAAATATTTCATATTTATTAGCAACAATTTCAACCAGTAACCTAAATGTCTGATCCTAAGCAATTGTAAATTCTAGTGTTTCCAAATATGTCGCGACTTCGTCCGCATGGAACTCCTTGATTTTCCGGGATAAAAAATAGCCTATGTCACTCTCCAGGTCCTCAACTATACCTATGATAAATCGCGTTGATCCTTTGTGGCGTGATGGAAGGACAAACAAACACACTTTTGCATTTATAATATTAGTATGTTAATGTGCCACCAGTCTTTCTAGATATTAATAATTAACGTTTTCTTAAGTTGTGTGTAAAGTGCATTGAGCTTTAAAAATAGCTATAATATTAACCTAATCTTCCTCAAAGTATTCATCGTCCGAGACATATTTTCGTTGTTTTCGTTTCCTGGAAGGAGTGCTCTTACTTTTGTTCTTCAGTTTGATTTTCATTTTAACCGAACGATTTGATTCTCCATCTGAATCGTCTTCTTCTGTAACAAGTTTAAAACTCCACTTCAGTGATTTATTTAAGAATTGAATTGAATTAGTGTAAGGTATAATATTGAAAGGGATGTATTTCTTAAAATATTAAGCTTATGGATGCATATTGCATACTTATTGCTCTTATTCCCCAGCTCCTCAAATTGCGGGTTGAACAGGCATAATATGTATAATCTCAAGCTCCGACACAGAAGTGTGTAGGCTCTGCTGTGAGGCTGAGGAAACACAATATCTGCTACTGCCCTGCACAAACGTAGCCTCTACCTAGGGAAGTACCTTGTGCACCCGGGAGAGACCAAGATGTTGCTGCTGTTCCTGGCAGCAAGTAGTCAGACAGTTAGTCAGGAACTAAAGATGGTGGAGATCACAATAGATTGGCAACAGTCAAAGTGATACTGGGTCTCTTATTAGAGCCCTGTATAGCCACATCCTCAAGAAGAAGCAATTTGTTTTTGGTGTAACCAAAAAAATGGCGACAACTGACCTTTATTATTGTCATTATCATCAGATTCTTCAGAGTTCTGTCCGTTCTCGTAGCGCCGTCTAATCTCAATGAACACATTACGCAGCCGCACGGAGTCCTCGTAAATCAGTGAAGCTTCTTCATTGTAGGTTTGGGCGTTCGCGCACAGCGTGAAGAAATCGCGTTCCATGTCGGAAATATCCATGTACTGAAAACATATAAACCCTGAGCGTTTTTCTCATGGAGTTGAAATGTTTGGCCTTCATAGTACACCACGCTGGCCAAATGCGGATTGCGGAGACTTCACACACTTAGAACGTTGTGGAGAACTCGATTTGCAGATTTCCTTACAGATTATCACTCTCATCAGTCAGTCTCCATCGTTATCACCGTTAGCTTCGCAACAAAAATTAGGGCCTACGCCCACTTTTTGTTGGTCAGATAATCGGGCCAACTTTATTGTTTATATTATGGTACACAAAACAGGAAATAACTTCAACATTTCAGGTAAGTATAAAATGATAGGATCGGTTCTAAGTTATAACCCAAATCATTTATCACCGGTGACTGTCTCAACGTCCAAGCCCTTCATTTTTTCACCGACAATAGGGATGATGACCTTATCAAAAATAAATGATTTCTAACTGATTATTAAATAAATAGAGGGTCTTCCAAAAGACCTAAAATTCACAGCCTCGGTTAGTTTTAAGTTTGATAACCATTTTAAAACATAGATTAGAGAAATAAAGTGAGTTGTAATTTGATGACGTCACAACTGTGAATTTCATACAACTTCCATACTAGAAGTGCGTTTTGAAGTTTGTTAAAGAGTTGTTGATTTGATTGAGTTGTCATCATCCCTATTGAATCGGCTGATTTTGATTTTGACCAACTTTTTGTAAGACGTGTTTCAATATTACAATACGTTTCATTTGTTACTGGTGAAAAATCGGGCACCAATTATATCTGACGTTAGCGGAGCCCTTCAGTGTAATCACCTTGCCATCTTCAATCCTATTCATAATTTTCTTGATGTCCAATGGTTTCTTGATGACGTCATAGTAATCGGGGAGCTCTCGACGCGAAGGAAGCTTCATAAACGGCTCCGACAAGACACGCCCGTTTCTATGCCAAAAATAAAAACAAACGAATAAATAATATATTGAAGAAACACAGGAAATAATGTAATACATTATTTCCTGGGGTGTGGGGGGGTGGGTGGGGTGTTAAACACAATTACAGTAATGACAATGCTAATGAATGACCTAGAGAGAGCTTGAAAAAGGTACTCACTCATCAGTATGGTCTATAACTTTCTTCATAATGCTCTTGAGGCGTTTTTTGAGCATATTGATTTCGGTTTTGCTTTTCTTTTTTGAGGAACAGGGCACTTCCTCTTCATCTGAATCTTCTTGACGTCTGTGTGAAATAAATAAACAAGATTAACTTGAAGGCAAATCCAGTCTGCCATAGGCTCAATTTATAGAAGCTTCAGTTAAAGGGTAGTACTCGTAGTTGTTATTAATAAATTCTGAAATATCTTTATTCACCAACTAGTTGATGCCTGCAACTTCGTCCACGTGTAATAAGTTTTTTAATTCCCATGGGAACTCCTTAATTTTCCAGGATAAAGGAAAAATAAAGTAGTCAATGTCATTCTCCAAGTCCTCAACAATACCCATCCAAAAATCACGTCGATCCATTGCTCTGTTGTGGTGTGATTGAAGGACAATGTGGCCGATTCTGTATAACACAATCTCTAAACTAAACTAAAATGGCAGCTTTAAATCTAGCTCTGTCCCTTTCCGTAGGGAGTATTAAGAAAGGGTTAGCATTGGGGCTGATTCTGTATAACACAATCTCTAAACTAAACTAAAATGGCAGCTTTAAATCTAGTTCTGTCCCTTTCCGTAGGGAGTATTATGAAAGGGTTAGCAATATTTGTAATGCTCTAATTTTAGTTTAGTTTAGAGATTGTGCAGTACAGAATCAGCCCCAATATTTGTAATGCTCTAATTTTAGTTTAGAGATTGTGCATTACAGAATCAGCCCCATTATACACTTTCGCATTTATAATATTAGTATGATTTCCTCAAAAGCATATTATATTAATTGATGATCCAATCTATGGGTTTCTTGGAAATTCATTCACAAACCATCAATCTGAGTATCCTTAGAGATTTTTCTTTTAACATATTTCTCTGAAAATTTCCAAGCTAGCTGCCTTTCAATTCCCAGTTTACAGATATAGTCTAAAAAGAAAATAGTGAAAGGTGAGTGAATCACGTTTCTGAAACTCAAAACCAATTTGGACGAAATAAGGTACATAGATAGCTTGTATATCGGACTTTGGAGACGGGCATAAGCTTCTTTAAATCCTAGAAAATTAAAGTTTACGCAGGATTATTGAACGAGGGCCGCACAGTTTAACGTTTCTACTTTCTACTTCAGGGAGTCTTACCGTCGCTTACGCCCTTTCTTCCGCTTCTTATCCAACACCTCATCATCATCATCCTCTTCCTCCTCCTCCTCGAACTCCTCGTCAATGGCTTTGAGCCACTCCTTCTCCGTAAGAGAGTCAGTGTAGTCCACTTCTTTGCGCTGCCGGGACCCGCGACCCAGGGTTTCGTCTTCGTCAAGGTAGTTCCAGCTTTGGCCCTATAAAATAAAATATGGCCATGGTTTAAGTAGGCCGCATATGTACGTTTTCCGAATGCGATATCCCGATTCGGAATCACGTCAATAGAGGACGACGATTTATTTGCAATTGCATTTCTGTTATAGATAAAAGAGGTCATATCATGGTACCCCAGAGATAGGAAGAGAGCAAGAGGACGGCCACAAAGAAGATGGGAAGATGACCTACCAAAGGGATGGCGTAGATTAGCACTCGACAGAGAAAAATGGCGAATTCTAGAGGAGGCCTATGTCAACGGAGGACAGCCTGATCAAAATATAAATTAGTGCTGGTGTTATTAATTTAAATTAAATAAGTAGATTAAGTTAAATAGCATAAAATTAATTAATATTAGCATAGGAACTTAGTTTTAGGAACTATTGATTGGAGAATAAAGGCTATTTTTATTTATTTATTTTTATAGATGAAGAGAAAAAAAGAAACGTCGGTATTGGGTAGGTACATCCATTAAACAAACATGAATTCACCAGCACTGAAGGGTCGTCATGACATTTGACCGTGAGAGCGAAATCCATTTGCAAACCCTCAAAGCAGGCCACGTCGAGCGAGAAATGAATTCGTTTAGACTGATGCCGCGAGTGGGCAAAAATGTTGACGATCTTCTATTCACTAAACACTAATTATTATAAATGCGAAAATTTGGATGGACGGCTGAACGGATCTGGACGAAATTTGGCATAGATTATAGTCTGGAATAGTACATAGGCTACTTTTTATCCCGGAAAATTATTAAAGAGTTCCTGCGGGAACCGAAAAACCTCAATCCACGCGGACGAAGTCGCGGGCATTAGCTAGTAACTCATTTTTAAGACTAGGTTTAATATTGAATTGCGAGATTTGTATGTGTGTATCAGTATCCTGGCTTACCCCTTATCAGATATTCAGAGGAGACCAGAGCGCTGTACGAGATGTATAAAACATTTATTATAGTGAAGTAATGATTTTGTTCCTATGAGGGTGGCGTGTTCAATATTGAACAAACTCTCTATGATAAATATTTAGGTATATATAGATTAAAAAAATAAATAAATTGTGTGTGTCAGCTCCGACGCACGACTAGAGTTTACTCAACTCTACTCAAACTCAATCACGCTAGAATGACTGAAAGGATCTGGATGAAATTTGGCACAGAGATAGATTATAGTCTGGAATAACACATAGGCTACTTTTTATCCCGGAAAATTAATGAGTTCCCGCGGGAGCCGAAAATTAACCTCAACTCATAAATTTCCTTTACCTTGTTGCAAACGACCTCGTCGTCGTTCTTGACCAGCCAGTCGGGCAACTCGGACTCGTCGATGAGGCGTGACTGAGTCTCCGTCTTCTTGCGCTCGATGTCCATCTGCTTGAACAGCTCCATCTCTTCCTCGGAACGCGCTATCATCTCGTTGATCAAGTCGTCGTCCGGGAGTTCGTTCTCCTCCTATTGTTTGAAGAAGCCCATCCGTTATTTAAAAAAAATTATCTATACTTCATATTATAAAAGCGAAAGTGTGTCTGTCTATCTGTCTGTCTGCTACGCTTTCGCGGCCCATCCGTTCAACCGATTTTGATGAGATTTGGTACAGTGATAGTTTGTATCCCGGGGAAGGACATAGGCTACTTTTTATCCGCGCCACCACTTTTTACCACGTTAAATTAAAACTTTGTGCGTCACTCATATCTTACAAAAATGTCGACGCTTAATTTTATCAATGTATAGACAACACATTTTTTGGCTATGTAAATTTTTTCAACGACCTCAACTTACAGAGACGGGCCCTGTCTAACAAAGAATGTGGGTCTATTTTACTAACGCCATCGAGTCTTAAAAGCGGGACAGCGCTATGGCGGAGACAAGGACAGGCTTATACAGGTGAGGGGCATGCACTACAAGTCGGATGCCCAACTTGATTCTATGAAAGGGCCCATCTAGTACCTACATATATATCGATGGACTTTTTTGATATTTGGAAAGGACAGTTTTTAATCTATAAGGTTACCTCTTCGTCATCTCCATCTTGATGCAAGATACTCTGCAGGAACTGCTGTCGTTCTGAACCAGTTGATTTCTGGTCGAACATACCAGCTTGAATTACTTTCTCGTCCATGTTTAGTTTGTACCTAGAGAAGAAAAATAGAATCGTATGTACTAAGCATAGTAACAACAAGTAACGATATAGAATAGGGATGATGCATATAAAAATAAACTATTTCGAACTGATTTTATTAAATAGAGGGTCTTTCAAAAGACCTAAAACTCACATCCTCGGTTAGTTTTAAGTTTGATAACCATTTTAAAATATAGATTAAAGGAAAAAAAGTGTGTTGAAACTTTATGACGTCACAACTGTGAATTTCATACTAGAAGTCAACTTCCATACTAGAAGTGCGTTTTTAAGTTTGATAAAGAGTTGCTGATTTGATTGAGTTGTCATCATCCCTATTACTTACTGTCTTACATTATTAAACCTTGGTGCAAAGTTGTGATGTAAGTTGCTTGTATGTTAGTGTTTTTTTTATTCAAAGGCGGGTTTATCTGGGATGGTTCTTAGGTATGTTTGATGAAAATCTGATCCGCAATTTAAGGACTATCATCTGTTTCTAGGTGGTATTGGAATCTCAATTCACAGTCATACCTTTTAAAATTGTAATGTGTGTTTAAATGTTTAGTTTTAAGTGTTTGTGTCTGGACTAGCCCTTACCTCGCAGCAGCTAATATCCTCTCCTCCACAGAGTTGACAGTCATTAACCGCAGTACGCGCACTTCGTTGCGCTGTCCGATGCGATGCGCGCGATCCTGGGCTTGAAGATCCTGTAGGGATATAAATTACGTTTCGTGTTTATCATTGAAATTCGAAGAAAACATAATTGTTGATGTTACACAAAAAGATCATATTAAACAATATATAGTACAAAATTGAGTTTTAACAAATAGACAATTCGGCAAAGTGCGAGTCGTACACGTACACGAAAGTCCATCAAGATTTAACAATATGTACTTTTTACATTCACCTGGGTACAAAGTTACCCCACCCCCACCCGGGTAATGAGGCCAGGCCTCGAAGCCCATACCCCCGCTTGGCCCTCACGGGTCAAAGACCCCTGCTGCCTACAAGACAAGGGATTTAAATCTGCAAAACCTACCATTTATTAATTTTGTTGTTGAATCTATGTGCAAACTTGTTAGAAGGGTACTGACCTTTAACGATCTCTGTAGCGCAGTGTTGAGCGCTGTTGTCTTAATGTGCGGAAGTACTGGGTTCGAACCCCGGCAGGGTCAATTTGGAAATTCATAATTTCTGAATTTTCCCTGGACTGGCCTGTTGGGAGGCATCGGACGTGGCTAGTTACCACCCTACCGGCAAAGACGTGCCGCCAAGCGATTTAGGGTTCCAGTACAATGCCGTGTAGATACCGAATAGGGGTATGGGTTTTCTATAACTGCCATGCCCCTAACAGGTTAGCCCGCTACCATCTTAGTCTGTATCATCACTTTCCATCGGGTGAGATCGTAGTCAAGAGCTAACTTGTAGTGGATAAAAACTAAAAGAAAAAGACCTGATGCGGGTTCCAGTCGGAGTCGAAGATGATGACGGTGTCAGCGCTCTGCAGGTTGAGGCCGAGCCCGCCCGCGCGCGTCGACAGCAGGAAGATGAAGTAGTCGGAGCCCGCCTCGTTGAACTTCTTCAGCAGCTCGCCGCGGTCCTCGGCCTTCGTCATTCCGTCCAACCTGTGACACACGTGCCGTGAGTTGTCGCATTCAAACAGAAGCATAAATACACAGATAAATGTCAATTTTTATATTTAAACAGACATAGGTACACACATTGAAAAAAATAAAAATTCTGTAGGGGAAATTCATAAAAAAGATAAGATTTTTTGCTGAAAAGATGAAGTTTCTTTTACAGTTACAGTGCAGGGGGAGGAATGGACTGGAAGTGGTAAATGCGCGAACTAAAGGAGCTAACTTCAATCGAGACGCATTTAAGTTTGACTCAATTGTAATAATTTTATGTACTCACTACTCACCTTAAGTACTGGAAACCTCTCCAAGAGAAATAGTCCTCTATGATGGTCATACACTGGGTCATTTGACAGAACATCAGAACTCTGTGCCCTGCCTTCTTCAATTTGGGCAGAATGCGATCCAACAGTTCGAACTTGCCCGAAACTCGATATAGATCAGGCCTGTAATGAAAATAACAGTTGATTTATCCGCCACGTCATAAATTGAGCTCTGTTATTCATCAGGTGACCATTAATAATTCTGATTAAAAAATCCACAATGCCTCTCGGTTTGAAGGTAGAAAGGTAATCAATATAAAGTTGTAGAGTGTAGACAGTATAATTAGACTAACTTAGAAATTCTGGATTTATCGGTGACATCCTCATACCGCAAATAGCTACATACATTGCTGGATACAGGTTTTTTATTGCAGGAGTATTCTATATGGTGTGTCACACTCATTTTATTAACTCTTCGCTTCACCTTTTCCTTTATTCCCTTCTCTGACCCATCTATGAGCAGACTAACTATCTAGACTATCCTTCGACTGCATAATATTTTGTAACTTAACCGGTTAACCACTCTGCTTCCAGCTCCAAGATGGTCGCAGAACTCCTGCTCCATCCTAGATATCATTTCCATTAATTTCTTTTCTACGATCCATCCATGGGCAGCAGGCATTTCAGACAGCCATTGGGTATTTGACCACTATTCAAATAAATTATTTTTTTGTGATTATTAAATAGAGGATCTCCCAACAGTCGTAATATCCACGTCCCGTTAGTTTTGTGTTGAATTATCATTTTAAACAATCGATTAAAGTAAAAAAGTGCGTCGAACGTCACATTTCAGAGTTTCATATAAATCCCAAACTTAGAACGCGTTTTTACGTTTGAAAAAAGTTGCTGATTTGACTATTTTGTCATTTATACTATACCCAATTGTGTAATGATCTTACCCGCTAACCACTCCGCTTCCAGCGCCGAGATGGTCGCAGAACTTCTCTTCAATGTGCTGGAACATGAAGGGATGATTGCAGAGCTTGCGTAGCTGCACGATAGTATTCATCAGTGCCTTCGCTCCACCTTTCCCTTTGTTGCCCTTCTCCGACCCATCTGTGAGCAGCACGCCCTTTGACTGCATGTGTCTGTAACAGACATTTTATTTTATGGAAACTGAAGTTTTAGGTCCAAGGAAATCCGTATTAATCCATACTTCCATACTAATCCATACTAATATTATAAATGCGAAAGTGTGTCTGTCTGTCTGTCTGTCTGTCTGTCTGTCCGTCGGTCTGTCTGTCTTTGACGGCCCATCTGTTCAACCGATTTTGCTGAAATTTAGTACAGGGATCGGTTGGATCCCGGGGAAGGACATATGCTACTTTTTATACCGGAAATTTTTTTATCCCGGAAAATTAAGTTCCCACAGTTCAGTTTTAAAACATGAGAATGAAATCGTAAACATCATGTTGTGATCAATAAAATACGCTACTGAAATTTTACAATACCCAAGTACAATATCATGAGGATCACTACAAATATTGACGTCACGTGAATATTGCAAACGCATTTTTAATAATTAAGTTCATAGTAGTAGCTCAAATGGTACCAGAAGTGTACATTTTCCGCCTCCTACATAACTGTAAACTACACTAAACATAAAGCTATTTGCAGTGTCACATTTACACACAAAATGCCTATTTGAACTTTTGAAGAGAGTATAATGCGACTAACTTGTAAAGTACTCGCTGCAGGGCACTCATGTCGCACTTTATGATGTACTCCACTTTGTCGGGCAGCTGGCTCTCCACCTCCTTCTTGAGCCGACGCAGCAGGAAGGGCCGCAGCACTTTGTGCAGACGACGGATAATCAGGATTGTTTCTTCCTCGTTTAGTTCCACCTTAAAAAAGGCAATTTTGAAAGTAGTTTTTATAATAAGAGCTAAGAGTGATGACCGTCAAAAATAATGCAAAAGTGTAGGCATGGAAATTATAGCTATTTTTATTTAATGTTATAACATGTGTTATTTTTATATAATGAACTATCTAAATATCAAGTCAATTATTACATAATAATTATGATAATTTAATATTTTTGTGGTTGTGGTTACATTAGTTTCCACCCAATATAATATGTGATATTCACATTTAATTCACATTGATAATAAATAAAAAGGATTTTTGAAGGAGAAAGGCGTCATTAAGGGTGTGCCATAAGTCATTGCATGGTATTTTAACAATGAAAGATAATAGTAAGTACTAGACTAGCACTTCGCGAGATACGTTTTCTTACAATTTATGATCGAAATTTGTAATTATAATAGTTTGTACACCACACTGTGGTAGAATACATGATATTTTCTGCAATACATACTAACATCTAAACTACTGTATTCACAAATAAATAAATTTGATTTGACGTGATTTGAAAAAATCCGCATACATAAATTCACGAAAATCAATCATTTCACGAAAGGTCCCGCTTGCCTATTATAATCTTTTTTAGTTTTTACAACAATAGAATTACTTTCTCTCCTGTAGTAGCGAAGGGAGCGTTGAACCACTGCTCGAAGGTCGAGCAGCTCTTGAATATGGAGGGCAGTAAGAAGTTGAGCAGTGCCCAAAGCTCGGGCAGTTTGTTCTGGAGCGGCGTGCCGGTCAGCAGCAGGCGGTGCGGCGCGATGTAGTGCGTGTTGAGCACTTGGGTCAACTTGCAATGGTGGTTCTTCATGCGGTGGCCCTCGTCTATTATCATGTACTTCCATTGCACCTGTGGAGTTACACCATTATTAGTGATTGTTAATACTTTTATTCCCTTGTGGAAATTAGGGGCATTTAATGTGGGGCAGAGCTGCTGATATACAAACAATTTTTGTTTTGCAAAAGATCGCAAAATTTAAAGAAACTGGCATCACAGTACATATACAATAATATAATCTTTGTGAAACAAAATATTCATCTCTATAGATAGACAAAGAGGGGATACACAAAATCGACTTAATATAAACTAGTAATGCTGCTATGTCGTCTACGCAAGGTGCAGAAATCCTTTATGGGGTCGAGTATTAGCTTTTATTATAATATGGTTCCAAAAGAACTTTTGGATTTGCCGTTACACAAATTTAAAAAGCCGTAAAGGAACACTTGTTGGGTCGAGATATTGACGAATTTCTTAATGACAAAGTTGTGTGGAAGCAATCGACTTTGGGTCCAGTGCCCCACAGGATAGTATAATAACTTACACTACCGTATTTAATTTATATCTATGTATAGCAAAATCTTGTTTTTGAAAAAGAGCAACTGCTGAGTTTCTTGCCGACTCTTCTCGGCAGAATCTGCTTTCCGAACCGGTGGTAGAGTCAAAACATGACGTAACATAAGAGACACCTGTATGTCCTACATCATTGTTATAAATAAAGTCTGATTGCAGCCAAGCGCTGGCCTATATATTTAAAAAAAAATAATAATTTAGTTTGAGTTAGGACTGCAGCAGTAGCCTTCCTTGTCCTCCTGTCTTTGTCATTCTTTACACAAAATTAAATCAATTCAAATCAAATATTTATTTATTCAATTTAGGTACACTTATTGACGTCAATTACTTATAAAATGATAACAATATGATAGTGATAATCAGTTACGGTATCTTAAAACTAAAGCTACGAGGGTTCCAAACGCGCCCTGGGGGTCTACTCTCTTTCTCTCAAACGAAACTTCGCAAACGAACGAACGAAATTTCGTTAACTCCTCTCCTACATAATATTATCTCTATGCTCCTCTCTATTTCGTTTTCGTACACGCAGACGAAGTACGGATCCATAGACAATTTTCGTGACCGATTGGATTGAACGATTTTGAGTGGGTCTAATAACCGACTAATTACGTTCGTTTGCGAAGTTTCGTTTGAGAGAAAGAGAGTAGACCCCCTGGTCTGAGAAGAGCCCACAACCAACTCAGCTGGGTTTTTTTTTATTATCACCATCTCACAAATCATCTTAACTAAGGAAATATCAGAGCCATTAGAGCAAATTATTGCCAAGCTTCCTTGTCATTTAAGTAATCCTTTACATGGTAATAAGATTTCTCAATGAGTTTACGATTTACATTAACTTTGAACTTATTCAGAGACATCTTCAACATGTCTTCTGGGAGCTTATTGTAGAAGCGGACACGGTTTCCAACAAATTAATTGCTAGTTTCACTAAGCCATAAGCAGGCTTAGGCATCGATTTACCAACTAAGGATACAACATTACCTACAAATTAATACTCAAAAAGCGTCCACAATCGCTTATACAAACACAGCTATAGATAATAGACAATGAGACACCAAACGGTTCACAAAAACCAACCATATAGCTTTATATTTAGGGTTCAATTTTGTAATAACAATTCGACACATACGACATTTTGTCGCCTAGTGTACTCATACGCGACTGAGTCAAAAATTGTTCATTGTGCACAATTTGACCGTGCCGTTTTTTGCGTTTCGATGGTGCGTCTAAGGTATTGGCAGAGGGTATCCACGGCTTAGTACAAAAAAAGTAGTAGTAGAGTCTGTCAATAGAGGGCGCTAGAGTTAGCGATTTGAAATTTATTTGATGAAATTCAGCTTACTAGCGACAAGCGGCAATTATTAGAACTACATTGCAAGATGAAATTATGAATAGTTATGTTAACAGATGGCGCTTTAAAAATTATAGATCAGAAGATTAACAGATGGCGCTTATTAAAAATTGATATTTTATTTTATTTATTCATTTAATTTAATTATTTTCTGAAAAAATATCGATATTTTGATATATCGATTTTTTTTGCCCAAGCCTAATGTCCATTCTCTTTGGTCTTTGAACTCGATCGCGCTTTTAACTACATAAAAGTTATACCAGTTTTATTTTCAAAACAACAATATTGATAAGTAATTATTTGTGTTTAACCCTGTGACACACTTTAACAAAATGCAAGAAACACACAAGCGTAATAAAGTGTATAAATACAAATGTTCTTACTACAACTGCTCTACGGTAAATGGTGAAAAAACCATGTTTAGATTTCCATCGCTGGACGCAAATCGTTTAAAAAAATGGCTGGTAAATAGCGGTAAGTAATTATTTTTCTACGGAATAACAGTAAGTATACATATCGTACGTATACGCATTTATCATAACACTAACAGCACACAATATTAACTATTATAATATCTATGACCAATGACTAGGTATACAGTAATAGTCGGAGCGCGAGCGACGACCTATATAAATCTATGATATGATTTAATGGTTTAAGTACTTATATTAATAGATATCTCCCATAATTAAAATGCTTGCAGTGTACATTGCATTCCATATTACCTATATATCACAATATTCTATATTCTTATTACCCGACTGCAAGATTATGTTAGGGTTATGTTTTACGCGCAATTTCTTTATTACCTCGTATCTTCCAAACAGCTGGATGGATTTTGACGATTGAGGCATTGTTAGATTCGTTTCAGCTACCCAAGTGTTCGTAGATAGGTTTTTTAAAAAAAAATATCAATATGCTGGGTTTTTGGCGCCAAAATGTAAGTCATTCAAAAAATATATATTACTTAACCAAACCTATCGAGTGGGGTATCAAAATGAAGGGAATTAAATGGAGATTACAAGAATATAAATCATATATTTAAATGTACCTAATTAGGAACTTGGAGTCGGGTTTTTAAAATTTACAGACTTAAATGATTGCCATAGAATCTAGATCTTATAGTAGTAGAAACACATAAAGTAAGTATAACGTATCTATTGTTGCTAGCTGTAGATTGGTGATTTTTTCTACACTTGCTATATACCTAACTTTCCTCGCGTTTCATCATCAAACTTGAATTGCTTATTTAAGGCCCGTGTATTTCTCAACGGCCTTGTGGGTCTGGGCGGAGCGAGATGTTCGCCCCGCGCCAACCACGCAACCCCTCGAATGATAAATTTAAAGTATAACCACAGACTTTATAATAACAAAACTGAATTTTTTCACTATGGCACAGTATAAGAATATAATATACTAGCTGATGCCCGCGACTTCGTCCGCGTGGAATAAGTTGTTTTAATTCCCGCGAGTTCTCATTAGTGCTCCAGGATAAAAAAATTTGTATAATAAATAGTTCATCCTTCTGTCTATCTGCCAAGTAAAATGTTTTACAATATAACTGAATTTGAAACAGTCTGAATATTGCTACTGTTATTTTTGCCTCTACATCTGAACATGAATAAGTTTGTTTCAGGCAACATGACTGTTGACCATCTACCTCCTAAGTGTTTAGAAAATAAACGCATATGTATTGATCACTTTGATGCAAAACACATAATTCAGAATGGCTTTAGAAAACTCCTGACACCATCAGCTGTACCCGAACCATATCTGAATTCTCAACAACCTCATGGTTTACATTCACGAACTCCTTCACCAGGTACCTATGCATTTTTTAAATTTATAGTTTCAAAAAATCTGAACTAAATTTTTTAAAATTTTAAAGATGTAACCTTTTGAATGCAAAATTAAGAGGTTATTTTCTTTAACAATGTTGAATTTTTTTTACAGTGAATTATGATGACACCAACCTTCAAAGACAACCTCATAAACATTCACGAACTCCTTCTCCAGGTACCTAGGCATTTAAATTTATAGTTTCAAAAAATCTGAACTAAATTTTTTTGAATTTTTAATTATTGTAACAAATATTCTTTCAATGCCCTTTACACACCCAAACCACAGATATTATAGCCCAAACACACACGCACTCACACCCACACACACGTACACAAAAACCACACCACCACCACATCAACCCATTGACGGCTCACTGCTGAAGACGGGTCTCCTCTCAGAACGAGTAGGATTATGCCATAGTCCACCGCGCTGACCCAATGCGGATTGGTAGACTTAACACACCTTTGAGAACAGTAAGAACTCTCAGGTATGTAGGTTTCCTCACGATGTTACGATTATTTGTAGGATCACCAGATCTAAAGGTTCTAACACCGAAAAAGGTATATAGTAATAAGCGACGATTTCACGAAGTCGCAGTCGACACAGCTGACGAATCACATGAGGAACTGATTTGGAGCACACCTAAGAAAAGACGGACACGGGAAAAAGATGAGTATACAGATACACCTAGATGTAAGAAACTAAAAGCTTTATTAAAAGACACCAATAACAAATTAAGACGTTCTATTATGAAAAATAAATATTTGAGACATAGGGCTATAAATAAGAATATTGTAGATTTGTCAAAACACAAATTTAGAAGTGAATCGAGCAAGTTATTAGCTTTGATGCAATTTAAAAAACCTAGGACAAGTTGGACTGAAGAAGAGAAAAAAATTTGCATGTCCTTGTATTATAAATCACCTGCTGCGTATAAATACATGTTAAAATCGGGGACTGTCTTAGCTTCTATAACGTCAATACAGCGTTGGTTACAAGAAACCAATTGTCTACCTGGTATTAACGAAGAAGTTTTTGAGAATATTAAAAATAAATTTTTACATAAGTCTATTAAAGAGCGTGCTTGTGTAGTATGTTTTGATGAAATGAGTATCATGACTAATTTAGAGTACACATCAAAATATGATTTGATTGAAGGGTTTGAAGATTTTGGTAATGGTGAGAGAAATGGAAAAGAAGCTAAATACGCGTTAGTATTTATTGCCAGGGGCCTTTATATTAATTGGAAGATCCCAGTAGCATACTTTTTGGGGTCAAGAACTATTGAGTCCAGTAAATTAAAAACAATAATTGAGAATGTAATTAGTAAATTGTTTGAATCAGGTTTATTACCTAAAGCAACTGTTTGCGATCAAGCAACGACAAACGTAAAAGTAATTAAAGATTTAGGTGCCACTATTAATTACCCTTTTTATTTCCTACATGGACGTAAAATTTTTGCAATATTTGATGTCCCACATTTGATAAAAAATGTGAGGACTAATTTAATTAATAATAATTTTTATTTAAATGGAAATCAAATTTCCTTTTCGGACATAGTTTATGTGTATAATACAGATCAAAATAATAAAAGCAAATCTGTACATAAGCTCTCAGCTGCGCACATAAACCCTAATAATTTTCAAAAAATGAAAGTCAAGCTCGCCACACAAGTTTTAAGTAAATCTGTGTCAGCGGCAATTCAAACTGCCATCCAAAGTGGAGAGTTGAAAAACGACACTGCACAACACACAGCTCATTTTGTTAATCTCTGTAATGATTTATTTGATTGCCTTAATTCTAAAAATAAATTTGATAGAAATCAGTACAGATGCGCGATCACAAAAAACCGAAACTCGGAAGTAAATCTAACTTTGATTAAAGGCAAAAAAACTTTTTGTGAATTACAAAAAATAACAATTAATAACAAAAATGAACGGCAGCTAACTCGCCCCCCTTGTTTTGATGGTATGGTTCAGACAATTAATGCCGTTCTTCAACTCTCTGCTGAAGAATTTACACCGGGCACTGGCAATAAATTTTTATTAACATATCGATTAAATCAAGACGTAATTGAAAATTTGTTTGGAATTTACAGATTAAAAGGAGGTTGCAATAGAAACCCCACATCAAGATCACTACGATCAACGTTTCGTTCCAATTTGTTAAATAACTTGATGACATTTGAAAAAACAAATTGTGAATCAGATCAGGATTTGTTCATACCTACAGCCACTACAAACCAAGAAAATACACGACAGTGTGATTCCATACCGTCAACATCAATGCAACAAGGTTTTATAGGTGAAAATATTGAAGGCCCTTTAACAGAACTTCCAATCCTAACTCAAAGTAGCAATATTATAGAAATTACGCAGTATCAACAAAATTTTTCATTAGAAACGTGTTCTGTTGTGTATTTTGCTGGGTGGATAGGTAAATCTTGCATAGATAAATTTGATTGTTCAGATTGTAAAAAAAAATTATTGAACAATCAAGTTGATTTAAATGATAAAAAACAATTACTGTTAATCAACAAAACATACTCCAATATTTCAGTGCCAACACTTAAATCTCCCACTGAATATTTAGTTAATTTAGTTGATAAAATGTTAGACTGTTTTCAGGAAAATATTGACCAATTACATAAAAGTAATGTAATATCTAACTTGATGGATAATTTTAAAAATAAAATAAACTTCCATACTCACTACCATAACCTTGATCATTTTGATTACCTAATTAGGAAATTAATGGAAGTTAAGATTCACGACTTTTGTAAAAGTCGGAAAAAATCTTTACAATCTGCATCTAAATTAAGAATTCTTCAAAACAAATAATAAATTGGATCGAAATGTTGATGGTAACATTTCTTATTTTATTTTAAATTCCGTTACAAAATCTTTAAACTTATCATCTGCACTTATAATACAACTTATAATCAAATTAGAGACATAGTTGTGATTATTCCCTTTGATGATAAACCACTGTAATATGGGCCTTATGGGTAGTTTAAACTAAAGGGTAGATGCCACCCAGTTTTCTTGCTGGTTCTTTCTGGCTAGGTTAAGTGGCAATTCCGAACCAGTGTAGATTTAGTTAAATCAAATGAATCAGTAAACCTTGTGTTTTTTTGAATTTGGTTAATAAAAACCTTCTGTTTTCACTTTTCACTGAGGTAGGCCTTACCGGATTAAAAGTTCAAAATTGTACGTGATTGTATGAAGAAAACTACTGTTTATTATCAAATAATATTTATTAATTATTTTAATTCAGTCAGTCCTCATTGGTACCTGTATTCTTAATAAATAGTTCGTAAGCTTAAATTATATTTTCAGGACAGTTTATTTGCCCACTATACCACAAATTTTGATTGATTATTATAATTATGCCTAAACAACATCAAGCATTGAATATTTATGATTTATGACATTTCTACTTAAAAAATCTACTTAAAATAATTTCTAAACATTAACACAGTTGAAGGAAACACTTGAATTATTTTGTGAATTAAACTTTTAATTTAACAGTTTACCTACGCATTGTTTTATTTCTGAAAGACCTCAATTATATATTTTATTTTTTCATAGTGCTTACCCATCTTTATGTTTTCAAAATTTTCATTGTTGAATGATACCATTATACCGACGTCATGGGATGTTTTCTGCAATGCTAATTTAACTGTACAGCCCGTAACCTTACTAGAATCATTTCCATCTTCCGAATCTGACCACTTTTGGGTGTTATGTCGAAATTCTTCACAATCATTGTTATCGGCCTTTTCGGGGCTCGGTGAAGAAAGACAGTGTGATGAATTTATTAATTAAGTACGATTATTATCGAATCGAACGATGGTTTACGACGGCTCTACTTGTAAGTTGTAATGATGAATCATGAAAATGAACGCGCGAGGCGGCGCGGTGAGAGGTGGCGGGCGGGTGGCGGGCGGCGCGGTGTAGAAAACATTTAAGGCTCCTATATTTCCCAACGGCCTTGAGGTTCTGGGCGGAGCGAGATGTTCTCCCCGCGCCAACCACGCAACCCCCTAAATTTTTGAGCGCGCAGTCGGCAGGTAGGTATAGAGGTAATGTTTATAATATGTGGAAATACGTAGGTATAGTTATATAATATTAGAGTAGGTAATTAAATAATATAATAAGTAAGGTGAGTGGGGTTAAGTCGAAATGGTTTTTTGATGAGATAAATAGTGTTGATTTGAAACTGCTGTAATTTAAAGGGTTTTATGTTAAATAATTAAAAAAATATAGTACACATATTACCCCAGAGGGGACAGAGATGATTTTCAATCATTGTTTGATGAAAAAAAAGGTTAAAAAGATGGCACTTTAGGAAAAAAATGTGGGGGAAACATGGAACGACAGTGGGGTAAGAATGATACAGTCACTAGAATCGTATTAATGGTCGTTATGCATTCGTGATGATTAATAAACTCTCGGCTTCTACGACCTTAATAGCTTGATAGTACCTAACTGAAATATAAAAGCGCTTGCATTATGCAAGAAAAATTAATTCTTTAAAAAATATATATCAATCTTACCCCGTAAAATATTATGCATGTTATAAACATAAAAACCTTCCTCTTGAAACACTCTATCTATTAAAAAACCCGCATCAAAATCCGTTGCGTAGTTTTAAAGATCTAAGCATACATAGGGACAGACAGACAGACAGCGGGAAGCGACTTTGTTTTATACTATGTAGTGATAAGTAGGTACATTGACTTAAAAAGTTGAATACTGCGCCACATAAGTATATTATCTGCGCCACATCTGCGCTAATCCTATTTTGTCTTATCACATTCGCTGCGGCAGCATTGGATCCTAAACCTACGGCTCGTGCGGTACGAGACAAATACTGCCCGTATCTATATTTCCTGATATGCGTTACGACCTCTATTTTGCCGTACCGGAACCTGACTTTCAAAGTCCATGGAGACGTGGAAACTCACCATATCAATGGTTTTTTTGAACAAATCGATAGGCTACATCCTCGTGTATACCTAGCTGCGGTAGCCCCGGGTTCTCTATGATATTTCGAAAGATACAGAGATTTTTCAAAATCAGTCATTTACGGCAATATATATGCCGTATAGCATAGAAGTTAAAAAATTGCTAGGGATGGGTTTACTTCTGAAATGACAATCGATATTTTAAAGATATTCTTTATTAAAGACACAACAAATTTAAGTGTATAAATCAACATAATTCTTCATAATTAGTCAACATAATAATTACTCTTACAAGTACCTATCGCCAATTTAAAAAAATATATTTAAATATAAAAAAAATTAAAATAAAAAGCAGTCACTCATGTAAGTTTAGTACAAATACACTGATTAATAAATAAATAATAATAAATACAAATAGGTTTTTTAAATTTTGATTCATATTAGGGTACCAAATTATTATTGACCGAGCGAAGCGAAGGTCTCTGAGTCTACTTGGGTGAATTGGCACTTGTCCGTCCGTCTGTCAGAGCCTTATAACTTCTGAATTGCTGAACGTAATTACTTCAAATTTAAATATAATATGTAAATCGATGGCCTCCCGCCGAATATGGCTTAAAAAGTTTTAAAAATCTTTATTTCAGGGGGGCTCTCATAGAAGCGAATGCGAAGTAAAATATTTTTTATAGCGTTACATAGGGTTGCAGTATATCATTTTAAAGATAATTAAGAATAGAGTCCAAAAATATTTTTTTTTGAATTTTTCCCCTAAAATTGACGAAATGGGAGGCTTTCAAAGTAGCGATTTTCTAACGTCCAAAGTTGACCTCAGAACTCTCAATTTTCTGAACTCTCAAGCCTGAAACTTGATCAATTATTTGAATTATATCCTGTACTTGAACAACAAATACTAAAATTAGATAAATATTATAAGGAAACGAAATTATTTAATTTTTAATGATGATGATATTTTTAACAGAACTTCACACTGATGTCAATATATGGCGCTCTGTGAAACCGCGAGGTCTCAGTTCGGGGCGAACCACTAGTAATTACTTTTTATTTTTAATCTATGATGAGATCATATTAGGAACTTTAACGAAATAAAATAAATTTTAAAAAGTAGGTAATTCCCTTACTCATATCATGTTTTTTACGTGAAAGTCTCGTCGCGTAGTTTTTTGCATAAAAAATATCGAGCACTTACGGCCAACACTAATGCAAACTGCGAGGCCGCGCGGACGCATGCAGTGAGGCGCGGGGTTGGGGGGGTACGGCAAGATAGTCGCCGTACCGCACTGAATAAAAATAATTACCTTGCTGTGCGTTACGGCAACTATTTTGCCGTACATTATTAGTATACAATATCATTATATTAAAAGCAACCATATAGAAAAAATCACTGTCTCTTTCCTACACGTACGGGAACATAGATAAATCACCCCCGCACCGTGCGCAAAACAAGGAAAACTAGCTGCCGCACTGGCTGACCGTCAAATACGGCAAAATACTTGCCGTAACGCAGCGAAAGTGTTAATAGCTTGCGAAATTGCGAAAAACGAAATAATTGTAATCTAGGACGCGGTCACTACGCGATATTGTTCGAGCTGGCAACCTCGCACTACGTTCTATATCGTATACGAAAAGAGACACTATTTCCATTTCTGTTAGAACGATATCGCTGTGAAAAAACTTTATACTAAACTTAATATTTTAAACTTTTATAATTTTTTACTTTAATTTCCGTAAAGAATTTGTTTTCAATTTTATTTAGTTTTGTTAAAATATGCAAAAGTTTTGTTAAAATATGCAAAGAATAATATACAAAATTAGTTCCGAGTGAAACGTTAATTTTCCATTACTGGTAGGTACTTGCATACGCCATCTATTAGCGTTTTCATAACTGCAACTACTACCAAAGCAACGTCATCTATTGGGGCTCGATCAAACTGTTCCCTAGAGCGCCATCTAATTGTAATCATATTAACTGTTATGAAGCTGCTCGCTACAACAGCGCCATTAATTCCCGTTTTAGCCATCGGGTGGACCACCCCACCAAATTAAGACGCGTCGTTTTCTTTCTTCCTCGTGGTGTATCTGTACGTGTAGTATTATTATATCTGTGGTATTGGTAAGTCAATGGGCTTAGGCATTAAATTAATAGGCACCACTTTCACTGTTGTCAGCGGCCCTGTTCACACTAGGGGCCAGTGTCTCACCTTGGCCAGTACGCCCTTGTCCTTGATGACGTACTCGTAGGTAGTGAGCAGCACGTTGAACTTGGTGGAGCGCATCTGGGTCTGCACTAGACGGCGCGACGCGGGCGAGCCTTTGTATGACACCACTAGCACCGTCGGTGCCCACTTCTCGAACTCGAGCACCCAATTCGATAGAGTACTGCAAGTGTAAGGAACATCTCAGAAATAGGCACCAGTTAATCCCCCCTTGTGACAACGCATATCAGTCGATTGCGATTGTTGTGAGTTGACCCAAGTCGGTAACTGGATGGGTGACCGAATTTGGAGGTTCAAATTTGGCCTTTTCGTTTCCGCCGTGCCTCGGAGAGCACGTTAAACCGTCGGTCCCGGTTATTATCAATAACTTCGGATAATAATAATCGTTACAAAAACCTAAGAGTTTAATAATACTCTTCTAGCAATTATTATGTCGTTGATTGCTATTAAGTATAGCTTATAACGTCTTTGAGAGGTGATATCTAGTAAAAGTCCCATCCACATGCGTCAGTTTTTACACTCTTTAAATAAGTACTGCGCATACTTTAATACTGTACAAGAATCAGCTTTTCTAGTTATCGTTCATTTTTGGTAACAATAAACCGTCTTTGAGCGGCCATAATCTAGCGAAAGGCCCATCCACATGCGGGCAGACTGCAACTATCGTGATCAGTGGAGAGCCCTAAATCCACCTAACACTGAATCAGCCTTTCTGGCGATAGTTACCGAAAGTGCAGTTATCTCCTATAATAAAACGCATTATTTCAGGGCAAATGAAAATGCTGGAACTGTTATGTAATGAGCTACGCAGCCATAATATGCTAGTGAGTTAAGCCATGCAACGCGTTCACTTATTTACTGCCTTATCTACTTGTACACAAAAATAATTATTACTAGATGATGCCCGTGACTTCGTCCGCGTGAATTAAGTTTTTTTCATAACCGCGGGAATTCTATAATTTTTCGGCTTAGCCGATACAACCTATACCTCTATCAAATTTCATCAAAATCGGTTAAACAGATGAGCCATGAAAGCGCAGCAGACGGACAGACAGACAAACGGATAAACTGACAGACAGATGGATGAACTGATGGACGGACACATTTTTGCATTTACAATATTAGTATGAATTTTATTTTATAACTAGCTTACAATCCCGCCTTTTCTCTCCCGTGGGCAGTTCGATAAATCGGACCTCATTCCTTATCTACATAATAAAGGACACCCCTGTGAATAACTTCAGCTCTCTAGGACCTAGGATTTGGACTGGGCGTTGATCAGACAGCCATTGAGTGGTTTATAGATGTGAAAACTTCTTTAGCCGCATTGAGCACTTTTTGGTATGGGGTAAATTTGTGGATTCGCGTCACCGACATGCTCGCGACATGCTCGCGTTGTTACATAGACAAAAGGTCCTTAATCTAAATATAATAATACTACATTAGTAATTAAACTTTAATGCCTTAGTTTTAAGGTTTATATTTTAAATTTTTAAATTTTTTTTTTTTATTATTTTAAATATTCGTTTTCACTTCTATCGGCAGTCCCTATGACTGCCAATTTTTTTAAATTGTTAAACAGAAGGTCTTTCCCAAGTTTGAGATATATATCTTTCCTTATAGCTCACCTCAATGGTACAATGATAAGGAATGGCCCGTTGACTTTTTTCTTCTCCATCAGATAGGTGACCAATGCAATAGTTTGGATGGTTTTGCCGAGACCCATTTCATCTGCCAGAATTCCATTCAGGTTGTTGTTGAAGAGAGAAACCAGCCACTCTAGGCCCTAAAAAAGAAAACTGATTAAGGCCAAGGGAAAAAGGTAAAATAACTGATTAAGGCCAAGGGAAAAAAGTAAAATCTTAGTAGTAGTAGGTAGATTTAAGTGACGTCACATTAATGGTGTGGGATCATTTTATGGACATCATGTTATGAGTTTACAAAGCACAAAGTATATATTTTAAAATACCGTATACTCTAACATACCTTTATCTGGTACTCTTTTAGATTGCCATTAACCAATATGCTGGCTTGTTCTGTGACAGATTCGTGGACCGTATGAGCAATACTGAAAAATAAACAAATCATTACTAAAAAGTAACACAATCATACTTAATATTATAAATGCGAAAGTGTGTTTGTTTGTTGGTTTGGTGGTTTATTGGTTTGTTGGTTTGTCCTTCAATCACGCCGCAAAGGAGCAACGGATCGACGTGATTTTTGGTATGGGTATGGTTGAGGACCTGGAGAGTGACATAGGCTACTTTTTATCCCGGAAAATTAAGGAGTTCCCGAGGGAATCAAAAAACTTAAAACACGCGGACGGAGTCGCGGGCATCAGCTAGTATTAATATATAATAAACAATTTGAAAGAGGGCACATTTCATGTGATCATTCGAATTTTGTTAAAATTGTTTTGGTGCAGATAGTATGGTCCAGGTCCTTAGATAAATAATAGTACCAAGTAATCCTGATAAAATTCAAAAAAAAATCAAAACTCAAAAGTTTTTTATTCAAATAGCCACCAATCCAATCTACCACTGGTTCGGAATGACATTCCTACCGAGAAGAACCAGCAAGAAACTCGGAGGTTGCTCTTTTGAAAAAAAATATCCTTAGCATTGCTTAGCATTATTATACATAGAATAATAAAAATAATAAAATCTCTTTATTTGCAAAATTACATATTTAGGTACATTTATAATTTGGCCTCTATCTCCAAAAAACGTAAAAAAAAAGATCAAATAATGAATGAACGAGAAGTTTTGAACTGAAACTTCTCGTTCATTCATTATCATGGACTTCCGCAAAGTAACGCCTGCTTCGATTCAATAACAAATAAGAACTGAATTATTACAATTTGAGCAAATTGTGATGGGAATTGGCGCACATTAGAAACCAAGTGGAGCAATAGTGGACGTCCACAGGCTGATAGAGATGATATCCTACCTGTAATATGTTTGTTCTTCAGTCTTGTACTCGTCATCTTCGACCTTCGCTTTTTTAATCATTTCGCGGGCCTTCTCCTCATCTGTCTTCTCTCTGTCACTTTTCTCGTCTCTGTGCCGCTCTCGTCTCTCTCTCCTTTCTGTTATAAGCAAAATACATTTATTAATTTATAATTACGTCTAATTGCTATTCAATATAATAAAAGATGAATTTTTATTTAAATTGAGTAGAATTAGGGCGCATTGGGTTGTAGATAAATCCAAGCAAAATGACAGGTTCCTTTCCACAATAATACTAACAGAAAAAGAGAGGACTACATTGAGACTTGTGCATTAAGTTTAGTTGAGATTCTCTTTATTAACAATTTATTATGGTTACCCTCATCTTGGCTGTCGTCACCGGAATCATCTGAATCAGATAAAACCTCCCATCCCGGATGGGTTTCCATCCAGTCCTTAAACTGAGACAGCAACGGGGCTTCTTCTCCTCTTAATATCTGTGAAATAATACAATCACCATGAATTCGAATCTACATAAAAAATGGTCCACTCTGAATATCATCATCATTCATTAAGGGGCCGGCGAACGCCACAAGCAATTTATATTCAACCCGCAAATATAAATTTGCCGGTATATTGCTATATATCTCTATTTGGCTGATGACACATGATCGCGTGCAAGCGCGATAGCAATATAAGCGTTCAGAATTTGTTATACATTTAGCCTTGTTCCGTAAATACCAAAAATGATGAATGAAAACTTGTTGTGTTTTTAACTTGGTGATGTTATTCTGTAACTTGACAATATTAGCTATGTTCCTGATTAATTAGTACGTAAGATATCGATGGTTTTAATATGAAACAAATAAGGAGAAAACATGTAATTTATGTCGTAAAAATATGCAAAACGGAATGCGCTTACATTTAATTATGAGAAAGTATTTTGAAAACATTATTATCCAGGGACCTAGATAAACACAAGTTCAGTCTAAATAATTGCATAATATGGTGGAAATATTTTCGAATCACAAATTATATTGGTATGTATTACGTTTGTATGGGCAATTCACCCTCCGCCGCCGTCTTATTACTCCATTGCCTTGAGGTGGTTTCAAGACAAAAGCGTAAACCAATGTTTAACCCATACCTAGTAAGATACAGATCGCGAGGCGTAAGGCGTTTAAAGATAGTGTGGTACCAACACCGCGCGTCCTGCGCACCATTTAAACTAGTTTGATCTTCTTTGACATAGTATACAAATGCAAAGCGGGGCTTCTGACGTCTCGCATTTATCGAATCATAAATAACGGGTGCGTTCCGAAATACACTGAGAGCACTGAAAGTCCCCAATAAAGAGCACTGCCAGTGCTCGCAGTGCTTATAACGGAACACACACAACATTAATTTTAGCCGTCGTTGAACAAATAATAAAATTGGGTATTTGACAAAAAAAGTCAAATCAGCCACTTTTCTTCAAACGTCAAAACGCGTCCTAAGTATGGGATTTATATGAAATTCGGAAATGTGACGTCATTAAAGTTCGACGCACTTTTTTACTTTAATCGATTGTTTATTAAAATAGTTATATATGTAACATAAACTATCAGGGGACGTGGATATTATGACTTTTGGGAGATCGACTATTTAATAATCACAAAAAAAAAAAATTATTTGAATAGTAGTCAAATACTCAATTATTATCTGCTAAAAATATATTAAAAAAATATCTTTGTACCTCCCCTGTTTTAGGATCCATAACGCTAACTCGTGAGTCTGAAGTTTGCGAGCTGTCATCCAGAGCGTCGATCTCGCCGCCTTCTAGCACCTTCTTCTTCCGAGATTTCTGTTACAATACAACAGATAACTTGCCTTTTGCTTTGGAAACTATTACTTATATTATAAACGTGAAAAGTATAGATGTTTTCGTACCACTTGCTCAAAAAAGTGACATTCTATGCCACAAAAAGCGAACTTAACAATAGTCATTTTTAATCTGTTAAAAACAGGGAAAGAAAATTGTACTGAATTTCATTCATCCTCTAGGGGGAGAATGTGATTTAAATTTGGAATACCTACCGAAATTTATACTGAACTACATCTGTGTTTACACCATTGAGTTTGTACGAGTATCGTACATAAAGCATTATATAAAGCATTATACATCTTTTTGAAAAAGGAATACGCATTTATTATGCAGTTATGATTATTAAATAAAATGACGAAAACTGACGAGGCCGTATGAGCTTGATGCCTTTGCGTTTCCGACAAAAAAATATTAGTCTAGGAATTTGCCGCGTTTTTGTTTTCTTCAAATACTTAAACGTTAATGTAACTCTCTCTATCAATAATTGATGAATTGGACCAATGTTTCGAATGTTAACTTTTACTTTTAATTTGCTTTTGACTTTTTACTTTTTGACGACCTCTGTGGCGCAGTGTGTAGCGCTGTTGTCTTAACGTGCGGAGGTCCCGGGTTCGATCCCTGGCAGGGTCAATTTGGGAATTTATACCTAATTTCTGAATTTTCCCTGGTCTGACCTGGTGGGAGGCTTCGGCCGTGGCTAGTTACCACCCTACCGGCAAAAACGTGCCGCCAAGCGATTTAGCGTTCCGGTACGATGCCGTGTAGAAACCGAATAGGGGGATGGGTTTAATATAACTGCCATGCCCCTAACAGGTTAGCCCGCTACCATCTTAGACTGCATCATCACTTACCATCAGGTGAGATCGCAGTCAAGGGCTAACTTGTAGTGGACAAAAAAAAAAAAAAATTGTCATTATTTTTAATAAATGCTTATCTCATATTATTATTGTGTTAATTTTTTCGCAAATGGTACGAAAAGTAGAGTATTTTCCTCGGTGATAAAGCTGTCTTAGTCTTGGGTGAACTTAAATCCCTCGCTACACTCAGGACTCGTCTTAAATCCCTCGCTTCGCTCGTGATTTAAGTTTTTAACACCAACACCCTCGCTACGCTCGGGAGTAAACCTCGAGTCCTTCGTTACGCTCGCGATTTAAATCGTCACCCACGACAGAAGACACTGCTTTATCCCCTTGGTTAATAATCTACTATTGTAAGATTGTGTGTTTGTTAATTCTTCATGCCACAATGACGGTTTAATTGTATTCCCGAATACAATTAAAGAAAAATCTGACTTAGGGTTGTGTCCTAAAAACGGAATTAGTACAAATCAATTAGGGTTCGTAAGGTAAGATAAAATATATTACAAATACAATCATCCCAAAATCCCAAAACCATACTAAAAATCTTCTCAGTTAAAATCCGTCAGCAATAAGGAACTTTTTTTATTATTATTTTAACTTTAATATATATATAGCTGCTCGTGCTGATTCACTGATTGATCACCTCTCCTGTAAAATTTTGTATGAACTTTTTTTTTTTCACTCATCGTTTCGTATAGAAGACAAAAATTCATTAAGAGGAAAAATACAGAGAGAGCTGATGATTGAGGATTTCGAAGACGGATGAAGAGCACCAGCCAGGGTATTGAAGATAGGTGGGGAGTGCTCGACCAAATGTCACTCGAAACTTCATCCAATGGGGACTATCGTTTCTTTGCTCACCAGTTGGCGCCACTGTTGACTAAGGCCCAGAGGTATAGCTGTCAAAGGCGACTTTATAAGATCGGCGCCGAAACAAAGTTTTAAATCTTGAATCTCATTATGTTTAATAATTTATAACTATCATCATAATATCGAGTAGCTAGTTCCGCAATGTTGTGCAGTTCCGTTTTGTTCGGAAAAAAAGGAGAACACATGTTTCCAAAAGATAAAACTGTTCTAAAACAGTGGCTAGTGGCGTTTCGCAGGAATTCGCAGGATTCTGAGGAATTAATTATATAGGCACTTAATAAATAAAATAAAAATAAATTAATTACTAAACTTATATTTATCCTTCCCTTTCCCTTTAAAACACACTGCTATACAAAAAAATATTTAACATTGTACTTAAATCCATACAATGGATATGATACTGAAAGATGGTTGAGTTGTTAGTTGAAACTACTAAATAATGGTAGATACTAGATTAAGCTGGAAAATTTTCTAGCAATAGCAGGTATCATGTATGTATGATAGTAGGGGCTACTTTCTTTCAAGCAATAAGTATTCATTATTGATCATTTTTATGTGCTTATAATAATTATCACACTGATAAACTCATCTTATAAAGAGAAAGTACATTTCACTTCCAATACTGTTAGTTAGTTCTCCAATTAATCCTTCTGGAGAAACCTGAAATGAAACATCTAATATTAATCAAGAGAAATACCTACTATTATTAAATTCTGGTCATCTCACACATAGTAATCTGATCCCAAGATAGGTGTGTTCTCGTTAGTGATACCTACTGTGGGTACATAACCAGAGACATAGGTATATTTCAATATCATGTAGTAAGTGTGTCCTTGATGTGCATGAAACCCATAAACTTTCATGCAGAAGTCTTAGTAAGTAAATATATATAATACCTATATTAGGTAAATATATGTAAAAAGAAAAAACATAGCTGTTACCTCGGCAAACAAGCATACTTTTGGCAAAAAATAAGTTTGGAAACAGTAAACAAACTAACCTCTGAATTAGCTGCTCTTTGAGGCCGCCTATTTTTGCGCCTCTTTTTCTTAATTCCGCTTTCAAAGCGTTCACATTCATCGCCAAATAATCCATATTTGCGATAATTTCACGAAGGAGATCACTTTTCAACAGGTAAATTAAAGAAATTATAATTTATGTCACGAAGCCCGCCAAAACCAGTGAAAAGTGAATGATATTGGACCTCACGCGACACCAGCGCCCCTAGCGGCAAATTCATTCGCGATAGCCCCCATTGACAGTGAGCTGAAAAAAAATTCAAAATGGCGGATTTAAGATGGCCGCCATACAAATTTCGTCGGTGTCTATCTCGGAGAGTATAAAAGATGGAAGAGTGGTTTCTTGGCATAAGATGATCAGGACACGAGGGTCTTCTTGATGAACAGGAAAAAAATTCAAGATGGCGGAATTTATTTTTCCATAGAAAAGGGTATTGAAGATAGGTGGGGGGTGCTCGACCAAATGTCACTCGAAACTTCATCCAATTGACAGTGAGCTGAAAAAAAATTCAAAATGGCGGATTTAAGATGGCCGCCATACAAATTTCGTCGATGTCTATCACGGAGAGTATAAAAGATGGAAGAGTGGTTTCTTGGCAAAAGATGATCAGAACATGAAGGTCTACTTGATGAACAGGAAAAAAATTCAAGATGGCGGAATTTATTTTCCATAGAAAATGTATGGCGAATATTGAAGAGGCTACGGTTCCTTTTCAAGATTTGTTTTTATGGAAGAAATCTCATTTTGACGAATGGTTCGGAGAAAAAAATATGGAGAGAAATGATGATCGAAGGTTCGGATGATGGGTGAGGAGCACGGTCAGGGTATTAAAGATAGGTACCTACTTAGGGGCTACTCAAACAAAAAGGGAGGGGCGGGGGTTGGTGGTCTTTGTTTTATGTTTTTCCTTTATGAGAATTTTCTTTTACGTCGGACGCTTGGCGTGCTGGCGCTTCCACTGTGCTCACTAGCATAGCAGTGTGTTGTTCAGATCAGAACACGTAGACAGTAAACTAGCTGCCCGATTATGTAAGAATTGTCGATCAAATCGTAAATGTTCGGCGTCAAAGTAAAATAAACCATAACAGCATTGAATTAGAGCTCAATTTCGTGTTTCGAAATTGAGCTCTAATTTAATGCTGTTATGGTTTATTTTACTTTGACGCCGAACTTTGACGATTTGATCGGCCATTCTTACATAATCGGGGGGCAGGATAGTAGGACAGCGAGTAAGTAGACAGTGGACCGCACGGTGTATTACGCGGTCCGCTTTAGCGGGCCGCGCAGCCACGCGCCATACTAGTTAAAATATAAAGCTAAGCTTGCCAAGTGAATTTTTATTTAAATTATCTTCCCAAATGACGAAGTTATGACTCTTTTCCCTTGCGCTTCCAAATGTTCGACACTGATGTGACGTCACGCACGCGAAACGCTGCCTATCCCTTTGATATTTTATATATATTTTCATTGGAGCAGTGTGGTGGGTCTAAGCTCTAATTCCCTCTCTCCTATGAGAGTGGAGGCCTGTGCCCAGCAGTGGGACGTTAATGGGCTGTGTGGTGGTGGTCAATTTTTTACAGCTTACCCGCTTCCTCCGCTCTTCTTCAGCCTGCTTCTTGCGTTGCTCCTGCTTGTGCTGTTTCACCATCTCTGTGAGACTGGCGATGTACTCGTCCGTCTGCGACAGAAGGAACGCCAATCGCTTGTCTTTCTTCTGATCGATCAGCTTCCTGTAGCCCTCTTCATCCTCCGCCATAAGACTGGAAACGGATATCATTATTACTAACAGATATCATTTTTTTTTAATTCCACTACAAGTTAGCCCTTGACTGCGATTTCACCTGATGGTAACTGCTATTATTATTAGTAGTATTAGTGATGTTAAGTTATTATTGTTTTAATTGTGTTACTAGATGATGATCACGACTTCGTCCGCGTGGATTAAGGTTTTTGAAATTCCCGTGGTCAAAATTTGGTCAGAATCAGTTTAAAAGCGGATAGGCGACAACAGACGGTAACAGATAGACAAAGACACATTATTGCATTTCATACTGTAAGCTTTGTATTCTCACAGGATATTTACAAAAGCCCTACCAGTTACCACACGGGCGAAGTCGAGAACATCGTAATATATTGTTTTTGTACGGAAACCAGTAAAGAAAACCAAAGAGCCTGTTCAGAGCATTTTTCAGCATAAGATTTTCAGAAGAAGCAGAATTTTTTCAAGATAACTTTTACCAAATACATAATGACATATAAAATGAGAATAGTGGTGTATAACAACTTTGTTATCAGACTTTGTTTATACTGCAAAGATGCGTAAACACTCTTCTTTCTTTCTTTTATCCACTACAAGTTAGCCCTTGACTGCGATATCACCTGATGGTAAGTGATGATGCAGTCTAAGATGGTAGCGGGCTAACCTGTTAGGGGCATGGCAGTTATACCCCATACCCCTAATCGGTTTCCACACATCGTACCGGAACGCTAAATCGCTTGGCGGCACGTCTTTAACGGCAGGGTGGTAACTAGCTACGGCCGCAGCCTCCCCATCAGGGAAGATTCAGAAATTATAAATTTCCAAATTGACCCTGCCGGGGATCAAACCCGGAACCTCCGCACGTTAAGACAGCGCTCAACACTACGCCAGGGAGGTTTTCAAGTCGAATCGACACGGTCGAATAGTCAACATACCGTCGCATACGTTCCTTTTCAATGCGTTCCTGCTCTTTCTTCTGTTCGCGCTCGGCGTTGGCATGGTGGTTCATGATGGCTTTGTTCATACGCGATAGTTTTGCGACGTTGTTGCGATGGTACTCTTTAAAGTCCTTTGCTGTAAATAAAACAAAAGTTTTAGGAAACATAGATTTCTCATACACCTAAAGAAAGAAACGATGAAATCCAAATCTACAGCAGTTATAATAAAACCCGTAATAGTTAAAAATTACTGACTAATATTTAATTCAAAATAACTTGTAAACAATTTGACATTATTTTTACTTTAATTAGATAAGTGCATGTAGGTAGATAAATTGGTAGGTTAAAAAATATATATAATGTGTTACAAAGTAGACTTCCTGAAATTGTAATTTATAATCGTTTAATAATATAAAATTGTTAGCTATATATAATACATACAAATTGCAATGCCCTGACGGGGTCTCATGTCATTGTAATTAAGTAAATATAATATTATAATATTGTATGTACATGAATGCAATTAATAAATGAAATGAATGAAATGAATAAAACAAAGACAAGGTTTCGTTATTCTTTCTGTTTTTTATTTAAGAGTAGATTATAGATATTAAGACTGCACAGAATAAAGGTCCGTCTTCACTAACATCTTATCGCATTGTCCCTTTCCGTAGGGAGTGCTATAGGAATAGCAATATATTTAGGGCTAACATTTTAGCTTAGTTTAGCGATTGCGTAAAATAGAATTGGTCACATAGTCCACTATCTGATCGCATTAAAATTAATTAACAATTTAATTAATTAAAAACTTTGAACTTGTTGAAAAACATCTCCAATATATCTTCTGGGAGTTTATTATAAAAACGTATACTGTTGCCGACAAATGATTTACTATTTTTACAAAGTCTAGAAGCGGCACTACAATTTTATTCTTATTTCTTGTATTGAGAGTCACTTTTTTTATTTTTTGAGGTGAAACTTCTTTAGAATCGTTGTGATTTGAAAATTCGATGGAACCAAAAAGCGACAACAAAAAGAGACAAACATATTATAATAATAGGATTTAGCCTGCGAGAGAATGGGATAGAATACAAGTTATATTTATCTCATTCTCTCATAGGCTTCTTTTCTGAAGTTTCACTTCTGCCGTGTGTGAATTGCACACACACTTTTTGAAGTGAAAACTTCTTTGGCCGCGTTGAGCACTTTTTGGTAGGGGGTAAACTTGTGGATTCGCGTCACCGACACCTTGCGTTGTTACGAAGACAAATGGTCTTAATTATAAATATACTACATTCGTAATTAAACTTTAATAACCTTAGTTTTAAGGTTTATATATATATTTTTTTTCTTTTAATTATTTTAAATATTCGTTTTCACTTCTATTGGCAGTCCCTATGATAATTTTTTTTTTTTAAACTCGGTATTATAGTACTTACCATGTTGCAGTACAGTCTGTAGGAATTCTTGGTGCTTCTGCCTGCGTTTTCTCTCCGCCTCCAGCTTCTGTTGCTTCTCGAGTTTCTCAGTGGCGCGCGCTTCCCGCAAACCTTGCCTCTTGGTGCGTTTGTACGCTTTGATGTTCACCGCCGTCTCCAGAGTTGTGTCGCGGCGGATTTGACCCAATATCTAATAAATAAAAAAATTTGTACTTATATGGTATTCAGATTAAATGAATAATGAAAATACCCCTTATTGTACATAGAATAAACAACAAAAATTATAGAAACAACTGTGGCGGCCTTATCGCCAAAAAACTATATCTTCCAGACAACCTAGAGAAACTTAATTTGATGATTAAATTTTTTGTATTCGAAATCATCCAGGACTAAAATAAACACGCAATCATCGCTTTGTTTGTGGTAGTGTTGTATATGTTTATACTTTATAGTGATTTCAAAATATTAATTGGTCACATGTCTTATGGCAAACCATCTGGTTATTCTAGGGCTCAATAAAGGCAACCCAATATTTATAAACAAACAACCAACGGCAACCATCTGAAAATATATTTCATTTTTGAAGTGAAAACTTATTTAGCCGCGTTGACCACTTTTTGGTAGGGGGTAAACTTAAAAGAAAGGTCTTAAATATAAATATACTACATTCGTAATTAAACTTTAATCCCTCAGTTTTAAAGTTCATATTTTAAGTATTTTAAACTAGCTGATGCCCGCGACTTCGTCCGCGTGTTTTAAGTTTATTCGATTCCCGCGAGAACTCTCCGGGGATTTTCCGGGATAAAAAGTAGCCTATGCCACTCTCCAGGTCCTCTCCAATCCAACTATACCCATGCCAAAAATCACGTCGATCCGTTGCGGCGTGATTGAAGGACAAATCAATAAACCAACAAACAAACACACCTTTCGCATTTATAATATTAGTAAGATTTTTTTTTTTTTCACTTTTATCGGCAGTTCCTATGACTGCCAATTTTTTTTTTGTTGTCAGTCACATAGTAAGTCATAGTGCTAGACTTGTGACAAATAATAGTAGAGACCATTGAGAATTATTATGATTAGGTACGCATTAGGAGTTTACGAAGCAGAAATATAGAGAAAACCATATTAACCTAACAATATCAGCGAAAGGGTTTTATTATCGTTTGATTTCATTGAAATTTAAAAATACACCCACACTAGCTGATACCCGCGACCTCGTCCGCGTGGTTTAAGTTTTTTAAACCACGCGCGCTTTTTAGGGATAAAAAGTAGCCTATGTCACAGTCCAGGTCCTCAACTATACCCATGCCAAAAATCACGTCGATCTGTTGCGGCGTGATTGAAGGACAAACCAACAAACCAATAAACCAGCAAACCAACAAACAAACACACTTTCTCATTTATAATATTAGTATGATTTTAATCATTAATACCTCAGCACGCAGTTGTTTCTGGAAATTGAGTACTCGAAGTGCCCGCAATTCAATCTGCGCTTGTAAGCGAAGATCGTCTGATATGTTGGCGGGCAAGTTGGATAGCACTTCCATTCGGTGAGCGATACGCGCTGCTATCCTGTTGAACCAAAAAACATACAACAACAACAACAACATTGAGAACCTCCTCCTTTTTAGGGTTCCGTAGCCAAATTTGGCAAAAACGGAACCCTTATAGATTCGTCATGTCTGTCTGTCTGTGTGTCCGTCCGTATGTCACAGCCACTTTTTTCCGAAACTATAAGAACTATACTGTTGAAACTTGGTAAGTAGATGTATTCTGTGAACTGCATTAAGATTTTCACACAAAACTAGAAAAAAAACAATAAATTTTGGGGGTCCCCATACTTAGAACTGAAACTCAAAAATTTTTTTTTATCAAACCCATACGTGTGGGGTATCTATGGATAGGTCTTCAAAAATGATATTGAGGTTTCTAATATCATTTTTTTCTAATCTCTCTTTGCACGAGAGACACTTCCAAAGTGGTAAAATGTGTGTCCCCCCCCCCCCCCCCCGTAACTTCTAAAATAAGAGAATGATAAAACTAAAAAAAATATATGATGTACATTATCATGCAAACTTCCACCGAAAATTGGTTTGAACGAGATCTAGTAAGTAGTTTTTTTTTAATAATTTAAAACTTACTACAGGTTTGTACGGAACCCTCGGTGCGCGAGTCCGACTCGCACTTGGCCGGTTTTTTGGAAGTCGGTTAAAAACAGATATTTTTCGGTCATTACCACTTGGGGGTCATCCATAAAGCACGTCACACTAATTTCGTAATTTTTTGACCCCTCCCCCGTCCTTGTCTCACAGTTGGTCACATTTATGAGACCCCCCATCCCTAGTGTGACGTCATATATCTTGCAATTTTACATCTAGCAATTATTAAATTAAAACAGCACTTCCGAAATTAGTTTTATTTCTAATAAAATAATACTAAAACTTGGAAATATTTTTAAGTTTTTCGTTAATAGTTCAAATTTGGCATTTTAACACTTAGATGACAAGATTTTGAAATGTGACGTCACAAAACTTAGTACCCCTCTCACCCCTTGTCAAACAATGTCACACTTCGTCAACCCCCTACTCATCCATAAAGTACGTCACTGACACGTTAACGGGGGGGCCGTTAACGTGTCAGTGACGTACTTTATGGATGAGATGTGCTTACTGAATAAATGATTTATTTCACAAACACAATACAATTCAATCACATTGGGGCTGGAACCTCCCTAAAAGTATAATTAAATACCTGTGTCATGAGGTTCCGCTCTGCCATATCATTCGTTACAAAATTCTAAAATTTACATGATTTTATTTTAATTTTAAATCCTTATTATTATGAACAATGTAAAACTATAAAAATACAAAAATGGACAGTGTGTGTGTTTTTTTTACCTTTAAATTAATTAAGATAAGTTTTCCAAAAATGCCTCTGTTTCTTCATGTTTTAGATTTTAACCATTCAGTCAAAGTTTTATTTAATATTTTACTATAATACTATAATAGTACTAGATACTTTACTATAATAGCATGGACAATATGTTGAACATTACATACCTGTTTTCTCTTTCGTTGAGTATTTGTAGGGGATCGATGCCGACAGGTTTCGGTATAGCTGTAATGCGATTTTGTTTCGCTCCTGGGGTTGGTACACCTGGCTGAGACACCATAACACTTAATTTTTCACAATTAACAATCCAAAAAGTTATTTTATTAGAATTTAGTAATTAAAAATTAGGTTTCGTAAAACTACGTAATTAATTGGAATTATTTGAATTTGAATCTAAAAATGGTATACCTGTTGAGACGTGGGGGGGCCTGCGTTGGGACCGGGTGGCCGCAACGGCGCAGGACCGCGAAGTGGAGGCGGTCCTCCCATGGGCTGTCAAACAATTTTTATTTTATGAAAAAATCTTTGAATCAAACAATTATAGGCTAAAGAAATAGACCCGTTACCCACTACAGAAAGCTGATAAATCTTTGTTTTTTCTTGTTGGAGGGGAGATCAAATGCCAGCAAACTACTCCTTCCAGAGAAAGTTAATTATTTTAGAATGAACAGTATTTTCTTTGGATACAGGTTCTTTCTAAATTCAAATCACATTACATCCAATAGGTAATATATTACATGGACAGTTCAACATTACAACACAGCTAAGCCTTGTGTATGTAATGACTTACTTTGCCTTTAGATAACAGGTGTTATAATAAGGTTTTATCGAGCGAGTGGTGTGAAAAAAATTCAAAATAACCCCCGACATATTGAAGTAACAGACATACTAATCAACGACAGTCGGTGAATTCATGACATAGTCGGTCACAAAATCGGTTACCATAAGTGTGACGAGGGCGGAGGCCCTAATACGGGCCAGATGTGTATAAAGGGTGGTGATCAGTACCGGGTTGACAAGCGGCGGCGTGGGCTGCGTGGGCGGCGCCATCTGGCCGGTCATGGGCAGCGGCGTGGGAGGCGCGCCGCCGCCGCCTCGCGACACGTCCCCGCCCACCGCGCCCTTGCTGCCCCCTAGTCCCGCGCCCTGCCCGCCTGCCTGCGCTTGCCTGAACAATAGGGATGATGACAACTCAATCAAATCAGAAACTCTTTATCAAACTCAAAAACGCACTTCTACGGAAGTTGTATGAAATTCACAGTTGTGACGTCATCAAATTTCAACGCACTTTTTTTCCTTTCATCTATACTTTGAAATGGTTATCAAACTTATAACTAACCGAGGATTTTAGGTCTTTTGGAAGACCCTCTATTTAATAATCAGTTAGAAATAATTTATTTTTGATATAGGCATTATCCCTATTATATCCTTCCTTAACAACAAGTCTTTCCTAACCTAGTCTTAGTTCCTTATTATTTATTAACAAGTCACTGGAATAGTATCCGATGCATGAAAACACATTGATTATAGCCTAGCCCTATACAAAAGTCCGTATCATAGTTATATTTTATGCACTACACGCTGAAAATTATATTCAAAGCACAAAAAAAATAAAAAAAATAGCGCCAAGAGTTTAATATTCAGTGCGCACGTGTTATACAACGTTTTACAATACATTTTGTGAGTAAAAACCGTCAAATAAATACCATTTTTCATAATAACAACAAAAAATGCGCGCGAGATTCCAATCTTGAAAATGTGTCGAGAGGTGTATAGTTTTAATAGAGGTGGAGTAAGAGCAACTTTACAACATTATGAAAACGTGAACTACTTTAAAATCCTTTAAAAATATTTGGGCATAACCGCTTAGTGCGGAACGCGTAAAAACATTTTTCCAGAGATAAAAAAAGGAGTATATATTTATTTATTCATTCATTTTTACGTTATAAAGTGAAGGTAAGGTTGAGTGAAGGAGTATAAATAAATAATAATATCTCGCTCGCACGCTCGCACTTATTATAAGCGGTGATGTAATTTCTGGTATCGTGAATTTCTTTCCTGAGATTAATTGATCGTCAGATTTAACAATTATAACGTTGTTCTACAATCATCCCATTTCTATTTGATAATAAAAAAGGAACCAGCTTTATTGTCTTTCACTATATTACTTACCCCTGGCTATAGGGTGAGGGCGGCTGCGCAGGAGGTGTGGGACACTCGGGCGGTGTATCGCCAGTTCGCTTTCCGGCGGCCATCATAGCAATTTGTTGTGTGATTGGCTGGTTACAAGCCAGCTTCCGATATGCCGCTATTTGAGCTCTGAAACGAATAAATATTTACCAGATTATAATTATATTGAATATTACTATACTCTGTCCAATCATTTATTTAACTTTTGGCAGCTCGAGTAAATGATATCCTAATGACACAAAAACAATCGACTTTTTTTATGAAGAAGTTTTAATCGTTTTGACACATTTATATTTTTCTTCAACATTATTATCATTTTATAAACATACCCCAGCGTTTAAATGACAAAAAAAATAAGTATTAAAATAAATTATTAAAGTATGAAGAGATCCGTAGGAGAACCACAGTCACCGATATAGACCGAAGAGTTGCGAAGCTGAAGTGGCAATGGGCGGGGCACATAATTCGGAGAACCGATGGACGTTGGTGTCCAAAGGTGCTGGAATGGCGACCCCGCACTGGACGGCGTAGCGTCGGCAGACGGGGCACACGGTGGACAGACGACATCAAGCGAGTCGCAGGGAGTCGCTGGATCCAGGCGGCGCAAGACCGTGGCTTGTGGAGTACCCTACAGGAGACCTATGTCCAGCAGTGGACGTCCATCGGTTGACGACGACGACGACGATTTAAGTAAAGCAGTACAGTAAATGTACATTTTATACTTTGGCTACAAATGACTGCAATGAGGTCATACAACCATCCATCAACAAAGATGTATGGTGCTTAACGACTATGACGAAATCTAGTGTTGCAGCTCCATGACTATTTTGAAAAGGAAAGTCGTACTTGTAATTACTATATGAGTATACGAGTTACAAAATATCGGAGAAAAGGGCACGACGCTTCACTATTGTGGCACACTATCACACACGCTGAACAATATGCGTCTATCTAGTACTAGCCGATGCCCGCGACTTTGTCTGCGTGGTTAAAGTATTTTTTGATTCCCGCGGGAACTCCTTAATTTTCCGGGATAAAAAGTAGCCTATGTCACTCTCCAGGTCCTCAACTATCCCCATGCCAAAAATCACGTCGATCCGTTGCACCGTTGCGGCGTGATTGAAGGACAAACCAACACACAAACATACTTTCGCATTTATAATATTATGTATGATGAATGATATGATACCTTATGCCTCCGCTAGACTATGCTCCTCGCGCTTTGTTTGTTTGTTGGTTTGTCCAAACCAACAAACAAACACACTTTCGCATTTATAATATTAGTATGATTGCATTTTTTTGTCGATGGTTGCTTGTCAATAATTATGAAACTTCATAGGCGTGCTTATGTCAAAAGTAAAACAAATTGTTGGACAGATATAGGTAAAAGTCAATTCATTAATTGTTTACGAGTACATAAAATGATTACATACTTTAATTGGCTCAGTTGGTTGTTGGAAAAGAGCCCCTTATTCGGGTCTTGTGGATTAGACCGCGCGCGGATGGCCAGCAGTTGTGAGTATCGCGGGTCCTCTTGCAACCCCTTCTCCTCCATAGAATCAATAGCCCTCTGCAAAGCGTTGAGATTGTCGGGACCCGATGCAGCGAGCGAGCCCTGCATTGGAGATGAGGAAGGCGCTCCATTGGCCGACGTGCAGGGTGGCGGCGCGGAGCCGTGCGGCGGAGTCTGCGCCGCGGGGGGCTGCTGTGGCCCGCCCGGCGGTGGCTGGTTAGCGGGGGGAGCCGGCGCACCCCCTGGGGACGGCGCAGCGTGAGAATACCCCGCTTGCGACCCCATCATGCTGTGGTGCGAAGACATAGGTGGCATTCCTTGATGTACCCCGTGTGGTGGAGGGCCACCTAGCGGCAGTGGAGGCCCTGGTGGTCCTCCATTACCAGGCGGCGGAGGGCCGCTACCCATTGTCATTTGACCCTGCAAAAATCATTGAAGAATAAATGATTACTCTTTACTATTGACTGATATCACAGCTAATACTATTATTTTTCAGCAAATTCATTAATTCGTACTAGACGATACCCGCGATTTCGTCCACGTGGATTCAGGATTTTAAAATCTTTTGAACTTTTCCTATATGTACTAACAGTCCCGGCTTGGTGCAAAAATGTGTTCCTCAGTGGGGACTTTTAGCCTGGCCCGTAGTGGTCAGAGAGAAAAATCCCTATCGTAGTATTAGTCTTTTTCCTATGTTATAAATCGACCTCCGTGGCGCAGTGTTGAGCGCTGTTGCCTTAACGTGCGGAGGTCCCGGGTTCGATCCCCGGCAGGGTCAATTTGGGAATTTATAATTTCCGAATTTTCCCTGGTCTGGCCTGGTGGGAGGCTTCGGCCGTGGCTAGTTACCACCCTACCGGCAAAGACGTGCCGCCAAGCGATTTAGCGTTCCGGTACGATGCCGTGTAGAAACCAAATAGGGGTATGGGTTTAATATAACTGCCATGCCCCTAACAGGTTAGCCCGCTACCATCTTAGGCTGCATCATCACTTACCATCAGGTGAGATTGCAGTCAAGGGCTAACTTGTAATGAATAAAAAAAAAAAAAAAAAAATCAATCAATCAATTGTTTATTTGCTTGAAACATTGTACAATTTATGATGACAGACCAAAGATAGTCCAAACAATGCTAACATGCAAATTAACATGCTGAAATCCCTAATCAATCAATCATAATCTATACCTACTCTATACTAATATTATGAATGCAAAAGTTTGAATGGATGGATGGATGGATGGATGTATGGATGGATGTTTGTTTCTCAATCACAGAGATAGATTATAGTCTGGAATAACACATAGGCTACTTTTTATCCCAGAAAATTAAAGAGTTCCCGCGGGAACCACGCGGACGAAGTCGCGGGCATCAGCTAGTAATTAATATAATCCACTACAATACCTACTATAAATAGGTCATATTGTATTTAATTTACCTATTTATAATATTATGAGATTGTATTTTATTTTTTAAGTATTAATATAATTTATTGTATTTTATAATATGGGCCCTTATTGCCTGAAATAAATGAATAAATTAATTAATTTTCTTGAAAAAAAGAGATTTCCTATGACAAAAATAAGGCAATGTCCATCTAACTACCACCACCAAGATGGACACTAACTCGGTACCAAATTTCAAATGGAAGGGAAAAAGTAACAGAGACTGACACAATTGAACTTTTTTGATCTAGAGATAAACAATATTTTGTTAAGTTTAAGCCACATAGATTTTTTCAAATAAAATGAATTCAGTGACGCTAATACTGTTTTTAATTATGATATTTCTTCCAGTTCATAAAAATGATTACGTTCTTTATGAAGTAACAGCTTTTGGTCCTCGTGAAAGAGCTATCTTATATAATTTGCAATCAAAAGTATCTTCAGTAATTTTCTTGAACGGTGTGTCAAATGAAGCTGCTATTCCTATGAGTGTGATCGTAAATAAAAAAATATTTCATACATTTGAAAGCCATATGCAGAATTTGGGTATAAAGTGTAATCGTATGTCACAAATTAAAACGTTAGTGTCTAACCATTAAAATCTGTTGTTTTGTTCTGTTTAGTGTTTTGTTTTTGTTTAGTTCTGTTTAGTCCATTTGTTAAATTTGTAAACAAAAAAATTTAACTATCTTGCAGAGAACAATTAACATACCAGGAACATAGTGCTGTATCACCTGCCAATATATCTGATACTTTTTATGATTGGGATGAAATATTAAAATGGATCCAAACAAAAATAAATGATAAGTTTGAAAAGATTGTTGTTGCAAAAACTTATGAAAAAAGAGATATATTTTTTTTGAAAATAAAAATGAATAGAAACAATCCTACCGTTTTTATAGTCGGAGGAGAAGAAGGAATGGACTGGATATCTTCAGCTGTAATATTAAATTTATTCAATGATTTTTTAGAAAATGCTGATGAACTAAAAATGCTTATGGCAAACTATAATTTTTATTTTATGCCAATTTTAAATCCAGATGGCTTTGTCTACAGTAAAAACCAGGTTGGTAAGAAGTAAAGAGAAAAATGTAGGTACTGGCTATGCTGTTCAATTTTCATTTTCGTATTTTATTTCCATATCATATTATCTTGTTCATGAAAATGCTAACTATAATAGCCAGATGATTGTATATTCGCAGATAACCAATTTTATGACCAAATACATAATTTGTTTGATCAGAAAATAAATTATTAATGGTCTAATGTTTTTAGGATAGGTTTTGGTCAAAAAATAGACGAATGATTGACACTAAGCCCAAATGTGAAGGCAAAAGTGAGCCTATTGGAGTCAACATTGCTTGGAATTGGTTTTTTAAAAAGACACTGAAGAGTTAGATAAATGTTTTTCTTATGAGTAACACTAACAAAATATCATTAACACTCATTCTTTGAAGTGTCTAAAAAAATCGTCAATCATAAAATATGTAGTAACTAATTTGATTCAGGTTGGTGTACCTGTGAGCCAATACCTAATTGAATTGAACAACATTTTAGGGAAAGGAGAACAATGTAAATCTGTTTACGTCGGGCATAAGCCACTCTCAGAAGAAGAAAATGAAAGTTTGTCATATGTTCTGAACAACTTGGCTCTGAGCATGATTGCATTCATCAATGTGAGAGGTTTTGGGCAGTACATAACAGTGCCATATGCAGATGCGACTGCCATAACCAACAATAATAATATTGTAGTAAGTAACATGAGTTAAATTTTTAAATGAATGAACAAATAGATGTGTTCCAGTTTCTGTGCAAACATGACTCACTGACTCAGTATGAGGAGCTTTTTTAAGAGGATACAATATAAATTCATAATACGGACTGGGTTGTTCCTCTAAGTCTAGTGCCTAATAACTGATTATAAAAACATGGGCCATGGGTTTGATGCCTCCATATCAAAAGTTTCTAAAAGCAAATTGTACTGCGTTAAGCAACCAAAAACTCATAGTTTCGGAGTATTATTATCCATTGTAAGCACTAACTGTGTTTTAAATAATTTAAGTAGGTAGGTAACACATATTTGACACAGTTTAATATAGTGGTCAGTTATGGGTCTATTGTTATTCTCCGAAACAAAATGTGTATACCTAAGTACACAGTAAAACCAAAGCCCGTTTTCTCATGTAACAAACTGAATGAAGAGCATTCAGTTTGTTATTTATGTGTGATGCACCAAAACATATCTTTGAGTTAGTGGTGGCTCTTAATAATATGTATGTCATTTTGTACATGAATACATTATAGTAACATTTATGGACTTATAGGTAGGAGAATTTGTATCTTTAAAACATTACGGACATTATGACTTATGACTATCTGTTTTTACGACCAAATATGATTGGTCCCTTTAATGTTGTTATAATAGATTTTGAGCTTTGATTGGTTTTTTGGTATAATTTTAATGATGTAATAGTATTTTATCGCATGTTAATTTCTTTGGTTCAGTCTTCCTTCCTTGACCATTCAAATATTTTATTTACAGTTGGAAATCTTGAAAGCTGCATGCTTTAGAGTGAGGCATAAACATAATGTAACCTTCGATGTAGGACAAACTTCAAATTATTTTTGTAAGTTCAAGAATCAAATTAGTTTTTTTTGCTTTTTGAAATAAGATCCAATTACTTAACTACATAAAACATATGTATTAGGAATATTAACTGCCTAACATATACGTTGAGAATAATTTGGATTATAGCGAATTAAACTTCTAGTTTCTTCATTATCATGGACTTCCGCAAAGTAACATCCGCTTCTACCCAAGTTTGGCATCAGTTAAATATCTATATAGCTCATGCCAAGCTCTTGTTTTCATGTCATGAGTGAGAACCTGTGTAATGTATAAAATTAATTGTTTTTTTAGACAACTTTACTGGTAATATGGCAGATTGGGTAAAGAAAAAACTAAATACACCACTAGTATATACTGTTTACTTAGAGGATATATCCAACGTCCTTCCACATCCCAAAAGCATTAAAACCATAAGCAAGCCGTTTTATTCTATCCTAAATGAATCATTACTTATTACTAAAGATATTTATGGACCTTTATTTAATTATGAAATTAAATCAGTATTTAGTTTCTTATTATTTAATGCAATTTTTGTACTACAATTATTGTTATATATTTTGTAAGTATTTTAGATGTAAATTATTTTCTTATAGAAATACAGAAATGAAAAAGGAAATTTTACTAATATTTTGATATTTCATACTTTGATCATATAATTTATCATATAGATCCAAGAAATGCTGTCATCAAGATGGTAAAAGAAATCCTTTGAAAAATAAGCCTCAAGATATCACACTACGCTAAAAAAAATGTGAAATTTCACTATCACTAATGATGTAACTATTTGGTTAAATTATTCTTTCTATATGGTTTATACATAACTAATTACTAATTATTAAATTAAGGAATTTTCAATTTGACAATACCATATTCTACTGTACTGACCTGATTTGGTGGCATATGCCCTATCTGATGCTGCATATATCCATGAGGAGGCCCCTGTACTGCCATGTTTGGGTGTTGTGGATTGGTAGGCATATTAGAATGACCATTTGGGCCACCTGGTCCTTGATGTGATCCCTGTGTACTCATAGGATGTCCTGGTGGTCCAGACATATGTGGCCCAACCATGTGCGTCGACATTTGATGTCCAGATTGAGGTATTCCAGGATGTTGTTGTGGTCCACCATTGGTATTAGAGGCCATTGTGTGTGGTGGACCAGAAGGCGACATATGATTTTGCATAGGTGGTTGTGCAGCACTTGGAGGATGTGCCGGTGGTGGCCCATTAACGTGTTGTTGGCTGTATGGACTATGCGGGGACTGCGGCGGTGCTGGACTCTGAGTTGGCGGCCCCATGGGACTGGGCGCTTGTGGTGGCGGCATAGGACTACTCTGTGGAGATGGACTTGCCATCTTGACTTTATAATTTATAACATACTATCAAACACTGTTAAATTAGATTGGTAAACTGTAATGAATCACGGATAATGGCGGATTGTATCGCGTCACTATGAAGGTGTTGAAAAGTATCACACAAATACTGTAATATATCAAACCCTTGGACTGGACAAGAGCTCGCACTCATTCATTGCAAATGATAATGTAAATAATTTTAACTTCTAACATCAGAGCATTTAAATAGTCCACTGAGCCACAACCAAGCACAAGTACACAAGCCACAACACAATAGTCAATAACCTTACTTCACAGAGTACATAGAAATATACTGCCATAATAGTTACTTGTTAGTTGTCAAGTACCACAGAGTTATAAAGAGAAGCAGAGGCAAGATAACGTACAAAATAGCGTGGCAATTACAAACACACGAAAACATTACCCACACATACACAAAACTCAGGGCCGAACCTTGTTGCTGCATAAAATATTATATTAATATGTAGGGTTACGTTGCGTGAAAAAAATTGACCTAAAGACACCTATCATTTGGAAGCTATAATTTGTAAGGATTTTAAAAATAATTATTATTGGTACTTTTATAATTTCCTCATCACAAGCGATCACAACTGCATTATAGTAACACTAGTAATGGTAATCATCACCACGTGCGGGACCCTAGTCAATGTGGTGAATATAGATGTGAGCTCCGCGCTGCGTGTGATATCGTCACCGTCGCGCGCGGAGTTATAGTTCCTGTTACAACTCAAATCCTGAGGACTCCGTCAGTATCATGGCCAGTGGTTCTCGCGTCGTTCTCGCTCTGCGTCGACGCGCAGGTGATGGGGATATTATTTAGAAGAACAGTACCAACGGATATCGTGTAAATACCGCCAGATTTTAGCTCAAAGTTCCTATTGACAATAATTTCTTGGCAGTAAGCCAAATAAATGTTGTTAAACAATCGAATCGAATCGTTATTCCAAAAAGAGGTTAAATAGAAAATTACAACAGATGTTTTAAACTCACATGTTTTTTATTCAAATAAACTTTACAATTAGTGCTTTAGAATCTGTATTGAGGTTTTCAATAAAAATTAATGAAATTCATCCACCTAATGGAAGATAAGGTAAATTGGTACCTACTTAGTATAAGACCTCAACTAACTGTTCTTTGAAAATGGTCGGTATTGCACCAGGAGATAGAATTGTACGGAATATATTACGTTCTTAGATTATCTGTAAAATGCTTGGAGCATATAGCACTCCATGAGTTGGTCTGCCAGTCTTTTCTATTAATATTTTTATGCATAGGTCTCTCAGGTATTCATCCTTTGGATACCTGAAATTAAAAGTCGAAGTTATATACTTAAAATAAAAGAGTCGTCGAGTCCGGCCCTGTAATTTGTTAAAGTTCTCAAAATGTCAAAAAAGATTATTCAACAACTTAAAGCATGTATTTCTACAGAAAACCATAATATTATAGTTTTAATATATGCATGGCTACATATTTCGTCATAACAACTATAAAATATTAGATATCTTAGCCTTGATACGATGCGATACGAAAACATTCCAAAGCTACATGATAGCATGAATTTTACTTACCGATGGAACGTTACTTCTGGGGTTTTCCTGTACGAAGCGTTGTAACACAGGGGGACACAACACTTCACCATTTTATTTCAGTAAATATTCATATAAATCTCCAAATTTCACAAAAAACTTATGACACCCAAGACAACACAATGTAAACAAACGCCATAGGTCTCATAGATGTCTTATAGTGACTGCCACGCATTGAATTTTTGTCAATGTGTGCGTTGGTGTAGCACAGTGTTGCAGCAAATTAATACATACACATTTTTGCTTGCAGGGACACGGTCACACTAAGTCACACTGATTCGCATACACTTGTCTATGTGGGTGTGAAATTTATGTTGTGTCTGCTTCTATTTATATGTCTGTGATATCTACCCGTGTGGTTTATACACAGAGTTATAAATTTATAGCTACTATTGGGTGTGTTCCGAAATACACTGCGAGCACTGTAAGTCCCCAGTAAGAGCACTGAACTATACTCTTTGACTGAACAGTGCTCGCACTTCGCAGTGCATAATGCTAGCACTTCACGCTGGGACGAGGCGCTCGGGCGCGGCACTCGGCGAGTGCTGCCGAGGCGAGAGGTACCTCTCCACACGCTCGGGTACCTCATTTGCCGGCAAACCGTCGAAGATGCAGGTTGACACTGAAAAAGTCGCTGCTGCAACACCTTTGTGCGCGCTTACTCATTATCTATATATATATAAATCTCGTGTCACAATGTTTGTCCTCAATGGACTTCTAAACCACTTAACCGATTATAATAAAATTCGCACACCATGTGCAGTTCGATCTAACTTGAGAGATAGGATAGTTTATATTATATAGATTAGGATTATTAGTGCTACCCGTGCGAAGCCGGGGCGGATCGCTAGTAAATTATAATTATGTGCGTACCTATTGCACAAAAAAAAATTGAAATACATATACTTCTTCATATCTAACTGAAAGCCCAAATGCCAAGTTTCCTGGCTATAACTTGAGAAATGAATGACTTTCGTACAAAATTTCAACCCCTATTTTTGTGACACACGTATTTCTTTATTTTTTACTTTAAGCCAAAATACCAAGTTTCGTTGATATAATATCTTGAGAAATTATGGACTTTCATACAATCTTTCATCCCCTATTACACCCCTTCGGGAGTAGAATTTTCAAAAACTGTGAAACACGTATTTCTTTATTTTTAACTGGTAGCTCGTATACCAAGTTTCATGGATATAACTTGAGAAATAACTGACTTTTATACAAACTTGAACCCCCTATTTCACCCCCTTAGGGGTGGAATTTTGCAAAATCCTTCCTTATTGAGCGCCTACGTCACAAAAGGAACCTACTGTCATAATTTCAAGTTTCTAACCCCAGCGGTTTAGCCTGTGCGTTGATATATAAGTCAGTCAGTCAGTCAGGACTTTGAATTTTGTCCGTGCGGGTTTGCTCTGAACACTGACGACACGAGCGTATGGAAGGGCCGCTCGCGCTGGCCACTCGTCACTTTGATCTTTCGTCGAAAAACCGCCCATCAAAGCGAGCGGCGGCGAGGCGAGGCGAGAGCGCACGAGACGACCCGAGCGGGCCTTCTTCACACTGGCGCTCGCCGCCGCTCGCCTACACTCGCCCAACGTGAAGAGCCGGCATAAGGGATAAATCGGAACATTAGGGGTGTGTTCCGAAATACACTGCGAGCACTGTAAGTCCCCAGTAAAGAGCACTGACAGTGCTCGCAGTGCTTTAAGTTATATCGGAACATCCAATAAATGTGATTGTGTTCGTGTTGTGATTGTTTGTTTGATTTGATCACGAGTTTGATTTTACTATAAAATACTATCTGCGAAATTACTTGAAAGAGCTTATTAGGTTTTAAAAATATGTGAGAGTAAAGAGCTTAACCTGAAGCGCTGGTTCTGTGAAACTACTCAGCCGGTGCGCAAGTCTGCTATAATGGATGAAGACGATGAATACATCGAGAACACTTGGACTTACATATCTTTATGCGGAGAGCCAACGCTTTATGAAGGACTGCGGTTTGCTAAGGATTTGATTTTGGCTAATCTATGCCTCCGCATGATAATACAATATGTACCCATGCCTCACAATGTCAGACACAGTCTGTCTCTAATCATCGGTAGTTTTCTTCTCTACTATAATATTGGGTCCAGTTTTGTTTGGACAATTGGGCTTTCCGTTGGTGCATATGTATCCATTATTGCTGTATCAGTTTTAACAAAAAAAATGAGAGGATTTTTGGTATCTATATGTGTAATTCTATTTTTATTATTGTGCGAAATTTATGTAACAAATCCAAAAATGTGGCAGCAAATAAGAGGTGTCCAAATGATAGCAGCAATGAAGATTATTTCTGTAGCTATTGAATTAGATCGAGATTTGTTTAAGCAAATGTTAAATCCAGTTGAATTTGGAGGATATGTACTTTGTCCAGCAAACTGTATCTTAGGACCATGGATATCCTTCCAAAACTACAATCAGTATCTGGAAGTTAAATTTCTAAGAAGCCGGTGGATCAAAATAATCTTTTTTAACCTTGCAATGTCTATGGTATTTTTAATTCTATCAAATTGCATAGTACCTTGGTACATAGATGAAAGTGCAACAAAATGGTTAGTTGCTTATCGTGATGCTCAAGCATTCAGGATGTCTCACTACTTTGTCTCTAGTATGTCAGTTGTATCAATGGCAAGTGCTGGTTTTGGATTAACAAATGATTGCCATTCTGAGCTACATGTTACAAAGCCAATGCTAATTGAATTGCCACGATCTCTTGTTCAGGTTGTTATTTTTTGGAATATTCCAATGCATCAATGGTTAAAGAATTATGTATTCAAGACATGCCAACCATATGGTCAATTTATTTCAATACTTACAACCTATGCAGTGTCATCTTTGCTTCATGGCTTTAACTTTCAATTTTCAGCTGTACTGCTTAGTATAGGTACATTTTCCTATGTGGAATATAATTTCCGGTACAAAGTGGCATCTGCATTGGAAGTGTGCTGTTTAGCCAATCCTTGTATAAAACAATGCGATCACAAGTATAAGAAGAACAGTTTACTAGCTGTTATTGTTAACACTGTGTTCTCTCTAATAACTGCTATTCATTTAGCATATTTAGGAGTGATGTTTGAAGCATCCTTTACAGTGCAAGAATCTGGTTATTCTTATTACCATACTATTAATAAGTGGGAAAATCTCAATTACTTCAGCCATGGTCTTGCAGCCTTTATGTATGTGATATATTTGATGATGTGATTAACTAATTTGTAGGTAGGTACATGATTTTGAATCTCACAAACCTAATGGAGTAATGATCTCATAAACTTTTGTTCAAAGTGTAGAACACAATTTTCTTCTGTTCTACACACTTATATTAAGATATTTTAATAATAGAATAGTGATAAGATGATTCAAAAAATTTAAACAAATTTTAGTTCAATTTCGGTTTTATTTATATACTTGTAACTTAATTCATTCTTTGACTGAATTATCAATAAATAATCATAACACAAGTTAACACTGAAATGGTTCAAAAATCAAATGGATCAATGATAAAAGTGTTGGTATTAATCATTTAGTATGTATAATTATTATTTAAGTTTAAGGTAAGAATCTCATTGAAGACAAGTCTTTTTACAATGTGTATCTTTAGGTTAATGTAATATGAACTTTATACCTGTACTAATTTGGAACCAACTTTAACATTACACAATTTAATAGCATTTAATGCACATATTTATATTGTTGGAAGATTCTTGTGATACTTGTGTACATTGTTATTTAAATATACATTTTATTTAAACATTTAGTGTAAAAAACAAACCTTTTTCAACACTTCACCATTTTATTTCAGTAAATATTCATATAAATCTCCAAATTTCACAAAAAACTTATGACACCCAAGACAACACAATGTAAACAAACGCCATAGGTCTCATAGATGTCTTATAGTGACTGCCACGCATTGAATTTTTGTCAATGTGTGCGTTGGTGTAGCACAGTGTTGCAGCAAATTAATACATACACATTTTTGCTTGCAGGGACACGGTCACACTAAGTCACACTGATTCGCATACACTTGTCTATGTGGGTGTGAAATTTATGTTGTGTCTGCTTCTATTTATATGTCTGTGATATCTACCCGTGTGGTTTATACACAGAGTTATAAATTTATAGCTACTATTGGGTGTGTTCCGAAATACACTGCGAGCACTGTAAGTCCCCAGTAAGAGCACTGAACTATACTCTTTGACTGAACAGTGCTCGCACTTCGCAGTGCATAATGCTAGCACTTCACGCTGGGACGAGGCGCTCGGGCGCGGCACTCGGCGAGTGCTGCCGAGGCGAGAGGTACCTCTCCACACGCTCGGGTACCTCATTTGCCGGCAAACCGTCGAAGATGCAGGTTGACACTGAAAAAGTCGCTGCTGCAACACCTTTGTGCGCGCTTACTCATTATCTATATATATATAAATCTCGTGTCACAATGTTTGTCCTCAATGGACTTCTAAACCACTTAACCGATTATAATAAAATTCGCACACCATGTGCAGTTCGATCTAACTTGAGAGATAGGATAGTTTATATTATATAGATTAGGATTATTAGTGCTACCCGTGCGAAGCCGGGGCGGATCGCTAGTAAATTATAATTATGTGCGTACCTATTGCACAAAAAAAAATTGAAATACATATACTTCTTCATATCTAACTGAAAGCCCAAATGCCAAGTTTCCTGGCTATAACTTGAGAAATGAATGACTTTCGTACAAAATTTCAACCCCTATTTTTGTGACACACGTATTTCTTTATTTTTTACTTTAAGCCAAAATACCAAGTTTCGTTGATATAATATCTTGAGAAATTATGGACTTTCATACAATCTTTCATCCCCTATTACACCCCTTCGGGAGTAGAATTTTCAAAAACTGTGAAACACGTATTTCTTTATTTTTAACTGGTAGCTCGTATACCAAGTTTCATGGATATAACTTGAGAAATAACTGACTTTTATACAAACTTGAACCCCCTATTTCACCCCCTTAGGGGTGGAATTTTGCAAAATCCTTCCTTATTGAGCGCCTACGTCACAAAAGGAACCTACTGTCATAATTTCAAGTTTCTAACCCCAGCGGTTTAGCCTGTGCGTTGATATATAAGTCAGTCAGTCAGTCAGGACTTTGAATTTTGTCCGTGCGGGTTTGCTCTGAACACTGACGACACGAGCGTATGGAAGGGCCGCTCGCGCTGGCCACTCGTCACTTTGATCTTTCGTCGAAAAACCGCCCATCAAAGCGAGCGGCGGCGAGGCGAGGCGAGAGCGCACGAGACGACCCGAGCGGGCCTTCTTCACACTGGCGCTCGCCGCCGCTCGCCTACACTCGCCCAACGTGAAGAGCCGGCATAAGGGATAAATCGGAACATTAGGGGTGTGTTCCGAAATACACTGCGAGCACTGTAAGTCCCCAGTAAAGAGCACTGACAGTGCTCGCAGTGCTTTAAGTTATATCGGAACATCCAATAAATGTGATTGTGTTCGTGTTGTGATTGTTTGTTTGATTTGATCACGAGTTTGATTTTACTATAAAATACTATCTGCGAAATTACTTGAAAGAGCTTATTAGGTTTTAAAAATATGTGAGAGTAAAGAGCTTAACCTGAAGCGCTGGTTCTGTGAAACTACTCAGCCGGTGCGCAAGTCTGCTATAATGGATGAAGACGATGAATACATCGAGAACACTTGGACTTACATATCTTTATGCGGAGAGCCAACGCTTTATGAAGGACTGCGGTTTGCTAAGGATTTGATTTTGGCTAATCTATGCCTCCGCATGATAATACAATATGTACCCATGCCTCACAATGTCAGACACAGTCTGTCTCTAATCATCGGTAGTTTTCTTCTCTACTATAATATTGGGTCCAGTTTTGTTTGGACAATTGGGCTTTCCGTTGGTGCATATGTATCCATTATTGCTGTATCAGTTTTAACAAAAAAAATGAGAGGATTTTTGGTATCTATATGTGTAATTCTATTTTTATTATTGTGCGAAATTTATGTAACAAATCCAAAAATGTGGCAGCAAATAAGAGGTGTCCAAATGATAGCAGCAATGAAGATTATTTCTGTAGCTATTGAATTAGATCGAGATTTGTTTAAGCAAATGTTAAATCCAGTTGAATTTGGAGGATATGTACTTTGTCCAGCAAACTGTATCTTAGGACCATGGATATCCTTCCAAAACTACAATCAGTATCTGGAAGTTAAATTTCTAAGAAGCCGGTGGATCAAAATAATCTTTTTTAACCTTGCAATGTCTATGGTATTTTTAATTCTATCAAATTGCATAGTACCTTGGTACATAGATGAAAGTGCAACAAAATGGTTAGTTGCTTATCGTGATGCTCAAGCATTCAGGATGTCTCACTACTTTGTCTCTAGTATGTCAGTTGTATCAATGGCAAGTGCTGGTTTTGGATTAACAAATGATTGCCATTCTGAGCTACATGTTACAAAGCCAATGCTAATTGAATTGCCACGATCTCTTGTTCAGGTTGTTATTTTTTGGAATATTCCAATGCATCAATGGTTAAAGAATTATGTATTCAAGACATGCCAACCATATGGTCAATTTATTTCAATACTTACAACCTATGCAGTGTCATCTTTGCTTCATGGCTTTAACTTTCAATTTTCAGCTGTACTGCTTAGTATAGGTACATTTTCCTATGTGGAATATAATTTCCGGTACAAAGTGGCATCTGCATTGGAAGTGTGCTGTTTAGCCAATCCTTGTATAAAACAATGCGATCACAAGTATAAGAAGAACAGTTTACTAGCTGTTATTGTTAACACTGTGTTCTCTCTAATAACTGCTATTCATTTAGCATATTTAGGAGTGATGTTTGAAGCATCCTTTACAGTGCAAGAATCTGGTTATTCTTATTACCATACTATTAATAAGTGGGAAAATCTCAATTACTTCAGCCATGGTCTTGCAGCCTTTATGTATGTGATATATTTGATGATGTGATTAACTAATTTGTAGGTAGGTACATGATTTTGAATCTCACAAACCTAATGGAGTAATGATCTCATAAACTTTTGTTCAAAGTGTAGAACACAATTTTCTTCTGTTCTACACACTTATATTAAGATATTTTAATAATAGAATAGTGATAAGATGATTCAAAAAATTTAAACAAATTTTAGTTCAATTTCGGTTTTATTTATATACTTGTAACTTAATTCATTCTTTGACTGAATTATCAATAAATAATCATAACACAAGTTAACACTGAAATGGTTCAAAAATCAAATGGATCAATGATAAAAGTGTTGGTATTAATCATTTAGTATGTATAATTATTATTTAAGTTTAAGGTAAGAATCTCATTGAAGACAAGTCTTTTTACAATGTGTATCTTTAGGTTAATGTAATATGAACTTTATACCTGTACTAATTTGGAACCAACTTTAACATTACACAATTTAATAGCATTTAATGCACATATTTATATTGTTGGAAGATTCTTGTGATACTTGTGTACATTGTTATTTAAATATACATTTTATTTAAACATTTAGTGTAAAAAACAAACCTTTTTTTAGGTCAATAGTTAACCCTTTCCATGAGGCTGGCGTGATTACACCCAATCTAAAACTGTTTACCACATGGTGGGCATACTTATTATTCCGTTGAACTAAAATCCATACACAAGTAGGATCAAGGAAAAAAGTCACCTCAGAACAGGGGTCCCAAGGTTCAGGAATAATTATTCAAGTAATAATATGCCATCCATACCTGGTGTCAGAGTTTGATTAGCCATAATAATAATACTCCCTCTGCACAGTAATAGTATCTTTGTTAAGTATTTAGAGTATCATTGTACTACAGAACTACCTAGTGAAATTAATTTAAACAAAATGTAATAACAACAATTCAATTTAAAATAGATTTTATATATTTACAAGCTTGTGCTTTTTTATGAAGCAATACAATATATACTTACTATTCTAACAATAATGCTAATCCATGTACAATAGTGACATATTCAGTATAACAAAAACAGTAATAACAATTACTTTCTTCATTGCACAAAAAATATATGCAACAACACTGCATTTCTATTTGTAAAACATTTGTAGGTAGATGTCAACACCATTTCCATAAAAAAAATCCCCTTGAAACTGCCAAATTTTAGCAATAAATTATTACTTTCAACTCCATTCCTATTTTTTTTTATTATACCTAAGTAATTTTTATATTACCCTGGGTGAAACAAATGTATGATCACACAGATAAGAATAGTACGTCCTATTGAGAGTTGTAAACCTCGGAAGGGATGTGAAGTTTAACTTGCACATTAAATTCCACCAAGATTAGATTGAATTTTAGAGCAGCAAACATTGAAGTAATAATATGTACTTAGTAGGTACATTATACCTCAATGGCAGCAAATTACGTTATATTGCAGAGTAATCGAACCAAGTTATTTCATTATGAATTAAATTAAATTCTTTCTGAAATTGACTATCAAAAGTTCTCACATTAATTAAATTTAAGCCATTGTTATTAAATACAATCTGAATTCTATAGTTGATTTGTTCTTCTGTAGCCTGCTGACGACATGGTTCCAAATTATTAATTGGCTCTTTGCTACTACTAAAGTATTCTGGTCTACTGTACAGTACAGTTGTTTTATGATCTTTTACAACTTTTTGTATAATGCTGAGTAACTTCTTTATGTATGTATCCATTTTTATTATTTTAAAGTCTTGTTCGCTCCAATAAAATGCAGTAAGCGTGTGGAAAACAGCTAGTGATATATTGGGATATTTTGTTAAGAGATTTTCTAAATTTTGTATGGTTAAATAGAACTGTGTAGCATCAAACAAATCTATTATATGTAAATTTTTAAGAGTCGAGTTAATTAACAAGTCAACATTTATGCTACCATATTTAAATGAATTATTATTATTACAATTTATATGTTTCATAATTTTATTTCGTAACAAGTTTAAAACGGAGCTATAGCAAAAAATACCGTCAGTTTTGAAAATTATTACTCCTGCCTCTGGACCATTTAACTCTTGTGGAATTAATGCTTCACATATTAATTCAGCAAGTAGGAAACTCGTGTTCCCATCGCTGTACACTTCAATACAGTCACCTTGTTTCGGTCCACTTCCAAATATAACAGGATAAAACTTTTCTATACAAGGTTTCTTTGATAGTCGGGCTAGCATTTGAATTCCTGATTCAATTTTAATTCTGCTTGATTCCATTGCAAGTTGATACTTGTCTTATGTGGGCAATTCAAAAGCGTGAAAGAACTGGTCTCTGCGTGAAAGCGTGAAAGTTTCCCGTTTCAGGTTATACAAAACATAACTATTTTAAAGGTAGGTACCTACATAAATAAAAACTAAATAGTTGCCCAGTATATATAATGTACTCTGTGCTAGTTGCCATGGAATTAGAAATTACGAACATTACAACTTACGTCTAAGCACAGAGTTCGTCTAAGGCCCTTATTACACTTTATTATTAGCTATGTAAAGTGTAAACACGTAAAGGATCCTATTTCGTACCATAGATCATCATTCTAGAAATATAGTATATATATTTAATGTACTCTGTGGTATATATATACATGATATACATATTTCTAGGATGATGATCTATGGTGCGAAATGAATGGCCGAGTTCAAGATGTCCCAGTCCTATGGACTTTATGCACTATCAACACTGTCGCTATAAGCTGATCATTGTCTATGGTTTGGTATATTTAAGACATTTGTATATTTTTTTCGCTCAGCTCGATAACGCTAACCTATGTCCAGTGATTGCCGTCCAAAAGTCCCTAAATGTCCTTAATGTCCTTAAGTCCATAATTTTTTCCTATAATGTCAGACGTTGACAGAAACCGTCCTTTTCAAATATTAAATTTTTATTAAAGCTACTGTTCCGGGAATATCAACCTGTCGACAAGTTCGGTTTCGTAAACATGGTAAGCCGGGGATGTCACAGTCGATGACAAGTCACAGCCTTGACGAGTTTACTATAAAACGAATCGGAATGGCGAGAATTCAAAGAGAAGCACTCGTTGATCATGGTCAAATAAAGTTGAAAGAAGCTTAAGTCAGAGACATGAAAACTCTTTAGAGTACATTCCATTGGAAGCCAGACAGTTTTACGACAGTATTAGAAATTATACTTGAAGAATGTGGTGATCATGCGGCTGAAGATGAAGTAGAGGAAGGGGAAGAATACGTAGGAGAATAAGAAGAAAATTCGATAACTTTATCTCGTAACTCTAACACCTGTTTAATTATTATTAAAATACGCATCTGGATGTATGGGGTGGGGGTGGAGGGGGGGGTGAGGGGGGAGGGTAGGAACCCTCCCCACCATCCCCCGCGGCGCGGAAACCTATAATTTTTTTTTATTATTTTTTTTTATTTTTTGATGTTGTGTTAACTTTATATAAGAATTTACGACTATAGCCTAAGAAAAAGTGGGGGACCTAGGAAAACTCCTTAGCCGTCACCCTCTTCCCCTCTAAGAGCATGTCGACGGAGCCCCGCGAAGCGGGGCTCCTATTTCTGGGTGGTCAAAAAAGGAAAATAACCTTAACCTAATTACCTATAGGTGCACCTTGTTATACGTTACTTTTTTTTTTACATTATATTTACCTATTAAAAATAATAATAAATAAAGAAAATTACTAAAAATAAGGGTTAAAAAGAATTTACGACTATAGCCTAAGAAAAAGTGGGGGACCTAGGAAAACTCCTTAGCCGTCACCCTCTTCCCCTCTAAGAGCATGTCGACGGAGCCCCGCTTCGCGGGGCTCCTATTTCTGGGTGGTCAAAAAAGGAAAATAACCTTAACCTAATTACCTATAGGTGCACCTTGTTATACGTTACTTTTTTTTTACATTATATTTACCTATTAAAAATAATAATAAATAAAGAAAATTACTAAAAATAAGGGTTAAAAAGAATTTACGACTATAGCCTAAGAAAAAGTGGGGGACCTAGGAAAACTCCTTAGCCGTCACCCTCTTCCCCTCTAAGAGCATGTCGACGGAGCCCCGCTTCGCGGGGCTCCTATTTCTGGGTGGTCAAAAAAGGAAAATAACCTTAACCTAATTACCTATAGGTGCACCTTGTTATACGTTACTTTTTTTTTTACATTATATTTACCTATTAAAAATAATAATAAATAAAGAAAATTACTAAAAATAAGGGTTAAAAAGAATTTACGACTATAGCCTAAGAAAAAGTGGGGGACCTAGGAAAACTCCTTAGCCGTCACCCTCTTCCCCTCTAAGAGCATGTCGACGGAGCCCCGCTTCGCGGGGCTCCTATTTCTGGGTGGTCAAAAAAAGGAAAATAACCTTAACCTAATTACCTATAGGTGCACCTTGTTATACGTTACTTTTTTTTTTACATTATATTTACCTATTAAAAATAATAATAAATAAAGAAAATTACTAAAAATAAGGGTTAAAAAGAATTTACGACTATAGCCTAAGAAAAAGTGGGGGACCTAGGAAAACTCCTTAGCCGTCACCCTCTTCCCCTCTAAGAGCATGTCGACGGAGCCCCGCTTCGCGGGGCTCCTATTTCTGGGTGGTCAAAAAAAGGAAAATAACCTTAACCTAATTACCTATAGGTGCACCTTGTTATACGTTACTTTTTTTTTACATTATATTTACCTATTAAAAATAATAATAAATAAAGAAAATTACTAAAAATAAGGGTTAAAATAACATAAAAGTAATCACTATAACGCAAAATAACGTTCCGTTACACGTAACTTCAAACACAATAACGTTCCGTTACACGTAACTTCAAACACGTGTAAAAAAAAAACCACGCATCTCCGCGGGATGGGGGGGGTGTCGATTGAAAGGGGTAACCTACCCCTATAAAAATCAACCCTTATCAAGTCCAAATTCCAGATGCGTATTTCAAATGCCAACCCGGTTGTAGTTTTGATTGAAGAATAACTTATTTTTGTGTTCTGTGGTCCCGTCACACCATTTTTGTAGTATCACTTAGTCCCGTCACACCAGTTTTGTAGTATCCCTTATGCCCGTTTGCACTAAACTTAGGAATCGCCTAATTTCCTGCCCAACTTGTTTAGGCTTATCCTAGCGTTTAAAAAGCTTGCACTAACCTTAGGCCATTCCTAAATCCACTTAGGAGATGCCTAACAGTCGTTTAAAGTATCTAAGTCCAGCTTAAAAATCCCTAAGTCCAAAAGCGAAGGGACTTAGGCCAAAACATTTTTATTGCTTTACTCTAATCAATTTAAAACGTTGAAGTTTTAGAGACACCCAAGTTATATTTTTTGACCGTGATTCATGCCATAAAGTATTATAGTGTTATTTCAAAGACAAAGTAAAACTTTGCAACCGCCATTTCTGAAACCTAAGAAAACGGACTTAGGGATATCTTGAATTCGGCCATTCAAAGAGGATTCTATAGATAGTATAGTGTAATAAGGGCCTAATTAATCCCAACTAATTCCCGAGCTGTGTTCCAGCCGAGCGATCGCGTAACTTCTGCATCAATCATTGTTACAGTATCAATTGTTGTAATTGGCTGAATTTATGGCATTCTTGCTGCGTCAATGGATTATGACCAATAGTGGAAGAGTGTTAACCAATCAGAGGTGATTGCGATGTATCAATGATTGATGCAGAAGTTACGCGATCGCTCGGCAGAGTGTCGAACTGTCATCTATTTTTGTATTCACATGGCGATTGGCGATATCTCGATGTAGGTACTTACGTACTCGATATTAAATATCAAATTCGCGCCACTGACAAAAACAGCTGGAATTCAGAGCCGTGAAAACTTTTTTTTTCATTGTCTATGACTACGACATTGTCCCCTTTGATTAACAGCATGGACCTATTATACAATAGGGACTGAGCTCTCCTTTCCAAAAAACGTGCCGAGAGAGATATGTTGAAGGGAGGATGTTTATCTCGTTCTAATAGGGTGACCAAACATTTTTTAACACACAGGAAAGTTCATTTTGCCAAATATCATTTCTCAGGTTGGCTACGGAGTTTGAGTAGGTATTTAAAGAATCAATGGGAAATAAAACAAAGCGTGTGCTAACATTTATTTTACACTAGCTGATGCCCGCGACTTCATCCGCGTGGTTTAAGGTTTTTTTTATTCCCGCCGGAACTCTTTAATTTTCCGGGATAAAAAGAATTCTATGTCCGTCTCCTGGTTCTAAGCTACTTATCCCCACAAATTTTCAGCCAAATCGGTTCAGCTGTTCTTGAGTTATAAATAGTGTAACTAACACGACTTTCTTTTATATAGTACTAGCTGATGCCCGCGACTCCGTCCGCGTGGATTGAGGTGTTTTAGGGGTATGGAAAATAGATAGTAGCCGATTCTCAGACCTACTGAATACGCGTATAAAATTTGGTAAAAATCTGTAAAGCCGTTTCGGAGGAGTACGGTAACAAACATTGTGACATGGAAATTTTATATATTAGATATAGATTTAAAATTTTAACACAAAAATATCAGAAGTCTGACGCGTAACTATGATTAATTGCTTCGTTTGGATATTCCATTTTGTTATAATCAGTAATCATTCTTACCGAATGTTGACTAACCGAAGTCCCGAGCTCGCTTCGCTCGCTCTTGCATCCTATCAGATCCCACTATCGCTCCCCTCCGCTAAGGCACGCATTCTGGTGATTCAGAATATAACAATATTAATCTGCAATACACTAACGTTTTAAGTTTCTTCCGTCTACAAAACGACTTGAGCATGATCAAACTACTTTGACTCATACGATAATAAACAAATTATCTTTGTTATTCCCCTAACCTGTGAAAAGAAATGCTGCAATCAGCATATGATTCGCTTTTACATCTCTTGATACAACAATTTTTGACCATTTTTGCATATTATGAGAATTGAAAAGAACACTAGCTAAAAGCACAACTAATGCGTCTCCACAAAACAACAGACAACCTCGGCCATGACACCAGTGATGTCACATTTCAGTGCTACCAGGGTAATTCTATATAGCTACCAAGCAATCATGTTATTTTGACTATTACACATGTACTTACAAGCTGCGTGAATCAACTTATTTCGATACTTCGGTATATTTTATTTTTTTTATAAATGACTGACTAACTAAATTGATATTTGAGTTTTGAAACGAAATCAAACCAGTGACCAAGCAAAACAAAATAGCCCTTATTTTCATATATTTACGTTTATAGATTTACGTTTGAAAGCAAAATATGCGAAAAAAATACAAGCGATTTTTATTTTATTTTTTATACTATATTAAGTATGTACTATTTTTAATATTTTTCTTTCCAAAATTTTTAATAGCATATCTCCTAACAGATGGTATTTTTTTAATGACAAAAAATCTGCATATATACGGAAAAAAATGTACCGATAGTTGCCCCTAAATCGTCAATTTTGTGTGAAGAGGTGTCGGAAAATCATTTTTATAGTACTTTAAATGAACATTTTTAACAAAGTCATTTCTAAAAATTGGAGAAAAGGGATCAATCTATATGTAGTAATTTTTAGTTCCATTTTATTTTGTCCGACTTGGTCACAAAATGTACCGACAATTCTATGTATTTTAAGGGCAAATACACCCTTAAGTACGCCCAAATACGCCCTTAAGTAGACTCATCGATCTCGCTTAGCTCGGTCAACTAATTTTGAAGCTTTATGATTAGTTTTTGTTTTGTACATAAGATTTACTTTTTACAGCCATTTTCCTATCTAGAAAACCAAGCTGTTTCTGTTTTTGTCTGTTGCTCAAATCGAGTTTGGCACTTGGGCGATTTTTTGTCTATGCAATAGGTAGGCCTACCGTGCAAAGCAGGGGTAAGAGCCGGGTCAACTAGTGATTAGTAAATGTTAAAAAAAAAAAGTTGTAATAATAAAAAAGCCTATGATGGGTTTATTAATATTCATAATCATGTTTTTTTACATTCTCTACATACGTACTTGTAAACATTATTAAAAAAATGCCATGAAAATAAATGAGAGAAAAAATGTATTGTTCAGCGATTTGTAAGTTTTATTTATTTGCTCCATAATTCAACACAACAGTATATTTGTCTTACCTCTTGTTGAGTCCATATTCCTACCAATGTGTCCTACAGTAGGGACCACGGAATACCACCATGTAGTTTGTACTCATAATATATCACAATAATAAATAATTCTTAATTTAAAAAAAATTCTTAATCTACTCTACTTTGCTTACTTCCACAGTGTTATGTCGTACGGCATTTTATTGTGGGGCAGAGCAGCTGATATCCAATCAATTTTTGTATTGCAGAAAAGAGCCATCCTTTCTATTTATAAACTCGGATCACGCGTATCACTTCGTGAAAAATTCAAAAAGATTGGTGTTCTTACGGTGCCTTCACAATACATATACAATAATATAATCTTTGTTAGGCAGAACATTAATCTTTATAAGCAAATAAGTGATACTCACAATCGATGTACTAGAAACCGCCATAAGCTTGTAACAGCGTCATATCGCGTGCGCAAGGTGCAGAAATCCTTTGTGGGGTCGAGTATACGCTTATAAAACATGGTACATAATAGAGGTGGTTATTATAACACGTAACGCAATATGATAACGCGTTATTGTTCCATAACGGGATAACGTGTTATGTGAGGAGCCGCCATGACGCTACGGCGTTATGAATATCACGCGATCGCGCGCGGCTCCTCGTAGCACTTGTAACGGCGCCCGCCTGCCGGTAGCGCGCTGCCGCTCGCCGATTTTTAGTCTCGCGTAACGCGCTGTTGTGAGTGAACGTCATCTTTGCGTGTTACGGCCGAGCGATCGCGTAACTTCTGCATCAATCATTGTTACAGTATCAATTGTTGTAATTGGCTGAATTTATGGCATTCTTGCTGCGTCAATGGATTATGTCCAATAGTGGAAGAGTGTTAACCAATCAGAGGTGATTGCGATGTATCCATGATTGATGCAGAAGTTACGCGATCGCTCGGCTGAATATAGCGCGTTACGAAATTTAACGTGCTGCAAGACATATCGCGCCTGCCGGCCGCCCACACGCTTTCTTATAACAAGCACGTTATAACATAACGTATTTAATAACACGTTAAAAATTTATAGTTTATAGTCCGTAACGTGTTATGGATTTATAGCAGTTTTGAACAACTCTAGTACATAAAGAGTTTCTGGAGTTGCCATTACATAAATTTAAAGACTGTGTTAAACAGCATCTGTTAAGTCGAGGGTATTATAGTATAGATGATTTTCTCGATGACAAAGTTGCATGGAAGCAACCGGCTTCGCATCCAGCAACCCACAAGTCAGTGTAATACCTACTTGTAACGTAGCGTATGCATTTTATATTAAGTATGTATATACAAATTGTTACATTTTTCTGATTTTGAAAAGAGCAACTGCTGAGTTTCTTGCCGGTTCTTCTCAGTAGAATCAGCTTTCCGAACCGGTGGTAGATTCTTACGACTTATCATAAGTGACACTAGTGGTCCTACATGAAATAAATCATTTTCATTTTCATTTTTTCATTTTCATTTTCATTAATTAATCACAGCACTAGACAGGTATTTTGAAGAGCAGGTCCGTCATCAGGCTCATCGTTGTAACTATATTACTCAAATTTTTAAAATCATATATTTTGTCGGTTGGTGCTTTGTCGTAAAAGCGTGGTAGGGAAGCATTATGGTACAGAATCCGGACTTTATGCCAGTATCAAAACGCATCCCATAGTCTCAGAATACAGAACAAACAGTATCTGAGTTTTATAATGTACTAGCGATCCGCCCCGGCTTCGCACGGGTAGCACTAATAATCCTAATCTATATAATATAAACTATCCTATCTCTCAAGTTAGATCGAACTGCACATGGTGTGCGAATTTTATTATAATCGGTTAAGTGGTTTAGAAGTCCATTGAGGACAAACATTGTGACACGAGATTTATATATATATAGATATAATATACCATATTGATAAATATTATCGATAGTCATCAGGGCCGCCCTTTGGTAAGTCGCCATTTTTGTTTCCAGTTAATGTTTAGGTATACAGCTTTTTTCGTAGTTATGACAAGTCCTTAAGTACTTCCTTAGTCATTGGTACAACCTGACATGAACCACAGACCTGAACCTATTGGCTGTGCTATTGGCCTGCTATTGGCGAGCACATAGATAGGTATGGGCGAGCGACCCGAAGCACGAAGGGCCGAAATCTTAGTACATAAAGTAAAACTAAAATAAAAAGTCTAACTTCAAAAATGTTGCTGAGAACTCAGCGTAACTCTATTTTAATAACAATTGTATTATGTACCAACTGTGTCCAGTCCGAATTTATAGCAGCATCTATTGTTGGCACAGCTATTGCGACCACTGGTCTGTTTGGTTGGAAAACCATAAAATCGCATACATATTGCCATTTCAGAGAATGTTGTGATGAAAAATACATTAATTTCGATTTGAACAGTAAGTTTCTCAATAACAGTTAATAAGTAGGTATTAGTTAAATATTATTCTTCTTATTGCAGTTTTTGGTTGTGCATAAATAACAAAAATGATTCAATCATTTAAATTTAAATATTTACTTAGTTTGAACGTTTATTTAAATAAAAATGATAAATTAAATAAGTTTGATACTATATAACTCTGATTTGCAGAACTCAAACAATCTTTTTCACAAATCTTTGGTCAGCCTCTTGTAAATGAAATCATCAACATTTTAAAAGCTCACAAAGAGGCCTTACATGACAAAGATAAAAGAAACAAGAAGGCGCTTGTACTAAGCTTACATGGCTGGTCTGGAGTGGGAAAGAATTATGCTACTAATATGATAGCTGAAGCGATCTTCGAAAAAGGAATGGAGAGCCAATATGTTCAAGTTTTTATTGGAAAGAAAGATTTTGATTGTTCTGATATACAGGAAACTCGGGTAAGCAAAACAATTATTAATTATCAATAGCTTAATTTTTACATATATTAGTTATTGACATCTTATTAAGTGGTAAATATGTGTTAAGTTTTTAATTATTCTTGTGATTAGGAAACCGAACCTGTAGTGTTTGTGGCAGTGTAGTGTCACATTGTATAAAATTCCTTTTTAACTATCTCAAGTGTTTACAGAAAAAATTAATAGCCAAGATTAATGCAATTGTCAAAAGCTGTCCAACATCACTGATAGTATTTGATGAGATTCATGAAATGTGTCCTTCAATTCTGGATGCTATTAAACCAATGCTAGACCACCACCATGCAGTTGATGGAGTTGATTACAGGTAAAAAATATATCATAATCATCAAGCCATTGCTGGCCCTCTACTAAGCACTGGTCTCCACTAAGAATGGGAATAGTTTAGGCCATAGTTCACCACCCTAGGGAAGTGTTGATTGCCAGACATCACCCACTTTTGAGATGATTATGGAGAACTCTCCTGCATACAGGTTTCCTCACGATGTTTACCTTCACAGTTATTTGATATTCACTAGCAAGTGATATTAAATTGCGTAAAAAGTCGAAACACAATATTATGTTCGAGCATTAGCACCTGGTGAATAAATCGACATCAATTTTATATTTTTTATGCATAACTTTGAAATTTTGTATTCTAACTTACTTTCACTTTCTGATCCGAACCGCTAGAGTGTGTAACACCCTCCCAATATAACGTGTTTCCTGCCACATATAACTTAGGTACCTTCATGGTAAGAGTGAATAGGCATCTTCTACGCAAGCGCGCTCCAGCCTCGACCTCATCATTGCTTTGCACTAAGCATGATTGTCGTCAAGCACAAGCCTATCTTGATTAAAAAAAACTTGTACATTCATATTTTATTTTGAAATAATCCTGCAAGAATAAAAAGTTATTACCTGACTATGGCAAAGCTTAGGTTACGATCTATGTATATGTTTGTATTATGTATGTTCCACCATAGCTCCTAAAATAGTGAGCCGAATTTGATGAATGGCCTGAGGTGTCAATCAATTCATTATTGTGGTCCGGGTGAGATAGGCTAATTTTTTTTCCAACAAAATCAATATACTGTATGTTACATCCGCCTCCTGAAATTTTTTTGTAGTTGGGTTACAGTTTTTTAATTTATACTGAAAACTTGTTAACATGACTAATTTGAATTTTCAGAGATAGCATATTTATTTTCTTGTCCAATATTGGGGGCAAAGAAATTGCAATGAATCTCTTGGATCTTTACAGTCAAGGGATAAAGAGAAATGAGGTTGAATTTCATAATTTTGAACCAATTATTCGGAGGATTTCATACAGCACTGGTATGTTTATTTTAATAGAATAGCAGGTTTGGATTATTGTGATATAGAAGCCGTCTGTGAAACCCATAAAAAATATGATACATCTTATCCTATAGTATCTTACATTTATCTAAAGTATATGTATATAAAATCTATGCCCGCCAACCCGCATTGGAGCAGCGTGGTGGGTCTAAGCTCTAATTTCCTCTCTCCTACGAGAGTGGAGGCTTGTGCCCAGCAGTGGGGCGTTAATGGGCTGTAGCCCTGTAGTGGTGGTATATACATATAAAGTCCACCTTAGATTTTGCCCACGTGGATTGCGGTTTTTTGGTATCCGCGGGAACTCTTTAATTTTCCGGGATAAAATATATCTCTTCCAGACTATAATCTATCTCTGTATCAAATTTCATCTATATCCGTTCAGCCGTTTTGGCGTGATTGAGTAACAAACGCATCCATCCATCCATCCAAACTTTCGCATTTATAATATTAGTACATAATATAGTTCTAAGGTGGATTTTATATGTCCCATGCCATATGAGCCGTAAAGACCTAAAACTATTTAAAATCAATGACAAAGTTCCATAGATAAACAATGGGGCTGATTCTGTAGTGCACAATCTCTAAACTAAACTAAAATTAGAGCATTACAAATATTGCTAACCCTTTCATAATACTCCCTACGGAAAGGGACAGAACTACATTTAAAGCTGCCATTTTAGTTTAGTTTAGAGATTGTGTTACACAGAATCAGCTCCATTATCACTAAAAAATCGCTTTACTGAGTGCTCCAACACCAGTAAAAGATACACCCATATTGAGAAAAAATTTAATAAAAGTATTCTTTTCAGGTGGTTTTGAAAAATCAACAACTATAGCACAACATTTGATTGATCATTATATTCCATTCCTACCGTTGGAGCAACACCATGTTGAGATGTGTGCTCTGGCGGAGTTCAGAGCACATGGTGTTTATCACCCAACAGAAGAAATGATCGCGTAAGCCATTCTTCTTACTGAACCAACTTCTGCATTTTTTTTAAATCAAGCTCTAATTAGTGTCATAGGATTCTAGTTTTTTATATTTTTCACTAGCTGATGCCCGCGACACCATCCGCGTGGATTGAGGTTTTTTGGTTCCCACGGGAACTCTTTATTTTTTCGGAATTAAAAGTAGCCTATGTGTTACTCCAGATTATAATCTATCTCTGTGCCAAAGTTCATCCAGATCCGTTTAGCCGTTCTGGTGTGATTGAGTAATAAACATCCATCTGAGATTTTTTTGGTTCCTGCGGGAACTCTTTAATTTTCCGGGAAAAAAAGTAGCATATGACAGTGTTGTTGAGTAACAAACATCCATCCATCCATCCATCCAAACTTTTGCATTTATAATATTAGTATATATTTAAACTAGCTGATGCCCGCGACTTCGTCCGCGTGGATTGAGGTTTTTCGGTTCCCGCGGGAACTCCTTAATTTTCCGGGATAAAAAGTAGCCTATGTGCTATTCCAGACTATAATCTATCTCTGTGCCAAATTTCATCCAGATCCGTTCATCCGTTGGAGCGTGATTGAGTAACAAACATACACCTATACATCCATCCATCCAAACTTTCGCATTTATAATATTTATATATGGACAACACCCAAATTAATTAAAATTGGACATTGAAAAGTTATTATTTATTTCAGGGATGCATTGTCAGTTATTACTTATGGACCAACTGAAGAACAACCAATTTTCGCAAATAATGGCTGCAAAAGGTTTACAAAACAAGTGCCTTACGTAATACAAAAACATAAAAGTGAATTGTAACATGCGCTATATTTTAATTTAGCTTAGGTTGTATTGTGATATTTTGAGTAGGCTTTAAATATTAAGCCCCTTGACTCCTAAGGCCAGTCTGTACCTGCATTTACTACATATCTATCATCCTGTAAGGATGAAGTATAAGCATTTTACATTACAATGTGATGTTCTAAAATATGGCTCAAATAAGATTGTTAGATACTGAAACTCACTTTCAATACTACACTTGCACTTGTGCTATTGCCACAACATTAAATTTGTTGATATTAACAACTAAATTTATAATCATTAATCAGACAAAGTCTTCCATTTTGATTTTTACCCAAACCAATAGTCAGATGGAGCCAATTTGTAGACTTACGATCATGTTTTATTAAATTGTAATAGGTAAATTACATAATGAAATCACAATTGTTCGGTAAAAACTTAAAATGAAAGATCATGTTCAAGTTTTAACATACGCAGGGTATTGCTTAATTTCTGCAACCCCTGCATTACCTTTGGCATAGAGATATTTAATCTCATTTATATTAAGTTAATTTTACATCTTGTTTTGTTTGTGTCATCATTCTTTTACCCATGATATTTATTATATTTATGTAAGTACTTTTATTTGTAAATATCCTAATTTCATATTTTGTAAATAAAACACTTGTACAGGAGTTTTAAGCAGCTTTTATTAAGAAATATATTAATTTATATACTTAACAGTCCGTAAACCCGTAAACCGACATTTTAAGAACTTTTGATGAGCTTTGTGCATGAGATATTAGTATTATAACAAAAAAAAATTAAAACATTAAAGATTAATCCCTCCTTAGTAGACTGTTGCAAAAAAAAATTTAATTTTATTATTGAAATATAATACTGAAATTCTCATTCTTGCAGAATACGTTTACCATTTTTGCACTTTTGGGTGACACTTTTCACCCATAAAAATCCACGAAAAATTATAATAAATGACTTATAAAAAATACTAATATGATAAACACGCTCTTAAAATTGGACTGTTGCAATTCGTTTTTATACGTTCTATACAAAATTAGTTAATAAAAAAATCAAATTAATGTGCACGATTTATCAAAATTTACGCGTCACAATAACCTGTATTTCTTAAAAGTTTGACGAAATTACTGATAAAATAAAATTTACCATGAATGTTTAGTATTTATATAACACAAATTGTGTAAAAATAAAGTTCTATAAAATACCTATATGATCAAAAAATATTATCAAAGTCTGATCAAATTCACGTGTAAAATGGTACTGCAGATCGTACGACCGCACGTACGTACGAACTTGACTACGCAAAGTATCAAAGTATCTTTACTGGCCTATGTCGTCTATGTATGAGTGCAGCCTAACGGTCTACTGTGCGGTATACCTACAGATTCCAAAATTGACCGATGGCGAGTATACGGCCTCTTAAATAATTAAAATAAAAATTAGTTTGTGTTGAATATAAATTATTATATTATTCATAAAGTAAATTACACTTAGGCTCAGACTAGTTTTCCTCTACAAAAACTCTAGCTTACAAAAACTTTAAGCTGACCTCAAACTTCATCAACTTGTATTTTGTTAATGAAATTGAATGTGTGCTTATCAACACACATTCAATTTCATCATCATCAAGCTTACAGTTGTGGCAGGGACTATTAGTCCAAGAACTTGGTCAGTTAGCACAAACAAATGTGTAGGAAATTATCTGGATAACTCATATGCTCTGAAAGCCACTGAAGTGGTGTATCTAATGGTATTAATACACCATGTGTCCTTAACTTTACTGAAAAAGAATTTAATATAATCAGCCACATGGAAATTAACATTTAAGTAAATACAATAATTCCTCATTTGAAAGATTATTAATTGACCAAAATGATGTAGTTACATAATATAGATCAAAATGAAAATATTTATCTCACCATCAGGTTTATCAGGATATAGCTCAGACAAAAGTTGCTGCATGGTTTTCCGACTGCCATCAGTGTTTTTAGGGCTAATCAATCTTTGGCAACAGACACCATCATCTGAATATATCCTTATTGGTATGTGTTTAAAACCTTCGTTGTCTCCATGAGATTCCATTAATCTTCTGTTTATGGCCCAAAACTGGTCAAACTTGTCTAAAATTAATGTTATTCTATCAGTCATGTATTCTAACTGTAATATAATATCTTTTATACTTATTTTATTGGATATTATAGGGCGCGGGATATACAATAGAGGCGACGTGCGCGGGCGAGGTGTAGGCGCGCCGCTGGTTCTATCATATATCGTACAAAATGTATGCAAACAGCGCGACGCCAGGTATACACGGGCGGCAAGGCGCGGACGCCGCTTTCATACTTCCAAGGCGACACCGCCGCCGCGCCTTTCGTACTTATAATATATCCTGCGCCTTCGGCTTTAAGTTTAGACATTATACAATTAATTTCAAAAAATTTAATACCATTTTGCAATCCCAACCACAGCTGATTATGGTCTTTCTTTTGCATAGTGGACATGACTTGTCCTCTGTGCTTCAAAACATCTGCTTCCTTTACTGTTGACATATAGTGTGCTTCAACAACATCTCTAAAATTAAAACAAATATGTATCAAGAAAAACTGTCCAATAGTTTAAATTCTGACTTAAATTATGAGTGTTTGGACTGAAGCTTTAACTTTGGCTTCAGCCAAATAGACAAGTTTTGATTTTAGTAAGCACTGAAATTGAATTCTTTGTTACAAATGTGCGAGAGCGCAATGAAAGAAGCAAGGCAGAGGTCACACTGCATTGCGTAGGTTGGCTGCTATCGCCAGTAGTAAATTAAACCTATTAAATCTTATGCTTCTGCAATTTGTTTGTGGTAATAGCTAATTAATAGGCTTCGGACAGAAATTGACCTTCTAATAATATATCGATACTAATTAAGACCTATAAAAAAAATCATTAAAAGGTCTAGACTGACAGACTGCACACTGACTGCAAAATTGCAGTTATTGTGCTGTTAACAGTATCAAAACTGCAAACGTGCAGTTGAAATGGAAATAGAAATGCATTTGAACTGCACAGCAGCTTGTTCATTGCAATTTTGCCAACTGCAGAAAAGCTGCTTCAAAAGTGCAATTTTGCAGTCGGCATGCAGTCTGTCTGTCTAGACCCTAAGATTTAATTTAGTTTTAAATTCGGCATACTTACTTATTAGGGCAATGTAATAAAATAGTGTCAGGGAATTTTGTAAAATGTACTGTTAAAGTCCAAGGCAGCTGAGGATCATTCCCACAGAATAAATCATAAAGAAAACCGATTGGGTAATGCCATTTTAGAGGCTGTCCATTATAGTCCAGCCACATCTCATTGTCTGCATTCTCCTGAGAAATATATCTCAAAAAATGTCTCTTCATCTGTAACAAGTAACAAATAAATTAGTTACAAAACAAGCTACGATTTTATTTTGTAACTAGCTTATACCCGCGACTTTGTCCCCATGGTTTTTTAAATTCCCACAGGAACTCCTTAATTTTCCAGCATAAAAAGTAACCTATGACACTTTCAAAAAATAACTGATCCATTGCTGCATGATTGAAGGCCAAACCAACAAACACACTTTTGCATTTAGTTGATTACTAGATGATGCCTGCTTTTGACTGAATTGTTTTTTAAAAATTCTATGCAAACTCATTGTTTTATTGAGGTATCGATTGATTCAATAAATAGTGACTTGATTATTTTTTGCATTTAGTTGCCACGATTCCTCCATGGCCAATCCCTAATGACTTTACATTTGACTTCAATTTCTGCCATATAGCAAATCTGTCTAATCGCGAATCCGGTGAGTCCAGAATCTGGTCAATACCAGATTCTGGACATCTGGCATTCTAGGTCTAAAGGACCTAGAATGCTTGCTTGTTTTATCAATATAGATACCCAGCAAAGTCATCTATACTAATATATTATATTAATATAAATGCGAAAGTTTGGATGGATGGATGTTTGTTACTCAATCACGCCAGAACGGCTGAATGGATCTGGATGAAATTTGGCACAGAGTTATATTATAGTCTGGAAAAACATATAGTCTACTTTTTATCCCAGGAAGTTAAAGAGTTGCCGCGGGAACCAAAAAACCTCAATCCTCCTCGCATCAGCTAGTTTACTATATTATCGATACTTCCAAATGAGCAGTTTGAGTCCTGCACATATACATAAATATAACGAAGTAGTGTTTAGTAAAGCTATGTACCTACCTTATCAGTCACAAGAGGAAAATAACTTAATCGCGGCACCATTACATAAAAGGCATCCGGTTGTTGAATTTCCATGATTTCCTCCTGAGCTAGATGAAAGCATATGGGTAGCTTCCCATCCCATAGTTCTCGTAAAACTTCTCTGTCGTTAGCCATGGTGTTAAAAATTGTAAGTGCCTTCACAAAAACCTTGGTCAATACCAACTTATTACATAACCCTAGTGCAATATTTTATTTAATTAAATTTTTCCACAAACGAGAATGAGCGTTATCTTTTGGAATTTGGATCTCCAGTATATATTATAATGTACTCTGTGCTCCTTATTCCGATTTCAGAATACAGATGTTGCTCTTGATTATGTTTATAGGAGAGGCATTATACATATAGAACATGTAAAACTATGTTTTGACTTTTCTTACTTGAAAGCTAGAACGAGACAGGTATATTTATGTTATTGCGTCAACGTGTCGCGCAATTGTATATGACGTCATCACATTTAGCTATTGAAGCCAATTTTTGGTTGCATATAAATGGCGTCTGTTGTGTTTCCGGTGTTTCGGATGTGATTAATTTGTAAATATAAACCTGTTTTGTGAATATTTTCATGTGTTTTGCTGTAGTTTTATGTAATCAACTATGGTGAAGTGCTCAGTTGTGGGATGCAATAATAAAACTAAAATAAAACGGCCAGGAATTTCATTTCTTATGTGAGTAACAAAGTCGCCTAATTTTTCTTTTTGTAGCGAGTATTTTAAGTTATTTCGATTAATCGCTTCTTCTTTACTGAATCCAAAACACGTCAATTTTTGCGCTGTCCCCAAAAATATTGATTATTTTATTAGTTTTTGTTTGAGCTCATATATAGTGCGGGGATTGTATTGTTTACAAATAAATTGAATATCGATAAAATTAAAACTTCATATTATTCTTACTGTTTCTCACTCTAAGGAGTGGAGAATAAAACAGACAGCTTCTACTTAAAATATTGCCAAACGCATTTTAGGCTGTAGCGGTGATAACCAAGTGATTAAGACACCCGATCTCCGGTATGGTGTCGCGTGTTCGAAAATTACAGTGTCTATATAAGTGGTTTTTGGTCCCTTCTGTTAGATGGAAAGTTAAATACAATTTATGTATGGTATCCCTGCTATGGTTTTGTAGAGTGGCAACACTGACCTGGGAACGAGAGGGATTATCATCTGAGATGGCAGTGGTGTGTCTGTGTTTGAATTGCTGAATTAAAGTATTTTAAAGGATAATCAGTGTTTGGATTTAATACTTCATGCAATTATTGTGTATCAATTTGACTAATGTTTTACAGTTGTTTCAGATTACCAGAAAATCATGAATTAAGGCTAAGATGAAAACGGTTTGGCCATAGTCCACCAAGCTGGCTAACACGGGGGCGTTGCATCATGATTATATTTTTACTCATCATTTCACCCAGCCAGCGTCCACTACTGAGTAGGAGTCTCCCCTTGGAATGAGAAGGGTTCAGCCATAGTCCACTACACTGGTCAACAAGAGGGGGGCCTCCGAACGTGATTACCATTTCATCTGAGGAGTTCTAATTAATGTTTCAAATTTATGAGCACAAAAGAGCGTCGCGGGTTTTTTAATTTTTTTAATTTTATAAATCTGAAAACGCAAGTAGTTTTATAACTATTGTAATAATATGATCAATTCCTTTTATTTATCTATAAATTTTAGAAATAAACCATTTTTAAAATCAGTCTGCTTTTATTATTCATATTATCACATTCAGTAACATTTTTTCCATAATATCTAGGTATTCCGACTAATATTATGAAACAGTTTTGTTTGTAAGGTTGACATGAACTAATAATTATATTTAAACTAATATTATAAATGTGAAAGATTGAAATGTTTGGATGGATGTTTGTTATTCAATCACGCCTGAACTGATCTGTAGGGACAGAGATTGATTATAGTCTGGAATAACACATAGGCTAAGAATAAATTCAAGAGGTACCGCGGGAACCAAAAAACCATAAGTCATTAGTTAGTTCATTATAAAATACAAATACTAGTTTTTCAGAATATTATGTTTGAGTAAGTAATTATTTATTATGTACTAGATGTACTAGATGATTCCCGCGACTTCGTCAGCCTGGATTAAGATTTTTCGATTCCCGCGGGAACTCTTTAATTTTCCGGGATAAAAAGTAGCCTATGTCCTTCCCCGGGATACAATCTACCCCAGTACCAAATTTCATCAAAATCGGTTGAGCAGATAGGCCGTGAAAGCGTAGCAGACGTATTTTTTATACCCTATGTAAATAGGGTTGCGGTATATCATTTTAAAGATAATTAGGAATAGAGTCCAAAAATATATTTTTTTTAATTTTTCCCCTAAAATTGACGAAATGGGGGGCTTTCAAAGTGGACATTTTCTAACGTCTAAAGTTGACCTCAGAACTCTCAATTTTCTGAAAGGCTGAGGCTGAAAGTTATCAATTATTTGAATTATATCCTGTACTTGAACAACAAATACTAAAATTAGATAAATATTATAAGGAAACGAATTTATTTAATTTTTAATGAGCTTCCGTATTTTTAACAGAACTTCTCAATGATGTCAATAGATGGCGCTCTGTACAAGTTTATGGATACCGCGACGTCTCAGTTCGGGGCGAACCACTAGTTTTATATTATCGATTATTTAAGTATCGATACTCCAGCCCTAGTGCTCACTTAGGCTCCGCCCATAACGCCATTTTTATGTGACCGGAAGCTGCAAATTTAATTTGATATTTCATATCCTCTCCTATATACAAAATCAAAGGTTGATTGTTTGTCTCTGTTGATCATCTCATAGATAATTATTAGATTCTACCTTTTATCACCGGCCAGCTGAAAATTAGCTGTTGATAACTTGTCTCTGCTATTGATGACCACAGTGATAGTAATAAAGGGTTATGTCATGGAGGTATATTTGTTACCTCCATGGGTTATGTTACTTGTCTCTGGTTATGACCATCAGACGGCTTTCCGCTCACCCTTTGAATAGGCCCTCAGTTAATCACCGAATCACCGACCAGAAAAAGAAGTCAGATAAATGCATAGGCTTATATAATTAATTACCATTTCGATAGGATACGTCACTGACTTATAAACATTAGACCAAGGAACTTAATAATTACTACGGGATCTCAACCTTTGTCACTTGTCTCTGATCTCCTTTGATTATGTCATAGAAATAGGAATAAGTCGTATCACAGACATAAACTCTGTGACCTATATAGAGCTCTATAAATAATCCATGGAATTAGTAAGTACGTGGTAAGTACTTCGTACTTACTAATTCCATGGATTCCATGACATAATCAAAGCTGATCTCAATACTGCATCTCTTTCATGTGGGAGTGAAAAGGAGATATGGTTGGTCTATATTCTTTTCTGTGTCTACGGTAATACGCTTAATTTGTATGTTTTGTGTTCTGTGGTCGTAGTCTCCTAGTAATCTGTGGTTCACAAATCACAACAACAAAAAAATAACCTAAAAATTATTTAATTTCACGTTGTGTTAAATTTACAGTTAAAGTAAAGTTAGTTTTTACGTTAATTCCTAATGATACAGTCAACAATAATAAGAACTGGCTAAAGTAGTTTAAATCACTTCAATTGTAAGCTGTCCGCAGTAGTTTTTCCACATGAAAATGGGGAAAAAAAGGAAACTTGCGCCAAAAAATGATGATTTTGAATATGATCCCATTCCAAGACATCTGGTTACATCACATATAAAAAAACAGGAAAAGCGTCTTATAATTATTCTAGAAAATGCTCAATTGGAAACTGTTAAGGTAAGATTAGGTTTTAATAGGTTACTCTTTAAATTTTAATGATTTAGTAACAAGATTTCAATGTGCTTACTTAAAGTCATTTAACTACTAGCTGATGCCCGCGACTTAGTCCGCGTGGATTGAGGTTTTTTGTTCCCGCGGGAACTCTTTAATTTTTCGGGATAAAAAGTAGCCTATGTGCTATTCCAGACTATAATCAATCTTTGGGCCAAATTTCATGCAGATCCGTTCAGCCGTTGGAGCGTGATTGAGTAACAAACATCCACACATCCATACTACCTATAACTACTAACTACACATACTATACATACCTATAACTTTCGCATTTATAATATTTATTATTTGATTGCCTATGTGTGAAAGTATTCACACAGGCAAATGTAGTTAGTAAGTACCCTGAAAACATCTGAAGAATGCCTATATTTATTATTCTACTAGCTGATGCCCGCGACTTCGTCCGCGTGGATTGAGGTTTTTTGGTTCCCGCGGGAACTCTTTAATTTTCTGGGATAAAAAGTAGTCTATGTGCTATTCCAGACTATAATCTATCTCTGTGCCAAATTTCATCCAGATCCGTTCAGCCGTTGGAGCGTGATTGAGTAACAAACATCCACACATCCATACATCCATACATCCATACATCCATACATCCATCCAAACTTTCGCATTTATAATATTTATTTGATAATTAGTAATTAAGTGAGTCAAGTTATTAAAATGTGTGTTTTTTAAATCTGCAGAGTGGGAACAGTTTTGAGCTCCTAAACTGTGATGACCATGCCAATATATTGCGCAAGAATGATCGGGACCCAGGGTCTTGTCGGCCAGACATAACACACCAGTCACTGCTTATGTTAATGGATTCACCACTAAACCGAGCAGGGCTCCTGCAAGTCTATATACACACAGAAAAAAATGTCCTTATAGAAATCAATCCTCAGACAAGAATACCCAGGACATTCAAAAGATTTGCTGGCTTAATGGGTATGTAATGCAACTTTAATTTCATAATAAGTAAGGCTAACTATGATTTACATGAAATGAAAGTAACCTTATAGATGATGTTGTTGTTGTTGTTCTTGTTGAGGCTCCAGTTCCGTACGACCTGTATCACTGTGACCGTCTCCGATCTATTGTGATCACCTCTACTTCACCTCGCCAATACTTGTTTCCGTCAGGAATAGCAGCGTTTTCTTGACTGGAATATGGGAAGCGTCCTTTAGGTCAATAATATGTTTGCCCAGATGGATACTTCGTTCATGCATTAATGCAGGACATTGGCAGATAATATGCAGCGGAGTCTTAATGGATTCCTGGCATAATCTGCAGATGTCCGTGTCCCTGACCTTAAGGTTAAACATGTGTCTGTTTAGACCGCAGTGACCTGTTAAAGCCCGCGCTATAATGCGTAGGTTTTTCCTGCTGAGCGCTAGCGCCTCGGAGGTGGCCTTCTTGTTGAAGGTTTTAACCAGCGCGGCGCCTTGGAGTGGTTTAGACCACGTAAGTTTCTCCAACGAGTGAGTGTTTCATAGAAGCAGTAGGTAAGCAGGGTGAGCTGCACATCTTTTAGGTATGCCGCAGACCGGTTCCGGTCCAATCTGCCTATACTTAGCGCCCGGTTTAGCCAGAATGTCGGCATTCTCATTGCCGACTTTTCCCATATGCCCAGGTACCCAGCGAAGTACCACCCTGTTACAACAGGCCAGCGTGTTTAGTGTGTCCCTGCAGCAGTCAACCAGTCTTGAGGTGATTACCTCTGTTGACAGGGCTGATAGAGCTGCCTGGCTGTCTGAGTGAATGTAAATTGTTTTGTTGGCATAGTTCTTCTGCAGGATAGTTTCCGCACAAATTATAATGGCGTAAACCTCCGCTTGGAATATGGATGAATAGACACCCAGGTTACGATAAATCTTAACCCGGGGTTTCTCTCCAGAGATTCCACATCCTACGTCCTTGCCCGACTTCAAACCATCGGTGTACCATTTGAGGCTGCCCAATGGCCAAGTGATTCTGTTGTTTATCCAGTCATCTCTATCCGGAATTTCCACCTTATAGGGCCTATGGAATTAGTGTTTTGGGACCATCATATCAGATGGCATTCCCAAAACCGGGATCCCAAGCAACGAGTTATAAAAGTTCCTCAGTGCCTGGGAGCTCCAGTTTGCCTTCCTTTGGCAGGTGATCCTGTACATACTCATTCTCGCCTCCTTCCTCAGAAATATTTGGAGAGGAGGTAAATTGAGAAGAGCTTCCAGGGCTGCTCCTGGCGATGTGTTCATAGCTCCAGTAATAGGCAGGCAGGCCGTTCTTTGTAGACTGCCAAGCTTATTCTGGGTGGTGATCTGTGTCGTTTGGCCACACCAGACTGCTGAGGCGTAGGATAACATTGGCCTCACCACCGCTGTGTAGAGCCAGAAGGTGACTTTTGGTTTTAGTCCCCATCTGGCCCCTGCCAAACGACCGCAGATTCCTAGTGCCATTTTGGCTTTTTGGAGTACACCGTCAACATGTGCGTTCCAGGTTAGTTTCTGGTCCAAAGTAATTCCCAGATACTTAACCTCTGTTGAGAACGGTATACTTTCATTGTTCAGCTTAGGCGGCTCGAGTTTGTGCCTCCTAGTGAATGGTATTATAACTGTTACATTTACATCCGCATTTACAGTTAGCTCGTTATCTCTACACCATTTATTGATGATGTAGAGTGCTCTCTGTATAAGGTGCGAGATCATGCTTTGGCAGCTCCCTCGCACCGTGATTACCGTCGTCATATCCCTGAGTGTCAATACGAAGTTCAGCCATCTTCTGCAGAAGCTGGTCAACAGCAAGAGTCCACAGCAAAGGCGATAACACGACCCCCTGGGGGCATCCCCTCCTCGTGAGCACCTCCGCATAGACGTTGATTAGCTCAAGCTTAGCTATGCGATTTGAGAGCATTGCCTCCACCCATCTGATGGTAGTCGTGTCAGCCTGTTTGTTGGCCAGCCCGCCCACCAGCGTGCGGATGGGAGTATTATCAAATGCGCCTTCAATGTCTAGGAAAGCCGCAAGAGCGATTTCTTTGTCCTCCAGAGCCTTTTCAATCTTGTCAACAAGGCTGAGCAGGGCAGTTTCCGTAGATCGCCCTTTGCAATAGGCATGCTGGGTGTGATGAATGGGCCTCTCAATGAGAAGCGCATCCCTTAGATACCTGTCGAGCACCTTCTCCATTGTTTTTAATAGAAATGAGGAGAGGCTTATGGGTCTAAAGGACTTTGGCAATTCATAGTCCTTCCTTCCCGCTTTAGGTATGAAAATGACTTTTCATTTACATTTACATTAGTCCATGAGTCTGGTATATATCCCCAGGCGTAACTTGCCCTGAAGATCTTGACCAGGAGTGGGATTAGTAGGTCCACACCTTTCTGCAGGAGAAGAGGCGTGATGCCATCCATCCCACTGGATTTGTTGGCGTTGAAGAAGTTGATAGCCCACCTCACAGCACCAGGTCTGAACACAATGGCAGCCCTCCTCCAGTCCTCTGCTCGAGGTCTACTGGGAATACTCGCCAAAGCGTTCCTGTCTTCAAAAGGAACAGCCCCTGGGAAGTGCGTTTTGGCTAATAACTCAAGAGTTTCCTTCTCGTCAGAAGTGAACGATCCATCTGGTTTTTTTAAGAGTCCCAGAGGATTAGTATTGGCCTTAACGAGCAGTTTATGGAGTCTAGCTCCTTGAGGTAAACTGTTAATTTCCTCGCAGAATCTCCTCCATGATGCCCTTTTGGCCCTTCTGATTTCTTTGCTGTATTCCGTCAGGGCCTTCCTATAGATCTCCCATTCTTTGGTTCTTTTGGCCCTGTTGAAGAGTTTCCGTGTTTTGTCGCGGAGCCGCTTTAACTTTGAGCTCCACCACGGCGCCTTACGCCTCGTTGTCCTGGCCTTTAGGGGACAGCTGTCCTCGAAGGCCTTAATCATTCCTTCGGTGACAGCCGTCACCGCCGCATCAAGACATTCTGGCGTTTTAATGCTTTTAGGGGCATGTCCCAAGTTAGTCTCCAGGTTACTGTGATAGTCCACCCAGGAGGTGCACCTTGGATCCCTAAATGTGATAGTTTCTATATGGGGGGCTGTTGGCAGTCCAAAGCAAATGTGCCTGTGGTCTGACAAAGAGGCTTCCGCACTGACCTTCCAGTCCATTATCTTTCTAGCTAGGCCATAGGTTGCGAAAGTGATGTCTAAAACTTCTTGCCTAGCTCTTGTAACAAAGGTTGGGGTTCAACCTCTGTTCAGGAGCTGGAAGCAGTTTGCGAGGAGGAAATCATAAAGATACTCACCTCTCTCGTTGGTGTTGCTGCTTCCCCAGTTTTCGTGGTGGGCATTTGCATCACATCCCACTAGAAGCTCCGCATTGTGCCTCCGAGCGTATTCTACCGCATGAAACAGTTCAGCTGCCGGGTCATCAGGGTTTTTGATCTCACCGGGTAGGTAGGCTGAGCAGACAATGATTCTCCTTCCCTCCCACCCCTTGAGATCGACATAGGCCGCTACCAGGTCATCAGTACAGAGTTCTGGAACAGGCAGAAAGTTAATGTTTTTGTTGAAAACAATGCAGGCTCTGGGCCTGCTTCCGTTGGTGTGCGATAATAACTTACCCCCAGCGTTCAGGCCCATAATATTGGAGTTTGACACCCAGGGTTCCTGTACTAGGGCGATGTCTGCTCTGCCCTCAACAAGGCAACGCTCCATGACAGCGGACGATGCAGTCGCGTGATGGAGGTTGGCTTGCCGAAACCTCACCGGGGTGCCCGAAGAAGCCATTACTTGGCTCTTTTGATGAAGGGTTGGGTCCGAGTATTACCTCCCTCCGGTTGAGTCCCTGAATGTCCTCGCTCGGTTGGAGTTTCCCCCGATTCCCTACCCCTCATCTTTTTTTTCGGCTTCTTTTTGCCCCTTCTGGGGCCGAGAGCCGCGCCCGCAGGCCCCGTACCCCCCGTTCCGCTCGGTCCGGAGTTAGATTTAGCACCGTTCGCAAAGCGCCCCGGCGGACTCCTTCCCAAGCCACTGGGTCCAGGCACGGCAGTTGTGGAGCTGGGGCCCGCAGATGCAGGCCCCGCCCTCCCGCCGCCTGAACCACTTGGACTTGGACGCGGGTTAGATCCCGCACGGTCCGCCGTGCGTCCCAGCGGTTTCCTCCCCAGACCGCTCGGCCCAGGTTTGACAGCGCCGGGGCCCGCAGGCACAACCGCGCTAGCCCCCGTCTGGGACAATGGTTGCTCACCTCTGAGCCGGAACTCCAATTTCTGACAGCCTAGATTGGCTCTAATGTTGTTGGCCCGGAGGATGTCAGCGGACTCTTCGTCGATGCCGTACACTGCTAGAGTGCCCGAATCGACCTTCGTCTCGCTGACAACCCTCCAGTGCTCAGCACTCAGCTCCACGTTCTGATACGAGATCATGAACATTGCATCGGTGGCATTCCCCGCTTCCAGCGAGGGAATTACCACCGATGCAGTCCACGGTCTCGGTAACTCGTTCTCGCGGAGAATTGAGAGCCGAGCCTCCGGCCAGGATTTGCAACACCCGATTACCTTCACAAGCCAGTCCTTGCTCTCCTGGTTGTCACAGGTGATGAGCAGCCATCCTGGCCTGTGAGAGATTGAAGTGAAACTCGGCCCGCGTCCAGTCTTGGCGTGCTGGCGTTTACGCCCTTCCTCGCATATCGCCTTGCTGATGGACGCATGGACCATGTTCATTTGTTCCTCCGTCATCCGTTCGGAATGCTTGATCCCCACCTTGACGGAGCTAGTGACGTCTGTAGCTGGGGGTTGGAACTTCCCTCCCCTCCGGCGTTGAGGACGTTTTTGTTGCCTTTTTGGGCTGCTCCTATGGAGATTCCTCCTCCGACCTGCCCCTTTTCAGTTACTGGTCGGCTTCTGAGAGGGTGGAGGGCCCTTTACCTGTTGGCTGACTATGCAAAGGGCTTCCTCCATGGAGTCTCCTTCGTCAACAAGTTTCCAAAATCGCCTACGCGCCGCGCCGCTAAGATATCTGAAGGCGTGGCTATGCCTAAGCGATTTGGCTGTTAGTGATGAAGCCGGAGTATTCACAGGCGTGCCCGAGGCGACATCGCCCCCAGCGTCCTGGTCCACACCGGCCATATCGATATCAGGCTGAGCAGAGTCCACCAAGTTCCCCTGCTCAGTCTGTGAAGCTACAGGTTCCGCAGAGTCCGAGTTCCCCCGCGGCTCCTGAGCAAAGTCAGGCGTAGCAGAGTCCTCCGAGATCCTCTGCTGCTCCTGTGAATTGCCACCCGGGGTGGCTTGGAGATTCTGTATGTTATTAGTATCCATGAAGTTCCCACGAGAAGCTAGGGAAATATAGACGTCGCAGACGACAGAGCCCCGCATGCCGCCTGAAGGGCAGATACTACCTCGATTCGCCCCGGTGTCGAGGAGACAACCGTTTGAGACTGAGCACCCCCCCAGCCACGGTGCGTATGACACCTTGGATTAGGGATTTTTAGAGCTTTACTCCTCAACAAAACGGCGGTAAGTTTCAGTTACATCTGTTTCAGAAGGAATCAGATCAATAACAGGCAGCAACCACGTGAAGGATGACCGACCACCTTACCTAGGGGATCCAGGTGACCTGCCCTTCCCTTCTAGGTCATTCTTCAAGTCCAGCTCCAGAAGGGTGCTGGAAATAGAGATGAAGCCATGCTATTATTCACAAACTCATACCGTGGCCTCATCTCCGCCCTAAATTTTTGATAAATTAAATAAATTAGATGATACCCTCCACAACTTAATAAGTGGGTAACTTAGTATGTGTGGATTAATGTTTTTTGATTTAGGCAGGAAACAGTTTCTTAGACAGATTTTGGAAAGACTGCCATTTATAAAATAATTGCCGATGAAGTTGTTGCCTAATGGATTTAGGTTTTTCGACTCTTTAATTTTCCGGGATATAAAGCCTAAGTCCTTAACCAGGATGTAACCTATCTCTGTACAAAATTTCATCAAAATCAGTTAAACACAGCTGTGAAAGTAGCAGAGGGTCATGTCATTCCACAATCCATAGTAGACTTACCTTTACACAAGTTTTAGAAGTCCAATAAAAGTATCCTGTAAAAACAGCTTAATTATATATTGTTGAAGATTATGTAAACGATAAAAGAGGGTGGATTTGACTTGCTCCAGCTATGCTTGGGACTGCAGTTACTTATTATTTATTAATATTATTATTATTTCAAGAATTATTGTAATATTTTGATTTTTTTAATAAGACTAACCACAGAGTTTCTTTCTGGCTCTTCTGGGTAGGAATGGCAACCAGCTGTAGATTCATGTGATTATTCAAAAAAAAACATTTGATTTGATTCAGACACTTTCGCATTTATAATAATATTTATATGGATTTTGATATCAGCTGCTGTTTAAAATGATGGGATTACTAATATTACCCCCTCATATAAATTTGAGTTTTGACATTAATTGATAAGATAATTATTGTTTTTATTTTTCAGTTCAACTGTTACACAAATTTGCCATAAGAGCATCAGATGGGCCAATGAAGTTGCTTAAAGTCATTAAAAATCCTATAACTTCACATTTACCAGTTGGTGTGAAGAAAATCACCATGTCATTTAGTTCAAAAATGGTGCAGAACTGTCGAGAGTTGGTACCAAAGGATGAACCAATCGTTCTTATTGTCGGGGCTATGGCTCATGGCAAAGTGGAGGCAGATTATTCAGAAGATGTGATATCAATTAGCAATTACCCCCTGTCAGCTGCTTTAACTTGTGCCAAATTATGTACAGCCTTTGAAGAAGTATGGGATGTTGTATGAATTCAGCATATTTTGTGAGTTATACCAGTTTAAATAGTTATGTAATAAATATTTTAATTTGCTTATAAGTACCTCAATGTGTTTTTATGCAATCAAAACCCTTCTAGTTAGTCTTTAAAACAAAATTAGAGTTTTACTAATAATCAGTTTATTTTAAGGGAACCTTAAAGTTTATGAACATCTTGAAATTTAAGAGACACTTATAATGAAAGTACATATTATAATATGTCTTAAATATAAGAAGTCAAATTGTAAAAACACATTGCAATTTAGTTACACCTTAAATTTTAAGGCTCCCTTGAAATTAAATGTTTTCTCAGGTCTTAAATTTGGCGGTTTTAACAACACAAAAGTATAAACTAAAATCAAATTTTTATAGTAGGGGAGCTTGGGCTCCCCTACTATAAACCCCCATTTATTTATTTATTTATATGAGGGGATTTACCCCAGCACGTCAGATATTGATAGCGTATATGACCCACGTGTCTCTGTTATCGGATGTATGTTAATCTGCCGGTTTGCATGGTGGGGTTGGACCATGGTTGGACGTACGGAAGGGTAGTAAATTGGTAAAAAAAATATTCGAGCGCGTCATATATTCAGAGATGTTATAAGTGGACCCAAAGATTCTGACGTAAAGCAAAGTCACTGCGGTTTTTTGAAAATGCAAAAAAAATGCCATTTTGAAATACTCGAGCGCATCAGATTAATACAGACGGTTCAGCTTCTGTCCCAAAAACGTGCTGACCCATAATCTGACGATTACTTATCTCGAGGAATTTTCTTAATCTGATGATTTGAAAAAAAAAATTGTAGACTTTTTACTTTATACCATCTAAGCTTCAAAATTCATTAGGTCTCCACGACGCTCGATTATCCACATTTAGCATCATGGGCTCCCCTACTATTAGCGATTAGACAAATTAAAGTTTATTATGTATTTCAATGAATATTCACCTTTAATTTCAATGAAGAACCTTTTCACTCAACTCTAATATTATAGGAGATAACTGCACTTTTGGTAACAATCGCCAGAAAGGCTGATTCAGTGTTAGGTGGATTTAGGGCTCTCCACTGATCACAAAAGTGATTGTCTGCCCGCATGTGGATGGGCCTTTCGCTAGATATGGCTGCTCAAAGACGGTTTATTGTTACCAAAAATGAACGATAACTAGAAAAGCTGATTCTTGTACAGTATTAAAGTATGCGCAGTACCTATGTAAACTGTATAAAAACTGACGCATGTGGATGGGCCTTTTACTAGATATCACCTCTCAAAGACGTTATATTATAAGCTATACTTACTATGCGTTCCTGTAAAAAAATATTAGCAATTATTAGGTCGTCGTTGATTGATATTAAAAAAAATTATCAGCAATCAACGGGACGATAGGCTAGGAAATGCCAACATGACCTGGGCCAACATGACCTGGGTAATGTGAGCAAGAAAACAATTTTTCGAACTCTAACGGATTTGGTACGTTAATGTCGACCTTGCCGCGTAATCATATAATACATTATAATGTAGCTATCTATAAAAAACCGTATGCATGTCAGTGTTACGGTGTTACGTTATAAAACCGCAACCACAGACTCGATAATCAAACCAATGGCTTAGCAAAGGCTGCATTGGGTCAAGTTACCAATAGGTACCTACTTATTAATTAGCCTGAAGACGAATTTCTTTGGAGCGAAAAAATTCTATGTCTATGCTTTGAACAGTGCGAGCTGCCTGTGATGACATACAGATCCGTTCTCTAACTCAGTGGCTCAAGAGAGACGCCCGAAAATCTCATTTTTTTTTAAATATCGGCAATAGAAATCACATTGAAAATTTCAACTGTCTGCCTATTATGGTCTCTTTGGCACCTTTTGGTTAGCTGGTAACCCGAGAAAGCACGTAGAAAATAGATATACTAAACCGCCGCTACCGCTCGTGATATCTTTCGTGACAGTTTTGGCGATGGCCCACGCCCACCTTACACCAATGAATCGCAGAATTTGCGAAGGTTAAGCAACGTTGACCCAAGTCGGTAACTGGATGTTTGACTTAATTTGGAGGTTCAAATTTGGCCTTTTCGTTTACTCCGGGCCTCGGAGAGCATGTTAAGCCGTCGGTCCCGGTTATTGTCACTAACTACTTTGATAAAAATCGTTACAAAAACCTAAGAGCATAGTGATATACCTAGTTATATTATATCTCTATGCCTAAGAGTTTAAATACTATTAGTGGAGTCGTATGTGGAAGGACGTGGGAACCCACCGCATTATTATCCCAGGAAAACTCCTACCATAATGAAAAGGGGTCACGAACTCACAACCCACGACCCTCAGTAATAAGAATACGACGCAGAGAGAGAGGATACAATTATTATAATATGAGAGACGCCATCTACTGCTTTAAATATACGTATTGAACCGAGATATACTTAGTTAAGCGTTAATTTTTTTTTGGAAGCTCGTTAGGATTAAGATACGGCCGGCGGCACATTCTTTGGGTGTATAATAAACAAAAAATGGCGCTCCCCTCGCCAGTAGCGGAAACGTCGAGACATCCGCCAAATTAGTACAAGCCGCCATATAAACGATACAAGGCCTCGGCAACGCTACAAATATCCAATTAGTAACAGCAGACGACTCTTCAAGTTTTTTTCTTGCATTTCTACAAACAAGAAAGATGTTTTCAGTTCGATATAATATTTTAATTCGTATACAAGCCAATCCGTAGTCCGTACCTACCCTACTACTAATGCCTAGTGGTAGACACTCGACTCGATACGGGTCGCGGGTTCGATCACCGGGTATGCAGTTGCACTACGGTCGTGGCGAAGTTAAATGGGTACTTATCACTTACTTCAAAGTTAAAACGGTGAAGGAAAACATCGTGAGGAAACTTGCATGACTAGACCGAGAGTTCTTTAAAAAGTTCTCGAAGGTGTGTCTGCCATTCCGCCTCGATCAGCGTGGTGGACTATAGCTGAACTAATCTCATTATGAGAGGAGACTCAATAGTGAGCCGGCAATGGGTAGAAATGATAATGACGAGTCTGTACTACTATTATGAGAGATAGCTGTGATTTTGGTAACTATCGCTAGAAAGGCTGAATAATGTATAGTGGGTGCGGGGCTCCTTACTATTAATTTTCCTGTTTCAGATTGTGTTTACGATTTTAGTATTATCACAGGTGATAAATGTATTTTGAATACTTAAATCGTAAATAACTTAAATCGGAGATATTTAAACACTAGGTACACATTGACATAAAATAGGTAAACTCATAGTGTAATATTATACCTCTATGGGTAAACTAAATTTGGCATAATGGGGACTATCGCGTGTGAATTTGCCACTAGAGGCGCTAGTGTCGCGTGAGGTCCAATAACATTCACTTTTCACTGGTTTTGGCGGGCTTCGTGACAAATTATTTTAATTTCTATATTTTACCTGTTGAAAAGTGATCTCCTTCGTGAAATTATCGCAAATATGGATTATTTGGCGATGAATGTGAACGCTTTGAAAGCAGAAAAAGAAAAAGAGCCGCAAAAATAAGCGGCCTCAAAGAGCTGCTAATTCAGAGGTTAGTTTGTTTACTGTATTACAAACTTATTTTTTCCAGAAGTATGCTTGTTTGCCGAGGTAACAGCTATGTTTTTTCTTTTTACATATATTTACCTAATATATTATGTATATTTACCTAATATGACTTCTGCATGAAAGGTTAAATGGGTTTCATGCTCATCAAGGACACACTTTTACTATATTATGATATTGATGAACATCGATGTTTGCTCTAGGTCTCTGCCCTCTGGTACTATATTATATGTACCTATCTGGTTAAGTACCCACAGTATCTCTAACGAGAACACAACCTATCTTGGGATCAGATTAGGTACTATGTGTGAGATGACTAGAATTTAATAATATTTCTCTTTATTAATATTAGATGTTTCATTTCAGGTTTCTCCAGAAGGATTAATTGGAGAACTAACAGTATTGAAAGAGAAATGTCCTTTCTCTATAAAAGATGAGTTTATCAGTGTGGATAATTATAAGCACATAGAAATGATCAATAATGAATATTGCTTGAAAGAAAGTAGTTAGCCCCTACTATTTTCAAATTCAAAAACTTGTTAGGTACTAAAAGAAAGTATTATGATTTTTTTGTTTGGACAAAATATAAAGATGAAAAGAGAATTTATGTAAATAGAAATGATAAGCTTATTTCAGAAGTTTTATAACTTAATCTAATATCTAGTTACCATTGTTTAGTAGTTTCAACTGACAAATCAACCATCTTTCAGTATCATATCCATACAGGATTTACAATGTTTAATAAGTATTTATTTGTATAGCAGTGTGTTTTAAAGGGAAAAGGAAGGATAAATAAAAGTTTAATAAGTAATTAATTTCTTTTTTATTTTATTTATTTACTGCCTAACTATATAATTCCTCAGAATCCTGTGAATTCCTGCGAATCGCAACTAGACACTGTTTTAGAACAGTTTTATCTTTTGGAAACATGTGTCCTCCTTTTTTCCGAACAAAACGGAATTGCACAACATTGCTGCATTGCTACTCGATATGATGATAGCTGTTATAAATTAATAAACTTAATGAGAATCAAGATTTAAAACTTTGTTTCGGCGCCGATCTTTTAGAGTCGCCTTTGACAGCTATACCTCGACCTTAGTCAACAGTGGCGCCAACTGGTGAGCAAAGAAACGATAGTCCCCATTAAACAATTGTAATGAGAATAGCATAGCAATTAATTCTACACCTTCAAAATATTTATTAGCAATCAACGCGACGACACTTATAAGTTTTTATAAGTTGGAAGTTTATCACGTCTTTGGGAGGCGATATCTCAAACGCCCCAATGAACAGCGTCAGTTTTTATCCTGTTTACATAGGTACTGCACATACTTTAATACTATACAAGAATCAGCCTTCCTAGTTATTGTTCATTTTTGGTAAGTTGGTAACAATAACTCGTCTTTGAGTAGCGATAAGTAGGTCCTCAGTCGCTTGCGGGCAGACTGGCAGATTTGCGATCAGTGGAGAGCCCCACATCCACTAAATACTGAATCAGCCTTTCTAGCGATAGTTACCAAAATCACACCTATCTCTTAGTCTATACGTCACGTGCGCCAGCCGCCAAGCAATTTAGCGTTCCCGTACCTAGGTACTTGTAGGTAAGTACTTACTTACGATGGTAACTCGTCGTTTAGGTATATAGCTAGGCGCAGAAAATAATATACCTAATGCTTACCTGCTATACTGCTAATGGGTTTCATCAAAAATCATAAAAGAAGGTAAAGGGAAAAGGTGACAGTGATCCTACTGATCTATAAGAATTAATTTACAGATCCACCCACTTCGCGAATGGCATTATGAGATATGACGGTGGCATCCACTCAAATAGGACTTGTGAAAATTCAACCCCAGAGGGGGTGAAATAGCTGGGGTATGACAAATGATTAGCGAAGGCTCGGGCCTATTATACCTGCCAGACCACATAGATACTCCTACCAGGAAAGCCCGTGGCTCGCTACCATCAGCTTCTAGACTGCTGCTGCATAATCATTCATCACTTACTACCAATGGGATCGAAGACAGGGCACAGCTGATAATAGGTACTTAGCTAAGTACCATTATTAGGTAAAAGGAAACACATCCAGCTAATCCAACAAAGCTAGATGTAGGAGGACCTACATCTAGCTTTCGTAGTACCTAGTGTACCTACTTAGTTCATTTTTATTTTATTTTATCCACTACAAGTTTGCGCTTGACTGCGATCTCACCTGATGGCTGATGGTAAGTGATGATGCAGTCTAAGATGGTAGCGTGCTAACCTGTTAGGGGCATGGCATGGTTATATTAAACCCATAACCCCTACCTATTCGGTTTCTACACGGCATCGTACCGGAACGCTAAATCGCTTAGCGGCACGTCTTTTCCGGTAGGGTGGTAACTAGCCACGGCCGAAGCCTCCCACCAGGCCAGACCAGGGAAAATTCAGAAATTATAAATTCCCAAATTGACCCTGCCTGGGATCGAACCCAGGACCTCCGCACGTTAAGACAACAGCGCTACACACTACGCCACGGAGGTCGTCTTCTTTTAATTAGGTACCACCATGCTAACCAAAGTGTTGTAAGTAATGTTTCAGTAGGTAGGTAGGTACACTACTGTTAGTAGAAACCTTAGGCACAGTAAACAGGTGTCTTAGGTACTTACTATGATTGTATTAGTACCTACTTACATAATTATTTACTGAATCATAATACCTATTCATCTTTAAGTTATTTTCTATAGGCATGTGAAAAACACTTGAAACTGGTGCTTATCGACAGATAAAAGGAAAACGTGGAATTTTATCTTTGTCCTGCTACCAGCCATCCTGTCGCTGTGCTGACAAAATAAATAATGCAGTCAACTAAGTCCCTATCTGATAAGAAATACGTAATACATTGGAATGGATTTGTTCGTTGTGTTCGTGTTGCCGGCCGTGTATGCCTAAGCAATGCGATTAATCATACTAATATTATAAATGCGAAAGTGTGTTTGTTTGTTGGTTTATTGGTTTGTTGGTTTGTCCTTCAATCACGCCGCAACGGAGCAACGGATCAACTTGATTTTTGGTATGGGTATAGGTAGTTGAGGACCTGGTGAGTGACAAAGGCTACTTTTTGTCCCGGAAAATTAAGGAGTTCCCGCGGGAATCAAAATAACTTAAACCACGCGGACGAAGTCGCGGGCATCAGCTAGGTGCTTACCTAGGTGATATTCGAAACTAGCTGATGCCCGCGACTTCGTCCGCGTAATTTAAGTATTTACGGCCCATTTTTTTTTTGAGGAACAGAGGTGGGGAATGACATAAATAGTAAATACTTATGTTGGAAGGCCCGGATATTAAAGAGTTCTCGTGGGAATAAAAAAAACTCGGGCTAGTTAAGTCGCGGCCCGCGGACATAATGTAGGTAGTTTTCATTAAACTCGATGTTCGTAGACCCCTCGTAGAAGCAGAATTAGGTTGGTAAGTATAAATAAATTGGTTGTCCCATGCACAATAGGTATATAAAACAATAACATTTTTTATTTGAGACAGTATTCTTAATTATTGATTTCTGAATCAACCTCAGTCCTCGAACATCACTAGATATTATTGAATTACATATTCCTACGTTCACGCAGCTGAGGTGATGTTTGACTAATAGTTAAATAGACCGGTTAGTAAGTACCTACTAAGTACCTAAACTGGCAACTCAACACTTGACTAATTATTGTCTTATAGGTAGTCAACATAGAGTGCATATTATTCTACTGTGTTTTTAATTTATTCAATAAACTTTTCCTTTAAGCACTCTTGACCCTACGGAAAATATAAATTGCACTGCTACGTTGTGTAGACGTTCATAAATAATTACCTAGTTAAGTAAGTCTGATTTCAAACCAAAAGCACAGAATATAATGGTAAGTACTAGGTATATAAACTGATGGCTCTACGAGGTCTTAGATCACAGAAAAAGAAAACCGGCCTGGACCGGCCGGGTTGGAACTGTGTGGATCTGTAGTTGGAACGGTAGAATTTTTGTCATTTTTTACCTTAAGTGAAAAACTAAGAAACTTAAAAAGAACTAGTGGTTCGCCCCGAACTGAGACCTTGCGGTATACATAAACTTGTACAGCGCGCCATCTGTTGACATCATTGTGAAGTTCTGTTAAAAATATTGAAGCTCAATAAAAATTAAGTAAATAATTTCGTTTCCTTATAATATTTATCTAATTTTAGTATTTGTTGTTCAAGTACAGGATATAAGTATAATTCAAATAATTGATAAGTTTCAGGCTCAGCCTTTCAGAAAATTGAGAGTTCTGAGGTCAACTTTGGACGTTAGAAAATCTCAACTTTGAAAGCCCTCCATTTCGTCAATTTTAGGAGAAAAATTTTTTAAAAAATATTTTTGGACTCTATTCTTAAATAGATATAAAAAATGAATAGATATAAAAAATATTTTACTTCGCATTCGCTTCTATGAGAGCCCCCCTGAAATAAAGATTTTTATAACTTTTTAAGCCATATTCGGCGGGAGGCCATCGGTTTACATATTATATTTAAATTTGAAGTAATTACGTTCAGTAATTCAGAAGTTATAAGGCTCTGACAGACGGACGGACGGACGGACAAGTGCCAATTCACTCAAGTAGACTCAGAGACCTTCGCTTCGCTCGGTCAAAAAAATGTTTTGGAATGTGCAAATGAAGTCCTTTCATATTATGATCCTACCCCACTCGATATTATAGTAACCCCATTTTACAAAACCAAAATTGTAGCCTGTTATCTTGCGCGTATCGCATGGAAACCACTGGATTTCAAAAAGTGTAGGCTCATTGTAGACTGAAGTTAAGTACATACCTACCTACTTACCATCTTTTAAGAATAAGTAAGTACCTACCCTAAGTACCTATAATTATTTTTTTGCCAACAGTTATGGTAGCTCTAGACAATAGACATAGAGATCGGTGATTCTATCTACCTAAGTATATGCATCTCTATGATCTCGTTTAGATGAGAAGCTTAACCTGGAAAAACGAGTTGTTTGTTAGCCGCGGGCAATCTTATTTTATTATGCTTTTTATAGATATCCGGCTAACGGGTTTTTTTCTAATAGCATTTTTCTTATACTTAATTTTAAACTGGTCTATAATATATCCATTAGATAGACCTACATAGTCGGCAGTTTTACGAATTTTGAGTTTTATCCATAAACACACACTGCTTGTTTATTAATTATTTGCGCGAGCGAAGCGAGGGCATACATTTAAGTAGACCTACATAGTTTGAGGGTGTAAATTATTAAAAGCTTTCCCATGGCTTTACCCCAGTTTCCAACTTACCTCACCTTATAAAGACCAAAAATATCACTTATTGACGATGTTTTACTTCACGGTAAATTTACCGCCATTTTGAATCGTTCTTCTTATGTTTTGCTACAACTAATAAAATATAAGAGTCATTTAAAAGAATTGAGTAGTAAATTGCACTTTATGTCTAATATATGCCACTGGAACGAAGTTAGTAACTAGGTAGGTAGGTAGGTATAGCAGGTCAATAATAGTACATTATCTACATCGCGAGACCGGGAAGTAAGTAGGTACGCGTTTTCTGTTCGAGTGTTAGTTAGACTACGAGACAGGAATTTTTTAAATGTATTATATTATGTAATTATAAGAAAGTAAATAAAAAAGCAACCTACTTACTTATGAAATATAATTTTCTTTTTTTGCGCTTTGTGTGCTGAACGCGTAATACGGTAGAGCTCCAAATTTAAACTATTTAGGCCAAAGAACATTATAACAAGCACAGATAACAAGTTACAAGATATTCAGGAAGAAAGATTCCAAATTCAAACATATTATGATATGTAATTAAAATACATACTCATTACTGGCCTAGGCCGGGAAGTTTAACTTTCGAACTCATTTACAGGGTATGAAATGTGCACATTTCATATCATTTTTTAGAAAATTATTTTGCTGTCTGCGCACAAATAAAAACCAAAAAAACAAACTAAGAAGAAGATCTAGCAATAATAATTTCTTGGTAAATTGGTAGTATACGTAACGAGTAACGTACCATAATAACTAGGTATGTATTGAGTTGACATAGCTAATAGGTATCTACTTAGGTACCTACCACAGATGTAGTAGGTACCTACCTTCCCGAAACTCGTTATAAACAACAAAGCTGCGACGGAATGGGGTCAGCTCTACAATATGCATATTCCTACTTACTTACTGCATTCCTATAAACAACATTAAAACAATATGTCCATAATATTATGATTGTGAACACTGAACAGATGTCCTGCCCTCGTGTGCTAGGTAGGTATAATATTAATAACCGATGCTGTGAGCGTACACAGATTAATACCAGTAGCAGCCGACATTACAATTTCATTGTGTTGGTACTTTAAATGACATTGGATCGGATTAATTTTGTAATCGTCTTCTCAGGGTTTTTATACGGTAACTTTTTATGCTGCACGAGTACCTATAGTGCGCTCTTAGTGCGCTCAGTAGGTAAGTAGTAGGTACTAGGTACCTAGAGAGTATAGATATTTACTAGGTTGGTACACAGACACTGAGTGAATTACAATTATTCACCATCATTCACATTAAAACCACTGAAGAAGAAATGAAAACTTACAAGAAAATGTCGTGAATAGGTACCTATACAATCATCAGATTACCTACTAATACAATTTCGCAGTAGGCTTAAACTTAAAATCTCTACTTCTGGAGTCCGAGCTTCTGGCACAGATTAAATAGGTACACCTACTAGTTCCTGGCATCCTGCCTAATAACTCTGGGCTCAAAAGATTACATAACACCTACCTAGTTACCTACCTACTTAGGTGAAGAACTGAGTCAATGAAGAGATTCAAATGAAATCATGCTTTTCCCTTCCCTCCGGCCTCCACTTTAATGCTTTTCTTAAGAGTAGGTAAAAATGTAAGTACGACAAAAGCACACGCATGGTCTTTGACAAAAGTTCTACGGATAGGTTTTGAATCATGGTTGAACCTAAGGGCCCGCCAACCTTTCGGTTTCCAGTTTGCGCTTTGACTGTTGAGTTATTGATATGAGGCTAAAGCTTGCCACACTTGCCAGCTCGTATGATAATGAACACACATCACGTCATGTCCAACATCCTACCTTCCACCTTACCACCTACCTTTTTTTTTTTTTTTGTATAAGTAGCTCCTAAAAGTTGTAACTGATACCTACATACTTACGCGCGGGTATTTACGAGTAAGATATAATGCCTGTAACGGCATCACTATCTAGGTAGTGAAGGTAACTACCTATAGGTATAGATTTTACTCGAAATAATTAAGTAGTAGGTAGGTATATCGTAATTCGTATTTCGTAAGTACAAAGTAGGTACACGAAACGACGAGCAATGGGGACTATCGTTTCTTTGCTCACCAGTTGGCGCCACTGTTGACTAAGGTCCAGAGGTATAGCTGTCAAAGGAGACTTTATAAGATCGGCGCCGAAACAAAGTTTTAAATCTTGAATCTCATTATGTTTATTAATTTATAACTATCATCATATCGAGTAGCTAGTTCCGCAATGTTGAGCAGTTCCGTTTTGTTCGGAAAAAAAGGAGAACACATGTTTCCAAAAGATAAAACTGTTCTAAAACAGTGGCTAGTGGCTTTTCGCAGGAATTCGCAGGATTCTGAGGAATTAATTATATAGGCACTTAATAAATAAAATAAAAATAAATTAATTACTTATTAAACTTATATTTATCCTTCCCTTTCCCTTTAAAACACACTGCTATACAAAAAAATATTAAACATTGTACTTAAATCCATACAATGAATATGATACTGAAAGATGGTTGAGTTGTTAGTTGAAACTACTAAACAATGGTAGATACTAGATTAAGCTGGAAAATTTTCTAGCAATAGCAGGTATCATGTATGTATGATAGTAGGGGCTACTTTCTTTCAAGCAATAAGTATTCATTATTGATCATTTTTATGTGTTTATAATAATTATCACACTGATAAACTCATCTTATATAGAGAAAGTACATTTCACTTCCAATACTGTTAGTTAGTTCTCCAATTAATCCTTCTGGAGAAACCTGAAATGAAACATCTAATATTAATCAAGAGAAATACCTACTATTATTAAATTCTGGTCATCTCACACATAGTAATCTGATCCCAAGATAGGTGTGTTCTCGTTAGTGATACCTACTGTGGGTACATAACCAGAGACATAGGTATATTTCAATATCATGTAGTAAAAGTGTGTCCTTGATGTGCATGAAACCCATAACCTTTCATGCAGAAGTCTTAGTAAGTAAATATATATACTACCTATATTAGGTAAATATATGTAAAAAGAAAAAACATAGCTGTTACCTCGGCAAACAAGCACACTTTTGGCAAAAAATAAGTTTGTAAACAGTAAACAAACTAACCTCTGAATTAGCTGCTCTTTGAGGCCGCCTATTTTTGCGCCTCTTTTTCTTAATTCCGCTTTCAAAGCGTTCACATTCATCGCCAAATAATCCATATTTGCGATAATTTCACGAAGGAGATCACTTTTCAACAGGTAAATTAAAGAAATTATAATTTATGTCACGAAGCCCGCCAAAACCAGTGAAAAGTGAATGATATTGGACCTCACGCGACACCAGCGCCCCTAGCGGCAAATTCATACGCGATAGCCCCCAATTGAGCTTGGCTCATGTGCTTTCTTGCATCCGTACTCCGTAGTAAGTACCTACCAGCTATTTTAAGTAGGTAGGTCTACAATTTATATTTTGTGGTAGGTACTAAGTAGGTACCTATTAGATCGTAATTCGTAGGTACGTAGGTAGGTACGGTCTAGGCGCTCAATCAGTCATCCTGCCGTACTGGACAACGTTTTTTTTTTTTATTGGTGATAGGCGTGCGCTTGACGACAATCATGCTTAGTGCAAAGCAATGATGAGGTCTAGGTTGGAACGCGCTTGCCTAGAAGATGCCTATTCACTCTTGCCTTGAAGGTACTTAAGTTATAAGTGGCAGTGAGGAAACACGTGCGCTGGGAGGGTGTTCCACACCCTAGCGGTACTATGTACCTACCTACCTATTGCCTATTCTGTTGTATTGGCTGCTGCCGCGACGCATCGTGATTCGTGTGTTGCATTCTGACTGTCCAGATCAAATCTCATTCGTCATGAGTTCTTGGAAATGCGTGACAAATCTTGCTCTGTGATGAGGCGACACAAACAAAAGATCTTGCGTGAGCATAAATGCAAAGTAAATGCAGGCAATCCCATCCTTTGTACCGATTGGGGTGTGCGACCAAATAAGGGTTACCTCAGACGAGATTTGTGTTTCGAAGATATAATTTGTATCGTTTTAAATCGTTCAGTAACGATCGGTTATTCTTCTTCTGTATTTTCTTTAGACATCATTTATTCGTTCACTGTACGTGCGACCGCTGTTGCGTCTCATCGCCAGTTGAATTCATTCCAGAATCCAGAATCAACCAAGATTTAGAATACTTCAGGAAATGCTGCTGTATAGCCAATATATACCTACTGTGCGTTGGTCCTATACAACTGATGAATTTGAGCAGTGTATACATTACATGATCCAAGTGTCTTGTTTGTTTCGAGGGCTCTACATACAGGACTTTTAGAGTGTAATCCCAAGATACCCGACTGATTGAGGGAGAAATCGTGTTATGTTTTAACTTAGACGAGTGTGAAGGCGTAGGAGACAAGAGCTGCGCTGCTGTCGTCGTACAAGATACCTACTTACTACCTATTAATAGGTAAGTAGTATTCCGTGGTATATTTATGTCTGCGAGTCGAGTTTGTGCTTTTTTAAACCCATATTTTGATAATAGGTAGTACTCATAGGTAAGTAGGTACTTACCCAACTAGCAAAGTTGTCCTATAAAATAAAGCCTAAATGACATTTGGTCGTATAGAAGTCATATAGATGTAACTCAAATTTCCATTAATCGTGTAACAATATATTAAACGAACAATAAGTCGTATAAGATTTTAGTCATTTAATTTAGTCCTGTAATCGTTTACACGACCAAGTTATATGATCATCTTATAAATATCGCAGCTGTGACCTTTAAAATACATACTTGATGTTGTATAACAATAATTTATATAACAATAATAATCTGGTTATAATGCCGACCATAACACTACTTTTTAACAGTAATAAGATTTCTACATGACAATCATGTAAAGTCCATATATTTAACTCTTATAAAACGTACATCTGTATAAACGTTTCTTATATGATTTTTGACTATCTTTACTCGACTATTATATAATGTTTATAAGCCCAATATTCATATTTATATGCCCTAAATAACTAACTTAAGTTATGAGTTTGAACTGCTTTTAAAAGTTATAGTTATAAACATTATAGTTATTTAATGATTTCACGTGGTACTCTTTTACGAACTGAACTTGTATATTTTATCTTGTTGGTGACTTATACTCAACAAGTTTTTTGTTTAATAGTTCGATTCTCGGATTTTGTTAAACTCTGCTTTTATCATCAAAACAGTTGAAATAATGGATTTAAAACAGTGGAAGAAATGTAAATCCAGCGGTAATTTTAGGCGCAAAGTAAGAAAAACATACTTAGAGCTCAACAAAAGTTTTAGACAAGACAGTGTCAAAGAATCGGAAGATGGTTCCGTAGACCCCTATTTCACCCCTTCCGGGGTAGAATTTCGGGATAAAAGGTATCCTATGTCCTACCTCGTAGTATGGGCTCAAATCGTGCCAAGTTTCGTTTGAATTCATTCTACTGATGATTTCATGACAGACAGACAAAAATGAAAAAAATTACAGATTTGGCTTCAGTATCGAATAATGAAAAAAATTTCAAAATATCTTCAATGTACAGAATTGGACATGTTACATTTTTATTATAAGTATAGAAGATGTCCTACCGCACGAAGCCTACGAGCATTTTATGTGTTTCTTTTGCGCAGTGACAATAATGGCTAATACTTATAAATCATATACCTACAAATTTTGTACCTCTTCTCCATACCTTGTAATGTATTAAATAAAACAGCACCTTAAATCACTAGTTTTATTGAAACATGTTTATTTCCAATGCAATACAAGCATTCTCAAAATAATCACATAAAAATATTTTTAATGAAATATCAATCAAATGTCATGAAATTCTTATTATACTTATTCATCTTAGATTTTGTTGAGATTGTCGATAATTCTTAAACTAAGATACGAAACAAATTATTATATATCTAAATGATCACATATTTTTAGATATTATAATTATTATTTCAATTATTTTTTACGTTTTATAACTCTAACTACAATTAGGCAATTTCTCTAAATCGAAATCTTCTATAAAAAAGGAAAAATAATTTGGAATTATAAACTATCTATCATATATATATATATATATATGATATATATATATATATATATCTTTGATACAGTAACTATTCAGACTTCTATAAAAAGGAACATAACTTAAACCTCAGGAGATGTTGACTCGACAATGCACGATTGCGAAGCAACCGCCACATATATATATGATAAATGCTCCGGTTTCGGAGTGAAACGTACGTAGAGAGTGATTTGGAGGATTTGTGTGGTGTGGTGCTGTGCCGGTGCGAATTGCTGGGTGGTGGGTGTTCGCATGCTGTTATGTGACACGCACTGCACCACATAGATTTGTCTAATGTGGCGGATTATAGCGAATTAAGCTTCTGGATCATTCATTCAGTTGTTATCCATGGCCATATAGAACTTTTCATTATCTTCAAATCGTTTTTAGTTAAAAATTTGTCGACATCAGCAATTATCACCATAATGAGAATTCAATAAAATATTACCTCACGGGTTTTCACTTTTTTACGGTACCCTGAAAATGGATGATAAAATAAATAAAATGGTAAGATATGCGACTTAAAGTCATAATGACATCATATAATAGTCATCATCATTACCTAAAATCGTATAAATGTAAAAGTACTAGAAATCTTAAATTAAATTAAATTAATTAATATCATTTTGCAATTATTCGAAGGGGGCATTAAATATTTGTAAAAAACGTACATACAATCGTCGAGAAATTTAACTTCCCTTAGAAAAGTAGATACTGTTACCTACTAACACCAAATACATTATAATGAATATTCAATAATAAATATGGCAGACAAACTTTTACCTGTTGGTTGCAATTTGTAAACAGTTATTTTGTTTTTTTTTTTGTTTGATCTCACTTGCGCACTGTAAATAACTAGTATCCGCAAAAAGATAATGCTGATGACTACTTCCCAATGTTTATACAACGTCTATCGGATCACAACACGACAAAACGGTTATAAAATTAATCACTTTTACGACTGCTATACGAATATTAGTCGTATATCGCATATTAATATGACTATTTCTTACCAAGTAGCCACTAAAACGACCATGACACGATCGCTATACGAATAAAAGTTTTATAATTTGCGCCTATTTCGCGTCATATATACGTTAATACGACAGCTACATAACCAAAACGGTCCGACCTCAAGTTATAACCAAAACGTTGTCTCGAAAACTATACGACCAAATTTTGTTAGTTGGGTAGTTGTATTAGTTCTCTCTCTGTGTGTGTGTCTCTGATGCCCGTTTGCACTAAACTCAAGTTAGGCTTGTCCTAGTTAAGATACACCTAGGCTTAAGAACGGCCTAGCAAAAAAAATCGTTTGCACTGACAGTCTTGTCCTTGCTGTGTCGTAACTTAAGCATTGCCTAGTTAGGCATCTCTAGGAACGAATGGAATGAATGATTGTTTATGGTTTTTTTTTTTAAATATATCTTGCAAAGTAATGTAAACACTAGAATATTTTTTTACCTTATCTTGTCATAACCTCAGGCATGAGTTGAATAGAGACAAAAGCTAAAACATTGGTGTATTTTATTTTATTGGTTTATATATTGCACAGGTGACATTAAGTACGTGGAGTTGAAGGTTATTTATTTTAGGGGATTTTATAAATCAGCAATTAAAATGGAAAGACAAATAAATAAACGAAAAAGAACTGCCAATTTTACGGCAGAGGAGAAGTTGCGGTTTGTACGGTTGTTGTGCGAAGAGGGGCAGTGCATTATTTCCAAAGTAACAGCACACGATACTGCATCAAATAAAGAGAAAGAACAGGCTTGGGCAAAAATCACCCAAATTCACAATTCCAGTGGTGACATAATGAGAAAGAAGGAGAAAGAATTAATAAATCTTGTGCCATTTTGCTTGTGATTAGTGTTCAACCTAAATAACAATCACAATAACAATGTAGGTACTCTGTGGTTGTGATACCTATCAACCACAGAGTAGGTACATATCAACCGTGAGACCAATAATTAATGACAACAAAATGGTCCACAGACTACAAAAAATTCAACTTAAGTATCGCCTACGCTTGGGCGCTTACTAATCGGGCTCATAAAGTTAGGCATCTCCTAAGTGGATTTAGGAATGGCCTAAGGTTAGTGCAAGCTTTTTAAACGCTAGGATAAGCCTAAACAAGTTGGGCAGGAAATTAGGCGATTCCTAAGTTTAGTGCAAACGGGCATGAGTCTACTAACTAATTAGTTTTTATTTGATGGGTAACATTAGCACATTGACGCATACTTACATTCAACAAACGATTGCGTGCAAATTATTTCAAAAATGGAACATTAAAAAAGTCCTAGATGTACGGTACGGTACGGTAAGACATTAGAGTGATAGAATTTTGTATTATAAAAATTCTGCTAGTTTCATTCGTTACGCCCCTATCACCCCGCCGCTTTGCTTTGTCTAGATGCCTTCGTTGAACGACTGGTAGGAAAGAACGTATCTTATTGGACTGTGGGTATGTTCCGAAATACACTGAGAGCACTGTAATGTGTGACGTCAGTTTAGTACACTGCGAAGCCGTTCCTTTATAGTTAGGTATACTGGTTACTGCTTAAAACGGAACGCAGTCAGCACTGAAAGCACCTTACCTCGAAAACGCCAGTGCTCACAGTACAAAAATGGCGACGATTTATGACGTCATATATATTTCCCTTGGATACTGCGGCAGTTTACTGTCAGTCCATAACGGAACGAATTTCTCCACAGTAAGAGCACTGAACAGTGCTCGCAGTGTATATCGGAACACACCCTGTGTCTGTGACATTCGTTTGGGCTGTTGATATTAACCATAGACCATCCATAGACTATAATTTTTACTACCCATTTACTTACTACTCGCCAGCAATTATTAAAAAAAAAATACTTTAATCCCTAGACCCTAAATGCTAACTTTAGTCCGCCTACGCTAAGCTTTAATGACATCTTTTTAGAGCATGAGAGGTGAAAAAATGATTGCTATAGCGTAACGATCGCAATCACATCTGCAGAGCGATCGGCTATAAATTGTCGCAATATCACATCCAAAAATGTCCTAAAGGATATCCATTGTTACAGTCCTTATAGCCGGCTTCACGTAAGCTTTTTCAGGATTGTAGCAATGGGTCACTAACCACAGATTACTAGTCACGAACTCTGAATATCGATATTTTGGTAGTGCAGACCTATTTATAATCCGACTAAATTTGAATGTCTATGGTAATCATGTGGTAATTTATCAAATTAAGTAGACTTGACAGTCTTCCAAATTTAACTGCGTTACCTATTTCACTAAGTAATATTTTAGAGTCTGTGTTTTCTTGTGATTTTCTATTTATTAATTGGCTTTGTTTTTTAATAAATATAATACAAAATACTTTAATTTATGAAGCGATGCGCCTAAGATAGTAGATTTTCTTTTTACGATGCAATCAAAGATACCATAAGCTAGAGATATCTCGAGATACCGAAATTGTCTATGGATATTGTGACAGACGCCCGGAGCGGGCGTTCCGCCAGTGTAGCTCACACTTCACAGAATAAAAGTTAATTAAAATTAATTGTGAGCGGGCATGTTTCTAGCATTAGCCTTTAAGTTCTATTGTATTGTTTTCAATAAAGATTTAAAAAAAAAGTAAGTACATAAAGTCTACTACCTACTTACTTAATTCTTTTATAACTAAATGATTCCCGCGACTTCGTCCGCGTGGATTAAGATAATATTTTGATTTCCGCGGGGACTTTTTAATTTTCCGGGTAAAATAGCCTATGTCCTTCCCCGGGATATAACCTACCCCTGTACTAAATTTCACCAAAATCGATTGAACAGACAGACAGACACACTTTCGCATATTTTATAATATTAGTATGGATGTTATAATATTACTTATTATTAATGAATAGCATTGGTATGTATTTGGTCGTACAATTTTTATATTTTTTTTTATAGTGTGAATTGGCAATACTGCCAATGAGAATATTTTATTAGCTAGACTTATGTAAGTACGGTATACCTAATAAAATATACCTATAAAGGTAAATTGTCAATAGAATGTCTTATATTAAATAACATTTTGAAGCCATTTCAATATAGCATACCTACTTGCTTGAAATAATAGTATTTTCTATTTTTACCTAATAAACAATCTATTCGAGCTTTTTAATCCTTATATTATATTTATTTTAGATATTAAAGAGTCGTAAAACGATTAATGGACACCTTATGTCACCGCTAAAAACACCTCCCACCATGTATCAATGAAAGCCTAGTTTGACGTGACGTTTGTCATGGTCCGTAAACGACATCTTACTTCAAAAGTCTTACGTGATACCAATTTTCAGCAATTAATTCTATCGATAGTTAACTGCATCAATGTCAAAACATTGTTTTGTCCTCAACGATCCTTTACGGACAGTCTCAGTGATACGTGAAGCCAAAACCATGTTTTGACATTGATGCAGTCCTTTAATGATTACGACAATTTATAGCCGATCGCTCTGCTGCATTTATTGGGCTATTTCACTAGTCCCTACCAATGTATCCCCCCTAACTCTTTCCGATATTGTCCAAAATCCATTGTCGCAGCGAGACAATTACAACTATTGAGAATGTAACAATGATTGATGCATGTTTTACATACTCGTAGTAGGACTACGGAGTTCGACTGTAACAATGATTGAAGCAGGTTTTACATAACAGGGCTACGGAGTTCGACTGTGACAATGATCGAAGCAGGTTTTACATAATAGGGCTACGGAGTTTGACTATTGAAGTGTGTAGCCGTCCTAAGCAACCGTCGATCCCGCCAGACTCGTTGGCGGCGGCGTCGTCGTCGCCTCGTGGCGTTCTATGGCCGGCGCGGCGTGCCGGTGCGCCTGAGCCGCGCGCCACTCCGGCCGCTGCCAGACCGTTCGGCGCCTGCGCACAAAGGGCCTATTGTATTCCTCGCCGCCCGACGCTTTAAAGAAGTGTAGGTACAATCCTACGAGAGAACCTTTTTCTAAAAATTCCTGATTCCAGGATGACATCAAACAATGGGTTTCCGTCCTTTTATTGGCACCTTATTTTTTGTGAACATTCAAAATATGGACCTGCCTGAACTACAATAAAATCTCAACCTGTTCTGACACTGCTCCGGTAGAAATTTTGTATTATTTGTGAATACAGTCCACTTTAAAAACAATGACACCTAGGTATTTTTTTAAGTACCTAAGTAGGTAGGTATATTGAAAAAATATCTTGAAAAGATTAGCATTTAGAATACTAATACTAAATTAAATACTTATATTATAAATGCGAAATTTTGGATGGATGGATGGATGTTTGATTGGATTGAGGTTTTTCGGTTCCCGCGGGAACTCTTTCATTTTCCGGGATAAAAGGTAGCCTAATGTGTTATTCCAGACTATACTTAGGTAATCTACCTCTGTGCCAAATTTCACATCCATCCATTCATCTAAACTTTCGCATTTATTATAGGTATTAGGTAGGTACTTATACCTACTGGTACAGAATACAGATCTATTCAAACATTGAATTATTATCTAGGTACATAATTCCTCAAAGTATTCAAATGACTTTTTAGACTGTACAGCATACAGTAGGTTAGGTTTTTAATTTTAAATGGGGACGCTAAAATAATACCTACCTAACCGACATTGAATTTTAACAAACCAAAAGCTAAATGGATGGCTTTGTCAATTCGGGTATCATGGCGTGAACACGTAGGTAAAAGGTAGATAGATACCTAGGTAGATGTTTAGGCCGGCAATACACGCGAGTTTTACTTGCACAAAAGACCAGCACAAGGTGTAAGTAGGTGTTCTGGGAGTACCTATGTGTCTTACTGAGTTTTCATAAAAAGGCATGGCACATGCCAGCTAAGTACAGGCAAGGCATTAACCCATCATGAGATAATCTGGCACGCTTTTTTAGCGTTCCGGTACCACCACCACCACCACTACAGCCCATTAACGTCCCACTGCTGGGCACAGGCCTCCACTCTCATAGGAGGGAGGGAATTAGAGCTTGGACCCACCACGCTGCTCCAATGCGGGTTGGCGAGCTAGCGTTCCGGTACAATGGCGCGTAAAAACTAATAGGAGGTACGGGTTCAATATAACTGCCATTATGCTAAACCCCTAGGGCCTAGACCGGCCCTAGCCCCTAACTAGGTTAGTCTGCCATCATGATACAGACTATCCAATCCATCAGTTACCAGTTACCGCAAGTGAGCATGGCACTAGCTGTACAGGCATGTGTGTTCCCAGCTTAAGGCGATCTCGGCAGGCAAGTTCCGCGTGAGGCGCGGGCAGACGCCCACGGAGCCGGGCGCGGTCAAACTGGTTCCCTCTCACCATCGAACCACCACGCCACGAAACTTGTCGCTGACCCAAACTAGCGAGAAAATCTACACACCTACAAATTAACGACATTAATCTTTGGTGATAAGTTTTAAATTTCTTATAATGGTAGCCGATAGCTAGGTACTTGAAAGGAAAATGTACTGAGGAAAATCGCGGCCGCGGTTAATCAGTAGGTAACAGGAAATGAATATACTTAAGATAAATGAAGAAGAAAATGACTGACTACTTTTAATCTGCTTAGGAGATCTTATAATAAAGGTGTCATGCTCAAACCACAGGATCTAGATAGGTACTTGAGATTTTAGCTTTTACACACGAAGAACTAGGTATCAAAATTATCTATAAACGATAGGTACCGACTACCGACTACCTACCGTTATAAATCAAGTCAAGTCAAAGTCAAAGTAGATATTATATTTATTCAATTTAGGTACACTGTACACTTACTTATTGACGTCCAATAATCCAGTTACATTTAAAAATATGTAATTTATAGTGGTGATAATGAGTTACGGTATCTTAAAACTAAAGCTTCGAGGGTTTTATAGTAGAGTAGTAGTAGTTTTATCTATCCGCCTACCAATTTATCAGGATACTAATTTTATCAACTAGAAAAGAGCTTATGATCTTCAAACGACTGAACCATTTTCTTGAATCACTGCTAAGAACACTCGATCAAATCACCTTTCAAACGAAAAAAAATTAATCAAAATCGGTTTATCCGTTTGGGAGCTACGATGCCACAGACATACACACAGATAGGTATAGGTATACACAGTTAGTTACACAGATAGGTAAATTCTTATAACACCCCTCTTTGCGTCCGCGTCGGGGACATACAATTTCCATCCTGAATCAATAATTTTTGCTAAAAAAGTTTTAGGTTGATACTTGTGAGTGCTCTCAGCTATCAATTTCAAGTTGATTGAGTTTTATAAAGTACCTAGTTGGTATGTCCATACTCCACAGGTAGGTAGTAGGTACATAGCTGTCCCTAGATAAAAGGTAGAAACGCTGGTTGCACTTATATCTTAATAATTAATATAAGTATTCAAATAAAACCTATTCATTGTTTTATGGAAGTATTCGGTATTTAGTTGTGAAAACGATAAATACCTAGAAAGAAATCTCTTGATTTTTTTAAAACTGAAAGTGACAAAAAAAACGGAAAGTGACAAGTGTCCACAGGTAGAGCCTATAATTAATATAAGTATTCAAATAAAACCTATTCATTGTTTTATGGAAGTATTTCGGTATTTAGTTGTGAAAACGATAAATACCTAGAAAGAAATCTCTTGATTTTTTTAAAACTGAAAGTGAAAAAAAAACGGAAAGTGACAAGTGTCCACAGGTAGAGCCTATAATATTATACCTCTATGGGTAGAGCACTTGCCCCTACTTAAATATTACCTACACAAAAATATTATGTACACCTACTTACCTACCAATTTTGGGGTGCTATATGTGCTAACTGATAAGGGGGTAACGTAACGCGGGTATCAATTCCGCATATTTGTGAACCGATTAATCGTTCGTAAGTAGGTACCTAAACCTAATCGAAAAAATTTCATTACTATTTCATCTGCTCCGATAAATAAGATATTGTGATTTGTGACCATTTACATTTGACTCATAGATAAAATATACCTTCCTTAAAAATACCTGCAAAAAAATAGACAACAATCAGAGATGTCCTTCACACTTCTCTAATCTAATCAATTACTTACTTTAGGTAGGTAGACTAGGTAGGTATAAGCCAGAGCCGTCGAGTTTACGTGCATTCGCAAAAATTAGTGTGTTTTTATGCATATTATGGTAACGGTAAGAGAGCTCTTACCTATAAAGTTAAAGCTATTAGCGTCTTTATTGTTACACTGTCTAGACACTGGGAATCGAAATGTGAAGGTAAGCATATTAAAGTAGTTCAGGTGAATGAAATCGTGTACAAAACCAGTCGTAAATAAAATGACCGTGATACGCTGGCTAGGCGCCACCTCGCGCGATCTTGTACGCTGTCGCTTGCACAACACGACCACACGTTTTAATACATAGGTACTTACCTATTACCACAGTATGTGTTCTGTGCCTATTACCTACGTATCGAGCTAGTACCTACTTACCTGCTATATAAATTCTGTTAAACAATCATTTAAGTACATTTCATGTATGATCTTTAAGGTCAAAAAGAGTAGGCAGTACTTAGGTACCTAGTGCCTATATAAATATTGAACATAATATTATTATGTTCATTATCTGAAAGGTTCTTTGTAACTTCAAAATATATTTTGTTTCCGCGTGTATTGACTATTGGATTTGGTAGAGAGTAGGTAGACTCGTAGAGACGTGCGCGTATTTTAACAACTTAACTGTCCAATGAGTCACTTAAGACTCACGGGGAACTTTTGAAATAAGTTCAAGAGTCACTGGTGACTCATTTTTTTATACAACTTGTGCACATAATTTTGTTATGAGCGTGGAGTAATATTATAATTAAAATTACGTGAACGTATAGCAAAAAACCTAACCTATAAGAAAAAAAAAAAAAAATTTCGCAATGTAAATGTTAATATCCTATCAAAAAAGAAATCCCGAGGGACTTGGGGTAGTTGTAAATTGTATTGTATAGGGACAGTTAAGTTGTTAATTATTTACCTGCGTATCAATTTGAATACAAATTTTACTTTGTGATTTTTAAGTAGGTATAATGTTTAGGTAAATAGGTATAATTTTGTTGTTATTTACTACATTGATAACATACTTACTTATGTTACAACGCGAACGGTAGGTACTTAACCTATTTACTATTTTTTCTGTTACACAGGACCCTAGATAGTAGATACTAGATACCTAGTAGATATCTAAATACTACCAAGGCTCATGGACGTAATAAACCTTAGAATAACTACCTACCTATAGAAACCTAGTAGGTACACTCGCGAAATGTAAGCCGTTCTATTGGTGCCATAAATGGCGTCGTACGACGCTCGCGCAGTCCGAAAAAAGCTGGTTAACTTAGTTTTAGAAGCTACAATACTGCAAACAAACTAACCAATTACTTACCAAACTTTTAGGTGGAAAACATTTAAACTGGCAACATTATGTTTGCGTTTACGAGGCAAGTAAACACAGCACACATAGCGAATTTGTAGCTTGCGTTTTGAGAAGGCGTTGTTTGTTTATACCTTCTATAAGTAGTTATTCTAAGTAATAAACTTATTTCTATCGTCCATAGGTGATAGAAATTTCAAATTAGAAATAGGATCTTGAAGTCTTGAGTTCTTGACCCATATACCAAAATTCAATGAAATAGGCATTGACTCATATGTATACTTGGTACCTACTATAAGTCAATGGAAATAGGCGAATATTTAATGAATGGATAGTGGACTGGATAGTTGGATACCTACTACTTATACACATTTAAAGAGATAACTGCACTTTTGGTAACCATCGCCAGAAAGACTGATTCAGTGTTAGGCGGATGTAGGGCTCTCCACTGATCACAAAAGTTACCTACAGTCTGCCTGCATGTGGATGGGTCTTTCGCTAGATATGGCCGCTCAAAGACGGGTTTATTGTTACCAAAAATGAACGATAACTAGAAAAGCTGATTCTTTGTAGGTACAGTATTAAAGTATGGGCAGTACCTATTTAAACAGTATAAAAACTGACGCATGTGGATGGGCTTTTTACTAGATATCACCTCTCAAAGACGTTATAAGCTATACTTACTATGCGTTCCTGTAAAAAAATATTAGCAATAATTATGTCATCCCGTTGATTGTTGTTAAAAATTTTTAATAGCAATCAACGGGATGACAAGACCCATCCACATGCAGGCAGACTGTAACTTTTGTGATCAGTGGAGAGCCCTACATCCACCTAACACTGAATTAGCCTTTCAGGCGATGGTTACCAAAAGTGCAGTTATCTCCTATAATATAACAGTTCCTTGACAAAAACGGTGCGAATAAAAGGTTTGTTCCTTTGTCCAGCGTCCAGGGTGGCTTTCCTATAATTGCCATCTAAAGCTAAGGCTTTGTTTTTACTCCTAAAGCTGCTTTTGTTAATGCTAAGATTTATCAAAATGCGAATTTATTAAAAGTTGTAGATCTGTGCTTTTGACTAGGAATAGTAATAATATTATTTGATGCTTTTATAGGTATATTTAGATACTTAGGTAGAATCAAGGTAGAGTCACTCTAATTTTAGATCTCTACACATAAGTTTATTGCTATTTACCTAAATTAATATTCTCGTCTGATTAAAAAATAACAAATTAAAAAATGTGAAACTAATGCTCAATAAATAAAATTATAATGGTTGCGTCAACAGTGGCTATTAGGTTCCTACCTACGAATACAAATGGACGATTTCTCAAATAACGATTGGTTGTTATTTACTTAGCTTATTATCATGAAAAAGATATAGTTTATTATCGTTAATTTATTAATTATGACCATTTAACACGGATATAAAGTGCGTACTTACCTACCTAAGCTTATTATAGTTGAGTAGGTTCATTAGGAATAATTGACAACGCGCAAAAACTCACGTAGGCGCCTTCGTCATTATACCTACCTACTCAGCGAGATATGAAATCAGCATTAATAAGTGATATTGCATACACGCCTAAAGATATTTGTGCAAGTGACTGACTGACTATACAATATTGTTTATTCATGAAACGTACTCACATGTGCGATCAACGAACTGTGTGATATAACTCGATTGACGCACACGAACGTTCAGATCTTCGATTTGGCTCTCAAACATCTCGGTGATTGCATGTGAATGCAGAATATTGCTGTTTTAACTCAAAAAGAGAATGTTTATGCTTTATTGGGAGCGCAATGCACGGTGATCATTTAGGAATGACGCGAAATGTAGCTTCTATTTATTTACTTTAGTATTAGTAATGATAAGCACTGCCTACAACGATATATTCAGAGATGATGCAAGCGTTCGCCACTTTGCAAATGTTCGATGATAAAACATAGTATCTGTAATACGTATATTAAATGGTGTCACGCTAACATTTAAAATATTATATTATCTTTATTGATAGTGGGTAGGTAAGTTTGCCACAGTTTTGATGCTTCGGTACCTCCTTTTCAAAGCTTTTTCAAAGGCCTAGTAGCCAACAACTTCCATTTTTAAAAGCTTTCCTATCTGTTTCCTTCCGAAAATAAACAAAATTTTTGAGAAACATTAAAAGGAAGCAGCCATTTTCACCTTGGAGCAGGCTGCGAAAGTTCTGGGACCCAACATTTAGTTTTCCGAACCAATCAAGGTTCGGAAAACTAAAATATGTTTTTCCATTAGGATCATGTGAAGCAAATTCCAGATTCTATCTCTCATTAAGTAGGAATCTCATTAAATAGGAAGATATTTTATACTTAGGTACTTCTAGTTTTTCTCAACAAAGGCTTTCTTTCTCTCCTACAACTTTGAAAATCGAAATCAATGTTTTTGGTCAGTCAATGTTGGTTGGTTAGATTTCTTTGGTTTTCCTTGGGTCTACCATACCAAACTGAAAGCACACCAAAGGAAAAGCTTCTTATAACTAGGTATTCTCGTTCGTAAAAATATAGGAATGGGTACGGAAAGCTTCCTCCTGAAACAGGTAGGTAGCCTTACTCTACTAGTCTCTCTAAGTATGTAGGTAGGTATACCTAGTTTGATTTGAAAACTGATAAATAATTTAGTTATAATTAAATCGGCGTGCTTCCGCAGGCTCCGCTATGGCTCGGCCCTCGGCGCACGCTCGGCGCGCTGCGACTCCATGTAACGTAACGTGAGTAACGGTTGCTGGCTTGCTGGGCGCCGGGGCCAGCGTGGTCGCTACGGGCTAGGGCTGCTGACGCCTTGCTGTCTAGAATACCTACATGAAGGCATCGATTGCACCGCCAACTACCGCCAAAGGTAGCAAGCAGCGACCACTATAAAACTAGAACGATGGCAACAAACAAAAATTGGCTTTTAAAGTTCTTGGGAATGCTTTCTTTCTTTCTTAAATTGCTTTTTTGGGAATCATACTACATAATATAAATGCGACAGTGTGTTTGTTTGTTGGTTTGTCCTTCAATCACGCCGCAACGGAGCAACGGATCGAAGTGATTTTTGGTATGGGCATAGTTGAGGACCTGGAGAGTGACTTAGGCTACTTTTTATCCCCGAAAATTAAGGAGTTCCCGCGGGAATCAAAAAAACTTAAACAACGCGGACGAAGTCGCGGGCATCAGCTAGTAGGTTATAAATTAAATGATTTACAGTTGGGTAGGTACTCTAAAATTATTAAATTAAAAAGATATTTACAGCCTCCAAAAATACCAAAGATAAAAACTATATTATAGCTCTCAGTTTATCTATACTTATAATAAAACTGTAACAGGTCCAATTCTGTACATTGAAGATATTTTGAAAATTTTTTTTGGAGGGCACTCATTATTCGATACTGAAGCCAAATCTGTAATTTTTTTCAATTTTGTCTGTCTGTCTGTCTGTCTGTCTGTCTGTCTGTCTGTCTGTCTGTCTGTCTGTCTGTCTGTATCTTGGCCGCGCATCACGCCGAAACTACTGAATGAATTCAAACAAAACTTGGCACGATTTGAGCCCATACTACGAGGTAGGACATAGGATACTTTTTATACCGAAATTCTACCCCCGAAGGGGTGAAAGAGGGGTTGAAAGTTTGTATGAAAGTCCATAATTTCTCAAGTTATATCGATGAAACTTGGTATACAAGCTACCGGTTAAAAATGAAGAAATACGTGCATCACAGTTTCCTTAAATTTTACCCCCGAAGGGGTGAAATAGGGGTTGAAAGTTTGTATGAAAGTCCTTCATTTCTCAAGTTATATCCATGAAACTTGGTATATGAGCTGCGGGTTAGAAATGAAAACATACGTGTTTCACAGTTTTTTAAAATTCCACCCCCAAAGGGGTGAAATAGGGGTTGAAAGTTTGTATAAAAGTCCGTCATTTCTCAAGTTATTTCGAGGAAACTTGGTATATCCACGCGGACGAAGTCGCGGGCATCAGCTAGTGTATCAATAATTTTATTTATATTTCTAGTTTTGATTGCAGTTTTAAATTATTCACCTATCAAAAAAGGCTTGTTCTCGAAGCTTTCCAAGAATATACTTACGTACGTTGTGATTCTTGGATCATGCTTGGATCACAACGTACCGTAGGTACCGTTGGGAGAATCCGTACAGCTAAGTGAGCTGGGCTGTATTAGGTGAAGTTCGTCGAGTTTTTGATCCCCCATAAGCTTTCCAAGAATATACTTACGTACGTTGTGATTCTTGGATCATGCTTGGATCACAACGTACCGTACCGTTGGGAGAATCCGTACAGCTAAGTGAGCTGGGCTGTATTAGGTGAAGTTCGTCGAGTTTTTGATCCCCCATACCACAATACCTGAAGACAAGTCCGTCAAACCGGGAATGAACAAGGGTCTAGGCCTCTAGGGTGCTGAAACGTGAACACTAACAGCGAGGGTTGCCTTTAAGCTGCGTGCTACGGAGAAAGCTGTGCTCGAAATTTCCAAACGAAGTGAAGTTCAGATTCTTAGGGCACGGTAAATTGCATTGGGCTGATAGAGTATGTCGGAGCTAACCGATATTATGTCCGCAGTGCCAAGTGGAGACTAGAGACCGCGTTTTGGCCAAAGGAGTGTATGGTGTTATGCGATATGTATCCGCAGGGATGCAGGCAACGCAAAGATAGAGCACGTTTGGCCTATTTAAAAGATAGATAGTTTACCTACCTGTTTTCAACAATGGGTAAGCATACTTAGCCCATAGGTTAAGGATAAAATTGATAGGTGATATAATATAAAAATATATCATCGCTTTAGACAAAAAAAATGCTTTAAGTTTGGTTTCTTTGCTTGCTGAAGGAATAACCTTATATCAAATAGCCAAATATGAAGAGAATGTGTTCAATACAAGAAATGGCCTGCATTGTGCTTACAGCCTAGATTCTAATATGTGTCAGCCCTATCCGCGTCCCATACGCATTTCACCACGTTAGCAGGTAGGCGGTAGCTTGACAAGTTGACACATCTTGCTCCATTTTAAGGTATTTCATCCTCAGTCATAATTCAATCAGGTTATAAAGCCTACATGTATTTAACATACCTATCTAGTTATAGTTACCTACCTATTTGGAATTTTCAAAAACAAGTCAATTACAAAATTCAGAGGGAAACAAAATTTTACACGATAACTATATGGACTACCCTAATGTAGTACCTATGACAACGATACACCGTTACACGATATAAAGAGACATGTAGGTACCTAGGTACTAGGTTCTTAATTTATGTTAAACTACTTACTTATGTAAAATAGGTACCTATGTAACTAAGTATTTACATAGGTACCTGGTTCGAATTACGCACCTTGATGATTAACGATTTTCTATTTTTAGTGTATATAAATGATTTGCCATACCATGTGAACAATGTTTGTGATATTGTATTGTTTGCTGACGACACATCGCTTATTTTTAAAGTTGATAGGAGTAAGGACAATTTTGACGATGTAAACAATGCAATATCACACGTATCACACTGGTTTACTGTCAATAATTTGTTACTGAATACAAAGAAAACCAAGTGCTTAGAGTTTGTTTTACCTAATGTAAAGAATATCGATAAATCAATAACGTTAAATGGGGAATCACTAAAAATGGAGAACTCCACAGTTTTCTTGGGGGTGACCTTGGATAATAAGCTTCAATGGGGCGCTCATATAGAGACACTAGCGGGAAAACTTAGCTCGGCTGCTTTTGCTGTCAGGAAAATTAGACAGTTTACCGATATTGAAACGGCTAGGCTTGTCTACTTTGCCTACTTCCACAGTGTCATGTCGTATGGCATTTTATTGTGGGGCAGAGCAGCTGATATCCAAACAGTTTTTATATTACAGAAAAGAGCCATCCGTTCTATTTATAAACTCGGAGCACGCGAATCACTTCGTGAAAAATTTAAAGAGATTGGTATACTTACGGTGCCTTCACAATACATTTACGATAATATAGTCTTTGTCAGGAAAAACATTAATCTTTATAAACAAATAAGTGATACTCACAATCGATGTACTAGAAACCGCCATAAACTTGTAACAACGTCATATAGTGCGCAAGGTGCAGAAATCTTTTGTGGGGTCGAGTATACGCTTTTATAACATGGTACCAAAAGAGTTTCTGGAGTTGCCATTACATAAATTTAAAGACTGTGTTAAACAGCATCTGTTAAGTCGAGCTTATTATAGTATAGATGATTTTCTCGCTGACAAAGTTGCATGGAAGCAACCGGCTTCGCATCCAGCAACCCACAAGTCAGTGTAATACCTACCTACTTGTTACGTAGAGTATGTATTTTATATTATATACAAATTGTCACATTTTTCTGTTTTGAAAAGAGCAACTGATGAGTTTCTTGCCGGTTCTTCTCAATAGAATCAGCTTTCCGAACCGGTGGTAGATTCTTACGACTTATCATAAGTGGCACAGGTTGTCCTACATGAAATAAATCATCATTTCATTTCATTTCATTTCAACGGTATTTAATGGGAATTGGAAAGCCTTGCGTCAGACAACTATTTTCCCATAATATGTTGTAGAAAGCTTAATTTGTTATGGCGAATGAGAGTCGTTGTAGACTGGGCAGTGGACAGCGGACAGTGGGAGGCAGGTGAGATGCCTTTAAAGTACAAACCGGTTGGTTCGACGACGACGCCAACACTTTGATTCACTTCTAAACTTATTTGTAGGTAGGTACGATATCTCTTAATTGGCAATCATACCTACTTTTCTATCATTCTCTGATTTGATTTCAAAAAGGAAGAATAGCTAGAGCACTAGGTACCTACCGAAAATTACCATACTGTATCGTTTAATGTTATACCTATAAGTAGCTGTAGAGTGTACTTAGATAATTTTCAACAGATTTCCAAAAAGGGAACACTCTAGGGATTGCTATCTATTTTTCTATGTCAATCATCAATGTACTTTGGAATAGGTACCTACTGTTAGTATTCCGTGCATCATTGTATACAGATACAATTAGGGCATGTAAATCTCGGTATTTTTTCAATCCCGGTATTGGTTTCGGTATTGGACTTCAATACCGGGATCCCGGTATTAATACCGGTATTGAAGTTCTCAATTTGTACTTGAATATTTTAAATTAAAACAGGTTTTTGGAACGTTAGTTCCTTAAGGGACGATGCGGTTGGGAAAATAGCCGGCAAAAACGTCCGGACCGAGAGTAAGAATTTAAGTATAATGTATTCGAAATTAAACCTTAACATAAAATAATTAAAGTTCAATTTCGAAAGCGTAATTCCGAAAATGCGTAAGATTTTTATGTATAGTTTAAAGGAGACGGTCCAGATTTGTATGGAGGGTTGGTCCAGTCCTTTTACAAGTAGAGAAATGAAAGAAAAAAAAGTACTAAACCAGTTTTGATCATTCAAATCTACGAATTCGTCGTAATTTCAGCGGTGTAATTATTTAATCTTTCCACGATAAGCAACACTAAACACGAGTGGGTAACAATGGCGGATTCATATTTTTTGACGTTTTCTGTCAAGTGTCAACACAACACCGGAAAAACCGTAGGGAAAACACGTTATTTTGACAGTGACTGTCAGAAATGACATTTGATACATTTCGCGCCTACTGCCATCTCTATGGCTAAAGGTTGCCATCTTGGAAACGTATCGAAAACTTGAAATACATTTTATTTTATTTCGCGTTAATTACTTTAATATTCTAAATTATTATATTTTTAATACAATCTATGTATTTTCCTCTATTCATGGTAGAGTGTACAAAGAGTGCTCCAAAGGTAAACCTTCTCCTTTCGAATGTAGTATGTGGAACGTAAGTTGAGAGGTATTCAGAGAGGGAAGAAACGAAATGTCAGATGAGTGAGATGACGCATCTAAGAGGCTCTTGAAAGAATCCTTTAGTTGACTCGAAAAGACGAATGGCGGTTGGTGTGTGTTTACGATTAGTGTTGAATGAAACCAAGTGTTTATTGAGTTTTGATATTTGGGGCTCCCTGGGATCACAAAACAGGAAACTGTTACCAAAATTTAAAAAAGTCAGCGCCATTTTGAAATTCTTTGTTATTGAACCGATTTCGTTCAAAATCTATATCTGAGGATCCCTAGGATCACAAAACAGGAAACTGGTACCATAATTTAAAAAAGTCAGCGCCATTTTGAAATTCTTTGTTATTGACCGATTTCGTTCAAAATCGATATCTGAGGATCCCTAGGATCACAAAACAGGTAACTGGTACCAAAATTTAAAAAAGTCAGCGCCATTTTGAAATTCCTTGTTATTGAACCGATTTCGTTCAAAACCGATATCTGAGGATCCCTAGAATCACAAAACAGGAAACTGTTACCAAAATTTAAAAAGTCAGCGCCATTTTGAAATTCTTTGTTATTGTACCGATTTCGTTCAAAATCGATATCTGAGGATCCCTAGGATCACAAAACAGGAAACTGGTACCAAAATTTAAAAAAAGTCAGCGCCATTGAGAAATTCTTTGTTATTGAACCGATTTCGTTCAAAATCGATATCTGAAGATCCATAAGATCACAAAACAGGAAACTGGTACCAAAATTTAAAAAAGTCAGCGCCATTTTGAAATTCTTTGTTATTGACCAATTTCGTTCAAAATATCGAAACGGGAAACTGTGACTTTTTTAAATTTAATTACCAGTTTCCTGTTTTGTGATCCTAGGGATTCTCAGATATCGATTTTGAACGAAATCGGTTCAATAACAAAGAATTTCAAAATGGCGCTGACTTTTTAAATTAATATTTATGTAATAAGGAACTACGTTCCTATCTGGTGTCCCACGACACCACACTTTTTTTTTTAATAATTTGCAATCTTGTATTTATTTAAAATCTTAGTTAAAACACTAACAATCGATATTATATTATAGTTCCTCTAATAATATTGTGTTATCGTTCATTTTAAATCATCTACATTTTCATAAAAAAAAATCTCAGTCTTATTTAGTAGGATGTTGCTAGAATATACCTATAAATATTCGCTATATATTGAATTTCGCAAATGTCTGTCATTGAGGTATTATGTACTAACGTACGTCTGTATATTTTTTTCAATACCGGTATTTCGGTATTGCACCTAGTTCAATACCGGTATTTGAATCTCGGAAATATCGACCGAGATCCCGGGATTTCGAGATCTCGGGATCCCGGTATTCATGCCCTAGATACAATGATGTTATATACCGAGTACTTACCAACCTACCTAAATAGAATATTTTAATTTTTTTTGTGGACGCTAGACTTTCAACCCCAGTTTAGGATAGACTCCGCTAAAGCATTGTGTAAAGATGGCGCCGACTGCCTTGTTCGTGTAAATTGCTATTATAAAGTATTATATAATAAGTGGATATTACTAGTGTTTCCTTTTAAAAATACTTAGGTACCTACAGTACCTACGAACGTAGGTATATGTTTTCATTAAAAAAATTGTAATGAATGTACATAATACCTACTTAGTTACGTAGTTAATAGTTACCTACCCATAGGTAGTTTGTACCTAACTTTCCCTTGGCAGTAGAAAGAAATATGAAGACAAAAAGGAGACTCTACATCCTACCTACCTAGGAACTTATTCTAAATAGGTAGGTACTAGGTAGGTATCTACATACTTATTCATTCTTCTATTCTTTCATTAAAAATTAAAAACTGTTCCTCTATAGGAGTTCGACTTTGTCCGAAGCATTTTCACAAGGATAAAAAACTCAAATAGGGTATTATAGAGGCTAAAACAATTGGAATTTGATGCCGGCGAGGGATCATTTCATTTCCCGAGAACCCCATATCAATGCCAAGATCTCAGGAGATAATATAGGTACGGTTGAGCCAAAACTGGTCCCCATTTGGGTGACGTTTGAACGCACGTGTGCTTCACACTTAGCCTCCAATGCGTCTCCTGGGACACCAATATTCAATTCATTCTCAGCTCTATTCACATATAAAATAGAATCAATTTTCTGTATTTGATGTGCCAACCGTCATTATTGATACGGGATTATGGTTGAAGTACCTACGGCTATAGTTTCTAACTGGCCTTTGCTTTGTATTTCGAAACTTATGTGGGAGAGATACATGTGTGTATATGTATGGGTGGATGTCCCTTACGTCGTTCTTAACCTGAGCTGCAAACATTGGTATGGCGAGCAGGCAGCGGCGTCGATGTGTCTGTGGGACTTATTAGCTCATTTTACGACCGGCGCGGCGGCCTCTTGTCTGTTCAACGAAACACACACACATAAAAATATACCTAGTAGGTAGGTAGATCTCAACTCGCAACCACGGCAACTCAAGGCATTCGAACTACGAAGACGGCTCTACTGGACTTGTTATACCTACTACCTACTTAATATGAAATTAAATTAAAATTTGAAATTTGGAATTTCCATTTGGAATTAAAATAAACAGAATATGGAGGAAGAAGAAGGAGGCTTCGAGTAGCTAGCAGGTATTTGTAGGTATAGGTACTTACTAGTTACTACTTACTAGTTACTAGTACCTACTTAAATAATAATGATGGTACCTACCTAAGTTAGTAGCTGCTGGGCTTAGCGAGTAGATCTTCTACGAGATTCCGAATTTTCCCGTCGACTGAATCAAAACATTGAAAAAAGAATATTTGTTGGATAGAAGTTTTTACTTTTAAAAGTTTTCTGAAGGTCCGACAGCTAGGTAGGTACTAACTACTAGTAAACACGTCAGTTGACGACCAGTTAGTCGACTTGCCGTCTTTAAAGTTACATACTGTATAGCTCTTTGAATTTTACCTTTTTTGACGAAATAATGACAATTTCTAGGTATGCATGAAAGAAACATGAAGAAACATACTTTATTACTTACCATATGATTTAAATATGGATATAAATATTAATTTTATGCAATATTCCGATATTTGTCAAAAAGTGCGCTTTTTTCAGTTTACGACCAATTTTCGTTAATTTACGACCACACTGTAGTCAGTTTACGACCATTCAACAGCCTTCAAAAAGGATCTCTTGATATAAGTATTAGGTTAAGGTCGAAGACAAAAATAACAATTAATCGTCCTAAAAACACGTTTACTTATTTCTTCTATGAATTATTAATCAATATTTATTTTAAAAAATAGCAAAAAGTAATATCTTTTTATCGAATATAGAATATTATGGACATCTAGGTGGTAGATTCTTACGACTTATCGTAAGCGGCACAAGTTGTCCTACATGAAATAAATCATTTTCATTTTCATTTGCATGCTTTGATTTTTTTTTCTTCGAATTAGTCTTCTTTTCTACATCTCTTCTCTTTTTCTTTTTTGATTAGTCTTCTTTTCCTACATCTCTTCTCTTTTTCTTTATTGATCAGTCTTCTTTTCCTACATCTCTTCTCTTTTTCTTTAACTTTCCTATGTTTTTCCATTGTTTTTAATTGCTGCTTTCGTGTTCTTCCAATTCTAAATTTTCTTTATGGCTTTTCAAGTAATATTATCACAAAAATATTATTGTATTGTTTATAAGTTTTGTATGTAATTAATTCGATGGTCGAGAAAAGATAAGTTGCCGACCACTTTGTTTTGCATCATCAAATATGTTTAGATTTTTACTTTTTAGGTCTTCTCTATATTTTTCCGGTCGCAATCTGACGTTTAAATAAACCATACAAAATAGGATGTCAAGAAACAATAAAATTTGCGCTAATATTAATAAGCAGCATGTTAGTAAAACTCAAAAATGATTCGTTACAAACCGCTAGTAAACGACCATGGAACGAAGGAAGCCGAGTTTTAGCGATTAGCGACCACCATCTATTTAAATAAACTAGTATGGCGCGTGGCTGCGCGGCCCGCTAAAGCGGACCGCGTAATGGACCGCGCGGTCCACTGTCTACTTACTCGCTGTCCTACTATCCTGCCCCCCGATTATGTAAGAATGGCCGATCAAATCGTCAAAGTTCGGCGTCAAAGTAAAATAAACCATAACAGCATTAAATTAGAGCTCAATTTCGAAACACGAAATTGAGCTCTAATTCAATGCTGTTATGGTTTATTTTACTTTGACGCCGAACTTTAACGATTTGATCGACAATTCTTACATAATCGGGCAGCTGGTTTACTGTCTACGTGTTCTGATCTGAACAACACACTGCTATGCTAGTGAGCACAGTGGAAGCGCCAGCACGCCAAGCGTCCGTAAAAGAAAATTCTCATAAAGGAAAAACATAAAACAAAGACCACCAACCCCCCGCCCCTCCCTTTTTGTTTGAGCAGCCCCTAAGTAGGTACCTATCTTTAATACCCTGACCGTGCTCCTCACCCATCATCCGAACCTTCGATCATCATCTCTCTCCATATTTTTTTCTCCGAACCATTCGTCAAAATGAGATTTCTTCCATAAAAACAAATCTTGAAAAGGAACCGTAGCCTCTTCAATATACGCCATACATTTTCTATGGAAAATAAATTCCGCCATCTTGAATTTTTTTCCTGTTCATCAAGTAGACCTTCATGTTCTGATCATCTTTTGCCAAGAAACCACTCTTCCATCTTTTATACTCTCCGAGATAGACACCGACGAAATTTGTATGGCTGCCATCTTAAATCCGCCATTTTGAAATTTTTTTTCAGCTCACTGTCAATTGGGTATTTGAGTACTATTAAAATAAATTATTTTTTAGTGATTATTAAATAGATGATCACCCAAAAGTCGTAATATCCACGTACAATAAAAGTTTTATGTTGAATAACCATTTTAAACAATCGATTAAAGATTAAAGTTCGTCGAACTTTACGTGACGTCACGTTTTAAAATTTCATATAAATTCCATACTTAGGACGCGTTTTGACATTTGAAAAAAAGTTGCTGATTTGACCTGGATTTGACTATTTGTCAAATACCCAATTGGATGAAGTTTCGAGTGACATTTGTTCGAGCACCCCCCACCTATCTTCAATACCCTTTTCTATGGAAAAATAAATTCCGCCATCTTGAATTTTTTTCCTGTTCATTAAGTAGACCTTCATGTCCTGATCATGTTTTGCCAAGAAACCACTCCTCCATCTTTTATACTCTCCGAGATAGACACCGACAAAATTTGTATGGCGGCCATCTTAAATCCGCCATTTTGAATTTTTTTTCAGCTCACTGTCAATTGGATGAAGTTTCGAGTGACATTTGGTCGAGCACCCCCCACCTATCTTCGATACCCTGGCTGGTGCTCTTCATCCGTCTTCGAAATCCTCAATCATCAGCTCTCTTCGTATTTTTCCTCCCCATGAATTTTTGTCTTCTATACGAAACGATGAGTGAAAAAAAAAGTTTTCATACAAAATTTTACAGGAGAGGTGGTCAATCAGTCAATCAGCACGAGCAGCTATATATATATTAACTAGTATGGCGCGTGGTTGCGCGGCCCGCTGCAGCGGACCGCGTAGTGGACCGCGTGGTCCACTGTCTACTTACTCGCTGTCCTACTATCCTGCCCCCCGATTATGTAAGAATGGCCGATCAAATCGTCAAAGTTCGGCGTCAAAGTAAAATAAACCACAACAGCATTAAATTAGAGCTCAATTTCGAAACACGAAATTGAGCTCTAATTCAATGCTGTTATGGTTTATTTTACTTTGACGCCGAACTTTTACGATTTCATCGACAATTCTTACATAATCGGGCAGCTGGTTTACTGCCTACTTGTTCTGATCTGAACAACACACTGCTATGCTAGTGAGCACAGTGGAAGCGCCAGAACGCCAAGCGTCCGACGTAAAAGAAAATTCTCATAAAGGAAAACCATAAAACAAAGACCACCATCCCCCCGCCCCTCCCTTTTTGTTTGAGCAGCCCCTAAGTAGGTACCTGTCTTTAATACCCTGACCGTGCTCCTCACCCATCATCCGAACCTTCGATCATCATCTCTCTCCATATTTTTTTCTCCGAACCATTCGTCAAAATGAGATTTCTTCCATAAAAACAAATCTTGAAAAGGAACCGTAGTCTTGCATAGTTCTACACTTGTAGCCTCTTCAATATTCGCCATACATTTTCTATGGAAAATAAATTCCGCCATCTTGAATTTTTTTCCTGTTCATCAAGTAGACCTTCATGTTCTGATCATCTTTTGCCAAAAAACCACTCTTCCATCTTTTATACTCTCCGAGATAGACACCGACGAAATTTGAATGGCGGCCATCTTAAATCCGCCATTTATAAATTTTTTTTCAGCTCACTGTCAATTGGATGAAGTTTCGAGTGACATTTGGTCGAGCACCCCCCACCTATCTTCAATACCCTTTTCTATGGAAAAATAAATTCCGCCATCTTGAATTTTTTTCCTGTTCATCAAGTAGACCCTCAGGGCCTGATCATCTTTTGCCAAGAAACCACTCTTCCATCTTTTATACTCTCCGAGATAGACACCGTCGAAATTTGTATGGCGGCCATCTTAAATCCGCCATTTTGAATTTTTTTTCAGCTCACTGTCAATTGGATGAAGTTTCGAGTGACATTTGGTCGAGCACCCCCCACCTATCATCGATACCCTGGCTGGTGCTCTTCATCCGTCTTCGAAATCCTCAATCATCAGCTCTCTCCGTATTTTTCCTCCGAATGAATTTTTGTCTTCTATACGAAACGATGAGTGAAAAAAAAACTTTTCATACAAAATTTTACAGGAGAGGTGATCAATCAGTCAGTCAGTCAGCACGAGCAGCTATATATATATTAATACGCATTTTATGGATAAAATATGGATTCTAATTTCTAAGCTATAATTTAATCATATTCTGATACCACAAGCACAAAATATATGCACAAGCTTTAATAAATAGTACATTACACATCTAGGGCAGTAAAATAAGAAATGTCTCAGATCACATGTAATTGTTGTCCGAGGCGAAGCCGAGGTCAATAAACATGTGATCTGAGGCTTTCTTATTTACTGCCCGTGGTGTGTATACTATTTTTCTCCTCGACGGAGGCGGAAAGCGGCATTTTCGTTTAGCGCAGCGGGAGGAAAATTGACGCTTTCCGTCCGGAGGTGAGAAAACATATTTTTGTTTGCCTCCTCACAATTTTTTTATTAGCGATTTGCTCCAAGAGAGTAAGGGCTATAGATAGAACACGATCTTCAAGCAAGTGATCGTTGCGCTGCTATTACAACTGCTTTTGGTTGTTTTCGAAAAAATGGTCGTGAAAGGGGGGTGGTCGGCGAACTGACGGAGTCACCCTATTAAAATTCGGTCTCCTTTACAGTTTACACCTATATAGTTCCTAATAAATAAAGTACCTACCTACCTAAATTGTAAGAGGTGTCAGGTGACTTAGGCAAATAATGTCTAGGTAGAAAATGACCTTTTCATCCCATGTATTCGAAAAGGACGACTTGGTTCGCCTTTATGTGCGCCCAAAGGTGGTGTTTTCTATAAGAAACTTTTAGCGGGCAGTAATGAGTTTTTAATCCTCTTTATACTCGTAAGTGCGCCGCAATTATCTTTGCCGCGCACTTATTGAATTTGGAACATCTTAGTGTTCAGCGCCAACGCAAATTGACGACCTCCGTGGCGCAGTGTTGAGCGCTGCTGTCTTAACGTGCGGAGGTCCAGGGTTCGATCCCCGGCAGGGTCAATTTAGGAATTTATAATTTCTGAATTTTAACTAACGAAAGGGCTATATGGATATACATATCAAAAAAAATATATATATATATATATAATTAAATAAATATTATTATAAAGGCGAAAGTTTGGATGGATGTGTGGATGTATGGTGGTATGGATGTGTGTTACTCAATTACGCCCGAACGGCCGAACGGATCTGGATAAAATTTGGCACAGAGATAGATTTAAAAAAAAAAAAAGATTATAATCTGGAAATAGCACATATGCTTTTTATGCCGGGAAATTAAAGAGTTCCCGCGGGAACCAAATTTTCTCATACAGGGTGATGAAAAGTAGAGTGTATCATTCGGGCGCAAATATATTTTTGGCTCGGGCGACGTACTTTGAATCCCTCGCTACGTTCAGGATTCTACTAAAGAATCCCTCGCTACGCTCAGGATTCTACTCTAGAATCCCTCACTTCGTTCTGGATTCAAAAAAGCGCCCTCGCCGTAAAAATATTATTTTGCTCCCTTATAATACAATCTACTATTGTAGCATTAAAAACATACTTACTTATGTAAAAAGTACGTAGAAAAGGTAAGATAATTAATTATATTATCCACAATCCACAAAGGTACTTACTAGCTTCTCGGTAGAGTAACCTAGGTGCCTAGTGCCTACATCCTATATCATGTTCCTTTTGTTTCTTTGAAAAGCTATGCCTAGGTATTCTAAAAGGATTGCTGACACGAATAGTACTTACCTTATAACTAAGTGGTACCTAAGTACTACCTACCTAGCGTTCCAAGGATTGCTCGTCAACTTGAGCAATGTGCGGGACTCATGATGCAAATATTTATATGTAACCATTTATAGAGCTTTCTGTATATAGTCATTGGTGCACATACCAGAACAGCATACTAATTTTCTGAATAAATAGTTAGCTATGTGGCTTAGGTATTGTAGGTACTTATTTAAAAGGTCGCTTCGCAATTAATTTATAGTCCGGTCAATTTAGACATCCAAGGATGATCCAAGGTTACAAAAATTCACACTTGGCTGAAAATTGGTAGGATTGTTCAAAACACTATTATAAATGAAATGTGAAAGTCCTCATCGATCCGACACGGAAAAAAATTTACTCGGGGTAAATACTTAGGTACTTACTTATTTTCTAAGAGCCAACGTTTTTGAGATTTAACGATACAAAAAGTTGAAAGAGTTGTAATCGTCATATACCCGAAAGTGTTCTATTGCTGCAGCTATTAAAAGACAACATGAAGAACAACTAACAAGAAGCCAGTACATCTACTAAAAGTAGACAAGTAGAAGTTACTCCCATGGGGTGTAATGTGATTTGAATTTCGAAAGATCCCACATCTAAGGAAAACTCTGTTCATTCCTAGTATGGTATTGCTTTCTCTCTTCGACGTATGACGTTGTCCCTCTCACATTTTGCTATTTCCATAGAGTTATAATATATAGCAGGTTATATCGTGGTTATATCGCACGGAGCCACTAAACAAAAGAAGAAGAAGAAGAAGTAGGTTATTATTATAGAGTTTTAATATTATCTCTATGGCTATCTCGTATATAGTGATGGCGTCCCTTTCGCACGAACCACAAAGTAAGATTGTTGAAAATTCCCGCCAACACATTTTTCCAAAACGTTATTGTGCTGTTATTGAAATTGAATATGTATATATTTAACTATAGTTGATGCCCGCGACTTCGTCAAATAATAATTGATTTGCTTCCAGAAACTTTTGAAGACAGATATTTAAAAGCATACGAAAATTCCTGCAAGTGGAAAACTACTAAAGGTGCCAATTGCCTAATTTCAGAGGAGGTATCGCTAGTTTCCTTTCAAGACCTATCATTTATTAATTTATTCATTTATTGGAATGCCAATGGGCATTGGCATTTTTAGTTTTTGAAAATAGATATAATAAGATCATAATATATTGAATAATCTTTTTATAACCCTTGATTTTATTGCCTCGCGAGGTATGAAAATTAGAGTATTCAACGCAGGGGTAATGCTGTCTTTGTCTTGGGCGCCCCTAAACCCCGCGCTTCACTCAGGATTCTAGATGCAACACCCTCGCTACGCTCGGGAGTTACTCTAAGATCCCTCCTTGCGCTTGGGGTTTATCCCGGCGCCCGTGACGTAAGACCTTGCATTACCCCCATGTTGAATAATCTACTATTGTAATGCACTTTCTTAACGTACACACAAAATTAAATAAATATGGCAGGGAATTTTAAATAATTCGTGAAATTAGTGTCAAGGATTGTAATTTAAACTACTATCGTCGTCGTCGTCTCAACCTATAGACATCCTGGACGTAGGTCTCCTGCATGGATCGCCACAGAGCACGCTCTTGTGCCCCTTGTTTCCAGCGGCTCCCAGCTACACGCTTGAGATCGTCCGTCCACCTAGTGGGGGGTCATCCAACACTGCGCTTCCCGGTGTGAGGCCGCCATTCAAGCACTTTAGGACCCCAACGCCTATCTGTTCTACCAACTATGTGTCCCACCCATTGCCACTTAAAGCTTGGACTCTTCGAGCTATGTCGGTTACTCTGGTTCGCCTACGGATCTCCTCATTTCTGATTTGATCACGCAGGGATACTCCAAGCATAGCTATCTCCATCGCCCGCTGAGTGACCCTGAGCCTTCTTATCAGGCCCAAAGTTAGCGTCCATTTTTCGGAGCCGTAAGTCATCACTGGCAACACGCACTGTTCGAAAACTTTCGTCTTCAGGCACTGAGGAATCTTGGACGAGAAGATGTCGCGGAGTGCCCGAACCCTGCCCAGCCGAGGTGGATTCGGCGGTTGACCTCTTTCTCGAAATTTGACCTACCTAACTGGACTGTATGTCCTAACTCCTAAGTATATGTACTCATCAACAATTTCGAGTGCAGAATTCTCAACTAACACAGGTTGGGGCTGAACGTGTGCATTAGAAATGATCTTTATACTACACCCGCTCGGAAAGTACCCTCTTGCTTGTGTCAAAACGAGGTAGAAAGTACGTCATTGCTACAAACCAAATATGCGGGAGGAAAAGATGTATGAAATTTCATTTCTAACGTGCTAAGCGGGGAGAAAACTGTATGAAAATCCATTTCTAACGCGCTGTTGTTTTTTAATTTTAAGTAAATATGGTATGGACCACAGATGTACGCAGGTTACTTTGGTGGTACGTAGGCTACTTTTAAGGTACGCCAGCTACTTTCGAGGTACGCAGGCTACTTTGGTGGTACGTAGGGTACTTTGGTGGTACGCAGGCTACTTTTAAGGTACGCCAGCTACTTTCGAGGTACGCAGGCTACTTTGGTGGTACGTAGGGTACTTTTAAGGTACGCCAGCTACTTTGGAGGTACGTGCGGTACTTTGGTGGTACGCAGGCTACTTTTAAGGTACGCCAGCTACTTTAGAGGTACGCCGGCTACTTTGGAGGTACGTAGGCTACTTTGGAGGTACGTAGGGTACTTTGGTGGTACGCAGGCTACTTTTAAGGTACGCCAGCTACTTTAGAGGTACGCCGGCTACTTTAGAGGTACGCAGGCTACTTTTAAGGTACGTAGGCTACTTTTAAGGTACGCCAGCTACTTTCGAGGTACGCAGAGCTGTACGAGGTACGTACGTACCTCTAAAGTAGCTGGCGTAACATAAAAGTAGCCTGCGTACCACCAAAGTAGCCTACGTACCTCCAAAGTAGCCTACGTACCTCCAAAGTAGCCGGCGTACCTCTAAAGTAGCTGGCGTACCTTAAAAGTAGCCTGCGTACCACCAAAGTAGCCTACGTACCTCCAAAGTAGCCTGCGTAGTGCGTACCTCTAAAGTAGCTGGCGTAACTTAAAAGTAGCCTACGTAACACCAAAGTAGTCTGCGTACCGCTAAAGTAGCTGGCGTACCTTAAAAGTAGTCTGCGTACCTCTAAAGTAGTCGGCGTACCTCTGAAGTAGTCGGCCTACCTCCAAAGTAGTCTACGTACCACCAATTTTACTGGCATATCTTGAAAGTATTCGTCGTACCGCTAAAGTACTCAGCGTAGCTCCAAAGTAGCCAGCGTACCACCACAGTAATATGCGCATCTCCTTTTCCAGGATACAAGCTATTCTCCTACCTTAATATGTCGTTGAAATCGTAAGATTGTCGATATCGATGTCGATCGAAATAATCCTCAAAATGTAGTCTAGTTGTGATAGTGAAGCTTCGAATGAAGCGACTCATATAGTTATGATAGAACTTCACTTTTTATTTTAATTATTTTTTTTTAATTTATTGAAAACAATACAATAGAAATTAAAGCTAGCTAGCCTAACCTAATTAAGGACTATTAAATATTATTAACTATTAACCTAAACCTTTGTAAGTTCGTTTTTAATCACTAATTATCGCTTATTTTCCTCGCAGGTGTAGTATAAAGCACTATGTATCACTCGGGAGAAAGTAAGATTCCTACCTCGCGTGTATTGCGGCCCTTCGGCTACGCCTCGGGCCTCAAACTACACCCTCGTTAGTAATCGGTCACTTTCTCCCCTCGGTGAACAATGTACTATTATCTTGCTCATATTCATTTTTAGGCCCACCTGTTGAGTAACTACTAAATGAGTACCTAATAAACGATATTTAACTGACTTCAAAAAAAGGAGGAGGTTCTCAATTCGACATTCGGTGCCAACTGCCAATGTGGAGTCACGTCAACAATAATGAAGAGTACCTAGGTAGACGGTTCATGCGGCTAATTGGTACAGACTCCAAAAAATGTTATTATAGAACTACATTAACTCTTGTATACCTACATAATAAATTAAATTATTTTTTACTTTTTAGTGTTTGTGGTTTTTGAAGTCGGTTTTTATTTTATTTTTTTGTAAGAAATCGATCGAAGTCGAAGAAAACGATAATTTTGTCAAAACACAAATTAATCTAAAATTCAATAGTTATTATTTAAAAGAAAATATGCATTAGTTATAAATCAGATTTCTGAACGTTTTGAGAGACAGTGAAATAGAAATGCCAAGCCACAGGGATCTAAATGCAAATACTAATTTGCCCCTCTGAGTATACAAAAACGACTTTTCTTCACTGGTTATAAGCAATAAAGGCGCTCTTTTTGAGCTAATATCTTAAGATACCTACAAGTTTTAAACTTAGCCGAATAAAAAACAGTGGCATCTACCAAGAAATATATGCAATAGTCACTGTTTCGTTTATAGTGTCACCAATACCGGTATCCCGGTATTAGACATTTCAATACCGGTATTGAAAACCGGTGAAAAAAGTCCGGGAACCCGGTATTGGAAGCCCACTAGGTACTAGGTACTGGTAGTACTACTAGGTATGTCGACTAGGTATTTACGGGTTTACGGTATTTACGGTTTTAACTAAGCTAAAAAAGTGTTTGTCTATTGGGAGTTGATTGGGACTTGGGAGTCTGCAACAGGGATTGATTGACCATGCGTGTTGCGTCACTGTTGCCAACTAGGTAGGTAGTAGTAGGTATAGGTAGGTATCAGATCACAGTAATGGCCTTATGCTTCTTTACGTCAGTCCATGGTGGTATGATCAATGAACATTGAACCTGCTACGCATGGAATTTTTTCCAAAGTCCATGATGTCACGGTGGATTAAATTACTGAGTGCTATGACCTTGGTTGTCACTTGCATGTAATGTACTTATTCATGATTGATATTAATAACTACAGATATCTAATAATTGTTCTACTAATGATTATAATAGGTATAAGATGGGTAGGTCTGGTAGTACCTACCTACTGTACATTGTTAGGTTAATGGAAAACAAACCATCATAGGTACCTACATAGGATAACATTATTATTATTACATAACGTACCTATAACTACTTACTTAAAAAACATCATTCATCAACAACCCATTTGCGGCCCACTGCTGAGCTCGAGTCTCCTCGTTGAATGAGAAAGGTTTGGCCATGGTTCACCAAGCTGGCCGAGTTCGGATTGGCAGACTTCACAGTTCACACACCTTTGTAGAACGTTATGAAGAATAGGGATGATGCCTATATCAAAAATAAATTATATTTTCTAATTGATAATAATCAATTAGAAATGATTAGAATTTAATAAAATAGAGGGTCTTCCAAAAGACCTAAATGAATCACATTCGGTTAGTTTTAAATTTGATGACCATTTTAAAATATAGATTAAAGAAAAAAAGTGCGTTGAAATTTTATGACGTCACAAGTCACAACTCACTACTTAAAGTACTAAAAAATAAGTACTAGGTAAGTTATTAACTACTAATATAGGAGCTATTTATAGGTACCTATTCTATATTTACATAAAGTACCACAGCACAGTACATAGTAGGCCTATAATAGTCTATACCTAGTACAGTTTGCGCGCGAGTTGAATGCAGATTAAATGTATGTGTCAGTTGTCACCCATACTAAAATTCTACATCAATGGTGTCACCATACATTTGCTCTCCATTCAACTCGCGCGTGAACTATACCTATAGGTACCTACTTACTTTTTATCCTGGAAAATTATGGAGTTCCTGAGGGAATCAAAAAAACTTAAACCACGCGGATGAAGTCGCGGGCATCAGCTAGTATACTGTATACCTACCTATATAGAGTTTAAAATCATAATTTATTTATTATAGGACGTGATTATTGTTGGTAAGCGTCCAATGTATGCCGCAACCTCAACGGGCTGAAGCCAACATACTATCTACCTACCTATGGCTAATGTAGGGCCAAGGGCATGTCTCCGTCAACAATTACATCACCTTAGAAATCGTCTAGGTATTTAGTTTATGTAACGTTTTTTTTTTTAACCACTACAAGTTAGCCCTTGACTGCGATCTCACCTGATGTTACGAGTAAGTGATGATGCAGTCTAAGATGGTAGCGGGCTAACCTGTTAGGGGCATGGCAGTTATATTAAACCCATGCCCCTATTCGGTTTCTCTTTCTACGTCGTCGAAAGTTCGAGTTTCGAGGTCGTCAAAACAGTAGGTTGGTACTGGTAGGTACTTGGTAGTTGGTCTTGATACTAGAGGTAATAGGTGTACCTAGTTGCCAGTTACCAGTTAGCTACAGCCGTATCACGTATGTACTACGTAGGTACTAGGTACCTACTTACTTACTACTTAGGTAGCTAAGCGTGTTACTACAAAAATCTGTTGATAACATTTTCGTTCATATTCATTTGTTTCATTTATTTAATAATTGCATTTTAGGTACCTATTTACCTTAGTTATGTAACATAAATTAAAATAAAATACCTACTTATAATCTACGCTCCCGTTTGTATCATATTGTTCTTAATCATTCATTCATTCAATTCATTTGGCGCTCATACCTGAACACGTCACACGCGCCTTCATAATATTACCTATAATATGTGCCTATATTCCCAAATCCAATACAAATTATTCACAAAGTTCAATTATTCCACTGGCATGAGCGTATATAGTTATAAGTAGGTAGGTAGGTATAACAAACAATACTCTAATCTTGATTTATTTTTTCTATCCAAAATCCATTAAAAAGGAGATAATAACTCTGCACTGCAAAAATAAATAAATCGAAGTAGGTAACATAAAAAATCAATGTAAACCAACACGCAAATTAGTTTCATAATATTATTAACGTACACTTATTAATTTAATTCAAAATTGAACGCTGTGTATTAGGAGTAAATAAAATAAAAACTAATAATGTTGATTTTTGAGACAGAATTTGAGACAAACAATGTGGGGCATCTATAAGTCTATAACTCTATAGTCTATAATTATATAAGTACCTTTTCTATGTGCCTACTAATATTTTAAATGCTAAAGTTTGGATGGATGGATCAGGATGGATGTTTGTTACTAAATCACACCAGAACGGCAGAACGGATCTGGATGAAATTTGGCACAGAGATAGATCATAGTCTGGAATAACACATAGATTATTTTTTATCCCGGAAAATTAAAGAGTTCAATCCACGCGAACGAAGTCGCAGCCATCAGCTAGTATCACATAATATCTATTTATAATAATTAATATTATAATAAAACGCATGACACGGGCTGCACGGTGATTGTTGCGCCTCGAGGCACAGATTTGCGCCTGTAAGGTCTATCTGCACTCTCAGCGATAGAGCGAGGCACTGCGTGCGCTTGCCTCGATTTAGCCGCTCTGATTTTGACCGGACATGCGCAATAATTATTGCAGTTCGTTTCTTTTTTGACTTTTTTATCAAATTTAATAAGTTTTGTAAGTAGGTAATACCTGTTTATATATTGATTTCTAACAATATACTAAATTAAAATTAAAATAAATCACGTGCATTGATTTTATTAACTTATTTTGTAGTTACTGGGTAGGTATATTAGCGCTACTAATATAACAATATAATATAAACTTGTCGTCATCGGCCAATGGCCAAGCTAGGCAATTTAGTGACAAAGTTTTGGGCACTATGCCTATTACAAATCGTTTCAATGAATAGTAGGTAGGTAATAGGTATAAAGATAAACTATAAAGAAGGGAAAATTAATTATTGTTGTTTTCCTATACTTATATAACTTGTATAGGTATGACTTGCATATTATACCTACACACAAGATGGTCATAATTGAGTAGGTAATAGGTATTTAAGTATACTTAGTTTATATAGAAATAGGATCCGAGATTAAATTCATATTAAAGGTAGCTTAGCTCCCAGGTACCTATTTAATTTAAAACACGTGGACATTATGAATGTTATAAAATGTACGCAAGGGGAGCTCAGTCACCGTTTTCATGGTCGGCGGACGCGAGGCAGGCATGGCAGGCGGCCGCGCTCACAAAAAATAAACAACTTTCCTCGAAACGGCGATGGCGCTAAGATACTGTACGAATCCAAAATGTCATAACTGCTTTTAAACCGTGGACAAGTTTTACTCTTTCGTGCTTGCGAAAGGCCAGGCCGAAATAACTTGTTGATGTTCGTTGCGGCGGTGCGGGTGAGTGCGGGTGTGCGCGCGGTGGAGCGGGCGACGAGGGAACTAGCGCCGCTGAGCGACGGCCTGTCTACGTTGGCGAGCCGGCGACACCCTGTCTGCCACGGACGGCGACGTTGCCACTCCGTGCGCATTCTTGTCCGCCCGCGCCCCTTCCTCGCGTCCCACAACCTCATGAGCCGCCCGCGCTCACGCAGCGGCAACCTCGCATGAAAACTTGTTTCGTAAACGGATGTGGCAGCGACCGAGGCAGGGCAATAGTTCTCTCTTATTCATTCTTTTAGCATTCAATGAGTAGAAACGAGATAGCGATGGTGGCGCTACGTGCTATCGGCTCCCACTTGCGGCATTTTTTCACGCCGAGAATGAGGCGAGATTAATGCCTAAAGTCTAGTTCATAATAGAAATTATATTCTTTATTTAAAATAATTTTGCAGTCATTTTCTATCAACTGTGAATCCTTAAATACGACTTAGTGGCACAAAGGAACCAAAATAGGTACTATTTATTTAAGTCTATCTAGAGCTTTCTGGAAAGCTCCAGCAAAATAAGCTTAATAGATCTACGATATTAAAAGATTGGTAGGTATAGCAGACCCAGTTTTTAGTTCCAGGCTGAAAATTAAAGAAATGTAAAACTGTTATATATAATCATACCTAACTACTTAAAAGTTACAAATCAGTGGTATTTTTATCAGGTAACAAAGTTAGGTAGAATTTTGAGTCAAATTGTACTTTTTGATGTTTGATTATTATATTATTTGATAATGTAGGTAAATAAGAATGAATATGAAATTATTACAGCTGATGATTATTCAACACAAAGAAATATAGATAGGTATTAGGTACCTAGCTGTAAATCTATCTATGTTGATAAATCAACAGTTGAGTCGAGTTCGTGATTAAAAAATATCACCGATATGAACTTATGTAAGATTCATACGATTTATTCTACTTTGTGTAATAAATGTTTTATAAATCACTGTGACCAAATCCTACTGGATATACGCGGCTCACGTCGCGCGCTCATGTCGGAGCAGTATGCGTTGCTAGCGAGCGCGCCTCCAACATCCCGCCGCCGCTTCGACTCGACCGACTCACCGCGCGGCAGTCAGTTCGGCGCCGACACCCATCCCGCGCAGACGTCCGCTAAACATGGCCGCAGCCACCACGCACTCGGCCCCCGCTCCCTCCGAGCGCCGCTCTGAGACCCGCGCTGGATCCCGCCGCATCTTCCCACCGCAATTCAAACTCCAAGTTCTCGACGCCTACAGACGCGACACTCAATGTCGAGGAAATCAACGCGCCACAGCCAGAAAGTTCGGAATTCACCGCCGCCAAATTCAGAAGTGGCTACAAGCTGAACCAGCTCTTCGAGCGGCGCTCTTGAGGAGAGCGCCGCAACCAGCACCATCGCCTCCGCCTTATTCCGTCGGATCTCCGGAGAGTGCTCGGCTTCCATCACCCCCGCCAGTACCGGCCAACTTACCCAAAACGGTTGCGTTGCCCACGCCATTACCAGCGCCGATCCCAGTGATACCGCCAACAACGGAGCCCATTGACTTATCGATGCGTCGCTTATCGTCAGCACCTGTATCCGTGTTGTCGTATGCGCCATCAACCTTTCCGGAGCCACCTCAGCCACGCAAGCCTTTCAAGTTGTTCAGACCGTATTTACTGGACGAGGAGGAGAAGCGGCCTTCGCTAGCGTCGCTGCCAGTGTCGCACGGCGTGCACGTGTCTGCCTTCGTACCGGTGCAGAGCGCGGCGGCTTGTTCGCTCGCCGCGTACTCCGCACCACGCTGGTGCCCGCCTGCGCCTTCTTTCTCGGCCCCGCTAAGATGAGAAGACGCCTCCGGGGCCGTTCCCCTGTTCTGTGATCTAGTCGTCGACGCCCGCTTGGCGCCGCCCGGGGCGTAGCCCTACAACACCGTGCCTTAACGTACACGTCGCCATAGTGCATTATGCCGTCATTAAGAAATGACAATCTATTTTTGAGTATAATTATAAGAATAAGAATGTATTTTTATATGTGGGGTTTATAAAGCGTACCTACATTTATGCAGATTAAAATGATATAACAATTATTATTATTATATTAATAAAGAGAGTTGTTTACTAAGTTTTGTTTTCCTCGCGCCCGCTTTCTGTGTTGAGCAGGTAGCGCCGGCGCCAAACGCCTACCCTACCTGTTTTAATCCCTATTGTGTTGCGTTATAATAACGACCTTCATTCAAGCACTCTTGTATGAGATAAAAGACTCGCTAAATAATAATAGTAATATTATCAAAAGTCGTTAGTAGTCGATGCTCTAATTAAAAATACATAGTTATTTAAGATGGTATTTAAATAAAGTATAATGAATTCCAATAAAACTGCAACAATGAATTAAGATAAACAAAAATTTCACATTTGACACAACTTTGACGTTGACACAAAATTTTCCATTCCTTTTTTTGTATAGAAAAACATGTGAGAACTGAGAACCTGTTGCAAGTCATTATGTAACTATTTATTAGATTGTGATAATAGAGTGTACACGTCACCCCGGGGCTCGGTGATAAATTAATGTAAGTACCTATAATCCGTTTGCGAATGGAATATTAATACACATTAAACTATTCCTTTACAATAAATTGATAACACATTTACTACACAGAGAGATTCGGAATAGGTTTGTTGGTAAAATTAAAATGATCTATGTCTTTCCGAAAATTCTGAAATGAAATTCCGAAAAAAAACTGAAATTTATACTTATTTATTTATAATAATTAGAACGGCACAAGCCAATTATAAAAATTATTTATACATAGTGTAGGTACCTACAAAATAAGGTTAATTTCAATTATTACATAGAATAGATAGTTATTATATTTTATGTACAGGTACAAGGAATATTAAAGTAAAAAAAAAAAAAAACCGACTTCAAAAACCACAAACACTAAAAAGTAAAAAATAATTTAATTTATTATGTATACAAGAGTTAATTTAGTTCTATAATAACATTTTTTGGAGTCGGTACCAATTAGCCGCATGAACCGTCTACCTACTCTTCATTATTGTTGACCGCCTTGACGTGACTCCACATTGGCACCGACTCCAAAGAATGTTATTATAGAACTAAATTAACTCTTGTATACATGATAAATTAAATTATTTTTTACTTTTTAGTGTTTGTGGTTTTTGAAGTCGGTTTTTATTTTTTTTTTGAAATTTTTTTATTTGACAATTTTTAGTGGCCCCACTGTTTTAAAATACAGGATGTAACCAGAACGAGATAGATATGCTATGCATGGTTAAAACATACTGTTTACAAGACTATCACACTGATCGCGAGCAATTTACTCTTATCCATGAGGAGTTCCGTTCTCCATCTCCGGAGATATTCATCAGATCTTCACCAAATTGAATTGGGGCCACACGGGAAGCACCAGCTTTCAAATAAAAAAAGAATCATCCAAATCGGTCCACCCAGTCAAAAGTTCTGAGGTAACAAACATAAAAAAAAAAAAATATATATATATACAGTCGAATTGAGAACCTCCTCCTTTTTTTGAAGTCGGTTAAAAAAGGCTTCATTCACACAAAACTCCAGACATGCTCGCATAATTATTAATTACCATTCACTCAATTCACCGCATCGAGAATCGAGATTTTTGAAGGGAGTATGTTAATATGTTGTTTATTTGGATAATTTACCAATAGGTAGATATTTTTTTATAACAAATATTAATTACTAGCCGATGCCCGCGACTTAGTCCGAGTGGGTTGTGGTTTTTTGGCTTCCATGGGAACTCTTTAATTTTCCAGTATAAAAAGTAGACGTGTTGTTTCAGACTATAACCTATCTTTGAGCCAAATTTCATCCAGATCCGTTCAGTCGTTCTGGCGTGATTGGGTAATAATCATCCATCCTTCCATCCAAATTTTCGCATTTATAATATTAGTATAGATTGTTCATCTATTAGGTACTAAATATTTATTATGCTTATAATATAAATCGTAGATTATTCCTCATCTTCGATAGGTATTTGGCGAGAGTGTGTATACAAGCGCGGCGCGCCTCGTTTCGGTATAGGTAGTGTATCTACGCCTTGTCTCGTCGCGATATTGCCTCCACTTGTCGCGGTCTCCGTTTTCAAACGAGGCGCTCGGAATTGGGCAAGAATTTCATTAATCTGTATCTCAGAATGTCTGCTATCCAAATGCATGTAGGTACTTACATAAAGTAAAATGAATAACTAATTTAGAGTTAAATAAATTACTTATTGTGTAAATATCTAGGTATTTTTAACTACATAATAGGTAGGTAGGTACTAGGTACTTACATTTACCTATTAAAAAACTAGTAGATTCTGTACATTATGTAAATATATTTTTGTTTTAATTGGAAGAAGCTGTACTTAAGAGATATTGAGATTTGAAGCTAAAAAAATTTTTTAATTTAAATCTGTCGTCTACAGTCAACGTCTCTTTCTGGCAATGGCGGCATTCCTATTATAAAGTTCTATGTGAGTATTAGATTTTACTTAAGTATTAGGTACTTAATCTCTTTAAACATTTTTTTTTCAATAAAGTTAAATGCTACTGCATACCTACTTACCTATTCTATATCCAACAAAAAGGAGCATAATAACTATCTCTTATTAGTGTTAAGTACTTACATATTCATATTTTGAACAAAAAACCGGCCAAGTGCGTGTCTGGCCACGCGCAGTGTAGTGTTCCGTAAATCCGTATTTTTGCCCCTCACAATATTCGGACATTTTATAAGTTGGTGGACTATTACTCGTTAACTTGTAAAGCCTTTTTATCTGTTCAGTTTTCCTTTTAACTTCGTTATAAGTATAATACTATACTTAGTTATGTACCATGAATTTTTTCACACCCAAACACAAACGTTTAGCTGGCAGAGGGGAGAGGTACACTTGACTGTAACAAAAAATAGCACTTTAAAGTAAAAGTAAAAGTAAAATATACTTTATTGTACACCTTAAAAATAAATACAACAATAAATACAAATAATAATATAATGGACATGGCACAACAGGCGGCCTTATCGCTTAAATAGCGATCTCTTCCAGGCAACCTTAGGGCAAAGGACACATTAAAATAGAAAGCGGAAGGGGTGTACTAATACTTAGATAAGAAATTAAGTAATAAGTATAAAAAAGATACAGAAATGAGTCATATAAAAATATAATTAGGAATAGGTACCATATCTAAATAGATATTAGTATTATTGGATAGAAGCAGGCGTTACTTTGCGGAAGTCCATGATTATGAAGGAACTTGAAATTTAATTTGCTATAATCCGCAACAATAGGCAAATATATGTGGTACAGTGTATCTTGCACTTGCAGCTTGCAATTTATGTGGTGTGGTGAATATTGAAAGTGGATGAGATTGAGATAGTCTTTAATCCAAGGGGAGAGAATTCCAAAGCCGTATAACAGTAACAGTAAAAGAGTTTTTATAGAAGGAAGAAGAGTGTCTAGGAGTACTTGGCAATAGATTATTAAACTTACTTTAAAGCTTCAATTAGCACTATTAATAACAAAAATAACACTGGTTAACAAAATTTGTACTTTTTTTTGTCACATGAAAACTTATATCAAATTTTGAATGTACCTACTAAGAATAATATGTGAATGAAAAAAAATTGACACGCCAGGTTTCCTTGTGACATCAAAACATATTTTACACGTATATGAGGTCAGAAATGAATATGTAGCTGTCACAAAAAAACTGGACGTGATTGAAACAAAATTATTATGTATTGTTAATGAGGGTACACCAACATGAACAAAAATCATCACAAAGTTCGTGTGACAAAAACAGTGTTTACCAGTGTAATTAGTAGGTACTTACTTCCCACACCCACAATAATTTTGAACGACTTATCTAACGATATCCGACACCGTGGGATAGACGAGAAAAAAAAATCATCCCCACTTTACGTGTAGGGGACGTAGGTCCTATCACGTAGTACCCAAAAATGTTTGTTTACAAAATTTTATTTTAGCACTTTGTCGGCGTGATTAACATATTTTAATACCCATCACCCATGCCATGCCAATACTCATGCTAAATTACAGTTTTCTAGTACCTACTAAGAGCCTCTGAGCTAAGCCGAGGACAGAAAGACAGACTGACGGACGGACATGGCAAAATGATGAGGGTTCCTTGTTGACTACGGAACCCTAAAAAGACGTTAGGTACTAGCCACTAGGTATTAGGCACTGTTCATTCAATACGAACGTATATCACGGTAATATTATATAGATAATATTACCGTGCGTATATTATAACTTTACGCAATAAATATTAGGTACCTAGTACCTACCTAGTCTACTACCTACTACCTAGTCTACCTATAGCTATCAGCTATAAAATAGCTAGGTAGGACAAAGTGTATCATGTACCCATGAAATAATAACTAGTGATGAGTACATACTTATTACCTATTTCTTTATAAAATTATAAAAACATGTACCTACACATGCTGGAGTAAGTAGGTACCTAACTACCTACAACTTTTCTTATGTGAGTATACATATATACCTATAGACTAGTAATAATAGTACCTACGTATCTACTCACTAACCGTCACTTACCCACTTGAGTTGACGCGCTAGAATGACGCATGCATACAAATTACAAATTGAAAATCCTATCCGTTACTGATGGTGAACGCACTCCGATTGGGAATTGACTGTCACCACCATACACAATAGGTATATGGCTTATGTCGTAATTCCTAATTCCATGAGGTATGGTCAATAGTCAATACGTCAGTTGACGACCAGTTAGTCGACTTGCCGTCTTTAAAGTTACATAGCTCTTTGAAATTTGCCTTTTTTGACGAAATAACAATTTATATGCATGAAAGAAACATGAAGAAACATAATTACCATATTATTATGATTGAAATATTTCTATTTTCCTATTTTATGCAATATTCCGATTTGTCAAAAAGTGCGTTTTTTTCAGTTTACGAGTAATTTTCGTTAATGGAGAAATTTACCATATTTTTTTTAAATGAAAATTAAGACAAAATAAAACAAAAATATGAAAGAATTATTTAAATATCTCAACAAATGAAAAAAATATGGAGCTTAAAGTTGCGCTTGCAAATGCGGTCGTGTGACGTCACACGACTCCTTACACGACCGATAGGATCGACCGACTTTATAAAGCCGAATAAAAGAAAGAAATGGACTTAACGTGACTTAATTGAATTAAAAGCACTTATTTTGTGTGTGAAGATAATTTTGAAGTAAGTAATAAATCTCGGCTACGCAAAAACTCACTCACAAAATTTCTCATTCGAGTAACAGCAATCGGTGTAGGTACATTTAATAATTAGTTAAACTTATTAAATAATTAATTTCTGTCATTTATTGATGGATTTAAAAAAAAAACCACTGATATGTTAGTTTTAATCTATATTTTACTTCCGTTGCGTTAAATAATATGGTATTCACAACATCATAAAAACTTCTCCATTTACGACCATTCGACAGCCACTGAAAAGGGATCTCTTGATATAGGTAGGTTAAGGACGAAAATAAAAATAACAATTAATTGTCCTAAAAACACGTTTTTTTATTTCTGCTATGAATCAATAAGTATTTATTTTAAAAAAATAGCAAAAAAGTTATATTTTTTTATCGAAAAAAGAATATTTTGGACATAACTTGCATGCTTTGAATTTTTTTGATTAGTCTTCTTTTCTACATCTCTTCTCTTTTTCTTTTTTGATCAGTCTTCTTTTCCTACATCTCTTCTCTTTTTAACTATACATAATATCCGGATAAACTCACGTGTTCGGTCTAGTTTCGAACTCGTTCGGGGTCCTTATTCATTTCAGTCATTCAGTGGAGTAGCGGCCGCGTCGCGCGAACAGGCTCATGAATAAGGGCCCCGAACGGGTTTGAAATTAGTCGGGCATTTTTCCGACAGAACACGTGATTTTATCCGGATATTATGTATAGTTATAATGAATATCACTCACGATAGTTTAAACGTTTAAAAAAATCTTCTCTTTTTCTTTTTCTATTAGGCTTCTTTCCATATACATCTCTTCTCTTTTTCTTTAACTTTCCTATGTTTTTCCTTTGATTTTAATTGCTGCTTTCGTGTTCTTCCAATTCTGAATTTTCTTTATCGCTTTTCAAATAATATTATCACAAAAATATTGTATTTTTTATAAGTTTTGTATTATAAATATAATTAATTCGATGGTCGAGAAATGGTCCGTTGCCGACCACTTTGTTTTACATCATCAAATATGTTTAGATTTTTAGCCTTTAGGTTTTCTCTATATTTTGCCGGTCGCAATCTGACGTTTAAATAAACCATACATAATAGGATGTCAAGAAACAATAAAACTTGCGCTAATATTATGCAGCATGTTAGAAAAGCTCAAAAATGATTCGTTAAAAACCGCTAGTTTACGACCATGTGGTCGTTAACGGAAGGAAGCCCAGTTTTAGTCGGCCCATTAGCGACCACCATTTATTTAAATATTTATACGCATTTTATGGATAAAATATGGATTCTAAGTTATAATTTAATCATATTCTGACACCACATACCTATATGCACAAGCTTTAATTAGGTTTTTTTTCACAAGTTTTTTCTCACGGTTTAAGTTTGCCTCCTCGCTATTTTTTTATTAGCGATTTGCTCCAAAATCAATGTGTGTGCTCTGGCTCAGATTCATCAGCTCACTGAGCGACACTGAATTATATTAGGCTAAATTTGAACCGAGAGTAAGGGTTAAGTAGATAGAGCACGATCTTCAAGAAAAAAGAGTGATCGTTGCGCTGATATTACAACTGTTTTTGGTTGTTTTCGGAAAAATGGTCGTGAAAGGGGGGTGGTCGGCGAACTGACGGAGGCACCCATTTTCCTAAAATTCCTGTCAGTGGAGTGTTTCAGAGAGAACGATATTTTGTATAGGTCATACGACGACGTAGCTAATAAAGGGACCTATAGATTAGATTTCAATTTGACACACGTGACACGGCACACCGATACGTAGTGAGCACTAAGCAAGGTACCTACCTACTTACTTTTTATATTTCGTGATCCCAATTTTCAACCAAAATTCCTAATATTCCAATAATAGGTACCTAAGTACATTTTCATGACGTCGTAAGTTGTACCTACCACGGTAGTAAATATTATTAGTCTTGGTATTAAGTACGGCTTGTAAGTACCTACCTAATTTTCCATTCGAATGATCAATGATTTTCATCGATTCGAGGGTGGTTGTAGTTCAGCGCAAAGTACTTAGGTATACTTAGGCTTAAGGACGCATTTGCAAAACAAATAGGTATAAAATCGCACTACTACACTCTCATCTTTCACACGTACACACATGTACTTACAAGCAGCGTGAATCAATTACTTATTTCGATACTTCGGTATATATTTTTTTTTATAAATGACTGACTAACTAAATTGATATTTGAGTTTTGAAACGAAATCAAACCAGTGACCGAGCAAAATCAAAATAGCCCTTATTTTCACTACGTTAAGATTTACGTTTGAAAGCAAAATATGCGAAAAAAAATACAAGCGATTTTTATTTTATTTTTTATACTATAATATGTACTATTTTTAATATTTTTCTGTCCAAAATTTTTAGTTGAACATATCTCCTAACAGATGGTATTTTTTAATGACAAAAAATCGGCATATATACGGAAAAAAATGTACCGATAGTTGCCCCTAAATCGTCAATTTTGTGTGAAGAGGTGTCGGAAAATCATTTTTATAGTACTTTAAATGAAGATTTTTAACAAAGTCATTTCCAAAAATTGGAGATAAGGGATCAATCTATATGTAGTAGTTTTTAGTTCCATTTTATTTTGTCCGACTTAGTCACAAAATGTACCGACAATTCTATGTATTTTAAGGGATTTGCAAATACACCCTTAAGAGGCAATTATTTACACGTAAGTACTTTACTATTAACTCAAGTAAATAGGTAAATAATTAGTCAAATACGCGTAGGTATGTAGGCAAAAAAATCTAACATTCATCATTGTAGAGTTTTTCTCCATATAAGTACATTTCCAGCATTCGTCATTTAAGTAGGTACGTACTACGTACATAATAACTCCTTAAGTGTGCAACTTTGGTGCAATTGATAACAATGTCTATTAATTGTTTTGTAAGTATATTGTGATTGCGCATGCCAATCGAGTCCAATTGCGCAATTGTGTCTTCGCTTACATCAGGTACAGCCTAGGGCCCGTTTGCGTTCCCAGTTCCAACTATATATCGTAGTAGCGATACTATAGGTAATTTTCTACTTATACTATTAAGTATATTCTTGGCTATTGTATAAACCAAGAGAATCAGCACTGCAATTTATTTCCTGATAGAGGATATAACTAATGTAGGCTGTATTATGTCCTAGATCTAAAGCTTTGAGAGCTTTGTTAGTGAATACAATTTTAAAAAATTGCCCAATTATAAATCAGATACACTCCGTAAAACCAGGAAAAGGAACACTGAATACCTATTAAAGGGTGAACTAATGATAAAAGATATTTTGGTTTATCTATCCTTAATATTCATTGGGTGACCGTCCAAATAGTGACGTCCAATGAAAAAATTTTTTTTTCATCAAACCCATACGTGTGGGGTATCTATGGATAGGTCTTCAAAAATGATATTGAGGTTTCTAATATCATTTTTTTCTAAACTGAATAGTTTGCGCGAGAGACACTTCCAAAGTGGTAAAATGTTGGTCCCCCCCCCCGTAACTTCTAAAATAAGAGAATGATAAAACTAAAAAAAATATATGATGTACATTACCATGCAAACTTCCACCGAAAATTGGTTTGAACGAGACTAGTAAGTAGTTTTTTTTTAATAATTTAAAACTTACTACAGGTTTGTACGGAACACTCGGTGCGCGAGTCCGACTCGCACTTGGCCGGTTTTTATTGCTTGCATGCAGCAATGATGAGGTCTAGGTTGGAGCTCGCTTGCCTAGAAGATGCTTATTCACTCTTGCCTTGAAGCTACAGTTATGTTATACCACAGAATAGGTAATAGTAGTAAGTTATACGTGGCAGGAAATACTTGCACTGGAAGGTCACACGTCACCAGCGGTTCGTATCAAAAACGTACTTAACCGTTTCGTTCGAGCAGATTAGATGTCAACCACGCATGACTGATTTTATTTATGTTTCTCTGTGTAAATATACAGGGTTAATTGTAATTTATCAACAACCTCCCACATATAACTTCTATACATGATAGGTACTGAACAACATTTGTTTATCGACTTTTCACATAACTCTCAATAGGTAATTAACCAAAAAAAAAAAATCTAAGTTTTTGTTGAAAAGTCTGTCAGTTTTTAGGGTTCCGTACCCAAAGGGTAAAAACGGGACCCTATTACTAAGACTCCGCTGTCTGTCTGTCTCCAGGCTGTATCTCATAAACCGTGATAGCTAGAAAGCTGAAATTTTCACAAATGATGTATTTCCGTTGCCGCTATAACAACAAATACTAAAAATTAAAAATATATATATATTAAGGGGGGTCCCCATACAATAAACGTGTTTTTTTCGTATTTTTTTGCTCAATATTAAAAACGGTAACAGCTAGACGGTTCAAATTTTCACAGAATATTAACTTGTATATTACCTTTCAAAATAAATCATTAAATATCAATAAAGTAAATATTAAAGGGGGGCTCCCATACAACAAACGTAATTTTTATTTTTAATACGTCATAAATCGTAAAACTTACTACAGGTTTGTACGGAACCCTCGGTGCGCGAGTCCGACTCGCACTTGGCCGGTTTTTTAACTCTATGCTCAATTTATGTAATGCTTATTCCACACCTGCGTGATGAAGCGACCTGATGATTTGATGACCTGGGTAGTTTAGGTATAAATATGTACATACTTACCTATTGACCACGTCTTTGACCACTTCATAGAGTGATCCATTCACGTCAATGCTGTTCGTATTGTACCTATCAATAGAACATCAAAGACACCTGCAAGCTGCAATAACATAAGAACATAAGAAAACAGAAATATCGTAAGCAATATCAAATAACATGGTGAAGTAGACTTGACGTCGCGCAACGGGCGAGCCAGACAGCGCGTCGCCGGGTTTACCGACGTCGACACTTGAGTTGGTGCACGCTCATAAAGTCATAACCGTCCAGTAGACGGAACCACACTGAGACTTATTGTTTCAATATCTTTAGGCTTCCTCTTTACCCGGAGATTATCATTTTAACTCTACAATATCCAGCCTAGATTAATAGGTAGAACCTAGGGTTCCCAAAAACACATAAGTACTTAAGTTTAGGTAATGAAATAAGTAATAAGTATCAAAGTTATTGTATTTTCAAGTAAAAAACTTCAAACAAGAATCGCAAAAATATTCATATACTTGGTACTTAGTACTTACTACTTACCTACTTAATCAATACCCTGAGCGATGAAACTGCGTAGAAAGACTAGAAACCGATTAGTATTAAATTGGCGGTTCGTATCGAAAAATTAAACCTGCCCCCTTATCATGTAAGAATGTCCGATCAAAACGTTAAAGTTCGTCGTCAAAGTTTATAAACCATAACACCATTAAATTAGAGCTCAATTTCGTGTATCCATTCTTATACGTTCGAGTATCGTTCATACCTAAACGTATAAGAATGGGCAGACGAAATTGAGCTCTAATTCAATGCAATTATGGTTTATTTTACTTTGACAAAAATCTTTAACGTTTAATGAACAATTCTTACGTAATCGGGGGGCTGGACTCCTCAAATTGTGTGAAGGCAGTTGGTAGGTACCTACCGCGCCCTGGGAAGAAAATTTTTTTCCATGCAAAGAATTGTCCAAATCACAGAAAGAATGGTAATAATCGGTTGGGGCGAGGTCCGGCGAGTAGGTAGTAGGTTCGGAGGATGACGGATGGTTTATATATATACAGCTCTTGTAGTGCTTGTAATAGTGTTAAATGTAAAACTGTTAACAGTGTGAGGTCTTGCGTTATCATGGAAGATCGATTGACGAATCGGGGCCGTCTTCCTGCGAATTTCGACATCATTGGGGCTGATTCTGTAGTGCACAATCTCTAAACTAAACTAAAATTAGAGCATTACAAATATTGCTAACCCTTTTAAAATAATCCCTACGGAAAGGGACAGAACTAGTTTAGTTTAGAGATTGTGTTATACAGAATCAGCCCCATTGTTCGGAGTCCTGCCGAGTCATCGACCACACAACCAATAGACGCCTAATTACTATGCTTTCGTAATGCAAACAATTCAGTCAAATGACTCAAGTGAGCGGGCGCGGGGTACTAAACGCTGATTGGTCTACTCAAGGTCAAAAAAATCATAAATCAAATGGGATGGGGTCCTAACTCCTAATAATTATTTATCGATAGTTAATTATCGATATACTCCAATTAATATTTAAATAACTCGGTAGGTTTTGTTACAAGGGCGTGGAGTTATATAAGACCTATTAAGTCTGATGTGTTGTCTGAAAGTGTTCGCCCTATATGAGGAGTCTATTATAGACCGGGAGATGGTCGTAGGTGATAGTCTCCCATTTTCTACTGCATGCCTTTTTAAGAGTAGATAACTAACCCTAAAGTATGAAAGATAGAGGGGTTACTAGCCCTTGCGCGCTTGCACGTCATAAACAAAATGGCTTCTCTTTGTGACAGAATTTTAGTTTTTGCCGTGACATTCTACTGCATGCCTTTGTAATATAACGTAGTTGGAACAAATTTAAGCTATAATAATTGATGGCATGCAATTCGCAACGGCCGACGGGGCTCAAACGGTTACGTAGAAATGTAAAAAAAAATAGAACATTTCCGTGTTTACAAATTGCATGCCGTTGTAAAAAATTACTTTTATTATCTCAAATATACTCTACGAAAATTGGCATGCACCTCTCGTATGACCAAGGGTGGAAAATATTAGGAAAATGTTGTGAAAATTCAATACAGCTTTTCCGTGATTTCAAACTACTTCTAATAAAGATAAACATTAATTTAATGACCAAATAATTCTGAAATACAAATGGCATGCATGTTGCTCATGATCATTATATTATAAATAATAACAAAAGTTGCAAAAATTTAATAAACATTTCCGTGTTTTTTATTTGCATGCCGTTTTGTATTTCATAAAAACGTATTATTTTAAGTATATACCGAAAATGGCATGCGTATTAAATAATACCATCATATTTTAAATAATAATGAAAGTTGCAAAAAATTTAATAAATATTCCGTGTTTTTAATTTGCATGCCGTTTTGTATTTCATAAAAGCATATTATTTTAAGTATATACCGAAAATGGCATGCGTATTAAATAACACCGTCATATTTTAAATAATAACAAAAGTTGCAAAAATTTAATAAAAATTTCCGTGTTTTTAATTTGCATGCCGTTTTGCATTTCATAAAAACATATTATCAAATAAATATTATAAATGCGAAAGTTTGGATGTATGGATGTATGTTTGTTACTCAATCACGCTCCAACGGATGAACGGATCTGGATGAAATTTGGCATAGATATAGATTATAGTCTGGAATAACACATAGGCTACTTTTTATCCCGGAAAATTAAGGAGTTCTTTCAACCCCTATTTCACCCCTTTGGGGGTGGAATTTTGAAAAACTGTGAAACACGTATGTTTTCATTTTTAACCCGCAGCTCATATACCAAGTTTCATGGATATAACTTGAGAAATGAAGGACTTTCATATAAACTTTCAACCCCTATTTCACCCCTTCGGGGGTAAAATTTGCGAGAACTGTAAAACACGTATTTCTTCATTTTTAACACTTTAACAGCCGACCGTTATAAAGGCGGCTTTCCCTGGTACGCCGGCGTTTTTTGCCGATATTCTATGACTCATAAAATAAAAACTATCTGTGATATGTCTATTATTCTTTTTTTATATGTACTATTGTTCTTTATATTTTTAGGGATGAAATAAAAAACATTTGTAATAAAAAATAATATTTATGAAAAAAAATTAAGAAAAGAGGTCTAAAATCGAAAAAAACGACGTACTCTCACGTTAGTGGCGTGGGCGCACTGGCGCGCCGTGAAAGATCGCTTGTCCTGTCTCCACCCCGCACCTCCCGTCGGTGAATCATACATGTGTGCGTAGATAAAGAGTCATTCTACACCGGGGTTACACGCCATTCACGCACCGGGCACGTGGTATTTAAACAGACGATAGGAAAGTCAAAGCCGTACGGAGTACGTGATCGGCGTACCGAGTTGATCGACACTGCCCGTACACAGTACGTGATCGGCTGTTAAAGTGTTAACCGGTAGCTTGTATACCAAGTTTCATCGATATACCTTGAGAAATGAAGGACTTTCATACAAACTTTCAACCCCTATTTCACCCCTTTGAGGGTAAAATTTTGAAAAACTGTGAAACATTTATTTCTTTATTTTTAACCGGTAGCTTGTATAGCAAGTTTAATCGATATCACTTGAGAAATGACGGACTTCCATACAAACTTTCACCCCCTATTTCACCCCCTTAGGGGTGGAATTTTGAAAAACTGTGACACACGTACTTCTTTATTTTTTACTGTAAGCCAAAATAAAAAGTTTCGTTGATATAACTTGGTAAACATCTTGAGAAACGAAGGACTTTCACACCCACTTTCATCCCCTATTTCACCCTTTTGGGGGTCGAATTTTCAAAAACTGTGAAACACATATGTCTCCATTTTCAACTCGCAGCTCATATATCAAGTTTCATGGCTATAACTTGAGAAATTAAGGACTTTCATACAAACTTTCAACCCCTATTTCACCCCTTCGGGGGTAGAATTTCGGAATAAAAAGTATCCTATGTCCTACCTCGTAGTATGGGCTCAAATGGGCGCAAAAAAAAACAGGGAAATGTTCTTTATTTTTAATTTTCGTTAAAAAACCTTTTTTTAATTTTATTTTTGCACATTTTTTATGTCAGGCTTGTGTAATATGCATGCCATTTTTTTTATCAACTTAAAATAATGTTTTTTAATGAAATATTGAATGGCATGCAAAATAAAGTCACGGAAATTATATCAGCGTTTTTTGCAATTTTCGTCATGCATGCCACTAATTTACAACTTTCTGTTGTGCATGCCAAATTTGCTAACGTCAAGTAATTATAAAAACTAAGTATTGTTCAAATGGCATGCAGTTTGAAATCACGGAAAAGCTGTATTGAATTTTCACAACATTTTCCTAATATTTTCCACCCTTGGTCATACGAGGGGTGCATGCCAATTTTCGTAGAGTATATTTGAGATAATAAAAGTAATTTTTTACAACGGCATGCAATTTGTAAACACGGAAATGTTCTATTTTTTTTTACATTTCTACGTAACCGTTTGAGCCCCGTCGGCCGTTGCGAATTGCATGCCATCAATTATTATAGCTTAAATTTGTTCCAACTACGTTATATTACAAAGGCATGCAGTAGAATGTCACGGCAAAAACTAAAATTCTGTCACAAAGAGAAGCCATTTTGTTTATGACGTGCAAGCGCGCAAGGGCTAGTAACCCCTCTATCTTTCATACTTTAGGGTTAGTTATCAACTCTTAAAAAGGCATGCAGTAGAAAATGGGAGACTATCACCTACGACCATCTCCCGGTCTATTAGTTGTATGGTCGATGTGCCGAGTAGACATCTACTGTTATTGCTTGACCGGATCAGGATGTTTGTTGTGAATTACACCATGCAGTGACCACCAAACAGTATAACCATCACCTTTCTACAGGGCTTTGTTGTGGCGTTTGACCTTCAAGGTCACTGCGTTGTGCAGCGATTAACGAAGAATCCACTTTACGTCACACGTCCACAATTCGGTCCAAAGTCCCCTCATTTCAGAAGGTACCGGTTAACAATGCAAGGCAAGCTTCAAAGCGCGCTGCTGTCTGCAAATGAGTCAAATCATGAGGCACCTATTTTTCAAGTTTTTAGGGTTCCGTAGCCAAATGGCAAAAAACGGAACCCTTCTGGATTCGTCATGTCTGTCTGTCTGTCTGCCTGTATGTCACAGCCACTTTTTACCGAAACTGTAAGAACTAAACTGTTGAAACTTGGTAAGTAGATGTATTCTGCGGATTTTCACACAAAAATAGAAAAAAAACAATAAATTTTGGGGGTCCCCATACTTAGAACTGAAACTCAAAAATATTTTTTTCATCAAACCCATACGTGTGGGGTATCTATGGATAGGTCTTCAAAAATTATATTGAGGTTTCTAATATCATTTTTTTCTAAACAGAATAGTTTGCGCGAGAGACACTTCCAAAGTGGTAAAATGTGTGTCCCCCCCCCTGTAACTTCTAAAATAAGAGAATGATAAAACTAAAAAAAATATATGATGTACATTACTATGCAAACTTCTACCGAAAATTGGTTTGAACGAGATCTAGTAATTAGTTTTTTTTTAATATTAAAACTTACTACAGGTTTGTACGGAACACGTGCGCGAGTCCGAGTCGCACTTGGCCGGTTTTTAATTTTATCGATTTGCCGCAAATGGGACAATATTGTGGGTATAATAAATATGCTACGCATGCCATGCCGAACCATGCCAAACCATGCCGCTGATTCCTTGGTAGTTTGACACGGGTCCGCTTCCACCATCACCTTCAATTCATTATGCGAAAATAATTTCACTCTGAAATTTAACATCTAATTAAAATTAAACCTGCGTGGAGGTTTAATTTTAATTCAATGTGGCCACTGACCAATAAGTTAAAACGGCAATTTCATAATTATTAAACTCCTAATATTTTCATCGTGAACCTGAACATGAATGTTGTAGAATTGTCAATGTTTTAGAATTTTACTGCTGTTCTCAGCATAACTGAATAGATGAGTCTATAGGCCAGAGGCAGGTTTGTTTAACAGTATTATAAAATATGTTAAAACAAAGATCGTATCAGATCGACCCGTTTATTAACATGAGAGACCGCGAGGCAGCTTCGAAACTTTCTCTTCTAAATGCATAATCTCCCCGACTACCTGCACCGGTTTTAAATCAGCCTCACACTTCGACATTGCGATCATTTCTTGTCTCTTTATTACCTACTAGATGATTCCCGCGACTTTGTCCGCGTGGGTTAAGGTTTTTGATTCCCGCTGCCGCTGGAACTTTTTAATTTTCCGGGATAAAAGTAGTAAAAACTCCTTCCTCAGGATTCAACCTAGTTACCCCTATACCAAATTGCATGAAAATCAGTTGAACAGTTAGGCCGTGAAAGCGTAGCAGACAGACAGACAGACACACTTTCGCATTTATAACATTAGTATGGATTTTGTGGTCTCATACAATGCTTGATGCATGATTTTAACTAGGAATAGGTAATTGGATAACTTTGATGAACTAGCACTAATTGTTTGATCAAAAATAACGGAAATTGACGCTGACGAAATCGCTGGCAGCGACCAAATACTTAGGCAGTAAGCCGATTCGCCGTTCTACTTCTAGCCCGTTCCAGAGATATTATATTATGTGATATATGTATATAATATGATATATGTATATGTATATAATATTATAATATTATGTGACGCGAACAACAGGAGCAAAGCGAGGCAAGAAAATGTGTATTAGGAGTAGAATATAAGTTGCATTAGGTAAATAATTATAATTCTTGTCAAAATAGCATTTAACACAGGAAATGCTTTATTACCCTAGAAATCGTAATAATAGGTATGTAGGTACTTCCTACTTTTTCTGTTTACACTTTCATTCGCTGAATACATTATCGTACAAGTGTGTAATATTGGTGATTACCGCTGAGGGTCTTAAGATAGCCGAGGACGGTAATCATCAATACACACGTGTATCATACGACGTTTTTCAACACACCTGTGAAGAAAATGATACTAAAAAAAATTTCAAAAAAAAATAAAAACCGACTTCAAAAATCACAAACACTAAAAAGTAAAAAATAATTTAATTTATTATGTATATGTTACGCTCAAAGATCAAAAACGCTCATTGAGCGGAAAAATAGCTCACAACGCGATGTGGTCACAGTAAAACATCCACATAGCGAATTCGTGTTATGGCTCTAATGAAAACGCGCACGACGCGTTGTGGCAATCAAAGAAAGACCAAATAGCGAAATTCGTGTCGTGCATGCTATTCGATCTCAACGCGTTGTGGCAATGAAGAAAAGCCATGACGCGTTCGGAGCATTCATTGTGTTAACCATATCACGATGGACAGGTTGTAACTTGTCGGTGTCGGCTCGGGTGCAAAGACGCATTGAAACATCAGTTTTATTCATTTCTTTTCTGTTTATGAGAGTGAATTTTAATGTCAGCGCTAATTATGACGAATAAAAAAGAATTGTTTTACGATAAATTACGTGAGTTTGTGGAAACAAGCACTGATCGCAGTTTTATTATGACTACAGAAAAATATGAAATGTTACATAATGAAACAAAACAGTCTCAACTTCTTAAAAAGAAAAAGGAGTCTCTGTTCACTCTCATAAACAGAAAAGAAATGAATAAAACTGATGTTTCAATGCGTCTTTGCAACCGAGCCGACACCGACAAGTTACAACCTGTCCATCGTGATATGGTTAACAAAATGAATGCTCCGAACGCGTCATGGCTTTTCTTCATTGCCACAACGCGTTGAGATCGAATAGCATGTAAGCCACGACACGAATTTCGCTATTTGGTCTTTCTTTGATTGCCACAACGCGTCGTGCGCGTTTTCATTAGAGCCATAACACGAATTTCGCTATGTGGATGTTTTACTGTGACCACATCGCGTTGTGAGCTATTTTTCCGCTCAATGAGCGTTTTCGATCTTTGAGCGTAACATATACACAAGAGTTAATTTAGTTCTATAATAACATTTTTTGGAGTCGGTACCAATTAGCCGCATGAACCGTCTACCTACTCTTCATTATTGTTGACGTGACTCCACATTGGCACCGACTCCAAAGAATGTTATTATAGAACTAAATTAACTCTTGTGTATACATAATAAATTAAATTATTTTTTACATTTTAGTGTTTGTGATTTTTGAAGTCGGTTTTTATTTTTTTTTGAAAATTTTTTATTTCACAATTTTTAGTGGCCCCACTGTTTTAAAATACAGGATGTAACCAGAACGAGATATGCTATGCATGGTTAAAACATACTGTTTACAAGACTACCCAAGTAGCACGTTAGTGAATTTTGGAACTTATTTTGCAACTGTAGGTAGCATATAAGTGATGCAAGAGTGTACGGTATTACTTATAGATGCAAACAGCACTCGAATTTGCAAATGAGTTACTCTTATCACTAACAGTTGCTTTTGGGTGCTTTTTGTTTCTTCTTTATTACTTATGGTAGTATAAAGCCGAATTTATTACTTATAGACGCATTCAGGTTTTAATTTTCTCTCTTATAGAACTCAAAGAGGTATATGACATCTTAAAATCTCCCCTAAGGAACTGTGCCCTAATAGGTGGTAATTTTTCCTTATTTGGCATCTTTAGTACTAAATAAGTAGTATATATGAGTTATTTATCACCTGTAGTGACTCAAGAGTTACTTTTGCAGCTTATTTGGAACCTAGTGTAATTGCCTTTGTAAGGTCTAATATACTCTAATATGCCACTGTAACGCGTAGATCGGTTCAAAAAGATGGTTCTTGAAAACCTTAAGCAACATTTTTTTCTCATTTAGAACCAGTTCAGATCTATCAGTTCTAGAAGACAGAAACGTAGAACTTATTTTTAATTGCGACTCAGTGTGCGACACGTGCATATTTGTTTGTTTATAAGTAAATTAATTCTATTACACTCAAAGTTTCTGTTAAAAAAGTCATAATAGCTAAAAGAACTACTCAAAATGAATACTGTAAAGTGGAAAAAAGTTAAACGATGTGGTAATTATTATTGGCAAGTTGCACGTACATTCAAGAATATAATGGACGTGAAAACAAGTGGTACTAGTTCAGACCATGAAAATGTTATAAAACAATCAAAAGAAGATACTCCAATTGTTAAAAGGTAGGTAAGTAATTATCAATTAAATGCTTAATAAAAGGTACAACAAGCAAATTATAATAATTTATAGGCTCTGTTTTGTGCAATGTGTCAAGAGAATTTTACTACCACTATCGCAGGTTCCGTACATATTAATAAATTTAAATAGAGTATGATTTAAGTAAATGTCTTACGTTTTAGGTAATTGATTAGTTAACAAAACAGTTATCAACTCACTTAGTTAACTTTGTATTATTTTTTATCTACACTTACGATATACTAATAATAAGATTAGTTTATATTACTGAGTTACCCTTCTGGACGTCTTTCGTATTTTGATTTTGTTGTAGGTACCTATATATTTGTTAGATTTTATACTATAAACATTTTTTTTTGCAGTCATGATCCCAGTGAAAGTTCAACTGAAATTATTGATGGAAATTCGATTGAAACAAGTGATGAAAATTTGGCCCAAAATGATAATGTGAATAATGAAACTTTTGAGGAAACCGACCTCGAAGAAAGTTATCACAGTGAGCCAAGCAAAAAGATGTTTCAATACAAACAGATTTATCAATTTCGAGACGCAACTAGATCATGGGCTATAGAAAATAACATAAGCCATTCAGCTTTAAAATCTTTAGGGACACTTATAAACACTATAAATCCGAATTTGCTTCCAGTAGACCCAAGAACGCTCATGAACACTCCGAGACAGATTGATACAATATATGTCGATCCTGGTCAATATTGGCATAATGGACTTATAATACCGCTTGAAACCATTTTGAAGAAAAATGACAGAGAATTACCTGCCAATATTTCACTTTACTTCAACATAGATGGTCTCCCAGTATGTAACAGTTCTAAACAACAGTTTTGGCCAATACTGTGCAAGATTTTTGAATTGCCTAGTATGATACCATTCATCGTTGGGATTTATGCAGGCAATGGAAAACCTAACGATTTTAATGCTTATTTACAACCTTTTGTTCAGGAAATGCATACATTACTTCAAAATGGTCTGCTAGTTAAGATAAATGCTTCAATAAGATGTTTTGTTTGCGATTCTCCTGCAAGGGCAATGATAAAAGGCGTTTGCAACTTTAATGGCAAGCACGGGTGTACTAAATGCACCATTATTGGTGAATACTCTCATGTATCCCATACGGTTATATTTCCTGAATTAAGACTGATGAAGACTTTCGTAAAAAACTTTCCGGTAAACATCACAAAGTGGATTCACCTTTACTAAGTCTTCCGATTGATATGATAAAAGCATTTCCTGTTGCGGATTCTATGCATTTGATCGACTTGGGGATTATGAAACGCCTTCTTATTGTCTGGCGAGACGGAAATTTTAGTAAGAAAGACACGAAATGGCGAGCAAGTGATATATCGACGGTAAATGATTTTCTGGATGATTGCAAAGTACCTTCAGAAATCCACAGATCTGTAAGAAATCTCAGCAGTTTAGGTCACTGGAAGGCTTCTGAATTTAGGACGTTCTTGTTGTACCTTAGCATAGTTATATTACCAGAGGTATTAAACACTGATGCAATGAAACATTTTCTGTCATTTTTTTGTGCAATAACAATTTATGTTCAAATGAAGAATATTTTAATTTTTTGCCGTTGGCTAAAGAGCTATTGAATAATTTTGTTAAAAAATTTAAATCCTTCTACGGCATAGACTATATGACGAGTAATGTCCATAATTTATTACATGTTGTTGATAAAGTGCTCAATTTTGGAATTCTACAAAGTTTTAATGCCTATCCATTTGAAAACAAACTTTACTTGATTAAAAATATGCTTCGAACTGGCAACAAACCATTATCTCAAATAGCGAAAAGGCTCGGTGAATGCGATAGCTTAGACGTGAATAGTACTGATGAGATTATAAAAAACTATCCATATCTGAAAAAAAAATGTAGAAGTGGTGGTTTAGTTTTACATTTTAAAGATTTCATTATATCGAAAAAAAAACTAGACAGATTTTTTGTCACATCAAATCATGAGATAATGGAAACAAGATCTATCAAAGTTCAAAAAAGAAAAATAATTGTAACATGCAAGTTGATTACTAATACAGAAAATGTTTTGAACTTCCTATTTCGTCTTCTTATCTTAAGATTTTTAAATACAAATTAACATCAACTAATGTTTTCAAATGTATACGTTTTCCTAAAGATATAAAATATAAACTAGTAGCGATTGAATACAAAAAAGAAATGTATTTGTTACCTTTGCTTCATACCTTTTCAAAATATTGATTATTTTACATAATATAGGTACCTACTTACTTACTTAAGTTATTTTAAGATTTAAAATAAAACACATTCAAATTTATATCATACACGGATTTTATTTTCAATCACACATCCTGCGATGGTTTCATAATTATAAGTTTACGAGAGGATAACTGCAGCATGACAATTTAAGTTAAGTTGTTTTACACTTAAATCTTAATCAATTAATTAATGTAATCATGAATTAGTCGCACAACTTACAGTCTCATTATTTTTGTTACGTTCTACATTATTGTACACTTTAATCCTAAATCAATCATTTTCAGTATCAGGCAACTGAAGCATGGCATTTAACTCAGCATCAGCAGCCTTATAATTATTATCAAATGTTCTCTTAATTATACATGGCATTTTCAGCCAATTTTCTTTAGGGATTAGTTGTTCCATTTTACATTTTTTAGAAGTCTTCTTAGTGGGCCAACTTAAAATTCCGTTATATACCCATCCTTCCGGACAAATTGATAGTATTTTGGAACCATTTTCAATTGTTTCAACTATCAAAAACGGCATTCTGAAAAAAAAATCTATTACTGTAACTTTAAGCAAATAATTTTATGCAGAATAAAGAAACTCATTATAAATTAAAATTAAGTGAGTAAATAACCCCATCTCTTCCCGTGGGATTGTTTTCATATTTCGACCTAAGTTCTTTGGTCAAAGTTATTCAGTATGACCAGTATAATTATCCTGTTTACGCTTGATACCTCCTTTCCGTTACACCCTGTATATTAAGTACTTCATCTAATCGCATACACTATTACCTTTTACATTAATATTGTGATTATAGTATATGCATAGTTCTACAAATTGATAAAGTTACCTATTACAAGTTAGTTGGAACTTATTAGTGTAGGCATAGAATAAGGAGATATTTGATGGTTGATCTATGGTGTAGTTAGGTAGATCTACTAGCATATTTTATTGTAAAGAAGAACTGCTAGTGAAAAATTACAGATTGGAAACTATCATTAGGAAATCAGGCATCGAATGAAAAAGTCGAGGATTATATTCCAGCCAACATTTACAAGTTAAGTAAATTTTACTTTATTTACCTTCACAAATGGCTTTTGTACCCGTCTTGAGGATCCCCAATTCAACGCATAGACAGCGAGACCTGTAAAGTGAAAATAATAACTACTATGCACTAATGAGTGATTTTTGGTCCTAAGAGCTCCAATAAGGCAACAAATGAGTGAAAATATGAACTGCAAGGTCTATTTTAAATCGCCATGTTTAAAAATGGAGTCCTTGATAAGCATCTTGTTGAATGGTATTTTATTACAATAACATAAAATAAAATGAGTTTTGATAACTGTTTCTGATGTAGTTTAACATTATACTTTTTGTGAAACCATAATGTTAGGTTTTTAACAACCAAATTTTTATAAAGTATTATCTTATTTATTTGATCAGCGCATATTTTTTGATAATTTTTGATTAGATCGAAGGCGCATCAAAATTTACTAAGTAAATCCCATGGTTTCACGATAAAAATCCATTTGCAAGGGCTTCATGATGTTATCCTGCTATAGACACATAAATTTTTAATACTCACCAAATAGATGCAATTAATGCGAATGCTGTCACAACACAATTTAACTAGCACAAAGAACATTAACGCGTCCTAGCTGTTATCCACCGTCTCCACCGAAAATAAGAATAGTTACATGTCATTTGCCAATCAACGAATGAACGGTATCGCTTTATATGTTCAATCATTCATTCACAGCGCGCAATTTGCACCGTTAGTTCCAAGTGCCACTCAGGATAACAATTCGAACTCTTATGCATCGCTTTTGCATCTAAAAGTAAGTTGCAATTTTTCTCCCTTTGGTAACATACAGGTTGCTTATAGGTTCTAACCACCTTTATTGAACTTAATCACGGTGGACTTTATTACTAAAAAATTAAGCTTCCAAAAAAATACTATATGCAAGCTATTTGTCCCCAAATGTGTTACTTGGGTATCACACTGATCGCGAGCAATTTACTCTTATCCGTTGAAGAGTTCCATTATCTATCTTCGAAGATATTCATCAGATCTTCACCAAATTTATATGGGACCACTTCGAAAGTATACCCTTTCAAACAAAAAAAGAATTTTCAAAATCGGTCCAGGCGTCTTCGAGTAATCGGGGAACATACATAAAAAATAAAAAAAAATAAAAAAAGATTCCGACGAATTGAGAACCTCCTCCTTTTTTGAAGTCGGTTAAAAATAATTTTTCCTTGGAGTTTTTAGGTACCTATAAACTTTCCATAACGTTAAGGGCTTCACATCTTATATCGGGCGGTGTACAACATAAACCATTTTCTTCATAATTAGTACTTGGAGACATTTTAATTAATAAATAACTGTAATTTCAACAGTGAAAACGAGTTGTGAAAAATTTTTCGCAATGGCGGGAAAAATTAACCAGTTTTCCTATGCGCGCGCATCTTACAATGGCGATCTGCCAAAGACTAAAAGACTGAGGTTTTTTTTGGCTTTTCGCGGATAGCGTTTTAGCCACGTACAAAATGGGGAATTTCAAGTTTTCTTTATTACAGAAAAAACAAAAGTTATATTTGAGTGAAAGTTTTATTTATTAAACACGTACAAGTTGAAATTATCTATTTAAATACGAAGTTGCATGAAATGAGCAAGCAATAGGTACATTAATTTATTTGTACATACTATTGAACATGATCTTTTTTGTATCGAAACTTTTTTAAGAACAAAGCAACTCAACCAATAAAATAAAAAAAAACTATAACTCACTTGTGAATAATAGCAATGAAAAAGTCACAGTTTGATTATAGGCGTCATTATGTGCCTAATTGCGGTAAACTTAGAGCCCCTTTATGAGCAAGTGTGTTGAAAAATTTATTACCTACCACGAAATATCAACATGTAAGTATTTATATTATACCTGTGTCAAGATCTTTTATCATATTATACCTACTTGCCTAAGTATAGAAGAAATATTTTTAGGTAATAATCATTAAAGACAGGAAATAAAACCAAACATTTATTGGCAGTCCGTCCTCGTTACAAGTTTATAGTTCCAGGTTTTGTTCGTGGGAGCGCAGAGCGCCAAATAATGTAGGAAAAGTGCTTCAAACGGGCTTCAAAACTGCCTGAGTTTATTATACGATCTAGGTATGTATAAATATTATTTGTCCCACTTTTGTACCTATGTAGTTCTAAGTCATATTTTTTATTAGATATTGCTATATTTTTTATAATAGGTAGGTACTTTATACTTACTTATCAAAATCTTTGTTATGTTTTTATTGTGATGTGAACCGGTGCATATTTATTAAAATTTAAACCACAACTGCACTCTGCACTCTTTAGTGGTTCATCTTATCCCTATGTACCTTAAGAGGATCGTCTAGTGACGAAACGCGACGCGAGTAGGTATTTTTACCCGACTGCGGAACGCACAGGGTTATGTGTTCATCAGTCTATATATGTATATTTCCTTTGTGTCGCACTACAGACAAAACGGCTGAACCGATTTTGATGATACTTGCACCACTAGATTTGTCTTAATTTTCCGAGTGTCATAACGGAAGCCGAATTTGAGAAAAAACAAAATGGCGCCCACTAGAAGCCATATTGTAACAAATTTGAAAATGAAAGTCAATAAACTATGGCAAGTGGGGTATCGATGAATAGGTCTTGTAAAATCAGAGTTAGGTTTCTATGAACATTTTTTCATTTTAATGATCATTCAGGATTACAACCTTTGAAACCTCGTCAATCCTGAATGATCATTAAAATGAAAAAATGTTCATAGAAACCTAACTCTGATTTTACAAGACCTATTCATCGATACCCCACTTGCCATAGTTTATTGACTTTCATTTTTAAATTTGTTACAATATGGCTTCTAGTGGGCGCCATTTTGTTTTTTCTCAAATTCGGCTTCCGTTATGACACTCGGAAAATTAAGACAAATCTAGTGGTGCAAGTATCATCAAAATCGGTTCAGCCGTTTTGTCTGTAGTGCGACACAAAGGAATACACTAAAAATGAACCTTTGAAACCTCGTAAATCCTAAATGATCGTTAAAATGAAAAAATGGTCTAGGGAACCTAACTCTGATTTTACAAGACCTATTCATCGATACCCCACTTGCCATAGTTTATTGACTTTCATTTTTAAATTTGTTACAATATGGCTTCTAGTGGGCGCCATTTTGTTTTTTCTCAAATTCGGCTTCCGTTATGACACTCGGAAAATTAAGACAAATCTAGTGGTGCAAGTATCATCAAAATCGGTTCAGCCGTTTTGTCTGTAGTGCGACACAAAGGAATACACTAAAAATGAACCTTTGAAACCTCGTAAATCCTAAATGATCGTTAAAATGAAAAAATGGTCTAGGGAACCTAACTCTGATTTTACAAGACCTATTCATCGATACCCCACTTGCCATAGTTTATTGACTTTCATTTTTAAATTTGTTACAATATGGCTTCTAGTGGGCGCCATTTTGTTTTTTCTCAAATTCGGCTTCCGTTATGACACTCGGAAAATTAAGACAAATCTAGTGGTGCAAGTATCATCAAAATCGGTTCAGCCGTTTTGTCTGTAGTGCGACACAAAGGAAATATACATATATAGACTGATGAACACATAACCCTGTGCGTTCCGCAGTCGGGTAAAAATACCTACTCGCGTCGCGTTTCGTCACTAGACGATCCTCTTAAGGTACATAGGGATAAGATGAACCACTAAAGAGTGCAGAGTGCAGTTGTGGTTTAAATTTTAATAAATATGCACCGGTTCACATCACAATAAAAACATAACAAAGATTTTGATAAGTAAGTATAAAGTACCTACCTATTATAAAAAATATAGCAATATCTAATAAAAAATATGACTTAGAACTACATAGGTACAAAAGTGGGACAAATAATATTTATACATACCTAGATCGTATAATAAACTCAGGCAGTTTTGAAGCCCGTTTGAAGCACTTTTCCTACATTATTTGGCGCTCTGCGCTCCCACGAACAAAACCTGGAACTATAAACTTGTAACGAGGACGGACTGCCAATAAATGTTTGGTTTTATTTCCTGTCTTTAATGATTATTACCTAAAAATATTTCTTCTATACTTAGGCAAGTAGGTATAATATGATAAAAGATCTTGACACAGGTATAATATAAATACTTACATGTTGATATTTCGTGGTAGGTAATAAATTTTTCAACACACTTGCTCATAAAGGGGCTCTAAGTTTACCGCAATTAGGCACATAATGACGCCTATAATCAAACTGTGACTTTTTCATTGCTATTATTCACAAGTGAGTTATAGTTTTTTTTTATTTTATTGGTTGAGTTGCTTTGTTCTTAAAAAAGTTTCGATACAAAAAAGATCATGTTCAATAGTATGTACAAATAAATTAATGTACCTATTGCTTGCTCATTTCATGCAACTTCGTATTTAAATAGATAATTTCAACTTGTACGTGTTTAATAAATAAAACTTTCACTCAAATATAACTTTTGTTTTTTCTGTAATAAAGAAAACTTGAAATTCCCCATTTTGTACGTGGCTAAAACGCTATCCGCGAAAAGCCAAAAAAAACCTCAGTCTTTTAGTCTTTGGCAGATCGCCATTGTAAGATGCGCGCGCATAGGAAAACTGGTTAATTTTTCCCGCCATTGCGAAAAATTTTTCACAACTCGTTTTCACTGTTGAAATTACAGTTATTTATTAATTAAAATGTCTCCAAGTACTAATTATGAAGAAAATGGTTTATGTTGTACACCGCCCGATATAAGATGTGAAGCCCTTAACGTTATGGAAAGTTTATAGGTACCTAAAAACTCCAAGGAAAAATTATTTTTAACCGACTTCAAAAAAGGAGGAGGTTCTCAATTCGTCGGAATCTTTTTTTATTTTTTTTTATTTTTTATGTATGTTCCCCGATTACTCGAAGACGCCTGGACCGATTTTGAAAATTCTTTTTTTGTTTGAAAGGGTATACTTTCGAAGTGGTCCCATATAAATTTGGTGAAGATCTGATGAATATCTTCGAAGATAGATAATGGAACTCTTCAACGGATAAGAGTAAATTGCTCGCGATCAGTGTGATAGTCTTGTAAACAGTATGTTTTAACCATGCATAGCATATCTCGTTCTGGTTACATCCTGTATTTTAAAACAGTGGGGCCACTAAAAATTGTGAAATAAAAAATTTTCAAAAAAAAATAAAAACCGACTTCAAAAATCACAAACACTAAAATGTAAAAAATAATTTAATTTATTATGTATACACAAGAGTTAATTTAGTTCTATAATAACATTCTTTGGAGTCGGTGCCAATGTGGAGTCACGTCAACAATAATGAAGAGTAGGTAGACGGTTCATGCGGCTAATTGGTACCGACTCCAAAAAATGTTATTATAGAACTAAATTAACTCTTGTGTATATGTTACGCTCAAAGATCGAAAACGCTCATTGAGCGGAAAAATAGCTCACAACGCGATGTGGTCACAGTAAAACATCCACATAGCGAAATTCGTGTTATGGCTCTAATGAAAACGCGCACGACGCGTTGTGGCAATCAAAGAAAGACCAAATAGCGAAATTCGTGTCGTGGCTTACATGCTATTCGATCTCAACGCGTTGTGGCAATGAAGAAAAGCCATGACGCGTTCGGAGCATTCATTGTGTTAACCATATCACGATGGACAGGTTGTAACTTGTCGGTGTCGGCTCGGTTGCAAAGACGCATTGAAACATCAGTTTTATTCATTTCTTTTCTGTTTATGAGAGTGAACAGAGACTCCTTTTTCTTTTTAAGAAGTTGAGACTGTTTTGTTTCATTATGTACACAACTGCACTCTGCACTCTTTAGTGGTTCATCTTATCCCTATGTACCTTAAGAGGATCGTCTAGTGACGAAACGCGACGCGAGTAGGTATTTTTACCCGACTGCGGAACGCACAGGGTTATGTGTTCATCAGTCTATATATGTATATTTCCTTTGTGTCGCACTACAGACAAAACGGCTGAACCGATTTTGATGATACTTGCACCACTAGATTTGTCTTAATTTTCCGAGTGTCATAACGGAAGCCGAATTTGAGAAAAAACAAAATGGCGCCCACTAGAAGCCATATTGTAACAAATTTAAAAATGAAAGTCAATAAACTATGGCAAGTGGGGTATCGATGAATAGGTCTTGTAAAATCAGAGTTAGGTTCCCTAGACCATTTTTTCATTTTAACGATCATTTAGGATTTACGAGGTTTCAAAGGTTCATTTTTAGTGTATTCCTTTGTGTCGCACTACAGACAAAACGGCTGAACCGATTTTGATGATACTTGCACCACTAGATTTGTCTTAATTTTCCGAGTGTCATAACGGAAGCCGAATTTGAGAAAAAACAAAATGGCGCCCACTAGAAGCCATATTGTAACAAATTTAAAAATGAAAGTCAATAAACTATGGCAAGTGGGGTATCGATGAATAGGTCTTGTAAAATCAGAGTTAGGTTTCTATGAACATTTTTTCATTTTAATGATCATTCAGGATTTACGAGGTTTCAAAGGTTGTAATCCTTTGTGTCGCACTACAGAAAAAACGGCTGAACCGATTTTGATAGTACTTGCACCACTAGATTTGTTTTAATCTTCCGAGTGTCACTATGGAGGCCGAATTTGAGAAAAACAAAATGGCGTCCACTAGAAGCCAATTAATAAATGAAAGTCGATAGGCTATAGGCAAGTGGGGTATCGTTAGATAGGTCTTTTAAAATCACACCTAGGTTCCTTAAACCATTTTTCCGTTTAAATGATAATTTAGGATTTACGAGGTTTCAAAGGAAATGTTTAAAGTTCCTACATAAATCATCTAGGTATCTATCAAACTAGGTATGATACCTATTATAAAGAGAAAAGATTTGGATTATCTCAAAAACTACTCAACCGATTTTAAAAATTATATCACTTATAGAAAGCTACATTATTAACATGTAAAATAGGCCATATTTCATTTTTAAAAAAATAAGAGATCCCTACGAAAATTGCAATAATGTGAATTCAGTCAGAAAGAATCGTCTCATCTGAGAGCTTCGTTGCGTGCGCTGAGTAAATAGTTAAAGTTACACGAAAATAATGTATGGTGGAATAGTTTCTCTTAAAAAGTTCTATAAAAAAGTCCGCGATAGCATATATGTAACTTTTAAGGCTGACTAACAATAAACATTTTTATGATTTTCAAACTTGGTTTAAAACTATGCTTTACTTGTGAAGGTGTTTTTACCGACATAGTATTAATCCTTATCAAAATAAATATGTTCATCATCTTCAGTATTTAATTAAGATAAAAATTGCTCTGTACACCATTTAATTTGGATGAATATTTTATGAGATATCATAGAAATACAGTAACGTTCAACAGAAAATGACGCGGCCGGCAGCGGATAGAAAAGGGTGAAGGTGGGGCGCGTACCTACTCTCACAATATAATATTACGGTAGTAACTTAATATCATTGTAAAAGCTTAATGTGACGACATAACCAGTCTCAAAAAACTTGATGATTTGTACTCCTTCAATCGATCAGTCAATAAATTCATCAATGCCACATGCAGCGCATATTCGACTTACATAACTTACGACTAAAATTTTTAATGTCTATTAAAATATTGGTTCCGACTTTGCTACGTACTAAATACGTACAAATTGTGTTTTTGAAAATACTTTTTTTGCATTGTTCACGGGCATTTTCGTAAGTGGCCGACGTTCATTGGCTTACGAAAGCGATTGGACGCGGTAAATGCCGAGGTCTCGTGACGTCGCGTCGCTGCGATAGGACTCTCGAAAATTAATTCACTCTCTCTGTCGAAAAAATAGCAGATTCACGAACTTTACCAAACCAAATTTATATTAGCATTATAACATATTATGCAAATTTGATGATGGTTATGGTGATCACCATGGTAGTCATTACGAATAAATGAATCCGCTGCTTATTCACATGCTCTAAAATGCTACCACAAAATCTATAATAGTACCTTTGGTACAACTTCGGGCAGAAAAAACGTCGCCTGTTTACAATAAATACTGAACTAAAAAGTTTGAAATAAAAAAGTAATTTATTAAAACAAAAAACCCGACTGCTTGGATACCAAAAAGTATAAAACAAGACATGTATTGAAGTATTTCATTATTATCAATTTACATCGTATAATAATATTAATAAAATTTATCACGGCGCAGTCGCACGTCCAATAGCTAACATTTACCTTAACGTGCGACTGCGCCTTGATAAATTTTATTAATATTATTATACGATGTAAATTGATAATAATGAAATACTTCAATACATGTCTTGTTTTATACTTTTTGGTATCCAAGCAGTCGGGTTTTTTGTTTTAATAAATTACTTTTTTATCAATAATGCTATCTGTTTTACAACGCTTCGCTGCCTTCTCCGTATCGTGCGATAGAGAGAGTTGCAAGTCCATATTATATTCCTACATTTTATTCTTGAAATTTTGTTTCGGGTGATAACGTTTTTACCCCCCCAAACGTTTACGAAATTAGACAATTTTGGTCTCATTAGATTCAGGTACCTTAGTCTAGGCTCGTACGTTTTATTTTTTTAGTATTTTAGTTTAGTTAAATTAAATAAAAAAAAATACTCGAGGAAGTTTTTAGGTCAAAAATATGGATATTTAGACGCTATTAACTTCTAACTTAAGCAATATTTCTTTAAAATTAAAAACGTACGAGCATAGTTCTTCGTTGTATCTGCAACATTTCTAAAAATTATGAAAATTGGACAACATTTACGGGAAGAAAAACGTTATCGCTTTTTGTATGAAAATTTACAGCTAGACGATCCTCTTTATGGGTCGATCAACTTTTATTGGTCCGACGGTACACTCATCATGTCCCTGAACGATAATTAATAAATATTAAATCATAAAGAGTTAAATTGGTTTTAATTATATTCCTTTTAATATTTTCTAGCGTTATTGTGAACAATATTTTACTTGTTTTATTAATTTGTGCGTAGTTTTATGGTTGTCCAAGAGACTAAATGCAATTTTCCAGTACTATCACATTTGTCCCCAAGCCACAATGCATTAACAAACTTCGCATCACGAAAAACATACTATCACGAACATAAATACCAAGTTCACTTCTTGTTTCAGTTCATAATTATTAACATCAAAACATACAAACAATTTTTTTTTATTGGATATAATACGATTTTCAGGCATTTTACTTTTGTCCCCATATATCACCTACATGGCACAGGTCTCACGGACAACCGTAATTTAGTTATGGAACCAAAACACAGGTGGCGCGGTAGACTCCTAAACAACAAGCCAAACACAATAGATATCTGTCGGGCTCAAACGCCATTTTGATTTGTATAAAATTACGGCGACAGTCGTCCGAGCGACGTTGGTGAGTGTGGGTGGCTTTTTTGTCAGTCCGTCGGACAACTGTGATTAAAACGTAAGTACTTGATGCATTGTCATCAATTATACTACACGAGATGCGCTTTCGCCTATATTTTAGTGTGAGCTGAGATTAATATATAAAATAACAATAGTATTTGCTTGGCGACTCAAAATTTTAAAAATGTCCCACGGACAACCAGTCACTTGGACAACCAAAGTGGTTGTCCCATGGACAATTTGGTTGTCCCTAGGACAATAATTATTTAAAACTTACTTTAGCAGTTAAATAGTTCATGTTTTGTTTATTACTCGGCTGTTTCGGGAATACATTTTTATTACGCGATTTTATGTCTAGTTTAATTGTAATTTTTACATTTTTTAGATAAGATAATGGGATTGTCGGAGAAAGAAAAGTCAAGACGCTATAGAGAAAGGCTTAAAGCAGACCCAGATAAATTGGCTGAACGGAAAAGAAAAAAAAGAGAAAGTTATCACAAAAATAAAAAGTTGGTTGCGAATATGGAGCCGGAGGAAAAAAATAACTCCAGAATAATTTGGAAATTGCGCAAACAACAACAAAGACGACGAACAAAAGCTGTCCGTAATATCATTAACGATACACCTCCCAGCTCTCCATCCATTTTGCAGGAAATCAATTTACCTCATGAACAACATGAATCCACTCCACCTCCCTCTTCTCCTGCTGCGTCTTTGAACTCCATACATAAAAAGAGAGGAAGAAAAAAAATTCGAAGAGATAGAACCAAGTTATATAAAGAAAACTTGAAACTAAAAAATGAAGCAAATAAGTGGAAGGTAAAATATGAAAAATATAAGAAAAGAGCTCATCGTAAGGCTAAAGAAGCACTTGAAGCAAAAGAAAAACAAGCCAGAGAAGAAATTAAATACAGGACCCTAACAAACGCTATAAAAGAAAGATACAAAAATATAAAGAATAGAAAAGAAAAAAATACGGTGAAGAATATATTTGACAACATTACAAATGCACGGCAAAAGACAACAATTATAAAGGACAGTTTGGGGTTCACAAAAGGACATTTCAAGGCAAAGATAACAGGACGCAGAGAAGATACAGAACTTAGAAAAAAAATTCAATGTTTCTTTTTGAGGGATGACGTATCGAGGAATACCGCTGGAAAAAAAGAAACCGTAACTAGGGGCCAAGAGAAAGTACAAAAACGTTACCTTTTGGACTCGTTAAAAAATTTATTCAAGGCTTTTAAGGCTGAGAATCCGGGCGTCAAATGTTCATACTTCAATTTTACAAAACACCGGCCCTTCTACATACTTAGACCGACAGTAAATGGAAGAGACATGTGTCTTTGTAAAACACACACAAATGCCGAACATAAGTTCAAGGCTTTAAGACGAAAAGGAGTCATTAATGCAATAGATACTGGCGCACTGATAATGGAAACAGTTTGCAACAGCAATCAAAAAGATTGTATGTATGGAGTCTGTGTTCAGTGTCATGATAAAGAAATAGAAACTAACAGCGAAAATGTTAAAGGCAAAATACAATGGTTGGAATGGGTGAGAGAAGAGGAAATCTATTTCAAAGAAGGGAAACGAATTAAAACTATAAAGAATGTAAAAAAACTGATAGAAGACACGATACAAGATATGCTCGAGAATTTTAAAGGGGATCTGAAAACATTAAAAAAGCATATTTTTAATATGAAAACACAGAACAAGAACTTCCGGCAAAGTATTGACGAGATTCGACCAAATGAAGCGGTAATATTGGTTGATTTTAGCGAAAACTACAACGCTAAATGTAGTGAAGAAATTCAAGCGCATCATTTTGGTGGATCACGTAAACAAATAACTCTTCACACTGTTGTCGCGTATGTATATGACAGTGATGAAAAGCACAAAGTTTTGCCATTTTGCACTATATCACCGTGTAATATACATCAACCGGCTGCAATATGGGCGCATTTAGACCCGATACTGAAACATATAATTGAAAATTACGGGGACATCGACACTATTCATTATTTCTCTGACGGCCCGTTTTCACAGTATCTCCAAAAGGCAAATTTTTATTTGGCTTGCACAAAGACATTTGATTATGGGTTTCAAGCTTTCAGCTGGTCATTTTTCGAAGCTGGCCATGGCAAGGGTCCAGCTGATGGGATAGGAGGATATTTAAAACGAGAAGCCGACAAAAAGGTGGCTACTGGAAATGACATTATTGACGCATTTGGCTTTTACACAATTCTTCAAGAATCAAGTAAGATTAAGTTGTTTTACATCACCAAAGAAAATATTGACAACGTCCAGAGATGTATTCCGAATGATCTCATCCCTCTGCCTGGAACCAAAGATGTTCACCAAATCTTTTCAAGGATTCGTGGTCAAGTAATGCACAGAAATTTGAGCTGTTTCTGCTCACGAGCATTCTGCGAATGCTTGCATCCAAAGATGTACTTACCTTCACAAGCTGCAAGAAACGCTTCATCCTCTGTCAATAATTGTGAAGACAAACCTGAAATCGACAACGTGGTACTGAATCCTGTGATACCTTTAAACTTAAATCTTTGTGAAGACGTTTCTAGCGATGATGACGTACCTCTTATCAACTTAAAATCTTCAAAACAAGGTGATTTTTCATACACCAATCTGCATGACACTCGACGCGCTAGTATTTACAAGAGAGTATATGGTGAGGATTCTGATGATGAAACCAATACCACCCAGCCATCAGTTTCAGGACAAAATTGTGAATTACCTGGAATCGGAAATTCATCAGTCGATAAAAATGCGTCTACTTTTCTGACCGAAAGTATGAATGATAAGAAAGAGGGCAAGGAAAATAAGGCGAAAGCTATGGAGGTCAAACGTAAAGCGATTTTAGATAACAAAGAAAAAAAGATTGTTCCCAAGAAGAAGATAAAAAGGAGTTTCAATAAAAATAATATTAATGAATATACGACTGAAGAAGAGACTGGAATTATGCCCGAACCATCTAATGACAAAAGTGTTATGGACGAAGTGTATGAAGATGATGAGGACTTCTCAGTAATAAGAGGAAATTTCGGAAAGCTGACTAGAAGACCGGCCGAAGATGATTACGTTTTAGTCATGTTTATTGCAAAAAACCTCAAGGTTTATTACGTCGGAAAGATCATTGAAATAGAGGGCAATGATTGTTATGGAGTGTCATTTATGCGGCTTCTGAATAAAGCCATTATGAAGTTTCGGATGCCTTTAGAGCCAGATCTAGCAAGTGTTGAATTGAAGGAAATCAAGATGATTCTACCAGCACCTAAAATTAACGGAACAGGACGCCGAAACTCAACCTTTTGCTTCCCAGTACGAGTTGCTCCTACTATAAACTTACGTTAAGAAATTTTGTTTTCTTTTTTAGCTAGATTTTAACTACGTTTTCATTTAAACAGTTTTAGCTAGAAGGATAGCATTTTTTTTATATTATTGTTTTTTAAGAGTTAAAAAGTGTCTTCTTAGGTTTAAGTAAGAATTTTTATATAATCTCAAGTAAGTTAATAGAGGTTCTACTGAAAATATTGTGATTCTAGTTAGTAATTTAATGAAGCTCAAAGCATATTTTGTGATTTAAAGTACATTAATTTTAACATTTGGATCTCAAGAAAAACTTAAGAGAGATTGTCTAAGACTGTAATACAATAGATAAGAGAGTAAACTATTTGACTGATTAGAAAAAGCTGTTTTATTTTGAATTCTAAATGTGGACCCTGAAAACCATATCAAATGTAAGTAAATTAGGTATCTTTATATTGTTTTTCATACAACACAATAATTACCTTCTAATAATATAATATTTCAAGGTGGTCATTATCGTTTGGACAAACAAATAATGTCCCATGGACAACCAAATATGTCTTCTGGACAACTAAGATGTCCCCATATGAAAATCACATTATACTTCATTCATTCAGTTTTATCGAGAATCAGTTCATTTTAATTTAGTAAAATCAATAATACAATACGTAACAACCTTGCCTTAATAGTTTTTTGTAAAAAAATATCACTATTTTCGCTTTACTTAATGTTTTTTATATATGAAACATAATTTGGTTGTCCAAAAGACATCATTCGTTTCAATTTTAATAAAAATATTTCGTATTTTGGGTGTACATAGAACAAATATCAAAATATTATTTATTATTTAATATTAGAAGAATTTGTTTTAATTCTTAAGGGCATTTAACATTTAAAAAAGTACTACTGGGTAAGTTGTCCAAAGGACATTATTTCCCGTGAAAAGATCGGTTAGTGAAGTTAAATCCACAAATGTATTTAATCAACATCACTGCTGCTTATATAATCTTAATCTACGAAGAATCCTCTTCTAAATGAAATAGTAAAATGCTGAAAATGAAGCAAAAAAAAAAATAGGAGAAAATTATGCTCGGGACCTTTAAAAATTGATTGACCCTTTAAATATCTAGGCAGTGCCGTAACTACTTAGCCTTTTATGCGCCCGGTGCGAGCGTCTTTATCTGTGCCCTTGAAAAATGTTCTACTCTTACCCAGCTCCGAAATAAATGTCTATAAAAATAAATCTATCATTCAAAAACTAAATTTTTGTTCAAGTTAGCAAAGTAGTAGTAAAGACGCGATTTTTTTTATACCTACTACCCTACCTACTACTACTACTAACTAACTAGGTAGGTACTTGACACATGTGCAGAATTAAAACAATTGGATTTAAATTACGACGAGTTCAACAGCTTCAACTACCCCACCCGGCTAGCATGTGATATCAAAGAAGTTTCAGAGATCTTTTCGTCACAAGTTATAGGTACCTAGACCTACCTACTACCTATACCTAGTCCAAAACTTTCTCGTAATCTCCCTCTATCCTTGAGTTCGTATGAAAATCAATTGAGAAGTTTCATCAAGTTGGTCTATTCATTTCAGCGCCCCTCCAGGGTCTGCGACCTGTGTCTGGGCACTGCTGTCACCTCTCTATTTACGACACTGTACGTAGGATAAATATTACATACTTAATATATCTTCCATAGGATAAAGTACTTAGTTGGTATTAACACAGAAAGTACGTGCACCCTGAAAATAAACTTTGACTCATCTGTTTATTATCCCATATCTCAATTCTCAGCTCTCGTCTTAACCTACGACAATGTGCTGTTATATGTATTACAGCTGCTCTTGCATTCTGCACTGTTGCACTTGCATCTGCAGTGATATTTATTTACGTTCCCCGGACGACAGTGATGGCTCATAAAGCCCAGGCTGAAAGCAAAACAGTAGAGATGATGTCAAGTGTATTTTTGGCACACATCCGAAGGCGACTGTGCGTTATGGGTCATTAAAAATGTACCTAGTAGGTATTCACTATTCTCCTCACTTGCGAGGCTTATATTGTGTGTAAAATAGTGTTCAATATCTACTAAGAAAAGTTATATATAGTAGGTATATCTACTTTCCTACTTCTATACTTCTAGATCAAAATTATTTATATGTATATGTAATAAGTATCCACTTAACTAATACATCTGTAGAGTCTAGAACCAATGGTGCGCCTAGGCACCAAGTGACGTAAACCTCCTAAAAGTGGGATTATACTTTTATGACTTGTAGCTTTCGGAACAAGCTGGATTCCGTAAAAGCTGCGGCATTCCGTTTGCTACAGCAGGATATTATACTGAAGACCGAGGTGTTAAACCGGCAGGCGGCAACCACCTCGCATGAACGATACTGTGACCGCGGTGTATTGCGGAGGTTCCTACTTCCTACAAGAAACGGCCTATTCCACTAGTCCCTACCAACGCATCCCCCATGGGGGGGAAGAGTTGAATTTTTTTCCACCTATCCCTACGGTAGGGGCCTACGAGCACTGAACAAAAAAGTTGGAATTTAGAATTTTGTCAGGATGAGTTATAATTAAATGGGTAACCCTATAATACTTTTAACAGATATCAGGAACGGATACGGGCTGAACTTTGAACAGATGACGATTAGTGACTTGAGTCTTGAGTCTTGACCCCTAAAATAAGTAATGTGTTACTTTATTTGTATATTTATAACGTTTAGGACTAGGAGGTGCTAAATTGTTTATTTAGCAGTTTGGTGCCGTTTGGTAGCGTCGTAAATAGCTCGAGTCATGAGACAGACGTAGCGGCGCGGGCCGCGGCAGCCGAGCTATCACCGAGTAGGTACTCGCAGGACCGACCGCGGGCAGTGTTGCTGGCTATTGAGGTGAATTTGACTAAAAGTTAGAAAAATTTATATTTTTCTATACTGAAGTAAATACTGTTTTTCTGGCATTAGATTTTTCATGACACAAGTTTAGTATTAATCCAAAAAATCTTCTTTAGGTAACGCGCTACAAAGCCGTGCAGTACCTAAGTACTTAATATTAGTTTTTGATAATATAAAGGGCCACTGCCCCGCCATCTATTTCTAGGTACTTTTGTGCCAAGACGTACCTAATTAGTTAGATAAAATATTAAATAAAAAAAAAATTGGCAGTCATAGAAGTGAAAACGAATATTTAAAAAAAATAAAAAAAATAATCAAAATATAATTTATAAACCTTAAAACTAAGCCATTAAAGTTTAATTACGAATGTGGTATATTTATATTTAAGGCCTTTTGTCTTCGTAACAACGCGAACATGGGGCAGCAAGGTGTCGGTGACGCGAATCCACAAGTTTACCGGTTACCCCCTACCAAAAAGTGCTCAACGCGGTTAAAGAAGTTTTTACATCGAAACTCTTTTCTTACAAACTACAGACGATGACGTACCTACTATTAATTATTACTTATTAATAAATTGAAATCAGCTAAGAACAGGGTCTCAAGTATCGGTCAATTTATGATAAAGACCGGTTTTTAAGCATAGAGTGACCGATACTTGAATTCTTAGCTGATGTCGTTTAACCAATAAACCTCTTTACTGCCGTAATTATTTTCAAGACTGAGTTCTTTTTGTATGGAAAAATCGCATTTTTTACATTTTGTGTATAACTAGTTTTTACTCTCAATTTTTTTTCAAGAGTTGTATGATAGACGTGCGCATTTAGTTTAGAAAATTAAACTCTCGGCGCTCTAGTTACTGCAGTCGCATTCGGCTCAGGCATTAAAATTTGCGCCTAGAACTTAATTTTCATCATGCTGCACTTGTAGTATAAATTATTATTTCATGTAGGATAACAGCATAGGTATGTGGCATAAATACGATAATTTAATTAGAATAATTGGGCTAAGGAATGTAGATAAGTGAGCAACACTGGACAACGGCGATGCGATGGCCGCTCCGCTTGGCGCCAACGCCGTCCGCGTGTTATTTCCGACACCATTACTCACGCCGCTCTGGCTTCGACTAATTATAATAAGCTGCAAGCCCGCATCGTCCACGTCACTGACCGCTCATGTATCTGTACCAAATGAGTACTATGTTTCACATAGCAAAATCTGCATATGCATGCATTCGCAGAATTGTGATAAGTAGTCCATGCGATAAATTATATTTTACAACGTTAAAGTTGATATTCCGGTTATCATAAATGGATGCCGCCTCGTTTCTTTTAATTGATACGAAGGGGATCGGTGAGATCAGAAGCGTCGGTGCCGTGTTGTGTAGACGAATGTTCGCAAACAAGCAAGGTGACGTATATCGCGCCCTTTGACACCGGCCGAGTACAAGTAGCTAGAGATAGCGCTGATTAGCGCTCTATAGCACTCTATTATATAGATTAAGTGTGTGTTCCGTTATAAGCACTGCGAGCACTGGCAGTGCTCTTTACTGGGGACTTTCAGTGCTCTCAGTGTATTTCGGAACGCACCCTTAAACACAAATTAAGTTTCTTTAAAATTGCGGTGGTCTTTATGGGCAAATTCTAGGATATTTAATGTAGGTAGGTAGGTAAACGGAGGTTTGTGTCATGTATTTTTTATTTTTTTGAGAAAATGCTTAGCGAATTAAAATAATATCATTTGGCTAGTAAGTTCTATCATAACGTCGGTACTATAGGTTGGGTAGATAAATTGTCTTCATGAATCCTAATATTATCTATCATTTCCTAGTAGGTACAACTACAAGTTATTTGACTTTAACCCGCAAATATCTAATAATTTAAATAGGTAAGTAGATAATAGGGCAGGCCACACTGTCATATCATAATTCGCTATAGGTATAATCCGCAACAGTGTAAAGACTTTACAATCGTGCATTGTCGAGTCAACATCTCCTGAAGATGCTCCGGTGTCGGAGTGAAACGTACCTACGTTGAGAATAATTTGGAAGATTTATGTGGTGTGGAGAATATAGCAAACTGCATGTGCAAGATACACTGTACCTACCACATACTTAGATTTGCCTACTGTTGCGGATTATAGCGAATTTTTCTAGTTCCTTCATAAACGTATTAAAACCAAATAAATAATATGTACGACATTATAGACCTGTATAATGCAAATTTGCAATATATTCGAAACTATAGTGGGCCCGGAGAACTTTACAATCGTGCATTGTTGAGTCAACATCTCCTGAGGATGCTCCTGTGTCGAGTGAAACGTTTGAGACTTGAGAGTAATTTGGAAGATTTGTGTGGTGTCAGGTGTGGTAGCGGTGCGAATTGCTGCCCTACTGGGCGGTGCATACTGCATAGGTATATCACAGCACATACAGCATTGTACCACATAGATATTTTGTCTGTTTTGGCGCATTATAGCGAAATGAGTTTATGAGTTTGAGGTATGGCATACGGCATACCTCTAGAACTGATATATTTTCGTCATTCACGATGTTTCGTATTTTTCTGAAAGGCATAAAGAAACAAGAAAAGTTAAAAGAATAAATTTATATAGAAGAATATTTTTTTTATTTTATTTTTATTATTTTTGTACAAAATATTAGCTTAAAACTACTTAATAGAAAAAAAGTAGACAAAGGTAAAGCTTATCTCTAAAAAGAAATCTCTTCCAGCCTTCCTTGAAAGTGAGTAAGGTCAAATTGTGGTATAAGTACAAAAATAATACTTACACCTATTTCATTTTGATATAATAATTTTTTCATTTGGTGGCCATCTTTTTTTCACCGGTTCACCAAACGGTCCAAGGTGTTGAACATTTTTTGTTTCAGGATATATTATGTTCTATGCAAACGCATAGTTAAGGTAAAAAAGGTCCATTAAAAAATGTTTTGAAACACCTTTGGAAAATTCAGGAAATTATTGTAGGGAGACAAATATTAAAACAATATGTTATTATTATTATGCACATGAGAATCTAAGCACTGTCATCTTGGGCAGTGATCGAAATCTCTTATACCGTCGATATTTCTTCTGGGTGCAAAGTTACTAGGTAGTGGAATGAAATCATAAATGAAATGTTCATTTTAAAATAACAGGAGTCAATACCGATGACCGGCCATGACGTAAAAGTTGTTTCGAGCGAAGAAAATGAACAGTCACTCCATCAGCTGCCGCTGAATTAAGAAATTTGTTCACGCCTTTTGTTTTTTACACTAAGAATATTCTCGGGTGCCAAGACAGAAATATCTGCGGCAAGGGCCTTACCTCATCACATGAGCTGAGGTGTGGTCCTCAACTTTTAAAATAGCTTGGACCGACCGCAAATTATGTAAGTTTTAGTTATTATGCAGGTAGGTATGAGGTAGAGCTAATATATTTATTTTTGACGAGTAGTTAGGTACTAGGTAGGTATCTACTTAATTAATAAACATGGTAGAGAATGAAAGAATGAGATATGTAGCTGTATACCTATGTTTACTATGTTTTTAGATAACTTCTAAGTAATTACTTCATTATTAAGTAGATCTCCATTATTTTGCTGAACTTTAGATCAATTTCGTTAAAATCTGAGTAGGTACAGGGTACTCTACCTGCTATGGTACCTAAGATTGAACGACAAGGCGCCACGTTTGGTGTGCATTCTAGTCTATGAATACTATCCTTACTCTTAATATTATGAAGTATGAACCCATGGCTACTTAGGCTCAACAACAACCGCATCACAATCACATTCACGATGCACACAAGCGATATTTTTTTTAGTTTTTCAACATTCATAAAATTACCTTGTGCTTCAAATATCGAACAACTGTAACTAAAACATCATCATCGTCATGATCATCTCTGGCAACCACAGTAATTTTCAATAACCCAAGGGGCTATTCTCTCGTTAGGTGCAAATCAGGTTAAGTACCTATAGGTAGGTTAATCCTACCAATAATGTTTGACTAGGCCACATGATGGATCAGCCTATTTGCCTAGTAGGTAGGAACTTGCTACCTGCCTACTTCCTAATAGATAATTCGCAAAAAATGACCATTTCGCATAACTACGAGTAAAATAGGCATATCCTGTCGTTTGCGCAATGTCGTACTTTCCCATCCGACACCGTGAAAATCCTGAGTGACGTAAGCAAACCCATTGCCAAGGTTAGCAAGTCACTCAACTATGTTCCTATGAGTATTCATTGTTAACAGGGCACCTGCTTATATATTTGAATTGCCAAGTCAGAAATACAATGTTAGCGACATGCGAAAATGTCTAAATTCATCTCAGCTGTGTGCGTTTTGTTTCAACTTGAGCTCATTATATCGAATTTCCCTGCGGTTTGGCGGTTGGCCTCTTTATAAACTTTTCACGATTGTAGGCCACCCGAGTGAATGGACCACCCGAGAGCTGCGAGTAATCGATGTCGTAAATATCTGTGGCGCAATGGGTATCATCCTTCGTCCTCACAGTGTCACTGTAAGCTCTGATAAGATACGCTGATAGCTTAGCACGGGCGCGGCGTTCTGTTTAAATTTTCTAATCCCCTTTTGTTAAATCTCGTATAGGTAGATAGTTCATAGTAGATATCTGTGGTAGATACCTATACCAGTGCTGTTGATTTACTCGAAAGATAATATTTTCTATTCTTACTGTCCCTTAAATCATAATAAAAAGTGAGTCATTTCTATTATTATCATCAATATTTTAAATATACAGTAGCTACGCCATTATGCCATACTCTTTAACAATCGAAGTCAGACTTCAGAGTTAACTAGGTACCTATTTAGAAAAGGGAAAACTTCGGGACGAATAGGAAAAATCGTCGACTCTTACCAGTATTAAGTATTCCCAGTACAGAGTGCCTAGTGGGAGATTCTCGTCCCATTCGATGGCGCCAAAGTTAACTAAGCCCTTTGACATCTGATGCTCGATCAATTATTTACAATAAATAATAATTGGTAGATAACTTTATCGCGATCGACTAGGTATGTAAAAGAAACCTAGAAGTGTGCACGTAGTGAGAATTCTGCCCTGCACAAGTCAGAAGTTAACACAGATGTCAGATACATACTTAAGTAGTAAGTACTAACATAAATTGATGGGAGTTCGAAATTCATCGCAATCTTTACTTTGGCCAGTCACTGAGTAGAGAAATGTAAGATTCTAGCAGCCACGACCACGACCGCTGAATTTTTGATTTAAAAGGGTATATATAATTATAATATAGACCACAGACCATACAACCAAGTAAAGACTATAGGTATAGGCATCATCCAAAGACGACGCGTTCACTCTTCCACTACAGCATGACTACAGCCTATTAACGTCCCACTGCTGGGCACAGGCCTCCACTCTCATAGGAGAAAGGGAATTAGAGCTTAGACCCACCACGCTGCTCCAATGCGGGTTGGCGGGCTTTAACGACTATTATCATGTTAGGGATAGTAACCGGGACCGACGCGACGGCTTAACGTGCTTTCCGAGGCACGGGGGTGAAACACCGCCAACTTCCTAACTCCGGGCTAGTTAGTACTGAGAATTTCTAATCAAAAAAACCCAATACTTAATTATGGCCCGACCCGGGACTCGAACCCGGGACCTCGTCGGCCGCAGTCGAATATGATAACCACTAGACCAACGAGGCAGTTTCTGTTGGTAAAATTAATTTGTCCAAATATCCATTAGACAATCCAAATGTAGGTGCGGGCTGCGGCAGCTGTCAGTACCTACGATCAATAAGACAAAAATTAATTCCGCCATAAACTGTTTAATAGTTGCAAAATCCAAGTAAAGTAGATGACCCACTTCACGCTCACGAACAAAGAGTGAGTCAAGCTCTTGTGGCTGTGGAATGCACTATGTAGGGTTACGTTCTACATTTAAAGCAGATATTGCACTGCGAATGCGACGTGAGTAATATGAAACTGTTGTTTACTTTAGATTAAGGCCCTATAAACATTTACCCCGCGACCAACTATAGGTAAAAAACTCAACTATAGGTATAAAACTCGTCACACAGCATATATTATATGCACGCTTTACGAGAGCGTAGAGCTATAGAGCGTAGAGACGCTCGATTTTATTGCCAACTAACCAATTTTGTTACTTGAAAATATTAGACGATTATTTATTTACTAGGTACTTGTTTACGCTGTTGGCCGCGGTAAATATTATGTACCTATTTATGCGCCGAAACAATAGTCGCGGCTACAATAATACTCAGTTTTTGAGATTGTAAAATAATGTATAAAAGATTATCTTACCGATTTCGTTCAAAATCGATATCTGGGGTTCCGTAGGATCACAAAATAGGAAACTGTTACCAATATTTTAAAAAAGTCAGCGCCATTTTGAAATTCTTTGTTATCGTACCGATTTCGATCAAAATCGATATCTGGGGTTCCCTGGGATCACAAAACAGGAAACTATGAACAAAATTTTAAAAAAGTCAGCGCCATTTTGGAATTCTTTGTTATCGTACAAATTTCGTTCAAAATCGATATCTGGGGTTCCCTGGGATCACAAAACAGGAAACTGTTACCAAAATTTAAAAAACGGCAGCGCCATTTTGAAATTCTTTGTTATCATACCGATTTCGTTCAAAATCGATATCTGGGGTTCTCTGGGATCACAAAACAGGAAACTGTTACCAAAATTTTAAAAAGTTCACTGCCGACTTTTTTTTGATTGACTGCTGTTTTGTGATCCCAGGGAACCCCAGATATCGATTTTGAACGAAATCGGTACGATAACAAAAACATACAAAATGGCGCCGACTTTTTTAAAATTATGGTAACAGTTTCCTGTTTTGTGATCCCAGGGAACCCCAGATATCGATTTTGAACGAAATCGGTACGATAACAAAGAATTTCAAAATGGCGCTGACTTTTTTAAAATTTTGGTAACCGTTTCCTGTTTTGTGATCCCAGGGAACCCCAGATATCGATTTTGAACGAAATCGGGACGATAACAAAAAATTTCAAAATGGCGCTGACTTTTTTAAAATTTTGGTAACAGTTTCCTGTTTTGTGATCCCAGGGAACCCCAGATATCGATTTTGAACGAAATCGGGACGATAACAAAAACATACAAAATGGCGCCGACTTTTTTAAAATTATGGTAACAGTTTCCTGTTTTGTGATCCCAGGGAACCCCAGATATCGATTTTGAACGAAATCGGTACGATAACAAAGAATTTCAAAATGGCGCTGACTTTTTTAAAATTTTGGTAACCGTTTCCTGTTTTGTGATCCCAGGGAACCCCAGATATCGATTTTGAACGAAATCGGGACGATAACAAAAAATTTCAAAATGGCGCTGACTTTTTTAAAATTTTGGTAACAGTTTCCTGTTTTGTGATCCCAGGGAACCCCAGATATCGATTTTGAACGAAATCGGGACGATAACAAAAAATTTCAAAATGGCGCTGACTTTTTTAAAATTTTGGTAACAGTTTCCTGTTTTGTGATCCCAGGGAACCCCGGATATCGATTTTGAACGAAATCGGTACGATAACAAAAAATTTCAAAATGGCGCTGACTTTTTAAAATTTTGGTAACAGTTTCCTGTTTTGTGATCCCAGGGAACCCCGGATATCGATTTTGAACGAAATCGGTACGATAACAAAAAAATTCAAAATGGCGCTGACTTTTTTAAAATTTTGGTAACAGTTTCCTGTTTTGTGATCCCAGGGAACCCCGGATATCGATTTTGAACGAAATCGGTACGATAACAAAAAATTTCAAAATGGCGCTGACTTTTTAAAATTTTGGTAACAGTTTCCTGTTTTGTGATCCCAGGGAACCCCGGATATCGATTTTGAACGAAATCGGTACGATAACAAAAAATTTCAAAATGGCGCTGACTTTTTAAAATTTTGGTAACAGTTTCCTGTTTTGTGATCCCAGGGAACCCCGGATATCGATTTTGAACGAAATCGGTACGATAACAAAAAAATTCAAAATGGCGCTGACTTTTTTAAAATTTTGGTAACAGTTTCCTGTTTTGTGATCCCAGGGAACCCCAGATATCGATTTTGAACGAAATCGGTACGATAACAAAGAATTTCAAAATGGCGCTGACTTTTTTAAAATTTTGGTAAAAGTTTCCTGTTTTGTGATCCCAGGGAACCCCGGATATCGATTTTGAACGAAATCGGTACGATAACAAAAAAATTCAAAATGGCGCTGACTTTTTTAAAATTTTGGTAACAGTTTCCTGTTTTGTGATCCCAGGGAACCCCAGATATCGATTTTGAACGAAATCGGTACGATAACAAAAACATACAAAATGGCGCCGACTTTTTTAAAATTTTGGTAACAGTTTCCTGTTTTGTGATCCCAGGGAACCCCAGATATCGATTTTGAACGAAATCGGTACGATAACAAAGAATTTCAAAATGGCGCTGACTTTTTTAAAATTTTGGTAACCGTTTCCTGTTTTGTGATCCCAGGGAACCCCAGATATCGATTTTGAACGAAATCGGGACGATAACAAAAAATTTCAAAATGGCGCTGACTTTTTTAAAATTTTGGTAACAGTTTCCTGTTTTGTGATCCCAGGGAACCCCGGATATCGATTTTGAACGAAATCGGTACGATAACAAAAAATTTCAAAATGGCGCTGACTTTTTAAAATTTTGGTAACAGTTTCCTGTTTTGTGATCCCAGGGAACCCCGGATATCGATTTTGAACGAAATCGGTACGATAACAAAAAAATTCAAAATGGCGCTGACTTTTTTAAAATTTTGGTAACAGTTTCCTGTTTTGTGATCCCAGGGAACCCCAGATATCGATTTTGAACGAAATCGGTACGATAACAAAGAATTTCAAAATGGCGCTGACTTTTTTAAAATTTTGGTAACAGTTTCCTGTTTTGTGATCCCAGGGAACCCCAGATATCGATTTTGAACGAAATCGGGACGATAACAAAAAATTTCAAAATGGCGCTGACTTTTTTAAAATTTTGGTAACAGTTTCCTGTTTTGTGATCCCAGGGAACCCCGGATATCGATTTTGAACGAAATCGGTACGATAACAAAAAATTTCAAAATGGCGCTGACTTTTTAAAATTTTGGTAACAGTTTCCTGTTTTGTGATCCCAGGGAACCCCGGATATCGATTTTGAACGAAATCGGTACGATAACAAAAAAATTCAAAATGGCGCTGACTTTTTTAAAATTTTGGTAACAGTTTCCTGTTTTGTGATCCCAGGGAACCCCAGATATCGATTTTGAACGAAATCGGTACGATAACAAAGAATTTCAAAATGGCGCTGACTTTTTTAAAATTTTGGTAACAGTTTCCTGTTTTGTGATCCCAGGGAACCCCGGATATCGATTTTGAACGAAATCGGTACGATAACAAAAAAATTCAAAATGGCGCTGACTTTTTTAAAATTTTGGTAACAGTTTCCTGTTTTGTGATCCCAGGGAACCCCAGATATCGATTTTGAACGAAATCGGTACGATAACAAAAACATACAAAATGGCGCCGACTTTTTTAAAATTTTGGTAACAGTTTCCTGTTTTGTGATCCCAGGGAACCCCAGATATCGATTTTGAACGAAATCGGTACGATAACAAAGAATTTCAAAATGGCGCTGACTTTTTTAAAATTTTGGTAACCGTTTCCTGTTTTGTGATCCCAGGGAACCCCAGATATCGATTTTGAACGAAATCGGGACGATAACAAAAAATTTCAAAATGGCGCTGACTTTTTTAAAATTTTGGTAACAGTTTCCTGTTTTGTGATCCCAGGGAACCCCAGATATCGATTTTGAACGAAATCGGGACGATAACAAAAAATTTCAAAATGACGCTGACTTTTTTAAAATTTTGGTAACAGTTTCCTGTTTTGTGATCCCAGGGAACCCCGGATATCGATTTTGAACGAAATCGGTACGATAACAAAAAATTTCAAAATGGCGCTGACTTTTTAAAATTTTGGTAACAGTTTCCTGTTTTGTGATCCCAGGGAACCCCGGATATCGATTTTGAACGAAATCGGTACGATAACAAAAAAATTCAAAATGGCGCTGACTTTTTTAAAATTTTGGTAACAGTTTCCTGTTTTGTGATCCCAGGGAACCCCAGATATCGATTTTGAACGAAATCGGTACGATAACAAAGAATTTCAAAATGGCGCTGACTTTTTTAAAATTTTGGTAACAGTTTCCTGTTTTGTGATCCCAGGGAACCCCGGATATCGATTTTGAACGAAATCGGTACGATAACAAAAAAATTCAAAATGGCGCTGACTTTTTTAAAATTTTGGTAACAGTTTCCTGTTTTGTGATCCCAGGGAACCCCAGATATCGATTTTGAACGAAATCGGTACGATAACAAAGAATTTCAAAATGGCGCTCACTTTTTTTTAATACATACATACATACATACATGCATACATACATATTATATATTCCTAACATACCCTTTCCTTGTGGCTTTGCCGTAATCGGGTAAAAAAAATACGCCTACACTTGAGAACTTCCTTCTTTGTGGATGTCGGTATCAAGTTTTTCTAAGCGCAGTACACATAGAGAATATTATATCTCTATGGCAGTACACAACACGGTGTTCATTTTGTCGTAATAAATTTCGTGCAAAAAAGCGATACACCCACCCGTCCACGAGCGCGTCTCAGCGCGTACTGAGCGCCAAACGCCTAGCGCTCGGCTTCTTTTCATAGAAAAATGTATGAAACATTTTTTTTTTGCCACATAAACTATAAACATATTTATTTGTATGCTTAATGCTTTGCACCATGGATAGAGGACTATATAAGCCCCACTTTATTGTTAATATTCAAGTTAAAATATGCAGCGGATCTAGCTTTATGGGTACCTATCCGGACCCCATTTTTCGTCATTTTCAGCAGATCTTGCGTTCGGAGAAACGTATTTATGCAGAAAATTTGTATTGGAGTGTGCATTTTTATAAGGTCAAACGAGAGATGAAGAAATGACCTTTAATTTGATACCATGACATCCCCACAGCTGTGACTCCCGATTCTTTAAAGTGTACCTGGAAAAGGATGACACATCATGAAATCCGTATAAGGCACCTTAAACGAACATGACTCCGACCGACCGACGCGTAAACAGATGCATGCTACCTGTACCAACAGTTCGCGCGCGAGTTGAATGCAGAGTAAATGTATGTGTCACCGTACATTTGCTCTGCGTTCAACTCGTGCGCGAACTATATCTCCTTGCCTATAGTAGTGCCTAGTGCCTACTGCCTACCTACCGTGAAATTAATGATTAAACGAACTTACCTGTAAGTGAAGTTCGATCATAATTATACGAGTATTCGTCCGAAGAGATTAGCATGATATACTTGTAGTACCGTGTACGTACGGCCACTTTCACACGTTAGTTGAGGTAGCTAAAATAAAAACAAACGCTCCCTACCGGCCGATAGCAGGCCGCTATATATAGGCCCCACCTCCTGCACAACTAGTCATTTAGTTCGGAGCTTGACCTTTTTTTTTTTTTTTTACACTTTCATAAACACATATATATTACAAATTTAACCTTGAATTTGAAATTTGACCTTTTCATGACACTGGGGTAACCCGTGGGAGGGTGGGATGCTAATCTCTTCGGACGAATACTCGTATAATTATGATCAAACTTCACTTACAGGTAAGTTCGTTTAATCATTAATTACACTTCGTATTCGTCCTCCGAGATTAGCATGATATACTTGTAGATATTGAGAGACTTGTCATGAAAACAGGTCTTACTCGTAGTTATTATGCGAAAAACGCACTTTAACCATCAGGTATATCAAATTTAATACATAATAATGATTATGTTCTTATTTAATGAACAATTTTATTTATTTTGATTGATATTTACGAGGTACTGTATAACTTGTTTTTTATACTGCTCGATTTTATTATTACAGGATCATAGTATTTGTAAGAAATGAGTCAACTCAACAATCTGAATTTTCGATAAGGAAAATTATAATTTCAAAAGTATTCGAGCAACTACTTAGTGTCGTGTACTTTGGGCAAAAACAAGGACCAGTCTGTGGATATGCCAAGTGACTGCAACTAAAATATTCTTGTGGATATGGCGGGCTCTTGAGGCCGCGCTGTATTGAGGAACAGATAAGTCCGATATTGTGTCGAAGGTGTTTAATTTTGTCAATATAACTATTGAGGGTTACACTTACGATAATGTAAAAATTGTATTATATACGGAAAAAACCTGTTCAGAAAGTTTTAATTAAAAATTAAAAATTTTGATTGACGAGAAATTTCGAAGGAAAGTTCTATGTTATATATTATTATTATTACAATTTTGAAAAACTTTTGCATTCTATGTAATGTTCTTGAAGCTCATAAAATTATTTAATGCTTCAAAAGTTCTTTTATAGTTCAATTTTCATCAGATCATTGATTGAGAAAAACAAAACACAAAAAAAAATATTAATGCATTTCAAGGATCTCAAGTGATGATCTATCAATCTATTTATAGTACCTATGTTCAATTTTTCCAATGAAACTGCATATTATACTTAGAGATCACTTATCTCTAATATTATGAGATCTACAACTATTGGTAAAGTTGTGATAAATTTCAACAACTCAAATTCAATTGAATTAATGCTTGCTGAAGACATCCATGGAAGAGATGTATAGTATTGATTGCCGAATTGAAACAACTTAATTGATCAACTATCGTGTTGTTTAAATGAATTTATAGAAGGACAGAAATAAAACTGACTGAAAGGTATTCATCATTTCTATAGATGAGAGTGGGAAATCTCTTATCAATAAGGACTACCGGCGAGCAGCCAGCAGTAGTTCCAACCAGGGTATGTGAGGTGTAATTTGCGGCTGCAGGAACGAGAGAGAAAGGAGAAGAAAAAAAAAAAAAATATATATATATACTTATGTATATATATAACTACGTCAGATGGTTCAAAGACCAGTGGACCAGTGGGTCCGAAGACAAATTACAGCAAGTAAACCATTAAATATGCGATATGATGGTAGGCTATAAAGGAACAAAAATTATGAACTTTACTTGTGTTTTCTTGATAATACCGAAGAGTGGAAATCCAAGAGATTGAAACCCATGAACGCATTAATGGCGTACGCATCTGAGTCATTCTTACACGAAATATATTAATTTTTATAATTGGTATAACATTGGGACGCAAAAAGGAGAATTTTCGAATTATTTGGACAGTTCCCACTAAATACCTTTGAACGGATTCGTCTTGATTCTCTAATAGCTTTAGTATCGTGACTAGAGCGTTTATATGTAATACAAACATCTTTGTAATCGCATCTATTCAATATATATCTCGTGGGCTCATCTCAAGAGGGGAAATACCTACCAGCCATGCAGGTTATGAAACCAACTGCAATGGTATTGGCGATCTTGAAAAGATTTTGAAAAAATGTGTAAGTATTCAACAAATACTTGAAACCGAAGTAAGCTGGCAGAATTTCCAACTGGTTAATGTGAAATGCCTCATTTCGTTGGGTGCTAGCAGTTTCCTCACCACAAGCGGCCCCCAACCCCGCAGTTGAGAATCCTATGACAATTTCTACATCATTTCAATTTTGTTTACAGAATTAAGCCGCTCAAAATCTGAAGGACAACAGGATATAGATGCGTTGTTTCTTAATTACCATTTTTTAAATTTAAAACATTTACACCTTCTAAAACTTGGTTGTTTTAGCCGGCCACGATGAAGTAATAAGGCCAACTAATGTAGCAAAGTTCAAAAAACAAAATATTATTATGTTACATATAAGAATAAATTACGTATTCAAAAAAAAAAGTTGCAGGAGCTCGGTGGCAACTTATTGTTTCTTTTCATTGAAATATTATGTTATAGAGACGTTCGTTTTGTGATTTCTTTTTAAAAAGAGAATCAATCATCATCGAACAATAATTATAGGTAGTGTCGGAACTCCTTATACGGAAGTTATTTACTTGTTTTAAAATTAATTATAAAATAAAACTGTTAATTTGCCAAACTGTAAAGATTATTAAAGAATTATTATGATTAAAAGGAGTAACATTAATTTCTTAGCCTCGAGGAAATTTTTTAGATAGGTTTCACGAGCGAAAAAATACAAAAAATATTGCAGTTTGGTTTAAATAAACCAAATAACTGTGGAACGTATATTTGGAAAACTATTTTCAAACAAAAGCGCAATTAATTTAGTTGCCTTTCTGGTCTGCATGTATTAGGACCGAAAACTAAGCATCTTTTTGATTGGTTGTGGTCATATAGCAGTTCTCACTAATACAATTATTTCTAAATTCTTCAAATAAAGAAAAAATATTGAAATGTATTTCATTGTTTTATATTAAAGTAAATATGTTCTTGCCGTATGACTCGGAAAAAGAGTACTGCAGTCAAAAATTAATGTACTGCAGGTTCACTTTGTGATATAGCTTCTATAGCTAAGGGACCATCGACTGCCTTTTGAATGAATTTCGAGGCAAAACAAGAAACACTTAAAATAGGAATACTATAGGAAAAAACAACTAACCACTGTAGGGTCATCGGTTATGGATGACCACTGCTTTTTTAAAAAAATTTGCCAATTTTTAAAAAAAAATTACCAGTGTTCCTAATCTCGGACAACGATGGCTGCGATGAGAAGTCCTTAGTCGAAATGCTCGCATAACAGGTCTGTTGATTTAAAACTTCCTTTGCGGTTTGGGCTTGAGGCTGTTTCGACTCTGCGCTCTATTTAATTATCGCCTTAGCATCTTTGTAAGTTTCTGAAAGATTCTTGCTAAATAATAAGAATTAATTTTAATATGCAATAACTAATCCTGAGGACAATTAAACGTCTTGTTAAAGAATCGCTCGTAATTAAAGCGTCGTGCGTCCATTAATAGATGCTGTATCCGACGATCCGTATCGTTTTATAAAGCTCTGCTGTAGTAGCTATGCTCAAAACATCATAACAAAAAACTCGAAGGCGTCTTGCTGTCGGGATTCGGGAGTGAAGGCGGGACTTGCGCCTGCGTCATCATGACTTCTCCCAGGGCAGGTAAGATCGTTGGTCTTCATGACATTAGTCATTCAAAATTGAACAACGCCTGAGAGCCCCCGCTCATGACCCATTGCCAGTCCATTACTTTGTAGGCATGAGATTGCACGCGAAAATATACTTCAAAATTGAGCAATGCCTGAGGGCTTTCGCCCACGACTCATTGCAAGTCTATTACTTTGTAGGCATGAGATTGCACGCGAAAACGTGCTTCCAATTTGAGCAATGCCTGGGGGGCCTCGCCTACGACTTATTGTAAGTCTATTATTTTGTAGGCAAGAGATTGCATGCGAAAACACACTTCAATAGGTAGTCATAGGCAATCCGATTTGCTAAGATTTCATAATATCCACGTCTAGACAGGTAGATTTTAACAGACTTTCTTGCTGATTCTTTTCTGTAGGAATGTTATTCCGAACCAGTGAAAGATTCCACTCGACGACTCAAAAAGGACTTGTAAAAGTCTATTTGAGTAAGAAATATTAATTGAATTTCGGTTTGCGTTTAGGTATATATCTGAAAAAAAAAAAAATCCTATGCGCAAACACACATTATTAGAAAGTTGGCTGACGAGCAATGTTGCGACTCGACGGTGGCAGTGTTGGCGATTGCAGTGACTCCAAAGAACTCGATGACAAGCAGTGTAGAAGACTTCAAAAACAAAAGCTCGATGACAAAACAGTGTAGACGACTCCAAAAAACTCGATGACAAACTTATTCGGTGATAACGTTTACGTGATCGGTTTAATTTCAAATTTCCGAAATCACTTTTACGTTTTTATCACAAAAATAAATAATAAAAATATTAATTTTTAATTTAATAATTTAAAAATAAAAATAAAAACTCACCGAATTTGCGGACGTGCGAAGTGGCTGAGCACGAAAACACGAATGACTAGTTGTGCAGGAGGTGGGGCCTATATATAGCGGCCTGCTATCGGCCGGTAGGGAGCGTTTGTTTTTATTTTAGCTACCTCAACTAACGTGTGAAAGTGGCCGTACGTACACGGTACTACAAGTATATCATGCTAATCTCGGAGGACGAATACGAAGTGTAATACAAAATATTAGGTATGTGGAAAGGATCCTTTTCAGGATCTTATACCTACCTATTATTATAATATGCTGTACCTACCTAATTTGCGTAAGTCTTATTATCAAATATCAAATGTTATTATAAATATTATAAATGTGAAAGTTTGGATGGATGTATGGATGTGTGGATGTATGGATGTGTGGATGTTTGTTACTCAATCACGCCCCAACGGCTGAACGGATCTGGATGAAATTTGGCACAGAGATAGATTATAGTCTGGAATAACAAATAGGCTACTTTTTATCCCGGAAAATTAAAGAGTTCCCGCGGGAACCGAAAAACCTTAATCCACGCGGACGAAGTCGCGGGCATCAGCTATAGTTATGTCATAAAATTCATATTATTTAATTACCTACGATTGATTAAAATTCCTTCACATGTGCCACAAGACCTTCCTTCGTGGCTTGTAGTGGGCTTTTCTTTCTTTATCTACTAAAAAAATAATTATGAAGTAAGCTCTACCTATTACAAATTACAATCGTTAAAAAAATTGTACCTAATATAAAATAACGATATCGTAAATCTCTATAATGGGGAGCAGTTGATATTGCGGCTTGGATGGAGTCAGCGACAAGTTGTCTGGCATGCCCCGGGCCAACGGCGCCCGGCACCTCCGCCACCCTCCGCCCCCCGCCTCTTCACATCCTCCGCTTACTTCCGCGCGATCTACAGCGTGTTTTTATTTAGGACTAGCTAAAGCCCGCGACTTCGTCCGCGTGAATTGAGGTTTTATGGTCCATGGGAACTCTTTAATTTTCCGGGATAAATAGTAGCCTATGTGTTATATTCCAGACTATAATTTATCTTTGTGCCAAATTTTATCCTGATCCGTTCAGCCGTTCTGGCGTGATTGAGTAACAAACATCCATCCATACATCCATCCATCCAAACTTTCGCATTTATAATATTAGTATAGGATAATATTGAAAACAAATGCATTAAATACAGGGAAACTACAGGAATTATCAGTAAGCTGAGAAGTGAGATTTATTTTGGTTAACACTAAGAGAAATATTCTGACGTGACTTCTGATTTTCTCCTTCCAAAGTTTTGCTTTCTTTATTTCGGTAGGACTATGCAATTTTAAAACTGTGTACCTATATACTATTTACCTTTCTATAGTAGCTATCTGCTCAGTAAAAGGGAAATTCTCGCTTTTGAAAGGCAACGCTTTTAGAAGGAAAAGGTCAGAAATAAAGCAATTTACGGCTGAGTACCTAATATTGGAAGGAGGAGGCGAAGCCGTGGACTTTACAAGTGGTTTAAAAAGAACGAGGCGCTAGGTGAGGTATTTTTATGTAAACGAGGCCGTGAATTGCTTTTCGGGCGAGACTTGTATAGTTAGTACTTTTCTCTCAGTTGCGAGGAAACAAAGTCAAAGTACCTATATGATTTCAATTTAGGTACACTGTACACTTATTGACATCCAGTTATGTACTTCTTAAAATTAAAGCTACGAGGGTTCCAAATGCGTCCTGGTCAGAAAAGAGCCCACAACAAACAAAACAATAAAAAATATTCAAGAAAATACTTGTTTTTAGGGTTCCGTACCAAAATGGTAAAAATGGAACCCTTATGGTGCGACTTTCTCCGTCCGTCCGTCCGTCTGTCACAGTCGATTATTTCAGTAACTATTAAAGCTATCGACATGAAATTTGGAATAGTTGTGTATAATAGTGGCCTAACATCATTAAAATAAAAAAAAATCGAAAATTATTTTTAGTTTAATTAAAAAAGGGGGAAAATCGGGGGTTTAAAATTTCAAAGTATGATAACTATACTGAGTGGGATATCATATGAAAGGGCTATACTTCTACATTCTAAAACAGATTTTTATTTATTTTTATGCATAATAGTTTTTGATTTATCGGGCAAAATGTTTTGCGGTTCATTAAATTCATTAATCGTAAAGCTTACTACTGGTTTGTACGGAACCCTCAGTGCGCGAGTCCGACTCGCACTTAGCCGGTTTTATTTTAAATAATGAAGCAATTTCCGAGCAAGTATCAGAAAAAGTATGTACTACCTACTAGGGCTTCCAATACCGGGATCCCGGTATTGGCCAATACCGGGATCCCGGACTTTTTTCGCCGGTTTTCAATACCGGTATTGAAATGTCTAATACCGGGATACCGGTATTGGTGACACTATAAACGAAACAGTGACTATTGCATATATTTCTTGGTAGATGCCACTGTTTTTTATTCGGCTAAGTTTAAAACTTGTATCTGTATCACTGTTATCCATAGTTATTATTACAGAAACACAAGATTATCAGTCATAACACTTTATTTATTAGCACTCAGTACAATCACAAATATTTCTATGCATTTCCACCATATTGGACATGTCGTACGCGTCCTTCTTGGTTGCCTTAACACAGACTCCCCATCTCAACCACAGACTATCAATTACATCTGCTACATCTTCCTCTTTTTAAACCGAAGTATCATAATCTTTTAAATAACTAGGAGGCTTTATGATTCTCCTAGGTCGTTCAGATATGTTTACTCTATCTTGATAATTATCTATATTATTTTCCAAAAATACACTTTGCCTCAAAGGTTTCAACTGTGACGTGTTTCTTCTGATCAAATTACCTTTATCATTTATTATGAAAGACCTTGGAGACTCATGAGCACGGACAACTTCTGCTGGACACCAAACATTATCCTTCCAAAACATAATCTTATCCCCTTTCTCAAACTTATAGTTGCATTGCCTAGCATTTCTATCATAATTTAATTTATTTTGAACATTCTTTTTTGTTTGATATTCAATAAAATCAGTTACTACCCTTGGCACCAAATTTTTTTCATGAATTGGTAATATTGATCGAGTGTTCCTACTTAGCAATAATTGTGATGGAGAATACGGACAATCAATCACTGGACTATTACGATATTCCAATAATATTAATTGAATATCTGTCTTCTCTTCTTTAGCTTTTTTAAGTAAATTCTTTGCAACACCTACAAACCTCTCTATAAATCCATTTGATTTTGGATATAAAGGACTTGATGTTACTACTGAAAAACCCCACTGTTTTGCAAATTCTCTAAATTCTTGTAAATTAAAAGGCATATTATCAGCCCTAAGAATCTTTGGAATACCATGTGTAGAAAACAAACTCTTTAGGATTTTAACAACAGTGGTAGCTGTCAAAGAATTTACTTTAATTAGTTCGAACCATTTTGAAAAATAATCTGCAACTACTAAATAATTTTCATTACAAAATGTTAAAAATCACAACCAATTTTTTCAAATGGTAATCTCGGAACTTCGTCAACAATCATAGGTTCCTTAGTCTTCTTAACACTATATTTTTGACATAATTGACATTGACTTACTAATGATACAATATCATTTTTCATGGTAGGCCAAAAAAACAAAGATTTTGCCCTACCCAATGTTTTTGTTACACCAAAATGTGATAAATGAACTTTTTTTAAGACTATCTTTTGAAGTGATTCTGGTACTACAATTCTGTGATTCCAATAAACTATTCCGCTTTCTGCAAAAATATCTTCTTTAATCTTCCAATAACATTTCACATAATCTGGCACTTTATCAATCCTCTTTGGCCATCCATCTTTAAAAAATTCAACCAATTTCTGCAATACAGTATCATTATTAGTTTCCCTACAAATATCATTCAAAAACTCATCACTTACATTGACTGAATGCACAACTACATCCAGACATTTTTCAATAATTTCACAGTCAGCTTTGGAAGATGCTCTGCTAATGGCATCTGCAATCAACATATCAGACCCCTTAACATACTGTACATCAATATCATAAATATTCAACTTTAACCTTATTTTCCTTAAACGCTGTGATGCAATGGAGTGAATTTCTTTTTTCATCAATGCAACTAAAGGTTGATGATCTGTTTGAACAACTGTGTGTCTCCCATATATATAATAATGAAATTTTTTACATGCAAATAATATAGCCAAAAATTCTTTATCAATTTGACCATACTCGCATTCTGACATACTAAGACTTTTACTAGAAAATGCCACTGGTTGATTATTTTGTAATAAAACACAACCTATAGCATTTTTAGAACTGTCTGTCTGGATAGTTAATGGTTGTTTTGGGTCAAAATTTTTTAGTACCGGTGGACTAGTTAAAACACTCTTAATTTTCTGCATACAACTATCATGGTTTGAATTCCAGTCAAACTCAACATTCTTTTTTAAAAGTTCTCTTAATGACCCAGTTAATTCCGATAAATTTGGGATAAATTCCCTTAGGTAATTTACCATACCCAAAAACCGCTGCAAACTTTTCTTATCATTGGGTTTATCATATTCCATGATTGCATTTAGTTTATTTTTATCTGGTAGTAAACAACCATTAAATAATTCATGACCCAAATATTTAACAACTGTTGGTAAATATTGGAATTTTTTTAAATTGAATTTGATATTTAACTGTCTAGCTCTATCTAACACTTTTTTAAGATTTAAATCATGCTCCTCCTTTGTATTACCAAAAACCAAAAAATTGTCAATATAAATAAAAATATTGTCAATTCCTTTAAAACAATCTTCACAATTTTCTTGAAAAACTTCAGCGGAAACATCAAGACCAAATGGTAACACATTAAACCGATATGTACCAAACACTGTGGCAAACGTACAAATCTTTCTACTAGACTCGTCGAGACCTATCTGCCAAAAGGATTCTTTTAAATCCAAAACTGAAATATACTTTGCATTACCAATCTTAGCTTTTAAATCGTTAATAGTAGGAATCTCAAAATACTTTTTCAAAACACATTTATTTAAATCACGTGGATCTAGACAGACCCTAATATTATCCTTATCTTTTTCCACTACCACAATCCTATTAACCCATTCAGTAGGAGTGTCAACTTTAGATATAACACCCCTTTCACACAAACGGCTCAGTTCAGTTTTTAGTTTTTCTTTCAATTTTAAAGGTATGCGATGAGGTGGTTTAGAGACCGGTTCTGAACCTTGTTTTAATAAAATTTTGTACTCTTTTGGAAATTTGCCAGATCCAGTAAATATATCAACATACTCATTTAACAGTTTCTGTTTGTCTGTTTCTCTATCCAAATCCACATTTTTAGTATCAATACCATTAACCTTTTTTCTTTCAATCAAACCTAACAATAAACATGCATCTTTGCCTAGAGTCGGCTGAAAACTTGAATCAGTAACTATAAAATCAATATAAAAGTATTTTTCTTTTAACCTTACCTCTAACAAAACACTGCCAAATACTTTTATACTTGTCTGATTATAAGCATGTAATTTAAATTTACAGGATTTTATATTGAAATTTTTAGTTTTGGACAAAATTTGGAATACATTTTTTGGAATTAAATTCACATCAGACCCCGTATCTAGTTTAAATTTACAAAGTTCTTGCCCTTCTAATAATAAAGTCTCTGACCATTCTGTAGAACCACAATCACCATTTACACTGTTACAGTAAAACTCATCAGATTCCACCCCAGAAGGCTGATCTAAAACCACTGTTTTTACATTTTTAGTGTAACACACTTTACTAAAATGGTTAAAAAGCTTGCACTTTTCACATTGCTTTCCTCGCGCTGGACACTTTTCCAGTCTACGTTCATGTTCTAGACCACACCACTTGCACCGAATTAGTGACTTCTTTTCCACATATTTTTTCTCAACTTTACTAACTTCTGCATGAGAAGTTCCTTGAACTTCCGCAGCATGATGATTTTCAATCTCTGCCATTCGCAAACTTTTCATTACCTCGTCCAATGTGCCATCTCCTTCTTTAATAAATTTCTTCTGGGTTTTCTTATCCCTGGTACCAAAAATCAAACGGTCACGTATGGCTCCATCTTCAGAACTGAATTTACAACCTTTTGCCAACTTTTTTATATCTGTTAAAAACTGCTCAAAAGGTTCACCATCTTTTTGTCCCCTTTGGTAAAACAAATATCTTGAATATAAAACATTTTGCTTTGGCTCACAGTACTCTCTAAATAAAGTTATTACTTTCTCGTATGAAACCACCTTATCAAGAGAAAAATTATTGTAAATTTTGACACCTTCATCACCAATGATGTTTAGCAAAATTGCAATCTTTCGATCATCATCAGCTTTGTGTAGGTTCGCTGCAAGTAAATATATATTCAAACTTTGTTCGAAAAATTTCCAATTTTCCGCCAAATTTCCATTTACGTTCAACTTTTCCGGCAAATTGAACGATGAAACAGCCATCTTTGAATACTGACTGACTTTTTAATAAATTACTTTAAACGAACACACTTGCACTAGACTGCGCCATGTATCACTGTTATCCATAGTTATTATTACAGAAACACAAGATTATCAGTCATAACACTTTATTTATTAGCACTCAGTACAATCACAAATCTATGCATTTCCACCATATTGGACATGTCGTACGCGTCCTTCTTGGTTGCCTTAACACAGACTCCCCATCTCAACCACAGACTATCAATTACATCTGCTACAGTATCTTAAGCATATTAGCTCAAAAAGAGCGCCTTTATAGCTCAAAACCAGTGATGAAAAGTCGTTTTTGTTCACTCAGAGGGAATAATTATTAGTGTTTGAATTTAGATCCCTGTGACTTGGCATTTCTATTTCTCTCAAAACGTTCAGAAATCTGATTTATAACTTATGCATATTTTATTATGATATATTATTTTCTTTTAAATAATAACTATTGAATTTTAGATTAATTTGTGTTTTGACAAAATTATCGTTTTCTTCGACTTCGATCGACTTCTTACAAAAATATCGTTTATTACTCATTTAGTAGTTCCTCAACAGATGGGCCTAAAAATGAATATGAGCAAGATAAAGATCATTTCTAATACACTCGTTTAGCCCCAACCTGTGTTAGTTGAGAATTCTTCACTCGAAATTGTTGATGAGTACATATACCTAGGACATACAGTCCAGTTAGGTAGGTCCAATTTCGAGAAAGAGGTCAACCGCCGAATCCAACTCGGCTGGGCAGGGTTCGGGAAACTCCTCGACATCTTCTTGTCCAAAATTCCTCAGTGCCTGAAGACGAAAGTTTTCGAACAATGCGTGATGTCAGTGATGACTTACGGCTCCGAAAAATGGTCGCTAACTTTGGGCCTGATAAGAACGCTCAGGGTCACTCAGCGGGCGATGGAGAGAGCTATGCTTGGATCTGCCGACCAAATCAGAAACCTGACCAAAACAGAAATCAGACCTGCGTGATCAAATCAGAAATGAGGAGATCCGTAGGCGAACCAGAGTAACCGACATAGCTCGAAGAGTCCAAGCTTTAAGTGGCAATGGGCGGGGCACATAGTTGGTAGAACCGATAGGCGTTGGGGTCCCAAAGTGCTTGAATGGCGGCCTCACACCGTGAAGCGCAGTGTTGGACGACCCTCCCACTAGGTGGACGGACGATCTCAAGCATGTAGCTGGGAGCAGCTGGAAACGAGGGGCACAAGACCGTCCTCTGTGGCGATACATGCAGGAGACCTACGTCCAGGATGTCTATAGGTTGAGACGACGACGACGATAGTAGTTTAAATTACAATCTTCGACACTAATTTCACTAATTATTTAAAATTCCCTGCCATATTTATTTCATTTTGTGTGTACGTTGAGAAAGTGAATCACAAATATACTTCACAAAAACAGTTCTATTTTAAAAATCATATAGTTGATATTCTGATTGATATGAATAAGAAATTGATTATTTGATAATAATAATATAAGTATTACTTAATAAGATTGTCTTTAAATTGATGTGATGGAGTTTCAGAACATTACGTGGTCCGTAATTTTCACCTTATACAAACACTAGTATGGCGCGTGGCTGCGCGGCCCGCTAAAGCGGACCGCGTGGTGGAGCGCGTGGTCCACTGTCTACTTATTCGCTGTCCTACTATCCTGCCCCCCGATTATGTAAGAATGGCCGATCAAATCGTCAAAGTTCGGCGTCAAAGTAAAATAAACCATAACAGCATTAAATTAGAGCTCAATTTCGAAACACGAAATTGAGCTCTAATTCAATGCTGTTATGGTTTATTTTACTTTGACGCCGAACTTTTACGATTTGATCGACAATTCTTACATAATCGGGCAGCTGGTTTACTGTCTACGTGTTCTGATCTGAACAACACACTGCTATGCTAGTGAGCACAGTGGAAGCGCCAGCACGCTAAGCGTCCGCACGTAAAAGAAAATTCTCATAAAGGAAAAACATAAAACAAAGACCACCAACCCCCCGCCCCTCCCTTTTTGTTTGAGCAGCCCCTAAGTAGGTACCTATCTTTAATACCCTGACCGTGCTCCTCACCCATCATCCGAACCTTTGATCATCATCTCTCTCCATATTTTTTTCTCCGAACCATTCGTCAAAATGAGATTTCTTGCATAAAAACAAATCTTGAAAAGGAACCGTAGCCTCTTCAATATTCGCCATACATTTTCTATGGAAAATAAATTTCGCCATCTTGAATTTTTTTCCTGTTCATCAAGTAGACCTTCATGTTCTGATCATCTTTTGCCAAGAAACCACTCTTCCATCTTTTATACTCTCCGAGATAGACACCGACGAAATATGTATGGCGGCCATCTTAAATCCGCCATTTTGAAATTTTTTTTTCAGCTCACTGTCAATTGGATGAAGTTTCGAGTGACATTTGTTCGAGCACCCCCCACCTATCTTCAATACCCTTTTCTATGGAAAAATAAATTCCGCCATCTTGAATTTTTTTCCTGTTCATCAAGTAGACCCTCATGTCCTGATCATCTTTTGCCGAGAAACCACTCTTCCATCTTTTATACTCTCCGAGATAGACACCGTCGAAATTTGTATGGCGGCCATCTTAAATCCGCCATTTTGAATTTTTTTTCAGCTAACTGTCAATCGGATGAAGTTTCGAGTGACATTTGGTCGAACACCCCCCACCTATCTTCGATACCCTGGCTGGTGCTCTTCATCCGTCTTCGAAATCCTCAATCATCAGCTCTCTCTGTATTTTTCCTCTTAATGAATTTTTGTCTTCTATACGAAACGATGAGTGAAAAAAAAAATGTTCATACAAAATTTTACAGGAGAGGTGATCAATCAGTGAATCAGCACGAGCAGCTATATATATATTAATGAATCAAACGATAGTTTCGTAAGAATTAAGTCAAGGCGTAAATAACTATCTCAATCACAGATGTTGTATGTGATCTCAATACTCAAAATACAAATAAATCTAAAAATTAATACTTGGTGATTTTTTTTAAAGAAAATACAATTTCATAAAATACCTATTGCATGATATAAAATAGAGTGAAGGAGTTACTTAACGATTCGTGAGACAGTGAAATAAACATACCAATCCTCAGCGTAGGTAATAATCAACCACAGCGTTCTAAATCCAAAAAAAATCTTAATGCAGAAAAGGCACTTTTTTGAGTTAATTTGGTGAAAACATTTTTTTATGAAAAAACTGTTTTTTATGGTGCCGTTCGCTTCAGAAAAGACTAATTTTAAGTTAAAAAACATCTACCACATTTTAAATTTTTTTCCAATACCGGGATCCCGGGATCCCGGTATTGAAAAAAATCATTCCGGTATTAATACCGGTATTGAGAAAAACCGGTATTCGAAAGCCCTACTACCTACCTAACTGACAACGCAGGATACTACTTAGTACTTATAGTTATTGAGTATTGACCGAGCGAAGCGAAGGTCTCTGAGTCTACTTGATTGAATTGGCACTTGTCCGTCCGTCCGTCCGTCTGTCAGAGCCTTATAACTTTTGAATTACTGAACGTAATTACTTCAAATTAAAATATAATATGTAAACCGATGGCCTCCCGCCGAATATGGCTTAAAAAGTTATAAAAATCTTTATTTCAGGGGGGCTCTCATAGGAGCGAATGCGAAGTAAAATATTTTTTATAGCGTTACATAGGGTTGCGGACTGCGGTATATCATTTTAAAGATAATTAGGAATAGAGTCCAAAAATATATTTTTTTTAATTTTTCCCCTAAAATTGACGAAATGGGGGGCTTTCAAAGTGGAGATTTTCTAACGTCCAAAGTTGACCTCAGAACTCTCAATTTTCTGAAAGGCTGAGCCTGAAACTTGATCAATTATTTGAATTATATCCTGTACTTGAACAACAAATACTAAAATTAGATAAATATAATAAGGAAACGAAATTATTTAATTTTTAATGTGCTTCAGTACTTTTAACAGAACTTCACAATGATGTCAATACATGGCGCTCTGTGATACCGCGAGGTCTCAGTTCGGGGCGAAACACTAGTAGTTCCTAGTTAGCTAGTCGCAAAGAAATAAAGCATCCTATACACAGGCATATTATGAGCTTGACGCTCTGCGCCCGCGCTGCTGTTTCTCGGAAAATGATCCACACCACACGAATTACGAAGAGCTAGAGTAGGTATACTTTGACGCACACACTTCAACCACGAACAGTTATAGGTATATTGTGTCGCTTGGACCGTATTAAAATATTGTGATTTGCTTGACGTTAGCTTAGGTTTAGATTTTTAGAATGTAAATAACTAGTTAAAAGTGGTTCGCCCCGAACTGAGACCTCGCGGTATCACAGAGCGCCATCTATTGACATCATTGTGAAGTTCTGTTAAAAAAATCATCATCATGAAAAAGACCTTCGCTTTGCTCGGTCAATTAAGTTTGAAGGAGGTCCTATAGCTAAGCTAAAAACTGTTTAAGTATAAAACTAAAATAAGTAACCTTGAAGAGTCAAAATTGAAATAGGAATATATCTCTAGTAGAGATATATTCCTATTTCAATTCTTACTCTGGTAATGGTAAAGAATCTCTACCATACGCAAAGACATGCCCGAAATCACAGATGTAGTACCCCGAAATCCTTCTACGCTGATGTTACGTCCACTTCTCCGCTGTATGTTGTTGCCTAGTAGGTAGGTAACTTAGATTACAGTTTGGGCTTTGTATCGAACATCAGGCTTCCAAGTTCCTCCAATAATAAAAATAATATTAAAAAAATTAAGTAGGTAGGTACTTAACTATTTACCAACTAGGTACAGGAATCGTCCAGACAGTTTTATTTTAAGTAAATACCTACTACCTATTTGTATAGCAGCAAGCAGGCATGTTATGGACATGAACGGATCCGGATAGGTATGGATACGAAATGATTAAAAATGAAAATAAAAATGATTTATTTCATGTAGGACAACTTGTGCCACTTATAAGTCGTAAGAATCTACCATTAATATTATGATACCGGTAACCGGTTTCAGATACGTTTACGGATATGAAATTATTTCGGATTATCCGATAGTTGCGGATAGTTTCAGGCCGGCAGGGCGATTATGTAAAACCTGCATCAATCATTATTACAGTCTCAATTGTTTTGATTGGCTGAATTTATGATATTTTTGCTGCGTCAAAGGATTTTGGCCAATAGTGGAAGAATGCTAACCAATCACAGGTGATTGCGATCATTACAATGTAGCTGTCATTTTTAGGCAATCGCCCTGCCGAGCGATCGCGTAACTTCTGCATCAATCATTGATACATCGCAATCACCTCTGATTGGTTAACACTCTTCCACTATTGGACATAATCCATTGACGCAGGAAGAATGAAATAAATTCAGCCAATTACAACAATTGATACTGTAACAATGATTGATGCAGAAGTTACGCGATCGCTCGGCAGTGAATAAGTATCTGTCATAAAGTGTCTCCTTTATGACTCCGTTTAATTATTATTATACTTAGGTAAGTACTTAGACTTACTTAGATATAGAATTTTATTATTATAGAACCGTAACCGAAATGATCGGATATATCCATCCGATAGTTTTGGGTTACGGTTACAGACCCTCCATAACATCTCTGATAGTAGGTATTATAATAATAATTATTATAATATATCGAACATAAAGTCTACGGACCTACCTAGTGGGTATCTACTATCTACTCGTAGAGATTGATGGAATAATTTATTATTGAGCGTGCCTGCATAGATAAAACGAATGTGCTATGTACATCGACCATACAACTAATAGACTCCTCATATAGGGCGAATACTTTCAGACAACACATCAGACTTAATAGGTCTTATATAATTCCACGCCCTTGTAACAAAACCTACCGAGTTATTTAAATAATAATTAGAGTATATCGATAATTAATTATCGATAAATAATTATTAGGAGTTAGGACCCCATCCCATTTGATTTATGATTTTTTTGACCTTGAGTATACCAATCAGCGTTTAGTACCCCGCGCCCGCTTACTTGAGTCATTTGACTGAATTGTTTGCATTACGAAAGCATAGTAATTAGGCGTCTATTGGTTGTGTGGTCGATGGCTATGTATGAATAATCATCTACAAAGGAAATACTATGCGCCTGATCGTGAGCACAGACTCACACATTTTACAAGACGTGTGTGCGTGCACACACAAATGGCTCTATTCGAATGGCTGTTCAGCCGTGGCCCGTGAGGTCGCCATCGAGCTCGTGTGCGTAGATAATAATTTATTGGCGAGCATAATATAGCTGCTTCGTATAGTGGTGTGGACAGAACTAATGTCTCTAATAGGTAAAATCGATTTGGTCATTCTTATTTCATCCCTGAGTCATATTAACGAGGCCGAGGATAGTCTTAGCTGGTAACTCAGCCAAAAATATGAAGATTGACTAAGTTGTAAGTACCTGAACTACCCTAGTATTCAAAGCCGTCTCCATTCGTCCACATTAAAATAATTATTTTAAGTAAGTATCAATCATCTAACCCTCGTTTGTGTGATCTGTGCATCTAACTAACGAGTCCAAAAGAAAATAAAAAACCGGCCAAGTGCGAGTCGGACTCGCGCACCGAGGGTTCCGTACAAACCTGTAGTAAGTTTTACGATTTATGACGTATTAAAAACAAGACGAAATGAACCGCAAAACTAACTTTGTTTGTAGAGGTTTATTGTTAATATCAAAAAAACTATGCTAGTTAGAGCGTCGGTTTTATTTTTCCTGTAAAATATACATAAGCTTCTATTGACCATAATTATTTCAGATTTTTCAATTGGTAAACTTCGGAGATAAGGGGGGGGGACGGTATTTTTTTCGACATTTTGCCCGATAAATCAAAAACTATTATGCATAAAAACAAATAAAAATCTGTTTTAGAATGTAGAAGCATAGCCCTTTCATATGATATCCCACTCAGTATAGTTATCATACTTTGAAATTTCAAACCCCCGATTTTCCCCCTTTTTTAATTAAACTAAAAATAATTTTCGATTTGTTTTTATTTTAATGATGTTGGGCCACTATTATACACAACTATTACAAATTTCATGTCGATAGCTTTAATAGTTACTGAAATAATCGACTGTGACGGACGGACAGACGGACGGAGAAAGTCGCACCATAAGGGTTCCATTTTTACCATTTTGGTACGGAACCCTAAAAATGAACAATCTGCATTTTGGAAAATGAATCGATTTCTCAACACCTTGTAAATTAATTGATATCAAGTAAAAGTAGAGCTGTCCTTCTTTTACTTTTTCCATCATTATCTCCGTAGTCCGTACTCCGTACCCATTGATGTAGAATTTTAGTGTCATTCTATTTCAATGTACGGACCCGTAGTGGCTAGTCTGCGGAGGTGGGTCACACTTTATATATGGAGACTTCAGACTTGTTTATTTCACTGTACCTATAAATCTGGGCCTAAGTTTCTACTGAATAATGAGTGGTCGTTTAAGGATCTGGCACAATGCGTGTTGCGTCGATACTCGGCACGCTTTCCTGTAAAATAGGACAGATTTAATAGTATGCTGGCAATGTGGGACTGGTTTTTTAATATTATCTACCATATTATATTAATTAAGTAGGTACTTTAATTTGACATGGATTAGTATTACAAATAAAGCTTTACATGACATACTTAGGCACTCGGTAATTTATAGTAATCTTGCAAATCGCTCTCTAATTTCAAGAAAAAATAATTAATAGTTGGCGAAGTTTATCTTCATTGTTGCACCTTCTTACTCAATACCTACCGCTTTCCACGATGCTCCTTAGGTGAATTAGCTTTACCGAGTGCTTATGCCATAGGCACTCGGTAAATACCTAGTAGGTAGGTACAGGTAATCTTGCAAGTCGCTCTCTAATGTCAAGAAAAATAATAAAATAATTAATAGTTGGCGAAGTTTATCTTCATTGTTGCACCTTCTTACCCAATACCTACCGCTTTCCGCGATGCTCCTTAGGTGAATTAGCTTTACCGAGTGCTTATGCCATAGCCACTCGGTAAATAGTAGGTATAATCTTGCAAATCGCTCTCTAAATATAAATGTCAAGAAAAATAATAAAATAATTAATAGTTGGCGAAGTTTATCTTCATTGTTGCACCTTCTTACCCAATAAGTACCTACCGCTTTCCACGATGCTCCTTAAATGAATTCCCGAAATCATTAAACACTTCTCGGTTTAATGCATCGGGCAGGGCAAGCCTGGATTTTTGTACCTCGTCGTAAACTTTACCTGCGAAGGATACAGAACACTATATATCTATTTATCTTTTTACATAGGTACTTAGTACTTACCTAATACCTATTCAATAGCCTTCGTCACTTGTTAATTCCACTCAAGCAGCTCGCTTTATCTGCAATGTAAACAACTGACCTTGCCTCTTTAAGGGATAGGATGTACCTACACAACTAACTAACATTCCTATCTCAATTACTTTACAAGATAGGTACCTATAGGTATTTAACTGCATGGTGTTGAATGGTTGGTATCGATTTCTAAGTCCAAGGCATTGTAAGGGTAGGGAATAAGGTTGTATTTTCCGAAATTTTCACAAGATCATGGGCGCGGGACGGAAGCTATCGAATAGGTACCTACCTATCTATATACTTTTAATAAAACTGTAACAGGTCAAATTCTGTACATTGAAGATATTTTGAAAATTTTTTTTGGAGGGCACTCATTATTCGATACTGAAGCCAAATCTGTAATTTTTTTCATTTTTGTCTGTCTGTCTGTCTGTCTGTCTGTCTGTCTGTCTGTCTGTCTGTCTGTCTGTATCTTGGCCGCGCATCACGCCGAAACTAATGAATGAATTCAAACGAAACTTGGCACGATTTGAGCCTATACTACGAGGTAAGGTAGGACATAGGATACTTTTTATCCCGAAATTCTACCCCCGAAGGGGTGAAATAGGGGTTGAAAGTTTGTATGAAAGTCCTTAATTTCTCAAGTTATAGCCATGAAACTTCATATATGAGCTGCGGGTTGAAAATGGAGACATACGTGTTTCACAGTTTTTGAAAATTCGACCCCCAAAAGGGTGAAATAGGGGATGAAAGTTGGTATGAAAGTCCTTCGTTTCTCAAGATGGTTTTACAAGTTATATCAACGAAACTTTTTATTTGGGCTAACGGTAAAAAATAAAGAAGTACGTGTGTCACAGTTTTTCAAAATTCCACCCTAAGGGGGTGAAATAGGGGGTGAAAGTTTGTATGAAAGTCCGTCATTTCTCAAGTTATATCGATTAAACTTGATATACAAGCTACTGGTTGAAAATGAAGAAATAAGTGTTTCACAGTTTTTGTAAATTTTACCCCCGAAGGGGTGAAATAGGGGTTGAAAGTTTGTATGAAAGTCCTTCATTTCTCAAGTTATAGCCATGAAACTTGGTATATGAGCTGCGGGTTAAAAATGAAGACACACATGTTTCACAGTTTTTCAAAATTTCACCCTCAAAGGGGTGAAATAGGGGTTGAAAGTTTGTATGAAAGTCCTTCATTTCTCAAGTTATATCGATGAAACTTGGTATACAAGTACAACCTACCGGTTAAAAATGAAGAAATACGTGTTTCACAGTTTTCGTAAATTTTACCCCCGAAGGGGTGAATTAGGGGTTGAAAGTTTGTATGAAAGTCCTTCATTTCTCAAGTTATATCCATGAAACTTGGTATATGAGCAGCGGGTTAGAAATGAAAACATACGTATTTCACAATTTTTCAAAATTCCACCCCCAAAGGGGTGAAATAGAGGTTGAAAGTTTGTATAAAAGTCCGTCATTTCTCAAGTTATTTCGATGAAACTTGGTATATCCACGCGGACGAAGTCGCGGGCATCAGCTAGTCCGAAATAAAAATCTATCGGAAACGTTACCTACATACGATAGGTTTTCGCCCTGCCGAGCCGACTAGAATACACCGAATGATAACTTAGAAAAGGCAAATCGTTACTTAGGTACCTACTTACCTATTTGTATTTTCCTTTTACAATTCTTTAGAAGTCTAATATCCGAAACTGAAACTGTCCATATCTGATAACATTATTCATATCCGTATCCATATCCAGATCCAAAATTTCACAATTTCCGCAAACTTTAAATGAATTACACACATTATTCTACTTAGGTTAACATAATATCTACATATGTAGGATATTTTTTTCCCCAAAAAGGTTCCTTCGAGATAGGGGATGAAAGTGTGTCGGTGCCGGACGCCGGTGGTCCTTATTAAACTTATTATTAATTCTTCTTTAGAAAAGCTGTAGGTACCTACAGTCTCATTATTATTCGCGTAATGCGAAAGTCCTCTAACGCTATTTCGTTTATTATTTGTTATTGCGATGGTATTTCCGTTAGGAAAGGATAAAGAAGCGACTTGCGGTTAGTCCGCGACTTTCGGGACGGCTCTCTGATGCAATCCTGTGTCATACACTGAGTGAGGAGTCGATGACACATTCTATAGGTTATATCTCGAATATACCTATACCTAGGGTTACCTAAAAGTACAGGATTCATTGAAAAATACTAATAACCTAAATCTAAAGGGTAGCTTTTGTAGGACCATTATACCCTTCTCTCTCTGCGTCATATTATTCCTCATTGTTAAGGGTCGTGACCCCATTCCATTAATCAAATAATGGTTGGGGTTTTCTTGGGATAATAATGCGGTGGGTTCCCAGGTCCTTTCGCATACGACTCGACTAAGAGTGGTTTACTATTTCAACTCTAAGGTTACTATCACGAATATTATCAGATGTTAGTGATAATTACCGGGACCGACGGCTTAACGTGCTCTCCGAGGCACGGAAGAAACGAAAAAGGCCCAATTCGGTCAACCATCCTGTACCAACTTTTGTCAACGTTGCTTAACAATCGTAATCGACTGATATGCGTTGTCGCAACTAGACCACTCGTCCATTATAATCTAATAATATACCGAACCACTTTTGCTGAACGACTTTTGGAAATTCTGATGAAAAAAAAAAAATCAATAAAAACTAGAAAAATTTGAATTGATAAAATGGCATTGCAGCGCAGCGCAGCCTGCGCGGCCGGTGGTCTTGTGATCGGTCGACTTTAACATATTCTTTGGTCCACATACGTCTATAGTCTTACAAAATCACAGGTTCTTTGACCAAAATTTTGGAACTGTTTTTGGCGTTTTTTATATGGCGTAAGTATTGGGAAGTTACCCTAATACATACTATACTGAGTAGGTACCTACTATTTTTAAAAGAAACTGTGATACCTTGGTGGGCGAGACCGACTCGCACTTTTTTGAATTGAAAACTTCTTTAGCCGCGTTGAGCACTTTTTGGTAGGGGGTAAACCTGTGGATTCGCGTCACACCTCGCTGCCCCATGCTCGCGTTGTTTTCTGTGTCGCTTTCTATCCCGAATAAAATATTAATAAATACGTTATACCTAATAACCAGATTGTTGGATTTTCCGCAAAGTGAATGGAATATAGATTATTTATTATTCAAGGTGAACGGGTGGCTCAACTCAACGCCACGGCGTCTAGAGCGACAGGCGACAGCCCCTGACATATTGTTATGAATTATTGTTATGAATATAATATAAATTACTAGATGATTCCCGCGACTTCGTCTGCGTGGATTAAGATTTTTCAATTCGGAACTCTTTAATTTTCCGGGATAAAAAGTAACCTATATCCTTCCCTGGGATACAATCTACCTCTGTACCAAATTTCATCAAAATCGGTTGAGTAGATGGGGCGTGAAAGCGTAGCAGACAGACAGACAGACAGACAGACACACTTTCGCATTTATAATATTAGTATGGATATGGAAGTATGGATATGGATTATTATATGTAGGTACTACATTGCGTATGACCCACGGCGACAGCTAACGAAACATGCCCGCGACCTCGTCCGCGTGGTGTTAGTGTGTTTTAAAATCCCTCAGACTTTTTATTTCGGAAAATTAAAGAGTTACCGCTGGAATCAGAACAACTTTATCCACGCGGACGAAGTCGCGGGCATCATTAAAAGGTAGATATTTAGCTATATGTATAATATATAGTATAATACACAGATACATTTAGTACCTACTTACGTAAAGCACGGTGCCCGTGCAAAGCAGGCGCGGGTCTGCTAGTTCATACATAATAATATATTTGAACTATTATTAATCTATAAGTGACCGGTATAAGTAGATGTGAACCGTAAGTGATAAGTGACAGGTACTACACCCACGTAAGCGATCAGCCCACTGCCTACGTGTCTGCTACGCCGGGGTCTATAACGTACGCGTCGTGAATCATAAGCACCGAATAAGCATTTGCGTCCGCGCCGTTTTATGCACCTATTGTTGTAGGTATTGAGTGAACGCAGGAGGAAATCCTCATGGATGTCATGCCCGACTTCACTGGGATACTGCCGGCGACCTACTTACGGACTAAAACCTCCTGCCTTCTCTGGCCGCCCTTCCCGGTACTGCGATGTGCATAACTTCGGGAAGGGGGCTGTCTATCTGCTCAGACTTCATTAGCTTTTTGTCTGGCTTATTCGTCTTTTACTCTCTTCCCCATCAACATTGCAATCCCCATCAATTATCTGCAACATTTTAGCACCCTTGCCTCTTACCTCTCTCTCATCTGTGGCACAAGATCTTTTTTCGTGAGGGAGTCTCCATTTCCACGTGCTTCGTTTCTGGCTTCCTCGAACTCCCTACACTAAAGATTAACCCATAGATTGCGTGGTTTGACGTGTCTTCCCTTTCTTCGCAGTAGGGGCAGTTTTCATCGACTGCCTTGCCTATAGCGTACAGCCTTACAGGTAGGTGTTAAAGACGCCGTGTCTGCTCAATGCCTGCGTAATTAGTTTGTCCGCTTCGCCGTGCTTTCTCGTCATCCATTTTTACAGGTCAGGTATGAGGTCCCTAGTCCATTGCCCTTTTCCTTTTCCCTTCCATTTTTTGTCCCATTCTTCTAGAGTCCTGTTTCATTCTTCTTCGGAGCTTTTTTGGTCTTCTCTTTTAAACAACATATAGTGCTTTTAATAAGCATAGTTTACGTAACTACTTGTACTTAAATCTAATCACAATCACGTAAATCACAGTTTTGGCAAAATCGGTCGAACAGGTGGGCCGTGAAAGCCTATCAGTCAGACAGACACACTTTCGCATTTATAATATTAGTATAGATGGATATGGATGTATGTAGTCAACTATTTATTGCAAAACGTTATGACTTTCTAACGATATGATAAAATTAAATTAATTAAAAGATAAGGAAACTTAAGTTTCGTACCTATAGGTTACGCCATGTTTATTAAATATCTCTGGATTCTTGCTATTGTATTTTGTAAGTAAAAATATTGTTTATCCTTTAGATATACTTAATTAACATTCAGCAAATCAGCAGGTCATTTTTTATTTCACTACAAATTAGCCGTTTACTGCGGTTCTACCTGGTGGTAAGTGATAATGCAGTCTACGATCGTAGCGGGCTAACTTGTTAGGGTTATAACTTATAACCATTGATGTAGAATTTTAGTACCTACTCATTATATTTCAATGGTTATAACAGTTATATTCTAATCCAGATTATAGAAATACTTAGGAAGATCTGTTGTTAACTATAATACGACATCTTACCTAAACGTTAAATTGTTTCTAAATAGCCACGGCTGAAGGCACCGACGCGACGACCAGATAAAACTCAAAAATTGACCTAGCCGGGGATCCAACCCGGGACTTCTCACACCACCCATATAGGTACATTCTATATGACTTAAGTAGTACATTACTATTTAGTGAACTTTAATTTTTCATTTCAAAGCTTTATGCAAAGGTGTCACGTATGACGATGAAACAGGCTTAAAGTTTAAAAGGCAGCCAACTGAAGGTCATAGGTAAGAAATCCAAAGGTAAACATAACGTCGTAGAAATTTTCTTACTTGTAAGCCAATCATACTTATTAGATATGTATGTACTTACGGATGGACGAAACAAGCCCTCGGAAGACCCTATTGGCGTGAAGCGGTACAGTATAGGAAAAAGTACAGTTTTATAGCTTTAAGAGTCGGGGGCTAAGATCATCTTTGGATCACTGATGACTGAGCCAGCCTAATAAGTAAGCCAAGCAGAATTAATAGAATTCCAGATCTCTCGATGGCAAGTCCCACATTACAGAGTCTAAGGGACTGAAGCGAAAAATATCAAACGCTTTTTCCTGGTTATTTAGTGGTTCGTACGTGAAATATTACATCCTAAGTATTTGATGTGGATATTTATTTTTTCAGGTGCGGAATATGTCCGACATACATGCAGAAGCTGTGCGGATTCGACTTCCAGACTAATCAGACCTATATTTTTGACAATATTTGCGTTATGGATTTATTTAATTGCATTCATGGTACAGGTTAGTGTAATTTTTTTAAGAGAAAAACTTCTTTAGCCGCGTTGAGCACTTTTTGGTAGGGGGTAAACTTGTGGATTCGCGTCACCCACACCGACACCTCGCTGCCCCATGCCACAGAGATACTCGTGTGCCCATGCTCGCGTTGTTACAAAGACAAAAGGTCTTAAATATACTACATTCGTAATTATACTTTTCGTACCACTTGCTCAAAAAAGTGACATTCTATGCCACAAAAAGCGAACACAACAATAGTCATTTTTAATCTGTTAAAAACAGGGAAAGAAAATTGTACTGAATTTCATTCATCCTCTAGGGGGAGAATGTGATTTAAATTTGGAATACTTACCGAAATTTATACTGAACTACATCTGTGTTTACACCATTGAGTTTGTGTAGAAAGTATTATACATCTTTTTGAAACAGGAATACGCATTTATTATGCAGTTATGATTAATAAATAAAAAGACGAAAACCGACGAGGCCGTATCAGCTTGATGCCTTTGCTTTTCCGACAAAAAATATTAGTCTAGGAATTTGCCGCGTTTTTGTTTTCTTCAAATACATAAACGATAAGTTTATTTTAATTTATTTTTATAAATAAGTTAATGTTCTAAAAATACGTTACGATGTTAAATCAACGCGACAGTGACAGTGAATTGTCGGATTCCATCAGTGCAAATGCTGCCGCAATTATAAATAATTTGCTTCCAACAAAATCCAAGGAAAATTATTTAAAAACTATAAATGTACCAAACAAAAATGTAACTCTCTCTATCATTATTTGGACCAATGTTTCGAATGTTAACTTTTACTTTTAATTGTCATTATTTTTAATAAATGCTTATCTCATATTATTATTGTGTTAATTTTTTCGCAAATGGTACGAAAAGTAGAGTATTTTCCTCGGTGATAAAGCTGTCTTAGTCTTGGGTGAACTTAAATCCCTCGCTACACTCAGGACTCGTCTTAAATCCCTCGCTTCGCTCGTGATTTAAGTTATTAACACCCTCGCTACGCTCGGGAGTAAACCTCGAGTCCTTCGTTACGCTCGCGATTTAAATCGTCACCCGCGACAGAAGACACTGCTTTATCCCCTTGGTTAATAATCTACTATTAATGCGTCGGTTTTAAGGGTTATATATTTTTTTTAAAATTATTTTAAATATTCGTTTTCACTTCTATCGGCAGTCCCTATGACTGCCAATTTTTTTTTTTATCTTGTTTACTTAGTCTATAGAGAGCATAGGTTTAGGATAGGTACTTCCTGAAGAGAGCGATGGTTAATACATAACTAGCTGATGCACGCGACTACATCCGCGTGGTTTAAGTTTTTTTGATTCCCGCGGGAACTACTTAATTTTCCGGGATAAAAAGTAGCCTATGTCACTCTCCGGGTCCTCAACTATACTCATGCCAAAAATCACGTCGATCCGTTGCGGCGTGATTGAAGCACAAACCAACAAACAAAGACACTTTCGTATTTTTATGTAATATCAGTATTCAGTAAGTAGCAATGCATTGCGTTGCTTGCGGAGCGTACTCTGCAGTAAATGTGCGCGAGACTGTAATTAAGAATTTCAGACCAATTGGTCGGCGCATGGCCGACCGGCCTTTGCAAGGCATACCTTTAGGATAGCGATAACGTTTTTCTTCCCGTAAATGTTGTCCAATTTTCATAATTTTAAAGAAATATTGCTTATGCTAAAAGTTATTAGCGTTTAAATATCTATATTTTTGACCTAAAAACTTCCTCGAGTATTTTAATTTTTTAAAATTTAACTAAACTAAAATACTAAAAAATAAAGCACGAGCCTACATTAAGGTGTACTGAATCTAATGAGACCCAAATTGTCTAATTTCGTAAACGTTTGGGGGGGTAAAAACGTTATCACCCGAAACAATATTTCAAGAATAAAATATAGGCATCTAAGCTTACTGGACTTGCAACTCTCTCTATCGCACGATATCTACGGAGAAGGCAGCGAAGCGTTGTAAAACAGATAGCATTATTGAAAATACCTACTCGCGTCGCGTTTCGTCACTAGACGATAGTCTTAATAAGATCTTACGTGGATCATCTCTTTAACGGAACTTGGAAGCGCGCTAGCCGCTAAGCTATAAAGGGTAGGTACCTACATCGGTTCATCAGAATCGTAACAAAATAAATAAACTTAGGTACTTACTGACGACTTTATCCCTAAGCCAGACCCATACCAGAGTACCTTCTTCTGAGCGAAATTTAAAATGGACCGACCCGGGACCTTCTACTAAAAAAGCTATTAGCGCACTGCTACGCAAAAAAATTGACGATTCCTATCTTTTCAGATTTCATTAAGATGAACTATGAAAATTGTCTGTACTTCGGAAACTTTGCCTATGTGCATGGACTAAAACATGAAGATTATGACTATGGGGAAGACCATTTAACTATGATACATTCAAAAAAGAATCCAGATTTTGTGCGCTGAAGATTTAAAGTTAAATATGTATATTTAAACGATTAAAAGAAAAATACAAAATAATTCTGATGTATTTTATTAAATTTAAGTTAGGGTTTCAATTCAACTTCAATACATGTGTTGATGAGTTTATGAATATCTTAAAATATTAAACAAAGAAAATGGTTCGTTATGTAAAATGTAAAGTTATGATTATGTCATGGGAACATTTTGAACATTATTGATTTTATAACTATTGACTTCAAAAATATTTCCCACATATAAATAAAAATTACTTAAATACACATAAACTGTGGCCAATTCTGTATAACGCAATCTCTAAACTAAACTAAAATGGCAGCTTTAAATCTAGTTCTGTCCCTTTCCGCAGGGAGTGTTATGAAAGGGTTAGCAATATTTTAAAGTAGATGATGCCCGCGACTTCGTCCGCGTGGATTAAGGATTTTTGATTCCGCGGGAACTCCTTAATTTTCCGGGATAAAAAGCCTATGCCCTTCCCCGGGATATAACCTACCTCTATACCAAATTTCAGCAAAATCAGTTAAAAAGATGACCGGGAAAGCGTAGCAGACAGACAGACAGACAGACAGACACACTTTCGCATTTATAATATTAGTATGGATGCTGTCATTTTAGTTTAGTTTAGGGATTGTGCACTACAGAATGAGCCCCACTGTTATTAAGATTTATAATGCCTGCAGAAACAGAACCGCTTGACTTTGGCTATTTTACCTGAATTGTATTCACCGAGGCAGCGTTCGTACAACAGCAATAGGAACTTACTTATTACTTTACTTATTTCGCGAAAATTACGTTAATTCGCGTACCGACACACGTCGAAATCGGACTTAACTTTCGTGTATAATATTATCTCTCTCTTAACGTGACGATATTACCGTGGACTTCTCTACCGAGAGAACTCAATCAACTCACCAACTCTTTGGGTATGTTCCAAAATACCCTGCGAGCACTGAAGGTGTGACGTCAATTTAGTATACTGCGAAGCCGTTCCTTTATAGTTAGGTATACTGGGTACTGCTTAAAACGGAACGCTGTCAGCACTGAGAGCACCTTACCTCGAAAACGCAGGTGCTCACAGTACAAAAATGGCAACGATAATGGCAACGATTTATGACGTCATATATTTTCCTAGGATACTGCGACAGTTTACTGTCAGTCCATAACGGAACGAATTTCTCCACAGTAAGAGCACTGAACAGTGCTCGCAGTGTATTTCGGAACACAGCCTTTATCAAGCTTAAAAACGCACTTCTTTAATAGTATGGAAGTTGACAGTTGTGACGTCATAAAAATTCAACGCACTTTTTTCTTTAATCTATATTTTAAAATGGATAAACAAACTTAAAACTAAGCGAGGATGTGAATTTTAGGTCTTTTGGAAGACCCTCTATTTAATAATCCGTTCGAAATAATTTACTTTTGATATAGGCATCAATCATCCCTATTCCTTGTATTTATATGGACGACATCACACAGAAATCGGGCGCGGGTCGGGCGCGTGGCGGACGACGCTGTGCGCGGCCCGCGCCCGTTCCCTGTGTGTTTTGCCCTTAATTAAGAAACATGGGCACTGGAACGCACTGGAAAGTGCAGTGTTGGCAAACCCCCTACTCGCTGGACGGACGACATCAGGAGAGTCGCAGGGAGCCGCTGGATCCAGGCGGCGCAAGACCGCGGCGTGTGGAAATCCTTGCAAGAGGCCTATGTCCAGCAGTGGAGGTCTATTGGTTGAGCATGATGATGATGATGATGAAGAAACATGGGTTAGGTGACGGCCATGTGAGCCAGCCGCTTGTAGTCGATCTTGTCCAGTTGCACCAGAGGCCGCAGCTGGTCGGCGAAGGCTCGCATGTCCTCTCCTATCGCATCCTGGCCTGTGGGGGCCAGCACCTATAAATACATACAACAAACTAGATAGATAAGTAGATAAAGTCTTTATTGCCACACATAACTTAGAACTAAATAAAACAACTAGATTATGCCCGCTACTTCGCCCGCGCGGATTAAGTTTTTTCCAATTCCCGCAGGAACTCCTTTATCCAGGATAAAAAGTAGCCTAGTAGTCCTTCCCCGAGATACAACCTATCCCTTTACCAAATTTCATCAAAATCAATTGAAAAGATGGGCCGGGAAAGCGTAGCAGACAGACAGATAGACGGACAGACAGACACACTTTCGCATTTATAATACATATTAGTATAGACTAGATCAGGGATTCCCAAACTATTTTGGGCAAGAGACCCCTTTTCCAAAATGAACTGATACCTCAGACCCCCATATCACTTCTATGTGTCTTGTTTTTTCCTATTGATACAAAATACGTACCAATTTAATTTCTCATTCATTTTCTCATCAAAATTTAATAAAATAAATAGACATAAAATTCAGTAAATATCAGGTGTAATTAATATTATTATTAATACAAATAACGTAAAAATACTTAAGTTGGTAATTATTTGTTAAAAAGAACATTAAAATAGGGGTCGATTTTTAGGGTTCCGTACCCAAAGGGTAAAAACGGGACCCTATTACTAAGACTCCGCTGTCTGTCTGTCTCCAGGCTGTATCTCATAAACCGTGATAGCTAGAAAGCTGAAATTTTCACAAATGATGTATTTCCGTTGCCGCTATAACAACAAATACTAAAAATTAAAAAAATATATATATTAAGGGGGGTCCCCATACAATAAACGTGTTTTTTTCGTATTTTTTTGCTCAATATTAAAAACGGTCACAGGTAGACGGTTCAAATTTTCACAGAATATTAACTTGTATATTACCTTTCAAAATAAATAATTAAATATCAATAAAGTAAATATTAAAGGGGGGCTCCCATACAACAAACGTAATTTTTAAGCAATTTTTTGTAGTAATTTAAAACTTACTACAGGTTTGTACGGAACCCTCGGTGCGCGAGTCCGACTCGCACTTGGCCGGTTTTTAAACCTCGACGACCCCCAAATCAGTTTTCATTCATGTCGACCTGGGAATCCGATTTCGACCCCAAGGGGTCGACCACTTTGGGAATCCCTGGACTAGATGATGATGAAAAGATTTAAGAAAAAGTGCGTTGAAATTTTATGACGTCACAACTGTGAATCTTATACAACTTCCATACTAGAAGTGCGTTTTTAAGTTTGATAAATAGTTGCTGATTTGATTGCGTTGTCATCATCCCTATTATAGACACTAATATAAATATCACTAATCAGAATGTGTAATGACCATTAGTTGCACAAATGTAAAAAATAAAAGATAATAACTACCGATAACTCCACTAGATAGCTTTGTGATATGGGTTCAGGGGCCATGGAGCTCTGTGGTATCTTGAACACCTTTGCCACTGTGATCTTCATCCGACCCTTCCTGAACATGTAACCTGCGCAAATATTTTAAACATATATCACTACAGCCCATTAACGTCCCACTGCTGGGTACAGGCCTCCACTCTGATAGGAGAGATTTTTGACGACCTCGACGATTGTTGTCTTAACGTGCGGAGGTCCCGGGTTCGATCCCCGGCAGGGTCAATGTGGGAATTTATAATTTCTGAATTTTCCCTGGTCTGGCCTGGTGGGAGGCTTCGGCCGTGGCTAGTTATCACCCTACCGGCAAAGACGTGCCGCCAAGCGATTTAGCGTGCCGGTACGATGCCGTATAGAAACCGAATAGGGGTATGGGTTTAATTAACTGCCATGCCTCTTAACAGGTTAGCCCGCTACCATCTTAGACTGCATCATCACTTACCATCAGGTGAGATCGCAGTCAAGGGCTAACTTGTAGTGAATAAAAAAATAAAATAAAAAAAAACACAGCTTGAGAACATTATGTAGAAATCTCAGTAATACAAGTATTGCCATGATCAAAAAAGTAAAGTTTAAAAAAAAAAAACTTTTATTTGAATGCGCTAAATAGAATAAAATAAACTGTTCCATTAAAACTTTTACTATCAATTTATAACATCATTACACAATTTATATGATATAAAATCTTGTCGCGAGATTTAAGTACCCGTATTTACTTAGTTTGAAAATTTATCCGATTTATCTACACAGGTAAATCTCGCGATAAGCTTTTATAGCATATAAATTGTGTAATGATGTTACAAGTTGATAGTAAAAGTCCAGTTGTAAGATTCCACCCGAACAAACATAGTTACATACATACATACATTGCAGGTTAAATAAAAGCTTGTAATAGATCTAATTGACTTTACCTTTAACACTATATTCATATTCGATTCTACAGCCCAGTTCGTTGAGGAATTCAAACAGCATCCCACTGCATGCAATATCTAGGACACTCCTCAGTACTGTTGGCCTGTTCTTTTCACCGTCCGCTTGGCCGATGTACCTCAACTGGTAAGGCATGTCTCTTGCATCTAACGCTTTTCGTACTCGCAACATTGAGGGCAGTGCCTAAAAAGATGTCCATATTTAACATAAATGTTAGAAAAACGTAGGTTTTGAGTTTGTTGGTTTTTCGTTAAATCCCTCCTCCAAGAGAGCAACAAAGTCACTGGATCATCAGGTATTTCATCAGTGGTAACTTGTCATTGAAGCCAACAGACAAGAACTGAGCCAATTCGAAATTAATCCCCCAGGTGGGCTCCCTGGCACAGTGTTTAGCATTGTTGTCTTAACGAGGAAGGTCCCGGGTTCGATTCCCGGCAGGGTCAATTTGGGAATTAATAATTTCCGAATTTTATCTGGTTTAGCCTGGAGGGAGGCTGCGGCCGTAGTTAGTTACCACCCTTCCGGCAAAGACGTGCCGCCAAGAGAGGCAACTAGCATGCAGTGCCAACTTTAATCAATTATAATTATTTTGCTTACTAGTGGGTTAGGTATGTAGGGCGTTACGACTGAAAAGCAGTATTGTCTGTAAATATCAATGATGTTGACTCATTGAAAATAGTATAAGTAAAGTATGTGACAGTAATAAGTTTACCTGTTGATTGGGATCCCTTAATATAAAGCAAACTTCTTGATCGTCAAAGGTCTCGGGACCAGCATCAACATTGTCACACAGCCCACGCAGCCTGTGAAGTAACACTTCAACGGCTGAATCCAAAACTGAACCCTGAAATATGATTAAGAGTATTTTTTGTAGTAGGTAAGTGAACAGAACGGTGAGAACCTCTTTCTGTCTGCAATCTACTCCAAGAACCACTATTTATGAATAAAAAATGTGCGACAGATGTCTCTACATCACTTTGCAGAAGTGTGAGAGAGGTATGCTTTGCCGCACTGTGCTCAACGCTTTAACTCTGGGCCTGAATGCATTCAATTTGTAATTGTACAGTACATTATTATACCTGAATCGAAGTAAGTGGGTTCTTTTTGTATCTTATTTTCATCTTCACACTTGTGTGATTGAAGCTATTGCACAATGATTATTTTAAACTAATACCTACTAAGATTTTGAGTTAGAAATGTTGCATTTTTACTAAAAGTCACAGGTTTTTAGAACAGTAACTTAGCAGTGTTTCTTGGCAGTTAAAGTGAATAGTAAGTATACTTTAAATCTACATGAAATTTGGATTCGAATTTAAGAGTGTCAGCCCATCAAAGGTGATTGTGGTCCTTGCATTGTTAAACATTGGTCTACACTCTACAGATTACAACTAGGTATTGTGATAATCTTCCTATGATACCATAGTCCACAAACTCACACTCAAGGAAGGTTTATATTATTTAGATCTCATTCACATTAGTCTATAGAAGTTGTTACTACTACTAACCTGCAATAAGTATTCCTGATTGTGAATTATGTTTGCTTTTACTGCTTGTGATAAGCTGTCTGTTGCAGTCATAGGAGGTGCATTGACTGCCATTGTGTGGTGGTCCGCGATTTACCAAAAAGTTGTCAATAAAGCTGATGTTTTCAGCTATTTGAGGAGGATTCTATAGAGATAATTTGGTTCATTTTCCAATCTGGAAGATAGTAGTTGTAAGTTGGTAGGTTAGGAATTAGGATTGGATTTAAGCCTGCACTCTCAGACTCAATAACACAAACTTGAACAAAATGAAAAACATTGTTCTTGGGGCTTTGATCAACGCGACACGCGACAGTACGCGTGTCGCCGCGACACGCGTCTCCACAGAGTACATTATATATACTGGACCACAGAACACTTATACTCCTAGCGGTACTGGACACTGGTATACGGCATACGCGCGTCTCTTTTTGTTTTATCCAAGTACCTAGTCACAGAGTACATTATATATACCTCTAGTATTTATGGTACCTACGTAATGCAAAGATTTTTTTAAATTTATTTTACGATACAAGTCCTTTAAGGCCTGCAAATAATTTATGATCTAAAAGACCAAAGAAAATATAATATACTCTCTAGTCTCTACCGAGAGTGACTCTGAGAGAGTGGAATTTCCTTCATTTTCAATCGGTAGCTTGTATACCAAGTTTCATGGATATAACTTGAGAAATGACGGACTTTCATACAAACTTTCACCCCCTATTTCACCCCCTTAGGGGTAGAATTTTGAAAAAGCCTTCCTTAGTGTGCGCCTACGTCACAAAAGGAACCTACTGTCAAAATTTCAAGTTTCTAACCCTCGCGGTTTAGGCTGTGCGTTGATCCCTTATCTATTTTATAAATATATAGATTACTAATTTACAGTGGCTTTGGATTGTATCAGGATTGAGGATTTGGAGTCAGAGTCAGAATTTTTTATGGGACCACCTCGCGAGCTTCCTCTAACCACTGAAAAAAAATATTTTTTTTTTTTTTTTTTTTTTTTTTTATTCTGATATTTTTTTTGGGGCTTTTATAGTAAGCCTATATGTCAGCCCCATCGTTACACACAAAATTACAGACAAATTATTATTAAATTGAAAGCTATAACAATTTTAGAGAATCCCTAACGAATGTATACACTTTCATAGCCGAAATGTCCAAGGGTTTGCTAAAAATTGAATTAAAAATACCGATATTCATAAAATTTAAATTAAGTTCATCTGTTAGAGATTCTCTCAAATTTTGGTTGCGAACACATGCCAATAGCAAGTGTACAACATCATCAACATCACCACATTCTTCACAATTGGGAGAGTCACTTTTCTTCATTAAATATTTAAACTTGGCATGTGTCCGGTTCTTAGTCTAAATGCTATAACTAACTTATTTCTATTAATGTTGCTATTTACAAACCATGGTATACGAGGAGGTTCAGATTGAATTGTTCTGTACCATATCCCTTTTTCAAGTGATCTTTCGTTAAAATATTCCTTCCAAATTTTTAAACAAATAATTTTGAATTTTGAAAAAACTTCAATATAGTGAGGTTTTATGCTGTAACTACTTCCATTGATATGAGCCAAATTTGCTAATCGATCCGCCTCCTCGTTACCAGTCAGACCAATATGGGATGGAATCCACTGAAATTTTAAAGAAAAACCCTTATCTCTACAATCTTGAATTCGTCTAAGGATAGAATAAGCTATAGAAATACCATTGCAACCTTTAGTACATTTAATAATATGCTGTAATGCACTTTTACTATCTGTGAATATAACTGTTTTTCTCACATAATTATTTAAAACATATTTAAGGGCTTCAAAAATTGCTATCAATTCAGTCGTTAATATAGATATGTGTTCATTATTAACCTTAAATATTTTATGACAATTTCGATTGGGATCATATACAGCAGCACCTGAACCAGATTCATTCTTAGATCCGTCAGTGTAGACTTTGTAATACTCACCGTAAATATTATTAACTTCTCGAATAACTTCATTTTTTAAAACAGTAACATCGTATGAACTCTTAGCTTTTTTAACACAGTTTAAATTGGTAAAAATAATATCGTCACATTTTATATAACTAACCCATGAATCTAAAGTAAACATCTCCATCATTTCCGAAGCGTTAACAGATTCTTTTTTTGTCTCACTGTATGTGATAGCAAGAAGGGGCTTCTTCTTATTAAGCCAATAGCTTGATTCACTCACATTACTTAGATCAGCTATACTATTGACAGTGAAATTGTTACACCATGATTGTGCCTTAATACAGTACTTAAATGCAAGATATTTTCTTCTAATGAACAATGGAGGAATACCCATTTCATTTTCCATAACATGTATTGGTGTACTTCGAATGAACCCGCCTATCGTTCTAAGTGCTTGATTTTGTATTCTATCTAGCCTAAGCAGGTGTGTTTTAGCAGAATTGTCATACAAATAACATCCGAAATCCATCCTGCTACGTATTAAAGCAATGTATATTCGGCGCAAATGCTTTGGGTGAATACCCCAACCTGATCCAGCCAAAATTTTGAGAATATTAAGGTATTTAGTTGCTCTTTCACTAATTTCATTTAGGTGTTTCGTCCACCTCAAGGACTTATCTAACCAGATGCCCAAATATCGTATATTATTTACAACCTGTACATTCTGACCATAAATTTTAATATTAAATTGTTCAACTTTCCGCTGTCTTGTAAACAAACACATTTTAGTTTTGTTAGGAGAGGGTTCCAGGCCAATTAGTCTCAGCCTTTCCACTACTATGTTAATAGCACATTGCATTTTAAAAATTTGTTCCTGCCAATTAGCTCCTTTTATATATAACACGAAATCATCTGCATATTGACTTATAACTAGGTCTGAAATAATGTTATGTACAATTTCTCTCGTAACAATATTAAATATTAATGGAGAAATTGGGTCTCCCTGAGCTAAACCCATATTAGTCCATCTCACTATGTCTGAATTTCTTTTATCCTCAGATACTATCTTTAAATACCTTTCACTTAGATAACACCATAGATATTTACATATTTGAGAACCAACGCCGATTTTATCAAGTGTTTTAATAGCTTCATTAACAACAATATTATTATACGCTCCTTCGATATCTAAAAAACAGGCTAAAGTAGGTACGTTTTTAGAAAATCCTTCTTGAATGTATGAGGTTAAACGTGATAGACAGTCTAAACAAGATTGGCCTCTGCGAAATCCAGAAGTGTTTTTAGATAACAGTTGGTGTTTTTCAACATACCACTCTATACGTTTAGTTAGCATTGTATGAAATATTTTACAAATGCACGAAATAAGTGCAATGGGTCTTAAACTGGTTGACACAGAGCCATTGATGCCTGGTTTTGGAATTGGAACAATTTTTACATCTCGCCATTGATTTGGTATTTGACCAGTAACAAAAATGGAATTGTAAAAGTTGAGTAACTCTAATTTAGCGTTCAAAGGTAAATTATAAATCATTGAATATGTCACTGCATCTTCCCCAGGTGCTGTATCCTTCTTTTTTAAACAAACTATTAACTCGTGTAAAGTAAAGGCTGATTCTATCAAAGTATTCCTAGATTTTAATTCTGGCATCGGCGCTAATGTGTAATCAGGGGCTAATTTCCGTAATAATTCTTCTTTTTGTATATCAGATGCACAGAATTGACGTTTCTTATATCCTTTCACCCATCGCATTTTATCCCACATAGCAGATGCTGATGTCTCTTCACTAATACCGTCACACATATTTTGCCAATCAAGTGACCTATAACGAGAAATTAAACTTTTACTTTCCTGAATTTTTCCTTCTAATTTACTAAGATTGTCAGGTGTCGGGTTGCGACGAAAATTTCCTAGCGCTATTCTACGTTGAGCAACAGCCTTAGATATGCTAGTACACCAATAAGATTTTGGTTTAAATTTAGACTTTGGACTGGTACAAATTTTTATCATTGGTATATTCTTCTCAGCAGCGTCATTAATTTTATTTATAAAGGAATCATAGCTTTGTTGTATATTTTCAATATTGGAAGGAAAGTTAAATGATACATGAAGAGTTTCGCGGTAAGAATCCCAATTGGCTTTCTTAAAATTACGTTTTTTAACCAAATATAACTGTTCCACATAATTGAAAGTATATTTAATTACTAAATGATCACTACCTAGATTTTCTTTAGTGACCCACCATTTAATATTAATCGCTATATCCGAAGAGACGAATGTGACATCTGGTGAAGTTTCTTGCAAATTATTCTGATTTAACTTGACCCTTGTAGCTTCACCATCATTAATTGAAACCAAACCAGATTCAAAACAAGCATCTTGTAACTGGTTACCTCTGACATCACACTTATTTGTCCAATTAGTGTGGTGACCATTAAAATCACCGGCAATAATACTACTTTTACTGAATTTTGAAAAAATTCCATCCCAATCAGCCTGAACAGTACGGACAGAAGACGGACAATAAACAGAAACAATATTCTCTAAATTATTACAGTTAAGAACCTTAATATAAACTATTTCTATTCCTAAATTACTAACATCGATATGACAAAGTCTAGTTTTTATACTTTTATGTACTATAATCGCTACACCACCATAGCCATCAAATCGGTCTTTCCTAATAATATTGTATCCGCTTATATTAAAATCATCTTCATCACTTAACCATGTTTCACTCAAAATTGCAATATGTATCTTTTCTTGGTCCAAAATTGCTTTAAAAACTGTTAATTTAGGTTTCAAACTCTGGCAGTTCCATTGAATTATGTTTAAAGTGCGCCTTTTGTCTTTGCTATCCATTATAAAACATATTAAAGAAGTTAATTAGAATGTCGCTATCTTTAATTAATCCTAACACTAGCGTTTTTATTTCCTCCATAACAACTTTAAAAAATGATTTTATTTTATCCTCAAAACTTGTTTGTGAAAAATATAATTCCTTTATTTTCAGCAGTAACCTTAAAAAGTCAAATTTCTTAGGTCTCTTCTCATCATCTTTACTCTCTCCTTCGTGTCGTTCTCTTTCTGTGTTCTCAGTTATACATTCTACATCGCAAACTGGACCCTGTATTTTATTTACCTTTTTCTTCCTTCTTTTTACTTTTTGTGACCCGGCTATTACCGCTTCTTCTTCACTATTCAATAACTCTTCTTTACTCTCATTATGAATTTCAGCCACAGTAACTAAAATGTCTCTGTATGACGTTTTCGTTCCCTCATCATTACTTAAATTTTGATATTTGCCATCTTCATTTACTTCGTTCAAATTATTCCGCTGAATTCTATCGCTTAATTTCCTTTTATTAGAATAATATATAAACAAAGCTTTTCGATATTTACAATTTTCCTCACACATAATCTTCCTAATCTCCTTCTCTTTGTGAAATACAGGACAGGACATTCTTTCAAGGGCCATATGATCACCATTACAGTTAATGCACGTGTATAACTTTGTGTCACAATTTGCATGATGTTTTCCACATTTTGGGCAAAACTCCTTCTTTATTGGACAAAACTTTTTTGAGTGGCCATAACGCCAGCAGTTCGAGCACTGCGTGACAGGAAATGTGAATGGTTCCACCTTAAATCTGCACCCGTATATTAGTATATACGAGGGTAAGATAGAACTCTTAAAACACACCCTTACTGACTCACTCTCAACCCAATCACCATTTTCCAAACTTCTATTTAACCTTTTAATAGATATAATTTCGAATTCGCTTTCAAAGCTTTCTATCATTTCTTCCTCTTGAACACCCAAATCAATATTTCTTATCACGCCGAATATTGTTTGCAACCCCTGTGTTAACTGACATCTGTAATCTAACTCCGCAAACTTTTTATTGGAAACAAGCCTATGAGCGTTATCTTTGTCACCAAACTCTATCAAAACTTTATAAGGGCTTTTATATTTAACACTCAATATACTTTGTATATTTTCTGCTCGCAATAGTTTAGCCAGTGCCATTTGTTTAGGCAAAATTTCTTTTGACGTAACACTCACCACAATTTTCTCGTTCTCTTGTGTTTCTTTCATCATTTCGATGTCATCATCGACGTCACTGTGACTCGACTTACGTAAAGCTAAACGCTTATGCCGCCGGTTAGCCACCAAGGTAAACCCTTCTTCATCGATACTTGCACCGCTACTATCCCGCAAAGTCTCCCTCTGCCTTTTCTCGCACCGTACACTTTCGTCAAAATCATTTACACACGAGATAATATTACTTTCGCAATCCATTTTCTTATTTAATTCACTCATTTTACATTTTGATATATTTTTGAGGGTAGGCAAAAAAATAAAAAATATTACTGAGTACGCGCCCGCTCCAAAATAGTGCGTTCGCACGAATGAAAAAAAAAAAAAAAAAAAAAAAAAAAAAAAAAAAAAAAAAAAAAATATTTTCAAATCGGTTTAGAAACCACGGAGATATGCACCGTTAAACATTAACCCTTTACCGCATGTCGTTCCAAATTTGGGACACTACCTATTTTAACTGAAATATAGAAATTGAGGCATGTTTGCTCTATGATTTATACAACCATAAGTTTGATGCGTGTATCCGAACGTAAAACTTAAATGGCTGATCATCTGAGTTGTCGATGGTTCTATATTTTGATGACAGAACTTTAAATTCGGCCATTAATTGTGGTGAGCGAGCTTAGAGTGGTTGAAAGACTAATTTCACCCGTATTTTGGGTTCTAAAAATTCGTTTTATGGTTTTAACGCAAGAAAAATGGATCCGTAAAGATTCTATGGTAAAACACGTAAGTAAAATCAGCCACATTATAATGAAAATTAGTGTAAAACATTGTTCCTTATATGGAACTCCATGTACTAAAGGTTGTAAGGCCTTGACAAATATGGAACATTATGCAATAACGGTTGTAACCAAATATGGAACAGTATGCAATAACGGTTATTACTAATTATGGAATAGTAAGCATATTGTACATTATTTTTAAATATTGTTTTCCTAGCCAAATTTATATTTTAAAAATGTGGTGTTATGTAGTTTTGTCAATAGAATAATAATTGGATATAACTTTATAAAATTATAATTAGAATATTTTATTTACCTACAGATGCAATGAATAACCGCAAGCGTCGTGCTATTACTACATTTCCTGAAGACAGTGAAGACGAAAACACGTCAGATGACGAAGAATATACTTTACCATCAAAAAGACCGCAACTGTTTTCAATCATTTCATTCATTAACATTACAATAATTGTATGATTTCGTTTAATTGAATAAATAAATAAATCCCACATTATAAATGCACATATTATTATGCACGGTTTATCTGTTACGAGTAAATAGACATTATTAGAGACATGTATCTAAAATATGTCTAATGAAAATATAATTTATATAATATATATCTCTCTAAATATATATATATTCAGATATCTATACCTCAAAGTGCATGCTGTTCCAAATATGGCACGGTATTATAAATGCACGCGGCTGCATATTGTTCCAAATATGACACTATCGGTTTTTTTGGATTATCTCTGTTATTTTTAGAAAATAAATTGAATAAAAAAAACTGGGATATTTTATAGTGTTTTATATCTCCTAAATTAATTTAAGCTAAATTAAAAAATCCATGTGGTAAAGGGTTAAAAAAAAAACTCCTTCCTTCCTTTTTCCGAATTCGTTTTTTGGAAGTCGGTTATAAATTGTATCTGCTGCTCAGAAGGGCTGGAAACCAGAGCCGTAACACCAGTTAATAAAAAAAAAGGTTTATGCTGCTCAGCTAGCACGCAGAGCCGTATGCGTAATGCCAGTTAAAAAAAATGGTATCTGCTTTGGGTATTAATGTTCTGTGATCTGCTCTGTGGGGGGGCGAAATAGAAATTCGGGGGCGTGGGGGACTGAAATCCTTATTGTTTACTTTTTACTCATGAAATTTAAAACAATATAATTACGCATAAATATGACGGGCCACGTTTCCATAAGACTGGCATCTGAACGAGTCAATCATTGCGTTGCCTCAAGCAATGATACACCTAGGTTCTATACCCCAGGAGAGGTTATAACTGGAATTCAAGATTTCATGCGGTATGTATTGAATATTATGGTCATTATCAGTAGCATTTTCCGTAACTTCGTTCCCTTAAACTTTACAAAATACAAATTTCTTGAGAACATTTGTTTTACTGGTATGTCCACCTCCAGGGTGCAAGCGACCTTTGTGCGAAACTGTCTAGAATAATTCTAGATCAACGAGTCAGAGTTTGAGCTGTTAAAACCCAGCTATAAAAAAGAAATTGATCTTTAATTTTATTTTGCTAAATGTGAGTACTTAGGTATTACGAGCTGGAGAATGAATATTATATACTTAGTGCTAACATGTGTACCTACATCAGATACCTCTGTCTGATAGACACATAATACTACTGTAATGTAATGTGTTGCAACATAACATAGCACTATGATGTAAATAAAAGGGCTTGATTTTCTTGTATCTATAATTTTTCACCTCCTTTCAGTGGCCATGGAACCTACGTTGAAGATGATTGCATCAAGTCCTCAGTTGCAGGTGTGATGCAAAAAGTTAACAAATTGATTTGTGTACGACCCTTGAAGAATCGGTATGTGGGTGAGATTGGCGATGTTGTGGTCGGCCGAGTGCTCGAAGTGCAGCAGAAAAGGTGGAAAGTGGAAACTAATTCTCGATTGGATTCAATACTGCAGTTGTCCTCAGTGAACTTGCCTGGTGGAGAGTTGGTTAATATTACTTCATTTTCCAAAAAATTTACTGGTCTTCTTTTTATCAATCCATCTTATGGATGATGGATCTCATCCATAAGATAGATTGATGACAGTACGTGTAATCTTGGAAAGTCTTTTAGAAGTTTTGTTTGCCTCTTGTGAAAGATGTGGTTGCAACAAGATTGTTGGCCATCAAAGTTTAGGGGATAGTTTAATTCAATGCGCAAAGACTATTTTTCCTATGAGCACACCCAGAAATTGGCATGTCCCATATATAGTTTCCCAAAGTGTGTTTTAAATACACTAATGCAGTACAAAGTTTGGATGAGAGAGATTTGTTTTAAATTTTTGATTTTTCCAAGTAAGCTATGAGATAGTTGAATATTATTTACTTAGTTGGTATTATAAAACGGATACTTATTAACAAAAGCCACCAGTCACTCCACAATTATGTTTATTAAAATTAAATACAACTAGTCCTGCGACTTCGTCTTGCGTGGTTTAAGTTTTTTTGATTCCTTAATTTTCCGGGATAAAAAGTAGCCTATGTCACTCTCCAGGTCCTTAACTATACCTATGCCAAAAATCACGTCAATCCGTTGCACTCTTGTGGTTTGATTAAAGGACAAACCAATAAACCAACACACTTTCGCATTTATAATATTACTTACTCACTTAGTATAATTTAGGTTTTCTAATAAACGTAAACATTGCAAAAATGTTGACAGCGTCGCAGATCTGCTGAAGATGAACAGATGATGAGGAAACATTTAAAAGAAGGTGATCTTATCAGTGCTGAGGTCCAGAGTGTGTTCACAGATGGCTCATTGTCATTGCACACTAGAAGCTTGAAGTATGGCAAAGTAAGTAAATGTAGGTACTCTCCCAAATTGGATGCAATTGGGTCCCGAGTCAAAGCAGTACGTAGTCCTGGCACCATCCTCGAACACTTGCAATAAGTGATGTCCTAGACATCTTTCGCACGCTTTTCAATAGTAATTCACAGAGTACACAGAAAGAGGAGATCAACCAAGGGGTTAATCTCACCCTGGTGGTAAATGTTTATGTTATCTATGATGGAAATGGGCCTGCAGGGGGTGTGTCCATTTTTATCATACCCACACTTATTGTTTCTATGTGGTATAACACTGCAATGAATCTCTTGATAACACATATTAGCTATAGTCCGCACACGAGCTCTGAGGAATCAGGGGTTGAGGTATCGGGCGGGTGCGCAAAGCGCCCGACCGTCGCTTCATATCCCGCACGCTCCCAGACTAGAGCCGACCGTGACGCGAGAGTACGCTTTATCGAGTCCTGTTTTTAATTTTGCGATAGCAGTGTTATATTGTACTAAACTTAAAAGTTTCTTTGTGAGTGCAAATGGCTGTTTCATTTTTAAATTGCTTAAAGTGCGGCAAAGACGTGCCGCAAAGCGATTTAGCGTTCCGGTACGATACCGTGTAGAAACCGAATAGGGTTTAATATAACTGCCATGCCCCTAACAGGTTAGTCCGCTGCCATCTTAGACTGCATCATCACTTACCATCAGGTGATATCGCATTCAAGGGCTAACTTGTAGTGGATAAAAAAAAAAGTACTGATTATCTGATTGCGACAGTGATTAATTAGATTTTACGTTCATTTTTTACAGTTCATTATAATTAAATTTTAAGGTACAATTTGTTTTTTCTTCCTTATTGCACATACTATCCTCATAGAAATATTATTTCATAATTAATTCAATGCACACGTGCACAGATACTAAAGATGTGTTAGTATCGATAGCGTAATATCGACTAAATCACAACTCTATCTCATCACGTCAACATTCCTTAAGTTTCTCGGACCTCGCGTGCGGACTGTAGTGACAAGCCAATGCCAAAGACTTCTGCCAGACGAATTTGGGATTGTAGACAGATTAGAAGAATTGTCTGTTTTTACTGTAATGGCATTTCACAGCGCAATTTATACTTTAAAGCATGCGCAGTGCTGTAAGCATTACCATGAGCCACATACTTACCTACTCAAGTACTTACAATCACTAACTTCATAAACAAACTTTCTTATCCATTTTTTGTATCTGCTCCAAATTAGCTACATAGTCTCATGTTATAATTTTTACAAATCGCTTGTTACAGCTATCTCAAGGTGTTTTAGTCAAAGTATTCCCATCATTGGTCAAGCGTCGAAAGAATCACTTTCACAATCTGCCATGTGGAGTATCACTTATAATTGGAAACAACGGATTCATATGGATAAGCCCTCGGCCACCGGTCATGATGACCGAAGGGAATAATGATGAAATTACCAACTATGAGATGCAGGTTAGTTATAACTTTTTTTTAACACAGGGTATATTTATTATAGTACCAAATGCAAACTATTAATTTAGTGATAACTAGGGGTAACTGTAGTTACCAGCTTAAAGCTTGTGTTTCTGAGGATATATTGAAAACAAAATTAAATACCTACTCTTTGAAATCCCTCTTTCGAATTTGATTAAACGATCCAACGTTTGTATGGAATCTTCGGATTAAATATCCGAAGATTCCATACAGTTCTTGTGATTAAATCAGGCTGTTCACGACTTATATTTTTGAATTTGTTTTGTGCAACTCAGCATAACTCATAGGTCTTAATCTTAATTATTAATATTTTTGTTGACAGCCAATAGACAGATCCGATAGAGAAATATTAGCAAGAGTGAAGAACTGTATAGCAGCTCTTGTGGCTTCTAAAATGATGCTTGATGACACAAGCATAGTACTTGCATTTGAGGAGAGCCTGAAGTATGAGGAAGTAAAGGAGCTTCTAGACCCTGAAGCCATGCTTGATATAGCATTCCTTACACAGCATAGACTAAATAATATGATGGAAGGGGGATATTTAATGCTGAATACTTAAAAACAGTTTAACAAGCAAACTATTTTAATTATAAAAACTTATTAAAACTTCTGAGAAGACAGTGATAAATTGGACTGATTTTGTCTATGTGAGTACACCTTTCCCCGTTTTAACAGTTTATTTCCTCAAACGTTACCACCAAAATAAATATCAATACAAGTTAATTTATATGCCTCCTTTAATGACTATGCTCCTCGCGCTGCCACGTAGCATGCCCTCGCTCTGCCGCGTTGTTGCCCTCCGTGGCCACACACTGCTCACCTCGCGCGATTAATCGCGACGCTCCGCACTAGGTCATTTGCACTTGCTACACGTAACACACAATGGAGGTTGAAACTGTGGCTGCGTGCGCGCTATGCTTGTTTAGTTATATAAATGTATTAAAAAATAATATACGTCGTCGTCGTCCTCGCCAACGGAGATGGTGGATGAGCTAGTACTTTTAAAAAACAAGCTTCTCTATACTAATATACTTAGGGAATAACATAGAGGCTAATTTATATCCCGGCAAATTAAAGAGTTCCCGCGGGAACCAAAGAACCTCAATCCACGCGGACGAAGCCGCGGGCATCAATAGATTATAGTCTGAAATAGCACAATATAGGCTACTTTTATCCCGGCAAATTAAAAAGTTCCCGCAGACGAAGTCACGGGCATCATAATTTAGGTATAGGTACCAACATGATTTATTTAAAACATGATAATATGTCCCTCGCTACTTCCCATGTCACTCGGGCAGTGTCTGGCAGGGGGGTTATGCTCAACACCAGACTAAATCAGTCTCTCCACACTATCGTCCAACAATCCAACTGTTTGTCCAACCTTCCATGTGTAGAGAGAGTTTGTACATGTTTGACGATGTTGGATCGTGTTGGCACGCGAGCGCTCCGATGGCCATAAATCGTACCAAGATCAAAGGAGTTGGCCAGCAACACGTCAATGTTGTCCCTTCTATCAGGCTACTAAACCAAGATAAGATGTTTACCTTATTCTATTCCTATGTATACTTAGCATCTACCATCCTCATTTCCGTCGTGGTTTTGTGTTTTTTTTTATTTTAAGTCGGTTATAATCTTGTATTTAAAATAATTCATATGCACTTATAAGGTATAGTGCAGAAGCACCTATCACTTCAACCTCAGTCCATAGTAAATGAGGTTGGAACATATTATTATGTGTCTGTGTGGAGAGTCTGTTTTGATTGATCGTGGGTTGGGACACATTGGAGTCATGTTGGAGTGTTGGACAGTTGGACGATAGTGTGGAGCCGACATCATAAATCCTCAGAATACAAAAGCTGCAAATTGAATTGAAACAAAATAGTTCAGTTTTACAAAATTATTTTAATAAACTTCCTTTTTTAATCGAAATTCAATTATTTAATGAAACATAGTTGATAAAGCCATAGAAATGTATAAATTTCACAGTACGATAGTATTAAAAATAATAAGATAGGTAAATAGGAATTATTACAATAGGTAGGTACTTCCTTGGCACATTCAATCAACATCAATAACAATCATAGATCACATAATAAAATCTTAGAAAATACATGAATACAAACATCAAATCCTACGAATAAAGTCTTCAAAAACTCTCAGGTAAATTATTGTTTCAATAAGTATGTCAATTATCCATAAGCCTTAAATATCAAGTTCATAAGACTAAAATTTCTATCTTAGGTACACTATTATTTGGCCTTTACATTTACATAGTCCCTTTAAATTTTTAAATCTACTATTCAAGTAAGGGCGGCGCATACGAAAGTAAAGTAAGTTTTGTCTGCCAAAATACGAAAAGAAATAATCTCCTTGAGCGCTATTTAAGAAAGCTACGCAGCTAAACTAGCTTTTACGCCGCCCTTGGGAGCAGGTACATACAAAAGTACCGAGTTTAATTTTTTTCAACACCCATGGTTTGCCCTTGACTGCATTCTCACCAGGATGAGAAGTGATAACTGATGATGCAGTGTAAGATAAGCTGGATAAACTCACAGGGTTATGGCAGTTATATTAAATGCGTGCCCCTTAATATTAAAATACCGGATGTTATACATAGATAATCAAATAAGTAGATTGAACAATTTCTCACAAGTTCACAATGCATGCATTACTCTGACTTATAGCTATTTCTTTGGTAGTTTAGATCTATTTTATTTTATCTTTTTGTTTCTCTTGCCGAGAATTCTCATTAGATTTTTCGACATGAAGTAGGGTTTTTCCGGAGAGCCGTCGTTCCGCTCGCAGTCTTCCACTAGAACAAATGAAACCTCATTAGAGATGTTGTTAAGGGGCCTAGATTTGATCTAGCTGACTACATAACTATTAGCACACTGATGCTTTGACACGGCATGACAGTGTTGCCAATCCCAATGTCTTTTAGATAAGTTTTTTTTTATCCACTACAAGTTAGCCCTTGACTGCGATCTCACCTGATGGTAAGTGATGATGCAGTCTAAGATGGTAGCGGGCTAACCTGTTAGGGGCATGGCAGTTAATTAAACCCATACCCCTATTCGGTTTCTATACGGCATCGTACCGGCACGCTAAATCGCTTGGCTGCACGTCTTTGCCGGTAGGGTGATAACTAGCCACGGCCGAAGCCTCCCACCAGGCCAGACCAGGGATAATTCAGAAATTATAAATTCCCAAATTGACCCTGCCGGGAATCGAATCCGCGACCTCCACTTGTTAAGACAACAGCGGTCAACACTGCGCCACAGAGGTCGTTAAGGTAATAAAGCATTCAAAAAAAGTAAGAATAGGAAAGTGTCTTGAAAATTATCTACTGTTAGCAAGGTTAATTGGTGGAAAGCCTTTTTGTCTTTAATCGGCCTTGCGTACTTCTATCCAAAAAAATTAGGTAAGCATGTAGGTAAAATAACATTAAGTAGGTACTTACAGAAACATAGGAACAGTGTGTCTACAGCCATCGAATAGACGTTGAAGAATATGGTGGATATAAGGTACGTGGCGACGCTCAGTATCACCGCAGGAACATAGTTGTAGTGCAAGCGCTCGCCCTTCGTCACTTCGTACACGTAGTTCCATTCGAGGAGGTAGTACACGGCGAAACCCACTCCAATGGAAATCAATAGCTTCGAGAGGAAAAATATGAAATCGGCCACCTGGAAAACACCAAAAAATTTGTGTTGTGTAAGCAAGTAAAAAGTGCCAAAGCTTTTTGATGAACTAAGAAAGAATTTAATATCGCATGTAATCATATTCTGTGAAATTGAAGTGGATGGCAGGATTGCTCTTTATAATGATAAAATGCTTGAATAGAGAAGTGCTAAAGATAAACAGCTAAAAAAAACAATAAAGTTACCTTATCCAATACGACGACTCTAATAATATTCCTCATGAGCAATGAAAACGCGTCATTCGCGCTCCTGCAAAAGTTCTTCCCGTGAACAGCACACATGATGTAGGCGTTCTTATTCACGAACTTCAAAAAGTTCTCCAAGCACCAAAACATACATTTGCAGAAGCACATTATGCATCTCGTAAATGGATTATCGAATTTTTTAACTTTGTGATCGATGTACTCCAGAATTACTCTAATAACTCGGACTATGGCAATTATTAGAGCTCCGAATGCCACTGTCCCTAAATGATACCTGAAAATAAAATGCGGTTTGCTGTCAAAAGATTTCGATATGTGCATCATTTAAGAAAAAAGCATACAGCGTCCTCCGCGTGCAATAGAGTAATGTTTCTTGAAGTCTGACGGCCCCGTTTCTGTGACGCTTCAGGGATGTTTGCTGACGTCAATAAGTAGATTGTTTAGGTCTGTACTTATAATAGGCATTCAGCATGTCCTGCTACTTTTTTGTTGCTTGCATAGACAGTGGTACTTACCGGAGTGTTCTATAAATTCCTGAGGTGAGAGTGAAAAAAGGCAAGTCATTCTTATGGAAGGTCCAATACCACGTGGAGAATGTACTCGCTAGCATCATGTCCGCTACTCCACTGATGAAAAACATCGCCCAGAAAAAGCCCAACAGGTTGACAACTGAAACCAAAGCATCAAGCTGATAATGATGATTAATTGAGTTACCTAGTATAATGCCAGTGTAAGTTAATATTATAAAATATTTGAAATTCTGCGTCTGTCTGCTGCGACTTCACGGTCCACCTGTTTAACCGATTTAGACAGGTAGAGATGGGTTGAATCAAACGAAAATCAAAGTTCCCACGGGATTTTTCAAAAACCTAAATCCACCCAGATGTAGTCGTACCTAGACATCGTCTAGTTTTTTATTTATAATATTATGATAGTAGTATTTTCTTACGATGCATGTATATCACGTTATGTGGATTGTCGATGCCGGTAAAGTGACAAGAAGCCAATCCACACGGCGAAAGTCCAGTGATGGAGCTTGTATTGTGGCATTTCTCTACAAACGTTAGAGGATTGCATGAGGCTCCATCCTGAAAGTGAATTCATTATAAATTACAGATATTTTTCAAAAAGGGACGCGAAGTTTGCAAAAGTAGCTTATAAGCTGTATCATTAACGTTGAAAAAGATCATCGATCAGTAGGTACATAGGAGTCTACAAAAAGCTTTGATCCATTTATCCCATCTAGATCCATGCCACATAAGGTCATAACCTTATGTAACCTAATCTTTTTATATTTTTTGTAAAAATTTTGTTAATTTACTTAATGAAGAGAATATAGCCTACCTCCGTGTAAACCCCGCTACATCTGCAAGTAGTATCATTGCGTAGGTTCACAACACGGAATGCTTCTTCTCCGATCGAAAGCAAAAACATAAGAACCAAAATCCCATATGCAATGATTGCACATTGAAAGATCCATGGGAATATAGGGAACAATATCGTCGATTTTATCGATGTAACGGCCCTGCAAAAGACAAAATGTTATCTATGTTTTCGGGTTTAAAACAAGACTTGCAGGAAAGGAATCAGGGCCCCAATCATGTAAGAATGTCCGATCAATCGTTTAAGATTTTTGTCAAAGTAAAATAAAACCATACTTGCATTGAATTAGAGCTCAATTTCGTCTGCCCATTTTTTATACGTTTAGGGTATCGTACATACCTAAACGTATAAGAATGGGCAGACGAAATTGAGCTCTAATTCAATGCAGTTATGGTTTATTTTACTTTGACAAAAATCTTAAACGTTTGATCGAACATTCTTACATGATTGGGGGGCAGGTATACATATTACTTTACAGTTTACTCTATGTAGGTATAGGGTAGTGGAACCAAAAGATGAACGACACCCAATATATGAACGGCCGAGAGAAAATTCAAAAAAAATAAAACATCCCGCTATTTATTTATGTGCATTAAATTTTTTTCCGCACGTGGTAACATTATTTCTTCCCGATTCCCTAACAAAATCAACAGTCACAGCTTCGACGCGCTCGTAGTTCGACGCTTTGTGAGAGTTTCCCGCCTAAAAATTGTTTTATATGGAAACCTTCTTAAGGTAAGTGTTTTTCAAACTTAAGGATTTCGGCAATTTAAAGCAATTAGCAATTAAGTATATACGATAGATTTGAGTAGTTTTGGTTGGAGTAAATCTTGATATGTCTGTCTTTGATTATAATGATACAAATACACATTATTCGCCGTATTTTTTGAAAAAAATACTGTTCAAGTAATGGATTCGATTTCGTAAGCTTGATCTAATAGATGAACGCCGTTCAACTAATGGAGATATGGCATATTCTTACACAGGTCATAACATTTATATTAATGCTTAGCAATTGATGGAATTTTCCTCATTCTCTTCAAGTCTATGAGATTGCCAGAATACTGAATATTGAACGACAAAATGACATAGAAACAGCTGGACCGCTAGAGGCTGGGATCTCGCCAGGGCCACGGTATTCAATAATGAGTCATTACTAAGGGATGACTGAAGATAGAGAGCATTAATATCTTTGGAGATACTGTTTATTCTTTAGAGGTGCAGAAGACTCATGGTCACGGATGTCATGAAGATACCCTATCTAATGATCTCTTAAAAACTTTTTCATCCCATGTATTCGAAAAGGACGACTTGGTTCGCCTTTATGTGCGCCCAAAGGTGGTGTTTTCTTTAAGAAACTTTTAGCGGGCAGTAATGAGTTTTTAATCCTCTTTATACTCGTAAGTGCGCCGCAATTATCTTTGCCGCGCACTTATTGAATTTGGAACATGTCTTCAGCGCCAACGCAAATTGACGACCTCCGTGGCGCAGTGTTGAGCGCTGCTGTCTTAACGTGCGGAGGTCCCGGGTTCGATCCCCGGCAGGAATTTATAATTTCTGAATTTTAACTAACGAAAGGGCTATATGGATATATATATTAAAAAAAAAAAAAAAAAAAATGTATAAATATTATTATAAAGGCGAAAGTTTGGATGGATGTGTGGATGTATGGATGTATGGATGTGTGTTACTCAATTACGCCCGAACGGCTGAACGGATCTGGATAAAATTTGGCACAGAGATAGATTAAAAAAAAAAAAAAAAAAAAAAGATTATAGTCTGGAAATAGCACATAATATGCTTTTTATCCCGGGAAATTAAAGAGTTCCCGCGGGAACCAAATTTTCTCATACAGGGTGATGAAAAGTAGAGTGTATCATTCGGGCGCAAATATATTTTTGGCTACTTCACCTCGCTACGTTCAGGATTCTACTAAAGAATCCCTCGCTACGCTCGGGATTCTACTCTAGAATCCCTCACTTCGTTCTGGATTCAAAAAAGCGCCCTCGCCGTAAAAATATTATTTTGCTCCCTTATAATACAATCTACTATAGCATCTAATGTACCTTCAATCGAAAACTTACTTGCTTCCTTCTCGTATGAGCGCAATAGCAATAGTTATCCGACTTCGCAAGAAAACTACTACCAAGAACAATATAAGTAGTAGCACTGCTAATGCTATGAGGATCACGAGCCAGGTTTCGCTTTTGGCAAAAATAGATTGCGCGTATCCTTTCAAGTTGGTTGTTTGGTAGAGACCGACGGGGTTTGCTTTGTAGTACTCATAATTCTTGTAACACAAGTAAATTGCTGTAAAAGTAAAAGAAAAAAGTAAATTATAGAATCAGCGGCGTTTCGGCAGCGGATTGGCAGGATTCTGTCAGTTGGCTGATTATTATTTTGCCGCCATTATGAGTGAATCAAATCCCTCTGAATTGTAAAAGCAATAAGTTTCCAGCCATACATTTTTCTTGGTTTGCTACTTAACTATACTATAATATATTGAAATTGTAATATGGTGAATAATACTTTAATAATACTCAAAAATAACTCACCAAATCCCATTAGAGCGAACAAGCTTGCGATTGAAACCCACACTACTGGTGTGATCACCCATCGCAACAGGAGTATGTAGATGAAGCACAGCAAAACAACGGCGACTAAGGCCCCTGCCATATACCATCGGGACTGGACCAGATCTTGAACTATTTGCGATGACAACTGCTCACATAATAAACATCATTTTATTTTATTTCCTAATCGGTAGACAATCTTTATCAATGCTACAATTCGTGAAATTTTAGACGAGAGAAATAATAATTTGAATCATTTTAACTTTATTTTAGAAATCAACAAAATTGTTAAAAAAAAATCCTGCATTAGTTAGGTAGATATGTACTACAAAAAGTATCGAATACCTCTAAAATCTAAAACCGTGCCTATAAAGTTGCAGTCGTGCGTCCTAAATCTTAATTTACCTACATCGTGCTTAACTGTGTGATGTGTCCAACTTCAAACATTTTGTTCTAATTCATAGTACTACCTCGTATTTTTTAATGTGATTAATTTTCTTTTTCTACTTGAATGGATTAACTACGAAAATCGCCTAACTACTTACCTACTTCTAGGTAAGGTAGGTACCGACCTAGAAATTACTTGACAATACTACTAGTAGATACGGTATTCTAGAAACGAAATAGAAGATTTATACATTACCTATTAGGTAAGAAAGTAATATAAGTGCCCATGCCCATAAACAGTTGATAAAAGTGAGTACCTAGATATTTACATGCGCATGCGCCTTATACCTTTGGACTACATTAATATAATTACAGGCAGGTTCGATTGATCATGAAATAAATTCACACCTAGTTATGTAGGTACATATTGTTAGATATTTGTACCTGCGTAGGTACGTGAGGGATAGTCCATTCTAAACTAATATGAACTAGCTTCGTCCGCGCGTGGTTTAAGTTTATTCCCACGGGAACTCCTTAATATTCCGGGATAAAAAGTAGCCTATGTCACTCTCCAGGTACTCAACTATACCCATGCCAAAAATCACGTCGATCCGTTGCGGCGTGATTGAAGGACAAACCAATAAATCAACAAACAAACACACTTTCGCATTTATAATATTAGTATGATGAAATTCATGCGGGAATTTTCAAAAATCTAAATCCACGCGGATAAATTTACAGTAGATCATACGAACGTCCAAAGAAAATGAAGTTGATTAATTGGGTTCTAAACAAGCTATTGTACTCTACCTGGTTAAGTCTAAACAAGTTGGAGAGTTGTTCGAGCACCGCGCTCTCCGCCATGTCGAACGCACCATTCGTGATCTCGCGCAACACCTCCGTGGCTGCTGTGACGTTTACAAAGCACCGACCCAACACTGTTGCGTGTACCAAGCATGGATTAGTAAGTTTGTGAACTTAAAGCGTCTAATGTTAATTATTAATGTATCAATCGAAACAAGAATCTAGAACCCTTTTTAAGCGTTGAAAATATCGGAGCCATTTATTTACACTTCAATATCTTTGAAGTCTAAAAAGACGTTGCAATGTCCTTTGAGTATTAGGTTAAATAAATTAAGGTTTAAATACTCGAAGTCCTATTACTTCAGTAGGCACTGATTTTCCACGTATCAAAAACTAGTTTAGTTCTAATTGGTTGTATCTCTATAAGTTTATGTAGGTACCTACCTAGGTACAAGGAAATGTCACCGAAACAAGTTCCCCCAAATGCAATACTTATTATTAACTAGCTGATGCCCGCGACTTTGTCCGCGTGGAATATGTTTTTTTAAATTCCCACGGGAGCTCCTCAATTTTCCGGGATAAAAAGTAGCCTATGTCACTCTCCGGTCCTCAACTATACCCATGCAAAAAATCACGTCGATCCGTTTCTCCGTTGCAGCGTGATTGAAGGACAAACCAACAAACAAACACACTTTCGCATTTATAATATTAGTATGATTAATTATAAAACTTGTAGATAGCAGCTAAGTTTCTAAGTAGATAGCTAGGTACTTGTTTATACATATTTCAATCATGTAAAATAGCGGAGTAACCACGAGAAGGAAGAAAATATCATAACGATATCATAAGAATAACGTGGATTGATAACACAACGGCCTATTATTATAAAACACTGTTTATCATTTAGCAATTGTATGAGTTATCATTGTTATTAGTTACTTAGTTTGTTATTAAAAGTATTTTTTTTTATCGCTTATCTTTATTGAAACTTGAACTTCGCGATAATTTGGTATTTATCAACTACTTAGGTATAAGTTAGGTTTTCTTATAAACCTAATTAAGTACTTACTTATCATACACTAGCTGATGCCCGCGACTTCGTCCGCGTGGACTAAGATTTTTCGATTCCCGCGGGAACTCATTAATTTTCCGGGATAAAAAGTAGCCTATGTATGTATTTATGTATGTGTATTCTTTATAGCTGATGCCCGTTACATCGTCCGCGTGGAATAAGTTTTTCAGTTAATTTTCCAGGATAAAAAGTAGCCTATAGTAGTTATCCCACGGTATAATCCCCCTATAATGGTGAAACACGTACTTCTTCATATTTTAACGAAAGCCCAATAATGCTGTTTCATGGCCATAACTTCAGAAATTAAGGATTTTCATACAAACTCTCAGCCCCTGTTTCACCCCTTCGGGGGTAGAATTTTAAAATAGGTACTGTGAAAAACATATGTTTTCATTTTCAACCCGCAGCTCATATATCAAGTTTCATGGCTATAACTTGAGAAATTAAGGACTTTCATACAAACTCTCAACCCCTATTTCACCTCTTCGGGGGTGGAATTTTGAGAAACTGTGAAACACATATGTTTTCATTTTCGACCCGCAGCTCATATATATCAAGTTTCATGGCTATAACTTGAGAAATTAAGGACTTTCATACAAACTTTCAACCCCTATTTCACCCCTTCGGGGGTAGAATTTCGGGATAAAAAGTATCCTATGTCCTACCTCGTAGTATGGGCTCAAATCGTGCCAAGTTTCGTTTGAATTCATTCAGTAGTTTCGGCGTGATGCGCGGCCAAGATACAGACAGACAGACAGACAAAAATGAAAAAAAATACAGATTTGGCTTCAGTATCGAATAATGAGTGCCCTCCAAAAAAAATTTTCAAAATATCTTCAATGTACAGAATTGGACCTGTTACAGTTTTATTATAAGTATAGATAGATATAGATGAAAGGATCCTCATTGATGCGATTGTGTAATATAAAGATTGTGCATATAATATAATCCTTTTTTTAAAGGGATTTTTACTGTGAAATCTAGTTATACAAGCCATGTGTACATGTCGAGTCTCGCTCCAGTTTTAATCTATTTTTCAGTTGATTATGCATAACTGCTATAAATAGTTGACGCGTCTTCCCCAGATTCAATGTGTCGCGACTCGAGACCAACCACGAAAATGATCCGATTTATCTATCTGATGTGGTCCTTTGAGACACCGTGTTAGTACTAGACTAATATGAAGAGTAAAATTCGCTTAAAATTATCACAAGCTACGAATAACGTACAGGTTATAAGTGACACGGTGCACGATACACATGCTAGATAATTTGATTAATAAGGAAGCTAAGGACATGCATGGAGCCGTGCCACTACGTACAACGTGTGTTTCTCGCTCATTCCTCGTGAAGAACGTAACCCAGCTCGCAGCGATCCAGCCCACGTACGAGTCGAGTGCTGTTGCACGATTAAATAATGACTTCTGGGCGTCTTCCGGGTTGCGGACGCAGGTTTCCCCGTGATTTCTATTCTCAGTCCATGCGGTCTTCTTCTTTGTCGTATCTTTGCATTGCAGGCTTGAAAGGTCCCCGATGCAGCGGTACAACACTGAAGCGGGATCAATTTATCTAATGGCATTCGTTTAGACTAGGAGGCACAGTTATCATGCCACACGTTTAGCATTTAAAATCTCTTGGGTATTTCACGCACCGAATATTAGTATTACCACACTTGAGTTTAGACATACCTACCACAAAAAAATGTGCTAATTACCTGGTTGGCTCTGCAATATAAAACTGGCACACTTCTCTTCTTGGATGTATTGGAGCGCTTGGGCATGTGTCATTGTCTGCATGTCTACATCTTCGATGCAAACCATATCCGATTTTATTTGTTGGAATGAACTGGGGTTTTGTTTTAACTCCTTGTTAAATAGCACAGTTTTGTCCGGGCATTGCTCTACACACACCTGTGAAATAGGAACAAATATTTTGTTTATTTGGAGATCGAATTTCTTTTGCTTGCTTGTATGTTTTTTAATATGTAAAAATACCAACTTGCGTGGTAGGACATCCGGTTATAGGAGTTCCCGGGGACAGACACTTTGCGATATTAAAGAAGATCAGATACTTTTTTTTCTCAAGGCCGGAGTCCAATCCGCACCTTCGTCCTCTTGAATCGATGGGTGCTAATAGTTTGTCGACGCTTCCTTTCGACATGCCTGTAAATAAACAACACAATTATCTTTACGGAACTCTCCTTCAGGAAATACAGGGTCATCTTAGTTTTAATGTATAGAATTTAGTTGACCGAGCGAAGGTCTCTGAGTCTACTTGAGTGAATTGGCACTTGTCCGTCCGTCCGTCCGTCCGTCCGTCTGTCAGAGCCTTATAACTTCTGAATTACTGAACGTAATTACTTCAAATTTAAATATAATATGTAAACCGATGGCCTCCAGCCGAATATGGGTGAAAAAGTTATAAAAATCTTTATTTCAGGGGGGCTCTCATAGAAGCGAATGCGAAGTAAAATATTTTTTATAGCGTTATTTAGGGTTGCAGTACTTAGGTATATCATTTTAAAGATAATTAGGAATAGAGTCCAAAAATATATTTTTTTTAAATTTTTCCCCTAAAGTTGACGAAATGGGGGGCTTTCAAAGTGAAGATTTTCTAACGTCCAAAGTTGACCTCATAACTCTCAATTTTCTGAAAGGCTGAGCCTGAAACTTGATCAATTATTTGAATTATATCCTGTACTTGAACAACAAATACTAAAATTAGATAAATATTATAAGGAAACGAAATTATTTAATTTTTAATGAGCTTCAGTACTTTTAACAGAACTTCACAATGATGTCAATAGATGGCGCTCTGTGATACCGCGAGGTCTCAGTTCGGGGCGAACCACTAGTATTTTTCAGTTAACTTACTGTAGTATCCAACGTAGCCCCATGCTCCAAGGAAAAGGATTAAGATAATTAGCCATAAGATGTCTGTGCAAGAGCGGTTGTGGATCGGGCCGTTGAAGTTGGGGTCGTATCGTATCGGCTCCCCTGCAAAATAAGTTGATATTGAATAGGTTGTATGTTTGTTGTTAGTTGAAGGATTTACTTGCGAAAGTGCATATCAGTCGATTGCACTAGTTATACAAAGTTGGCTGCAGTGGATAGCTGGATGGATGAATTTGGGTTTTTTGCTTCCTCCGTGTTTCAGAGGGCAATTTAATCTATCGGTCCCAGTTATTATCAGAAAACCGAGAGTTGAATTCACAGTCGAGTCGTACCTATGCAGAAAGATCTGGGAAACACATTGCTTTGTTATCTCAGGAATATCCCATTATATGGAAAGGGTACACAATCTTCAGCAATTAATATGGATAAGGCGCAAAATATAGGCATACAAAAACAAAATAAAAAAGCACGATATAAAGTTGACGTTGAATAGGTAGGTACTAATCGTAAATTAATTGACGGATTTACGGCTTACCTACGGTCTTCCGTCTACTATTAGGTAACTAACGGTCAATTTGTCGACACCTACTTAAAAATTAAAAATTAGAGTGATCCAGCTAGTAGGTAGGTAAGTTGAAAAAAGGTTTGTAGTAAATAAACATTTTATATTCAACCAGTTGAGACAAGGAATACCTACCAGGAAGGAGTAAAAATATTTGATAAAGAACTTGAATTTACTGTGCCTAATTAACTAACAAGCACGCTGAACACAAACTCCTATCGTTCAACATTTAATACACAAAATCCATTTGGAGTGCCCCAAGGAAGCGTCCTTGGTCCTCTACTTTTCCTACTTTATATCAATGATCTTCCAAACGTCATTACCCATAAATGTATCTTATACGCCGATGATACAACGATAATTATCAAATCTAAAGATAAGCAAACGCTTGAGAAAGAAGTAAATGAATCGCTCATATCAGTTATCAATTGGTTAAATGAAAATAATCTTAGTATAAACATGACTAAAACACACTACATGCAATTTCAAACCTATAAATCTAATCCAAGCGATTTAAACGTAGTATATGATTCGTGTACCATAAAAGAAACAGAAACAATATCTTTTCTTGGAATAACCTTAGATAAATATTGCAATTGGAAGTCTCACGTTGAAATTCTATGCCAAAAAATAGACCGATTTATATACGTTCTAAAGAGACTTACACACGTTTCAAATATAAAAACTGCCTTACTAGCTTATCACGGCTATGTTTCGTCAATTTTACGTTATGGCTTGGTTTTGTGGGGAAACTCAACTGATGCGATAAAGGTGTTTATTAAGCAAAAGGCTTGCATGAGGTCTATTTTCCGGGCTGAACCTTTAGACAGCTGCAAACCACTTTTTAGGAAAAATAAAATATTGCCACTGCCAAGTCTTTATATATATGAAGCATTGCTTTTCGTAAAAAAGCATCCCAATCTATTCCCTACACTGAGTGAAAAGTGTCCAAACAGAAGAGGTAGGCCACAAAATAGACTCTGGGTGCCACCAAGAAGGCTGGCCCTATGCGCAAAGAATTCACATTGTATGGCTGTGGCTTTGTTTAATAAACTTCCAAATTGCCATAAGGATCTGCCACTGATAAGGTTTAAACGAGAAATTTTTGACATTCTGAGTAGGAAGAGTTACTATAGTGTGAGTGAATACCTTAATGACAGCTTAACTGGATAAATTGTAACATTTTAATCTAATTTTCTATAAAGTTTAATGTATGTAAATTTAAAAGGTGTCATAGCTGATGTATGAATTATTTACTTATTATTTATTTGATTTGACATAATTTTGACATTTACCTACCTGTACATAATTTATTAATCTTTTTCTATTTTATTTACTAATTGACATTGAAAATTTAAAAATTGAAAATTGAAAAATGAATGAAAATGATTTATTTCAACATACATTATTATATTGACACATTTTAAATTTTTGGACTTAAGGGAATTGGATGTTATTTAAACATTATTAATAATTGATAAAAATAACGTAATTTAAGGCAATACATGTATATTTTTGCACACTGCTACTAGCAGTAAATTGTGAACGGCACTAATTATAAGATAACAACTGTTTTACCCACAATTTGGCAAAATAAAAATTATGAATTATGAATTATGAATTATGAATTATGAAACAAGCTACCAAAACAGTCGTTAATTAGGCACTAAAGATTAAAATAATACGGATAAACCCATTTATTTTCCCATTTATGACACATTCCGTATGGCCAGCGATTGAAATCGGTGGACAGAACTACTTCACCACAAGCCGTTGAAGACCTCCGTGGTGCAGTGTTGAGCGCTGTTGTCTTAACGTGCGGAGGTCCCGGGTTCGATCCCCGGCAGGGTCAGTTTGGGAATTTATCATTTCTGAATTTTCTCTGGTCTGGCCTGGTGGGAGGCTTCGGCCGTGGCAAGTTACCACCCTACCGGCAAAGACGTGCCGCCAAGAGATTTAGCGTCCCGGTAAGATGCCGTGTAAAAACCGATTAGGGGTTTGGGTTTAATAAAACTGTCATGCCCCTAACAGATTAGCCCGCTCCCATCTTTCACTTACCATCAGGTGAGATCGCCAGTCAAGGGCTAACTTGTAGTGGATAAAAAAAAAAGCTTACTATAGGTAAGTAATGGTGAGCACTATCCTCAGTCAAGAGGGACCGACTGGAGAGAGAGCAAGGGAAAACGTATGATATGAAGATTGAAACAAGGTCGTCTAACAAAAATATCAACGCGAATTGGATAATAATCCTATAATCCGAATTCTGAACACTTACTGGAATCTTTAGGCGGCACAGTGCAACTATCACAGCAACCCATTATGTTTCACTTAGAATTCACAAACCACGTAACGTATTCACATAATGACCGTAAAGAGGCATACATAATTTAGTTAGATGTACTTAAATGTTTGATTTTCTATGCTCATTCATTTTTAGGGTTCCGTACCCAAAGGGTAAAAACGGGACCCTATTACTAAGACTCCGCTGTCTGTCTGTCTGTCTGTCTGTCTGTCTCCAGGCTGTATCTCATAAACCGTGATAGCTAGAAAGCTGAAATTTTCACAAATGATGTATTTCCGTTGCCGCTATAACAACAAAAACTAAAAATTAAAAATATATATATATTAAGGGGGGTCCCCATACAATAAACGTGTTTTTTTCGTATTTTTTTGCTCAATATTAAAAACGGTAACAGGTAGACGGTTCAAATTTTCACAGAATATTAACTTGTATATTACCTTTCAAAATAAATAATTAAATATCAATAAAGTAAATATTTTAAAGGGGGGCTCCCATACAACAAACGTAATTTTTAAGCATTTTTTTTTAATAATTTAAAACTTACTACAGGTTTGTACGGAACCCTCGGTGCGCGAGTCCGACTCGCACTTGGCCGGTTTTTTGTTCACGCTTAGTGATAAACGTTTTTGAGATATACTTTGCTGTTTGGATTGGTCAGCTGCTTATCATGAATGAAATCGCTATTGATAAAGACGATCGACTTTGCTCAATGAATTTTGACAGGAAAATACAAGCTTTTAAAATGAGCCTACGCGATTTTTTGTTTATCTTGATTTATCTCGAAACGGATGTTAAGTCCTTGGTCAATATTTAAAAGGTACCTACACGTAGTTAGTTGATGATATTTTTTCTATTTCTCCTATGCACTTGTATATCTATACTTATAATAAAACTGTAACAGGTCCAATTCTGTACATTGAAGATATTTTGAAAATTTTTTTTGGAGGGCACTCATTATTCGATACTGAAGCCAAATCTGTAATTTTTTTCATTTTTGTCTGTCTGTCTGTCTGTCTGTCTGTATCTTGGCCGCGCATCACGCCGAAACTACTGAATAAATTCAAACGAAACTTGGCACGATTTGAGCCCATACTACGAGGTAGGACATAGGATACTTTTTATCCCGAAATTCTACCCCCGAAGGGGTGAAATAGGGGTTGAAAGTTTGTATGAAAGTCCTTAAGTTCTCAAGTTATAGCCATGAAACTTTATATATGAGCTGCGGGTTGAAAATGGAGACATACGTGTTTCACAGTTTTTGAAAATTCGACCCCCAAAAGGGTGAAATAGGGGATCAAAGTTGGTATGAAAGTCCTTCGTTTCTCAAGATGTTTTACAAGTTATATCAACGAAACTTTTTATTTTGGCTTACGATAAAAAATAAAGAAGTACGTGTGTCACAGTTTTTCAAAATTCCACCCCTAAGGGGGTGAAATAGGGGGTGAAAATTTGTGTGAAAGTCCGTCATTTCTCAAGTTATATCGATTAAACTTGGTAGGTATACAAGCTATCGGTTGAAAATGAAGAAATAAGTGTTTTACAGTTTTTGTAAATTTCACCCTCAAAGGGGGGAAATAGGGGTTGAAAGTTTGTATGAAAGTCCTTCATTTTTCAAGTTATATCGATGAAACTTAGTATACAAGCTACCGGTTAAAAATGAAGAAACACGTGTTTCACAGTTTTCGTAAATTTTACCCCCGAAGGGGTGAAATAGGGGTTGAAAGTTTGTATGAAAGTCCTTCATTTCTCAAGTTATATCCATGAAACTTGGTATATGAGCTGCGGGTTAGAAATGAAAACATACGTGTTTCACAGTTTTTCAAAATTCCACCCGCAAAGGGGTGAAATAGGGGTTGAAAGTTTGTATAAAAGTCGGTAATTTCTCAAGTTATTTCGATGAAACCACGGTGGTATGGTATATCCACGCGGACGAAGTCGCGGGCATCAGCTTTAAGTATAAAACTTTTGACTAGACTCCAAAATCGTTTACTTGTATACTGTAGTATACAACAGATACAAAAGTTATATGGTCAGGTACTTACAAGTTATAAAAGACTATAGTATATCTATCAATTTTAAATAAGATAGTGGAGTGGTATCCTGTATAATAAAAAACGTGTACCTGCCTATTAGTTACATAGGTATTAACCTACATACGAACGTACATGCTCGTAAGACATGTAGTAGGTCGTCCTTCCTACTCAGTATATAAGGCATTAATAATGTCTTCAATAGGGTTGTCCAAAATATACGTAGGTACTATTAAGCTTTATTACCCGAAAATATAGCTGAAATACGTCTATTTGTTATTTTTATGTTTTTCTTGATACATGCGTATTAAAATTGAATGGAGGATATCATAATATTTTAATAAACGAATGGTGCCCGCGGCCTTTTTGGCTTTAGGGATAAAAAGCTGAGGTAACGAAATTGGTTGAGCGGATGGACCTTGAAAAGGCAATAGATAAACAAACGTTTGCATTTGTAATATTGCTATATAAAATAAGTAGGCGAACTCAATACCGTTTTTAAAGTGTAAGGAAATCTTCCTCTGAATGAATTAGGCTTTTTTAGACAACCCTACGAAATGACAGGTTGTTGTGAACATCGGCTGCAAGCGTCATTGCTTGCAGTGTGATTCAAACTTCAAGTAATAAAATTAAATATTTTGAAAACCCACGTCGAACTGCAGCGCTCTTTTGTGGCCTATAATTAGAACTTCTCAGAAGTATAAACCAAAAAACGCATAGCTATGTCGGCACAGTAGTTTTTCAAAAAAGTGGTAATCACGATCGGAGGGCCACTTGTTGGCCAACGTGGTGGACTATGGCTGAACCCTTCTCATTCCAAGAGGAGGCTCCTACTCAGTAGTGAGCTGGCAATGGGTTGAAATGATTAGTTGAATTGAGTTGAGTGGGTTGAATGATTACCTAAATGATAAATCAAATTTGCAGCGCAGCGTGCTGAACTTTGACCTTAAAATATAATATATAATAAGTAAGAACCTTCTCACAAGCTATCCTACATATCTAATGCAAATAAAATTAACCCGACTTCGTCCGCGTGAAATTATAAGCTGTTAAAAGTTCCGTTGGAGTTTTCTCAGAGTAGGTACTGGGCCAGGGGTCTTCATACTTACGTATGCAAAATCTCTTTCTTGACACGGTTAGGCTGGTAGGTACTTATTAGGTTCACTGACAAATCAGTTTCTTTTCGTATATGATTCTATCAGGTTTGAGGCCTTTGAAGTTATGATGGCTTGCTTTGTTCAATATGAAATACTGGCTGATGCCCGCGACTTCGTCCGCGTGGATTTAGGTTTTTCGGTTCCCGCGGGAACTCCTTAATTTTCCGGGATAAAAAGTAGCCTATGTGTTATTCCAGACTATAATCTATCTCTGTGCCAAATTTCATCCAGATCGGTTCAGTAGTTACGGCGTGAAAGCGGAACAAACATACAAACAAACTCACTTTCCCATTTATAATATTAGTAAGGATGTAACATCTGTGTGTAACATTATAAAATAATATGAAGATATCAACTTTAAGCATTAATTTAACAGTACCTTAATCTACCTTCTAGAATGAGTACTAGAAATGTGCCCAGGTTGATAGATATTTTAAACAGAGTTAGAACACAGGGTAAAGCGAAGCCGATTAGCGCGAACTGACAATCCAATTAGATTTCCGAGAAGTATTAGCAACTGGTTATACCTTCGAAGCAAATAACACCAGTAGGTACTGACTTAAGTTACTAACGCTGAATTGCACGAAACTATTTTAAAAATTTAAGTGTTGATTAAACTAATTTAATCACAAGACTCCATACGATTCTTGCGATTAAATTAGTCTAAGTACCACTTAAATTTTTGTATTTGTTTCGTGCAACTCAGCTCTAGTGACACAGACCATGTGCCTATAGTGACAACAAAATAATGCAAAATATCTAAGACATTTTCATAACGGAACTATAGTTTTTTTCAATATGTATACATATAAAAACCGACTTCAACAATGGGCGCTTCTTCATTGGACGGCCCGGCCCCGGCCCGGCACCGACACCGACATTAGTGGACGCATAATTGTATGAAGTTGTATGGCACGCTGTCTCACTGGCCCGGCCCGGCACCGACATGTCGGCGCCGGCGCCGGCATGTCGTCGGCAGCAAGTCTCCCACTGGTGTCGGGCCGGCATCGTTACGCATGTGTTGTGTACGCATACAAACGTCCATGTGGGCGTGCGAGTGACGTGATCAATGACCCAGCCCTTGACTGCGATCTCACCTGATGGTAAGTGATGATGCAGTCTTAAATGGTAGCGGGCTAACCTGTAGAGGCATGGCAGTTATATTAAACCCATACCCCTATTCGGTTTCTACACAGCATCGTACCGGAACGCTAAATCGCTTGGCGGCACGTCTTTGCCGGTAGGGTGGTAACTAGCCACGGCCAAAGCCTCCCACCAGGCCAAACCAGGGAAAATTCAGAAATTATAAATTCCGAAATTGACCCTGCCGGGGATCGCACCCGGGACCTCCGCAACTTGAGCCACGGAGGTCGTCAATTTGTTATACGCTGCCATCGCTCTTGGCTCACGCGGTTCGCAGCTTGTCGGTGTCGGTGTCGGTGTCGGTCAATGAAGAATGTAGGTGCCGGTGTCGTGTCGTTGAATACTGTCGGTGTCGGTGCCGGTGCCGGGCCGGGCCGTCCAATGAAGAAACGCCCATTAAGTCAAACTAAATAAAAAATAACTTAATTTATTACATACCTAAGTAATTTATTCAACCAAGCTTTATTAATAAAATAGTATTTCTTGGAGTCGGTCTCGGTGCCAGACCAGTGCAGCGTGCCAGTGAACTGTAGCGTCCAAACAGCGGACGTGGTTGGCGGTTAGGTCCTCGTTCAAATTTTTTTTCCTTTCAAGCGATGTTTGACACCGACTCCAAAAAATAATATTTTATTACATATATTAAAACTTGTTTGAATAAATTATAAAATAAATAAAATATTTTTTTCCTTTTTAGTTTTAGTTATTGGTGAATTAGTGATGAAATCGGTTGTTATTTTATAATTTTTATTGGGGCAAATCATATCGTATTAGTTTTAGTGCATATATCTATGAATTAATAATTACCTAATATTTATTTTAAAAATAGCAAAAACGTAATTTTTTTTTATCGAAAATAGAATATTATTGACATAACTTGCATTCTTTGAATTTTTTTGATTAGTCTTCTTTTCTACATCTCTTCTTTTTTTCTTTTTTGATTAGTTTTCTATTCCTACATCTCTTCTTTTTTTCTTTTTTGATCAGTCTTCTTTTCCTACATCTCTTCTCTTTTTTTTATTAGTCTTCTTTTCATACATCTTTTCTCTTTTTCTTTAACTTTCCTATGTTTTTCCTTTGCTATTAATTGCTGCTTTCGTGTTCTTCTAATTCTAAATTTTCTTTATCGCTTTTCAAATAATATTGCCACAAAAATATTGTATTTTTCATAAGTTTTGTATGTAATTAATTCGATGGTCGAGAAATGATCCGTTGTCGACCACTTTGTTTTACATCATCAAATAAGTATGTTTAAATTTTTAGGTTTTCTCTATATTTTGCCGGTCACAATCTGACGTTTAAATAAACCATACAATAGGATGTCAAGAAACAATAAAATTTGCGCTAATATTATGCAGCACGTTAGATAAGCTCAAAAATGATTCGTTACAAACCGCTAGTTTACGACCATGTGGTCGTAAACGGAAAAAGCTCAGTTTTAGTCGGCCCATTAGCGACCACCATTTATTTAAATAAATACGCATTGTATGGATAAAATATGGATTCTAAGTTATAATTTAATCATATTCTGACACCACAAGCACAAAATATATGCACAAACTTTAATAAAACATTTTTTTCTCACGGTTTAAGTTTGCCTCTTCACTATTTTTTTATTAGCATTTTGCTCCAAAATCAATCTGGCTCAGATTCATCAGCTTACTGAGCGACACTGAATTATATTGGGTTGGGCAAATTTGAACCTAGAGTAAGGGATAGATAGAGCTCGATCTTCAAGAAAAAAGAGTGATCATTGCGCTGATATTACAACTGTTTTTGGTTGTTTTCGGAAAAATGGTCGTGAAAGGGGGGTGGTCGGCGAACTGACGGGTTCACCCTATCTCGTGCCAAAGATCACGACCCTCAGCAGTGAGGTTGACGATGCATGGAGGACACTCGTATATATGTTACCTACTAGAAAACTGTGCTACTACTTACTAGCGTGGTCATAGGTAGTCATTGGTGCCTAAAGCTAAGTACAAGAGGTGTAACGTTAAATGCTATTAGGCCTGAGGGCATTGCACTTCCTATATCGTCATCTCAATTGAAACGAAACTACCTACTAATAAAAACTAGCAAGCCGCTGTCGCCTGTCGGTCTTTGTAATAATATCTGGATATTCTATAACTAGCTGATGCTCGCGACTTTGTCCGCGTGGTTTAAGTTTTTTTGATTCCCTCGGGAACTCCTTAATTTTCCGGGGTAAAAAGAAGCCTATGTCACTCTCCATCAGGTCCTCAACTATGCCCATGCCAAAAATCATGTCGATCCGTTGCTCCGATGCAGCATGATTGAAGGACAAGCCAATAAACCAACAAACAAACACACTTTTGCATTTATAGTATTAATTAGGTATATTTTATCACGTTTAATTTAGGACTGTGCAGAAAAATCCTGCTTCTTGCTATCTTTTTCCTGTTTAAACTGAGTTGGAAAGTCAGTGTGCCTAAGTATTTAGTTTGAGGAAAATTATATTGCAAATGCATAAAATGAATCAACTAATGTTAGGTAGGTTACATATATAGATATCTATATTTATATATTCACTGTGCGTCTACTTACATCTATATTATTTTATAATGTGTATAGTGTACTCGGAGATTACATGACTGTTCAGTGATCATGGATGATTAAGGATGTGTTCCGAAATACACTGCGAGCACTGTTCAGTGCTCTTACTGTGGAGAAATTCGTTCCGTTATGGACTGACAGTAAACTGCCGCAGTATCCTAGGGAAATATATGACGTCATAAATCGTCGCCATTTTTGTACTGTGAGCACTGGCGTTTTCGAGGTAAAGTGCTCTCAGTGCTGACTGCGTTCCGTTTTAAGCAGTAACCAGTATACCTCACTATAAAGGAACGGCTTCGCAGTGTACTAAATTGACGTCACACCTTACAGTGCTCGCAGTGTATTTCGGAACATACCTTTTAGGATAATAATTTGTTAGTGATGCTTCATGTTACTAAAAAGTTTAAAGCTTCTGGAGCGTCGCACGGGATAAGGGTTGAAAGCTTTGGTAGATTTTGCTCTTTATGGAATTCCGTCAAATCTGAACCGATTTTGACAATTATTTTTTCCTTGCAAAATTTACGCTATCAGGTTGGATCCATGTTGTGTTGAAGATCTTATATAGATCTTATATAATAGTTTGAAGATGGCGGGCTGGACTCCACATTAAATACCAACAGCAAATAAATTACGAATAGTTTAATACCTAGCTTCATAAAAGGTAAAATAGAAGCCGGGGTAGAAGGCTACTAGACGAGTAAATAAATGATAAATTATACTTGTTTTACGGTAGGTGCTATAGTGAATCTGGTAGCCTATATAATTTCGAAATTCGGCCATCATTTATTTGTCAAGGGCAATACGAAAACGTGCGATAAATTTTGCTGATGCTTGTTCATGCGTTTGTCTGCCTGTTTATAACTGTGATTATTTCAGTAAACATAGTAAGTAGGTCAGTAGGTAACACAATAGATATGTATCTACCTACGTTTTCTGAGATAATAAGTAGGTAATTGCCTAAATTATAACAGGTAGTTAACCAATTAACGTTCAAATTTAATAGTAAATCGTAGGTTCAAAGTTATTGAAGTGTTTGTTCTGATTTAAATCTTTAATCTGTGCTTACTGTTTTAACCAGCAAACCAAATTTTTAGATGAGTAAAATTATAATATGTGGACCTTGTCCTTACAATAGGTATACCTATAAATTCAGTAACTTGCGTGTAACATCAAAAAGATGTGAAGAAAGTCAAAAATCAAATCTTGAGCTTCAATTTTAACTAAGATTGTCTGTTTTGTGTAAATAATTCGACTGTTCAAATTAATATTTTTAAATAGCAAATATTGTTGTAAGTACCAGAAAAAAAACAAGAAGTTTATTTTTTGAATGTTGTAAGTTCTTATAAATAAATTTCAGGATTACCAGGATTTTTCAGGATATAGCTTTAAATGTAATCCCTTTAATCTTTAAATGTAATGTACACCCTCAATAATCAAAGTGAATTTTTAATCAATACCTAAGTACTTACTTAAGTATTTAATTTTCAGCTAAAAGTAGGAATAAATTATTATCCATTGTGCATTGAATAGTTTAACTTAGACACCTAATGCCTCCGCTACACTATGCTCCTCGCGCTGCCGCGTAGCACGCCCTCGCTCTGCCGCGTTGCTGCCCTCCGTGGCCACACACAGCTCTCCTCGCGCGATTAATCGCGACGCTCCGCACTAGGTCATTTGCACTTGCTACACGTAACGCACAATGGAGGTTGAAACTGTGGCTGCGTGCGCGCTATCCTTGTTTAGCATATTTAACTATATAAATGTACGTCCTATTAAATTATATAAAAACTAGATGATGCCCGCGACTTCGTCCGCGTGGATTTAGCTTTTTTGATTCCCGCGGGAACTCCTTCATTTTCCGGGATAAAAGGTACCCTATGTCCTTCCCCGGGATATAGCCTACCTCTATACCAAATTTCAGCAAAATCGGTTGAAAAGATGGGCCGGGAAAGCGTAGCAGACAGACAGACAGACAGACACACTTTCGCATTTATAATATTAGTATGTAATATTAGTATGGATAATAAGCTCTAAGTTCAAAATCCATACTAATATTATAAACTAGCTGATACCCGCGACTTCGTCTGCGTGAAATAAGTTTTTTTAAATTCCCACGGGAACTCCTTATTGCAACGTGTTCCGGCGCAGACGCCTGGCCACTTCGGAACACTAGTTTATCACATACAATAATTGCTCTAAAACTTTAACAGGCGTTTGTCAACACTGTACTTGACTTTATTAATTATGCAATTTCATTCGTTTTACATCCATCGACGGATAAACATTAAAACCACTAATTGCTAAAGTTAGTGTTTTATTTGCCCCATTGTGTGCCTAAACATACACTCCGAGAAAAAAGTCCAGCCCCCCTATTCTCTAACTCAGTGGTTATGAGAAAATGAAAGCCACTGACATACATTTTTTATCCATTGAAGGTTTGCTATGAAGTAATAATAACATTTTCATAGCGAACATTCAATGGATAATAAATATGTCAGTGTCTTTCATTTTCTGATAGCCACTGAGTAGAAAATAAGGGGCCAGGTCCTCAACTAGGTATACCAACCCATGCATAAAATAACACATTATTCAAGTTACATATTTTGGACGTTCATTGCTGTGTATAATGATAGTGTCGATACTTCTAAACTACAAACCCAATGACCTTGAAATTTTTACAGATCAATTTTTAAAGTAGGTAAGTACGTACTTTCGAACAAAAAAGAATGAATGAAATCAGACTACTCGTTAATGAATTACAACTAAGTACATATATTTTGACTTTCATCCCCTCTACCAAGTGTTTGTTTGTTGGTTTGTCCTTCAATCACGTCGCAACAGAGCAACGGATCGACGTGATTTTTTGCATGGATGTAGTTTAGGACCCGGAAATCGACATAGGCTACATTTTATCCCGGAAAATTACAGAGTTCTCGTATAATATTTCAATGGTTCCCGTGGGAATTAAAAAAACTTATTCCAAGTGGACGAAGTCGCGTGTATCAGCTAGTACTTTTAAAAAACAAGCTTCTCTATACTAATATACTTATGGAATAACATAGAGGCTAATTTATATCCCGGCAAATTAAAGAGTTCCCGCGGGAACCAAAGAACCTCAATCCACGCGGACGAAGTCGCGGGCATCAATAGATTATAGTCTGAAATAACACAATATAGCTACTTTTGTCCCGGCAAATTAAAAACTTCCCGCGGGAACTTTTTTAATTCACGCAGACGAAGTCACGCGCATCATAATGTAGGTATAGGTACCAACATGATTTATTTAAAACATAATAATATAGGTAGTAACGTTTTATCGTTACTCCATTCATCGGCTGGCGGCGGCGGCGACGGCATGATTGCGCGTGCTTCTGCTACGAGCGCTCGATTGCGAATGAGTAGCGGGCAGTGTGTGGGAGGTCTCTCGCGCTCATATCGCCAGTCCTTTGACTCGCGCCCAAAAAACCGACAAAACAGGGAGCGATGCGCGAGGACGAGGAGCGTGGCGAGAGCATGGCGAGTATCGTTGCCACACGACGTCTCTGCCTCCGTCCCACGCTACTTCCCACGTCACTCGGGCAGTGTGTAGCAGGGGGGTTAGGTATGAGTACCTAAGTAGTTACCGACCTACGTGGACAATAAAGATTTAGAGGATAACGATTAAACTCACCGTAGTCTTTACCCATTTTGATGAACTAAATAACTATTCCCGCGGCTCGTCGATTTTAAAGATGCAATTACTCACAGTCCTTCAGCTTACACAATGCTCAAAATAATGTAGGTAAGATCTCCGGTCACACTACACGTCGGAGATATATTTTCAAACTGACGCGGACGTGGAAAACACCATAATTACCAAACGATTATCACATTCATCTTTATCTAAATTTAAAATCACCAACCAACCAACTATTGTGATGAATAGATGGGATTTGAAACGATTTCATCAACGGTTACATAAACGGCATGGGTAACTTTTAAAGTTTCAGTTTGTTTACGTTGTTACGAAAGAGAAAGTTTTGTGGAACTGCAGCAACCGTCTATCACCAGACGAAGGCCAACGGCGACTGAATATATTCCGAGTTGTGAATTGTGAATCATACTCGTATTCTGAATGGTATAAACACAAAGGACTCTCTAGTGTACGGATTGCGTTGACTGTACCGTGTAAATAGCAACCGCGCCTTATCTAGCGTAAGTAACTAGGTAAAATGATTTTAATTAAAGAGTACGGACTATGGAGGACGTTGAGATCAGTTGGGTAATCCTATTGCTAACAGATACCGAGGTCTTCCTTGTCAACATGACGGTAGAATATATCTAACTTGGTAGGTAGGTACATACCTAACTAGTACACAATCCTTGGTATAATATTATTAGAACTTGTATAGGATAATGAATGAACGAGAAGTTTAATTCGCTTTAATGCGCCACAGCAGACAAATCTATGTGGTACAGTGCGTGTCCTTCACCAATAGCATGCGAACACCCACCACCCAGCAATTCGCACCGGCATGCACCGCACCACACCACACAAATCTTCCAAATCACTCTCAACGTACGTTTCACTCCGAAACCGGAGCATCTTCAGGAGATGTTGACTCGACAATGCACGATTGTAAAGACTTTAGCCGCTTTCAGGACTTCCGCAAAGTAACGCCTGCTTCGATTCAATATTGTATAGGATACTTGATATTTGTATACCTAGTTACTTGAATTTCAAACGGTTCAAATAACTTAACCGTTACCTACGGTCACAGACCTTATATAGTCCATATCTAGTTATTCGGTGTCCAGGGTTGATCCTTCGATTGAATTTCGTCCACCAAAAAAGTGATAAAAGAGATTACTCATAGCATAGGAAATCATAAAGGAAAAATCTTTCCAAAAAACCGACTTCCAAAGCCACTGTAAAGTAAAAAATAATTTTGATTTCTACACACTATGTTGAAGTCGGGCGAGCCTGACGCGTCAATTTTGCCTATCTTTGTCACACGAGTATCTTTGTTATAGGTACTCGCCCGACTTCAACATAGTGTTCTTATTGTACTATGATAGTGTGTAGAAATCAAAATTATTTTTTACTTTACAGTGGCTTTGGAAGTCGGTTTTTTGGAAAGATTTTTTATTTTTAACTTTTTAGTGTACCTACTCTAAGTCTAAATCCGCACGGCTTAGGAGTGCAATACCCTGCAGCATCAGAGTTGAGGAGTTGGGACTTGGGTTTAAGTATGAAGTCGTTGCTTGACACCTACTATATGAATTCAACATAAAAAATCCTAAATCGCTATTTTTCAGGAGTTCTGTACCCTGAAGCATCAGGGTTGAGGAGTTGGGACTCAGAGTTGAATCGTATACACGTGACTTGATACCTACTACATATATGAATTCACCATCGAAACCTAACTCCCTAGTTTTGAGGATTTCATGTAGTATGGTACACCTACAGCATCAGGATTGAGGATTTGGAGTCATAATTTTTTATGGGACCACCTCGGGAGCTTCCTCTAACCAATGAAAAAAAACTTTTCAAATCGGATAAGAAACCACGGAGATATGCACCGACATACATTTAAAAAAAAAACATACGCGCCGAATTGAGAATCTCCTCCTTTTTTGGAAGTCGGTTAAAAAATCAATTCTACTTCTATGTGAAAAAATCTCAGTTCAAACTCCAAAGTTAAAAAACTTGACTTGCGTAACACCTAAATAAATATAGGTAGGTACCTACCTAGCTTTTATTGACTTCCAAAGATGTAAAAGGTGGATAAACGTATCATAAGTCCCTAGATTTTAATCGCCTGGTAGGTGTATACAAAGGGTGTATACAACTGGCTCATAGACCGTAGGTACTTAGATTTTACATTTATTTAGGTAGATACGGTATTTTCGTGGTAAAATTTCACAAGAAATGCCTTAAATACCTATCTATAGGTAGGTATTTAATGATAATATTATAACGTGTTGCATCTAACGTCATGGGAATGCTTATCGTTTGGGCAGTAGGTAATACTCATTTAAGTAATTATTCGTTATATCCGTTCGATAAACGATAAAAAGGACCACTCTCTATCATTGATAAAATGTATAATAAACATATTATAAGACTGCTAATAAGTTTATATCGTTCAGATAAATGTCAATTATAATACAGTATCTAAGTACCTACATGAATAGGCGATTTAAGTGTATGTCAGCATTCCAGTAATCTATTTATTTAATCTATACATAGTTTGTTAGTAGCTTGAAGTAAATAAATCGAACGATGGTAGATATGTGCCACAATATTCCATACGCGGTGACTCCAACAACATAATGTATGAAACCCCGCAATAGAACAGCACCAACTGTTCTGATGCAGAACGCGCGTTCGCATGCTAGCCAGACTGCAGAATATTACTGTTCTGCTCACTACTCTTCCTCGCTGCTAGGCTAGCTGCCTTCGGGCATTGTAGGGATGCGCGTACTCCGTAGTCAGTGACACTGTAGAGCTTGTGTAGAGCGCGATGACTGCGCATGGAAACTCTTCATAGGTACTGCACCAAACCGTATTTTTGACAGGGAGGAAATCGCCGGGGAGAGACATCAGGTTATGGAGGTTTCTCCCACTAAAACCCTCTTGATGGCCACCCTCATGGGAAATCCCTCATCCTAATGGGGCTCCGGGAACTCTAGCGATCATGCGCCGGTGCCTCTTGTGCGACGCGTGTATAATTGGGCTCTTCCTGGGAGATATGATATCCTGATCATCTGCACCACGTGTGTAGGTATACTGCAGCTCGTGCCACGCTAAGCTAATAGGTAAGTAAAACAGCACCAAGCCTAGGTCTTCAAGTTTGTTATTCAATGATCTCTATTTCAATTAAGTTATTTATAAATGCTGCAATGACCTCTGTGTAAACATATTTCAATGTTTAAATAATTGATTTTCCTTGCCGTGCATAATTTGTCGGTGCGGCCTGCGATATAATTTCAGACTGCAGTCGCAATAAGTTTATAAACACGTTGGGGGTTTTTAAAACACTTATCGGCATCGCCGATGTGTAATAAAAGATTGTGACCGCGAATGAGTGCTGATGTATACATAATATTATAATTATTATTAATAAGTGGTGTGTCACCACTTACCAGATAAAGTTGATACTTTCATTAATGTTATCTTTACCTTTATTTAGTACCTAATCTAAATACGTGATAATTGACTATCGATGAATCAAAATTTTACAATAATGTACCTTACCTAACCTGACCTGACCTACCTACGGATATTTGTACGTTACCAAATGATATTGTACCCATGGAACTAGGAACTAACTCTGCTTTACTAAATTGTACCTATGACTTGACCCTACTTATTATTTTGTCAGGCGTCAGACACGAAACTAGCGACGCGGGCGGCCGAGCGACGGCGACAGCGGGGCGATGGGGTCCGAGAGCTGGCGACGAATTTCGGAAAGGTCCTTTAGGCAATCTGAAATTGTGGAAAAATATAATTTCGTTCATTGGCGAATCCAGCACATGTAATCTCAATGTAACTTGTCGATACCGAAACCGTAGGTAGTCGATATCGAATCGTATCCTCAAACCGAACGTTCTGAATTGCACGCCAAAAATTTTCGATACCTAATCGTATCGATACGGTATGTTATCGAAAGGTTCTGAATCGCCCTGCTGCTCTGCCAGCCTGCCCCCCTAGCATGGGCCGGAGATAAAAATTTTATCCCCCGATTTTATCCACTGACAAGAGATAAAATTAACTTATCCACCTCTCAGAGCACGGCAACAGGGGAGAGGAGAAGTTTATCCCCGTTTGACATTTTACGGGGACTCGGGGGACTATTTACCCACCGTTATTTAGCGTTTTTATTTATTTATTTAGGAATAAAAATTTTATCCTTTCCTCGGGGAGAAAATTCTCTCGGCCCATGCTAGGGGGGCAGGTAGAGCGTAAAACTTGCGGTTATTTCGCTAGTGCGCAGCATATAACATTTGCAAAAAAAAACCGAAATAACATTTTTTTGGCAACTTGATTTTTTTATCTTGAAATTTTATACTTATAGAATTCGAAAAAATAAATCCCAGATGTTTTTGTCGGTTATAAAGTATTACCAGACCTCTTTCAAATTGTTCCCGAAATTCGTCTAGCTCTCCGACTAGTCGCATCGCCCCGCTACCGCCATCGCCCCGCTACCGCCATCGCCCCGCTACCGCTTATTTCGTGCCCGTACCCTTAGTAGGTACTTACCTAATTCCATGATTTTTTGCCATGTCAGACATTCACTATCATCAGCAATAAAAATCGCTAAAAGAATAATAATATAGCCTTTGTGAATAGCTTTCTAGAGAAACGTAACGAAGAATTAGTAGGCAGGTACTTGTAAGTGAAACACTTCTGTAACACTCAACGACAAGTCCGAAGAATAACAATTACCACGGCCCCTCCAGCACAGCCTCCAGTAAGTATGTAATTGGAATTAAAGTTCAAGGTAAGTAAAACAAAATAATAAATGAAAAATATGGCGGTTCTCTTCAAAGTAGAAAGGAACCACTGCACTGGGCAGAGAAATATGTAGGTCTACATAAGGTTGAAACGAATATAAAAATACGCAGTGCAACATGAGTGCAACAGCTTCCGTTGTTTGCATGAGGTCGTCATCCTTTCCAAGGCTAAAAATACTAAAAATGAATTTTATATGTAATATTTTGTAAGTTGAGTAGTAAAGGGTCTACGTGGGGTAAACGTCCCAGGATGGCGCGTCTGCGGACTGGGCTGTAGAACAAAGAGACATCCCTGTCTGGCTGTTGACCTGCGTTCAGCACAGTTCAACGAGCACCTGTCTAAAATGTACTTAAGTAGACTTGATTTAAAATAAATACAGTCGTCTACCGTCTACGAGTACCTACTACCTATAGCCTCTATGTGCCTAGATACTTAGTAGTTTCTATACAAAAGTTACATATTATTATATTACTGTAACCTAAGCGTGTTCGCGCACGAGTTGAATGCAGAGCAAATGTATGGTGACACATACATTTACTCAGCATTCAACTCGCGCGCGAACTATAGGTACAAAGTGGCAATTTTTTAATTCATCGACTAGCGCTTGACTGCGAGGGACGCTTGAGGGGCGAGTGACCTAGAACTTGTGACAACGCATATCAGTTGATTGCGCAATTAAACTTGCTTACAGCTTAGTGATACAGCCTGAGGTGGAGCTTAGAAGATGCCTATTCACTCTTGATTTTCCTAGTAAAACACCCCCGGTGTCCAAACTCAACTTATATCGGGAGGCGCCGAGATCTAAATACGAACGCATGGCTGCAGGCTTCACGCAACGCGCCCTTTGGGCTCATTTCGGACAGCTGTTCTAGTCCTAGCGCATAGACAAGTAACTGCGCCGATGTTTCAAGCATTGAAGCTTAGAATTTAAACAGTGCTTCGTCACTAATGAGTCTTCGAGCGTGACGATCCACAGAATCCAATGCATCAAGCTGGTACGTGGCAGATCACATAAATGTTCTGCAGTAAAGCCATTCTTATGGTGCGTGTACACTGTACAATGTCCATTGAAGCAGAGCGGAGCTGTGATCTGTTGGGCGGACCAATCGGATTGTTGACCGATGACGCGATAATTTTTTGTGTCACTCGTCAGGAATATCACTGATGAGCCCTAGATGAGCCTGTTTGACACTCCGCTCCGCTTTAATGGACAGGCACTCTTGGGTCACTTTTGGCATCATCTAATAAATTTTATTAAGAATAAAAAGGATCGGTAACATTGCAACAGAGAATATAATTTACTAAGTACATGATGGCCGCGACGTTTAATAGTACATTGTTACCCTAGGGATGAAAGTAACTTATTTAGTCCCGAGACGGGGTTTGGCGCCCGAGCGTAGCGAGGGGGCCTATAGTTCGAGGGACTAAATAAGTCTTTCATCCCGAGGTAAACACTGTGCTTTTCATTACGAATATAAGGAAAGTCAAAATAAAAAGTCTATGAATCAGTTGTCTTTACTTTATGAATAAAGTCTATCTTTCTTCTTGTCTATGGATGCACTCGGGTATAAAAAGAAAAAAAAAAAAAAAACCGGCCAAGTGCGAGTCGGACTCGCGCACCGAGGGTTCCGTACAAACCTGTAGTAAGTTTTACGATTTATGACGTATTAAAAATAAAAATTACGTTTGTTGTATGGGAGCCCCCCTTTAATATTTACTTTATTGATATTTAATTATTTATTTTGAAAGGTAATATACAAGTTAATATTCTGTGAAAATTTGAACCGTCTACCTGTTACCGTTTTTAATATTGAGCAAAAAAATACGAAAAAAACACGTTTATTGTATAGGGACCCCCCTTAATATATATATTTTTTTAATTTTTAGTATTTGTTGTTATAGCGGCAACGGAAATACATCATTTGTGAAAATTTCAGCTTTCTAGCTATCACGGTTTATGAGATACAGCCTGGAGACAGACAGACAGACAGACAGACAGACAGACAGACAGACAGACAGACAGACAGACAGCGGAGTCTTAGTAATAGGGTCCCGTTTTTACCCTTTGGGTACGGAACCCTAAAAAAAAGGTCGTGTTTCATTTGAACTCCAATAAAAATTCAGTTGAAAACGATTCTCCCTAGGGCTGAAAAGTATTACTTTCAACCCGCTTCTCAGGCAACTTCAAACCTACTTTCCGTGTATGAGTAATGAAAAGTTTTTTGATTCCCGCGAGAACTCCCGATATAAAAAATAGCCTATCCCTGAACCAAATTTTATCAAAATCGATTGATCATATGGGCCGTGAAAGCGTAGCAGACAGAAGGACAGACAGGCACACTTTCGCATTTATAATGTTAGTATGGTTTAGTAAGTATTTGTAGTGCAGGTCAAAGCTGTAAAAGATTATGGAAGGAAACAGCGCGGCGCAGCGTTAAAAATTTATAGGAGGTTTCTCCGGTAGGTACTTTGTTCAGAGTAATGTTAGATATCAGCCTCGACTGCCGTTATATTTCAAGGGTGCAGCTGGTGAAGAAACCCTGCAGCAGTGCAGTTTAGTTTTTTTACTTCTATACTAATCATACTAATATTATAAATGCGAAAGTGTGTTTGTTTGTTGGTTTGTCCTTCAATCACGCCGCAACGGAGCAACGGATCGACGTGATTTTTGGCATGGGAATAGTTGAGGACCTGGAGAGTGACATAGGCTACTTTTTATTTAGCCCGCGACTTCGTCTGCGTGGTTTGAGGTGATATTTAGTTGCCGCCGGAACTATTTAATTTTCCGAGATAAAAAGTACCTACCTATCCTATGTGCTATTCCAGACTAGGTATATAATCTATTTCTGTGCAAAATTTCAGCCAGATCCGTTCAACCGCGATTGAGTAACAAACATCCATGCATCCATCCAAACTTTCGCATTTATCTAATAAGTATTAGTATAGATTTGATTTTGTGAACGTGTCTGTCCTTTTTACGGCCCATAATATATTTAACCGATTTAGTCGAAACTCGAAAGGAACAGAGATAATTATTTGCATGCAAGACGGACATCCCTCATTAGCAGGTATTCCGGAAAATTAAAGAGATATCCCACGACATATAAAAAAAACTTGAGTAAATCTACGCGGACTGCTTGAAATAAACTTCTATTTTATGTATGTACTCGTATGATAGGTACGTAGGTACTCTAATAATTGATTTCTTAAAAAGCAACCTTGCAGCCTGTAATCAGTACAATGAAACATTTAATTGCTAATAACTAGTTAATTATTATATACTTACAGTACCTAGGTACCTACTTACCTTATTTATTACATTGAATAGAGCGATAGACATCAAGTATTGTACAAATAGGTGGAGGTGGTAGGTACCTATAGTGGAAAATATTCGTTTTAAGTATTTAAATTATCTTTATTTGGGTGATTATATTTTAGGGAAAACCCGTTTGATAGGAAGATATAAAAATAAAATAATGCTTAGAATTAGATTAGTACTTAGAAAAAGGCCTCTGGGTAAATGTCTGGGTACAATCTATTTCGAAATCGGAACCCCTTTCACGTAGGGGTCCCTACTTATCTAATTTAGGTAGTAGGTACCTACTTTTAATGGTACGATTCCTTAATATTTTTTGATAGTCGGAGGAAGCTTTTGTCAGACTGAAAAATTCAATTGAATTACAGAAATGAAATGATTTTTTTATTCAAATGCAATAAAGATAATGCTATGGATTAACATATTATGACTTTATTTCGAAAAACAATAGGGTTCTTTCGGGATAAGGGATGACAGTTTACGATAGATTTTACTCCATAGCTAAGTACGTCAAATCTTTGGTCCCATGTGAATTTCGTGAAGATGAGTAGGTAGTTTGGAGTTGGAGGTTGGAACCAAGTTGGAACTCAACGGGTAGGTAACAGGTAAGTATTAGCTGTTTAGGTTGTATTTTTTTTGGAATAACTCAAGAAAGAAAAATGCTTTAAAAAAAATTATAACTTAACTAGCTGATGCCCGCGACTTCGTCCGCGTGGATTGAGGTGTTTTGGTTCCTGCGGGAACTTATGTGCTATTCCAGACTAGGTATAGGTATTCTATCTCTGTGCCAAATTTCATGCAGATCCTTAGCGCCATTCTGGCGTGATTGAGCAGCAAACTTCCATCCATCCAAACTTTCGCATTTATAATCCAGATTAATATAGATGCTGAACCATGTCGCAGGCGGAGACCAGTCAACAGTTTATGCTTTTATAGGTATATGTCCCCGGCTGAGATACTCTTTAGCACTGAAGTGCAATAATTATTATGTTATTCTATTTAGGCTTTTGCATAGTCGGATTTCTTTTTTGTTTGATTATCATTTAAAAAAAAATAAAAAATTGCATTGATGAAAACAGAAACATGCGATGATGGCGTATCGCGTCACATCGCTATCATATAAAAAACCGGCCAAGTGCGAGTCGGACTCGCGCACCGAGGGTTCCGTATAAACCTGTAGTAAGTTTTACGATTTATGACGTATTAAAAACAAGACGAAATGAACCGCAAAACTAACTTTGTTTGTAGAGGTTTACTGTTGATATCAAAAAAACTATGCTAGTTAGAGCATTGGCTATAGTTTTCCTGTAAAATATACATAAATTCCTATTGACCATAATTATTTCAGATTTTTCGATTGGTAAACTCCGGAGATAAGGGGGGGGGGGGGGGGGAACGGTATTTTTTCGACATTTTGCCCGATAAATCAAAAACTATCATGACTAAAAATAATTAATAATTAAAAATCTGTTTTAGAATGTACAAAGTAGGTAAACCCTTTCATATGATACCCCACACAGTACAGTTATCTCACTTTTAAATTTCAACCCTCCGATTTTCCCCCTTTTTAAATAAGAACAAAAATAATTTCCAATTTTTTTAAATTCCAGTGTCTTTGGGCCACTAATATACACAACTATTCCAAATTTCATGTCGATAGCTTCGGTAGTTACTGAAATAATCGAGTGTGACGGACGGACAGACGGACAGACAGACGGAGAAAGTCGCACCATAAGGGTTCCATTTTACCATTTTGGTACGGAACCCTAAAAATCAATAGCTGTTAGTTTGTCTCGCTAAAACTCAAGAACGGCTGGGCCGATTTAGATGGAATTTTTTGAGTGTGTTTGTGTGGGTCCCGGGATGGTTTTGGACCCGATAGGGGGCGCTGCAATCGGGTTCCAGCTCCAAGAACTCAAAAATAACTTGTTTACCGTCATCCCAATCCAATTCCAAGTCTTAAGTATCTACCAATGATTATTAGTTCCTTAAACAAAAATACGTCCATCATAGTAACTATTTAGTATATCTACGGATTAGGAGAACCATGATCGTAGGCAGCAGGCACAAACAAAATTATTGTAATAGAACAGTGGGAGTTCATTGAGAGGAAGTTTAGGCGCCAGTGAGGCGTCCTCACCCTAACGTACTTACTTAAATGTTTGGCGTCATGCCAGCAGGGGGTTCGCTGATATAGTAAACTAGCTTGATGTTTTCTCATACTAGTACCTCATAGTATAGTAGACAAAGTACCTACAGGTGATTACACAATACACATCGACCTTTCCACTACAGCTCAATAACGTCCCACTGCTGGGCACAGGCCTCCACTCTCATAGGAGAGAGGGAATTAGAGCTTAGACCCACCACGCTGCTCCAATGCGGGTTGGCGGGCTCTATCGACTATTATCATGTTAGTGATAATAACCGGGACCGACGGCTTAACGTGCTCACCGAGGCACGGGGGTGACACACCGCCAACTTCCTAACTCCGGGCTAGTACTGGGAATTTCTAGTCAGAAAAACCCAATACTCAATTGTGGCCCGAGCCGGGACTCGAACCCGGGACCTCGTCGGCTGCGGTCGAACATGCCAACCACTAGACCGACCTTAAGATAGATGTAATTAATCAGCATCTTCGCGTACTTCTCGTAGAAGCGTCGTTTCTGTCATTCACTTAAACGACTGAAACGACGTACACGAACCTATGGCATCTATATACTCGTAATATAGTAGAGAAGGCGCCATGGAAACACCACGAACAAGGACCAAACGGGCGCCCTCCCGCGTTTCGGTCTATACATATAACTTGGCGAGTTTAATGGGGCCATGGGAGGTGGTTGGTTATTCCAATGTTTGGAACTTTGGTTGCACCAGTGTGTCCTATATAGGATTTTAAAGTATAAATATTTTGTCGTTTCGGACTGTTGGTTCCACTAGGATATTCCACTGCATCCGAGTGGAACTATTAGGATTTTCTGTAAGGAATTTGACAAGAGCCATATAACTACGTAGGGGAGGTCAGCTCAAAGCGGCCATAGGAGGCAAAGCGGCCACTCTTCATTTTTCGGTTATTTGAAATGATAATGCGACGTTGCCGTTTTGTCGCATAAGGAACCTCCCGCCCCGCGCCGGGCAGTCATTCGGTAGCGGTAGGAACGATCGCGTGGCTACAGTGTCGAAAATATTATTTTTATATGTTTTGTTAAAAAAATGCAAGGTAAGTTCATCCTGTTTTGATCATACCGCTTTATATTTAAATTCTTTTATAATACGTGTATTGTTTCTTATCTATTTGGCTTGATTTGTGCAAAATTTGCTCAAACGTAAATGTATAAAATTGTGAGCAGCCGAATTTTTAAATAATATGGCCGATTAGGGCAAAGCGGCCCGGGCAAAGCGGCCATCTGACCGCTTTGCCCTTATTAAAAAATATTATGATTAGATAGATATTTGCTTAATTATTTTGTTTAGATGGTGAACAATTATAAGAGAAAACCCAACCAGGGATCATGGGATGACAATCTTAAGGCACGGGCGATCAAAGAGATAAAAGATAAACGTGGATCTGTTAAGTCTATCGCACTTAAATGTAGGTAATATGATAATATCCCTCGCACTACTCTAAGAAGACACATTGCGACAGGATCTGCGAAAAAGAAACTTGGGAGATACCTATAAAGAAGTTTTTACTCCACAGCAAGAAGAAGAAAAGAATAACAAAAGGCTGTGTTAAGTTCCTAAAGCTTTAAAAAACAGTTTGATGACTGAGATGTTTAAAATATAGGTACTATACCTACTTACCTACTACTTAGATAAGGATAAAGAAATTGTAAGACCATAATATGATTAAAATAATGAGAATACCTACTAGTTTTTAGTTAGTGGAAACTCAGACTGAGAATAAAATGTTATTGTTAATGTAAGAGCAGTATTTGTTGATTTTTAAAAATATTCAAATGTTAATAAAAACTAAACCTGTGTTAAAGTTCCTAAAAAAATCCTTTAAAAATAATGATAATTACTCAAAACTGTATCTGGTTAAATTTAAAATTAAGTATTTACAAACTGAGAACTAGAAACTGAACTGAACTAGAAATTGAGTATAAGACAGGTAAAATTAATACTAGTAAATGTTTCTTTAATATATTATGTTCTTTTATATTTTTTGGACATTTTTAAATCCGTCAAGCATGTTAAATTAAAAAAAAAGAACAATTATACGCAGTAACGTTGGGGCTGGCCACGTTGCCCTTGGCCCCCTGGCCGCTTTGGGCGGCCGCTCGGGCAAAGCGGTTTTTTTACAAGTTGCCGTAATTTAGACATCATATGCTTATTGTTTCAATTTCGAGACCTTAAATTTCACAAATCATAAATTTAATAAACTTCTTTCCCATCAGTATAAAATTCTTGTGGAAAATCTATCGTTTGATAGGTTTTTTCTTTACTCAAAGTTAAGGTGGCCGCTTTGAGCTGACCTCCCCTAGAACTAGTCTTATTCGTCAGTAACGGTAAGATCCTACATAAGCTCTTATTATGGGGCTAAACCCCCATCGATGTCTGATGTGATGTTCTGACCAAGAACCCGATGTTTGTAACTTTGAAACTGTAATAGCCAGTGTCAAAGACGAAAATAGTTAGTTATAAGTTTCGAAATTGAGGAATAATATTATTGACTAGATGATTGTTTTTTGATTCCCGCGGGAACTCTTCTATTTTCCGGGATAAAAAGTACCTATGTACCAAATTTCATCAACATCGGTTGAGTAGTTGGGTCGTGAAAGCAGCAGACAGACATACACACTTTCGCATTTATAATATTACATAATAGTATGGATTCAATAATTTTGTCTCTGCTATATAAAGCTGGGTTTATACCAAACGAACAAAGAGCTAGAGCTAGAATAAGAGCATTCTTTCTTGTTCTTTTAGTGTAAACGAAAGCTCGTTGTCAGCGTTTACACTAAAATATCAACGAGCAAGAATGAGAACCAAGAACTAGAATTCTTTTGATGATGATGTGCTCGCTCCGGGGAGCGAGCACGTCCAAACACGTAAGAACGCTCTAAGCTACTGTTCGCGCGCTCCAGCACTGTTTAGATCAAGCGAGCGAGCATTCTTAGAATATTCCATAGAATCTATGCGAACAAAGATAGAACAACGAAAGAATGCTCTGTCTCTGTTTACACTAATAGAATTTGATGGAGAGGGGATAGAATGAGCATTCGCTCGTTTGATGTAAATCGGCTTTTACATAGACAGTAGAATCTATTCTTTTGCAAGTATCTAATCTAAGTAATCTATCTATGCTTCCATAGAAAAAAAAGGAACGAGGGTGTAAATGATATAAATATGATCGGTCATAATAATTTTATTCGCATATAATAATTATTGATTATGATACATGGAGCGCTAACGCGCACCGATCAGTGGACGCCGAGCGCCACTCGGCCATCTTCGCTCCGAATTGAATTACATTATTATTATAATTATTATTTATTTATATTGCATCAACAATCGTAATGCAAAACAGTGGCTACATATTCACTAGTGAGAGGTCTCGAGGCAGCATCGGTCAATTCGACGCGCGAACCCCGCGATACATCGGTAGCACGAAATAGATATTACACAAAAGGTCTCCTCTATAGCACAGTAAACAGATACAATCAGCCCCCCAATCATGTAAGAATGGTCGATCAAAACGTTAAGTTTGTCGTTAAAGTAAAATAAATGATAACTGCATTGGATTAGAGCTCAATTTCGTCTATCCATTCTTATACGTTAGAGTATCGTTCATACCTAAACGTATAAGAATGGGTACACGAAATTGAGCTCTAATTCAATGCTGTTATGGATTATTTTACTTTGACGCCGAACGATTACGTTTGATCGACAATTCTTACATAATTGGGGGGCTGTACTGAAACTACCTAGAAACGTTCGAAACAGCTCACTCACACACATGCGCATCCACGACACGTCATGACGCGGCATTCACTACTGACGGCACTGCGACGAGCGCTTGGGGTCTCGTGGATGCGCATGTTTGTGTGAGTGAGCTGTTTCGAACGTTTCTAGGTAGTTTCAGTACTGGTTGTATCTGTTTACTGTGTCTATAGGGTGTAAACCAGCGTGCGCTCTCAGAGTTGCGATCGTAGGGCAATTTCAAGCGAGTTCACATGCCACTTCTTAATTTCGTTTGATATTGCCGTACGAACCCAACTTTGAGGCGTCAGGTACGAAACTAGCGACGGCCGAGCGACGGCGACAGCGGGGCGATGTGGTCCGAGAGCTGGCGACGAATTTCGGGAAAGTCCTTTAGGAAAGCTGATATGGTGAAAAAATATAATTTCGTCAATTGGCGAATCCAGTCCTGCCAGTCTGGTGGAGCGGTTGCGGTTATTTCGCTACTGCGCAGCATATAACATATTTTGCGAAAATTATCCAAAAAAACATTTTTTGGCAACTTGATTTTTTTATCTTTAAATTTAGTAACTAGAGAATTCGAAAAAAAAAATCTTAGACGTTTTTGTCGGTTATAAAATATTACCAGACCTCTTCAAAATTCCTCCCGAAATTCGTCGCCAGCTCTCCGACTAATCGCATCGCCCCGCTGTCGCCGTCGCTAATTTCGTGTCCGTACACTCAGCGCACGCTGGTTTTAACCTTTTAGTAAAGAAGCCGACCTCGTGTATATCTATTTTGTGTCTGAAGTGCGCAGCGAGGCCGCCGACCCATTTTATACATATATACTTAAAACATAACAGTCAATTAGACAGCGGGATGTCAGTCCGATTTATTTACATACAACGAAACGCCGCCCGCGGAATGTCGCGCAGACCGGTCGGCCGTTGCGGCGGGGGCGAATCAGTTCGTACGAATCATCAAAACACTTTTTATTTTTTATTTTTTATCAACTACAAGTTAGCCCTTGACTGCGATCTCACCTGATGGTAAGTGATGATGCAGTCTAAGATGGTAGCGGGCTAACCTGTTAGGGGCATGGCAGTTATATTAAACCTATACCCCTATTCGGTTTCTACACGGCATCTTACCGGAACACAAAATCGCTAGGCGGCACGTCTGCCGGTAGGGTGGTAACTAGCCACGGCCGAAGCCTCCCACCAGGCCAGACCAGGGAGAATTCAGTAATCATAGATTCCCAAATTGACCCTGCCGGGAATCGAACCCGGGACCTCCGCACGTTAAGACAACAGCGCTCAACACTGCGCTGCGGAGGTCGTCAAAATTCTTAAAAAAACTTCCATAATTTACGACTTAAAATACCGAGAACCTAGTCTTGCAACGCTAGTTGGGCGTCATCAGGGCGGCCGCTCACTCGGCCTTCACCTCCGCGGGCACGGGCGCCTCGCCCGCCGCCACGCCGTCGCCCGCCTCCTCCACGCTCGCCACAACCTCCACTCCTTCCGTTACTCGTTCTGAACCACCTCCACCATCTGGGGGAAAGGGAGTTTAATGTCATTTAAATTTTCAATAATTCACGGGTCAACACAAAATTGGACTTTCGACTTTTAAAGCACAAAATTTCGATATTTTACGTCGTAATTAGACGAAAAAACAAAATATGACATGAAAAAGTTTGCTTTTGTATTTAGGAGATTTTGTATTTATCAGCATCATATTTACACGTTCTAGCAGAAGGGTATGCGCTCGGTACAGCGGCAGCGCGGGCGCGTGTGGACGCTGGATGGGTGCGGGGTACCGCGGCGCGACCATACCGCCATCACTCAGTGTAAGAAGGGTCTAGCGTAGTAGAAGTGTGACTCACTGCGCTGATGGTGGTGGTAGTACAGGTGGGGGCGCGGCGCGTGGTGTGTGCGCGGCGCTTGCGCGGGCGGCGCACGGTACAGCGGCAGCGCGGGCGCGTGTGGACGCTGGATGGGTGCGGGGTACCGCGGCGCGATCATACCGCCACGGTTCATCGCGTTGCCGTTGCCTCCCGCTCCATTGCCACGCCCGTTGTTTCCGCCACCCACTAGTTGCTGAAAACGAGAATAATCTAGTTTGTGAATCATAGAACACTTAATAAAACAAAGTACTGAGTTTACTAGTTAACTATAAAGTATACAAAATCCATACTTAACATTATAAATGCGAAAGTGTGTCTGTCTGTCTGCTACACTTTCACGGTCCAACTGACTGGTTACATCCCGGTGTAGGACATAGGCAACTTTTTATCCCGAAAATTGAAGAGCACGCGGACGAAGTCGCGGGCATCATCTAGTAAAGTATAAAGTTCTCTAAACTCATGTGTAGAGAACCTCTGGCGGTGTGGTAGTGTACCTGCTGGTGCTGCTGGTGTTGCTGGTGCTGCTGGTGCGCGTGCTGCACGTGCTGCTGGTGCTGCTGGTGGTGCTGGTGAGGCGTGTGCGAGGGCGGCGGGTGCTGCACGTGCTGCTGGTGCGGCGGCGGCGCGTGGTACTTGTGCGGCGGCGAGTGGGGAGGCTTCTGGGGCTTGGACGCTCCCTTCGGCGTGGGCGAGCCGGAGTCGCACAGGGGCGCGAAACCGTTGGCGTGCTCGTGCAGGGGGCTCTTCAGCTGTTGCTGTGGCGGCGGCCGCTGCTGCGGCGGCGCGTATTGCGTCTGTAGCGGAGGCGCCCGGTACTGTTGCTATAACAATAATAAAATTGGATCGATCGTCGATTAGTTTTAAAAAGTTACAAATAAAAAGAAACAGTTAAAAGTAGCTGAACAGCAGATATAATTTAAAAAATTCGGTTTCAATTTAAAAAATTTTAGAATCTCAATACAGAAATATTGTGGCCAATAATTATGAAGAAATCTCTTCACAATCTCTAGGAGAAACTAAAATAACAGCTTTAAATCTAGTTCTGTCCCTTTCCAAGTATTATGAAAGGGTTAGCAATATTTTTAATGCTGTAATTTTAGTTTAGAGATTGTGCACAACAGAATCAGCCCAAGTGTAACATAAAAATAGTCGATGACGACAGTGGAGGGGATGTGACTGGATGTTGTACGTATAGCGCCGATAGCAAAAGCAATAGCTGACTGACGGATCTATAACTGAACACCGGCGGCTCTCCGTACAGGCTAGTGCGGCGAGTAGTAGGACGTGGCGGACAGAGCAGCTGTATCACTGACCTGCATCTGCTGCACGGCCGCGGCCGCTGCGGCGTGCAGTTGAGTGGAGAGGAACGGGGAGCCGAACGCGCTGGACTGCTGCACCGCGGGCTGCGTGAACTGCAGCGGGTAGGTGGGCGCCGGGGCCGCGGGCGGCTGGTACGGCGAGTAGTAGGACGTGGCGGACAGAGCAGCTGTATCACTGACCTGCATCTGCTGCACGGCCGCGGCCGCTGCGGCGTGCAGTTGAGTGGAGAGGAACGGGGAGCCGAACGCGCTGGACTGCTGCACCGCGGGCTGCGTGAACTGCAGCGGGTAGGTGGGCGCCGGGGCCGCGGGCGGCTGGTACGGCGAGTAGTAGGACGTGGCGGGCGGCGCCGGCCGCGGCAGCAGCCCCGTCAAAGAGTACTGCGCCTCAGGGCCCGAGTAGCCCAGGTACTGTTGCTGGAACGTGTTCACACCACCCACCCCTCCCACACCGCCTACGCCGCCGCCTTTACTTCCTATTAGAAAATAAATCATTGCATTTAAAAATATTGTGTAAAACCTATCCTAATCGTAAAGTTACACATCTGCGAAGAGTTTGCGCTCACATACAAATAGCAATGTACAAAAATTATATTGGACGTCGTCAGTGGTCGTTTTCAGTTACTGGTTATTTATTTAGACATGAATATTCTAGGTCAAAATTCTGGGGCGACTAGTGCTTAATAATGACGCGAACTTTTAATCAGGCACTTCATTTTTAGATAATACCTCTACTTGGCGCCCTTAAAACAGCTGGTGGTTGGTGACATTTTTAAATAACGTTCGGCTCGCGTTACTTCCGTCCGGAAAAGTATTTACACTTGCTTAGACGTAAGAGTTAACTTGAATAAATACAATTGATTTCTATGTTCTAGGAGAGCAATCTATTCCCACCCATCCAAGCCAGGTATACGAAATCTCAGCACAGCCTAAGCTAGACAGACTCCTAAAAAAAAAGGACCTGTCTCTGTACAATATCTGCCTATTGTTAAGTTTAACACAATTTGTTAACTAACTGGTAACCCTACACTTGCGAGATCAGATATACGCATGCCGGCTTGCCAGTAATTGAGTGTACACTCAAAATTGTTTTCTATGTGTTTGTTATTTTTTATTGTGATTGTGTATTATCCTTTGGCAAACCAATAAAATAAAATAAAATAAAATATGTATGAACCTGAACCTAACCAATGTCTTAAATCTGATCGCAGATTTGAAATACACTTAAATTTTCAAGTAAATTATGTTTGAAACGTACCTAGTACAAAACAGTTATTGCAATGATTGGTATGTAATTTGTCTTTGAGATTCTCGCCCTTTTGATAGAAAAACCTCATATCATAAAAGTATCTTAAATAATTTAGTGTAAAAAGATGCTTAAACTAACCGATAGCGCCAATCTGTTGAGTCGAAGGTTTAACCGTAGACATATGCGTGTTGGTAGTACTTGAAATCAGGACAGTGCTTGGGCTGTTTCCTAATTGTGCTGATTGCCCAAATGCTGCACCACTTCCCGCTGGGCCCTGAAAGGTTTCCATCTAAGATTATACAACAGCCCAATATGAAATACTATGTATTTCAAAAGGTACGGTACATGCTTAACCAATAAGGTTTAATAGGCACGACAATAGAAAATTTCATATTACTCACCATGCGGTATTGACTTGGAAGGCTTTGAAACATGTCTGGTGGAGGTTGATAATTGTAAGGAGTGGCTGAACCAGCGCCATATGGTGATCCAGGAAACCCTCCAAACTGTGTACGTGTTTGATCTAAAAAGGCACCATATAAACCACCTTGCTGCTGGAGTTGCTGAGAAGAGTTAATCATTGGTTGGGTGGAGTTAAACAGCACAGCTGGAGGGGATGGTACAGACAGGCCGCCGTAGCCTCCCTGGTAGCTCACGTGGTTGTAGTGCGATGGCGGCGGCGACTGCAACTGTTGCGTTGGCTTCACTTTACAAACATTGGGAGGAGCACCAGTGTCTGTATTAGTTTCTTCAAGCCCAGCAAACTGTAATTCCTCACCCCCTTCCACCACTGCAGGCACTTCCCAAACCTTCTTGACACTGGCGATTTTTAAATTGAGATCTGCCGCCGAAATAGTGTTAGAAGTGCTCATGTGTGTGCCTCGTGGCATTCCTAGTGTTTTCGCCGATTTGTCTTCAGTGAGTTGTCCGAGATCAGAATCAAAGGCAAAATCAAGTTTCATATCAGATTCTTCAGCTTTTTGAGATGTGTCAAAGGACATCTGCAGACCGAGTGAACCTTCTGCTTCAGATACAGGTCTGCCAGTTTCAGCCATAAGTTCCTGAATTGACCTAGGACGCGCTCTGACATCTCTCATATCTCCATTGAATGCCAAAGGTCTCGTGTCAATTTCGGTTTGAACCTCTTCTCCTTGAGGCTTGGCAGTGGCTGCACTTGGTTGATATTTTTGTTTCAAGGCCTCAGCAGGTGGGGCAGTTTTATAATTAGTATTCTCAAATATAATTGTTTCAACAGGAGGTGTTGTGCCGTCAAGAACTCCAGTTTTATCAGATACGACCGCACACGGCGTTGCTACAGGCTTCACTTCGGCGGGTGTATCACCGGGAGTGCTGCGCTGGCTTGACTGGCTTGACTTGGTATCCACAACTTCTGGTGGCTCTTCAACACTGCCGCGCAACGTCTGTGCAATGGGCTTGTCCCATGCATTCACTAGAGGCGGCGGCGGCGCGGCGCTTGTATCAGGACCAAAACTGGTTATTAATCCCATTTGTTGTTTCTGTCTTTGTTTAACAAATCTCGGAGCCAAATTAGCTTGACGTGGGCGATCATACTGAGGAGTCGGTTTTCCAGAAACAGGGGCTGATCCACGAGTTATTGATTTGTCATTGGAACTTCTTGTAGAAGAACCATTTCTACCACCACCTTGATTCGAACGAGATCTAGGTTGCTTTTCATCCTTTACAGCATTGATAGGCCCTCTGGTTTCTTTAGAATTCTTCTTGTTACGAACTTCTTGGAATCCATCATCTACAACTTCATCTTTCTTTGCAGTGGATATCTTAAGATCACTAATAGCCTCTGTAATATCAGAATTCTTGTCTCCTTCCTTTTTAGCTGCCTGTTGGTTACGATTATTATTTTGTCGGTTGTTGGAGTTCTGATTACGCCCGCTGTTTTGTCCCTTGAATGATTGCGCCGACTGCCTCCCGCCAGCCGAGCGATGGTGTACACCTGCACCACCGCTTTCGGAATGTTCTGAAGTGGTCTCCCAATTTTCGTCCTCACCACTGTTGGGACCACCAACGCCTTTTGTGCGACGATCGCGTCCTCTTCTGGACGACGAACCAGTACGCGATTTATTGCCTTTACCATCCTTATCATCTTGAAGGTTGTCCTTACTTTCGTCGTGATCTTTAACGGCTCTGCTAGCTTGGCTAAAAGGACTTTTTGTATGAGGTGGCCCATATCCAGCCAAACGCTTTGCAGGAGCTGGAGGTCTATTGGTACCTCCAGCACCTGCAAATCCGCCTCTTCCACGACGAGAAGGTTGACCCCGCGGCGCAAACGGTTCTCTGTTTTCTAAGCCATCTGTGTTTAGTGGTCCTTGCTCTATACCTGCCTGATTGTCATCCAGTCTGTCTTGTTTCTTGAGACCACGAGGACTTCGCGGGGCTTTGCGTCTTTCTTTGCGTTCTACATTAGTTCCATCTGTGGAGCCATCGGATTCACTTGCTCTATTATTTGAACGTGAGCTTCTGTGAGACCGTCTTCCACGAGATTCCCTCGATCCCCAACCCCTACCATAAACATTATAACCTCCACTACCATACCCTCTGCCTTTCTTTTCAGATCCAGAGCCACTAGATTTCCTTTCAACTGGTTCTTTTATTGGAATTTTATTCATTTGCTCCACATTGAACCTTTCATTCTTTTTATCATCCAAAGGCCTTTTTTGAGAGTCTTGAATATTTTCGGCAGAATTTGAATCAATTTGGTTATTTCCCAATATTGCAGATGGGTCAGTGCTTGATTTTGATGCAATTGATTCAGATTCTGACAATTCTTTTTCTGGCTTTTGCACAGTAATAGTTGGTTTTACTGGGGCTAGAGAAGTCTGTTCCTGAATTGGTTGCTTATTTATTTGAGAAGTGGAAAGTAGTTCACTTGAACTAATGGATTTTGGAGGAGGTTGATTGATAATAGACTTAGAAATAGAGTGAGAATCAATAAATACTGAAGTTTGAGATTGATTAGCAGAAGATATTGGAATTTGAATATTAATTTGAGAATTAGTTATATTAGCTTGTTGGTTCTGACCAGAATGATGAGGAACAGGTGGAACATTAGATATGGTGTGATTATTATGATAATTGTTGGATTGATTTTGTGTTTTAACATTTACATGAGTAGCAGATGAGTTTAGCTGTGATGTTGCCATGTCAGGTTTTTCTTTATTTATGGACTCACTGTTTTGGTGTTCACTTTGTTTTAGAGACCCATCTTTTTCAGAGGGAAGTTTCACTGCAATCGTGTTGCTTTGTTCCTCTTGTGTAATTTCAGCCCATGACGTTTTACTAAAATCTTTTTCAAATGACTCCCGCTGCGACTGCGCAACATGTGACGGTGGCGATGTTCGCCTTTCCGTAACTTGAGCATGTGTAGATGAATCAACAGAAGCAAATGGCTCAGTCAGTCCTATACTTTTTCTCTCAAATACTTCTGTTAATTTATCTGCAGCAGTTCTACTGCTTTGCTCAATGGTGGTCTCTATCGTTTTTTTCTCTGGGTCATTTCTTCTATCCTTGAAATCGTTTAATTCTTTGTATGAATCTTTAGAGTTGGACCTATCCAAGTCTCGCCCAGGTCTATCGTAATCTTGCATTTCTGACCTCCATTGAGGACCGGTTCCATCTCTGTCTCTTCTAACATCATCTTCCCGGTCTGAATAATCTCTGTAATTTACGATTTTTCTTAATTAATTATTTTGAATAGGAAGAGATATATAAAAATATTACAAAACTAGATGATGCCCGCACCTGCACAACAAAGTGTAAGAAAAGCCAATGCCCCCATAATACACCAAATCTCTGTACTAATTTTGTCAAAATCTGTACAACAGATGGGCCATGAAAACGTAGCAGACAGGCAGAAACTTTCGTCATTTATAATAGTAGTAAAATAAAACCTTACCTGGAATAAGAGCGACGATTATTACTGTTGTTCGCATTGTGTCTAGGAGGAGCATTGTATTGGTGCGGCTCTTGACTTCGCGGCACTGGTTTGCTTGGGAAAGCCCATGCTTTGTGTTGATCATCTTGTTGTCGATTTTGTTGTTGCTTCAAGAAACGCGGAGGCAAGGTTTGTTGAAAAGTTTTAGAAAATGGAGTCGAGTTGGGTTGATCGCGATCACGCGCATAATCTCTTTCGCGGTCTCTGTCTCTAAAATCGCGTCCACGATCTCCTCTTTCTCGTTCGGCTCGATCACGCCCGTCTCTATCGTTTCGCTCTCTTTCTCTGTCGTACCTATCCCCATCCCGACGATCTCTATCGTTCCGGTCTCTATTATCGTTCCGTTCTCTGTTATCGTTACGGTCCCTGTTATCGTTACGATCCCTGTTATCGTTACGCTCCCTATCTCGCACGTCCCTATCTTTTTCGCTGTCAGAACGATCTCTGTTATCTGAACGTGTTCTGTCTTTGTCTATTGGTCTGTCTTTTTCACGTTCGCGATCTCTGTCTCTGTTATCGAATCGGTCTCGATCGCGTTCCCTATTATCCAACCGATCCTTGTCTCTCGTGTCCCTTTCACGATAATCATTGCGATCTTTGTCTTTATTATCTGCCCTATCTTTATCTCTATTATCGATTCTGTCTTTTTCCCTCGAATCAAAATCTCTTTCGCGATTGTCGTTGCGATCGCGGTCATTTCTCTCTCCCTTAGGCAGCTGCGCGGCCGCAGAGTCCCGCGAGTCCCGAGGGTCTCGAGAATCTCGCGAGTCGCGAGAGTCCCGTGGGTCACGCGAGTCCCGAGGGTCACGCGATTCCCGAGGGTCACGTGAGTCCCGCGAGTCGCGTGAGTCTCGCATCTGTCGCCGCTGCTCTTCTTCCTTACGTTGCCGAGCGCGCGCAACTGCTTGAGCCACTTCGTTATTTTGCTTTTTTCGGCGTTCTGCCCATAGCTGCTCCTCGTCAGGATCCAGGATTTTAGGATCCATACGATCGTTGTCAATACTGGTCCGGTTATTGTTTTTGTTGCCACCTTTCATTGTCGGAGTTGATGATTCACCATCAGAGAAGTCAAGTTTTTGGCTGTAAATAGAAATGGAGAAATCATTTTTTATTTAAAATTACCTAGAAGAATATATTTGTAATTTATAAAATACTCACTCGTAATCAATATCATCGTGTTGTGCCCATCCAGCATCACGAGAGATCTCGTCAAGTGACGATATTTCTTCCTCACGTAGGATGGGTCGCGCCGTCAGAACCTCCACAGCTCGGGGCGTGACGGGCGCTCGCGGCGCCTGTCTCGGGCCCGGCGCGTTATTATTATTAGAGTTGCCGCTTCCGCTGCCGGCATTGTTTCTATTATCCCGAAGTGAGCTCAAAGTTCCCAAGCCGAGCCCGGTACCGCTGCTACCTTTCATCAGCTGCACAAGAAATATTCGATTAGCTTCTACCACTGTGGCAGAGAAGCTCATCGCATTAGGACGGTATACGCACGAAGGACGGCAGAATAGCGCGGTAAGCGGGTGTTGGCTGTGCGGCAGGCGTGGAGGCGGGCGCGGCGACGGGTGAAGGTGTAGCCTCGGGCCGCGCGCCGGCCGTGCCACCGCACGTCCAGCTGCCTTCCGCTAAAACGAGGGCAAATTAATCTGCTTTTCAATATGTTTAATATAAAGACTAATAATTCTATTTTTACTGTCAAAAGTACTTTATGATCATTTTTGTTTAAAATATGCAATTAACCCTCTCTCTCCACCTACATTCTCTAAAAATATCTGCAAGTATTCTTATTACCAGGAGTAGCTTCTCTGGAGCAAATAAAAAATCAGCGCTGACTATTGCTGTATTAGAGAACAAAACTATAACACAATAAAGGCTTTATTTATTAAATAAGGGTGAGTTTTTATCAAAAAAAGATGCTGCGTCTAAGCTTCACTTGACTGCATATTTAGTGTACGGACACGAAACTAGCGGTAGCGGGGCGACGGCGACAGCGGGGCGATGGGATCCGAGTGCTGGCGGCGAATTTCGGGAAAGTCCTTTAAGCAAGCTGAAATTATGGAAAAATATAATTTCGTTCATTGGCGAATCCAGTTCTGCCAGTCTACCTGGTAGAGTGTTTGCGGTTATTTCGCTACTGCGCAGCATATAACATTTGCAAAAAAAAACCGAAAAAACATTTTTTTGCCAACTTGATTTTTTTATCTTTAAATTTTATACTTATAGAATTCGAAAAAATAAATCTCAAACGTTTTTGTCGGTTATAAAATATTACCAGACCTCTTTCAAATTGTTCCCGAAATTCGTCGCCAGCTCTCCGACTAATCGCATCGCCCCGCTACCGCTCATTTCGTGCCCGTACACTTAGTGTGGTTTGCACCTTATAATCAAATACTCACTTTGTGGTCTGAGCTGTGGTTGGGGTACAGAATGATCTGAAGAACGGTGTGAGGGTTGAGCTGCAGCCTCCAGTGATGGAAACTCTGTGCGGAAATGTGGGGAGGAAGGTGGGGGCAGGGGGACCCATCCCGCTGAGCCTGTGCCCGCAACCACACCACTGGTTGATACTGTTGTCTGGAAAAAATAAAATAATATGTCTTATCATGTGGCAAAGTTATCTTACATAAGACTTCTACTCTACTACCGGTTCGAAAAACTGATTCTACTGGAAAAAATCTCACAAGTAAAAGTTCAATTCTTGACCAAAAAGCTAAAAATCTTTCTAAAAAAACTCATGCCTCCACAAGGGGCTTTACAAAGATGGTGCCTGCCACCCAGGGGTGGTTACATAGTCAACACACCAAAAACTTGGATCAATAGTAGCGGGACCTGGTCCCAGTTTTGCTTGTGTGCTATTTTGGATAACTTGGGAGGTCTATAATATTATATAGAAAATCTTCATGTCAAATCTCAAGTTTCTAGGCCCAGTGGTAAGGCTGTATGTTAATAATTTGATAGGCAGTTTATCCCTTTATATGTATAGCGAGATATTTTCATTCCCTAAGATAATATTGATTAAATTTACCAGGATTCTGGTTCTGACTAACAAAATAGTTCTTTGTTTTTTGCTAGTGTGCAATATATAGTTTTATTATTTAAAAAACATATTAAGTAATATTTGCATACATGATCAAGGTTACCACAAAGTACTTACTATAGTCTGGGATGTGCATGTTGCTGGAGTAGATACAGATGTAGTTACAGTAGAGACAGAACTGAAAACGAAAATATTTATCATGGTAAATTAAGTAATTCAACTCGGAAGGGCAAATTAAAAATCAGGTTAAATTCAGACCATTCCATTAACTAGAAGTCACTGCACCAGACTGTTGTAGATTAAAAGGGAAAAAACATGACACATTTTCAGTTTTTTTTATTATAGTGTGTACTTAGTCATTCATAAATCGTAATATCATCTATGCAGAGACAGGATGCTTGGAAACACTGTCATTTTCATGCATTGCCAGCCCCCTCAGCACAAAATGTATAATCATATTGCAACAATCTCAATGGCTGAATCACCAATCAAAGGTGAAATTAATGATTATGCAACATAGCTGTCAAACTACTGTCTAGTGTCTGGTCATGATCAATGGTCGTAATAGGTAGTGCAATTTTGCAGGATTTCATAACATAATCTTAATATGGATATGCCATTAAACCCCACAAGGTTAGGATTAAATAAATTAATTTAAAGAATTCAAATATATATCATATAAAAGAAATCTTGCAGGTACTTAATGGTAAATGCAGGATCACAATCCCGAAATACAGGAATCCCAGTCATATCCATACAAATGATAATGTTTCAGGTCATTCACCTCTAATTGCACTACCTATTCCGATAACTGGTCATGATGATAGTATAAATTAGGGGTAGATGTAGATGTTACCTTAAGCTGCTTTTCTATATTCAGTTCAGTTTTCCTTTCATAACAAAGTATGGAATTCAGATGTTGGCTATACCCTTATGACCTGCAATATCATGACGAACATTTGAATGTTTAAGATCTTACTTTGTGTTAGGATCTTGACCAGTTTCAGTTCTCAAAGAAGGAAGATTAGCTGGTGGGCGTCTAGCTGAAGGTACTTTTCCAAGGCTTTGCATTCCATGTTTACGGCTGAGTTGAGATTTCGCCAAGGATGGTTCAGAGCTTTCGTTCTGAAAAAAATAAATGTCATTTTACAAAAGACAATAAATATTATTATTATTGAAGTGAATCTCTAGAAAACTAATATCATTTAAAGTCCATCTTTCCTTACTTGACTATTCGAGTAAACAATAATGGCCGAATGATAACCATAGACAATGTAAAGGGTTGGGAAGTTAAGGCATGAACGAATGAACGAATGTGAAACATCGTACGCTATAGATTTCCTTACTTGACTATTCGAGTAAACAAACACCTCTTTTTATGAATATCACATAAAATTACACATAAATCACATATTTTTAATTAGTTACGTTAACATTTTGTTTGTCCTGTTTAATTTACACTATAAAATTTAATTATGACTTAATAATATTACTGGCAATATCCACCATACTGTAATACAGGGGAAGCCGGTAACATTGGTATTACAGAGGTGGTTTTGAGGATAATATAAAAATTAAAAAATAAATATTAAAAAAAAATCAGTAGTAATAATACTTTGGATGACATTAGTGTGTACGAAATGTCTAGATTTCCAAACTATGATGAAAACAAAATAATACAGATTAAGATTATTTTTATTTTATTTCGATAAAACATCCGATTTAAATTAAGTTAAGCATTATAATCATTTTCTGTTGGTGATTTATTTTATTTATCATTTATTTTATTTTAAGGACTCATTATGTTTTAAACGTTTCTAAAGTTACCCACCTCTACTGAAACAATCATTCAATCCATCTCATTCGCCTGTGCCCACCTCAACGATTCATAGACGATCTAGGGTTACGAAATGTCACTTTCTCATATTCTGTGCAAATGAGTTCTGATAATAATTCGTTTTTGAGAAAATAAACTTGTTTTATTGGTAAATTCGAAGCAATTTTTGGTGTAACTCGTAACGTATGTGTTTAATGAATAGATCTAAACAGTTTTAACTAATTAAAAATATGTGATTTATGTGTAATTATGTGATATACATAAAAAGAGGTGTTTGTTTACTCGAATAGTCAAGTAAGGAAAGATGGACTATATTTTTGTATAATCTTTTTAGAAAATTAAAATTAATCTCACTCAAATAACATCAAAATTTTAATTTCACAGTCTAAGAAAGGACAATAATGGGCATCGTGGAATGTGCATACGCTCAATAGACCAGCAGCAACCAAGCTTTTGGCCGACCCATTAGAAGTTTGCCTGGTGGGAGGCTTCGGCCGTGGCTAGTTACCACCCTACCGGTAAAGACGTGCCGCCAAGCGATTAAGCGTTCCGGTATGATGCCGTGTAGAAACTGAATAGGGGTATGGGTTTAATATAACTGCCATGCCCCTAACAGGTTAGCCCGCTACCATCTTAGACTGCATCATCACTTACGATCAGGTGAGATCGCAGTCAAGGGCTAACTTGTAATGGATTAAAAAAAAAAAAGTATCAGTCGACCAAAACTTTGATGTTTGGATGCGGTTAGCCAAGATGCAAAATGGATTTGTGTAAGAAGCTGGAGAACAAGTGCGAATGTTAGAGATAGATGGAGAAATCTTCCGGAGCAGGCCCGGGCCCATAAAGGGCTGTAGTGCAGATGACAATGATGAATAAACTATAACCAGGTATTATAAGCCGTCAAACAAGTACTTGGCCCCAGTGTTACTCTATTGCTTTGATTGACGAGTAGAAAAGACACTCAAATTACTGGGAAATAAAATATAGATGGGTACATTATTTAATCAATACTAATATTAACTTTCTATTTTAAGTACAAATAAAAATTAATATCTAGTAAGTAATTAAGAATATTATTAATTAATATTTCCAACTATAATATTAATTGATTATTGTTTTTATAATTAAGAAGGCAATTATCTCCACTCTTGATCCACTCTAAAATCAATAATAAGTCTAGAAAACAATACAATATAGGTATGTGTAAGGGGTCATTGACTCTCCTTTAACAAAGAATATATTTTATGTATAATATATTCCAGATTTAACAAGAACTTGCTCTGCATTTAACTTAATAGAATAAGTTTTTGTAACAAGGAAGTGAGCAATGTCAATGATAAACTCAACTCTTATTAACTACAGACCTTTATGAAGCGAAGGTCAGCTGTTAGTGCAGGTATAAGTAACCTAACAATAGGATGCAGTTTAGTTTTACTTTTGTACAGAAACTATTATTTTTGCAATAATCTGAAAACAGTTTACAGTTTATATATTTATTATTGATTCAAATATAGATATTTCTTGCTTAATAGTAAAAATTATGCAAGAAATTTAAAGCAGATTTTGTGACCACTACTTAGAGCAGTTTTATTGAATACAAAAGCATAAAAGTTTACTAATGTAAGAGCCTGATGTTTTTAACCGACCAACTAGCTTGTGCATTATATTGATAGATTTAAACAAGTTTTACTGTTGAACTTACCCTGTTAGCGCAGTACAGACTATTGATGTCCAATTTCTGAAACTTCTGCTTGCCGGACGTCGGCTTGCTCTGCGCCGTAGTTCCTCCGCCGCCCGGCGTCGAGAGTGCAGACATGCTGCGATGTACACACCATCAGGAGGTCACCCTCTCACCGACCAAAAACTGTAAACCAGTACAACCGTCACTAATCACACTTATACCACTCAATAAAACAGAATTAATATCCACAAAGAACTGTCCTTCAAATGAATGACTTGTAGCAAACTATTTAGTTTCACTAAACTATTTCAACATCTACGATGTAATTTACAGTAGTACACAACACTTTAAACTTAGTCTCACGGAACACGGCCGTAAAAACACTTTCACATCACTGGACACTGCATCTTGGAACAAATTGAAGCCCAGCCCTCAGAAGTATATTGACGTGTTACATCCGTAGGTTGAACGGACGCTGGATCGATGACTCCCAATTTTACTCTTAGAAATTATTGCACTCCTAACTATTAACTCTTCACACTGGGAACGATATATGTACTCCGAAATAACGGTACTAACAAAATACAAGCTAAGAAACGGTAAATAACAAAGTAAATTTCTTCACTTATGGAAATAACAAAAGCAAAATAGAGTAGTACCTTGGTCCGTTACACTAGGAATTAATAATTAAAAATTATCTAAGCTCAATTGCTAATTTAACAAGGAGGATTACTTTAGATTTTATCTCTATTCTACACTACCAAAACTTATATCACTTTATTTTAAGATGGCGTCTCCAAAAGACGATCTCCTTTTCACAAATCACAATCAATAGCGTGACGTCACAAAGACGCGACATAGCGCTCTCTGCAGGCAAACGAGGGAAACTTTCAATGGATGCGTTCAAACTTCAAAGCCTTTTCAAAGCACTCATATTATGGCAGCACTACACTTAAGAAAGTACCAAAATAAGTTGGCCGAATTTCGGCTATGGAGGCCAATCTCAATACAGCATCAAAATCATTTCTATTTAAGACTATTAAACGAATAGCGTGCCCCGAACCTTTCGAACTAAGACCACATTCAATGAGTTTATACGAGGTACAATAACCTATTTTTCTTAACATTTTATAGAGGTATGATTAGTATTTTACGAAAACTAGATGATGCCAAATTTGATTAAAATCCGTTCAGCCGTTCTGGCGTGATTGAGTTACAAACATCCATCCATCTATCCATCCAAACTTTCGCATTTATAATATTAGTAGGTAAGTAAGTAGGTATCTAATACTACCTAGTTACTATTATAAATTATCGTCGCAGAAACAAATTAAGAAATAAATTTAGAGGGATAGATTATAGTCTGGAATAATACGTAGGCTACTTTTTATGCCAGAATTTAAGAGTTCCCGCGGGAACCCTAAAAACCTCAATCCACGCGGGCGAAGTCGCGGGCATCAGCTAGTACTTACAAAATATGTTCAATATTATCTAACTTGAGACGGATGTATATAGATATCTCAGTTCGTTACTCTCGACATGCGCATTTAAAATCCGTATCGTATTGATGAAAGAAAATCAGAAGTCGACGAGCAGCGAAGACGAAGTTCATAAAACGAGGAGTATCAGAAGAAACCGGCAGCCATGGCCGGGAATATGGGAATGGAGCAATTGATACCAATTGTGAATAAGCTGCAAGATGCTTTCACACAACTGGGAGTGCATATGCAGCTAGACCTACCTCAAATAGCTGTCGTGGGTGGTCAATCAGCCGGAAAGAGTTCAGTGTTAGAAAACTTCGTTGGCAAGTAAGTAAGCCCTGACTCTTGATATTAATAAAGTATAATAAAACAATAAGCTTTATTTTTTTTACAAGCTGCACCTTAGAAGTCCTTTATTCTATTCTAATCAATTAGAGTATAACATGTAGGTATATATTATATATTACTGAATATATAACGTTTATAAAGCATATAAATTGTTGATATACCTATTATGTTCAAATCCTGGAGTTTACAAACAAAAACTACAAAACGAGACCCTTATTGATTAAATCAATTTTACATAATATCAAATAGTTTTAACATTCTTTGCAAACTCCTATTTTTGGCTAAAAATCTCTTGAATATTTGCTATAGTTATTGTAGTCTCTTGTGTCATAATAGTAACGTACAAGTGCCCTATATTTAGTGCGCATGTCACGCAGTATTGATTTTAATGAAACATTTTTATTTCTATGTATATATTTCATACAACACTATGCATATAATATATATATAAAATTCAAAGTCCTGACTGACTGACTGACTTATACATCAACGCACAGCCTAAGCCGCTGGTCCTATAGACATGAAAATTGGAGGGTGTGTTCTTTGGTGAAGAGTAGGTATCCACTAAGAAAGAATTTTTCGAAATTCTGCCCCCAAAGGGGTAAAATAGGGGTTGAAAGTTTGTATGAAAGTCCGTCGTTTTTTAAGTTATAGCCATGAAACTTAATATTTGGGCTACCGGTTTAAAATGAAGAAATACGTGTTTCGCCATTTTTGTAAATTCTACACCCAAAGGGCTGAAATAGGGAATGAAAGTTTGTATGAAAGTCCTTTATATATTTAAACAAGATATTTTTCAAGTTATATCTACGAAACTTGATATCTTGGCTTTCGGTAAAAATCAAGAAGCACGTAAGTAGGTCACAATTTTTTAAAATTCCATCCACAAAGGGTTTAAATAGGGGTTGAAAGTTTGTATGAAATTCCATCGTTTTTCAAGTTAAGTATATGGTATTTGGGCTTCCGTTTTAAAATTACGAAATACCTAAGTACGTATTTCATAATTTTTGTAATTTCTATCCCCAAGGACGTTAAATAGAGAGTTTGTCCTTCACTCACGCCGCAACAGAGCAAGGGTGGACGTGATTTTTTGCATGGGTATAGAGAGTTTGTCCTTCAATCACTCCGCAACAGAGCAACGGATTAACGTGATTTTTTGCATGGGTGTAGGATAGGATGAGGACCTGGACAGTGACATAGGCTTCTTTTTATCCCGGAAAATTAAGGAGTGCCTGTGGGAATTAAAAACTTATGCCACGCGAACGAAGTCGCGGGCGTCCGCTAGTAATATTATGTGTAGCTAGTAATTTATTAATGATAATATCTTAAGACTTATTCATAAGGTGCAATCAATAGGCTTACGAAAGTGTGAATAGGCATTATTAGGCTTATTATACACTATTTGATCCGACCACTCTGTGGATCCGACTTTGATTGTACCTCATGCACGCTAGCCTTTCGATTGACAGCCGCACGCCGCCCGGCGCTGCTGTTATCAGCTTGACATCTGACATACGAAAAACGGAACGTAGCGTTACCATAACCACCCACCAACCACCATATTGAAAAATAAATTAGTTTATCGATGATGTGAAGTATGAGCAAGTATTAAGTAATTTTGTGGTGTGAAAATTGATGTATATTAGTAAAAATGGCTGGAAATTTTGGGATGCAGCAATTAATACCCATAGTGAACAAATTGCAGGATGCATTTGTTCAAATGGGCGTGCACATGTCCTTAGATCTTCCGCAAATTGCTGTTGTGGGTGGTCAATCCGCTGGAAAAAGTTCGGTGTTAGAGAATTTTGTCGGCAGGTGAGCGTTTTGACCATAAAAAGTATGAAAATGCGTATGAAGTAAGGCTATCAGTCTTACTTTAATTAGATTCAGCTGTAATCCATTGTTTACAGTTGAACATCACTTGCTTGCTAAAATTTTATTGTCTTACAATTTTCTGCAAATTGTCTGGTCCATAAACCTATATAGTTCCTGTAAGGATAATCAGTTTACCTGACCCAGACAATACTGCATTAATTTTTTTAAAAGATGAAAATAATAGTTTAGTTTCCTAAAATCGTTTGAAAATTCAAATACTTTTGTTCAGTGATTTGACTATTGTTTTATGTATTAATTAGTACAAAAGCAACTTCAGCAAAAGTGAGTTTAAATTACTATTTCCTTTTACTATTTTGTTAAATTCACATTCAGAGTAAGCTAATGGAATAGGTTTTAGTTTAACAACCTTTAAAGTACCTAAATGCTATGTATAACTTTATCAACATCTATTAAAGATAATTTAAGAAACTGATACTACTTAAATGTTATCAAGGCCTGTTTGGTTTCAATGCTGTTTTACATTATAGGTAGTTTCTAAAATAGTAAATATGTTTAAGGGAGTATTATTAATTTGAAAGGAAAGGGGAGACGGTTTCCAAACTCAAACAGATCACTTGTTTCCATCAGCTGTGATCCTTATGCTTAATTGTTCATTGGGAACAGTCTCTCACTCTACAGTTAGTAATATTGAGATGATTGACTGAAAGTCAATGTTAAAAAATGCCTATGAGGCACTGGTGTGCAAACTATAAGTTAATTCTATGGTTTATGGATGAAGTTTTATGAGGAAATCCTTATACCTATATACTTTCAAATCTAAGGAAAATAATTGTTATTAAATATATCTTTGGATGAATCATAGTCTGTAAATGAATTGATGAATGGAGTGTGTAATGCAATCATAGTAGCTATTTAAAATTACTTGCAATTAAGTATTTAAAAAAAAATTGTAATGTTAATTACTTGAAATTGTACTATACATAAATATAAATACAATGCTTTAGGTATTTCTTTTTAGAACAGTTTAGACTTGATGCTATTTTTTGTTACAGGGATTTTTTGCCCCGCGGTTCTGGTATAGTTACTCGGCGCCCCCTAATTCTGCAACTTATCAATGGAAATGCAGGTAGAGTAAGACATAAATTTCTCTATGTATAATATTTAGCTAAGACTATTGCTTGGACTATTTGTACAAAATTATAGAAATAATATTTTAAAGAATATTGTGATTATTTGATTTATTTACAAACAATTCTTGATTTTACTCCAATTTAGGGTACTCCACTCCATACAGTAAAAAGACAGACAATTAGCCAAAAATATCTTTCAAGTATAAATATTCAGCATTGTGTCCATGACCAAATTTTCTGCTAACCTTCGTTAACAATTTAAATGTTATAACATCTAATTGCCATTTGGGATTAACTTAATTACTCCCATCCTTTGTTGTAGTAGTCAAATATAATAATTTGTTATATCTGTAACTTGCAGAAGTGTATTATTATGCAAGTTACAGATATAAATTTAGCTGACCTGCCCATCCATACAAGAAAAGCCTAGGCAGGTCAGGTAGTTTTAAAGAACTATTTGAGATAAGAAATTCACAGTACATTGACAGACGAACTTTGACTAGGGACTTTGTTATAGTTCTGCAATAAAACCATTTTGTTAATGCATATACAAATATTTTCATGCAATTTACTAATGGGTACAAATGGGGAAGACCATAATTATTAAGTACATACAAAATTAGATGCAGATACCCACGACTACGTCCGCGTTCCCGCCTAACTGATTCCCGCGGGAACTCCTTAATTTTCCGGGCTATGTCCTTTCTCGGGATAAAACCTATCTCTGTAGGTACCTACCAAACATCAAAATCGGCTGGAAAGATTGGCCGGGAAAGAGTAGCAGACAGACAGATACACTTTCGCTTTCGGAAAGTGGGTCTGCTGGATGATGGCAAAAAGAGATATTACATCCTGGAGACAGAAGACTTTTATCCCAGAAAATCAAAGAGTTTCCGCTGTCGTGAGCATCATTTAGTTGTTCTTAATTTGTTTATTTATAGGAATTTTGATATTAATGTCAATTTCATGACTAAGCTTAACCATCTCTTGTGGAAAACCAAAAGAGAAAGATAAGCCGTCCACGCATGAGTTATGACTCAGATTGATAATATAATTTGCGTCATGCGTGAACGCGAGAGCACTCGAACTCTATGCTCAGCCGCGCACGTTGTCTTAAAGACATTTCTTTGCAGCTTCCTTTTCCTGGACTACTTTTCGTGCCTTTCCCTTGGAGGGTGGCCAACATCTTGTCAAATTATGCCTATGCTGTTTAAACAAGTAAACTTTAGTGGTCTAAAATAATGTAATCCGCATTTCTCTGCTCTCTTTTGTATTATCTCTGTCATGCTGCTGTCTTTTCATATCTTCTCAAGGCTCCTTCTATCCCGAGTTCTTTTCCGTATAATCCCATCCCAATTCCCATCGCAGTCCCATTGCTGAGCACGAGTCTTCCTCTCATAATGAGAACGGTCTTGTCTCAGAGCTTTACGTATACACAGCTTCCGCGACATTACTGAGTCGGATTTTCGGGAAAGATTTATTGGTGTCTTTACGGTCATGTTTTTATCTAGAATCAAATAAATATTATAAATTCGAAAGTTTGGATGGATGTATGGATGGATGTTTGTTACTCAATCACGCCCGAACGGCTGAACGGATCTGGGTGAAATTTGGCACAGAGATAGATTATAGTCTGGATTAACACATAGGCTACTTTTTATTCCGGAAAACTAAGGAGTTCCCGCGGGAACCAAAAAACCTCAATCCACGCGGACGTAGTCGCGAGCATCAGCTAGTTTGTTATTATTTTGAGAAGTCATAGTAAATCGTTTTCTTGCTCCATAGAATATGCGGAATTCCTCCACTGCAAGGGCAAGAAATTCACAGACTTCAACGAAGTGCGCTCAGAAATCGAGGCGGAGACTGATCGCATCACCGGCTCTAACAAGGGCATCTCCCCTGTGCCTATCAACTTGCGTGTTTACTCGCCTAATGGTAAGTTTTTAAGACACATTTATGGAAAAAGTCAAAAGGGACACTCGTATAAACAAGTAGGTTTCTTATACTGAAGCCTAGGCCTAAGTTTTTATCGACAGGCCCAGAGTGCGGACATCTTATACCTAAAAGAAAACGCCATACTGATTACTTTTAAAGCTATATTTATATGTACTTCTAATATTTTTGAGCAATTTTACCGATATATTGTGAAGGTAAAAGAATCACCAATTACATAAGGTTTGATCAGTTCTTTAACATAATATGATACTGGTACTGACCAAATAAGGAGACAATGTGGCTAATTCTGCTGACACAATCTCTGGACACAAACAGTGTACGTTAGCGCAGTTGTTTGTTTTGCTTCCTTGATTGATTGATTGATTTGAATTCCTGACAATATTGATCGTATGAAAACAAACTATTCAATGGAAGCTTGTTTCCGATATAGCACAAAAGTGTTTGTTTTCGGGGCTCTTTAAGTTTCGTTTAGAGATTGTGTACCACAGAAATGCCATAGCAGTATGATAAATTATTATGACGTAACGAACAGACGTGAATAGCCATATTACTAGTTATTATCTCTGAAAGCTTAGCCCATTGAGTTGTGATCACTGATCGTAGTACGTGTAAAAAATAAAAATATCCAAGGTCAAACGCACTACTGGCTTCCGTAGAGTAGGAAATGACGATATAATCGTTTCCTATAAGACTGTCCTTGAAATTTTGGCAGGTAAAATGCCTTCGATACGTGACAATACGAAAACATACATTATGCAGTTCTTTTGTACTTATGAAATACTAGCTGATGCCCGCGACTTCGTCCGCGTGGATTGAGGTTTTTCGGTTCCCGCGGGAACTCTTTAATTTTCCGGGATAAAAAGTAGCCTATGTGCTATTCCAGACTATAATCTATCTCTGTGCCAAATTTCATCCAGATCCGTTCAGCCGTTGGAGCGTGATTGAGTAACAAACATCCATACATCCATACATCCACACATCCACACATCCATACATCCATACATCCATACATCCATACATCCATACATCCATACATCCATACATCCATACATCCATCCAAACATTCGCATTTATAATATTTAATTGATCTCCACAGAAACTGGGATCGCATATCGCATAGGAATGTTCTGTTTACAAAGCTCTACAATGATTTATTATAAATAAGATTGTTGGATGTTTTAGAGCGATCCTCCAATCGGAATGTTAGTTCAGAATCTTGGGCTATGATAAAAATAGTTACACGTTAAATCTATACTAACAAAATGGTATGCATAAGTGGTTAGGGATAGGACTAATTCATAATAGACTAGCTGATGCTCGCGACTACGTCCGCGTGGTTTAAGTTTTTTTGATTCCCGCGGGAACTCCCTAATTTTCCGGGATAAAAAGTAGCCTATATGTCACTCTCCAGGTCTTCAACTATACTCATGCCAAAAATCACGTCGATCCATTGTTCCGTTGCGGCGTGATTGAAGGACAAACCAACAAATCAACAAACCAATAAACCAACAAACAAACACACTTTCGCATTTATACTATTAGTATGATATGTGTAAAATTTATGATGATTCTCAATAAACTCAATTTATTTATAACATGTAGGACATAGTTACAGGTGTCTCATAAGTTACGTCATGCTTTGACTCTACCACCGGTTTGGAAAGCAGGTTCCGTTGAGAAGATTCAGGCGATTTATTCATCTTTGCCTTTGCACTTTAGTTTTTAATTTCTTTCAAGTCTACAAAAATACTCGTTATTAAACATACGTACGTACGTAACTATGTACCCACTTCAACACTTTTTCCCACGTTATTTTATGGGCACTAATATCTATGACTCGTTGATTTTATTCTTAAATGGCACAATATTATTCTTACATTGTTAACACATTATGTGCTTCCTATAGCAAATAAAGTATGAACCTAAGCAAAGTTCTCAGTGTATAACGGATAATTATATCATCTGCTACGGAACCCTGCATCAGATGGAAAGGTTAAAAAGAGTCTTCAGAGCAAGTCCAAAGTAGGGTTGCCAAAAGGAAAAAGGGAAAGGAGAGCAGATTAGAGCTACTTCAAAAAGGATTTTAGAAAAAATTTGGATATACAGAAATTTTTTAAAGTTTTATTTGTTACTAACATAATATTTTTCAGAACTACCTATTTTAGATCAAAGTTATTTTCTAAGAGATAAAAATCTTCCACAACCCCGTGACTAGCAGAGGGCGTGTGTGTTACTGTTATCTACCTACGTATTTAGGTAAAGACCAATGATCTAATCTATATATATAAAATTCAAAGTCCTGACTGACTGACTGACTGACTGACTGACTGACTGACTGACTGACTGACTGACTTATATATCAACGCACAGCCTAAACCGCTGGGGTTAGAGACTTGAAATTTTGGCAGTAGGTTCCTTTTGTGACGTAGGCGCTCACTAAGGAAGGATTTTTCAAAATTCCGCCCCTAAGGGAGTGAAATAGGGGTTGAAAGTTTGTATGAAAGTCCGTCATTTCTCAAGTTATATCCATGAAACTTGGTATATGAGCTACCGGTTAAAAATGAAGAAGTTCGTGTTTCACAGTTTTTGAAAATCCTACCCCCGAAGTGGTGAAATAGGGGATGAAAGTTTGTATGAAAGTCCTTCATTTCTCAAGTTATAGCCATGAAACTTAGATTTTAAGCTTTTAGTTAAATAAGAAGAAGTATGTGTTTCAACATTTTTGAAAATTCGACCCCCAAAGGGGTGAAATAGGGTAGTCTTTTATTTAACAATTTTTTGTTAAGTTAGATCTACGAAACTTGGTATTTTGGCTTTTGGAAAAAAATAGAAGGATGTGTGTCACATTTTTAAAAATTCCACCCTCAATGGGGTTAAATAGGGGTTGAAAGTTTGTATGAAAGTCCGTCGTTTTTCAGGCTGCTATAGCCATGAAACTTGGTATTTGGGCTTCCGCTAATGATGAAATAAGGATTTTAAAGTTTTTGAAATTTCTATCCCCAAGGACGTCAAATAGAGAGTTTGTCCTTCAATCACGCCGCAACAGAGCAACGGATCGACGTGATTTTTTGCATGGGTATAGCTGGGTACTTGAAGAGTAACACAGTCTTTTTAGCCCGGAAAGTTAAGGCGTGCCTATGGGAATTAAAAATCTTAAGCCACGCGAACGAAGTCGCGGGCATCCTCTAGTTAATTATATTAGTGGTGACGGACGTACGTGCGAGCGACGTTTTAAAAGGAGAACAGTAGGCAGATGAGGGCTTGCCATCTGAAAACCATATTATAATGCCAGTAAAGCCTGACATCTTGCTCAATAATAGTTCTTCGACGCGACCGATGCGGACTTGCTTCCTTCAGATAGGGACAACACTAGATTTAGTCCTGTCAATTTGGTTCAGTTTCAGAGATTGTGTACAACAGAACAAGACGCTACTCAACAATTATTTGGTTGCGAACACGAGAAGGCATCTTTATCTTTAATATTTCCTGGAAGTTGAAAGGATGTTGAGAAATCTAAAGAGCAAAATATAGGCATTTTAATTGCCGGATAAAAACATTGTGTACAGTACTTACTTACTGTAGATGCGTGAGCACGAATTTTATGTAAACCGTTTAACTATACTCGTATATACTTGTTTTGTTAAATATTTCTCTGTAATTTTAATGCTGGAAATCGATAAGTAGTAGGTTTCTTTGACTAAGTCGTAATAATTAAATTTCAATTATTATATTTTATTACTTTTTCTTTTTATTTTTTTTCTTTTTAATTTTCCTTATGAAATGGGTTGTCTGGAGGAGATCACTTTTAGTGATAAGACCGCCCTTGCGCACGTGTTGTTTTCTGTATTTTGTTTACAATTAAGTTTTTTCTTTAATTTATGTGTGGCAATAAAGAATTTATCTATCTATCTATCTATCTACTTTATGATTTTGTTCTCATGCACTTAGATACATACATACGTATTACGTATTTGGCGGTTAAGTTCCATTAAAGTATCTTGGCCGAAATCCAATGTCGCATCAACAATAATAAGTAGGACTTTTTTTATTCCACTACAAGTTTTTTTATTTTAATATTGAACTTATATTACTAAGCAAGCAGGTATGAAAGACGGGTTGCACCATATGGATTCCTTTCTTGCCATTTTGGTACGGATCCCTAAAAATGATGCATCTAATAGTGACGCTTCATAATGACGGGATTGTGAATCGTGATGATATAATATAGTGAGTCAGTGCTAAATAACTGAGATAAGTTGTTGTCTGTTTAACTATTGATTATATTATAATAATCGCGAGTCTAATTATGGATATATTGTAGAACATCGTGATATGTTATGTACCTACAGATTTTCTCATTGATAAGAATGTCTATGTACATAAGCGTTCGATTATTGTTACAACTCGTTTATCGCACAAGTGTGTTGCTGCTATATTTTTTTGATAATACTGATAATATTATGAGTATTGATTGCGTCGGGAGTGTTCGAAAAAAATGACACTTGTTTAGCTTTCAAGATAGTATTTGAAATATAGGTATGCCAAGAAGCTACGCCTGATACGTCAAAAACGTAACTAATTAATAATTGTTCTAATTACAACTGTTCTGTCTGTGCGTTAAGCAATTTGAAGTGCGTGTGAAAACCATTGACTTATATATGTATACTACTACATATAAGTCAATGGTGAAAACTAGCGCAACTATGAATAATTCGCAAAAATCAGGTTCAAGTCTAAATTCTGAACAAGCAAACAATTCAGAATTAAAATACGAATATTAACTGACACGTCATGTGGCCCAACAAGCCGCTAAATTGAAGTGGCAATGAGCACAAGCACTTTCTGCGGGAGTTTCAAGAATCTTTGCAAGGGACAAGACTTGCAAGGATTCTCACAGAAAGCGGTTCATCAGTAGGGCGTCTATTGTCATTCGTCATTAAAAAATCTGATAGCGATATTCACCACACTACACAAATTATTCTCAACGTACGTTTCACTCCGACACCTCAGGAGATGTCGACTCGACAATGCACGATTTTTACATTAGGATTATAGCGAATTAAACTTCTAGTTCTTTCACTAGTTTATGTCTCATGGACGTAGTAGAATCTTTTTTTTTTTATCTTCATTAGTATTATTAGACCTTGCCAACTTACACTACTTGCGGTAATGAGATAGTGAAAGATTAATATAATTATTTGCTATGCCATGACATGCATAAGCCCAGTTTGTGACTTGAATGAAAATCACTTTCTATTCAGCGACGTCACCTTACATCATTAATAAATAATTGTTGTTGTCTCAGAATAGATTCTTATGGCTTGCCTAGGCTCAGCGGTGGTGGACTTAAGGGGTGGACTGAAATTCGAAAGGTCGTAGGTGCAAATTCCACACAAAGAATATTATTCACGTTTAGAATATATGGTATTCTTGGATGCTATGGATTTTGCTATGCTATTGGTTTTTATAATTATTGGATTTCGGTACGATGACGTGTAGTTAGAGAAACAAGAAAATAGTAGTCACTCCGTTCTATAGCAGTATCTCATTACTACATCATCAGTTAAATCCCTTTCTTCTACAAGAAAGTTTTGGAAACTGGACACTAGAATCTATACATATGCATGCATTCAGTATTCTTACAGGTTTTGGACGGTAGGTATTTAGGTTGATGAAAATAGTTAATTAAGCCTGAACCTACAGATCCAGTACCTATATCTTTTAAGATCTGTTGACTGTTGTAGTCATTATTAGTCTATAGCTATGAATCTTTTTAATAAGGTGGTGTAATTCCTTGACTATCTTATCAAAGTTAGCTATTCTGATTCATATATGTGTTTGAAACTTTGAATACTTTGTAATATGTAGAACACTAATTAATTATTGTTTTTTTTTAGAAAATAAATTAATCTTCGTGAATTCTAAGCCCTTCTTAGCTACGATGCAATGTTCAAAATACTACTTCACTAAGAATACATCATAAAATTATTAAGTATACCGATGCCTTACATTAAATAGCAATTTTAACTGTCTGCTTTGTATGTTTGATCTTTGTTAAACTCTCACAGGATCTGTGCAAATATTTCTTTCACTGATCTCCACAATTTGTTAATTAATTAGTTCTTTCTAACGACTTGTTAAATTCCACACAGTTGTTTTTGATTGCAGGGGACACAAAAGGATGCCCACAATGCCCTACTTAATATTTTAATGATGATAAATAATGGATGCGTTTTATCATGCCATTAAAGATTGTATTGTAAAAATGTGCGTTAGGACAATGACTGATAAATAATTTATTTAAATAGGTTTCAAATCTCAATGCAAAAATAGTAATCTTGATTGCATATCTAATCTTAATGCGTATTAAGTTGTTAGAATGCGTAGTATTTTAGTTTGTTAAGAAACAATTTCCAACAATTCGTGGAATTGCGAAGAGCCCTTAGGTACGAACTTAGACAGTAAGTCAAGAGGTCGCAAACTCTTAAGATCAAGGTTCTTGTCAAGACTCTTTAAGGGTCATAAAAGAATGGAGGCAAATAGAACTTATATTGGAGTATTGTTTGAGTACAAGAATAAGATCGATGCTTCTACAATCTACATATAACTTCATATCGTATCAAATTACGATATTACCCCGTCCAAAAACTAAAAAGATAACCTTCACTGCAGCTTCTGCTAATCCCTTTTACAAATATAATATTATGTCAAACAGATAAATTTGTCAAGGTCACCATTAGCATATGAACGGGGTACGCGGTGTACACGCACTTTTATCATTTAGTTGAAAGAAGTAATTTTCGGTGCTCCGTCAAGGTCAAAGTCCTCTGCTAAAGTTTTGCAAACAATACGTAACGGTCGTTTTCCTATGACTCAGCAGTCAGCACGAACAATCATTTGTGGCTACTCGTTATTCAAAGATAAATACAAAACATTTTCAGAAATTGGCCGTCAATTATCATGAATTGTTATGAATCAATCCAAAGACTATGTGACGGGGTAGTTGCCTAAATAATATACAATTGTATGTCATTGTATTCTGTAGGACGGGTGCTCTGCATCTTATTTTCTAAAAGAGGACTTTTGCAAACTTTAATCCAATTTTAATTCATCAGCGCTTACAGATGCTTGCCTATTGTAAAATATTGCAGTCAGCGAGCATAAGAACAATACTCCGCACTCTTTTAAGCGAAATGTCGTATTTCGTAAGGCTATGAGGATATTCCTCCTTCCACGGCCTTGTATCGCCTCGCGTAATTGATAGAGCACAGGTCAACATTTTGTGTCAAATAATTATTAGGGTTATACTAATCATGTCGTCTTCAATCGATATACCTGCGACTGCTAGAAATAGGACGCTTTTAGACATTTCCACACTCCACGTTGCCCTTTCTGCGATTTATTCGACGGTGCTATCCACTATCAACACTGCATTTTCTGAAGCGAGGTCGCCATTCTACCCTTTGGGACCCCAAATATTTGCTGTTTAAATATAATGAATGGTGTGTTGACTGGAATTTCCATTTGCAGTACTCAACCTGACACTCATCGACTTGCCGGGTCTGACCAAGGTGCCTATCGGTGACCAGCCGATAGACATCGAGCAACAGATCAAAGGCATGATCTTCCAGTTCATAAAACGCGAGTCATGCCTCATACTCGCTGTGACCCCAGCCAACACCGACTTGGCGAACAGCGATGCCCTCAAACTTGCCAAAGAAGTGGACCCGCAAGGTATGGAAACTATAATAACAATCATCTAAATTCTAATGAGATAGTAGATAATATATGCCTCTAGGGTTGGATACCAATGGTCTTGCTAATGGATTAATTCCTCTCTTATAAGGTTTCTTTAAACAGTAGACACGTGTCTACTGACCACCAACTGACTACCAACGATGACATCCAATGTTCGTTAGTCTTAGATGAATTGCTATGTTTATTTGTTGGCCTCCGTCAATTTGTCCATCAGAAGATTATTATTCGATTGCATAACCAATGTAATTCTTTATCCCAATTCGCGCAATCTAACTTGGCTCGCCCGACATAAGGCTCGAGTAACTCCATCTCTATCAACGTTTCTCTTGCTTTGACTATCTCATATACTCGTAAGGATTTATCTGTTGTTGTTGTAATAAGTGTTGTAAGGCTCATTGATTTGAAGGTGTGCGCACCATCGGTGTTATCACAAAGCTGGATCTCATGGACGAAGGGACTGACGCTCGGGATATTCTCGAGAACAAGCTACTGCCCTTGAGGCGTGGGTACATCGGCGTCGTGAACCGCTCACAGAAGGACATCGAAGGCCGAAAGGACATTCAGGCCGCGATGGCCGCTGAAAGGAAGTTCTTTCTTAGGTATGGTTTTATTTTTGTAGCTATCTCTAAATCGTCTAGGATTTAGAACCCTCTGTTCCGAGAACTAGGGTAAATCACCCACCCGACTATAAATAAACTGTTCAGTCTTGACAATAAAAGCGATAATGGACTTTATCGAGACTTTATTTTATTCTGCACAAAAACGGTACTTTTGAAGGTTTGAGAGAAAAAAGTATAGGTTTGCTGATATTCGCTAAAGACTATTAGATTTGTTATAACAATAATAATCATGCGACGATCATAACCCGGGAGGACGTACCTCGTTATGGTGCATACCAATTGAATGCACTGATTTAAAATAGCTCCTATTTTAATTCAAAATGTATACAGCGGCTGAATATCTACATAATTGGTCGTATTTGCTCTTTATCATTATTCCTATGCAGAGAAGGCGTAATTAGAAAATTAATTTGCATAACACAACAAACTAATGTTAGTTTATCTTATGCTTTTGTTACGATATGAGTAATTTATTGCTATCCGATGTTTTCTTCTGGTGCAGTGAAAACGCTTTGCATTTTTTCCCTACTGCACCAAAAGTAGGGTACCTAATGATTTTTGCGGGTATATATAGCATGTTTGCATCAAAAAACAACTGGTGCTGACTTAAGGCTCTCTCTCTCTACAATGCCGTGTAGAAACCGAAAAGGGGGATGGGTTTAATATAACTGCCATGCCCTAACAGGTTAGCCCGCTACCATCTTAGACTGCATCATGACTTACCATCAGGTGAGATCGCAGTCAAGGGCTAACTTGGAGTGGATAAAAAAAAAATTGTCCCAAAGGACGGGGCGCTCCTCAATTAACGTTATTAAAAAATCCACATCAACGTTTTCCATTTTTCCACACAACGACGGTGGCGCCTTGCCTACACGCTGTCTCAGAGCGGACTAAAAATGGGGTCATCAAGTGTGACGTAACATCGCAGGAATGTGCGATGCGAATCAAATCGCAAGTTTTTGCGATGTGTCCTGCGAGCTCGCAGATTTTTGCGATGCGATGCGAATTCGCAGTTTTGTGTGGGAGCCCTATCTCCAAGTCAGCAAAGTTGTTCTTTTTGACAAATAACAAAGTGGCTAAGGCGCGGGATATACACGAGAGACGACGGGCGCGGGCGAGGTACAGGCGCGCCGCTTCTATCATATTTCATACAAAATGTATGCAAGTGACGGGACGCCACCGGCCACGTATACAGATCGGCGTCCAAGCGGTGAGGCCCGGACGCCGCTTGGACGCTGCTTTCTTACTTCGAAGGCCACACCGCACCTCCGCCGCGCCGTTGCCACGCCTCTCGTATATATCCCGCGCCTTAGGAACGTATCAACAAATTGCATATTGATTGAATAAACGAACGTTAGTAAACGTAAATAAGTAGCTTACCATTATATTGCAGAGATTGAATAACTGACGTTATTAAACTAACCAATACAATTTCAGCCATCCCTCCTACCGGCATCTCGCGGACCGGCTTGGCACCCCTTACTTGCAGCGGGTGCTGAACCAACAGCTGACCAACCACATCCGCGACACGCTGCCCGGCTTGCGGGATAAGCTTCAGAAGCAGCTGCTTACACTCGAGAAGGATGTCGACCAGTACAAGCACTTTAGGCCCGACGACCCCTCTATCAAGACCAAGGCTATGCTACAGTGAGTCTTTCTTACGTCGTTAGGTATTTTTGGGTGGAAATGAATGGCATACCAGCTTCAGTAATTACATGAAATTATTACTGCACATGTAAAGCTTAGGCCGGCCATACACGGACAGCTTGAAGCAGTCAGGATGGACTGGTTCTAGCTGCGACTGCATAGTGAACTACAGTGTTCTACGTACATAAATACATGGAGCCGCTCTAGCAGTTGCGATTGCTTCGGGCGGTTGGCAGCAGTTATCAATGGTAGCTTCAAGCTGTTGACTATGACTGCAACAGCGGTCCGTGTATGTTGGTCACTGGCTAACTGCTCGAGCAGTCCGTGTATAGCCAGCCTTAGAGTTTCTCATGGGATTTTTCGTGATCTGCAAGTGTTCTAAAAACCTCGTTTCAATTATTGATAGTTAAATCTAATTCTATACGTATATCCATACTAATTGACCGAGCGAAGCGAAGGTCTCTGAGTCTACTTGGGTGAATTGGCACTTGTCCGTCCGTCCGTCTGTCAGAGCCTTATAACTTCTGAATTACTGAACGTAATTACTTCAAATTTAAATATACTGTGTAAACCGATGGCCTCCCGCCGAATATGGCTTAAAAAGTTATAAAAATCTTTATTTCAGGGGGGCTCTCATAGAAGGGGGGCTTTCAAAGTGGTGATTTTCTGACGTCCAAAGATGACCTCAGAACTCCCAATTTTCTGAAAGGCTGAGCCTGAAACTTGATTAATTATTTGAATTATATCCTGTACTTGAACAACAAATACTAAAATTAGATAAATATTATAAGGAAACGAAGTTATTTAATTTTTAATGAGCTTACGTATTTTGAACAAACTTCACAATGTTGTCAATAGATGGCGCTCTGTACAAACTTATTCGTTTGTGCTTAAAAAGAAAAGGCTGAGCCTGAAACTTGATCACTTATTTGAATTATATCCTGTACTTGAACAACAAATACTAAAATTAGATAAATATTCTAAGGAAACGAAATTATTTAATTTTTAATGAGCTTCACTATTTTTAACAGAACTTCACATAGATGGCGCTCTGTAAGTTTATGGATACCGCGAGGTCTCAGTTCGGGGCGAACCACTAGTATTATAAATGTGAAACTGTGTCTGTCTGTCTGTCTGCTACGCTTTCACGGCGCATCTACTCAACTGATTTTGATGAAACTTGGTACCGAGACAGTTTACATCCCGGGGAAGGACATAGGCTATATACCGAAAAATTGAAGAGTTCCCGCGGGAATTAAAAAAACCTCAATCCACGCGGACGAAGTCGCGGCCATCATCTAGTATATATCATATACGTGTATATACTTTTAATAATGATGTTCAAATTCTCGATAGGATGATCCAGACTCTACAGACAGACTTTGAGAGGACTATCGAGGGTTCGGGATCGGCACAGATCAACACCAACGAGTTGTCGGGTGGTGCCAAAATCAACAGGCTGTTCCACGAAAGATTCCCCTTCGAAATCGTTAAGATGGAATTCGATGAAAAGGAACTGCGCAGAGAAATTGCGTTCGCCATTCGAAATATCCATGGTATCAGGGTAAGCAAAAATTTCACACCCTTAAATTCTTAAAATGGTATTTTAACTTACACCCTTAAACCCTTGAAATACCTTAACCCCTTAAACCATTAATACCTTATCACCCTTAAACCCTTACCTCTTTACTAATAAACGTGGAATAGCGGTGGAATAGTTATAACGTGTTTTGTCTTTTTCCTTCGAATGTCAAATTACTGTTGACAAACAAAGACAAAACACGTTATAACTATTCCACCGCTATTCCACGTTTATTAGTAAGGCTGATTAAATGGTATTTTTAACCTTCGACATGGTAATTGGATTGGAATTACATTTTGTATTGTACAGTAGAACTACAATGACTGTCGTCCATACAAATACCGTAAATGCAAACGTGTGTCTCTGTCTATCTGTTACGACTTACTATATATTTTAAATATATTCCAATACTATCTAGCTCCACTTATAAAAAAAAACCGAATTCGAAATAAATTATCAAGTAAAGTTCAGTCAGAGTTTTGTGCCTTTTTCACAGATATTGCTGCTTGAATCATATCTTACTTAAAAATTTATTGTCTTACATTTGTTTTCTCACAGGTGGGTCTGTTCACTCCGGACATGGCTTTCGAAGCGATAGTAAAGAAGCAAATCGCTCGACTAAAGGAACCCACTCTGAAGTGCGTGGATCTCGTTGTGCAAGAATTATCGAACGTTGTCCGTATTTGCACAGAAAGGGTGAGTAAGTTCGATTGTAGACCTTTTTCACCTATAAAAATTGTCAATTATACAAAAGTTCAGTGATTAAGAGAATGTTTTATTTGATAGAATGATTCAGACCTTAGAACAAGGCTATTTAGGTCCATTTTACTTTGACGTTATTACCAAACTGTGTCCCCATTCATGCGATGAGCGACTGGAGCTTCTAAATTTTTGCCCTCTGTATCTCTACAATTTTGAATAGGCTCTCAATGTTACTAAAATTCATGATAAAAAGGAGAACTTCTTAATTTTTGAGACATGTATAGTGTAAGTAAAGCTTAGCATTCGCACATTCGAGATTATGGGACCGAAATTGGGAACAGGGGAATCGTCATGCGTCACGTGTCGCAAGCTCATTGGGTTGGGTCAGCGCGCATTGTTGCTTATGAGTGAGCGAGACAGTGCAAGAGTGATAATAAGTAATAATCGCTAAAAATTAACGTCAATCAATTATATGAAAACGGATAAATTTTAATTTATATCGATTAGTTATTATTGGCTGGGCAGCGCGTATTGTTGCTCTCACGAGTGAGGGCTTGTGATATCGCGCGACTTCCAGTGACGAATCACATTGCAGTTCGCAGTCGCCGGTGGTCACACACTGTATTGTGATTCGTCTCTGGAAGTCGCGTGATATCGCAGCCACGCTGCACAAGCCCTCGCGAGATAGACCGCTCCGCGAGACAACTGGCAAGTTTGGTATTATTGTCAGATGTCACGCTACCCTCGGCTGCGCGAGGAGACGGAGCGCATCATCATGTCGCACGTGCGCTCGCGCGAGCAGCAGTGCAAGGACCAGCTCATCCTGCTCATCGACTGCGAGCTCGCCTACATGAACACCAACCACGAGGACTTCATTGGTTTCGCCAAGTGAGTGTGTTAATGTCCTGTGTCCCCCCAGTGGGACAGAGGGCGTTTACAGTGTTCTGCCATCTCGAGCGGTTAGAAGCTACTCTCTTGACCTCATCCCACGTCATCCCTATCGTCGCGACCAGAACCGTACGCCGCCAAGTTTGTTTGGTGAAGTGAGTGCTTGTCCTGTATTGCCATTCGGTCAGATATCCTACCCGCGGCTGCGCGAGGAGACGGAGCGCATCATCATGTCATCTTTACTGTCATTTGTTCAAATACCGCTCACCTGTAGTGCTCTATAGAGCTAAAGCTTTATTCTGACGACTTTTGCACCTAGACATTATTGAGCTGGAGTTTCTTGATCTTTTTAATTCTATAGGCAAAACAGCAATCGCGCTTGACAACAAGTGATGATGGAGTCATTAGGCTAGGCAGGTATTCAATCCTACTTCCTCCGAACTGCTCCGAAGATTTTAAAGTTTGTTTTTGTTTAACAGTGCACAGAACCAATCGGAGAATGCAAATAAATCGGGCCAACGCTCACTTGGGAACCAGGTCATCAGGAAAGGGTACATGTGCATACACAATTTAGGAATAATGAAAGGTAATTTCGTCACATAATATTAATTACAAAATATTGATTTTGATTTTTAACAACCCTGTGGGAACTGTTGAGTTCCCGGAATAAAAAGCGGCTATATGTTACTCTCCAGCCCCCCTATAACATAGCCAACCTTCAATTGATAAAAAATATATGTCAATGACTTACGTTTTTGGATACCCACTGAGTTAGAGAATACGGCTGCTGGTGTTTATCCTGTCTGTGTTTTCAGCAAAATTTTGGTTATTAATTGGTAGGTGGTTCCCGGGACTACTGGTTCGTACTGACGTCGGAGAGCATCTCATGGTTCAAGGATGAGGAGGAGCGTGAGAAGAAATACATGCTGCCTCTCGACGGTCTCAAACTGCGCGACCTCGAGCAGGGCTTCATGTCGCGGCGACACATGTTCGCGCTCTTCAACCCGGAGGGACGGAACGTGTACAAGGTACAGTTGAAATACATGCTGCCTCTCGACGGTCTCAAACTGCGCGACCTCGAGCAGGGCTTCATGTCGCGGCGACACATGTTCGCGCTCTTCAACCCGGAGGGACGGAACGTGTACAAGGTACAGTTGAAATACATGCTGCCTCTCGACGGTCTCAAACTGCGCGACCTCGAGCAGGGCTTCATGTCGCGGCGACACATGTTCGCGCTCTTCAACCCGGAGGGACGGAACGTGTACAAGGTACAGTTGAAATACATGCTGCGTCTCGACGGTCTCAAACTGCGCGACCTCGAGCAGGGCTTCATGTCGCGGCGACACATGTTCGCGCTCTTCAACCCGGAGGGACGGAACCTGTACAAGGTACAGATGAAATACATGCTGCCTCTTGCCGGCCTTCAAATACTGACGTGGGCCGTCTCAGGCTATGCAACCAGTTTTAAGTATAATTTAAGAACTTTACCTTAAACGTAATTTCGTGACCCATGCAAGACGACCAATTACGTATCCTAAGCCGAGGCGTATCCTATGTCTGAGCCTCATAGGAGGCGTCCTCAGACTTTGCTTCTTCGAGCCGTAGATATTTTGCTTTGTTTAAGACTGTAGGAATGGCATTCCAATTTCCGAACCAGTGGTAGAATCACTAGTAATTATTGTACTGCTCTATTCAAAAGCACTTGTAAAAGTTTATTTGAATTATAAATCTTTGACTTAGACGATGAGGTGGTATACCTACAAGTGATGTTTACGAATATTAATTTTGTTCTAGGATTACAAGCAGCTAGAGTTATCTTGCGAAAATCAAGACGACGTAGACTCTTGGAAAGCGTCCTTCCTCAGGGCCGGAGTTTATCCCGAGAAGACTTCTGAAGCAGCGAACGGTGACGAGGTTCGTATATTCATGCATTCTTTTCTTTTGCCTGTTTTTTCTTTTCCTTATATTCTTCTTTTTTATTTCGTCATGTAAAAACTAGTCTGTTTAAGCAGTGTATTGCTTCATAATATTGGAAATAGTATGGAGTTTATATTTTTTATTGGTATATTTACAAATACGTTTTTTATACAGTGTATTATGTAAGTACAGTATATTCAGTATGATTTGTTGTTTTGTCATGCAATACAGAGCGACGGAAATGAGGTTTGTCAAAATAAGGCTTTTTTGATACTACATGTTCACATAAGTCACAATCTCATTTTATATAATATAATATAATAATATTAATAAATCATAACCGATTATTCCAAGAGTGAATTTCAAGAATATTTTCTCAAAACGAGTTGATTTCCATTTGAAATTAAAATATAAGAAATTGGTGTGTACCTAATCTTATTTTTCTTGAAATACATTTACGTTAAATTAAAATCTAGCATGAGGCATGTAGTTTACTAATTAAAAAATAATGTTTGGAGTTGTTTTGTATCACGCTAAACTGTGTGTGTTCGCAATATACCTACTCACTAACACCAGTTTCCACGCATGTAACACCACTCTTACTACATAAGTGATAAATTATACTCAAAAGCCTATTTCATAAATCTTCAAGAAATATAGCCAGTTATGGTTTTACTTTCATGTCTTTATTATTCTTCCTGAATAGCTTTTAAACACAAATAAATGTATATAATCATGCAACATTATTAAACATTCATTGTTAGACGGCTTTCGTAGATTCAACGTGGTGTGTAAAGAAATGTACATTCATTATTTATTTTTCTTTACACCCCATACCAGCTTGTAGTTTTTTTTAAGTTATTCTACTTTTAGTTTTGTGTTTTACGTTTTATGTTTCTTTATTTTTAGTTATTTCCGTCTTTTCCGGGGTTGGGTGGAAATAAGAGTGTAAGTTAAATAAGAGTTTTGAAGCTTGTGTGCTGGATTTGGTACTGTATATAGAAAAAAAATGCGATGGAATATATTTGTAGGTACGACCTCGGACTGGTTGGGTTATTCATTATACTTGCATGGGAATTGGCGTTTAATCAGCTTGAAGATCATTTGAAAGTTTTGTGTGACGTTGTAACTCGAAACTACTTGGTTTTGGTTCATTTGCACAAATATTTAGCAAAACCGTGTTTTTGAGGGTTATTTAATTTAGTGAATTAATATTTGGAGATGGTGAGTAGGTAAAACATAGCTAACAAAATTAGATGATTATTATGTTAGGCGTTTTTTTGCTATTTTAGGCTATTACTAATGATGTATGCAATTTGCATGTCTATTTTACATGAACAGAAAATCTAGCTTTTTAAATCATATGTCATAGAAAAAGGTTCCGACTGATTGTGTTAGTTTCACCAGCTGTTTTATAATAGACTCCTCCATAGCTAATTTTACGTTAGACGCTTTTAGATATTTAAATAAAACAATATACGATAATAAATACTATTTGAACACATCTACATTATTTTGTAACTAGTTAACATACAGAATTCAGTAAAACGTAACTTTACATAATATGCATAACAAATACACGCAGATGCATTGTAAAAGGAACTTGAGAAAACGCTTAGTTTGACTTTTATAGCGTAGAGTAACCAATTAGCATCTGATATCTCATTAGTTTAATAAAATCATGTTTATACTGATTTCGCAAGTACCTTTTGCATTTTAACAGCAAATACAACATAGATACAATCAATAAATAAAAAGTTGGTTATGGGTTTCATAACATGGTTATTGAACAAATCAAGCATAGCATGATTTAGTACAAGCTAAAATATCAACCTCGTCAATAAAGCCTGTATTATACTAGCGTTTATCAGACATGCGTGTTCCTCTAGTGCTTCTGAATTTTAATAAATTTTTTTAGTGTTCAGCAGATCAATGATCTTTAGATTATTGATAAATGACATAATTTTTCACATCTATCAATAATCGAAATGGGTTTGCTCATTGCTGATTATACGACGCGTCGCTCGTTAAATGTCAAATAAAGTTATATAATCAGCCTGCAGTGCACTTCGTGAGGCGTAAGCTGAGCTTTGCATTTGAGTGTCTTTATTAAGGCCCTTTAAACATTTACCCCGCGACCAACTATAGGTAAAAAACTCAACTATAGGTATAAAACTCGTCACACTACAGCATATATATGCACGCTTTACGAGAGCGTAGAGCTATAGAGCGTAGAGACGCTCGATTTTATAGCCAACTAACCAATTTTGTTACTTGAAAATATTAGACGATTATTTATTTACTAGGTACTTGTTTACGCTGTTGGCCGCGGTAAATATTATGTACCTATTTTATATTTATGCGCCGAAACAATACTCGCGGCTACAATAATACTCAGTTTTTGAGATTGTAAAATAATGTATAAAAGATTATCTTACCGATTTCGTTCAAAATCGATATCTGGGGTTCCGTAGGATCACAAAATAGGAAACTGTTACCAATATTTTAAAAAAGTCAGCGCCATTTTGAAATTCTTTGTTATCGTACCGATTTCGTTCAAAATCGATATCTGGGGTTCCCTGGGATCACAGAACAGGAAACTATGAACAAAATTTTAAAAAAGTCAGCGCCATTTTGAAATTCTTTGTTATCGTACAAATTTCGTTCAAAATCGATATCTGGGGTTCCCTGGGATCACAAAACAGGAAACTGTTACCAAAATTTAAAAAACGGCAGCGCCATTTTGAAATTCTTTGTTATCATACCGATTTCGTTCAAAATCGATATCTGGGGTTCTCTGGGATCACAAAACAGGAAACTGTTACCAAAATTTTAAAAAGTTCACTGCTGACTTTTTTTTGATTGACTGCTGTTTTGTGATCCCAGGGAACCCCAGATATCGATTTTGAACGAAATCGGTACGATAACAAAAAATTACAAAATGGCGCTGACTTTTTTAAAATTTTGGTAACAGTTTCCTGTTTTGTGATCCCAGGGAACCCCAGATATCGATTTTGAACGAAATCGGTACGATAACAAAGAATTTCAAAATGGCGCTAACTTTTTTAAAATTTTGGTAACCGTTTCCTGTTTTGTGATCCCAGGGAACCCCAGATATCGATTTTGAACGAAATCGGGACGATAACAAAAAATTTCAAAATGGCGCTGACTTTTTTAAAATTTTGGTAACAGTTTCCTGTTTTGTGATCCCAGGGAACCCCGGATATCGATTTTGAACGAAATCGGTACGATAACAAAAAATTTCAAAATGGCGCTGACTTTTTTAAAATCTTGGTAACAGTTTCCTGTTTTGTGATCCCAGGGAACCCCGGATATCGATTTTGAACGAAATCGGTACGATAACAAAAAATTTCAAAATGGCGCTGACTTTTTTAAAATTTTGGTAACAGTTTCCTGTTTTGTGATCCCAGGGAACCCCAGATATCGATTTTGAACGAAATCGGTACGATAACAAAGAATTTCAAAATGGCGCTCACTTTTTTTTAATACATACATACATACATGCATACATACATATATATTCCTAACATACCCTTTCCTTGTGGCTTTGCCGTAATCGGGTAAAAAAAATACGCCTACACTTGAGAACTTCCTTCTTTGTGGATGTCGGTATCAAGTTTTTCTAAGCGCAGTACACATAGAGAATATTATATCTCTATGGCAGTACACAACACGGTGTTCATTTTGTCGTAATAAATTTCGTGCAAAAAAGCGATACACCCACCCGTCCACGAGCGCGTCTCAGCGCGTACTGAGCGCCAAACGCCTAGCGCTCGGCTTCTTTTCATAGAAAAATGTATGAAACATTTTTTTTTTGCCACATAAACTATAAACATATTTATTTGTATGCTTAATGCTTTGCACCATGGATAGAGGACTATATAAGCCCCACTTTATTGTTAATATTCAAGTTAAAATATGCAGCGGATCTAGCTTTATGGGTACCTATCCGGACCCCATTTTTCGTCATTTTCAGCAGATCTTGCGTTCGGAGAAACGTATTTATGCAGAAAATTTGTATTGGAGTGTGCATTTTTATAAGGTCAAACGAGAGATGAAGAAATGACCTTTAATTTGATACCATGACATCCCCACAGCTGTGACTCCCGATTCTTTAAAGTGTACCTGGAAAAGGATGACACATCATGAAATCCGTATAAGGCACCTTAAGAGGAATTCTCCCGGCGATTTCTCCATACAAAAACATTTGTCTGTTTCCTCCGTGGATAATTACAATAGTGAAAATATTCTGGCTCCATAACATCCATATGTGTCCGTACCATGCCTCTATGTTTTGCTTTTTTCAATAACTTAATAATTTTAAGAATAAGGAACCTTCAAAAATTGCAAAAAATGGCCCAGTTTCGCGCCATCATTAGACATCCTGCAAATATATTTGACGGATATACCTAATCAAAAAAAGAAAATCATACCGGCATAGCCTCAGTCCTTCTTAAATTATCCTTGAAAAAAAAATTAAAATCGGTTCAGTTTTTGAGGAGGAATCAGAAAAATACGAGAGTAAGAATTCGACTGTTTTTCATAGGTATTATCGGTCCAAGCTGCAGTTGTCCCTATCGGGTGATATGGAATTCTATTCGAGGAGCAGCGCGACGGCAATATAATTGTTCAATACCTATTCTCAAAGTATCCCGCTCATGCCATATCCTCTTAAAAGCACAAATTTCTGTTTAACCCGTGCGTGGGACGTGTCACTGTGTTTGTGTGCGTGACTGTGCTGTCACTCTACACTTCGGTCGGAGTGCACGCTCATATAAATGTAAAGCTCAACTTACGACTCGCGGACTGTAACAGTAGTCAAAACAAAAGCTTATAGACTAAGAGATAACTGCACTTTTGGTATCTATCGCTCGGAAGGCTGATTCAGTATTTATGGGCATATATTACGGGCATACCCTCACTATTTCCACCAGAGGAGAGCCCTACACGCACCAAATACTGAATCAGCCTTCCTAGCGATAGTTACCAAAAGTACGGCTATCTCCTATAATATTATTACAGGAATCCGCATGCCCACTAAACTCTGGTATTTTGAATGTTGTTATTTAAAACTTATGAGGTACTATTTTGTTTTCAGAGCTCAGATACGTCAGGTACAAGCAGTATGGACCCCCAGTTGGAGCGGCAAGTGGAGACTATCCGCAACCTGGTTGACTCCTACATGCGTATTGTTACGAAGACCACTCGCGACCTGGTGCCGAAGACCATCATGATGATGATCATCAACAATGCCAAAGACTTTATTAATGGGGAGCTCCTCGCGCACTTGTACGCATCTGGGGATCAGGTAATTATAGAAAAAATAAAATGCCATTGAATACATATCGAACGTGCGAAACCATCCACTTGCGCGCGAAACACTATATTATCTAGTTAAAATTAACTTGATTAAGGGCTGATTTTTCAATCGTCAGATAAAGTTTATCGGAGGAATAAATTTGACGTTTTGACAGGTTTTGTATTGAAAATCTGCCAAAACGCCAAATTTATTCTTCCGATAAAATTTATCTGACGATTGAAAAATTAGCCCTAAATCACACACAGGCCACACAGATCATTTCTTTCATTTATTGATCATCATCATTTTCTTTCTCAACAGTCGCAAATGATGGAGGAGTCGCCGGAAGAGGCTCTCAAGCGCGAGGAGATGCTTCGTATGTACCACGCGTGCAAAGAGGCGCTTCGGATTATCGGCGACGTGTCCATGGCCACAGTCAGCACGCCCGTGCCGCCGCCCGTCAAGAACGACTGGCTCGAGAGTCGCCTCGACTCCAACCCGCGCCTCTCGCCGCCCTCGCCCGGCGGCCCGCGACGAGCCGCGCCTGCGCAACAAGGTGCGTTGTACTGCTGCTTTGCATTGGTTCGTCAGTCTACCTTTCTCAAAAGAACACTCCAAATTACTAATGAATTAATAATTGTATCTATTAATATTTAATATAATTCTATTTTAATAATTTGACGGAGCACTCAGGTGTCTGAATTCAGGGCCGCTAGTCACACTGACATGTACACAAAAAAAAACACCGCTCACAAAATAATAAATATTAAATATAATATATGTTTATGTTAGGTTTATATTATAATATAATATGTAAATACCATGTGAAAAAAAAAACACCACCACTTTACGACCATCGCGAGTGGCACCTAATTCAGAGCAAAACTCGCATTAAAAAGGTCTCTGACATCATGTCAGAGGATAACTGCGAAACAATTTATATAAAAAAAACACTCCAACCACATTCCGCTGTCAAATCCCCGCTAATTCGTATCTAAAGAACTTATGACAATACAGCATTTTTATGTATGTGACAGGTTCCATGGGTCAGCGAGGTGCGCCGCCCGTGCCCGGCGGCGGGGCGGGGCGACCGGCGCCCCCTCTGCCGTCGAGGCCCGGCGGCTCCGGGCCCGTGCCCCCCGCCGGCCGCCCCGCGCCCTCGCAGGGTCTGCCCGCGCCTCTCATACCCACGTGAGTACCCTAACACAATAATCGCCACGAACGTTAGCACTAAGAAGATGAGATCTTATATTAAGTAGATAGAATTCGAAAAGTAGAGCGTCGAAATATAATGTTTTGACCTGGCTGCGTTTTTTTAAGTACATAATTCTAAATGATCTAGGAGAAATTACAAAAAAAAAAAACTGTTTTTTTTTTATTTCTTGTAAAATGAGTGGAATAATGAATAAAGTGTACTTTTCCGCTTAAAATTTTGTCAGAATCGCTTACAGGTTGTGACGACACACCCGAGAGCTGTAGATGCCAGGATGAAATTGAGCAAATATTACAAAGCCATTAGGGCGCATTTAACTTCAAGCCTAAAGTGTTTCGACGCTCGAATTTTATTTACTTTGGTGAGATACATAAACTCTTATACAAATCCTATGGGGGTGTTGTGGGTGAGGTGGAATAGGTGCCCGGCAGCCCGACACACAGTTTATCTGTCAGTCTATCACAATAGATTTACTGTTTTAGAAACAGATTGTCATTAAACAGATCAGATGTGGTTTGAATTTTGATACACATTTTTGGGTCACGTATTATGATTGGTTTCGTAAACTTACGTTTTTTCAAATTAAAATATTAATATTAAATTCTGAAACAATACGATCATTTTACATTCAATATAATGACCTTCGATATATGGTTTTATGTTGCTATATATTTCATGTTTGTTTTAATATTTACACGTGTGTTTTGTTTCGATTTGATATTACATTTAATTGTCTGAATAATCAGCTTTGCTTATTTCCTATTAAAAAAAAAATGGGTGATGTAACAGCCATAACTGCATAGATGAGTGTGGGCCTGGTACTCTTTGTGTATGTCTATAAGTAACGTAATATTTTGCTCATTTCCAAAGTAAAAGTAACAAATTTCTACCTACAGAAAATAATAATCAGGAAATTTAACTGTTTACACTCTCCTTTGCTAATATACCGTATCAAGCTATGTATTTATTTGCTAAAAGTTTGTATTTATATATTATGTTCTTAGATAACGTAATATATTGTTTGAATAAGTATTTATATATTGCAATATTTCGATTCAGTGTGTGTTATTTATGTGGGATAGTATGGGGAATTCTTAAACCTATAGAGATACAAGAAAAATGTCTAACGGCTGAATATAAATATATATACTATATAGTTAGTAAGCTTACAAGTTATATAGCAAGTTAGTAAGCAAAAATACTTCACATAAGATCATTCCAGTCGCTAAAGGACTTTTTTTACATTCGTTCTTTGTATGCAATAGTGCCAGAAATCAAATAGGTACTTCTTTGTCATTGAGATATACTTCATTATTCATAGTTACAAGGAAAAGACATAAGCTTTTGCGGTCTAACGGCGAAAGGGGTTCGAAGCGGCCTATGGTTAGCCGCCATCCCGGGATTTTTTAAATATCGCTGTCGCATCCTGAAACCTTTATCAATCGCTAGATCGCTTGTGATAAAAAAATAAATCATTTAGTGTTGAAAACCTCGTATTGTAATACTAGGGGACAAATGTGACGCGAGAGATTTCGGGCGACATCGTTTGACATTGCACAAGCATCAACGACGGTTGATGCCTGTTGTCAGACTGTTGTTGACAGAAAAGTCGCAAGACAAGATGTCTGGCGACATCTGTCGATTTCACCCAGCGTCTCTAGGGACACGTGTCAGACATTTGTCTCCTAGAGAATACGAGACTTTAACCACCAGTTTCATAGATATTTTATGGCAAAGTTTGATCGTAATGTAATAAATTTAATCTTATGTAATTTTATCTTTATCATGCGATATTACGACAAAATGACCCGTTATAATAATATATTTTTGATCATCTAGATATACTCTATTAAATACGTTACAGATTGCGACATCACTTTTGTAGAAATTCAAGATGGCGGCCGGACCATACATATTTTCGAACCCCTTTACAATCAATCGATACGTTAAATAGTTATTTATTAGGGAAAGAGCATTCAATTTATGCCAAAAAAAACGTCAAATTATTTATACTCATATTACATATAGATTGATCATTAATTTCGGCCAATAGAGGTTCAAGTTTTCCCATACTGTCGTAAATAATTAAAACACTAAATATTTTATTTAGTAGGTAAATAATAGCAAAGGCTTAGAAATAGTATGTATGGTTGTTCGCAGACGGCGTTAAGCGGTGTCGGCGTGTACTAACATAAGTTACTTACAAACGCGAGGTACTAACTTATGAGCATGATAACTTAGTGCAGTATGCGATGTTACCGAATTATTTTTCATACGTAACATCACCAAATATTAGTTAAGGAACACCACAGTGTAGCTCGGTGTAGATGACATTGTACTCACGTATTTTAGAGCATTCCAAACGCTTATTTTTTTTGACATGTGTTTTATGTAGAAAATGCTCTTGAGCATTAACAGATGTTTGAATTGATTCGTCCATCAATTTGCCTATTGTAAGGATATACGCGATGACGCGTATTGTAGTGTTCCGCCACTTACTACAAAAACAAAAAATGAAATAAGTAGATTGTGAAAATGATACCATTTCATTTGCGGGTTCTACCACACATCGTTTTGCATTCCTTCAGTGGGTGGAGAGAACAGCCTTGCAGCCTAATAAACAAAATTGCTACTGTGATTTTTACGTAATCAATCAATAGTTTGAAGACATCCTCAAAGCAAAGCTTGAAATTTTTTTTTAATGTTTTACGATAAAAACAAAATATTGCATTGTATTGGATGAGAAACGTCTCAGTTTACGCGAGATAAGAATTAAAAAGACATTAGTTACGCTGTGATGCTTCTTAAGAAACACATTAAATATGACTGATCTAATCCAAAAATTAAAGATTGAGTTAAGTCATTGAAAATCCTACCCAAACTTACATATTATAGAGCCGTATCGACAATGATGTACTCGTACATAATAATTTTATTTTAATTAAATTTTTAAAGTAAACATCTTGATATTCGGTTACACATTAACATTATTATTTATTGAAAACCTTTATTATTTATGTATTATGGTATATAAAAAGCGGTCATGAGGTTCATATTCGACGGTATGGATTGTAATAAGTTAACAAATCGTACTGCAAGGTTAAAAATATTTATACAAAATGTTATATACAATATTAGTCATTTAATCCATGAATACTTATGATACGTCTGAAAGAACGTTGCTTCCAAAATTTTAAAATACATAGTCATTTAATGTAGTCTGTACAAGTATATTAACTGATTGCTTAGTCATACTACGGGCAGCCACGTTTAACGAAAAGTTTATTTAAGCATGATGGCAGACTTATGTACTATTATGTATTCTGTCCTTATGTTCAGAATTTAATAGAAAAAAGAAACCTAGCCCGCGGACGCTGGATATTTTTGTGATATTCTTGTTTTAATAAATTACTCAACCATTAAATCTCTATATATATAAATCTCGTGTCACAATGTTTGTCCTCAATGGACTTCTAAACCACTTAACCGATTATAATAAAATTCGCACACCATGTGCAGTTCGATCTAACTTGAGAGATAGGAACCGAAAAACCTCAATCCACGCGGACGAAGTCGCGGGAATCAGCTAGTTTGTACTATATAATATTTTATACATTGGGACTTATTCCAAATGAATTTGAGTTTTCTATTGTATATTATTTTTTCATCGATTTTCCAATATAAACTATAGGGTAGTATTTGAAAAAAGTTCGAATTGCTTAGATTTATTCAAATTATTGTTGTAATAAGGTTGTACAATCATCGAAGGCTGCCTGTGGAATGACAAACATCTTAATATAAACTATTTATTGTAGATGTACAATTGAAAGCACTTAACACGTTTGAAAAATAATTAATTATTGTAAATTAGCTTATTAATATAAAGTAAATGAGATATTTTGTTATATTGTTTTGTAACTAAAATGTTCAATATCTGTACATTGATAGAATGATAATTTGCATATGAGTTAAAACTTTAAAAGTAAGCTTAGAAGCACTGCATGTTTGTTGTCTCTAATTTGTGTGTGGTATTCAATTAGAATTTACTTTTAGTGTTCTCTGTTTCTACTAAATAATGACACCAAGAAATTTGTTATTACTTTATTCACAGTTACCCTGTAAGAATACATTTACGAATGTTTTATTATTATTATTTTTGTATTTATGGCAGTTACATTACTCTGAAAAATCTTACAGAGAAGCTGTGAGAAATTTCTTTTAAAGTCTAACGAGACGTGGATTTCTGTTCGTTAAATTGATAATTTCTATGACATTTCGCATTTCTCATAGAAACTACTATGTAAAATGGTATAGGTAAATGAAAATTTTTAAAAGTACCCTCAGTTTTACAAATACCGTCCAGTGGTTTATGCTGTGCGTGATAGATCAGTCAGTCACCTTTTCCTTTTATATATTTAGATAATGGGTTCGCGCCTTTAAAACATTTTATAATAATATGATATATCGTGTTTTTTTCGCAAACTTTAGTATTTCCTGGGGATTTGAATATAATATAAAACAATACATACTAGGCGACCGGGTTCAGCTGCGGGAGTGGCGGTCGGAGCTATGAACCAGATGCCGCCGCAAATGAGGCAGCAGATAAACCAGGCGGTGGGACAGGCCGTCACCAACGCCGCCATCAACGAACTCAGCTCCGCCTTCGCCAGATTCAAGTAAAGAAATACAATGTTCTGGACCTGCGCACTTTGATCTGAGGGTTAGGCTTCTTGATACATTTGCAATACCATAGAGATAAACTAAGGTGCTTTGCAGTAGCCATACCATTTTTAAATTCTTAAATGTTTTGATCAAGAAACCAAGATGACCTATAAAAGTATGATATGAAAGTCATGACGCTCACTTGGTTACCGAATACAGATTAATATAGACACTCAGAATATCGCTTTTTAAATAAAAAAAAAACGTTGCCAAATGATCGAATTTAGGCAAATGTATCAAGAAACAAAACCAAAAGGATGAAATACTTTTGGAGTGTGCTTTCGCCTAATGCCCTGACATTTGTATCGTCAAACTTTATTTATAACCATAACACTACAGCTGTGTTATTAATTAATGACTAATACTATAACTCTAACTCTACATTATGTTTGTCAACTTAATAGTGTTCTTTCTAAAGTTTTAATCACGAAAATGTCTAATTTTACTTCACTCCGTTTATCGGTTTTAATTATTAATACTTATTATTATTAAGTTTATTGCACTTATTATTATTATTACTATTATTAATACACAATACAATTATTATAATTTTGTTTAGGGGTCAATACTAACTAAGATCAGTTTATTAGATATAATAAACTTATTTTGACTAGGTAGCATGAAGCTAATATGGTATCCAAATCAAAATGTTACCATAGTGTTAATGATAAAATAATAGTTTTCGTAAGGCATTGGGAATATTACGTTTAGGACAAACAATGAGAGGATGCAATTTCATACAATACCGATACAAGATACGTTGGGTAGGTCCCAAAATCTATACACTTCTTGCTAAGTTGCTATAAAGATGATGGAAGGAGTTGGATAGGTTGTTTTGTTTTTGGCGTTGCGACGACCTTCAACCTTTTTGGCCATTGGGCCAAAAAAACAGGGGGCACAGGCCTTGGGCACCATGCCCATTAATGGTCTCTTGGACGGTGTTAATTTTCTGTAAATATAAATTTTTAGTGGTAGGCTATTTATGTAAATATTTTATTATATTATTCAATGTATTGTTTAATTTGTGTATGATTAATTTTAAATGTTTTCAATGCTAAAAAAGAGGTGGATTCGGAATTTTACGTCCCCACTCCCCATCTACTCGTTACTGCAATTTTCTTAGAACCTTTGAAGATCACACACGATTTAGATACAACTATTGTTACAAGGCTAGAGATGCGACAAATTATTTAAATTTTAGAATTAAATAATAGATTAATATAATATTTACTATTTACATAAATAACGTTAATAGAAAGGTCATTTTAAAAATACACAACAATATCTCTAGCTGAAATCTTTTTAAAAGTAGGCGTGTAAAGAATAGCACAATAATGTTTTTACTTAATTGGAATTTGGATTTCGCATCAATGAATTTTCTAATTAAAAGTTTAAATTTAAAACTAGTGTTTGAAGCCAAAACTATTGGAATCTGTTATTTAAAAAAAAATGATATCTGTAAAATTTTCAGTATTAACTGCAAATGATTTCTTTGCAGTGCTTTAGGATATTATTACGAAATATACGATGTTGATACTTTACTGGATTATATTTAAGAAGATTCCCATTTTATATCGGGATTGTGTAAAGTTTACTTTGTGAGGTTAATTGTACAGATTTTGCGGCTAAAGCTGCAGCTGTTAAGGTGAATTTTCCTAATTGCTTTTCCATACGAATTACGATGCTATAAAGGTACCTACTACTTGTCTTGGGTACTTGCTCTTGGGAGCGACATGTTTTTATTGTAAAAAATATTTCTGTATCAATTTGTTTGGATTGAAATGTGGATCAGATTGGCGGCATATCTGTATGGACTGCATTTGGGAAAATTCACCCTAAAGTGTATTATGGATTGTAAATGGTAATACAATAGTTCGCGTGACGTCATGGCATTCCGGATTGCATCAGATGATCTTACTGTGCATATCATAGTTTGTTTTGTATATCTAGGGTTGTATTCTTAAGACTCAATAATATGTTTGTTGACGTTGCTGCACCCGACGATTTTGTCGTAGTTTTAGCTACGTAGCAGAATTCAACATTCACCTCGGTGTCTAGGTGTTTCAGTAGCTTAGGGACTAACACTCTCAAACTTCGTCTTTCAGTCTCTTGTAGTGACCTAACATAATATGAATTTAATGCATTTACTCGATCAATATAAATTATTCAAGCTTGTCTGTTAATGTATATTAAAATTTTTGGATCAGTGTAGCTAATTCTGCCGTAAACAATCTCTAAACTAGATTGACAGGTCAAAATCTACTGCTATCCATATCCGCACGGAGCTTTATGAAAGGGAAAACAATAGATTTGAACCCGTCAGTTTAGTTTGAATTACCTACAATATAATTTTAGGGAATACATGTATTGCAGGTGTATTAATCACGAACTGTTGATTTTACAAAATTTGTATGTAAAATTAAATGTACTTATAAATGGCTTAGACCAAAGCAGTTCTCTTATATTGTTGCTGTTGGCAATACCTTTGGTCAATTACTAGAATGTTTCATTGGTGGTCATGGTGATACATTATGACATCGTTATATTATATACGTATTACATATAAATAAATAGAATTTTATTCTTGAGAATTATCGTCATCGCACAGAATTCACGCTTATTTATATTATTACAAATTATGTCATAAATTTAAACGACCAATCATTTAATCGTTCATTAGCTACGCAGTGTCTTCATTTATAAATCATGAAATGATATATTTTTTTAATTTATTATACTTAAATCTTATGCTGGTTCAATCTTTCACTGATATATGTCTGAAAATACTGGCTGGGTGTTAAGAAGTATATATAATAATGTCATTATATTATACAGTTCCTACGTAAAATTAACGCTCTAGCCATCTCATTCTTCTTATTTGTATTACCGAAATTAAAATGGAAATAATCACAACATAAAGTTTTGCTCTCTTGTTAATAGAATTTAGTATCATCGGAAAAAAATGTATAGGCAGAGATTGTTGGATTTGATATAGTTTATGAATATTGTTAATCTTATGCTGTATAAATAGAATAATTAAAGGCTATATGTGTACTAAGGCGTTTTGATTTGATCCAGTAGGTTTTGCGTAATTAACATTAATATTTATAACAAAGTACTCCGCAGAAGATTAGGTAAGCGAATTTTTAATATAACGCTATATTTCAAAAAGATTATGAAACTGATATGATAAATCATTTCTTTTGTTAAGTGCCTAGTTTCGCTAATTGGTAGACTAGAATATATTAACATATTATATTTCATCGTATCGTAGGAGAACTACGATCTTACAGTTTTTACGTAGTTTAACGTGCCTAATAAAATAAATAATAAATGAAAAAAAAGTAAAGTATGGTTCACTAGAAACGTACGCATAAAATTTAATGCTATGTTACGCAAATATATAAAAATTCGTGCTTTGTGTAATCTTTTTGAAATATAAATATGTCTAAATTAAGTATACCTAAGTTATCCATATAATAGCATGCCCAAAATAATTAATTATATAGCATGAATAATTGAATTGGTTTTAAGTTACATTCCTTTATCAAGCTGAAAAAAAATTATACGTTTTCACAGTACGGTTTTAGGTAGCATGTTTCGGACATATTGTACACTTCTGTACAGTCTAGTGGTTTTTCGTCGGTCTTTATATTTTCCACACATATGGCCAATTCTGCTGAGCACAATTGGGTATTTGACTACTTAGTGAAATAAATTCTTTTTTTTAGTGATTATTAAATAAAGGATCTTCCAAAAGTCGTAATATCCACGTCCCCTGCTAGTTTTGTGTTGAATAACCATTTTAAACTATCGATTAAAGAAAAAATGTGCGTCGAACTTTGATGGCGTCACAATTCAAAATATCATACAAAATCCCATAATAAGCACGCGTTTTGACGTTTGAAAAAAGTTGCTGATTTGACTAGTTGTCAAATACCCAATTATCAACTAAAATGACATAACTTCCATCTAGTGCTGCCCCTTTCAGCAATGTGTACTTATTATGAAAGAGAAATAGAAATATAAATAGAAGTTTAGAGTTTATGTACAACAGAATTGACCTCTTTATCATTAGATACATAGTTTTATATTGCAACTTATTTATGCTTTGTGCGTATTATTGCATGTTGTGCCGTTCAAAGTATATGTATCACTGTATTAGTGGTTTGTTCTTATATCATGTACTTATTCGTCTTCACATTATTGCAGGCCTAATTATTATTGCACTTTGATATACCTAAATATTAGATTATAATCTCAACATTTTTTATTAATAGTAATATGTAAATGTATATTTTTTAATTATTTCAATTATTAACATATTGTTTTATGTTATTAGCCGCCCGATGCCTAATATGCCGCCAAAGCTGCCAGAGCGACCGCAGAATGGACGGCCATTTTGAACGAGATTTCGCCGCCATTTTGTGATAAGCTGTTTTTAGTCTGTACATAGTATTTCTTCCCGTAGGTACGCGTTACTTTGGAATAATTTGTGTGAAGTGAAGGACATTACATGGACATTACATTACAGTGTTGATTCGTGCGACGTTAAGAAATTATTTTGAAATACTTAATAAAAAGTTAAAATTTGCTTGAATGGGGTTACGAACTAATTTTATTTAAACTTATGTTTTCGTTATAACGAAATTTGCATATTTTGCATTTGATTGCATTATAAAAATGTTAAAATATGATAGATTATACTTGACAATGTAGTTTTGTGAACGTGACAATAATATACTATTAAATGTGTACTTATAATATTATAATAAATGTAAAATTGTAAAAATAATAACTAATAAAATAGGTAACTTGCAGCTTTTTGGCATGTCGATGAAATAATAATTATAAGTTTTATTATAGTTAATAAGTATTTAATACAAAATATTCAAAAGATATTATTTGGTAGTCGAAAATCTTAATAGTTAGGTACTTTTGACTCGAAGATGTTTGTGATATAATGTAGGAGGTGCTTTTATTGAGTAACAATGCGCCTCCATGAGATTGCATTACTTAATATATAAAAAAAATATACTTGTTATAGTATAATGGCATTTAACTCGTACTGCCGCGTTTAAAATTTTTTTTAATATATAGGCTAGCGTTTGGCTGCAATCAGACATGCTTGCAGGTGGTGATGCAGCCTACGATGGAGCGCGCTTGGCTAGAAGATGCCTATTCACTCTTGATATTTATAAAAATAAGAAATTGTGAAATATAAACGCATTTTCACAAAAAATTTAGAAGGTTTTCACAAATGTAGTAGTTTATTTTCACTGCTTGATTTTCTTTTTATTAAGTATATTAGTAACTGATATCAAAAAAATATTAATTAATGTAAGTCACCTGCCAGAGAATAGGTACTTTGTATCAGTTAACAATCTAATCTGGACTTTAGAAAATCTTTTAAGTAGGTACCTACCCACACATTCCTTAGGCCAAAGTTTGCGCGGCAGATTTATGTACCTTAATAATACCTAAATGTATATACCTAAATGTAAAAAATACTGTAAACCTGTTTATATGTTGTGTACTTGTGTATGCGAACTGTAATAAATATGTATATAATACAAATTATATTCGATTTTCATTCATTCAAAAGCCCTCTTCATGGTTAGCGCTAATAATTTATGGTAGATAGTCATTACCAACGTGACGGCTTCAGCGCGGGTAACCGATACCTAAGTTTTTTTATCCACTACAAATTAGCACATGACTGCGATCTCACCTGATGGTAAGTGATGATGAAATCTAAGATGGTAGCGGGCTAACAAGTTAGGTATACTTACCTACCCCTAATCGGTTTCTACACGGCATACGAATATTTCCGGTACGAACGCTAAATCTTTGCCGGTTCATTATAGCCATAAACGTAGGGAATGACCCGATCCTACTAAGTAGGTAGGTATTTAACATAAGTAGAAACAGAATCAGTGAGACGAATTTATTCTATTGTCCATGCTATACTTTTAACAAAATAGCGTCGATTTGGTAAATGGCTAGCCGGTAGGTATATTATTTGAATGAATCAAAAATATACCTACACCATACCTACACGATTTGGTGGTATCTAATCTACAGTCTTCCATGTTATCTTCACGGTAGTACCTACCTAGTACCTACTACCTACGTATGTATTGCGACCAAAAGTCCATCACTACATTTGCTACCTAGGTACTAAGCTAGATTACTTAAGTAGGTATGAAATGAACCAAGAAAACGTTAAAAATAAATTATGTATTAGGAAAGTAGGTAGGTACCTACATTTTATTATATAAAAAATGTTAAAAATATATTAAAACTCCGTTATGGTACGTACAGAAATTACAACATTCATCTACCGACACGCCCCTTAGGCCGCAGACAAAAAGTGTCCATTATCCATTATTACGATTTAATGAAGAAAGGCTATTAGGAAGTCTTGATTAAATCGTCGCTCGATGAGCAATTGTTGGGTCCTGTGGCGGCCGTCTCACAGGGGCTTAATCGCACTAGCACGATTTTGATTACCAGTAGGGTAACCATGTGAATATGCAAGAATGTTTCCGGCCACTTGAACCCGTCTGGGCAACATTCGGGATCCAACAACAACTAGGTATACCAATACTAGAAACTTGTACTACATATGTTATTTAAATATTTAACTACTAACTAGTTGATGCCCGCGACTTCGTCTGCGTGGAATAAGTTTTTTTGATTCCCACGGGAACTCCTTAATTTTCCGGAATAAAAAGTAGTCTATGTCACTCTCCATCAGGTCCTCAACTATACCAGTGCAAAAAACCACGTCGATTCGTTCCTCTGTTGCAGCGTGATTGAAGGACGAACCAACAAACAAACACACTTTCGCATTTATAATATTAAGTGTACGGGCACGAAATCAGCGGTAGCGGAGCGACGGCGCGGCGGTAGCGGGGCGATGCGATTAGTCGGAGAGCTGGCGACGAATTTCGGGAAGAATTTGAAAGAGGTCTGGTAATACTTTATAACCGACAAAAACGTCTGGGATTTATTTTTTCGAATTCTATAAGTATAAAATTTATACTTAGATAAAAAATCAAGTTGCCAAAAAAATGTTTCGTTCGGATTTTTTTTTGCAAATGTTATATGCTGCGCAGTAGCGAAATAACCGCAAACGCTCTACCAGACTAGCTGGATTCGCCAATGAACGAAATTATATTTTTCCACAATTTCAGCTTGCCTAAAGGACCTTCCCGAAATTCGTCGCTAGCTCTCGGACCCCATTGCCCCGCTGTCGCCGTCGCTCGGCCGTCGCTAGTTTCGTGTCTGACGCCTAATAGACCGGGAGATGGTCGTAGGTGATAGTCTCCCATTTTCTACTGCATGCCTTTTTAAGAGTTGATAACTAACCCTAAAGTATGAAAGATAGAGGGGTTACTAGCCCTTGCGCGCTTGCACGTCATAAACAAAATGGCTTCTCTTTGTGACAGAATTTTAGTTTTTGCCGTGACATTCTACTGCATGCCTTTGTAATATAACGTAGTTGGAACAAATTTAAGCTATAATAATTGATGGCATGCAATTCGCAACGGCCGACGGGGCTCAAACGGTTACGTAGAAATGTAAAAAAAAATAGAACATTTCCGTGTTTACAAATTGCATGCCGTTGTAAAAAATTACTTTTATTATCTCAAATATACTCTACGAAAATTGGCATGCACCCCTCGTATGACCAAGGGTGGAAAATATTAGGAAAATGTTGTGAAAATTCAATACAGCTTTTCCGTGATTTCAAACTACTTCTAATAAAGATAAACATTAATTTAATGACCAAATAATTCTGAAATACAAATGGCATGCATGTTGCTCATGATCATTATATTATAAATAATAACAAAAGTTGCAAAAATTTAATAAACATTTCCGTGTTTTTTATTTGCATGCCGTTTTGTATTTCATAAAAACGTATTATTTTAAGTATATACCGAAAATGGCATGCGTATTAAATAATACCATCATATTTTAAATAATAACAAAAGTTGCAAAAATTTAATAAAAATTTCCGTGTTTTTAATTTGCATGCCGTTTTGCATTTCATAAAAACATATTATCAAATAAATATTATAAATGCGAAAGTTTGGATGTATGGATGTATGTTTGTTACTCAATCACGCTCCAACGGATGAACGGATCTGGATGAAATTTGGCATAGATATAGATTATAGTCTGGAATAACACATAGGCTACTTTTTATCCCGGAAAATTAAGGAGTTCTTTCAACCCCTATTTCACCCCTTTGGGGGTGGAATTTTGAAAAACTGTGAAACACGTATGTTTTCATTTTTAACCCGCAGCTCATATACCAAGTTTCATGGATATAACTTGAGAAATGAAGGACTTTCATATAAACTTTCAACCCCTATTTCACCCCGTCGGGGGTAAAATTTGCGAGAACTGTAAAACACGTATTTCTTCATTTTTAACCGGTAGCTTGTATACCAAGTTTCATCGATATACCTTGAGAAATGAAGGACTTTCATACAAACTTTCAACCCCTATTTCACCCCTTTGAGGGTAAAATTTTGAAAAACTGTGAAACATTTATTTCTTTATTTTTAACCGGTAGCTTGTATAGCAAGTTTAATCGATATCACTTGAGAAATGACGGACTTCCATACAAACTTTCACCCCCTATTTCACCCCCTTAGGGGTGGAATTTTGAAAAACTGTGACACACGTACTTCTTTATTTTTTACTGTAAGCCAAAATAAAAAGTTTCGTTGATATAACTTGGTAAACATCTTGAGAAACGAAGGACTTTCACACCAACTTTCATCCCCTATTTCACCCTTTTGGGGGTCGAATTTTCAAAAACTGTGAAACACATATGTCTCCATTTTCAACTCGCAGCTCATATATCAAGTTTCATGGCTATAACTTGAGAAATTAAGGACTTTCATACAAACTTTCAACCCCTATTTCACCCCTTCGGGGGTAGAATTTCGGAATAAAAAGTATCCTATGTCCTACCTCGTAGTATGGGCTCAAATGGGCGCAAAAAAAAACAGGGAAATGTTCTTTATTTTTAATTTTCGTTAAAAAACCTTTTTTTAATTTTATTTTTGCACATTTTTTATGTCAGGCTTGTGTAATATGCATGCCATTTTTTTTATCAACTTAAAATAATGTTTTTTAATGAAATATTGAATGGCATGCAAAATAAAGTCACGGAAATTATATCAGCGTTTTTTGCAATTTTCGTCATGCATGCCACTAATTTACAACTTTCTGTTGTGCATGCCAAATTTGCTAACGTCAAGTAATTATAAAAACTAAGTATTGTTCAAATGGCATGCAGTTTGATATCACGGAAAAGCTGTATTGAATTTTCACAACATTTTCCTAATATTTTCCACCCTTGGTCATACGAGGGGTGCATGCCAATTTTCGTAGAGTATATTTGAGATAATAAAAGTAATTTTTTACAACGGCATGCAATTTGTAAACACGGAAATGTTCTATTTTTTTTTACATTTCTACGTAACCGTTTGAGCCCCGTCGGCCGTTGCGAATTGCATGCCATCAATTATTATAGCTTAAAGGACATGTCCCAGTTCAGTATGGAGGGTGGTTTTTTATTCTGAGTGTCAATGAACCAGAACCAAACTGCCATCACGTGAAAGAGAAAAAAATATAACATTAAACGCCATTTAAATAATAATTTTAGAAAACCCCGTTTTTTTTAAAATTAATTATGAAAAATATCGTTTGTAGAAAATATTTTTCGATGGATGGCAACACTAAAACTTGGGTAATGCGCATTAATTGTGATTATTATCATTCCATTTCGATAAACTACCCATTTTCCACTACATAGGTAGTACATACAACATTATAAGATTAATAAATAATAATTGAGTATTTGAGACATTCGTAAAATAATTATTATACAACAATAAATCCATGGAGGAAGGAATTACGACTGCCGAATAAATCACCAATAACAAAACTGACAGTGACATTTGACAATCACCCACTGACATACGTGACAAAAAAAATCAAGTTTTTTTTTACTGTTGATAAAATTCAGACAAAGATCTAAAAAAGCCACAAAATAAATATATATTTTTCTCCAAATTGGGGTCCTTTAAAAATGTGTAAATAATTCTAAAAGCCATATTTTAGGATCTCTATTCACGTGTATTAAAATCATCTTGGTTCATGTTCAAGGCCCAATCTTGGACAAGTCCTTTGTTCCAACTACGTTATATTACAAAGGCATGCAGTAGAATGTCACGGCAAAAACTAAAATTCTGTCACAAAGAGAAGCCATTTTGTTTATGACGTGCAAGCGCGCAAGGGCTAGTAACCCCTCTATCTTTCATACTTTAGGGTTAGTTATCAACTCTTAAAAAGGCATGCAGTAGAAAATGGGAGACTATCACCTACGACCATCTCCCGGTCTATAAGTATGATAGTATGATATCAAAATTTGTACGTCAGCAGAGCGATCGGCTATAAATTGTCGCAATCATTAAAGGACTGCATCAATGTCAAAACATGGTTTTGGCTTCACGTATCACTGCGACTGTCCGTAAAGGATCGTTGAGGACAAAAAAATGTTTTGACATTGATGCAGTAACTATCGATAGAATTAATTGCTGAAAATTGGTATCACGTAAGACTTTTGAAGTAAGATGTCGTTTACGGACCATGACAAACGTGACGTCAAACTAGGCTTTCATTGATACATGGTGGGAGGTGTTATTAGCGGTGACATAAGGTGTCCAATAATCGTTTTACGACTCTATTATCTAAAATAAATATAATATAAGGATTAAAAAGCTCGAATAGATTGTTTGTTAGGTAAAAATAGAAAATACTATTATTTCAAGTAAGTAGGGAATTAAGCTATATTGGAATGGCTTCAAAATGTTATTTAATTTATGACATTCTATTGACAATTTACCTTTTATAAGGTAGGTATGCCGTACCTAGATCTAGCTAATAAAATATTCTCATTCGCAGTATTGCCAACTCACGCTATTAAAAAAATACAAAAATTGTACGACCAAATACATACCAATGCTATTCAATAATATTATGTAATAATATTACATCCATACTAATATTATTATAAAATATGCGAAAGTGTGTCTGTCTGCCTGTCTGTCTGCTACGCTTTCATGGTTCGTCTGTTCAACCAATTTTGGTGAAATTTGGTACAGGGGTAGGTTGTATCCCGTTGAAGGACATAGGCTAGTTTTACCCGGAAAATTAAGAAGTTCCCGCGGGAATCAAAAAATCTTAATCCACGCGGGCGAAGTCGCGGGAATCATCTAGTTATTTATAATTATTATTAACGGTAAAAAAGAATTAAGTTATGTAGGTACCTAGTACCTACATAGTACAACTTTATGTAGGTAGTTAAGTAATACTTTTTTAAACCTAGAAAACAATACAAAATAACTTAAAGCTAGAAACATGCCCGCGTGGAATGGTGGCAAGAATGCTGGCTGCATTTCCTCGTTGGACACCCAGGCTGATCCTTTGCGCAATAAATTATAATCTGTGAATAAAATGAAAATATCCATAGACAATTTCGGTATCTTGAGATAGCTCTAGCTTATGGTATCTTTGATTGCATCGTAAAATGAAAATCTAATAACATACGCGCATCGCTTCTTTTATTAAAGTATTTTGTATTATATTTATTAAAAAACAACGTCAATTATTAAATAGAAAATCACAAGAAACCACAGACTCGAAAATATAACTTAGTTAAATAGGTAATGCAGTTAAATTTGGAAGACTGTTATATCTACTTAAATTGCTAGATTACCACATGATTACCATAGACATTCAAATTAGTCGGATTATAAATAGGTCTGCACTACCAAAATATCGATATTCAGAGTTCGTGACTAGTAATCTGTGGTTAGCGACCCATTGCGACAATCCTGAAAAAGCTTACGTGAAGCCGGATATAAGGACTGTAACAATGGATATCCTTTAGGACATTTTTGGATGTGATATTGCGACAATTTATAGCCGATCGCTCTGCTGGGTTGCCTGACTGGATATGCTGCGACTTTTCATACTGTAACCATCATTGTAACACATATTCAGACAAATAAAATTCATTCTATTCTATTCTTCTATAACCCCAGACCTACCTAGCGTTTTGAACTGTAGGCACGTTGAAGTGAACCTTTTTACAATTTCAACAACAGATGTGGCCCTATATACGAAACTGTCGAAGCGAGTGTTGTCCAATTTATATTATTTATTTCATTTGGGTTCATTAATAATTAAGTACGATGATTAAATTAGGTATTAGGTATGAGGTACCTACTTGCTGTGATAAGGTACCTCAATATTGTACCTAAGCCGTAACATACGGCCACTGTAATGAAAGGCATGGATGTATACAGCGCAATGGAAAAACTAGCAGTTCACAGTGGTCAGATACCTAGTCAAAATTTTCTGGATTCGATTTTAAACGGCACACGTCCGAGTAAACTAGGGCGCATGGTATCCCTAAATACGTGTGATTGTTGTATCAATCATTTCTCGTATTAAATTATTCAGTGGCCCGTAATTCTATCGCCTACGTACCTATCTCTCCCTAATGGCCGCAGACAACCAGAGGAATCTATTCGTATGCACTTAGATTCGGCTAGTTAACTATTCTATAGGTCGTAATAATCGTAATTCATGTACCTACCTACCTATGTGGTAGGTAAGTCTTATACCTAATATTATAACTACCTAGTGTTTTTTGTGCCTTTTTATATTTCAAAGTATGTATATAAATGCCTAATATATATAGGTAAAGGAAAGGCCAGTAGAGGTTTAGTTACTGCAAAAATTATGGATTTGGCTACAGAAGAAATACCTACTTCGCAGAAAAGTACACTCACCAAGAAACCCTCCTGCCCCCCTAGCATGGGCCGAGACAATTTCCTTCCCGAGGAAAGGATAAAAATTTTATTCCTAAATAAATAAATAAAAACGCTAAATAACGGTGGATAAATAGTCCCCAGAGTCAAACAAGAGTAGTCCAGTCAAACGGGGATAAACTTCTCCTCTCCCCTGTTGCCGTGCTCTGAGAAGTGTATAAGTTAATTTTATCTCTTGTCAGTGGATAAAATCGGGGGATAATTTTTTTATCTCCGGCCCATGCTAGCCCTGCTGAATTAACTGCGCAAATAACAATGCATGGTGGATCAGTTCCTCTCAAAACAGTTTTAATAAAAAAATCCGAGATAGCATAATATAACCTTTAAGGTTTTAATTAACCATTTTTATGATTTTCAAACTTGGTGCTTAAATCAATGCTTTAATTGCGAAGATGTTTTACCGACATATAATTAATCCTTTTCAAAATAAATATGTTAGTCATCTCAAGTATTTAATAAAGTTAAAAATTGTCCTTTACATTATTTAATTTAGATGAATATCTTATCTTAGAAATAAAGTAAAGTGAAATAGGAAATGGCGCGGCTACGGCTTGCAGCGGCAGGTGGGGTGATTTGTTTGTCTAATTTTTAATTAAGTACCTACCTATTTTAGAAGTTTTTTTTTCTAGAAATGTTTTTTTGACATTTGTGATACTTATGTAAAACATAAAAGGCTGATTATGTTGATTATGAAAGTAACTTCGTTTTTATTTGTAATGTTACAACCAACACGTTACACTGTTACAACCAACCCTAGGGGTAGGGATGGTTGTAAAAAATTCCACTTTTTTTATTTGGTAGTTTTTCTCAAAATCATCCAACATCAGTTGCATTTGTGCTAATGTTAAAAGATAGCTGAAAGACCGATCTATCATATACTCTCATATATTACTCTGTGAGATATTAGGTACCTACGAGAAAATTGAAAATTGTTACGTTCATCCCTGGTCTCCCCTACTCGTGATTAATTTGGAATACAAAATCCTGTCTGGCGGTCTTTAGTTAGGGCTTCCAATACCGGGATCCCGGAATTTTTTCGCCGGTTTTCAATACCGGTATTGAAATGTCTAATACCGGGATACCGGTATTGGTGACACTATAAACGAAACAGTGACTATTGCATATATTTCTTGGTAGATGCTACTGTATTTTATTCGGCTCAGTTTAAAACTTGTAGCTTAAGCATATTAGCTCAAAAAGAGCGCTTTTATTTCTTAAAACCAGTGAAGAAAAGTCGGTTTTGTTCACTCACATGGAAAAATTAGTGTTTGAATTTAGATCCCTGTGGCTTGGCATTTCTATTTCTCTCAAAACGTTCAGAAATCTGATTTATAAAGTCTAATGCATATTTTATTATGATATATGTAATATTATTTTCTTTTAAATAATAACTATTGGATTTTAGATTAATTTGTGTTTTGACAAAATTATCGTTTTCTTCGACTTCGATCGACTTCTTACAAAAATATCGTTTATTTATTAGTTACTTATTTATCATTTAGTAGTTCCTCAACAGGTGGGCCTAAAAATGAATATAAGCAAGATAAAGATCATTTCTAATGCACACGTTCAGCCCCAACCTGTGTTAGTTGAGAATTCTGCACTCGAAATTGTTGAGGAGTACATATACCTAGGACATACAGTCCAGTTAGGTAGGTCCAATTTCGAGAAAGAGGTCAACCGCCGAATCCAACTCGGCTGGGCAGGGTTCGGGAAACTCTGCGACATCTTATCGTCCAAAATTCCTCAGTGCCTGAAGACGAAAGTTTTCGAACAGTGCGTAATGTCAGTGATGACTTACGGCTCCGAAAAATAGTCGCTAACTTTGGGCCTGATAAGAAGGCTCAGAGTCACTCAGCGGGCAATGGAGAGAGCTATGCTTGGAGTATACCTGCGTGATCAAATCAGAAATAAGGAGATCCGTAGGCGAACCAGAGTAACCGACATAGCTCGAAGAGTCCAAGCTTTAAGTGGCAATGGGCGGGGCACATAGTTGGTAGAACCGATAGGCGTTGGGGTCCCAAAGTGCTTGAATGGCGGCCTCACTCTAGGTGGACGGACGATCTCAAGCGTGTAGCTGAAAGCCGCTGGAAACAAGGGGCACAAGACCGTGCTCTGTGGTGATCTATGCAGGAGACCTACGTCCAGGATGTCTATAGGTTGAGACGACGACGACGATAGTAGTTTAAATTACAATCTTCGACACTAATTTACTAATTATTTAAAATTCCCTGCTATATTTATTTAATTTTGTGTGTACGTTGAAAAAGTGCGTCACAAATATACTTTATATTAAAAGTTCAAAATTCAATGGAGGTTAAAATATATATTTTCGTAAGATATCATCCAAAAATAGTTCTATTTTAAAAATCATATAATTGATATTCTGATTGATATGAATAAGAAATTGCTTATATGATAATAATATAAGTACATATTAGGTACTTAATAAGATTGTATTTAAAATGATGTGATGGAGTTTCAGAACATTACGTGGTCCGTAATTTTCACCTTATACATACATGAAACAAACGATAGTTTCGTAAGAATTAAGTCAACGCGTAAATAACTGTCTCAATACTCAAAATACAAATAAATCTAAAAATCAATACGTCTTGGTGATTTTTTTTAAAGAAAATACAATTTCATAAAATATTGTATGATATAAAATAGAGTGAAGGAATTACTTAACGGCTTTTCTTCACTGAATTTATGCAGAAAAGGCACTTTTTTGAGTTAATTTGGTGAAAATTTTTTTTTATGAAAAAACTGTTTTTTATGGTGCCGTTTGCTTCAGAAAAGACTAATTTTAAGTTAAAAAACATCTACCACATTTAAAATTTTTTCCAATACCGGGATCCCGGGATCCCGGTATTGAAAAAAATCATTCCGGTATTAATACCGGTATTGAGAAAAACCGGTATTCGAAAGCCCTATCTTTAGTCCATTGCGCCATAGGAGTCGCGCTGGACAAGTTTTCGTCGCGCGCCTTTACCCTAAAAAGTTGTACGTACTCAACGTAGTTATCGAAGCCACTTTAATATCTAAAACTAGACACTTTAAAAGATCAACTAGCCGACCCATGCAAATGCTGTCACTGCGTTGCTCAAAATCCGGACTGTAATCTTGGCTAACTATCATTGTAGGTAGGTAGGTACTTAGGTACAAATATGAAATTATCCAGTAGATTAAGGTGCCTTTAAGCAGTTTAGCTCCTAACAAACGATACACTTCCGGGCTCCTGTGGGCTGATAAAGATAATTGGGGCAATTTAATGTTAATAAATAATTGGAAGTGGTAGCACGTATTCCTCGCAGTGTATAACTGCATTGATTAATTACCTACTTAAGTATGCAAATCAAAATGATTTCTGGCAAATAACTACTCATTACATTTGACAGGTAAGTACCTATAACCTAGGTACCTACAGGCCGAATCGTGCGTTATGACTTATGGATGCTTTTCTAAGACTGAAGGCTACAGTAGTAAGGAACATACATATACGTACCTACCTATGTACTGAACATCCTGGAATGAGTTTTTACTTTTAGTACTTAAGTACTTATAGGTAGGTACATTGGGGATAGTCTTATGGTGTAGTACTTATGGTGTAAGGTAGGTACTGTGGCTGATTAACGCCCACCTTTTTTTTTTTTTTTTTCCACGAGGGGGAAATCTTCATAAGATACCTGGCTTCGCGGGGTGAAAGCCAGGTTATGTGAGATTTTTACTCACTAAAACCCCCTCGGTGGCCCTCCTACGCGCGAATAATATAAATTTGTGTTAATTTATTTATTACGTGTCGGGAAGCTCCGAGATCTCAAACGAACGCAATCGGAGCCTCCCTTGCGCGACGCCACTTGGGCTCGTCCCTAACGCGATCCTTTGCGGTCACTTGCCTTTATGTACGGCTGCTTGTGCTGCAACACACGGTTGACTTCCCATGGCCCTGAAGATGGTGTAGTGAACGACTGGAGCCCCACTCCAGATCGGTCATGGGCCTGAAGTCCCTTCGCCTGGGACTATTGAACAGGCGGACGAATGGATGGATCTGGGCGGCGGCTAGCGCCACCTCGCTGGCCTCGTCTCCGAGCAGGATCGTTGCGCTCGCGAATCCGCTCAGCAGCCTCCTTCTTACCCATAACGGTTTCGCAGAAGGAGACCACTGCCCTCCATGCTGTGTCCTCTGTCAGCATTGCCTGTACCACAGCCGGGGGAGAAAGATCACTCCCCACGTATCCGACCAGGACACTACGTTCATAGTCCCAGGCAGAGCACTCTTCTAGCGTGTGTTGTGCAGAGTCCTGGCCTTCATCACAATGATGACAATGTGGTGTCTCCTCGCGACCTATCCGAAACAGGTACTCACCGAAACAGCCATGTCCAGTGAGTACCTGCGTTAGTCTGAACGTAACATTGCCCCACTTTCTCTCAAGCCAGGACTCAAAATTCGGCAAGATTGCACCAACAGCACGTTGGCGTACGTTTCTCTCCTCTTCAAGACGCAAGCGCCAATTAGCTAGTGCCTGTTGGTGCATTTGCCGTCTAAGATCTTCGGGCTCTTCACTCCTCGGGCTATCGTGGTGAGTTTGGACGTATGCCTTCGAATCCATATCCGCTAGAATATCGAATGGAGGGAGTCGAGCCAGGATAGTTGCAGCCTCAAAGGATATTGTGCGATATCCTCGCGCGACCCTTATGGCGATCTTGCGTTGCACGCTGTTGAGTTTCGTCCGGAGGCGTTGCACGCTGGAAAGCCTCCGAGACCAGACAGGTGCTCCATAGAGAGCCATTGACCTTACAACCCCCGCGTAGAGTCGGCGAACACCCTCCTGAGGTCCCCCGAGATTTGGCAGCAGACCGTGCATTGCACCTGCCACTTTCTGCAGTCGAGGGACCAAACGTTCGAAGTGCTCTTCGAAGCCCCAGCGGCCGTCCAAGGTTAGGCCTAGGTATTTAACATACCGCCCAATTTGAACGTCCGTGTCGCCTACACGAATTGAGGAACTGGGTGGTTCCAGCCGCCTTGCATTCTATGCATGCGTGGAGTGTTATCAGACTCACACTATATTAATTAGTGTGTTTTTTGCTACCCGGGCGTAGATAGACAGCGGGCGTTAATCACCCACCCTACCTTAGTCGTAAATGCATAGGCCGCGCGCTTTCAGTGGACGTCCTACGGCCTACGGGCTACGGCCATCACGCCCTATATGGCTATACCGACTCCTTGCGATTTATGAAGTAGCATGTAGGTACCTACTAAGTACTAGTTAATTAGACGGATTAATATCTACCTCCTTGTGTAAGTAAGTACCTATAGGTAGTGTACGGTGTATATCTACTGTATATTGTACAACACCTAGGTAGGTATATCGCCAATATAAACATTTTGTGTGATAGGTAAAAAGGGGACCAGTTTAGGGTTCCTGATTTGATCACATGGAACCGGCTGGATCAACAAATATAAAACAAATAAACATACCTATCTACCAATGTTCGATAAGTAGATACCTACAAATCTTCGGCTGCATTTAAGATAGGCAAGTAGGTAAGTAGTTATTGCTGAAACTGCATTTTAGCCATCAATTAAGTAATTATTGGAATAAGATTGTGATACAGGTCGCTAACATACTACTTCTTATACGATTTTTTGACTACGAAGAGATATGATTGAACTAATTACGCTACGAAACAATATGGTTAATATTTTATATTATGATAATAAAACCAAGCTGTCTCCCATAATTAGCAATAGGCGAGTTCCCACAAGTCTAAAAGTCACCCTCGCTTGTTGCGTCGCGTCCGAATTCTCCCAACAATTAACGTAAGGTTACATTACTACGTGTAATTACAGGTGTGCAACACTAAACGTCGGTTCAATACACCAATCACGTCCGCCGCGGACAGCTGTTTAAAAACGCTTTTTTAATTTCTTTACCTACCTAGTGAGCTGTTAGTAGGGTTCCGTATCAAAATGATAAGTAAAAGGAACACTTAAGGACCGTTATGTTTTATCCACTTCATAGTTAGCCCTTGACTGCGATCTCACCTGATGGTAAGTGATGATGCAGTCTAAGATGGTAGCGGGCTAACCTGTTAGGGGCGTGGCAGTTATATTAAACCCATACCCCTATTCGGTTTCTACACGGCATCGTACCGGAACGCTAAATCGCTTAGCGGCACGTCTTTGTCGGTAGGGTGGTAACTAGCCACAGCCGAAGCGTCCCACCAGGCCAGACCAGGAAAAATGTTTTTTTTTCCATCTGACCCTGAAATCCTAAATCAGGCCGAAATATTTTCAGTAAGGAGTATGAGCGTAGTCGAAAGCCCTACTTATTTGTGATCGCTTAAGAGGTTCTAAGTAGGTATAGTCAATCTTTGCATATTATCATATCCATATTTCGCTCATGCTACCAGTAAAATATCTAGAATAAAAAATATTCGCGGTCTGATTATTTACCTACTACTCCGATTTCTATTCACACTTATTCGTAACAATACAAGGAACAAGTGACATCATTCAGTGAATGCCGCCCCGGGTCTCCGGAGGTCTAGCTCTAGTTTGTCTCTGGGAACCCTCGTCCGTCGAGCCGGACTCTTACTTGGCCGGTTTTGTTAGTCTTTTGGAAACTGCACACTTTTTATATGGATATTTTTAGTTTTTTTTTGTTTATTTAGGCTTGATAGGTCTAGATAGGTACCTATCTAGGTAGGTTGATGATAGGTTTTAATAAATCAAGAAATCAATAAATCGATAGTAGATAATCTGTCTCATGTATTTACAATCAAAATATTTGTATTTCATATCAAAATGCTAAGTCCTTTAGCGATCTAGGTATTATAATATATATATAGCTGCTCGTGCTGATTGACTGATTGATCACCTCTCCTGTAAAATTTTGTATGAAAACTTTTTTTTTCACTCATCGTTTCGTATAGAAGACAAAAATTCATGAGGAGGAAAAATACGAAGAGAGCTGATGATTGAGGATTTCGAAGACGGATGAAGAGCACCAGCCAGGGTATCGAAGATAGGTGGGGGGTGCTCGACCAAATGTCACTCGAAACTTCATCCAATTGACAGTGAGCTGAAAAAAAATTCAAAATGGCGGATTTAAGATGGCCGCCATACAAATTTTGTCGGTGTCTATCTCGGAGAGTATAAAATATGGAGGAGTGGTTTCTTGGCAAAACATGATCAGGACATGAAGGTCTACTTGATGAACAGGAAAAAAATTCAAGATGGCGGAATTTATTTTTCCATAGAAAAGGGTATTGAAGATAGGTGGGGGGCGCTCGAACAAATGTCACTCGAAACTTCATCCAATTGACAGTGAGCTGAAAAAAAATTTCAAAATGGCGGATTTAAGATGGCCGCCATACAAATGTCGTCGGTGTCTATCTCGGAGAGTATAAAAGATGGAAGAGTGGTTTCTTGGCAAAAGATGATCGGGACATGAAGGTCTACTTGATGAACAGGAAAAAATTCAAGATGGCGGAATTTATTTTTCCATAGAAAAGGGTATTGAAGATAGGTGGGGGGTGCTCGACCAAATGTCACTCGAAACTTCATCCAATTGACAGTGAGCTGAAAAAAAATTTCAAAATGGTGGATTTAAGATGGCCGCCATACAAATTTCGTCGGTGTCTATCTCGGAGAGTATAAAAGATGGAAGAGTGGTTTTTTGGCAAAAGATGATCAGAACATGAAGGTCTACTTGATGAACAGGAAAAAAATTCATATAAAATGTATGGCGAATATTGAAGAGGCTACAAGTGAAGAACTATGCAAGACTACGGTTCCTTTTCAAGATTTGTTTTTATGGAAGAAATCTCATTTTGACGAATGGTTCGGAGAAAAAAATATGGAGAGTGATGATGATCGAAGGTTCGGAGGATGGGTGAGGAGCACGGTCAGGGTATTAAAGATAGGTACCTACTTAGGGGCTGCTCAAACAAAAAGGGAGGGGCGGGAGGTTGGTGGTCTTTGTTTTATGTTTTTCCTTTATGAGAATTTTCTTTTACGTCGGACGCTTGGCGTGCTGGCGCTTCCACTGTGCTCACTAGCATAGCAGTGTGTTGTTCAGATCAGAACACGTAGACAGTAAACCAGCTGCACGATTATGTAAGAACTGTCGATCAAATCGTAAAAGTTCGGCGTCAAAGTAAAATAAACCATAACAGCATTGAATTAGAGCTCAATTTCGTGTTTCGAAATTGAGCTCTAATTTAATGCTGTTATGGTTTATTTTACTTTGACGCCGAACTTTTACGATTTGATCGGCCATTCTTACATAATCGGGGGGCAGGATAGTAGGACAGCGAGTAAGTAGACAGTGGACCACGCGCTCCACCACGCGGTCCGCTTTAGCGGGCCGCGCAGCCACGCGCCATACTAGTTAATATATATATAGCTGCTCGTGCTGACTGACTCATTGATCACCTCTCCTGTAAAGTTTTGTATGAACATTTTTTTTTTCACTCATCGTTTCGTATAGAAGACAAAAATTCATTAAGAGGAAAAATACAGAGAGAGCTGATGATTGAGGATTTCGAAGACGGATGAAGAGCACCAGCCAGGGTATCGAAGATAGGTGGGGGGTGCTCGACCAAATGTCACTCGAAACTTCATCCAATTGACAGTGAGCTGAAAAAAAATTCAAAATGGCGGATTTAAGATGGCCGCCATACAAATTTCGACGGTGTCTATCTCGGAGAGTATAAAAGATGGAAGAGTGGTTTCTCGGCAAAAGATGATCAGGACATGAGGGTCTACTTGATGAACAGGAAAAAAATTCAAGATGGCGGAATTTATTTTTCCATAGAAAAGGGTATTGAAGATAGGTGGGTGGCGCTCGACCAAATGTCACTCGAAACTTCATCCAATTGACAGTGAGCTGAAAAAAAATTCAAAATGGCGGATTTAAGATGGCCGCCATACAAATTTCGACGGTGTCTATCTCGGAGAGTATAAAAGATGGAAGAGTGGTTTCTTGGCAAAAGATGATCAGGACATGAGGGTCTACTTGATGAACAGGAAAAAAATTCAAGATGGCGGAATTTATTTTTCCATAGAAAATATATAGCGAATATTGAAGAGGCTACAAGTGTAGAACTATGCAAGACTACGGTTCCTTTTCAAGATTTGTTTTTATGGAAGAAATCTCATTTTGACGAATGGTTCGGAGAAAAAAATATGGAGAGAGATAATGATCGAAGGTTCGGATGATGGGTGAGGAGCACGGTCAGGGTATTAAAGATAGGTACCTACTTAGGGGCTGCTCAAACAAAAAGGGAGGGGCGGGGGGTTGGTGGTTTTTGTTTTATGTTTTTCCTTTATGAGAATTTTCTTTTACGTCGGACGCTTGGCGTGCTGGCGCTTCCACTGTGCTCACTAGCATAGCAGTGTGTTGTTCAGATCAGAACACGTAGACAGTAAACCAGCTGCCCGATTATGTAAGAATTGTCGATCAAATCGTAAAAGTTCGGCGTCAAAGTAAAATAAACCATAACTGCATTGAATTAGAGCTCAATTTCGTGTTTCGAAATTGAGCTCTAATTTAATGCTGTTATGGTTTATTTTACTTTGACGCCGAACTTTGACGATTTGATCGGCCATTCTTACATAATCGGGGGGCAGGATAGTAGGACAGCGAGTAAGTAGACAGTGGACCACGCGGTCCACTACGCGGTCCGCTGTAGCGGGCCGCGCAACCACGCGCCATACTAGTTAATATATATATAGCTGCTCGTGCTGATTCACTGATTGATCACCTCTCCTGTAAAATTTTGTATGAACATTTTTTTTTTCACTCATCGTTTCGTATAGAAGACAAAAATTCATTAAGAGGAAAAATACAGAGAGAGCTGATGATTGAGGATTTCGAAGACGGATGAAGAGCACCAGCCAGGGTATCGAAGATAGGTGGGGGGTGCTCGACCAAATGTCACTCGAAACTTCATCCAATTGACAGTGAGCTGAAAAAAAATTCAAAATGGCGGATTTAAGATGGCCGCCATACAAATTTCGACGGTGTCTATCTCGGAGAGTATAAAAGATGGAAGAGTGGTTTCTTGGCAAAAGATGATCAGGACATGAGGGTCTACTTGATGAACAGGAAAAAAATTCAAGATGGCGGAATTTATTTTTCCATAGAAAAGGGTATTGAAGATAGGTGGTTGGTGCTCGACCAAATGTCACTCAAAACTTCATCCAATTGACAGTGAGCTGAAAATTTTTTCAAAATGGCGGATTTAAGATGGCCGCCATACAAATTTCGTCGGTGTCTATCACGGAGAGTATAAAAGATGGAAGAGTGGTTTCTTGGCAAAAGATGATCGGGACATGAAGGTCTACTTGATGAACAGGAAAACAATTCAAGATGGCGGAATTTATTTTTTCATAGAAAAACTATGCAAGATTACGGTTTCTTTTCAAGATTTGTTTTTATGGAAGAATTCTCATTTTGACAAATGGTTCGGAGAAAAAAGTATGGAGAGAGATGATGATCGAAGGTTCGGATGATGGGTGAGGAGCACGGTCAGGGTATTAAAGATATACCTACTTAGGGGCTGCTCAAACAAAAAGGGAGGGGCGGGGGGTTGGTGGTCTTTGTTTTATGTTTTTCCTTTATGAGAATTTCCTTTTACGTCGGACGCTTGGCGTGCTGGCGCTTCCACTGTGCTCACTAGCATATCAGTGTGTTGTTCAGATCAGAACACGTAGACAGTAAACCAGCTGCCCGATTATGTAAGAATGGTCTATCAAATCGAAAAAGTTCGGCGTCAAAGTAAAATAAACCATAACAGCATTGAATTAGAGCTCAATTTCGTGTATCGAAATTGAGCTCTAATTTAATGCTGTTATGGTTTATTTTACTTTGACGCCGAACTTTGACGATTTGATCGGCCATTCTTACATAATCGGGAGGCAGGATAGTAGGACAGCGAGTAAGTAGACAGTGGACCACGCGCTCCACTACGCGGTCCGCTTTAGCGGGCCGCGCAGCCACGCGCCATACTAGTTAATATATATATAGCTGCTCGTGCTGACTGACTGACTCATTGATCACCTCTCCTGTAAAATTTTGTATGAACATTTTTTTTTCACTCATCGTTTCGTATAGAAGACAAAAATTCATTCGGAGGAAAAATACGGAGAGAGCTGATGATTGAGGATTTCGAAGACGGATGAAGAGCACCAGCCAGGGTATCGAAGATAGGTGGGGGGTGCTCGACCAAATGTCACTCGAAACTTCATCCAATTGACAGTGAGCTGAAAAAAATTTCAAAATGGCGGATTTAAGATGGCCGCCATACAAATTTCGTCGGTGTCTATCTCGGTGAGTATAAAAGATGGAAGAGTGGTTTCTTGGCAAAAGATGATCAGGACATGAAGGTCTACTTGATGAACAGGAAAAAAATTCAAGATGGCGGAATTTATTTTTCCATAGAAAATGTATGGCGAATATTAAAGAGGCTACAAGTGTAGAACTATGCAAGACTTTGATGCGGTTCCTTTTCAAAAATTGTTTTTAAAGAAGAAATAATTGTATGGGGAGCGATGATGATCGAGGGTTTGAAAGATGGGTGAGGAGCACGGCCAGGGTATTAAAGATAGGTGGGGGCTCCTCAAACAAAAAATACTCGAAACTTCATTCAATTGGCAGTGAGCTGAAAAAAAAACCAAAATGGCGGATTCAAGATGGCGGCTATCTCAGTCAGTATTTCAAAGATGGAAGAGTGGTTTTTGGGTAGAAAATTATCAGGGCCTGAAAGTCTACTTTATGAGCAGTAAAAATTAGATGGCAGGATCTACGAACATTGAAGAGAGTAGAAGAAGTTAGGAAATATGCATGATTTTGATATGGTTTTTTTACAAGATTTGTTCTTTTTGGAAGAATTATTGTCTGTTTGCCATTAGGAAAGCCAAGTTGCCGAATAGAAGTCAGTTCAGAAAACGTAGACAGTAAACCAGCCCCCGATTATGTAAGAATTGTCGATCAAATCGTAAAAGTTCGGCGTCAAAATAAAGTAAGCCATAACAGCATTGAATTAGGTGGGGGGTGCTCGATCAAATGTCACTCGAAACTTCATCAAATTGACAGTGAGCTGAAAAAAAAAATCAAAATGGCGGATTTAAGATGGCCGCCATACAAATTTCGTCGGTGTCTATCACGGAGAGTATAAAAGATGGAAGAGTTGTTTCTCGGCAAAAGATGATCGGGACATGAAGGTCTACTTGATGAACAGGAAAAAAAATCAAGATGGCGGAATTCATTTTTCCATAGAAAATGTATGGCGAATATTGAAGAGGCTACAAGTGTAGAACTATGCAAGACTACGGTTCCTTTTCAAGATTTGTTTTTATGGAAGAATTCTCATTTTGACGAATGGTTCGGAGAAAAAAATATGGAGAGAGATGATGATCGAAGTTTCCAATGATGGGTGAGGAGCACGGTCAGGGTATTAAAGATAGGTACTTAGCGGCTGCTCAAACAAAAAGGGAGGGGCGGGGGGTTGGTGGTCTTTGTTTTATGTTTTTCCTTTATGAGAATTTTCTTTTACGTCGGACGCTTGGCGTGCTGGCGCTTCCACTGTGCTCACTAGCATAGCAGTGTGTTGTTCAGATCAGAACACGTAGACAGTAAACCAGCTGCCCGATTATGTAAGAATTGTCGATCAAATCGTAAAAGTTCGGCGTCAAAGTAAAATAAACCATAACAGCATTGAATTAGAGCTCAATTTCGTGTTTCGAAATTGAGCTCTAATTTAATGCTGTTATGGTTTATTTTACTTTGATGCCGAACTTTGACGATTTGATCGGCCATTCTTACATAATCGGGGGGCAGGATAGTAGGACAGCGAGTAAGTAGACAGTGGGCCACGCGCCCCTATACGCGGTCCGCTTTAGCGGGCCGCGCAGCCACGCGCCATACTAGTTTATTTCTAAAACGGTTTAAGGCAGCCTATAATAGTGTTGTTATTATAATATAGCTACCCACAGTCTCTTGCCTGAGTTTAACTCTCTTGATTGAGTAGCTAATACTTAAAAAAACCTATAGGTTTTGATTTTGGCGAGTATCAAAATATGTAAAATATGCGGCATAAACGGCCGCATCTTTTGATTGCGTTGACTTAGAAGCTTGATTTTTTTACAGCTCCAAGGGACTTTGACCTAAGTATTTGATATTAATTTTAACTTGATATCTTCACGCGTTCCCGAGAAAAAGGTGGTTGACAGACAGACGGACAACGAAGTGATCAAATACCTAAGGGTTCCTTTTTTCTTCTTGAGGTACGGAACCCTAAGAACAAGTCGTAGGTAAATATTCTTCAAGTAGAATAAAGTTTGATAAAGCTGAACGCTCATATTTTCTTTCTTATATGACTCTAATATGAATCTAATTGAAAAACTTTTTATCGCCCGACGTAGAACCTAAAGTAGATACCAAACCAAACCCACTTTTTGTGATTTCTTCGTCCAGATTCATATCACTATAAGCAGTTAAGTTATAATTCGAACTTTTAATACTCAGTCGGCCATGAAGTTTTTGTAATTGTATAGAATTCATGTCTTAATGGCACTCGAAACCATAATTTAAAAAGTTACATTGTAAGTAGGTACCTACTTATATTGTGATTTAACGTAGGTATATATTTTATACTATAAGATTTAACGTATAAGGTACCTATTTCATTGGGCTTATTATATAAGCCCAATGAAATAGGTACCAATGAAATAGGTAAATGTGATACGGTGGAGAAACCGATTAGGGGCTAGGAATGGGTTTAATATAACTGGCATACTTACCCCTATCAAGTTAGCCCACTACCTACCATCTTAGATTGCACAACTTGAAGTGGAATAAAAAATGTGATTTACATGCATAAGTAGAGTAGGTAGCTAGCTACTACTCTGATCGTGAGATCTTCAATTATAACCTTAGAACAAAGAAAGGGCAAGCGAGGCGGTTAACGAAACGACTAACGAAGAGTCGGACACTTGAAACGTTTTAACTTTTTGTAAAGTGCAACACTTTCCCAGTCCCTGTTGTGGGGTGCGGACTGCCGGTAGAGCGCGATGGAGGGCCCTTCAAAGCGCTACTGCGTTTAGACAAATGAACAGCGTTGCACCCTTGATGGCACACGCCATCGTACATTAATACGGTGCGCGTACAAAGTGAGAATTACTGGAACCGACAGTGGATACCGAATAGTCTAGGTACCTTCTCGTACCTACGTACCTACAACGTAAAAAGAAAACCCCGACTGAGTTTGTTGTGGGCTCTTCTTAGACCAGGGCGCGTTTTGAACCTTCGTAGCTTGAGTTTTATGATAGGTACCGTAATTAATTATATCACCATCACGTCTTATTTATTTATTTATTTATTTATTCTGTACAAAATACAAATTAAAACTAAACTTAAATATAGAAAGGACGTGTACAAGGACATCTTATCGCTACAAATGTGGATTTCTTCCAGATGCCCTAGGTGTGAGAACAATTGATGTCTAGAGATGCATAGCAGGTACAGAAACGACAAGTCTTACTTTGAGTTGTGGGCTCTTCTTAGACCAGGGCGCGTTTTGAACCTTCGTAGCTTGAGTTTTATGATAGGTACCGTAATTAATTATATCACCATCACGTCTTATTGCTTTGAGTAAATACCTACTTATAATTTATTCTGATTTTGATTCTTATTCTACCTAAGTATCAGACCTACCTTTTGAAAACAGTAGTTGCTGAGGTTCTTCCCGGCTCCGTTTATAGTAGAATCTGCTTACGATATCGGTGGTAGACTTTCGACATCTCACAGCTATTGATTCGTGGACATGTATTACTTTTTTTTAAATAATATTTCTTGCATAAAAACGTTATGAAAAGCATCGGCAAATGCTAAGTACAAAATTAATGAGCAAATAATGCTTACGAGTAGGTACTTACACTACTTAGGTACTAAGTAAATTAATAATAATGTTCTCCCGACCGAATTTCGGCTACAGCGGCCAATCTTCACAGAGATTAGCCTAGCGAGATATCCTAGTGCACAAGTTTGTCGGCAAACACAGATGCACACATGCCTTAGCCCGATGAATGGAAAATCCGACACGACCGTAGAGAGATCAAGTGCAGGACCGACGTCTTAGCGTGCTCTCCGAGGCAGAGGGTGAAACTCCACCGACTACCTAACCCAAAAAAACCCAATAAGTACCTACTTAATTATGACGCGACTCCGGGTCGGCAAGAAATTAATCAGCCTACGTCATGAAAGGAACCTATTGTTGAAAGGTTAAGCTCTAGTCTCTCGTGTAGGCTGTGTAACTGTGCTTTGTTTTATAACTAAGTAAACATAATATGCATTTAAAAGTTACATACCTACTTACTTAGTTACCGTGAGTTTAGTTTATTTGGGCTAGATTATATCGCCCTTCCAGCAATGCATAAGTTCGTGTGAAATACAATAAAAGTGCCGTACAATGGCGGAACTCGTAGAACACAATAAATCAATTGGAGTGGGTGGTTGACTTTTCACTCAAATGTGTGGTTAATTGTAACCGAAAATGACTGTTGATCGAGCCACACTTAATTTGAGTGGTTAGGGGTTGCGATGGGGTGGAAAGTAATGGTTCACTTGATTTTACGATTATTTGATATTTGTACTTACGTATCTTGCACCGGAAGTTTTGTAATTGGAACGTAATATTTAGATAATTAGTGTTGACTTTTGGTTTAGGCAGCTGCTAACGTAAGGTTCCTTGGTATAAACATATCCTGGTTTCTAATGACAATCACAGTATTTCGTATTTCGGGTGAGTAGGTACCTACCTAAGTACCTACTCACCCAGCGTAATCTAGAGTACGAGATTAAGTAGAGATAAGAGCGCACGTCATGACGTGATTTCTGGCCAAGAAATGAGGAAAATTCGGAGTTTGTATTAATTTTGTTAAAAATCACTGAACCTCACGTCTTCTGCAACCAAAGAGAATGAAAGAGGTCTTAGTCTGGTCTGACCCTACTTATTACCACAGAATAGGTAATAGTAGTATTATTACTTAACAATGTAGGAATTTCCACGCAGTATTCCTACTAGGTAGGTACTAGGTAAAAGGATAATAAATAATTTTAAGTAGGTACCTACTTGCAAAAAAAAATACATATAAAAAACCTATAAGTACCTACCAACTTACTTAATTGTTAGGTAGGTACACTTCTTTCTTTGTAAAAATTGCAGATTTTTAGTCAAATGTAGGTTAGCTTCATAAATACAGTATCTTTCTGTGTTCTCTAACACAAATTACAGCTGTACGCCCTTAGCTCGCGGCTCGCACCCCAGCTTTTATTGTATAGAGGGAAAATTACACTTTAATTGCTCATTTGCGTCATTTAACTTTGTGGAATATGTAACAATCCAAATAATGACGACTTTTGAATGCTTTTTGTTTGTTTCAAGTTCGTTGCTAAGTTACGCACAAATCTAATGTTTAAATCTAAGTTTAAATAAGTCCAATGTTTGTTCAACATAATATTATGTATAGAAGTAGGAGTAAGTAGGGTTTTTTTAGAATAGAATAGATTAGAATAGCCTACCTATATGATATGCATGATTGTAAGTTGTACATAGAAAATAAAAGAGGCCGATATGTTTTGTAACCAAGTCCTCAATCTCCCCTCCAGGTACGTTACTTAGTTCTTCAAGAAACGAGCAGGGGACGTACTTAGGATGTACCTAGGTAGTTAGGTAGGCATTAGCTTATCTTAAGTATCTAATATCTTGCACATTCTTCATAGTATCCTTCACAAACTATCGGGGGCAACGACAGTAATTACAAGAGTCGATTAATATTTCAGCTAAAAATAAAGGATACAACGGTTACTTGATTCAAGTTTTTAATAATAATGTCTAAATTTAATGATTTAGAACCAGAAAATATCTTACACTATAAAAGAAAATAATATCTTGCAATACCGTACTTAGGTAATATTATACAGATTTAAATTTCTTCTGGCCAGTAAAGTTCGATCATCTTCTTGAATCGGTCATCAGTTTCTTTCCCTTCTGGCGGCTGCTTGCCCAGGATGAACACGAATTTCTCATGGCAGTCCATCATGGCGAGGTATTGTCCCTCGATGATCTTCAGTCGCATTGGGTAGCGGTTGAATCCCGTTATGTCAAGTTTTGCTGTGAATTGTGACCTTTCACTTCATTTTAAAACTAGCTAATGCCCGCGACTTCGTCCGCGTGTTTTGAGGTTTTTTGGTTCCCACGGGAACTCTTTAATTTTCCGGGATAAAAGTAGCCTATGTGTTATTCCTGACTATAATCTATCTTAGCGCCAAATTTCATCCAGTTCCGTCAGCCGTTCAAGCGTGATTGAGTAACAAACATCCATCCATCCATCCATCCATCCATCTATCCAAACTTTCGCATTTATAATATCAAGTACCTATAGATTATATCCCCTTTTCCCCTACAACTATGTACAATATAAGGTAACTAGATGCTGGAATTGAGACCTCGCACCGGAAAAAATAGCGTCGGCAGGCCTCATTGCGCGGACAGTCGAAATCTTACGAAAAAGGCCAGGTATCTATCATAGAGTTAGGTAGGTAGGTAAGTAGGTATCTATCAAGAGACGTATCTTGCTGAGCATCTATATGTGTAAGGTTGGCTAAAATATTGATGTATTGGATAGCTAGAATAATGTATCCTGTTGGCAAATATAGTAAGGCTTATATGGTCAGCAAAAATTGCAGAACAAGTGTTGCCAGCCTGTTTTTGTTTATTGTCGACAAAATGTGATTGTTGTTCACAAATTTCTTCTTGCTTATCAAATAGATTATAGTGATCAGTGAACCTAATACCTTCTCATAAAAATACAAAACCATCGAATTACCCTTGGGAGGAGGCATTTGTAGAGTCCTGTAGGAGCCGTTGCCTTCGAGCTTCTCCAGGTAATAGTCCCTCGTTTTATTAGAATCGCTAGTTTTACAGGGGATCTGCATTTTGAGAGAAAGCGTCTCCCAATTGAGGTTCTCTATGTATTTGCCGATGAGCTCTTCTATGTTCTTCCTTTCCTGAAATTAGATGGTAAATTACTGGCGATTATCGTTTAGTGCAAGTCATTGATGTTTTGAAGGATAAAATCAATTTTTTTCTCTCTTTTCTTATCCACTACAAGTTAGCCCTTGACTGCGTGAGATAGATAGCAGTCAAGGGCTAACGTATAGCGAATTAAAAGAAGGTCTGGCTTCTATAGCTTAGCTACTTAGGAACCACGTATAAATTAGAAACCGATTCTAACCAAACGCCATAGAAACCAATTAGGGGTTTTCAGATTAGCATGCTTCCATATTAGACTAGAAGATCATGGTGAAATCGCAGGGCTAAAGTGTACCTACCTATATATCTGAACTAGCTGATGCCCGCGACTTCGTCCTTGTGATCCGCGGGAACTCCTTAATTTTCCTATACCCATGCCGAAAATCACGTCAATCCGTTGCGGCGTGATTGAAGCACAAACCAACAAACAAACACTCTTTTGCATTTATAATATTAGTATGATTAAAAATTGTGTTTATATTTACCTCTTCTGTGACAGTAGTAAATTCTACACAATGAGGATCACCAGAGCCTTTGGTTTTCTCCGTCCTGAAGTGAAGGAGATGCCAGGAGCCTATCGCTTCTGTGTCATTGAACGTGACTCCTTGGGAGAAGGTCTGGCAGTTAGGACCACTGGGCTTGTCGTGCGATTTGGCGTATACTGCTGTGCGCAGTATTGCTGTAAAGAAAAAAAAAAGTGCGTGTGTGCAATTCACACACGGTAGAAGTGAAACTTCAGAAAAGTAGCCTATACGAGAGAATGAGATAAAAATATAACTTGTATTTAAAATTTGTCTCGTTTTGGTGTCGTTTTTCAGTTTCGACGAACTTTCAAATCACGAGTCTAAATAAGTTTCACTTAAAAAAAAAAGTGAAGTGATTTTACATAAGTAAACACTTTTCTGAAACATACGAAAATTTCAAAAGTACAAACAGCTGAGCTTTCAGAGTAAAAATAGAGCATTGTCATTTTTTAAAAAAAAAGCATTTGATTTTTGTCCCATTACCTACCTAAAATAAAATAGAGGAACTTGAACAAGGGTAGATTCTTCAATCGCTAAACTTTAGACACTATCATATTAATGTTATAAATGCAAAAGTGTGATTGTTGAAGTTGCGGGCACCAGCTAGTGAGATAGAGGTATGGTACGTGAAAAAAAATTATAAAATTAAAAGAAACCGCGCCTTATTTTGACCACACTTTGACTTTCCATCCGGTGTGATAATCCATTTACAACTAAAATAAGTAGAAAATTATTAAGTAAGTGTAGATTTAAAAAAAATAAAAAAAGTATAAGTAGTTCAAAATTCGAAAGGATCAGTATAAGTAGAAATGTTCAAACCAAGAGCCAGAAGAAGTAAAACCGGCGACACGATAAACATGTTGAGGCTTGAGAGACAACGTGAGATGTAATGAACTGAATGACTTGATTAGCTGTGTCGAAAGGATAACAGTATTAACGAACGAACCCTACACGAGCTATGTTTGCTTGTAGGAGGTGGTAAACGATATTATGTGATACACATCGTTTACTAAAAAATAAACATGAATAAATTGAATGGATTTTCTCTTACTTGGATTGGATCTTTCTGTAACTCAACTTTCTATTAAAATGCACTTGCACTTAAGTGATCAAGAGATTTTTCTGTTACATAATTTTCTATTAGGTATATTAAAATGTACGTTTGCACTTGAAAGAAGAAGATAATCTTAATCTCATTATTTAGTGCAGCCCCAAACTAAAAAGCCAGCTAGAGTTAAGCTCACTAAATCTTGTCTAGAAGATAGAAGCTTAAATGTATAGTTATATATTTATTTATGCACATTATATTCATAATTATTATTTAAATAGGTACAAGATAAAGCCAACGACTCCCTTCGCGTGCATTTAGTTTTTTTTAATTCCACCTGAATTTTGATTTTTAGGGTTCCGTAGTCAACAACGAACCCTTAAAGTTTCGCCACGTTCGTTCATTCGTCTGTCCGCGGCTTAGCTCAGAGGCTGTTTTTGCTAGAAAGCTGTACCTACCTACGGAGTACTAACCTACGGAAGTCTACCTATACACTGCGCATGGCTCGACACGCACTTGGCCGGTTGTTTTTATTCGAAAACTAGCTAATGCCCGCGACTTCGTCCGCGTGGTTTACGATTTTTGTTATTCCCGCGGGAACTCCTTAATTTTTCGGAATAAAAAGTAGCCTATGTCAGGTCATATCTCCAGGTTCTCAACTATACCCATGCCAAAAATCACGTCGATCCGTTGCTCCGTTGCGGCGTGATTGAAGGACATACCAATAAACCAACAAACAAACTCACTTTCGCATTTATAATTAGTATGATAAGGTAGGTTAGGCACTTATTTAGGTAGGTAGTAGGTACCTACCTAAATAAGTGATCATACTAATATTATAAATGCGAAAGTGTGTTTGTTTGTTGTTTTGTTGGTTTATTGGTTTATTGGTTTGTCCTTCAATCACGCCGCAACGGAGCAACAAATCTACGTGATTTTTGGCAAGGGTACCTACAGTTGAGGACCTGGAGAGTGACATAGGTTACTTTTTATTCCGGAAAATTAAATAGTTCCCGCAGGAATCAAAAAAACTTAAACCACGCGGACGAAGTCGCGGCCATCAGCTAGTATCTAATAGGTATAATATATAATTCTCGATTCCACAGTGAAACGGGTTGACCGATTCTTATGAAATTTTTTGTGTATATTCGTTAGGTCTGAGAATAGGACGTAAACCTTTTTTACATACCCCTATGTGTTAAGGGTGGTCCACCCAAAATACCTCAATCCACGTGGACGGAGTCACGGGCATCAGCTAGTATTTCTATATATCTTTATTTCTTTACAGGGATTTTATTATACTTAATAATATTAATAAGGACAGTATCAACTTTATAGAAAACTCAAAATTGCCTGTTGATTTAATACTTTATTCAGAGTTTTTAAAAATCGTAATATTTCGGTCTGCTCCAAGTTTTCGTCAATCGTTGTAAGTGCGTCGAAGTAGACGCTGAGAGCACTGAGAGCACGGTAAAATGGATAATCTGCTACATCCTGCCCAATGTCCTTCTGCGATTCGCGAAATAACAATTGCGCATACTTTTAATGAAATAATTACCGAGCTTTAACAGATTTGTTTATAGAAGATTCGTCTCAGTAACTGTAGTATATTAAATAATTAAATGCGTAGTTCACGATGTAGGTAAGTCGGTACCTATTTAAGTAAGTTGAAAATAGTGGTTTGATTAAAGACTGCTATACAAAATTCATGAGATAGTCTTATCTATGCTTAAATACTAGCTGATGGCCGCCACTTTGTCCGCGTGATTTGAGGTTTTTTGGTTCCCGCGGGAACTCTTTAATTTTCCGGGATAAAAGTAATCTCTGTGCCAAATTTCATCCAGATCCAGAAAAGTTAGTTTTTTTTAATTCACTACAAGTTAGCCCTTGACTGCGATCTCATCTGATGGTAAGTGATGATGCAGTCTAAGATGGTAGCGGGCTTACCTGTTAGAGGCATGGCTTCCCCTAATCTGTTTCTACACCGCATCATACCGGAACGCTTAATCGCTTGGCGGCACGTCTTTGCCGGTAGGGTGGTAACCAGCCACGGCCAAGGAAAATTCAGAAATTATAAATTCATAAAATGACCCTGCCGGGGATCGAACCCGAGAACTCCACGCGTTAAGACAACAACGCTCAACACTGCGCCGTTGTCGGTCGTCGTCCGCGTGTTGGAGGGGAACAACGCGACGTTCCGTCTCGTTATCAAGTGAATGGAAATTCTGGGGCCGTACTGCCAACGTTTATATCTATACTTAAGAGGCCGTATACTCGCCATCGGTCAATTTTGGAATCTGTAAGTATACCGCACAGTAGACCGTTAGGCTGCACTCATACATAGACGACATAGGCCAGTAAAGATACTTTGATACTTTGCGTAGTCAAGTTCGTACGTACGTGCGGTCGTACGATCTGCAGTACCATTTTACACGTGAATTTGATCAGACTTTGATAATATTTTTTGGTCATATAGGTATTTATTAGAACTTTATTTTTACACAATTTGTATTATATAAATACTAAACATTCATGGTAAATTTTATTTTATCAGTAATTTCGTCAAACTTTTAAGAAATACAGGTTATTGTGACGCGTAAATTTTGATAAATCGTGCACATTGATTTGATTTTTTTATTAACTAATTTTGTATAGAACGTATAAAAACGAATTGCAACAGTCCAATTTTAAGAGCGTGTTTATCATATTTGTATTTTTTATAAGTCATTTATTATAATTTTTCGTGGATTTATATGGGTGAAAAGTGTCACCCAAAAGTGCAAAAATGGTAAACGTATTCTGCAAGAATGAGAATTTCACTATTATATTTCAATAAAATTAAATTTTTATTTGCAACAGTCTACTAAGGAGGGATTAATCTTTAATGTTTTAATTTTCTTTTTCTTATAATACTAATATATCATACACAAAGCTCATCAAAAGTTCTTAAAATGACGGTTTACTGGTTTACGGACTGTTAAGCAATATTACTCAAAATGACAGTTTGAGGTCACGTACCTTGACGTTCCTAAAATAAGGATTATAGTTCTAAAACACGAAAGTCAACAATAATGTAACAATATGGCTTAAAACGATGGTAGTATGGCCCCTGTAAGTTTAGCGTATGTTTTGCGAAGACGTTTTGTCCTGTCCTGTCCTTAGTGTGGTTGTGTAGTTCGCCCTATGCGTTGCTGACGGATGCTGAAAAAGTGGATTAACCGTTGCTCTTAGCATTTTTTTGATGCCTACTTACCATTTATTTTTTTATAAGTTTTCAATTCATAAGTCTAAAAATGTGATATACTCGTTTTTTAAATATTATATTGATACGTGGTCTATTCTCGGAAATTTAATAAAAGTACCTACAAAAGGCGTTTCGCAAAAAACTTTCTGATAAGAATCCAGGCGGCATCATCTAATAGAGTTTTTAAGAATTTCTTTGCAATAAATGAACATATTACGTTGGCGACGAAAAACATAATTACTACCTATACTTTTTATCATGAGGTTTAATTTCTTGAGTCATTTATGAAATTGAATGGGATTCGTGCTGTCATTAAAGTGGGTTCCGATCGCAACTTTGTCTAAACACTACTAAATGCGAAAGTGTGTTGTTTTGTCTTTCGAGAATGTTACCTACTCAACAACGGAGCAACGGATCGACCTGATTTTTTGCATGATTTTGATGATAGACTCGTGACGAGAAAACTCGAGAAAAGTGACATAGGCTACTTCTTATCCCAGACAATCCTATAGAGTTCCTATAGGATTTTAAAAATTAAATCCACGCGGATGAAGTCACGGGTATCGTCTTGTTAATCTATCTATATATATAAATTCAAAGTCCTGACTGACTGACTGACTTATGTATATCAACGCACAGCCTAAACCGCTGGGGTTAGAGACTTGAAATTTTGACAGTAGGAGCTTCCTTTTATGACGTCCGCGCTCACTAAGGATTTTTCAAAATTCGGGTGGAATTTTGAAAAATCCTTCCTAAGGAGGTAAAGTAGGGGTTGAAAGTTTGTATGAAAGTCCGTCATTTCTCAAGTTATATCTATGAAACTTGGTACCTATATGAGCTACCGGTAAAAAATTAAGAATTACGTGTTTCACAGTTTTTGAAAAGTTAACCCCCGAAGGGGTGAAATAGGGGATGAAAGTTTGTATGAAAGTCCTTTTGCCTTCATTTCTCAAGATATTTCTCAAGTTGTATCAACGAAACTTAGTATTTTGGCTTTAGGTAATAAATAAAGAAGTAAGTAAATAAGTATATATGTGTCACAGTTATTCAAAAATCCACCCCCAAAGGGGTAAAATCGGGGTTGAAAGTTTGTATGAAATTCCTTCATTTCTCAAGTTATAGCCATGAAACTTAGCATATTTATTTTGTGCTTTCAGTTATAGATACGCAGAAGTACGTGTTTCATTATTGTTGAAAATTTGACCCCCAAAGGATGTTAAATAGAGAGCTTGTCCTTCAATCACGCCGCAACAGAGCAATGGATCGACGTGATTTTTTGCATGGCTTCTTTTTATCCCGGAAAATTAAGGAGTGCCTGTGGGAATTAAAATACTTATGCCACGCGAACGAAGTCGCGGGCGTCCGCTAGTAAAATATAATGGAGTCGTTAAATGACGACTTCCCTGGCGCAGTGTTGAGCGCTGTTGTCAGGTCCCGGTTTCGATTCCCGGCAGGGTCAATTTGAGAATTTATAATTTCTGAATTTGGGCTTCGACCGTGACTATAGGTCTACCAGAATCTGATGGCAAAAAGTTACACCGTATACTGGTACTTTTAGGTGTATTTTTTGCCATCAGATTCTGGTAGACCTATAGTTAGGTACCCTACCGGCAGAGACGTGCCGCCAAGCGATTAAGCGTTCCAGTACGATGCCGTGTAGAAAACGATTAGGGGTATGGGTTTAATATAACTGCCATGCCCCTAACAGGTTAGTCCGCTACCGTCTTAGACTACATCATCACTAACCATCAGGTGAGATGGCAGTCAAGGGCTAACTTGTAGTGGATAAAAAAAAAATTAACAAACCTAAGTAGGTAAGAAACAGCGTAGGTACACGAGGGTATCATATTACATAAAATATTTTATATAGGTATAGGTATATCAAACCGCAACACCTTTTTAACGTCCTGTGTGGTTAGCCGAGTCCCTTTTTGTCTTTGTCGTCCTAAGAACTAAAAGTTTTTAATTTTTATTACGAACAAATTTTGAACAAAACTGTGTCTTATGTTAAAGGACGAACTCGTTTTTTACCCTTGAATATGTTTTTAGGACTATAACAAACTAGCGTTTTTCAAAAATGACTGCGCAATGCGCAGAATTTTCGTAATGTGACTATTTATACCCTAATTTCATTTGTATCCATTATATAGACTGCCCCATACAGACAAGTTATAGTATAGGTAGGTACCTAGTAATATTCAGTGATTATTTTTTGGACATTTGGCGTACGTATGTACCTACGCACTAAGAAAAAACAATATAATACCTATAGAGCATTTCAAAGGTTTGTTTTCGGGATCTTCAACTTTCCGGATATAGCACGACTAATAAATATTTTCCGGGTAGCAACCTATTTTTTACCTTTCGTCAAAATCGGTTGAACCGCTGGGCATAGCAGACACTAGACAGACAGTTGAAAGACAGACATATTTCCGCATCTTCCTCAGGCATTTACTACCTATATTGTTATTTTTTTAAATGAGCTCCTTTATAGTAGGTACTCTCTTTGGTCATAACATTTTGCGATATAAGTTTCTTACTTTCTAGAGTTGACTTAGCATCGCGTCGTATTGATAATACATATTATTTAGTACTTACTATACTAATATTATAAATGCAAAAGTTTGGATGGATGGATGGATGGATGGATGTATGTTTGTCACTCTATCACGCCAGAACGGCTGAATGGATCTGAATGAAATTTGGCATAGAGGTAGATTATAGTCCGGAAAATTAAAGAGTTCCCGCGGGAACCAAGAAACCTCAATCCACGCGGACGAAGTCGCGGGCATCAGCTAGCCTTTGATATTGGTACGACGTTCGTGTGAAATGGCCCTAAACCAAGGAGTTGTGGTTTAGCAACGCACGCGCTTCTCGTATTGATTGTTCGAGGTCTTTTATTACAGGGTTCAATTTAGTGCACCTGTCGCCCCCTTGATTTAAAACTTCTTTCCTCAATAAACAATTACGTTAAAACTTAAAGCCTACTTGCAAAGACAATGAAACAAGGGGTATAGGTACTTATTTGTTCGTTTTTGTGATTTCTTTTAAATGTAAATGATGATTCCTTTTGTTAATTGTATCAAGATGACTAAAGCCACCTTATAGTAGACAAATAATTAAGCGTTAACGATTCTAGAACATCTGCAGGTCGGAAATAAAAAAACGTAAAACTCACGTAATTAAGTAACTACACAAATTTATATGAAAGTTTTCTGTGATTATTTATCTTAGGCCGCAATTTCAGTTTTAATCGTAGGATCGTAGCTTAGGTACATAACTTAGATACATAACTTCAATTTGCAAGCAACATTTAGGAAAATTTATCGTAAGTTACTCGCCTGAGCTACAATTGTGGCCTTAGGTAGGCACCAAAGCCTAAATATAATATGTATATACCTATTACCTAGTTAATTGTGTATATGGTATATCAATCGCTTCATTTGTAGATGTATTTGCGAACCAAGTCCGAAGGATAGTATACACTTGAAAAGCTCTACGTGAAACTGCACTACAGTTGCTAACACGTATAATAAACAAACAGACGACGTTTATATTATAGGGTCGGAGCATGTTCACCAGCGGTGGGCGTCCACGGTGCTGAGATATGGCACGGCCTAATCTCCTCAGATAACCCACTCGCATAAACCAGAGTGCAACGCTCTGTGCTGTACATTTTTTCGAATATTTTAGAATGTAAGTAGGTACTAAGTAGGTACATGTTAGTAAATAACATTTATTGAAAACACTAGCTATTACCCGCGGCTTCGCTCGCGTGGCTCAAGGGAACAATAACTGAGTTTTATGTGAATTTTATGATTGTCAATTATCAACTTAACTGTGACTGCCTGTTTGAGACATTTCACTCAGCGCTCTGAACTCTGCACTCTGAACTCTGAACCCTGCACTCTGAACTCTGAACTCTATACTCTGAACTCTGAACTCTGCACTCTGAACTCTAAACTCTGCACTCTGAACTCTGCACTCTGAACTCTGCACTCTGAACTCTGCACTCTGAACTATGCACTCTGAACTATGTACTCTGAACTCTGCACTCTGAACTCTGCACTCTGAAGTCTGAACTCTCCATTCTGAACTCTGAACTCTGAACTCTGCACTCTGAACTGTGACCTCTGCACTCTGAACTCTTCACTCTGAACTATGCACTCTGTACTCTGCACTCTGAACTCTGACCTCTGCACTCTGAAGTCTGAACTCTGCACTCTTAACTATGCACTCTGATCTCTGCACTCTGAACTCTGCACTCTAAACTCTGACCTCTGCACTCTGAACTCTGAAGTCTAAACTCTGCATTCTGAACTCTGAACTCTGCACTCTGAACTCTGAACTCTGCACTCTGAACTCTGAACTCTGCACTCTGAACTCTGAACTCTGCACTCTTAACTACTTATGCACTCTGAACTCTGAACTCTGCACTCTGAACTCTGACCTCTGCACTCTGAACTCTGCACTCTGAACTCTGCACTCTGAAGTCTGAACTCTGCATTCTGAACTCTGCATTCTGAACTCTGAACTCTGAACTCTGAACTCTGCACTCTGAACTCTGCACTCTGAACTCTGAACTCTGCACTCTGAACTCTGAACCCTGCACTCTGAAGTATGAACTCTGCACTCTGATCTCTGCACTCTGAAGTCTGATCTCTGAACTCGGAACTCGGAACTTTGCACTTTGAACTCTGAACTCTGCACTCTGAATTCTGAACCCGAATATCTCTTCTATTCTATTTCTATTTTTTTTAAGTCATTGTTATCTTACTATTTACCCCCCAAAAAGAAAATTTTTGTTTTTTTTCGTCTGCAAACTAAAAAACTACTGCCTTTGTTTTAAGGTTTATATCATGGAGGAAGGAATTACGACTGATGGTTTATATTTAAAAGTGATGTGTAACCGTGACTGACACCATGCGTTGTTACGAAGACAAAAGGTCTTAAATATAAATTATTGGTCTTATTATTAAAGGTCTTAAATATAATTAAACTGTAATGCCTTAGTTTTACGGTTTATATTTTAATATTAGTTTTCACTTCTATCGGCAGTCCTGACTGCCAATTTTTTTTACTATAATGAGAACAACTTCCAAGAACACTTTCGCATTTATAATATTATTAGTATGACACGTCGATGTTACTAAGGTAGCACATGTTACTTTCCTTGTCCTAAAATAAATCTTAACGTCGGCTAACCTGAACGTGGGCTAACCTGAACGTGGGCTAATGTGTAACCGTGACTGACACCATGCGTTGTTACGAAGACAAAAGTTCTTAAATATAAATTATTGGTCTTATTATTAAAGGTCTTAAACATAATTAAACTGTAATGCCTTAGTTTTACGGTTTATATTTTAATATTAGTTTTCACTTCTATCGGCAGTCCTGACTGCCAATTTTTTTTACTTTAATGAGAACAACTTCCAAGAACACTTTCACATTTATAATATTATTAGTATGACACGATGTTACTAAGGTAGCACATGTTACTTTCCTTGTCCTAAAATAAATCTTAACGTCGGCTAACCTGAACGTGGGCTAACCTGAACGTGGGCTAACCTGAACGTGGGCTAACTTGAATGTCAGGTAACTTGGACGTCGGCTAACTTGAACGTCGGCTAACTTGAAAGACGGCTAACCTGACCGACAACTAACCTGAACTTGTGCTAACCTGAACGTCGGCTAACCTGAACGTGGGCTAGGTCCTCAAATATACCCATGCAAAAAATCACGTCGATCCGTTGCGCCATTGAAGCGTGATTGAAGAAAAATGCGAGAAAAAGAGCATGTTTTCCCACAGGAACTGTTTGTTTTTCCGGGATAAAAAGTAGCCTATGTCCTTCCCCGGGATGCAACCTATCCCTGTACCAAATTTCATCAAAATCGGTTGAACGGTTGGGCCGTGAAAGCGTAGCAGACAGACAGACAGACAGACAGACAGACAGACAGACACACTTTCGCATTTATAATATTAGTATGGATATGGATTAGTATGACACGATGTTACTAAGGTAGCACATGTTACTTTCCTTGTCCTAAAATAAATCTTAACGTCGGCTGACCTGAACGTGGGCTAACCGGAAGGTTATGATAACCTGAACGTGGGCTAATCTGAACGTGTGAACGTGGTAACGGTGAAACAAATGCAAGAAAAAGAGCATACTATCCCACAGGAACTGTTTGTTTTTCCGGGATAAAAAGTGGCCTATGTCACTCTCCAAGTCCTCAAATATACCCATGCAAAAAATCACGTCGATCCGTTGCGCCGTTGAAGCGTGATTGAAGAAAAATGCGAGAAAAAGAGCATGTTATCCCACAGGAACTGTTTGTTTTTCCGGGATAAAAAGTGGCCTATGTCACTCTCAAGGTCCTCAAATATACCCATGCAAAAAATCACGTCGATCCGTTGCGCCGTTGAAGCGTGATTGAAGAAAAATGCGAGAAAAAGAGCATGTTATCCCACAGGAACTGTTTGTTTTTCCGGGATAAAAAGTAGCCTATGTCCTTCCCCGGGATGCAACCTATCCCTGTACCAAATTTCATCAAAATCGGTTGAACGGTTGGGCCGTGAAAGCGTAGCAGACAGACAGACAGACAGACAGACAGACAGACAGACAGACAGACAGACACACTTTCGCATTTATAATATTAGTATGGATTACAATAGAACTTAAAGCTAGCTAGCCTAACCTAATCCATTACTAATATTATAAATGCGAAAGTGTGTCTGTCTGTCTGCTACGCTTTCACGGTCCACCTATTCAACCGATTTTGGGGTCAATTTCAACAAAGGCGTTTTTTTGTTTCATTTCGGTGAACTTTCGTATTATCAAGTTTTCTCAAATTTAAACAGTAGTTTATTGTGCTTCTTGATATTCTTCAAGCTCTTATTTAATGCCATCAAAATATGTCGTAATAAACTAATGAAAAATCGTGTTTAAATTTGTGATGCCACTGAAATGAAAAATTCGTTCACCGATATGAAATAACTAGCCACCGAAATGAAAAAAACCTATCCACCGAAATTAAAATCCACCGAAAACGAATATAAGCATTCCTTCTTTTCTTCTCTGCTCACATAATCTTTTTCTTTCCTTTCTTTCATCTGCAGTCAATGCTAGCCTCGGCATTCTAAAAAAATATGTCAATTATAGTTGGTAGATCGCGTTTCAACTTTGCATTCACCTGGTACTTTAAAATAAATAAATCGGATTATATTTAATCAAATCTCGTTATAGTCGGTTGAAATCATATGCGAAAGTGTGTTTGTTAGTTGGTTTATTGGTTTGTTAGTTTGTTGGTTTGTCCAACAAAAGAACAAGCAGGATTCAGATGCAATTACTCCACAACTGATCATATACTTTGAAAAATGCAATGAATATAACAAAGAATACTACCTAGGCTTTGTCGACTATAACAAAGCCTTTGACTCAATAAAACACTACCACCTATGGCAGGCACTCGAAGAACAGGGAGTACCACCTAAGTTCATTAGATTAATAAAAGAGATAAATAGAAAATGTTCAGCACGAGTCAGACTAGAGAAAGAAGGAGAAGATTTACAAATAAAAAAGGGAGTCAGACAGGGAGACCCTCTATCCCCTAAACTGTTCTCAGCCATTTTAGAGAAGGTTTTTTAAAATCTAGATTGGGATAACTATGGACTTAATAATATAAATGGGAAAAAATTAAACCATCTCAGGTTTGCAGATGACCTTATTCTAATATCCAACAATCCTAACACACTAGAAATAATGTTACAACAACTGGAAAAAGAGAGTGCTGTGGTAGGTCTAACTATGAATACAGAGAAAACTAAATTGATGACAAATGGAGACCAAATTACTATAAAAGTTAATAACAAACCAATAGAATATGTTGAAGATTATGTGTATCTGGGACAAGTTATCTCTCCACACAATCAGATGACTAAAGAAGTTAACCAAAGAATAATTAACGCATGGAAACGATACTGGTCTTTAAAGGAAATTATGAAAAGTAAAGAACTTCCAGTAAATGCAAAGCAAAAAGTATTTGATACTTGCATAATACCGTGTATAACTTACGGATGCCAAACTTGGTCACTTACGAAAGCGAACACACAGAAACTAGAAACTTGTCAACATAATATGGAGAGAAGTATGATAAACATAAAAAAGAAAGACAGAATAAACCTAAAAACTATTAGAAAACGCAGCAAAGTGAAAGATGTAACAGAGCATATAAGAAGGCTAAAGTGGCGTTGGACTGGACACATTTTTTTAATTTTTTATTGCAAGATAGGCTTGACGACAATCACGCTTAATACAAAGCAATGATGAGGTCTAGGTTGAACCGCGCCCGCTTAGAAGATGCCTATTCACTCTTGCCTTGAAGGTACTTAAGTTATACGTGGCAGGGAATACATGTGCTGGAAGGTCCTACATCCTAGCGGTTCGAATTAGAAACGTAGAACAGAACCGTTTCGTTCGAGCTGACTGGACGTCAACCACATAAGGATGCCAACGCAAACGGTTTCTTGCTGTTCTGTGGTAGAACGGTGAGGGGGGAACAAGGTTGAAAAGTTCCTGAGCACACTCTCCAAAGTATATCCGATAAAAGACCGATAAGCAAACATAAGCAAACGACATTGCGTCGGTGCTGTAAACAATGCAGTTTCGCCTGCGTGAGTGATTGATCGTCAATGATTCTTCGGGCCCGGCGATCAATCGAGTCTAATGCATCGAGTTGGTACTTGGCGGATCCATCCCAAAGGTGGCAGCAGTACTCCATGCCAGAACGAACTTGGGCCTGATAAAGAGCGAGGCGTTATTCCGGTGTCAAGTACCGCCTCACCTTGTTCAAGATGCCAAGTTTTTTGGCAGCTGTTTTGGCCTTTAACTCGATGCATTTCCCGAAATTGAGATTGGATGAGATTTCAATACCCAAGAGCTCAATATGATCACTGATCGGGACGGATATACTTTGGAAATTTGGAGCCAAGGTGAAGAGGCTCTTTTTTGCGGTGAATAAACACGCCTGTGTTTTGGTGGCATTAAACTTGACTAAATTGGCGTCACCCCAATCGGAGACCTCCTCAAGAGTCAAGCTAACGCGATTCACCAACGCCTCTCTTTGCTCAAGTATCTCAGTAGCACTGGCTCTAGAACTGGACATGTATCTCTCCGTAACAGTGCTGTCATCAGCGTACCCAAAGATACCGGGTTTGAGGAGATCGTTGATGCGCAGCAGGACACCGGCATTAATAGCCATTAGGTCAGATGAGCTGCCGTCAACGACAACTCGAAATGACCTTTCCCTCAGAAAGTCAGATATCCAGTTACAGAAACCAGTAGGTATCCCGTACGCTGGGAGCTTACTGAGAAGACTGCCGTGCCAGACCCGGTCAAATGCCTTAGATATGTCCAGAGATACGGCGAGTGCCTCGCCGTGTTTCTCAATGGCTTCACCCCAAGTGTGCGTGGCATACACAAGAAGATCTCCTGTAGACCGATTTTTCCGAAAAACGTACTGCCGGTCCGACAGAAGAAGATGATGAGAGACAGTGGTGGAAAATGGAATAAGGAAGTGACCGAGTGGTATCCGAGGGATGGGAAAAGGTGTAAAGGAAGGTAAAGGAAAAGATGGGAAGATGATTTAAGAGTGGTGGCTGGTGCTACATGGCGCCGAACAACACAGGAGAGGAAGATCTGGAAGGCTCTGGAGGAGGCCTATGTCGCAGGACTAGCTGATGTTCAGAAATATTTTTTTTAATAAATAAAACAACATAACATTGTAAAATATTTATTCAGCAATAAAGGCTACGATTATGATTATGGTTTGGCCTTCAATCACGCTGCAACGGAGAAACGGATCGACAATAAATCGCACAAAAGTACAGGTCTTGGAAACACATTAGCAAAATGTATTCAAAGATTGTGAAATATTCACCGCCTAGCTTGGATTTTCACCGAAATGAAATAATAATCAACCGAAATGATAAAAACATCCACCGAAATGAAACAATTATACACCGAAATGATAAAAACTCACCGAAATGAGAATTTTTATCATTTCGGTGAGTATTTTGTCATTTCGGTGGTCAGTTTAGGCCACAGAATCAACCGAAATGAAAACACCGAAATTAAAATCAAGGAAAAGAATTAACATAACGAGAAAACTATTTATTATAGGATGTAAGGAATACTACACAAATAAACGTAGTACCATTAGCCCATTCATGAATACTTATATAAATTTACTAGCTTATTGCAAGACAAGTTATACCTATACACGGAAATGAAAAGAAATGTGTTCCATGTCACCGATATGACATACTTATGTGTTTGGCGGGAACACGCAGGCAAGCGGCGCACGTCCTCCCACGATCAACATATAGAGGCCACAGTTGCGAAAGTTTTAAGCGCACGCGGGGGGAGCTAGAGTTGTTTTAAGCAAAAATATACCTGATAAACTTTTTGTCACCGAAATTAAAGATTTTTCAGTGACATATTCATTTTTACTTTCCTGCTATTAAACTGGGTAGATATTATAAAAAAAATACTTTGGGATTATACTATCACTATTCATGATTAAAATAAAGGTAGCCATAAACCTCAGTAACCAATATTTTTTGTTTTATGAGGAAAATTACAAAGAAACATGTTGCAGTGACAGCCACTGAAATGAAAAATTCGGAGCTTTACCATTTTTTTTTTAAAACTGTAATCCTAATCCAGAAATATTTACAGCCTCGTACATAGGTAACTACCTCTTCTACCTAGAAAAAAATATTAGAACTGTATAGTAACGTTCTGCACTACCGATTTCATCCATGCCGCATAAATTTTGCTGTTGGGAAATTCACCCTTTGATGAAATTCGGTACAATTCATTCGGTAAATTGAGGTTGTATGCCGGGGAAGGACATAGGATAGGACATTTTATCCCGGACAATTAAGGACTTCCTGCGGGAATCGAAAAAACTTAGTCCACGGGGACGAAGTCGCGGGCATCATCTAGTAATCTATATATAATATAAAGTAATATATATAGGTATATATAAAACTAGTATGGTGCGTGGGTGCGCGGCCCGCTAGCGGACCGCGTAGTGGACCGCGTGGCCCACTGTGATCCACTGTCTACTTACTCGCTGTCCTACTATCCTGCCCCCCGATTATGTAAGAATGGCCGATCAAATCGTCAAAGTTCGGCGTCAAAGTAAAATAAACCATAACAACATTAAATTAGAGCTCAATTTCGAAGCACGAAATTGAGCTCTAATTCAATGCTGTTATGGTTTATTTTGATCGACAATTCTTACATAATCGGGCAGCTGGTTTACTGTCTACGTGTTCTGATCTGAACAACACACTGCTGACTTGTATGATTTATGTAACAAAAGTTGTTCGAGGTGAAATTGTGAAGTTTTGAGCATGCATTGCTATGTAGATTTGCTCGTGTTGATTTTCCGGGATAAAAAGTGGCTAATGTCGTCTCGGAATACCTACCAGATACAGACTTTCGCATTTATAATATTAAGCTAAGAATTCTGAAAGTACCTTACAGGATATTACCTATTATGGATGATACTCATATCGTTCTAGGTAAGACTATATGGCCGCTAGAAACTATAATGAAAAACATCATCGGATTTTGAGGCAAAGATAATATGTTAATAGAAACATTTAAGAGACGTTCAACCAATCAACCATTAAACATTAATGTAAATTCCGCCTGAGCACGGTATCATATTTTAAGAAATTATATAGGCATTGGGCGGGCGGATACAATGGGGCTGATTCTGTATAACACAATCTCTAAACTAAACTAAAATGGCAGCTATAAATCTAGTTCTGTCCCTTTCCGTAGGGAGTATCATGAAAGGGTTAGCAATATTAGTAATGCTCTAATTTTAGTTTAGGTTAGAGATTGTGCACTACAGAATCAGCCCCATTGTCAGCTTTTCTTTTAGGTACTATCTACCATTAAAAAACTTTTAGATTTTAATTTTGTTCTGAATGATTGTTGGTAATTTAATTAAATTATATTGTAGGATTTTTAACGAAGTTGTACGAAGTTATTATCTAATCCTGTTATTTTAGATACATGACTCGAATACTGCAGGTGCAATAACATCTACCTAACTACGTAAGGTTTCCACAGGTAGGTAATTGTAGGCTAACAAATTTTATAATTTTTATTTTATGTCTCGATCGCACCTGCGTGAAAATTAGCGAAACAATATTTCATTATACATCATTAGCGATGCTCATAGCGCGTTAGAAGAACCAAGCTTTTGTTCTGTTCGGGCGCAGACGTCCCGGCGTGCTTTTAATTACTCCACCGAATACATTAATGTAATCAAAGCTCAATACATCATACTCGCTATCGCCCCGCCTCGGTTTGATTAATAATTCTAATGAGCGGCGGTGCCAAACGAGTTAATTAAGCGTTCCTTTTTTATTCGGTGCCACTGCGACCGGTAAACGCCGCATCAATCACTGCTTTGAGTCCGCCGCCGAATTCTTAATGATTGAAATGACGGCTCTTCAGATGGGTTGGTACGTGCGTCGAGGAATAAGGCGCGAGAACACTTTAACCCCTTTAATGCAACTAAACGTTACCATTGATACCTACATCTTATTGAAAGCAGCGCTACGCAGATAATTCCAAATTTCAGCCAGACGTACTTATTTGCTACGAGGCAGCGAGAAAAAGTCACTGAAAAACGACCGAACTTGTTTTTTGTCGTTTCATTTTTAAACGTTGCTATTAACTATTTGCAGAAACATTTTTTTTACTTTTGCTCTAATGTTTCTATATATGTAGGTTATTCAATGACATTAATTTGGGTAGATAATTTTCATATTATACTTAAATGCAAATAAAGAAGTTTATCATACTTAAATGTCTGAACTAATGAGGAGTATTAGTATAAATTGAAACAGTTTATTCTGTAAAACTAGTGGGAACGCTTCCACGTCAAACATTATCAATCACTCGAGCAGCGCCGCGGGCGGATTTGCCTTTAATTTGATAAAACGCAATTAGCTACCAAAAAGAAATCTAATCTGAAGAGGCGGCTAAATTTTTTTGGCAGCTCCATTTTTTGGTATACGTTCCACTTTGACGGCTCTGATGGAAATTTGGAACAAAGATTAGATACACAAAGCCTTCGTCATGTGATAGACAGAACATTGACGAATAATTATTCTTATTCGATGGTAGGTACTTGTCAACTAGAGACGATTTTTTTGACGACTTTAAAAAATTAGACCTTAATAAAGCTTTTTTCAGGTGCAAAATTAATAAATACATAATATTAGTATTATTGTATCGGGTAACTTTAATTAGTGAGATATTTAAAAGGCGCGTTTATTAGTGTAGTAAAATTCAAAAGATATTTTTAGGCGAGTCATTCCAGTGGCAGTATCAAGTGGAACTCAGCGGGGTTCAATGTCTAATTCACCGCGCTACCAACAGGTGGCAGCAATACCGCTTTTCAAATCTGACAGACGCCATTGCCTTTACGTCGGAGAGCCGCGAATAAAATTAATGATGTTCGCGCCTTAATGACGTTTCACGACGCCGCTCCATTGTGTCCGTAATACAACAATTATTGAGATCATTTATTAAGTTTATTGATCTTTTAAGTTAATCTTTTATTTCGTAATTTAGCTCCGTGCGAGCGCGCGAACTCATGAAAAAAAATATCTCATATGCGGAGGCATTTTTTGGACTATTTTTGTCATTATACGGCGTGATGTGAGCGGGTCTTTGAATGTGGAGGCAATTACTGCCCCGCATGTGGTTTGATTATGTACGTCGGTTCCATTCCATCTAGCGGTGAGGCTATAAAACGCCGGTAAAAACATTACTATAACCTTTGTGGATGGTAGTTTTTGAGCTTCCGTTGCTAAATTGACGTTGATATTAAGAGCCATTGTTACAATTTAGGTACCTAGCTGGTTGCACGTGTCACTACTTTTTGATGCAAAGTACAAATTAAGATGAAGCACTTTTTTCAAACGATAATTATGTACCTACCTATGTAAATAAGGATCGTGTACCTACAGTTGTGTACAGTTTTCATCATAGGTAGTTTAATAACTGCATCATAATTCTTAGGAGTTTGTCATGCAAGCGTTTTACTTGAGTTGCAGTCTGATGGCACTTTGGCAGTTTGCGGACTCCCGGCACATACTTAATTAGCGAGGACGCCCTTGGTTCCTTTGACGCTGGATAATCTCGGAGCTTTACATCAATAGCAATTACCGACTTCGCCGTACCAGCTTCTCATCTGCTCCTAGTAGCTAGTCATCTAAACACCTATAACAAATGATGCACGGAAAACACGTCCGGCAAAATTATCTAGCAACATAACATTAAGATTATAACAGACGTGATATAATCTCCACAACAAGGATCGATTTCCCAATAATTGCGAAGTATTATCAATCGGGGTATTCATGTTAGGTATATAGTCGTATCAGATCTGCTTTGTCTTCCACGATCGTTGGAAACCAGCGCAATTAGACGCAATCGTGTTGGAATTATTGTAATAACCAAAAAGAATCGATAGTCTAACGATTGTTGATCGGCGCACGGCGATTGGCGCAGCGATCACCAATGCGCGCGCGCACGATCCTCGTCGTTAGGTGATCCGCAGACGATAAGCTAATTATACTTCAACGGCAAACATTGATTGCTATTCTACTGTAATCCTCTATTTTTCAGATGTTAAGCTTTGAAAGTCACTCAAACCGTTACCCATTCAAAAAGTTCACGGTTGTTATTATGCCTCGATTTGGAAGGCGTGGCTATTCTTCAATCGAAAAATCTTATGATAGATTAGGTAGATATACGTAATAATTGTTCTACCGACCACCGAGGAAACGTGATATGGACATAAAATTAGGGGTTTAATTCCAAAAATAGACCTACGTCTAAGGACTGACCGTGGGTAACGTTTTGGGTTAACTAAAGAATTGTCCTGTGTTTTTGCTAAAGATGGTATCCATAGAATTACGAGTAGGTACGTATCTCTCCATTAGCTGATGCTGATGGCGTCGTATGATGATTTATAATCAAGATGAAGATCAAGATTTTACATATAAGTATTGTTTGAATAATATGCCGTAACCATGAGGCCAATGGTGTAGGTCATAGGTAGAGGATGTCCATCGGTTACCGTTAAGGTGGACTACACGGGTCTGCCCGCGAAATTCAAATTTAATTTGGTTTTTCGCAATTTATAAACTAATACGACAAAGTAGGCTTATGGCATTCCAATTCCGCCAATGGCAGTATCATCTTCACAGGGTTATATAAAAATCTTTACTTGAAAGTGTCCAGTTGGAGTGACGTCACGGACGCGAACGTCAGCTGTTCTGTCTCTCAAATCTTTTGTTTTAAAATAGCATAAATCTCGTATTTCATTAAATAAACAGTGTCAAAGTTTTCATAAGTGGTGATTTTTTCGTAAAAAAGTTGTTTGTGGGTCGGAACAATTGCAAAAAAAAGAATTATCAGTGAAACACTAAGCGATTGTGTAGCGGTCGATCAGCTGAGGTCTCAAAATACCCTCAAATGGGATATTTGGCGTGCTATTGGAACTGTTGGTTAAATTTCTAATGGTGTATTTTATATTGGCAGTGATCCACAGTGACAATTATTTCGAGAAAATTATACTAATTTGGGTTATACTTGCTATATTTAAATTTTTACCAGTCAGCGCCATCTAGTGTGAAACTTGATAACTACGATCTTGTTGAGCGGTTCTGTCATTATTCAAGATCATGGCTAACAAATGCAAGATATGCAAAAAGTTCATATCCCCGGTAGATGGCATCAAGTGCATGAAATGTGTGGCTTTATTTCATCCCGCCTGCCTAAAACTTAGTCCGGGGCATCGAGTATCTAGCAAGTGGTGTTGCAACTCTTGTAAAGTTGGTAAAATGGATGACAAGGTGTTGCCAAAAAGCCCGAGTAATCATAGCTTGCTAGAGGTACACGATCAGGACGTCGATAAGCATAATATAGCTAGTCATTCGGAGGAGACCTCCCCAAGCGGCTTAGCGGAAGAAGTTCGCCAAGTGATACGGGCAGAGATGTCGTGTCTAAGAGAAGAGTTGGCCCGTATTTGCGCGACAATTGCTGACTTCAATAAGCGTGCAGACGCTATAGAGTCGAGATTAACAGCCCTTGAGGAGCGATTTTCAGCTGATCAAATACGGGAGGAATCTAGATTAACAGCCCTGGAAGAGCGTGTGTCTATCTGCGGGAAGCAAGAGGGGAATGAAAACATCAGTGAAATTATTACCCAGTTACAGAACCAGTTAAACGATCGAGAGCAGGAATGTTTTTTGAATGACGTGGAAATTTCTGGTCTACACGAAAGGAACGGCGAGAATCTTGTCCATCTCACTACTTTGATTGGGAAAAAGCTAGGCATTGAGCTTGGAGAGCAAGATGTTGTGTCAGCTGAACGAGTGGGCCCGCGGCATGGGGTCACGGAGGGGGAGAGTCATCCGCGGCCGCGGGTTGTCACCGTCAGACTCGTCCGGCGTGCGCTGCGCGACGACCTGTTACGCGCTGCTAGAGTCCGCCGTGGGGCTGACACGTCTGGAATTTTAGATGGAACCCCGCGTCGTTTTTATGTAAATGAGCGCCTTACCCGTGCTAATAAGCAACTTTTTTATAAAGTTAGAGAAGAGGGTCGTCGTAAAGGTTGGCGATATGCATGGACCAGCGCTGGCCGTATTTTCATACGCCATGACACCAATGCTACGGCGCATCGTATACGCTCCGATGCCGATATAAAGAAGTTTTTTTTAAATTTAGCGGGTTGAGTGGGGTAATGGTGCTACAGCTGCCACTCTCAATGAGGAGTGTTTATAGGGTGGGACGACTTAATTTTTATATGTGTGTAAATAGCAGAAGTAGATTGTTGTTATTATTATTACTGTTAGCTTATTTTTCCATGTATTGTATTTTTAGTAGCCAGAATAATCGTATCATAGATATCAGAAGGAAAGTATCTTTAATGTACGTTAAAGTAGATAAAATCAACAAGAAACAACAAACATATTATTATTGTTTAAATCATTATTGCATTTTCACGCAAAATAAGCATAAGACAGCAACTAATTTTACTATTATTTATTGTAATATTATTAATAGTACGTTTATAAAGAATAATATGATTATTTTATATGTATTGGAAACTTATTTTATGTCTTGTATTTCAAATATTTACTACACACATTACTATAAATATAATAAAATTATGTACTACAACTATATTATAAAAATTACCATTTATAATTCTAACTTAAAAATTTATGCATGCGTTTTATTTACTAGGATCAAAATACAAACCAAATTAGATATTTTATATTATGTATATTTCAACTTGGCTGGCAATCATATAATAATCAGAATACGCAGAACGTAAATTTTTAAAAGTTGGTTTCCTGAATGCGGGTTCCTTAGGAACTCGGCATGAAGAATTTATTGTGGCTATGGATCGCTTTAAAGTAGACATCATGGCCATTAATGAGACATGGCTGCGCGCGGGGGAAGAAGGGAAAGCGCCTATAGTACCTGGGTATCGCTTGCGACACGTTCCACGCCCGGACACTGTGCGCGGGGGACGGGGAGGAGGAGTTGGGTTTTACATTAAGCGAGGTATAAACGTTCGCGCGTGCGAGGTGCCAGGGCATGAGTCAGTTGAGCAGATGTGGTTAAGTACAAAGGTTAATGCTTCTAGGATAGCGATTGGCACGGCGTACAGGCCACCATGGTTCGACACGGACCATTTTCTAGATGTAATCACGGAGAGCATCCAGTCGTTGTCGAATCATGATTATATCTGTGTTCTGGGGGATTTTAACATAAATTTTATAAAAAAAGAGGATTCTAAGACAAAAAAACTTATCACATTTTTGAATGCAGTACAACTAACGCAAGTAGTTAACAGTCCAACTCATTTTACAGTAAATAGTGAAAGCTTAATTGATATAATTTGTACTGATATTCCCATAATTAAAGTGACTGTTTCGCCCATACCTACTCTAAGTAATCATGCATTTCTTGTGTGTGAGTTGAATCTTAAGAAAAAGAAAACACCACCTAAATTGGTAACATACAGATCGCTTCAAAATATATCTCTAGATTTGTTTAATACGCACTTAGGTATGATTCCATGGGCCTTGCTATCATCCATGGATGACGTTAATTTACTGGTGTCTTCTTATAATAGTTACCTGAAAGCTCTTTTTGACGTTCATGCCCCCAAGCGAACTAGACTAACTAAGGATCGATATGAGCCGTGGATCACATGCACTGTTAAGCACATGATGAAGCTTAGGGATGAAGCGCATCTTAAGTGGCGTGGCTCGAAAACTGATGCGAATAAAGATAATTACTTACAATATAAGAAATTAGTAATAGAAGCATTGGACAACGAAAAATGCGCGTATTTTGCGTACGACGTCAACAGTAAAATAAATCATCCTAAGGCGCTTTGGTGTAATCTCAAAAGTTCTGTGCTCCCAAAGAAAGATATGAACCTGCCTTCTCATATTTGTCCTAATGAAATAAATAAGCACTTTTTAGATGTTCCGGGCAAAAGTGATGTGACTATCTCCCAGCTAACTCTGTACGAATTTGATAGGTTGACAACTACATCATTTGCACTAGGTTTGTCTAGTCAGACAGAGATTTTTAAAATTATTAAGAATCTGAATTCTAATGCGGAGGGCAATGATGAGATGACCCTAGGCATGTTGCTCATGACGCTTCCCCAAAGCCTTGACGTTATCACATCGATAGTTAACACCTCAATCAAAACGGCAACCTTTCCGGAGGCGTGGAAAGTAGCAGTGATACGCCCTATACCTAAAACTAGTAATCCTGTTAGCGTGAAAGACCTGCGTCCGATCAGTGTATTGCCTTGTGCGTCGAAAATTTTGGAAAAGGTGGTCTTCTTGCAAGTTACTAAGTACCTCGAGCATAATAATTTGTTACCAGAAATGCAGTCAGGTTTTAGAGCTGGAAGAGGTACAGTAACTGCACTTTTGGATGTGACGGACAATATACTGACGGCACAGGATAAAAGAATGTGTACGATCTTGGTTTTATTGGATTTCTCGCGTGCGTTTGACAGTATAAATATAGCGTTGTTATTGTCAAAATTATCGTATTATGGCTTCGATATAAATGCGGTCAAATGGTTCAATAGCTATTTAAGCAATAGGACGCAGTATGTAGAAGTTACACAAGAAGATGGAAAGAAATGTTGTTCCGATGTTGCTGAGGTAACCCGCGGTGTTCCTCAAGGGTCAATATTGGGTCCACTTTTATTTATTTTATATAGTGCTGACATTGTTAATACTATTAAAAATTGTAAATTTCATATATATGCTGACGATTTACAGGTATACTACTCTTTCGAACCTAGTGAATACCAACACGCAGTTCAGATGGTAAACGAAGATCTTCAGCGAATAGCGGACTGGTCGGAGAGTAACTCTTTGGTTCTCAATCCCTGTAAATCTAAGCATATATTTTTTGGAACTAGAGCACAAATTAATAAAATTAATTTTAACTCGGCCAGCGTTTGTTTAATGGGTAATGCGTTGGAGCGTGTGTTTGAAGCCCGCAACTTAGGTTTGCTCATGGACTCGGACTTAAGGTTCGAAAAACATGTAGCCACGGTAGTGCGAAACTGTTTTTATCGATTAAAAATTCTATACAAGATCCGTAAATATATTAGCCAGGATGTGCGGATTCGGTTGGTGGAAGCTCTAATTTTGTCAAAGCTTAACTATGCTGATGTGGTTTATGGTCCTCGTTTGCTGATCAGAACGAGCAAGCTGATTCAGCGAGTTCAGAACGCGTGTGCACGATTCTGTTTCGGCATCCCTCCTAGAACTCATGTTACACCTTATTTAAATAAACATAAGCTTCTAAAAATGAGACCTCGGAGAAAGTTACACCTTGCCAGTTTACTTTTTGGAGTTTTTAGAAGCGGTAGACCATCCTACATTTATGATAAGCTGGGAAGGATGTACGAGGGCCGAGATAATTTCAGAGGTGCACGTAAGCCATTAAGTGTTCCGCGTCATTGCTCAGCTGCGTTTAGGGGCAGTTTTAAATATGCGGCGACCCGATGTTGGAACAATATCCCTCCACCCATTCGGGAATGCCGCAGCAAGTATACTTTTAGGCGTAAATTAAAACAGTACATTTTGTTGAAACAAACGGAACATGAAAATGTCGCTGTTGATATATCGATTATATAGTATTTAATAAAAAGTTTACAATTTTATAATTTGTATACATTCAGCGTATAGTTCTTTTAATTTATTTGCATGTAGTCTATTGTATAATATCTTCTCAATATATACGTTTATAATTAAATATTTAAAATTCTTTTAATATTTGTATATATTTCTTTAATGTTTACTCACATAATATTTAGTTTGTTGCTTCTCTTGTTTTGGCGTTGAATATGAATAATACAATATGTGATTTTGCTTTGACTTATGTTTAGTGAAATAAAGATTTGTGAATTATTGTTAAAGTTTATAGAAGTTAAGTATTCGCATCCGTTGGCTGTGACGTCACCCGGGTCACGGCTGAAAATCAGCGTCCGGCATCATGCTTGCATTTGTATGTATGATGCTGGGCACACGGCTGAGCTGTACACCCATTCCGGGTGGTGTCACAGACAAACATATTTGTGTGTACAGATATGTATGACAGGTGTTTGTCTGCAACACCATTTTTGAATAAATGTATTTTCTTTCTTTCTTTCTTTCTTTCAGTTTAAGAAATTAGTTAGACTATCGAGTTGGATGTGAGTTACTCACAAATTAGTACACAGGGAACAGAAAATGTTATCCTCGAATCATCTATATACTTCTATATACTAATATTATTAACTAGCTAATGCCCACGACTCCGTCCGCGTGCTTTAAGTTTTTTGATTCCCATGATTTTTTTTTACCCATGCCAAAAATCACGTCGATCCGTTGCTCCGTTGCAGCGTGATTGAAGGACAAACCAACAAACCAACAAACCTTAACACTTTCACATTTATAATATTAGTATGATGCGAAAGTTTGGATCGATGTTTGTTACTCAATCACGCCAGAACGGCTGAACGGATCTGGATGAAATTTTGCACAGAGACAGATTATAGTCTGGAATAACACATACTTTTTATCCCGAAAAATTAAAGACTCCCGCGGGAACCAAAAACTTCAATCCACGCGGACGAAGTCGCGGGCATCAGCTAGTACCTATCTATATAGCCTGTCTTTGAGATAGCTTGATCAAAGTTAAACTTTAGCTTTTTTTTTTTTTTATCCACTACAAGTTAGCCCTTGACTGCCATCTCACCTGATGGTAAGTGATGATGCAGTCTAAGATGGTAGCGGGCTAACCTGTTAGGGGCATGGCAGTTATAGTAACCCCTATTCGGTTTCTACACGGCATCGTACCGGAACGCTAAATCGCTTGGCGGCACGTCTTTGCCGGTAGGGTGGTAACTAGCCACGGCCGAAGCCTCCCACCAGGCCAGACCAGGGAAAATTCAGAAATTATAAATTTCCAAACCCTGCCGGGGATCGAACCCGGGACCTCCGCACGTTAAGGCAACAGCGCTCAACACTGCGCCACGGAGGTCGTCGGAGCTAGTAGGTATTTAAACATTCGGCGATCGTCTGTGTACTAATAATATAATTCTCAATTTTCCATATAAATTGCATCCAATGTGTCACACGAGCATCCGCGTCGTAGCCAGTGCCGGACTATTATCCCTAGATTACGGGTACGCGTGCAGTGTGCACGTACCACCAATCGTCAGTATGGCTCGATTTTATTCATTTACTCGTACGTGCCTCCATGTATCCTTCAAAGCCGGTACTTGGTGGGCATTAAACGCGCCATGTGTGCGAACGCTCATTATTTCAATGCACATAATAACTATGTAGGTACCTATTCGTGTAAATTGTTGCCTAAGGTTAAGACGACTTGAACACAATAATTGAATTTCCTAGATGTAGGTAATACCATAAGTCTTAAGTCATAAATATTTATTCAATTTAGGTAGATCCACTACACTTATTGACGTCCAGTTACATAAAAATATGATGGTGATAATCAGTTACGGTATCTTAAAACTAAAGCTACGAGGGTTCCAAACGCGCCCTGGTCTGAGAAGAGCCCACAACAAACTCAGCTGGGGGTTTTTTTTTTCTTTTCATTATCACCATCTCACAAATCATCTTAACTAAGGAAGGAAGGAGCCATTAGAGCAAAAATTATTTTCTCACCTCCGGGCGGAAAGCGTCAATTTTCCTCCCGCTGCGCTAAACGAAAATGCCGCTTTCCGCCTCCGTCGAGGAGAAAAATAGTATACACACCACGGGCAGTAAATAAGAAAGCCTCAGATCACATGTTTATTGACCTCGGCTTCGCCTCGGACAACAATTACTTGTGATCTGAGACATTTCTTATTTTACTGCCCTAGATGTGTAATGTACTATGCCTAGTTTCCTTGTCATTTAAGTAATCCTTCACATGGTAATAAGATTTTTCACAGGTAATATTCTAACAAAGTATTGAGATAAAATTAAATTTTACCTATAAACCTACGGCGAACATTCCATTCGAACATTCGTGTTGGCCTATTACTTGAAAACATTTATCTATAAGAACCTGCTTTGAGGTGATACCTGTGAAGTACCAACGCTCGCAAGAGATGCAGCGTGGAGGTTGAGAATTTGGAACCTGGGGTAGGTATTGTTACAAAGTTATATAAGTAGGTACATAGGTATAGCTCGTAGTCACAATATCTAGGTATGCACAATCGGCAGGTCCCAAGTCCCCGCGGTTTAAAAAAAAGATCATTGTTAAAAGGTAACTTTAGGAAGTTATTACAAAATATTTAAATAATTATATTGGAAGTGCATTATTGCGGTTTAGTCCAAATTGTATGAAAGTGGTCCGGAACTGTTGCGCCAAATGTCACATGGGCAGGCACACAGGTAGTGCGAGCATAATATTATTATACCCAATTATACCGCTATTATAGCTAGCGGCTATATGCCAACTTACTTACAACACTTAGTAATACTTGCAGATGTCCGCAATTCCCCACAATGTAATACCTTTTCCTCAGTTCCGGATTAACCCTTAATCAAATTAAGCACGTGCTAAGGGCACGACGCCTCGGGGGGCACCAGAGCCAGCACCAAAAAAAAAAACTAGCTCATGAAAGGTCAGGCTGTTTGAAAATTCGCGCGTTTTAAAAGGCAAAATTACGAAACCGACGTATTTCAGTTATCAATAAATCTGAAACTATAAATGCTAGACCAGGGGTTCTTAAACTTATTGCAGTCACGGACCGCCTTCACAGTTTAAAAAAATCCACGGACCCCTGTCAAAAAATATTTTAGGAAAGAAAACAAGCCTTAATCATATAATATTTAAAAAAAAACACTTATTGCAAAACTACTCGTAAATGAATTAATGTGAAGGATGCTGCTGTTTGGCGTCAATAAGTAGATAAGTCAAATTGTGGAATTGTCTTCGACAAGGCAAGGCGCATGTCATCTGCGACGTTAAGTCTAATGCGATTTTTGGTTTTTATTGACACCAAAACCGAGAACCCTGCCTCACAAAGATACGTCGTTGCAAATGGTATCAAAACCGACATAGCTCGCTTGGCAAGAAGAGGGTAGGCTGCGAGAGAACACCAAAACTCGGCAAGACCTTTTGCGTGAAATTCAGCTTTCACTGCCGCGCGCGCATATTAATCTGACGTGTAGTGTTTCCGCACCCCCCGCAACCCGCCGCTCTGACACGAACCAGGATTGGTTCTGATGCGACACATCAGAAGCCATCACGACATGTCACAACTTACCAGTGTAAACGTTGCCATACAAAATGTATAATACCGATTCTGTTCTGATGCGCCACGACACGACACGTCAGTCAAATATAAATCCGCCTTAAGCCGTAAACAGTGAATTCGTCGGCCGACGAGGACGATGCTTGCCCCGTGGCCGAAACGAGAAATGCCAAGTTTACTTTACAATTTCCTAATAAATATATTAAGAGTTAACTGACTTACTGCGGACCCCTGATACACATGCTACGGACCCCCAAGGGGTCCGTGGACCCCACTTTAAGAAACCCTGTGCTAGACAATTGATACTTGGTATGTTTAATAAGTCTGCCAACAGCATCTTATCCTGATAATTTCAGCTTTCCAGCACCATCCGGACTGAAGCTACGACGAAAAGAAAATACGTGGAAACGCTGTCAAATATGCACAAAAGAGAGTTTCAGATTTCTTAATTTGTCCATTGCTTATATGCAATTTCTAGTCTTTATACCAAATTTCAGCTTTCTAGGACATTAGGAAGTACCCAAGAGGTTTTGATTTTCATGTGATTTAGTTACCTAGTAAAACTAAAAAACCCCCAAAAGTACGTATTAATTACGTATTTCAGGTATCAATAAATCTGAAACTATAAATGCCTGATAATTGATAGTTGGTTATGTTTAATAAATCTGCCAACGACATGTTATCATGAAAACTACAGCTTTCTACCATCATCCGTACCGAAGTTATGATTGTTAAAAAATACAAGGAAATACTGTCAGATTTGCACCCCCTATACGAGGGGTTGGAGGGGAAAAGTGTCAGATTTCTTAATTTTCCTGTTGTTTATATGCAAATTCTAGCCTACATACCAAATTTCAGTCTTCTAGCACTTCAGGAAGTACCTTTTTCATTTTGATGATTATCAGTGAGTCAGTCACGAAATCGACGTATTTCAGGTCATCAATAAATCTGAAACTATAAATGCTAGAAAATTTATACTTGGTATAAGTCCGCCAACAACACCTTATCGTGAAAATTTCAGCTTTTTAGCGTCATCTGGACCTAAGCTATGACGGTTCGAAAATTCGACGAAACGCTTTCAGAAAAGGTAGGTAGTGCCCCGTTTCCTTTGGCTCATCTTGGCGGATGGATACCGCGAGGTCTCAGTTCGGGGCGAACCACTAGTCTAGGTATGTACGTTTTCTATGTGTAGCGTACCGCGTATTTTTTTAAAGATCGAAATATACGAATAGGGCGAGCCGACGTCACGGTAGAGTCTGAAAAGGTCACAGTGCAATCGACAGTTATCGCGTGAATAGGTGAAATAGTGGTCAAACACAAACCGCTATCTTAAAAAAAAACCAGCCAAGTGCGAGTCGGACTCGCGCACCGAGGGTTCCGTACAAACTACAAACCTGTAGTAAATTTTAAATGATTTAAAAAAAAAACTACTTACTAGATATCGTTCAAACCAATTTTCGGTGGAAGTTTGCATGGTAATGTACATCATATATATATATATTTTAGTTTTATCATTCTCTTAATTTAGAAGTTACAGGGGGGGGGGGGGGGGCACACATTTTACCACTTTGGAAGTGTCTCTCGCGCAAACTATTCTGTTTTGAAAAAAATGATATTAGAAACCTCAATATCATTTTTGAAGACCTATCCAAAGACCACGTATGGGTTTGATGAAAAAAAATTTTTGAGTTTCAGTTCTAGGTAAGTATGGGGAACCCCCAAAATTTATTGTTTTTTTTCTATTTTTGTGTGAAAATCTTAATGCGGTTCACAGAATACATCTACTTACCAAGTTTCAACAGTATAGTTCTTATAGTTTCGGAAAAAAGTGGCTGTGATATACGGACGGACAGACAGACAGACATGACGAATCCATAAGGGTTCCGTTTTTTGCCATTTGGCCACGGAACGCTATAAAAGCTCATGAGACCTCTCTCGTAAACTTTTTTTTTCGCTTTTTGACAAGTAAAAAATCGGCGGTGGGGGGCACCACTGGCATGAAGTGCTTAGGGCATCAAAAAGTGTTAATCCGGCACTGCTTTTCCTAGGCGATAGCCCTGGTTAAAAGACATCCAATCTCCTTTACGGGGTAGCGCACCTTCAACTTTTCGAACATACGAAGTTATACAGTGCGATTTTAAGAAATTTAATACATATCACTTGCTTCAAACGGTGGAGGAAAACATGAAACCTGCATACCCGAGAGTTCTTCGAATACCTAATGTTGTCGAAGGTGAAGTCTGCCAATCAGCACTGGGCTAGCGTGGTGGACTACGGCCAACTCCTTCTCATTTAGAAGAGGCTCGTGCTCAATGGGCTGATAAGGATGACGATGTAGAGATGAATGCTTGTCCCAATTTCAAGCCCCAAAAAGGTACTTGAGTCGCGTCAGAATCACGCGATTTTCCAAGGTAAGGGCCAAAATACACTACCGGACCGGACAGAACAAAACATTTTTCCCGGTCCGGTAGGTCTGTGGTATTTACTGTCAATGCATTTTTAATCATACTAATTGACCGAGCGAAGCGAAGGTCTCTGAGTCTACTTGAGTGAATTGGCACTTGTCCGTCCGTCCGTCCGTCCGCCCGTCTGTCCGTCCGTCTGTCAGAGCCTTATAACTTCTGAATTACTGAACGTAATTACTTCAAATATAATATTATGTAAACCGATGGCCTCCCGCCGAATATGGCTTAAAAAGTTATAAAAATCTTTATTTCAGGGGGGCTGTCATAGAAGCGAATGCGAAGTAAAATTCTTATTTTTTATAGCGTTACATAGGGTTGCGGTATATAATCATTTTAAAGATAATTAGAAGGAGATTAATTAGAAAAATATTTTTCTTTTAATTTTTCCCCTAAAATTGACGAAATGGGGGGCTTTCAAAGTGGAGATTTTCTAACGTCCAAAGTTGACCTAAGAACTCTCAATTTTCTGAAAGGCTGAGCCTGAAACTTGATCAATTATTTGAATTATATCCTGTACTTGAACATTAAGTACTAAAATTAGATAAATATAATAAGGAAACGAAATTATTTAATTTTTAATGAGCTTCAGTACTTTTAACAGAACTTCACAATGATGTCAATAGATGGCGCTCTGTGATACCGCGAGGTCTCGGTTCGGGGCGAACCACTCGTATTATAAATGCTAAAGTGTGTTTGTGCGCTGGTTTATTGGTTTGTCCTTCAATCACGCCGCAACCGAGCAACAGATCGACGTGATTTTTGGCATGGGTATAGCTCATAGGCTACTTTTTATCCCGGAAAATTAAGGAGTTCCCTCGGGAATAACAAAAAACTTAAACCACGCGGACGAAGTCGCGGGCATCAGCTAGTAAGTACTAAATATATCAGTATAAAATCACCTTGATAAGGTGATTTTGTAACGAAGCTACTGAAAGTTCAGAAGAAAAGGAAAAAGTCAAAAGCTTTTGCCCAGCGCAAGAAAAATTCAGGTAATACCACAACTTATTTAAAATTCGGATCTAGGAAAGAATTCGTATCCAACCATTTGGCATAGCAATTCAAATTAACCACATTACGAGTATTTCGTATTATTCAACAATAAACCGTAATTGTTTGCGGTTTTCTCCGCCCTTAAATGGCAAGAACAAAGTGCCGTTATTTGGGCACTACGCTTCGTAAATAATTATTCTAGCAAGGACCTAAGTAATAAGGTTAGTAAACTAGGCGATATCTCCGACTTTGTCTTCTTTGGTTTTATACGTTCCCATAATCCATCTTCTGGAAACTGAAGTATAGTGTTTCACATTGTAGAAATATAATATCTACCAATTTATTATATGGGATATGTTTATTGATTTGTTAAATTAATTTATATCTTTCTTCTCTCTTCTCTCCATCTTAAACTCTAGTTAATAATGTACCAAATATAAGTTTGCTAGTAGGTAGAGTTTTCTTGAAGATATACGTATATATGTAATATTTTAAAGTTCCTTTTTGTCTATAGGTTCCTAAGTAGGTACGATATAAGCCACTTTGCAACTTTTTATTTGCAAAGGACATACGGTCATGATTGTTTAACTCTTTACTCATATATAGGTGTAGTTAAATTATTATTACAGGTTATGTGTTATTTAATAATTTTACGGTTCCATGAATCATACGTCTTCCGCGGCTCGGGGCCATTTTGGACAAAAGGTAATTGGTTAATTTTCATAATTGCCTTAGCTCTGTTTATACTACTAGGCTGTAATAACTATTATTCGTACAAGGGGTTTACTACCGTCGCATAAAGCAGTATTATTTAAAAATAACAGTTTTATTTCACGTACCTTGACGTCTATAAAATAAGGGTTATAATTCTAAAACACAAACGTCAACAATATTAAAACAATACGGCTTTAAGCGATGGTAGTATGGCCCTAGGTACGATTTGCTAATGAAATGGGAAAATCCATTTATGAACCTTAACATTGATTACTACTGCGCTTGCTTCATTCAATTTGTAGGTTGTTCATGGACTAGATAGCGCCCGTGACTTCTTTCGCGCGTGTTTGTGGTCACGTGGGAACTTTTTAATTTTCTGAGATAAAAATTAGCTTATGACCTTCCTCAGGATACGGCCTATCTCTGTACCAAATTTCGTCAATGTTGGTTTATGGGTCGTGAAAGCATAGCAGGCAGACAGACGCACTTTCCCATAATCCATATTGATACCTAAAGATAACAGACGGGAGTGGTACCTACCTGACTACAGTAAATGCCACCCGGATGAATTAATCGCTATGCAATACGGGTACTACTATTATTACACCTTACTGCTTATGAGTTTATGCAACGTCCCATGAACATGGTAAATGAATTATAATAAAACGCGAGACGTCATCGGAACAAATGGGCTGGTCATGTAGCCGCCCACGCAGCGACCACGACGGCCGCTCACTCTAAGTTAAAGAACGATGCCAAAAGATAAAGGAGTTCGTATACATTATGAAATAACTAATAGACGTCCGCAACTCCGTCTGAGTGGATAAAAATTTTGAGACTCTTGTAAATTTGGTCAATTGTAAACTATGTATAGGTATTTACAAGACAAAATTAAACTAAGTAAGTCCCTATAAGAGAGCTATGTCCAACTGTGGACGTCTATTGACTATTTGTTGATGACAACGACCAACTGTGGGCAATGGGCATGCTCTATTTTTCTCTATTTTCCCATATCTATTGGTGATTTCTGTGAGATCTTACGCCAAGGCGTTCTATTTGGCCTATAAGTGATAACACAATGGACACCACAACAGAAACGACTGAAAGGAAGACCACGAAAAAGATGGGTGCATTGTGTGGAAGAAGATCTGCAGAAACTTGGAAAGCGGAAAACGGCAATCTTGAAACGGAAAACTTGGAAAGCGGCAATCACTTAACATCAGATGACCCGCCTTCTCGTTTGCTCGCTATATACTAAAAAATAAAATAAAAAAGCTCCCTTCATGGAGGAAAGAAGTAAAGGATAGAGCCGGGTGGAGAAAAACCGTAGAGAAGGCTAAGCCCTACAAGGGGTTGTAGCGCCGAAGGAAACAAGTAAGTAAATAAATTCTATTTCGTCAGGTGGGCTTCTGGCGCCTACCTATTGCCTGTTGAGTGTTGCCTGCTATAAACTTGGATTATGAACTCAAACCGTAAATCATACGAGGTAATGTCAACTGAATCAATCATCATCATTTATCTGTGATCATGACACCTATCGCTAAATCTTAGTCAAGCGCAAACCAGCCATGGTTAAAAAGAGCGGAACAAGATTGCCCTTTCAAATTTGCAATCTCATGAACAGTTGTCTTCAAAATAAAGTCGTATTATTTTAGTAATTTAGACCAAGTTATAAATATGATTTTTCGTACTTATCTATGTCTTATATGTTCACCCACGGGGAATAATTGGCGTATAGAAAAACACGGGAAGTCATTAGTGGCAAAGCGACCAGTATCTATTTCACAACAGTGGGATGTTTTCATTGCATGCGACCGTCTCTCACACCGTTATGGCAAGAGACAGCTGTTTAAGTAGACGCCTTTATATGTTAAAGAAAGATATCAGTCAGGCCAATTCCATATGTGCTTATTTAAATTAAGACTACCCCTATTTAACACATAGCGCGCAACAGTGCTATTGTAGAAACACTTGGCACGCATGTGGCAGGCTTGCGATGATACCTGAGAGCACTAAAGTATTCAATTTAGATTTTAGGCTTGGAGCATGCAAAAGCTATTCTGTCAACGCTTAATGTTAAAATTAAGAAACAAAGAAAACGTTAAGATATTCCACTTATTATTTTTTTACATAATTTGTAAGCTGATGCCCGCTGATAATGTCTAGCTGATGCCCGCACTTTGTCCGCGTGGAAAGAGTTTTTTTTTAAATTTCCACGGGAACTCCTTATTTTTCCGGGATATAAAGGCATAGGTCACTCTCCAGGTCCTCGACTGATTGTTGAATGTTGCAGCGTGATTGAAGGACAAACCAAAAAACAAACACACTTTTGCATTAATAATACCTATTAGTATGATATGATGATAGATTAGATGATATATTAAATTAAGATAATAGGTAACAGCCAGGGCTGGGCAAAATTTTGACGTACAGTTATTATATAGCGTACAACTACAGTAGGTATACATAACAGGTGCAGTGTTGCCAACTCTAATAGCTGCTTTACCATCATTACCCTCTCGCCTCGCACTCACACTCACGATCGCTAAATGAAGGTTAAATGTATTTGAAATACTAATTATAAAATACCTCGGCGTCAGGTATTTGAAATACGAATTACAAATTACATTTTAAGGAAGTAATTGAAATACAAATACAAAATACGTATTTGTATTTCAATTACGTATTTTAATTACAAGTAATTCAAATACTGCCCAACCCTGGTAACAGCACTACAATTAATATCCAACCAACCTGAAATGAACTGGATAAATTAGCAATATCATAAGAATTATTATAATCATATAGGTATATATTATTAATATCATATAATAGGTAATTATAATTTACGCATTTAACAGATTAATGCATAAAGAAAATAAAACTAAGTGTTACGAAACGTTGTAATGGACATCCGCAAATAGCTGCCGCTAATAAGCCATTTGTCCTCGCAATTTGACATTTTAGACATTTTAATTCACTTTTAATTCGCCTCATGAATGGACTTTTATGCTGTTTGTATCATTTTGTTCATTAATATTAAATCCATATGGCTCGTTATATTATGTGGGTAGAATTTGGACGGTTATCTACTGTTATTTCGTTGTTGGTATACCTAATGAAATTTTGAACTGACACAAGTTAGAAGCAATTTGGAATAAAAATTTTTGGAGCGTAGCTTGTTACGTTTAACTATTTGGCTTAGCAGCTGCTCTATTAGAGTATAATGTTTTATTGGATGTAGGCTAATATATTTTGTTTAGTATCTAAGTAGGTATAAGTAGACGGATACCTACCGATAGTAGAACTAATAAAAAAAAACCGGCCAAGTGCGAGTCGGACTCGCGCACCGAGGGTTCCGTACAAACCTGTAGTAAGTTTTAAATTATTAAAAAAAAACTACTTACTAGATCTCGTTCAAACCAATTTTCGGTGGAAGTTTGCATGACAATGTACATCATATATTTTTTTTAGTTTTATCATTCTTTTATTTTAGAAATTACAGGGGGGGACACACATTTTACCACTTTGGAAGTGTCTCTCGCGCAAACTATTCAGTTTAGAAAAAAATGATATTAGAAACCTCAATATCATTTTTGAAGACCTATCCATAGATACCCCACACGTATGGGTTTGATGAAAAAAAATTTTTTGAGTTTCAGTTCTAAGTATGGGGACCCCCAAAATTTGTTTTTTTTCTAGTTTTGTGTGAAAATCCTAATGCGGTTCACAGAGTACATCTACTTACCAAGTTTCAACAGTATAATTCTTATAGTTTCGGAAAAAAGTGGCTGTGACATACGGACTTACACACAGACAGACAGACAGACAGACAGACATGACGAATCTATAAGGGTTCCATTTTTGCCAAATTTGGTTACGGAACCCTAAAAATGAAACAAAATTAATAATTTAGCAAAAAAAATTGTGTGTGTCAGCTCCGACGCACGACTGGAGTCGACTCATTACGAACGAAAAGTATTACCATGGAAACATAAACATAACGTGACGTAACGGAAAATGTGTGATTTTACTCCCCATAAATTTTCATACCCAGGGCTTATATATGAAAATAGATTCTTAAGGAGGTTACTCCAATAAAAGATTTGCGGTTATACTTACTTGAGAGCTCTATTTGTAAAATATCAAAATGGTATACCTATAGTCTTTAGTGACGACTAGTAGGTACCTACGTGTATACATCCATACTAATATGCGATCTGCACAATAGGCCAACTAGAAACTGCCATAAGCTCGTGACTCCATCGCTCCGCCTCAAGAAATTCCGAGGGTCTTTCGTGGGAATGAGCATTCTATTTTATAACAAAATACCACAATCTATTTTAAACTTGCCTTTACACAAGTTTAAGAAATCCATTAAAAGTATACTTTTGAAAAAAGCTTATTATACTGTTGATGATTACGTAAATGACAAAAGAGCATTGACTCACTCCAGCAATGCTAAGGACAGCGGTTACTTATGTATAGTATACATTAATTATTATTGTAAATGATGACTTTTTAGGGTTCCGTACCAAAATGGTAAAAATGGAACCCTTATGGTGCGACTTTCTCCGTCTGTCTGTCTGTCTGTCTGTCCGTCCGTCACACTCGATTATTTCAGTAACTACCGAAGCTATCGACATGAAATTTGGAATAGTTGTGTATATTAGTGGCCCAAAGACACTGGAATTAAAAAAAATTGGAAATTATTTTTGTTCTTATTTAAAAAGGGGGGAAAATCGGAGGGTTGAAATTTAAAAGTGAGATAACTGTACTGTGTGGGGTATCATATGAAAGGGTTTACTTTGTACATTCTAAAACAGATTTTTAATTATTTTTAGTCATAATAGTTTTTGATTTATCGGGGAAAAAGTCAAAAAAAATACCGTTCCCCCCCCCCTTATCTCCGGAGTTTACCAATCGAAAAATCTGAAATAATTATGGTCAATAGGAATTGATGTATATTTTACAGGAAAACTATAGCCAATGCTCTAACTAGCATAGTTTTTTTGATATTAACAGAAAACCTCTACAAACAAAGTTAGTTTTGCGGTTCATTAAATTCATTAATCGTAAAACTTGCTACAGGTTTGTACGGAACCCTCGGTGCGCGAGTCCGACTCGCACTTTGCCGGTTTGTTCAAAAGAGCAACCGCCGAGTTTCTTGCTGGTTCTTCTCGGTAGGAATGTCATTCCGAACCAGTGGTAAATTCATTCGACGATTCGAAAGCACTTGTAAAAGTTTATTTGAATAAAAACATTTGAATTTTGAATTTTTTTTGAATATTATAAATGCGAAAGTGTGTTTGCCCGTCTGTACTCTGTTTCTCTGTTACACTGACACGGCCCATCCATGGCCCATGAGTAAACCGATTTAGACGAAACTTGGTACAGAGTTTTTATCGCAGGGAAGGACATAGGCTAATTTTTATAGCTGACTATTTAGACTAGCTGATGCCCGCGACGTCGTCCGCGTGAAATAAGTTTTTTCTACTCCCACGGAAACTCCTTAATTTTCCGGGATAAAAAGTAGCCTATGTCACTCTCGAGGTCCTGGACTATATCCATGCAAAAAATCACGTCGATCCGTTGCTCCGTTACGGCGTGCCGCGTGAGTGAAGGACTTGAAACCAACAAACCAACAAAGCAACAAACAAACACACTTTCGCATTTATAATAATATTAGTATGATCATATAGTTCCACGGAATTTTTCAAAACCTAAATCCACGCGGACGAAGTTGCACGCATCATCTAGCTATTAAATAATTTAACCTGTGATTGTAAAACATTACATAGCTAATTTTTTTTAGGTTTAGTTTTTTTAGGTTAGGATTCTATGTTTTGTTAAAAACACAAATCCATACGCGGAAGAAGGCCTCAGTCTATTATAAAAATCTTGGCCTCTAAGCTGTGATATTAAAAAGCAGTTAATAACGTCACGGGTCGAGTATTCGGAAACGTCACCCATAAAACCTTTATGATTAGTCAAATCTCTAGCGGGGACGATTCATTATGGGCCATTATGCGCCGTGTTTATCGTCTTACTCTCTACAAGCCAATAAAATAACGAACGACCGAGATAACAGACGGACAGTCCTGTAATCTCCGGAACAAGGGACACTAATTCGATTGTGGTTTCGGGCCGGACTTTTTGGGTTTACGGCACAAATTGAAGCGTTAAAAAAACTACAAATTGGCTTTTTCGTGGGCCATTCATTAGTTCGACGCTGAATGGCGTGTTGTGTCGTTTTCGCTCAATTAGTTAAACGGAAAACGGACCGGACCGGACGCACACGGCGTCTAAGTCTTTGTCAAAACCGTAATTATGTTGCTCTTTTACTCATAAATTTTTTAATACAAAAATCATTCTGACGTTCTGTGGTCTCGTGTCCAGAAATTATGTATATGTCCAGAAATAAAGATGAATATAACGGTTGGTGGTACAACGGTACAAGGGAAGAGAGCTATAGGTCGTTCAATATGTAACAGATATAAGTCTAGTGTCCACCCAACAGCTTTAATTTAGGGCAAAAGTTAGGAAACCAAGAACGACTCTCATTCCGGCAACCACGGTCCTGCTGTCAAAAGATAAAGTAGAAAAACCAGCCAAGTGTGAGTCGGCCTCGCACACAAAGGGTTCCGTACCATCGTACAAGATTTATCTAACACTATATGTAGTACCTACTTCTGAAGTTCTGACATACTTTAGTAAAATAAATAAGGCAAGCGCTTAAAAATCACGTTTCTTGTAAGGGGGAGGTCCTTCTTTAATTTTTATTATTTGTTGTTATAGTGGAGGTACCAACAGCCCGCTGATAGACTGACGGACGGACGGGCAGCGGATGCTTATCCCGTTGGCACTTGGGAACCTTTGGGTACGGAACCCTAACAATGAAATGAAAGTTAAGCTAAGCCAAACCATGCTCTTTTTCTAAATCTAATCACCTTACCTACCCACACTATTCTAGTTTGGAGTAGGTAACAACAATTATTATTAAAATCCCAAAAGTTGTCCCGTTACGTTTGCAGATTTCCTGATACCTACTTAACTTTCTTTAGTTTCTAATAAATCATATAAAAGTTTACGTAAGTAGTAAGTAGATAGATAGATAGATAAATTCTTTATTGCCACACATAACTTAGAAATTACTTAATTATAAACAAAAAAAACGGAAAACAACGCGTGCGCAAGGGCGGTCTTATCAATAAAACTACTACTACTACTACTTATAAGTACTTTTATAGAACCACTAGACATGCTGATCTCCACATTTCTAACCTTTCAAATGGCCTATCTTAAGTTGTTAACGATGGTCATATGTATTTAAAACCACGCAATGTTCCAAAGTACCTTACTCTATCAATAATTGAAAAGTAGAGTTGGTGTGTATATTTGAGTATAAGACAAACTTGTATTCCATCAAGATTGTATTCTATCAAAAGCAACGTCGCACAGATTTTACATTATATTCACACAAATATCATAACTGTGTGTTCTGTGTACGTTGTTTCAGTCGTTGTAAGCTGCAGCGTGTAGGCGAATGGATTGTATTGACAGCGCAGGCAAATTTATAATTTTCTTCCTACAACAGCTTCCACTATCAAAAAAGACACGCCTACGTAATCGGGCAAACCTATATTCATAGATATTATTATTTGGTACATCCAAATGCAATGCATCTTTCTGTATTTCGAATTAAATGAGTAATCGACAGATATCCCAACCCACTAACACATTCTTTTATCGTAAAAACCCCACAATAAGGTGATTTTAAATACATTTAGCGTATCGCCAGTATAGTTAAAAGCTGTATAATAGCGTTATCTGTGGGCCGGCACTAAATTGGGATGTCTCGGGCGAGGTGCGGCGGTTCTTATCAGTTTTGTCGTGTTCATCTTGAGTTGTTAGGCTTTACTCGGGATATTTACGTCGCTCCGCGCCGGGGTGGCGAGCCTACGTGTGACAATGTTGGAAACTTATTGCCTATGCGCGCTAGCAGACTGCAGAATGCCTCCTTCAATGCTGTTTTAATATGGGATAAGAAAGTTCTCGAAGCAAGGGAAATATTGCAGGTGACGTGAATAGTGATCGGCTGGTATAGAACGAGGTTTATTGTCCTAGATAAACGTTCGCTAACCAAGAACATAAAGCATAATTTGTAAATGGAAAGGTGTGATAAGACTGTAATGTGCAAACGTAGTGAGATAGGCTATCGCCGTAGTAAGTGAAGGCGACAACCCTTGCCGGACGCAATGGATTGATGAAGCGCTTTTTGGGTATTTTTTCTTGTTCCTTTTTCGTCTTATTGTCCACGGTCCATTGATAAACGGACAGGTATACGTACTCAGACAGGCGCCAACATTCCTCGCCTCGACCTCACACTTGCTCGTGGCTTTATAAAAACGGGCACACTTTTTTATATTAGCGCTTTTTAGGCTTATTTGCCCCGCTTTGTGTCCATCGTGATTGTTTGTTTGGGTTATTAGCGCGACCATAGGAAGTGAGTCCGATAAACCTATTGGCCCTAAGCGTTTTATTGTACCAGATTTAAATATCTGTTTTCATTTCACAACGTTACGAAGTCTTGTAGGCTCGATAGATTGATGAGCCTTTAAAGATACCTCCATTAGCACCTAATCTGATAAAGTCTATTCGTTTATATTCATATCTACAATAGAATACCGTTTTTAACGTATAGTGATTATAATGTGCTCTTTGGTTTTTCCAATTTTTATTTTTCTTGTTTCTATTTTTCGTGTATGTAAATTCTGGTGTGTGTTAAGTTTTTGTCAGGTGCTAATTAGTGTTAAATACATGCGCCATTGCGTCGGCTCTAATGCCGCAAGCTATAAATTTAGCAAGAACAAATCCGGAAAGAGTCACATTAGCATTTTATGAATAGCATATTTTAAAAACGAATATTTGAAAGTTCTGTCACCAAAATGTCGGAGTTGACAGTGAGGAGCAATATCACCGGTTCGTAGAATGGAATGAACATTTGCAGACGCTTTCGTATTTATTACTTTCGAGCTTATAAAATGCTAAGTCGTGTTTAAACGTCAGTAAACGAATTCTGATAAAAGGTACACTTGTGTCGATTTCTTTCTGACTAAATATTTCTTTTGGGCTGTTGACCTGAGCTCACTGGTGCCATTACTTTGTCAGGTCGTACAGTCAGCGCCAGATTGATTATGCCAATAAGTTTGGGTAGTACCATACCTACTTAAATTTCATTAATGTCCGTTTCCGAACTGAAAATTAGTTCATACTTATCTACCAATTTTCTGTTCAAGTTTCTAGAGTCGTCGTTTATCATCCTTGTCACCAAGTTTAAAACTATTCATCTCACATTCTATTCAATATTTTGAATTTAGAATGTGGAAGCTACCTACATTACTTGTTTCTTTGCCTTGTAAAAGACTTTGTAGATCAAAATAGGATACTAGGTATTTTATCATTTTATGAATGGAGCAGCCTGTATCCTCGGGCGCTTCCGCAAATTATTATCGTAGGAAGATTTCAAAGTAGGAAAGGAAATTGGTCAGAAATTATGGTTTGTCTTTGGCACATCAAATCGTTATCCTAATGAATAGTAAACCACTGTCGGTCCCTTTAGTTTTGGTGGGCGTTCGTCTAATAGTGCAATTTTGATTTATTTAGCGAATCATTTCCGGTGTTAAAAGACGTGGTCATTCAGCTCTATTTTAAAATTACCTTTGTTTTTTTTACGTAGGTAAACGGTTTGTAATTGTGTGACTAATGGCAATGAACTCCAAGTTTTTCTAACAATTTCGTTTTGATATTATTGGAATATAGAAAGTGAAGCAGGAAAACAAATTGTTTTGATTAACTTGATATTTATGTAGGTATATAATATAACATAAGGAAAAATACACTAATAATTACACTTACTTACTTAAGTAATTAAAATTATCAACACAACAGTGCAAGTTGTGCAAGCAAGGCACGACGATTCAAAATTTTTTGACTTGAATGAATGCAAAATATAATTAGTACTTATCTATTCATAATTTATCCATTACAAATGATAGATTGAGGCCACGTCTAGGCAAATGTAGTGTGGGATCATCGAGCGGTGATCTAAAAGCCGTTTTTTAGTACGTCTTACACTTCAGTAGTTCTAATAGTAATCTATGTTATTATTTACATTTGCTTACGATTAAAACGTATCATGCCAGATTGACATAGGAATTGAATAATATTATTTTGTAAGGTACCTACGAAAATCCATACTAATATTATAATACGAAAGTGTGTCTGTCTGTCTGTTTGCTACGCTCTCACGGTCCATCTGTTCGGCTGATTTTGATTAAATTTGGTATCGGGATAGTTTGAATTTGATACTTTTTGATACTTAATTGATTCTTTTATCCCGGAAAATTAACGAGTTCCCGCGCGAGAATCAAAAAACTCTTAAACCACGCGGACGAAATCGCGGGCATCATCTAGTAAATACATATAGTGATTTACATGCTGACGATAAATCGGCAAGGTTTACTTTTAACTACCTAATTTCTTAAGTAAACCTTTAAAATATATTATTTAGTTTCAGATTTCGTTCCCATTTCTTGATAGTTGGCACCCGTTTGTAAAATGTTGAGGCAAACTGTTGATTTTGATACATTTAATGGGGTGGCAAATATTGTCGCAGCAAGGCCTTCAGAAATTTCTAACTCTGCTAATTGAGGGAAATATCCCATAGGAATGGTGTTTTGTTTCGATTTCAAAAGAATAAGCCGAGGTAGGTACCTACCTATATAATGACAATTTATTTTCTTAAATACTTTTAAACCATACCAAATTTAAATAATTAATCTTTATTTAAGTGATGTAAATCTTCATCGAAACCACCGTAGCGAGGCATCTCGTAGCTAGTGCCGTCGCTGGCCCTTTTGGATGGTTATGAATGTATCAAGTTCTTTTAAGCCTATCACGCAATAAAAAAAAACCGGCCAAGTGCGAGTCGGACTCCCGCACCGAGGGTTCCGTACAATCCTGTAGTAAGTTTTAAATTATTAAAAAAACTACTTACTAACTCAAACCAATTTTCGGTGGAAGTTTGCATGATAATGTACATCATATATTTTTTTTAGTTTTATCATTCTCTTATGTTAGAAGTTACAGGGGGGGGGGGGGCACACATTTTACCACTTTGGAAGTGTCTCTCGTGCAAACTATTCAGTTTAGAAAATAATGATATTACAAACCTCAATATCATTTTTGAAGACCTATCCATAGATACCCCACACGTATGGGTTTGATGAAAAAAATTTTTTTGAGTTTCAGTTCTAAGTATGGGGACCCCCAAAATTTATTGTTTTTTTTCTAGTTTTGTGTGAAAATCTTAATGCGGTTCACAGAATACATCTACTTACCAAGTTTCAACAGTATAGTTCTTATAGTTTCGGAAAAAAGTGGCTGTGACATACGGACGGACACACAGACAGACAGACATGACGAATCTATAAGGGTTCCGTTTTTGCCAAATTTGGCTACGGAACTCTAAAAACTATACCTACTTACATATTATGTATGTAGGCATTATGTCCGTTATATTTTGTAGTGCATGATAAATTTTTTAGTTATAATTCTTGAATTAATAATTAATAGAAACTAGAAAGCCTAGGCCCTAGATTAGTATCTACCTGGATATTTGAACTCGATATACTTACTTCAAGAGCTCTAATCTGCCTTAAACTAGTAGGTGTACTTACAGACCATTTTAAATAAGAAGAGATAAAAATTTGTAACTATGAAGTCAAAACTCAAAAATAGAAATTATAGTTAAATACGAATCCAAACTTATTCGGTATCTCAAATTTTACATTCCATCACGTTTGGTTCATCAGATATTCTCACAGTATCGAGCAATCGGGCATTTAATAATTCGAATGGTCATAATGCGAACCAAACGATTAATTTTCCACGTAAGCACATCACGTAGCATCTAAATAAGTGGTCAGCCAAAAATATTCGAGATCGCTTCTATTAGCTTACGATTGGATCATTCGGAATAAATCGTATGTAATCGATTCGAATCGTGGATAAACACTACAATCAAGGACTTGTTGCAGCTGTTAGATATGCGATCGGCGTCATCCACTAAAATAATATGACACAGCCGTTTTCAAAGCCTGTGAGGGTACTGTTGATATAGTCATAATTATCTTGTAAGGTTCGCAGGGAAATACTAACCTGCAAGCAAAGCATTGGAAAAATATTTTTAGTTTATTATCTCTGCTTCTATTATTATATCGGATTTATTTGAGGTTTTATACAATAGGTACTAGCTAATGTAAAATGTAAAAGTACCTAGCCTATGTTACTTTCCAGGTAGGTATCAAAACTCGCATCGATCCATTGCTGATCTGTTGCAGCGTGACTGAAGGACAAACCAACAAACAAACTAGCTGATGCCGACGAATTCATGCATCCAGGTGGATTAACATTTTTAAAAGTTCCGTAGAAACTCCTTGATTTCATGGGATTAAGGGTAGCCTATAGTCTGGATTCACTGCGGCGTGATTGAAGGGCAAACCAATAAACGAATACGCTTTTCAGTTTTCACCTCTCTAGTTCGAAAAACGCGCCTTTACTGCTTAAAAGCAGTGAGGAAAAACAATTCGAGTGAGCAAAATTTGCTTTGACACTCAGACAGAAAAAGTATTTTGAATTTAGAACGCTGTGGATTGGGAATTTATTTACATAGTCCACGAAATGTTCAGAATCAGTTCGTATTTTCTCGCTATTGAGGTGAAAAGTTGTATGTATCACACGATACCTATGTTTTTTGTTTCTTGTGCTTTTAAATCCCTCACTACGCTCAGGATTCTAACTTAGAATCCTTCGCTCGCTCGGAATTCAAACTAGGCGCTCGCAACAAAAACGAAGGAACTTTGCTATCTTGTTGGACAAATAACTATTGGCATAGGTACCAAAATTCAATACTGATCAACCAAAGAAGCACAGCAAACTTAAGTGCGCAAGAACCTCAGTATTCAGTAACGATCTCATGACAGACCGCATACCTAAGCGGATTTTGAGATGCTAAGGCAGACAGCTGACGATAATATCTGATCGAAAAAAGCCAAAGACTATGGCCCAGTCGGCCCTTGTTAAAACATAATATTTTTCAGTAGAATTTTATGTTTATGCGGACGGTACGCCAGGGATCAACAGCAGACCCTGTAAGTGGTTACTCATGCTTTCAGAGCCTATAATTTGACAATATTTTGTGTCATTTGGAACTTTAATATTACTTATGCCATTACACGTCTGTGGATATGACGTTAATACGAGAACCGCAGCCGCAGGGCCGATTAAGGGCGAGCTAACTACAGGGTTCCCTAATTCAATATTAAAAGCATCCTTCGACGTGATCGGCAACTAATAATAGGCTAATTTGGGGAAATGTCCCTGAGAAAACGTTGGAATGTCATTCTATTCCTCATAGTTTTTATCTTACGAAAAAAATGTCTCTCTTTGTAATTTTGTATTTGAACATTTTTGTGATGTCAGAAAAGGCAATTACGGTCATTTGATACTTAGTTAATATTAGAGATGGCATATAATTTTCTATTCTTATTTTTTTTTTATATGTACTAAATAGTACATTTATAAATGGTATACATTTATAGAAGATCTCTCTGGCGTAAGGGTATCTGTCTGCACCTAAATTTGCACTGAAAGAGTAGCACAGAATAGGGAATAGTCAAGTAGTTTGTGGTATTTCAATACATTTGTGAAAAACTAGAATATGTAGGAGGTACTATATGTAGGTACTCATTCGATATTATTTTCTCACATGTAAAATAATAAGTCAGGTTGTTGGTTTTTACTTTTCACTTCACCAAATAAACGTTTCTTATTTTATAATTTAAATAAAAGAAAATGTTTTGGACACGTCTCCCGTCGTGAGAATGACTCCATCGAGCGCCTCGTCGTGCAGGGCAAGGTGGAGGGCACCAGAGGGCGAGGAAGGTCGCCCATGCGAGGGACCGACCAAATTAAGTCGGCTGTTGGCGGTTCATTACACGAGTGCACCAGGCTGTCAGCCAGCAGGGAGAAGTGTCGGATGCTCGTGAGGCGCATTACATCTGCCACTAAAGCCGTCACTTCGTGATGACCACGACAACTCTGCCGAGAGTGTTACGATGAAGAAGAAGATAAAAGAAAAAACCCAAATGAATTTCAAAATGGCAAAAAGCAAAAAAACCTAGCGGGTAACCTTTTTATTTACAAGAAGAGTTGCCAAAAAAGCTGCAAAAAATTACTATGTTTTTTCTGCCTTTGAAAGTGCATTTTACGAGCAACTTGTATTAAAAATAAACCGGCCAAGTGCGAGTCGGACTCGCGCACCGAGGGTTCCGTACAAACCTGTAGTAAGTTTTACGATTTATGACGTATTAAAAACAAGACGAAATGAACCGCAAAACTAACTTTGTTTGTAGAGGTTTATTGTTAATATCAAAAAAACTATGCTAGTTAGAGCATTCATTTTATTTTTCCTGTAAAATATACTGCTTCTATTGACCATAATTATTTCAGATTTTTCAATTGGTAAACTTCGGAGATAAGGGGGGGGGAACGGTATTTTTTTCGACATTTTGCCCGATAAATCAAAAACTATTATGCATAAAAATAAATAAAAATTTGTTTTAGAATGTAGAAGTATATCCCTTTCATATGATATCCCACTCAGTATAGTTATCATACTATGAAATTTCAAACCCCCGATTTTCCCCCTTTTTTAATTAAACTAAAAATAATTTTCGATTTTTTTTTATTTTAATGATGTTGGACCACTATTATACACAACTATTCCAAATTTCATGTCGATAGCTTTAATAGTTACTGAAATAATCGACTGTGACGGACGGACAGACGGACGGAGAAAGTCGCACCAGGGTTCCATTTTTACCATTTTGGTACGGAACCCTAAAAACAACCAAAAACTAAAATATGTTTTCGGCGCTGAAGATAAAAAGGGAAAATACACGATACAGTTATTATCAAGTAGTTCAATTCCTCGTTCGGCTGCAGACAGGGATAAACATGGCATCAGTCGTATTACGGGCCGCGTTAGTATGCATGGGCTGGGACAGCGAGGGCTCTGCATTATGAGCTATACATAAACGACGCTTCGGCTTACAAATTGCGAATCCACAATGCAATCTGGATTTGAATCATATTTGGAATTGTAAAGTGACTGATTTTCCTTTATGCGCTAGAATTATGCATAGCTTCGGCTCAAATAAAACGAACTGTCTAGTACCTTCATACAAATAAAACTTGGGCCAATCGAATCATCATACTTAATATTATAAATGCGAAAGTGTGTTTGTTTATTGGTTTGTCCTTCGATCACGCCGCAACGGAGCAACGACATACATACGCTACATATATAGCGGCTACATAGTTCAATTTTTATTTAATACGCTAAGTCTCGTTATAATTGTTTTAGGCTAGTTTTAACTAATTGCCATTCATTATCGTATGTATGTTTAATTGTATATTAACTTCTTTCTTTAATTCGTTTCTAACTACCTACTTATATTGTAGTTATTGTAAGTATACGTGTTTATAGTAGGGGAATGTGCAGTACCCAGACAAGCCGACGAGGCTTAAGGGTACGAAGTTATCATATTGTATTTGCATAGTTTATAAAATGATGAATTAAATAAAAAAAAATAAAAAAAAAAAAAACGGATCGACGTGATTTTTGGCATGGGTATAGTTGAGGGCCTGGAGAGTGACATAGGCTACTTTTTATCCCGGAAAATTAAGGAGTTCCCGCGGGAATCAAAAAAACATTAACCACGCCGACGAAGTCGTGAACATCAGTTAGTATGAAATAAGAGTAACCTAACGCTGGTCAAAAATAACGGAAACATGCAAGATTTAATCCGCGTTCGGACATCGTTCATCCGATTTGGCTTGAACATTTGAGCTTTGTATACTTGTTGTTGGCACTTGTGTGAAAGTTTCTGGTAAATATATATACTTATTACTAACGTGCCTACCAACAATATACGGTTGCACGCGTTTATTGGCACGCATATTATAGACGGTACCTAAGTATTCGACTTCATTTTTAAAGCGTAAAGTATTTATTTATACTAACGTATTTTTTTTCTACTAAACATTTAATTTGGTTTCGCCATAATAATTTCTTATCTTACCTAGTCAAATGGAAATCTCTATATTATCCCATCAGAAAAACGTGTGACTACTGCTCCACTAGTGACTAGTCCCTACCAACTAGGGCTTCCAATACCGGGATCCCGGTATTAGCCAATACCGGGATCCCGGACTTTTTTCGCCGGTTTTCAATACCGGTATTGAAATGTCTAATACCGGGATACCGGTATTGGTGACACTATAAACGAAACAGTGACTATTGCATATATTTTTTGGTAGATGCCACTGTTTTTTATTCGGCTAAGTTTAAAACTTGTATCTTAAGCATATTAGCTCAAAAAGAGCGCCTTTATTGCTTAAAACCAGTGAAGAAAAGTCGTTTTTGTTCACTCGGAGGGAAAAATTAGTGTTTGAATTTAGATCCCTGTGGCTTGGCATTTCTATTTCATTGTCTCTCAAAACGTTCAGAAATCTGATTTATAACTAATGCATATTTTATTATGATATATTATTTTCTTTTAAATAATAACTATTGAATTTTAGATTAATTTGTGTTTTGACAAAATTATCGTTTTCTTTGACTTCGATCGACTTCTTACAAAAATATCGTTTATTACTCATTTAGTAGTTCCTCAACAGGTGGGCCTAAAAATGAATATGAGCAAGATAAAAATCATTTCTAATGCACACGTTCAGCCCCAACCTGTGTTAGTTGAGAATTCTGCACTCGAAATTGTTGATGACTACATATACATACATACATACAGTCCAGTTAGGTACGTCCAATTTCGAGAAAGAGGTCAACCGCCGAATCCAACTCGGCTGGACAGGGTTTGGGAAACTCCGCGACATCTTCTCGCCCAAAATTCCTCAGTGCCTGAAGACGAAAGTTTTCAAACAGTGCGTGTTGTCAGTGATGACTTACGACTCCGAAAAATGGTCGCTAACTTTGGGCCTGATAAGAAGGCTCAGGGTCTCTCAGCGGGCGATGGAGAGAGCTATGCTTGGAGTATACCTGCGTGATCAAATCAGAAATGAGAAGATCCGTAGGCGAACCAGAGTAACTGTCATAGCTCGAAGAGTCCAAGCTTTAAGTGGCAAAGGGCGGGGCACATAGTTGGTAGAACCGATAGGCGTTGGGGTCCCAAAGTGCTCGAATGGCGGCCTCACACCGGGAAGCGCAGTGTTGGACGACCCCCCACTAGGTGGACGGACGATCTCAAGCGTGTAGCTGGGAGCCGCTGGAAACAAGGGGCACAAGACCGTGCTCTGTGGCGATCCATGCAGGAGACCTACGTCCAGGATATCTATAGGTTGAGACGACGACGACGATAGTAGTTTAAATTAGAATCTTCGACACTAATTTCACTAATTATTTAAAATTCCCTGCCATATTTATTTAATTTTGTGTGTATATAGGCACTTTTTTGAGTTAATTTGGTGAAAAAAAAATTTCATGAAAAAACTGTTTTTTATGGTGCCGTTTGCTTCAGAAAAGACTAATTTTAAGTTATAAAACATCTACCACACTTTAAATTTTTTCCAATACCGGGATCCCGGGATCCCGGTATTGAAAAAAATCATTCCGGTATTAATACCGGTATTGAGAAAAACCGGTATTCGAAAGCCCTACTACCAACGTATCCCCCTTGGGGGTAAGAGTGGATTTTTTTTCCACTAATCCATAGGGTAGGGATGAGTGGAAAAAATATTTACTATTTAGTAGTACAATTACGTAGTATAATTCCTATTCTGTGGTATAATATTACAAGACAAACGGATAGAACAAATTGCGCATTAGAATGAGTGTATATTTTTAATCTTATTTCATAACAATACGAGCTCAACTCTAAATAGATTTTACTAATGCTCACTTGTTCGTTTCTGTAATTAAGAAGCCATTAAATTAAAGATCATTTTAGGATTCATTAAGATTTATATTAGAGATAATTTTTTGTTGTTTTTGGAGGTTCGAGTTAATTCATGAAATTTAAATATCAAACGTAGTTAAAAAAATTAAAGGTGTTCTTTATGTGATGCTGAAGTCTATGCCACTTCAGGATCGGTCGACCTTGTGTTAACTTATATTTTTTTAATACATGTTTCGGATGAGTCTGTGCCTAGTTGAATACATCATGCTTTTTTATATCATGAGCGAATAAATGATAATTAAATTAATGTTCTCCCGACTGAATTTCGGTGACGGCCAATCAATCTCCACAGAGATTAACCATTGCATCGTCCATCTACTTACGCGGAAGAATCTTATTAGGTAGGTACTTAGTGCAATAAGGGTGTGAGTTCGCTCGAATATTAGCAAACATCCATACTAATATTATAAATGCGAAAGTGTGTCGGTATGTCTGTCTGTCTGCTACGCTTTCACGGCCCATCCGTTCAACCGATTTTGATGAAATTTGGTATAGAGGTAGGTTACATCCCGGGGAAGGACATAGGCTAATCTTGTCTCTACATAACTGTTACATTACATCTAGGGATTACTAACTTATTTTTATGCTAACAAAAACCTAGTTAACTCAGTTCTTTCTGCTAAATTGCAAAAACAAGCCTCACAGCGGTTGTTTATCGCAGACTATAATGTAAAAATAAATATTGCTTTTACAAAAAATATACAAAATCATCAGAGCAATTTTTTGCTAATAAAATAACATTCAACGTTCATTCATTTGCTGAATTATGTTTAATGTCCTAACGGGCTATTATTTTATTATCTAATAGCATTATAAATGCACATAATATTGTCATAGGATGATGGTCTGTTTTTGCCATCTGTCCTTTGGTGTTGTTATTATGCTACGAGTACATTACGCTGTTGGTTATATTTTTAGGTTCTTAGTTGTATTCTAATTAATAAACGTGATTCGTTTCGATTCATACATAAATCATGACTGTAGAAGTAATATCAGACGTACCTATGCATAGACTAATCTTTGAATAAAGTTTTTTTATTTTTTTATTGTGAGATAGGCTTGCGCTTGACGGCAATCATGCTTAGTGCAAAGCAATGATGAGGTTTAAGTTGGAACGCGCTTGCCTAGAACATGCCTATTCACTCTTGCCTTGAAGGTAGGTACTTATGTTATACGTGGCAGGGAACACGTGCGCACGTGTTTTCTTGTTAAAGTTTTCCGAAGCGTAAACGAAAATAGTAAGCAGTTTTAAAATTTTCCCCAGTAGGTATTTTTGAGTAAAGTAGGTTAGGTTAGGTGTCTACTAGGTACCTACTTAATATTTATAATAAGTATCCGTTCTACATTTCTTCATCGAATTAAGATTTAACTGCATTTTTGTATTGCTAAGTATGTACCTACGTCAGTAAGTACCTAAGGTACAAGAAACGATAACTTTACATGTAGATTGTATGCAGTTGCATGTACATACTTAACGATAAATACCTATGCATTTATCTATTAATTGCCGATAAGTTATACTTTATTTAATTTATACAAAATTTATTAACACAGATCACGACATCACCAAAGATTAAACAAATGAAGATGTGTCTTTGATTTTAAAAATATACCTATAGCAACAGCAGTTGCAGTATACACAGTAGAGTAGAACATTACAGTACAGTAGTAGTATAGTGTACAGAGATAGATTATAGTCTGGAATAACACATAGGCTACTTTTTATCCCGGAAAACTAAAGAGTTCGCGGGAACCAAAAACCTCAATCCACGCGGACGCGGGCATCAGCTAGTTATTAATAAAATTTAACAGTAACGCACTATTCTGTGTTTGGTCTGTGTCAGGTCACCTACTTATTAATAAGTTACATATTAAAGGCATTAGTCAAACACTCACATTTTTGACAAATGAAAACTGTTTACCAAAAATGTATGGACTTTTTTGACAAATTACAACGTTGCTTTTGTATAATGTAGGTACCTAACTAGTTATCGACAAATTCCAGATAGATTGATTATTCATTTTGCGATATTATTCGTGTTTTGATCAGCCCTTGATTCAAGTACGGATTAATGTAGAGACAATATTTCAATCATACGGCGTCTCTAGAAAATTATCAACCACTTATTCTATGACGGTTTTCCGTACACAGTTCGTCCGACGCGCGCAGCGTTGCGTAAAAAGCACTACGCCGAGTGGCGGGCGCTGCCTAATGCAGATAATGAGACCATCATCGTTTACAAAAGTAAGTTTAATTAACGTAAAAAAGCGCGTTTACTCTAACAGCCGACTTATCGTGCCCATCTCGCTTATAATGACTTTGCTTCATTATTTTGTTGCGACTACGTGTCTGTTAAGTTTCCGGTCTCGCTGGATTCAAACAGTAATTTTATGGTCATGCGATTGTTTTAACTGATGTGAGCGCTTTTTGAAATTTAACATTGAATTTATTTAACTTGACGATACATGATATATCTACCTAAATGTTAAATTGAAATGACATATCGTTATTTTTCATCTTGTTTATAATTAGTAAGATATAATTACTAATAGGTAATTAGCGAAGGCTATTTAATAAATAAATTTTGGAGTTTACCCTATAGGCTCTTAATGATGTAGGTATTTAAATAATAATTAATTAAGTACATGTATACAATTATATACTTAATTATATTATATAATTTTAAAAACGTACCACTTTAGCAACGTATAACACGAAGGTAAAACAGGTAGCAGATGGTAATGATAATCTCATCAAATCATATTATTTAGTAAGTAAATATCAGCTATTATAATATTGATTTACAGCACTTACCTACTCTGTGCGTAGCTAGGACCTACCATTCATTTTTTTCAAGCAAGTTTTTGACTTGGACATTATACCTACTTTAAAATAAAAGAAAACAAATGAAGACTTGGCAAAAATAAGTTAGCCACCTACCACTGAAAATCAGAAAATTAGTTAGGAATTTTTTTTTTATTGCTATTGAATTTTGAATTTTTGAAATTGAAGATTGACATGGCCAGTTTTCATTTTTTTTTAATATAAAATTGCGGCTTTGTCGCTCTTGGTTGTCGGTTTGCCTACTTTTTTGTATGATTTTAACAAATTAGACTATCGTAAGCGTGATCCTACTTTTAAGTTTGACGACCTCCGTGGCGCAGTGTGTAGCGCTGTTGCCTTAACGTACGGAGGTCCCGGGTTCGATTCCCGGCAGGGTCAATTTGGGAATTTATAATTTCTGAATTTTCCCTGGTCTGGCCTGGTGGGAGGCTTCGGCCGTGGCTAGTTACCACCCTACCGGCAAGGACATGCCGCCAAGCGATTTAGCGTTCCGGTACGATGCCGTGTAGAAACCGAATAGGGGCATGGGTTTAATATAACTGCCATGCCCCTAACAGGCTAGCCCGATACCATCTTAGACTGCATCATCACTTACCATCAGGTGAGATGGCAGTCAAGGGCTAAACTGTAGTGGTTAAAAAAAGAAAAGTTCTTAATAATATACCTAATGATAAAATTAATGCAAATTCTAATGTTTAATTAAAAATGTAGATAATGCTCATTCTTCACGCAGTCTATATTAAAGTAACGACGCGCCTATATTCTGATTTGTAGATACCCCTCTTTGATGTGAATTAAAACCAACGTATGAATAATTTAACGGTTTGCTTAGCGCTCTATCTCATTAACATGAGTAGGCCTATTTCTACTAAACAGTTAAGTAGTATTTATTATGTAGGTACAGTTAGAAAATAATGTAAGCAATCTGTGACGTTAGGTTCCAGAGTTATTAATTAGTTTTAAAAGTCGCTGTTTTGTCCGTGTCACGAAAAAAGTCTCATATAAAGGCGGCGAATAACAGTCGAATATTTACACTGCATTTTTATGGAATAACTAACTGATGCCCGCGACCTTGTCCGCCTGGATTTAGGTTTTTTGGTTCCCGCGGGAACTCCTTAATTTTCCGGGATAAAAAGTAGCCTATATTATGGGCTATATGGTTATGGGGTTATATGGTGGGAGGCTTCGGCCGTGGCTAGTTACCACCCTACCAGCAAAGACGTGCCGCCAAGCGATTTAGCGTTCCGGTACGATGCCGTGTAGAAACCAAATAGGGGTATGGGTTTAATTAACTGCCATGCCTCTAACAGGTTAGCCCGCTACCATCTTAGACTGCATCATCACTTACCATCAGGTGAGATCGCAGTCAAGGGCTAACTTGTAGTGGATTAAAAAAAAAAAAAAAAAAAAACTAAGTATAATCTATCTCTGCAGTGCCCATGCAGATCCGTTCAGCCGTTCTGGCGTGATTGAGTAACGAATCCATCCATACATCCATCTATACATCCATCCATCCATCTATCCAAACTTTCGCATTTATAATATTAGTATAGAAAGTGTAAGTATATGTTCTACTCGTTCTACTAATTGCCGCGTGACTTCTTTCGTGACCTATCAAGCCAGCGCGGCGGTTTGACTTTAGGTTGCTAAGGTTGATATCATGGCAGGCAGTTTTCCTTTCATACAAGGATGATAAAAAAATGAGCTAGTTTACATAGCTCAATTTTAGAATTCTTAGATTATAAAATTATATAATAATTGCAATACAATGTTATAATGTAATAATTTATTAAAACGCTAGTAATGTATATGAGTAGGTAATTAATTATATACAATATTTATTTTTGTAAAATGACTTGTAAACAAAATTTTACCAATAAATTGATTACATACAATTTTTTTTTGTAAAATGACCTGTAAACAAAATTTTACCAATAAATTGACTTATTTCTATGGACTATTAAAATGTAATTAAAATATATAATTTTAATCACATTTTACAAGCATCTAATAAACAGCCTTTAGCACTAGACTATAACCCGGTAAGTAGACTAAATGGAAGCAATTACCCGTCTACGGTCTACGGAATCGGTATGCCCACCACTCTGCTACCATTATATTTTCACGCTCGAAGACGTCCGATTGCCCAACGCCATTCGAATTCATGTTCGTGGTGATAAATCTCGGTTGTGCAATATTTGTAGCAACTGAAAGTGACTGAATTATTAGCCCTCCATTTTCAAGCCAGTGTGTATTAGAATTAAGATAGGTCTGCTAGCTGATGCCCGCGGCTACGTCCTCGTGGATCCCGCTTTTCGCGTTTTTCGGTTCTCACGAGAACTCTTTATTATAAAAAATAATATAATAAAAATAGTGCGGGATAAAAAGTTTTATTCCAAACTCTATGCCAAATGTCATCCAGATCCGTTCAACCGTTTTGGCGTGATTGAGTAACAAACATCCATCCATCCAAACTTTCGCATATAATAACAGAATAGGTAATATACTCGTAGTAGGTATAGATACGAGTAGATATAGGAAAATCCAAAAACCTCAGTTTTCAGCAGAGCGATTACGGTAAAATGACGGTTTTTTACGCCACTACACGATCTTGACTCATGCGAGAACCTGAGGGTAAGTGATGATGCAGTCTAAGATGATAGAGGGCTAACATGTTGGGAGTAGGTATGGCAGTTATATTAACCCAATACCCCCAATCGATTTCTACACGGCATCGTACTGGAACGCTAAATCACTTGGCGGTACGTCTTTGTCGTTAGGATGGTAACTAGCCACGGCCGAAGGCTCCTACCAGGCCAGATCGGAAAATATTCAGAAAGTAGCTGATGCCCGCGACTTCGTCCGCATGGTTTAAGTTTTTTTGATTCCCGCGGGAACTCCTTAATTTTCCGGGCTAAAAAATAGCCTATATCACTTTCCAGGTCCTCAACTATACCTATGCCAAAAGTCACGTTGATCCGTTGCTCCGTTGTGGCGTGATCGAAGGACAAACCGACAAACCAAAAAACCAACAAACCAGTAAACCAACAAACCAACAAACAAACACACTTTTTCCCAAATTGACCCTGCCGGGGCTCGAACCCGGGACCTCAGTCGTCAAAAGTTGGGTTTCAAAATACTAACTAACACTTACACTAAAATACACTAATGTTTCTCTATTGGCATTGATGTATAATTTTATTACCTCTATTTCGATGGCTATTAGTGTACGGGCACGAAACTAGCGGTAGCGGGGCGACGGCGGTAGCGGGGCGATGCGACTAGTCGGAGAGCTGGCGACGAATTTCGGAAACAATTTGAAATAGGTCTGGTAATACTTTATAACCGACAAAAACGTCTGGGATTTATTTTTTCGTATTCTTTAAATATAAAATTTAAAGTAGTAAAAGTTGCCAAAAAAGTGTTTTTTCGGATTTTTTTTTGAAAATTTTATATGCTGCGCAGTAGCGAAATAAACGCAAACGCTCTACCAGACTGGCAGAACTGGATTCGCCAATGAAGGAAATTATATTTTTCCACAATTTCAGATTGCCTAAAAAGACCTTCCCGAAATTCGTCGCCAGCTCTCGAATTCCATCGCCCCGCTGTCGCCGTCGCTCGGCCGTCGCTCATTTCGTGCCCGCATACAAAATCCACTGCCGCAGGATGCCACAAGTTTAGCTAATTAATTTACATTTACCCAACAGTTTACATTGAAGCAATGATTAAACGTGATTAAAACATAGGTTTTCATTACCCACGTATTAATGATAGGCCGTCGCTTTTGATCTTGTAAGGGTAGTAAAGTGTGGATTGGTTAGGTGCATTTTTACAGACAGATGTGTATCTACCACTTACGTACAAAATAAAACATGCATAAGATGGTAAACGCCTTTACGTAGTCATAGAGTGCTATACCTACAGTAAAAGTGCATGAGTTTATTACCTAAATGCAAAGAGACCAAAAATGTTACTGGCCTAAAATATACCTTAGTCAATTTTTAATGGTGACTTCCTTTAAATACTCCACAGAAGTTGTATGCTGAGCCTGAATGATATACCACACAACTTTACTTTTAATGGAACGAATTTATCAGTTCTTGAGCGCGTTTTATTAGCAAAATGGCCAAGCAGAGAAATGACTTATCATTAACTTTTTACCGCTTCGAATTAAAATTGCATGCAATGAAACTGACGTAAACAAATATCAATTTATCTGGAGGAAAAAGTCTAATAAGAAACATATTGGGATTCTTTGTTGTCTGTATGCATTCGTTAGTGAAACTATCTAAGGAAGGTTCATCAAGATGTACCTATACATTAGCTGATTTATTTATGTGTTCCCAATAGAATAATTTATTAGTTAGGATATGAGTGATGAGTATTTTAGTAGATAATTCATAGCAGAAAATTATTATTTTTAAGTAATTCTTATACTTTATATACCTAATTTGAGTCAGTTGTCATAATACTCTAGGGTAGGTATATGCAATAAAGTCCCGCAAAATGACGACAGATATAACGATAGATACAAGGTGTGCTTTTTGGCTATCCAGCAGGTAAAAGACCGTGTTTCCATGCTACTCGTTATATCAGCTGTTACTACTGCTTCTCTCTTCTTTCTTGCTGTTATACGGGAGCTTTATTTAAATATACACTGATGCATAAGCGAGGTGTTAAGAGTTCGAACATAGAGTTTGAAGTCTTTATGCTCTATGGCTGTCTGATGAAGGAGTACTGAAACATGTCTGAAACAATATTACAATCAGGTAGGTTACTACCATCGCATTTATGTTATTTCAAAATACCTGCCTGCGACTTCGTCCGCGTGTTTTAAGTTTTTTTTATTGCCGCGAGAACTCCTTAATTTTCCGGGATAAAAAGTAATGTCACTCCCCAGGTCCTCAACATATACCCATGCAAAAATCAAGCCGATCCGTTACTCCGTTGCGGCGTGATTGAAGGACAAACCAACAAACAAACACACTTTCGCATTTATAATATTAGTATGACGACAGTTTTATATCACGTACCTTGAAACCTCTAAAATAAGGATTAAAATAATTCTAAAACACGACCGTCAACAATATTAAAACAATACGGCACTAAGTGATGGGAGTATGCCCCCTGAGCGCTCGAATTTCGAAAGGCTAGCCCGGTAGCATCTTAGACTGCATCATCACTTACCATCAGGTGAGATCGCAGTCAAGGGCTAACTCGTAGTGGATAAAAAAAAAAAAAAAAACGCACTTCTAGTATGGAAGTTGTATGAAATTCACAGTTGTGTATTAAAAAAAAAGGCTTATGCATAGGCATAGACAGCGTTTGCAGATAGACAGTATACTGTGAGATCAGCAGAAAAGTGCAAGAGAACTTAAATAATACTGCTAAGTAGTTACACAAATTGCCTGTTCGGTAACATCAACAATGTTTCCTACGCCACAATACTGATAGTTCTCTAATCACGAGAAAAATCTGATTAAACGTTAAGCACACCAACCCGTACCAGTTATAAAGACTTTACTTTTTATTCACTTGAGATAACATAATTAGGGCTGTCGTTTATTTCCCAGTGTCTACGCAGTCTAGATTCTAGATTTTACAAAACGGATTGGATTTAGGTTTTTTTAATTATTCTCTAAAATTCATCATTGCAGTTAGTAGGTAAACTGTTAACTACTGGTATATATTATAGTACCTACCTAGTTTAGATAGATAGATAGATAGATAAATACTTTATTGCCACACAAAACATTAAAAAGAAACAAAAAAGTGAACAAACAAAAACAAATAAGTGCGCAAAGGCGGTCTTATCACTAAAAGTGATATTTTACTATTTTTACTATTTTAATAAGCATCATGGCGTCAATTATTTCACACCTTCCTAAACTTGACATCGAGCTTTTTGACCGTATTTTCAGTAAGTATTTAATATGAAATCAGGGGTTATGTTCGTAGTTGGCCATACGTTTATGTAGGTAGGACGATTATATGATTGAAACATATTATGTATGTAAGTTTCACTTTTTTAATCAGCAGGAATAAGAGGGATTTTTCTTAGGTAGGTACAGTTCAATATATCTGTATTGTGTGTGTAAAGAGGACCACATTATTACCTTAAAGGTCGTACCACGTTGCAAAGCAAACAATATGTTACTCATCTGCCAAATGTTCGTGACAGCCCTAGATGCGCTTGCGCAACGATCAAAACTGTTTGATCTATGTCTGTACCCACGGTTGCATCATCCACATAACAATCTAGGTGGAACAAAGAGCGGAGCAATTAAATAAGTATTTGTTAAGCGCGAGTAAAAACGGCACGAAGTTAATGTACGCCATGCTTCCTGATAATGAGTAATTATTGCAATTAGAGTACGGTCCGCATTTTATTCTATTAACAAGCTAATTTTAATCATTAATTTTACTAAATAATTACCCACTTTATAATTATTACCTACGTTTGTTTTATTAATTTTAGCTTTATGTAAGTGTTATTATAACTTTCATATAACTTGACAGGCACTGAAACCTGAGAGAACAGGGGTAACGAAATATGTTTTTTTTATTCCACTACAAGTTAGCTCTTGGTTGCAATCTCACCTGATGGTATGTGATGATGCTTTGTAAGATGGTAGCGGGTTAACCTGTTAGGGGTACGGCAGTTATATTAAACCCATACCCCTAATAGGCATCCATACGCCCATTGCTACAAGGCAACGTACCGGAACGCTAAATCGCTTGGCGGTAGGTACGTCTTTGCCGGTAGGGTGATAACTGGTAACTAGCCACGACTGAAGTCTCCCACAACACAAGACTAGACTAGAGAACATTCAGAAATTATAAATTCCCAAATTGACCCTGATGCCGGGAATCGAACCCGGGACCTCCCCCCCATAAGACCCCAGCACTCATCATTGCGCCAGGTAGGTAGGTCATCAAAATATTTTTTTATAATAATAATAATAATAATATGGGAATTAGGACGCTGTTTTATATTGTAGGTAGTAATTATTTAGGTAATAGCCATAGGTAGATATTAGGATTTAGGAAGTAGTTTCGGTTTCGGTCGAGTTTCGGCAAAAAAACAAGTTTCGGTTTAGTTTCGGTTTCGGCGGCAAACCTGCCGAAACTACGACCGAAACCGAAACTGCATTCGGGAGTTCTCGCGCTGTGATGGGTCATGTTCGGCGCGTTAAATTCCTTCCAAGCGAGTAAGCGACGAAGACATTTCGCCACGTCCACGTGCCTAGTCATGTCGTGACTGGGCTTGTGTTTGCAGTTTGTTTTGTTTGTTTGTGAGTTTTCGTGTGATTTATTTTGAACTAGCTGATGCCCGCGACTTCGTCCGCGTGGATTGAGGTTTTTCGGTTCCCGCGGGAAATCTTTAATTTTCCGGGATAAAAAGTAGCCTATGTCATTTCCCGAGATGTAACCTACCGCTATACCAAATTTCATCAAAATCGGTTGAATAGATGGGCCGTGAAAGCGTAGCAGACAGACAGACAGACGGACAGACAGACAGACAGACACACTTTCGCATTTATAATATTAGTATGGAAGTATGGAAGTATGGATTTGGTAAGTTTTATTACGTGATATAACATTACCATTAACGCCATTACCCTTTCTTAAGTTGCTTACTGTACAACAGAGTCAATAAATTATTAAATACCTACCCCCTCACAACATTTTCTTGTAAATCCAAGTGTTCCAGTTGGCTTCAATCACTCTCCTACGAAGAGACAGAAAAACTTTTAAAAATAGTCAAATAATTAGGTACATTCTCTTACTACACAAACAAACACATACACGCACACACACACACACACACACACACACACACACACACACACACACACACACACACACACACACACGTGTCATGTTTCACGCTTTTAGTTTTATTTTAATGTAAATTGTTTTGTACCTACTATAAACTATTAATTTTAGATAGTAGTATTGGATTACTGTATAACTGTTTCGGAGGTGGGCGTTGACGGCTGAAACGCAGTTTATACTTTTTTAGGCGTCATCGTTCTTTAGAAATAAGATGCAAAATTTTTGTTACAGTGTACAAAAAATAAAATAAATTTCATTTCATTTCAAAAATAAATTTCATAAGAGTAGGGAGTCACTACCTTGTAAGGAAATTTCGGTTTCGGTTTCGGTTTCGGCCGAAACTGAGACTGTTGCCGAAATTCGGTTTCGGTTTCGGTTTCGGTTGTAAAAACCAGGGGGTCTACTCTCTTTCTCTAAAACGAAACTTCGCAAACAAACGAACGAAATTTCGTTAACTCCTCTCCTACATAATATTATCTCTATGCTCCTCTCTATTTCGTTTTCGTACACGCAGACGAAGTACGGATCCATAGAAAATTTTCGTGACCGATTGGATTGAACGATTTTGAGTGGGTCTAATAACAGACTAATTACGTTCGTTTGCGAAGTTTCGTTTGAGAGAAAGAGAGTAGACCCCCAGTTTCGGCCGGACACTATTAGGAAGGCTTAATTAATGTTCCTAGAGCCCTAGTTATAGATGTGAGTTAAACCGTAATAATCTGTGGTAAAAAATCTGTAGGTAGGTACAGAAGTAAATATAAAATTGTCTTTCTGTTTTTCGAATTTACTACCTAGGTACGTACCTACGTCCTACACTAAGAGTACCTACCTAAGTACCTAGGTACTCTTTGGGGCTGATTCTGTAGTGCACAATCTCTAAACTAAACTAAAATGGCAGCTTTAAATCTAGTTCTGTCCCTTTCCGTAGGGAGTATTATGAAAGGGTTAGCAATATTTGTAATGCTCTAATTTTAGTTTAGTTTAGAGATTGTGCACTACAGAATCAGCCCTTTTGTATACTTATGCTATCTGTACAAAACAACGGTACCTGAGAAGATCAAGAGGGGGCGAATTATGTCATCCAAACGATTATATATTTATCATGAGAATAATATAAGTTGTACCTACCTATCTATGGCTATATAACGATATTCTCTAAAGTATAAGCACAGGGATTGATAAGAAGTAGTACTTATAAAATCTTTCTAAAAATACCTCTAATCTCGGTGCTTGTATTTACTTAAAGTTTAATGAATCTTAGGGCATAGGTAGCTGTAAGCTGACCGGTAAGGTGACCTGTAAGGTGGACGGTATCTATAGTTACCTACCTAGTACCTACGTCACGTACACATCACATTAACAAAGCTGATTAATGATCACATAAATAAATCGTCCGAATAATACCTAGGTTTAAGGTATGTACAGCAATTACATTATAAGTATGTACTTATGTTTATAAAAACCCTGTAGAAATTCTTTGATTCTCCGGGATAAAAATTCCGTCTCTGGAACATTCCAGAAGCTGCATAGAAGTTGCTGCTGCTGGATCTATACATTATTCCTGAAGCAGATAGCTTACATTAGCTATCTCTGTACCGAGATTTCGTCAAAATCAGTTTAACGGATTGGTCACGTGTTCCTACCTATGTAAATGGAACAGAAAAACACACTTTCGTAATTATAATATTAGTATGGGTAGGTGTAATTTCAAAATATTCCGTTTGTCGTTATAAAAATGTTTTCATGTTAAAAGGAAACTGAGTGTTAATAACTATTTTAATGTCGTTACCCGTATTAAAATATTTAAAAATATAATGTTACAAAAATACCGTCCCAGATAATGCTTCTAAGAATTGTTACAACATTAATTGACAAAAGCTAAATCAAAAGACCGACACCGCCGGAAAGTGCAGAGACGTTATAATTAGTTATTACTATATTCCCTAGAAATCGATGTTAAAAAACATTACATCGATACCAGGAACGGAAACGCACGATAAACGTCCAGTTTGCCGAGTGCGAGGCAGATAATAATTTTATTATGATTCAAAATTATCATATTTGTAATATAAATTGCAAAGCGTCGCCATTAAACGGGCATGATTAGAGTTTTTCAGCGATCAGCGTCGTCGGCGACCGTGAAATTACCACCGATGCAAAAGTAAGTGTTCGTCTTTTTACTACAACTATACCTACCTGGTTATTTATTCTGCGTAAAACTATAGTAGATATCCTTTTACGTAGGTTCTTTAGGTTTACTATAGAACAAGAAATATGGTTTCGCAATTAAGTATACGATTAAAGGCCTACGCGAGCGTGAAATGAAAAATTCTTATTAGGCCCATTTAAGAACAACAATTAATTTTTATTTTCTTCAATATTGTGATACGAAGAAATTGTGATATGTCTAACTTGTCTACCTAGGTATATGATTTTTGTAGTAACGGATTGCTAAACACTTCATTATCTATTATTAATTATAGGTATGAATTGGTAAGTAATACTCGGCAATAAAACAAATGTGTATGATTCCACAAAATTGGCCGTTGCCAAAAGTGGAACCAATTTTTATGCCTGATAATTTTTTTAATATTTTTTTTATATTTCATATCTACGAGGCTGTCACCGGGTCAGATACCTACCTAACTTTGTGGGACTTTAGCTGTTTTTTATTACAAGTTTTATCGTCTGTTATGATAGGTACCTAAAGATCAATTACCTACTATGGATTTGAAAATAAGTCGTTAGGCTTACGCAAAGCTAAAAAATAACTGATAATATATTTATAGGTAGGGTATAGTAGGTATACCTACCTAGTAAACATAAGTGTGTTTGTTTCATCGAAGGTTTTAATGGACCCTTGCATTTCGTATCGAACTGCAAACCTCCAACGAGTTTATGACTGAAACTTGAACGCATTTGTCGGGTAATAAGCAGGGCACTATTACAATAAGAAGTTTCCCGTTGAATTTTAAAGAGACTAATTGTCTGGTAGAGCTAGACTTTTTTAAATTTTTAACGTAATTTAGTTGAACTTAGCGAAAGAAAGGCTTCCTTTGCATATACCTAATACTAATATAGATAATAGGTAAGTATGTAATTGCAGTGAGCTATTTCGCGAGGGACCTTCTTTCTTCTTTCTTCTTAAGGCTCCAGTTCCATATTATGTCCTGTTATCACTGCGACCGTCTCCGATCTATTGTGATCACCTCTTATTCAAATTTCCTCGCCAATACTTGTTTCCGCCAGGAATAGCAGCGTTTTCTTGACTGGAATACGGGAAGCCTCCTCTGGGTCAATAATATGTTTGCCCAGATGTATGCTTCGTTTATGCATTAAAGCGGGACAATGACAGATAATATGCAGCGGAGTCTTAGTGGATTCCTGGCAAAATCTGCAGACATCCGTGTCCCTGAGCTTAAGGTTAAACATGTGTCTGTTTAGACCACAGTGGCCTGTTAGAGCTCGTGCTATAATGCGTAGGTTTTTCCTGCTGAGCGCTAGTGCCTCGGAGGCGGCCTTCTTGTTGAAGGTTCTGACCAGCGCCTTAGAGTGGTTCAGACCACTTAGGTTTCTCCAACGAGTGAGTGTTTCATAGAAGCAGTAGGTTAGCAGGGTGAGCTGCACCAGGCTTTTAGGTATGCCGCAGACCGGTTCTGGTCCAATCTGCCTATCCTTTGCGCCCGTTTTAGCCAGAATATCGGCATTCTCATTGCCGGCTATTCCCATATGCCCTGGTACCCAGCGAAGAACCACCCTGTTACAGCGGGCCATGGTGGTTAGTGTGTCCCTGCAGCAGTCAACCAGTCTTGAGGTGATTACCTCTGAAGACAAGGCTAATAGAGCTGCCTGGCTGTCTGAGTGAATGTAAATTGTTTTGCTGGCGTAGTTCTTCTGCAGGATAGTTTCCGCACAAATTAGTATGGCGAACACCTCTGCTTGGAATATGGATGAATAGATACCCAGATTACGATAAATCTTAACCCGGGGTTTCTCTCCATAGATTCCACATCCTACGTCCTTGCCCGTCTTCGAACCATCGGTGTACCAATTGAGGCTACCCGGTGGCCAAGTGATTCTGTTGTTTAACCAGTCTTCCCTATCCGGAATTTCCACCTTATAGGGCCTTTGGAAGTAATATTTTGGGGCCATCATGTCAGATGGCATTCCCAAAACCGGGATCCCGAGCAGCGAGTTATAAAAGTCCCTCAGTGCCTGGGAGATCCAGTTTGCCTTCCTTTGGCAGGTGATCCTGTACATACTCATTCTCGCCTCCTTCCTCAGAAATATGTGGAGAGGAGGTAAATTGAGAAGAGCTTCCAGGGCTGCTCCTGGCGATGTATTCATAGCTCCAGTAATAAGCAGGCAGGCAGTTCTTTGTAGACTGCCAAGCTTATTCTGGGTGGTGATCTGTGTCGTTTTGCCACACCAGACTGCTGAGGCGTAGGAAATCATTGGCCTCACCACCGTTGTGTAGAGCCAGAAGGTGACTTTTGGTTTTACCTAGTCCCCATCTGGCCCCTGCTAAACGACCGCAGATTCCAAGTGCCATTTTGGCTTTTTTGAGTACACCATCAACATGTGCATTCCACGTGAGTTTCTGGTCCAAAGTAATTCCCAGATACTTAACCTCTGTTGAGAACGGTATACTCTTGTTGTTCAGCTTAGGCGGCTCGAGTTTACAGCGAGGGACCTTAGGTACGTAGGTAATTTTAACTAAAAACCTCTAAAAACCTACCTAAAGCAGGAAGACTGATTCGGAATTTTATAAGAATACCTATAATAATATGTTATGTTATGGTTAGAACAAAAAAAATATCCACTATGACGAGGAATGTGACATGTTTTTATCTGTTTATTAGCTGATGCCTGCGACTTCGTCCGCGTGGTTAAAGTTGTTTGATTCCCGCGGGAATTTCTTAATTTTCCGGGATATAAAGTAGCCTATGTCACTCTCCAGGTCCTCAACTATACCCATGACCAAAAACACGTCGATCCGTTGCTTTGTTGAGGCGTGATTGAAGGACAAACCAACAAACCAATAAACCAACAAACAAACACACTTTCGCATTTATAATATTAGTATGATATACTTACCCACATCATTATACACCTAGGTATTAAGTATTAACATTTATGTCAATTGCCAAATTCAAGGTCTATACCGAGGAAATTCGGGACTATAAGTTAAGAAGGAATATAGGTACCAACCTACCTATTTCTACCTTAACTTTTCTACCTAAAAGTTCTTGAATAAAACCAGGAAAGGTTCTACAAAGTACTACGAAATTTCTAGAGGGCTACTTACCTAGAACCGAAAGAAAGTGAAGAAATGTAGGAATATACCTAATTGTGTGACCTATCCTTGAACTGCAGAAAGAAAAGAAAATAAGTAGGTACAACGAAAATTTACAGGCAATATAATTTTGTTACAAGTGATCTCAATCACAGCTTTATGTCACACTAGCGGATCCTCGCGACTTCGTTCGCGTGGCATAAGTTTTTTTCCCACAGGCACTCCTTAATTTTCCGGGATAAAAAGTAACCTATATCACTCTCCAACTATACCCATGCAAAAAAATCACGTTGTACCGTTGCTCTGTCGCGGCGTGATTGAAGGACAAACTCTCTATTTAACGTCCTTGGGGATAAAATTTTCAAAAACTGTGAAACACGTATTTCTTTATTTTAAACCAGAAGCCCAAATACCAACTTTCATGGCTATAACTTGAAAAATGGAGGACTTTCATTCAAACTTTCAACCCCTATTTTACCCCTTTGGGGGTGGAATTTTGAAAAACTGTGACACACGTACTTCTTTATTATTTACCAAAAACCGAAATACCAAGTTTTGTGGATATAACTTGAGAATTTCTTGAGAAATGAAGGTCTTTTACACAAACTTACATCCCCTATTTCAACCCTTCGGGGGTAGAATTTTCAAAAACTATGAAATACGTATTTATTCATTTTCAACCGGTAGCTCGTATACCTACCAAGTTTCATCGATATAACTTGAGAAATGACGGACTTTCATACAAACTTTCCCCCCTATTTCACTCCCTTAGGGGTGGAATTTTGAAAATCCTTCCTTAGAGAGCGCCTACGTCACAAAAGGAACCTACTGTCAAAATTTCAAGTTTCTATCCAAAGTGGTTTAGGCTGTGCTTTGATTAGATAGATAGATAGATTAACCTTGACGTCCCTAAAATACGCGTGGATTGAGGTTTTTTGGTTCCGCTCGAACTCTTTAATTTTCAGGGATAAAAAGTAGCCTTATGTGCTATTTCAGACTACTTTATCTCTCTGCCAAATTTCATGCAGTTCCGTTCAGCCGTTCTTCCGTGATAGAGTAACAAACATCCATTCTTCCATCCATCCAAACTTTCGCATTTATAATATTAGCTTAGATGGCGGTCCCGTCACGCATGTTCAAATAAATAAATAAATAAATAAAAAAAATAAAAAAGCCTTTATTATTCCTTAGTTTCCTTAACTTAAACAGGGATAGAGTACTTACAAAAATAGAACATAAAAAGAGTATATAAATTGAATAGAAAAAAAAAAAAAAAAATGTTCAATTACCTAGTTCAAACATGTTCAAATACCTAGTTTAAAGTGCTGTTCAATTTTTCACTAGGTTCGCATTACTATTGGGAGATGAGGAATTTTTATGAAGGTACCTATAGGTAAATACCTACGTTGGTAGATGTTTATCTAGTACTTACTCAATACTCAATATAATTTATTCAAGTTATTTATTCCATGTAGGTACCTATAGGACACACAAGTGTCTCATATGCTGCCTCATGTTTTGACTCTACAACCGCCGCGCCGGTTCGGAAAGCAAATTTTACTGAGAAGAACCGGCAAAAAAGGTAAGCTATCAAGAGTCATGAATAAGAAGAAAAACCTACTTAGTTGAAAATAAGGTTTAGGTACCTTAGTAGGTACCTACGCAAACCATTTTTACTATTATATAGGTAGGTAGGACTACATTATAGAATTTAAAAAGTAACTTTAACATACCCATACGTCATTTAAATAAGTTAAACTGCATCCGTATTTCTGTTAAATAGCAGTCTGCGACACGCTAGCCCCGATTTGGCCGAAGCGAACCAATTACGAGCATATAGTGTCGCCAACTTTCAGTAAAACGCGTCGTAAAGCGCGATATCCCGCAGCGAGAACGCTTTATTTTCCTATAAAAGCGTTTTATTCACGTATAAAAGCTTAAATCCGCGCGGAGCTTTCTCCCGCGGCAAAAAGAGCATTACCGCGGGCAGGCCTGCTCTTGGCAACATGGCTTCGGCACGCCCCGCGAGCGCCGCCGCGCCGTTGGCCGCCGGGTCCGCGCCCACCGCCGGCCCGCCCTCGCGCCGCCGCGCCGCCCGCCGCCTCAGTCGCTGCCGACACCTCGGCCCGAACGCCTGCGCGATCGCTCTCCTCTCTCTAAGCTCCCTTAACCACGCGCTCGCTCAATCACGCCGGAAAACATCTGTGAACTTCTCTAACTGCTACACACTAATGGATTCGAGTTCTGTGTGATAATTTGACATTAATTCGAGACAGTGATTTTAAGCGATTGACGTGTGAACAGATCTTTTAAGTGTTTGACTGAACCACTTGAACATTCTGCTGCGGTGGTACTTTTTGTGGTGAGTTGCAACTTGCAAGCGATGAGAGACTGTGCAGTCGGGCGACGAAGCTGAAGCGCGGCGAGGCGAGTTTGTGTTATGTGTCAGTTGCGGTGACGGGCGTCGTGTCGGACGTCGGACGGCCCGGTCGGCGCGCTGGGGGCGAGCGAGGTGCAGGTGGTCGGCGGGTGGCGCGCGCGGGCGCTGGATGCAGCAGGAGCGACGGCGGCGGGCGTGGGCCCCGGCGCCGTGGCGATGACGGTGCAGCGGGATGAGCGCGACGCGCGCGCGCCCCGAACAAGGTTCATGATCACGGATATCCTCGACGCGGCGCCGAGGGACCTCAGCGCCCATAGGGATTCTGACTCCGATAGATCTGCTACGGATTCACCAGGTTAGTGAACCAAAATCCTTCATAATAGATATCTTACATCGGCAGGGTAAGGTACTCGTAGGCTACTTTTAAAACATCCGCGTAATTTTTTAATAAATAATTTGAGTAAGTAGGTATGTAGGTACTATTAGTAGTAGTGGTTTTAAGGTGATTATTTTAGTTAGCTGTCTAGACAATGGGTGCTACGTAACTACCTATTCTGCTATATTACGTGAAAGCTGAAGCAGAACTATACAAACTGAGGCAATAGAGTATTTATTATTTTAATCTTCTAAATGTTACATATTCTTAATTTTAATTTATTTTCTTAAAAAGACATAAAACTACTGCAATGCATAAAAACACCGTATTATCAAAACAAGGTAAAGTTTAAAACTCTTTCCGATAAGAATGATGGCGTGCAATAATACTCGAGTAATTAGGTATAGGGTTCTGTCGAAGAAAAGACATCAACGAGACTCAAGTCGCTTTTAAACCTTTTAATTTTCAATAGGAATATTTTTTTTATACTAACGCTTTCTTTTGATTACATGCACATAAAAATTAATCAAGTAAACTGGTAGGTAGGTGTTTTTCTTGCTATAGTTATTTTCATGTTTTATTATCTGTTTCTGGAATTTAAAAATTATTCCTACCTTTACACCTACAATGATAGAAAGATTTCTTGTTGCTCTTAGTATGTATAAGTATATAATTTATTAATACGTAAGTTTATTAGTTGTTAATAAATGTCTATCCGTATTTCCCTTATTGCTGAGGTTCGTGACCTCGTTCCATTAATATTAATCGTAGGGGTTTTCTTGGATAATAATGTGGAAGGCTTCTTTATTCTAATTAGTAGGTGCAGGGGGCATAGCTACTACCATCGCTCAAAGCAGTATTATTTTCTTCTTCTTATTATTTTGTTTTATGGCTTTTATTAGTGCCACACCAGCACCAAGTATTGTTTTTTAAAAAAACGTTTAAAATGACGCGCCTTGAAGTACCTACCTAAATTAAGGATTATTATTATAGGCACAAGGCAGCTTTGTAATATATTATTTATTCATAATAGGTACCTAGTACCTACCGATGTATTTATTACCCATTCACATTTTATTCCATTGATTATGTAATTACAAGTAATAGCTTACCCGTGCGAAGTCAAATATGCAAAAGTGGTACTCAGAAAAAATGTGGCAACTAATCTTTACCTACTAATTAACAAAGGGCATTATTTATTTGCATTGCCTTCTAATAAAACGGCCTAGACACATTTATTAGTTATTCATACAGCGCTAATGGTTGAATATTCTAATTATTTGATATTCAAAACTAGTATGATTGCTGATAATACTGGGAACGGCGTCACCGATCAGTCACGCGATTTAAGATTTTAAGCCTGAAACACACAGAATGCGCGACGATGGCATGTCTTTACTTCGATTTCTATAAATTGTAGGATATGTTAAGGAAACAAAGATCTCTATTTAAATTTACTTTCATTTTTTTTATATTGGAACCACTTGCAGAATAAAATTTATAGAGAGACACATACCTACACACATTACATAAAATAAGACTTTGATGTTAGAATATAATTTCATTAAAAAAATAAACTATAGTACGACAAAAACAATGGACTCATCCCTAATCTCCATCCGATCTCGATCGATATCTCGATCCGCTGCTCCGTTGCGGTGTGATTGAACCAACAAACCAATAAACCAACAAACAAACACACTTTCGCATTTACAATATTAGTATTCTTCATTGTCACATATTTTAATGTAACGTCTGGTATAAAATTTACCGTCGCACCGCGCAACCGGCGCGCGTTTTCTGTTTAGCCTTAATAAGTGACAGAAAAGTGCCCATTGTTTCACTAATTAGTTGAACAATGGCACTTTTCCGAGCAGCTATTAAAGTATTGAACGATATTTATCACGTAATGCTTAAATAGAACAACCTCTGAATAGATTGAATCTATTATAAATTATTATTCATAACTGTGAATCGTTTACACTATTCAAATGAACAATAATTTTGCATTGAATAAAAATTCATTATTGATGATTTATTGAAGTTAAATATTTATTTCTTCAGGCGCAGTTGGGACGAGTTAATTATTTACCTAAAGGATTATTGAAGCCTGGGGAGCTATTAATTGAAAATGAAACATTGAACATTTAACGCTTTTTGGGTTTTGAAGGCTGATTTTGTAAGAGTACTCGTAAGTATTAGAATTCGCTGGCTGGTCTAATATTCTTCAAGTTAAATAAATTCTAGAGTTAGATCTTCTCGAATCTAGGTAGGTACATTTACTACATAAAGAGTTGAAAGGACATAAATTTTGTAAAATCATATCCAGATGCTATAAGGATGACCATTAGCATTCTATTCGAGTGAGTGACTGTAAATTTTAATCATTAGAGGAAAAGAGATAGATCTATTTTTATTATTCTAATAGCGTCTGGATTAGGTTATAGGTAGGTAACTTAACGTATTGTATCACTTACCTAATGAAAAAAAAAAATTGTGCAATCGATCACCGAACTACGTAGGTATCAATCGTATTAGAACTAATACCCGTGAATAAAAGTCACACAAAATTTGTAACACCCGCTGATTCGCTGACCGGTGTAACAAAAACGTTTCGGATCATGTTACGTCCGCACCCGGTGTCGCTTGACCTTTCGAAGGTCGGAAAATATACATCTTAAAACAAACGTATATCAGGCATCTTTTTTCAACGCTACGAACCTCCGGCCAACCCTATTTACCTATAGGTATAGGTGGCATGTCTAGTGTTGCAAAAAACGTTGACCAAATAACATGAAAAAACACGTTTTTTTCCTGAGCATGTTTCTTTTCAACAGTACAGAATTCCAAATTATTTCCCGTATAAGATTAACACTTAAGGGTCCATAATTGAGGTTTTGATTATTTTAAACTAGCTGATGCCCGCGACTTCGTCCACGTGGTTTAAGTTTTTTTTGATTCCCTCGGGAACTGCCTAATTTCCGGGATAAAAAGTAGCTTAAGGCACTCTCCAGGTCCTCAACTATACCCATGCCAAAAATCACGTCGATCCGTTGATCCGCTGCGGCGCGATTGAAGGACAAACCAACAAACCAACACACAAACACACTTTCCCATTTATAATATTAGTATATGATCTACCATACTTCTTTTGTTAAATAGTACCAATTTTACGTGAAAATGTTGTCAACATTCAAGTTGCGCACTATAGAAATTCCCCGTTTGGTTTGTTTGTTTGAACGCAGTAATTGGCGGAGTGCAGTTGAATACTTAATTATGTTTGTAATTTTAGTAAAATGTAAGAAATTAGAAATCATGCCTCAATAACACGTTTATTTTCCTATGGTTTTATTTCTGAAAAAAAAACAAATTTAGAAAAAAACAACGGTGCTAAGTTTTTTTTTATGTTTTTTTTCAACTTAGAAAAAAAACACAGTAATTTTTTAATTTCAAGCACTAGTTCTATAGATGATGATGACACATACAGATTTCAGTAACTTTTAGCTAACTCCAAATTCCTCAAATACATATGTATATTTTTGCTACTTACCTACTAGTAACCTACAGAATCGCTAATGTAGTGAATTTTATTAATTTTTTTTCTTTAAAAATGAACTCGTTCACTATGGGACGAGTTTTATTACTTACTTATCTCATATATTTTTATACACGATATTCAAGACAAATAATTATTTCTAATTATTGTTCTGGGTACCTGCCTTGCTAGCTTAGCAATATAATATACAAAATGTTAAAATATAATGTCTCTGTATTAATGTTAATGGTCGTTAAAAAGCTGTCCATTAGAGTGAATGGTGAACAAATTGACTGATTATTTTGACATAAAAATTCTCTAGTGATTTTTTACGCCTTCAGTCCAGTCTTCGTCACTAGGTACCTATATAATTTAAATTTTAAAGAAATACTTTTTAGGTAGGTATTTACGCTAGTTTTAAAGTTAATCCATACTAATACTACAAATGTAAAAGTGTCTGTCTGTCTGTCTGCTACGCTTTCATCTGCCCATCTTTTACACCGATTTTGATGAAAGGTAAAGACTTAAACTTACGTCCCGGGGAGGACATATAGGCTAATTTTTATCTCGGGAAACTAAAGAATTCCCGCGGGAATCAAAAAACTTAAATCCACGCGGACGAAGTCGCAGGCATCGTTTAGTTAAGGATAAAGTTGGTTGGTATAATTTTAGGTTACCTTCCTAAAATTAAAGCCCGATTTTTTTTGGGTTTAGGTACACACTATGGCCGCAAGAAAACATACTTACCTATGTCTAGCCTTCCTTTACTTTCGGGAAAGCACATAGGTTTTTTATCCCGAAAATTTAAGGTGTCCCTGCGGGAAATAAAAATTCTTAAACCACGTAGACGAAGTCGCTGGCAGTAAATAATATTATAAATTAAAATACATAAGTGATAATCTATGGGCAGCTGAATGCAAAGTAGATTGCTTCCATGCAAATCTGTCATTAAGACATTGATCAATTAAAGTAAAGTTAAGTGTGACTTTGTAATATTTATCGCCTATTACTTATTACAATTATGGTTCTATTTAAAAGGAACATAATACAATCTTCGTTATTAAATAAAAACTCCGCATACAATCTTCACGGAGTTGTAATATCTCATTAATTTTTAATTTTTCCGAGCTGAGCACTAATTGTAGTAGGTACCTACCTACATTAAGAAAAGATCTTTATCTCAAATTAATTTTCAAGCCTCATGTTTAGCATCTCTTATAATTTTTTGTTTGGGTATTTAAATAGGCAATTAAAACTTTTGCAATTTTTTAAGTTTAAAATTTGCGTGACCTTGTTAAGGCGAAATCCCATTTTTTGGTTTTGTTTTGTTTAGATTGTCATCTATTTAGGCTTTTTTTTCTCTAAAACGGCAGATATTTTTTTTGAGTAATTATTATTACACTTCATAAATGATTTTTTCTTGGTGGTATTCTATGTGAACGATTACAAAAAAATATACAGTGTTTGAATTGTTTTGGTTAATAAACCAATACAATACACTGTTTATTTTTATTTTTTTTGAAGTAAAACTTCTTTAGACCCGTTGAGATTTGAAAATTCAACGAAACGAAAACATGACACGAAATAGCGACACTAAAAAGAGACAAACATACATAGGATTTAGCCTGCGAGAGAATGAGATAGTAGAATACAATTATCTCATTCTCTCGTAGGCTACTTTTCTAAAGTTTCACTTCTGCCGTGTGTGAGAGAAGATAATATTATGAACGAATTGTTTTATTAAATAATTAGGATACAAACAATAATTAATTATAGAATAGATAAATAATTAATAACAATAAATACGAATTGCTTAATTTCCTCACTCCTCGGGTAAGCTTTTAAAAATGATTGAATGTAGATATTTTTATATAGAAAAAAATAAAAAAATGTTTCCTTTGATTGAAATTTGATATCTTCAATATTTAATGTACCTAGGTAGGTACCTACTTTTCCTACATAGTTTTTTCACCTCGTATACACGAATACGAAGTTAAAAAGAAAACTATCACAGCTAAGTAGTCTTTATACCTATGTTAACGAGTAGGTAATAGTTGACCAACGTATAAAATGTCCGAAATCCGAAGAGCAACTATGGAACTCTATACACTGCGCGTCGTCCGACACGCTCTTGGCCGAATTTCATTAAGTATATCGACGATCCATATAAATATTATAAATGCGAAAGTTTGGATGTATGGATGTATGTTTGTTACTCAATCACGCTCCAACGGATGAACGGATCTGGATGAAATTTGGCACAGAGATAGATTATAGTCTGGAATAGCACATAGGCTACTTTTTATCCCGGAAAATTAAGGAGTTCCCGCGGGAACCGAAAAACCTCAATCCACGCGGACGAAGTCGCGGGCATCAGCTAGTACGTTATAAAACGAAATCACAATGCGAAGTAGGTATTCTGCAGAACAGTAATATTATTGGTAAAATTTATTTTTGTCATTATTATTAACAGATGATGACAATTAATTACTATTTGTGCCACAATTCACGCGTAAAAGCTATAGTAATTTATAAGCAACTCTCAAAATATCTTGAGTGAATGTTTAAGTTTCAATCGCATTATCCCGCCGACGATTTAATAGACAAGCCGATAAACTCGAAGCGTTAAATAAATTAAATAATAAAACTTATAATGGGCACGATAAATAAACCCGTTCGTACACTCGGTTCGAGATAAGTAAGCCCTTATAAAACGGGCCATATTAATCCTGCCTGAAAGGGCTCTTCGTTGAGCGGGGAAAAAATGACGTCATAATCAGCTTTTTGTCAAATGTCAAGTTAAGTTCGCTTTTTAAAGTTTAAATAGCTCACCTAATTCGTGAATGTTTAACGCGGCAGTTCGCAGTACCGTTGCGTACTAAAGTTTTATATTTTAAATGTTGGCGAAATTTATCCATAAATTCAGTAGGAGCTTACCTACTGGGTTACTTAGTTCTTCTCAATTATAAAAAGAATGTCAAACTCTATGTTCAGAAATTATACCTACATTTCAGAAGTATATTTCGACCAAGAATCACAAATGTGACTAAGCTAACTATACTGACTACCTGACTAAGCTCAATATATCAATAATAAGTGCACATTATAGTTTATTTTTCTTAAATAAGAACATTTAAGAAGAGAATACTTAGGTAAAAAAGCTAAAAACTCAAAACTACAAAGGTCATAGATACTGAAGAAAGACTTCATAAAAACTATTACAAGATTCTGGTTACAAATAAATAGGTACATTAATTGGTAATACCTATGTACATTGTTAATAAATTTAATCTTTCCGACTATATACCTTGAATAATGATTTTAACCTGTCAATTACTGTACTCAACCTCCGCTTGCTGCAATTAAAACGTCTACGTACCTACCTACAACTGTAAATATTACAAAGCTTCTCGCGTTGTAATTAGAAAACCCATTTAACGAGAATGTGAAAAATACAGCGTTTAAAGCAATTAGTGTTCATAATATAAAACCCCACAGACATTTCATAAAAGTTATTAATCTATGGTTAATAGTGGAGTCGCGGTCACACAATTAAATCGATTACTTAGTGCAACCTATTTCTAATAACCAATTACTTTTATTTTAACGCTACATAATAACACCGATTTTCCGCATAAATTGACAACATAGATGTAAAACAATTATTAATTGAATGGAACCGAAAATTAGGGGACAGGCGCTAACCATAAGATTTTTTCTCCGATATTAAGGCGATTCTGACTCCTATAGATACCTTAAATAAAGTGCTGGGAAAGGGAATTATTGATTACTTACATCTCAGAAATGTAGTAAAATATCTGATTATATGGAGATCACATACTTTGCAATTCAAAACATTTTTGTCCTGAACTGTACTGTTACGAAGCCACTGGTTCGTTACTTGAAACGTCAACGCAACCTCAAGCGTGCACCATCGGCTAAGCTGCTTAGCATACCTTGTTTACCATCGATTCAGTTCAAGTTGATATGCACTTTATAACACAGACGCCAAGGAATAAATTGGCTCAAAAGGTATGATCGTGACTTTTGGCATCTCGATAAGCGAGAGGTGACAATTCTTTCATCGCACCAAGTGATAAAATCAAAACTTTTTAGTTGTGACAATATATAGATTAATGAAATAAATAGGCCCAGTTTGAATTCTCCCATAATACGGCTCCTATTCGCGGCTTTGTGTCGTTTTTGACAGGCGATGTGAGCTGTGAAATTGAGTTCGATTATAAATATAAAGGTTCGTCTTAAGACCTTTGTGATTAGATTTTTTTCGATGGGGATTATTTACAGTTTGATTTTGTTGTACTAATGTTAAAATTGTCAAGCCACTGGTTTGATTACTGAACGAAATATTTAAAATAAAATATCAAAACATTTCTGTTGTTATTTAATACTATGTTAACTTTAAGAATAGAATCTATATTTGTGTATACCTTTCCTTTTGACTATGATAGAAGATACCTAATATTTGGGTCTGTTTTCTTGTACGTGTAAAATAAATAGAATTCACGATTTGCCGGATTAAGATGAAATCTATGATAGTTTTAAATATCAGATTACACTTAGCAAAGGCAAATGGAAATATTCAAATGCAGAAAGAGCAACGGCGAAATTATTATTGACCACATTTACATAATCTTGATTGTACACAAGTAAGGTAAAGATGAAAGTAATTTGCTTATTTTTTTATATTTTATCAAGTATTCACCATAATTAATTGAACCTAGGTAAAAAAATAAAATGTTTAGGGAATCTTTTTTGATTATTTAGTTCCCGTTTCTCAGTTTAGTGTTACCATTTTATGTCTAAGCTACCTAGTAGCTAGAATAAATCTAAATTATAGATTATTTTGTATCGTTTTAAAAATTGTAATTATTTCGTCTGATTAATGTTTGCATAAATAATAGTATTGCTCTTTTTTTTAGTGTATTTTATATTATGTAAGTGATTTTTCTTGTATACATTATTTAATAATCTTTAACATAATGGTAAGAATTGAAAGAATATTATGGCAGCACTGATGCTGATTGTCTGTGGTTGTGCCGAATGTTTTACTGGTCTGTGGTTGTCATCTGTCTTTGTTTTTGTGGCTTTCTTCCGGTTGTCATTTTTAGAAGTGACATTACCCATAGAGATATATTACCTCTATGGACATTACCACATAACCTACAAAACTTTAAAACGAAATATCTTTTTTTTCTAGGCTCATAAAAAAAAATTCTAGCTGCTGTGAGCTTCATAATCGACGCTTAGAAAAACATATTTTTTTCACACGTGTACATAATTATTTTTTCTCAATAATATTGATGTATTGAAGTTCGCCGTTGCTCTTTTGTTAATGCAAATGGGAGTGAAGATACCGTGTAATATCTCTGAAATCGAAATATCCACTTGAACGAGTCCTCTAAAAGTAACGGAAAATTCATAATTTTCCGTGCTATTTCATCTCAATAGGAATCCCAAAAGTCGGGAACCAAGTGGGAGTGTCCTGTGTTATACGATACATTAGGTAAATATTGTGTGATTTCCTTGTACAATCTATCAAGCACTATTAGTTAGGTTTTTGGAATGTTATATCTTTGTTGTATTATTAGATAGTGGTCTGGAAAAGCCTGTGAGCTATTTTTAAAAGAATATTAAAAAATGGTATTTTGGTCATAAATAACTTGCAAGATAGCCAATAGCCATCAACCATATTTGACTAAACAAAATTGCTTTATACATAAAAATCTAAGGCGGTTTTTAGTAGACCTATCTAGTGGTCAATCTTCTTGGCATAAATTGATCGATACTTGAGAACTTGTTCTTAGCAGATGTCGGTTTATTAATAACCTCGGTCGGCCTTTCAACATAAATCAAATAATTGTGATTAAAAAAAAATAATAAACAATCGTTTATTTAATTGAGAAACTTATAAGCAGCATCATCGTTTGGAGCCATCTTAAGTGATAGTAAATAAGAATGAAAGAAATCGTATTGTAATCTGTTTACGTAAACACAATATAATTACTTAGATTTTCTAATTGCTATCGTGGTAAAAATCGTGCACCGTGTTCTAGTATTGTTTTACAATTATTAAGTGGATGCAATCACTAATTGCGGGAAATTTAGAATAGAATAGAATAGAATATAGTTTATTTGCTGATCCAACACATAGTTAACATAAAATACAAAATTTCTGATACTCTACTTACTATATTTTATAAATATGGTTACAGTTAATGGTACGGAGCATGAATGTATATTGTGAACTTTACCTATTCAATTATATTCCTTACTAACGTGTTTTTTAAATTATTATTTATGATTTAAAATACTTTTTTGATGAGTAAAAGGAAAGTGGGGGGTATTATAAAAAGTTTGGTGGAAAGTGAATGGCTAGGAAAAACTAAGGCGGGCTCTTCAAGAAAGCTTTTTGACATCTTTTTGTGGTCAGCAGGCAGAAATAATGGTGATGAACTTATACTTCTGAAAATGACCATTTTTATGGACGCATTTAAGAGTCAGTTATGAAACATTTATGGATATAACTTCTTCACGTCAACACTCGACAGCGCGGCGTATCCATACCTACCTACCTACCTATTGTTTTCGCCTGCGCACCTACGGAAATACGTACCTACTACCTACTTAACGTAACGTAAAATATTAGCCCAAATTTATGTTATTTTACCTAAATACCATAAATTTTACTTCTTAACTTTTAATGATCTTATGAAGCTGAGATATGATATTTTAAATTGGCTCAATTCATTAATTAGATTTTTTTTAGAGTAAGATGCCTCTTTTTAAAAAAAACCGAGTTCTAAAAGACAATAGGGAATAAGAATAGGTAACTGAACCCTACTAATAAGTATGAAGTAAGTAGGTAATAAGTAATGAAGTCTTATGAAAGTTAAATAATATGTTTTATCATATTCACCGCATCGAAATTATACTCGTGTGTAATTGGAGAAATTATCATTATAATTAAATACTATGACGCACGTAGGTACCTAGGTTCTGTAATTATAATTAGCTTTTAGCAAAACAAATACTTACCTACAAAAAGAATAATTATATACATTTATATTTATTTAGTATACTAGCATTTAGAATTATTTATGAAGATTTTGCATGATGTTCTTATAAATTATATAATAAAAATCTCATAAAGGAAAAACTAGATGTTGAAGCTTTCATGAATCTATAGGTACTACTACTGAGTATAGATCTTACAACCCTATCTTGCAATTTTAGTATTGGATTGCAATTTGCAAGATATATAAGTTAGAGCAGGAAAAGAGAAAAAAATGTAACAACTTTGAGCGGCATTAATATTAAATTGATAAATTATTCTGTCTATAATAACCTTCACGGTTTTAAGACAACGAAACTATGAATGAATTTAAATTCAATAAATTGATATCTATTCATGAGGTCGCCTTCGGAGCAGCTCTATTAAATCAATTCGGCACCTATGCGAAGGTCGTTCATGCGCCTAATTACAAAAGCTATTGGACCGTGACAAAAGTTTAGCAATTGTTTTGATAATATTAATTTAAGTAATTATTTTACATTCTTACTAATATTATTTAAAACTAGCTGATGCTCGCGACTTCGTCCGGGTGGAATAAGTTTTTTTAATTTGCACGGGAACATCTTAATTTTCCGGGATAAAAAGTAGCCTATGTCACTGTCCAGGTCTTCAACTACTCATGCAAAAAAACCACGTCAAACCGTTGCTCTGTTGCGGCATGATTGAAAGACAAACCAATAAACAAACACACTTTCACATTTATACCATTCCGGCTGATACCGCGAATTCATCCGGGTTTTTTCATTAACACGGGAACTCTTTAATTTTCCGGGATACAATTTTACAAAGTACCCTTATAATATTAGTATGATGCAAAAGTCTGTCTGTCTGACTATCTATTACCTTCAGGGCTCAACCGCATCAAAGATTTTGTCGAAATTTTGTAGTGATAGAGAAAGTGATAGAGCTTTGTATCCCAAAATCAAAGCGTTCTCTTCATGATTCTCTTTGACTGGAAAAGTTTTATTAAGATTAGACAGATTTCGTCGATGCGCTTGTATCATTACTTTACTGAGCTTGACATCACCACATCCTTGGGCAATTTGTCGCAACTGTTTATTTCTTAAAACATATGAAATGATTGTGCTTTGTACACGGGTGGATTATAAATAGATGGCTATTGCCCGTCACAGCTCACAACTCCAACGGCTCAGTTACAAAAAAGTTACCACACTGAAACCTTATAACGGCACGCCGCAATTTTGTACCATTTAACTCGCCTCGCTACCGGTTCCTTATACATAATATAATATTTTGTAATCATACGTTTTTATGAAATGATTTATTGTTTTTTTTTTAAATTTGATCAGTCGTAGTTTTATAAAAACTCTAGATGATGACTGCAAATCCACGTAGATGCGGGTTTCTAAAAACCACTTTTTGATTTCCCGGGATATAAAAATATCCAGGTCCACAACTAAGTATACCTACCCATGGAAAAAAACACGTTGCTTCGCTGCGGCGTGATTGTAGGACAAACCAACAAACACACAAGACGTATAGATACTGATTACAGTAAAAAACACATGTGACTTTGGTATAAAATATCTAATACAAAATGAAATTATTATGTAAGTGTATGCGTAAATTAATACAGTTAAAATATTTAAATACTACACTGTTAAGTACCTGCTTTAATAAAAAACTACCTAGTTAACATCCTAGCACAAAAAATCATAGCTATATTGCAATGTAATAATAGCTGACGCACCAACAGTCAAAGATTTATTCCAATTATCGGACTAACAATTTTTATGAATATTTAATACGTTACAATATCTAATATAAATATGTGTGTATACTATGAAAGTATTTTTGGAAGTTCTACCTCAAGAGGGTTAAGCGGGGATGGTATGAAAGTCTATCATTTTAAAAGTAACGTAAGCTATAGTAGTTTCGTTAGGATCGCATGTGTACTTTGTATTGCGTCACTCGTCTGCGCATATTAAATACGCCGTGTACATAGGCTCTTATGGTCAAATAATTTTAATTTGGACTTTCAGTTAAAAATTAAGGAATGGGTAAGTAGGTACGTTCAGAATTCTACCACCCGAGCGATGGTCAACTATTTTTATTCAAAAAGGAAAAATCACACATTATCATGCTAATTACTAATAGGTATTATAAATGCGAAAGTGTGTTTGTTTGTTGGTTTATCGGTTTGTTGGTTTGTCCTTCAATCACGCCGCAACGGAGTAACGGATTGATTTTGGCATGGATATAGTTGAGGACCTGGAGAGTAACATAGGCTACTTTTTATCCCGGAAAATTAAGGAGTTCCCGCGGGAATCAAAAAAACTTAAGCCACGAGGACGAAGTCGCGGGCATCAGCTAGTATTTATATAGTTACTGAATTAGATAAGTGGTTACGTATCTACTAAAGCCCAAGCGGTGACCTTAATCGTACAGATTTATTCTTGTACCGATTCGAGTGTTTATTAATCAATTAAATATTCTCTGAATCAATCAAGCGCTCCTAAGTAACTTAATATTCAATTAACGGCTTAACATATCTAATAGATATACGTGGGATGTCCTTTCCGAAGTACCTATTGCGGTGACAAACGAACGAGGCCACTCACGCCTGATAAGTTGGGAGCTGGTGGTCGAAATTTTTTTTTTTTTTTTTTTTATCCACTACAAGTTAGCCCTTGACTGCGATCTCACCTGATGGTAAGTGATGATGCAGTCTAAGATGGTAGCGGGCTAACCTGTTAGGGGCATGGCAGTTATATTAAACCCATACCCCTATTCGGTTTCTACACAGCATCGTACCGGAACACTAAATCGCTTGGCGGCACGTCTTTGCCGGTAGGGTGGTAACTAGCCACGGCCGAAGCCTCCCACCAGGCCAGACCAGGGAAAATTCAGAAATTATAAATTTCCAAATTGACCCCGCCGGGGATCGAACCCGGGACCTCCGCACGTTAAGACAACAGCGCTACACACTGCGCCACGGAGGTCGTCAAATATACTATTATAATATAATTATTATACGTGGGATAAATCATTAGATTATGTAACAGGAATTGGGAATAGTGAAACTTTGCTTGTGAAAATAATGTCAATATCTGCCATACTGTTTCATTATTGTTTAGACCAGGGTAGAAGCCTTTAAAAATAATAAAAAGTGAAAAAAAATAATAGTAGGATGAAACCCATTAGAAAAGGAGGGGAATATTATAAAAATTAAAGGAAAAATAATTTACGGGCGATCTGAGGTCGGGAAGGGGATGAGGGGGGGGGTTTAAGGGTAAAAAACGGGTTTTCTCGATTTCCGGCAAAACTAAAAGTCCTATCGAAAAAAGTCATATGGCAAAGTTGTAGGTAATAAAAAGATCTAAAACTTTTGTATTTACACTTTTTTCACATAACCTCAAAATTTATGTGAAAAATTCAAAAAACCAAGTTTTTGATTTTTTATTTTTATCTTTTACAAATAATCTTTTTTTTTAACGAAATTTGGTGAAAACTTACCTTTTTATGTCCCAAATACGCTGTAATTTATTTGAGTAAAAATATTTATTTTTTCACCTTATTTTGAATTAATATCGAAAAAGCACCCTAATTTTCAATCGAAAATTCACCCGTCAAAATATCAGCTTTTTTCAAAAAGTTGGTATGTTTTCTGTTCGTTGAAATCTCTACTTTCCGATGGTGAAAAAAAATATATATGTTACTATAGTAAATCTTCTCAGAAAATGCAAAAATCGAAAATCGAAAACTCGAATTCGAAATTTTTTTTTTAATTTTTATAAATCATTTTGAGCTATTTATTAAAATTTACACTTTAATTACTCGAAAAACGTTAGATTACATGTTAAATAGATAAAAAAAAAATTGCAAATCAAAATATACTACTATAATTAACAAACAAATAAGTTAATAAAATTAATATTTATGTAATCTAACGTTTTTCGAGTAATTAAAGTGTAAATTTTAATAAATAGCTCAAAATTATATATAATAATTAAAAAAAAATTTTCGAATTCGAGTTTTCGATTTTCGATTTTTGCATTTTCTGAGAAGATTTACTATAGTAACATATATTTTTTTTTTCACCATCGGAAAGTAGAGATTTCAACGAACAGAAAACATACCAACTTTTTGAAAAAAGCTGATATTTTGACGGGTGAATTTTCGATTGAAAATTAGGGTGCTTTTTCGATATTAATTCAAAATAAGGTGAAAAAATAAATATTTTTACTCAAATAAATTACAGCGTATTTGGGACATAAAAAGGTAAGTTTTCACCAAATTTCGTTAAAAAAAAAGATTATTTGTAAAAGATAAAAATAAAAAATCAAAAACTTGGTTTTTTGAATTTTTCACATTAATTTTGAGGTTATGTGAAAAAAGTGTAAATACAAAAGTTTTAGATCTTTTTATTACCTACAACTTTGCCATTTGACTTTTTTCGATAGGACTTTTAGTTTTGCCGGAAATCGAGAAAACCCGTTTTTTACCCTTAAACCCCCCCCCCCTCATCCCCTTCCCGACCTCAGATCGCCCGTAAATTATTTTTCCTTTCATTTTTATAATATTCCCCTCCTTTTCTAATGGGTTTCATCCTACTATTATTTTTTTTGGTTTTAAAAATTATCTACCCTGGTCTATTGACTAAATCGTGTTTTAGAATTATAATCCTTATTTTAGGTACGTCATAATACGTGTCATGAAACTGTCATTTTGAGTAATATTGCTACATTATATTAAATACTAATTATACAATTATACTAGCTGATGCCCGCGACTTCGTTCGCGTGGTTTAAGTTTTTTTTATTCCCGTGGAAACTCCTTAATTTTCCGGGATAAAAAGAAGCCTATGTCACTCTCCAGGTCCTCAACTATACCCATGCCAAAAATCACGTCGATCGGTTGCTCCGTGATTGAAGGACAAACCAACAAACAAACACACTTTCGCATTTATAATATTAGTATGGATTTTATAAGCATTGCTTTAAGCGTTGGTAGTATGGCTCCAGGAATGAAATTGCTTCAAATCTCCTTTAAGAGCTTTCACGCCTTAACGAGTAATTAAAGATACCTATGCTGGAACGGCCACCAGCTCCCTATACTCGTATTATTATAAATACATTAGACACTCTAACACGTGTATTGTAAATATTCATTATCGTTTTTAATCCTTGGCCAGGATGAAAAACTTAAAGACCCAATTTGTGGGTCGTAAAACTTATTATACCTAATAGGTAGCTCGCTTAAAACAGTGGCACTAATTTAACTTATATTCATCTACGAATTCTTTCAAGTAGTTTTCATATGTATAGCGCGCTTGCCGTCAATGTTTATCAGCTGTAATTGATAGCGTTTTTCGGTCTGTTTCATGTTCATCTTACTTAAGTTTTTTTTCGAAAACGTAATTAAGGTGCTACTCAGCAAAACTTTTAAAAATACAAAAATGGAAAAACCTATGTAAAATTTTGTTTCATCGATATCATGAGGCAGTGTAAGGTATAATTTTTCCTTTTAAATAAATTCCTAAATCCCTTCCAAATACAAACCTTGACTAAAAATGTTGGAACTCTACGAAGGTGGCGATTTTTTCAACACCCCTCCAGTTTGTAATATCGAGTGTAATTATGACCGACCGGGGCCCATTAGCCCCCGCCGCCATTAATTTATTATAATAAGGTCCAACTGCCAACTGCATTTGTTCGACCGTGAAAATTATTATCATTAGTGGGCAATAATGTTACTGTAAAACGTCAAGCTGCCATTAACCTTATCAATACCGCTTTTGATCTAAACTGCTAACTCAAAAATAGTTTGTTTTAACTTGAACTCAGTAAAATTGCTTGTTGTCAGCATTATATACATAGGGTGAAAACTTAAAACATTAGTATAAGTGGAAAATAATTAGTGTCCGTCGTCGTCCCACTGCACAGGCAAAGTGAATGGCAGTTATCTTGTAGGAACTTCCACATGCCACCCTGGGACTCGCTTGAAGTCGACAGTCCATCTAGTGGGGGGTCTACCACCGCCGATCAGTACGGGGGGTCGCCATTCGGAACGCTCGCAGTGAATTGTTTTAACAATTGGGTCGGTCAGCGATTAGACGGAGAGCTGGCAACGAATTTCGGGAAGGTCCTTTTGGCAAGCTGAAATTGTGGAAAATTTAACTTCGTCAATTGGCGAATCCAGTCCTGCCAGACTGGTAGAGCGTTTGCAGTTATTTCGCTACTGCGCAGTATTTGCAAACAACATTTTTTGCAAAAAAATAATTAAAAAAATATTTATTTGGCTACTTGTTTTTTTTTTATCTTTTAATTTAGTATTTATGGAATTCGAAAGAAAAATCCCAGACGTTTTTGTCGGTTATAAAGTATTACCAGACCTCTTCAAAAATATTTTATTAAAAGTCTCAAAAAATATACTTTTGGCAATCTGAAATTTTAATCACGTATTTATTGAGTAATTTCAATAATACCTGCAAATCGCCAGACAAATGCGGTTTTAAACAATTCCCAGACGTGAATAAAGTTTTCAAATGAGTACGGCACAATTTCAGCTTGCCAAAAGGACCTTCCCGAAATTCGTTGCCAGTTCCTGATCATACATTTAATTAAGTCAGTAACATTCAATTAGTAGGCAAATTTAGACTGTGTTCTTTCTGATTTGTCCTTCATGATGTTAGGTATCTGGTTGACCGACCGCGCATTTTTTAAAGAGTCAATTTGGCAACATAAAACTGAATTCAAGCATCTCGCAATAATTTGTCATAGTGACGCGTATGTATGCAGGCATCGACCACACAACCAATAGACGCCTAATTACTATGCTTTCGTAATGCAAACAATTCAGTCAAATGACTCAAGTAAGCGGGCGCGGGGTACTAAACGCTGATTGGTCTACTCAAGGTCAAAAAAATCATAAATCAAATGGGATGGGGTCCTAACTCCTAATAATTATTTATCGATAATTAATTATCGATATACTCTAATTAATATTTAAATAACTCGGTAGGTTTGGTTACAAGGGCGTGGAATTATATAAGACCTACTAAGTCTGATGTGTTGTCTGAAAGTGTTCGCCCTATATGAGGAGTCTATTAGTTGTATGGTCGATGTATGCAGGGGACTGCAGGCATGAGGCACGGCATTGCGAGTCTGCAGTGAGCGCTTAGTGCGTGGGTGGTAAACCGCAACGCGTACACTCGGCTGCGCTAATTCCCTCCGCATTATACCTATAATCCCGTGTAGTATTTACGTACTTATGTGAACGACAACGTTGCCAACTTTAAAACGCAATTTAATTGCCTTGAGCGTGTTTATGTAGAAGAAGCAGTGTCGCGAACACAATGCCTCCTCCATAGCTCAACTCGGAAATAAGAGGGTGTTATAAGTTTAATGTGTATCTGTCCGTGGGATTGTAGCTACCAAACGGATGATCCGTTTTAACTGTTTGAAAGATGATTTGATCGAGTGTGTTCTTAGTTATGATTTGAGAACATCTGGAGTCAACGCTTATAGCAATTCTTGAGCAATATAACTCAAAATCATGGTTTGATGTCACGTATACGTTTGATGACGTTCCTAAAATAAGGATTATAATTCTAAAACACGAAAGTCAACGATAATGAAACAGTATACAATATAGTACAGTATATAGCCCCTGTTCAGCCGTTTGAATATCATCAGCTCTTTTCTTATAGTTGATAAAGGGATGTGAGCAACTTTCACAAGTCTGATCGATTCGTTTGGTATCCTGTTACTTCAATGTGTCGGTATTTTCAAAATTTGAATGAGAAAAATCTTCACAGAGTCACATTACCGAAGGTGACCTAAAATTTCAATAAGTATTTCTGTATTCTGGGCTAAGTAAAAGGTACTAAACGACCTATCTTACGACTGGCTTTTAACGCCGACGATGTATAGATGAGGGCTGAGCTTATGTGAGATTATAAATAAATAAATAAATAAATAAATCTTTATTTAGGATTTCAAGTAACACAAAAAAACAAATTACAAAATAGTGACAAAAAGAAAATAAAACTTATAGACTAACAATCTGTGTTGTAGAAAATCCTAAAAGGGTATCAAACTCAGCGTATGCTGATGTGGTGTAGATGCACCATATCAGCGCTGATTTTCAGTTGACCCCTATAAAATCCTCGGCGTCTCGGACCGGTCCGGGCTGATCAACAAATTATGTGACATATATTATTATTATTATTATTATTAAACTCTTTATTTGCACCACACAAGAAAATACAAAAACAATGACAAAGGACAAATAATGAAAAAGGACAGGTACAAAAGGCGGCCTTATCGCTAAATAGCGATTTCTTCCAGGCAACCTTAAGATTAGGAAAACGCTAGGAAAATAGAAAGAAAATAGAATATACAATTATGACGATGTGTTAACCGACTTCCAAAAGAGGAGGAGGCTCTCAATTCAGCGCGTATCTTTTTTCTTTTTTTTAATGTATGTCGGTGCATTGGTAGATAATAAAGATATCTCCGTGGTTTCTGAACCGATTTGAATTTTTTATTTATTTACTACATACTGCTCTATATTAGTTAGGTCAGGTCAGGATGGAATACGGCTTTTTGATGAAATTAACAACCTAAACTATCCACTTTTTTGTGAAGAGTTTGAACGATACATTCTGTACGAATCAGTAACCTTAGTCAGGATATCTTTACCTCTTGCGCAGTGGCAACTCTCTGCTTAAGCGATTATTATTGGCAATTTCGCCTGGTGGGAGGCTTTGGCCGTGGCTAGTTACCACCCTACCGGCAAAGACGTGCCGCCGGTACGATGCCGTGTAGAAACCGAATAGGGGTATGGGTTTAATATAACTGCCATGCCCCTAACAGGTTGGCCCGCTACCATCTTAGACTGCATTCATCACTTACCATCAGGCGAGATCGCAGTCAAGGGCTAACTTGTAGTGGATAAAAAAAAACACTTTATCAGCCATCACATGTCTAACATGTGATAATAAATTATGAATAATGTAGGTAGTGTGAACAGTTTTTAGTCAACCTTTTTGCTCCATGTTTTGTTGAAAATCTGACGTCATAAGATTCATATTTACTGATTTGAATTCGAAGCCAAAGATAAAAGCTAGTCATTAATATAATTAGGGGTTAACATATGACAGTCCCAACGATAAGTGTTAATTTTTTTGTACTTTATCGCGAACGTAAATTTTGCTTTTAACTCATTGCTAAATTATCTGGTTGGATATAAAAAAGCACTTTAATAAACTCATATTCCGATAAACATGATAATTCGTTTGACTGGATAGGATCTTCTCCATGGGTATTTATTTCGCTTATAAATTGTACTTACTATCGATTTTCCTATGTAGGTACTTATTAGTAAAATAGGTACATATATATTAATGAGATATCATCATAATTTTATTAAATTCATTGAACGGTATACCTACACCAACCCTATTAAAATTAAATGGATTTGAGATTTCCCAATTTTATTACATTACAACTAAGTAGATATCATTACTCATATAAACATAAACTTATTACATAAATCATTACAATAGGTACCCACCCAATCGCAAAATCTGTACTTTCCAATTTCTACACAAAATATTTTTATTAAAACTTACCTACTAGCTTATGTCCGCGGCTTCGCCCGCGTGGATTTCCTTGTTTAAATTCCAGTGATATGGGATAAATTGACTGTAATATATCTGTCTTCAACGATGCAAGCTATTACATCTCGGTGCTAAATTTTGTAAAGATCAGATCAGTTTTCGCACCGTTGTTGGTTACAGACCGACAGACACTCTTACGCATTTATAATATTAAGTACTTACTTAGTTATATTTGAATATTAGTGTTTTATTGAATACTAGATGATGCCCGCGACTTCGTCCGCGTGGATTCAGTTTTATGATTCCCGCGGGAACTCCTTGATTTTCCTGGATAAAATGTAGCCTTAGATGTCCTTCCCCGGGATACAACCTATCCCTGTACCATATTTCATCAAAAACGGTTGGGCCGTGAAAGCGTAGCAGATAGACAGACAGACAGACATACTTTCGCATTTATGATATTAGTATGGATTACTGGATAGAGCGAAGTCTATCATATGTAAATAACCGACATGTCTAATAGATACTCGCTTACAGATAGATCAATAAACATAAGAAGGTAGTAATATGTGGTAATACTCGCTACATAAGCTGTGTAACAACTTTGTAACTCAAGTGTTGGCGTTACTTAGCCGCGGGACGGCCGCGCCGGCGGGAGCGAAGCCTTGTTGAAGGGCTTCCTGGCTCCTGCGGTCGGCGCTTCCTTACGCTACTCACTTGATTGCTTACATTTCTGGCATGGATCTATCAATGATCCTTACTAATATTATAAAAGCGAAAGTTTGTATGTGTGGATTTATGCACGAATGGATGTATGGATGTTTGTTACTCTTTCACACCAGAACGGCTGAACGGATTTGGATGAAATTTGGTACAGAGATAGATTATAGTCTGGAATAACACAAAGGTTACTTTTTATCCCGGAAAATTGAAGAGATCCCGCGGGAACCAAAAAACCTCAATCCACGCGGACGAAGTCGCGGGCATCAGCTAGTTTTATCATAATGTAAGATTTGTCACTAAAGCAACTACACCTTTAATAATAATACCTACGTACCTACTACTTGGGTTGTTTTTTGAACGTACCTTTAAGCTATATTATTATGACGTCATGACAAATTAAACATGGCGTACAAGGCACACGAAAATAAGTAGAGAACAAAATCTGACGAAAATTCTGAAAATATCTAAAATTGACTGTTTATTCTTTAACTTTATAAGGATATATAAGCTGCCTCACGTATAGGTATTCGTATATTATATTTTGATGTTAGAAAATGTATGGCCAAACCTTTCTCTCTTCTCGGAATGAGAAAGGTTTGGCCATAATCCACCACGCTGGCCAAGTGCCGATTGGCAGACTTCACACCCCTTTGTGAACATTATAACGAACTCTCAGGTATGCAGATTTCCTCGCCATGTTTTCTTTCACCGTTTGAAGCAAGTGATATTTAATTTCTTTTAAAACGCTCTTTATTACTTAAATCTCCGAAAAGTAGAGGTGCGTGCCTGGAGATCGAACCCGCGACCACTACCGACCTATGTCTACTTACCGACTTTATATCAGAGATTTAATATACGCATATTCACAGACAAAATCAAGCTATATTTTTTTTTGTCACAGGTGTAAAAGATGACTCAGACGACGTTTCAAGTAAATCCTGCGGGGGCGACGCCTCGGCCCTCTCGAAGAAGCAGAGGAAGGCGAGAACAGCCTTCACGGACCACCAGCTACAGACCCTGGAGAAGTCCTTCGAGAGACAGAAGTACCTTAGCGTGCAAGACCGCATGGAGCTAGCCGCGAAATTAGGCCTTACGGACACCCAAGTCAAAACTTGGTATCAAAATAGACGGTGAGACGCCTTTTGTTACTTTAGCCCTTATTTTTTAGCAGTAGGAGTTCTAGCAATTCACGAACACGATGCGTGAACTTTGCGTGTGCGCACGCCTCTCGGAGCGGTTAGTCGTGTCGTAGATAACTCGTACCACGGAATAAGTAATAGTAATAGTACCTACGTTGTCGTACGCGCAATCACGTAGGTACACGCACAAATTTACACGTTTGAAAATGAATACAGATATGATTTTAACACAACCATGAGCTACGCGCACTTGGGAATTGCAAGAACTATAACAGATAAGTAGGTAAGCTTTTAATCTCTGGCTGACTTTATTTCGATGCACTGAAATCCTATTTAAGGGTTATCCGATAGGTATTGGATACCGATGCTTATTTATACGCGGCTGCATCGTAACGAAACGCTATAGGTACGAGTACCTAGTCACGTGGGTGCATCGCTTGGCGGCTGGTCTTTGCCGGTAGATAGGGAATCCTTTTTAGGGTTCCGTACCCAAAGGGTAAAAACGGGACCCTATTACTAAGACTCCGCTGTCTGTCTGTCTGTCTGTCTGTCTGTCTGTCTGTCTGTCTGTCTGTCTGTCTGTCTGTCTGTCTGTCTGTCTGTCTGTCTGTCTGTCTGTCTCCAGGCTGTATCTCATAAACCGTGATAGCTAGAAAGCTGAAATTTTCACAAATGATGTATTTCCGTTGCCGCTATAACAACAAATACTAAAAATTAAAAAAATATATATATTAAGGGGGGTCCCCATACAATAAACGTGTTTTTAGGGTTCCGTACCCAAAGGGTAAAAACGGGACCCTATTACTAAGACTCCGCTGTCTGTCTGTCTGTCTGTCTGTCTGTCTGTCTGTCTGTCTCCAGGCTGTATCTCATAAACCGTGATAGCTAGAAAGCTGAAATTTTCACAAATGATGTATTTCCGTTGCCGCTATAACAACAAATACTAAAAATTAAAACAATAAATGTGTTTTTAGGGTTCCGTACCCAAAGGGTAAAAACGGGACCCTATTACTAAGACTCCGCTGTCTGTCTGTCTGTCTGTCTGTCTGTCTGTCTGTCTGTCTCCAGGCTGTATCTCATAAACCGTGATAGCTAGAAAGCTGAAATTTTCACAAATGATGTATTTCCGTTGCCGATATAACAACAAATACTAAAAATTAAAAAAATATATATATTAAGGGGGGTCCCCATACAATAAACGTGTTTTTTTCGTATTTTTTTGCTCAATATTAAAAACGGTAACAGGTAGACGGTTCAAATTTTCACAGAATATTAACTTGTATATTACCTTTCAAAATAAATAATTAAATATCAATAAAGTTAATATTAAAGGGGGGCTCCCATACAACAAACGTAATTTTTATTTTTAATACATCATATATCGTAAAACTTACTACAGGTTTGTACGGAACCCTCGGTGCGCGAGTCCGACTCGCACTTGGCCGGTTTTTTTTTCGTATTTTTTTGCTCAATATTAAAAACGGTAACAGGTAGACGGTTCAAATTTTCACAGAATATTAACTTGTATATTACCTTTCAAAATAAATAATTAAATATCAATAAAGTAAATATTAAAGGGGGGCTCCCATACAACAAACGTAATTTTTATTTTTAATACGTCATAAATCGTAAAACTTACTACAGGTTTGTACGGAACCCTCGGTGCGCGAGTCCGACTCGCACTTGGCCGGTTTTTATTAATTAATTTACTTAAGAGGATCGTCTATTGACGAAACGCGATGCGAGTAGGTATTTTCAATAATGCTATCTGTTTCACAACGCTTCGCTGCCTTCATAGAGAGAGTTGCAAGTCCAGTAGGCATATTATTATGCCTACATTTTATTCTTGAAATATTGTTTCGGGTGATAACGTTTTTAACCCCCCCCCCCAAACGTTTACGAAATTAGACAATTTTGGTTATCTGTAACATTTCTAAAAATTATGAAAATTGGACAACATTTACGGGAAGAAAAACGTTATCGCTTTTTGTATGAAAATTTACAACTAGACGATCCTCTTAAAGATAGAGATTTTAGAGCGTGGTGTAAGTGAAAGGTAGCTACCTAAGTAGGTTGTAGGTAAATGCTAAGCTTTTATCTACGATGACATAATATACTTATCTACTATTTAAAATCCATAAGTGCGATTCTTAGAGAAACTCTCACCTAAATTGAATTCCCTTTAGTTTACATGACAAATTGTGTAGAAATGCCATTAAGTATTCTACCTCCCACGCCGTAATGGGTTTATAAGACTGAATACGGTTCGAATGAAGAAAGCAATTATCGAATACTACTCCATTGCGATTTAAGACACAAGCGGACCGCGATGTAAGGAAATGTATGCACGAAGAGAAAGACGAATAAAAAGTCAATTAAACATCTGTTGACTTGTTCCGGCATTGCAAGGGTGGCGCAAATAATCAAAGTAGGTACGCAGAACCCACCATAAGAGATCATTACACTTTGAGCTGAAGGATACGTTTCCATCAGAGATGTGTCACGTTGCTAAGCTACGTAGTCAGATCGCTAGAGATCAAGCGCTACTTTATGTGGGTTTCACACACATCTATAGCTTAGCACGTTGATCATCTCTCTTGGAAAGGCAGCTTTAGAAAGGAACAATCAGCTGCTTGGACTCTGCCGGACTCTACCGCGTACAGAGCGAACGATAGAGACGATTCTCTCTTTCCAATGTGCCTTTTTGAATTTCCGGTTTCGTCACGATCCCATTTCACTTCCTATAAGTAGTTAGGATCTCAAGCAGGTCACCGTTTTTTTTATGAATGGAAGTGATAAATTTTGAAAAGATTATCTTTCCCAATAAAAATAAGGGCGAAAACACATAAATACGAGTAGACGCCCAAGTCGATGAATTACGGTAGCTCTCATTCATGACGTAGTTTCGTGAGATAGTCGGCAGTCTCACAGGGCGCGCTGAGTCAGCATCTCTAGTAATACAGCTACTGCGCGTCTCGGAGCCGTATTATAGTGTCTATGTTTGCAACTGGATTAATTCAATAGACAGCGGCGGAATCAATAAAAAGTCGTCGGTGTCGTGGTTTCAACGTTGCGCTTTAAATACTGGAGATGAACATAGTCTACTGTGGAATAGGTAATCTTAATCTCATGAAAATGAAAAGCTTTGCAAGTATAAACTATAGGCGATGCTCGCGACTTCGTCCGCGTGGGGTTTTGGAAAAATCTCGTTGATTCGATTTTCCGGGATAGAAAAAAGATATTTTTTCCTTCGAGCGCAACCTATTTCTGTATCAGCATTGATTCAGCATGAAGCGTAGCAGACAGACACACTTTCGCATTTATAATAAGTAGGTATTAATCCGCCGCTTTGCTCACGTTAAGTTCGATTTTCAAACAAATTTCAAATCCCTATTTTACCCACATAGGGGTTGGATTTTCAAAAATCCTTTCTTCGAGTATGCCTACGTCCAGCTATCTGTATGCCAAATTTCAGCCCTATCCGTTCAGCGGTTTGACCTGTGTGTTGATAGATCAGTCAGTCAATGGGTCAGTCCCCTTTCCCTTTTATTATAATTAAAAAATTGAGTATGGATTGCAAGCACTGAAACCACGGGTATTAGGTAGCTTGGGTATTTATACTTGAAATACTTGATTCTTACGTAGTTAAAATCTATGACTTCTGTGCTATAGCTGACCAAAGAAACTAATTCGCATTACTCCTTCATCACCCACTCAATCGATTGCACCCAACTAAGTATTAGCAATACGTAATCAAATATCAAATAAATATTATAAATGCGAAAGTTTGGATGGATGTATGGATGGATGTTTGTTACTCAATCACGCCCCAACGGCTGAACGGATCTGGATGAAATTTGGCACAGAGATAGATTATAGTCTGGAATAACACATAGGCTACTTTTTATCCCGGAAAATTAAGGAGTTCCCGCGGGAAACGAAAAACCTCGATCCACGCGGCCGAAGTCGCGGGCATCAGCTAGTTCATTATAAATCACTTAACAAGGTTCGTCATCGACTATGTACCCAAAGCGGTTATTTCAAAAACAAACATCAATAATTAGACCTTTGCCGCCGCCGACCAAGCCACCGTCTTGATGCTCCATAAAAACTGACTGACCAAAAAACTTCGACTACCTCAGTATTTCTATTGCCGTATTATTATAGCTTTTGCCCGCGGCCCCATCCGTCCCGGATATACAGAGTACAGACAGACAATTTAAAAAAAAGTTAGTTATTGGGTCTTGATAACGTGTATCTATCTAACCATATTAAGAGATGTCAGATAAATGATTATCAATATGTTATTAGGCTATGTCACTCTCCAGGTCCTCAGCTATAGGTACCTATGCATCGTAATTGATATGTTTTTTTAATGTTAAAATCTATATCAATATTCAATATCATAGTATGGTGTTTCTCATCTCAGGATCTAATTGGCTGTGTGCACCTGGGTGGCTAGATACCCTTCTAGTTGAATCATACCTAGTTATAGTTTAATCTATAGATACCGCTAAGTTACGTGACAGTTAAAAATACTTACCTAATATCAAAATCCATTCAATACAGTTTTTGCTACTATAAACGGTTAGAAAAAGTCTATTAACTGTCGAATTGTCTGTTCTGTGTATCATCTATTTTGTCTCCCATTGTCCATTATCAATATCAGTGAAAGTTATGTAAAAATAATCAGAGATTCAAATAATAGGAAGTTTACCAAATTCTACGATGATGTACTCGTAAATTAAATGAGATAGCGAATACTTATTAAGTATATTCTGGATGATGCCCGCGAAATTTCGTCAAAATCGGTTGAACAAATGGGCCGTGAGAACGTCACACTTTCGCATTTAAAATATTAATATGGTTATTGGTTAGGTATAACTTATGACACTAGCAAGCGGCGATAGCCGGGTATCTACTATCCTCCTCCTCTGTACGTACGGGGTCCCGGTCCGATTCCCGGGCCCGCATCTCTAACTTTTCGGAGTTACGAGTAGATATGTGCGTTTTAAGAATTTCATTTCATTTATTAAATCGTTTGACTGTTACATAGTTGAAGATCTTAAAATAATTTTACATAGTAGGAACAGTCTACCTCTAACAGGCATACGATATAACATTATGCTTAAATTTAACATAGTCAATTATTTATAACATTTGATTCATACAATTCTTAATAATTGGTACAGATTATTAATTAGTAAAAACAGAATATGGTTATAATTATATGTCAAAATTATTTGAACAAGTTAATTTTTAAATTTGTGAAGTCCTTAGTTTTGTCACGATTGAAAAAGTAATTTAATCTATAAAATGTCATGTTAATGAGCCATAATATAAGTATCACTTGCTTTAAACCATTGATGTAGAATTTTAGTACCTTTATATTTCAAACGGTGAAGGAAAATATCGTGAACATCGGAACCCTGCATGCCCGAGAGTTCTTCATAAAGTTCTCGAAGATGTGTGAAGTCTGTCAATCCACACTTAGCCAGCATGGTGGACTAATATGGTCAAACCCTTCCCATTCCGAGAGGAGACTCGTGCTCAGTAGTGAGCCGGCAATGTATTGATAAGATGATGATGATGAGAGAACTCTAGGACTAGGCAGATACCTACACTCTCGTAGATAGGAATTTATAGGTAGGAACTCTAGGGTTTTGTGTGTGTGTGTGTGTGTGTGTGTGTGTGTGTGTGTGTGTGTGTGTGTGTGAAATGTGAAAACCATTGCACGGGAGCTGTAACTGTAACAGTTGCAAGTTATTGACAATAAATGTAGAAAGGGTGCTCGCCCTGCAGATAAGCTAGTTTGCCACATTGTTGTAGCCCTACAGGCTGCATAGATTACAGTTACGGATCGCATATAGCACGAATAATTTCAAATACCTCATTTATATAACTTGATTAATTAGCGGGAACATGAGTCGTAGAAATAATTATAGAGTAAAGAGTAACACAGGCGCCGCACAAGGTGTCGCCCGCCCCGTCTGGGGCTTTTTCTATTACCTACCACATTTTTTTGCGACCGTTTTTGTTGGTTTTCTATAATTTCGGTTAAACTAGTGTTTGGGCTTCGATTTTTCGGTTCGTGAAAGGGTGTGAAATCGGAGTTAATTGAGGGATTTAATAGCTTTTTCATTACTCATACACGGAAAGTAGGTTTGAAGTTGCCTGAGAAGCGGGTTGAAAGTAATACTTTTCAGCCCTAGGGAGAATCGTTTTCAACTCAATTTTTATTGGAGTTCAAATGAAACACGACTTTTTTTTTTTTTTTTTTTTTTTTTTTTTTTTTTTTTTTTTTTTTTTTTTTTTTTTTTTTTTTTTTATACCCGAGTGCATCCATAGACAAGAAGAAAGATAGACTTTATTCATAAAGTAAAGACAACTGATTCATAGACTTTTTATTTTGACTTTCCTTATATTCGTAATGAAAAGCACAGTGTTTACCTCGGGATGAAAGACTTATTTAGTCCCTCGAACTATAGGCCCCCTCGCTACGCTCGGGCGCCAAACCCCGTCTCGGGACTAAATAAGTTACTTTCATCCCTAGGGTAACAATGTACTATTGTAATGTTTTGTGCGCGGTAATTTTCCTCTGTTGTCGAGCACACGTTGATTGTTTAACTGTACAATGTATTGGATATTTTTCCTCATTGACTTCTTTCATCTTTGCTTAATAGGTACTTGATGAACCTTATAATGAAGCTTATTTAGATTTTTAACGAGAATACCTACTTATATCTTTTTCTTACCACGTATATCTACCACAAAATTGAAAATGGTATCTAGACGTAGGTACCTACTGAAAATTGATGTCTATGATTTCATCATCATACTTATTACTTACCTATCTTATCTACTTAATTGTTTTTATCAAATACATTAAAATCGTTAATGTTATTATAATTAATTTTCTGAAATTCAACAAGTCTTTATAATTGTTCTAACTTAAACTAAGCAAAGATAATTTGGCGTAATTATCTACCTCACAAAAACTTACATCGAGATAAGGTTTCTCGTTTGAAATTGAGATTTAATGTATAAATACGTACGTACGTACGTTATTATTCACAGGTGTTATAAATAAACTTTTTGTCAAGAATGTTATTAATTTTAATTTTTAAGATGCAATAGCAACGGTAGGTAGGTATACGCTTGCAATAAGGATCTCAAATTGACATTAAATATTAATTATTATATGCACTTAAAAAAGGTTAGCATTGATAACATGTAAGTTTTACTATATTCTAGGGACCTTCCTTAACGGCCAAATCCGAATTGATATAGGTAAAATTGCGCGAACATGTTTATGTTCAATGCGGAATAAAATGATAAGAGTCCGCGCGGCACGGGTTATAAAAAATTGCACGGCGAATTTTAGTACCTAGTCGTTTGTTTATGACATTATTTTATTTTATTAAAAAAAAATCTATATCTATTACCTATATGAAAACTGAAGGATGATTAGCTTAAGTTAACTTTTAGTATTAAATGTCATTAGTAATTTAATTTTGTTTTGTTTTATATCAGTTCTCGGTTTTACTCACTCTCCCCTACCTACCGAATAATACTCAGATTTAGTGTGTAATTGTAAAGTTGTTCTTAATGATAAGAATCGGGTTGTTTGCAAAATTCCCGTTATTGATTAACATAACTTAAAATACCTATATATCAAATAGGGTAAGGTTGCTTTATTCGTACTACCGCTTAAGTCGTAGGTACTCCAATAATATCCTATTGCCGCTAAAGCCAAGGTGTCCTATGCAGCTACCTATTACACATAGATTTAGGATTGGTCTAAGACCAAGTCGGAGACCAATCCTAAATCTATGCCTATTACAATACTAAATAAAGCTCGGCACAAAGCCTTAACTCGGATTTGGTTAACAGATTGTTGTTACGTGTGAATCAACGTCGGCACTTGACCAAAGCGTCTGCAAGTCACGGCCTCGCCGGCGCCGCCGCGCCGTTTATTATAAAGCTACCGCCGACCAAATTGATACTCTTTTACATCATTCAAAAGTTTATTTATTTAATTGTTTTAAAATGATTCATTGTGTGATGATATTGAAGAGTATTGAAGTGATAATTCATCTGCTACTTTTGTTAAACGAATGCTATTTAAGTTTATAATAGCACGCTCGTTCAAGACTAGATGTTTTGTAAGTTTTTATTAGCTATATTAAGTAGGTACCTGTATACTTATTACTTACAAGAATTCATACCGAGACTTTACAACTTTAAGAGAATAATCGGGGTTCACTTTTGTAACATTCGTCGAATTTAAATCGACTCTACATTCATTAAAACAAAATAAACCTAAATAAAAAGAACCACCTGCACCTGCGGGATGCAAGCTTTGTATAAAATTTTACTAAAGTCGTGAAAAGGTTAGGACTTAGGTACAAACAGAAAGACCAACAAGACACGCTTTCATATTTTATTAGAGAAATGGAGTCAAATTCAATGTTAATGGGTTTGTATTTAGCATAGACTCGCTTCGCCATATTAATTAAAATTATTTGCTGCGAGTAACTACACAGTTAGTTTCCGATACATGGAACGTGTGGAAAAATAATGGAAACTCAGACCAATACTTAGTGGACATGACGATTAGGTTGACGGGCGGATGTTACGGTTCAGTAAAACGCGCCACTGGCGCCAGCTACTGTCTAATTTTATGACATTTTCTTTGATAGACTTTTAGTGGGTGTTCCGATATAAGCACTGCGAGCACTGTTCAGTGCTCTTACTGGGAACTTACAGTGCTCGCAGTGTATTTCGGAACATACCCTTCATTTATTTAGAGCGAAAACACAAGTTGGGAACCGGTCAAATTTCTGCGTGAAACATCCGCGTTGGAGGGGAACAATGCTTTGTCCTGTCGCGGTAGTATGTGCAGCTTTATATGAGAGGTTTTTTTTATCCGTAGTGTATTTTCGCCTCAGATTTTCGCCTGTAAACTCACGGTGAACCTTTAAGATAATTTTCTTTGGATAGTTTTAACTTAATTTAGGTACACAGAAGTCGAGCCGCTGCAATTTGTGCCAAAACGAACCAACAATCATTGGGAAACACAGACTCATTAAATTCGAAATGGTCGTACGATTGTCCAGTCGTAAATGCATAATAAGCCCGGGGGCTGTTGGCGAACATCGTTTATCGGCGTTTAGTAGCGGCGACGTGTAATCCACGTCGATTAGGTCCTATCTAATGACGCATTGTGTAATGATCCTCGGATCACTGTATAATGAATGGCAAGCTAAAAAGATGTAAGAACTTGCTATAGGATCAGTGATCCCATAAATAGAACTTATAGGAGAAGCGAATACTGATACTTGTGAGGTAAGGTTTGAGAGGCGTGAAGAAAACTATCTCCATTTCCTATTTTTATCGCATAGTTGCATTTTTGTGGTTTGTTAGAATTCTCGCTGTCCAAATCCATATCTAGGATTCTGTATCTGTGTGGTTTATTTTTTCAGTTATATGTAAATTATCCCTAATTAACTAAATAATTTTGTATGGAAGTTATTGATATTTATTTTTTACTTTTTAACTCTGCCATAGTGTCAAAATTGCACGGTTAGCCGCCGGTAGGTATGTTATACCATTTACTTTACACCTTGTATAGGATCCTACTAATGCATATAGTGCATATAATAGCCGCCGCGTAAGTTGAACTATGCGCAGAAACACATTTCGGGTGTCAAATGAAGTGCGGTATGAGGTGCGCCACGTTACTATACCCCTCGCTCCCCGCGCATGCTCCGCTCGGCCCGTAGTACAATGTACCTGCGCAGACGACCGCCATTTTGGGTCAACTTACGGGACGCGATATATATACTAATATTAAAAATGCGAAAGTGACGTGTCTGTCTGTTTGTCTGCTACGCTTTAACGGGACATCTTTTCAACCAAATTTGATATTTATTATATCAATTTTTAAAAAAACGTGAAACGTGAAAATAACGTCGCGTGATTCATCTAGTATTATAAATGCGGAAGTGTATAACTTGTACGGTTTGTATGTCTGCTACGTTTGCTCTACCAAAGTACACTGAGAAAAATTTCCTTGTTTACGTTCCGATTTTTACCTTCTAAAACCGATTCCTTCCAAAATTGGGACTTTTCCTTCCACCGATTACCTTCTGAATCGGGGAACTGCCAAATTCCTACCGATATTTAGAAGGTAATGAATTTTATCCGTCTAATACGGAAGAACATAAAGGAAGGAAATTTGTTGGAAGGAATTAACCAAGAAGGAATTTCCTTCCAGCTAAATATTCCTACTAAATAAGGATGCATTATAATAATTCCTCCCAAATTTATCCTTCCAAATTAGATGTTAATGTCCTTCTGAATTCAAATCCAAAGTTGTCGGAAGGAAAACGCAGCTAACCTTCTGATATTGAAGGATATTTACCCTCTTAACTAGTGGGAAATAATTTGACTTTACTATTCCATCAAAAAAGAAAGGATTAGAAAGGCTCGCTGGAAGGAACTACCATCCAAATTAGATGGATCACACTTGGAGGGAATAACACAAGGAGTATCCTTCTAAATTAGATGATAATATCCTTCTAAATCAATTATAATTTTTCGGTAGGAACAGTGTCGGAAGGAAAACGCATATTTACCCTCCGAAATTGAAGGATATTTACCCTCTTATTTAGTAGGAAATGAAGTGACATTACTATTCCATCAAAAACGAAGGGATTAGAAAGGCTCGCTGGAAGGAATAACCTTCCAAATTAGATGGATCACATATGGAGAAAATAACACAAGGAACATCTTTCTAAATTAGATGATAATATCTCTCCAAACAAATTGGAATATTTCGGTATCGGAAGGAAAACGAATAAGTTTTATTAAATAGAAATTGTAACACCGAATGTAGTACCCGACCCGACCACTAGATGTCGCTACGCGTATATTGGCTCGCGGTATAGGGTGGCGCCGGTCAAACACATATATATCGCCAAGTCCGCTTGTATCGGTACCTGCATCGTGGCAAATGGTGCTTCCACCTAGTTGGGACATTCATTGAAAGCGCATAGCAGAGCATAATTCATAGGTGGTATACGGACCCTTGCTGGGACAGGGCGTTTTGAAAGCCTATAATTTTGCAAAAGCCCGCTCTGTATAATATTTTGTCTTCTAGGTTTGGAAGGTTATTTATATTTACTGACCAAGTATGTATTTACCGTCATTTATTTTCCTTTCAAAAATTACCTTCCCTTTTGACTCAGTAGGAATTTCCCACCGAAATTTGGAAGGTACGTATTACCCACCGAAATAGAAGGCAGACATTGTTTGGAAGGAAATTTTGGACGGTAATAATATCCTTCCAAGTTGAAAGGTAAATTTCCTACTGAGTCAAAAGGGACGGTAATACCTTCCGTATTTCGGAAGGTCTTTTTTCTCAGTGTAAAGCGATAGATTGCATGACGGGGTATTTCCGAATTCCCGTGGTAAAAATTCAAGGAGGAAATTCAAGGAGTTCGGGCCACTGAATTTTTCAGAAATCATCAACATCACCCACGCGGATGAAATAGCTATTGAAAAAAAGCTTAGACGTAGCTACAGCTTAGCCAAGAAATTATAGAGAGATAGCATAAATTCTCAAAAAATTTTGTAGGCCTAAAATCCATCACATCATTTCAACTAGCGTAATATAATCCTCAGAGATTGCATGGATTTCTACAGAACATGATCTTGTGCAGCGTGAGTCCAGCGACCAACGTCAACTCGCATATTATAAGATCGGCCGTCCCTATTTGTAGGACTATTAGAGTAGGTAGGTATTTTAAACGCCGAGCAAATATAACGTTGCGTTTTCAGGATATAAGACAAAAGTATGCAGCGTTATAGCGCGCTGAAATCAGCACCTTGGGACCCAAACTTCTATTTAGGTCATATATAGGCTGAAAAAATAAGACGTCAATAGTCAATACATAGTTATAAATTTTCAAGACGTTGGCCGCTGAAACGCCGTGTACCTTTTTCAGCACCATGGGACCCAAACTTTTACCGGCTTCGAACTTTATGTCACTGCCTAGAATCTAATACTTATGTTCTAATACCAGTGTCTCAACGCAGCGCTTTCAAGTGCGGTGTCGCTTACATTTTCCTATATGTAAACTCTACACGGTTCCCCCTTTCAGCACTTTGATTCTCCAAACATGATGATAGCTACCCAAGGTAAATAGCTGGCTGTCGGCGAATATCGTTTAGTGCCGTTTAGTGTCGGTGGTGTGTAATCCGTGCTGATTACCTAATGAAGCATTCTATAATGACACACGGATCAGTGTACAGTCGCGAACGAAACACCTCATTGTACGAGCATTATGTATCTTGTAAGGTTTCTGAGGCTTTTTTCGTATTGAAATTGGTTTAACGGTACTCATCCGCTTTGTTGACAATATAATATTTTGTATGTAGTAGGTAATAGGTATTACAAACTATTAAAATACATGTATCTTTTTTTTAAATCTGTGATAATAGGTACCTACTTATAATGAAGGAAAAGTATAGGTATTCTTAAACACTCCTTCAGGATTAATTCAGTTTTCATTTATTAGATAGAGATAGAGATTAGAGCCACAATAGTGTGATGGAGGTTCCTATTACTTCCCTAGGATATCCTCCATATGTATTGATAATGCCACACGTGCAAAGTTAGGTCAGGTTAACTCGTCTAGATGCAATGAATTAAATCAACAAGATATTTTTTTTAGCAAACTTCTGATGTTGGCAAAGGAACTTCTGTTCTAAAGCCAGAGGGCAGAGGGCTTACCTACAGAACATGAGTAAATTATTTGCAAATACATTAACTCCTTTCTACCTTTAAAAATGTGACTGTAGGTCCGTAAACACACGAGGTGAAAAAAACAAAATAATATTATTATTATTGAAGGTATGAAAAATAATAGGTGGTAATTAAAGGAGGTACACCTAAGTACTACCTACAATGGTTTATAGAAACAAATCTACGAGTAGGTTTATCTTATTCTAATCAACCCTATTGTTTTTTGCTTGTGAATTGACGATAGGACAGATTATAAATATAGAGCAAGACGATTTTTTAAATACCTAGGCAGAATAAAAAACTTAATTATTGTAACTTGTAGTGACGAAGTACCTAATGAAAATGTCGGAATTACACTTAGGTACCTATCCGTGTATCTACCCTGATACTCCATGCAATAGTATAATAATTGTTACCGACCAATAGATAGTTTCTTTTTTGTAATTTTTATTTATTTACCTACATACAAGTCTCTGACTGTGCTTACCTATTGGTAACTGATGATGCAATCTACGATGAGATGGAAGGGGAAAACCTATACCCCTGTTTTCTAAGCTGTAAGCCTGTAACGTATCGGTAGTAGATATAAAATTATTATGAACTAGCTGATGGAAAATTGTTACCTTAGTAGAAATCTCAGCACATTTTGAGAAATATGTTTGGAAAGGAACTGGCCCCTAAGATACGGGTCCTCCTAGTTTAGGGGCCAGAAATTCACTGTATTTTTGTATTAAGTTAATTTGATAATAAAGATTTATATTTCTATTTCTAAAGATGCCCGCGACTTCATCCGCGTGGATTGAGGTTTTTTGGTTTCCGCGGGATCTTTTCAATTGTACGGGATAAAAAGTAGCCTGTGTTATTCCAGACTACAATCTATCTCTATGCCTTTCATCTAGATCCGTTTAGCCGTTCTGGCGTGATTGAGTAACAAACATGCATTTGAGGTTTTTTTTGGTTCCCGAGGGAAATCTTTTATTTTTCGGAATAAAAAGTAGCCTATGTGTTATTCTAGACTATAATCTATCTCTGTGCCAAATTTCATCCAGATCCGTTCAGCCGTTCTGGCGTGAAAGAGAAACAAACATCCATACATCCATACATACAAACTTTCGCGTTTATAATATCGCCAGGGAAGTCGTTTTAATTTAGAATTAAGTTAAACATTTTCCTTACGAACAACAATAGTTTTTCAAGCGAAAATTCCATACGTGTGACTGCACGTCCCTAATGACATAATGTCAGGGTTCCGCGAGAGCTACCAAGAAGGCTAATCGTTTATAGCGAACCACCAAATTGCACGTCCAGAGACACGGGAATCCTACCAAGGACGCGTAGGTCGCCTGCTTTATCATTTAGAAACTAATCATTATGCCGCAGATGCCATTTCAACTTCGGTTTTTAATAGAGGATTTGGCTTCCTCTTAATTCGCAGTATGTAATTTATCGTTCCATTTTTGGTATGGGGCCAAAACGTTAATTTTAGTATTAGACATTTGTGACCGAATACGGTCTGTATTTCATTGAAGTCATGAATTAGCAATAATTTGTAGATATTTATTTGAATGACTTGTGCCGTTGGACTTATTGGTCCATCAATATTAAGTTATAGGTAGTTATACGGTCAAAATGTCATTTTTTGCGAAGTCTAACAAAGAAACTAAATAGTGTTTTTTATTGCTACTTATTGTTAACGAGGCGATGTTACCTAGTTGGCTACCCATTGATTTTATATGTAGCTATTTTAGGTAGGGTACCTACTTATTTTTACTATATAATAAACTTGCTTGAAGAGTTCTATTTTGAGTCTTGGCGTCAACCAAACTTGGATATGTAAGTAGTAGGTAAGTACCTACTAATAATTATTATCCATAATATGAATGTCTATGACCCTACTTACCAGCACTTCGTCTGCGTACAGGTTTTTCTTCATTTTATCCTCCTAAAGATATCGTGAAGATTATTGAAGATTATTCTTGATTACCTACTTGAAGATTATTCTTCAGATCGTTTAACTTCAGAACTTTTTTTATCTCTGACTAGGTATCAGAAGTCCCACCTGAACCTATAATCCTTCCTTTCTTTGTCTCTATTTCTAGTTAGGATTATAATGACCACTCAGGGGCCTTTTCGTCAGTCGCCTATAATTCACTTATTATACGCAATCATATCTACGTATAGTAGGTAGGTAGGTACGCTGAGCATTATTGTCCTATAAGATCCCCCTTCATCTCGACAAAGTCGCTCAAATTCCCATAAGAATACACTCCAAACGTTTCAAAGTTTCTAAACAGCGTATAAGTAACGTACAAACAACACTCGAATTGAGCCCAACGCCCCATAACCTAAGAAGCTTAAGCACCAAGTGTAAACGCAAACATTTCAGATCGATGAATGTATTCCTCGTTTGTCGACTATACAAGCGGAATTCGCATCACGTCTTCCAAAAACTTAAATCGAGATAAACAAAGTCCTCCTCCGAGAGGTCGTAAGCGCTTCCGTTTTACCGGTCGATTTTCGCCTTTAACCGAACCACTTAGAGACTATTTCAGAACGAACGTTCACTGACAACAATTGAATCAGTTCACGCAGCATCAAATCACTAAACCACTGGGCGGAGCGTAGTCAGACTCCGCCGGGAGATGCGGGGAACAGAGATAAAGAAAACTCGTTCTTACGACGCTTTGTAGATGTGGGAAAGAGAAAAAGCACCGTCTGTTGTGAGGTCTTGAGATGGCGCGCCGAATTTAAGTGCGCTCTCGGAGCTTTTTGTTCGTCGCCCGCGGCAATAATAAAAAGAATAGTGTCACTGGGCAGATTGCCTCATTCACCACTTGACAATTAAATAAGTGCTCTTGAATGTTCACTCCTGTGAATAGCCCGTCATAAAGCATGATTAATGTGTACAGAGACGCTTTCTATCGATCAAATGTCGGCTACTGATAATTACGGAGTGGTAGGTATTTAAAACAAAACAACGCTTACCTCAGCTTGTACGAGTATTACCTGCGGCGTCAATTACTTAGTTGGTGTTTTGTGGAGGTGATTTATATTTTTATTTTAAATATGATAACATGATAAGTAGGTACCTACGCTATACCTAATACAGATGTTATATACATAGTACATACCTAGGTAGGTACCTAGGTACGTTTATACTTACTCGTTTTTAGGTATACTAAGGTAATAAGGCTAGGATAATTATATCTACAGGTGCTGTTTCTTAGCTACCTATACTAACCAATTTCAAAAACATTGACTTTAGGTGTTCAACCAATTTAAACCAAATTTTAAGGCTGGAATTGAATAAATGAATTGAATTGGACCTTTTTTAAACTAACTACAAAAGTAGGAATTGAAACTATGATTTCAAATAACTGTAGATACCTACCAGGCTACCACCCAAGTAGGTAATTTTTTTATAACATAATTAATGACGTATCATAAATAATTCGAAAGAAGAGCAACAAAACATCACGAACTCCCCCTAATTTACATTTAATAAAATTAAATGATCCATTTAGAGAAATTAAATAACAAGCTATCCAGTGAAGCGGTGTCTAACAACCGCAGCCCGACCGCACACAATGGCGTCTTCCCCACGAAAATAAACTAAATTAATAATAACAATGATAATGCATTGCAATAGCTCCCTTCGAATTAATAAAAACCTCACTCAATGACAATAACCGCTCTTGAACTAATCGAGAACTGAGCGAAATTAAATTTTACTATCAAGGGAAATGTAGATAGGTTTATTTAGATCCTTTCCTTTCGTTCGAAATATTATTTATTTGCAATTTGCATTTGCATTTTATTTTTATTGTATTTTAGGTACCTAAGTATTAAATCTTGCTGTTTAATTTTAGATTGGTGTACTCGTACAAGTAGGTATATGACGCTAAAGTTTGATACTACTTAGTATCAAACGCTATGTTAGAGGAGGTATACCTTTATAAATTCTGGAATGTACCTAATTTCAATTTGTCAACGGCTTACTTAACTCCTTCCTGAATCGCTACTTGCTCTCAAGTAAAGCTATATTAATTCGTATAAAAATTTAGGTATCTGTATTATTATACCGACGAATAAATTTCGAAAATACCGACTTGCAATATTTAAAACACTTTTGACATTGCTATTGTTAACTTAGTGTGTGTTCCGTTATAAGTACTGCGAGCACTGGCAGTGCTCTTTACTGGGGACTTTCAGTGCTCTCAGTGTATTTCGGAACGCACCCCTAGTAACCATTTGTTTGAAATAACCGCATCATTGGTTTACCAATTCCGATCATAAATAAAAAAGCCAATAAACTCGATTATGAAACGTTATTACAATTTGTCAACTTATCTCTTAACTCTTCCTAAATCGCTACTTGGGAAATACGAAATAGCGCTTTAAAAATCTGTCGGATCCCCATTGCAATATCTTGTAATTTATACCAGCTCACCCTTTCCGAGAGAATCAAATAAATCAAATTAAAGCACTGCATCACGCTCTGCTGAACACACGAGTGCCCAAGACGTTTTGTCAAATTTATTATTTTATTTATATTTTTTTATTACTTACTCTATTGTGCCATCCTCTTTGTACTTTCGAGTGGTCTGTGACAAATTTGATGACGATTGGGGTCACAATGTGTATTAGGGTTAGTGATCTATAGTTATGGGGTCCATAAACGACAGTTTCCAACATTTTAGACTCGATTTAAGTTTTTTTAATACGGCATAAATGGTTCTGGTACAGATGGTTTCATGTGGTATTCGCATGATTGCAAGCCATCTATTAGACGATTCAATGATCCATTAACAGTTGAAGAAATCTATGAAATGCTCCGCAATTACTAGTCTTTATAAACGTCAATAAAAAAAATGTGTTATGTTTGTAACGTAGAATTTCTCGGTATGGAACTAGTTTAATCATTTTCTGCTCGATTGAAGTAATTAAGGATAATAATCACTGAAAACAGCCATTATAGGTAAGGTTAGCGCACGTGAATTATGATTTATGAATAACTTATTCTGATTCTAAGAGTTGATTATACCTACATTATAATACCGATCTGCAGGGACTGAATTTGTATTATTATAATTTAATTATAATATCATTAAATGTCCTCCAATAAAATAACTTAAAATTCTAATAACGAACTGAGATCATAGTTGCTCTACCATAGTTTATGTATAATATAATATAACTTTCTCATCTAGGAATTAACCTAGAGGAAATTTCTCAAAATTGGAAAAGTATGGGCCAAAGAACAGTGAATCTGCTTATTACTATGTTCTGTGGTACTGGTATGGGTGGTGGTTGCCCTGTCTGCTCGCAACCTATTAATTTTGTTAAAATAGGTATACCAGATGATGTCTGAGACTGTTAAGTTTTTTTTAATAAACTTCTGGGACTATTTGATTCTCCGCGATAAAAAGTAGACTCTGTCCGGTAGGTATGCATTATGCAAGCTATCTTTACCTACCTATACCTACCAAACGTCAAAATCGATTGTGCGGATGGCCCGTGAAATACAAACAACAAACTGATACACTTTCCCATTTATAAATATAATTATGGATCGTTTCTGGCGTTTTTAAGACTAATTTCAAGTTTTTCCGCTCAGGACGAAATGGAAACGTCAAACAGCAGTTGGACTGGAGTTGCTAGCTGAGGCGGGAAACTACGCAGCATTGCAGCGGCTCTACGGCGGGTACTGGGCGGGAGTCCCTGCTTACCCCGCGCAACCTGCACCCACTGCTGATTTGTACTACAGGCAGGCTGCTGCTAACGCTGCCGCGGCTGCGTCGGCCTCGGCCAACACCTTGCAGAAACCGTTACCCTATCGGTGAGTTTGAGTTGCCATATACCTAGGTTTTGGTATAAATATCCAGAAACTTAGGTATGTTCGGGACTTCATCCGCGTGATTTTAAGTGTTTCAAAAATCTTGAAAAAGTTTGGTTTTGGCAAACTTTTTAAAGAATTGAGTTTTTTGATTGAGAATTGATTTTTAAATTATACTTATTCTTGAAAGTTATTCAGAATTCAGATCTGTCATCCTCCTCTAAGGCAAGATTATTGTAATTATAGCGGACAGACGGTATACAATTTGGTTGTGTATCTAAGATATTATCTTACATTTAAATCAAAAGAAAATATATAAATAGATTTTCCTTATATACACGTTGTTACTCTATCACACAAAATAAAAAAAGTGGTGTAAATAGGTGGGCCTATTTACACCACTTTTTTATTTTTACCGCCACAATCACTACAATAATAATTATATTATTGTCTTTATCCTGAAAAATTTATTGAGGACACTCTTTCTACATCTTAATTTTCTACCATGTACTACTTCTAATATACTAGGTATCGCTTCTTGTAAATGGTAAAGATGAAAATTCTTGAAAGTATAGTGAACTTAACTTTACTATTCATGCCGATTTCCTTCCAGATTGTGATGAAAATTTCAGTCCATATTGTGTGAGCATACAGAGTCGACTTTTTGGATATTCAATATCAAAAATATTTATAGGTTGTACCCAGGCGCGCCTCTAGCGGGCGTTCCACCTTTGGGCCTCGGACTGCCCGGGCCGTCAGCGCACCTCGGTTCCCTCGGGGCCCCAGCTTTGGGGGCCCTAGGATACTATGCTCAGGCGAGACGTACGCCGTCTCCAGACCTAGACCCGGGCAGTCCCGCACCGCCCCATCGGTCCCCAAGAGAGCCCTCCATAGAGCGACGCAGTGATGAAGAGGACGACGACGAACCCATACACGTGTAGACATAGTGATTGTTATTTAAAAGAGACTAAAAAATTTGGCTCGTTTGGACCAAAAAACCTGTGGTTGCAAGACTTACAAGTGAATCACGTACGCGAAGTCTTAAAAGTGCATAACTAAAAGTTATACTTTACTGTGAAGTGAAAACAGGTATAAGGTTCGATCACCTTTCGCCAGTTCTAGGGGACAGTACTTATTTATTTTGTTGCATTAAATATTTGTAAAGGACTTTGCGCAAAGGTCATAACGCGACGTGCAGTTAAAAGAATTGTTTCTATGAATGGGCAACCCTTGTCCGTAATAATTATGTGATATTATAAGTTCTGATTAAATTATAGTAAGTAGTAGCAACCTATATGTATAATAATATAAATGAATGTCGTACAACTAATAATTAATTAGAAAACATAACGCTTTGAAGACTAAAAATTACAACAAGCTGGTCTTGATTAGTACAGTGTCTACGAGTAGGTACCTGTCAGTAATTTCCCCGCTTCCCCTTGGACCCCTTTCCGTTTTCCCTTTCCTTTCAACCTTTTTAATGTATATCTAATCTATGTTTCTTAATGGAAGTAATCTTGAATTTCATAAAGGTGAATGTACACAGGCACTAGCAGCAGGTGGCATTATTTTGTCCCGACTTCCAAAATGACAAACCACATAGAATGACCAATATTTTTTTTTTGATAAGAGATTACTGATAAAGCCCCCCAAGTGATTATTTTCCTACAAAAACTTTTCCTCCTTATTGTCTGTATTCTTCTTTATAAGATTACAATTTTTATTTTATCTCTTTTGAATAAAAATTTTAATACAAATACAATCATAGTTAAATATTGTAAATAGCATAGGAGAACAGTATTAACTTAAAACGTGTTGAAAAAAAATTATATCTCGTAATTATTTCAACCAATTGATACAATGTGCAAAAGATCTTGTATAATAAAAAATGTATAATTACATTATATTGTATGTATTGTTAGTATAAAATACACAAGTAAATAAACTAGGAATAGGTAGGTATGTAACGTACCTAAAGCTATAATATAGTTATATGGCAATGTACTTAAGCAATCTGAAATGTGGCATTTTATGTCCAAATAGATTTGTGGTGTTTTGTAATTAAAATGTTGTCAATTAAGTTCGGTTGTTTTTTTTTAACTTAAGTAGGCATACCCAACGGAGTTGGGACATATGCTGCGGGTTTTTTATTCAGTTTTTCTGTGGGGTCAATAGTGTGGGGTATCGTATCTAATATATTATCTAGTTAAATAGAAAGACAGATAATTCTGTCAATGTATGTTCGGCATAAGCTTTTACTTAACATGTAAAGCATTCAATTTGCCATCAAATCCTAATTTTTATGTAGGTAATAAGGTAGCTAACCAACAAATAGAACGAAAATAAACAAATTAGGTACGATTTTTTATGTGGAGGAATTATAAAACGTTACACCAATTTGGCAGTTAGCATTCGAAACAAAACCCGTGGTAAACTAACTCACACAGGTCACGCCATCGAATGAATAGGCAAGTATTTTAAACAGAAACAGTTTATTTAGCTTTAGTGCCTCTCTAGTTGTGTATTTGATCAAAATCTTACAACAGATTAACTTTAAATTACTCACTGTTGCTTAACCGATTCGTATATATATGACTTTTCATATGAATTTCGTTCCATGATAATAATAATACATTATAGGAACCGTTTAGAGTTTTAATTTCTGTGTAAGTATGCGAAACTATAATTACGCAACATTATTTTATATAGGTGAGCTGCGGATTCCAACTCTCAAATTCTGATGTTGCAGGAGGATAGATACAGAAGTAGGTACTTAAAACCTCAATAGAACAACCTCAACCCACAACTGTCAGACGCGGACTGAAAACCGGAATTTGGGGTCCGGTTGAACCAGCCAACCTTTAGGTTTTCAGTGTAGGTATATGAGAGAGTAGGTATATGAGTGTGTGTGATAATGTGTATAGCTATACCTAATAGGATTGCAAGTTAGGTATAGCTTTACATCAAGTTTTACATGGCTAATATTCTCAAAAAAACAGTGAGGAAAAATATGTTCCTACATATTCTGGGTAAAAATTATGTTAATTTACTTGTATAGGTAGAGAACCTACTAGGTACATCTACGCTAACTAATCTGTCTAATTAAATAATAGATTTTTTGTCGACCGTGTTGGAGCGTCTGTAGGTGGTTTTACATTATATCCTCTGTTTGCCGCCATGGAAGCCGTTGGCGTCTGGGAATCAATCAAGCGTGTAAGAAACTTAAGTTGCAAAAATGTCCGTAATTGTTGCTTATCCTAGAGCCTGAGCTTCTTTTACTGTTTTTGTGCGCTTAATTATTATCCAGGCATAATATGCGACAAAGGTGCCATAATTCATACTTTTATCATAATGACTGACCAGTGAGCTAAGCACAGTATTGAAGTATTATACTATTACGCTGTCAGGAAAAAAAACTGTGGCCTTGAATATTGCGCAGGTCGTTTTATCGATCGAGTTGTTTGTAAGGAGTGAGACGCGACGCGACGGTGGGACAATCAGATGTATCCAGTTTGAAGATTCAATAAGTTAGCCGCTGACAGCTATCTCATCTGTTGGTAAGTGATGATGCAGCATGAGATGGCAGTAGACTAACCTGGTATGGCAGTTATATATACTTAATAGAACATTTAAGGTACCTTAAGGTGCTTCTACGTCGCATCGCGTGCCATCGCGTCGCTCCGGAACGCTAAATTGCTTAGCGTATGGCGTATGTTGATCACTGCCTAACTGCTCGAGCAGTCCGTGTATGGCGGGCCTAAAGGCGTCCGTTTAAATAATCATGTTATTACATTGAAGCGATTGCATGGTTTTAATTGTTGAAAAGTAAACGAGAACGAGTGAATAATTATGAGGAGCATTAGCAAACGATGTTGCTAACATATATTATAGGAGATGACTGCATTTTTGGTAACTATCGCTAGAAAGGCTATCGCTAGAAAAGGTGGATGCTACGCTCTTCACTGATGACGATAGTGAAGGTCTGCCTGCATGCCGATGGACCTTTCTCTAGATATGGCCACTCAAAGACGTTTTATAGTTACCAAAAATGAACAATAACTAGAAAGGCTGATTCTTGTATAGTATTAAAGTATGCGCAGTACCTATATGAACAGCATAAAAACTGACGCTATTCATTGGCCCTTTCACTAGATATGGCCGCTCAAAGACGTGTTATGGTTACCAAAAATGAACAATAATTAGAAAGGCTGATTCTTGTATAGTATTAAAGTATGCGCAGTACCTATATGAACAGCATAAAAACTGACGCTATTCATTGGCCCTTTCACTAGATATGGCCGCTCAAAGAAAAATCTTTCGAAAATTTATTACAATATATTTCAATCGTCAGTAAGACGTATTCTAACTCTATAATAATTCCTAATAAGAAACGTTACCATTACCCGTAGATTAATATTATTACCATAGATCTTTGATTATAATATCTTTGTCTATTTTTGTACCAAAGGCAATACAGAAGTTCCTATGTTGCATTATGCTACGCAATTAATAAAATGAATAAAATAAAACTAGTGGTGTTTTCTTATATGTCCATTAAAAGCCAACACAGTAGATATGTATATCTCAGTTTTAATGTTCCCATAATATATACGTACCTAATGTAATGTCATAATATATAGCAGCTCTGTCATAGTATATGTTATGTCGGTACCAGACATGATAAGAATGATGGAAAAGTATTACGATGGAAGTAAATCACAAAATGTATAATTTATTTCTTAGTATTTTTACATGTTTAATCCATACTAATATTATAAATGCGAAAGTGTGTCTGTCTGTCTGTCTGTTTGCTACGCTTTCACGGCCCAACCGTTCAACCGATTTTGATGAAATTTGGTACAGGGATAGGTTGCATCCCGGGGAAGGACATAGGCTACTTTTTATCCCGGAAAAACGAACAGTTCCTGTGGGATAACATGCTCTTTTTCTCGCATTTTTCTTCAATCACGCTTCAACGGCGCAACGGATCGACGTGATTTTTTGCATGGGTATATTTGAGGACCTGGAGAGTGACATAGGCCACTTTTTATCCCGGAAAAACAAACAGTTCCTGTGGGATAATATTATGCTCTTTTTCTCGCATTTTTCTTCAATCACGCTTCAACGGCGCAACGGATCGACGTGATTTTTTGCATGGGTATATTTGAGGACCTGGAGAGTGACACAGGCCACTTTTCATCCCGGAAAAACAAACAGTTCCTGTGGGATAACATGCTCTTTTTCTCGCATTTTTCTTCAATCACGCTTCAACGGCGCAACGGATCGACGTGATTTTTTGCATGGGTATATTTGAGGACCTGGAGAGTGACATAGGCTACTTTTTATCCCGGGAAAACAAACAGTTCCTGTGGGATAACATGCTCTTTTTCTCGCATTTTTCTTCAATTAGGTGGCAACGGCGCAACGGATCGACGTGATTTTTTGCATGGGTATATTTGAGAACCTGGAGAGTGACACAGGCCACTTTTCATCCTGGAAAAACTAACAGTCCCTGTGGGATAGTATGCTCTTTTTCTTGCATTTGTTTCACCGTTACCACGTTCACACGTTCAGATTAGCCCACGTTCAGGTTATCATAACCTTCCGGTTAGCCCACGTTCAGGTCAGCCGACGTTTAGGTTAGCCCACGTTCAGGTTATCATACCCGTCCGGTTAGCCCACGTTCAGGTTAGCCGACGTTCAGGTTAGCACAAGTTCAGGTTAGTTGTCGTTCAGGTTAGCCGTCGTTCAAGTTAGCCGACGTTCAAGTTAGCCGACGTCCAAGTTACCTGACATTCAAGTTAGCCCACGTTCAGGTTAGCCCACGTTCAGGTTAGCCGACGTTAAGATTTATTTTAGGACAAGGAAAGTAACATGTGCTACCTTAGTAACATCGTATCATACTAATAATATTGTAAATGCGAAAGTGTTCTTGGAAGTTGTTCTCATTATAGTAAAAAAAATTGGCAGTCAGGACTGCCGATAGAAGTGAAAACTAATATTAAAATATAAACCGTAAAACTAAGGCATTACAGTTTAATTACGAATGTACTATAATTTATATTTAAAACCATTAGTCTTCGTAACAACGCATGGTGTCAGTCACGGTTACACATTTTTAATTAATATAAACCTTGAAACAAAGGCAGTAGTTTTTTAGTTTGCAGACGAAAAAAAAACAAAAATTTTCTTTTTGGGGGGTAAATAGTAAGTATAAGAATGACTAAAAAAAATGGAAATAGAATAGAAGAGATATTCGGGTTCGGAATTCAGAGTGCAGAGTTCAGAGTTCAAAGTGCAAAGTTCCGAGTTCCGAGTTCAGAGTTTAGAGTGCAGAGTTCAGACTTCAGAGTGCAGGGTTCAGAGTTCAGAGTTCAGAGTGCAGAGTGCAGAGTGCAGAGTTCAGAGCGCTGAGTGAAATGTCTCAAACAGGCAGTCACAGTTAAGTTGATAATTGACATCTTTCACATAAAACTCAGTTATTGTTCCCTTGACCCACGCGAGCGAAGCCGCGGGTAATAGCTAGTTGACTATAACTCCCGAACCAGCCGTCGAATATCGTTACTTTTTATACTGTTCACATAGGTACTACGCATACTTTAATACTATACAAGAATCAGCCTTTGAAATTATTGTTCATTTTTGGTAACCATAACACGTCTTTGAGCGGCCATATCTAGTGAAAGGGCCAATGAATAGCGTCAGTTTTTATTCTGTTCATATAGGTACTGCGCATACTTTAATACTATACAAGAATCAGCCTTTCTAATTATTGTTCATTTTTGGTAACCATAACACGTCTTTGAGCGGCCATATCTAGTGAAAGGGCCAATGAATAGCGTCAGTTTTTATTCTGTTCATATAGGTACTGCGCATACTTTAATACTATACAAGAATCAGCCTTTCTAGTTATTGTTCATTTTTGGTAACTATAAAACGTCTTTGAGTGGCCATATCTAGTGAAAGGTCCATCGCCATGCGGTCAGACCTTCACTATCGTCATCAGTGAAGAGCGTAGCATCCACCTAATACTGAATCAGCCTTTCTAGCGATAGTTACCAAAAATGCAGTTATCTCTTAGTCTAAGCGTCGATGACCGATACTCACAGAACATCATACTAATATTATACCGTAATGCGAAAGTGTGTTTGTTTGTTGGTTTATTGGTTTGTTGGTTTGTTCTTCAATCACACAACGGAGCAACGGATCGACGTGATTTTTGGTATGGATATAGTTGAGGACCTGGAGACTGAGTGACATAGGCTACTTTTTATCCCGCAAAATTAAGGAGTTGAGCGAGAATCAAAAAAACTTAAACCACGCGGACGAAGTCACGGGCATCAGCTAGTGTAATAATATACCTAAGCTACTGGATGATGCCCGCAACTTCGTCTGCGTGGATTAAGTTTCTTTGATTCCCCCTTGATGAAACACCTTAATTTTCCGGGATAAAAAGCAGCCTAATAGCTAGGTTTAATTTCTATTGTATTATTTTCAATAAATGATTTTAAAAAAAAAGCAGCCTATGTCAATCTATGTCAGATGACCTGACTTTTCGAGCTCGAGAACGTGGATGGACGTGGAACGTGGTGGAACGTGGTGGTGGGGTGGTGGACAATGTTGCATTATCCGACTTTTTTTCTAAATTTTTATCCACTACAAGTTAGCCCTTCACTGCGATCTCACCTGATGGTAAGTGATGATGCAATCTAAGATGGTAGCGGGCTAACCTGTTAGGAGCATGGCTGTTATATTAAACCCATACCCCTAATCGGTTTCTACACGGCATCGTACAGGAACGCTAAATCGCTTGGCGGCAACTCTTTGCCGGTAGGGTGGTAACTAGCCACGGCCGAAGCCTCCCACCAGGCCAGACCAGGGAAAATTCTGAAATTATAAATTCCTAAATTGACCCTGCCAAGGATCGAACCCGGGACCTCCGCACGTTAAGACAACAGCGCTCAACACTGCGCCACGGAGGTGTTCGAAAGCTAACTCAAGATTTCCAGAACATGCAGAATGAGTCTTCAGTCCTGGCCAGTCAAAGCCACCAGCCAAAGGGTCTGCGTTGCATAGGTTGCCCCTCTATCAAAATGATAGGTATCTCTCTGCTGCAGTAGGTACACTTTATGATTGTTTGTTAAAAAATAGTAAGAAAGGTTTATAATTTTAATTTCGCGGCCCCACTTTATACAGGGTAAACTTTGAAATACGTATTTTTCTTCTTAATTCTGAATTTTAATACAGAATTTTTAGAATTAGTAGTACCTACCTAAAACAAAAGTTGTTTAGTTAGTAACCCTGCAGGTATAATAAGTGCGTGAACCTTCGTTCATTTGATTTCATGAGCAACCATTTCTAAATATGTCACGGTCGTCAACATTTATGAAATGAGTTCTGCTGAGTGCCACTTATATCGCGCGGGCCTGTGTTCAAGCTTTTCTTTGGTTTCACTGGTAACATTTTTAGTGGGCATAAAACCTATTTAAAAAGCAATCAGTCAGTGGCCGCTGATTACCCGCGTAGCACGCCACTGGCCGTGTTCACAAAACGGAGCAATTAACAACCCCTTGCGGACCCCTCTCGGTGCCGTGCTGATCTAATCATAAAACGACCGTTTTCTGGAATCGCCTCTACAAACTATTGCGTGTTTTATCGCGGGGGCGGCGTGGTCAAGCTTCGCCGACAAGAAGGAATAATGTTTGGACTACTGAAGGCTCTTTTTTCAACGATATTTATTCAAGTATTCCGTGTTTACACCTTAGCTGTTTTTTGTTTGTGCGGCGGCTCTGTAACATGTCAATTTTATAGACAAACATTATGTGTATTTTAATTTTCTAGTTTGTTGACCCGAAAATCGATGGATGACACTTAACTTCTGTATTCTAACGCTCTAAAGGTGGACCTAACATTGGTAAGCTGGATGGTCAAAAAATAAGACCTGGCTGACAGTTCGGTAAAATAAAGCTCACTAGGGGTGGACTGCATAAAATTCTGCCCAAAATAAAAATTGGGATTAGACAACCCAGAAACGCTGTTAGTAGCCTAATACCTACCTATCTACTTTATTACTTAATAACTTAAATTAATTCATTTAGTAAAATTTAATCTACATCCCATAGGGAAAAACTAAGTATTATTTTTTAATTTATGTTCGTCTTATTATTCTGGAGTTCGATACAGCGTAAAAAGTTGAACAAGGAGTAAACACGCTAGACACTCGCTTCGCATTAATATTTATACGGTTTAAACGTTCCTTAATCACGAGCATCGCTGCCTTTATTAGCGAAGAATTCGTGTCTGTAAGCAATAGCCGTTTAATATATCTATTATTCTGTAATCTAGGCTCTTTTAGGGGTCCGTAAGAAAACAAGCAACTCTAACCCAGTTTCGTCTGTCCCACTTTCTAATCTGTGTCACAGACAAATTAGCTAGGTTCTGAATATATGCGATAGTCGACAAAAGTACAGGTATTTTGATTTCGATCAACTGACACCTCGTTGAATAGGTGTTTTAGTAGTATATTGGGGCTGATTCTGTATAACACAATCTCTAAACTAAACTAAAATGGCAGCTTTAAATCTAGTTTTGTCCCTTTCCGTAGGGAGTATTATGAAAGGGTTAGCAATATTAGTAAAGCACTAATTTTAGTTTAGTTTAAAGATGGTGCACTACAGAATCAGCCCCATTGTCTGCCTAGGGGTGAAACAAGACGATTTGCCTGAGTGAAACGAGGGCTAGCATCACCCGAAGTCTGAAATCGTGTTTCATCCCGCGTCACACACTATATTTTTCATATAATCCGCATTAAAAGTGTGAGTTTTATTAAATTGTATTTCTTATTTATTTTAGTTGCTAGGTTTAGAAATATGATACTATCTGTCAGTTTAGTTGATAGTTACAATGATAATTAGGTTTGAAATAAACAAAAGATACTCTGACAGGATCGAAAGGAGGGCTGCTACGTCATGACTTCTACAACGATAATTTTCTACCCGCTGAACCATTGATGTAGAATTTTAGTAGGTACCTCATTCTATTTCAATGCGCTGAATGATGTATTCGTCTGAAATTGACTAGTTTCGGGTGGCTCAACAGGCATTGAAACTTTCATATGAAAAATCATTATTTTAGTTTCTTACTCAGACAGTTTTTGGAAAAATAACAACCTTTCAAGAAACAGTGACCGCTATAGGTGTCATGTAGGTAATTATTATCTAGCATGCAGGCTACGGAACCATACCGTACCTATGTGTGTTCAGATATAAGTGCTTGACCAGTCTTTTTTCAGTTGGATTCGTGTGAGCTGGTATATTATTTGAAAAATATGCTCAAGTAAAGTCAATATGGACAATCCCAACTCTCATCGAGGGTAGGTATACCTACTAGGTACACAGGATACAGAGAGAGTACCTACAATGGGGCAAATTAACAAGATCGGTCTAGTGCTACTAGGTATTTGTATATGGCATAGAGGAATTTGGTTAAGGATTGTCCTACAAGATCACTTAGCATCAGGTTAAGTCATCCGCCTGCTCTTTTGCTCGATTAAAAAAACGATTTCTAGAATGTTTCTCTTGTTCTGTAATAATTAAAACTGATTTGGATTATTCCATGAAGTCAATTTACAAACATCATATTTTTCTACAATTTAGTAACAATATTACAACACTGGGCTACCACGTTAACCATTTATCCAGCAGTCAACCCTTGTGTACTTCTTAACTTTAAGTTAAGTAGGTATGTGCCTTCTAAGCAATCAATTGTTATCATTTTTCAATCCGCGCTTGATCACCGTGGTGGACTTATCTCTTTGGCAGCTGAATATTGACCATATATTAGGTACCTATTTTCATGGGTCTTGCGGCTTGCCCCCCGATTGTGTAAGGAAATCGTTTGTCAAACGTATAATTCGACTTTTTTAAGTAGTTCAGCAGTTGCCTGCACGTCAAAAAGTAACAGTTCGAGTAATTATTACGTTTTAGGCTGTCAAATGATTACGATTTGCATAGACAATGGAGAAGTTTCCATTTTTTTTAAATTTATTATTAAAATTAAGACAAAATAAAACAAAAATATGAAAGAATCATAACAATATCTCAACAAATGAAAAAGTTAAGTTGCGCTTGCATTAAGGTCGTGTGACGTCACACGACCTTAACAATCGACTTTTTAAAGTCGAATAAAAGAAAGAAATGGACTTAACGTGACTGAATTGAATTAAAAGCACTTAATTTGTGTGTGAAGATAATTTTGAAGTTTTAAATCTAAAACTCACTCACAAAATTCTCACTCGAGTAAGATACATCAATCGGTGTACATTAAATAATAAAACTTATTAAATAATTAATTTCTCAGTAATTTATTGATGGATTAAAAAAAACCACTGATTTATTAGATTTAATTTTACAGTTTTAATCTATATTTTACTTCCGTTGCGTTAAATATGATATTCAAAACATCATGAAACTTCTCCTTGGTCAAAGAAATGCGGCAATAGTACAACAGTCTACCAACATCATCGCATTTTGTGGTAATATCATGTAAAACTGCGGTTTTTTCAATAGAGTTATTGGTATTGTTTTCAGTTTCGTAATCAATTTTACTGCATGCGTTAAGTGCGGCTTCCGGGATTTTATGTAAGTAGACTATTTATCGAAACAATTATTGCCGCTGAAACACATTCATGACTATTATGAGCCGTTTATAATAACTCGTTTCCTTAATTAAACAAGTTAATTTTATAAAAGGCTTCCCTGACTTATCTATCAACGCAAATCTCAAGCGGCTTTACATACCATATTGGGTAAACAAAATTTGGTATGTACTGAATAAAGGTAAGCATGCATGGACATATAAATCAACCAATAGGTACCCATGACAGGGTGGTATTTTAAACTATTTTTAAAGTGAAAACTTCTTTAGTCGCGTTGAGCACTTTTTGGTAGGGGGTATACTTGTGGATTCGCGTCACCGTCACCGACATGCTCGCGTTGTTGCGAAGACAAAAGGTCTTAAATATAAATATACTATACATTCGTAATTAAACTTTAATGATTTAGTTTTAAGGTTTATATTTTAATTTTTTTTTATTTTAAATTATTTTTTAAATTAGAAAAAAACATTAAAATAAATAAATTTAAAATATCCGTTTTTACTTCTATCGGCAGCCCCTATGTTTGGCAATTTTTTTTTTAGATTTTGTAACAATCAGTAAAAATCAGACATCTTGATCAACCACGGAGCTACATTATAAGTAAGTAGGTACTATTATAATGTAGCCCCTTGGTTTATCTGTTGTCTGATTTTTTATGAAGGAAGTAAGTAGGTACCTAGTCTACATACCTATGTATAAATTATTAAAATCGAAAAATCAATTTATGTACTTACCTTTATTAAGCCGTTTGATTTGAAAGCCCTAGGCACCTTTTTTTTTTTTTATCCACTACAAGTTAGCCCTTGACTGCGGTCTGCGATCTCACCTGATAAATATACTACATTCGTAATTAAACTTTAATGATTTAGTTTTAAGGTTTATATTTTAATTTATTTTTATTTTAAATTATTTACCTAGTTACCTACTATATGTAATCGATAATAATGGGCCTTAGTGTTGCCAGGGAGTATCTTAAAACGTTAAAATATAATCGACTCTCAACTTTCACCACTCTTCAACAACTCTACTACTCTTATGGAAATCATGAAACTCTTTATGTATAATATCGATGTGAAACAATCCGAAAAACTATATCAAACATAAAAGTACCTACGTAGTAATAGTTAGTACCTACTAGATGCTGCCCGCGACTTCGTCAGCTTGGGATAAGGTTTTTTGATTCCCGTGGGAACTCATCAATTTTCCGGGATAAGCCTATGTCCTTCCCCGGGATGTAATCTACCTCTATACCAAATTTCATTAAAATCGGTAGAACAGATGGGCCGTGAAAGCGTAGCAGACAGACAGACAGACAGACAGACGGGCGGACCGACATACCTACACACTTTCGCATTTATAATATTAATTAGTATGGAAGTATGGATTCTGTGACGAAAGTGTATTCCATTTTTAAAATATATTATAAATAAAATATAATACAAAGTTATTTAACGGGTGTTTAGCACTAAATCAATGGCCGACCCCCCTCGCCGGTGTAGATGTGTATCAGCTTCCGGTGCGCCGCCGCGCGCCTTGTAATTACTCATTACCAGCCATTTTAGCCTTTTTGTCCACCGCTACCGAGCACCTACCGAGCGCCGACTGCATACAAGCCGGGAAAATTACAAATGAAACTTTATGATTTTAATTTCATGACTTCTCATCCTACAGTTTATTACCTTTGTCTGGTGGGAGGCTTCGGCCGTGGCTAGTTACCACTTACCATCCTATCGGCAAAGACGTACCGCCAAGCGATTTAGCGTTCCGGTACGGCCCGTGTAGAAACCGACTAGGGGTATGGGTTGAATATAACTGCCATACCCCTAACAGGTTAGCCCGCTACCATCTTAGACTGCATCGTCACTTACCATCAGGTGAGATCGCAGTCAAGGGCTAACTTGTAGTGGAATAAAAATTAAAAAAAAACCTATCAAGATCAATCCTATCATACTTCACACTTAGTTACTAATATTATAAATGCGAAAGTGTGTTAGTTTGTTGGTTTATTGACTTGTTGGTTTGCCCTTCAATCACGCCGCAACAAAGCAACGGATCGACGTGATTTTTTGCATCGGTACCTATATACGAGTAGTTTAGGACTTGGAGAGTGACAAAGGCTACTTTTTATCCCGGAAAATCAAGGAGTTCCTGTGGGAATTAAACAAAACTTAAACCACGCGGATGAAGTCGCGGGCATCAGCTAAATAAAATTGTGAAGGCTTGCATGTTTGTAACATACAAACTTTCACCTAACATAACAAACATTCAATCTTTTTGGAAAAATGTGTGGATGTTTGTTACTCCTTTGCAAATTGCAAACTCCGGCTGAAATTTTAAACGGAGATAGCTTATAACCTGAATTAACACATAGGCTACATTTTATACCGGCAAATTACAGACTTCCCGCGGGAATCAACGCCTTTTGATCATTTCCCTGTTAGTTAGTAGCTATGTAAAAAATTTGGGATATAAATAGTTATTTTCATCAATTAGGTACAACATTTTACCATTGGTGTACGGTGTACCCCATAGTAGACGCGGCTTTACACATATGGAACCTAAAAATCTCCCTATGGTATAATATCGCATGATAAATAGGCACATAGGTACATACAGTAGGTACATATAAATCGCAATTGTTTAGGCCGTTAGTCTCGCCATGATTGTAATTAAACCGACCGATTTGAATAGCAAAGCGGAGCAATTTTTATTTTACACGAACCCGATGCTATCGCGTAATTAACAGTACCGTTTAGTTGACGCCTTATATGGTTTCAGTGTTTTTTTATGTGCTAATCCTTTTTGAAGTGAAAACTTCTTTTACCGCGTTGACCACTTTTTGGTAGGGGGTAAACTTGTGGATTCGCGTCACAGACACCTCGCGTTGTTACGAAGACAAAAGGTCTTAAATATAAATATACTACATTCGTAAATTAACCTTAATGCCTTAGTTTTAAGGTTTATATTTCAATTTTTTTTATATTTTATATATATATTTTTTAAGTGAAAACTTCTTTAGCCGCGTTGAGCACTTTTTGGTAGGGGGTAAACTTATGGATTCGCGTCACCGACACCGACAACTCGCGTTGTTACGATGACTATAAATATAAATTTACTACATTCGTAATTAACCTCACTGCCTTAGTTTTAAGGTTTATATTTTAATAATAATTATTATTAAATGTTCGTTTTTATTTTAAATACCTATTTAAAAAAAAATTAAAAACTAAAATATTCGTTCTCACTTCTATCGGCGTTTCCTATGACTGCCATTTTTTTATTACTATGTATGCCGTGGTATGCCCTCTTTAAAATACGATCTTCTAGATGGTACCTAATACCTATACCTGATTGCTGAAGATGATTGCTGTCCATTAATCACATAAAAGTAGAGATTCAAAACCTGGCTAAGAACCTCGTAACCATTTTAAAATGTCCTATTTGACAAGATAAGTAACACTTCGAAGGGGTAAACCAATTTTTTTTTTCGGCTTTGGTTTTTCATTTTCACTAATTCGTCGTCGTCGTCTCAACCAATAACCGTACACTGTTAGATAAATGTCTCATGCATGGATCTCCACAGTACACGGTCTTGTGCCGCTTGCTTCCAACGGCTTCCAGATTCTCAAAATTTTAATAGGTCTGTAAAGGAAAGTGCGTATGGGGTCGTTTTGTCGGCCAGACTTTTTTTTTTTGCCCGTAATGTATTTTCACTTTCATTTGCAGCAGCTTCACAGCGATACCCCTAACAGGTTAGGATGCATCATCACTTACCATCAGGTGAGATCGCAGTCAAGGGCTAACTTGTAGTGGATAAAAAAATAAAAAAAAGATACACTTCGTCGGAGTCACGCGCTTCCAAATTGTGAAATTAGGAAAACTTGATGAGTAACCCATTCCTAAACAATACTTTGTATAGGACAAAACTGGAATGGACTACTTGGTGATCAGTATCACCGCTCACAGCTGTAGGTAAGTAATTTAAACGCATCCAACGTCAAATTAATTTCACCTAAACATATTATACCGCTATTATACACTGGAAACAAATCCAGCGTTGCATAAATAGGACTCGAATTAAATTGTTAATTAGTAAACTAATTAAATAAATAAATTAAACATGTATTTCAAAACTTACATATTATTATGTACAATACGTATCATAAATAAACATGCAAGTATAGGTTATATTTTATGTGCTACTCTACATAAGCAACTGGGTAAGCAATATAGTTATGTTGATCTTAATAATCGGAAACAGAATGAATAATCATAAATAACTCCACCTTCTCCACCAAACTTCTCCAACTCCATCTTTACTGTAATAGGTATCTACAGTAATTAATTGGCTTTAAATCCACCACCCTAAATCGGCAAGGGATGTGCGAGCGATGCAATGTTTTAGCAGATGCCGATTTAGCCCCTTCTTCTTTTTATGCTTACCCCTTTCTCAACCAATTTTCTTCTTCGTCATTCTGATCGTCGGTCTATTGTCTTGAGGTTGAAAATATCTAATCCAGTAGACTGACGCAGGTCACGTGACGCCTTTTTTGGGAGATAAGTCAAAACAACGTACCTACCTACTTACTTATAAGTAGGTACTTTCAAGTTGCTATCGCAAAACCAACGTTACGCACTTGACAGTACTTAGGACTCTTTTAGAACTCTTTTAGAACTCTTTTAGGATCATTTCATTTCAAATGATCCTAAAAGATGATGATGATGATGATGAAGATGATGAGTTTATTTCTCGCCCGGTCACATGATTCATTCATTAAGAATCTGTGGACGAAGCCAGTAGCTGTCAGTAGGTAGGTACCTACCCAATACCCATGTTTTTATCCCATACGTCATCACAATTAGAGCTCACCATAATAAGTTTTACCGCTTGCAATTGACATTGTAGGTCCATGAAATGGGAGCACTAGATCATTATCTGGGGGCAGTTCATAAACTGGGGGGTTACTGCCACTGCTAAAAGAAAACTGATCTAAGCTTATTTTGATATTGTTTCCACAAATCTTACCATGACGTCCCCAAAAGTAAGCTTATTAGAACATTGTTTCCTAAGCAATTTTGTGACGTCAGTATGCAAATCATTCACTCAATTCGTACCATCAAGTGTTTTTTGAGCGCTAGCATTATTGTTTTACGAAGGATTTACGTCATATTTAGCAATCATAAAAAAGTTACTTTCTTGCGACGGATCAACGACGGATTGACTTTGTAAACAAAGAAATAGGAAATTGTGAGGTTTTTCAAGTGATTATTCTACTGGATTGAACTAAGTTAATGAGATATAACTTTATAAAAGTGAGGTATTTAATTTTCCAAAAGTATTAAATTGAAGAATCAGGCACCCAGGGCGGTGGACGGGAGAATGCTTGGAGTATTCCTACGTGCTCAAATCAGATTCAGAAATGAGGAGATCCGTAGATACCTAATTTAATAGGTACCAATTTCGAAGAACCGACAGACGTTTGGGTCGCAAGGTGCCTTGAATGGCGGCCTCACACTAGAAAGCGCAGCGTTGGACAACCCCCCACTAAGTAGGTGGACAGACGATCTCAAGTGTGTAGCTGGGAGCCGCTGGAAGCAAGCGGCACAAGACCGTGCCCTGTGGTCTGTGGAGATCCATGCAGGAGACAGCAATCCAGCAGTGGACGTTTATCGGTTGAGACGACGACGACGATTGCGAAAGCTTTGCGATGACTGCGATCTCGGCTCACCTGATGATAAGTGATGATGCAGTCTAAGATGGTAGGGGTAGGTACAATAGTTATTAGTAACTAGCTCATGCCCGCGACTTCACCCGCGTTGATGAAGGTTTTTTGGTTCCCGCAGGAACTCTTTAATTTTCCAGGATAAAAAGTAGCCTCTGTGTTATTCCAGACTATAATCAATCTCTCTCAAATCAAATTCTCTGTCTATGTTTCAAATTTCATCAAGATCTGTTCAGCCGTTCTGACAAAATTGAGTAACAAACTTTCATCTTTCATCCATCCATCCAAACTTTCGCATTTATAATATTAGTATAGATGTATTAAAATCATTCAAATGGCAAAGTAATGTACCTACTTATGTAAAAAATAGATAATATATTTATTATAATATAACAATTCACAATAACTAATTCAGTCACATTTGACATAACATAACTAAACTGATTTAATTAAGATATGTATAATTTAAAATTTCAGATGACTCAGTATATCCATTGAGAAAACAATGATGATTCCAATATTGGATGCAGCACCAGACTCAGCTGAGGGCTGAGGCACATTAGTATAGGAATTTGCATGTTTGCACTCAAAATATGCCCTTATTCAACAACTCTGGCCAAGACAACGGCATTCATAGTTCTGGAAATAAACAATACTCAATTCAATTTAATAACATAAACATTTAGGTATTATAGATTGTATAATTCATATCAAACTTGTTTTCATAAAAATAAAAGTAAGAAAATAAAAAAAGCTTATTATTTTATATTTATTATTAACTAGATGTCCGCGTGGATTAAGAGTTTTGATTCCCGCGGGAACTCTTCAATTTTCCGGGATAAAAAGTAGCCTATGTCCTTCCCCGGGATACAATCTACCCGTGTACCAAAGCTCATCAAAATCGGTTGAGCAGATGGGCCGTGAAAGCGTAGCAGACAGACAGACAGACAGACAGACAGACACACTTTCGCATTTATAATATTAGTATGGACTAGATGATTCCCGCGACTGAGTCCGCGTGGATTAAGATTTTTTTATTCCCGCGGGAACTCTTTAATTTTTAGGGATAAAAAGTAGCCTATGTCCTTGCCCGGGATATAACCTACGTCCATACCAAATTTCACCAAAATCGGTTAAAAGATGGGCCGGGAAAGCATAGCAGACAGACAGACAGACACACTTTCGCATTTATAATATTAGTATGGATTCCATACTAATATGGATATGCATTTAGAGCCAGTGGGAGATTCAATTAAGGATTCAAAAGCACTTGTAATAGTTTATTTGAATAAAAACATATTTTGTATTTTGAATATTATATTATTGTTTATTTTTCTTCGACATCCACAGCCACAATTTCACCAGAATTTTTTGTTTTATCCAAATCCTTAATCCCTTGCTATCTTTTCCAATTAACCCACTATTCTCCACATCATAATATGATGCTCTGGTTTACAATCCTCCCGTAGTCACTGATCTTGGTCTGGTCAAGGGAGCTCCTGATAATCATTCTAAATTTCAAAACTTAGTTCTTCAAAATTGGTCAAATGACCTTCTTATTTACACTGACGCCTCAAAGTTGTCACGAGACAGTTGTGTTGGTGCAACCTGCTGAGTTCCCAGGTTTAAAATTATCCTACAATTTAATTGCCCTCCTGAGTCTTCGGTGTTTACAGGGGAGGCCATTGCCTTTAGAAGCAGTCCTGTTTACCGGGTCCTATAACTTAAAACAAACTGTTATTTTTACTGACTCCCTTAGCTGCTTACTATCCATCAAAGATAACCCATTCCGGAGTAAGTCAAGATTTCCCATCATTCTAGAGATTAGGGAGGCTCCTGTTCTCCTGTCATCAAAATGGTTTAGCCTTAACCTTGGTATGGATCCCAAGTCAGTCTGGCATTGCAAGCAATGAAACAGTTGATTCATGTGCTAAGGCTGCTATACAAATGGGTTCCCATGAGCATTTTAAGAATAGCACCCAAGATCTAAGCATCTAAAACTTATCTGGACAAGTCCTGGAACACATTCTGGCACGAATCAAAAACACTTAGGTAAATTCTATGACTCAATTCAACCTTATATACCAAGGCGTCCATGGTTTTCCTTTTACAAATATGCAGATAGGTGGGTAACCTCTACGTCTGTCCACCTGCACAAGATCAGAGATAAAGATCACTGATCACTCCCTGTGTGAATGTGGCTTAGACGAAGGTAGGTACTGTCTCCCATATTCTGTTTTCTTGTCCCAAACTTCTTCATCCCCTCTATGATGTCTTTCCATCTCAAATCCCTCGCCCAATAAATGTTGAGTGTTTGATAGTGTCCTTATTGTAAATTTCTAAGTAAATATAGGTATATTATGTCTAATAATAATAAAAATATTTAATATTTATTTACGTTCTTTGCTTGTCATTTGTCAATTTCAATTTGACAATTGATATATAAAATAACCGTTTCGTTTTACACAACGGTAAGGAAACACGTTCGAGTTAATTTTTAACCTGTTAAAAAAAGAGCAAACAAACAATTATTACATTATTTAAATTATTAGATAACAAAAACTTTTTGTTAATTATTGCATTTTATAAAGGTGTATTAACTTTGTTAAGTTATAATATTTAATTAAAAATGTATCAACACTGCGTTATATATGCATGAAATGAAACGCGATGCAATTGAGATAGCGCTATATAAAAAATATAGCTACATCTCGCTTACTCTGAAAGCAATGAAAAGACAATTGTAGAGTATCATTCGTTCTTGCCATCATGTATAAAAGAGTAAAACCATATTACTTTTGAGCTGTCATGGTAGCTTTCTCAGTAATATTACAATGAGATTGAAACAAGATGTTCCTGTATCATAATGGTTTTCTAAATGTTGATAGTAACCCCCCTGAGCAATTCAGTGCATGATGGAGATATCCTCTATTTGCTCGTTCCATCGCCTGCCATCGGTGCATTCATTCGAAAGCATATTTACTGAGTAAACTTTATGTTACAAAACAATAAAAGGCTACAAGCGACAAAAAAAATTGGTTACTACAAAGTATTTTGTGTCTGTAGTTAAGTATTCGTAGAATAAAACTTGAGATTTTTTTATTGCATACATAAATACATACCTAGTACCTACATACTAATTCTTAGCTATGAACTTGTTTAATTAATTAGATTAAATTAATCTTTAAGCTATTAGTAGGAATTCTATCCTACTTATAGCTTTTAACAAATCAATTTCATTTTTGTATTTACATGTTAAGTTTTATTTAAAACAAGAAATAGATAGATATATTTCTTGTTTTAAATAAAATATGTACCTATGTAAAAGCTTGGTTAAGATAGTTACTCAAAATAAATTATACCTACTTACCATGTAAGGTACGTAGTACGTACATGTGGTGATAATAATATTAGGTCAGAAAACTACATTTCAAGGTACACGTGTCAAATAAGCTTATTATCGAAATAATAAATCGAAAGTAATTAGTTTGACATAGAAAATAAAGTGGACGAACATCACTGTTAGGCATAATAATTACATATTACACAGCTTAATTAGTCTCGAATTTCATATTTAGGGACAATCTGATTCATAGCATCTATATTTAGAACAAACTTTCAAAAGTTGCTTATTTTTTAACGAAATTGGATCACTTCATTTTGTTTCACTACTTCCAATAATGTCCTATGTCCAAAATATATTTTTGTTATCCACTACAAGTTATCCCTTGACTGCGATCTAACCTGCCCCCCCATTATGTAAGAATTGTCGATCAAATGGTAAAGGTTCAGCGTCAAAGTAATATAAACCATAACAGCATTGAATTAGAGCTCAATTTCGTGTATCCATTCTTATACGTTAGAGTATCGTACATACCTAAACGTATAAGAATGGGTACACGAAATTGAGCTCTAATTTAATGCTGTTATGGTTTATTTACTTTGCCACAGAACTTTAACGATTTCATCGGCCATTCTTACATGATTGGGGGGCTGGTTGTAAGAGATAAAATAGACAGAGCTAAAATAAAAAGCAAGTCAAACATTATTTTTAAGAATGTAAATGAAGCATATAAAAATTGAGTCTCTATTATATCAATCGAAAGCATTGGTACCGGAATGGTAATAAACACACACCGTTTTCAAGGAAGGTACCTACTGGTCTAAGAGCTGGTACTCATTTGTTTAGTGTTTTTGGTTGGTTGAGATCCCTACATCGGCAGAGAAAAGAGCTGATAATCCTTTCAAACAGCAGTTTGATTGATTCTTAATCTATATTTGTTCAGCAGAACAAATATAGATTAAGAATAGATAAAATTATCTCTAGATAAAAAGATCTCTCTCGTCTTCGAGTAAAAAAACACATTAGGTACTATCGTTTGAAGTTGAACTTTTCGATGACACACATACACACATAGCGTAGTAGTCGTATCGGTTAATAAAATGATGTTTTAGAGGAATAGAGCTGAAATTCAGAAATAGTTTTGTTTTATAAACTTTACTTTCTACTTCTACTCCGTACTTACAATATTTAGTTTTGAATCGTGAAGTGGGTAAATAAACCTCCGGTTTGGAATCCCCTTCCTACTAAGAAGAACCAGCAAGGTTTGATTTGACAGGAGCAGAAAAAATCACCAAAAGCGGTGATAGCATTTTACCGATAGTAGTTTTGACACCCGACCTCCTATATATAATATAGGGTCGCGAGTTCGATCCCCGGGCCCGATCCTTTAACGTTTAGGAGTTATGTGCGTTTCAAGAAATCGAATACCTATCACTTGCTTCAAACGGTGAAGGTGAAAACATCGTGAGGAAAACTAAGTTCTCAAAGGTGTTTCAAGAAGTCTGCCAATCCGCGGTGGTGGACTATGGCCAAACCCTTCTCATTCCGAGAGGAGACTCCGGACTCGTGCTCAGTAGTGAGCCAGCAATAGGGATGATGACAACTCAATCAAATCAGCAACTCTTTATCAAAATTAAAAACGCACTACTAGTAGGTATGGAAGTTGTATGAAATTCACAGTTGTGACGTCATCAAATTTCAACGCACATTTTCTTTAATCTTATTTTAAAATGGTTATCAAACTTAGAACTTACCGAGGATGTGAATTTTAGGTGTTTTGGAAGACCCCCTATTTAATAATCAGTTAGAAATAATTTATTTTTGATATAGGCATCATCCCTATTGGTTGAAATGATGATTATGAAGAAGAAGAAATCGTTCCCCAGCTCTTGACCTAGACGGGAGATCGTATCGCCCACCGACTGGTAATTAGTCGTTTCATTTTACTCGGCCGCGATAACGCTGCACGCTTTGTATGCACTTTTTTATAATTAATTCCTTTGTATCGATTGATTCGTTTTAATGGTCACCTCGGTTGCGTGCGCTTTAAGCGTTTTATTGCTTTTTTCCATATACAGACACGTACTCACTTAATTTTGTTTATGGCTGAATTTATGTTATACCTACATAGGTAAGTATTAAGTAAGTATACATCGTTCTTATGGTAAAGAACATGCTGTATGTATGATGATTGTTAACATTATTGCTTGAAGGAGTGAAGGCTTGCTGAAATCTCGTCGGGGATAGCTGGCAGTAGAAGAGGTCATGTTATTGCCACCACCACCCACCACTACAGCCCATTAACGTCCCACTGCTGGGCACAGGCCTCCACTCTCATAGGAGAGAGGGAACTACAGCTTAAAGACCCACCACGCTGCTCCAATGTGGGTTGCCGGGCTTTCACGACTATTACCATGTTAGTGATAATAACCGAGAAACCGAAACACCGCCAACTACCTTACTCCGGGCTAGTACTGAGAATTTCTAGTCAGAAAAACTCAATACTTAACATTATGGCCCGACCCGGGACTCGAACCCTGGACCTCGTCGGCCGCAGTCGAACATGCATTTTATTGCATGATCATGGAATTATTATTACTTACAGAATAGTTACAAAATGCTGCACTGCTAGTATACCTACTATAGTCCTTCTCCCACTGTATACTTTTTAAAATACCTCAGCCTCACCAGATGCTGATTGAAATCTATTGCCGACTGCCTACAATACTAGCAAGAGATCATCATTGTAAGTAGGTAATCTGAAAGGACTGAAATCTGTAATCGGTAATCTGATGAAGTCGCTTTACGGCACAACTATGAATTAATTCGGTGACTTGTTCTTACTCAAACCTAAAACACATCAGCAACCTACCATTGTACCCAGTTTGAAAATTTTCAAGAAAGTATCTAGCTTACTGCATACTTACTTATTTATTTGTAACAACATTGGAAAGGTGTAGCTCGTCTTGGTGGGAGCACTGCCGTGCCCCCCAATCTACAGTAGGTCCTACCTACCTACCACCAGTAGGTAACCTACTGCTCACTTTGACTACATTTAGGACGATATTACGATAGGTAATGACTTTGATTTTGTAAATTATAGTAAGTAGGCTTTTCAGTCCCTTTCTAGCTAATCAGAAAAACCCAGATAGGTAGGTTATTATAGAAAAAAATTATAATTAATTTCCATTCCCTAGAATTTTCCAAACCAATATAATGCATTGAGGTTAGCAGTGTCGCGGTGCGCACGCGCATCACTTTTGACAAGCAAATTGAATAATGCGGGAAACGGCGCGCATTGTTCTGCCAGAATCGTCCGTTTGTCAGCTCTTTTCATTTTTAATCCACCATTTGTGGAATTATGGATATGTAATGGACGTTTCGCGGTTAGCTACCTCCGATTGCGTGACGCCATTTTGTAGTTTCATTGTTCTAAAATTAAACTGATACAGTTACCTATTATTATTTTCATGGACTAGTTGAACAAGTTAATCGGGATTTTACCATAATTTTGAATAAATTGGCAATATTATATTCTTTTGTTACAATTAACTTTACATATCTAACCTGCACCGAACGATATTAGCGTTCCGGTACGATGCCGTGTAGAAGCCAATTAGAGGCGATATGGGTATTTCAGTACTACAATTACCTAACAGGTAAAAGCGATCTATAGATCTTCTCTGGTTCAATTCAAGAATGTACAGTATCATGTCGGTTTTTCACTAAACTAAAACTGATGTCTTTAAATAATGAAATCGAGCTAGTACCCGAAAGCGCACGAAAGCTTTGAAGCTTTTGTGTGCTTTCGGCTGCAAGCTTGGGCAAGCATAAGGGTGCTTCTTTTCTTTTTAGGGTAGGTGGCAGCGAGTAGGTACCTACTTTCTCAAGGAGGGTACATGACAAAGTAGGTACCTAAATTAGTAAAAAATAATTAATCTCAATTTGATTGTAATAGTTAGGTATGTAGTAGGTACTACTGAAAGAAATTCTGACAGTACTTATTTCCAGAAGCGTTTCATTCTCAAAAGAGGGAAATCCAGAAAGGTTTCCTCTCCCCATTCTAGTAGGAATTTTGCACTTATCCTATTCGGTATTTAGTATTTACCTAATATAAGAATATACTTATAGGGAAGTTTTCCCTTTTGAAAGAAAAATATGTTTTTTGAAGAATAAATTCAGAGGAAATATGAGGAAATTTCTCCCAACGTAAAGGGTACAAAACACAGAACCAAACATGAAAAAAGGAAAATCAAAATTTGATCTCGTAACGTTTGCAGTTGCACCAAGGCGCCTCAGATAAAAATCACTTAACCACCGCACTGCTAACATGAGCCCGGCGAGTTCATAAACATCCATTATGCGGGTAACTCTGTAATGAGCCCGCGGTATCGGTCGTTTTGTACGGCATAATCGCGATCTTATCACCAGCCTGCGCCCTCCGCCCGCTCCCCCTCGCCACCGGACCGTGTCCACCGGACTTTCGCACCGATTCTCTAAACTACGAATTGAGTAAATAATAAAAATTCAGGTCAAGTGTGAATAGAACACGCATAGAGCAGGGTCTCATTGTTTTATCCATACTCCCATACTAATATAATCAGTGGCATGCACGACATAGAGGCATAAAAGCATTGCTTACCCTAATAAAAAGGTCGTTGCTTATTTTTCATCATGCCCTACTTTAAAATAGGTATCTATCTAACCAATGCCTACCCCGGCTCCTAATATTGTGCATTGCTAATATTGTACCTAATTATGTGAAAGACTGTCTGTCTGTTGCTACTCTTTAACGACCATCTGTAAATCCGATATTGAAGAAAGGTTCAGAGAGACTTTGCATCCCGGAGACGGGCAGAAGAATTAATTCTGAATGAAATATTCTTTATAGAGCACCAAAAACAAGAGAAATGCACGTAAATAACATAAAATTAACAAATACAAAATTGGTACAATTTAAGCGATCTCTTCCAGGCAACCACGTTACATTGGATTTAACAGCGCTACTTTTTATCCCGAAAAAAAAAAAGGTGGAAAAAGTCGAAGGCAACATCTAGTTATCACATATTATTTAAAAAATCCTTGAAATATCCCCTAATATTCTAATCTACGGATAGGTAATCCGTTGGGAGTTTTCGATTCACTCGGGAGGATAAAAACCATAGACACATTCATAATATCTGGGTGACCGAGCTTTATTACGTAAGTATATTGAAAATTTTTTTTTTTTTTAATAAAATAATATATTATATCTATTTAAAAAAAAAAAGGAACAAAATAACCGGACTGGACGACACTGGACTCGACTTGTTTCCCACCTGAGCTATTATAATATTGTACATGGTGGCGAAATTTACCTTCGTATTGATATTCTAGCAGTTTTTCATTGCCTGAAAACACAGACAAAACGACATTTTCAAAAAATCCTAGCTAGATCGATTTATCGCCCCCGAAACCCCCTGCATACTAAATTTCATGAAAATCGTTGGAGCCGTTTCCGAGATTCAGATTATAAGAGCGAAACGAGCAATTATTATATACAAGAATTGCTCGTTTAAAGGTTTAAGTATACCTTTAAACTAAGAAATAACTTTAAAATAAGATGTACTGCAATAGGGTGTTGCGAGTTGCGACGATCATTCCACCGGAGAACACCTAACTCATCGAAAATTAGCTCTCTTGTAGACTGTACAGCATCCTATCGACATACACAGACTGCGATGACTCATTATCTGATATTCTACGGCCTACCGTCGTACTTAAGCACAATTCATAACACACAACATCTCTTTGCGACTTTAGTCAACACAAAACAATATACCTACTTAGTTAATACTTTTGCTACCTATCTGGTAAGCTGCGGAACCCTAAAAGTTAAAGAACTTCCATTATAATTTTTTAATTAGTCTTGTCATGTAAACACTAACTGAAGCAAACTTTTTGGTAGACTAATTAAAAAAATAGAAAGGAACCTTAAATTATAGTTTTACAGAAATAAGCAAATATTTGATTCAATATTAAACTACTATTGTAATTTGTAAGTTGTAACCACGGAATTGTAAAGTTGTACCTACTCACGCTTGATAAACCTCGGACCCGGTCAAAACCGTAGGTGCTTCATGAGAGAATTGATCTAAGTTATGAGTTTTTTTTATCCACTACAAGTTAGCCCTTGACTGCGATCTCACCTGATGGTAAGTGATGATGCAGTCTAAGATGGTGGCCGGCTAACCTGTTAGGGGCATGGTTTATATTAAACCCACCGCCGTGTAGAACCCCTATTCGGTTTCTACACGTCTTTTCCGGTAGGGTGGTAAGGGCCACGGCCGAAGCCTCCCACTAGATTGATACAATAACAGGATCTCACCCTGCTGCAGGTTTTATGCTTTAGATTATTTTTCACAGTTCACTAGCTAAGTAGGCTCGAGATAAACATTCGATTTTTCAATACGTGTAATGGTGGACAATCTAATTGGCTCTATAGAGCCTTGGTTGGATTTTTGAACCATTATCACCCTCATGTTCTAACGAGTCACATTTCGAACAATGTCACTAGAAAAATTATGAATATTAAAAAATATCACCTCCCCACTAATTTTAACGGCATGCTTAGGTAATTATCATATAAACTGGTTCTGTTTTAAGTCGGAACACATCAAAATTCTTATAAATAATGAGGTTGAATTTTAAGCTTCGTTACATGTTGTCAGTTAAGTGAGCTTTAGTAAAAAAAACGTTTGTATAAACTGATAATAATTACAGACTTCGTTGAATAGCTAATTAACAATGGAGTCGGGCGTGGGATGGCAATTTTATTTGGGTTGATTTCTACTGCCTAGATAATATTATGCTATGAATACACGTAATATTTTATACAAGTGTTCCGTCTATACTTTTGGGTCTGTTTCCGCACTTGGGAAACAGACCCAAAAGTGAGATTGGGCGTAAATAAGTATTATGCCCAATCTCACGATCATCCCCTAAACAATTATGTACTTACATAGGTAGTTAGATGACCGCTACGTGCTTCAAAAATATCAATAGTCGTATTGCGATCGTGACCTATTGCTACAATCCTGGAAAAGCTTAGGTACGTAGTAACGTGATGCCTGAATTATTATCTAATGGACTGTAGCAAACACGATTCTCAAGGATATTTTGGATGTGAGATTGCGACTAGCCGATCTCACAGCTGCAAAGGTACTGTCTCTGAATAATAAAGCCTGTGAATTATTGAAGTTAAAACTTCTATGGCCGCGTTGAGCACTCTTTGATAAGGAAAAATCTTATGGGTTCGCGTCACTGACATGCTCGCAACCGTAGACACAGAAAGAGATATAGACATGGCGTCAGTGTATACACTATACGATAGCGAGAGCCTTTACAGGTGACGTATTGCGCAACATTAGTGCTGTGTATTATCTTTTCTTTACAGGTAAAATTGAATGGATTTAGTTTTCACTTCTATCGGCATTCCCTATGACAGCCAATTGTTGAAGTGAAAACTTCTTTAGCCGCGTTGAGCACTTTTTGTTACGGGAAAATCTTATGGGTTCGCGTCACCGACATGCTGGCGAACGTAGACAGAGAAAGAGATATAGACATGGCGTCAGCATATACTGTATGCGATAGCGATAGTCTTTACAGGTGACGTATTGTGCAACATTAGTGCTGTGTATATCTTTACAAGTAAAATTGAATGGATTTAGTTTTCACTTCTATCGGCAGTCCCTATGACAGCCAATTGTTGAAGTGAAAACTTCTTTAGCCGCGTTGAGCACTTTTTGGTAGGGGAAAATCTTATGGGTTCGCGTCACCGACATGCTCGCGACCGTAGACAGAGAAAGCGATAGTCTTTACAGGTGACGTATTGTGCAACATTAGTGCTGTATCTTTACAAGTAAAATTGAATGGATTTGGTTTTCACTTTTTTATTTAAGTTATGTTACAGATTATGTCAGACGCAATTGGTGTTTCAAATAAAGAACAATAGCGACATTAACTTTGTAATTGTCAGTGGCGTGCGTGTGTGCGTCACTAATTGGCGCGTCCGGCGGAAGTGGCCGGTTCCGAGGCGTCAGGTGTCAGGGGCCCACCTGTGTGTGTGTGTCCGCGACATGAGAACATTGAGAGCTGGGCATGTGTTAGAGCTAATTAGTGAGCTTTCTTAATTTAAAGTGAATGATCATCGCAGCTTACATTAGTGACGATAAGGATTCGAAAATTAAATTGATAAAGGTAACCCGGTCAAGCGCGAGTTGCTCTTGTGCATTGTACAATTAGTTGGTATTCCGTAATAACAGTTACTCCTAACTGCAAATAAAATATGTGTTTGAACTTTGAATGGTAGGTAATTAGTGAGCCCTCTTAAATTAAAGTGAATGATCATCGCGCCTGCCGGTAATCGAACCCGAGACCTCCCACACTAAGACTGCAGTGCGCTCACCACTGCTCCAGGGAGGTCGTCGTTTTTTTTAAAACCTATAGGAACTATTTGAACTCTCCGGAATAAAAATCCTATGTCTATTTATGTAATGAAAGCCTGTTTTTGTACCTTTTTTTAAAATCAGGTACGAGAACTTTTTTTTTAATATACCTATATAGGCTAGCGCTTGGCTGCAATCAAACTTGGTTGCAAGTGGTAATGCAGACTAAGGTGGAGCGCGCTTGCCTAGAAGATGCACTCTTGATTTGAAGGTACCTATATTATAAGAGGATATTTTGTTATAATAATTTTCGTATCCATTGAAATATATAATTAGGTTAGGGTTAAGTATACATCAATGGTTATATCTTATAAAATATGGCTAGGTATAGTAGAATCATAAATATCTCTAACAATTGCAGTTAAAGGTATGCAAATCATTAAAATAGCACTGCATTATTTTCCTAATGGTATGAATTCAAATCAATTCCTTGTGGCAGTGCATAATATTGTACAATCATTAACACACAAGAACGAGCATATCAGCAATATCAGATTCAATGATCAATATGCTGTAGGCAATAACAGATGGGTGTGCAATGGAAAAAGTTACCAGAATAAAGTGGAATTGAAAAGCCTATATTAAGCATGTCATATTAGCAAATTTAGCCCGCTTCGTAAAAAAAACAGGTTTTTTTATTAAACAAATAATCTAATCAAGGTCAAGGTCCTTAAATATAAAAAATATATATTTATGCTGCCCGTATTAACTTAAGCACGTGCCTCGGAGAGCACGGTCCCGGTTATCTTCACAAACATGATAATAGTCGTTAAAGCCCGCCAACCCGCATTGGAGCAGCGTGGTGGGTCTAAGCTCTAATTCCCATTCTCCTATGAGAGTGGAGGCCTGTGCCCAGCAGTGGGACATTAATGGGCTGTAGTGGTGGTGGTGGTGGTACGAGTATCAAAGTAGCGTTAAAAATCCATGTATCGATTATATTTTTGTCATTACTATCATTATCATCCTTAGATCCGATGAGATCCCTGCGAGGTATAGGGCAGTAACTATTCTTTCTCCTTCTTGCTCAGATATTGCTTCATTATTTAAAAAAAAACAATTCGTTTAATGGGGCCAATTCTGTAGTAGGTACACGATTTCTAAACTAAAAAATAAATTACATTTCTATTTATATTGCTATCCCTTTCAAAATACTCTCGGTGGAAAGGGGAAGCACTAAATGTAGAGTTGTCATTTTAGAGTAGTTTAGAGATTATGTTAACTGACCCCATTGGCTCTTTTCATGCCTCAGTCATTCAAGTAGGCAATCACATTATTGTTATGTATTACAAGATTTTAGCGTGCAACGCTATTTATCGGCAATGTAGAAAGGCTTTCTTAACAATCGTATCTTCGCAAATTAGAAAAAAGCACTATACCACTACACTACACATATATACACTATATACACTATCTCCTTTCTTAGAAAGGTTGCCTGGAAGAGATCACTCATAGTGATAAGGCCGCCTTTACACCGTAACAAGTTGTAAATCCTGTCACCATTAGTTTTACCTCTGTTTTGTTATTTGTTTGTGTGTAATAAAGTGTTTTTACTTACTTACTTACTTACTATACCAGTCTCGGCGGAAATAACAACTCACGGCCTCGTTTATTTAAAAAGGCTTCGGCTAGCGCCTCGTCTTTTTAAAATCACTTCGGCAGTTCTCGGCTTCACCTCGTCCTTCCACTCAGCCGTGAACTGCTTTATTTCCGGCCTTGGCAGTAACTATTCATCTGATCCATCTTCAAACTTTGACTGTAGCAATATACATACATACACTTGCAGATGTATGTAAATACCTTAGTCCGTGTTCGCAATAATTGCAGTAGGTAAATAATAATAAACCGCAAACATAGGTTTCTCACAGACTAATCAGACAAAACACCTAATTACAAAGAATTATACATTACAAGTATTGGTATTAACGTTACAAAGTCTTTATGTCGGATCGTGTTTGTTCTAAGTATATTAGGTATATTACTATCTTTATCAATAAAAGATGATGAAGTTTTTTTTCTGGCGCCAACTGTACGAGTTTAGTTTTCCTTACTCGTATTCTAAAGGTAAGGCTAAGCAAATTGCAGAAATTTCCGTAGAGAAGAAGAGAAGTTTCCTTTTTGTAAGTTATTGGTTAAGATTTTTCAAAAAAAAAACATCATAGGCTTACGCTTGACCACAAACACAATAGATGTCAAGTGACAACTCAAACAAATTAGCGACTCTTTATCAAACTTAAAAATGCGCTTCTAGTGTAGAAGTTTTTATGAAATACATAGTTGTGACGTCTTCAAATTTCTGTAATTTAAAATCAAACTTAAAACTAACCGAGGATGTGAATTTTTGGTGTTTTGGAAGACCATAGAGGGTCTTAATAATCAGTAAGAAATCATTAATTTTTGACATAGGCATCGTCCCTATTCACGCCCTGAGGGGAAATGATGATATGGCCGAAGATCGAATGCCCTTGCCTAGAATATGCCTCTCCAATTTTGATTTAAAGTTACCCGGATTGTACCTAATTGGTAGGAAACATAAATTTTGGAAGAGTATATCAGGTCCTAGCTATGCGTATGAGGAATGAAGACGCAAAGCGTTTCGTGCGTGTAAACGGAACGTCAACGAGTTAAAGAAAAACCAGACTACATACATAAATACCTTGTATGAATTTGTGTGTAGAACACATAGGCGGCAACATCCTGTTCTTTGCAGGAATGTCGTTTCGCAGGATCCCGTGATGGAGGTATTGTTTCAAAACGAGCTTTCACATAACGATCAACCTGCTTTCAGCATACAGTAAAAAGCCGACCAAATATACTATTGCTACCGCATGCAGTATCTCGCCGTCCTAGAATCAACAGGTTCCAGTGAAAACAACCGTAGAGACAATTAAAGAACATACATATATATTTCATTTAAAGTATTCACATTTGAGTCCCGCTTGTAGTTTTAAGCACTCTATCTCGTGAAACGTGTAGGTACTAAAATCAAATTTCGAATCGAGCAGACCTGTGAAGATTGCTCACTTCCTGCACCTAGAAAAGACTAAGTGATCTTCACTAAACAGATTTTCTCAAATCATAGCTGAACGCTAAACTAAAGTACTTATTTTTATAAATATAAAAATTCGTTTATTTTTTTTAAGCTCGATTAAAAAAAAAATCTTTTTCTCCTTACGTTTAACTAAAACATAAACGGTTCCTTCGTTTGGGACTCATGAGCTACGATGCCACAAGCGGATACACAGATAAAACTTATAACACCTTGTCACATGAGTAGATAAATTAAATACTCATGTGACGTGTCGGGAGTTTCTGGGGAAACCAGTAAACAGCTAAGTATTTCTGTAAAACTGGACGCGCGATGGTAGGGGCCGTTACTCGTTACTACATAGAATTAGAACATAAATATGCAAAATAAATGCTCAATTAAAATATGACTACGTATCATGGATCGTTGATCTGATAAACATTGTAGACATTTACATTTTAATGGTTTTATAATTTTTTTCTTATGTTTTACGTACAATATGCCGGTAACAATTAGCCAATTTTTTTATTAAAACCCGGACAGGACGGAATAATTTTATTATTTACTAACTATTCTACTATAGCTATTCTTGCACAGTCAATATGCTCCTTGCCCTGAAATCTAAGCCCAAATCCGATCCAAAATCAATTTATACCTCGATTGATTCAATAAAATTGTCACTTGATTATTTTTTGCACTTTTAGTTGGTACGATTCCCGGATGCAGATATTCCTTGGATGAACAAGAGATATTCTTGTTTTTAAAAATCAAGAGACGTTTCCTTTGAGTGAAATTTTATATCTATAGTCTATACTAATATTATAAATGCGAATGTGTGTCTGTCTGTCTGTCAGTCTGCTACGCTTTCACGGCCCATCTGTTCCACCGATTTTGATGAAATTTAGCATAGGGATAGTTTGTATCCCGGGGAATGGCATAGGCTTCGGTTTCGGCTTTATATCCCGAAAAATTAAAGAGTTCCCGCGGGAATCAAAAACCTTAATATTTTAAAGTACTTACTTTTCCTGCGTGGCCCGTTCGTTTTTCCACCCTGCAGGGCTAGCATGGGCCGGAGATAAAAATTTTATCCCCCGATTTTATCCACTCACAAGAGATAAAATTAACTTATCCACCCCTCAGAGCACGGCAACAGGGGATAGGAGAAGTTTATACCCGTTTGACATTTCACGGGGACTCTGGGGACTATTTATCCACCTTTGTTTAGCGTTTTTATTTATTTATTTAGGAATAAAAATTTTATCCTTTCCACGGGGAAAAAATTGTCTCGGCCCATGCTAGGGGGGCTGGTTTCTGTGATGTAGTCTAACTAAACTAGATTAGTAATAAGAATTAATGGACACATTAATATAAGTACCAATTTGTTAAAGTTTAAATGTAATCGCTTGGTAAGTGTTGGAAAGTCATGACTTTCAATTTGCGAAAAAAAAAACTAATGTTCAAGAAATGTCATGAACTAATGTGTCGAGTCGGCCGGGGCGCCGGGAATGCGCGCCATTTTATTTCCCCCCATAATTACGTAATTAGTGCCGATGTATTGAGGTGCACTTTGTTGTGGGTCCTTTTGTCCGCGCTTGGCTTGCGCCCGCGCCGCTCTTTGTTTTGTTCACAACAGCTGTTCCCGGGTTAATTTTTGCAACTTTTGACGTGCGTAAGACTTTCTTTTTTCATGTCTTTAATTATGAATTAGGCTTTTGCTGTTTTTTTTATTGATATAGCATTTACACTTTTGAAGTAGGCGCATATTTTAAGGTGCTTATTAAGTACTTATTAAAAAGTATCACTAAAAAGAAATATGAGTTTGTAATTTGTGCACATTTAATAATTAACTCTGTTGAAATGTCTGATGCACCTATTAGTATGTGGGTTATGTATTTTTTTTACTCCTACAGCAGATGTTCCAGATTAATTGTATCTAAGTAGATAGGTTTTAATTTATTCTATACCAATAAAATTAATGCGTCATAATAAAAAAGTAAGTAGGTATGTATAGTTCACGCGCAAGTTGAATGCAGAGCAAATGCATTTACTCTGCATTCAACTCGCGCGCGAACTGTACCTACTACCTAGTACCTACCTACCTATAATTAATAAGTCATAAGTCATTAGTCATAAGTCATAAATATTTATTCAATTTAGGTACCTAGATACACTACACTTATTGACGTCCAGTTAGGTACATAAAAATATGATGGTGATATTCTGAACTACGGTATCTTAAAACTAAAGCTACGAGGGTTCCAAACGCGCCCAGTCTGAGAAGAGCCCACAACAAACTCAGCTGGGTTTTTTTTTTCATTATCACCATCTCACAAATCATCCTAACTAAGGAACTATCAGAGCCATTAGAGCAAATTATTGCCAAGCTTCCTTGTCATTTACCTAAGTAATCTTTCACATGGTACCTAATAGGATTTTTCAATGAGTTTACGTAAATATAATAAACCATTACCATGTAAAATGTAAATAAACCTTTTCCATCTTTTTTTTTTTTTTTATCCACTATAAGTTAGCCCTTGACTGCGATCTCACCTGATGGTAAGTGATGATGCAGTCTAAGATGGTAGCGGGCTAACCTGTTAGGGGCATGGCAGTTATATTAAACCCAAATCCCTATTCGGTTTCTACACGGCATCGTACCGGAACGCTAAATCGCTTGGCGGCACGTCTTTGCCGGTAGGGTGGTAACTAGCCACGGCCGAAGCCTCCCACCAGGCCAGACCAGGGAAAATTCAGAAATTATAAATTCCCAAATTGACCCTGCCGGGGATCGAACCCGGGACCTCCGCACGTTAAGACAACAGCGCTCAACACTGCGCCACGGAGGTCGTCAAAATATAATAATATTATAATAATATAATATTATACATATTATGAGAATTTTGTTCTAGCCTATTCGCCACGCTTTAGTGAAGGGAGTTAACTATCGACATTTGGCGCTGCGAGGTTGGCCTGCGGTCACACGCAACTTTGTCCCGCTATGTTCAAACCTAATTGATTACTTACTATCGGAATTATCCCGTTATTTTTATTACTTTAGGGTTAGTTTTGAGGGTAAGTCGATTACTTTTACTATATTACTTTTCTGACTAAATCTATGACTTCGTATATTATCGTATATTATCGTATATTATAGTAGGTATATCTACTCAAACAACACCATGCAAAGGATGCATTATGATCAGTGAAATAATTTTAAAATAAATAAATAAATAAGCCTTTTATTTTCCTTATCTTCACAATTATATTACATTCATTATAAATAAATATCTTCTTTGTCAATTTTAAAATGCCATATCAAAATAGTTACTGACTGAATATTCCTATTCCTAGGTAGGAAAAAAAACGTTCTCTCGTTTATTTGTATACTGATTTCTATAAAAGTATTCCTAAACATGTTTTATATAAATATATCAATATAAATATAATACACAAAACATCTTTAAATATAATATGTCCCACTTGCTGCAAAGAATTTCCCAAGCAGCCGGTGGTCAGGGCTCTAATTTGATAATAACCTTATCAACAAATCGTGTATCTAATAGTGTCACACGAAAAACTTTAAAATAGATAAATCATAAAGGTCATAGAAGAGAAATAAATCACATTTTATATTTTTATGTCGAAAGATAAAACTAAGTAATTTTCAATAACACCATGCAAGATTTACGAGAGAACACTTCTTAAGGACAAAAACGAAAACAACCTTAAATAGATTGTATCAAATAGGTACGCCCTAGTTTTCATTAGATTTATGGCAGGACGATAATAATTCCTTTTCAATTAGCGCTCAATGAATATCTTAGTTGTAGCGTTCGAGCGGTTTCACGATTCGATACGCAATATCGATGCGCGTACAACACCCGATACATCCATTCATCATTATTATAAATGTGCCACACTCACTTATTTACGGAAATCGATATTTTTTTCGGTATCGAGTATGAATGCTCGATTTGAACGCGCCAGTAAACGTGACGGTATTGTGTGGGATGACCCCGGCATTGTCGGTGCGGCGGCTTGCTGGGCACCATTGACTCCCGTCGCAACACGTTACTCGAAAATAGGAACTCAATTCGTTCCGCGTATGTGTGATATCGTTTCGTAATTATTGATTATAATGGTCACGGTTTAATACCATTTTGGAGTAGAGTTCGATGATAGATAATTTCGTTAACTTATTACACAAATTAGTTGCAGCCACACACCCAAAGCTGCCGCCTAGTAAGCTATCGTTAAAATTATGCTACAAAGAAAAAATAAACAAAAGCATTTTCATTCCTCAACTTTATCGTCACAAAAACTAGCCTTTAACCTCAAAACAAAGGAAACTGCAATAAGACAAAACACTTTTTGAATTTGGGATCATATACCTTCAAAAATTTTCCGATTGCAAAGTCTACTTGCTAAAATTTTCCAATGGAGACCAAGACCTATCCACACGTGACTAGTAATAGTTAGATAACCATACGTAGCCATAGGGAACAGCGTAAATTATGCGGTACCGAATGGGTACTGAGCTAGAATATCGATAAACGTCAGTGGGCAATCAGTGGCCGGGCAATTTGCGAGCGATTGTCCGTGGCGAGACGCGAGCACGCAAATTGGACGGGAACTATTTACTATTCGCCTTCGAACAGACCTATTTGGACCTTATAACGACTGAGCAGTTCCTGGTTAGGCTCACAGTCGAAATATTCTATAGGTACCTACTCAACTTCTATATTAAATTATTCTCTCATAGTTTTTTTGTTGAAAATGAGGATTTTGATGCAAGGGGGACAATTTATTGATACCATATTTATTTCAGAATGTTGTTGTTACCGAAAATAATATATTAGCAAGAAAAACCTAATATCTCGCTCCAAACATACCCACATAATTGCCTGAACTACCTATAGCCTGAAATGTAGCTCTTTTTTAGTCAAAAATGAAAATACTGAGCATAAATGATCACAGTACACCGTACAATGTATCAAAAGTGAGTAAGGATACATCGCAGTCAATAATAGAGGGCAAAGAGCCAAAGGCTCTCACGGGGTCACATACGTAGATAATGGAAGGTACTGTTGGGTAAATCGATATCGATATCAATTTTATTCAAGTCAATATACGTTCCAAAGCACGCAATCACGAAAACAAATTTGCGTTCATTTCCTTTCTCTCAGAGGTACTTATAGCGGATCCGAGTAATATCTTTTATAAGGCGGTACGTAATGGAAACCATTTCTCATCAATTTTCTAAATAAAGGCGCACAGAAGCCAACGGATAAAACAAAGCGTGAGCGCTCACGACATAGATTGAGCTGAATTATCGCTTTACCGCAGAACACAATCTGTAAGATAGGTATGACTATGGCTATACGAATGCGCCAGTATACGTGCAGTCCGTGCACCGTGTAGAGCCTATCGCCCGCGGCCGAACCGCCGTGTGCACTCAGATAACACGTGTGAATAATGTTAAATCCAGACAGTTTTTCTCTTTTATCAATTTACTTCACATCTGCAGCGTTTGGTACTGATTAAATTCAAATCGCTCGCCATTTTCTTTGGAGCGTTTAAAGGTTGAGATTCTTATCGGCACTGTGTATTCACCACTTTCACGACCTACGTGTTCGGTTATCTTTTGAAATTTATCTTATACTCTTTACCCTCAGAGAAGATAATTTAACTAACTATACGTAAAGCAGATTGTTTTCAGAAAATAAATTTATGCATGTTGCTTGTTTTCGTAGTTCTTTTGATTAATGTAGAGTTATACTAAATAATGAAATGTTGTAGGCAATTTTGAAGAGGTAGCAATCAAAATGTCGCCTTGCAAACTACCGCAAATTGGGTGAAAGTGTGACGCAAATAGGCGCACACATGACAAATGGCTTCCATCATGCGCCTGTATACTCGCCGCCTCTAATAAGACAAATTGTGAACCGTTGTAATTTGCATGTCACTGGATTCATTAGGTTAACTTTGAACTGAACGGTAAATTTATTATAGGTGCGTAAAAATTGAGAGCAGCGTCTCTCGTCGACAGGTTCCTTTTGCCTTAGACCCTGCAGCTATCTTAGTCCAAAAATCTTGATGAGATAAATTCACCGCATTTAATACCTATGAGCTGGCCAATTCTTTCGCAAATAATAAACTGTAGGTACTTACCACCTTGTAGCCAGCGTTATATGTCCATACTATTTTTTTTTCTTTCTATCTCCTATATTGGTCTACGTGCATGGGCTCCATAAATAGTCTTTCTGAGCGCATAACCGGCCCTGAGTCGTGGCAAATCATTTCTTCATGCATCATTTCCACGTAAGTAATGTTAACGTGTGTCCTCCGCATAACTACCACTCTTGGACTACCGGCCAGGAAGCGTAACGAAGTATTAGTTAACGACTATTACCTATTCTGTGGTACCTATAACCTACCTAGGTTTATAAGTAGAATGTGCCTTAAGTATATATATATTGTACCTTGTCAATTATTTAGTTAATTTTGCTAATTTCTTTCTTTGCTTTCTAAATCAACGTTAGAACCTGCAAGTGTAACCGTAGTCTGAGCGTTGGCTATGAATCTACTCATCATAAACCTCATCATCATCACAGGTACAGGGTACTTTGCACGGTGCAAAGTACCCTGTACCCGTGTTGATGATGATGTTGTGCAAATTGCACCCAACGAAGAATCTACTCTCGCTCCAAAAACTTCAAAATCGATAATCAAAATAGGTACCTACAAAGTACACCTTCTGAACGTCATGTTTACAAAGAATAAGAATGCACAACTTACAAATTTCAAATCTGATTTGGTTAAATTTATGATGCTGTGCAGTCACTTTCGTATAAGTTTATTACGGAGTTGACATGAAAAGGACAGATATTAAAAATTTTACAGCACATTTACATAACGGCCTTGCGCAAGTTGGCCTATAGGGGTCTATAATTTGAATTATTGGATTATTTGACAATACATGATCTTCCCGTCTATAGCCCGTTTATGGCCAAGTTTTTGCATTAGGTAGGTATCAATCCCAATTCCCACTGCTAACTTCAGAATTCTGTGTTCAGCGATCACTAATTAATTCAGATCAAACTTAACACATCGAAAATGTTGTCAAACCATGACACTCAAATAAAACTTTGCATTAGATTGGCCATTAGATAATCGCCGCACGATTTTGGGTTTATCAAACAGTTGAACACGTAAAACAGCTTTTTACATTACACCTATATTATAACCTTTATTTCTTCAGCAACATTAAGCAGCCATCAAAGGTCGGCTAACCGCCTACCATCCAGTAGCGTGTCTAATACGACACCTGCGTCCAGCGCCCTAATGCTCTCTAATGTCCTCTGTCTTACTCTAATGCCGTGACCAATTCCGCTCATTGGCGCCCTTACGCTTTCTTGTTTTCTGTATGTACCTGCTTTTTATTCCTATTTCTGCTTATTTTCTCAAATCTTCGAAAGCAGATTAACAGAAAGAGAAAGAGTACCTAAAATTATGAATTCAATTATAATTTTAATAATCAAGGTACATAGTTAAATTTAAAACCATTGCCTGATAGAGTCAACGTCATCTCATCTTCGAAAGCGCGCCAGTTCTGCTCGTCAAAAATCCCCGACTTATAATAATGTTTAAAGGGAAAAATTCATATTAAAAACATAATAATCTCAAAAGCTCGCGGCAATCAAGCAGCCCGTATCTAACTACAACTTCATACCGCGTTATCAACGGCGTATAATGAGCTCGAGTACCTACGCTGGTCGTTTTGTGTCCGTCACATATCGAAGGGCGTCATCCATCATCCGAGCGACTGATTGCCTGCTACCTTGCTTCGCCTGCGCCTCTTATATCCATTTCATTCGTCCTCCTCGACCTCTGACGCGATGTGTAATTGCTTGCGAGTGTTGCCGTTGATTGCCAATCGGACGTTTTATTTTCCTGTCTATAATTATAGCGAGCACTTTATATTAATTGAGTAAGTATTAATTGTTTTTAAAGGTGTTCTCTATAAAAAACGTTTTCAAGAAATGTGTCTAGATATATTGTGTCTCCCGATTATTAAAAAAAATGTTTATTCAGTGATGTTTATACATAGGTATATTAGGGTGATTTGACCAACAAAGATGATGGCGAATATGTACTTTGATTTTTTTTAGGATAGTGCCTAAGATGGAAGAAAACTCCAAACACATAAATAATAAGCGACGTATAGGTAAAGCGATCACAAAATTTTAGAATTTTTATAAAATCTATTATTTGTCTTAAACGTACCTACAAGTTTGCGAAGGGCTGAATATAATTTAAGACCTTTAGAATAGAAACCAAACAAGAAAGGTACTGTATGAGTTTATTTTGATAGATTTAAATTAGCAAATAAACCTAGATACCAAGATGATAAGTGATTAGATAATATTAGATCCTACCTATTTTATTAGTATAGTAATAGACTATACTTAGTCTGTGAAACACTGATACCAAAATTCAACGTTAGATACAAATAACACTGTCCGACATTGTGAATCCGTGTAAATAATAAAAACGCAACAATCTTGCTGAACAGAAATGAGTCTCTATATTCGCATAGCGCTGGCTATTCCCGGCTACACTAGCAAATAAAAGTAATCCGAGGGCAGGCCGCTCCATCAAAAGGGGTAGCTCGATTAAGTGTCGGTTTGAGTTTTATTTGCCGCGGGATGGAGGGCAGGGGGGATAGAGGGGACGTGTGAGCCCTGGAACGGCGCCGCATTAATCATTAACGCAGCCTGCCTAATGACACCGCCGAAATGGGCATAGTGATGCAACGATTGTTATCGATGGTTCTAGAGTAAGAGACAGCTGTTAGATGACCAATGAACACGTTACACAATAGGTACATCGCCTGTACTTTACGGGTTGCTTTCAGTATCGCAATTTATTCTCTTTTAAATTAAAGTTTTAGTTTTTATTGAGTATAACACTAATACTAGGTATATAACCTACACCTAAAGAGAACTTATAGTTATGTCCAGCTTACATAAAATTCTAAGCATTGGTAACTCGTCTGTGCGACGATATGCGATTTTAAAAATACTTACTTACCTATTATAATTATCATCGTTAAATGTAATCTTAATTCTTTATAATAAGACAGGTATGGTATAATTCCATCGTTTCGGCCGTAATATGTCTTACACATTGAATACGTATTGTATTTGTGACGTATATAATAACTATTGGATAAAGAAAACTTTAGTCGTATCCTACCACAACATAGTTTACACTTTGCACTAAGTAATCATTAAAAATCAGTTATCATTTAAAAAACTAACCAAGTATTCTTTCCATCGGAAATATTACGGCCGTCTCTAAAGTGATTTCATTGTAATCGCCGCTATGTTATTTGACACCTACAGGTGAGACTGGTAATTGGCTACCGTTTCCGACGCGTGAGTCTATCTCTCTTAAGAGTTAAAGTGTCAGACAAAATAAAATAAAATGTTGAATGCCAAACTTATAATACGATATACGTGCCGACATTACAATATCCGTTAGAATTCGATAGTTGCGAGTAATCTTACCTTAGATTAAGAGGCTGTTTATAATATACACTACCTAACTACAATTTTGCAATGTCCTTTATAAAAATTGGATACCTATCTATTTATTTCGGCATATTTTTTCTTAATAAATGAGAAAATAATAATGTGCCATTGCTATAACCTAAACCTGTGTATACCTAGTTTTAATTTTATTATGTAGATACTATTTGTAGTTTTGCTTTGCATTAATCAATATCGACATATCGACCCTTTTGGATCCCCGTCACTAAAACCGATATTAGATGTCGCTATTAACTCCGCAAAACGTAATTAATCGAATAAGTTTATGATTGATATAACCAGTTTGCGAGGCGCTTAATTCACTTTCCCAATTTCTAAGGCCCAGGCGCTTTTATAAAGTTATCCTTTAAGGAAATTTATTGGTTCTATTAACAGATTCTGCAGTGGAGCCTACATCCCGAATCTGTAGTTAATCTAGTAAAAGTCTTCGTCCACATGATTCGTTGATCGTAGAAAATACTCTTACCTACAGATAAAATCACAAAGTGGGTAGGTACTTACGGTACTAAGCCTTGTACTTTTAAATATAATTTCACAAATTAGCGCAGGGTCTTCTACCAAAATATTGATTCATCTCTATCTTTATTTTGCGTTGTAGGAATGATAAAAAAAGTATTTTAATAAAACAAAAAACCCGACTGCTTGGATACCAAAAAGTATAAAACAAGACATGAATTGAAGTATTTCATTATTATCAATTTACATCGTATAGGTAATATTAATAAAATCTATCAAGGCGCAGTCGCACGTTAAGGTAAATGTTAGCTATTGGACGTGCGACTGAACACATTGACATAACCCTGTGCGTTCCGCAGTCGGGTAATAATGTGTATCTAGTCACTTCTATTGCGAGGTACCTACCACAACGCTGACAAAATTCATTTTTCCTGGCCAAGAAAATACAGAACTACCTATTGTAAACAGACCGATTAGATTGATAAATGTAGGTATAGTTTTGAAATATCATGTTAGTAAGAAACTAAAATACTTTCACTGTCACGGTTCAGGAAGCGTAAACAATAAATTGAGATCAATTAAAGTAATTTATATTAATTACTTTTATAATGGTTATAACACCTAAAGATACGACTGCGTGCGTAACACCTGTTATGTACATAATAAAAATAATAAGCGTTGCTATACTTAGTTAGTCTGTTTCTAGGGCAGGTGAAACTTCATTCATAGACACGAAAGTATCATCGTCATCATCATCATTTCAACTCACCCTCGACAACTGAGAACGAATCTCCTTTTGGAATGAGAAGGGTTTGGCCATAGTCCACCATGCTGGCCAAGTTGATTAATTATATCAGACTTCACAAACTTTTGAGAACATTAACTCAAACTCAAACTCAATTTATATTTAACATGTAGACCATACAGGTGTCTCTTATGTTGCGTTATGTTTTAACTCTATCACCGATTCGGAAAGAATTCTGCTGAGAAGAAAAAGAAACTCTTTTTTTTAAAACAAGATATTACAATACGTAGGTTTATAAATTAAATACAGTAGCGTAAGTTATTATACTATCCTGAAGTCGATTGCTTCCATACAACTTTGTCATTAAGAAATTAGTCAATTGTATGAAGAACTATCGAGCACGCAGGGTTCCTCACGATATTTTCCTTGACCGTAATAATTAAAGATTAAAGTAATTACCACGCCTGTCGGGTAATCGCGCAAATCAAAAAGAGCTGAACAATTTTTTTTCAAGTTTTCCATAAAAGATAGATTTTCATTATGCATGAGTATCTCATCACCAGAGACTTATGCTAGAAGCTGCCGATCAGGGTTTTGCGGGTTCGTCGTCTGTCTAGTCTCTACCCCTGCGAATCGTATAGGTATTACTCATTTAATTAAATCTATAATACCTGCAGGTAAAATATTATAACAAGGTAAACACTTCAATCAAATCGCATGTACTCGTATGAATAAACAGGAACGTTCACTTAACGCTTTGGGGATCGAGTACCCCTGATGAAGTGGCATGAAAAAAAGGTAATGTAAAAAGTGGGAGGACCGGGAGGGCAGAGCGACGCAATTTGTAATATTTCACGAGCCAGTAGACGCTTATTAACTAGGCGTGCAAAAAATACAGACAGATGCTGCCAACCTTTGCCTTGGTGACTGTTTGAATCGAGATAAAAATGGAAACACTACCTACCTAGTACCTACCCACCCACTTAAATTGACTCATCAAAAAACATATCTAAATATAAATCAGCTTTTAAAGCATAAATAAAATTTTTAGATTGAATTTGAGAAGAAGATTTTACTTCTATACGATACGAAATAGGTACGAGTATCATTCCAAGCAATAAAGTCGGTGGCCTATAGATGCACTATACAAAAGATTTACGGCAAATTACACTAGTGCGATATATCAATTATAACTTAATGACAATGGAAAACCGTCTTTCGATTTATGTTATAAAAGGTTAAAAAGAGATAAATATACATAAAACAAAATAAAACTGTTCGGATAAAGAACTACGTACGCATTTATTATGTGCATTGAAATGAAAGCATTTGAATTGCTTTTGCGTAGCTATTCGCATGCCGCAGACAGAAGTGTTGTAAATATAGAATGATAACGGAAAATGTGCAGCACTCCTGACTAATGCAAAAAGTCATATAGCTACTCCGTTAGGAGTACTGCAGGATGAAATACCCAGGGTCGCATTTATTAACTTCCCTACTTCGGAGCTTTAAGTTCGTGGTCGGGAGGGCGGGCGGGCCAAGTCGCTTATGTATTGCTCGTTGTAGATATCTACTAGTATGATGCATCACTTATCTTTAGCAGATAATAGCAAATTAGACCTTTGGTTTTTTAAATTATTTATTGACATTTTAACACACTCAAAAACATAAAAGTCGGAAAATTGGGTAAGTCCAGCGTAAAGCCCAATTTCCCTACAATTTCATGGTGCATGCATGCTCTATCTCTCTATGTAGCAACTTGCAACACCTCTTTACTTTAGTGTCCACCGTTTGGTAGGTACATGTTTCTTCCTCGATATAAAAAAAACCTAATTAATAGGTAATTTTGTGCTCATTTCCGGGCCAAAACTCAGTCATAGACACGACGCTGCAGGAAGCTTGTTAAAAAGAAGGAGACTATGAGAAAATATAATTATTTTTTCCGGAGTCCAGCCCTGTCCCCAGCTTTAGCGGAGAGGTTATTAAACGCTTTCCGGGGAGTGCGGACGACGTACTCCCCCCGTCTGAATGGACCAGTCAAATCGATTGTCATTCTCTGAGAATCGCCTCAAGTGATGATCTTTTACTTAGGCTGACTAGCAAAATTGATTTACTGTTGTTGATAGTCGATAGTTAACTATTTTAATGCTGTCACTTTTTGACAACGGGTATATGCTGTTGCCAAAAAGTGTCAGTATTACAAAATTGAACTAAATCAGTTTATATGCCCTTGTGTAAGTGGTTCTTCATTATTTACTTACCTACTATAGTCGTATGCAATATGCATAGCTTACCCATCGCTTGAACAAAAATTATAATTTTTTTGGGCAACTTTATAACCTAATTTTGCCAAGTTTGTGGAAAGTAGATTCTACGATGTTGGCTCAGACAGAAGCATAAAGAAATACCCTTCTAGGCTAAGATATTTTTATTTTAGAAGGATATTTTTTTATAGAAGATACTTACAAATCGTAGTCGAAGTAGCAAGCACATTTCATTTGCTTTGTAGTGTAGGTATACCTACATCCAGTAGGAAACAGAAGAAAGTACAAGATAAAACTGTAACGCCCTTAATAGCCAAACCGTTTAAACTATACGTAAAGATATTACAAGAAATGCACTATGACATAGTTCCACATCAAAAGCACACGTCACTTAATATCTACCTTATAATTATGAATTTAAGGACTATTTTATTTTAATAAAACACGTTGGAACGTTTGTGTCGCCTTGAAGTATTCAGGGCGGGCCGCCCAAACGTTTAGCGACCGTTTAACTTAAGCCTGGAGGTGGCTTAAGGACACACCTACGAGGGCGAAGACTATACATTTAATAATTTCATATCATAAGATTTTCTTAACTTCCTCTTTTAATTATCTTTTATGAATGATAATAAATATTTTTTTATTTCAGGCCATTTCACAAACTCATATTAATTACAGAATACTAATAGACTAATATTTTTAAAAACTAAGCACGAAATAGTGGTTAATTCGTCCAAGAAAAAAGATCTAGAAGCGCAGTAACGCAATAGGTGCCCGGGGATCGAACCACAGACCCTCCGAATAGGGAACCGAGGGTCCCCACTAGGTTGACACCGTTTGCTTGCTTAGGTATATAAGCTAATTTTTCTTTAATATTATACTAGCTGAAGTCCACGAGTTCGTCCGCGTTTAAGTTTTTTTAATTCCCACGGGAACTCCTTAATTTTCCGGGATAATAGCCTATGTCACTCTCCAGGTCCTCAACTATACCCATGCCAAAAATCACGTCGATCCGTTGCTCCGTTGCGGCGTGATTGAAGGACAAACCAATAAACAAACACACTTTCGCATTTATATAGTATATTTAGTGTAATTTTAGTGATCCAATTTTATAATAAATATTTGTTAAGTTATACAAAACTGATTAGACGATATAATAGCATCGACGCGGATGTCGCAGCGAGAAAGTAACGATGGGACGTTTGATATGGTAATTTGCGTTATTTCTTTTTCACCCCTTTATAAGCTTTCCTTTGTATGCATCTCGCCCACACACTTATAACGTTATAACCCTAATTAAGGTAATCTATATGAAGATAATGCATTTATTTTGTTTTAGTACTACTGAGTACCTACTTTTGTTAAAGTATAGATAAACCCGCGACTTTATCCACGTAGAACTATACCTACCTACATGTTTGAAATTCCCGCGGAAAATCTTTAATTTTCCGGAATAAAACGTAGGTAGCGTTTTTCCGTCCCCAAGATGCAATAGTGACAATAATGAATAACATAAGTTTTAAAAGTGTGACGATCCTGCTAGGATTCTGAAGTGAGCTCGGTTGGCTAGTTTGATAGGTAAATATTGTAATTTGAGATAAGATAGCACGAGAGCAACCGATCTTCGGCTCTGCCCAAAAGAAAGAAAGAAGAACAAAGAAAAGAATACTTATACCTAAGAAAATAAGAGATAGGTAATTATAATAATCAATTTCATACTGGGGAAATCTTGTTCGAAAATTGAAATCCGCTTAAGGGGCCGGCGAACGCCACTCGCAATTTCTATTCAACCTGCAAATATAAATTTGCCGGTATATTGCTATCTCTATTTGGCTGATGACACATGATCGCGTGCAAGCGCGATAGCAATATGAGCGTTCAGATTTTTTTATACATTTGGTCTTGTTCCGTAAATACCAAAAATGATGAATGAAAACTTGTTATGCTTTTAACTTCGTGATGTCATTCTGTAACTTGACAATATAAGCTATGTTCCTGATACATTAGTAGGTACGTAAGATATCGTTGGTTTTAATATGAAACAAATAAGGAGAACACATGCCATTTATGTCGTAAAAATATGTAAAACGCAATGCGCTTATATTTAATTTTGGGAAAGCATTTTAAAAACATTATTATCCAGGGCCCTAGATAAACACAAGTTCAGTCTAAATAATTGCATAATATGGTGGAAATATTTTCGAATCACAAATTATATTGGTATTACGTTTGTATGGGCAATTCACCCTCCGCCGCCGTCTTAAAACTCTCAACTGGACAATCGTGAGAATGAATCCTCACAATGTTTGCTTCATCGTTAAAGCAACCGATATTATTATAACCGTATTCAAGTCCACCAGAACAGAAGCCGAACTTCTTAGCTCGTACTTTTCAAGCAGTTAACGTATGTACTCGGGTACTTTTCAAATAGGAACGCAAACGACTGCCGACAGGTCTTTACTATAGGCATAACTTAAAGTAATAAGCAGATTCCTAGTTCCATGACTTAAATACTACATAATTATGTGTCCGTTGATAATGAATCTACCGTTGCACGGGTACAAGAAAGTGTTGTTCTCACAGTGACATTAAAACTAGTTATAAAGTCACACTCACACTGTAGTTAGGACCAATTTATGCCACTTCTGTCGCGATACAATAATCTAATTTTAATATTTAAAAGTGGCAACATTAACCCGAGCCAGCTCTTCTCCGTTTTCATGTTTTGAATACGAAATCAAAACGGGAAGCGAGCGAAAAGACAGCCATATTGCTTTTAGCGCCCTTTAATGGAAAGTATTATAAAATAAGAGAGGTCGCAGCTTTTAAATAAATAGAATTTGTACAATGCTATACCTTTATCAATATTAAAGTAGTGTCTGCCACCGCTCTCTAGTGGAATTAACAAATGAGCTAAAACTTTTTTTTTTTTGTAGGGTTTAATATAGCTGCCATACATCCAAATGAGATCGCAGTCAAGTGGCGCTAATATGCAGTAGGTACAATAAAATAAACATGGACTTTTTTTTTCATGTGCAAGCGGAAAACTATAGAACTAGGCAAAATGGGCCTATTTCTATAATACTATGCTAACAATATACCTAACTGAAAGGAATAATGAGTAGTCATGGAAGGTCCATGTGATGATGTGAGTAGTAGGTAAGTAGGTTCAATTGGAGTATCTAGAATAAATGTTAAATTTTCTAATGGGAAAAATTTGTTTCCGATTAGATTACATTCTGAATCTACCTGTAATCTCGACACGGGTATAGTTGTACGTTGGAAGATAAGGTTAAACATAGGGACTTTGATGGTCTTGGTGTAAGAAACATGCTATATAAAAATGATAAATACTAGGGCTTTCGAATACCGGTTTTTCTCAATACCGGTATTAATACCGGAATGATTTTTTTCAATAACGGGATCCCGGGATCCCGGTATTGGAAAAAATTTAAAATGTGGTAGATGTTTTTTAACTTAAAATTAGTCTTTTCTGAAGCAAACGGCACCATAAAAAACAGTTTTTTCATAAAAAAAATTTTTCACTAAATTTATCTAAAAAAAGTGCTTTTTCTGCATAAATTCAGTGAAGAAAAGCCGTTTTTTTCACTCAACGAGTTTTTTTTTGGATTTAGAACGCTGTGGTTGATTATTACGCTGTGGATTGGTATGTCTATTTCACTGTCTCACGAAACGTTAAGTAACTCCTTCGCTCTATTTTATATCATGCAATATTTTATAAAATTGTATTTTCTTTAAAAAAAATCACCAAGTATTGATTTTAGATTTATTTGTATTTTGAGTATTGAGATAGTTATTTACGCGTTGACTTAATTCTTACGAAACTATCGTTTGTTTCATGTATGTATAAGGTGAAAATTACGGACCACGTAATGTTCTGAAACTCCATCACATCATTTTAAATACAACCTTATTAAGTAATACTTATATTATTATCATATAATCAATTTCTTATTCATATCAATCAGAATATCAACTATATGATTTTTAAAATAGAACTATTTTTGGATGAATTCTTACGAAAATATATATTTTTAACCTCCATTGATTTTTGAACTTTTGATATAAAGTATATTTGTGACGCACTTTCTCAACGTACACACAAAATTAAATAAATATGGCAGGGAATTTTAAATAATTAGGGAAATTAGTGTCGAAGATTGTAATTTAAACTACTATCGTTGTCGTCGTCTCAACCTATAGACATCCTGGACGTAGGTCTCCTGCATAGATCGCCACAGAGCACGGTCTTGTGCCCCTTGTTTCCAGCGGCTCCCAGCTACACGCTTGAGATCGTCCGTCCACCTAGTGGGGGGGTCGTCCAACACTGCGCTTCCCGGTGTGAGGCCGCCATTCAAGTACTTTGGGACCCCAACGCCTATCGGTTCTACCAATTATGTGCCCCGCCCTTTGCCACTTAAAGCTTGGACTCTTCGAGCGAGCTATGTCGGTAACTCTGGTTCGCCTACGGATCTCCTCATTTCTGATTTGATCACGCAGGTATACTCCAAGCATAGCTCTCTCCATCGCCCGCTGAGTGACCCTAAGCCTTCTTATCAGGCCCAAAGTTAGCGACCATTTTTCGGAGCCGTAAGTCATCACTGACAACACGCACTGTTCGAACACTTTCGTCTTCAGGCTGAGGAATTTTGGACGAGAAGATGTCGCGGAGTTTCCCGAAGCCTGCCCAGCCGAGTTGGATTCGGTGGTTGACCTCTTTCTTGAAATTGGACCTACCTAACTGGACTGTATGTCCTAGGTATAATGTACTCATCAACAATTTCGAGTGCAGAATTCTCAACTAACACAGGTTGGGGCTGAACGTGTGCATTAGAAATGATCTTTATCTTGCTCATATTCATTTTTAGGCCCACCTGTTGAGGAACTACTAAATGAGTAATAAACGATATTTTTGTAAGAAGTCGATCGAAGTCGAAGAAAACGATAATTTTGTCAATACACAAATTAATCTAAAATTCAGTAGTTATCATTTAAAAGAAAATAATATATCATAATAAAATATGCATTAATTATAAATCAGATTTCTGAACGTTTTGAGAGACAATGAAATAGAAATGCCAAGCCACAGGGATCTAAATTCAAACACTAATTTTTCCCTCTGAGTGAAAAAAAACGACTTTTCTTCACTGGTTTTAAGAGGCCGTATACTCGCCATCGGTCAAATTTGGAATCTGTAGGTATACCGCACAGTAGACCATTAGGCTGCAGTCATACATAGACGACATAGGCCAGTAAAGATACTTTGATACTTTGCGTAGTCAAGTTCGTACGTACGTGCGGTCGTACGATTTGCAGTACCATTTTACACGTGAATTTGATCAGACTTTGATAATATTTTTTGGTCATATAGGTATTTTATAGAACTTTATTTTTACACAATTTGTATTATATAAATACTAAACATTCATGGTAAATTTTATTTTATCAGTAATTTCGTCAAACTTTTAAGAAATACAGGTTATTGTGACGCGTAAATTTTGATAAATCGTGCACATTGATTTGATTTTTTTATTAACTAATTTTGTATAGAACGTATAAAAACGAATTGCAACAGTCCAATTTTAAGAGCGTGTTTATCATATTTGTATTTTTTATAAGTCATTTATTATAATTTTTCGTGGATTTATATGGGTGAAAAGTGTCACCCAAAAGTGCAAAAATGGTAAACGTATTCTTTAAGAATGAGAATTTCACTATTATATTTCAATAAAATTAAATTTTTATTTGCAACAGTCTACTAAGGAGGGATTAATCTTTAATGTTTTAATTTTCTTTTTGTTATAATACTAATATCTCATACACAAAGCTCATCAAAAGTTCTTAAAATGTCGGTTTACTGGTTTACGGACTGTTAAGCAATAAAGGCGTTCTTTTTGAGCTAATATGCTTAAGATACAAGTTTTAAACTTAGCCGAATAAAAAACAGTGGCATCTACCAAGAAATATATGCAATAGTCACTGTTTCGTTTATAGTGTCACCAATACCGGTATCCCGGTATTAGACATTTCAATACCGGTATTGAAAACCGGCGAAAAAAGTCCGGGATCCCGGTATTGGCCAATACCGGGATCCCGGTATTGGAAGCCCTAATAAATACCTACATAGATTACGTGTAAATGTAATACTATATAATTGACCGAGCGAAGCGAAGGTCTCTGAGTCTACTTGAGTGAATTGGCACTTGTCCGTCCGTCCGTCCGTCCGTCCGTCTGTCCGTCTGTCAGAGCCTTATAACTCCTGAATTACTGAATGTAATTACTTCAAATTTAAATATAATATGTAAACCAATGGCCTCCCGCCGAATATGGCTTAAAAAGTTATAAAAATCTTTATTTCAGGGGGGCTCTCATAGAAGCGAATGCGGAGTAAAATATTTTTTATAGCGTTACATAGGGTTGCGGTATATCATTTTAAAGATAATGAGGAACAGAGTTCAAAAATATTTTTTTTTAATTTTTCCCCTAAAATTGACGAAATGGGAGGCTTTCAAAGTGGAGATTTTCTGACGTCCAAAGATGACCTCAGAACTCCCAATTTTCTGAAAGGCTGAGCCTGAAACTTGATTAATTATTTGAATTATATCCTGTACTTGAACAACAAATACTAAAATTAGATAAATATTTTATGGAAACGAAATTATTTAATTTTTAATGAGCTTCATTATTTTTAACAAACTTCACAATTATGTCAATAGATGGCGCTCTGTACAAGTTTATTCGTTTGTGCTTAAAAAGAAAAGGCTGAGCCTGAAACTTGATCACTTATTTGAATTATATCCTGTACTTGAACAACAAATACTAAAATTAGATAAATATTCTAAGGAAACGAAATTATTTAATTTTTAATGAGCTTCACTATTTTTAACAGAACTTCACAAAGATGGCGCTCTGTAAGTTTATGGATACCGCGAGGTCTCAGTTCGGGGCGAACCACTAGGTATTTATCATTTCAGCAGGTATAGTAGGTAACTATAAGTAGTTACCTATAGGAACTCAGGCAAGGACTCTTGTCGCCCGCTAAGCTATGAAAAGAAAACCATCATAAAACCGTCGTGATGAAATATTTATTACACTTCGTTTTCTTGTAAGTAGCAAACAAGTTCGCTCAAAGCAAAGCCAACGAGTTCGTGTTACAAATCCCCAATTAGCAGCATACAGCTCAGTTTATGCCGGCGTTTAAATTCGTTAGGAGCGGGTAATGTTGTATTCGTTCGCGGTTGTGACAATGAATATGTTAAAAACAGACATGCCATGTAGAAGCGAAGAGAACTACCTAAATGTTAAAAATTTAAGCGTGTTTGTTTGACCTCTAATTACATCGCAACGGATCAAAGTTATTTTTTGCATGGATTCGTTTAATACTAGAGAGTAGAGAGTGACATAATATTATGTCACTTTGTATAGCCCGAATATAAACAAAAAAAAACCGGCCAAGTGCGAGTCGGACTCGCGCACCGAGGGTTCCGTACGAACCTGTAGTAAGTTTTAAATTATTAAAAAAAAACTACTTATTAGATCTCGTTCAAACCAATTTTCGGTGGAAGTTTGCATGGTAATGTACATCATATATTTTTTTTAGTTTTATCATTCTCTTATTTTAGAAGTTACGGGGGGGGGGGGACCAACATTTTACCACTTTGGAAGTGTTTCTCGCGCAAACTATTCAGTTTAGAAAAAAATGATATTAGAAACCTCAATATCATTTTTGAAGACCTATCCATAGATACCCCACACATATGGGTTTGATGAAAAAAAATTTTTTGAGTTTCAGTTCTAAGTATGGGGACCCCCAAAATTTATTGTTTTTTTTTCTATTTTTGTGTGAAAATCTTAATGCGGTTCACAGAATACATCTACTTACCAAGTTTCAACAGTATAGTTCTTATAGTTTCGGAAAAAAGTGGCGGTGACATACGGACGGACAGACAGACAGACAGACAGACAGACAGACATGACGAATCTATAAGGGTTCCGTTTTTGCCAAATTTGGCTACGGAACCCTAATAAGAAGAAGAAGAAAATGGTTCCCACAAGATATTTATGAGTGAATCCGCCCGCGGGTATCATTTAAAGCCTATTAGTATTATTATTATTTGGTAAAACTACAAAAATACTGTGGATTAATTTTACTTAATACTTAGTGATCGCAGTCAAGGGCTAACTTGTTGTAGATTTTTTTTAAACTTAAAATCTCATACTTGCTGTCGCGTCGTCTCCGCTGTTAGTACAGAGTACAGACCACAGCAGACCGAGTGCGTGTTTATTTACGTATTCGATCGCGTCAACGTTCCAGCGCGTTCCAGCGCGCTTGACATTTCCATACAAATCGAAGTTAACGTTGTCGCGATCGAATGGGAAGAAAATCTCCCATTAGGCACACAGAGTTCAAGCATATTAGGTTCGGCTGAAAAAGAAACTGAATTGAAAGTAGGTATGTTGATAACAAGCTGTTTTTTAAACTGTTGTTGTAGTAGGTAGGTATAGATTTATCATCCCTTTAAATGATTTTGTTCTCATTCACCATTGTAGTAGATCAAATTAATATTTAAAAAAAATAGCTAAACTAAATACTAAGTATTTGAATGTGTCCTTTGCCCTAAGGTTGCCTCGCTGGAGGTTAAGCGATAAGGCCGCCTGTTGTGCCATGTCCATTATTTTATTATTTTTGTTGTAATTATTTTTAAGGTTACTTTAGGCACTAAATAAACGAAACAGATGTGAGCATCTATAACGATATTTTAATCTATGACGCCGCCATCAATTGCGTATGTGAGTTGCGTAGCCCGCTAAGTGGATCTCCATTTTAACTCCTGAAACAAGCCGGTTGAGGCTTTCAGTCGGATCTCGGCATTTGCATGATTGGTATTACGCTGATTATCCCCCCCTTCCCTCCCCAGCGTGTTGCCCCCTCGCTACTCCAGAAAGTGACGTAAACGTATGCAAATTAGCCTTTTAGAGTTTTAGTAAAGCAAATTTATCAATGAACTGATTACCATCTAAGTTCGTATAGAGCTTTAAGATTTTTTGTAGTGAGAGCTTTGTTTATAAAGGCCCTTTTACACTAGGTTAAAAGTAGTTATAAGGTAGGTTAGTATTACACATTTTATCCGTAGGTACCTTATCCGTAACTCAAGATTATCCCAAAATACATCTATATATATATCACATAAAATTGTACTATATTGTGTCTCCTTATTAATTGGTAACAACTAACAACTAACACGTCAAATCTTATCTTAGGTATAATATTATACTTAATTGTGAAAGTTTGGTTGTTTGTAAATTTGGATGTTTGTATGTTTGTAAGTATGTTTGGATGTTTTTTAGTCCTTTTCGCAATATAATTTTTGTACTGATTTGGCTGAAATTTGGTATGGAGATAACTTATAATGTGAACTAACACATAGGCTGATTACATACTTACATTTTATCCCGGCATATTAAAGAATTTCCGCGAGAATCATAAAACCATAATCTACGCGGACGAAGTTGCGGGTAGTTTTTCTTTTACACAATACTCTATTTTTTTGGTTCTCTACTTTTTGTAACACACCCTTTACATTTCTAAACACATACCTAAACGCTACAGGAATACCTACGCCGAGTGGCACGAAGAGATAACAACTTAACAGATTTTAATAGCCCCCCACTCTGCCCCCCTCCAGCCCAAAGTGCTCCAGAAGTGTCGTTTATTTACTCAAAGCATATGCAAATGGATGTTTTAAAATTTTAGGGAGCGAATGCCGCTTCAGGCCCCGTAGCACTTGCGAGTATCAGAATGTAAATTTACCCTTTTATGTTTACAAATCATGTAAATAAAAGCGTTCGCTTTATTGACTTTGGCATGTTTAAAATTGAACGTCCATTTCAAACGAATCCATATTTTATTTGGTACCTACGCTTTTAAGAAATACATAGCTCCATTACGTTACTACGTAAAATAAGTACCTAGTTGTAACTATTTAATAGTACATGATACGTAACTCTTTTATGAAATACATACCTAGTTGTAATTGTTTAATAGTAGGTACATGATACGTAACTAAATGCCATTTTCTTTTCGTACCAATTTGAGTAAGATATCTCTTGAAAAGGGCTCAAAAAATGAGTAAGCAGGTCAGTTCCTAAGTATCGCAAACGAAATCAAGCATATTGTTGGCTGTGTTGTACCTACTAGCTAATGCCCGGGACTTCGTCCGCGTGGTACCTATAAGTTTTTTTAAATTCCAACGGTAACTTCTTTATTTTCCGGGATAAAAAGTATCTTATGTCACTCTCCAGATCCTCAACTAGATATACCTACCCAATCATAATTGCTCTGTTGTGACGTGATTGAAGGACAAATCAACAAACAAACACTTTCGCATTTATAATATTAGTATGATTTTTTTTTAAATGCACGCCAAATTTAGCCCTTGACTGCAATCTCACCTGATGGTAAGTGATGATGCAGTCTAAGATGATAGCGGGCTAACCTGTTAGGGGCATGGCAGTTATATTAAACCCATACCCCTAGGTATTTGGTTTCTACACGTCATCGTAGCGGAACGCTAAATCGCTTGGCGGCACATTATAAATTCCCAAGTTGACCATGCCGGGAATCGAACCCAGGACCTTTGCACGTTAAGACAACAGCGCTCAACACAGCGCCACGGAGGTCGTCGAAATAGCTGCATGATTGATGTAAAGCGCATAGTGCGACATGTTTCATACGAAACCCCGGAGCGAATTCCTGTGTGACTAGTGCTCATGTTATCTAGCTTTATGATTTGGTCAATATTATCCATCCAGTGCAGGTAAAATGATAAGTAGGAAGACGGTGTCGCTCGCTTGGCTGCGCCCGCGCCATCGCGCGCGACGCTCTCAGCTGATCGGATTACGGACTATGCAAACTATCTCTAATAGTAGGCAATGTTGTGAGAAAATCACGAGCTAAAATTTAGAAACTTTGCGGTCGCGTTGCGGCCGAACGATTTCGATTTCAAGTAATATAAACTAACGAGCGGACAATTTGATCGTCGCTACGACGGCTCCAGGCAGATTTGTTTTACGTTAAAATACTCTGTGTGATTAGTTTTATTTTTTTTAATTTTTTATTTATTTTGTACCAAAAACTTAAAATACTTCTAAATTAGTAGAGATTTTTATAAGAGATCTCTACCAGTGACCCTTGGCAGTGGGAAAGGTTGTAAAGGAAGAATAGGTAGGTACACCAAAATATGAGGTGGAATGAAATGAAATATCATATACTTACACAAATATACATACTAATGACAAATAATACTAGTTATAAATAGGTGGTCTCATACGACCCGTTAACGTACCTACCTAGGCGGTCATAACTTTGTAATTGTACCATCTACCTAGGTACCTAATAAAAATGCAAATGCACAAATAATTGAAAAACGCAACTCGCAACAGGCTGCACCAATGAAATACTAATGAAACTACCTAACAGTAGTTAATTTTAACCCCTTTTAACCTGCCCAAGTTTTTTTTTTTTAAGTTAAATGAGTCACAGGAAGGCTGGACACAAGTGGCATAAAATATCTAGCAGTAGTTAGACGCTGCACCTATGAAATACTAATGAAACTACCTAACAGTAGTTAGTTTTAACCCCTTTTAACCTGCCCAAGTTTTTTTTTAAAGTTAAACGAGTCACAGGAAGGTATGGACACAAGTGGCATAAGTAGTAACCAATATCTAGCAGTAGATAGACGCAACTCAATCGACGCGACGCGACGCGACGATGGTAACGAATGCCTAAGTATCAGGTTCCAATTAAGTTTAAAATAAATCGAAACTAGCTACTTCAGTGGTTGTCGACCGCAGAACGACTCTACGTCCCTTCGCGTTTCCATCAAACCAGCCCATCCCCACTGCATCGTCAGCTCAATGAGTCGAAAACTCCTGCTTACTGCATCAGGAGACGTGTTCACATACCCTATTAGGCACAGATAAACATACAGTTGGAATGTCGACCACAGATTTATAATTCATTTGTTTTCCATTCGGGATCAGGTTTGTCGTTACAAATTAAATTAGTTATGTGGACATAGATTTGTTGAAAGTTATCGTTTTTTTGTCTATCTTACGAAATATAAAAGAGAGTGGGTAGAAATCTCTATAGGTAGGTACAATAGATTAACTCACGAGTTGAGTTGCTCAAATAAGGTATTTCGTAAGAGTTCTCAATAATGTAAGAGATAGGCAAATTAGGAAGGTACTATTTATAGAAACGAAGACATTTTCAGCCAAGTTGCAACTCTACAATTCTAAGTAGATACCTAGGTATATACCTAAGCGTTCTAAAGATGTTCTAGAGTTACAAGGTATAGGTAGGTAGGTAGGTCATTGCACGTTCTACGCACTTATTAAAAATCAAATTTTCTCCCATTCTTCAGAATGCTACAACCACCTATTCGTCACTGAACTTCAAACTTTTTACTTTTCTCGTCTTTTAGATTCGTTTCTTTGATTATTTCATAAGACTTCTACCACTAAGCCATCCTATAGGTACTATAGTTAGTCCCTACTTAAGTATCTATTAACTATGCATGTAATACAATGCCGAGTGAACTTCCACTTATTGGTTTTACATATCTATGCGTGTGTGCGTGTGTTGCGGTCAGCGCAGTCCGCTGGTAAACGACGGTAATCTCGACTAAACAATGCTCAACTGGTGAACCGCGCTACGTGAGGCTATTGCCTATTGGTCGTATACTCTATTATCATTGAGGTTCGATTATTGATCAAAATATCGTAGTTTTAACCATGATGTCACCAAGTAGGTACAAGCGAGGTATCATCACCGCTCACTAACTTTGCATGCTTAGTGAGCGGTGATTGCCTAGTGTTTAAGATTTGGGCCTCCAAGTTTAAGACGGAGGTTCAAGATTAGATCCCCGGGCAAACAACTCGAACTTGGAGTTTAACTAATGTGAACTATGTGCGTTAGAAGCAATAACATCACTAGCCTACCTTTTCTAAGGTTTATGAAGTCTGCCAATCCGCACTTGACCCTAGCGACCTAAACCTTGACCATTCTCAAACTTAAACTCTTAATGTTTTTTATTCAAATAAACTTTTACGAGTGGTTTTGAATCTACCACTGGTTCGGAATGTCATGCTCAGTAGAAGAGCAACGATGGATTGATGACGATGATAATAATACATTACATAAGGACTAAGTCCCGCAAACTTACCTGGCCCGCTGGATAAAATTGGAACTAATTTTTATGCCTGTTTAGTTTTGTTTTTATCTTATTTTTAATATACCACTAAGTACAAGTTCTCCTTTGACTGCGATCTCACCTGATGGTAAGTGATGATGCAGTCTAAGATGGTAGCGGGCTAACCTGTTAGGGGTATGGCACTTATATTAAACCCATACCCCTATTTGGTTACTACACGGCATCGTACCGGAACGCTAAATCGCTTGGCGGCACGTCTTTGCCGGTAGGGTGGTAACTAGCCACGGTCGAAGCCTCCCACCAGGCCAGACCAGGGAAAATTCAGAAATATTATAAACTAGCTGATGCCCGCGACTTCGTCCGCGTGGATAGAGGTTTTTCGGTTCCCGCGGGAACTCTTTAATTTTCCGGGATAAAAAGTAGCCTATGTGCTATTCCAGACTATAATCTATCTCTGTGCCAAATTTCATCCAGATCCGTTCATCCGTTGGAGCGTGATTGAGTAACAAACATACATCCATACATACATCCATCCATCCAAACTTTCGCATTTATAATATTTATATGGATTCCCAAATCCCCTGCCGGGGATCGAACCCGGGACATCCGCACGTTAAGACAACAGCGCTATACACACTGCGCCACGGAGGTCGTATATTGTGTTTATGCACAATAAAGACTTTAAAACAAAACAAACAAAACTATTCGTGCGAGAACTTTTATAGGCTAGTTCGCGCAACAACAGTGAAGCTGCAGAGAGCCTATCCGTAGGCAGGAGTAACGTAGCATTAGGTGCTACGAGGCGGATCAGGCAGACTAAGCGAGTTAGGTTTTAGGAATAGGTACACCTTTCAAAACCTACCTACTTGCCCATATTTTTCCGCAATAACAGAGAAAATGAAACTACATTAAGTGGGCAATCGTAAAACGATATGTGCTCGTTAAACTATTGGTTGTATCAGTATCGGGTAAGGCGAGCCCGCGCTACCTCACCTCACACTTCGACATCGATATGCGATACTGTCCTCTTTAATCATTTGTGACAGCGATAAAAATTGTTCAAAGTATCCATTTGCTACTTTTTTGTTCCCATGTGAAAGAATAAGCAATAGAATTCCATTCACTTACAGCTACTTACCAGCCGTCTAGGTAATATGAGTAGGTACGTTGAGAGTTGGATTTTTGCGAGGTAGTTATGCACGCGATACCAGCCATGATTCTACCAGTTTTATTTCTTAAGTATCTATATACATAAAAGCGAAATTCCCATATTCACTGACAAGATAGGGATCTCAAGAACTATCAGACATACAAACTTGAACTTCAGAAGGTAGGTTCCTTCTGAGGCGTAGACATCAGCTAAGAAGCATCAAAATTCACCCCTAAGGGGATGAAATAGGGGTTGGAAGTTTGTACGAAAGTCCTATGTTTTTGAAGTTGGCATTTAGGATATTAGTTTTAAATAATAAAAACCTGCATAAGCTTTATATTATTAAAGCCTCTATAGGTAGGCCTTTTGCAGCGGGAAAATTTCATATTCTCATAGGAAATCAGAAATTGTACACGGGCGAAGTCGCGGGCGAGCAATAAAGTAAAGTAAAAATAAGTAAAATATACTTTACATCTCTCATATTCGGTAAGTAGGTCCTTATTACCCCCAAATGGAGCTTGTAGGTGACCAATTAGCGCTCTAGGGTAATAATGTAGCTAGAAAAGCCCTAGGGCGGTAAGTAATTAAAAAAAGTATGATGGTTAGATGTACGCGAACTTTTTGAAAGAGTGAAGTTTTTTTTTTAAATTACTTACCGCCCTTGGGCTTTTCTAGCTACATTATTACCCTAGAGCGCTAATTGGTCACCTACAAGCTCCATTTGGGGGTAATAAGGACCTACTTTACCTCACAATCGAGATGTAAAGCAGAGTAGTTAGCTCGGGTGTAAGCATCAATTGCACCCTCGAACTATAAGCGCCCTCCCTGCGCTCGTGCGCCTAAATATCTCGGGCTGCAATTGATGCCTTACAGCCCTTGGCTACTAATCTACTATTACATCTCTCATATTCGGTAAGTAGGTCCTTATTACCCCCAAATGGAGCTTGTAGGTGACCAATTAGCGCTCTAGGGTAATAATGTAGCTAGAAAAGCCCTCGGGCGGTAAGTAATTAAAAAAAGTATGATGGTTAGATGTACGCGAACTTTTTGAAAGAGTGAAGAGTTTTTTTTAAATTACTTACCGCCCTAGGGCTTTTCTAGCTACATTATTACCCTGGAGCGCTAATTGGTCACCTTCAAGCTCCATTTGGGGGTAATAAGGACCTACTGACCTCACAATCGAGATGTAAAGCAGAGTAGTTAGCTCGGGTGTAAGCATCAATTGCACCCTCGAACTATAGGCGCCCTCGCTGTGCTCGTGCGCCTAAATATCTCGGGCTGCAATTGATGCCTTACAGCCCTTGGCTACTAATCTACTATTATTGTGCACCATATAAAGAAATACAAACACAAAAACAATCTAATCCTGGAAGAGATCGCTTAAATACCGATCTCTTCCAGGCTTCCTGTTAACCCAGGTGTTAGCTGGCACCTGATTTCTTCGTAAGTAATAGTGTGGTAATAGTGTCCTCATAATACTTGTACCCATGGGCCATGAGAACTCGACTGTATTAGCGCGGTGCAATAACGTACAGCGCCATCTTTCGGCAGTTAGATGGGTTATTTAAAAAGTTGACTATAATAGTTAGTAGAGGACTGCACTACATCGCCAGTGAGAGGAATCGCGGCCACTTCATCGCCGGGGTCTTTCTCGACATCGAGAAGGCCTTCGATCGTGTGTGGCACGATGGTCTCCTGGCGAAACTCCTCTCCACCACCCTACCACCCGCGTTCGTGCGGCTGGTAGCCTCATTCCTGGAGGGCAGGTCCTTCCGAGTGGCTGTTGAGGGCGCGGACTCCCAGCCGCGCCCGATACGGGCCGGAGTACCCCAGGGCAGCTGCCTGTCCCCGTGTCTCTACGCGGTGTACACGGACGACATCCCTACCCTCGCCGACCATCTGCGCGAGGGGGAGGAAGACGTGCTGCTGTCGCTTTACGCTGACGACAGCGCGTACTTCGCGTCGTCGTTCCATCAAATCGTCGCTACAAATCGCATGCAACGTCTGCTGGACTTGCTTCCGGAGTGGCTGGACAAGTGGAGAATGGCCGTCAACGTGGGGAAGACGACCGCCATTTTGTTCGGCGCCCGGAAGCACATGCGTCAGCTCCAACTGCGAGGCCAGGACTTAGAGTGGCAGACTTCGGTGCGCTACTTGGGGTGCCACATTGACGCCGGCCTGGCCATGGTCCCCATGGTTAACCATGTTGTGAACCACGCCACGGCTGCCGCGTCGATGCTGCACCAGGTCCTCACCTCAAGCCTCTCATCGAAGACCAAGCTCCGGATTTACGGAGACCTATGTCCGCTCGCGGCTGACGTACGCGGCTCCTGCCTGGTATGCGCTGTGTTCTGTATACCAGAAGAGCCGCCTACAGGTCCGGCAGAACAAGTGCCTGCGCCAAATCGTGGGAGCTCCGAGGTATGTGAGGAACGCCGTGATCCATCGCGGCCTCAAGACGCCCACCGTGGAGGAGTACGTCCGTACGCTCGCGCGGCGCATGTTTGCGCGCGCGGACAACGGGCCGTGCGAACACCTCCACGGGATCGCACCGCCGACCACCCGACCTCCGACAGGGCGTCCACTACCTCGTGAGCTCCTACGATCGCCATCACCTGCGCGGCACGCAGGCGATCGTAGCGACGACGACGACGCGACACTCACCGGACTAGACACCGACTCCGCGCGCGGCGGCGAACCTATCGCCCACGACGCGGAGTCCATCGGCTTTGACACCATCTCGGCGCGCGAGAGCGACCCCATTGCCCGCAGCGCCGAGATACCTGGACGAGACACGGGTCCTGCACGCGGAGGTGATGACGTCACCCGAAGTGCGGACCCAATACCGGCAATGACACCCGACCTAGGGGCCCGTAGCCTACAAGGCAGGCCCTAGCCGGTTTTACTCGGCTTCAAGTTTTTCACCGGGGCACAATGTTGCCCCGCGCCCCACCCGGGTAAGGAGGCCCAGCCTCGAGGCCCGTACCCCCGCTTGGCCCTCACGGGCCAACCGGAGAAGACCCGGACTACTAATAGTTAGTATTCTTTGATGAGTAGATACCCACAAATGTCTTATATTTAATCAACATTATTCGATTTTAAAGATAAATATTATTCCAACTGAAATCGAAATTACGAGCAGCATTAAAATTGAGGTTGACGTAGCATATATTATTATTAAGTAGGTACCTGAGCAAAAGTTAAAAAAATCACCATTAAATTTTCATATTTTTTTTAAATATTATTAATGTCACTTTCATTTGAAATATTTTATTCTTATTTCCGTTTACCCCACTTATCTAATTAAACATTCTCACGCATTTTATGAAACAATAACTTTTAATTTTTAAATGTTATGCATGCACCGCTTACAGGTAGTTAGGTTAACAGTATAACAGCTTCGTGAGAAGTCGGTTAAAAGCCTACTCTGACCATGTTTTTGAGACAATATCGTGGACTCAAGATTTGTTACTCCGCAAGGCAGTTGTCTCTTATAGGTTTAAGCATCAACCGACGCGACGTGTATGAATCATACTAATACCTATTATAAATGCGAAAGTGTGTTTGTTTGTTGGTTTGTCCTTCAATCACGCCGCAACGGATAGACGTGATTTTTGGCATAGGTATAATTGAGGACCTGGAGAGTGATATAGGCTTTTTATCCCGGAAAATTAAGGACGTCCTGCGGGAATCAAAAAACCTCAAACCACGCGGACGAAGTCGCGGGCATCAGCTAGTATGTGTATATCTATTAAATGAAACGATTGGTTAAGTAAGAATATTTGCTGGCCTTTTCCAGATTCAATAAAATTAATTTAGCAGTAGACCCGTAAAAAGATCGTAAAAGACCAAGTCTGGATGGACAATCACGAGAAAATGAGTATGCACATCACACTTGCGAAATTGGGTCTGTCTGTCTGCTACGCTTTCAGAACCTTTCTGTTGTACCGATTTTGTCGAAATTTAATACAGAGATAGGTTGCATCCCAGGGAAGGACTCGGCTATTTTATAATCCGGAAAATGAAAGAGTTCCCATTGGAACTTTGATTTATGTCCACGCGGACGAAGTCGCTTTCATTTTAACTAAGTTTTCCGAGGCACGTGTCATAACTCATAAGTCTCTTGTAGCAGGGCAAAGACATTTAATATTATAATACTGTACCTTCCTGTACAGTAGTGGTAGGGCCTTCCACACGCCGCCTGTCCACCTAGTGTAGAATCTGCGTTGCAACACTGCAATCTTCGGTGTGAAGTAGTCATATCAGCACTGAGACGTTGAGAATTGTAGGTAGTAAGCAGAAGGTAGGTAGGTAGTAGATAGATAGATAGATAGATAGATAAACTCTTTATTGCTACACAAGACATAAAAAATACATTGAAAAGGAAAAAACAAAACAAAGTGCGCAAGGAGATTACCCCCCAAAAAAAAGTGTGTGTGGAACACGGCAGAAGTGAAACTTCAGAAAAGTAGCCTACGAGAGAATGAGATAAATATAACTTGTATAGCTCTCGCAGGCTAAATCCTATATATATATATAGGATATATATATATAGGTAGGTAAGTAGGTATATTTGTCTTATTTTGCGTTTCATCGAATTTTCAAATCACAACGATTCTAAAGAAGTTTCACTTCAAAAAGGTAGCTAAGTAGGTAACCATTCATTGGATTAAACTACCACAATCAAAACCTCCGACGATCTTACCTTATGTAAGTAAGTAGATTACCATATTACGTAAACGTTGTCTTTTTAATTCGCTGTTAATGGTTACCCCAGTAAAACGCAGTGTCATTGTTCACGAGACCGGAGACGCTGCCATCTGATTATCGTTATTGTTCCAAAGCGGGAAACAGCCAACATTCACTCCATTTAATATAATTGAGTGAATGAGAAACGCTATCAATTATAATCATCATAACAGAGTGGATGGGACATTGTACAGTTTTAGCAAAACATTGAAATTGTGTTAATTCTTTCTAATTAGCTTTATTACTTCCTAATGGAGATGAAGAGATAATTTTATATAAGTAGCGAGTAACGTAGGTTAATTAATTGCATGATTAAAGGAGTTTTCTTTTCATAAATTGCTGAACATAAGGGTGTCTTGAAGGGAGCACTCTGCGGTATTGTACCACTGCGGTTCCATTTAATCTTTCTTGGTGCCATCTTTGTATATCTGATATTATGATAACAAGATCAACAGTCTGGAAAACGAATGGGCGGGAATTGCTGGAATCTAGACTCAAGCGGCTTAATTCCATCATCCATGGAGAAATGAGAAAATCCCAATTGGTCTAGCAATGGACGTCCGTCGAGGAAATGACGAAAATGTGTAACATTTGTGCTTACTTTCGCTGTAGGAGCAGTTTACTTCAGAATTTCGAAAATTAGCTATCTATCTTATTAAGTAAATAGACAGGATGCCGAAAAGCAAAGGTCCAATACAACCCACTCCTTCATAAAATTTAAGTAAGTATACCTATTACTTCATGTGCTGTCTTAATTGAACACTGTATAAATGTGGTATAACAATAAAATTATAAATTCAAATATGAGAAACCCAACCAGGCCGTTGTAATTATGTCGTTGATTATATACTATAAGTTCAGAACTATAAGCAAACAGAGGTGATTTTTTCAATACTACCACACAGCGGGTTAATAAACCGACTGGTATGGTACCTAATGACGTGGAAAGCGATTTGATGTTTACCAATGAAAAACTTTATAGTCTGAGCGCTCACTTTGTAAAACTGTAAGTTATAGCAAGAAATAATCATAGTGTAGAGGAAAAAACACTTGCTATTAATGATCTGAACGTCTGCTTGTTATTATTCATGAGTTAACGGTGAGGTCTCATACAAACGAACATTAAACTTCACGGGAACAATAAACTGGCTGAGGGAAAAAATAATTGCACTTCACTTATCGTTGTAGACAATAATGGAACGTGCTTCAAATAATTCAACATGAACTGTGTGCTACTTAATAGTCACTATATATACCTACACCACAAGCAGATTCCTATAATTCTATATGATATAGTTATAATATACACTTTCCTCACTTGCTATCAAAAGGAATTGGCCATATTCCACCACCAGCTAGCGGATTGGCAATCTTCACACACCTTCGAGAACATAATGGAGTACTCTCGGGCATGCAGGATTCCTCACGATGTCTTCCCTGTTTGGAGCAAGTGATAGATACTAAATTTCTTAAAGGTATGCGTATGGCCACGGGATCCCCGAGGTTCGTACTTCGTACGCAACGTAGATCTCCGTAGAGCCCATCATAGCCCAATACTTCAAGCAACTCTCCAAAAACTATTTTAAGAGAGCAGTCAGACGACCCTCTTGTAATTCAGGCTGCATCATATACCTACCCCCGATCGAAATGACCCACACGACAAACAACGTCCATCATACATCCTACGATATAACGATCCTACGACCAAATTACGACCGACAATGCTCCCTATATGGTAGTGCCACTCACAAACGTCAACCACCAACAAAGCACAGCGTCTTCGCCGGCGAAGACGAGGACCCCGATATCTTACTTCACCCGGATTCAACCCACGGCCTCGGGACGGACTTGTCTAGTCCAACCGACCTCCCATTAGTCCAAATTCCAATTGTCCATTTATTAATAGGTAGGTAGGTACTTATTTAACTATCAGATCATTTTAATTTATTACATTACTTTAAGCATTGTAATCAAGTACCCTATTATTTATTCATTGACATTTACTTAGTATATATTTCTCGTTGGTAACAATTGATTTTATGATGCATAAGATCGCATTCAAGCCTTAGATAATTTGCAAACGAAAGAAACATTAATATTAATGAGGAATTCTAAAAATATTAGTATTGAGGCTAGGGTTAACAAGAGTAATTATTTCAAACGCTCTACTTTTTGCTCTATGCATAGAGAGATAAATGCGTGAATGTCAATAAAAGTACGACAAAATATTGGCTAGCAGAATAGCAATTGATGTTGATATAGTTTTCCAATACAATTTAAATAGCAAGGTATAACAAAACAACTGACAAAGCGAAAAAATTTAAAACACCATTCAAAAAATGTGAAAGGAGATTCTCAATCTACAAACAGTTCAACAACTAAATAATCGGCTTCTAATAAACACATTTAGGTATGTCTGCAAAAAAATCATGAATAGGCTACCTACCTACTCATTAAAATATGCCTGAACTCGATATGGAAATGATGAAGAATCGAATACCGCTAATTACCACTGTTTGGAAACACGTTACATTATTCACTCAGTTAAATAAGCAATCAACACTTCAATTTCGATTACACATAGGCAGTAGCCAGTAAACAAAAACGCGAACAGTAGCAAGCTATAGACATGGAAAAAAAATATTAATAAGCGTTTGGGAAAGTAAACAAAATTGGTTCCAGGGTATTTAAAATGCATCCCATACCCATCGAAAATTAGTTTCGGGCAAGTTTCACTGGAACACGCCCTGTTCGTCATGTGCGGAGATAAGGCACTCATTAATGAGTTGAGGTACGGCAAAAAATGTGTTCCTCGACACAATACGGCGCATGACTAGCCGCTCTTCGATCAATTATTAATAAAAAGCGGGCCGCTTTATTGAAAGGGCGATTAGCTCAATATTTATATGGAATATTCGGTATCAACGGCGCTTTGTGCTCATAATTCGGTAGGTCATGACGCGGCGCGTTTGTACTACCGCTCAACGCATTGGCCAACTGTTCGAGCACGTCAATAGAATAGTTATAGGAACGAACATGTATGGATCATCGTAATCTTTTCGTTTCCATTATAACTATAAAGAAGTTAATAATTGGTACTATTAGGTCCCTACATGGGCTCTGTCTCGTGGCTTTTCGGTAAGATAGTATCATTATACCTACATAAGCAGCGTTGCTTTCAGTACCTACTCAGTAGCTAAAGTAACATTAAATTCAGCTACGACGCGATGGTAGGCTACTGTTCTATATCGACAATTCTGTTTCAATTTCAATTTCCGAAACTAATTGCATTATAATAATTAGTAAGATAATGATAATAAGATTTGATGATGATGGTGAATTACGATTTACTACAATTGACAGTGAAGTCTCATATACCTACCTCATATTGATACAATAAACACACTCGGCTCGTGTAATAATACAAAAATAAATTCAAACCAGATTGAGTCATAGTTGCGAGTAATAATTTAAATCAAATAAAATAGGCCTCGCTTTACATAAGCGATATCTGGCAAAACAATTTTTCAGTAGAGCTGATGCTAATGAAAAGGCCTTTTCACGAGCTTTGGCGCCGGCCGACATGCAAATGAGCTGTTTAATGATGCGCGAAGCTGGGCCACACAACTATACTGCCACGGATAACAAACTGATGGAAATGTGAAAATACTACAACTTACTTTTTGTTTAAGTAGCAATGAATAAACTTATAAGTAGAGCAGACATAGAAAAAATTCCGTTACGTTCATTAAGTACCCATTGGAAAAATACCAGTATAGGTACCTACCCAATTGAAAAGTCGTTGTCGTCTAAGCCGTATGACTTCCAGTGCTGGACATCAAAGTCTCTTTCTCGCGTTAACATAAATAGGTATGTAAGTTGAATATAATGCAGATAAGATTCTTTGGTGTAAGTAACAATCAACGAATTTATCATCGTCACGATTAAGTCATTTAAAATATTGTCACCAAGGAGAAAAGCTCAACCTTGAAAGGACTGATTACAGCATGAAAGCGCCCCACAATACTCTTTTAATTTTTCATTATGCAGCAATAAAAACATCGTAAATGAGGGCGACAAAAAAGTCGTCGGGACTAACAAAAACCGCGAGCTGGGGCGAAATTCGCAACTCATCCCGGCGTAATGACGGCCGCTTGAAAAAAAATTTAAATATCAAAAGGCCGGACGAGGCACGTTAATGGTTTAAAATCATTTTTCATTCGAGTCACTTGTGAGTCAGAAATGAAAACGGTAGCCATCGGCCGCCCTCCCATTAATCTCAAGTCGTCCCGCGGGTTGAATTTTTGGACAAGGTCCATGTTCCATTGGCTACTGCTCATAAAACACGTCTTCTCTAAAACAACAATTTGGAATGCAAAATGACGGCGTTGAATCAACTGACCACGATTGTATCTTTATATGTCATCGTATAAGCTGCCTCGTTGGTCTAGTGGTTGGCATGTTCGACTGCCGCCGACGAGGTCCCGGGTTCGAGTCCCGGGTCGGGTCATAACAATTATTGGGTTTTTCTGACTAGAAATTCTCAGTACTAGCCCGGAGTTAGGAAGTTGGCGGTGTTTCACCCCCGTGCCTCGGAGAGCACGTTAAGCCGTCGGTCCCGGTTATTATCAGTAACATGATAATAGTCGTTAAAGTCCGCCAACCCGCATTGGAAACAGCGTGGTGGGTCTAAGCTCTAATTCCCTCTCTCCTATGAGAGTGGAGGTCTGTGCCCAGCAGTGGGACGTTAATGGGCTGTAGTGGTGGTGGTGGTGGATGTCATCGTAACTCGATAACTCATCTAGAAATACTCGAATCCTAGATGAGTTCTGCTTAAAACATAACTTCCATTTTAATCAAATAAGAAATTACCTTAAAAAATCTTGTTGGAATATTGATGAAACTCCCATATTTTATCGATGTCTTATGAGTGTTGACAATGTTAGAGCAAGAATCCAATGTAATCCAAGTAAATCTATACTTAATATTACAAATCCGAAAGTTTGGATGGATGTTTGTTACTCAATCACGCCAGAACAGTTGAACGGATCTGGATGAAAATTGGCACAGAGATAGATTATAGTCTGGAATAACACATAGGTTACTTTTTAACCCGAAAAATTAAAGACTTCCCGCGGGAAACAAAAAACCTCAATCCACGCGGACGAAGTCGCGGGCATCAGCTAGTCTATAAAGTGTCGACCGCGAAACAGGGTGAGGGACCTTCCACACAAAGTCACTACACAAACTTATTTTGTTACCACTAGCTAGCCCGCGACTTCGCCCGCTTGGATCAAAAGTAGACAACAACCAGAATATTTTACGTAAAACTTTATTTACAATGGCATACAATGGTGTATCTATGGATTGAACTAGATACTGATTAATTCTTTTTGATTTTCTTCGTATAAGTGTCGACTGGTGGCAAACCACTGTCAAATTCACTAGCCGTATGCATAGAGCTTTGTTTGTTCACTATTTTGTGTGCGAATACACCCACTTTCATTTTCGGGAAACTGTAACAAAAAAAACACCTTAAAGTAAAACCTCTTTGAATAGTCATAGAAAACAAACTCGGTCTATACAAACTACTACTATTTGCAAAATAATATTCTAATCAATAGAACTAAGACTGAACATAGTTAAATGAAAGCATCCAACTGTCATTAAACCCACCGGTCAAGAGTTTTGAAACTATTAAAAATCAATGTGCTTGTGTTTGATTGGGTCAGTTTTGACAGCGAAATCCAGAACTAAGAACTCAGATCTCTAGACCGCTAACAGTAGGTGTAGTTACGCCTCTCCTTTCAGTGTATTGTAATATCTCATTTTTTTAAAAAGAGCAACTGCTGAGTTTCTTGCTGGCTCTTCTTAGCAGAATCTGTTTTCCGAACTGGTGCAGGTAGACTCAAAACATAACGTAACATAATGTCCTTCATGCTATAAATAAATTGAGTATATTGAGTTTGTTATTGAGTATATTTAAGGTTGTACACTTACCCAGGCCGTTTCATCTGTTCCTCATCGTGTATCGTCAATCGGTTACTGGGTCTCTCTTTCTGCATCTTTGGGTCTGATCTAGCTCGTCTTGCAAGCGCTGCGGGGGTTTCCCTCAGTGCGAAGGCTTTAGCCGCGTGGCCTAAATGCAGCAGCCGACCGTCCAGCCACATGCGGACCTCTCGCGGGTAGCCGGAGTAGAAACGCACCCATGATGTGAACGCTTTAATACAAGTTACAACCGGTCACAACACAACATGAGATAAAAACATTGGACCAGTAGAGCTATAGCATGCGCACGAGTAAAATTATGTCTACCGTTCGTACCGTATCGTTATATCTCTTTGTCTACCGAAGCTAACATGGTTACTTGTCTCTTTACGTCAAAAGTAGAGATAAAAGTAGATAATATTTCTTATCTGTGGTATTTTTCTCTACGGACCCTTACATGCAGACTATTTTTAGGTAATTTTAATTTTTAGTTAGGGTAAACGAAAAATTAGCCGGCAACGACCAACATCTCTCTCGCTCTCGTCGCGAGATATCTCGTTGTGCGCATGCGTGTTCCTGCAGGAAGGAATAAGAGGTATGAAGAAGTTTTACTTTTACTAGATGCATCCATAATTGCGCCGGCATAGTTCACGAGATAAGTTAAGATACCCACTTTATAAAACCGAACACGAGATTTGGGAGATTTATTAGATGTCCTCAATAAATCACAATGGAGCTTGCCATTTTCCTTGTCTTAACATTTTTATAATATTTATTTTGGCAAAAGCAACGCGACCCGATTAAATTGTAAAGACATTCTATACACAAGTATTTTTGTCATAGAACAACTAAATCTGTTCAACCGTAAGCTTAGTCTAAGTTTTTACATTGCAAATTCGATTGATCGTAATCGAGCGTTCGATCACATTGGCATCAAATTCAGTACAACCGATTTTGATTTCGAAACGTTTCCGTTTGGAGCGCTGGCTGTGAATGCAATACACGAAATTGAGCTAAACAATGCAGTTGACTTAAGACAGAGTTAAAACGAGATAGAATTATGACACTCACATAAGTCCATCCCATTTAAATTCTGAGTAAAGCCTGAGCAAAGTCAAAGTACGCTCTATAAATCATACTAATATTATAAATGCGAAAGTGTGTTTGTTTGTTGATTTGTTTGTCCTTCAATCACGCCGCAACGGAGCAACGGATCGACGTGATTTTTGGTATGGGTATAGTTGAGGACCTGGGGAGTAACTGGGGAGTAGAAAATTAAGGAGTTCCTGCAGGAATCAAAACAAACTTATACCGCGCGGACGAAGTCGAGGGCATCAGCTAGTCTCAGTATACAAGTGTACACGTCATGTCCGGATTCATCGGGTCGCATCGCGTATTATTCGCGCATATATTTTTCATGACATACCTCTGCTAGCTCTCGCCAGCCACTCCTTGGAGCTGTGCGCGGTGTATTCGAGTTTGGTTTGCACAGCGATGGCGGCGCGTTGGCGTGTTGGCGCTGAGGGCACTACGGATTGCAACGCGTTCAACGCTCGCGACTCGTCCGATTGCCGCAACCTATTACAATGTTACCCGTTTTTAATGTAAGGGAGTAGACCTAAACAGACTAGTCGGTTTATACTTTGCTGGTTGGACTATTGACTGTGTATGCGGAAACGTCGCGTCGGCAATAGTTATTTGTGTTACATGGGGCCAAAGAAAATTTTTGTTCCCCGAGGGCGCTATTTTGAATTCAGAGCGAAGTGAAGGATTCTATAGTAGAATCCCGAGCGTAGCGAGGGGTTCTAAAGTAGAATCCTGAACGTAGCGAGGAATTCAATATACGCCGCCCGAGAACAAAAAATTTGGCCCCGAGTGACACACACTATTTTTCATCATTACGTATGAGAAAAAGCTAGGAGTATCAACCTACTATGTATGGACATTACCTATACGTTTAAGCACCAATCAGAAGATACTCCTATCAACCTTCTATGTAATTGTATAGACATTATTTAGACGTATATTTAAAGTTTAAATAAAATGTAAAGACGTATATCCGATCAACAAATTGATCACGTGACTTCGGACCAATCAGAACAGAGAAATGCAAAGTCTTATATTCGATCAACAAATTGATGACGTGACTTCGGACCAATCAGAAGAGAGAAATGAAAAGTCCCATGGGCCTACAAGTTACACTTTGCTCCCGCTATCCTCCTCCTGAAGGCAATATGCGTTTTTCGAATAGGTATGATGAAAAGTATATTTAGTGTAGTAAAAAGTTAGAAAAACTCTTTCATTTATTCATTCATTCTTATGGGCTACTTCCACTCCCATTACTAACTTGATGTTATTTATTTAGGTATATTATTGTTTTTCCATCAGAGTCGAAAAATTCCAAATCTGTATTACAATAATTAGAAATGGGTAAACACTTCAGAAATTTCTGAGATACTCTACAAAGTTACAGGAGAAGCTAATATAAAATGTGAAAAGCATTTAGAGTATGTAGTTTTAAAAAATACTGATGCACTTTTTTAATCTATGATAAATTTACTAGGATTTTTTAATTGTTTTATAGGTATCCCGAATCGTTTTTAAACATGGATGTATATAAATGAATACAATAGACGATAAGTTCCGCTAAAGTAAGAAATACATCAACTCACCTTATACGCTTTTGTTCTAGATGCCTCACAAATTCCGCCTCGCTCGGTAAAAGGAACATCACCGCCGCGCCCACTTGCGCCGCGCGACCAGTCCGTCCTACCCTAAGGATTTTTAAAAATAAACTAAAAACTATCCACTGCAAATATCAGATTAACGCTGAGTTGCACGAAACAAATACAAAAATTTAAAACAGTTTCGTGCAACTCAGCGTTAATCAAATAAATCCAAAGAAAATTCTGTTCATTCCAAAGTCAAATCTGAGTGTCAAGTATTGTTGTCTCGCTTCAACGTATGACGGCGTCCCTCTCACTCGCGTGATCATTCATAATTTTGCTATCTCGCTTCGATGACTTTTAATCCCGGAAAATATACTATAAAACTACTCGATATACATCAGCTAAAAATTCACACTGCCGTAGCTCTGATGATCTATACACATACATTGATGTTTTCACAATACCTGTGCACGTAGTCCGTTGCGGAAGCCGGAGCGCAGTATTGCAGCACTAAGTCCACTTTAGGCAAGTCCAGTCCTCTTGCTGCTACGTCCTATACACACAAATAAACTTAAAGCCATGATCAGACATAGGACATTAAAAAGTTTAAGTTTAAGAGTTTCTCTGAAGATAAAGAAAAAGTTAATTGATTATATGCGATTTGCAAGAATACCAAGTTGGAGACACTAAATCGATGAGATAGTATTTAAAAAAAAATTGCTGTAAAGACAGTAAAAGCGATAGTTTAAAACTATTGTTAACTTAAACTTATATATACTTAAACATTTGATAAATTAAACTTACAGTACAAATAAGAAGTCCTCTCTTTGCAGCACGGAACTGTTTGAATACTTCAATCCTTTGGTCGTGAGGCATAGAACCATGTAAACTGAACACATCCAGGTCGATTGGCACAAGACCACCCTCACCCGGCGCCTCGTAATCTATCTCGAGTTCTGACTCTGATCCTTCCGATGTCGAATCGTCCTAGGAAATATCACTTAAAGTAAAGTCTCACTAAAGTTAACAAAATTTTTGAAGTGTCAGAATATTAATATGGTTTAAAAAAATGTGTTGTTTTGAAGGAAATGTATTAAGATACTCGATATAATACAATCAACCTTTTATAATATGCTGATAGCTTGGCTGCTCGTATTAAGGAGACAATACTATCGAATATCTTCAAAATAACATCATAAGAACGACAAAGTGTGTCAGTTCTGAATTCAGTAACAGTCCTCAAACTATTGTAAAACTGAAAAATAATAATTACCTCATTATTTCCCTTTTCTTTGTTAGTTTTTCTTTTTTTAGATTCTGCATTTTTCATTTTAGCATCCTTGCCAGTTAAAACTGTTTCTATTAGTTCAGTGAGATAGTCAACCATTTCTAAAGTTGCCATAAAAACAATCATTTTACCCCCCTTTTTATTTAAGACACAGTGTTCTACAATAAGAGAGCACAATGTTACCAATCTAAGCTTCATAGGTACAACAAGGAATGTCTGATTAACTGTTGCTGGCAACACAAGTTCATCTTCAACGATAGCTGTTTTGATGGCTTGCACAAAGGTATTTTTACTTTCAGGAACACCATTTTCCTCAGTTTTTTCCTCTTCTACTTTTAAACTGTCGTTTTTATTTTCTATTTCTTTTTGCACTTTAAAATATTCATAATCGGAATCACTATCACTTTCTGCATCATGCTTAACATCAGTAGATTTTGTACTTTTAACTGTTACTTCATTATTACTGTTAACAAACAATTCAGGATGTAAAGATCCATTGAAAGCTTTCAGACCTAAAAAAGTTTTATATTTTTTATTACTTACATTAAAAAACAGTCAAATTAATTAAATTATTAGAATCGATTTATAAACAATAATAACTACCTGAACGGCTTTCTTCTTTATTATCATTTACTTCTATTGTACTACTGACCGCCTTCTCTAATTCAGAGACGATATTCTGTTTATTAGTTTCCAAAGATTGGTCATTTACTTTAATATTTTCAGTTGGTTTGTTTGGTTTTAACGAATCAGCGACAAGTGTTTTACCGTCAGATGTATCTACAAATACAGGATCCTGCATGGTTATTCCCGCTAAATTTTCGACAGCCTGAAATAAAAAAAATCAAGATAACGAAAAATTTCATTACACTTTCTGTCCTAATCCAAATGTAGCATTACTTAATAATATCAATAAAATGTAGAATTGATGAAAGACAACAATATAACATGATGTATTCATATTCTGTACCACCAAGTAGGTACATTATAGAAATCGACTGTTTATAAGTGGAAATATATTAAATTTGACAAATACCTTTGTTAGTGTAGCAGAGAGAAGTATTGTTTGTCTTTCTTTAGACATAAATACTTTGGTCAAAGGATGTTTCATATCAGATTCTATTTTGTCTTCACCACTTTCAATTTCTTGGTCTTGACTATTGTCATTAGCATCAATTTTTTTGTTAATAGTTTGTTTTATAAGAGCAAGAGGGTCATAAGTGGCTGCTTTTTTGTGGTCTTCAATAGCTTTTACAATAGCAGCTACGTCTTTCTCATAACCCATGTCTAATAGTCTATCTGCTTCATCTAGTACAAGACATCTAGGATGGTAAAAAAAATAATTCACATGAACTTTACAAAAACTTATAATATCTTTCTGTAGGCTTACTTACCATTTCTGACACACAAAACAAAAATAAAACAATAAAATAAGTATGGTATGGTGTAGGCCTGACTAAGAAACACTTTAAAAAAATCCTTGTAGGTATTACCCAGCCAAGTGGCGCTTATTAATCCATAGGTCCATATGAGCCATAATATCTCATACTATCACTCAATTGTATCTTATGTGTGTGTATTCTCTTATACTGTCTAAACCTGTGAAAACTTGAGTTGTAATATTTAACAGAATTATTAAGTATCACCATTATCAAATAAATATTATAAATGCGAAAGTTTGGATGGATGTATGGATGGATGTTTGTTATTCAATCGCGCCCCAACAGCTGAACGGATCTGGATGAAATTTGTCACAGAGATAAATTATAGTTTGGAATAACACATAGGCTACTTTTTATCCCGGAAAATTAAGGAGTTCCCGCGGGAAACGAAAAACCTCGATCCAAGCGGACGAAGTCGCGGGCATCAGCTAGTAATTAATAATTCTGTTAAATATTACCTACTTAGTAAGAATTACTACATAAAGTAATAAATCCAACAACACATAACTCACCCAGTTTTAGCAAAATTTAATGAATGTGTATGTCTTAAGTGATCATTAATCCGACCAGGAGTTCCAACTAAAATACTGAGGCCCTTTCGTAACCTAGCTTTTTCTGCTTTCCTCTTTTGACCTCCGCTCAGTAAACCCGGCACTATCCATATGAAGGGCTACGAGAAAGCAATAAATAAACTTAATTATTTTACTTTGGATTAAAAATGTCTTCTTTTAAAATATTTGTATTTTAAGGAGTTTACCTTAACAAGTTTAATAAATAACTCATATGTCTGTACTGCTAGCTCTCGGGTAGGGACCACAACAATAACCCTAACACCATCATGCCTGTTTATCTTTGGTCTTATTGCCTGTAGTCCTTCAATAACTGGTAGTGCATATGCTAGAGTCTTCCCTGATCCTGTTTGTGATCTAACAAATAAAATATATCATAGTGATTTTAAGAAATAATACCTCATACATTCCTGCACCTTGAAAACATAACAATGAAGAAAGGACATGAAAATATTATAAGGCGTATCTTTGCTAAACAGCAGTCCTTGTCAGATAACTTTAATTAATTATAGGATCTTCAAGTACATTACTGAACCAAGAACAAAGTTTTTATCTCAAATCAGTTTAACTTCTGTAGTTCATAATTACATAATGCAATGTAATTTCTAATTACAATAATAAATTTACTATGTATGAAAAAACAAAAAAAAACCAATAACAAATGTGTCCTAGAATATTGCATACCTGATTAAAACATCTCTACCCTCTAAAATGATTGGAACAGCTTTTTGCTGGACAGTCATCAGCTCAGTCAAATTAAGATTTTGCTTCAAATTGGCAATGCTGTGCGGGTGAATATTTAAATCTGAAAATGTTTTGCCAGCAAAAACCTTCTCGACTAATGGTTTGACAGCCTTTTGTCCCATTTGTGGTACTTCGGGATTGTTTTTGAATAAAGATGAAATCCAGGTCCCGCTGCGAGGTTTCTGTCTAATCTGTATTTCATCATTAATCTCTTGATAGTTTTTGCCATGGAATTTGCCTTTGTTTTCGCTGAGATCTCGCAAAGTTGAGGCTAAAGTATGGTCCTTTGAGGGGGAAGACTGTGTCAGTTTGGGTATTTTGTTTTGAGGTTCCTCCGATTTATTTAATGAAAATTTCTTTTGACCAATATTTTGAGGTCTCTTTCTTGCAATTATCTTACCGCTGAAGTCGGGTTTAGATTTAAACTTGTAATCTGTAGCGTTGTGTTGCAAAGATTGTGGTTTGTTATTCTTCTTATTCGGTTTCTAAAACAACCATCACATAAAGCAAAAGGTGAAACTTGTTGTCAAATAATACGAAAAACTATACTTACCTTCTTGAAAGCTGATATATTCAATTGTAAATCATCCATTTTAAATTAATATTAATTTTACCAGTTACAGTTACACACAAATATGTACACAACTTTTAGGTTATTCGCACGTTGACACTGACATGTTATGACATTTGACATTTCATTTGTTGTGACTGTTGACACTTGCCGATGCGTTTCAAAACAGACATGCTCCATTCCATGCAGAAAAACAGGCGCTCCGATAAAGGCGGGTAAGATTGGAATAATAGCGATGGTTTTTATCTACTAATCTTGTGTGTAAATAAAATGGAATCTAAGGTTTGTTTTGTGAAATAAGGTAACTCCAGGTTATTAATAATTTATAATACATAAAATAGCCCTATAATTTTTACTTAAAATTATTATTGCACAGTATTATTGGATATAATAAATAAGTATGACAACTAGTCAAATCAGCAACTTTTTTTTAAACGTCAAAACGCGTGCTTTTAGACGTATAAATTCCTAATTCCATGTGCTTAATAAAGTTCTGTGTTACAGTTTGTATTCAAAATTTTGAATTGTGTCGTCGTCAAAGTTCGACACACTTTTTTACTTTAATCGATAATTTTAAATGGTTATTGTAGCATAAAACTAACAGGAGCCGTGGATATTACGACTTGTGGGAGAGCCTTTATTTAACTTTTTTTTTAAATACACGCCGTCCAAGTGATCTTTATTGGGCATGGTGCCCAAAACACTGGCGCTATTACCTACCACGTTGAATGGCAAGGCTAGCCGTCGGTGGGCTAAATAAGCGCCAGCTCTTTGGTCACCTGATACCTATTAGGCACAGGGTGCTCCGATGTGAGTGGAATCCCATACCATAGTAGGTACAATAAGAATTTTGAAAAATTCTTATTGTACTATGCCCATACTTTGTTATTAGTAGTACCTAGTAGTACAGTCCCACGAACTTGTCTGACCCGGTGACAGCGTCGCAGTATAATACTAAAACAAAAACTAAACGCATAGAAAATAGTTCCAATTTTTAGTTGTACCTACTCGTACTTACGAAAGCTTAACTGTCCCATAAAAACTTCAAAAGAAAATTGATCGTACCTACTCATACTAACATTTTCCGGTTCCATTACGTTGATCAATTAGGTACTGATATGGTTCGTAAATGATCCTATTCATACATAACAGGGGCACTTATAATATAAACATAGCTTTTCAGATTAAGTACAAATATTTATTCCACCCCATAGGCGTCATAAAGCAATGCTTTAGGGACACGCGCCGGCACGTGGACCGCTGGCGCTCTCATCCGCAAAGTGTTCTCTTCTACCCTTACCTAATTCGTTTTTCTATAACATATACTACGAATACCTATAAAAAGTAGATACTATGAAGTATGAAGCATAACTACGCATTCTCGGTAGAATTGAACTTTAAACTTTTTCAACAGTGCACATTTAGGTACACAGCACATTTAGGTAGATCATAGACACACGAATATGATGTAGATAACCTACATTGAAATCGGTCCAGCAGCTTTGTTAGTTAAATTAAAATACATATTATACTTACGGATGAAATCGTAGACCGTCACGATCGTTCTATAGAACGGAATCGTCCGAACAAGAATTGTAATAAGTAGGTATAGGTACCATGAGCTTAGTTGCGCGCATAAATGTTGCTCGTGGCTCTACATAAAATGTCGAAATAAACTATCTATTTGCTATCTATCTATATCTATATCTATACTTATAATAAAACTGTAACAGGTCCAATTCTGTACATACTTATAATAAAACTGTAACAGGTCCAATTCTGTACATTGAAGATATTTTGAAAATTTTTTTTGGAGGGCACTCATTATTCGATACTGAAGCCAAATCTGTAATTTTTTTAATTTTTGTCTGTCTGTCTTGTCTGTCTGTCTGTATCTTGGCCGCGCATCACGCCGAAACTACTGAATGAATTCAAACGAAACTTGGCACGATTTGGGCCCATACTACGAGGTAGGACATAGGATACTTTTTATCCCGAAATTCTACCCCCGAAGGGGTGAAATAGGGGTTGAAAGTTTGTATGAAAGTCCTTAATTTCTCAAGTAATAGCACAGAATAGGTAATAGTAGGTAATAGCCATGAAACTTGATATAATATGAGCTGCGGGTTGAAAATGAAAACATATGTGTATCACAGTTTTTCAAAATTCCACCCCCGAAGGGGTGAAATAGGGGTTGAGAGTTTGTATGAAAATCCTTAATTTCTCAAGTTATAGCCATGAAACAGCATTTGGGCTTTCGTTAAAATATGAAGAAGTACGTGTTACATTATAGGGGGATTATACCGTGGGATAGTAATATAGGCTACTTTTTATCCTGGAAAATTAACTGAAAAACTTATTCCACGCGGACGAAGTCGCGGGCATCAGCTTTAAAGAATATACATACATACATACATAGGCTGCTTTTTATCCCGGAAAATTAATGAGTTCCCGCGGGAATCGAAAAAACTTAGTCCACGCGGACGAAGTCGCGGGCATCAGCTAGTTAAAAATAATACAAAAAAAGATAGCAAAGGATTAAATGTTGTATGGATTCATCTCAATCTATCGCCAGCCCACTACTAAGCACCCTGGTCTCCCAAACAGAGGAGGGTTTAAGGCTTCCTATTCTCTATGCGGCCGGGTGGCACAATGGTGGTGGTTGCGGGTGTGCCAGATTGAGCCCCAAACAGAGGAGGGTTTAGGCTTCCTATTCTCTATGCGGCCGGGTGGCACAATGGTGGTGGTTGTGGGTGTGCCAGATTGAGCCCACCGTTTCGTAAAAAGTATTAGCTTTGAGTAAGAAAAACCCAATAAAGCGATGATAGCCTAGGCCCTAGTGGTTTAGACCTTGTATACGTACCTACCTAACCTACCTACGGGGCCCCGGGTTTGACCCCCGGGCACGCACCTCTCAACTTTTCGAGTTATGTGCGTTTTATGAATTTGATTAATATTACTTGCTTCGAACAGTGAAGGAACAGAACAGAGAGTTAGTTCTTCATAATGTTCTCGAAGTTGTGTGTAGTCTGCCAATCCACAGTTGGCCAACATGGTGGAGTATGGCTAAAGCCTTTTGATTCCGAGGGAAGACTCGCGTGCAGTAGTGAGCCGGAAATAGGCTGAAGTGGTTGAAATGATCATGGAAAAGCCCTAGCCAGCTATGCCACCCAGCCTCAACCAGCTTATAATAATGGAAAGCTAGTTATATAGCCCTTTAAATCTTGTCGCTCGGACGCTTTACCTACAATCGGCAGCGGGTCGGGTCGTCCCGGTTGGCCGGCGGTAATCACGTCGCGCCCTCACACCTCCGGGCCCTCCCGGCTCCCTCCAATGTTTGCACGCGGAATTTCAAGTGCAGGGATTCTGCGCTTCTTGTTATACTTATCTACTTCGGTACATTTGGTAGGTTTTTAGGGTTCCGTACCAAAATGGTAAAAATGGAACCCTTATGGTGCGACTTTCTCCGTCCGTCCGTCCGTCCGTCCGTCTGTCACAGTCGATTATTTCAGTAACTATTAAAGCTATCGACATGAAATTTGGAATAGTTGTGTATAATAGTGGCCTAACATCATTAAAATATAAAAAAAATCGAAAATTATTTTAAGTTTAATTAAAAGAGGGGGAAAATCGGGGGTTTGAAATTTCAAAGTATGATAACTATACTGAGTGGGATATCATATTAAAGGGCTTTACTTCTACATTCTAAAACAGATTTTTATTTATTTTTATGCATAATAGTTTTTGATTTATCGGGCAAAATGTCGAAAAAAATTCCGTCCCCCCCCCCCCTTATCTCCGAAGTTTACCAATTGAAAAATCTGAAATAATTATGGTCAATAGAAGCTTATGTATATTTTACAGGAAAAATAAAACCAACGCTCTAACTAGCATAGTTTTTTATATATTAACAATAAACCTCTACAGACAAAGTTAGTTTTGCGGTTCATTAAATTCATTAATCGTATACTACAGGTTTGTACGGAACCCTCGGTGCGCGAGTCCGACTCGCACTTGGTCGGTTTTATTTATTGATGTACTTAGTGCGATAGCGATCTGTAAAATAAACATGTAGGTACTATGTAAGGGCAATTTGCTATGTAAGATGAACTGGCCAACATATATTCATATTCATAGCTGCAGGTACAAAATAAAATTTCAAGGACAATTAAGTAGGCAGAGAACTACAGATGTAGGTAAGACCTATTATTTAAGTTTAGAACTTATTAGCTCCATTTAAAACACGAAAATCGTTGGCTAATCCGACTTAAAAGAGGGAGGTCTAATTACATCCATGAAAGTCCATCCATCTTGAGCTTTTGGGCCTCGGCCACTTTTAGATGAATTTCTCCGATCCAGAGCTATTATCATGGGCTATACAGTACTTTGACCTACTATTAAAAAATGTAACTTCCAACTTTGTCAACTAACTGTCATGATTCAATTTATGTCAAATCTTGCTTTGCTTATTTGCTTGAGTAGGTAAATGAAATAGAAATAAAATCAATAATATAGATTTCCGTATCTGTTTACTCTATTATAATCACTAATCAGACATGGCTTTAAAACCGACAACGTGCAAAGAGGCGATAGCGCGGTGGGAAAAGGAAAAGGGGGAGTCCGCTGCGGATGCTAAGGTGGTCGAGCTACAGTTCCAGTGGCCACCGATAGAGAAGATGGACGGTGCTCTCTCTACACTAGTTAGTTGCGAGTAAGTTTAAAGCCTGAGTGTGAGATCTTAGATAGAGCGTACTTTGACTTTGCTTAGACTTAAGACATGGTTAAAACGGGACAGATTTATGTTATTCACATAAGTCCATCTCGTTTTAACTCTAAGTAAAGTCTGAGCCAAGTCAAAGTACGCTCTAATGATCTCAGCATAAGTGTCCGCGGTAGTAGCTTTGATTCGGTAAACGAAATTTGATTAAGTATACCTACCTTTTATAATTAAGCTTAAAGCTATGCGTATTATAGTTGAGCGGTGCAAGAAGGAGCTGCAAAACCGCTATTTAATTCCACTACAGCTTAGCACTTGACTGCGATCTCTCATCTCACCTGGATTTAGCTGGTAGGTAAGTGTAGAGCAGGTAGTAGCTAACCACGGCCGAAGCCTCCATTCATTCGGTCCAGACCAGAGAAAATTCTGAAATTTTAAATTCCCAAATCAATTCTGCCGGGGATAGAACCTCGAATTCTAAGACCAAAGCCACAGATTCAATAGTAGGTATAGTTACTTCATAAGTCATAACGCAACCAGGGAGGTTGTAAATATCTGGGTGAATTTCCCAACAGCAAAATTTATGCGGCATGGATGAAATCGGTAGTGCAGAACGTTACTATACAGTTCTAATATTTTTTTCTAGGTAGAAGAGGTAGTTACCTATGTACGAGGCTGTAAATATTTCTGGATTAGGATTACAGTTTAAAAAAAAAAAATGGTAAAGCTCCGAATTTTTCATTTCAGTGGCTGTCACTGCAACATGTTTCTGTGTAATTTTCCTCATAAAACAAAAAATATTGGTTACTAAGGTTTATGGCTACCTTTATTTTAATCATGAATAGTGATAGTATAATCCCAAAGTATTTTTTTAATAATATCTACCCAGTTTAATAGCAGGAAAGTAAAAATGAATGTGTCACTGAAAGTTCTTTAATTTCGGTGACAAAAAGTGTATCAAGTATATTTTTGCTTAAAACAACTCTAGCTCCCCCCGCGTGCGCTTAAAACTTTCGCAACTGTGGCCTCTATATGTTGATCGTGGGAGGACGTGCGCCGCTTGCCTGCGTGTTCCCGCCAAACACTTAAGTATGTCATATCGGTGACATGGAACACATTTCTTTTCATTTCCGTGTATAGGTATAACTTGTCTTGCAATAAGCTGGTAAATTTATTTAAGTATTCATGAATGGGCTAATGGTACTACGTTTATTTGTGTAGTATTCCTTACATCCTATAATAAATAGTTTTCTCGTAATGTTAATTCTTTTCCTTGATTTTAACTTCGGTGTTTTCATTTCGGTTGATTCGGTGGCCTAAACTGACCACCGAAATGACAAAATACTCACCGAAATGATAAAAATTATCATTTCGGTGAGTTTTTATCATTTCGGTGTATAATTGTTTCATTTCGGTGGATGTTTTTATCATTTCGGTTGATTATTATTTCATTTCGGTGAAAATCCAAGCTAGGAGGTAAATATTTCACAATCTTTGAATACATTTTGCTAATGTGTTTCCAAGATCTGTACTTTTGTGCGATTTATTGTCGATCCGTTTCTCCGTTGCAGCGTGATTGAAGGGCAAACCATAATCATAATCATAGTCTTTATTGCTGAATAAATATTTTACAATGTTATGTTGTTTTATTTTATTTTTAAATTATTTCTGAACATCAGCTTGTCCTGCGACATAGGCCTCCTCCAGAGCCTTCCAGATCTTCCTCTCCTGTGTTGTTCGGCGCCATGTAGCACCAGCCACCACTCTTAAATCATCTTCCCATCTATATTTTCATTTGCCTTCCTTTACACCTTTTCCCATCCCTCGGATACCACTCGGTCACTTCCTCAGTCCATTTTCCACCACTGTCTCTCATCATGTGTCCAGTCCAACGCCACTTTAGCCTTCTTATATGCTCTGTTACATCTTTCACTTTGCTGCGTTTTCTAATAGTTTTTAGGTTTATTCTGTCTTTTTTTTTTATATTTATCATACTTCTCTCCATATTATGTTGACAAGTTTCTAGTTTCTGTGTGTTCGCTTTCGTAAGTGACCAAGTTTGGCATCCGTAAGTTATACACGGTATTATGCAAGTATCAAATACTTTTTGCTTTGCATTTACTGGAAGTTCTTTACTTTTCATAATTTCCTTTAAAGACCAGTATCGTTTCCATGCGTTAATTATTCTTTGGTTAACTTCTTTAGTCACCTGATTGTGTGGAGAGATAACTTGTCCCAGATACACATAATCTTCAACATATTCTATTGGTTTGTTATTAACTTTTATATTAATTTGGTCTCCATTTGTCATCAATTTAGTTTTCTCTGTATTCATAGTTAGACCTACCACAGCACTCTTTTTTCCAGTTGTTGTAACATTATTTCTAGTGTGTTAGGATTGTTGGATATTAGAATAAGGTCATCTGCAAACCTGAGATGGTTTAATTTTTTCCCATTTATATTATTAAGTCCATAGTTATCCCAATCTAGATTTTGAAAAACCTTCTCTAAAATGGCTGAGAACAGTTTAGGGGATAGAGGGTCTCCCTGTCTGACTCCCTTTTTTATTTGGAAATCTTCTCCTTCTTTCTCTAGTCTGACTCGTGCTGAACATTTTCTATATATCTCTTTTATTAATCTAATGAACTTAGTTGGTACTCCCTGTTCTTCGAATGCCTGCCATAGGTGGTAGTGTTTTATTGAGTCAAAGGCTTTGTTATAGTCGACAAAGCCTAGGTAGTATTCTTTGTTATATTCATTGCATTTTTCAATGTATATGATCAGTTGTGGAGTAATTGCATCTGAATCCTGCTTTTTCTTTTGTTGGACAAACCAACAAACTAACAAACCAATAAACCAACTAACAAACACACTTTCGCATATGATTTCAACCGACTATAACGAGATTTGATTAAATATAATCCGATTTATTTATTTTAAAGTACCAGGTGAATGCAAAGTTGAAACGCGATCTACCAACTTTGATTTAGCAAAACCCAGAGTTAGTTATTAATTATTGTAATTTTATTCCTTATAATATTGTCCTTTGACATCAATCCAAAGTTTTCATTAATCTCTATAACCTTATCATAAATTATTATAGATATTGTACAATGTTTCAAATTTTCATCCCCTTTCTTCGCGCCTCCAAATTTTTCAGCCCGCCCAAATTTCTGTTACTTTTTGCACCAAATAATTTTTTTTCTTGACGCGGGATACGCTCTGATTGGTCAAAGGAAAAACGCGGGAATCGCTCTGATTGGTTAAAGGAAAAACGCGGGAACCACGATTATTTTTGTTGACCAATCAGATGCGAGTTGGTATCATAAAGAGTATAATATTATTTTTAATTAATTTATCTAACGGCCCTGGATTCGAGGCCTGTATGGCCTTATATAATTATTCCGAATGTCGCGCCATAGAGTATAAAAATATAAAATCATGACACAACTATAATTGACATATTTTTTTAGAATGCCGAGTATGCATTGACTGCAGATGAAAGAAAGGAAAGAAGAAGATTATGTGAGCAGAAGAAAAGAAAGAATGTTTTCGAATTATATTCGAAACCAAAAAGAATTATATTCGTTTTCGGTGGATTTTAATTTCGGTGGATAGGTTTTTTCATTTCGGTGGCTAGTTATTTCATATCGGTGAACGAATTTTTCATTTCAGTGGCATCACAAATTTAAACACGATTTTTCATTAGTTTATTAAGGTATATTTCGATGGCATTAAATAAGAGCATGAAGAATATCAAGAAGTACAATAAACTACTGTTTAAATTTGAGAAAACTTGATAATACGAAAGTTCACCGAAATGAAACAAAAAAACGCCTTTGTTGAAATTGACCCATCTCTGGTTCTCCTCAATCACAATCCTCTTCCTCTCAATCACATACTAAAGACACAACCTTGCTAGCCTTTCAAAGCGCGCCAATTGTTGTCATTTTACATATGACATTTATTTTCAGGAAACTCAGCCTATCTTCAAATATGATCGACAAAATAGTTGGCATTGCTGGCATGAGGAACTTAAAGATTTTGTCATTGGGAAGAAATTACATTAAATCTTTTGCTGGCGTTGTAAGTTTATAAATGAAAATCATTAAAAAATGTAATATATCTACATACTTAGGTGGCTTGATAAGCTTTCATTTAAATCCTCCGTACATATTATGTAAAAACTAAAGGTCCTGCACTCCTACAGGTTCGCTCCTGGTAGAAATTTTTCAAAAATCCGGCCTTATTATTCACTCCTTCCATTAGGTATAAAGGGCACCTCTGCGCAATTTCAGCTTTCTAGGTAATTTATTTTGGGCTATGCCAACGCATATGACTCAGTCAGTAAGCGAGTCAGGACTTTATTTTATTTTATTAAGGTACTTGATCACTCTGCCTCTGGTGCACAACATAATATAATGTTCATACTTAGGTACACCATAAGTTTTATGTCAAATATCTCGTAGGAAACTGTCGCTGACACTCTGGAAGAGTTGTGGATAAGCTATAACCAAATTGATAAAATGAAAGGTATAGGATCAATGAAGAATTTGCGAGTGCTCTACATGTCCAACAATACCATCAAGGAATGGGTCGAATTCAACAGACTTCAGGTAGGGTACCTAACTACCTAGCTTACCTTGCTCAGGTCAGAAAATGGTATTAGGTACTATTGTTTCGTTTTAATACGATTTAGAATAAGTATGATTCTCATAAAAATAGCCCAGGTAAATTAAGTAATTCTCCTGCGAAGTTGGATTGATTTATTTTGCATTATTGGCGCTATCGGTAACATCACTACAAATTAACCCTTGACTACCATTCCAACTGGTGGTGCCTAATGCCTAGTAATTTCCTAAGATGATGAGAGAGATGTTCCTATTTTCATTAAAACCATACCCCTAATAATTGGTTAGGTACTAAGCGCCATCATACCGAAAAGTTAAAAATCTTATAGCTGATGGCGATGCGGCTTTGCCAGTAGGAAAATTAACGTATTTCAGACTCCCGTTTCCAAAGCTCACTTCAGCTGAATGTAAAAGTTAACTACATTTTTAGGAATGTCCAGCACTGAGGGATTTAGTTTTTACTGGAAATCCAATCTGCGACAACCAGCCCGATGTCGAAACATGGCGTAATCAGGCGGCGAACCGTCTGCCCCAAATTACAAAACTGGATGGTATTCCAATAGTTAGAGACACCGAATAAACTTTTACAACCAAATCTATGGTAGAGTGCTTTATTTTTCTTAGCCAAGTTACGCTGTAGACAAAATATGTCAAATGTCGGTAAGTAGTAAATAAATAGGGACTGCCCGGACTGATGACTTTAAGAATGAGCTTTTCAGGTTGTCCATAACAGCTTCCACTTCGTTATTTATCTATTTCACCATACCGTGACTCATTGAACTATTGAGTTCAATTAAAGACCTATCCCTCAAATCAGTATATAAATATTGTATTAAGTCAATTATGAACAATTTTACAATATAATTTACTCTAAGAAAAGAACTGTGATTGCGTGACCGGCTCAACAACGGCTGATACCACTTATTTAGGATACAATGTGGAATGACAATTACCTACCTATTATTAAAGGTGCAAGAGACAGTTGAACTTGGATTTTCTTTGGACTGGAGATTTTCTTAGGCTATAAAACGTAACTAAATATTTTACATAGAAGTAGGCAGGTAGGTACATTAGCAAGGAAGCTTGAAACAAATTGAGGTAACGCTGTCGAAAAAAAATTATGCGATTTTACTTACTCGCAGCTCGCAGCTTGATTTAAAAAAAATTACATTACTTTTTGAAGAAAGTTTTATTTTGGTAGTAAATAAATCGTTTGTATGTTTGTAATCTCGTAGTAGGTATTTTCGTAGAAAAAATAATATACCTAGGGCTAAAAGAAACTAAGTAGAGCTGATGCCCGCAACTTGTCCGCGTTGATTAAGGTTGTACCTACCTATAGTTTTACTCGCGCGGGATTTTTCAGAATACAAAATGTCCTTCCCCGAGATGCAATCTATCTCTGAATCAAATTTCGTCAAAATCGTTAGAGCAAATGGTTCGTGAAAACGTAGAACACAGACAGACAGATAGGTGCACAGTCAGACAATTACATACGCATTTAAAATACTAGTATGTTTTCTTATTTTATAGGAACTTAGTTATGTATTAATTTGTACCCCAGTTAACCCTACCACCGTATCTGGGACTAAAATAATAGAATAGCGTCGTCGCAGGTCGCATCGCCGCCGCTTCTTGACATTTATGACAGATTGTAACTCCACGACTAATAATCGTTGCACACGCCATTCGTCTATTAGTCAAAGCAATTTAAGTGTTACGGTTAAGATTGAATTCTAATAAACAAGTAATTGTTGGGAATACCTACCTACATTCTGTAATCGATTCTTCTTAGCTTCCATTGAATAGATATCTATTTGGTATACTTAATAGTTATTTCGAAAGGAATATATAATTTTACGGAACCTAATAGTAATATTTATTATTAGTAGGTAAGTATAATTAGTAAGTACATATAATAATTATGTACCTGTTTAAGGCATCTCAAAGGCGCAATAAATAAGGAATTAACGTAACGCGAAATGTTTACCTAGAGACTACAACAACGGACTGGATGACTCTTCTAAAATCTACTTTAGTGTAGCTAAAATCAGTATGTAACAGTTAAAAGCGGGTAAATATAATTTAATATATCTAAGTACTAGATATAAGATCAGGAGCACCGAGCAACATATTTCATCCCTGCATAAGCGCCTAAACCTTAACGCTCTTGTATCGCTACTTTACGTCCGGCGTATAATTCGTCATACGCCTGAAGCCGGCTTAAGAGCCTGCTTACAAGGGTGAATTTTCACTAAAATTCAAAAATTCAAAATTCAAATGTTTTTTATTCAAATAAACTTTTACAAGTGCTTTCGAATAGTCGAATTAATCTACCACTGGTTCGGAATACCATTCCTAAATATGGTTGCATGTAGTCGTAGGAGTTAGGAAATTGAATGAAGCCATTCAAAGTGTGGCTATAGCAGAACTGGGACGAACCACTATTTTCCATTCTGTAAAAACATAAATCTAGGTAGGATCTTACTGAATAATCTACGTCTAAAACATAATCTGTTTCTCCTCACCGCTCTAGCATTGTAGGTACGTACGAGTATATTAAAAGTATCTAAAAAACCACAATATTATTATACCTACATTCGTATTCGTACATATTATTCCTATACGATAGAGTCACATTTGGCGCCGCTGCTTTGATATTCAAACTTTTTGCTTTTCATGCTGCCAGTGTTTATGCAGGTATACATATACTCCTTGGTTTAAAAACTTTTATGTCAAATGGTACGGTCGTTTGGTCGAACCGTCTGGAGCCTAGACTCTGTTGTGCATATTTACAGTATGGGGTTGGTCAACCAGTTGGGCGATCGATCGACTAGATTACGGCCCTAGGGCATGAAGACTGACTTTAGACCCGCAAAAGTATGATTAAAACAGTAGTAAAGGTATGGTAGAAGTATAAAAGACATTGAAGTAATCATATGTAGTAGACAGTAACTACATACGTCAGTACATTATACCTCAATGATAAAAGAGCGAAGATTCCACTCGCTAAAGCAGAGAGTGGGACTGTTTCGTTGTCTATAGGTATTTAGGGTACACTTTATTAATAATTATTAGTATTGTTAAGATATTATTTGAAACGATTCACTTGACAATTAAAAAGCACTATACTCGGACTTTAGATGCTGTAAACTGATGTTTCAATAGTAGGTTATATACACCAAGGGGATAAAGCACTGTTCTATGTCACGGGCGCTACATTGAATCCTGAAAGTAACGAAGGACTCCAAATTTAACTCCCAGCGAGGGTGTTATAAGTTAAAGATTGAGTCCTGAGTGCAGTGAGAGATTCAAGCGCCCAAGAAAAAAAAGTTTTATCCCGGTGGTGTATTCTCTACTAGACCTATAATAGACCAGAAGCACTGATTCAGACACAGACTTGGCGCCTTTTGCAGTTTTCCATGTGTCAAAATCTTTATAGGCTTTCAGGTATTTTTCCTTTGACTTTTCTGGGAGTAGATTATTGACAATGCCTATGGCATCTAATCTAATAGCTTCTGGAGTCAAAATACTTTCATCAATAAACATTTTTGATATTTTTTTTGAAATATTTATAGAATCTTCTAAAGGTACTACTAGCTACGGCTATAGCAACTTCTTTCAGCTGGCGTGGCCTACTCGATTTGCCAAACAAATGAAGTTCGTCTCAGTGCGAATCTAGAGCCGCGCCCGCTGAGAACACATTCTGTTTAGCGAAATTAGACTTTATACTCATAGCAATAAGATCTATGAAAGTGAAAATCACATTATTGACCAGCGGGTTATAATGAAATTCAATAGAAGATTATAACCCGGCTAAAGCCAAGAGATATAATGTCTTGCTTTCGGTAAGGTTTACATGACTTAAGTGGTGTGAAAAATGTTTTATCTTTAGTACTTACTTAATGGTTTTAAAGTGGCAGCCCAAGAAACATCAGTTTACTGCATTGCATCTGATTAAAATCTTTCTATATTTCTTGCGTTGTTCTTTCGCATCTCCCGACTTTTTCTAATCCGCATCAGTGAAAACGAACCCTAAATAAAGCTAAAGGAAATACGAATAGTTGAGGGTCGCATATTAACAGCGGAAAAGTCCCTCCCGTATTTCGCCAATGGCATCATTGTATTGCTAATAAAATTTAATGATGTAAACGGATAGCGTGAATTTATCTAACTCAGTAGCGCTCGGGGAGATGGCTGCTGAGGGGAAATCAATTAACGACAATATATCCGTCGCAGATTGAATTATTGTTGTAATGAGATATTGTAGTGCGCTTTCAAAGATTTCACTTTGATAAGTTGGAACTTGGAAGATAGTGGTGGCCTTTTGTTTTTCTATGGAATACCTACTGCTATACTGGAGCAGCATTTTGAGCTATGAAACCTTGGAGCATACAACCAGTATGAAACAAAACAAAGTTTACAGTTTTAAAAGAGTCATTTTTTTAATGACACTCCCACAGCAAAGTCCCACAGCTACTGTCATGGCATAGAATACTAACTATTGATAGGTAGTACCTACCTAGTACCTTTCCAACAGCTTAGAGTTACTGTACGCTAAAAGATCTTGGATAGCTACCAACTTGGTAGCTATTGGTGGTACTTGGTAGTACCTGCCCAGTAGGTACCATATACTGCATTTATAATATCAGTATAACCATACATGTATGGCTATACTGATATTATAAATGCGAGAGTTGCGGTGGATGGATGCAGGATGGATGTTTGTTAGAATTGTTACTCAATCACGCCAGAACGGCTGAAAGGATCTGGCTGAAATTTGTCACAGAGATAGATTATAGTCTGGAATAAGCCCTTTATCTAAACATAACTTAATAACTAAGATAATAACTTTTATCCCGGAAAATTAAAGGGTTCCCGCGGGAACCAAAAAACCTATTGATTCAATCAATATTATATGTACGACTTCTCCGACATCTTGTCTCCCCACTTGAAATGCACGGAGCGGCGCGGCACGTAGCGGCAAAAAATATTTGTATGCGTTTGTACGGGGCCGCGTCGCGCAGTACGTCGTCGTGCCGCGTCTCTTAAGTGGGCCCAGCTCCATACAACCTCATACAAAGAATACATGCCGCTACGTGCCGCGCCGCGACGTCCTGAGCCGCTGTAGTGGGGCTAGACCTTTAGCGATATTATGAATAGTTTAGTAGGCGTTTTTTTCAAACTCAGATCTATTAAGATCATCTAAGTAGGTAGGTATCTATTAGGCACAGATCACAGAAACAATCTGGGATCTGTGCTATTAGCTCTTGATTGTAGTTAAACGACACTAGATTTATTCCTAAATTACAATAAGTACTTACTCAATATTTTTTATTGAGTTTTGATAACGCATAGCACTTAAATATCTAATTCAATAAAATCTAATTGATTTTAAGTGTAACCATATAGGTATCGCGTGGCTGGGAACCAATAACAAATATTAGTTCGTCGGTGACATTTGAATAGTGGTCAATAATTAATGTACAACGTGGGTTACTTATTGTGTGCTCTTCGTAATGGACCGATAATTGTCCGTCCAAATAGAACTAACTCTGTTAATCACGAAACGGGTAGCAAACAGCGTTTTCGAATTTACCGATTCGATATCGATACGATCGGAAAACGATATCGGATGCTACGAGTAGGTACCTGCTGTAAAACACCAAACAATCCGTCCTCTAGGTAGTTATCAAATAAATACTAGTGGTTCGCCCCGAACTGAGACCTCGCGGTATCCTTAAACTTGTACAGAGCGCCATCTATTGACATAATTGTGAAGTTCTGTTAATAATACTAAAGCACATTAAAAATTAAATAATTTCGTTTCCTTATAATATTTATCTAATTTTAGTATTTGTTGTTCATGTACAGGATATAATTCAAATAATTGATAAGTTTCAGGCTCAGCCTTTCAGAAAATTGAGAGTTCTGAGGTCAACTTTGGACGTTAGAAAATCGCCACTTTGAAAGCCCCCCATTTCGTCAATTTTAGGGGAAAAATTAAAAAAAAAATATTTTTGGACTCTTTTCCTAATTATCTTTAAAATGATATACGGCAACCCTATGTAAAGCTATAAAAAATATTTTACGTCGTTTTCGCTTCAATGAGAGCCCCCCTGAAATAAAGATTTTTATAACTTTTTAAGACATATTCGGCGGGAGGCCATCGGTTTACATATTATATTTAAATTTGAAGTAATTACGTTCAGTAATTCAGAAGTTATAAGGCTCTGACAGACGGACGGACGGACGGACGGACAAGTGCCAATTCACTCAAGTAGACTCAGAGACCTTCGCTTCGCTCGGTCAATTATAAATGCGAAAGTTTGGATGTATGGATGTATGTTTGTTACTCAATCACGCTCCAACGGATGAACGGATCTGGATAAAATTTGGCACAGAGATAGATTATAGTCTGGAATAGCACATAGGCTACTTTTTATCCCGGAAAATTAAAGAGTTCCCGCGGGAACCGAAAAACCTCAATCCACGCGGACGAAGTCGCGGGCATCAGCTAGTGTACTTATAAAACCAGAAGAAAATGTATGAAATGTGCGACTTCTAGCCTCTGCAACGTCAATCAATGATCGCTGATCTTTATAACGTATGTCCCCCTACCACAGAATAGGTAATAGTAGCCCTACTTACTTATTTAGTATACTTAGTACTAGGTAGAGATCGTTATCTTTTATTTTCATACATTTCAAAATGTGTCCACATATTTTATATACTTAGGTAGTTATTAGAAAAAACATCAAAAATCAAATCTCCCCTGTCTGAATTATATTGTGTTAGGTTTTGTTAGGACACATATTTGGAGTATGGAATAGCATCCTAACTTACGAGATAGGTAAATACATCGATGTTCATTGAGTCAAGATGACTTTTGAAATACGATACCCAAAACGATCCAGATCCAGAACAATGTGAACGATATCTGATCGGAGTATTTGAAAATCTCTCACACCTTCCCTACAATAAATACAGCACACATGTAAACGTCCAATTCCCACTTCTCGTCCATTATTTAATTATTAACACTACAATCGACCTAATTTTGATTTCTATTTGACATTTAGATTACGTATTGTACCTACCGCGGGTAGTTATATTAGGGCCCCGGGCGATGCCATTTTGTGACATCTGTCCTCGAATGTGTTACGAACTATAAAATTCAATTTCCCCAATCGGCCAGCCCGGCACATTTATTATTCATAGAGACATACACGCCCGGCCACTAACAGATGTGATCTTTTACGTGAAGAATATAAAAAGATGTTATCAATATGATATCGATGCTCGCAAAGTCGCAAAAAGAAACTATTTGATTTGTTTATATACCTATGTCCTATACCTACCCCATAGTTCCTATAGACCGCTGATGTTTTGCTATCTTATACTTAGTTAGGTACCTACTTAACGTAGCAATAACAATAGATATTATTTATTAGCTTATGCACAGAATAATATGTAGATATCTTATAATAATTATTATTAATAATTATTACCTATTATGATAATATTAGATAGGTACTAAGCCTAAGTAGATTATTTTATATTACACCAGAAAATATCGTAGAAAACTCGTAGATATAAGTATGCAGAAATAAGATTGATGGAGATAAAAACACTGAAAATTAAAAAAGTGAAAATAATCTATTCAAGGCTTTTACTGCTATCGCCTACCAACTAACTATTTATCAACCCGGATACGAATAAAAAGATTTACATTTTGAGATTTAATATGACTGACTGAAAATATAAAATGAATTCTACTAACTCGTAGAAAAACTATAGGAAGGTTTATAAAAATAAGACCCATTTGAAAGGTCATGAATAATTTCGCACACTTTTAAATTACACTATGACGGCAGGTAATCGACTTCAGGTCGCACGAAACGCATTAAATAATAAAACCCTATCGATGTCCATTTCTGTAATGGCTATATCGCAGTTGATCGCCGATTTAAATGAATGTTTCACTAAGGCCAATAAATCAATCCATGTCGTCGGTAATGCACAATCCATTTGCTGGCATGTAGTATAATTGCGGTTAGCGCCGCCCAATGGCCACATTAGCCTGAAATACACCCCACGCGCCCGCCCTCTACCCCTGCAGAAGCTGGCAAAGTCTCGAATTAGCCTTCTGGACTGTAATGGGTGATTTTCTAGCTCACGAAGCCGCGGCGAACGTCCACGCTTACGCCACTTAAAGGCGGAGAAAATGGCTTAAGTGCTTTCTCTATTATGCTTAAGCTCGTTCGTGAAAAGGATAATTTTCAACTCCCGAGCTCCCCCGCCCGCTCAAATGGTAGCATAATGTGGATGCGGTGAATGAAAACGAAACAATTTTATCTATTCGCTGTAGTAGACTTACTCAAAAATTTCACTCAATAATTGTATTTCTTTAAATTGTTTCAAATGGGACATAATATAATGACTATGCAGCAAACGCAAGCGTAGCTAGGTGTCGAAGCATTCCAGTAGTAGGTACTTTCATACCTAACTACCTACTCGTAATTTAATGAAAAAATGGATGATATCTACGTGTACCTACCAGCGGCTTGATATATAGGTAAGTATTTTAGTCTAAGATTAGGCAAGACGAATAAGGCTAGATAAGTTAGCTTTTAAAGAGATTTTATTCGTCTGACAATATTAAAGTTGCAGACTATTTTTAAAATAGTAGAATATCACACTTTGCTGACGTCAAGTGAGATAATATATTTTTAAGTTGGGTAACCTATTGTGGAGGCGAGGGTCGCGAAATAAAGCTTTCCCAACAAACAATAGTTCCGGCCCTTTGTCGCCGCGAGTTCGGTAAACATTAGTAGTTGGGGCCTAGTCTAAGATTAGGCAAAACGAATAAGGCTAGATAAGTTAGCTTTTAAAGAGATTTTATTCGTCTGACAATATTAAAGTTGCAGACTATTTTTAAAACAGTAGAATATCACACTTTGCTGACGTCAAGTGAGATAATATATTTTTAAGTTGGGTAACCTATTGTGGAGGCGAGGGTCGCGAAATAAAGCTTTCCCAACAAACAATAGTTCCGGCCCTTTGTCGCCGCGAGTTCGGTAAACATTAGTAGTTGGGGCCTTTGTGAGCCGCGGCTTAAGAGGTTACGGCCAGATAACTTCCACTTGCCCTTACCTTTTGTTTGTTTTGATATATTTTTGTCTTTGTTGAAACTCTTCGCTCTCTATAAAAAATATATACATAGTATGCGCTCACCAAATTGCCTATGCGCTCACCAAATTTATGGATATTTAGCCTTATAGCCTTTTTGCCCTTCCAGCGCTTCATACTTATCTACCTACCTACTTGTCTTTGTAGATAAGTAGAGGTCATCTTATTTCAAAATGATCTCGCCTACGAGTGTAACTTATCTAAAAATGAAGTCACCCCCTCACATGTAGATAGGTGTACCTTTATATTTTTGCAATTTTAGATTATACGATCTCTACCTACCTTACTCAAAAGCTCTGAAACTCTGTAAAACTCGAAAACTGTGTTAAATTGTAAAAGCGGTACTTTAGTCAACTTAATTTAATCTTGAATCAAGACCATGCAAAACTGAGATACAGACTGTAAATGAGCGAATAGAAATACTAAATGAATATAGAGAAAGGAAAACAAAATCTAACTACGTTAGCCTAAAACAACCCTGTTCCACTTAAACCGTAAAAGTTCACCGAAAACGGGGAAGTCACGATCCTATAATAAATTACTGTTTCAACATTAACACCTACTTTCCATAATAGCCGATAAACCAAATTTAGTTTTCATGTAACGCACCCTCCGCAGCTACTTATATAATAAGCAATGATCAATGGAGAATAATCCTATTGTGTCACGCGCAGACAAAAAGAAACCATATCAGAATTATTCCGCTACGGTCCCGCTAATATCTCCATTACATTAGCGTACCACTCATTGTTGCAGCCCGCTACTAGTCTTCCTGGGTATAAAGGATTACGCGTCAAATGTTGACAGTTGTCGAAGAGACAAAGAACGCGTGATTATTCCAGAGAATGCATAATAGCTGTGTTTATTTAATTTAAGTCACTGGCAACACAATAATGTCGTGTTTTCGCCGACGGCGCGGCGTTCCAACTTTGGTTTGAGAGCCCGTAGGAAAATTTAAGGAAGTGCTTGCAGTGCGGGTTGTCGTTCTATTGAGGTGCCTGACTGTGGCAAACTATATGGTCCGTGATGGATTTACAAATCGACAGGACAGTTAGATTGAGGTATTTCCCTCAACCCTATTCCGAAAGAGCTGCATTAATCCAATCGTAATTGATGTGATTGGTTGAATTTTTGGTAATCTTACTGTGACGATGGAATTTAGCCATTAGCAAAAGAGTGTTAGCTTAACTGAAGTGATAGCGATCGTTACATTGTATCAATAGTTTTACAGGAATAGGGCCCCAGTCCCACCTTGCCATTGTAACATGACATGAAGAAGGTGGTTTGAGTTTTCGATTTATATATTAATTAATAATGTAAGTAATGGAATTTAATTTTTCTTAGCAAAAAGAATAAAAAAAAGCTCAAAATATGTGGCGAACCCATCGCGGTCCGACTAGCTGGTCTAGTTGGCAAATTAAAATTTTCAAAATATTTACAAACCTTTTGCCAGCTATGTTGATGTAGCATCTTCTAAAAATTTCCTATGGGCTCATGGGCCACTTGAGCGGAGCGCCTCATGGGGCAATAAAATTAATGAAGCGTGGAGATGGGACCATTTTACTTGTATTATTCGTCTCCTGCGGGCTGAGACTGAAGCGAATGTCCATTAGTTCTGTTTTAACATGTTAGCGAGGTTGAAACGTTGTAAATGTGATTTACTTTGCAGAGAGGGTGGAAAAGTAGCCGGCGATTCGGTAACGATCGATAAATAGTTGAAGCGGTTCAATCGAATTTAGAAAGTGCACTTTGCTATCGCTTCCTTATATTATGTACTAGACGATGCCCGCTACTTCGTCCGCGTGTATTTAGGTTTCTCAAAAAACACTTTTTGACTTTCCGGGATAAAAAGAAGCATATTAGGTATGTCCTCCCTGGGTGCAACTTATCGACTTAATAGGTACCTAATTCATAAATCCAAACTATAATTCACCACTACCACTACACCCATTAACGTCCCACAGCTGGGCACAGGCCTCCTTTTTCATAGGAGAGAAGGAATTAGAACTTAGACCCACCACGCTGCTCCAATGCGGGTTGGAGCGCAGTCGAACATCCCAACCACTAGACCAACGAGGCAGACAAACTATAATAAGTACTTATACCTAATGTACACTTGCGACTTTACCGCCCTATAGAGGAGGAACATTAAACATACTTTTCCACGCTTATCGCTAAATGGTGTTAGCAATCGAGCGGTGTAGAAAATGCGAGAACAATGGTGGTATTAGGACACATTAGCGGTTGCTGAATGATGATCAAAAACGCGATCGACGCGCGTTGCAATGGCGATAACATCTAATCCGACTCGTGTATGGGGGATGGATTTGTAAACCAAGTGTTAACGTATTTTAAGTAAATGTTCTGTACTAGCTACTAGCCCCGGCTTCGCACGGGTTTTACAAAGCTTGATTTCCGGCTACTACTTACAAGCACTAAGCAGAAAGCTAGATTTTCCATCGTTATAGTTAGTCCAATCCAATTCACTCTAAACCTAAATAAATTATCGGTAAAACATAGCTTAACCTTCCTGATAGATCATTCTCTCCTTGGGTGCTACACTGCAGCTACCCCAAATTGAAACTAGTTAATAAACACCCACGCAATATAGTTTCTTAAATTTTTACGTATCAACAGCCAAAAACGGCCAGTGGATTTATTATTTTGAAAGCATGTTTGTCAAACTCTAGTTTGTCAAGTTTAATACTAATTCTATCTAACTCATGATCTAACTATAATATGCTATTCAAAAAATTAATGCTTTAGCAATGTCGGCCCAAGGACCAGTAATTCAAAAGCAAAACTATTAATAATGTACAAAGACGAGAAAATGTAACTATAGGATAGATTTAATAATCCAGGTCCAGTACCATATAGTCCACCGTCCATATTTATTAACTTGCAAAAGTTACACATCCGTCACGTAGGCCGTAGAGCATCGTAGCCCGTAGCAATCTACGAAATGCGTAGAGCTATGCTCTTTACAAAAAAAAAACATTCATGTTTAATACCGTGGAATTTTATTTTGACAAGTTTCAATATACCTACTCACTTTCAAGGAAGGCTGGGAGAGATTTCTTTTTAGAGATAAGCTTTACCTTTGTCCACTTTTTTCTATTAGTATTAAGACGATATTTCGTGCAAAAATAATATAAATAAATAAACTTTATATTATGGCGTTTTTAGAGCGTTTCCTGATTATCCTATCCGATATCGAAGCAGACAATCTGAAAGGCAAGTACATAATTATAATAATACATTTTACTTGCCCCGTTATCGGTATCGGATCCGACCGATATAGGATCGGATAATCTGAAAACGCTCTTACTTGCAAGCATCCTACTCAGCGCTAAGTAGTTGAGTGTTAAGCCCGTCACACACCCATTACACGAACATTTGCTACCACTACCAACATTACCATATCAAATGCTTATCTGATGTAACGGCCGCGAACACTCCAGACGGCCAGCCAGGCTCGAGAGTCGAGACAATGAGCTGTAAGGCGATTAGCAGAATTCAGTAACCGGAGTGCGGGGATTTGACGAAACATCGATGCTTATCAGCGTCGATGTATCGATAGTCGATACTGCATTGAGTTCATAATATTATGTTCTTTGAAGTTGACACGAAACGTGTAAGTTACAGTCCCCCAAACTTATCTGGCCAAAATTTTAAGCAATTTTTATGCCTGTTTAGTTTTCGTTTTTATTTTATTTTTAATAGATGCTAGCGACGCTGTCACCGGGTCAGATAAGTTTGTCGGACTACGAGTATATACCCAATATATTGTCGGGCACATAGTCCGACAAACGTATATTTAAGTATTGTCTGTCGGGTTAACCCGAGCGTTCGGTCTGCGTATACGTTTTAAGCTAAATTTGTAATTAGGGTTCTATCTCGATTTTCATAGTACCTAATGACCTCAAAGACCTCGAACCTAACCTCTGGCCCACCTAAGCTCCTAACCTTAGAACCTAAGCTCTAATTCCCCCTCTCCTATGAGGGTGGAGGCCTGTGCCCAGCATTGGGACGTTAATGGGTTGTAGTGGTGGTGGGGACCTCAAAGAACTGCTACGTATCGAAAGCTCTAGATTCTAGAGATCCTAGATAATGTAATTGAAATTAACTACATCTGCTTTAATACCATAAGCTTAATTTTATTGATTATCTTATTGTATTAACACTAATTTAGTTTAAGTTTCTTGGTTTCAGCGGGAACTCTTACAACAACAAACATCCAAACTTTCACATTTATTATATTAGTAGGGTGTATGCCCACTAAATTGCATAACCCGATTTAATATTCCGTAATGGCTTCATAAAAATTTGCGCATATATACAAAAAATAGACAAGCTACACGCCAATGATAAAGTTTTATGGGGCTGTTACGTAGCAACAATAGGCAGAGAGAGCGCCAGAGGCTCGGAGGTTTAGTGCATCCGATTTCCATACAAAAACTTCTATTTCCCGAACTAAATGGCACGTGAGAGGACATAAAAATGCGGGAAAACTACACAAAGCTCCGCTACTGGATGTTATAGCAACTATTTACTTTTATGTTATCCTTTTATCGAATCAGTACCAACAAATACAAACTGGAGAAGTATTATTTTTTTCACTAGTCGTTCTTTGGCTTACCTTCGCATCATTTTGTTCACAAATGAAAAAAAAACCGTTTACCTCTCGGCTTTTAATGATGGTTCTTCAAATCAAGAGTGAATCATGAGTGAATAAGCATCTTCTATAGGCAAACGCGCTTTAGGCTGTATTCACCACTTGCCAGCTGCTGCCAAGTCAATTATTTAATATTAAATAATTACCTAGTCTAAAATATTATGTGTAAGCCGGGATAACTGAGTGCATAGAATTAAAAAGCTATAATTATTATAATTGTACTTAATCTGTAAAACCTTTTCGATACCTTGCAGTTAACGCGTTTTTCAACAAGGGTCTAGGGTTTTATGGGTTCTATATAAGATATGCATTTTTACCTATTCACAAAATAATTTTGTTGAAAGGAAAGAGACTCTTAGAGACTTTTGAAAGATGCCTTCCTATTGTAATTTGGTAGAGCAAAGATATGAGAAGGTCTTGGGTCATTTTGCCTTACTACAACTAACGCTGTGTTTGGTCAACTATTCTTTACAGAAGAGAATTACCTATTTTATTGCATCCACTTCATTAGATATATTAGGTAACTCACATATCTAAAAGTTATTGGGAAAACTAATTTTTATTATTTGCTTTTACGAGCATAACCACCCCCAGGACGATAAAGGGTCGTAAAAACTTCTCTGGCGCGATGTAGCCAGCACACGTCAAACTGAACTCAAGCCTACTGACTTGTGCCATCTCCTGAGGAAGTGATTTGTCAGCGCCGCCCCCTCTCGATTGAATAATTCAAATAATCGAGGTATTTATATGTAAATAGGAGGCTACATCTCCATACGAAAGGGACGATCGGTACATAAATTTGGCAAGAAGACGCGAAAACTGCGACGCACCACCGATCTGATTTATTCGCCAAGTTTTCGAAAAAGTGGCTCGCGTCAGGAAATGTTTGTCTAATCGCGTTTATTGCCCCGACCCGGGATTTTTCGCCCCTGAGCACAGGGGGTGAACCGTTTCCACATTACACGAATCCTGTACCTACCAGTCGTACCGACATTACTGTAACGTGAAAACAAGTTTATTTGCTAACAGAGAATGGTTATTTCGCCACTTTTAAAAATTATATTTTTATTTAATTTTTATCCTGTATCTACCTATTGTCTTTCTTCGCTGAATTGTGTGCGTACCGACACAGAATGAAGCTCTAGCAGCTCTGCAGCTTCACTCGTAGATATCTTCATCAATTTACCATAATCTTCATTTTTCTAATAAACACAATAAGTTAAGGAATTTGATGTTTCAATAAGTAGTTACTGTAATATACGTGAATTAAACACAGCGGTCGGATGCTAACTGATTTATTAAACCACCCTCACTATCTACACAATACTCATACACTACACATCTCTTTCCTATAAAAAGTAATTTGCTTAGTTAAACTTGGAAAATGCTTAAGTATATTATACATAATTACTTAACTACATACTTATATATAACCTTAGTTAACTGTTACTTCTGCACTAAGTATAATACCCTTTTTTCCCCTCTCCCACTTTTTTTTTTTTTTACAACAATAATGAATCTTACTTTAACATGGTAAACACAAAAAAAAACTTTAACACCCAATACTACCTATTAACTTTTCTAATAATACTTAACTACATTTGTATCTCCTTAATCCTCTTACATCTACTATATTTTATAATTTGCTACATATTTTATCGAACCTGTCTCAATTGAGCGCTTCTATTCGAGTAGGTATATAATATAGTTATAGCCTTAATATTTAAAAGTGGATAATTATGTTCCCAATTCTCACTCTTTTTTACGTAGTCGGCAAGCTCGCTTAGGTCTTTCTATAATGTCCGCGGGTGAATCTAGTCCGTCGGCACCTGGCGATAAGGTTGGGGATACTAACCGCCGAGGTCGCGGCGTCGCTGGCAACGGTTGCTCGCGGCGCTCCTGAGACTCCAGCTGAGTCTCTGACTCACCGGCGTCCTTCGACAGTGCAGGCGACTCTTCACGATTTTCGTTTCGTTTCCGTGGTCTTGTGTTTACATACTGCTCACTAATACTTATCTCAGCCGACGGATCTGGTTCTGTTTCTATGTTCCATGAGAACCGACTATTTCTCAGTGGTAATATTTGATCGGTGTGTCTGCGACAAATATTTCCTTTATTTAGTAAAATTTTGTATGATACTGGACCTGTTTTTTGTATGATGTCTCCCTCGATCCACTTATTGTCCTTGGTTGAATAATTGCGAGTTATTATTTTGTCTCCAATATCAAATTTTCGAATGACTCCGCCGGAATTTTCTATTTGCTTGCTCTGTGCATCTGCCACGATGTTAGCCGTACTCGGGCGCAATGCGTCTAGTCTGTTGCGCAGGCGCCTCCCTAACAGTGCCACAGCCGGTTCTACGCACGTCGTTGCATGCGGGCAATTCCTATATTGTAATAAAAACCTACATAAACTAGCGTGTACGTCGTCACCTTCTAACACCGCCTTTTTAATAGTTTTCTTCACTGTTTTGACGGCGTTCTCGGCTGCTCCATTTCCTTGGGGTCTGTACGGCGATGATGTAATATGCCTGATTAAGTTTTTATTGCAGAACTCCTTAAATTCCATGCTCTGAAAAGGCGGCCCATTGTCAGTTACCAATTGCTCAACAAGCCCAAATTTGGCAAACAAACTACGGAAAAACTTGATCGTATCGTAGGCCGAGATACTACGAATTTGCTCCGCCTCTAGCCACTTACTATAAGCATCGACTACGATGATGTAATATTTGCCATGCACTTGAGCAAAGTCCGCATGTAGCCGCTTCCAGGGTCCCGTCGGAAATTCCCAAGGATGTAACGTGGTTTTAGGAGGGGCGTCCCGTACATTGCGACATGCTTCACACTTCTGTCCCATCGCCTCGATATCCTTATCTATTGAAGGCCAATACACATAATTTCTGGCGATCGACTTCATTTTTACTATCCCTAAATGCCCTGAATGCATTTCTAATAAGACCCGTTCCTGTAAGGTTTGTGGAATTATTAATCGATATTTGTACAAAATACAACCATGATCAATATACAGCTCTGCTCGCCTTACATAAAACGCCTGTTCGTCTTCTGTACACTTTTCTGGCCATCCGAACATAATGTAACCATAAATTCGACTTAATAACTTATCCTTTTTAATTTCTATTGCAATATCCTTAAAACTTACCGGTAACGTTTCATTCACATACATTAGGTAATGTTTCTCTTCTCTAGTTTGTGTGTTCTCTCTTCCGCCCTCTAGCGGTAAGCGGGATAACGCGTCCGCGTTGCCGTTGCATTTTGATTTGACATAATTAATGTCAAAATCATACGCAGCCAGTTTAGCCGCCCACCGTTGTAGACGACTCGCTGCCGTTTGTGGGATGCCCCCTTTTGGCCCAAAAATATACACCAGAGGTTTATGGTCCGTTTTCAAAATAAATTTCCTACCAAAGATATACTGATGATGTTTTTGTATCCCATACCTTATCGCCAGTGCCTCCTTATCTAGTTGACTATAATTCTTCTCGGCGTCACCGAGTGTCCTAGACGCACAGCTGATCGGCCGCTCGGTGCCATCGGGAAAGGCGTGCGCGAGAACTGCGCCTATACCATACGCGCTGCTATCTACTGATAACACTAAAGGAAGCGCTGGGTCGTAATGACATAGCACTCTGTCACTTGCTAAAATATTTTTTATGTTTTTAAATGCGTTTTCGCATTTGACATCCCAATTCCAGACCTGATTTTTCTTTAAAAGAGCATACAGAGGGTGTAGCAACGAGCTTAAATTAGGAACAAACTTCCCATAGTAATTTATTAAGCCTAGAAAAGCTTTCAATTGAGTCACGTTTACCGGTGTTGGAGCTTTAACAATAGCCTCCACTTTTGTCATGTCTGGATGTAAACCATGTTTATCAATAATAAACCCTAGGTAAGACACACTTTTTTGTAAGAATTTACATTTATTAATTTTTACAGTTAAACCCATCGTCGCTAACCTTTCGATTACAGCTCTCAGATTATTTTTATGTGTTTCTCGGTCTTTTCCCGTTACACAGATATCATCCAAAAACACTACAGTGTTTGGTAAACCTCTAAGAGTCTCTTCCATAATCTTTTGAAACTTTTGAGGTACGCAGCTCAGCCCATAGGGTGTACGCTTGAAAGCATAGGTACCTACGTGCGTCGAAATCGCCGTACACGCTTGCGAATCGTGGTGGAGAGGTACTTGCATGTACGCGGTTGTCAGGTCGATTTTTGAATATTCTTGACCCCCACTCAAGGCTGAAAATAACTCTTCGATGCGCGGAAGAGGGTAGTGATCCATTTTTAATTTTGGGTTAATAGTCGATTTATAATCCCCGCATAGCCTAATATCCCCCGACGACTTTATTACCGGAACTATTGGTGTACCATAATCGGAATGTTCAACCGGATAAATCGAACCTTCCTTTTCTAACCGATTAATTTCTCTCTCCACTGCGGCTCGCAATGCTAACGGTACAGGCCGCGCGCGTATGAAACCCGGTTTGTTATCTGTGAGCTGCAACCGAATTTGCTTCTTGCATTCACCTAACTTGTCCGTAAACACAGAAGAATATTCTCTCTTTAACTCGTCGATGAACCGATCGCGATACTCATTGCTATCATCTTCTTGAGAAATCTTATTAATGCATAATTCGTTTATATTAAATTTTTGAATCCAACTTCTACCTAACAAGGGGCGACTTCCGTTTTTTATTACATACAATTGTAAGTTTCTTTGGTAATTGTTATCGATACATGCATCTACTAATATAAACCCCATCGGTTCAATTCGCGAGCCTGAGTATGAGCACAACTTAATTTCATCTTTATAAATTGTATAATCCGTAAACATACTGTTGTAACATTTATCACTTATAGCTGAAATTTTGCTACCAGTATCTAATTCACACTTAAGAGTCTTATCCCCTATCATAACCTCCACAAAATACGGTTTATCTCCGTTTGAAACCGCACGAATATTGTACATTTCACTTTCAGAGTCATCACTCATAAAATTATGCCTCTTTTCGGCCGATTTGTTTGCCGACTTACACATGACCTTCAAATGGCCACGCCCACGACAGAGGTCACAATTATATTGCTTAAACCGACACTTATCTGCACGATGTCCCTTGCCGCACCGCCAGCAGCGTTCGGCCGCGGCCGCGGCTCGCGTGCGGCCGGCGCCCGCGCCTCGCAGCGCGTGCAGGCCCTCGCCGCCCGCCTCGCCGCCGCCAGCGCCGGGCGCGCCGGTCGCGCTGCCTGCACCAGTGCCTATGTTGCTGCCGAAGTCCCCAGAATATGCACCGCCCATACTGCTGCGGCCGCTCACTCTGTCCACATGCTTCTCCGCAGCCTCTAGTCCGAGAGCTAGCTCCACCGCCTTTTTGTAGGTTAAATTCGCCTCCACTAGCAATCTAGCTTTAATATCCGTGCTCTGTAAACCAGTGAGCAGCTGTTCACACAGGTTTTCTTCGAGGTTTTGGCCGAATTTACAGTCCGTTGCTAAATGTTTTAACTGTTGTAAGAAGTCTAGTATGGATTCGCCCGACTTTTGTTTCCTTTGGCGAAATACTTCCCGCTCCACGTATATTGAACGTTGAGGTTCTAGATGATTTTTGACGATCTTTACTAGTTCTTCAAATGTTTTATCTTCCGGTTTACTCGGTGCACACAAATCACACATCAAGTTATATGTGCGATCACCTACTACTGTCACCAACGTGGCTACTTTATGTGTACTTTTTATTTCATTGAGAAATATGAACTGTTCCACTCGGCGGACGTACGATGACCACTTCCCGGAAAAAATATCGAACGGTTCAATTTTACCGAAAGGCATTTTTAAAACTCTTAATTTTGCACGTGAAATAAAAATCCCGACTCGGCGCCAATGTAATATACGTGAATTAAACACAGCGGTCGGATGCTAACTGATTTATTAAACCACCCTCACTATCTACACAATACTCATACACTACAGTTACCTAATAATAAATAGATATTATTTTGGTATTTTCAAAGACCAGTTTTTAGGGTTCCGTAGCCAAATTTTGCAAAAACGGAACCCTTATAGATTCGTCATGTCTGTCTGTGTGTCCGTCCGTATGTCACAGCCACTTTTTTCCGAAACTATAAGAACTATACTGTTGAATCTTGGTAAGTAGATGTATTCTGTGAACCGCATTAAGATTTTCACACAAAACTAGAAAAAAAAACAATAAATTTTGGGGGTCCCCATACTTAGAACTGAAACTCAAAAAATTTTTTTTCATCAAACCCATACGTGTGGGGTACTTATCTATGGATAGGTCCTCAAAAATGATATTGTGGTTTCAATATCATTTTTTTCTAAACTGAATAGTTTGCACTTCCAAAGTGGTAAAATGTGTGTGTCCCCCCCCCCCCTGTAACTTCTAAAATAAGAGAACGATAAAACTAAAAAAAATATATGATGTACATTATCATGCAAACTTCCACCGAAAATTAGTTTGAACGAGATCTAGTAAGTAGTTTTTTTTTAATAATTTAAAACTTACTACAGGTTTGTACGGAACACTCGGTGCGCGATTCCGACTCGCACTTGGTCGGTTTTTTTTAACTTAAATAGCAATCATTAGTATAGTTTGTTAGGTAGACATTAAAAGAAAAAAAGCTCACATATGGAGCTTCCTAATTGGAAATTACAAAATTCAATTTCCAAAACGTTAATAGACCCGTAATTCGCAGAAACAATATCAGAGGTGTAACGTAACGGTTCCCCGTAACGAATATCACATGCTCGTGGCACTCTATTAGTCATTGTGAGCGTATAACTCATCAATCATCGCAGCGCGCGTAAACTGTTAATCGCTAGTCGCTACCACCACTATTGTTCTTTATTAACCACATTATACACTGGCGTGTTTAAATTTGATCTGTAATATGCATTATGCTTGCTTGTTTATAGTTAATCGGAAAGAAAACAGTAGAACTTATTATTGAGACCCGTGAGTGTAATTTCAAAGTAAAGAAACGTGATACTGGAGTTGTTTTCCCAAAAATATAATAATAGTGAAGAGACGTCAAATCACAAAGTTTGAGCGTCCATCTTTTTTTTTTATCCACTACAGCCCTTGACTGCGATCTCACCTGATGGTAAGTGATGATGCAGTCTAAGATGGTAGCGGGCTAACCTGTTATGGGCATAGCAGTTATATTAAACCCCTATTCGGTTTCTACACGGCATCGTACCGGAACGCTAATCGCTGGGCGGTACGTCTTTGCCGGAAGGGTGGTAACTAGCCACGGCCGAAGCCGCCCACCAGGCCAGACCAGGGAAACTTCAGAAATTATAAATTCCGAAATTCACCCTGCCGGGGATCGAACCCGAGACCTCCGCACGTTAAGACAACAGCGCTCAACACTGCGCCAAGGAGGTCGTCAAAAATATCTTTAAAGTGTTTTAAATCTAATCGAAGCTGTGATAGCCTAGTGGTTAAGACACCCGATTCCCGACCTCCTGTTCGGGGTCTGAGAGGACGATGAATTAACAATAATAATTGATATACCTAGTTAATGAGCGGTAACTATAATTACCTCAAATCTACAAATGATTCAATTTCGTTTTTGTTTGTCTGATGGTATCTGGCAAACAAAAATAGTTGCCATAATTATGAAGTTCTATGTAGGTAGTAACATAACGTAGTGCTAAAATGGTTCAATATGCTAGAACATAGAGAAATAAGCGAGCAACAAAACGCACTTTATCAGGTGGCAGGAGCTTTATCTCGCTAATGACCAACCCCTCCAGAGTAATAAAAGTCGATATCAACCTCCGCACTCTGACCACTACGTGAATCATCTTGATACTTTGATTTTTTACTAGGATATCATACCTAATCATATCGCATACAAACCAAATGTAAAGAAATGGTATTGAACTAAGTTTATATGTACCTACGTCATGTTTCTTCTTATAAAATTGAGATTATTATTTTATTAAAAATTGAGAATAATTATTTCAATTAACCTGCGACGACCAAATGCGCTAAATATCTCGGGAGTATGTAAGTCTTTGTCCGTACATACCTACTTTAAATAACGTCTAGTCGTATTCTGAAGGCAGTGAACTGAAGAAACCACCAGTCAAATTAGTAGGTATAAATTCTAGAATTGAACTATAGCCAGGATTTTGCTTTCAAATTGTTGTATTATAATAGGACACTTATATTTAAATTGGCTGAATTGATGGTATTTTTGCTGCAACTGGACATACTTCTTATTTTGTTTTATGGTTAGAACAATTAAGTTTTTAACACTCAAACAGATGATTGCGATCATCAGGGGCTCCACCCACAAAAGACTATCAGTGACCGATTCGGCAAAAAATGAAACAGATTGCAATATTTCAACGCTCATTACAAAAAGTCAGTCAAAAACAAAATGGCCGATTCGAATGTAGATGAAAAATGAAAGGTACGGACGTTGAGTGGTCACAAAATCGGTCATTTAAAAGTCAGCCCTACGATAAATCTGACGTGGGCGAAGACCCTCATATTGCAGCTGTCATACTTTACTATAACGCCGGTCGGTACGAAGAAATCGGAAGAACGAAGTCGGTTTGCTGTGTGAAAAAATTGTACCTAAGGGTCAAAATTACTGAACGCAGTATATGTTCACTGAAGCGCGGCCGAGAATTAGCGGCGGCGGGAAAGAAAAATGATTGTGACAGTCCGGCGAACAGCGCTAATGGAGTCTGCGTCTGCGAAATGTTGCCACTTATAACACGGAGCCCGCGCCCGGACAAATTACAATGGACCTCATTTACAAAGAAAAAATGTTCGCTGGATTGGTGGATAGGTATTACCTTATATGTACCTACCTACTTAGATATTCTATCCTGAGCAGGAACTACCTAGATGTTATTATGTACTTATGATACTTTCTTGTAGGTAGGTACTACTAGATAATATCCTCTCCCAAAATATTTTCTGGAAGAGATTTCTTGAAAAATAAGACCGCTTTTGCACCCTTCTGTGAAATCATACTTCATACTATTATTATAAATGCGAAAGTGTGTTTGTTTGTTGGTTTGTCCTTCAATCACGCCGCAACGGAGCAACGGATCGACTTGATTTTTGCCATGAGTATAGTTGAGGAAATGGAGAGTGACATAGGCTAAGTACTTTTTATCCCGGAAAATGAAGGAGTTCCCCCGGGAATCAAAAAAACTTAAACCACGCGGACGAAGTCGCGGGCATCAGCTAGTCTTCAATAATTAGGATTGTTTCAATAATTTTAAGTGTGTGCACAATGCAATAAAGAGTTTATATAACTATCTATCTTGGCTCGAACTATCTGCCCTACTAAACTAGTACCTATACAGATAAACTCATATTTTATCGACTGCATATTCACTATAGGTACCTACCTACCATGCTCCAATACTTAGGTAGTTAGTATTATGTGCTTATCATTAGTATGCCAATAAAGAATCGCCACGAAGCGCGACGCAACCAAGATCGGATCGAGATCCAATCCGATCCGATCCGAGTTTCCTGTGGATTCGCGCGTTGGCTCAGGTGCAGATGCGCGAGTATTGGTGCAGAAATAGCATCAGGAACATTTTTTACATAATATGATATGCCTACCTAACTGCGTAGTGCAATAAATAGGTTTTCTACTTATTTATTTGCTAAGCACTTAGCGCACAAAGTTATAATCTCCATTAATAACAACATAAGCGTTCATAGCATCAATTTCAAGATAATCAGTAGATTGGATACTTAGCACCACGGCCGGGTGGTTGTTTGATGTTTATCTACTCAAATTCAAATCACCAATACAATGCTCGAGGGGGTAATATGGAATAAGTTGAGAACTCAAAGCAATAACGGGGCCCCACCCCTGCGATGCCACACTCCCCTCACAAATTAAGTGTAAAACAAACCTAATGAAATTTAAATATCTCTTCGACGACGTAATAACTGCACAAATAAAATCATGTCGCGAGGGAGAGTAATCGGCTCTATTGTGTACACATTGTATGAAATTATGGCACTGTTGAGATTTAGAACTTTGTCGTAGTAGAACTTGGTTGAATCTGCTCTATTGTCCGTGTTACTAGTGACTGTGAAAAGGTTACACTGGGGTTGGAATAACTTAAGTAGGGGCGGGGATGTTCTTCAGACGGTAATAGGCTCTCGGGGTGATAGGCATACCTCTTATTGTTGGCTTGTTAGTGGATAATTTAGTTACGTGTAGTGTGCTGTGTGAGAAAATCTGACAGCGAAAAGTTATTTTCTTTGATTTCATGAGTTTTGTGAAAAATCGTACGTAACTAATCGTATAAAAAGAAAAATGTAACTCTGATATCTTGGGTGCCATTCGCTTGCACGTACCGGATGGATATGCGATTGCGCGTCGGCGCACTTTGTTTGCGCTACCATATTGAAAATGAAATGAAAATGAAAATCAATCAATCAACTCAATGATTTGGTTAGAAAAAATCCCGGATTTGATGTTTTCCACACCCTACTGATCCAGCTCACGAAATTGATAAAATTGTTATTAGAGAATAGGTAGTTTTAATTTAATTTATATTGTGTATTTTTGTTCTTTTTAGGTAATTTAATTTAAATTGAATTAATAGTGTGTTGTTTATATAATGTTCTGTATTTTTAATGTTTTTTTATGTATGTGCAATTTAAATGTAATATTGTAGCCCGATAAGACGTATTGGGAAACTGTAATGCGATAACGGGTATTTCCTATAAATAAATAAATAAATAAATATCCATAGATTCTGAACACCTAACGTAGACTAGGTAGATAGGTACCTTTGAGATACTTACAAAATATCAGATACCTATAATACCTACCTAGTTATTAGGTGCACAGGTAAGGTGGTGCAAATGATAGTTTTACAGTGTATACCTAGTTTATTATAATTATTAGTTAAGTATAATAAATCTCAAGCAATAGATACCTACCTACGTTTTTATAGGTTCAAATCTGTATCCATTAGAAAACGGAGCAACTTAATTACCGTATAAAAAGGCGGAAATCTAATTATTCTAGCAGATTTTGTTAAATAAAAATTCAAATGAATTTCTTAAAAACATGTTTCCGCTTTCAAAGGGGAGGATACTAATTTTCTTTCAAGTCTTAAAGAAGCTTCCTTTCAAGGAGTGGAAAAAAGTTACAATCGAAAAGGAAATTTGCGTTTTAAATCCTCTAATGAAGCTGAGAAGTTTGTAATGGAGGGGCGAAAGGCTGAGAACAAATTGAGGAAAAAAGCATTCAAAGAAATGCTAAGGAATACCTACATAAAGCTACAGTAGGTAATCTTACATGGATATAATATACCTAACCTTATTCTTACGTCAGTAGACGAATTCTACTGTTCATGGGTCGAATACCTAATAATTAATTATTATCTATTAAATAACTAATCATTTTATAAAAGGCATTTTTATTTGGTTACCTTATTTTGCGTGGAGAGAGCTCAGGAAGGCACGGAGATTATGTCCACCTTTACCGACTTAAACCCCTCACACTGTAAGTAGTCTGTGACCCCTCGGTAGTCTAGGTTGGGTAGGTATGGTAGAGTTCTTTATTCGCGCGACCCAGCCAAGTATGCTGAGGCTTACCCATTGTCCTAGGTGAGCGACGAAAGCGGCGCGATGTGATACGACTCCATAGAAAATTACAGACTTATCTAGGTACGCGACAACGTAGGCCACGTTGAGGGTCAGCTGCCGTTTGCTCTTGTCGCATCGCGTCACATCGCGTCGGGATAAATAGTGTACCTACACACTGCACTGCAACATAAGCAGAAAGTTAAGTTATCTACTACCTACATAAGTGTAACAAAAAATAACGTCCTCCCGACCAAACGGGCCACGGCGACAATCTCCACAGACATTAGCCTTCTGCATGGGAGGTGTTAGGTATAGTCGTAAGTACCTACTCGTAACCAGATGAAACGGAAAAACTGACACGATCGAAAAGAGTGCTCGATACGTGCTCTCCGAGGCACGGGGATGAAACACCGCCAACTTCCTAATCAATACTTGCTCTTCCTCCTCGTCGTGCCACCAACTCGTTCCACCAGAGTCACGAGAAGGAATTGTCATTCCTCGTCGTACCATCAGGTGAGATCGCAGTCAAGGGCTAACTTGTAGTGGATAAAAAAAATGCCCCGCGAAACGAACCTGGGACCTCGTCATCCGCAGTCTAACATGCTAAGCAATGGACTAACGAGGCAGTTAAGAGTGTTTCCTATTTGGAAAGTAGGTATCTAACATATTGATGAAATTTAGAAAAACAGTATTACCTACCTATCTTATCTTATCTTTGTTTTTGTCGACCTCCGTGGCGCAGTGTTGAGCGCTGTCGCCTTAACGAGCGGAGGTCCCGGGTTCGATCCCCGGCAGGGTTTGGAAATTTATAATTTCTGAATTTCCCTGGCCTGGCCTGGTGGGAGGCTTCGGCCGTGGCTAGTTACCACCCTACCGGCAAAGACGTGCCGCCAAGCGATTTAGCGTTCCGGTACGATGCCGTGTAGAAACCGAATAGGGGTATAGGTTTAATATAACTGCCATGCCCCTAACAGGCTAGCCCGCTACCATCTTAGACTGCATCGTCACTTACCATCAGGTGAGATCGCAGTCAAGGGCTAACATATAGTGGATAAAAAATAAAAAATTAATTGATAAGTGCTTGATAGACAGTAGACACGCCAATTGCAAACCACAGCCTCACCTAGGTACTACACCTTTGACGGACCTAGCGTACCAACTGCTCGAATACCGCCCTACGTATAGTAAAGCCAATATAAGCGTGGACAAAAGTTCATTGACGTACCTTCACTATGAAACCCTCACGAAACCAACTAACTACGCCACAACTATAACTGTCTCTTTCGCGCATAGTGATAGACTTACGCGCGACGCGCTTACGTGGTCGACAGTGGATTTCATAATAAAAGTCGTGACGTCTCACCGGCGAAACATAGCGGTAAGTAACATTTTACGCGTCGGTCCGCCATTTGCCGTTCACTCATTCCATTTCGGAACGCGCTCGCTGGATGTACTGTATTTGATATCGTTATTCATAGTGGAAGTTATTGTTTGTTTGTTACTGTTGTTATATTTTGTTACTGTTGTTATATTTTGTTATTTTTGTTACTATGCTAGTACTAACGTATGTAAATATGTATATTATGTACTTAGTAGTTCAGTAATCAACGATCAATTAATGTTGCGAATAATTACACAATTGCTATGTGAACCATAAGAATTTGTGAAAAAAATTTAATAAAAACATTAATAATTACTTCATTTGTTTATTTTCTTTGCCTTTGAATTAAATATAATTAAATAATCATATCTATCGACTTTCCAAATCACACAGTTGTTCAGACTGTAAGCAAAACTAAACCGAATTCTGCAACTAATGACTGAAAAATACTGTTTGTGTTTACTAAACTATTGCAACGGCTACGAGTGATTATTTTCTAAGATCAAAAATTTCGGGCTTCATCTTCAAACATATTAATACGTAAACGTAGCCCTTGACGGAACTTCAATACTTACATAGGTACATCTGATAATATAATATTTTTTACAGAAGACCAAAGTGTTGTTTACCCCTTCATTAGGCGAACGACCTCTCGTTTGTTTGTTTACATTTTGTCTACGCTTATATTGGCCTTACTTTAGTAGCCTACACCTCCAAGCTGCATACTAAAAACTATTGACTAAAATCATTCGGTAGGGATTAGTGTATAGGTAAATAATTTTTCCACTCATCCCTAAAAAATCCACTCTTACCCACCAGGGGGATATGTTGGTAGGGACAAGAGGAACAGGCTAATTTGTGCTATAGAATTACCATCTGAATTTTGTAATGAAATTTCTGCCTCTTGGAGACACCCTCCCCCGTCTTGCCCGTGTCACCCTCGCAGGTTGCTCTGTCTAGACTAGGGATGTTACGGAACTTCGACTCCGACTCCTATAAGTCGGAACTTCCGATTGATATTACACCTCCGGTTCCGATACTGTTAAATAGGAGGTCGACGTGTACCAATAGGTTTTAAATGCATGTCGCGTGGTGAACCCCCCTGCCCACGTGGTTTCTGTCGTCGATTATTTTCACTTATTGTGGTTACTTGTTATGTACGCAATATGGATGATATTTTGTTTGTTTTGTGCGGCGTTTTGAATTAAAGTTAACATATCTTTTGCCACCACCTCCGACAAACTAAATTTAAAAACTCAGACTTCGGTTTCGATAAAAACACCTCCGTAACATCCGTCTATAAGTCTCTGTCGGGTCACTGGTGATTTATGGTTGTGCAAAAAAAAAGCTTAATTTATGTAAAAATATTTTTATTCGAATATATTATAATAATTTAATACAATACAATACACACATACATTCCCATGAAGAAAAAATATTTGATCCTATCAAACATGAATTTGGAATTATTTTTTAATAAAATTTATTTTAAAACACGTCCAGTTGGATGCGTGAATGTTTGTAGTAAAAATGTGTTTTCTAAATATCAAATCAAAAAATTAATACTTAGATAGGTACCAAGTTTTGAACAGTTAGAGTTGTCTTCTTATATTTCTGAAACACAACTCTGCATTGACCTTTAACTGTTTAATATTTCGAAATCATAATATTATAATGTGCGTTGACACTTATATCCATAGACTTTTCAAAAAAATATCTTACATGTTTTATGTACATTTATACAAATGAAAAAACATTGAACTGCACCTTTTATTTTGTAGGCATTTTAACGGTGAAGTATTGAAAAGTTTTGAATTGATTACGTAAAACTTCGACCGGGACTAAAACATTATAATCAGCTGTTACTGAGAACGGAAAGCGCATAGCGGGAAGCTTACCGATTCATTTTTGATCCACAATCTGTAGTTTTATGTAAAAGAAGTTTCACTTTAATACAAAACGCGAATTTCTCGACACTGAGAACGAAATAAGCATATTTTATTTAGTCTTGTTTCACTGCTGCACAGCCGCGTTGGCGATGATGGAAGGCGAGTTGATGGTTTCCCCGAGACTCTCCAGAAGTTCTTTACGGTAATCGTCGAAGTCTCCATCGACCTGTGGCAAAAAGAAAAATGCTAAAGAAGATAGTTTTGTTCGCACAACAATATGTTGGATTTGAAAACGCCACCCTTGTTGATGGCATGTATTGTCAACCACCACCACTGGGGTGTCGTTTATATTTGTTTTTTGGTAACAACACCAATTGAAGTAGATTCTCAAGACTATGCTAATTGCATGCATTGCATCTACGTCAACAATGATCAAATAATATAAATATTATAAATGCGAAAGTTTGGATGGATGGATGTATGGATGTATGTTTGTTACTCAATCACGCTCCAACGGATGAACGGATCTGGATGAAATTTGGCACAGAAATAGATTATAGTCTGGAATAGCACATAGGCTACTTTTTATCCCGGAAAATTAAAGAGTTCCCGCGGGAACCGAAAAACCTAAATCCACGCGGACGAAGTCGCGAGCATCAGCTAGTATTCCATAAATTATCTTCATTGATTAATTATTCATTTGTAAGTGTACATGCCATCACCCTTAAGATGAGGCCACTGTGACGTTCTAATTCACCTCTAAAAAAATAACGTTTATCCATTTGAATGTCAATCTTGGTATCGTTACCAAAATATAATACTACCTAAACTCAATAGTGTTTTTTTTATTCCACTACAAGTTAGCTCGAAGCCTCCCACCAGACCAGACCACAGAAAATTCTGAACTTATAAATTCCCAAATTGACCCTGCCGGGAATCGAACCCAGGACCTCCGCACGTTAAGACAATAGCGCTACACACTGCGCCACGGAGGTCGGAAGAGGTAGTGGCGGTCAGTCATGTCACTGGCGGAAGCTATCAAAGATGTACAGTCACATCTTTGATAGCTTCCGCCAGCGCGTCGATGCTCTCGATGTCGAGGTTATTCGTGTAGTGACTGTGTAGTTTTTGTTGTTATTTTATTTTTAATATTTATCTTTACTAGCGACGCTGTCACTGGGTCATATAAGTGTGTGGGGCTATACAGTATACACACTGCGAGTCGTACCTCGTTGATGGTCTGGTCCTCGATGACGTAGAGCGCGCAGTCCGTCTCGCGGATGAGGCGCTCGTCGTGCGACACGATCACCACGCCGCCCTTGTACTGGTTGATGGCCTCCGCCAGCGCGTCGATGCTCTCGATGTCGAGGTTGTTCGTCGGCTCATCCTACACGTACATTCAAATATGTAAATAAAACGGAACGACGCGACGTTAAACTCATAAACTCAATTTATTTATAACATAACTAGCGATCCGCCCCGGCTTCGCACGGGTAGCACTAATAATCCTAATAGTCTATACCCAATATAGCTATAAAAATGATTATTGTGAGTCAACCTTAAAAGATAGATATATGCTATCACGGACTTTTTTTAGAACTTTTTGAGAGGAACAGCTCCACCATACATTGTTTTCGTGTAACTTTAACTATTTAAGCAGCGCACGCCACGGAAGCTCTCAGAAGAGAGGATTTTTTCCGACTTAGTTCACATAATTGCAATTTTCGTAAGGATCGCTAATTTTTTTGAAAATAAAATATAGCCTATGTTACTCGCTGTTAATGTAGCTTTATATAGGTGAAAGAATTTTTAAAAGCGGTTGAGTAGTTTTTGAGTTTATCCATTACAAACAAACAAACAAACAAACAAATCTTTCCTCTTTATAATATTAGTTAAGACATAGGACACTTCTTTCTCTTCCTCTTTCTTGATGATGCTGCTTTGCAGGGCTCTGTAACGAGACCCGGTATTACTTTGACCGTTGCCAACCTATTGTGATCGCCACTATCTAAAGTTCCTGGCCAATACTCCTTGCTGCTAGGAACAGCAGCAGCTTCTTGGCCGGGTTGTTCTTTCCTCCTCGGGATCCACTAGGTGCTTCCCTAGGAGGAGGCTACGTTTGTGCATTAAGGCGGGGCAGTAACAGATAATGTGTAAAGGCGTTTCCTCAGCCTCACAGCAGAGCCTACACACATCTGTATCTCGGAGCTTTAGGTTGAAGTTCAACATAAAGCTTAGGTTGAAGATCAGGCATTGCGGGCTGAACAGACACATGTTCAACCGTTGAACATGTGTCTGTTCAGCCCGCAATGCCCCGTCAGTGCCCGCGATAATATGCAAAAGTTTTTCCTGCTAAACGCTTGTGCTGCAGGCGGCTTTCTTGTTGATTTGACTAGCGCTTTGGAGTGATTCATTCCTGGTAGTTCTCGCCAGCGAATCAATGTATTGTAATAGCAATAGGTCAACAGGTCAACATGTAGGACACACAGGTGTCTCTATGTTACGAAAGCAGATTCTGCTGAGAAGAGCCGGCAAGAAACTAAATAATACTGAAAACTCACCAATATAACAACATCTGGAGCCATAAGAGTGAGTTCAGCCAACGCCACTCTCGCCTTCTGTCCCCCGCTAAGATCCTTCATCTTGATGGTATGGGCGTGACTCGCGAGCCCGAATGTGCCGAGGGCTTTCCTCGCCTTCTCGTATTGCAGTCCGAACAGACGCTGCAGGTATTCCACCGGGGACTCCTCCGCCGTTAGATGCTCGCCGGAGTGCTGGTCGAAGCGACCGATCCTCTGTTTTCAAACAATTTTACAATTAAAAACATACACATTTTAATTATTACTACTTACTTACTAGTGATCTCTACCAGGCAACCTTTTACCTTAGGAATAGGAAAAAGGACTGCAAAAAGGAAGGCAGGGTGGTAATTAACTTCTTAAAGTAAAGTCTACTTTATTATAACAACCAGATGATTCCCGCGAGATCTCTTTAATTTTCTGGGATAAAAAGTAGCCTATGTCCTTCCCAGGGACACAAACTATCCCTATACCAAATTTCATCAAAATCGACCGTGAAAGCGTAGCAGACAGGCAGACACGCTTTCGCATTTATATGATCAGTATGGACTAGCTGATGCCCGCGACTTCATCCGCGTGGTTTAAGTTTTTTTTGATTCCCGCGGGAACTCCTTAACTTTCCGGGATAAAAAGTAGCCTATGTCACTCTCCAGGTCCTTAATAACACCCATGCCAAAAATCACGTCATCCCGTTGCTCCGTTGCGGCGTGATTGAAGGACAAACCAAAAAACCAATATACCAACAAACAAACACACTTTCGCATTTAATATATTTGTATGATTTACTTTTTCCACCCAAGCGAGCTCTTTCAAGAAAACTTACCTTATTTTTCTTCTTATATAGGTATTCATCTAAGTATCTACTTTTTTGTATGTAAGCTGTAAGTTTTATGAAAAATAAAAAAACCGGCCAAGTACGAGTCGGACTCGCGCACCGAGGGTTCCGTACAAACCTGTAGTAAGTTTTACGATTTATGACGTATTAAAAATAAAAATTACGTTTGTTGTATGGGAGCCCCCCTTTAATATTTACTTTATTGATATTTAATTATTTATTTTGAAAGGTAATATACAAGTTAATATTCTGTGAAAATTTGAACCGTCTACCTGTTACCGTTTTTAATATTGAGCAAAAAAAATACGAAAAAAACACGTTTATTGTATGGGGACCCCCCTTAATATATATATTTTTTTAATTTTTAGTATTTGTTGTTATAGCGGCAACGGAAATACATCATTTGTGAAAATTTCAGCTTTCTAGCTATCACGGTTTATGAGATACAGCCTGGAGACAGACAGACAGACAGACAGACAGACAGACAGACAGCGGAGTCTTAGTAATAGGGTCCCGTTTTTACCCTTTGGGTACGGAACCCTAAAAACCGGCCAAGTGCGAGTCGGACTCGCGCACCGAGGGTTCCGTACAAACCTGTAGTAAGTTTTACGATTTATGACGTATTAAAAACAAGACGAAATGAACCGCAAAACTAACTTTGTTTGTAGAGGTTTACTGTTAATATCAAAAAAACTATGCTAGTTAGAGCATTGGCTATAGTTTTCCTGTAAAATATACATAAATTCCTATTGACCTAATTATTTCAGATTTTTCGATTGGTAAACTCCGGAGATAAGGGGGGGGGGGGGGGGGACGGTATTTTTTCGACATTTTGCCCGATAAATCAAAAACTATCATGACTAAAAATAATTAAAAATCTGTTTTAGAATGTACAAAGTAAACCCTTTCATATGATACCCCACACAGTACAGTTATCTCACTTTTAAATTTCACCCTCCGATTTTCCCCCTTTTTAAATAAGAACAAAAATAATTTCCAATTTTTTTTAATTCCAGTGTCTTTGGGCCACTAATATACACAACTATTCCAAATTTCATGGCGATAGCTTCGGTAGTTACTGAAATAATCGAGGGTGACGGACGGACAGACGGACAGACGGACAGACAGACAGAAAGAAAGTCGCACCATAAGGGTTCCATTTTACCATTTTGGTACGGAACCCTAAAAAAGGATTCAACAAACAAAAAGTATTCAGGCACAGATAACTTTTTCTTTTATCAACAATATTGGCAATCATTGTAAAAACTATTTTGTATTTCTCATGTGAAATTACGCGGACCTAAGTTTGCTATATTACTCATAATATAATATTAAAAAGATTGAGCAAGTGTTTCGATATTTATGGTGACATTAACAGTTGAGATTTTACTATTAACTCTTTAATAACAGAGATTGGTCCAGAATATATTTATGAACATCTGGGAGTCATGAGTCAAGTCCTATGAGGTCGTCATGCGAGATTATTGCTGCTCATAGTTTGGTCAACATTGTGAAACAACTAAAAACACCGCTACAAAGTTGCATTTTATAATTAACCCCCCCCCCCCCCCCCCCCCCCCCCCCCCCCGCGCACAAAAAGAGGGGGGACGCAGACAAGAAGTTAGATCGCTGTGATCATCGATTTACCAACTAAAGATACAACATTACCTACAAATTAATACTCAAAAAGCGTCCACAATCGCTTATACAAATACAGCTATGGATAATATAGAATGAGACACCAAACGGTTTACAAAAACCAACCATATAACTTTATATTTAGGCTTCAATTTTGTAATAACAATTCGACACATACGACATTTTGTCGCCTAGTGTACTCATGCGCGACTGAGGCGAAAATTGTTCACAATGTCTATTTGTGCACAATTTGACCGTGCCGTTTTTTGTGTTCCGATGGTGCGTCTAAGATATTGGTAAGTCAATGGCTGTGATAGACTACCGGTGGTAGATTTTTACGACTTATCATAAGTGGCACAAGTTGTCCTATGTTAAATAAATTATTTCATTTTCATTTTCATGTGTGTGTGTGTATAAAGCTCAAAATCAAGAATGTAAAATATGCAAACTCACCAACCGATGGTTTCTAATCAACTCCCCGCGGATAGGACTCAGTTCACCCACTAGAAGCTTGAGGAAGGTAGACTTCCCAACACCGTTGGGTCCAACGATGGCTATCCGAGTGTTGAGATCGATACCAAAGTCCACTTGCTTGAACAGGGGCTTCTGGCCAGGGAAGTTGAAATCCACATCTACCGGGCAAAGTAACATATTGGATGGAAGCAGGCGTTACTTTGCCGAAGTCCATGATAAACAAGAAGCTAAATTCGCTATAATCCGCCAAAGCAGACAAATATTATTATTATTACATGCAGCCTGTAGTGTCCCAATGTTGGGCAAAGGCCTCCCTTTCCTCCTTCCATTTATCTCGGTCCATAGATGTTTGGGGCCAGTCCTCTATAAAGACAAATATAGAAAAATATGTATATACTTACAAATAACACATTATTGCACAAAATGCTTTGGCGGATTATAGCGAATTAAGCTTCTTGTTCCTTGATCAAAGTAACATAGTCAAGAAGGATCCTAAAAATAAAATCGTATTCAACTGATTTCCAAAAAGGAGGTAGTTCCCAATTTGCCCCTTATTTTTTTAGTTTTTTGAATAATACGGTACTGGGAATCCGTCAATTTGTCGTATCTGTCTGTATAATGCCATTACTCAGTATACATTGCATATCATCGATTTTTAACCGACTTCCAAAAAAGGAGGAGGTTCTTAATTCAGCGCGTATGTTTTTTTTTAAGGTAAAGAGACAAGGTAAACCCAAAATAACGCTGAAAAATTAATCTACTCTCTTTCTCTAAATATATATCTTTCCTACGAGCTGATGCCTGCGACTTCGTACGCGTGGATGGAGGTTTTTTGGTTCCCGCGGGAACTCTTTAATTTTCCGGGATTAAAAGTAGCCTATGTGTTATTCCAGACTATAATCTATATCTGTGCCAAATGTCATTCAGATCCGTTCAGCTGTTCTTGCGTGATTAAGTAACAAACATCCATCCATCCATACATCCATCCATCCAAACTTTCGCATTTATGATATTACTATATGATGCCCGCGACTTCGTCCGCGTGGATCGAGGTTTTTCGTTTCCCGCGGGAACTCCTTAATTTTCCGGGATAAAAAGTAGCCTATGTGTTATTCCAGACTATAATCTATCTCTGTGCCAAATTTCATCCAGATCCGTTCAGCCGTTGGGGCGTGATTGAGTAACAAACATCCATCCATACATCCATACATCCATCCAAACTTTCGCATTTATAATATTAATTTGATAAGTAGTATAGATTAACAAGCACTTACTGTGCAGTCCCAATATCGGCGGTTGTAAAGGCGGTGGGTCCGGGAATGAGAACTTGACGAGATATTCCTTGGGTCGTTGCAGCAGAGTGATCGGCGCCGCGCCGTCCTCAGCCTCCTCGCGTTGAGACTTGCTTCGGTTCTTCTCTTGCTTGCGGGTTAACACTTCTTTCTGTTTCTTTTCCTGTTTACATCATAAATAAAACTAACTTTGTAGGCCGCTGCTCAAGAGTTAAATCACAAAACCGTTGTCTCAATGGAACATTTTTTCTTTTTTTTTCACACACAATGACAATGCATATACATATAAAACAATACATTTATTAAATTCATGTATATGTTACAACTTGGTGTAAGTAGGTAAATAAAGGAATTCATAATTTTTAAATTGTCTGGTGTGGTCTGGGGTTACCGGCACAGACGTGTCCCCAATAGATTTAACGGTACGACGATGACACGTAGAAATCGATTAATTATAATCGGTTTATCGGGTTATATCGCAAAGGTTAACTTGTATATTATACTAAGATACTGCTCTCATTTGTGGTGGTAACTGGTAAGGAGCTGCGCGTCAGTGGCCTGTATTTTTAAGTGGCCAATGGCAACTACAAAACGTATTGCAAAACGTATTACAATTCGCACACCTATATTACTTAATTTCCTCTCTTTAGTACACCCCTTCCAATTTCTATTTTAAGGTTGCCTGGAAGAGATCACTATTTAAGCGATAAGGCCGCATGTTGTCTTTAGATTATTATTTTTGTTGTATCTTTAATGGTATACAATATAGTATACTAGCTGATGCCCGCGACTTCGTCCGCGTGGATTGAGGTTTTTCGGTTCCCGCGGGAACTCTTTAATTTTCCGGGATAAAAAGTAGCCTATGTGCTATTCCAGACTATAATCTATCTCTGTGCCAAATTTCATCCAGATCCGTTCATCCGTTGGAGCGTGATTGAGTAACAAACATACATCCATACATACATCCATCCATCCAAACTTTCGCATTTATAATATTTATTTGATTATTTGATATTTATTTGATTTTTGTTGTATCTTTAATGGTATACAATATAGTATATTTTACTTTAACTTTTACTTTACGCAACTTTTCAACGCAACCCCGGTTACTATCACTAACATCTGACAATAATCGTTACAAAAACCTAAGAGTTTAAATACTCTTAGTCGAGTCGCATGTGGAAGGACGTGGGAACCCACCGCATTATTATCCCAAGAAAACTCCTACCATTATGTGATTAATGGAAAGGAGTCACGACCCTCAAAAAGGTGGCATACGAAGCGAAGAGAGACGACACTTTTCGCTGGCAGTCAGCAGCTTTGAATAAAGTCAGCAGCCATGAACCTTTAGGATGCTATAACAATACTCACCGCGGCCTTCTTTGATTGTCCGTGCGCCTTCATCTCTTTCAACCGCTTCTCCTGTTTTTCGTATTCCTTAATTTGTTCTTTCCGTTTTTGTGCGTACATTTTCTTAAACATTGAATAATTTCCCTTATAATAAAACAACTTCTGCTGGTCCAAATGAACAATCTCATTACACACATTGTCCAAAAACGACTGGTCGTGAGATACAACTAGCAGAGTCTTTTTCCATCCTTGTAAATAGCTGAAAATAAACTTAATTAATTGGGGCTACAAAATTCCACAAATTACAATTTTATAGGTATTTATTTTTATTAGGTACTGAGACCTTTTAACAAACAAATATCAGAAAGATAATAAAAAACTTACTTATCCAACCAAATGACGGCATTCAGATCTAAGTGATTCGTAGGTTCATCAAGTAACAATAATGTAGGTTCTATGTACAACGCTCTGAAAATAATATTATGGACTATTATTATAATATCCTTTTATTTTCTTGAAAGTAAGTAGCGAATGCCCAACATGCGTTGCAGTGCCTTTTTGGGTGAAAGAGTATATTATTACGTTTTATTTTATATCCACTACAAGTTAGCCCTTGACTACGATCTCACCTGATGGTAGTGATGATGCAGTCTAAGACAGTAGCGGACTAACCTGTTAGGGGCATGGCAGTTATATTAAACTTATACCCCTATCGGTTTCAACACAGCATCGTACCGGAACGCTAAATCGCTTGGCGGCACGTCTTTGCCGGTAGGATGGTAACTAGCCACGGCCGAAGCCTCCCACCAGGCAAATGTGTGTCAAAATGATAGACAAAGCGTTGGTAGATGACACAAGTGAGTGGAAAAAGAAGTCAAGCGCACTTTGTGCCAACCGTTGCGTAGAATAAGGACAAGAAGATGAAGATTTATAATACTAGAACATACTTCAACTACCTATGTTATTTAAATATTTAACTACATCAAAATTTGGGCCTGTTCCACTAGTCCCTACCAACGTATCCCCCCTGGGGGAGAAGAGTGGAATTTTTTTCCACCTATCCCTACGGTAGGGATGAGTGGAAAAAATATTTACACTTATCCCTACCAAGTGATTTTAGTATTTTTTGAGTGTAGAGGAGAAAAATACTGTATTGCTATTATGGCAAGCAATTATATAGAACTAGATGATGCCCGCGACTTCGTCCGCGTTGACTAAGTATTTTTCGCGGGAACTCTTTAATTTTCCAGGATAAAATGTAGCCATGTCCTTCCCCGGGATACAACCTATCCCTGTACCAGATTTCATTAAAAATTGGTTGAATAGGTGGGCCGTGAAAGTATAATATACGCATCCAAAAAAATGTTTATTTACTATTGTTATTACTAAGTAGGTTCATAATTCATATTTACCTGGAAAACTAGAAGGTTAGATACGTATGTATGTATGTACATACATGGAATTGTTGACAAAAACGGCCCACATTCAATTCGGTAGGGATAAGTGTAAATATTTTTTCCACTCATCCCTACCGTAGGGATAGGTGGAAAAAAATTCCACTCTTCCCCCCCAGGGGGGATACGTTGGTAGGGACTAGTGGAACAGGCCAAAATTTGTACGTCAGGATTGCCTGACTGGATATGCTGCGACTTTTCATACTGTAACCATCATTTTAACACATATTCAGACAAATACATTCATTCTATTCTATTCTATTCTAAGAGTGATTCCAATCATACAAAAATCAAATTATGACAACATAATATACCTGGCTAAGGAAACTCTCATACGCCATCCTCCAGAGAAATTCTTGGTGGCCCGATTCTGCATCTCACGGCTGAAACCTAAACCGGCGAGAATACGACGAGCGCGGGGTTCCGCAGAGTCCGCGCCTATTGCTTTCAACTCTGAATACACCTGAAAAAAGGTTTTATTTTCATGATTAAACCGATTTAATATTCAAGTCTAGACTCTACCACCGGTTCGGAAATCTGATTCTACTGAGAAGAGCCTGCAAGAAACTCAGCAGTTGCTCTTTTCTTAAAAAGAAAAATGTTACAATAAGTAAACAATACAACACATACGTTACTTTACAAGTATTACACTGACTTGTGGGTCACTGGATGCGAGGCCGGTTGCTTCCATGCAACTTTGTCATTAAGAAAATCATCGATAGTATAATAACCTCGACTAAACAAATGCTGTTCAACACAGTCTTTGCAATAATCTCAATAATCTAAATCCCAACAGTCAGTATAAAGGAAGAAAGAATATCCAAATTGTCCCTATATTTGTACTTTTTAATACTTATGATGGTTACATATACATACATGTGATCGTATATTTAACCATCATAACCTTTTACAGTCAAACTATAAGGTTTCAAAGTAACTTAATGCACCCAGATTTTTGACGTCAACGCAATGCAAAAAATAACAAGAACTTGCTTATGGAATAATTGCTTACCTCATTTAATCGGTCTTGTTTTTTAAGAGCACCCTTTTCTATTTCAGCTTCTAACTCCTTGCATTCTTGAAGCAGCTCTGAAAAGAACAAATTAATATATGTCAACGTCAAAAGTCCATACATAGCTTCAATGCTAAAACTGTGTGCAAGCAATCTGAATCACTCATCCACACAAACATAATCTGTCCAAAATATTAACCTTAATTTAACATCATTGAACAGTATTAAATAGTTATAATTTTAACCTAAACCATAACTATTCAATACTACTTAGATTATTGCCATAAATTGTCAATGATATCAAACTACAAGATGAATATTATTTTTATAAGTGTATTCTATATGGACCTTTGACGTCGACCGTACAATATTTCTTAACACGAACCCTCACACTCACACGCACGCACGCACATGCGTACGCATGCACATAGTACATACGTATACATAACCAAGAACACACAAAGAAACTTAATGGTTCTCTTAACATCTGCTTCCATTACTATTTTAACACAGCATTTAGTTAAGATGGGATAAGAGGGAATACCCCCTGCGTCAAATGTCTCACCCTTCTTGCATCAATCAATAAACCCGACCAACACCAAACTTCCTCTCTTCCCTCAACTACCCTCGTAGCTTTAGTTTTAAGATACCGTAACTGATTATCACCATCATATTTTTTATGTAACTGGACGTCAATAAGTGTAGTGTACGGTCTACCTAAATTGAATAAATATTCTTTTACTTTGATTTTGACGTTTAAAGTCATCCTAAAACAAAACATCATCAACAACGTAACAAAACGTTATCATGAAAACTTACCGGTCCTCTTAACATCAGCTTCCAGTATAGTTTCAACAGCACTTGTGTCGTTGGCAGTGACCTCCTGCTCGCACAACAGTATGTCTATATGCGACGGGAGCGGGAAGGCACGCTGCGCTAAATGCCGCAACAGCGTCGTCTTGCCATGTCCGTTGGGCCCGACCAAACCGTATCTACGACCGTTCGCAATGAGCAAATTCGCGTTTACAAACAAATCCTTGCCCTTCGCGCTAATCGAGAAGTTTTCCACTTTTATATCGACCGCGTTCTCGAGCGCAGCCATCTGACCTTAAAACAAAGTTAAGAAAATTTAAATCGAGGTCCAACTACTATTATCTAACAAAATCATAATCTTAAAACATATTACTTGAACTGTTTAAGTTGTTTAAACATACTTTGCGACATGCACGAGATTGACGAATGATGAATTCATTTAAGATGAAGCTATAAAACGATCAAGTTTCGTTTGATAGGTACAGACATGTCCATTTTATTTGTATTCACTTTTCTGGACACCAAATCTGCCGTCATAAGGAAAAAAGACGTTTCTGACATTTTTTTCGAAATTGAGTTAGATACGTATTCGGCATCAGTAAAAAAAGACGCATCTACCAGTATTTTTATATTTGGCTTAAAATTAACACAACCCTATAAATCTTACTTTTAAATAAGACGCATTTGCGATATGACCTAAATATTACTAAATAGGAAAGACATTACTGGCATATACTAAGTTAAAAAGACGCATTTAAGTAGAAACGTTTTATTTATTAAGAAAATACGTATTTGATCATAAAATGAAAAGACATTTTTGCATGTTCATAAGAAAAAAAGACAGTTCTGCGTAAATGTGCCTTTTCATTTTAGTATTACGAAAAATAGTCAGGCGCAAGTGGCCTTAGCGTCTTTTCTACTTAGTATAATGCTGTGTGCAGGGTGAGTGGGGATCACGGTTGGAAATACTTTACAATCAGTTGCGCCTAGGACGTTACCACGCGCGCGTCTCTCCGGGCAACGACTATGGAAAAGTCGTAAGATAAAATTCCTTACTTTTTGATTATTTTAAGTATATTATACCGTAGATTCCTGATAATTTATACTCCATTTTTTGTTACTTGTCTTATAATGTTAACTATCTTTTCATTACTTTTTAGAGTAAAGTTTTAAAAATAAAAAAAACAAGTATGAACAAAAATAAATAAAATAAAGAGAGATTATATGTAAAAACATACATACGTAAAGATATTTTTAAATATCTTTTAAGCTAATTTAACAATAAAAAGATTGTTTACTGTTTAAGAGAAGTAAGAAAAAATAGACTTTACGTATTATGTATAATATGTATAATGTTAATTGCACATAATTTTTAATTGTTATTTAGGTACGAGTATGTTTCACTACTCATCAAATTTATTTGTTTTTGTTTCAGTGTGACAAAATGAGCCGTATAAATCGATGCTCAAAAATAATTTCGTTGGTCAGTCCATCAACCAGTTTTTTCCAAGAGCCAGCGCCAAACGCTAATTAAGTATAATGAGCTGCCTTTGTCTGTTACAAACAAAAGTAACTCTTTGAATGATGAGGATCATCATAACAGCTCACACGATTCCCTTTTTGATAAAGATTATGTACCCTCAAGTTTAGATTCAGATTGTTCTACGAATACCATTCTGTTTCAATCAAATCTGGGATACCGCCTCCAGAACCAAAGAAAGAATATAGAGGCATTACTCAAGAACACAAGTCAGCAATTTTACAAAAACTGACACCCTTAATGCCAGACAACAGAAAAACATTTTGGTACAATCTACCTACTAATAAAAATAGTGTTGATCTTACTCAGGTTTATAAAGAAGACTGATTTAAAATAGAAGAAGTTACAAGGCTATGATTATTTTTAATAAGAATTATTAGTACAAACTTTGAAAGTTTTATAATTTTTTGTTTCATAAAGATATTAAAATTTTATGTTGACATAATTAAAATAATTGTTTTTAATTTTTTTCTGAAAAATATAATCGATTTCTTTCGTTTTATTTTATATAGTAAATAATTACCATTTTAAAACGTACTTCAGTTTATATAGGGTAAAAGGTGTTAGCTGTTATGGAGCTAACAACCTACAGGTGGTAGATGGGAGCAGGTGTTAATTTGCGGATGTCCAACGTAATAAACAACAAGAACAGTAAAAAATATAATCTTAATTTACTATTTTCCACAAAAACCTGATAAATCTGTATGGGCGGTGCATAGAGAATGACGCATACTTATACTGTACAGATTGGCCCAGTTTTTGCGGATTATAGCAAATACAGGTTCTTGTTCATTGTAAATATGCAGGTTATTTTTTAAGTTACGCATTGAGTAGGGTTACAAGTGGATGTTAAAGCAGAAAATGGTTAAAAACGTCTTTTTTATTCAGTTAACTAGAACCTGGTAACACATTATCACTAAGTAGTAAAGACGTTTCATAAATTACTAAATTGATAGGACGTATCTAGCCAGAAACGTCTATTCATTGCAGTATAAAGTATTTTCTAGTATTTTTTTTACTAAGAAGAAAAAGAAAAACTAATTTATTTATTACATTATATATATTCTATTATTATTTGCATATATATTCCGATAGATTGAACTTAAATACACACTTTTGCACTACAAAATTATTATTTTGTGCATTTTCTTTCACACAGCGAATTTTTTAGTTTCAAAAATACTAACTATTTTTTTTCTCCGTTTTGAACTTTATGTAGAAATGTCTTTTTTCTTTATGACGGCAGAAATGAAGTCAAATGGCTCTACCTAAATACAAAAAACCGGCCAAGTGCGAGTCGGACTCGCGCACCGAGGGTTCCGTACAAACCTGTAGTAAGTTTTACGATTTATGACGTATTAAAAATAAAAATTACGTTTGTTGTATGGGAGCCCCCCTTTAATATTTAATAATAATAATAATAATAAAGCTTTATTTAATCCATCTGTTACAATTTTCTTTACAATGCCTTAACTTACAATGCCTTCAATATAATTATATGTTAGTTTTGTTAGTTGAGTAGTAAACATAGTGAGATTTAAAGGTAAGTAAGTGTTAGTTAGTTAGTAATTTTAGCTTGAGATGGATCCCATATCCTGGGTAAAAGCCTCCTCCATTGTTTGCCATGTTTTTCGGTCTTTTGCCACCTGCATCCAATCTTCTCCAGCCAATTTTTTAATTTCGTCAGACCACCTTGTCTGACGAAATGTCTTTAATATTTACTTTATTGATATTTAATTATTTATTTTGAAAGGTAATATACAAGTTAATATTCTGTGAAAATTTGAACCGTCTACCTGTTACCGTTTTTAATATTGAGCAAAAAAATACGAAAAAAACACGTTTATTGTATGGGGACCCCCCTTAATATATATATATTTTTTAATTTTTAGTATTTGTTGTTATAGCGGCAACGGAAATACATCATTTGTGAAAATTTCAGCTTTCTAGCTATCACGGTTTATGAGATACAGCCTGGAGACAGACAGACAGACAGACAGACAGACAGCGGAGTCTTAGTAATAGGGTCCCGTTTTTACCCTTTGGGTACGGAACCCTAAAAAATTATGTAATGGTTTTCAAGGTGTAATTTTTCTCAACTCACCTGCAGATTTCTGTGCTTGACTCACTGTAAAATTCGCATCCAATTCACTATGGCCTTGACCTCCCTTTTTAGTGAGTAACTCCATTTGTTTCTCATACTCTTGTTGTTTCTTTAGTTTCTTTTTCTCTTTGTGACTCATTTTCTTTTCGGCTGGCTCTGTTTTACTTTCTGTAGCTTCAGGTGCCTGAAAAATTAAGATAGTAAAATATATAAGTAATAAGTAATCACGCACAGCGGACGACTGCGCCCAAGTGCGGAAAAAATCCCAGGACTTGAAGAATGAATATATAAGTAAATTGTAGCTAATTCTACTGTACACAGTCTCTAAACTAGCTAAATTGACAGGCTATTGACAGGTTAATTTGGTTCAAAGATTGTGTACAACAGATTTAGTCACTAAGATATGAAATTAAGAAAAATAGATGAAGATAACAATAATTAAGACCTTCGTGTATTCTTGTTCTTCCTCTGGTTCTGGTTCTTCTTCCTTAATTTCAAACTTTTTCAATTCTTCTTCAATATTATCTATATTATTTTTCTTTCTTTGTTTCACTGCAAACAATGAACACCATAGATAAAAATATACTTCGTCATTATTTCATAACTAACTAGTGAAATTCTTTGTATGGGTACTTTAAATTGGTTAATTTTACATATCACATTTATTATAAGGCACTTACGTTTGGTTTTTACTATAGGTTTTAATAGATCTTCATCTTCAGACTCAGTTTTTAACTCTTTATCGCTTTCTTCATCTGGCCAGTCATCCTTCTTGCCTTTACCTTCAAATCCATTACAGAGAAGAACAAATTAAACTAATTTAATTTCACATTATCATGAATGGTTTTTTGAGCCTAATGGTGTGGTAATTGCTTAATGATTAAGTCTTTAGCAAGAGGCCTCTTATTTGGGGCTTATATAACTTTTGGCCAGTAATGTGTATAATGAAAATAATAAATATTATAAATGCGAAAGTTTGGATGGATGTATGGATGTATGGATGTCTGGATGTATGGATGTATGGATGTTTGTTACTCAATCACGCCCCAACGACTTAACGGATCTGGATTAAATTTGGTACAGAGATAGATTATAGTCTGGAATAACACATAGACTACTTTTTATCCCGGAAAATTAAGGAGTTCCCGCTGGAACCGAAAAACCTTAATCCACGCGGACGAAGTCGCGGGCGTCAGCTAGTGAAACTATAAATATATGACTGGTTAATATATTAAACTAGATAATGCCCTCAACTTCTTCCACTTGGATCAAAAGCCTTAGCTTTTGATTCCTGCTGTAACTATTTAATTTTCAAGGATAAAATGTAGTCTATATGTTAATTCAGGGTATAAGCTATCTTCATTCCAAATTTTAGCAAAATTGGTTCATTCATTTTCATTGTGGTGTGAAGGTGTAACAAGCATCCAAAGTTCCATATTAATAATATTAGAATGATCACTTCTAGATTTTGGTTATTCAACCTATAAGCAACTGACCTTTTTTCCCCTTTGCCTTTACAGGTGGTGGGGCATTACTAGACACATTGCTCACTACAGAGTTTGCATCATCTTGATCCTCATCATCTGATGATTCCGCAGTAACAACTTTCTTCTTATTTTTACCTATATAAAATAAGTTTTAAATAATTTTTAAGATCAAGCTTTTATTTTCCGCCTAATTATTCAATTTTAGTGTGACATCATTTCATTTCTTGCATACTTCTCAGCAAAACCCTTATTGATACCCATATCATGGAGGTGCATAAAAAATAACAAGTCTGCCATATTGGATTTAGAATGACGTCACTTAGCTAACCATGCATTTTCATTCAAACTAAACATGTATGCAAAATTTCAGCTCAATCAGTTGGGGATATCTGTTAAAATTCAGTTGCAAGATTTGACCGAATGTTTGTGGGTACATTGCAAGTTAAATAAAAGCTTGTAAAGAAGTCTCTTTATGAAGCGCTTTTTAAATGAATATTTTGCAAAAGATAACTATGTATGAAATGAAATTCATCAATATATTTAATAAATTAATTTGATTTTGAATTTAATTTGCTGAATTTTAAGAAATTTAAGATCTAGTTATCTTTGGCATGGTTATGGCCTGTTTGCACATATTTACATGCCAGTTATTAGCATGAGTTCTGACCAATATTTACACAGGGCTGCACCATGCCAGAGCTGGGTACCAATCATGTAAGAATGTCCGATCAAAACGTTAAAGTACGTCGTTAAAGTTTATAAACCATAACGGCATTAAATTAGAGCTCAATTTCGTGTATCCATTCTTATACGTTCGAGTATCGTTCATACCTAAACGTATAAGAATGGGCAGACGAAATTGAGCTCTAATTCAATGCAGTTATGGTTTATTTTACTTTGACAAAAATCTTAAACGTTTGATGAACAATTCTTACGTAATAGGGGGGCTGATTTGACATCTATGGCCAGCCTATTTAAGCCTGACTTTACTCAATCAGTAACATAAATTCTCACCTTTCTTTTTAGAGACTGGTTTAGCTATTTCTTCATCTGAAACTTCTTTGAGTTCTTCATCACTGTTACCATCAGACCAATTGTCATCTTTCTTACCTTTACCTGTAACATAATATTTTACCACATAACATATCATTTTCTCAACTTCAAAACCATGACAAATGGAATGGAAATCCAATGACACATTCACTTAACAATTCAAGTAAAAGTTTATTTGAATAAAAACTTTGAATTTTAATCAGCCAGGACTACTAAGACATTATTGTCAGATTTTTAAAAGCAACTGGTAGGTTAATATACCTAACAGGGGTTATACTACCAGGACACAGGATGCAGGAGCTGCTCATAGTACCGAGTCAAGAACTAGACATGGTGGCGATCACAATAAACCAGCAATGGTCATAATGATACTGGGTCCCTAATTTGAGCCCCCCATAACCACATCCCCAAGAAGGAAGAAAGAAAAAGGTGCATGCCAGGGATTGAACATGTGACCCTCTATCAGAGGTTGGGTGTCTAAGCCACTAATATCACAGCTATTACTGCTTCAACCACACAATAGAAACTTAATACAGACCTTTCTTTTTCTTATTCTGTTTGGAAGCTGATTTAGATGCCGTGCTTATAGCATTACTAACAAGTGATTTGTTATCATCCTCGTCGTCAGACGGGTCTCCACCGCCTTTCTTTTTACTAGCTAAAAACCAAATAAAATTATACCTACTTATTGACCCAAATAATTACGTGTCACATACTAACGAACTTCTTGCTATGTAACATACCTTTCTTTTGCGACTTCTTAACTGGCTTAGGCACATCCTCCTCGTCTGATATTTGTGGCTTCTTCATAATATCCTCATCGTCACTTAGATCTTTATTCCCTTTACCTTTCTTTTTACCCTTACCCTTGGTCTTGGAGGTTATGTCATGAGTATCGTTCGAATTTTTTTTCTCCTCGAACTCCTCATCTAATTCTTGATTTTTTCTATTTCCTCTTTTCTTCGACATGGCTAATTTCAAGATCTAACACTGATTCTAAATTCTAAGTAGGTATTTTGAAATAATTCATTAGGTTTTGACCACCGAAAAAAGGTCGAGTTTCCGCAGTTGACAGTTGACACTGACAGACGAGTCAGTGTTGCCACCCTCTGATTTAGGTTTTCCCCTAACTCCTCGTGAAATTCCCCTAAAATAAGCACTTTTCAAAATGTTTTCCCCTAAAAAATTTATTCTAAGAATAAAACACAAATGAAAGTGCATTAAACTTTTATTTAACTTTTTTTAATATATTAAACTAAAAAAAAAAAAAAAACTACTAAATCAATACCATCTGTACCATATATAGGTACGTATTATATAATATGTAGGAAGTACACTACCATCAGATAATTTTTGACCAATTATTAAGGTGAAGATCTAAATAAGCAGCCATAAGTCACTAACATAACATTTAACGATCATATTACATGCCTACCACAAATCTATGAGGATTTTGAATAGAATTCTCATCATCAATCATCAGCTTTTTGAACTATGTTAACCATAGATCATTTATAGAGGAGTCCTCTATAAATGACCCATGGCATCATTGTCCTACATTGTCATAGGACAATGGTGCACAGCGTATACCTACATTTGGAACAAATGAAAAACACTACCTAGATTAAAAACACTGACAGTCAAACCAACCAAGTCAAACAAACAAGAGTACCTAAACCATAACGTATAAATCCATAAAAACCAGTTTACCTCGCACACATAAAGCAGCTTTATTCGTATTCGACATCTCTTCTTTCCACGTACACAATTCTATGAGCGCGAAAGAGAAAAATATATTTTGTTTGGTACTAGCCATAGAGAAATGTAACATCATAGTCGTAATTCCTTGATTCCTACTTCTATGGGTAACATCGGCACACCAAGTTACGTTCAGATACACGCAGTCACCGATTCGAACCGAAAGTTGAAACTTTCCCTAAAAAATTCCCTAATAATTTTTTTCCCTTAAAAATTTCCCTAAATAATTGTATACCCTAAAAAAGCCCCTAAGTGTTCAAAAATCCCCTAAATCTAGGGGAAAATACCCTAAGGTGGGGACACTGAGACGAGTGCCGACAGTTCATGGTCAATCTTCAAAAGTCTTCTATACATTAGCCGGTACGTGGCCGGTACTGTGCCGGCACCTAGGGTGACCTAGGCTTTGATTATATTATATAATCAAAGCACCGAGGCCGGTAGATTTTTGGCCGGTTGAGACTAACGCAATTATTTTAGCCTGTTTCAATAGAATCGGAGGCATAATGGTGTTCACGCACTGCTAGCACAAACACAACTGGATGGCCTGTGGTACCGTATGGTGCGGTGGGGTGGCGTGAAAACGCATCGCACATCGAATATGGTTCGGCCGCGCCATATTTGATCGTCTATTTATACCGGCAGTCGTAATTCCTTCTTCCATGATTTATACCTTTTAATACGAATATGATAAAATATTATAACAAAACAAAAGCCACAAAAAAAGGAATCTGCTTAAATAGGTACTTCTTGCGAAGTGGAAAAGATAACAAAACTCTTTTGTCTCCTTAATTTTTATGATCACTGGCACCCAAAAAATATTCTGACAAAGAACAGAAGAACAACAGAAGACGTGAGAACAGAAAAATAGAATATCAATTTTGATCAAAAATAAAATCATGAAGCGCATAATCGATTATTTGCGTTTTATAATTTTTGTTATGTTATTATTTATGTACACTAGCTCCTGTTTTGGCGGGAATGTACAGAAAAGAATGGATGAAGCACATGATGATGGCGTGGACGAAGAACCAAAAGATGAATCCATGGAAATCGCTGCTGATCTCTCCGAGCCTTCGAGTAATGTGTCAATGTGTACCAGACGAAAGAACTCGCAGATGCATGAAATTCGTTCTGCAAGTCCTAACCAATTTCCATTTATGGTCGCTATAATGTCTCCTCGTAACGAATACGTTTGTGCTGGTTCCCTTATTTCAAATGGTCTTGTATTTACCACTGCCGAGTGTACTGAATCTATAAGTTACGTCCTAATTAATACTACAAAGGATAAAAAAGACGACAAAACAGTATCTTTACATATAATTAAAAGTGAAAATTTCCCCACGTATACTGGACCTAATTCAATAAAAAATGCTGCAATCATTTATACCGAAAAGCACAATAACACAATTGCTACGAAAATCAATCTTAGCAATTACACGTTTTCTCGTGGACTTAATGATATAGAAGCCATAGGGTTTGGATTGAATGCTGATGTTGGACAGGTAAAAGAATTACAGTTTATTGGATTAGATGCAAGAGATACCAAAGAAGATGCAATAGTTGGTTTTATCGATTGTATTGATACGAAAATTCCTACGTGTTTCAAAGATAAAGGTGGACCTATAATTGTTGATAATGAATTAGTTGGTTTAATCACTAAAGGTCAGGATGAGTGCACTAATGAAATAGTGTCTACTTATGCCCTTAACAAACGTATGATTGATGCCTTGCCAATATATACCGTTAAAGCCTGGCTGGATGAAAAAATTGCAAAATCCGTGGAAGCAGGAGATGAAGCACTGGAGAGTTTTCCAAAAAATCCTGCAGTTCGTGCAGGTATTGTACACCGAATGACTAGTGCAGGACAGAACGTTAAAATTATGCCCTTGTATTATTTATTAATGCTACTTTGTTTTAGTTTCTATTAATTTATAATATTTTAAATTCCCTGTGCCTTTTGATGTTTCTTAAATAAAAATATTTTATTGGAACTTTTTTGTCAATCATTTTAACATACTAAGAGGATAAATAGACGATCAAATATGTTGCGGCTGAACCATATTCAATGTTCGATGTGTTTCACGCCACGCTACACCACCGCATCGTACCACAGGCCATCCAGTTGGGTTTATGCTAGCAGCGCGTGAACATCATTCACGGTATGCCTCCGATTCTATTGAAACAGGCTAAAATTGCGTTAGTTGCAGCAACTATTGTTGCTACATCGCCAATACAAATAAAAAGGAAAAAAATAAAAGAATGGGCAAAATTTTATTTTGAAAACAGACAACAGTACAGTGACATGCGACTCATTAAAGATCTTGATGATGAAGATTTTCTTATATATCTTGGAATGAGTCCAGAATTATTCGCTGAATTATTAAATCTTGTGAGACCACATATAACTAAAATTCAGTTATGAGACAAGCTGTGACTGCTGTAGAGAGATTGGTGGCAACCTTAAAATATCTCGCATCAGGTAGAGAATTCAGAGAACTTAAATTCTGTACAAGTATAACATCGCAACTACTGTCAGAAAAAATACCAGATACTCCATCATAAAGGAACAAGCTACGCGTGCGAGGGCTGACACGAGCGGATTTGGTCCGAGTGCGAATCAAATTCGATATCTGCAAGCGATCGAACCAACCGTACCAGTAATAATAATAATAATCGGCGTACTGTGCGTTACACGATCGAATATGGTGGGAGAGCGCACCGCGATCGTGGTTCCGCCGCACCATACAGAGAGAAGGTAATCACACCATATATTATTATACTCTTTGCACACCATATTCGATCGTCTATTTATCCTCTAAGTAACTACTAGTATAGTCACAGAGTTATAAAGAGATAATATGTCTGTGAGTATAGTAAGACAAGAGTGACACATAATCAAAGAGTAAGAATGTAAGAACGTCTGAAATGTAAGATACGTACACGTAGCGTATAAGTCACAGATCACTCAAACGGTCTATGCTAACAAACTTTCGTCAGTAGGTATGGTGAGAATGGATTTTACGTCAAAATAGTTTTGAATGAAACGAAACCGATTTATTTCAAAGTATATTTCAAAAATGTTAAAATTGTGAGTACTTATAACATTTTTTATCTTAGAAATGCAATCTAGAAACAAACTGAATAGTGAATAGGTAAGTAGGTACTTACTATGTAAAATTAGGAAGTTATTTTGACTTTCTCAGTTTTGATAAAAAAAACCACAAAAAAACATTAATTATATGCTTCGGTCACAATCCTCGACGTATTGTGCATCCACACAGCTTTGGGATTTCTCATCAAAAGAAAGCCCGGCATCACATGAAAGAAGACGTGGGTATCCATCAACGCATGCGACAAAGTGACTGCAGCTTTTTCCATATCTGTGTGCAGAAATTACAAATCATAATAGATAATATTTATCTTACTCAGTAGATATCTTGGGAGTAAACGTAATAGGTATTTAAATTACTCTGTGTTGTGGCACCCGATAGATTAAATCTTTACTATCTATCTATCTAATACTATAAACGAGCAATTCTTGTATATACCTATAGTTATAGTTATACCTATATAACCTGAATCTCGGAAACGGCTCCAACGATTTACATGAAATTTATTGTGCAGGCGGTTTCGGGGGCGATAAATCGATCTAGCTAGGATTCATTTTCAGAAAATGTAGTTTTATTTGATTTATATTTTATTTTATATTTTATATTTATATTTTATTATTTTATTTTATTTACCAAAAAAAATATACCGGTCACCCAGATATTGATATTAATACACACAAGATACACACAGCCCAACCCTTTATCATCACCACTATCGATAAATATATACAACCTGATCACCACGTTCTTTCGTTTCTTTCACTCCATGCAAAAGTGGCTCCAAACATAGATTTATCATCCGCTGCGCTCCCCAGCGAGACCAAATTAAATCTATGCTCCAAAAGACCAAACCCTCTCGAAGCTTCCAAAGGAATAGTTTAGGGCCTAGGCAATAAAGCTAGTGGACCCCAACAATAATTCCTCAGGCGACGAAACTTTACAGTATGATAAAGTATCATGAGTTAAACGTATTATAAATATCCAATAAAAATCAGAAAGGAAGTAAGGTTTTTTACGTTATACCCAATTGTTAAAGCAGGAAGGTATATTATCGCATAAACGCAGTTTAGGTTTGATAATAAAATCGGTTTAAATATCGATGTTCTGCACGATTAACTAACTATTTCGTTTGATATTTCGGTTTTGAGTGTAAATATAATGTAGGTATGTATATACTACCTGCTTAATTTTTTTTTGGATATTTTTGTAAGTATAAGTCTTGATTCATGCCATACTACAACCCTGCCAAGTTTCAACGACTGAGGATTTAATGCGGGGTTCTCCATACAACGAACCGCCCCGTTGCCTAGACTAGAAGCTCTCAATACGGGATCTAAGCGCAACATGGGGACAACTTGTAGTGACAAAATGCAATATCAAAATGGTCATTAAGAACTAATCTAAAAAAGAATTTTCAAAATCGGTCCAGGCGTCTTCGAGTAATCGGGGAACATACATAAAAAATAAAAATAAAAAAAAAAAAAAGATTCCGACGAATTGAGAACCTCCTCCTTTTTTTGAAGTCGGTTAAAAATAGGTACATTAAGTAGCATACAGAAGTACAAAATTGTACTTGACTTTCGATGTCTGCATGTCGATGAAACAGAGTAAATGTTTCGTCGACATGACCTAATTACGGAATATTGTCCTAACACAATTAGCTCCACAGAACAGGGAACCGTAGCTTAATGAACTTTGAAATAAACTTGATCAATACACATTACCTATATTTGCCGACCAGGCCCTCTTCACCAGCTGGTGTCGCAGGACATACGAAACCTTCCAATACTGCAAAGATAAAGCAATTTAATATCTAGACATGCATAATATCCTTACTTAAATCTCAAGCTATATATGTAATCAAAAAAGATATTTTTACGAACCGCTTGGGTGGTTACAGTTCGGTACGTTATTTGGCCAGTCACAAACTGCTTTGTCAGAGTTAAAAACGAGTCCAGCGGGACAGCTCATAATTGTAGCAATGCCCTCATGGCACAGAGTGTAAGATGCGCAGTCGCCACTAGGCGCGCGGTAGAATCCATAACGATGACTGCACTCTGAAGTAGGCTGCGCCTCCTCTGCAAGCAATATAATTTAATTAGTACAGACATGCATAATAGGCACAATCTTCACCACCTTCATACCCGATGGAAAATGATTACTTATCAGAATTCTGACCTAAGATGAGATGAAAACCAGGACAAATAACAGTGGTTACAAAGCTAGGTGGCATTACTTTATGAAATAGATTTTCTTACCAAAGCGTACAATCAGTCATAGTAAAATAATACATACGAATAGCGTCGGAGTCACCACATTTCACCTCTGAAGGATAACCACAAGGATAATTAGGCCATTGCACTGTAGGGTTAAAGTGAAGACCATCTGGGCATGACTCTTGATATGCTTTATTATCCTGAAACAATATTTAGCAGTATTAGTTCAACATTATAGAAATCCATCCTGTCTTCATCAGCAGCAGATACCAAAGAAATTTTACCTTGCATTCAACATACAGGTCACATTGATGAGACACTGCTTGGTAGCCATTTGGCTGTTGGCATTGATAGTCAAACAGCTGATTTACAGCTAGGCTTTGAGCAGAAGTATCCGGCACTTCCGCTGCTAAAAAAACATAGATATTATTAAAATTTTTCAATGCGAAGAAGTAAATAAATAATAAAAATTGGATGTAAAGTCACTTGCCTAATAATAAAAGTGGCAAAAGGCAAATTAATAGCATGATTATAGTTTGATTACAACAGTACAAGTTACTAGTTTTAAGTTCAACTTTTGTCAGTTAACTGATAGTGTCAATAAAATGATTGGATATATATATATATATCGTTTTTATCTAAGAGAAACAATTTTATCGTTAATATGCTTTATCATCAGTAAATGAACATATCCATTATGCTTTCTATCAAGTTCTTGTGCTGTGCCAATCTTTCGTTTTGAGAAAACGAGATACAGAATGTCTATCATCTATACCTTTAAACGAGCAATTCTTGTATATATATATATTTATATACTAGCTGATGCCCGCGACTTCGTCCGCGTGGACTAAGTTTTTTCGATTCCCGCGGGAACTCATTAATTTTCCGGGATAAAAAGTAGCCTATGCCCTATAATGGTGAAACACGTACTTCTTCATATTTTAACGAAAGCCCAAATGCTGTTTCATGGCTATAACTTGAGAAATTAAGGATTTTCATACAAACTATCCTATTTCACCCCTTCGGGGGTGAAATTTTGAAAAACTGTGAAACACGTATTTTTTCATTTTCAACCCGCAGCTCATATATCAAGTTTCATGGCTATAACTTGAGAAATTAAGGACTTTCATACAAACTCTCAACCCCTATTTCACCCCTTCGGGGGTAGAATTTCGGGATAAAAAGTATCCTATGTCCTACCTCGTAGTATGGGCTCAAATCGTGCCAAGTTTCGTTTGAATTCATCCAGTAGTTTCGGCGTGATGCGCGGCCAAGGTACAGACAGATAGACAGACAGACAGACAGACAGACAGACAGACAGACAGACAAAAATGGTAAAAATTACAGATTTGGCTTCAGTATCGAATAATGAGTGCCCTCCAAAAAAAAATTTCAAAATATCTTCAATGTACAGAATTGGACCTGTTACAGTTTTATTATAAGTATATAAGTATATAGATAATCTGAATCTCGGAAACGGCTCCAACGATTTTCATGAAATTTAATATGCACGGGGTTTCGGGGGCGAAAAATTGATCTAGCTAGGATTCATTTTTAGAAAATGTCTTTTTATCCGTGTTTTCAGGCAATGAAAAACTGCTAGAATATCATTAGAATACGAAGGTAAATTTCGCCATCATCTACAACGTTACGATAGCTCAGGTGGGAAACAGGTAGGTCACAAAACTAGAAGAGCCCTGTTCGAGTCCAGTGTCCTCCAGTCCGATGATTTTTTCCCCTTTTTTTTTAAATATACATTAAATATACAATTTAATATTTTACTTTTAAAAATAAAATATAATTTATTATTTAAATATAATTTCCAAAAAACACGATTTAGGTACCAAAAAAATACCGAGCGAAGCTCGGTCACCCAGATATTTAAGTATTAATTTAGTACCTTCGGTGTACATAATATACGGTTCTGAATCTACCCTCAATTGAGGGTCGTTAAAATAAGACAAGTTGGATTATTTCGAAATGATTGATAATCTCGGAATGATCATCACTAAAACGAATTTTTGTGTGTTTTTTATTCCACTACAAGCTATCCCTTGACTGCAATTACACCTGATGGTAAATGATGATGTGAGTAGTAAGTGATGGTAGTGGGCTAACCTGTTAGGGGTATGGCAGTTATATTAAACATTTAACCCATAATCTCTTATGTATAAGTTGGGTATAACTCAGTGGTGATCTCCCACTTATAAGATCGCGGCGTTCTCCATTGTGAGAGGGAGGTCGCCAAATAATCTGTAAGTAAGCACTTATAGGTATTGTTATAAATTTCAGTATCTACGCAAGCAAAGCCAGGTAACTACTTGTGGTGTAACAAGCTTTTAGAACGATATTTAATCATCCACTTAAAATATACTTAAGTAGATACTTAAGTACCCATTCTATAAAATACTTGTGGTCTTACGATAGAGCTAAATTACCCAATTATCAGATTTTATATCAATCGTTTTGAAGGAGCGAATATAACGTGTGGTGTGGTGGGACACCAGATAGGAACAAAGTTCCTTATTGCATATATATTTTTTTTTAATTAAAAATTTATTACAATATGAACCTTAACACTAAGGCATTAAAGTTTAATTTGGAATGTAGTATATTTATATGTCAGACCTTTTGTCTTCGTTAAAAAAATCATACTCCACGCATTTACGGAGTACGGACGGACGCGTCCACGCCGGACGTTTATTGCCGGCTAGGGTACCCCGTCGTCCCATAAGGAACTTTGACTGCCTCGTTGGTCTAGTGGTTAGCATGTTCGTCTGCGGCCCGGGTTCGAGTTCAGGTCGGGCCATAACAAGTATTGGGTTTTTCTGACAAGAAATTCTCAGTACTAGCCCGGAGTTAGGAAGTTGGCGGTGTTTCACCCCTGTGCCTCGGAGAGCACGTTAAGCCGTCGGTCCTGCGCCTGATCTCTCTCCGGTCGTGTCGGATCTTCCTTCCCATCGGACTATGAGAGCAAAGGAACAGAGAGTGCACTTGTGTATGCGCACACACTTGTGCACTATAATATCTCCCGCGCAGATGGCTAATCTCTGTGGAGATTGGCCGCCGTGGTCGAAACTCGATCGGGCGAGGACGAGGACATTATTATTATTATTATTATTAAGGCGCCAGCGGAGGGCTAATTGCTCATACAAACGTAATACCAAAATAATTAGTAATTCGAGCATATTTCCTCCATATTATGCGATTATTAAGATTGAACTTGTATTTATCTAGGTCCCTGGATAATTATTTTTCCAAAATACTTTCCCAAAATTAAATGTAAGCACATTGCGTTTTGCATGTTTTTGCAACATAAAGGACATGTTTTCTCCTTATTTGTTTTATATTAAAACCAACGATATCTCACGTACTAATCGATCAGGAACATAGCCTATATTGTCAAGTTACAGAATAACAACACGAAGTTAATAACACAACAATTTTTCATTCATCATTTTTGGTATTCACGGAACAAGACTAAATGTATAACAAATTCTGTACGCTCATATTGCTATCGCGCTTGCACGCGATCATGTGTCTTCAGCCAAATAGGGATAGCAATATACCGGCAAATTTATATTTGCGGTTCGAGTAGAAGTTGCGAGCGGCGGTCGCCGGTCCCTTAAGGAACTTTGTTCCAAAAATCAGTGCTAAAAACCTGTGCAGGAATACGAAGGAACCTTATTCAATCACGTATAGGTCACAATTTATTATGAAGATTGCTTTGAAGATTGACACAGAAAGCTGGTATGCTAGCCGGGCCTCAAAGATAATAACTAATCTTTTCATACTCTATAGGGGAAACAATATATTCTGTGGTGGGAGGCCATAACCGCATGTGCACATGCGATTACTGCAGTTAGCACTAGCAGTAGGTACTTAAAACTTAGGTTAGGTACTTTAATCTATTGAGTGCATAATGAGTGTCTTCCTTTTCCAAGTCAGCTGAGTAGAGAGAGAGAGAGAGAGAGAGAGAGAGAAGAGAAGAGAAAAAAGGCTTAAATAGGTAAGGAGTCTGTCGGCTGTCCGGACTCTGAAAGCACACGGTATAATTCCTAACGCCAGGGACTCATCATCATCATTGTTTCAACTCATTGCCGGCTCAGATCACAACTCACGAGTCTCCTCTCGGAATGAGAAGGATTTGATCTACCACGCTGGCCTAGTGCGGATTGGCCCGAGAACATTTTAAAGAACTTTCGGGTATGAAGGTATCCTCACTATGTTTTCCTTCACCGTTTATAGCAAGTGATATTAATTAATTTCTTTAAACGCACATAACTCCGAAAAGTTAGAAGATCGATCCCATCGAACACTAATCCAAATAGAAGGCCGAGTCATGGGTGCTTATACCACTAGGCCACCGCCATTTAGGCGTACTTATTGCCAGCAGGTTCTACTTCTGCTCTTATGGGCCATTGCGCGCTGCTTGTTGGGTAATATAGATATTTTTATTCATTAATTACAATAATTTTACCGCGGATCCGTAGCGCGGATCGGTGCGTGTGAAGAGTTCTTTCTGTGAGTTCTTTACATCCACATCTTCTTGTCTCTGCTCACCCAGGACTATGATCTGTGCTCTTTGATTATGTCAAAGTCTGTTCGGTCACCGAACAGACTACAGACCGACCGATCACCGAACTTCGGTGATCGGTCGGTCATTTTCTAATGGGGTAAGTTTCTCATAAAAATTGACTACAATGAGGAACTCCTGCGATGGTTCCTCACAGGTATTTGTTATTACTTTTAGGCCACGAGGTAGTAGGAAGGTCGATTCGTTTCTGCTTTATTTTCCTACGCTTTACCAATTACTTTTAAGCATAAATGTTACCTATTAATAGTTTTTATTATATCTTTTAGATTGGGGGGGTACCTATAAAACCATCAGCAAGGAAAAGCATCCATAGTCACTGTATTAAGTGCAGTACAGTTATGGGCAGGTATGGAGCAGTACATCGCAGAAGCGAGCATAATATACCAAGTGTAAACGAAGAGCAGGGCCAAGATGAAGTGGACAATGTTATGAGGTAACTAAATATAAATACTGAGGGAAGGATAATAATAATTTTCAGAAAAAACTAGATGACCAAATTTTAAATGTTTTTAGTGGAAGGTCTAAGGTTTGATTTCCAACATTCATAGTAGTTTAGGAATTTCAGTATCTCTTGTGACTTGTCTGTATGGTGGGAAGGATGTGGCTAGTTTTCACCCTACAGAATTACCAAACAAGATTTGGCACTGCAAGTGGTAGCAGTACAAATATTTTTTTATTGCAGTTTTTGCTCTTGTAAAATTTTTGTTTCAGTTGGTCCCATAGTCATTCTCACCCCATTGTGAGAAGTGCCAAATGTGTTTTACTTTTTCAATACATTTACTTATTACAGTAAAATGGCAAGACCAGCATCCAGTTCCAGTAAGGAAGTTCCAGTAAGGAATAATAGAATGTGCAGAAGAAATTCATATGATGTAAACAATGATTTTAGTGATGATGACTCGGAGGAAGAGTGAGTAACCATAATAATTATTACTTAATACATTAGAAAAATTAAAATTTTAAAAAGTATTCATTAATATTAGGTACCATCTTTCACAAAATAAAAATAATAAAAATTCTGACTTTCTTTTACACATCTGGGGAACCATCAAAATTCTGTGGTGGGGCACACTTATGCATGAAATAGTTAACCTCCAGTATGCCAACTCCCGGCTATACACCGCAAAATCATCATCATTGTGGCCAATTCTGTATAACGTAATCTCAAAACTAAATTTTAGTTTAGTCAGCTCTAAATTTAGTTCTGTCCTGCTCTGCAGGGAGTATATTAAAACAGTTAACAAAACATTTAATAATGAAATTTATTTGGTATCCATATATTACCATCTCAAACATAAATAACAGCTTCTTTCATTAGCTATCATCATCATACAAATTCATTTTACATAATATAAGTTATAATAAAAATATTATTTCCTAGGTCTATGTAAAAAATGTAGATATCTGAGATGGTAATATCTGTCTTTCCAGCAACATGTTATCAAAATCTTCCCCACCAGCCTTTTCGCTTTACAGTGATGAAATATATGCCAGTGCAAATACAACATTTCAACAAAATGAGCTACAGAACAGCAGAAATGTGTCTCATCAACAAAATTCACCAAAACATCAAAGAAATATTACTAATAAACAAAATATAAATAAGAAAGAGGAATCATCGTTAACTCAGTTATTAATGCAAATATTGTTGGTGTGCCTTGTTGCATGTTTTGCAGTATTTTACATGCAATATTATCCCAGTGAACCAACAAAAACGAATGGTATTTATGATAAAATGAGCTTCTATAATGATGTTATTGACTTAGGAGAGAAGTATAAGGTGAAAGATACTTCTATATTGCAAGTAAGGACAGGTAAGTTTCTATTCTATCCATTGACCATTCCATTATATTATATCCCATTTGATCATTTGTTCGTTAGTTAGATGGTACACACATCTTTTATCCAATTGAGTTGAAACTTTAATATCAACACTTGTATGAGCTTGTATAACAGTTGGGTTGTAGAAAGATTTTTCACCTTTCTACAACCCAACTGCTGAACTGATCTTGAAAGAATCTGACAAACAACCGACATCCTGACAATAGGAATTAACTTGCAATTTAACATATTTTGAGTAATACAACGATGAGTTTTGTTGTTTGCATTATATTTACAGTATACAAAGGCCTTAATAATTGAATGTAATTTCAACTTTTACAATTCAGGTGTTGCTACAATATTTGAAAAACAAGACACTGGATCATTTATATTTGCATACAACAGCAATAACCACAACTTTAACTCTGTGAAGTTCAACAGTTTCGTTGAGGATCTAGCTGCGGCTGCTTCAAGATACTTACGTGAGTTTAATTACGAGTCAGGTTAGAAAACAAGCATAGCAAATCATTGCACCAAATCAAAACATCATGGTTCTTAGCCTCTTACATATTACACGAGTGTATGTCCAACTGAATTCATTATCTAAAGGTTGGCAATGATGTTGATTGCAAAATAACATGTAGCGCACTGAATTTTTTAATAGATTTAGTTACTTTACCAACTACAGCGGGGTTGTTTCATTTGAAAGTCGTCTATCCATTCTCTTCTATAATAAATGAGGTGTTAAATTAATTTACCACCATATTATGATTTTAGTTGCCACCATATTATGATTAATCATAATATGGTGGTAACTGGCAGTTATTATTGTGACGCCATAGAAAATTCAACATGGTGGAAGTCAGTGGCAAAAATATCCCAAGAAATATATTATTTTGAATATTATTGGTATCAACAATTGGTTTAAACAATTTGCAAATATTATAATAACTTATAATATTATTATGTGTTTGTAATTTAGCCAAGTGTAGTTGGGTTTTATTCTTTCTTCCTTGTTAACAGTTGCTTCTTTACTTTCAGGTAACGAGAGCGTCCACCATAACACAGTAGTAGTGGACACAGTAAACCTAAAAGTGCAAACAGAAAAGGAATTCATGAACAAGTATGAGGCAGGTGTTGCCCAAACCGGCGTCATGCTGGTCAAAGACGTCGACAATGTTCCAGCACAGCTTGCAATGGCCTTTCATTACTATTGCGATGAATACAGTCCTCTAGTTAGAGGCAGTGCAATATTCTTCACTCTGAATTTGGCTAAATGTTCAAATAACTCTGGTAAGCTATTTTATTTTTATTTGTTTTAAATATAATATTATGTACATATTAAGAGATATACATATTATACATCCTGACAATGGTTAATGAATTAATGTGATGGCCTCTGCATTTTTGTCTGGGAATTTGTTATTTTGTAGTATTATAATATGGGGCCCTTCAAAGTGCGGATAAACAAACATCTCAAAAGCCAGCAACGCATTGGCGGTTCCTCTGGTGCTGCAAATGTTCAGTGGCGGCGGTAATCACTTACCGTCAGGTGACCCGCCTGCTCGTTTGCTCGCTATATTTATTTTAAAAAAAAATAGGATAAAAAGCGTCTTATGTGTAGTTGAAAAGGTGAAAGCTATTGTATAGAAAATTGTCTATGAAATAATATGTGCCAAATTTCAACAACATTAGTTTAACAGTTGAACAGTGAAAAGAAACAGACATACTGATAGACCTTTGCATTTATGGTAATAGGTTGGTCATTGGATAAACCTGTCATCATATACTTATTCAAATTGTAAGGTGCAGCGGGGCAATCTCGACTGGTAAAACCTAAACCACAACTTTGAAGGTATAAAAATATTAGATGATATAGTTTTATTAAAAATGTAATGTATTGACGCTCCAGAGTCATTATCTGTGTATTATTTTTACAAACTCATATTGAAAAATATTCAATAGATAGGCTTAAAAATGTGTTTTTGTCAAAAAAGGCAAAAATAGTTGTAATTCCCCCTCCGTGGGGCAATTTCAACTATTAATTATAATTTCTCTTCTAGAGCTCTTAGCTTGATGTTAGTCAGTTGCAGAGTTTTTTATAGGGATGGTAATCTAAATTGAATCTTGTCATTTATGCAGCTAGGCTCATTTTTGAATAAAAACACGTTGAAGGTTTAGGCGGGGTAATTTCGACTGCTCGCCATAGTTAATAGTGATGGGAACGTAATAAAAAATAAGTCGATAGATACACCAATAAATAATTTTGGTCTGCTATCTACTAAAGGTACTATATCTACTCACTAATCATAAATCAAAACTTTATTTTAAGAAAGGAATATGTATTTAAAATAGAACCAGAGCACTGCCATTGTGTATGACTTGTCCGTTTTTTTTCTATAGTGGCGAACCATCTGCAATAAATTAATAAAGTAGTAAGAAATTGAAAAATCCCTCGAAATTCATCGATTCGAATCGTGTTGCGATCCTGCGAATAGAAAGATTACAATAATATAGCTACAAGTTAAATATTTGTAACGTATTAACATCGACAAAACATATCGAAGCATGCACATCACTAGTGTTTGTTCATTTCCATATAAAATCTGGTGGGGCAATTTCAACTGCAAAATAGTTGAAATTAGCCGCAATTACAATCCAGGTGGTGTTATTCAAACTCACACCAAAATGCTGTTAAAACGCAAGTTACAACAGAAAAAAATAGCTAAAAACATGAAATAGGCTTTAATTAAATGTCTTACCTTTGAAAATCTTCGAAAAACACATTAATTACCACTTTTTTTCGCAAAAATATGAGACACTAATTAGCACGTGCAAACAAGAAAAAGAGAAGAAAACAAAATGGCCGTGTCGATCAAACAGTATTGGGTCTAGCAGTGCCATCTATGTAGAAATTATGAAATTGCTTTTGAGCTATCCGGTCATAGATGGCACTTATTCAAATAAAGTAAAATGTAGAAGTTATTAAGATTAGTTGAAATTTCCCGCTGTCGAGATTGCCCCGCTGCACCTTAATTATTTTTTCCAGATCCGAAGTCTACTCACAAATATATCGAAAAATGTCTAGCCAAGAAATGGAGTGGAGTTGGAGAAGATAGGATAGGGCCATTGCTTACTAGGGTTGTGAATGTAGTTGTAGATGTTACCAGTGTTGTATGAATAGGGTCTATTCATGATGTGCATGAGTATATAGACAGAGAGAGAGAATCATGATTGATTTTTCTTCCCCACTGGGCAGGTTTCTGCACTTAAACCTCCAGGTGGAGGTCTGTTGTACGTGATTATGATTGATATTAATAATTATTGATACCTTATGCACTTGTGCACTATCCTTATCCAAATACATATCATTGGTAAAGATATTACCTATACTCGGAATTTGGATCAGACCAATATTGGCACAAGCATATAATGTTCAATAAGGAATAGGAATAATCCCTGACGGCCTGACCATTTATTATTATTTTCGCTGAATTGTATAGTCAAATAATCATGTCGAAAAGTAACAGAAATTAAGGTACAGATAGACATGCTACTAAAAAAGTATGCTTATAAGCATGCGTAAAACGAGTATGCTCTTTAGCTGTATACATTTGCTTAAAATAAAAAAAAACCGGCCAAGTGCGAGTCGGACTCGCGCACCGAGGGTTCCGTGTAAACCTGTAGTAAGTTTTACGATTTATGACGTATTAAAAACAAGACGAAATGAACCGCAAAACTAACTTAGTTTGTAGAGGTTTATTGTTAATATCAAAAAATTACGTTTGTTGTATGGGAGCCCCCCTTTAATATTTACTTTATTGATATTTAATTATTTATTTTGAAAGGTAATATACAAGTTAATATTCTGTGAAAATTTGAACCGTCTACCTGTTACCGTTTTTAATATTGAGCAAAAAAATACGAAAAAAAACACGTTTATTGTATGGGGACCCCCCTTAATATATATATATTTTTTTAATTTTTAGTATTTGTTGTTATAGCGGCAACGGAAATACATCATTTGTGAAAATTTCAGCTTTCTAGCTATCACGGTTTATGAGATACAGCCTGGAGACAGACAGACAGCGGAGTCTTAGTAATAGGGTCCCGTTTTTACCCTTTGGGTACGGAACCCTAAAAAGCATCCTCGTTTTAATAATTTTCCTAGATCGATAACATGCTCACAAGCGAACCTGTTTAATCGCGCACTCAGAGCACGCTCAATTCCACCCGCGCAGCAGGTAGCATGCGCGAAAATCGAACGGCGGTCGATTTTTGAGCATACTCGTAATAAGCGTGCTAATTTATAGCAACGCTTGACATACATACTATTAAGTAGCAATTGCTCATCAATGGCATGCTTTCGTGCTAGTAATGAGCATGTCTATCTGTACCTTTATGTTATTTCTCAAAAAATACCATTTTGTTAAGTTGCTATGAAAGAAAAGAAGTGCTACATGCACCGTTATGCTTATTTCAGGGCAGAAAGGGGTCGGGAAATCGTGTATCAGACATTTTGGATGATTTAAACGACTTTAACGACATTTTAGAAGACTAGTCTCAGACATAGTCAGCAACAGTAGGGATTGTAATATAAATTTTAATGTATTTATAATTTGTATTCTAATGTATTTATAATTTGTATTTTAATGTCTTTATAATTTGTACTTTAATTAATTATAGAATAGTACTATTTAGCATAGTTTCACAGCAATCAGGGCACTACCACGCACTACACACTTATGCTTGTATGTTGTATACAAAACAAATAAAACCGGTCACGTACGAGTCAGACTCGCGCACAAAGGGTTCTGTACCACCACACAATATAAATTATTTTAGTAAATAACAATGAAGATGTCCAACATGTAATCAGCTGAGAAAGAACTGGCTTACATATTATGGCGTTAAACTGGTAGCACCTGACAAACAATTATTGACACCCTATGAATTACAGAAAAAAAAAAACCGGCAAAGTGCGAGTCGGACTCGCGCACCGAGGGTTCCGTACAAACCTGTAGCAAGTTTTACGATTAATGAATTTAATGAACCGCAAAACTAACTTTGCTTGTAGAGGTTTTCTGTTAATATCAAAAAAACTATGCTAGTTAGAGCATTGGCTATAGTTTTCCTGTAAAATATACATAAATTCCTATTGACCATAATTATTTCAGATTTTTCGATTGGTAAACTCCAGAGATAAGGGGGGGGGAACGGTATTTTTTTTTACTTTTTCCCCGATAAATCAAAAACTATCATGACTAAAAATAATTAAAAATCTGTTTTAGAATGTACAAAGTAAACCCTTTCATATGATACCCCACACAGTACAGTTATCTCACTTTTAAATTTCAACCCTCCGATTTTCCCCCCTTTTTAAATAAGAACAAAAATAATTTCCAATTTTTTTTAATTCCAGTGTCTTTGGGCCACTAATATACACAACTATTCCAAATTTCATGTCGATAGCTTCGGTAGTTACTGAAATAATCGAGTGTGACGGACCGTCGGACGGACAGACAGACAGACAGACGGAGAAAGTCGCACCATAAGGGTTCCATTTTTACCATTTTGGTACGGAACCCTAAAAACATAATGGTATATTTACGATTGCACATACCTACAAATTATTTTGATTTCTGTGTGACTAGTTCTAACTTCTGAGAATTTGGTAACGGCTGGTTTACACTTTGTTAAGTATACAATGCATGTGTGAAGTGATAAGTTAACATTTTTTATAGTGTTAAGTATAAAAAAGAAAGAAAAATAGAACGGTACTTTAATCATATTATTAAATATTTCTCCCATTGCAAGTGATTTTTGCTAAATAAAACACATTTTGTGAAATACATTATTTATTTTTATTATTACTGTAAACAATCATCTGAATTGAAAGTACTACATTGTGTTTATTTAAATTTTTCGTGGATCACATTTTCTGACCTATCCTTGTGTTCATAGTAATCAGCTCAATTGCTTAAAACTACACATCATTTTAATTTATATCTGCTAATCATGGTTGGTTTTAATTTATATCTGCTAATCATGGCTGGTTTTAGCTCGTAATTCTCAGGCATGAAGGACCTACCATAGTTTATAATCAGTCAAAGATATCATAATAATAATATGGACCTCTATCTCCATTAAATAAGCTTTTTTCACTGTCAATGTGAATAAACCTTAAGTAGGTTGATGGATAATCCCATCTGGCACACATCTAATTTACTCACAAATTGCATGCAACCCATCTGATAAGCTTAACTTAATGGTTGGATCTGGCCTTGTGGCCAGAGTGCACTTTGATCGGGTGTACTGGGATCTGGATCCTGATCATGTATTTCAAACTCCTGGTCTACCTCATTGTTGTTCCTTGGTGGTGAATATGTGCGCAGTTCCTCTTCTTCATCTTCATCATGTGACTCCTCCGACTCATCGGATTCATCATTACCTGGAAATTTAAGGTCTATGTTATATTTTTTTTTAATACCTATAGTTTTGATCTTAGTGTTTCCAAATACAAGGTGCCTTATTTGCCTTTGTTTATTTGAACAAAATGTGGCTTATCTGGGTATGTAGAGCTGTAAAAAGGATAACCAATAGACAGACACACTTTCACATTTAAGCACTAATATGCAGGGTGCCAGCATGTTAGTGCCACAAGCACCGGTTGCATCCTAGAGTTCAAAATATAAAGTACAGAATCTTTCAATAAGAACCTTTTTATAGTAATCAATAAAGTAAAGTTTGGTCAAAATACCTTCTTCCTCATCAGAGTCTGCCTCTTCCTCCATTGGTTCTGGATCAGGCTTTCCCAGCGGTGGGCGCTTCATATATTGCTGACCAATTGAGTTCAGCTGTAATAAACAAGGCAAAAAATATGTTTATTCTTCCGATCACTTGCCTTTGCGAATTTCAATTTATCATTTCATTTCAAATATCATCAGGAACTCAATTTCACAGTAGTACCAGAAGAAATAGTTAATTATGTATGTAGTACTAGTTTCCTTTTGTTTTGTTTGTTACTTGATCTCATTAAAAGCTAGCTATTAACAATGATCAATCAGAGAAGAGCATGGGAAAGACAAACAAATTATAGGGCACTTGTTTTAAAAAACTCCCACAAGAACTATTTATTTTCAGGAAACATGTTAAAAATCATGATCCATTACTACTCTATTATATTACAAAAAGAAAAACAAGCAGACTAGCATTTATATTATTAGTATGCAGTTGGTAGGATAGGTAAAAGCAGAATGGTCCCTACTTAATTATTATATAACATGTTGGTACTCGCATACTAGTTGAAACTACTGAGACAGTTTTCATTTCATATATTCCCTATATGGGATTTTTGTCACAATGCATGGTTAAAAAAAATACATGATATGACAGTAGATTCTTGGGTGTATACTTGGTTATACCACTCATAATTGAAGTCAGGTATTTCAGTCACCATGATTCCTGTGTAATAGGTTTGTCTGATCTCCTAGGATTCATTGATAGTTTTTGGCTGACTGAAGTGTCTTGGAACACATTCGGACTTCATCATTTACAGACATACCAGTTATCAATGGAACAGGTTCAGGAACAGAACATTGTACATACTCAACTTTCTCACTCTTTTCCTCAGATTCCGAACATGGCCTTTTGTCAGCTACATCATCTGCATCACTAAATGAAGTGAATGTGGACTTACCAGAGGATATAGAACCTGTACTTTGAAATGTCCTTTTTAGGGTTCCGTACCAAAATGGTAAAAATGGAACCCTTATGGTGCGACTTTCTCCGTCCGTCCGTCCGTCTGTCACAGTCGATTATTTCAGTAACTATTAAAGCTATCGACATGAAATTTGGAATAGTTGTGTATAATAGTGGCCTAACATCATAAAAATAAAAAAAAACGAAAATTATTTTTAGTTTAATTAAAAATGGGGGAAAATCGGGGGTTTGAAATTTCAAAGTATGATAACTATACTGAGTGGGATATCATATGAAAGGGCTATACTTCTACATTCTAAAACAGGTTTTTATTTATTTTTATGCATAATAGTTTTTGATTTATCGGGCAAAATGTCGAAAAACGCTCTAACTAGCATAGTTTGTTTGATATTAACAATAAACCTCTACAAACAAAGTTAGTTTTGCGGTTCATTTCATCTTGTTTTTAATACATCAGGGATATCATATGAAAGGGCTATACTTCTACATTCTAAAACAGGTTTTTATTTATTTTTATGCATAATAGTTTTTGATTTATCGGGCAAAATGTCGAAAAACGCTCTAACTAGCATAGTTTGTTTGATATTAACAATAAACCTCTACAAACAAAGTTAGTTTTGCGGTTCATTTCATCTTGTTTTTAATACATCATAAATCGTACAACTTACTACAGGTTTGTACGGAACCCTCGGTGCGCGAGTCCGACTCGCACTTGGCCGGTTTTTTTTTTATAAGGTCTGAGTTTCATCCTTGGATCTTGTGGATTTGGCACCAGATGGTTGATACTCTGTCTGATCAATGTTCTCAATCAGCACCACAGGGATCTTGACGTAATACGATGAAAACAAATAATACTTACCTTCTAAATAACAATTGTACCTACAGCAGGGCTAGCATGGGCCGGAGATAAAAAATTTATCCCCCGATTTTATCCACTGACAAGAGATAAAATTAACTTATCCACTTCTTTAGAGCACGGCAACAGGGGAGAAGAGAAGTTTATCCCCGTTTGACATTTCACGGGGACTCGGGGGACTATTTATCCACCGTTATTTAGCGTTTTTATTTATTTATTTAGGAATAAAAATTTTATCCTTTCCTCGGGGAGAAAATTGTCTCGGCCCATGCTAGGGGGGCAGCAACATTTTCATGTCATGTAGCAACAATCAAGCGCACTACTGCTTGACAGTACTCGTCTGATGGTATGTATTTACAGCGTACTGTGCAATATATATAATATATACTGGGGACATAAAATGCAACATTGGGGCTGATTCTGTAGTGCACAATCTCTAAACTAAACTAAAATTAGAGCATTACAAATATTGCTAACCCTTTCATAATACTCCCTGTGGAAAGGGACAGAACTATATTTAAAGCTGCCATTTTAGTTTAGTTTCGAGATTGTATACTACAGAATCAGCCCCAATATACTATAATATTATAACCTATGCCCTATGGCCTATATGTATGTGTGTGTGTGTGTGTGTGTGTGTGTGTATGTGTAGGTACTTTTGTGGACACTACAACTTGTCGTTTCCTAATAGTCCATTCATTCTAGATTTCAATGTATGGGGAAAACGGCAAAATTAATAATTGTTTGAAACTACTGTTGTTTTATACCTATGAGTGAGTACATTAAAAAACACAACTCTCCCCCCCCCTCCGGTGGTGGCTTCCCCCCTCCCCGCCTTGAAAAGTGTGCCATTTTGCAGATTTCCTAGATTTTCAAGAAAACTATACAAGCTAGGACAAAACTGTCAAAGAGAACATTGTTCCTTAATAAATTACCTACAAACAAGTTCATAACATTTATGGTGATAGGAGTTATAGTTTACAAGCTATGATGCGTTAAAAAAAAAAGTTATTTAATTTCTATTTATTCCATACTATTATGTAAGTCAAGATGACTACCACCGGTTCTTACAAAATAGCAAGGTATATTTCAAAAACTATTTGTCCTATCAAAATAAACTAAACACTATTTTATAGGTAAAATAATTATCTTTGTCCTAAGTCCTGACAGCTTTTTTCCTAGCTCTAATACTTCTTCTTGAAATTACAAAAAACATTCACGGATTTTACAAGGGTTTCTTTTTTTATGCAAGTTAGACAGCCATATTTCCGAAACTATTAGTTCTGTCAAAATAAACTAAAAACTATTTTGGAGGTAATTTAATGAAGTTCATTTTTGCTTATGATATTTTTTTTCCTAGTTCTAATAGTTTCTGTGAAAATTAAAAAATATATACATGGTTTTTGAAAAAAAAAAATTTCATGGAATAAAGGTAGTCATATTTTTCGAACTATTTATCCTATCTAAATAAACCATAACATTTTTTTGTAGGTAATTTAATGAAATTAATTGCTCTTCGAAGGATTTTTCCTAGCTCTAATAGTTTTTGTGCAAATTGCAAATAACACAGGATTCTAACAATTTTTTTATTTTTCTTCGTATACAATACGTGGATATATATGCGAAATTATTAGTCCTATCTTTATGAACTAAATATTTTTTTATAGGTCATTAAATGGTGTTTATTTTTACTCCTGACAGTTTTTGCCTAACTCTAATAGTTTTCTAGAGATTACAGAATACATATAAAATGTTGAAAATTGGCCTATTTTACTGAGCTGCGATTTTTAGTCAACTTTAACGCACCATAGCTTGTAAACTATAACTCCTATCATAATAAATGTTATGAACTTGTTTGTAGGTAATTTATTAAGGAACAATGTTCTCTTTGACGGTTTTGTCCTAGCTTGTATAGTTTTCTGGAAAATCTAGGAAATCTGCAAAATGGCACACTTTTCAAGGCGGGGAGGGGGGAAGCCACCACCGGAGGGGGGGGGAGAGTTGTGTTTTTTAATGTACTCACTCATAGGTATAAAACCACAGTGGTTTCAAAAAATTATAAATTTTGCCGCGAAAAAATCTAAAATGAATGGACTATAAAGGCGGTATGGAATTTCGAGCGTCCTATGGCGTACGTTTCATGAAAACGAAAACTACGTCGACGGGCGAACTGTCGTATCGATTTTGACGCCTCGCCTAGAGGCGGTACCGCACGTCAACGTGATAATAGGAACAATATAGACAAAGTACTCTGTGAATAGGAAGTAGGAACCTTTTACTCACCCACTGCTGATGGGCCTGTTCCATACTCGTTAACTCTGCATCTTCATCACAAGGACTATCGGCGTAGAACCAAGTAGGGTCCACCAGACGCGGGTAAAGTATGGGAAATGGTATGTTCATTCTTGAGGAATTTCCACAATAAACTGTAGCTGGTTATTTAATTTAAGTAGGTACCTATCTCATCTCAGGTACGTATAATGCTAAGATTCATGGAAGAAGGAATTACGTTCCCTGTATATTATTATACTCTTTGGAATTACGACTGTAGTCTTCATATTTCTATGGTTAGATTAACACCACAGACATATTATATTAACACCCGTCACCAGAGACACACAGACATATAAGAGACATCTATGCCAGAGACTAGTAACCAGAGAGACCCGTCACCATAGAAATAGTATGTATATTCATACAACTAGAAGGATCACTATTGCCCGTTTGCACTAAACTCAAGTTAGGCTTGTCCTAGTTAGGATACACCTAGGCTTAAGAACGGCCTAGCAAAAAAATTCGTTTGCACTGACAGTCTTGTCCTTGCTGTGTCGTAACTTAAGCATTGCCTAGTTAGGTATCTCTAGGAACGAATGGAATGAATGATTGTTTATGGTTTTTTTTAAAAAATATATCTTGCAAAGTAATGTAAACACTAGAATATTTTTTTACCTTATCTTGTCATAACCTCAGGCATGAGTTGAATAGAGACAAAAGCTAAAACATTGGTGTATTTTATTTTATTGGTTTATATATTGCACAGGTGACATTATGTACGTGGAGTTGAAGGTTATTTATTTTACGGGATTTTATAAATCAGCAATTAAAATGGAAAGACAAATAAATAAACGAAAAAGAACTGCCAATTTTACGGCAGAGGAGAAGTTGCGGTTTGTACGGTTGTTGTGCGAAGAGGGGCAGTGCATTATTTCCAAAGTAACAGCACACGATACTGCATCAAATAAAGAGAAAGAACAGGCTTGGGCAAAAATCACCCAAATTCACAATTCCAGTGGTGACATAATGAGAAAGAAGGAGAAAGAATCTAATAAATCTTGTGCCATTTTGCTTGTGATCAGTGTAGTGTTCTACCTAAATAACAATCACAATAACAATGTAGGTACTCTGTGGTTGTGATACCTATCAACCACAGAGTAGGTACATATCAACCGTGAGACCAATCAAAATGGTCCACAGACTACAAAAAATTCAACTTAAGTATCGCCTAACGCTTGGGCGCTTACTAATCGGGCTCATAAAGTTAGGCATCTCCTAAGTGGATTTAGGAATGGCCTAAGGTTAGTGCAAGCTTTTTAAACGCTAGGATAAGCCTAAACAAGTTGGGCAGGAAATTAGGCGATTCCTAAGTTTAGTGCAAACGGGCATATGTGTTTTTGTTAAACAAATTCACACCTTTTTCCTTAAATAATAAAGTTCAATTTAGATTACCTTTCACTCATAAGGAATTCCGGTCTCGACAAGGACTCACTTTTTCTTCGCGCGTCTCGTTCACTCTCGTGTTCACTATTGTGTCTCGTGCAATTAATAATAATTATGGTGTCATGCCAGTGTAGCGGTAAGAAAGAGACAACGCGAGAAATATTAGCTCTCTTTCGGCTCGCGTTTCGTGCGCTAAGTGATCCTTCTAGTTGTAATACATACTATTTCTATGCCCGTTTTTGTTCAAACCATGGAACTAATAAGTACTAGTCGTAGTACTTATTAGTTCCATGGTTCAAACTATATAAATTTATTTATCAATTAGGGAAAGTGAAGCTGTTCCAAACTGTACTTGAGCAATTATAAATGCAACTTGAGCAATTTTTTAACACATTGAGCAATTTAAAATATTGTATAAATCAAAAGATATAGGAGTTTGAAATTATGGATAAATGAATTTTTTATCAACGACTTTATTGATTTTTATTAAATAATTTAAGGTGAGCAATTATAAAGGACAACGTAGTTGAATGGGGGCTATCGCGTATGAATTTGCCGCTAGGGGCGATGGTGTCGCGTGAGGTCCAATATCATTCACTTTTCACTGTAGGGCGATTGTGTAAAACCTGCATCAATCATTGTTACAGTATGAATTGTTGTGATTGGCTGAATTTATGGTTTTCTTGCTGCGTCAATGGATTTTGTCCAATAGTGGAAGAGTGTTAACCAATCAGAGGTGATTGCGATCGTTACACTGTAGCTGTAATTTATAGCCGATCGCCCAGCTGGTTTTGGCGGGCTTCGTGACATAAATTATAATTTCTTTCATTTACCTGTTGAAAAGTGATCTCCTTCGTGAAATTATCGCAAATATAGACTGGCTAAGCTAAGTCTGCAGCAGTAAGAAAATGGTAGAATTTGAAAATCTGTTGATGACAACACAGAGTGTAATGCGAAAAAACGCACTTGATACTTGTGTTTTTTGTTTTTAATCTGCTTTCCTGGGAGTGTGGTCATTGTTCGTTTTAGTACATTTCAAAGAGTAAAATGTAAATAGAGGGCACAATTTTGACAGCGTAATAAGGTAGAGCATACATGATCCCCGTATTTATATAAATTTTATATATAATATTTGCCGTGAATTCGTCTGCGTGGATTTCAGCTATAAACTCACGCAGAAACCATATGTTTTTGTTCAGGGGATGAGTCAAAAAAGGTAACAGACAAACGGTTATTTTCGCTAACTACTCTTCGCTACTACTAATATTAGTATGAATCTACTGATGCTAAAGATTAACAACAAAAATTATTACTTGATCAGGGGAGATCTTTTGAATTACTTAAGGAGAGCATAAATGAATTAAAACATAAAATGAAATGAATGAAATATTCTTTATTGTACACCAAAGACATAACATTAATAATCAGAATCAATAAAACAAAAAATAAAATAAAACAATAAAAATTATCAATATTGACTTTTGTTTCCCGTGCTGCACGCTTTTTGCCGGGAGTCCTCCAGATTCCCTGATTAGTTTGGCCCTCATCCTTATCCTTCCTTACTATTATAAATGGGAAAGTGAGTTTGTTTGTATGTTTGTTCCGCTTTCACGCTCCAACGGCTGAACGGATCTGGATGAAATTTGGCACAGAGATAGATTATAGTCTGGAATAACACATAGGCTACTTTTTATCCCGGAAAATTAAGGAGTTCCCGCGGGAACCGAAAAACCTCGATCCACGCGGACGAAGTCGCGGGCATCAGCTAGTTTTTAATAACTCTTAAGGTTCGTTCGCTTACACCTGGAAATAAATGAAAATAATTTATTTTTTTCGCATTTTCGCCAAAAAATAGTTGGGGGTTCCGTCTAGACTCTCTTGACCCCTCCTTAGACGCGACAGCTTTTGATCAAGGCAGCACGTTTCTAAATCTAAAATCCCACCCCAAAAAAAAACAAAATTTCAATTTGAGATGGATGGATTGACTTATTCCAAGTTTCTGAAGGGCATCCTGGAGATGAGGCTTTAACTCTTCGCATCCACCTTGAATTTATACTATAATTAATAAAAAGTATTAAAACTTGATAGGATTTTGCAGTCAGTTTTTTTCGCATATTATCCATCATAATTACACGATATGAACAGGCGAATATAAACCGTTTAAACGTTTTATATAAATAATCTAGTATTGTATTTAAAGATCGAAAGGCAAAATATCAAAACCGTTTGGTCAACTTACTTGTCGACTCTTCAATTTCTTGTAAACATTGTTGTTTTTGGCTTAGGACAGCATCGTGATCTTCCTTTACTTCTTAGAATTTAAGAGTCATGTTATAAAATTACTCGCACACATTATTTTGAATAGGTTTATCCATTATTTCACTATTTTCACTTTTATTTTCGAAATATTAAAACGAACTGATAGCTGAATTGACAAATCAGTGACAAATGTAAGAACACAGATTAGACGAATGTTTTTACTTTTTTTTAAGTGTTGCCCTTTTATTCCGTGGCAGAGTTAGCGTGGCCAGACTATATGGATTATTTGGCATGGAAGAAGGAATTACGACTGCCGTCTAAGGAAGTAGGACTAAAATAAAAACTAAGAATACTATATTTTATCCAATTTCTGTTTATTACCATCACGTAAGTGTGACTGAAACAAAATATCGCTGTTTGTGTCTATTCGATTAGCAACTGCCGAGCGATCGCGTAACTTCTGCATCAATCATTGTTACGGTATCAATTGTTGTAATTGGCTGAATTTATGGCATTCTTGCTGCGTTAATGGATTATGTCCAATAGTGGAAGAGTGTTAACCAATCAGAGGTGATTGCGATGTATCAATGATTGATGCAGAAGTTACGCGATCGCTCGGCTGGTCACAAGGTTCAGATGTGGCCCGTCACCCACCGACCAGAAACAAAGCCAGGCTGCAGGCACCACAGAGTACCTACATTGAATGGCAGGCAGCAGAGACCTGTGGCAGAGACTAGTAACCAGAGAGACAGTGGCACCGACGTAGCTGAGTAAGATATATAGACGCCGCCATATCTCCTTTTCACTCCCACATGAAAGAGATGCAGTGTTGGGCTTGTGTAACATCCCAACACTGCATCTCTTTCATAGAATGAGAAAAAAATGTGTTTTTCTCTCCCTTTCTGCGTGTCACGGATTTTGTGCCTATTGCATCCAAACAAACCATATCTTGTGCCGACGTTTGTATGACGTTTGGGAGGTGTTTCATAGGCTCAGCTTTAGTGTACATACCGCGGAGTTGGACGTTCATATTTTTTTTACAGAGAGACCTTGATGTGGTAAGCCTTGCACTAAAATCTTTTATGTCGGAAACTAATACTTTTCGAGAAATATTTTTTTGAAAATTCGCAATTCTTCACCACTTTTCACTATTTCGTACGACATTTGCCATAGATTGTACCATAGACTAAAGACTCGTTGGCGTTTGAGTACCTAATCTGTGATTAAAATCCGTTCTATGGACGTTTTTTTCTAATCATTCGAATAAAACCATAGAAATAGGAAGACTATCTATTTCTATGGTAATTCCACAGACATATTAATAGAAGGGTAATTCCTAATTCCATGAATAAAACACAGAGTTTAAAGCACTACTAAAGCCCAACCGTTTCATAGTATTATTTCCACAGAGTTATAAAGAGAAGCAGAGGCAAGATAACGTACAAAATAGCGTGGCAATTACAAACACACGAAAACATTACGCACACATACACAAAACTCAGGGCCGAACCTTGTTGCTGCATAAAACATTATATTAATATGTAGGGTTAGGTTGCGTGAAAAAAATTGACCTAAAGACACCTATCATTTGGAAGCTATAATTTGTAAGGACTTTAAAAATAATTATTATTGGTACTTTTATAATTTCCTCATCACAAGCGATCACAACTGCAATATAGTAACACTAGTAATGGTAATCATCACCACGTGCGGGACCCTAGTCAATGTGGTGAATATAGATGTGAGCTCCGCGCTGCGTGTGATATCGTCACCGTCGCGCGCGGAGTTATAACTCCTGTTACAACTCAAATCCTGAGGACTCCGTCAGTATCATAGCCAGTGGTTCTCGCGTCGTTTTCGCTCTGCGTCGACGCGCAGGTGATGGGGATATTATTTAGAAGAACAGTACCAACGGATATCGTGTAAATACCGCCAGATTTTAGCTCAAAGTTCCTATTGACAATAATTTCTTGGCAGTAAGCAAAATAAATGTTGTTAAACAATCGAATCGAATCGTTATTCCAAAAAGAGGTTAAATAAAAAATTACAACAGGTGTTTTAAACTCGCATGTTTTTTATTCAAATAAACTTTACAATTAGTGCTTTAGAATCTGTATTGAGGTTTTCAATAAAAATTAATGAAATTCATCCACCTAATGGAAGATAAGGTAAATTGGTACCTACTTAGTATAAGACCTCAACTAACTTTTCTTTGAAAATGGTCGGTATTGCACTAGGAGATAGAATTGTACGGAATATATTACGTTCTTAGATTATCTGTAAAATGCTTGGAGCATATAGCACTCCATGAGTTGGTCTGTCAGTCTTTTCTATTAATATTTTTATGCATAGGTCTCTCAGGTATTCATCCTTTGGAAACCTGAAATTAAAAGTCGAAGTTATATGGGGGGGAAATGGGGCGACGCCACCTCTAATGATTTTAGATTAGAATGTGGCGTTCGTCAAGGAGGGCTAACCTCTCCGGACCTTTTCAGCTTATATGTAAATGATCTGATTGAGGAACTTAGAAGTGCTAGAGTAGGATGTCATATAGGCACAACATGCATAAATAATATCAACTATGCTGACGATATGGTACTTCTAAGTCCCTCAATCAATGGTCTTAGGCGGCTACTAAACATCTGTGAAAATTATGCAAGAAGTCACGGTCTCAAGTATAATGTTAAAAAGACGCAGATGATGGTTTTCCGCGCGGGTAAGGGTCCGGAGAGAATCCCATCGGTTTTCCTAGATGGAGTACCGGTAGAAAGGGTGGAGCGATTCAGGTACTTGGGGCATATTCTAACTGAGGATCTACGCGATAACGAGGATATTGAACGTGAAAGGAGGGCTCTGGCCGTTAGGTGTAACATGCTCGCACGCCGGTTTGCGAGGTGTAGTGCTGAGGCAAAGCTGACGCTGTTTAGAGCATATTGTCAATGCTTCTACACGGGTCAGCTTTGGGTCAACTACACCAAAAGTGCACGTAGCAGCATCAGAGTACAGTATAATAACGCATACCGTATTCTGATGAGACTGCCTAAATACTGCAGTGCGTCGGGCATGTTTGCCGACGCCAGAGTCCCCGATTACTTTGCAATTATAAGATCTCGGGTTGCGGCGTTTTGGTCCCGCATTCGCACCTCTGGAAACGAGATCCTCAGTGTATGCTCTGGGTGCCCGGATAATGCCATCGTAAGGTACTGGCTTGCTGTACATCGTGACAGGAACCGCAAATAGGTTTAAATTGTGCACTATGGACGCGTGCCACATCAGGGCATTTTATTTATTTTATTTTACAATTTTAATTTTATGTTATGATAACGTTTATATGACTTTTTTATTCGTAAATTTATCTTTTGTATTTCTTATGGGTTTATTGCCTGAAAATAAACGATTTATTATTATTATATATTATTATTATATACTTAAAATAAAAGAGTCGTCGAGTCCGGCCCTGTAATTTGTTAAAGTTCTCAAAATGTCAAAAAAGATTATTCAACAACTTATAGCATGTATTTCTACAGAAAACCATAATATTATAGTTTTAATATATGCATGGCTACATATTTCGTCATAACAACTATAAAATATTAGATATCTTAGCCTTGATACGATGCGATACGAAAACATTCCAAAGCTACATGATAGCATTAATTTTACTTACCGATGGAACGTTACTTCTGGGGTTTTCCTGTACGAAGCGTTGTAACACAGGGGGACACAACACTTCACCATTTTATTTCAGTAAATATTCATATAAATCTCCAAATTTCACAAAAAACTTATGACACCCAAGACAACAACACAGCAAGTAAACAAACGCCATAGGTCTCATAGATGTCTTTTAATGACTGCCACGCATTGAATTTTTGTCAATGTGTGCGTTGGTGTAGCACAGTGTTGCAGCAAATTAATACATACACATTTTTGCTTGCAGGGACACGGTCACACTAAGTCACACTGATTCGCATACACTTGTCTATGTGGGTGTGAAATTTATGTTGTGTCTGCTTCTATTTATATGTCTGTGATTATTTCATAGATTCTAGAGATTCCTTCTTCTATGGGCACCGACCGAGCCACGAGCCACCCACAGGAGCCACCCAGCACCGACCAGAAACAAAAGCCACCCAGAGACAAATAACATTGCCACCGACCAGGCAAAAGACCTTTCAAAAGACTAAGACAGTGGACAACACCTACATTTTTGACAGTATGATATATTTTGGTTTATTTTTTTTACGGCCCTGGATAAATGTCCTTTAGGGCCTGTTTTTATTACGCAGACCAGAATGCAGAATATAGACAGTATATCCCTTTGATTTTATATATAGGAAAGGATATGTTGCATTATACTCAATCATAGATAAACGATGCATTTTGTTAACAAAACATGTAAAACTATGTTTTGACTTTTCTTACATAATGAAAGCTACGTTATTAGAACGAGACAGGTATATTATGTTATTGCGTGAACGTGTCGCGCTATTGTCATATGACGTCATCACATTTAGCTATTGAAGCCAATTTTTGGTTGCATATAAATGGCGTCTGTTGTGCTTCCGGTGTTTCGGATGTGATTAATTTGTAAATATAAACTTGTTTTGTGAATATTTTCATGTGTTTTGCTGTAGTTTTATGTAATCAACTATGGTGAAGTGCTCAGTTGTGGGATGCAATAATAAAACTAAAATAAAACGGCCAGGAATTTCATTTCTTATGTGAGTAACAAAGTCGCCTAGTTTTTCTTTTTGTGGCGAGTATTTTAAGTTATTTCGATTAATTATAGCTTAGCTTCTTCTTTACTGAATCCAAAACACGTCAATTTTTGCGCTGTTCCCAAAAATATTGATTATTTTATTAGTTTTTGATTGAGCTTATATGTAACTAGTGCGGGGATTGTATTGTTTGCAAATAAATTGAATATCGATAAAATTAAAACTTCATATTATTCTTACTGTTTCTCACTCTAAGGGGTGGAGAGATGAAATTAAACAGACAGCTTCTACTTATAATATTGCCAAACGCATTTTAGGCTGTAGCGATGATAACCTAGTGATTAAGACACCCGATCTCCGGTATGGTGTCGCGTGTTCGAAAATTACAGTGTCTATTTATGTGGTTTTTGATCCCTTCATGCAATTATTGTGTATCATTTTAACTAATGTTTTACAATTGTTTCAGATTCCCAAAAAATCATGAATTAAGGCTAAGATGAAAACGGTTTGGCCATAGTCCACCAAGCTGGCAAACAAGGAGGCGTTGCATCATGATTATATTTTTACTCATCATTTCTCCCAGCCAGCGTCCACTACTGAGTAGGAGCCTCCCCTTGGAATGAGAAGGGTTCAGCCATAGTCCACTACGCTTGTCAACAAGAGGACCTCCGAACGTGATTACCATTTTTCTGAAAAACTTCTGGTCTGAAAGAGATGCTGTTTTTGGTTTTAAATATGCATACTTCTGAAAAGTTATAATTAATGTTTCAAATTTACGGGCACAAAGGAGCGTCGCGGGTTTTTTTTATTTTTTTTTTAATTTTATTACTTGTTTAATTTATTAATTAATTTAAAGATCAATCTGAAAACTCAAGTATTTTTATATCTATTGTAATATTATCAATTGCTTTTATTTATCTATAAATGTTAGAAATAAACCATTTTTAAAATCAGTCTACTTTTATTATTCATATTATCACATTCAGTAACATTTTTTCCATAATATCTAGGTATTCCAACTAATATGGAAACAGTTTTGTTTGTAAGGTTGACATGAACTAATAATATAAATCTATACTAATATTATAAATTTGAAAGTTTGAAATGTATGGATGGATGTTTGTTACTCAATCACGCCTGAACTGATCTGTATGAAATTTGGGACAGAGATATATTATAGTCTGGAATAACACATGCGGAAAATTCAAGAGGTATCGAGGGAACCAAAAAACCTCAAGTCAGGCGGACGGAGTCGCGGGCATCAGCTAGTTCATTATAAAATACAAATACTAGTTTTTCAGAATATTATGTTTGAGTAAGTAATTATTTAATCGTAAGGAGAAGGTTCGAAAGAAAAAACTAAGAAAGTTGCGCGGAACATTAGAAAATTTAAGAAAACTTAACGACCATATTAACTTTTCTAACCTTAAAATAACCTTTTTTAACCTTTTCTCCTTTTGTAACCTTAAGGCGATTGACATAACTGCCAGTTGTGTGAAAGCTTATATACTTAATCAAAGGAAAGTTGGCGCAATTGACAGAATGCGCGCTGCAAATATCGTTATCCAATGAATAAAGTTTAGTCATTGTTTATAACCATGCAGTAATTTTAACAAGAGGAGACAATGTACCTAATAATAATACCACACAGGAGAGCGAAATGAGTATATACGCTAATGCCAAGGAGTGGCAGAGCGAGAAAATGTTGTCTCTTGTCCTGCTCAGCGTATAATTTTTTTTTGTTTGACTTAACCGACAGCTTAGGTCAGACAATCTGTCGTTTTGGCTCAGCTATAGTATACCTACTCGCCGCGGAGTTGGACGTTCATATTTTTTTGCACAGAAAGACCTTGATGTGGTAAGCCTTGCACTAAAATATTTTACGTCGGAAACTAATACTTTTCGAGAAATAATTTTTTGAAAATTCGAAAATACACCACTTTTCCCATTTCTTACGACATTTGCCATAGAATACAGACTCATTGACGTTTAGTTGGCGTATGCGTTTCGTTTTACGTAGGTATTATAATCCGTTCCATTGACGTTAGTGGACGTTTTTTATAATCATTCGAATAAAACATCTAGTTTTATGTGTACCGATTACCGTAAAACGGAACGCGTGCGTTGGCGCCAAATTCAAATATTTGAGTCATCGAGCTCGGGACTAGGGGCACTCCGACTCGGATAATTTAGAGGAGGAGGAGGATAATTTATTTATTTAAATTTCCTTTTTATATCTGGGTGGTATAAAAAGGTTATTTCCTTTTTATACCACCCAGAATAAGGAGCCCGTTGACCGCCCGGTCAACGGGCGTTGGAAGGGGTGAGAGGGAGAGGTCTAAGAAGTTTTCCTAGCGTCCCCCCTATTCCCCCTCCCCCTATAGTAAATATATTATTATACTATAGGGGGAGGGGGTATATAAAGTATGTATTTTAGCCATTATTATGATAAAACCTAACCTAACCTCAAAATTTAAAAAAAATTATTATCTAGAAAACTATTAGTTTCCTACGAGTTTGGCTTGGAGGGAGGGTAGACCCCCTCCCTCCCTCCCTTACGATATCCCTTATCAGGTATGTACGATACCTTAAACGTATAAGAATGGGCAGACGAAATTGAGCTCTAATTCAATGCAGTCATGGTTTATTTTACTTTGACGAAAATCTTTAACGTTTGATCGACAATTCTTACGTAATCGGGGGGCTTTAAAGATTTTCGTTAAAGTAAAATAAACCATAACAGGATTGAATTAGAGATCAATTTCGTCTGCCCATTCTTATACGTTTAGGTATGTACGATACCTTAAACGTATACGAATGGGCAGACGAAATTGAGCTCTAATTCAATGCTGTCATGGTTTATTTTACTTTGACGAAAATCTTTAACGTTTGATCGACAATTCTTACGTAATCGGGGGGCAGGTCAGTCCCGAAGAAGACCCCGGTTCGTGTCCAGATGTCCTCCATTCCGATTATCTTTTTCCCTTTTTTTAAAAAATATAATATTGTAACATCACGTACTTAATTAAGCACCGGACATATGCGTTTCAACTGGCCAAATAATAGATGACGCCACCAGTACATTACCTCGCGCTAGCGTTTTACACTATCCGTAGGTATAAGACGGCCACCGCGGCCAGCCTTCGACAGGGCATTCCGTGCTCAGCGTTCGCCCCGAGCGGACGTCTCCCATGCACGCTCAACAGTGTTCCCGACGCCTCTCTCGCGCAAGTGTTGTGCCGTCCGACGCCAGTTGTGATTGTGTTTGTGTTGTGGACGGACGTTGTTCCAGCGTTGTGCATAGTGTAGTGTAGTTCCAGGGTCTAGGATTCCGTGAGTACACTACTTTAAGCGCAGCATAGGTCCACACCCCCGTCACCAAAGGACGGGGACTCAGCCAGGGTTTCACCTTAGGTACCCACCTCCCTGCTCCGGCAGGGGGGACATCTTAGCTCCCGGGTCCACTATGGACCCCCAACCCACCGACCTACCCGCTCTCGGGGCCACTAGGGCCCCGCAGACTCAATTAAATATCCAGGCACTATTAGAGGACCTGCAAAATCGTTGTCCCCAATACCTAAGCTACTTTTACGGCTCCTCCAAATCTAGGGTCCCTCCGGTCATGCCGCCAACCGAGCCGCCCTTCAGGCAGCCAAAAACCGCTTCTCAGGCACCGACTGCCATGGAGATCGCCTCCGCGCCCCTCAAGCCCCTCAATTCCAAGGAGCTTCTCTCCGGGCCTTCAGCCCCCATTAGACCAACCCCGCCCAAATCCAAATCCATCGCAGGTCCTGTAGCCCAAATTGCTCTTCCAGCGATATCTGAGGAACCTCAAAATGAGACCTCTCCCGCCTCGTCGGAATCAGACGATTTCACCACCGTCCAATCTAAAAGCCAAAAACGAAAGTTAAAACCCTCCAAATCCACCGGCAATCCTCCTAAAAAGGTGGGTGTAGCTGTCCCGACTCCTACTTCACCAAACCCTCCCAGGCCCCAAAGCCCATCCGCTACCCAAGCCTCCTCCGGAGAGGAGTCGGAAGACTCCCCAATGGAGGAACCAGCAAGGGAGAAAGTCCCTCCCCTATACATACGCGAAAAGCTGAGCTGGCAGCGCATCCTCCCGATTTTAACAGAGAAAGGCATCTCCTTCTCTGAAGCCCGCTCCACCGCCATAGGCATCCGAGTCCAATGCCCTACTTCCCAAGACCACCGTGGTCTCACTTCTATTCTCCGCCATGAGAACGTAGGTTTTCACACTTACGCGTTGCCCGAGGAACGCGTCCTCCGCGTAGTAGTACGTAACTTGCCTAAGGAACTCGGCACCGACATCATAAAGGATGATCTCATTTCCCAAGGGTTCCCAGTTCGGGAGGTACACCGGATGTACCACGCCCAGTCCAAAGCCCCCTACGAGATGGTGCTAGTTATATTAGACCTTACCCCGGAAGGTAAGAAGATCTATAACATTACGGCAATATGTCGTCTTTCTGGCCTCAAGGTCGAATCCCCCCGTCAACGCGGTAAATTAGGGCAGTGTCATCGCTGCCAGTTATACGGACATTCTGCTAGGAATTGTTTCGCCCGTCCTAGGTGTGTAAAGTGCCTAGGGGACCACGGCACGGCAGATTGCTCTAGGACGCAACCGACCGAGGAGCCCCCAAGCTGTGTTCTTTGCGGGTCTAAAGGGCACCCCGCGAATTATCGCGGATGCCCTAAAGCCCCCAAGGAACCCAAGCGAAGGGTCAAACCGGCCGGCAGCAAATCTGCCGCCCCCTCCAAACCGACCTCAACTTTCGTCCCGGCCCCGGCCCCGGCCACCAACGCATGGGACAAACCGTTTCCTAGGACTAACCACCCTGCTCCCGCGGCCGCGACCGCTAAACAAACCCCGACTCAGGCCTCTCAATCATCCCAATCATCTCATAATTCGGCTACTCAGGCCAACACCGACCAGCCTCCCGATCCCGTCTCCCGTGCGTATGCAAATGCAAACAGGAACATAGAGGTTCTAAACCAAATCCTCCTTGCCGTAGATCTCGTCAAATTGGACACCTTCATTTCGGAGTTTAGGACAACGCGAGACCCATTTGCAGTCCTCGAAAAGCATAAAGAATTTTACGTTCAGATTATACAACTGCGCGATTCCCTTTTAAATGGCTAACACAACCAATAGTAGAATCAAACCTCACTCCATAACGGTCGCTTTTTACAACGCAGCCGGCCTTATCGACCAAATAGACGAAGTCCGCGAATTTGTCTGTGCACATCAAATCGACATTCTCCTAGTGCAAGAGACCTTCTTAAAACCTAGTAGAAGCAATCCGCGAATTGCCAATTATAATTTAATCAGAAACGACAGAGCAACCGCCCTCGGCGGCACCGCGATTTATTACAGAAGGGCTCTTCACTGCACTCCTCTCGATACTCCACCCCTTACCAATATGGAAGCATCTATCTGTCAGGTTAGTATGTCCGGCCATCCGACGGTCATACTAGCATCCGTATATCTCTCTCCTACAAAACAGCTACTAGAGAGTGACATCAGCGCACTCCTTTCTCTTGGTAACTCCGTCATTTTGGCAGGAGATTTCAATGCTAAACACCGCCGCTGGAACTGTAACACAACCAACCAACGAGGAGTTATACTCGACAGACTGACAAACCGACAGGACCTTAATTTTGTACTTTTGGCCCCTGACACACCGACTCGTTATCCAGATACAGAACGGACTACAGACCGACCGGACATACTAGACATAGCACTGCTAAAGAACATCGCCTTACAGGTGAGTCCTTTGGAAGTGTTATCCGAACTATGTTCAGACCATCGCCCCGTCCTACTCCGGCTAGGACCCCCGCCCGTTGCAGCCCCCCCGACCAAAACAGTCATTGACTTCAAGAAACTCTCCGAGCAACTTAAGTCCATAGACTCAGTGCACCTCTCTCAAATTCCTGACAAAATAGAAAGCTTAGATGAAGCGCAAGCAGCCTCACTGCACCTAACCAATCACATTCGCGATGCTCTCAGCGTCTGCTCCAGGGAAATGCCTAACGGTTTTATCCGCCAGCAACTACCGGACGACGCTAGAGAATTAATTACCATAAAAAATGCCAAACGTAGAGCCCATGACGCATGTCCGACCGCTGACAACCGGAGAGAACTCTGGAGAGCCCAGAGGGAGGTAAAGGCTCGCCTTGCCGAACTCCGCGACGAACAATGGGACAGGAAGCTGAGCGAGCTCTCGCCATCGCATGTAGCGTACTACAGGCTGGCTAGGGCTCTCAAAGCCGACCCTGTCTTGGCTACCCCTCCGCTTTTACGTCCCAACCAACCACCCGCCTTTGAAGATGTCGATAAGGCCGAACTATTAGCTGATAGCTTAGAAGCCCAATGCTCACCAAGCACAACCTCCCTGGATAGGTCCCACGTAGAGCGAGTCGATAATGAGCTAGCTACCCTCCTCCCCTCCTCCCCCTCTTCAGAAGAGGAACCTCTCACTCCCACAAATTTCGGCGAAGTCCGAGGAATTATCAAAGAGTTACACGCTAAGAAAGCTCCAGGTCCCGATTCAATTAATAACAAAACATTAAAATTGCTCCCCGATCAAATAATAAACCTCCTAGTAGTCATATTTAATGCCCTTATGGCCGGATGCTCCTTCCCCGATAGATGGAAGGAAGCAACAGTGATAGGCATCCCTAAACCGGGAAAACCCCGAAACCTACCAACTAGTTATCGTCCTATAAGTCTACTCAACACGCTCGGAAAGGTGTATGAGAGAATCATTCTCAATCGGCTAAAGTCCATCGTTGAAGAGAAAAAGCTCCTCAACGACGAGCAATTCGGCTTTCGGGCCAGACATTCCTGCGTTCATCAAGCGCACCGCCTCACGGAACATATCTACACAGGTTTCAGTCGCCTCTCTAGAGGCATCCCGACCGGAGTCCTCTTCTTTGACGTTGCGAAAGCGTTCGATAGGGTTTGGCATGCCGGCTTGATCTACAAGCTTCACCATCTTGGCGTACCAACTAGGCTCGTACGTCTGCTACGAGATTTCCTCACAAATCGCTCCTTCCGCTACCGGATAGACGGAACCTTATCTTCCCCCAGACCGATCCGTGCTGGCGTCCCACAGGGCTCAGTACTTTCCCCCCTTCTCTACTCGCTGTTTACCAGCGATATTCCCGCGTCCCCTCATGTAAGCATGGCCCAGTACGCGGATGATACCGCCCTTTATTGCTCTGCGGCAAACCGCATCTTTATTAGATCCCGCCTTCAAACAGCAGTCAGTAGCTTAGGTGACTGGTTCCGCCGATGGAGAATCGAAGTCAACCCCGAAAAGAGCGCCGCGATGCTCTTCTGTCCCTCCAAGCGTAGGAAGCATATACACCTCCCTGAAATCACCTTATACGGTCGCCCAATCCCATGGCAAAAGAATGCCAAATACTTAGGTGTAACCTTCGATACTAAACTAAAATTTAACGCCCATATACGCCGAGTCCGTAACAAAGCTAGCTATGTTTTATTCCGCCTATATCCCATGATTTGCAGTAAAAGCAAAATGTCCCTGCGTCACAAAGTCACGCTTTATAAAACGTGCATCCGCCCTATCATGTCCTACGCATGCGTCTTATTCGCACACCTCCCCCACTCTCGATTTAACAGTCTCCAGGTCCTCCAAAACAAGTTCATGCGTATGGCCACGGGGTCCCCGTGGTTCGTACGCAACGTAGACCTCCATCGCGATCTCGAACTCCCCACCATAGCCCAATACTTCAAACAGCTTTCCAAAAATTATTTTGAGAGGGCAGTCAGTCACCCCAACCCTCTTGTAGTTCAGACTGCATCTTATATTCCCGACCGAAATGACCCACCAGACAAAAGACGTCCCAAACACGTCCTTAACGACCCCGACGACCAAATCACTACCGACAATGCTCCCTATATGGTAGGGCCACACACAAACACCAGCCAAACACAGCGTCTTCGCCGGCGAAGACGAGGACCCCGATATCTTACGTCACCCGGACGTGGTGGACTCAACCCACGGCCTCGGGGGCGTACGGACTAACCTAGTCCAACCGACCTCCAATTCGTCCCAACGTCATCCTAAGCCGAGGTCCGAGTCTCATAGGAGGCGCCCTTAGGAAGACGTTGTCCCCCCCGATGTCATCGAGCCCTAGGGCTCTTTTCTCGGCGACGCCTAGTGCTCGCTCAACCCCCCGGTGACGCTGTAGCGGCCAGTAGGGCCTATGCAGCATACTCAATCCGAAAAAAAAAAAAAAAAAAAAAAAAAAGCCTTCGACATTCAATCACCACGCTTACTGTAGCGCTTCGGCGGAGTGCTTTCCACTAGGAGACACTCGCCGGACACTATAATCAAGTAGTAAACCTGTTTTAACTTTTAGGGTTGTGCTTCCTGTTTGTCGCTTCCACTGCGTGGGACGTCAACAAGGGACTCAACTTTATTTTTTTTTATCCACTACTAGTTAGCCCTTGACTGCGATCTAACCTGATGGTAAGTGATGATGCAGTCTAAGATGGTAGCGGGCTAACTTGTTAGGGGCATGGCAGTTATATTAAACCCATACCCCTATTCGGTTTCTACACGGCATCGTACCGGAACGCTAAATCGCTTGGCGGCACGTCTTTGCCGGTAGGGTGGTAACTAGCCACGGCCGAAGCCTCCCACCAGGCAAACCGTTATTGTATATCAAGTGCTCAGTAAATAAAACGTGTTTACCTCGACCCGACCTTACACATCAAGCTCCGCATCTTACAACTGGCGCCCAACGTGGGGCCGCCATTTTCCCAATCTGGCGGACAACGTAGGCAAATTGAACACCACAGGCCCAAAATTTCACGTGACAAGATCGGGTCGGACATCGACACTGCGCCAAAGGAAGAAATCAAATATGGCGCTGACGGCGGAGCAATTTCAAAAGCTGCTGGAACAAAACCATCAACAGCAGCAATCCCTCATTGCCGCTTTAACGAAACAGAAAAGCGGGAACATGTCAAAGTGCAAATGTTTCTTCAACGGCGAGAAGGAAACCGAAAAAGTGGAGTCGTTCCTGTCTGCTATTCACCTCTTCAGAAACCTGGAAAGAATTTCGGACGAAGACTTCATCCAAGGTTTACCATTGGTGCTGCATAAGGACGCCGGTACTTGGTGGCAGGGCGTCAAAGAAGAAATAACGACCGTGGCGGATTTCGAATCGCGCTTGAGAGAGAAGTTTTCACCATTGAAACTCCCTCATCTTCTTTATCAGGAATTGTTGACCATTTCACAAAGTGCCTCTGAAACAACTGAGAATTTTATCACAAACAAAAGAATGCTTTTTTCATTATTACCGGAGCCAAAACATCCTGAACCACAACAACTAGATATGATTTACCACCTATTGCGATTGGACATAAGAGATAAAGCTCCGAGAGCGTCTTTCACCACTTATAATCAGTTGCTGGAATCTGCGGGAGGCATAGAGCAGATAAACAAAGAGAAGAAGACAAGCCACCCAACTGCCCCTTCGCTCCCACGTAATACAAAGATTCGGTGTTCTTTTTGTAAGAACCCCGGACATGCGGTTGCAGAATGCCGTAAGAAGAAAATAATTGAATCCCGAGATGAGCACAGACATACCTCTAAAGATCAGGCCAAAACCCAGGCCTCATCGCCGACTCAGCCGAAATTCTCGTGTTACGGCTGCGGTGCTAAAAATGCGGTACGCACAAACTGCCCTACCTGTTCCCACCAGAAGTCGTCGAAACTCATTAAAGAAGAGATTGGGTTTTGCTCCCTGAGTATTCGGCACGAGACAAGACCACGACCGGTCATACCGGCGACAATAGGAGGAATAAAAGGATACCCTTACGTCGACACGTGCGCGAAAACAAATGTCGCCTCTTACTCACTGTATTGCCGACTCCTAGAACAAGGTTATGGCTTTAAAGAAGAGAAGGTAGAACTTACCTTAGCTGATGGAGTCGCTAAAAGCTGCACAGTCCTAACAGTCCGGGTAGATGTCGAGGTCTTTGGAAGGGTGTTTCCTACCAGTTTCATGGTATTACCGGAATCCAAGAAAAATAAAACTCTACTGGGTATAGGATTCCTTACAAGAGCCATGATGGTCCTAAATCTACCACAATTTACATGGCACTTCATTGATAATCCTGATGAAGTACACGAGCTTTTCACAGAGGATTTTGTGAGATTTAATGATAAAGCAGTTTCTCAAAAGAACGCGCAACGGCAAACAATGATGCCACATAAAACAAACGTACCCGTTCACGCAATGAGTACCACTCCCAGCATATCGTCCGGCGCTGACAGTTTAGTTTTCATTCCTGAGCCAAGGGACGATGCGAGTCTTCCAGATAATAGTGCACAGATGCAAAGAAAATATGAACTCAAAGAGATAACTTTCGGTACTCCTAAACATGCCAAGACGCTTTTCGATGGATATTCGCCTAGATTAAATTATATGTACCGAGATGCCCAAATGAGTATTCAAAGACAGGAAGTGGAGTTATCGCCTCATTCACTGGCGTTATTTCCAGACACGTCAGAAATCGGTATTAACACGGTGGACATCGAACTGCCTTCCAATGACGAATTGACCACAGATCAATTGACAATTGACAAAATCAATTATGGAGCCTGTTTTCGAGTTACGAAGACGTGTTTACACCAAATAGCGAACCAGCCAAACACGTCCAACATATTATTAACTAGATGATGCCCGCGACTTCATCCGCGTGGATTTAGGTTTTTGATTCCCGCGGGAACTCCTAAATTTCCGAAATATAAAATGTAGCCTATGTCCTTCCCCGGGATATAACCTACCTCTATACCAAATTTCAGCAAAATCGGTTGAAAAGATGGGCCGGGAAAGCGTAGCAGACAGACAGACAGACAGACAGACAGATACACTTTCGCATTTATAATATTAGTATGGATACAGCAGGCAAGGGACCTATCTCTGTTCCACCTTATCGCTTGTCTCCACCACGCCGTGATATTCTACGCAAAGAGATCGACAAAATGACACAAGACGGAATTATTGAGCCTCGTATTACCAATTGGGCTGCACCTGTAGTTCTCGTCCCAAAGAAGAACGGAGAAATACGAGTCTGTATTGATTATCGCCGCCTTAACTCCATAACAGTACCCGACTCTTACCCAATCCCGAGAATTGATGATTTACTTCATGAAGCAAAGCCTACATCCTTCATGTCTAGCCTTGACCTTAAAGCGGGATATTGGCAAGTCGAGGTCAACAAAGATGACATAGACAAAACAGGATTCATCACCCCATTCGGAATTTACGTTTTCAAACGCATGTCATTCGGGCTGCGAAACGCACCCGCCACTTTTCAAAGGTTAATTGACAGATTTCGGGTATCTCTAATTGATGTGAAAATTCTGGCATATTTGGACGACCTAATCGTATTTTCTACGTCGTTCGATACTCACCTCGTAGATCTGGCCAAGATCCTTGCCAAAATGAGAGAATTTAACCTCACTGCCAACCCGAAGAAGTGCAGATTCTGTTGCTCAACCATAAAATATTTGGGCCACTACATCACCCCATTTGGACTGAAAGTGGATCCTGAGAAAACAGCAGCTATAGCAAACCTTCCTACTCCAAGCAACCTACGGCACTTGGTTACTTTCCTACAGACTTGCTCGTGGTACCGTAGATTTATTGAAAATTTTTCGGCTATAGCCGAACCCCTAACTAAGCTTACAAAGAAGAGTGCCCAGTGGGCTTGGACATTAGCACAGCAGAGAGCATACGATGAGTTAAAACGTCGTCTCACCACTGCCCCGATCTTAAGACAAGCCGATGAAACCAAACCTTTTATAATTAAAACAGACGCAAGTAGTTACGCTTTAGGAGCTGTTCTGATCCAGGGGGAGGGAGAGGATGAACACCCCGTGGAATATGCGAGTCGCCTCCTGACACCAGCTGAAAGAAATTATTCGACCACTGAGCGGGAAGCGCTTTCGGTGGTCTGGGCGGTCACAAAATTCAGAGGATACATAGAAGGAGTACCTGCAGTAACTGTGGTAACTGATCATCAAGCCCTGAAGTGGCTTATGTCCTTAAAGTCACCTACTAGCAATCCTTCGCTTGCTCGGTCATCAAAATTGAGCACGCGGTTAAAAAACAACTTTTCACTCTTGTAAAACAAATAACTATTATGCTAGTACCTACGGTAAATCTTATCGCGATCGTAAACTTAATTTTACGAGCACTTGTGCATTGAAATTTTTTATTTATTTTTTTCGAGATACCTACTCGTAAGTTTACAAACTGTATAAATCAATTTATAAATTCGTGCATCTCAAATACTTGCGATAATCAAGTAATTAGGTAGTTTAAAATGCGCACTATTTTCAAACTTATGACTTTGTTTTCCGTAAGTAAAAAAATATTTAAGTAGATTTTCATGTACCTACCTATTATAGACAGATCATCAGCTAATACCTACTTGCAATATTACAGTTCGCTTAAAATGTTTTAGATTCAAGCCGTAAAATGTATGTCAATGCAAAAACCTTACTTTATGGATAAAAGCGGTCCCGAGAATGAAATAACAGATCTTATTATTTCAAAAGGATATTTACCAAATGAAAGTGAATTACCAAAACCTACAGTTATTAAGGGTGTTGGTATGTACCTAACTATAAATTAAAATTAAATCAAAATTTCAAATATTTATACGTATCGTCGTCGTCGTCGTCAACCGATGGACGTCCACTGCTGGACAATGGACATAGGTCTCCTGTAGGGTCCTCCACAAGCCACGGTCTTGCACCGCCTGGATCCAGCGACTCCCTGCGACTCGCTTGATGTCGTCTGTCCACCGTGTGGGGGGTCTGCCGACGCTACGCCTTCCAGTGCGGGGTCGCCATTCCAGCACCTTTGGACCCCAACGTCCATCGGTTCTCCGAACTATGTGCCCCGCCCATTGCCACTTCAGCTTCGCAACTCTTCGGGCTATATCGGTGACTCCGGTTCTCCTACGGATCTCTTCATTCCTGATTTGATCACGTAGGGACACTCCCAGCATAGCCCTCTCCATCGCCCGCTGAGTGACTCTGAGCCTTCTTATCAGGCCCATAGTCAGCGACCATGTCTCGGATCCGTAAGTCATCACTGGCAACACGCACTGTTCGAAGACTTTGGTCTTTAGACACTGAGGGATTTTGGACGAGAAGACATCTCGAAGCTTCCCGAACGCAGCCCAGCCGAGTTGGAATCGGCGGTTGACCTCCTTCTCGAAATTGGACCTACCCAGCTGCACCGTGTGTCCCAGGTATACGTACTCGTCTACAATCTCGAGTGCAGAGTTCTTAACGATAACTGGGTGGAGCGGAACATGAGCGTTAGACATAACTTTCATCTTACTCATATTCATTTTTAGGCCCACCTGTTTAGAAACTCTGCTGAGGTCATTGAGCATTGCATTGAGGTTTCCCAGAGTCTCTGCCATGATGACTATGTCATCGGCAAACCGAAGGTGAGTGATGTACTCGCCGTTTATGTTGATGCCAAGTCCGTTCCAATCCAGAAGCTTAAAGACGTCTTCCAATGCAGCGGTGAATAGCTTCGGGGAGATAACATCCCCCTGGTGCACTCCCCGCTGCAGTCGGATCGGCCTCGTAGTCTGGTCCTGTATACGGACTGACATGGTAACGCTTTCGTACAAACACTTCAGCACTTTGACATACTGATAATCGATCCGGCATCTCTGCAGAGCCCTCAATACCGCCCAAGTTTCCACCGAATCGAAGGCTTTCTCATAGGCCACAAACGCTAGGCAAAGTGGCTGATTATACTCCTCAGTCTTCTGTGTAATCTGCCGCAGCGTATGGAAAAGGTCTATGGTGCTGAAGCCTTTTTGGAATCCGGATTTTATCGGATCCGGATCGGAATTTATACGTATACTACCGTTAAATTGTTAATGTCAGCTGGCAGTGCTAGCGCCAAGTTATCAGCATATCCTAAGGAATCTCAACATTGTAACACCGAATGTAATATCTCACCTCACCGCTGGATGGCGCCACTCGTATATTGGCTCGCGGTATGGATTGGCACCGGTCAGACCAATATATACCGCCAAGCCCGTTTGTATCGGCATTCCAATTATCACCCTGCTCCGTGGCAAATGGTGCTTCCACCTCGTGGGACACTCATTGAAAGCGCATAGCAGAAATAATTCATAGGTGGCACGGACCCCTGCTTCCACCCTTGTTGGGACAGAGTGTCTCGAAAGCCTATGATTTATTAGTTAACTCGTAGACCGTTATCTTTATAACTAAATCCCTTAGTCTCTTCAATAAACGACAGTTTAACCAGTTGGTTATTTCATTGAAGACCTCCTCGCCCTATAACATTACTTACTTACTGGTTTCGATGCCCCCTTCTCATTCCGACCGAGTGGTAGTTTTTTTACGTATTCGATCGTTGATCCCAAGGATTCGATTTCTAATGAGGCGATGACTAAGGATTCGATCGCGTAATACTACCTACATTACTCCCCAGGCCGGAAATATATCACGGCTGAGTAATATTGGAAGGATGAAGCAAAGCAGAGGACTTCACAAGTTATTTAAAAGGACGAAGCACTAGCCGATGCCTTTTTGAGTGAATTACTATTTCGCCCGAGCCTTGTAAAAAAGCACTAAGTACTTAGGTACCAACTCTCTTTGTGAGGAAACAATAAAAAATAAATAAATTGATAAAAATGTCTTGTACAGCACCTAATTCATGCTTGCATTAAAAAAAACCTTACTGTCCAGCAATTACTATTATCGTCCTGCGTCGACAGTTACTGGAATTTCTGGCGTGCGGCAAGAATGGAGCCAATGTAGGCATATTGTCCTTTTAAATAATGAAGCTGAAGCTGTGTCCGGGTCGAAAACCTGTATGAAATAGATTACTAGCCACTTGATAATTTTATGTATGGTAGATATGATCAAAATATTAGGGGGGGCCTATGTCCTTTTTTAGGTAAACATTATGTAAGTTAAGTTAAAAAAAGAAAACCGCGGAAATATTGACCTCGGTGCCGTGTCCCGCACCCCATATTGCGTTGAAAATTATTTTTTTTCTTTTTTTCTATAAAATATGCCACTATTTTGCAGGTGCTTACAAGAAACTAGTTAGTTACTAGCTCAAATTATAATATTTATAATCAATAATAGGCCTTAGTTGACAACTTACAACAAATTGTTTTCGCGTCCGACGTTTAGAATTGATACCGGTGGCGCGCTCCAATTCTCTTATAACTTCTGTACTTTAATAACTGCGAGAATAGTAGTAAGAGTAAGACAAACTATCCGTCGCGCCGCATCGGTGGTTAAATTCAACACGTCTGTGCCTCTCTGTGCGCCCCTTTTATAAAGGTAAGTAATCGCTTTCGGTGGCTTGGTATACCCATAAACTTGATTTCGGTGGAACTGTTCTATCCATATCTATTTAAACTACTATTATTTAATTTATACAAACGTATATCGTATGAGTGCTAGATTGCAATTAAGGAGGTTATTATTATAAATTTAGGATACTTTTGTAAAAATCTGGGGTATTGCTCATTATTTTGATTTCAGTGGGATTGATCTCAGTGTTTTCAGTGGAAATAGTTAGTAGTTTACTAAAAAAAAGATGGTTGCAAAATTCATTTTTTGATTTTTCCAATTTTTGATCATGTTTCTAAATGGCGGCTGTATTTTTTTATTATTTCACAATAAAGTATAACTCAAAACGAAAAAATTGCGACCTGAAAGAAGTCTCTACGACAATTTTCCAAAGGAGAAATTTATTTTAATTTGAAAAATATTTTTTTTACGTGATTATCTCGGAACATTTTTATCTGAAAAAATTTGTGAATATTTTAAATACAAAAATGTATACTTTCACCAAGTTTCGTCAAAATAAAATTATTTTTGTGTAAATGAAAAATAAAAAACGATAAAAGCGGTTTTTCGCATTTTACTCGGAGATTTTGAGGTTACGTGAAAAAACTATTCATACAAAAGTGGTAGATCTTTTTATGATCTACAACTTTTCTATTGTACACTTTTCTCTCCGAAGTCAACTTTCGCCGGAAATCACAATAATCCAAAATTCCACCCCTTTTCATCCCCCAAATATATCTGGAAAAAACCCTGCTCACGCATTTTTTTTTACGTTTATTATATGCCACTTTACCATTTCCAACTGTTCCCATCCTGTTAACAATTTTGTTTTTTTTCGCTTCAAAATAAGCGACTGGACTATGTGTGATAAGATAGATCTAAATAGAGACTGTTTTAAGTTCCTACTTTGTTATGGTTACTATTTTTAATTTTATTTAGTATGTCATTTATTTAAAATACATACATAAGTACAAAGTTGATTTTCGTAAATTTTCCTAAATCTAAGTTAAGTCATTAAAGTAGGTATATGTTTTGTTGTAAGTTGTTGTTGTTGTTGGTGATAAAATAAAATATTTTAGTGTAAAATTAACCTGAAATTCTTTACGTTTAGTCTTCATAATATTAAATACCTCCATAAATAATTTTATTTTGATTTCGGTGACTAAAATATTGATTTCGGTGGACACCATTTTTTGAAAATCGAATTACGATGTAACCGCTGGGCCTATAAAGTTCCCTTTACTACCAATATTAACTAAATTAAATCTAGATTTGATATTTCCTGCTAGTATGTCTCAAATACAAAAAAAAAATTGTGCCAATGAAGTCAATCAAATAATGAGGTGCCTGAGAAGTACCATTTTGTTAATAACGTGTTACGCACACGTCAGCAATGAAAGTCGTAAATTTATATGCAGAATCAACAGCAACTTTTATTTCACTGTTCACAATAATTTACAACATATCACTTCAAAAATACACGGTATATAATGCCCGAACACGGCAGTGTTGCCACCCTCTTATTTAGGTTTTCCCCTAACTCCTCGTGAAATTCCCCTAAAATAAGCACTTTTCAAAATGTTTTCCCCTAAAAAATTTATTCTAAGAATAAAACACAAATTGAAAGTGCATTGAACTTTTATTTAACTTTTTTTAATATATTAAACTAAAAAAAAAAACTACTTAATCAATACCATCTGTACCATAAATAGCTAGGTACATAATTATTATATAATATGTAGGAAGTAGGTACACTACCATCAGATAAGTTTTGACCAATTATTAAGGTGAAGATCTAATTATGCAGCCATAAGTCACTAACATAACATTTAACGATCATATTACATGCCTACCACAAATCTATGAGGATTTTGAAAAGAATTCTCATCATCAATCATCAGCTTTTCGAACTATGTTAACCATAGATCATTAATTATAGAGGAGTCCTCTATAAATGACCCATGGTTAACATGGCATCATTGTCCTCTAATAGGACAATGGTTTATGGTGCACAGCGGACCTACATTTGGAACAAGCGAAAAACCACAGCCTAAAACACACTACCCAGACTATAAACACTGACAGTCAAACCAACCAAGTCAAACAAACAAGAGTACCTAAACCATAACGTATAAATCCATAAAAACCAGTTTACCTCGCACACATAAAGCAGCTTTATTCGTATTCGACATCTCTTCTTTCCACGTACACAATTCTATGAGCGCGAAAGAGAAAAATATATTTTGTTTGGTACTAGCCATAGAGAAATGTAACATCATAGTCGTAATTCCTTGATTCCTACTTCCATGGGTAACATCGGCACACCAAGTTACGTTCAGATACACGCAGTCACCGATTCGAACCAAAAGTTGAAACTTTCCCTAAAAAATTCCCTAATAAATTTTTTTCCCCTAAAAATTTCCCTAAATAATTGTATACCCTAAAAAACCCCTAAGTGTTCAAAAATCCCCTAAATCTAGGGGAAAATACCCTAAGGTGGGGACACTGGAACACGGCCCGATGTCCGTGTTTTATACGTTGCCACCTTTCCTCTACTCTCCCCTCCTCTCCTCTCCTCTCCTCACCTCTCCTCTCCCCACATCTACTATTTACTGCTACCTCCCTCTCTCTCTCTCCCCTCTCCTCGCTCGTTACAAACGTATACGAAACCGTTGAAACTTGAATTTTTATTTAATAGCATTATTGTTTAAACATTGTTGACACTCTTGTTTCATATTATGTAAATTACATATACTTAATCGTTATTGAGGATACACTTCATCGTTATTGAGGGTCACTTTTATGTCATGTAGGTACCTTACCTACATGACATAAAAGTGAAATTTTCAAACACTGCATTAATAATAATTATTATAAGCAATGGTAGTATAATAGCCCCCAGTGTTCATAAAACCTACTTTAGAGATACAATATATACCTTTATTATTTATTACCAATGATTATTTATTACCTTTGTGTTTATATAATATACTAGCTGATGCCCGCGACTTCGTCCGCGTGGACTAAGTTTTTTCGATTTCCGCGGGAACTCATTAATTTTCCGGGATAAAAAGTAGCCTATGTATGTATGTATATTCTTTATAGCTGATGCCCGCGACTTCGTCCGCGTGGAATAAGTTTTTCAGTTAATTTTCCAGCATAAAAAGTAGCCTATATTACTATCTCACGGTATAATCCCCCTATAATGGTGAAACACGTACTTCTTCATATTTTAACGAAAGCCCAAATACTGTTTCATGCTTATAACTTGAGAAATTAAGGATTTTCATACAAACTCTCGACCCCTATTTCACCCCTTCGGGGGTGGAATTTTGAAAAACTGTGAAACACATATGTTTTCATTTTCAACCCGCAGCTCATATATCAAGTTTCATGGCTATAACTTAAGAAATTAAGGACTTTCATACAAACTTTCAACCCCTATTTCACCCCTTCGGGGGTAGAATTTCGGGATAAAAAGTATCCTATGTCCTACCTCGTAGTATGGGCTCAAATCGTGCCAAGTTTCGTTTAAATTCATTCAGTAGTTTCGGCGTGATGCGCGGCCAAGATACAGACAGACAGACAGACAAAAATGAAAAAAATTACAGATTTGGCTTCAGTATCGAATAATGAGTGCCCTCCAAAAAAAATTTTCAAAATATCTTCAATGTACAGAATTGGACCTGTTACAGTTTTATTATAAGTATGTATAGATAGATTATTGAATATCTTTTATTCTATCTAACTATTATTATTTTTTTAGAAAATGACGTAACATATCTATTATCAAAATTATCCGACAGTGAACTTGTGAAGTTGCTTAATGATCAACCTAAGAAAATGTCTTATGATTTAGACGATATTGTTAAAATAACACTAGGAGACAAGTCTAACAAAGATCGCAAAGTATCTGCAGTTTTGGGGCGCGATTTTCAAGAGGAAATAGATTTGCAAAATTTAAATACGGCTAATAAGAGATTTCGTGTAGCCTCAGGAGTTGAAAACGATCAGCGGGCCTTTTATAAATTAAATCATATACCGATCCACGCAAATGAACAAAAAAATGAAGTGAATTTTCTGGCTTTAAAGAAACTTCATAATATGTTAAACTATAGTCCTGAACCTGATGATGAAGATTTGACCGAAGAGAAAAGAGAACTATTATTTGATATCCTCGTATCCCAATTAAAATCTTTGTGTTGCAAAAGCAAAACACACCAAGTTGTTACGTCAGGCATGTCGAAAGAGAAATCATATAAAGGATTTAAAACATCGGTGATTCCAAAATCAAACGAATTTATGTTTCTCATTGTAAACGATGAAATAAAAAGTAAAAGTAGTGATGATTTGATACTTGTTGATCCAAAAACTCTTGAGAAAAATAGTAGTATTTTATTATTGGGACCGATAACGGCTCCATTAAACAATGGACAACTAAAAGTCGTTGTAAGTAGCCAGTGTTGTATAGGTACCTACTTCAAGAATTTGGTTGTTTAATGTAACTATGCTTCATATTTTAATGCCATTTCAGATGGACCGCATTTCTAATGAACTATCAAAACCGGAATATGCGTCGCTCCTTCAGCAGCTCTCTGACGGGACCCTTAGTGATACGAATACAAATCTGATGAAAAACTTTATTTTTGGACACGAAACACGAAGATATATTAAACCTCATAGATGTAATTACCAGTCAAAACTCGCAAAAAATTATGGCGGACCACGGTGGTTGATTTGCACTGGTTATCTAAATCTTAATACACCCAGTTTATACGACTAGTTAAACCAGTTAGTTATACTCATTATATTGAAAATTGAAATACCGTGAAACTAGCCAACTTTGCCCGTTTTTTTATTAAAATCGAATTAATTTCGAGATTTTTCTATAGAAAGTGAAGTAGGTATGTTTCTCCATTTCTTACAACTATAGTATGATTATACGCAAGCGTTCGCTTTGTATTTTTTTTTTTAAATTAACATTTAAACCAAAATTTGTTCGATTTTAATGGCGGGCAAAATAATCTGGACTTTTAGCAAACATTGCCCACATCGAGATTTCATGCAATCTATCTCTTAAAAATACGTAACAGACACCATGACTAGAATTTAGGGCAATCTTGGCCTAGGTTCCAAATTTTTTTTTGTAGTATTCATATTTTCGCAATAAAAGGAGTGGGCAATGTTACCTAGCGATTATTTCTCATTTCCATACAAGCTCCATCGAGCAGTTTAAAATTTCAAGGGTTGTCACGTCAGGAAATTATTGATTCAATAAATAATATTTTAACGTTTTTGTTGGAGGTGTTGGACCACATAGTTATTATAATATGCATTTGGATGCATGTTTTAGAAATAAGAAATGATATTTAAATCAAACACTACCTATGTTTATTAAAGTAAATGTTTATTAAAGTTTAGGTTAATAAAAGTATGAGGCACTAAGTAGTAATTTTTATATGCTCGGGACCCTATTTCACGTCTTGATTTTCTTTGTCGAATTCTGGAGTCGTGTTGGTTTTTCTGAAATTTAAAATAACATTAACTAAATGAAAGCTAAAAAATTATAGCAAAAGATGAAAAGTGGCGCTTTATGATAATAAAAAATAGTGCATCGGTAAAGGTATAGTTTTTTATCAGTAGGAATAGTATACTTAGTATATTCAGAATCGAGTCAGTGTGTATGACATCTCACAAACTTCGCCATCTAAGTAGGTATAAACAAACATAAGCATTTACTATTAAATGTTCTAAATATACAAGTGTTTGGTGTTTTGTTTCTGAGGTAAATTACGTTAATAATTCAATCACATGTTACACCTATTACATCACCTATTACAAAATATCTAAATGTGACAACCCTGAGTACTTTTTGTTAACGGGCAATGTTGGCATGCACGGGTTTGAAAAGCTAAGGGTAGTCTAAATTTATAATCATCTGAATTCTGAAACTATAATTAAAGTACTCTACAATTGTGAATCTATGACATACAGTAACATAAACTTACTTGCGTTTTTGCTATGATGTAAAATCCACAACCACTTCACTCAAGAAATTTGCCCGCCAAAACACACACTGCATTCGACAATCTCCCTACAAAGAATGACACTTATTTTTATTAGATTAGTCTGTGTCTGTGATATTATTGATTGATAGCTCTGATTGATGGTATCTTGTGAATTTGATAAAATAAAGCACTAAAGTTGTCCTATTGTCTTAAAACTAAATAAAATATACTTTTAATATTTACTATTAATAGGTATATCAAAAAAACTCTTGATTGATAAGTAGGTAGGTACCTACCTACCTACTTGGTCTTGATGCTTGATTATGAATACTAAGAAACAAAATGGAATGTAAAATAATCAGATGTTGTTGGTTAAATGAAGATCCAATATATATAACCTATCATGATACAGAATGGGGGAAGCCACAATATGACAACATTCGCCTGTTTGAGATGCTTTGCCTTGAAGGACAACAGGCAGGATTGTCATGGATAACTATTTTAAAAAAGAGAGACAATTACCGCCGACTTTTTCATAATTTTGATCCATATAAAATTGCTAAATTAAGTAGCGATGACGTTAATAGACTATTAACTGATTCAGGAATTGTAAGGCATAAAGGCAAAATTGAGTCAATAATAAATAATGCAAAATGTTACGTTGCAATGAAGGAGAATGGAGAAGATTTTTCTAAATTTATTTGGGGGTTTGTGAATAATAATCCAGTTGAAAATTATTGGAAATCTAATAGTGAAATACCTACAGAGACTAATATATCAATGGAGCTTTCGAAGGCCTTAAAACAGCGAGGGTTCAAGTATGTTGGGACCACTATTTGTTATGCATTTATGCAAGCGTGTGGGTTAGTCAATGATCACATAAGTGAGTGCATTTGTAAAATGCCAGGACATTAATTATTAAAAAATTGGCATGGGTGCCTACATAAGTAGATAGTATTTTACAGTTACAGAAAGCTGAAAGCAGTTTGAAAGCAGTTTGAAAGCTGTTTTAACTTCTTTAATATTCTCACTAAGTAATATTTTATTTTAAGTACCTATTGTGTTAACTTGTGAAAAACAATCTTGCTTTAAGTACAAGATTTCATTTCTTAGGATAGAAAATAAAATAAAATTGGTATATTTTTTATTTGCATGTAACTCTTTGTACCCACAGCCTACCTACTTAAAAATGGAGGAGTTGCAAATAGTGCTACTGTAACATAAAAAACCCCGATAGGCTCATATTTCACTATAGGGGAGAGGGGGGCAGTTTCGAACAGAGGCAGTTTTGAATTATTTGTTCTATGATCGGATCCTTTACCATTCCTAACCTCTGAAACTATTTTAATACTGGTAACACCGACCTAAACGTCTATCAGTTCCCAACTAACGTCAGTCAGTGTAATTTTGAAAATCATTCGCCGGTTTGTTTACGAAGGCCAGAGTAAATAAATATTTTTTTATTTGTAAGCAAATTACTGACAAAGTAAGTATTATTTTCAAGTTGTTATTATTTTTATACTATAACCCGAGTATTACAAATGGAAATTAATTTGAACTCAAGTAAGTTTTTCGTCCAGAGATGTTTATTTTTGCAAGATAGTGTTGGGGCAGATTTGAACAAAATTGCTGGGGCACTTTTGAATAATGTGTTCAAAAGTGCCCCCATAAGTATCTAACCAAGTAAAAACGCATCCAATAAGAGATTTTTAAATTTTTAATTGGTTTCTTGTTTCAGTCGTAAGAAATTACAAAAAGAAAAAAGAAAATTCTGTGAATGAAGACGATGCCGAAAGAGCTGTATTGTGTGTTGTCAACAATGGCATGAAACTGAGAACTGCTGCTGCTATATATAACATAAAACCAACTACTTTATACTACAGAGTTAAAATTTTTAAAGAGAATATTACTCCAAAAGGTAAAGAATATAGTAGCAAACACACAGTTTGTCAAGTTTTTACTAATGATGAGGAATATATGCTGGAAAAGTATTTCTTAAGAATGTCTAAAATGAACTACGGCCTGACCTACGTGCAAGGGAGAGAATTGGCATACCAATATGCGAATGCCTTAGAAAAGTGACCTGAGAAGTGGATAAACAATAAGATGGCGGGTATTGAATGGATGAAAGGATTTATGAAGAGACATCCCATTTTATCATTACGAAAACCCGTAAATACAAGCCTTTCTAGATCTACCAGTTTTAACAGACATAACGTTATGATGTTTTATAATAACTATGAAAAAGTATTACAACGAGGGAATTTTACTCCAGCTCGCATTTATAACTTGGATGAAACTAATATAATGACGGTAGTACAAGCGCCTAATGTAATAGCTAAAACAGAACAAAAACAAGTAGGACAAGGAGTTTCCGCCGAACGAGGCCAACTAATCACTATGTGTGCCATTGTTAATGCTGTGGGGAATGCCATTCCCCCAGTATTTATTTTTCCAAGGGCCAGATTCCATGACTCGATGCTTAATGGAGCTCCTGCAGGAAGCATTGGATTTGCTAACAGTCTATCTAGTGGTTGGATGACAGGGCCTTTATTTCTCAAAGTTCTTCAACATATACAAAAAACCGTTAGATGCACGAAAGATGACCAAATACTAATATTACTTGACAATCACGAGAGCCACTGCACAATAGACGCTATAAATTTTTCGAGAGAAAACGGCATGGTATAATTAACATTCCCTCCTCACTGCACTCATAAATTGCAGCCACTCGACGTTGCAGTAAACAGTCCTTTTAAAGCAAAACTTGCAGTCGCTCAAAACGATTGGTTGCTTAATCATCCGGGTAGAACCATCACTATTCACGATCTGGCGAGTATTGTTACTCCTGCATATAATGCTTCACACACTATCAATAACATCACATCTGGATTTTCTGCGGCATGGATATATCCATTTTCAAGAAACAAATTCACAGATGATGACTTTGAATGTTCAGAAGTGACTAATAGGCCTGTCCCTGCGCAACATGCACCTTTCATTGTTGCATCAGAAAATGTAGCGATTGATCAAACTGATGAGATGTTATTTCAGATTAGTGCTTCTGTGCCTCATAGTGATAATAATGATGCCCCTAATGCTGCAGATCTTGATATGGATCAACCTGTAATAACAGTCACTCAGGCCATTGAAGTATCTCAAATTGTTTTTCCTGCACCATCCGCAATCGACAGTGACGCCACTGATGCTGAAGATATAGAAGTTGATGAACCTGTATTTACATCCACCAAGGCTATTGATACAGGTCCGGTTGTTGCTAATTTTGAGAATATGAGTCAACTTACAACCACAAACCCTACATCTCAACCTCCCCATGAACTTGACCATGAAGTAGATGAACTTGCAACAACCACTGAGGCAACTGATAAAGCTCCAATAGGGTTAATAACTCCTGAAGCAATAAGACCTTATCCAAAAGCGGCTCCTCGTACTGGAAGAAAAGGTACAAAGAAAGGCTCCTCGCGTATTTTAACTGACACTCCAGAAAAACACGCAATAGAAGCAGCTTATCTAGACCGTATTAAACGCAAACCTTCAATTGTTCCTTTATCAAAACGAGGTAAATCTACGGCGAAAAACACTACAAAAACTAAGAAGAAGAAAACTTCGCGAGGTGATCAATCAAACTCAGAGTCAGATGGAAATATATCTTTGCATGATGATTTTGATATGGATGCAAGTGATAGTTTAAGTAGTTTTGAGTTTGATGCTCAAGTTGCCGAGAAAGAATCAATTCAATATTTGAGAAATGAGGATTTAAATGAAAATGATTATGTGTTGGTAAAATGTCACTCTACCAAAAATGGTGCACAAATGTATTTTTCATCATACCTATTCGAAAAACGCATATTGCCTTCAGAGGATAGCGGGAGCAAAGTGTAACTTGTAGGCCCATGGGACTTTTCATTTCTCTCTTCTGATTGGTCCGAAGTCACGTCATCAATTTGTTGATCGAATATACGACTTTGCATTTCTCTGTTCTGATTGGTCCGAAGTCACGTGATCATATGATAAATATTATATCAAGATTTCAGATTTTTTGTTATTTTAAAAATATTGATTTTATGAATTTTTTCCATTAGTAAATAATTATCTGTTAATATAATATTGTGAATGTTTCTTGAAATTTTGCACGCCATTATTTTGGCAGATTGTAATATGTACCATCTTTATGTAACATCTTTGTGTAACATACAATCATGCAATAAATGAATAATAAATAATAATAATAATCAATTTGTTGATCGGATATACGTCTTTACATTTTATTTAAACTTTAAATATACGTCTAAATAATGTCTATACAATTACATAGAAGGTTGATAGGAGTATCTTCTGCAGATTGCTGCTTAAACGTATAGGTAATGTCCATACATAGTAGGTTGATACTCCTAGCTTTTTCTCATACGTAATGATGAAAAATAGTGTGTGTCACTCGGGGCCAAATTTTTTGTTCTCGGGCGGCGTATATTGAATTCCTCGCTACGCTCAGGATTCTACTTTAGAACCCCTCGCTACGCTCGGGATTCTACTATAGAATCCTTCACTTCGCTCTGAATTCAAAATAGCGCCCTCGGGGAACAAAAATTTTCTTTGGCCCCATGTAACACAAATAACTATTGTGGCTATTATTAAAAGAAAAGACGAAAGTATGTTTTTAGTTTCTTTCATGAAAAAGAAGTTTGGTAATAAATTTTTGTTCCCTGACAAAGAATATCAATTTTTCATTCCTATTATGGATATTGTAAAGAAACTTCCAAAACCATGTCCTACTGCAGGAACTTCAAGAACAGCTGCTCTTTTAACCTTCAAATTTGACTTTAGTAAATTTAAGCTAGGCTAAGTTCTAACTACCAATGTTTTAATTTGTTTCTTTTTAATTTTTATGTTTTTTCTTCCTGGCCTTTAAAGCGCCAGCGGCGGGCTAATTGCTCATACAAACGTAATACCAAAATAATTAGTATTTCGAGCATCATTCCTCCATATTATGCGATTATTAAGATTGAACTTGTATTTATCTAGGTCCCTGGATAATTATTGTTCCAAAATACTTTCCCAAAATTAAATGTAAGCACATTGCGTTTTGCATGTTTTTGCGACATAAAGGACATGTTTTCTCCTTATTTGTTTTATATTAAAACCAACGATATCTCACGTACTAATTGATCAGGAACATAGCCTATATTGTCAAGTTACAGAATAACAACACGAAGTTAAAAACACAACAATTTTTCATTCATAATTTTTGGTATTCACGGAACAAGACTAAATGTATAACAAATTCTGTACGCTCATATTGCTATCGCGCTTGCACGCGATCATGTGTCTTCAGCCAAATAGGGATAGCAATATACCGGCAAATTTATATTTGCGGTTCGAGTAGAAGTTGCGAGCGGCGGTCGCCGGTCCCTTAAGGCTATTTTGATTGTTTATTTTATAATATAAAGCTTTGAAAGTACGTTCCTAAGACTCGTATGTCATAATATATCATATATCAAGATGCCTTTATGTGATTGTTTTGCAATATTCATATTGATCTCTTTTATAACTTGTAAGTTAGTTTAATCTTGTTCAGGACTGCCCCAGACTGTTTAGAGTTTTACACCATTTATTTAAGTAATAACTAGTGTAGGTATAAATGGCTATGTTCAATGTTAATATATGATGCATATAACTTAAATATAGTGTTGATTATATTCTAAGTTACGTGGTTTTTATTTTATCCTGATTTTTCAACACTGCCCCTAGGGGTTTCAAATGGGCCCCGCGGAAGGGGCAGATTTGAACAAAATATGGTTTAAAAAAATTAAAATTAGGTTAGTTTGATGAGTCAAAATAAATAAATATCATTTTTATTATTTAGTATAAACCCCATATCTATTTCTAAAATATAATACACCTTGATTTATAACACCATATGAGAAATACTACTCTGTCAAGAAAGTATCGGGAAAAGGTCTATAATACACAAAATGTTAATTATTATTCCAAATTTATTGTATCTCCTTCAAAGTAGGCCCCTTCGGAAATAATACACTTAAGTCAACGAATAATCCAATTTTCAAAGCATTTTTATAGGCATTTTTCGGAATCGACTTCAGTTCTTGCCGCGAATTCTCTTTTATGTCTTCTATCGATTGAAAACGGGTGCCACAAAGTGGTAATTTGAGTTTTGGAAAGAGAAAAAAGTCGGCCGGAGCCATATCCGGTGAAAACGGTGGTTGTTCGATGGTATTTGGTGAGTTTTTGGTCAAAAATTCATTCACAATGATGGCCTTGTGCGATGGCGCATTGTCGTGGTGCATCCAAGAATTTTCTTTCCACAAATCTGGCCTTCATCGTCGTTTAAAATGATACGAATCGATTCTTGAGACCCAGAAGTTCAGCAGCTATCTCTCTCAAACTTGAATGAGGATTTTCACTCACCATTTCTTTCACTTTAGCGATGTTAACTTTAGTTGAAGACGTTGATGGCCGACCAGAGCGAGGCAAATCTTCCACCACATCTCGACCACTTTTGAATGCATGGTACCACTCGTATGCACGTGTTTTTGATAATGTCGATTCCCCGTAAGCTTTCTGCAACATTTCCAGCGACTCTGAACACGAAATTCCATTTGCGATGCAAAATTTGAGACAAACTCTTTGTTCGATATTTTTATTCATTGTAAAAATCGCAAAACACTATTGAGATGAACTGACAAAATGGCGCACTGTAAACAAAGTAAATAACAATTGACGCTCAAACTTCGCGGCAATATAGACGACAGTTGTGCCAACTTAGCGACAAAAAAGAATTTTTGAATTGAATTTGGAATTAGAAACAAATGATGAATTCCTGGTACTTTTTTGACAGAATGTATAATTTAATTACTAAAAAGTGTTCAAAGGTCTCCATACATATAGGATCCTATAACTATGACTATTAAAAATATGATAGTGTAATGGCTTAAATTCTCGATGATCATATATCTAGAATACTTTTTGTCAACATGTTGTTAAATAGGATCCTATTTCGCGGTGTAAGAATCAGATGAACGTCACTACGTTTTCGCAAACTTTACAGGAGAGCGAAAAAACATCTAAAATCGGCTCTTCAGACTTTACCAGCTATTTAAAGAAAAACTATACAATTGACGAAAAAACAAAATATAGGTACCGTTGTATTGGTAGGTATACTATTTGAGCTTTGTAAAGGTTTATGAATTAGGTATTTAAATAATAGTTATTTATGCAACAGTTGTGTAATAAGGGGTATTAAAACACGAATGTGGGTTTATACGCGTAGCGGAGTGTGATAATAGTATCATATGAGTGTTTTAATACCTAATTATCAACTGTTGCATACAAGACTTTATCTACACTCATAATATGAATCCTCTTTAACAGATTCTGAAATAGTTAGCTTACTGCTAACATTAAAACATCCAGTCCTAGTAACCTAATATCATCAAAACTCAAAACTTGAATCGCTCATTTTTATTTTTAATATTTTTTTTTATTTTTTTGTTAACAAAACAATTAAAAAAAACGAAGAAAAATGGACGGGGAAAGTTCTAATAACCTACTTTTTTTTACAGCGCGCGGCGTTCTGGTAGTGAAACGCGCGTGTATGACAATGTTCTTTTTTTGAAATTCGTACAGATATTCTGTTTTTGTAATTCATACAGATACCACGCATCGAGCAGATGTGGCTGTCTGTTGAGTTAACCCTTTGCGCAAAGGGGCTCGAAAAAAAAAAGGGGTGTTGTAATGAAATTCAGTACAACATTGCATCACCCGTTTGGATGATGTAATGGTTATTAGGACATTGGGTGTTTTAATGTTGGCAATTAGCTAACTGTTTCAGAACCTGATAAAGAGGATTTATAGCATGGGAGTAGATAAATATGCTTACGTCATAGACACAAATCACAATATATTTTTTTAAATTCGGTAGACATACGTTAAGGTGGCCCTTAATTTTTTTAAACTTCTGTTGTTATCGTGAGGTTATCGTACTTACGTACCTACGTCGCTTTGTCATTCGCTTAAATTATTTATTTTACAAAAATGTTTATGATAGATAAACGTTGTTGTGGCTTTTTTAAACTTAGCGTCAAACACAATTTTGTAACACCCAAAACAACGTAAAAGCTTTTACGTTTATATGGTCCTATGATATTATGAAACAAACAATATTTCTGAGGTAAAAAATATTTTTTTTTGCAAATACATTCCAATAGCTCATAACTGATTGCAAGTTTATTAAAACTAATTATGCGGAACTCATGATACGTTTTTCTGGTTCTATTGGAATTTGTTGAAATGCTGATGTGTTTTTTTGGAATTTGTGAAATATTGAATATATCGTTACGTCGTTTTGGCAGTTCTTAAAGGACCGCATTGTGATCCGATTTATGAAAAAAAACGATTTTTGATTTTTTTGTAGTTACGTTCATCTGACTCTTACACCGCGATTTGAGAATACAGCTGATAAGACAACTACTTTCAATAATTGAGAATGTTAAAAAAATTTAGTTACATGTACTTAGATTCATCCATACGCAAATAGGTTCTGTAACAGTTTTTATCCTCAATTCGAAGTTCCTCGAGTGAGTTTGAATGAACCCCTTTTGGCTGCCGTGAGACCCACAGGTGGATCCAAATTCATTTTAAACTCCGGTTTTGCTTCTTTTTCTTTTTCTTATGTAAAAAGAGTAATAAAGAAGCAGTAGCAGTAGTAGCAGCAATAATTGCACTCGTATCAGCCTCCATTGTAATTTGTAGCAATCCATACTATCCATACTTCCATACTAATATTATAAATGCGAAAGTGTGTCTGTCTGTCTGCTACGCTTTCACGGCCCCTCTGTTCAACCGATATTGATGAAATTTGGTATAGGCATAGTATGTATCGCGTGGAAGGACATAGGCTACTTTTTATCCCGAAAAATTAAGGAGTTCCCGCGGGAATACAAAAAAAAATTATCAACGCGGACGAAGTCGTGGCCATCTACTAGTGAATAATATAATCACTTGAAGACAGGAGCACGTGTGGTTTATTATTTTCTTTGGACACAGGTAAAAACTAAAGCGGGTTGAAGCAAATTATCTCACACACTGACACACAGCAGTTGACATTTGACAGCACAGTTTGACAGAATACAAAGGTCATTGCACTCAGTTAAATATGAGCAACTAGGACCATATTATAGTGGATGTTCCGTTATAAGCACTGCGAGCACTGTTCAGTGCTCTTACTGGGGACTTACAGTGCTCGCAGTGTATTTCGGAACACACCCATAGTGTAATACATTCATAGTATCCAGCAGTAGTCTCGAACCTACCGATTTTTCGGTATTTATGCCGATATGGGCTCCGTTCTACCGAAATATAATGATTTTTCTACGATTTCAGAGTATACAATATGGAAATTCTCCCGAATTTTCTACCGATTTTACACTTTTAAGATGGCAACCTTTTTCATTTACGTTTAATGTTACGGGGAGCCCTCAATAGTAAGTACTTAGGTATGGATGGACCTAGTGCAGAATGTTCCATTTATTTGGGAATTCCCTTGTGTCCTACAACTCAATGTTTTAAGGGGCTTCCCGCTCGGGAACTTACCTGTCTAGTCTATTATAAACAGGAATTCGGTTTTATTTTTTCTTAACTTTGAAGAGAGAGTAACTTTCCTAAAGAGTGCCTACAAAATAAAAGTAAGTTAAAATGTCGTCTGACGAGGAGCCAACAAACACAAGCATCCAATAAATAAAAGGTTTTTATTGGACGCTTTAGTACAGCTAATTGTTATGATTTTGAAATTAATTCAAAGATGACCGCGGCTATGGCCAAAGAATATTGGTATTAAAAACAATTTTATAAGAGTAGTAGTATAATTTTAGAGTATTCTACTTAGGTACCTATGATTGTTATAAATTAGTATGTAAGTGTTTTTCATTAAATAAACCACAGAAATAAACGAATTTAATTGAATATTGTATTTTTTTGTCAAATAGGTACTTATAGATTTTGGGTACAAATCACAGACATAATAATAGAAGCAGACTCTACATAAATTTCACACCCACATAGACAAGTGTATGTGAATCAGTGTGACTTAGTGTGACCGTTTCCCTCCAAGCAAAAATGTGTATGTTTAGTTTGTTGCAACACTGTGCTATACCAACGCACACATTGACAAAAATTCAATGCGTGGCAGTCATCACAGAGTACATTATTATATGCAGTCATTATAAGACATCTATGAGACCTATGGCGTTTGTTTACATTGTGTTGTCATAAGTTTTTTGTGAAATTTGGAGGTTAGTAGGAATATTTATTGAAATAAAATGGTGAAGTGTTGTGTCCCCCTGTGTTACAACGCTTCGTACAGAAAAACCCCAGGAGCCCGTTAGGGTTATATTATTCTATGCAGTAACGTTCTATCGGTAAGTAAACTTCATGCTATCATGTAGCTTTGGAATGTTTTCATGTCGCATCGTATCAAGGCTAAGATATCTAATATTATATAGTTATTATGACGAAATATGTAGCCGTGCATATATTATAACTATAATATTATGGTTTTCTGTAGATATACATGCTTTATGTTGTTGAATAATCTTTTTTGACAATTTGAGAACTTTAACAAATTACAGGGCCGGACTCGACGACTCTTTTATTTTAAGTATATAACATCGACTTTTAATTTCAGGTTTCCAAAGGATGAATACATGAAACGCCTATGGATAAAAAATATAAATAGAAAAGACTGGCAGCCCAACTCGTGGAGTGTTATAATATGCTCCAAGCATTTTTCAGAGAATACAATAGAACGTAATGAATTCCGTACGATTCTATCTCCTGGTGCCATACCAACCATTTTTAAAGTAAAGTTAGCTGAGGTAAGTACTAAGTAGGTACCAATTTACCTTATCTTCCATTATGTGGACGAATTACAAATTAATTATTGAAAGCCTCAATACAATTTATTACTGTAATGTTTAGATTTATTTTTATAACTTCGGAAATACTGCATGTATTAAAGTGAAATAAAAACTAACGTAATATACATGATATACGCTCCGATTTTAGGTGTATTTGATAATAATATTTATACCCTTTTGGGATTTCCAATTTATTTGAATAAAAAACATGTGAGTTTAACCTGTTGTAGTTTTTTTATTTAACCTTATAACCTAATTTTTGAAATAACGATTCGATGCGGTTGTTGGAACGAAGTTCCTTATGGCACGATGCAGATGGGAACCTAGCCGGCAAAAAACGTCTGTAACGAGATTAAGATTTTTATGTATAATTTATTCGAAATTAAACTTTAATACTTTAATGTTAAGGTTGAATTTCGAATGTAGCCTATTTATATTTAAGACCTTTTGTCTTCGTAAAAATGTCTTTCCGAAAATGCGTTAAGATTTTTGACCGAGCGAAGCGAAGGTCTCTGAGTCTACTTGAGTGAATTGGCACTTGTCCGTCCACCCGTCCGTCCGTCCGTCCGTCTGTCAGAGCCTTATAACTTCTGAATTACTGAACGTAATTACTTCAAATTTAAATATAATATGTAAACCGATGGCCTCCCGCCGAATATGGCGTTTTTTTTACAACATTCATTTGGCTTACTGTCAAGAAATTATTGTCAATAGGAACTTTGAGCTAAAATCTGGCGGTATTTACACGATATCCGTTGGTACTGTTCTTCTAAATAATATCCCCATCACCTGCGCGTCGACGCAGAGCGAGAACGACGCGACGCGAGAACCACTGGCCATGATACTGACGGAGTCCTCAGGATTTGAGTTGTGACAGGAGTTATAACTCCGCGCGCGACGGTGACGATATCACACGCAGCGCGGAGCTCACAGTCGTGCTAACTCTGCCTATAACTATATTCACCACATTAACTAGGGTCCTGCACGTGGTGATTACCATCGGTGATTACCATTACTAGTGTTACTATATTGCAGTTGTGATCGCTTGTGATGAAGAAATCATAAAAATACCAATAATTATTTTTAAAATCCTTACAAATTATAGCAAAATGATAGTTCACACAACTTAACCCTACATATTAATATAATGTTTTATGCAGCAACAAGGTGCGGCCCTGTGTTTTGTGTATGTGTGCGTAATGTTTTCGTGTGTTTGTAATTGCCACGCTATTTTGTACATTATATTGCCTCTGCTTCTCTTTATAACTCTGTGGGTACAAATCACAGACATATACAAATATACCGATTTTAGCTGGCAACTCTACCGATCTCGCTCTATGACAATAGTAATACCTGATCTGTGGTAACTAATACCTGATCTGTGTCTATGACGTTCGAGACAGTGTCCCCACCTTAGGGTATTTTCCCCTAGATTTAGGGGATTTTTGAACACTTAGGGGATTTTTTAGGGTATACAATTATTTAGGGAAATTTTTAGGGGAAAAAAATTTATTAGGGAATTTTTTAGGGAAAGTTTCAACTTTCGGTTCGAATCGGTGACTGCGTGTATCTATCTGAACGTAACTTGGTGTGCCGATGTTACCCATGGAAGTAGGAATCAAGGAATTACGACTATGATGTTACATTTCTCTATGGCTAGTACCAAACAAAATATATTTTTCTCTTTCGCGCTCATAGAATTGTGTACGTGGAAAGAAGAGATGTCGAATATGAATAAAGCTGCTTTATGTGTGCTAGGTAAACTGGTTTTTATGGATTTATACGTTATGGTTTAGGTACTCTTGTTTGTTGACTTGGTTGGTTTGACTGTCAGTGTTTTTAATATAGGTAGTGTGTTTTTCGCTTGTTCCAAATGTATGTACGCTGTGCAACATTGTCCTATGACAATGTAGGACAATGATGCCATGTTAACTATGGGTAATTTATAGAGGACTCCTCTATAAATGATCTATGGTTAACATAGTTCAAAAAGCTGATGATTGATGATGAGAATTCTATTCAAAATCCTCATAGATTTGTGGTAGGCATGTAATATGATCGTTAAATGTTATGTTAGTGACTTATGGCTGCTTATTTAGATCTTCACCTTAATAATTGGTCAAAAATTATCTGATGGTAGTGTACTTCCTACATATTATATAATACGTACCTATATATGGTACAGATGGTATTGATTTAGTAGTTTTTTTTTTTTTTTTTTAGTTTAATATATTAAAAAAAGTTAAATAAAAGTATAACCGCTCAACTGGCGGAATGCCAGCTTCGGGCGTCTGTCACAATACCGTAGACTGGCGGAACGCCCGGAGCGGGCGTATGCACCGACTGGCACGACGCCCGGAGCGGGCGCTTCGTTCCGTCTCTCTATTACCTAATAAAAACTATACCCTGCCTTCTCCAACAATGTGTCCACCACCGTCATAAACCCATAGAGCACTATGGTACATTTCCGCCGTACGTCTTGAACAAAAAAAACGAGAAAACAAGCATAGACTCGACCCTGTTTGTGAGTCATCACACGGGGCAAGTGATAAAAAACGTTATCGTGTAAAAATGCGTTTAGAGAGGCTGGCTTGTCTATTTTTTAATTATAATCTGTTTAAGTATGAAGGAAATACAATGAAAAGTTTTGTATTTGTGGTTTTACTCTTAGTAACAAAAATATTTCAAATAGAGGAGGGAAAATTTAGCTCTCCTTACAATTACATGGGATTTAGCTTTATACACATTAATGTATTATACATTAAATTGTAGCTTATTTTATAACGATTTGATAGATTTATGGTTTATAGGTAGGACCTATTACAAATAAGAGAAATCATAGTTTTAGTAGTGCGCGGGCGAGTCGTTGGGACCACCCACGAAGAGGCCGCCATTTGCCGCCAGTTGCGTCATTGTTCAAAATGGCGGCCGCCGGTGTAAGGGATAATGCACTTTCATTTGTGTTTTATTATTAGAATAAATTTTTTAGGGGAAAACATTTTGAAAAGTGCTTATTTTAGGGGAATTTCACGAGGAGTTAGGGGAAAACCTAAATCAGAGGGTGGCAACACTGGTTCGAGACCACTGGGCACTGGGTGGGGTGACTGGCCCTTTCAAAAAGTTTTCTTCACGCAGCACGCTGGCTGCCACTGCCTGCGCGTCCTCTCAAATCTCAATTCTCATTATAACCTCTCCGCGAAATAGATCATTGAATTATCTCTCTCAGTAAGTCACAATGGCTGAACAACGTGAAAGAACCTTCATCATGGTCAAGCCCGATGGCGTACAACGTGGCCTCGTCGGTGAAATCCTTCAGCGGTTCGAGAAAAAAGGCTTCAAGCTTGTAGCTCTCAAATTTGTATGGCCATCTGAAGAACTTCTACAGAAGCATTACAGCGATTTGTCATCGCGACCATTCTTCCCGGGTCTCGTCAAGTACATGAGCTCAGGACCCGTCGTGCCAATGGTTTGGGAAGGACTCAACGTTGTAAAGACCGGACGTCAAATGCTCGGTGCGACAAATCCCGCAGACTCGCAACCTGGCACAATCCGAGGTGATCTTTGCATTCAAGTTGGTCGCAACATCATCCACGGGTCAGACAGCGTTGAATCAGCTAACAAGGAAATTGCTCTCTGGTTCACTGAAAAGGAAGTTGTTGGATGGACCCCAGCTGTAGAAAACTGGGTTTATGAATGAAGTGATAATAATTTTATTATATTATTTTATAAGTCTTATATGAAATAAACAATTATTTAATCTAAACTGTTATTTTTCTTTTGTAAGCTTTTTGAGAGCTGTTTAGCTGTCCTTAAATTAACATTATGGTTAATAATTGATACTCCATAATTTCATAGTGAAATTCAGTACAGTTTTTTTCCTTTGTTTGAAACATAATTGATGAGAGGTTTATTTGAATAATGCTTTACATTAAATATCATATTCTAACTAATATTGTGAACAGACCTAGAGACAAGTGAACTAGCCCCATGAACTTGGCTTCCTCGAGCTCTATCATTTTTATCTATTGTCTGTGCACTAAAGTGCCTTTGCGATAAGTCAGAAAACTTACCATCAACAAAAAGCAAAAAATGTTTGGGGTATGTACCTAATTGGTCCCATGCTTCGTGTACCAATTGCAGCTGATTAGCTATTAGTAGGACCAAAGATCTTGTATAATTCCAGTAGATAATAATATTATGAAACTACTCTGTTGTGGGTCGCAGATGTACCTATCCTAGGAACACAATAATACAAGAAAAATAAATCAAAAATATTTTGGTTCCTACTCATAGGACCACGAAGATATAGCCACAGTGCATCTGAGGGTGGGATTAATAATAATAATAATAATAAGCCTTTTATTTCTAATCCCATGGTATTTACAATTGTATAATACTACTTTTTAGATGAAATAAGTGTTAGTTGTATTAGTGTTTGTCTTATTCTAGTTAGTATTGTTATTTGTTGTAGTATTTGTTGTAGATGTAGTCCCATATCGGGTAAAGGCCAACCAAGTAAAACTAAATATACCAACTAAAATAAACAAAACAAATGCTTTCGAATACATGAACCGCTCCAGACACAACTCACAAAACGGAAACAACAAGCAATAGCAATCAATCAAAACCTACCCACAAAAGCCGAATAAAGGAAAAAACACAGAAACAAACAATAACAACAAATCACATTCCCCAAGCCGGCTGGTCCCCGTGGGGAATAATGACCACCACCCTCCATCTATTACAAGGAAGACAAAAAGTGAATCTTTACAAATATGCACATATAATGTTGAGATCCCTCTCTACAACTGAAAAATATCTTGAACTTACATATGCTCTTGAAAATGTTACCAGGGAAAAGAAAGGTTGGGAGACCATACAAACGGTGGGCGGACGACGTAGCCCAGAATGCTGGCACAAACTGGCTGACCCTTGCCAAAGACCGGGAGCATTGGAAGCAGATGGAGGAGGCCTTTACCCGAGGGTGGGATTAGGCACCAAAATATATTTGATTCGCTTACTTAAAACTATTATATGTACCTACATACTTACAGAGATAATCTGACTGACATGTATAGCATAGGGTCTAGAAACTAATCAAAAATTTCATGTTATTCCACTTTTCACCATTGAAGATCCTCATTGATGGGGAAAAGTGGAAAAAAAGTTCACAAATCCCCATTGACTTCACCTTAAACTTTTAGATTCCCCATTAGGAGCTTGAAGGCTTAAAGCTCCTAATGGGGAATCTACCTGAGCAAAGCATATTTTGAAGCCTGTGTCCTACCAGTCTTAGTAGCAGGGCAGATCAGCTAAATTTGTGTCAAAAGTTGTTCTTGTGTATTATGAATTTTGGTAGGTCTTTACAAAATAACTTAAGTAGTATTCTGCTAGAAATAAAACACCTTGATATTGCTTTCTATTTTCTTTTATATTAATGGATAATTACTATAATAATTATGATTTAAAAAATTATGGTTACCTAAACAAAGCATCATTTTGATGCAAAGTTTTGCACCATGGATGAGATGTACCTACTTGCAATCCAATTTATTTTAATACCTTCATTATAAACTATATTACAATGGTTTCAGAGTTTCATCTCATCCACTGCAAATATTTAACTACATATCTATTCTACTCACTCAGGCCTACATTTAGATTATTTACATATTATTGAATTAAAATGTTACAACCGCTGCGTTCGAATCTCTCACAAAGACTTTGGTCGTAATAATGATTTCGCTAATTCCACAGCCAATAATAGATCCTATTATTATATTGCATGTGTTTAAAAAAACAGTCCTATGGAAAAAGCCCATGTATAAAATGTTTTTTTTGTTGTGTGTAAAATGTGTTTAACAACCATTCTTCTAAAGATACCAACACTAATCCACTTAACTTAAAGTCATACCTTTCTATATTATGTAATGGCAGTGTCTTTAGTTGCTTTTGCATCCATTATGGAAGTTCCTTTAGTTTATAAGTAATTAAGATACAATAATAAAATGTTGTTGATTATTTGTCAGAACTCAAACTCATTTGATTGCATAATTCGCTCTGCTAAAAAACTATAAACTTGTAAATCATTATTATTACAATAATGATCATGTCAGATTTATATATTGTATTGCTTCTACATCAGACATTCACACTGCAAAAAGCAAACATGTCAATTCCAAGAATATTGCGTAGTAATTTTAAATCAATGTTTTATCATACTTGCTGATTGCAATGGCCATTCGCTAATTACGACTATTTAAATTTAATCACTATACATTAATATACAATATTTACAGTTAGCTGATAAATTATGTGATATTTACGTGACTTGTAAACTTTACACAGGGTGGGGTTAATTATATAAGAGCTTGAACAGAAGATGCGACAAATGAACTATCAAAAATTTGGTATTTTATGTACATTACTGAGACAAAAATTCTTAATGAAATGAACGAGAAGTTTAATTCGCTATAATCCGCCACAGTAGACAAATCTATGTGGTACAGTGCATGTCCTTCACCAATAGCATGCGAACAACCACCACCCAGCAATTGCCGGTGCGAATTGCTGGGTGGTGGGTGAAGGACACACACTGTACCACAATAGATTTGTGTACTGTGGTGGATTATACCGAATTAAACTTCTCGTTCATTAATTATCATGGACTTCCGCAAAGTAACGCCTTCAATACAAAGATTCTTTTAAAAAAACCGATTTATTTTTAACTTTTGTACAAGTGTGTACTTGTTAGTTCATGAAGTTCACGCTCCACGAATACAATATCAATTCAACATCAACAGTTCCAAAATCCACACGGCCTAAGAGTGCAGTACCCTGTAGCATCATGATTGAGGAGTTGGAGTAAAAAAAAATTATGGGACCACCTCCCGAGCTTTCTCTAACCACTGAAAAAAATAATTTTTCAAATCGGTTCAGAAACCTCGGAGAAATCTGTGTACAAGCATTTGAAAAAAAGATACGCGCCGAATTGAGAACCTCCTCCTTTTTTGGAAGTCAATAAAATTAAAAATCATAATTTAACACAAATTTGACCTCATTTGAATATATTAATCTTTAATTCATTACTGAAACATTCAGATTTTCTAATCGCTTCTTCTGAACAAGGCCTGAGCCCAACTCAAATTGGGCCCCAAATTTTGATTCAGACCAATACCTGGCGACATTTAACGCTGTTTCGCAGTCGATTCGATTAAGACTAAAAGTCCAGCTCATAGCACTGTCTGTTGTTGTTTATCTGTCTGTTCGTTCTGCTGGTCACTGCTCTGTTGTTGCTGCGCTTGTTCGTGTTCGTCTTGTTGTATTCTCGACGGCAGGGGCGCGGTCTGGCCTGTAGAATACAAACATATTAAATTTTTGTGACCTTGGTTGTAATATTATGACCATTGTGATTATTCAAGGTATTACGAACAGATTAAGCATCTATACTTCTATACTAATTGTATTCTATACGAACTTACGAAGTGAAAACTACTTTAGTCGAGTTGAGCACTTTATGGTAGGGGGTAAACATGTGGATTCGCGTCACCGACATGCTCGTCACCGACATGCTCGCGTTGTTACGAAGACAAAAGGTCTTAAATATAAATATACTACATTCGTAATTAAACTGTAATTACCTTAGTTTTAAGGTTTATATTTTATTTCTTTTTTTTTTTAATTTTTTGATTCCCGCGGGAACTCTTTAGTTTTTCGGGATAAAAAGTAGCTTGTACTATTCCAGACTATCTATCTCTTGTGCCAAATTTAATTCAGATCCGTTCGCATTTATAATTTTAGTAAAGATACATATAAGTTTTAATCCACTAACACCACGTGCGAGCGTTTGTTAAACGCGCGTTAAAAATCTCTTGTGTGAACGTGGTCAGTCTACTCACCATACTTGTCGTGTATGCCTCTGTGCCGCTTGAGCGCGAACCGGTCCGCAAAGGCGGCGGTACAGATGTCGCATTTGAAGGGTTTCTCTCCGGAATGCACTTTAGCATGGTTCTTCAAATGGGCGGCTTGACTGAACGCTGAACCGCACGTTTCACATCTAAAACACAACAAGATTCTCTATACTATGCATGATAGTTATTATTATTTATTAATGGACTATATTAAGACGATACGGGAGGGTGGTTTCCTAATACAATCGTATTAGTCTGTTTTCTCCGTGGATACCTAATTACATTGAGAAAATATTTTTACGTGTCTATCTATATGTGTCCGTGCCATGCCATGTTTTGCTTTCCCAATAAATTAATAATTTTAAGAAAAAGGAACCTTCAAAAATTGCAAAAAATGGCCCAATATTCGCGACATCATCAGACATCCCGTAAATAAATTTGACGAATATAATCAAAAAAGAAAAACATACCGTCATAGCCTGAGTCTTTCTTAAATTATTCTTGAAATAAATTTATTAAAATCGGTTCAGTTTTGGAGGAGGAAACAGAAAAATACGAGAGTAAGAATACGACTGTTTTTCATAGATATTATTGGTCCAAGGTACAGTTGTCCCTATCGGGTGTTATGGGATTATATTCGAGGAGCAGCGCGACGGCAACATAATTGTTCAATACCTATTCGCAAAGTTTCCCGTTGATGCTATATCCTCTTAAGCTGTGTGTGTCGTAGGCATAGAGGCATATTATAGTATGGTCGTAGGCTAATGACTGTGTGGTAATATTTTAATTGCACAAGTGTGGGAAGCCTACTTTACAGTTAAAAACTAGCGGTGAAGTAAGAGCAACTTTAACAGCACATGTATTGTAAAGAAAATAAACGATTCCTTTTAAAGTCGAAGAACAGTAATCGAAAGCACCATATTATGTACCTACAACTTATAAATGTGGTTTTCGAAAAGTATCTGAAAACCAAGACAACTCTGAAACCAACCCCCTAATTGGGTATTTAACGACTAGTAAAATAAGCAATATTTTAGTGATTAAAACGTAATATCCAAACCCCTGCCAGTTTTATGTAGAATAACCATTTTAAACTATCGGTAACTTTGATGACCTCACAATTCAGTACTAAATAGCACAGCTAAACAGGCACGCGTTTTGACGTTTGAAAAAAAGTTGCTGATTTGAGTAGTTGTCAAATACCCAATTGGTCGGGTTCATATAGAAAAACCCCTTCCAAGGTATTGGTAGGGGAGCCCAAGCGGGGATTTTGGGATTTACTAAAGCGCGGCAGATTAATATACAGGGGGATACCTTGTACCCGGTTAAGTACCTCCACAAAACATGAGGCCCATATATAAGGCCGCCCGTGAAGGATACAGGATCAGATTAGTAAAAAAAAATTGACCATCAGAAATTCTCGAGCGCGTCAGATTAAGGTAGGGTGAGTTAATTACATCCTAAAAAGTGTATATTCCACTAATCTGACAATTTGAGAGTGACGTAAAAAAAGGGGAGGGCAACAAAGTTGTAAAAAAAAACGTCATCTCGACATTCTCGAGCGTAGCTAAATTTTTTTTTATTTTGAAGGAAATAATTCAAGAATAATGAAAAATATATAATCTGACGATTTCCGCAAGCCGAAATAACAAAAATTCGTCGATAAAGTTAAATGCGTGCAGCTGCGTGATGCCTACATTTTCTTCTCCGCGTTTCTATTCCTCTCTCACTCTTTCTCTATCTATTACTCTCTCACTCCGTCCCCACTCTGGTTTCTGTTGCCATGACGCCATCACAGCTGATCATAAAGACTCGTTCGTGTCATACTGTTTACAACGTGTTTCCAACGTACACTTATTTATTTGCTTCTTTATCCTGAGCTTGAAAGTGTTTTTTTTGGAATAACTTTTAAACGGCTTTATCGATCAACTTCAAAAACTAATCCGCCTTTGAGCTTGAAAAACCACGTCGATCGCCACCAAGCTGGTCAAAAGCGGTTGATTCGCTCGAGAGATATCGTGAACGAAAGAAACCCGAAAAAGTGTTTTTTCGGGATTACTCCGAAATTTGTGGCTCGATCAATTAAAATTGCAAAATTACTTATGAGGATGATAAAACTGCGTCGAATTGCGCCAACCGCGTGAAAATGGCTTGATCCATTCAAAAGTTATTGCGGTTTGAAAATTCCAAAAATAGTGTTCTATGAAACTTCTATCAGACTTTCGAGCTGGGAGAGCTCAAATGCATAGAAATATTATTTCTTTGAACTCAGCGAGCTCAAAATATCACATAAATTATATTTTGAGCTCAAAAATGTCATAAGTACAATTTAAAGCACCCAGGAATGGAATTAGCGGGAAGTTGCAGGGATGGCCTTTAAGGTGAACCGTTTTTCTAATTTTTTTTTGTCAGATCAGGCAAATCCCTCTAGATAATCGTCAGATTATGAGACAGTACGTTTAGAACATAAAGATGAACCATATATATCTTAATCTGACGCGCTTGAGTATTTCAAAATGGCGAATTTTTTTTGCACATTATGAAAATGGCCGCGAGTTTGCGTCCCATCGAAATCGTCAGATTAGTGAATGAGAGCTTTTTTTTGGTGCACTTAACACTCCCTTAGAAAATCTGACGCGCTCGATTAATTTTTTTTTTTTTTCATTTTCAACCCTTAAATACAACCACCCCCATCATGCAAACGATCAGATTAACATACGTACATTATTAAAAATACGTAGGACATTGATGTTATCAATATCTGACGCGCTCGAGGATGTCCATGCAACAGTTTTTTTTTACATATTTAAAAATCTATAGCCGCTTCCCCCACCGATGTAAAGGTATATATCATATAACATTTTTTTCTTCTTATCATCTAAGCTTTGCATCCCAATAGGTCTCTACGACGCTCGAGTAAATCCCCATTTAGCCTCGTGGGCTCCCCTACTATATGTATAGTCCGCACGCGAGCTCTGAGGAATCGGGGGCTGAGTTAGCGGGCGGGTGCGCACCGCGCCCGACCGTCGCGTCGCGTCATACCCCGCACGCTCCCAGACTAGTGCCGCCCTTGACGCGAGAATACACTTTATCGATCCCTGTTTTTAATTTTGCGATAGCAGTGTTATAATATTGTACTATAAATAGTACTTAACTTAAAAGTTTCTTTGTGAGTGCAAATACATAGCTGTTTAATTTTTAAATTCCTTAAAGTACTGATTATTTTGATTGCGACAGTGCTTAATAAGATTTTACGTTTATTTTGTACAGTTCATTATAATTAAATTTTATGATAGGTACAATTTGTTTTTTCTTCCTTATTGCACATACTATCCTCATAGAATTATTATTTCATAATTAATTCAATGCACGTGCACAGATACTAAAGATGTGTTAGTATCGATAACGTAATATCGACTTAATCGCAACTCTATCTCATACGTCAACATTCCATAAGATTCCTCGGACCTCGCGCGCGAACTGTATCTAATCAAAGGGCGCCCTAGTAATAGCCAATGTACGCACTTGTAAGGTTTCTCCCCCGTGTGGATGCGGCGATGATTCCATAAGGTGGCGTGTCTCGCGAAGCCCTTGTCGCACACCTGCGGCAAACGGTTCATAATTTAATTATGTGATAGAAGCAGGCATTACTTTGCGGAAGTCCATGATAATTAAAGAAGTAGCACTTTAATTTGCTATAATAGGGATGATGCATATATCAAAAATAAATTATTTCTAACCGATTATTAAATAGAGGGTCTTCCAAAAGACCCAAAATTCACATCCACGGTTAGTTTTAAGTTTGGTGCATTGAAATTTTATGACGTCACAACAGTCAATTTCATACAACTTCCATACTAGAAGTGCGTTTTTAAGAGTTGCTGATTTGATTGAGTTGTCATCATCCCTATTGCTTACATTACAGATATAGCAACGGACTTCCCGATCCTGCTAAATTCTGATAGTCCATAATGGTACGAGATCCCGCTGCAAGATTGTTACATAAATCGAGTACGTGATCAAAAACTAATTTTTACGTATAATTATAAATGGCGCGCTAAACGCGAGCTAAAGTACAAGTGGTGCCATCTAGGTGGCACAAAGTAAACTAAATTACTTAGACGCAAACAATTATTTTAATTAAAAATACTAGCGGCCACTTTTTGATTGGCAACCTGGCAAATGTATATTCCCCCATTTATAATAATTATACTTACATAAAAATTAGTTTTTGATCACGTACTCGATTCATGTAACAATCTTGCGGCCATAACAAACCGGAGGGCGTCAGAAACATATGACCGGCCTAAACCAGCGCAGAAAAAGTATTGTGACATGGTTATTTGTGATGCGATTGATCAAAAGGCATACATATTGAATGAAGATGTTGACCATACTACACAGTTAAAAAAATCGTTTTAACTAACCTCACAGACATAAGGCTTTTCGCCCGAATGAGTTCTTTCGTGATTTTTCAGATGTGGAGACTGCGAGAACTGCATTCCACAAGTTTGACATCTGTTTTCAAAAATAATTCATTAATTTTTTTAGCTAGACAATAAAAACTATATTCACAAATCAGATGTAATTCGTGAATCATTGGCCAAATCAGAGGTGATTATGATAATAATTATTGGTGTAGCTGTTTTTGCCTTAATCGCCCATCAGTTTTTAAAATCGCAACTACAGTGACGACCTCCATGGCGCAGGGTTGAGCGCTGTTGTTTTAACGTGCGGAGGTCCCGGGTACGATTCCCGGCAGGTTCAATTTGGAAATTTATAATTTCTGAATTTTCCCTGGTCTGGCCTGGTGGGAGGCTTCGGCCGTGGCTAGTTACCATCCTACCGGCAAAGACGTGCCGCCAAGCGCTAAATCGCTTGGCGGCACGTCTTCGACGTCTTTCCGGTACGATGCCGTGTAGAAACAGAATAGGGGTATGGGTTTAATATAACTGCCATGCCCCTAACCGGTTAGCCCGCTACCATTTTAGACTGCATCATCACTTACCATCAGGTGAGATCACAGTCAAGGGCTAACTTGCGTGTTAAGTGGATAAAAAAAACACTATGCTAATTGGCTGACACTCTGTAACTACTAGCCAAACTATTGTTGAATTGCTGTTTTAATTTAAATTTGACTACAAAAAACAAAACGTTTATAGGACCTTACCTATACGGTTTTTCACCGGTGTGTATTCTCGAATGGTTTTTAAGGTAAACAGCCTTCGCGAATGCAATACCGCACACACCACACTTAAAGTTCTTTTCACCCGAATGTAACTTTTTATGAGACCAAAGCGATGAGTATCGTGAGAAGGATCCTCCACATATGTTGCAGTGAAAAGGCTTTTCGGCATTTGTTGTGCTGTTCTTGTTTTTATTTCCTCCAATGAACACTATGCCTGATCCGTTGCAGTTTTGGCACTTTGTAACAGATGCCAAGTTTCTCTTTTTCACCGGATGATGACCAGCAGCCACTGAACAAAATTTAATCAAATCATTTCACAAACATTCTATTTTCTTTATCCATACTAATATTATAAATGCGAAAGTGTGTCGTTCGGTCTGCTATGCTTTCACAGCCCATCTGTTCAACCAATTTTGATGAAAGTTGGTACAAGGATTGGTTATATACCGGGAAAAGGCATAGGCTACTTTTTATCCAGGAAAATTAAGCAGTTCCCGCGGGAATCGAAAAAACTTAGTCCACGCCTATGTCCTTCCCCAGGATGTAACCTACCTCTATACCAAATTTCTTCAAAATCGGTTGAACAGATGGGCCATGAAAGCGTAGCAGACCGACAGACAGACAGAAACACTTTATAATATTATATTAGTATGGATTATGTAAAAAAGCAACATTAACAACAGTTCTTTGGACGACCTGCCTGGCGCAGTGTAGAGTGATTTTGTCTTAACGTGCAGAGGTCCCGCGTTCGATCCCCGACAGAGTCAATTTGGGAATTTATAATTTGTGAATTTTCCCTGGTATGGCCTGGTGGGAGGCTTCATTCAGCCTAGTTACCACACCCTACCGGCAAAGACGTGCCGCCAACCATTTAGCGTTCCGGTACTATGCCATGTAGAAACCGATTAGGGTTAGCTACCAGTTATATTAAACCCATACAGTTTAATATAACTGCCATGCCCTAACAGGTTAGCCCACTACCATCTTAGACTGCTACATCACTTACCATCAGGTCAGATCGTAGTCAAGGGCTAACTTGTATTGGATACAATAAAAAATAAAAATAAACTTTTTTGAGGGCGCCATATTCTATCGCGATAAAATATGGCGCCCTCAAAAAAGTTTATTACATAGGCATTCTTCCCTATTGTAGCAGCTGTTGTGTTACCTGTTTTCTGTTGCTGCGGCTGCGTCGCGGGCGGCGCGGGGGCAAGCGGGTCGGACGTCGTCTGCACGCCGCTCACGCCGCCCACTTCGAACTTCACGTTGTTCTCCGCCGACACGAATATCTGTGTTGCGTTCACTGCCAAACAAACAATCATTCAATTATTATATCTTTTATTTTTATTATCAATGTCTTTGTGGGTTACTTATTTAGAAATGAAAGAGTCTATTAGTAGAAAGAATAAAACTTTAATAATTAACACCACATAGAAAACACAATATAAAAATGAAAGGGTAAAAAGTACTTAGTTATTCACAAGGCGTAACCATAAAATATTAGGTAGGTATATACGCGACACGCGCCACGTGCGTGAGCGCAGGCTCGATACGGTAGAGCTTCAAGGGCGGTTAGCCGAGTACTGCCTGGTGTCCGAAAGGAACACTGTTTTAAAACTCGCGTCTCTAAACAAACTGCGTCGTGACGTAACGTACCTACTATTTCTCGGAATAACAATTAAGGGTTGCTACATCTTCAATTGGGCATACGCTAAAACAGTATCTACACTAATATTATAAATGCAAAAGTTTGTATGGCTGGATGTATGGATGGATGGATGTTTGTTACTCAACCACGCCAGAACAGCTGAACGGATCTGGCTGAAATTTGGCACAGAGTTAGATTATAGTCTGGAATAGCACATAGGCTACATTTTATCCCGGAAAATTTAAGAGTTCCCGTGGGGGTCAAAAAACCTCAAACAACACAGACGAAGTCGCGGGCAAGTTTAAAATAAATTGTATTTTTTGTTTTGCCTTTAGTTTAGTATGGTCTCAGTGTTGCCAATTTGTAAAAACAAATAATAGACTCCCAGCTTTCTCTTGACAGACTCTTTCTATATTAAAAAAAACAACTTACTTTGATTATTTCTCTGATCAACACTATCCTGTGCTATGCAGGTTTCACATCTTATTAGTTTTGGTCCTTTCCTTTTTGGATTGTTCGATAACAGTCCACCGCATGTAATGCACTTTGACTGTGACTTTTCAATTATTATTGGCTTAGCTGGAAAAGCAAACAGAATAAACTAAAATATCCTATAATCACAATTGATTGAACTTTCAAAGTTAAAGTAAAACATACATTATTGTACACCATAAAAGGGACACAAAATACTATAATAGTCTAATAGATTAGATATGATACAACAGGCCATCTTAAAGCTTAATTAATATCTATATCTTCCAGGCAACAATAATAATTAATTATAAATGAATTTACTTTGAGCAGTTAGCGCCAATCAAAGAGCTAACTCTGAGCTGAGGTGCAAGTGCTTGTTTGTGCAGCTCTCACACAAACTGTCGAAGTCAACGTACATACTACATGCAAAATTATGCTATTGTGACACATCTTGGGGTCAACTTCAGAAGTGTTTAAATTATTGGCATGTTACTATCCAACCTCAAAATGGCAAGACATCATAGCTCCAAAGCATCAGAAAAAAACTTACTGTCTTGTATCTGCATTTGATGCTGTCCATCAGTGGGGTCAGAGGAGAGTATTTGGATGTGTGGCGGCATGGCCACGTCGTTGCCTGAATTTACTCCTGTAGCCACCACTGTTATATTGTTATCTGTAACAATAGTATGTTGCACCTTTAGGCCATTTAAAAATAAAACCTACATAACATAACATTGATAATTGGGTATTTGACTACTAGTGAAATCAATTATTTTTTAGCGATTATTAAATAAAGGAACTCCCAAAAGTTGTAATATCCACGTCACCTGCTAGTTTTGTGTTGAATAACCATTTTAAACTATCGATTAAAGTAAAAAAGTGCATCGAATTTTGATGACGTCACAATTTAAAATTTCATACAAATCCCGTACTAAGCAAGCATTTTGATGTTTGAAAAAAAGTTGCTGATTTGACTAGTTGTCAAATACCCAATTCTACTTGCATTAATTGCATTGCCTTAATGTAATTGTACTTTGATGATACCACATCAGCAACCTGCATACAATCAGTACTATGAACTTTTGTGTGTGTGTTTCAAGATAGATGCTCATAACAAACAAAAGACTGTTAACACTGTCCTACCACAAAAAATAAAATAAGTTTAACTGAAGCCTAAAGCGACAGTTTTTGTATGAGACAACAGTCAGTTTTAAAGCCCCTCTTAAGCCCTAGCCTGTTCTTTTCTTAAATGACTACAATCATCTTACTGTCTCCAGCCCCCCTAGCATGGGCCGAGACAATTTTCTCCCCGAGGAAAGGATACAAATATTATTCCTAAATAAATAAATAAAAACTCTAAATAACGGTGGATAAATAGTCCCCCGAGTCCCCGTGAAATGTCAAACGGGGATAAACTTCTCCTCTCCCCTGTTGCCTTGCTCTGAGAAGTGGATAAGTTAATTTTATCTCTTGTCAGTGGATAAAATCGGGGGATAAAATTTTTATCTCCTGCCCATGCTAGCCCTGCTGATGGTTAAAATCATGTTGTGGAAAAATATGGACTGAATTACCTGAATCTTGAGTATGTATCCTCTTATGAGCATTTAATAGAGTAAGGTGGCCAAACATCAAGCCACATACATCACATTTAAAACTGATATTTGATATGGTATTCTGAATTCCATTTGGGGCTATTTGCATTTGATTAACCAACGCATAGTTGTAGGAGAAGGGCTGGGCGATATAACATGTTTTGTCATCGCTTGTTGTCAATTGTGCTATGTTAACTCCACCAGTACCCCCCGTTGTCCCAGTTCCTAACTTTCCAATCATATTCACATTTGTTGTATAACAAAATGTTGGGAACTCCTGTAAGATAATAAGGACACATCAATTAATTGTAGGAGTCAAGTAATTGTAGGAGTCAAGTCCAGATTGGGTTGGAGCATTGACAGACTTTATGACCCCATGATCATATTATCTAAAAGAAATACAAAAAAAAATACTTAAGTAATTGAATTAAGGATAAACAATATTATGTTACATAGAATAAACTCATATTGCAGCCTTTACAATGGTGAGATTAAACCAAACAAACTTGATGTCAATAGCCTAAGACAGTTTCATTATTGGTAAATATGTACCTGCTGTGGTTGTGATTGCTGGGCCTTCTGTTGGGCATTTTCGATGCTTTTTCCCTGGGACTTCTGTGGGTGCTCTTGGTATTGAAGGGTCGGCACAGAGCCGGCTTGTACCGCGTTTGTGGTGAACATTTTAAGGTTTTATAGCATCACAGGGGGCTTCTTTAAATCACTTAAATTATACTTGTTCTTTAAAACTAAAAATAAAGGTACTTCTGTTACACTTGTCGAGCAACCTAAAGAAAATTTGATAAGAAAATTTTAAAAGCGCGGCTAATTGTACACACGAAAGAGAAACTCCCAAAACATATAGTGCGAAGGTAACAGGGGATATTTCTTATCATTCGACTCTACTGAAAAGATCATTCGGGCGATGAAAGCAGTGTCTCCGTGAATAGTGTCGATATATAATGTAAGAAAAGGATGACGGACTATCTATAGACGCGCTTGAAGTAAAGTATGGACGCCATTGGCAATTTCGTTACGACTCTTCCATGACTGGAAGACTCAACGAGACTAGGGAAATGCAAGGTACTCCATAATAATGCAAATTGTAGCACAATTTCTTACCCCAAATATTTAAAACAACGAAACATTCACGAATTTTAATGAAAACATTCGTTTGAATTTAATATTTCTATCTCACTTTTAAAATCTCAATTCTCCATCTCACGAAATAAATGAAATGGCGATACAAATAAAATGGCGGTCGCAGCATAGACAATTTTAATTTGACATTAAGTTTTATCATTAATATGCGCCATAGAGATGAGGCTTTTTGACTTTTTAATAATTATCGTTGTTAAGGTGCGTGTACACCACAGGTGTACACAACACATGCACAGCAGAGCGATCACGTAAAACCTGCATCAATCATTGTTACAGTATCAATTGTTGTGATTGGCTGAATTTATGGTATTCTTGCTGCGTCAATGGATTTTGTCCAATAGTGGAAAATACTGTAGCTGTCATTTTTAGCCGATCGGCACTGTTGACTGTTTGCACGTCTTGTCTCTGCCAGGCCGTATTTCGTGCCCAAATCGAAATTAAACTTGTGATCACAGAGTACATTAGCTTGTGATTAAAATGATGATAGTACTAATAGATATATTCGAATGCGTAGTATCAATTATCTGTTCTGCTTGGTACACTGGTAATATTCCAAAAATGAAAGTTCTATTTTTTTTTAGTTACCTTCTCCTTCGCAAATTCGCCAATAGGGTATTTGACTGTATTTTAAAAATATCGTTTCTGCTGTTGCCATCCTAATAGATTATTATTTTTAAGTAATATTCCATTTGACCGAACTAAAAAATAATGTATTGTTTTTCTATAAAACATGAAATAAATTAATTAATTTTCGATCTATGTTCACGTGATCGTAAACGCTCTATGATTGGTTGAATCGTTAAAGTAGTAATACATGCTCGGATTTGGTACGGCGGACCAAATCCGCCGTACCAAATCCGTTCTCGCTACAGACGACCGGACCGGACAGTTGCTTCACGTACGCCTTCAAGTGCACACCGTTGTGTCATCAAGGAACATAAAGTTGTCATCATGTCGTTAGACACAAAAAATATGGTGGTAGCGGCAACACTAGCAGCAACATTACAGCCACCTGCCACCACGTAAAAGGCGAAAAAAAAGAAGAGAATGGGCGAATTTATATTTAAGAGAACGCGACGAATTTAGCAGTGGCGATTCCTCTAAGATTGCGCAGCTTGCGCCGCAATACCAATAATTATGAATAAGTTACTTACCAATTATTCGAGATCTATATTTAAGTAATAAACTAATACTTATTTTATAACATGAAATAGGTACCTACCATTCACAAATCATATAAGTTTATCAATTAAATGTCTTGCGTTAATCGATAATTATTTAAAATCACGCACGCTTCATGACCACCTTGCACTCCGTCGGCCCGCTTACTCCCGCTCACTACGGGCCGAAGGCGTGCACTATGAGTTGCGCATGTGCTGTGTAGTATTATTTTCGAAAGTCAAAAACTACTCAACCGATTTTAAAAATTCTTTCACCTATAGAAAGCTACATTCTCGGCGAGTAACATAGGTTGTATTTTATTTTCAAAAACATTAAAGATCCCTACGAATATTGCAATAATGTGAATGAAGTCGGAAAAAATTGTCTCATCTGAGAGCTTCCGTGGCGTGCGCTGCGTAAATGGTAAAAGTTACACGAAAATAATGTACGGTGGAAATGTTCCTCTCAAAAAGTTCTAAAAAAAAGTCCGCGACAGCATATGGCTATGTTTTAAGGTCGTCTCACAATAACCGTCATTATGATTTTCAAATTTGGGCTAAAACAATGCTTTACTCGCGAAGGTGTTTTTACCAACATAGTAATAATCCTTATCAAAATAAAATGGTTGTTCATCTCAAGTATTTTATATAGATCAAATTCACCCTTACACCATTTAATTCAGATTAATATCTTAGAAGATATCATGTGATAATCACAGATGTGTTAATGTAACTCGCACTATACTAATATTATAAAGAGGTAAAGTTTGTGAGGTTGTAGGGGGTAATCTCTGGATCTACTGAACCGATTTTGAAAATTCTGGTACCAACAGAAAGCCACATTATTTGTGAGTGTCATAGGCTTGGTACGAGAACCGAGATTAACCCGAAAAATTAGGGAGGTCCCGTGGGAATTTAAAAAACTTATTTCACGCGGACGAAGTCGCGAGAATCTGCTAGTGTAAGATAAATAAAAATAGTATTCTTTATTCTAGTAAGTACGAGTTAGCCCTTGACTGCAAAGTCACCAGGTGCAGGTGGTGGGTGATGATGTAAGTACCTACTCTAAGATGGCGGGCAAACCTGTTAGGGATATACCTATCAGTTATATTAAACCTATACCCCTAATCAGTGATATTATATGAGGTAAATGTGTTTTATTGAGAAAATACCTAACCATCAGCTAGCGCAAACCCCAGATCGACCACCAGGAATCGCCACTGGAATTTAGTCACATGAAGTTAATAAGAACCTTAGATGAAGACGATATTAATATATATCTGCGAATGAACCGCGAAACCTTTGAAGAATTATTAGATTACACAAAAGTTCATGGGATGTACCTATCCCACAAACACGGAAAGTCCTTATACAATTGTATAATTTCTATTAGCACATCGCGTTCGGTTACCACTTCCTCCATGTTTATCACAAAATGAGTGCACGAGTGGTCAAAGAGGCGTTCCGAACACGACTAGTCATAGTTTGTCCGGCCCGACCGTCCACACGGTCGGATTTGGTACGGAGCAGACCAAATCCGCTGTGCAAACCAGCGGACCGCGGCGGACTCAATTAATAATAATTATGTCCGCCGGACTACTCTACAGACGGTCAGATATGGTTCGGAAGCGAACCAAATCCGTGGTCCGCTCGAACCAAATCCGAGCGTGTATTAGTACTATTAGTGACGTAACTATATAATAAAATCTAACTGTGGTGTAGTAAATTCGAACAATTACGAGTGTTTTTCCGTTTTTCTATATAGTTTATAGTTATATAGTTTCTGTGCTTTTTATTGTTTCAATTAGTCATTACCAACCATACTTTTCCTAATTAATAGTTTAGGAACCCAATTATTTAAAAGCAGATAGTGGAAACCTCTCAAAAGATGATGCATTTAAACCTAATTGGACATTTTTCAAAAATAACCCTGATTTCTATGCTGCAGAACTAAAAAATGTGAAAACTGCCTTGTAAGTATACTATATATTTCTTAAATAAAGCAATTTATTGTATTAATATCTTTTCGTCCAAGAATAAAACCTAACATTCGCAGAATTAAGTACTTACTAGGTTATATTATTTACTAACATAGATCGTGATATTCAGTTTTGGTTTCTTTCTTTATAGAGCTTCGAGAGAGTCTTATCGCTGTTGGTTATGTCCAGCTACATCGCGAATCTGTCATTTGTACACTCAAATGCAAGATATGTCCCAAGCACAAAGTGAGAGCAAAATCATATTCTGTAACTATGATAGTAGATGAATACAAAACTCAATTTATAAGTTGTGAGTGCTATGATTGTGCTGCATCCACTGGAGGCTGCAAGCATGCTGTGGCCTTTTTGATGTGGACTCACCAGCGTAGTGAACAACCTTCATGTAGGTACCTCTCTTGAGTGCTACGGAAAAAAAAATACTTTATCCAGAGTAGGCACTACCATGAAATTTATTACAGTGGAGCAATTATCTAAAAAACACACTCAACATCCTTCAACATCATCTTTTAGCAGTAATGAACTCCTATCAGTTTCTTCTTAAATTATGTAATATGTGGATAGGTATAATAAAAATCATATTTCTATTTCATTGTTTTATTTATCAAACTCACTCGAACTCAAATGTTTTTTTATTCAAATAAACTTTTACAAGCGCTTTTGAATTGTCAAGTTAATCTACCCTTGGTTTGGAATACCATTCATACCGAGTATATCTTTTGTCACATTCATAGTCTGTACTGCCTTGTTTCTGTGACGCATCTTTAAATAATCTATTTGGACAGATTTATCAGCAGTTGCGATTGGTTGAGTGTTTATTCCTTTATCGTGATGTGTTTGTGGTTTCTGAAAAGACAAAATATTCATTAACATTAATTTTCTATACCTACAGAAACAGTACCTTAACTTACTGACAATCAATGCAAATTGCACAGCCACCTGGTGGATCTACAAACATACTAAAATTATACATCAATGTCTACAAACTTGGAATTTTGTATGTAGGTTCTCTCTCGGTGAAGAAAGGATTTTCTGGAATTCCAAAAAAAAAACCTAAATCCATACTGATTAAGTCAAAAAATCAAATCAAAATGTGTGATTCGGGTGAACCCTGTGATTATCGGGAACAATAAGTACCCTATGTCCTTCCCGGGATGCAAGCTATCTGTGTACCAAATTTCATCAAATTGGTTAAACAGATGTGTGAGCTGTGAAGAGATAGCAGACAGACCGACAGAGAAGTGAAGCCCATTTTGTATTGGTTGTAGGTTAGAATTTTCTCCAACTGTAATAAGTATACCATAATAAGTTTTTGATTGCAAATTCCACTTCAAAGTTCCAAGTAGGTAATGATCTACTGAAATTATTGAATTACATAAATTGGCTAGAATTTCTAAATTAGTTATTACTTATTAATGTGTTTGTAAATACTTAATAAACATACTACAAACCAGCTAATACAAACGGACATGTCTAACCTCAAACAGAACAGGTGAAGTAGGTACACATTTTTAGACCATTATATAATTATATTTAGTAATAGTTTGTTAGATAGATAGTGTAAAACTCACATCAAAGCGATCCTCGCAAAAATAAACACTTAAAGTGACCCTCAGTGACCACTATAGGGTCTCTTCGAGCAAGTTGCAACCACTTCTTCCGTATCTTGGCTTTCTTTGGAACACTTCTAAACAGTTTACTCTCGAGTTTTTGTAGACTTGTTTGTACATTGCAGTAGTATGCACACCACACACCATTGGTAAACCATAGTTTTATAAAAACAATCTCTAAAACAAAGTTTTTATCAAGGGAAACTGAAATATCACACACTTTGTTTACGTTTTTACTACATAGTTACGTCATAGAAGTCATGTCACCCAAATGTTGTCAAAGAGAGCGTTTACGCGGCAATTTAATTTTTTGAATTTATTTTTGAGATTTCTATATAAAATACTGAAAATTAAGACGAAATAAATATATTGTTAGCTATAATAAATCATTATTAACAATATGCGACTATTTTCTAAAAGCAGTCAAATACCCTAATCAGCTAGCATATCATCTGAAGTAGAAGACATGTTGTCGCATCAAAATCAAACACTACCACTACAGCCCACTCTCATAGAAGAGAGGGAATTAGAGCTTAGACCCACCACGCTGCTCCAATGCAGGTTGGCGGGCTTTAACGACTATTATCATGCAAGTGATAATAACTGGGACCGACAGCTTATCGTGCTCTCCGAGGCACGGGGGTGAAACACCGCCAACTTCCTAACTCCGGGCTAGTACTGAGAATTTCTAATCAGAAAAACCCAACACTTAATTATGGCCCGACCCGGGACTCGAACACGGGACCTCGTCAGCCGCAGTCGAACATGATAACCACTAGACCAACGAGGCAGTTATACGCCCCAAATACGTCCCACTGCCACGTCACAGCCTCGCCTTTTCAGCGCCGTTACTACGCCACATACTATTCCTCGCCACAACCGCGCCCGTCGCCTCTTGTGTATTAGACCGGGAGATGGTCGTAGGTGATAGTCTCCCATTTTCTACTGCATGCCTTTTTAAGAGTTGATAACTAACCCTAAAATATGAAAGATAGAGGGGTTACTAGCCCTTGCGCGCTTGCACGTCATAAACAAAATGGCTTCTCTTTGTGACAGAATTTTAGTTTTTGCCGTGACATTATACTGCATGCCTTTGTAATATAACGTAGTTGGAACAAATTTAAGCTATAATAATTGATGGCATGCAATTCGCAACGGCCGACGGGGCTCAAACGGTTACGTAGAAATGTAAAAAAAAATAGAACATTTCCGTGTTTACAAATTGCATGCCGTTGTAAAAAATTACTTTTTTTATCTCAAATATACTCTACGAAAATTGGCATGCACCCCTCGTATGACCAAGGGTGGAAAATATTAGGAAAATGTTGTGAAAATTCAATACAGCTTTTCCGTGATTTCAAACTACTTCTAATAAAGATAAACATTAATTTAATGACCAAATAATTCTGAAATACAAATGGCATGCATGTTGCTCATGATCATTATATTATAAATAATAACAAAAGTTGCAAAAATTTAATAAACATTTCCGTGTTTTTTATTTGCATGCCGTTTTGTATTTCATAAAAACGTATTATTTTAAGTATATACCGAAAATGGCATGCGTATTAAATAATACCATCATATTTTAAATAATAATGAAAGTTGCAAAAAATTTAATAAACATTCCGTGTTTTTAATTTGCATGCCGTTTTGTATTTCATAAAAACATATTATTTTAAGTATATACCGAAAATGGCATGCGTATTAAATAACACCGTCATATTTTAAATAATAACAAAAGTTGCAAAAATTTAATAAAAATTTCCGTGTTTTTAATTTGCATGCTGTTTTGCATTTCATAAAAACATATTATCAAATAAATATTATAAATGCGAAAGTTTGGATGTATGGATGTATGTTTGATACTCAATCACGCTCCAACGGATGAACGGATCTGGATGAAATTTGGCATAGATATAGATTATAGTCTGGAATAACACATAGGCTACTTTTTATCCCGGAAAATTAAGGAGTTCCCGCGGGAACCGAAGAACGGAACCGAAAAACCTCGATCCACGCGGACGAAGTCGCGAGCGTCAGCTAGTTTTAAGTATATATCGAAAATGGCATGCGTATTAAATAACACCATCGTATTTTTAATAATAATGAAAGATTCATAAAATATGTGAACCATTTCCAGTGTGAAACAGATCAGAGATTTGGATTTTGGCGCTAACCCATCACCTACCTAGCCACGTTTCCGCGGGAACTCCTTATTATTCAGGGATAAAAGTAGCCTTTATGCTATTCTATATACTTAGCAGACTATAATCTATATCTGTGCCAAATTTCATGCAGATCCGTTCAGCCGTGATTGAGTAACAAACATCCATCCATCCATCCATACATACATCCATCAAAACTTTCGCATTTATAATATAACTAGCTGATGCCCGCGACTTCGTCCGCGTGGATATACCAAGATTCATCGAAATAACTTGAGAAATGATGGACTTTTATACAAACTTTCAACCCCTATTTCACCCCTTTGGGGGCGGAATTTTGAAAAATTGTGAAACACGTATGTTTTCATTTTTAACCCGCAGCTCATATACCAAGTTTCATGGATATAACTTGAGAAATGAAGGACTTTCATATAAACTTTCAACCCCTATTTCACCCCTTCGGGGGTAAAATTTGCGAGAACTGTGAAACACGTATTTCTTCATTTTTAACCGGTAGCTTGTATACCAAGTTTCATCGATATACCTTGAGAAATGAAGGACTTTCATACAAACTTTCAACCCCTATTTCACCCCTTTGAGGGTAAAATTTTGAAAAGCTGTGAAACATTTATTTCTTTATTTTTAACCGGTAGCTTGTATAGCAAGTTTAATCGATATTACTTGAGAAATGACGGACTTCCATACAAACTTTCACCCCCTATTTCACCCCCTTAGGGGTGGAATTTCGAAAAACTGTGACACACGTACTTCTTTATTTTTTACTGTAAGCCAAAATAAAAAGTTTCGTTGATATAACTTGGTAAACATCTTGAGAAACGAAGGACTTTCACACCAACTTTCATCCCCTATTTCACCCTTTTAGGGGTCGAATTTTCAAAAACTGTGAAACACATATGTCTCCATTTTCAACTCGCAGCTCATATATCAAGTTTCATGGCTATAACTTGAGAAATTAAGGACTTTCATACAAACTTTCAACCCCTATTTCACCCCTTCGGGGGTAGAATTTCGGAATAAAAAGTATCCAATGTCCTACCTCGTAGTATGGGCTCAAATGGGCGCAAAAAAAAACAGGGAAATGTTCTTTATTTTTAATTTTCGTTAAAAAACCTTTTATTAATTTTATTTTTGCACATTTTTTATGTCAGGCTTGTGTAATATGCATGCCATTTTTTTTATCAACTTAAAATAATGTTTTTTAATGAAATATTGAATGGCATGCAAAATAAAGTCACGGAAATTATATCAGCGTTTTTTGCAATTTTCGTCATGCATGCCACTAATTTACAACTTTCTGTTGTGCATGCCAAATTTGCTAACGTCAAGTAATTATAAAAACTAAGTATTGTTCAAATGGCATGCAGTTTGAAATCACGGAAAAGCTGTATTGAATTTTCACAACATTTTCCTAATATTTTCCACCCTTGGTCATACGAGGGGTGCATGCCAATTTTCGTAGAGTATATTTGAGATAAAAAAAGTAATTTTTTACAACGGCATGCAATTTGTATTTTGTTTTTTTATTTTAAAGATAACTAAGTATCATTACATATTGTACCTATGTTATTATTTATAATAATAAGGCCAGAAGCTAAGAATAAATAAGGCCAGAGCACGAGTAACAGAAGAATCGATCAGACTAGTTCAGGGAACTTACAGAGTTTTTGACCGAGTTAAACATTATTTATTTATTTATTTATATGCACAATTATCCAAGATTGTTATTTCAAAAATAACATAAAAATAGGAACGTATTTGATAGGTTTTAAAGGTGTTGTAATTCGTGAGTAACAAAGGTTCCAAGTTTTTTATTAAGTAATATAACTTTCTTGAATATAAGTTGATTATGACTTTTAATAACATTTGGATACATAATAAAACAATGATGAACTTACAAAAAGCGTTTTAATGTAATTTTAAACTTATAAATTCATTTTAAATCCATCACAATCCAGTGGCCGAAAACAGAATACCCGATGGCCGAAAACTGAAATTTGAGGCCGAAAACTGAAATTTTAGCGTTTTTCCGGATTAAATAAAAAATAAAAATAACTAATAGCTTCAAGCGCAACACAGTTTCTAAAAAAGAAACTCCAGTATATGGGCTTTCATCTAACATAATGAGCATAGCAATATTAAGGTTGTAACATTTTTTTCTGATGTCCTAAAGTTGATGGGAGCACTAAAAGGCCGAAATCCGGCACATCGACCCTATCCAACAGAGATATTTTAGATTTTTTTGTATTTAATTTTATTTACGCTCTGTTTTGAAAGTAATCTAGAATAATGTAAGGCTTTTTATTACCCTTATATTCTATGTCTCTTAAAATTTTTGTTATTCTGTGATACCAATTTTGGCAAGTATCAGGTTTAATTTTTTCGATTAGATTATGACTAGAACACCAGTAGTTTTGTATTCTGTTTTGCTCCAAGCAGTCTTTGAGCTTCCTCAACATGGTCAGCACTAGGTAGGCTAATGAGTTCTTTTCCCAAAACTTTTCATCATTCTCTTGACATTCCAACAAAAATAGTGTTTTAATAAAGTAGCTTGAGAGTTTTGTAAATCCTTGAACATCCCTGAAGTGTTTCAAAAGCCTTATAGTGCCTCTTAAGTTATTTTTATTTTTCAGGAGGTATCTTTCCTGAAAAGGAAATGATACCCTCCAACTAAAGTCATTAGTACTACTCGGTTTTGGTACTAGAAAATAGCTTGGAATATTTGTTGCTTCAACTTTTGAAAAGTCAATTGTAGAATTTAACGGTTTTGTTGGCAGTTGAAATGAAAATGTCGGAACTAAATCGACATCGATCACGCTACCATCATTCTTTAAAATTATTATTGTGTTTGCAGGTCCTGATGTTTTTGAATGTAGCGTAAAACATTTGTTTTTCACTTTTAAAATTCTTTGGCCATCTTTTTGTGGCAGATTATTTAGAGCAAGCTCAACAGTACTTTGCATCCACGCGCGAAACTTCGTCACAGATAATCGATATTGCTTGTCGCACCACAAGTGTGTTTTAGTAAAGCCACGACTGGCTGTTGCCGGTATTAAAGAAAGCCTTCGAAACTCTGATGGCATAATTATAGCAGAGTAATCATGTTGACAGTCTGTTGCATCCAATTTGATTTTACCATAGTTAATGGGGAAAGTTAAAATAACATTAATGTCATATTCAGTTGGTTGGCCGACTCGTATTCTGTCAAAGTAACTGCCAAGAAAATCCAGTCTTGGCCTGAGATTGTTGAAAAGATCGTCACAAGAACACATAGCTTTAAGCAGTTCTCCTAAAACTGAAAATAGTATGTCTGTATTCTCTTTCCGGTCCTTTTTCTTCATTCGTATGTAATGTCTGTTCACTGAATGAAATGCACTCTCCATCCCTTTATTCTTAAAAGGCACACTGTTATTGTTTTTGCACTTTACACCCATGATTTATCTGAAACAAAGCTTTGATCAATTTACCTACCTAACTTAATTAATATTCAATAAAAGCAATATTATTGTATACCAAATTATAAAACTGGAAACAAAAAATTCAAACACTCATTGACAATTTTAATGAGACACTACTAAGAACAGACCCAATACTGTGTGCCTTTGTAACATCTACTTACAACATTCAATGCCCATACATTTTAGTTTCACTCAGGGGATTCCCTTAATACTCATGAATAGAACTATTGGTAAAGAACCCTAACAGGAACACAAAACGGCTAAGTGAGACTCTGACTCACCCACCAAGGGTTCTGTATCTGTAGCTTGGAAATAAATAATGATTTGGTTAAATGAATCCATTGTCTCAAAACAAAACAAACCAATATTTGGGATAGCAGAAAGGAGACAACACTTGCCACATCTCAAACCACCACCAGGATGGTCGTTGCTCAAAAGTGCTGTATATCAGAACAGTTCTGATATACTGCACTTCACTATTATATGTATTTCAATATATTTATATTTCACAAGCTGATGCCCACGACTTCGTCCGCGTGCTTTAAGGTTTTTTATTTCCGCGGGAACTCCTTAATTTTCCGGGATAAAAAGTAGCCTATGTCACTCTCTAGGTTCTCAACTATATCCATGCCAAAAATCACGTCAATCGGTTGCTCCTTTGCGGCGTGATTAAAGGACAAACCAACAAACAAACACCCTTTCGCATTTATATGAGTATGATGATGTATGAGCATTTTTATATCTTCTATAATAAAAATGAATGTTGCTAAGCACATAACTTCCGAACGACTACACCAAATTGGATAATTCTTTTTTTTGTGTTCGTTATAGTCAGGACAAGGTTTAAATAAGAAAAATTTAAATGGACGTTTGTTACTCAATCACGCCAGAACGGCTGAACAGAACTGAATGAAATTTGGCACAGAGATAGATTATAGTCTGGAAAAACAGATAAGCTACCTTTTATCCCGGAAAATTAAAGAGATCCCGCGGGAACAAAAAACCTCAATCCATGCGGACGAAGTCGCGGGCAGCAGCTAGTAATATATATATTTAAATGATTTTAGTTATTATAACTATAATCGTTGTAATAAAATGTTTATTGACTGACTTTTCAGAGTATTATTTCTTAGCACTTTGTTCCCAATCCTTCTTGAATTTCTCTAATGCATCCTGTATGCTTTTGAAGTCTGCTGGTTGGAGGTTATCATTTTCATGTGACTTATCTTCTTGCTGGTGTTCCTGTTCTATTAAAAAAAAGACAAATATATATGTATATTTATATACATATTGTCACTGAAAATGTATTAAAACAAGGATATAATGTGCAGTAATGTATATGAGATGATCAATTATATTAATGAAGTGTGTAAAACAAGGTGTACAACTATTTATTTCTCAAACTAGAATAGGTAGGTACCTATGACAGGAAGCAGGCTTGACTGCTGCTATGTGAACCGCTGCAGGGTTTCAACTGGTCTAGAAACCATCTAGTAATGGATTACTTAGTTATAATTTTCTACTACTATTAATATTACTGTTTGCCACAAAATATTTTCTTCTCTTTCTATGATAGTCGTACTTATTAAGCACTAAGTAGATGATGCCCGCGACTTCATCCGTGTGAATTAAGTTTGTGTTATTCCTGTGGGAACTCTTTAATTTTCCGGGATTCATTCTTCCCCGGGATACAACCTACCTCTATACCATATTTCACCAAAATTGGCTGAAAGGATGGGCCGTGAAAGCGTAGCAGGCAGACAGACACTTTCACATTTATAATATTAGTATGGATATGGATGTACATAAATAATATAAATACATGTGAATTTTTTAAATCAGATTTCTCCTTCTGTATGTTTGAATTTTTAATGACACTCACTTTTAATAGTAAATACCTACCTTGTCTTTCATGCTTAGGTGTAACATAGGCATGTTGGACATTGATAAACTTTCTGGTCTTGCAAACGTATTTTAAATTTTTTTCAGGCAATTTATCAAATAAAGGGTCCGATGTATGTGGTGATGGGTCTTCCTCGAAAAACAAGTATGTTCCTAAAGGATTCTCATAAGTACCTATAACAAAGTAAAAGTTACACAGTTGTTTAAGTGCTCTTACTAGGGACTTACAGTGCTCGCAGTGTATTTTGGAACACACCCACAATCTTTCTGATTTTATTCTTGATTAATATGTATACCTAGGTACCTACCTAAACGTACCAATTGCAAAATAATAATCAAAGTAATAAATAAAGATTGTATGTGCTTGCCTGTAAAAAATGTATCATCAAGTTGAAATATTGGATTTTTAGTATCTATGCCTAAAACATGAATACTGTTATATTTTTCAAATTTCACACTGTCTTCAAATTCTGCATACACAAGAATCTCTTCTTCACAATCTGACATACTTTCTGCATGATTCATTATTACCTATTAATTTATTTTCTACAATTAATAATGCTGAAAATAAAAATAGGTAGGTAGGTACAGAGTCTATTTCGTATAGGTATTGTTTCTGGTTATAGGTAGGTACATAACACAGATCAATAATAAACCATGGATGTAATAAGTACTTACGTAAGTACTTATTACATCCATGTAATAAACTTGGTACTTATCTACTTTTGAATCTGCAGCTACCACCACAGATTAGGTACTAGTTACTATGGCTACCACTGTGACTGCAAGGAATAAACTACTCTCTACCGAGAGTACCATTGTTTGCACCATTTATCACATATATACTCCTAGGTTTGCCCCACAGAGTACTTTGCACTGGAATATCCGCGTTTGGCAAGATAACGTACAAAATAGCGTGGCAATTACAAACACACGAAAACATTACGCATACATACACAAAACTCAGGGCCGAACCTTGTTGCTGCATAAAACATTATATTAATATGTAGGGTTAGGTTGCGTGAAAAAAAATGACATAAAGACACCTATCATTTGCAAGCTATAATTTGTAAGGATTTTTTCAATACCTACACTTGCTCGCAAAATGCACTTACAGAGGCAGTAAACAGGGCTTGTAAGTTAAATTTACTGCCCTCGTGCTTTTTTTTTTGCAGAATTTACTGCCCTCGTGCTATTTTTTTGCAGTTTTTTTTTACCTAATTTTTGTAAGGCCACTTTACTTCTAAATAAAAAGTTTTCTTGAAAGAAGGTTCTTATTGATATTGACTTTGTATGTAGAAAACTTAAAAAATAATAACATTTAGATGTAGATTGATGAAATTAATTCATGAAATTAAAAATTGTATTTAATTTAGTTAATTAAAATTGTTTTAAGTTTTATAAATCAAAAAAGTAAAGGCTGAATAGTCCAGGCTGATAGTTAAGAGCTAGAACCTAGAGCCATGAAGCCAATTAAAAAAAACGCAATTACAACAACGCGCTATAGATAGGTACTACTAAAATCTTGAATCTGTGCGCGCTATTTTTAAAAGTTTCATTGAGTTTTTCTTATAAATTATTAAATAATAAGATGAGTGGTATAAGTGATGTGTAATAATAAAATTAAATCAACAATAAGGTATTTTAGCTGTGAGAAAAAAGCCGCGCTTGTAATAGCCGCCGAAAATCTCGACTAAGTATGGGCGTGAGAAGCCATTTTCTAGTGAGTACCTAGTTCCTACCTACTCGACTTTTAATTTCAAGTTTTCTCACAAATGTATTGAAAAATATCGTGTGATACACGGGCGTTAAGGTTTTAACAAACTCGTGACGATGGTCAGCCCTCGACTGGCGTCATCGGGCTGACATTAGTCAACTCGTATGTAAAAACCTATTTACCGCCCTTATATCACAAACTACTATAAAAATAATTATTATTGGTACTTTTATAATTTCCTCATCACAAGCGATCACAACTGCAATATAGTAACACTAGTAATGGTAATCATCACCACGTGCAGGACCCTAGTCAATGTGGTGAATATAGATGTGAGCTCCGCGCTGCGTGTGATATCGTCACCGTCGCGCGCGGAGTTATAACTCCTGTTACAACGCAAATCCTGAGGACTCCGTCAGTATCATGGCCAGTGGTTCTCGCGTCGTTCTCGCTCTGCGTCGACGCGCAGGTGATGGGGATATTATTTAGAAGAACAGTACCAACGGATATCGTGTAAATACCGCCAGATTTTAGCTCAAAGTTCCTATTGACAATAATTTCTTGGCAGTAAGCCAAATAAATGTTGTTAAACAATCGAATCGAATCGTTATTCCAAAAAGAGGTTAAATAAAAAATTACAACAGGTGTTTTAAACTCACATGTTTTTTATTCAAATAAACTTTACAATTAGTGCTTTAGAATCTGTATTGAGGTTTTCAATAAAAAATAATGAAATTCATCCACCTAATGGAAGATAAGGTAAATTGGTACCTACTTAGTATAAGACCTCAACTAACTTTTCTTTGAAAATGGTCGGTATTGCACCAGGAGATAGAATTGTACGGAATATATTACGTTCTTAGATTATCTGTAAAATGCTTGGAGCATATAGCACTCCATGAGTTGGTCTGCCAGTCTTTTCTATTAATATTTTTATGCATAGGTCTCTCAGGTATTCATCCTTTGGAAACCTGAAATTAAAATTTGAAGTTATATACTTAGAATAAAAGAGTCGTCGAGTCCGGCCCTGTAATTTGTTAAAGTTTTCAAAATGTCAAAAAAGATTATTCAACAACTTAAAGCATGTATTTCTACAGAAAACAATAATATTATAGTTTTAATATATGCATGGCTACATATTTCGTCATAACAACTATAAAATATTAGATATCTTAGCCTTGATACGATGCGATACGAAAACATTCCAAAGCTACATGATAGCATGAATTTTACTTACCGATGGAACGTTACTTCTCGGGTTTTCCTGTACGAAGCGTTGTAAGACAGGGGGACACAACACTTCACCATTTTATTTCAGTAAATATTCATATAAATCTCCAAATTTCACAAAAAACTTATGACACCCAAGACAACACAATGTAAACAAACGCCATAGGTCTCATAGATGTCTTATAATGACTGCCACGCATTGAATTTTTGTCAATGTGTGCGTTGGTGTAGCACAGTGTTGCAGCAAAATAATACATACACATTTTTGCTTGCAGGGACACGGTCACACTAATGCCCGTTTGCACTAAACTCAAGTTAGGCTTGTCCTAGTTAAGATACACCTAGGCTTAAGAACGGCCTAGCAAAAAAATTCGTTTGCACTGACAGTCTTGTCCTTGCTGTGTCGTAACTTAAGCATTGCCTAGTTAGGCATCTCTAGGAACGAATGGAATGAATGATTGTTTATGGTTTTTTTTTTAAAATATATCTTGCAAAGTAATGTAAACACTAGAATATTTTTTTACCTTAACTTGTCATAACCTCAGGCATGAGTTGAATAGAGACAAAAGCTAAAACATTGGTGTATTTTATTTTATTGGTTTATATATTGCACAGGTGACATTTTTAGGGGGGTTGCATAGCTTAGCCTATTCTACCCCATTTTATTAAATGTGTCCTAAATCCATAGATTTAAAATGGTTTTAAATCTATGCCTAAATCCTAATATGTCGCCGCGAAATCATCTAATATTACAACGGGTGCGGCGTATTAGGTACTTACAAAACGGCTAACCGTATTACAAAATGGTGCCAGTTTGTAATCTGGTGGTTCGACGTTCAGCCGGATGCCTGCCTACTTTCAGCCGCATTGTAGTCGCTCCTTCATTCAGCTTGACCTACCTACTCGATGAGCCGATACTAGACTGGTTCCGCTACGGAGGTCACCGAAGTCACTAGCCACTAGGATTAGGCCGTAGGAGAGACAAGACTGCGTGGGGTTGTGGTGCCCAGATTTCATTCTGGTCCTGAATTTGGAGTTTTCGTTATGGTGATCTGTTAGGAAACAGCAGTTTATAATGTGCCCAAATTTATTAAATTCCACTCCAAGTTAGCCCTTGACTGCAATCTAACCTGATGGTGATAAGTCTAAGATGGTAGTGGGCTAATGTTGTTGTCTAAATTGGGTTGGGGTAGTTGTTCTCAATAAAATTCATTTACTTACCTAATTATTATAAAATAAATCACCGATTTTTTATAGCCACTACTAGTTAGCGCTTGACTGTGATCTCACCTGATGGTAAGTGATGATGCAGTCTGAGATGGTAGTGGGCTAACCTGTTAGGGGCATGGCAGTTATATTAAACCCATACCCCTATTCGGTTTCTACATAGCATCGTAAGATCAGATTCAGGACTGTGTTGATTATGAGGTGCCAAGCCAGTTGACTATTTCGTTGTAATCTTTTAAAAGAATCATTAGTTGAATAGATTACCTAGATTAATTATTCCTCTTGCTGATAGGGATAAAAGAAGCTAAAATAAAGGCAAATATTATTTTTTATTCATAAATAAAACTATTTTTATTGCATATCACATCCACATTTCCCAATTGCTGCACAGTTGCAAACCTTTTAGTTTTTAGCAGTTTATTATTTACTTTTTCACGATGGTAACATCATTACCTACAGACAGAATGTTCCAGATTCTAAATAAAATAAATGCTTACATCTTATTAATATAACATGATGAATTATTAAGATTACAAAACACATTACAATAATATATTCAACAGCAAAAAAAGAGAAATATTATGCAATAAACAATTCGGACTTTAGTCTTCGCCTCCCAGGGAATCCGTTATTTTTTTCCTCCAGGAGGCTGTAGTGGTTGGCCACGTTCTTTTCCACGTAGTTTTATTCCAATCGCTCTTTCAATTTTACCAAGAACAATATTGTTAGGAATACCACGACCAGCTTCGTAATCGTTTACGATTTGAGGCTTTTCACATATTTTTGTAGCCAAATCTTTTTGGCTCATACCCTTAGATTGTCTGCCTTGCATTATTAGTTTTCCTAAATCAAGCGGTATTTTCTCATGTCGAAGTTCCTCAGTTTCTCTATCAAGTTTTGCAGTATTTTTAGTGGTAACGTGTTGTTTATTAGTTCCCGCACCATATTTTTGTTGAGTGTCCACTGGTACACCTTGACGTCGCGCAGCATTGACGGCTTGTTCTGTCTTCAGAGCTGATGCTTTTGGTGGTTTCTTGCGAAGGATAGTAACAGTATCCCAATCCGACATGATTAGAGCAAGTTGATGAATTTATTGAATATGATGAAACTAACCAAAATTTTCCAGATCTATTTTTTAGACCACTTTCGGACATCTGAGTTCTGACACAGAGCTGTCATGCGAGTTGACCATAAACAATAGACCATATTTGCAATAAACAATGAAGAGCGAGGTGCGAAAACATGAACGAAAACTCACTTCAAATGAACTGTTGGTGTGTAATGATGCGCATACACGAGTAGAGTTAGTGAGGTGCGAAAACATGAACGAAAATACCACATTCCGACCGGGCTGTCGGTTACCCAACGCATGACGGGAGTTGGGTGCGCAGAGAGGTAAAGTCTGTTCGTTTTCATACGGTCGCCTTTGACCGCACCGCCGCCGTGCCGCCGGGGCACGTGCCTCATTTTGTCAAAGGCACCGCCATGACATCAAGCTCACCGCTTTCCGCCGTACAGGTACAGGAGAATTTCGCATATTACATCGAGCCGCCGCGCCGCGGTGAAAGGTGCTTTTTATTGACTCTGCTATCTGCTATATATATACCTATTGTTTATGTATAGGTACTTTTTACCTTTTTCATTAAAATTCTTTTTTCTACCTAACTTGTGTTTATCATTTATATTCGTATTTTATTACAATAACCATCAGAATAAACAAAATAGTATTCTTTTTTATTCTTAGAATAGAAAAACATTTAGTTAACAAACACAGTACACAAAAGCAGAATAATAAAATAAAAGCAAAATAATAAGTGCCTGCAGCCCCTGCGGGTGTACCGACACTATGATACCGAACGCACTATATCGTGCGGTGTTCTACAGGGGTCCGTTTTAGGGCCACTTCTGTAGAACATCGGATACGACTGGGTACTGCGGGAGGATAACATGCGGGGTGTCGACGTGACTTGCTACGCGGATGACACGCTCGTGACGGCCCGTGGGGGAGACTTCAGGGAGGCACAAGTCCTAGCTACGGCGGGAGTGGCTTAAGTTGTGGCAAGGATCCGTAGGCTGGGGCTTGAAGTCGCCCTCAACAAATCCGAGGCCTTGTGCTTTCACGGCCCAAGAAGAGCACCTCCAGCGGGTGAAAATCTCACGGTGGGCGGGGTTTCCATCGCTGTCGAGTCGACGATGAAATACCTAGGGCTCGTCCTCGACAGTCGATGGAAATTTGAGGAGCATTTCCGGCGCTTGGCGCCCAAACTCAACCGGGCCGCCGGTGCTTTGGGACGACTCCTCCCAAACGTAGGCGGGCCAAGAGCCAGCTGTCGCCGCCTGTACGCAATGGTGTGGTGTTGCGTTCAAGCGGCGACAAGCGGTTGTGAGTGGTGCGTTCAATGGCTCTCTACGGGGCACCAATATGGGCTGATGCTCTGAACGCCCGTAAACAGACCCTGCTGCGGAGGCCGCAGCGGGTGATGGCGATCAGAGCAATCCGGGGATATCGCACCATCTCCTGCGAGGCAGCCTGTGCACTGGCCGGGACTCCTCCTTGGGACCTTGATGCGTAGGTATTGGCAGAGATGCACCTACAAAGGTTGGAAGCCCGTTTACGGGGAGTACACCTTAGCTCCGCGGAAATCGCAGGGTGGCGGCGAACTGCGCAGGCCGAGCTCCTCCACCAATGGAGGGGGAGACTCGCGTCACCCAGCGTAGGTCACATGACCGTGGCGGCGATCCAGCCCGTTCTCCAAGAATGGGTTGAGAGAGCGCACGGTGAACTCGCCTTTCATCTTGTGCAGGTCCTTTCGGGTCACGGTTGCTTCGGAAGGTACCTGTGCAGGATTGCGGGTAGAGAGCCCACGGAGGAGTGCCTTGAGTGTGGTAGTGCTGTGGACACGGCACAACTCACTCTGGCTGAGTGCACAGCGTGGGCGGAGCCACGAGAAGCACTTGTTGAAATGGTGGGGCAGGACCTCTCGCTTCCAGCGGTGGTGAAAGCAATGGTGGGCAGCGAGAGGTCCTGGAAGGCGAAGGAATCCTTCTGTGAGCAAGTTATGTCGCAGAAGGAGTCAGCGGAGCGGATGAGAGAGGATGACGTGGGCTCTCATCCCATCCGGCGTAGAAGAGGTGGGCGCAGGCGTGCTGCCCATGATCGCCGCCTGCCCCCTTGAGAAGGGCTTCCGAGCGACATACATGGGGATTCTGTCGCTCTAGAGGTTGAAATAAGGTTGAAATTGAAAAAAAAACGATTTGACTGAAATACGTCGAGGTGCATAAATCCTCGTCAGTAGCTTCATGCGCTGTGCGCACATACGCCGCCTGCACCTCGCCTCACCTAACGAGAATGTAGAGCTAGCAAGGGTTAGGTTATTTGTGCGGACTTGATATACATCACTGTCATTTGCGAAAATTGCTTTACCTGTCAGTGTCAGTGAAGTGTCACTGTCAATCACACGTCAATGAAGAATAATGAGGATTTTTATTTTATTGGTTTTGAATAGATAGATTTGAATTTTGCTAGGAATATTGAATGATTTGAATACAAAATTAGGTCTATTACGATTTACGTTCGCAATCATCACATAATCTGTATTTTCTTTCCACTTTTACTTTTCAGTTTTAATTTCCACCTTATTCACCAAACATGGCGTTTTCGTTTGGATCAACATCACAAAGTACCGGTTTTGGAACAGCCGCCAAACGTTAGTATTATTAAATTTCATGTTATAATAACTTAAATCTATCTCTAGGTCTATGTTTTCTTTGATTTGATTTTAGAATTTCGATATCTCGATGTGCCGAGCTACGAGCTTCGACACAGTCATGTAAAATGTGCTTAACGATTGGCAATCTTTACTTTCAGCTACATTTCCATTTGGAAGTACTAATACAGCCACTACCAGTACAGCTGGATTTGGTGGTTTTGGAACTAATACATCCTCATCTGGTTTCGGAGCATTTAGTGCACCAACATCTAGTGCAGGTTTATATATTTCTTTCAAGTTGCATTTAATGTGGCCAATTCTGTATAACACAATCTCTAAACTAAACTATATTGATAGCACTAAATCTACTGCTGACCCTTTCTGCAGCGAGCATTATGTACAGAAGGGACAGCAATAAAATTAATGTGTTAGTTTAGTTTAGAAATTGTGCACAACATAATATAACCGTTTTCCCCCCGGAGGGCAGAAAACGATTATTTAGGTTTCAGCCGGAGCTTGACCCACTTGTGAGATTACCCCCCCAAGTTTTGCGTAGTGGCAGTGTTCCTACCCTCAATTATTCTATGTCATGATCGTATGACGTAGGCATGACCGCCGCCGCCGTCGCCGGTTAGCTGAAATCAAGTCAGTACTCTCACAAGCCGGCAAGGCATGAAAATTTAGTGGGTCAAGCTCCGGCTGAAACCTAAATAATCGTTTTCTGCCCTCCGGGGGGAAAACGGTTATATTTAGGTGTTCGAGCCTTCGCTTGACCCACTTGTGAGAGGTGTTTATATTCTGCCGGCGATGGCAAGGCGTACTGTGACGAATGAAGTTCTTTGAAGAGATGAAATAAAAGTATCTTCATACATCTTTAATCACAAAACAAATAAAATCATCATAAGTTAACAAAACTAAGAATAACAATCAGATTTATCGAGAGATTTATTCAACTTAAGGGCGTAAATGACTCACTTAGACAGATATTGCCTGATTGGCGGCTTTTCTGAGGGACTTCTTTGAAATAATACTTCAAAAAAGTATCCTTATTCCTCCAGTTTCCTCGACGAAGGACCTCATCTAAATCGAAGTTTCTATTGGACCAGATATCTGAATTTACTGCTGCTCTAAAGCTACCAGGTGTCGCCACAATATTCGCAGACTTGAATAAACTTCGGAGCCATCCCGAAATGACTGTACGCGAAGCTGCCCTGACTTGACCCCTAGTAGTAATAAGCAATCTAGACGTTCTGCTAGCCCGACGCGTTCTGGCTATCTCAATCAACTTCTTTATCCAAAACGTGACATCTAATTTCTGTGTATTGTGTCGAGATAATTTCCATCCTGATTGTCTGAAGTTTACCGAGTCGGTTTTAGATCCGAATTTCGGCCAAAAAATTAAATGATCATCATGAACTTCAAAGGAGTCAGGGCTGATGTCAAGTAACGTTAAATCGTGTACTCTACGTCCAGAAGATAAAAGTAATAAAGCCGATACATGTCGCGATACTTGGAATAAGCTGTCTTCCTTAAGAATATAAGTATTTAAATAGCCTATCAACTGATCGACCTCCCAAGTTAATGGCTTGGAGACCGGGGGTTGACTTGCGAAAATTGCTTTTAAAGTTTGTTTAACTAAAGGATGATTACTTAAATACTCACTATTTTCAGGTTTCGCAAACGTAACGGCTACTGATTTATGAAGTGCTATAGACCTAGCTGCTAATCTAACTTGTTTATGAAGGTAACAAATATATTTGCCAATATCTGCCGGGGTTGAATCGTCAATTTTGATGTTATTATCCTTGGCCCAACATCTCCAACGGGTCCAGGCCGGTCTATACGTTTTTAGTGTAGACTTACGCCAAGCTGTTTCCAACAGGCTACGGTCCTCTATTGCCCAGGAATCAACTAACCGGGACCAGCCCGTATCTTCCAGACCTGCAAACACATGTCCTTTATTGCTGGAGGCGGCCTCCCGGTTCTCAGGTCGAAAAGGTTCTCCTGTAGATTGGGAATCGTGAACGGCCGACCCAGGGTTCTCTGAATCAACTCTGCTTTCCAAAATGTTCTCTCCCACCTCGGAGCTACCAGAAGATACGTCCCTGTGCAGCGGGTTAGGTGTCTCAGAACTCGAGGTATTAATGCCGGAGGGGGGAACAGCCAGCCCAGTTGAAAGTTCCAGTTCCGGCTGAAGGCATCGACGAACAGACAATTCCGATCCCTGGCGTCTTCGCTTACATATCTGGGTACAATTGCCGATCTTGCACTGGCAAACAAGTCGACTTCTGGTGTCCCCATCCTCTCGAAGATTATTTGGAGAACTCCTTGACTCAGCGACCATTCTGGTAGTTCTGTTGATCGGGAGAGGCTGTCCGCGATCCCATTGTACTTCCCGGGGATGTACCTTGCTATGAGATTTATGTGAAATTTGATGGTCAGATATAGGATCTCGTGGGTAATGCGAAGCAGCGGTAAGGATTTGGTACCCCCTTGTTTCATTATATAAGCCACCACAGTTTTGTTGTCTGTTTGAACCATTACGGTTTGACCTCGTAACTGGGGTCCCTTCCTCTTGATTGATTCTAGCACGGCCCACAGTTCTTTTTGATTGCTGTGCCAGGCATATTGTTGTCGATTCCAAAGACCGTTTAGGTTTTCGTTCCCTATCGTAGCACCCCAACCGGTTCCTGCCGCATCTGTCGTTATGAAAATCGATGCTTCTTTCTGGTGGATTGGGGATGTCTGAGCTATGTTTCTTAACCACCACCTCAGTTCCTCTAAGACTATGACAGGTATGGGATATCTCTTTTGTTTTTGGTTTTTCAATAATTTGTTTGCCGCTATTTGTATGTGGCGACTGTGTAGTCTTCCCAATGGGACGATGAACGAGGCGAAATTGATGTTGCCTAGTAACACTTTTGCTAGCCACCATGTCCACCAACGGCTTTTGAGGAAATTCTTGATGAGAGAAGTACATTTTCCGACTATTCGTTGAGGTAACTGTTTGATGTTTTCTTTGGTATCCCAAAGTATTCCGAGATATTCCACTCTCTGTGAAGGGGTGAGGTTGGATTTTTGATAGTTTATGCACCAGCCCATGTCGAGAAGGATTCTCTGAACGTATTGACTGTGTTGAGACAACATAATTGGGTCGGGGTGAAGAATAAGGAAGTCGTCTAGGTAAACGATGACTCGAATCCCCTGTTCCCTGAAAAAGTTTGCAACCCAATTAGTGATCTTTGCAAATATATAAGGAGCCGTTGCTAAACCGAAAGGTAAGCAAGTCATTTCATATAGTACATTCTCGAAGTTAAAGGCCAGAAATCGTCTATGAGGTTTAGCTATAGGGATATGAAAATAGGCTTGTGATAAATCAATTTTAATCATGAAATCAAGATCTTGTAGGCAGAGAGGGATTTTGTAATGATTTATTAAACGAAATCTTGGTGGCCGTAGGTAGCCGTTAAGTAATCTAAGGTTAAATATTGGCCTATTAGATCCATCAGACTTTTTCCTTAAAAACATAGGAGAAAGAAAACCTGATTCACTCGAGCATCTCTCAATTGCCCCACAATCTCTTAATTTTTGTATTTCTTTGGCCATTTCGGGCGAGGATTTTAATAGAAACCGACTAGAATTTTTTAAGTCAAACTTCCTCATAGGAGGTTTGCAAACGAAAGGTATTTTATACCCGGATAAAATCGAGATTATGGAGTTTGGAGCACCCATCGATTTCCAAACTTCAAGGCAGTCACTTACCTGACCCGCTTTAAAATTATGATTCGCCTTAGAATTTAGTTTTTGTCTCGAATCTAGGTCTCTTGGGTTTTGTAGACCCTGCCCCTGTTGTAGGGCGTTTCCTAGATTGGCCGAAGCCGGAGCTGCGGTAGGTCGGTCTGCTTTCGCAAAATGTTGGTTTGTCCCTTTTTCCTTGGTTTGTTGAAGAACTTTTGGGCTGCCATTTTTGTTTGTAGATTTGGGACATATGTTTTTTTGCCGGGAAAAAACCGATTTATCCCACCTTGCTCTTTAACATAATCAGCTAATTGAGGTTCAGCAAACAGATGAGTGCTAGAAGGTGGGATGTTGTGTAGCAGCTCATTTAGCGTTTTGTTGGACGGTTTATACACAGATCTTCGGTGCTGTATAATCTCGGCCCTTTTTCCACACACATATTGTAACAGAGAGTCTGAAGTACGGCGAAAAGCGGAATCTGTTGCTAAGAAGTTCTTACTTATATGTGATTTGACTTCTAGTGACGCGGTATTATAAATATCCTGAAAATGTTTTCTCTGTTGAAGAAGACCGTGTGTAATAGCACCGAGACAAGTGTCCATTTTTTCTAATAAGGTAACTGTTTGCCAATTAGGGGTTACCGTTGCCAATGTACTGTTGACTTTTAAACTATTGAATACTGGTGTGGCCTGAAATTGTTTCTGCACATCCGCATAGCGAATGTTTTGCCAGGAAGAATCACCGAGTCTTTGGCAATGTATTCCTTGTTTAGCTAGTGTTTCTTCCGCACGTCCTACTTTGCTCTCCGACTCCTTGGTGTCCGGGGCAAAATCGAAGAAGCCGTCTTCCTGGTCAGCTGGGGTGACTTCTTGGGACACCGAAGGCTCAGAGACCTCTAAAGCGGGGGCAACCCAGTGGTCCTCCTCAACTTCGTCTTCTTCCTCCCATGTGACCGGGCTCGCAGAGTCTGGGTTGCTTACAACTTTTTGCGTTAACAAAACAGTGTGTTGTTTTGAGATTTCTAAAAGTTGTTCTAAAATTCTATTCTGCTGTTCCATGTAGCTTTCAACATTTTTAGTGGCACATTTCGGACTGTGAGGTCTCTTTCTTACTTCCTTCTGCAAGGGCTGCCTGGGGGACAAAACAGATCCGATGGAAGCTGAAGACGATGCCACCGAGATAGCAGACCCTTCAGCCTGATTTTTTAATATTAACGATGCCTCCCGACGTGGAAGCAAGTGCCTTTTTAAAGGGGTCAGGTTTTCTAAAAATCCGTTAAAAGCGTCTGTGGGATGAATCCTTTTCATCGTCGCAAAAGGAGAATAAATCAAGGCTCTGCCCAAGGGCGAGTTAAGTAAGTCTCTTTTTACTGCTTTGTATTTGCGCTCACTGAACCCATGAGACGACCCGTAGGCGTGTGCTAGGTGGACGGTAGGTATGGCAAACCGTAACCGGTTCTCATCGTCTGAGGAGATTTTTTTTTTCCCCCAAACAGATCCTGATATGACAGGTTGTTAACTTCCCAGGATCTCCAGTTCTCTGGGTAGAACTCATCGAGAGTATTAATTAACCGTCTGAAAAATTCCTCTTGTTCTGGAGGCGGCTCCCAGTTGGTTAATTGACCGAGTGTAGTGCGATCCATGATCTGCAAAGATCATAAATGAATTCGTTATTACTCCAAAGGAGATATAATCGGCGAGCAGCCGACGGTTACAAGTTACAACATGTCGGCTGTATAGGAGTCACGTCAACTGCACAGCCGACATGAAAGCCGCTAGATGTTGCCTGAACAGCCGACAGTAGATAGCCGACAGAAACCAGTCGACGGTTTAAATTGGTAGTCAAATCTCGGACGACATGTCGTCTATGCAGCTTTCAGCGGTGATAGGTCCTATACAGCGAGTCTGCCGTCCGAAGAGCGGGCATTCGCTAAAATATTATTTAATGATTGTTCATTAAAATATCTCCAAAGGGACCATTGAAGTGACTGTCGTCTGAATAAACTACTGTGGACTCACCTTCTGTTTATCACGACGACACTAAACTATTAAATATTATTTCAAAATCGAATTTATTTTAACTAATTAATTAAATTCTTTGACACTGCTCACTTTACAAAACTTGAAGACGTACTGACTTGATTTCAGCTAACCGGCGACGGCGGCGGCGGTCATGCCTACGTCATACGATCATGACATAGAATAATTGAGGGTAGGAACACTGCCACTACGCAAAACTTGGGGGGGTAATCTCACAAGTGGGTCAAGCGAAGGCTCGAACACCTAAATTAGCCATTTAGGTGTTCGAGCCTTCGCTTGACCCACTTGTGTGAGATTACCCCTCCAAGTTTTGCGTAGTGGCAGTGTTCCTACCCTCAATTAAATTAAATTAAATTAGCCATTTAGGTGTTCGAGCCTTCGCTTGACCCACTTGTGTGAGATTACCCCCCCAAGTTTTGCGTAGTGGCAGTGTTCCTACCCTCAATTATTCTATGTCATGATCGTATGACGTAGGCATGACCGCCGCCGCCGTCGCCGGTTAGCTGAAATCAAGTCAGTACGTCTTCAAGTTTTGTAAAGTGAGCAGTGTCAAAGAATTTTATTAATTAGTTAAAATAAATTCGATTTTGAAATAATATTTAATAGTTTAGTGTCGTCGTGATAAACAGAAGGTGAGTCCACAGTAGTTTATTCAGACGACAGTCACTTCAATGGTCCCTTTGGAGATATTTTAATGAACAATCATTAAATAATATTTTAGCGAATGCCCGCTCTTCGGACGGCAGACTCGCTGTATAGGACCTATCACCGCTGAAAGCTGCATAGACGACATGTCGTCTGAGATTTGACTACCAATTTAAACCGTCGACTGGTTTCTGTCGGCTATCTACTGTCGGCTGTTCAGGCAACATCTAGCGGCTTTCATGTCGGCTGTGCAGTCGACGTGACTCCTATACAGCCGACATGTTGTAACTTGTAACCGTCGGCTGCTCGCCGATTATATCTCCTTTGGAGTAATAACGAATTCATTTATGATCTTTGCAGATCATGGATCGCACTACACTCGGTCAATTAACCAACTGGGAGCCGCCTCCAGAACAAGAGGAATTTTTCAGACGGTTAATTAATACTCTCGATGAGTTCTACCCAGAGAACTGGAGATCCTGGGAAGTTAACAACCTGTCATACCAGGATCTGTTTGGGGAAAAAATCTCCTCAGACGATGAGAACCGGTTACGGTTTGCCATACCTACCGTCCACCTAGCACACGCCTACGGGTCGTCTCATGGGTTCAGTGAGCGCAAATACAAAGCAGTAAAAAGAGACTTACTTAACTCGCCCTTGGGCAGAGCCTTGATTTATTCTCCTTTTGCGACGATGAAAAGGATTCATCCCACAGACGCTTTTAACGGATTTTTAGAAAACCTGACCCCTTTAAAAAGGCACTTGCTTCCACGTCGGGAGGCATCGTTAATATTAAAAAATCAGGCTGAAGGGTCTGCTATCTCGGTGGCATCGTCTTCAGCTTCCATCGGATCTGTTTTGTCCCCCAGGCAGCCCTTGCAGAAGGAAGTAAGAAAGAGACCTCACAGTCCGAAATGTGCCACTAAAAATGTTGAAAGCTACATGGAACAGCAGAATAGAATTTTAGAACCACTTTTAGAAATCTCAAAACAACACACTGTTTTGTTAACGCAAAAAGTTGTAAGCAACCCAGACTCTGCGAGCCCGGTCACATGGGAGGAAGAAGACGAAGTTGAGGAGGACCACTGGGTTGCCCCCGCTTTAGAGGTCTCTGAGCCTTCGGTGTCCCAAGAAGTCACCCCAGCTGACCAGGAAGACGGCTTCTTCGATTTTGCCCCGGACACCAAGGAGTCGGAGAGCAAAGTAGGACGTGCGGAAGAAACACTAGCTAAACAAGGAATACATTGCCAAAGACTCGGTGATTCTTCCTGGCAAAACATTCGCTATGCGGATGTGCAGAAACAATTTCAGGCCACACCAGTATTCAATAGTTTAAAAGTCAACAGTACATTGGCAACGGTAACCCCTAATTGGCAAACAGTTACCTTATTAGAAAAAATGGACACTTGTCTCGGTGCTATTACACACGGTCTTCTTCAACAGAGAAAACATTTTCAGGATATTTATAATACCGCGTCACTAGAAGTCAAATCACATATAAGTAAGAACTTCTTAGCAACAGATTCCGCTTTTCGCCGTACTTCAGACTCTCTGTTACAATATGTGTGTGGAAAAAGGGCCGAGATTATACAGCACCGAAGATCTGTGTATAAACCGTCCAACAAAACGCTAAATGAGCTGCTACACAACATCCCACCTTCTAGCACTCATCTGTTTGCTGAACCTCAATTAGCTGATTATGTTAAAGAGCAAGGTGGGATAAATCGGTTTTTTCCCGGCAAAAAAACATATGTCCCAAATCTACAAACAAAAATGGCAGCCCAAAAGTTCTTCAACAAACCAAGGAAAAAGGGACAAACCAACATTTTGCGAAAGCAGACCGACCTACCGCAGCTCCGGCTTCGGCCAATCTAGGAAACGTCCTACAACAGGGGCAGGGTCTACAAAACTCAAGAGACCTAGATTCGAGACAAAAACTAAATTCTAAGGCGAATCATAATTTTAAAGCGGGTCAGGTAAGTGACTGCCTTGAAGTTTGGAAATCGATGGGTGCTCCAAACTCCATAATCTCGATTTTATCCGGGTATAAAATACCTTTCGTTTGCAAACCTCCTATGAGGAAGTTTGACTTAAAAAATTCTAGTCGGTTTCTATTAAAATCCTCGCCCGAAATGGCCAAAGAAATACAAAAATTAAGAGATTGTGGGGCAATTGAGAGATGCTCGAGTGAATCAGGTTTTCTTTCTCCTATGTTTTTAAGGAAAAAGTCTGATGGATCTAATAGGCCAATATTTAACCTTAGATTACTTAACGGCTACCTACGGCCACCAAGATTTCGTTTAATAAATCATTACAAAATCCCTCTCTGCCTACAAGATCTTGATTTCATGATTAAAATTGATTTATCACAAGCCTATTTTCATATCCCTATAGCTAAACCTCATAGACGATTTCTGGCCTTTAACTTCGAGAATGTACTATATGAAATGACTTGCTTACCTTTCGGTTTAGCAACGGCTCCTTATATATTTGCAAAGATCACTAATTGGGTTGCAAACTTTTTCAGGGAACAGGGGATTCGAGTCATCGTTTACCTAGACGACTTCCTTATTCTTCACCCCGACCCAATTATGTTGTCTCAACACAGTCAATACGTTCAGAGAATCCTTCTCGACATGGGCTGGTGCATAAACTATCAAAAATCCAACCTCACCCCTTCACAGAGAGTGGAATATCTCGGAATACTTTGGGATACCAAAGAAAACATCAAACAGTTACCTCAACGAATAGTCGGAAAATGTACTTCTCTCATCAAGAATTTCCTCAAAAGCCGTTGGTGGACATGGTGGCTAGCAAAAGTGTTACTAGGCAACATCAATTTCGCCTCGTTCATCGTCCCATTGGGAAGACTACACAGTCGCCACATACAAATAGCGGCAAACAAATTATTGAAAAACCAAAAACAAAAGAGATATCCCATACCTGTCATAGTCTTAGAGGAACTGAGGTGGTGGTTAAGAAACATAGCTCAGACATCCCCAATCCACCAGAAAGAAGCATCGATTTTCATAACGACAGATGCGGCAGGAACCGGTTGGGGTGCTACGATAGGGAACGAAAACCTAAACGGTCTTTGGAATCGACAACAATATGCCTGGCACAGCAATCAAAAAGAACTGTGGGCCGTGCTAGAATCAATCAAGAGGAAGGGACCCCAGTTACGAGGTCAAACCGTAATGGTTCAAACAGACAACAAAACTGTGGTGGCTTATATAATGAAACAAGGGGGTACCAAATCCTTACCGCTGCTTCGCATTACCCACGAGATCCTATATCTGACCATCAAATTTCACATAAATCTCATAGCAAGGTACATCCCCGGGAAGTACAATGGGATCGCGGACAGCCTCTCCCGATCAACAGAACTACCAGAATGGTCGCTGAGTCAAGGAGTTCTCCAAATAATCTTCGAGAGGATGGGGACACCAGAAGTCGACTTGTTTGCCAGTGCAAGATCGGCAATTGTACCCAGATATGTAAGCGAAGACGCCAGGGATCGGAATTGTCTGTTCGTCGATGCCTTCAGCCGGAACTGGAACTTTCAACTGGGCTGGCTGTTCCCCCCTCCGGCATTAATACCTCGAGTTCTGAGACACCTAACCCGCTGCACAGGGACGTATCTTCTGGTAGCTCCGAGGTGGGAGAGAACATTTTGGAAAGCAGAGTTGATTCAGAGAACCCTGGGTCGGCCGTTCACGATTCCCAATCTACAGGAGAACCTTTTCGACCTGAGAACCGGGAGGCCGCCTCCAGCAATAAAGGACATGTGTTTGCAGGTCTGGAAGATACGGGCTGGTCCCGGTTAGTTGATTCCTGGGCAATAGAGGACCGTAGCCTGTTGGAAACAGCTTGGCGTAAGTCTACACTAAAAACGTATAGACCGGCCTGGACCCGTTGGAGATGTTGGGCCAAGGATAATAACATCAAAATTGACGATTCAACCCCGGCAGATATTGGCAAATATATTTGTTACCTTCATAAACAAGTTAGATTAGCAGCTAGGTCTATAGCACTTCATAAATCAGTAGCCGTTACGTTTGCGAAACCTGAAAATAGTGAGTATTTAAGTAATCATCCTTTAGTTAAACAAACTTTAAAAGCAATTTTCGCAAGTCAACCCCCGGTCTCCAAGCCATTAACTTGGGAGGTCGATCAGTTGATAGGCTATTTAAATACTTATATTCTTAAGGAAGACAGCTTATTCCAAGTATCGCGACATGTATCGGCTTTATTACTTTTATCTTCTGGACGTAGAGTACACGATTTAACGTTACTTGACATCAGCCCTGACTCCTTTGAAGTTCATGATGATCATTTAATTTTTTGGCCGAAATTCGGATCTAAAACCGACTCGGTAAACTTCAGACAATCAGGATGGAAATTATCTCGACACAATACACAGAAATTAGATGTCACGTTTTGGATAAAGAAGTTGATTGAGATAGCCAGAACGCGTCGGGCTAGCAGAACGTCTAGATTGCTTATTACTACTAGGGGTCAAGTCAGGGCAGCTTCGCGTACAGTCATTTCGGGATGGCTCCGAAGTTTATTCAAGTCTGCGAATATTGTGGCGACACCTGGTAGCTTTAGAGCAGCAGTAAATTCAGATATCTGGTCCAATAGAAACTTCGATTTAGATGAGGTCCTTCGTCGAGGAAACTGGAGGAATAAGGATACTTTTTTGAAGTATTATTTCAAAGAAGTCCCTCAGAAAAGCCGCCAATCAGGCAATATCTGTCTAAGTGAGTCATTTACGCCCTTAAGTTGAATAAATCTCTCGATAAATCTGATTGTTATTCTTAGTTTTGTTAACTTATGATGATTTTATTTGTTTTGTGATTAAAGATGTATGAAGATACTTTTATTTCATCTCTTCAAAGAACTTCATTCGTCACAGTACGCCTTGCCATCGCCGGCAGAATATAAACACCTCTCACAAGTGGGTCAAGCGAAGGCTCGAACACCTAAATATAACCGTTTTCCCCCCGGAGGGCAGAAAACGATTATTTAGGTTTCAGCCGGAGCTTGACCCACTAAATTTTCATGCCTTGCCGGCTTGTGAGAGTACTGACTTGATTTCAGCTAACCGGCGACGGCGGCGGCGGTCATGCCTACGTCATACGATCATGACATAGAATAATTGAGGGTAGGAACACTGCCACTACGCAAAACTTGGGGGGGTAATCTCACAAGTGGGTCAAGCTCCGGCTGAAACCTAAATAATCGTTTTCTGCCCTCCGGGGGGAAAACGGTTATATTTTACAAAAACAATCTTACCTCAGTTAAAATGAAATTATAATTTTCATACAATTTGGAAACCTTCCTATTATAAAAATTGAATGTCTGTTAACTTGACTACCTACTTAAATATCATTACTACACTAGAATAGTTATTGTATTGGTCTAAGATCCGAATCTAAATCGAAACGTACCGGTTTGATAAGAGAATCAAATTTATTTTATAATAAATTTCATATATTAGAAAATAAATTAAAAATGGGTAGACAACAGAAATCCTGGACAGAATATTTTTAATTATTTTTTGAAAAATGATTTTTCATAAAATGTTGCAAAATGAAGATAATAATAAAATTTTATACTGGACTTAAAGTATAGAGCATATAGAATGTGCAATCGTAGGGTAGACTATTATTTACCTGGATAAATAATGGAAATAATAGTCTACCCTATTATTTACCTGGATAAATAATGGAAATAATAGTCTACCCTACGATTGCACATTCTATATGCTCTATACTTTAAGTCCAGTATAAAATTTTATTATTATCTTCATTTTGCAATATTTTATGAAAAATCATTTTTCGAAAAGTAATTAAAAATATTCTGTCCAGGATTTCTGTTGTCAACCCATTTTTAATTTATTTTCTAATATATGAAATTTATTATAAAATAAATTTCATTCTCTTATCAAACCGGTACGTCTCGATTTAGATTCGGATCTTCTACTATATTGTAAATTAGACTAGTAGTGTAGTCTAGTAGATGTATGGGATAGTTTCAATCTTTTTGCTGGCTGAGATGTGAGATCTGGGAGTTTAATTAATGTAACTGGTTATAAATAGTAGGTTTATTAAAAGTGTGCTCCACCTTCTCACCCCTTTAGCAGCTGACCAATGACAAAGCAATTAAATTATTGTTATAACCATAGGAGCTTGACCCAAAATATGACAAAGCGATGAAACTATTATTATAACCATAGGAGCTTGACCCAAAATATGACAAAGTGATGAAACTATTATTATAACCATAGGAGCTTGACCCAAAATATGACAAAGTGATAAAACTATTGTTATGACCGTAGAAGATTAATGTTTCTGATAAAAATCTTGTATTAACACTCAATATTCCAGCACCGTTTGGGGGTCTAGGTACAGCAACAACATCTGCACCTTCTATTTTTGGTGGAACAGGGTTTGGAGCTACTGCTGCTAAACCTGCTACAGGTATTTATTGATCAAAATATACCATTTTATTTTAGTAATCTTGACAGAAATAATGCTGATAAGCAGTAAATTTTTTTTTAATGTATAGCATGGAAAAAAGTTCTACTTCTTTAAGTATATTGTTTGAGTATTATTATGTCTACACCTACAAGGAAAACTGTATAGCTCAGTTTTTTGCGATTTTGATATTCATCAAATTGATCATGAAACCCAATGGTTGAAACAGTGCCTACATCTGAGATACAGTGTCCGTTGCCTGTTTTGTTGCTATGATATGATATATTTTAATAAAACTGTTTTTTTAATAGAACATTTGGCCACTGAAAAAGTCACTTGTGAAAAAAAGTAAAACAAGTATTCTTTTTGGTGTTTTGTCTGTCATTAAATATTAGAAAAGTCATTTTTATCTTGGCAAGTACATGTACTTCAATGTAACAAATTCAACTACATCAATATTATGTTATCATCATCGCAATCCAGCTCCCGAAAATACAATTCATGACATTTGGGTTAAACCACTTTTTTGCCTGGCTTTTCTAAGTTAGTAATAATCCTTTCAGGATTCGGCACTGGAGCATTTGGAACAAATACCTTTGGAACAGGCACAGGCTTTGGGGCTGGTACTTCCACATTTGGTAATGCAGCGCCAGCGTTTGGTACCAATACACTAGGAGGGAACACTTTTGGGACAGGATCCAATTTTGGTTCCACATTTGGGAAACCAGCTACAACTGGCTTTGGAGGGTTTGGTACTGGACTAGGCACTTCATTTGGCCAGCAACCTCAGGTTAATATTTCTTAGCAATTATTTGTCTTTGTTCACATATTATTTTCTTAAGGGTTTTAAAATTTTACTTAAACATTGGCCATCATCAATTTCTAGGATAAATAGTAGCCTCTGTCCCTCCCCTTGAACCAACCTAACCTAACCAAATTTTGTCAAAATCATGAACAGATGAACAGTGAAAAAGTAGCAGGTGGGCAAACAGAGCTAATTTCGCATTTATATAAAGTATTATTTGTTTATTCCATACCTAAAACTTAAAAACTGTTTTCAGAACAGTTTTTGCATTATAGTAACTGAATTGCATCCCCTTGGTTTTATTTAAATTTACGTGTAAGTTGTTTTTAAGAAGCCAATTTATTGTTTTTTAAAGTGTCATTTATGTCCTGTTCATATATTCTTATATTTTACTAATATTGTAGTCCGCAAATAAAACACAAGGATGACTGGTGGCTAACGTTATAATATCATCAATGTAGGTTAAAAAGAAAAACGGTCCAAATCTTCTGCCTTAGGCACTCTCTTCTAAATTCCTTGCCGGCTCTTTTCTTCACTAGTATCTGCTTTCTGAACCAGTGATAGAGTCCTGACATATCACAAGTGACATCAGTTCTCCTACATGAAATAAAACATTTCAATTTATGAGTTAGGTTATAGTTTACTATAGCTTGAAATATGTACTATAGCAACAACAACAACAACAACAACAGCAACCTCAGGGGCCGACAAACGCTCACGAGGCTCTGGTGGCGGCGGTGTTCAATTGCTGCGTGTTTGGAGACGAGAGAGACCAGGTGCTCGCCAAGTGGAATCTGCTGCAAGCGCAGTGGGGGACTGGTAAGTATAGCAGCAGAAGCAGCAATAGGCGCAATGTTTTTGAATGATCAGATAAATGGAGCAAACTGAAAACCAGCGCTGAGCATTGTTGCCAATACTCGGTAATGCTGAGTTTGCTAACTATTGTTTGTTGTTAGGTTTTACTTTTAATGCAGTAATAGGATAGCATTCATTGTGTATAATAGTAACGTAACAATAAGGTAAACAAACTTTTTTTTATTATTATTTATTACCTAATAGCAATTTCAAGTCCCAACACACAACGCACAAGTTTATTCCAGGGTTGTCATGAAAAGGACAAGCTTAGAAAAAACTAAAACACATTTAGGCCCACTGGCAAAATGTAACTAAATCAGTTTAGGCAGTGCTGTGCAGTGCTTTGTGCAAGGCATACTTTTGCATTATTTTGTATGGATATTGGGTATATGTAATTATATAGGACCTGATAATTAAATTTAAAAAAAACCCAAGTCACAATAATAATAAGGGCATTACAGTGAACAGTCAGTGTTAAATGAATTACAGGCCAAGCGTACTACAGTCGTAACGCACCAGCATTAGAACTCAACGAACAGAATCCACTCTGTCGCTTCAAAGCTGTGGGGTACTCGAAATTAGGAAGTAAAGAAGACAAAGATGGACATGTGGCTCTGCAGTTTAACAAAGCAGAACAAGAAATTAAGTAAGTAGAATCCCCGCCTGAAAGTTTTTATAAAATAGAGCCATTTTAAAACAATAAAATTGATTGAACTGGCGACTTCGTCCGCGTGGATTGAGGTTTTTTTGTTCCCGCGGGAACTCTTTAATTTTCCGGGATAAAAAGTAGCCTTTGTGTTATTCCAGATTATAATCTATCTGTGTGCCAAATTTTATCCAGATCCGTTCAGCCGTTCTGGCGTGATTGAGTAACAAACATCCATTTGAGGGTTCCCGCGGGAACTCTTTTTTGTTTTGTTCGGGATAAAAAGTAGTATATGTGTTATTCCAGACTATAATCTATATCTGTGCCAAATTTCATCCAGATCCGTTCTGGCGTGACCCAAACTTTCGCATTTATAATATTAGTGTAGCATGAAAGAATTTTACATATCTAACTTTGTAGTGAAGTTTGGTTTCCTTTTATAATATAAGCTGATAATGTTGTTTTAGAATATCATTATGAAGTCTATATATATATTTAGTTAGGGAAAGATGTGACAACAATCAATACTATGTGGCCTCTGTGAAATCTCAAAAGTGGCTTATAAAAATCTTCTTTAATAAATAAAAATTAAATGCTGTATTGGTAAGCGCATCACTTGAGAACGGCTGGACAGATTTGGATATTTCTTTGTTTTAAAATGTTTAAATAGTCCTTCTTAACATCATTTTTTGTATGGCATTTTTGTGTGAACTCAATTTATAGAAATGTGGACAGGACAATGTCTGTCGAATCAGCTAGTGTCATAATATATGTATTTTGAATATGTCCATTTTTTTTACAGGAACAATCAACAATCCCTTACGGTTTCGCTGTCTGGCCTTCTGGGGAATAAACCAAACTTGGCTGTCAATATTGAATCAATAAAGGCCATTTCTGAAACTAAAAGCCTGGTAGATATTGTTTCTTTGCTCTATAGCGCACTAGTATATAATAGTAACACTAACTAATAAAACATACGTATTATGTGCGGTTTAATCTAGAAATATCTGTTATGCCTTTAGAACTTTGAAAATTGAATACATTAATATATGGACCCACCCTGACTGAAAGTTATTTAAACTTTCAATCTTGAGATTGTCTCAGTTCAAATACTGAGTCTTACAGGCCTTTTTAAATTGCTGAGTCTTATCTATAGATCCCTTATACACTGCCGAAAATTTGAATCAAGCTAATTAAGTTTTAAAGCAGTGTATCCAACAAACGGTTACATAATGAATGCTTGTAAAAAAAAAATTGTACGAAATATTGAATTGTGACGTCATCAAAGTTCGACGCACTTTATTGCTTTAATCGATAATTTCAAATGGTTATTCAACATAAAACTAGCAGGGGATGTGGATATTTCGACTTTTAGGAGATCCTCTATTTAATAATCGCTAAATAATAATTTATTTGACTTGTAGTCAAATACCTAATTCAAACCGTGTACGTTCATTTTAGGTTGTGATATACGTAACGGACAAAGCAGCCAACAACGTTCACATCAGTGCGTCGGAACTTGGCGCGTTCCTGAACGCAGGCGCGGCCCGCACTGCGCTAAACAACGCGGGTTGCTCCAGTGTCACCCCCGTCACTCGGCCTGCACCACAGATGTTAGAACAGTATCTACAGACTCCACCTCCAGGTGAGAAATTAGATGGTCCAAGAGGTGCCAACGAATTTCGGGAAGGTCCTTTTGGCAAGCTGAAATTGTGAAAAAATATAATTTCGTCAATTGGCGAATCCAGTCCTGCCAGTCTGGTAGAGCGTTTGCGGCTATTACGTATGTCGTACTCATTTGAAAACTTTATTCACGTCTGGGAATTGTTTAAAACCGCAAACTCTGGCGTTTTGCAGGTCGAAATTCGCTGCCAGCTCTCCGTCTAAGAGTTCGAGAGAGTGAGAATTATGGAGGAGTTCATAAGAGGGAATATTAATATCCAGAATAGATATTTTTGAATTTGAAAGTAATTACGCGGCAGAAGTGAAACTTCAGAAAAGTAAAGCAGAAAAGAGAGAATGAGATAAATTTATAACTTGCATTCTATTACATTTTCTCGCAGGGAAAATCCTATTATGAATATGTTTGTCTCTTTTTAGTGTCACTTTTTCGTATTATCGAATTTTCAAATCACAACGATTCTAAATAAGTTTCAATTCAAAAAAGGGTCTCCACTTTTTAAAATTTTGACAAGTTTCCTCTTGAGCACAGGGAACCCCAAATATCGATTTTTACAGATATCGGTTATTTTTGATATAGGCATCATCTCTATTCGGTTGACTATACTCAGAGTAACAGTGAGAAATGCGATAGGTTGCGCCTCTGAGCAGGGTTTTTTCAGGTCTGGCTATATACTTATGTTAAACAAAAAGAAATTTATTAATTTTTCTTATAGGTATGGACATGCGGCTCTGGAAACAGGCGCAGGCTGACAATCCCGATCCTGACAACTATATTCCGGTCCCTATCATAGGATTTACAGAGGTATGATCATAGCTCAGATTATTTGAACATATTTTAATATTAATTATAAAACATTGCAGTTAGCTGTAAACTACCGTCAAATCCAAATAATTTAAAGATACCTAATAATTCTTAAAAACGTAATAAAAAAAATAATTGCATAAATATGTGTCATATTATTACATTTTAGGCTGTGAATCGGGTTAGGCATGGCTGTAGGCACCGCCTTTTACTTTGGCTTTTCTGACTTTTAAATTTAATAAATATCATTCCATTGGTTTGGTCAGTTTCATAGCTGTAAATTTAATTTAATTTAAATTTAAATAAAACCCTTAAACTTTGTTTAGATAAAGTTCCGAGCGCGCTGTCAGAGCGAGGAGGCCGCGCTGCAGGCGAGCTGGTTAAAGCGCGCCGCCGACACTCTCGCCGAGCTGCGCACGCGCCGCGCCGCCGCCGCCTCCACGCTCGCGCGCCTCTCCGCCTCGCTGCACGCGCTCAAGCACACGCTGCTACAGGTATGACACGGTTCAGTGCACGCTGACAATGTTCCGAGCGCGCTGTCAGAGCGACGAGCCGGCTGGCTGAAGCGCGCCGCCCACACTCTCGCCGAGCTGCGCACACGCCGCGCCGCCGCCGCCTCCACGCTCGCGCACCTCTCCGCTCGCTGCACGCGCTCAAGCACACGCTGCTACAGGTATGACACGGTTCAGTGCACGCTGACAATGTTCCGAGCGCGCTGTCAGAGCGACGAGCCGGCTGGCTGAAGCGCGCCGCCCACACTCTCGCCGAGCTGCGCACGCGCCGCGCCGCCGCCGCCTCCACGCTCGCGCGCCTCTCCGCCTCGCTGCACGCGCTCAAGCACACGCTGCTACAGGTACAAGGTTCCGAGCGCGCTGTCAGAGCGACGAGCCAGCTGGCTGAAGCGCGCCGCCCACACTCGCCGAGCTGAACATTATATTGTAGAATCCCCATAGAGTCTATAGAACAAAGCTCTACAAGACACTATTTTGCTTCGCAGGTGATAGCCCGTCAAGAAGTGGTTGGTTTGGTGGGCGTCGCGTTAAGTCCTGAAGAGGAAGCCGCCCGTGCGAGATTGCAGGAGCTCGCGTCGCAGCTGGCCGCACCTCCTCTTTATAATGTGAGATACAAAACATATATTACTAGATAATGCCACGCTGCGTGGCTGACTAGAAATTCTCAGTACTAGCCCGGAGTTAGGAAGTTGGCGGTGTATCACCCCCGTGCCTCGGAGAGCACGTTAAGCCGTCGCGATCACTAACATAATAATAGTCGTTAAAGCCCGCCAACCTGCATTGGAGCAGGGTGGTAGGTCTAAGCTCTAACTCCCTCTCTCCTATGAGAGTGGAGGCCTGTGCCCAGAAGTGGGACGTTAATGGGCTGTAGTGGATCAGAAATATTGATAATCTGCAATACAATACGAACGATATACGTGTGTCGTCGATAAATCTGCGTAGGTATACGGTGGCCTTGAGACACAAAATATTTAGTTATTGGCCACTCGTCGATTGCGTGGTGGCTTTATCGTGATTTTATCAACCGTTATCTCCAGACGACCCGATATACGTGTATGCTGGGTTTTTCATATACATAGCTGATAATGTAAAACACCTGTTCTATTTTTGGCTAGTTGAAAACGACCTTTTATTTTAAGAATATAATTTTTTAATTAAACGAAATAAAATATAACAATATGACAATAAAATAATACTTTTCCCAAATTAAATGAGGTGACAACAAACTATAAAAAAAAATGCTTAATATTATGAAACTTGAAAAGATCTTTTAAACTTGATGGTACTTTTTTACCCTTGATCAGCAATACATTATTTCTGTTGAAATTCTTATTTTATACAAGCTTTTGTACCATTTTGTAACGACTTATTTTTTGAACTGAGAAATAATATTATGGTTTAGACACCTAGGTTATTTCTTAGATGTTGATCTAGTCAATGTTTTCATGTGTATAATATACTAGCTGATGCCCGCGACTTCGTCCGCGTGGTTTAAGTTTTTTTGATTCCCACGGGAACTCCTTAATTTTCCGGGGGAAAAAAATAGCCTATGTCACTCTCCAGGTTCTCAACACTGCCCATGCCAAAAATCACGTCGATCCGTTGCTCCGTTGTGGCGTGATTGAAGGACAAACCAACAAACCAATAAACCAACAAACAAACACACTTTCGCAATTATAATATTAGTATGATTTTGTTGTTTGTAACTTCATTGTATCTTGAACATTTACTTCCACTAAATTAATGTACGGAATTTGAATGTTGACTCAAAATTCATCATCATAATATCAATCATACAAATATTCTAAACCTAAATCGTAGTGGCATTATTCAGTAAAAATATACGGTTATTTACCAAATGGTAGGTATACCACTTAACAACCACTACAGCCCATTAACATCCCACTGCTGGGCACAGGCCTCCACTCTCATAGGAGAGAGGGAATTAGAGCTTAGACCACCACGCTGCTACAATGCGGGTGGGCGGGCTTTAACGATTATTATCATGTTAGTGATAATAACCGGGACCGACGGCTTAAACGTGCTCTCCGATACACGGGGGTGAAACACCGCCAACTTCCTAACTCCGGGCTAGTATGGAGAATTTCTAGTCAGAAAAACCCATTACTAAATTATGGTCCGACCCGGGACTCGAACCCGGGACCTCGTCGGCCGCAGTCGAACATGCCAACCACTAGAGTTAGACCAACGAGGCAGTCTTAACTTAAACAACTTAAGCTCCTAAATATGTATTTGGTCTTGGTCATTTTTTGCATAAGTACTTTAAAAAAATACCTTCACGTAATAGCATTAAAAGGCAGATCATAAAGATAACTATTATGCTGATTATGGCCATTAATAGCATTTATCTTTATTAGTCTAAAATAAATTTGCAATTTTTACCTGCAATTATACAACCAGTGGTGATTCAATAAGTTAATAGTTCCAATTATAAAACGCTGTCATGTGTTTGGTCAACACACAATCAAATTGGACATATTATTCTGTTATCTCCTCCTTTTCTTTCTCTAGCATTTTCTAGGATAATTTTTTTTTTTATCTTATTTTTTTATTGATAGGACATACCCGATAGGACATTACAGTTTCCCAATACGTCATATCAGGCTATAATATTACATATTTAAATGACTAAAATTACACATACATATTAAAAAAAGCATTAAAAATACAAAACAATAAAAAAATATCCGGGTCCGGGTTGGCCCAGTAGCCAAAATTGGAACTAATTATTATGCCTGTTTAGTTTTTTGTTTGTATATATTTTATTTTTCATAGATACTAGCTACGCTGCACCGGTCCAGGGCCCCAATCATGTAAGAATGGCGGATCAAACGTTAAAGATTTTCGTCAAAGTAAAATAAACCATAACTGCATTGAATTAGAGCTCAATTTAGTCTGCCCATTCTTATACGTTTAGGTATGTACGATACCCTAAACGTATAAGAATGGCCAGACGAAATTGAGCTCTAATTCAATGCTGTCATGGTTTATTTTACTTTGACGAAAATCTTTAACGTTTGATCGACAATTCTTACGTAATCGGGGGGCTGATAAGTTTGTGGGACTATACTTGATGTTCTTAGGGCCTATTTCACAATAGCTATGAATCGCTTTGAGGGACGAGTGGGCCTAGATGTGAAAACGCATATCAATCGATTGCGAAGGTTAAACAACGTTGACCCAAGTCGGTAATCGGTTCCGGTTATTATCACGAACATCTGAAACAAAAATAATCAATCGTTACAAAAACCTTAGAGTTTAAATACTCTCAGTTGAATTGTATGCGGAAGGACGTGGGAACCCACCGCATTATTATCCCAAGAAAACTCCTACCATTATTTGATTAATGGAAAGGGGTCACGACCCTCAGTAATGAGGTATACGACGCAGAGAGATGAATCACTTACTGCGCAGGTTAAAGGTTGAGAGTCCTCTATAACGGACATTAACTGTACGATAATAGGTACATATTTTGTTGAATGGGAGTACAACTTGCGTCCATTAAATCGTCGTTAGAAGCTTACGTAAGATGCATAGCTGTCTTATCAAAAAAATAATAATAATCAGTTTTAAAGTGCTGAGGCACCGTGCAGCAATCACCAAGTCACTTATCTATGCGTCCGGTTATAACCGGCTTGCTGGGTAAACGTCATGACGAAGTAATTCCTTGATTGATATATAAAACTTTATTGCTCATGTCACGTATTTCATTTCATTTATTTCAATTATTTGTTTGAAAAATCATCACAATACTTTCGGCAGTGGGTTCCACACTAGGATTCCCTGTATTGTGGAAACCATTTCCTTCCGAGCGTAGGTAACAATAAAAAAAATTGGCAGTCATAGGGACTGCCGATTAAGGTGAAAACGAATATTTAAAATCATTAAAAATAAATATATATATATATATTTAAAATAATTAAAATAAACACCTTAAAACTAAGGTATTAAAGTTTAATTACGAATGTAGTTTATTTATATTTAAGACCTTTTGTCTTCGTAACAACGCGATAATGTCGGTGTCCGCGAGCATGTCGGAGCGAGGTGTCGGTGACGCGAATCTACAAGTTTACCCCCTACCAAAAAGTGCTCAACGCGACTAAAGAAGTTTTCACTTCAAAAACTTAAAAATAATTTGTAATTTCAAATGTGAACGTATACCTATAACTTATACAAAATATACACATATTATTTAGTCAATACATTGATTAATGCTTCTTTGTCGGGTTTAAAAGTGCGAGAGTATTCATTGACAACATATAATATTCATCGACAACCAACATTGTCAGACATTGTTGTATGCATGTTGTATGATTGTTGTATGTTTATTGTTGTCAGTAAGTTAAGCAAATAAAACAGCTATTTGTTTTATGACAGTGTACAAGATGACTTTATGAAGGAAACACAGCATTGATTAATTATCATACTAATATTATAAATGCGAAAGTGTGTTTGTTTGTTGGTTTATTGGTTTGTTGGTTTGTCCTTCAATCACGCCGCAACGGAGCAACGGATCGACGTGATTTTTGGCATGGGTATAGTTAAGGACCTGCCCCCCTAGCGTGGGCCGAGACAATTTTCTCCCCGAGAAAAGGATAAAAAAAATATTCCTAAATAAATAAAAAAAAACGCTTAATAACGGTGGATAAATAGTCCCCCGAGTCCCCGTGAAATGTCAAACGGGGATAAACTTCTCCTCTCCCCTGTTGCCGTGCTCTGAGAAGTGGATAAGTTAATTTTATCTCTTGTCACCTGTCAGTGGATAAAATCGGCCTGTTCCACTAGTCCCTACCAACGTATCCCCCCCGGGGGGGGAAGAGTGGATTTTTTTTCCATCTATCCCTATGGCAGGGATGAGTGGACAAAATATTTACACTTATCCCTACCGAATTAAATGTGGGCCGTTTCTATTAACAATTACATATATGTACATAATAGTATCAAACCTTTGTTTTTAGGTAAATATGAATTATGAACCTGTATAAAAAACAACTGTTTTTTTCCTGTAATTCTTTCCAGATTATTTTCATATCAAATAAATATTATAAATGCGAAAGTTTGGATGTATGGATGTATGTTTGTTACTCAATCACGCTCCAACGGCTGAACGGATCTGGATGAAATTTGGCACAGAGATAGATTATAGTCTGGAATAGCACATAGGCTACTTTTTATCCCGGAAAATTAGAGAGTTCCCGCGGGAACCGAAAAACCTCAATCCACGCGGACGAAGTCGCGGGCATCAGCTAGTCTTAATATAATTATGATGGCTAGACCCATTGTAATAATGTTTACTTACTTCTCATACTTCTCAGGGTCGCCTAAACGAACTGTTATGCGCTATGCGACTTCAACGCAGCGCGAGCTCGGGTGGTTCTCACGAAAGATATCATTTGGATGCAGGTAAGGAACTTATAGGTTGTTTATGAATTTAGTTTTTAAGTACAATAAACTGATACCAGGGACTTTGTCCACTTGGATTTATTAGCTATTTCAGAAATTCCATGGGAGTTCATTTATTTTTTGGATAAAATGTAGCCTTTATTCGTAAACATGTAAGGTATCATACGAAACGTCAAAATCGTGTGTAAAATTGGATGGTCAGGAAATGACACAATTTGTATGTTTGCGTGGATTTAGGTCAGTACAATCTCGGGTACCATTTAATTTCCCGGTATAAATAGATTCGTTTTCACTCTCTAGGATGCAAGCTTTCTTGAACCGCATCGTCCTATAATTTTGAATAATTCCATAAATTTTTCCTGGATTACATTTTTTCGTAGATTTATATTTATTTTCTCTGTCCAATCATTTATTTTACTTTTGACAGCTCGATCCAATGATGTTCTAATGCATTACTGATTCGATTTTTGATAACAATCGATTTTCTTTATAAAGAAGTTTTAATCGATTTGACACATCGATATTTATCTTTACTCAACATTTTTAATTGTTTTATAAACATACCCAAGCGTTTAAATGACTAAGTATATTAACGTATGGTTAATGGTTGGACGTAATATATATTAGTATGGTGTTGTCGTCAATACATAAAATAAAATATGCTCCATTAGGCGCGCAAGAAGACATGAAGCAGTTCCTATCGCTGCAACAACGCGGGATGGCCCACTTGTTGGACACGGCCCGTAACGACCTCGCCGCACTCAACACCATCGCGGAGGGCATGGCGCGCCTGGTCAGGGCTTAGCACAACCTCCCGACCGCCGTGGACTATTCCACGCGGTTCGTGGGATGGCTCGAGTGACTTGTGACACGTATGTGAGTGATAATATAAACACTTAACTTTCTGTACTCGTTAGGGTCTGCGAGGTATAAGGCCTCGGCGTACTTTTGTTGCCCGTCAAAATAGATCACTTAAAAATGTAACGTATAAGGCCTATTGCGCATTATAAGAAAATTTCTTGTGTCTGGTTGGTTGTTTTAAAACAATGGTTGTTTTAAAACAATGGTTGTTTTAAAACAATGGTTGTTTTATGAGACCATTTTTCTTGTGTCCGATGAGACACGTCCATACAAAATATAAGATATTACTTATAAGACACAAGAAATTTTCTTATAATGCGCAATAGGCCTAACGCGCACGCTGGACTAATACAACGGTAAAAACCCGTATTAAACGACGGTGGACTTTTGACCTCCGTGGACCATAGTCTCTCTGCGCAGGCTTTCAATAATAACGCCTAATTAAACTTATTGTTACGAATTCACTCGTTAATTCATGAAAGACAATTTGGCGGTTATACATTACTATAAACTCTATTCCATTTTTATATTATAGTTTATAGTTTGTGAACAGTGTTGATAACTGGTTTATTTAATATGGTCTAGATTTTTCTTAAGAATCATGTATGAACTTACAATGGTATGTCCAAGTCATTGGAATATTCGAAAGAAACGATGAATAAAAAATGATAGGCTGATCAAGCTTTTAAGTTCCTTTTATATTATTCCTTATTTTGGATTATTTGTTAAATAAACTTTATGTAAAATGTTATCATAGAACCATTGTAACTATTTGTGATAAAGCGGATAAATACATTATAAATGTAAGTGAACGATGGATGTTACAAAAGCCTTTCTTTTTGAATGTCGCGAGGTATGTGTATGTATTCGTCCTAATTTGGATATTCCCACGCGACTAATTCTTGATAATAAATAACATAGATCAATTTTATTGTAATTGATGGAAGTATTAGTTGCTGAGTTGGTATTAATTTTCAAATATCTTAAGTATTTTATACAGGTGTATAATCCAAAAATAATATAAAATAAACCACATTTCCAAATAAATACTTCTTTTTATTTAACTTTTATATTTAACAATCAACTCTTAGTACTTAAATCTAAAGGCAAGTCTGTGTGTCTGACTAGTTCAGTTATTGGTTGGCAATCCATGCGTTTGGCACAAATTAAATTCAAAGGTGCTTCTTCCGTAACATGTGTTTCTGATGTATCATTGAATGTTACATCTTGAAACCTCTCCTGTTCGTCAAAAGCGAATACTTTCTCATTGACATTTGGTCGTAATACAGAGTAATTGAAGCTGCATGAATAGTAGTTTCTGTATGCGTGGTCATACATCTGTGAATACTCCGAATAGGACATTTCGTTGTTTGGAACTCTCGGATAAAGGTCGAAGGGTCTAGAATATGGATGGCTCATTTGATCCATCACAGGTACATAGGTTAAAGGTGCGCCTAACGCTGCTTCCGACGGACTCAACGAGTTGTAAGACAATTTAGGCGATGTTATACAAGTTGGACTGTATGACAAGCAGTGTGGTGATAGCGGTTGGATGGCATAGGAGCTGTTTTCCCTAATTGGTGATAAGTTGTCTGAACTGAGGCGTTCGTCCGAAGATTCCCGTCTTGGACTTTCCTTATCGCTGGCGAAGTGTTTGTATGTCTTGACGTGTTTTCTCAGGCTCGATGGGTCGGTGTACCGTTTGTTGCAGCCTGGCACTTTGCAGCAGTAAGGCTTGTCGACTGTATGTGTACGTGTGTGTTTGAAACGGTCACTGGAGTTTGAATACGCTTTTCCGCAACCCTGTGGACAAAGAAAATTTCATTTAAATATCGAACCAAAAATATTAAAAAAATACATTAAAGAATGTTGCTTCTACTAAATACATGAACGATTTTGATCTAGGGTCCTTCACCTCTCATTCACTACAATGTATGGGTACTCCAAATAACACCACTAGACTAGGTGATAAGATAGGTAGCTAATTTGTCAAGTCTTTAACGCCCGGACGCAACCTGACAAACTTGAATATTATTTTTGTACCTAAATCATAGAACTTTTTTTATTTCAAAAGTATATGTCAAATATTCTATACAGATATAATGATGAGAAACAATATATTTACCTCGTAAGGGCAAACATAAGGCTTTTCTCCAGAATGTGATCGAAGGTGAATTTTCAGGTTTTCCGCTCTGGAGAAACTCTTCTGGCATTGGTTGCACGTGTGTGGGCGTTCGTTTGTATGTGTTCTCACGTGGACTAACATTTTGTATCTGTTGACAAAAATGTATGGATTTGTTATAACGATTTTGGGCAATTCGAATAGTTTTCAGGAGGCTTCTATAAAACGTATCTATATTTTAAGTATAATAATATTTGAAAAGAGCATATAAAATCTGATTTTATATAACGACTTTGTGATATTCTAATGGAATCTTTAATTAAAAATCCATTACAAAATATTTTTACAGAAATAAATATCAATGAAGTAAATAGATGAACATACCGTGCATTAAATCCTCTTTGAGGTCTAGAGCAGTCTTTCCAAGAGCAGTAGAAGAGGCCGTCTCTATGCGCATGCGCATGGAGCCTCGCTACGTGAGCGGACAAACGCGCCACATTCGGGAACCTTGCACCGCATCCCCTCCAGCCGCAAACTCCTTCCCCGATCTCCCCTGCGGAATCACTCGCATGTTCCGGGGACGATCCTCCTCGAGAATCTTCGTCCTCATCCTATAAAAAAAAAATGTTGTAAAATCTGCTTATCCTTGATTAGATATTGTTTATTTGCTTATTTTCTAAAATTAAAATTAGATATAGATACAGTTCTCTATTATAATTACTCATAGCAAACACGAATTATGCATCATTTAAATCAACACCCTGCATAAATAAAGAATAAAAAATAGCACAGAAATTGGTAAAAGGGGGAAGACTCAAAAATGTAGAAAAATTATATGCGTTATTAAAAAAATCGCACCTGTTTTGTAATATGTGGCAAAACACAGGGCCTTGCAAAGTACGGAGCGAACCGCTCCGCTGGCATCCACCGTGGCACCCTGCATCCTCCATCCCTTATCTCGGGCATTAGTTGCGGAAACACTAACATTTTGGCTTATGCTAATAAACGATCTGAATTATTCTCAAAAGAACTGGCCACTACGCGGTCGGTGCGTGTAGTGATGGCTGGCGCTCGCGTGCCTACTTATAAAACGTCTCGGAATGACAACGGGCTGATAAGAAGCCGAGTCCCCTGCGAACCATTTGCCTCTGCTTCACGGAAATAAGCCTCTTTTTCGTCCTTGTTTTGGCACTTTAATGAGAATATATTACAGATTACGCCCGTTTTATGGACAGTTACCAGTAATATTCAAAATTCAACTGTTTTGTATAGAGTTACGCCATTCGACTCAGTAGCGTGGTCGTTATCAGAAGCTGCCTGACGCGGCTACGGTCCAGTTTTTACCAGTCTGATATGCCTCGGTTCAATAGGTAACTGATATGAACGTGTTTATGTGAAACGACCTCCTCTTATTCGATTGGTTTGCTTCTATCAAGAGTATAATGAGACTAAAAGATTTTTATTTTGAACATGAGCTTCTTAGCTTGCCATGGCTTACCTTATGGCTCATACGTAGATATATCAATTTTTCTATAGGTGAATTCTAATATATTTGATACATATTTGATGATATATATTGAATTAAAAGGGTATTAAGTATTTTAGATTTCAATGCTTTGTTAGAAAAAAAAGCTTTTGCCTTGATTCTATAGGTATATATACCTAGAGGTAAGAAAAAAATCAAATCAATTTTAGTAAAATGCTCGAAATTAAACGATCATACATGAAATTCATCCATCCATGAGTGGTATCCATTATCCGCACAGTTTCCTTAGGATCGCGAATCTGGCGAGTCCAGAATTTGGCCAATACCGAGTAAATGTAATGGACAGCCCATAAACGGGGGTGGGAAGAGGCTGGATGAGGAAGGCTAAAGGACCCGGTGTGGTGGCGTATTAAATATGGCGGTGAATATCTTTGGGAAAGGCTTACGATAAGCATGGACCTCCGCACTCCGCAGTCTGATATAAAAATAAATTTAATTTTTATTTTTTAGGCTACAGCGGTAATATTATGTGGTTGTAGACTCCTCTGTCGCATAATATTACCTTTTTAATACAGTTGCTCAAAAAGTGGCGTATTGCAGGGACGTATAGCGTTCGGGATGTGGGCTATTACATACTCGTGCTTTTTTTTTACCTTTCCCGAACTCGTGCGTTCTCTTTCCCAACTGTCAAAATAATGTCTATTAAAAAGAAAAACCAACCATGAAGTTTTTACTAAAAAAATTCATAGAAGTTTTTATGATTCATGCAAATACGTATATTTCTAAAAAGAAGCTACTAATTTGTTTCAATATCAGATTTAATGATTTGATTGAATGAGTTTGGTTAGGTTTCATTTCATTTCATCTCATTAAATTTCATTTTCATTTCATATCAATAAAAAAATTCTACTGAAGACTTGGCTGTATGGGCATAGTTCCCTTTGCCTACCAGAATGGGTGAAGAAAAAAAAAACTCTTCTTATATTCTACGGTTGGCGCCATTTTTCAGAAATTTTCTTTGCGAGTTTAGTTGTTTGTTGCACAAAATGAGTAATTTCGACCCTAGTTTTTTTTAATTAACACCACCGGAACTCAGTATAATTGCACAAAATGCTTCGGAGAACATTTTACCGGAAAAGTCAAAAAGTCGCTACATATCTACATACGACGAATTTATTGCGTGGAGAGAAGAGAAAAAAGCAAATAGTTTTTCAGAAAATGTTATGTTGGCATACTTCTCCGAACTCTCAGCAAAATTAAAACCTACGTTATGGTCGAGGTTTTCGATGATAAAAAGTATGCTGAAAATGCAACAAACTAGAAACTGGGAAAAAAATCACACACTCCATTAATTTAAGGTCCAGTCCGTCTCCTTCACATGTTGCAGAGAACGTTCGTCCATCTACCTTCGTTGATAATGATAATTCATCAGATCCAACTCCATCAACTAGCAAACGCCATTGTATGACAAATATACATGAACAATCATACGAAATTAATAATAGTTTGTCTCAAACAGTAAATATGCAACCTAAAACTTCCTCAGTTAGTATAAAAAACTGTACCAATTTCAATGTAATATGTGAATTATAACTTTTATAAGAAATAAATGTTAAGTTAGTTGAGTTTATTGTGTTTTTATTATTTTATTAAATTGCTTCATTTTTTCGCAACTGTATTAAAAATAGTCGTTCAGTACACGTGCGGAACCGTCATTGCAACTTGTTCCGACTGTCAACCCTCGCTTTCGGCTGCGCCTCGGCTCGGGTAGACATTCGTCGGAACTCTTTGCAATGACAGCCTTTCCACACTAGTAATGAAATAAACTATTGTAGCCTATGTCATAAGACGGCCAGCAAAACTACTTTGCAATCTCTTAAAAAGTATGTAGGTATTTACTTACGAGCTAACCTATTATTGAAAAATTCTTAAAGGTAGTGATTCATTCTATGCTTTGTGCTCTACTTTCAGTTAATTAGGTATTTTTCGTATTAATAAAACAGCTACTGCACCGATTTTGGTTTTCCATTTGATTATTCAATAGAAGATCGATAAATATCGTTGAAATTCGTGTTTGTGAGATGATCAAGTTCATGCTTTATAAATTAGTTGGTGTTACTAGGTAGTCTGTATGTACCTACTGGGAATGGCGATGCAATTCGTGAAGGCTTTTGAAGGAACCACTGGGACTAGAAATAACTGGTTGCTTAACGCAGTTAAACAATATCCAAATCATCAGCCCTTACAGGCTTACTTTAATAATTAAAGACTACAGGATATTTTTTACTCAAAATTTGAGGCTACATTTGCACTGTCCATTGATTGTGTTCATGATTGCTTGATCCCATATGAGAGTAAGAATTTCCTTATAGTGGTTTCTTTCTGGGTCTTATCTTTATATCAAGTCTTATCATGTCTCATCTATAAATGGACTGTCTCAAGTGCAATAATCTCATCGAATCTCATCGAGTATGTGCGTGCTTGCCATGCTTTGACATGTTTCACGACTCATATAATCTATCTTTCAGCGTCATCATTCATCTCATTCTCAACCCATCGCCAGTCCACTACTGAGAACGAGTTACAACTTCCCACACCTTTGGGAACATTACCGAGAACATGCAATACATTTCGTTCTTACCAACCTTTAGTTGACTAAGCTACGTTAAAATTTGGCTTTGTTTCATTTCAGAATTCATTGTAGCGCTTTAAAAAATAGCTTTTCGAATTGTTATGTATATTCTTTGTTTTGTTGCTCACTTCCTTTGGTTTAGTTATTTAAATGAACAGTAACTCATCTGGTATTTTAGCGGAATGACTTTGCCTTATTCAGTTTTATCCAGATTGGCTTGGAATTCAATAGAACTTATGTTTTAACCCACTAACTAATATATTTTATTGGTTGAGATTTAAGTACTTTTTTTATTATGGTTAACACTGTGTGTGTGTGTGGTGGTGTGGTTATGGTTATGGGTTTTACAGGTAGGTAAAAGACTGAAAAACGGTATAATAGAACGTCATAAAAATGATTCGGAAATGTCGAATATCAGAATTAGATATAAAAATCAGCCTGTGGTCTTATCTACACAATCGATCCTGACTGGAAAGCGTGCGTAGTGCGTGATAAACATATTTTAAAGGAGTTTAAGTGCGTGACTAGCAACTTTTTAAGTTATATAATCACAATTTTCCAGATTCAGATGCTGCGATGATAAAATATTTACACCCATCTGATTCCTAGTGATACATTGAATCTTTTCGATGTTTTTTTTTGAATTTTGTTACATTCTGATTTTTAGATGTTAAAATAATTAAGCTATTTTCGTCTGTGGACACTATTGAACAATATTGTAACAAAAGTTGCGACATGTGAAAATTTAAAATCTTCTTTGCTTACCACTTTGCGTGAAGAGTAGAGTACATTCAATATTTGAAGCGTTTAATAAATAGGTAATTTATTTTAGGAAATTAAGTTGTAGTAAGTAAAATTTTAATGAAATATTTTCCTAACAAACAAAGAGACGTTAGATGTTACAATGTAGCGTTAAGCGTGCCGCATGCACCAACCAATCGACAGTGCAAAATTGTGCGTCATTCTAATGATACTCATTAGATTACTTGTTTGAACGGGTAAACTTCGACGCATGTTATATCAGCGGCAATGGATGAATGTGTGCGTTGTGAAACGGCACGATGTCTGTATGTGTGCGTGCTCGGCCCCCTGCGGCCGGCGCGCGCGCCGGTTTCAGCCGGTTCGCTTATCAGCAGACGGTTGGTGTCACCGGTACGACAATGAAACAACATTATGAAGAACTGAATAGCAAGTAAACAAATATGTACATTTTACTTAGTAAAATATATATCAATTGTTACGAAATCATGATGAAAATCTACTTTTTTTTCTCAGATTTTACTTTTTCTATGACAGAACTAAATCCCATCGCCCACTTTAGACGTAGAAAAAAATCTACTATCATACTATCCAGAAACTTTTAGCATGACAGCATTCTTTCCTTTTCTCTCGAGTGACGGTAATCAAAAAAGGAAACGAGTTAGAAATAAACGAAATAGTTTTAACTATTATTCTAATTTAGCATCTGGATTGGGTAAAATCGAAAGTGCTCTGTGCTAGCGAGCAATTTTAAGCTGCGCGCTGATATGTCTTTCAGTCAGGCTATCCTTTTATGTAGACTTGGCCTATTAGCAATGTTCTAGCCTAGCATCAAGCTCGATTATTGTGGGTTGATGAGCTTTGTTTTGGTGTGGGCAGAAACTTATCTGAAGGACTCCTGATTGGGTTTTTTATTGTTTGTGTAGCTGAAATATATTTTGTGAATTTGCAATCATTAAAAACTACCCAAAAATTCCATTTTATTCCCTTTGAAAGTTATAAAAGTTGTTTTTACATTTTCATTATTGTTTTACACGAGTCATTTGGTTTTAATTTGATCCAATTTTTTTTAAACGCAGTTATTAAGGTTGTTTACGTACTCGTTATCAGTAGACAGTCCGGTGGGGGCACGGGACGTACTCCTGAGGCTAGATCGAACTGGTTAGGCCTTATCTCGTTCTCGCAACGATCGCCGCCCGTATTTCATCAGACTTGAGAGTACATGTCGGGGTATATAAGAAAATAAATAGCTCGTGGACTTCGGTCAATATATCGGTCACGTTGAATACTTTGTTTTTGTGGTATTTCTGGGCGATCATTTTATTAATCAGTCAGCTTAGACTATAAGCAGATTTTTATAGCGAAAACGACAACTGAAATGTTGATAGTACCTATAGAGAAAGGAAACCTAAAAGGAAGAGGAAAAATACCAGTTATTAAGAAACTGCTCAAAAAGTGTTCAGTGCCTTATCTATGTAAAAGTACCTAGGTACATATAGGATCACGGACATGGCATGCATTGAAAATGAATTGAAAATTATCTTGTAATATTTCGGAACTTGTCGATAAAATGAAGGTGACTTCGGATTTTATGAATTATTGATCAATTTTGTTTGTTTTTAAGCCGCTTATTATTATTTTGACTGCATCGACACAATTACAGGGTTGCCAGCCATTGGGGTTTTCCCCAATTTTCTTTTAGGGGCAAATCCCGGAATAGTATAAAAGCTGCATGAGAGCGCTCTATAACTGTATGTATTTTAGAATTTGCTCATTTTATGCCTTGACGGTATTACCTACTTTTCTTGACTGAATGATTTTTGGTGGGATTTGAATACATACATAGTATGTATGTATTCAACGGCATGTTTTCACATGATGTTTTCTTTACCATCAAAGCAAGGAAGGAAATCCATGAACAAAAAACTGTGAAAATAACGGCTAGACATACGTATAGGTCCTACATACTCAAGGTCCTATTGGTAGTAGGTTTTCATTAGCCACTGTTCGAGATTATTAGTCGAGATACGAATATTTACTGTGACTAGCGTCTAGCCGTTATTTTCACAGTTTTTTTTTTTCATGGATTTCCTTCCTTGCTTTGATGGTAAAGAAAACATCATGAGAAAACATGCCTTATAGAGTTCTCCATGATGTTCTCAAAGACACTTCTAATTTTTCTGTAATCGAGCTCTAAGTAACGTGAAGGAAAACATTGTGAGCCAGTATGGTGGACTATGGCCTAACCCTTCACATTCTGAGAGGAGATTGGGCCTGGATGGGCTGACTTATTATTGGGCTGGTTATGGCGTGAAACTATCATGACGATGATTAGTCCACGTACATACAAAGGTCTGTACATATTTTTTTTTGAAAATGTATTGGGTATAGTATAATTGTCTATGAGCAGGTACCTACGAACTAAATGCGTAGGTGTTAGACTGCTATCACAAAACACCGATGTACCTACCTAGATATCTTTGATAAGTGATAAGGATTTAATCCCTGTCTGAACACGTGAACTTGGTTCGGATCACGAGGTGGACGCGTGGATCTCCCAAAGTTCCGGGTAGATTAGGTATACGAATGTGCCATTCATATACCTACCTAATCTTTTTATGAATTGGTATTGAAAGTCATAGATAAGAAAGTCACTTAGGTTTTTATTTAGAAACGGTGTAGAATAAAATTCAGGGTTATATATTCCGAGATGGAAGGCGAAATTGTAAGACTTTGATGTAGAGTTTATTTGGACAATCTATAGAATAGACTAGAAAAGAAACAATATTAAAGAGATAAATATATAGCAGATACAAAACTGAGCAAAGGCGGTTTTATTGTTTAAAGCATTCTCCTACAGGCAATCTTTGGAGAGATGAGATTTGATACAAGACAACAAGATAGTTAAACATTTTTAGTTAATTTATTTATAGAAGAGTACTACTAGTACTATAATTAGGTAGGTACTTACCTATGTGATCTGATCATCTGAGACTTCGCACACAGTTAAGATTTTGATCAAATTAATTTATAGAGCAATACCTACCTAGCTGTTGGTAGAGAGAGAAAGGTTATTTCGTTCGTAACAGAAATGAATCTGTCAATTACTGACTTGACTCTCCTTACAGTTTTTAAAACGTTCATTAAATTATAAACGCTTAATGCTGATATTAATGTTGCTATAACATTAAACAAAATCGATCCATTAGAAAACTAGAACCGAAAAAAGTTTGACACAATTTTCAGAGTGCGAAAGTAGAAAGTTCTTATAATTAAACACATGCAAGACTTACCAGGATGATTCTCTGTAGAACCAAGGTTACTAGCAGCCCATACGAAGTTGAAAAAGCCAGTGGGCATACTTGTCATAAAAGCGATGCAATGGTTGTTGGAGCCAGAATGTTCAAGAGTGGAGTTGAAGAACACGTACGAATAAACGCATTGTAAGGTGCCCATCGCACATTGGGTCGACAATTTAATGAGGTAGTGACTGGATGAGGAAGTCCTGAGTCAACAGGCTCATATTATGATGAAAACTCACCATCGCTTGCGGCTACAGTTGTTGCACCGGTGACAATCGGTCAGCCACTGGTAATGTCTGCTTTCCCGCCAAAAGCTAGCGACCGACCACACGCGAACTACGCCAAAATAAAATCTCCAAAATAGCCACACGCGATTATGCGGCCGGCTGAATTAAAATAGGCGTGTGCCTGTGACGTTTGTAAATCGAATTTCCCCCCAACAGAGTTTCACGCACGGACGTGTCTCTATCTTTATTAATGAAAAAAATGAAAATGATTTATTTCATGTAGGACCACTAGTGTCACTTATGATAAGTCGTAAGAATCTACCACCGGTTCGGAAAGCTGTTTCTACTGAGAAGAACCGGCAAGAAACTCAGCAGTTGCTCTTTTCAAAATCAGAAAAATGTAACAATTTGTATAATATAACTACATACTTAATATAAAATGCATACGCTACGTTACAAGTAGGTATTACACTAACTTGTGGGTTGCTGGATGCGAAGCCGGTTGCTTCCATGCAACTTTGTCATCGAGAAAATCATCTATACTATAATACCCTCGACTTATCAGATGCTGTTTAACACAGTCTTTAAATTTATGTAATGGCAACTCCAGAAACTCTTTTGGTACCATGTTATAAAAGCGTATACTCGACCCCACAAAGGATTTCTGCACCTTGCGCACGCGATATGACGCTGTTACAAGCTTATGGCGGTTTCTAGTACATCGATTGTGAGTATCACTTATTTGCTTATAAAGATTAATGTTCTGCCTAACAAAGATTATATTATTGTATATGTATTGTGAAGGCACCGTAAGAACACCAATCTCAATCAATATGATAGTCTCTCAATTAATATGATAGTTTATATACTACGCGATAAAAAGTAAGTAGTAAACTAGCAAAGTTAGTAAAGGATGCACTTTATAGCTGTAACTACTCGTTAAAATCGTTACAACAGATGGGCCGGGAACAGAAAGCGTATCTACTTCGCTGACCCCCGAAGTGGCCTGCGGACATGCAGAGTTGTTTTTTGAGAATGTAAGCATTGTCTTTTTAGACATTTCTTATAGTTCAGGACTATTTAAATCTTGATTTTCGTCATTTTATCGGCACCATTTGCAATTTTATGTGGCCATCTTTTTTTCACCGGTTCACCCAATGACCCAAGGTATTGAGCATTTTCACTTTCAGGACCATGTCTCTCCGACTATATAAATAGTTTTCAAAAATCCCTGAGGTACTCCACCCTGAGACTAACATGGCGCAAAGTTGAGCGGCTCATCAACGCCATAACTGATAGGTCTCGGCTTCGAAGATGAATTAGAAAATTCATCCAATCCAAGTTCCAAATTGTCTCCTCCAGAAGCTTGTCCTGGCCAAGCTATGACGCTAAACGATACGATAGGCGTAGAGTAACCAACTCGATGTGAAGTATTAAAAACTGTTATACTGAGCTAAGTTTGTTTTCAGTTTAGAAACCCGGTTCCATCTTAGACTGCAACCAGCAACATTACTTACTAACATATGAGATTGCAGTTAAGAGCCAGCTTTTATAAGAGGAAATAAAAAAAAAGGACAAGTGTGTGTAAAGTATTTTACATCTCTCATATTCGGTAAGTAGGTCCTTATTACCCCCAAATGGAGCTTGTAGGTGACCAATTAGCGCTCTGGGGTAATAATGTAGCTAGAAAAGCCCTAGGGCGGTAAGTAAATAAAAAAAGTATGATGTACGCGAACTTTTTTAAAGAGTGAAGAGGTTTTTTTTTTAATTACTTACCGCCCTAGGGCTTTTCTAGCTACATTATTACCCTAGAGCGCTAATTATTGGTCACCTACAAGCTCCATTTGGGGGTAATAAGGACCTACTTTACCTCACAATCGAGATGTAAAGCAGAGTAGTTAGCTCGGGTGTAAGCATCAATTGCACCCTCGAACTATAGGCGCCCTCCCTGCGGTCGTGCGCCTAAATATCTCGGGCTGCAATTGATGCCTTACAACCCTTGGCTACTAATCTACTATTGTTTATTTTCAGGTAATCGGAAAAATTTTACCAAGTAAAAAAATCTAAACATAGGTGTATTACATTATTTTATTGGAGGTTGTACTGAATTCGTCTTTGTAATAAGTCTATAGTATACAATTGTACAGGATCAAAATGCTTTGTCTTTATGTTCTAGTCAACATTAAATTCTATTGAACACAAATAATATAGTAGGTATTCGTAATTAAAGGTTGTACAACACGAATATAATATTGTTAATTAGCTAAGTGCAAAATAAGTTTTATATAATTCCAGGGAGCGCTAGCACTGTCGTTGCCATTGATTGATTGTGCGAACATTGCAATTTTTAAAATTGGTTAAATTATTGACAGCCAATCGGAATTGACTGCGATCGATTGTATAGCTCTATCGAACTTCGGTGCTAGGTCCACAGGATTAATACTCAATTATCATAAAAATAAACTGTATAAAGAACAAGATTTACGGATTCAGAATCTCCAGTGCAAATAAGACTAAAATTGTAACTAAGCAACAGGGTAGTTGACTCGTTTTCTGCTTTTTACAAGCCTTTCTTTATCTTGCAATGTTTCATGTTTGTATGTTTGTTTAGGTCAAATCTTGCAACTGAATTTTAAAAAAGTTATCCCCAATCCATTGAGCTGTTTAGTTTGGATGATAATGCATGATTAGCTAAGTGACGTCATTCTAAATCCAATATGGCGGACTAACAAAGATGGCGGACTAGTTATTTTTTATGCACTTTTAATTAAAAGTATCAATTGATATGGATATCAAATAAAATTGTTTGATGAGAAGAATACGATAAATTAAATGACGTCACACAAAATTTAACATGGCGGACGAAAATCTTGTTTTTAAAAATGTTTTTAATGATTTAAGACTTATAGAAATATCAGTTGGTAGGTACCTTCAGGTATGTTCTCATTATGTTTTAGCTAGTAGGTAGGTACTTATTATTATTATCATTATTTCAAATAATAATAAGTAGGTAGGTTAATATTTCACAAAAGCCAACTCCCCTATTGTTTTACAAATTATTTCACTACTTAAACTATGTCATAAAACTTCTTATCATTGGCTTCATTTTCCATACACGATGTTAACCCAATCCATCTGACTTGAAATTACTTACTGAACACATCTTGGAATTTGTACGTAATGCCGAATGTCGTTATCACATTGATAAAAATTGTAAAAAGTTATAATATAGCTAAATTTAGTGTCAATTGTAATTTCTTTTCAAAAACTGAAAAAGAACAACTTGTATTTTATTAAATGTATCATTTTTTGTCAAATTTTGAAGTAACTATGAGATGGCTGTGGTACAAGTTACAGCAAAATAATTTTGTTAGTTAATATTTATAACTATAAGTGCTTCCGTACCAAGTTATAAAACGAAGAATCAATTTGTAAAGTAGGTAATCACAATAATCAACAATTTCAACTAAAACGCGAGCCGGTTTCCCTCCTCGTCGCTATTCGCTGCCACTCTGACTGACACCCAAAAACGCGCGAAAACTCTAGGAACGTCAAATGTCAAACGGGGTCTCATGTGCGCCATAGACACGGATAGTCTGTGGTGACGTCTGCGTTCCGTTGTTGTAGAGACGTGTAAGTATTTTTTTTACCGGGGTATATAACAATTTTTGTCATTTTTTTTAAAATATGTTAGATTGGTCTGCGACTACGATATCGTCGATATCTAACAAACTGCTTAAGAAATAAATACTACTTAGTTGTTATACAATTTTATAACTCATGTGTGGAAAACCCATAAAGTAATCTATATAATTAATATTCATACAAAATACGCAATACTGTAATGATATTCTGTTAAATATGTACTTATATGTAATAATTAAGTAAGTACATTATCGTAAATACCAAGCCCCGATCAATTTATTATTTAGAAAGTGTATTTTTGTCCTATTCAAGACATATATGGCATGGCCTGTCTGTCTTCTATCTTCGACTTGTTTGTAGAGTTGTGAATTCGTCGATACTCTTTATGTAACTGCATACAAATGACTATATTTTTATTTATTAAAAAAAGCTTGTGTTTGTTGTTTGAAAAGCTAAACATAATATGTTAAAACTTTAAAACATTTTAGAGGAACAAGACGCGACTCGCGAGGCTTTGACTTTTCGCCATTATGCCTTGATCTTTATGTGTATGTAGTAGGTACTAGATATTATAGATAAATAAATCTAAAGAGATATCTATTAAAGTTTATCAAACTTGAATCGTCTATAATCATTAAGTAAAACTGAATCTATGCTGTGCACTGAGGTTGTTGGTATTTACATGGTATTTATCGTCAATGATAGATAGGTAGGTATATAGGGGTTCCTCTATATCTAAAATATAAAAATGCTCCGTACTGTTGAAGTAAGTATACAGAGATAAAAATTAAGTACTTTAAGATAATACGTCTTTTTGTTTAACAGTTTATAGGTTCCTTATTCTGGTTAATTGTATGTTCATTTGTTATCTTAAGTACAAATAATAATTACTTGAGCTATCAAATTTATCACACGAATTATCTACTTAATAATAGTAGTAGTAAGTAATCGTGAAGAATGGACACAAAAATAAATAAAAAAAGATACAAATTAAATAAATCCTAACGAAAAATGGAGAAGCAAGAACACAACACAATACAAAAAAGAAATATACCTAATAATTAAGTATACACATAAGCAGGGATAAGTGTAGGTACGACCTCACATCGCTAATTGCTAAGTACTTAAAATTAAGGAAAGGCTTAAAAAAGCCAAAAAATATAATGGTTTCTAAGAAAAAGCCGTTAAAGTGCGATATAGCAAAACATTTCCAATAAAACGGCCACGATACCTATAATAAATTGTAAATGGCATAAGGAATGCTACAATAATGTAAGGAAATATTTTTATATTAAGTATATCTGAAATATTGGAAACTATAATGTTTAAAATATTATCAATACGTATAAATGTTTGTAATGTTAGGTCAATTGAAATATCTTAATACAAAATGGAATAAATTGGAGATATTGTTTTGCGCATTACAAGTTTCAAAATGTTTACATTAGGGTAAAAATTGTGCTTCATATTCAAAAAATTTTTCATATTATCATATTGTGTTGAATTGAGTCGAAGGCCAAAACCCTGTAAAATATTTTCAATAATTTTTCAAGCGCCTCTGCCATATTTTTCAATTCCACCACCGAATCAGAACACTGGCTCGATATCTCTGTATCTATATCTGGGTAGATTCATTCGACTATTCATAAGCACTTGTAAAAAGTCTATTTGAATAAAAAACTTTTGACTTTTGAATTTTTTTTGAATCGCGTCACGTAGAGTAACGCAGTTTGCGTAAGATCACACTAAGGACTTGGATTTTAATTATTTTTTCTTCCGTCAATATCTTGCACATAGTTGCGGCGTTAACAGAATGGAGGTCTAGAACAAGTTTTGTATTTCATCGATCAGAACTTGGAGCAACTGTCTTCCAGCACTGAACTACCAAAAGTTTCAAGTCCTTCTCCACGCCGTCCGACGACGAAGTACGACAGTTGGTCCACCAACTGCTCTAATAGGTTATAGGTAATAGATACACGCACGTTCTAGGAGTGTTTAAGTTAATTGCGAGGTATTTAGCCTACCTAAGTAGTAGCTGAACTATTGCAATCAGTAGGGCTGTATAGACCGACGAACATCTAAAAGAAGGTGGACCAACTGTCGTACCTACTTTGGATTGCTGGTTGAAGGACGGAGTGAAGAAGGACTTGAAACTTTTGGCAGTTCAGAGCTGGAAGACCGTTGCTCCTCACATCTTTCGATGAAGAAGTTCGCACGACTAAGCACGTCTACCTACTCAAAATTGAAGAGCTTTAATGATGATGATGTCACTAGTGTGATCGTACGGTTCCGGTCAGTGGCGTGCTAAGAAGGAATCTAACTTACAGGGAAGGCATATCGAATAAAAAACATTTTCATTAGCTACTAGGATAAACTATGCTTTTATGCCTCTATGAGCACGCCACTGGTTACTACAAATTATAGGTTATATTGTGTCAAGGCGCGGTGTGTCGACGAACAAGGTTCTTGTACGCCTCGCTGCCAGTGTCCCGTACTAGTCACGCATACGTTTCCCTGAAGCGTTTCTGTATATGGTGCGCGGCGTTCATGAGGCGGTGGTGCAGAGTGAGGTGGACGTGCGGGGTGAAGGCGGGGGGCGCGGGGGCGGGGGCGGCGCGCGGCTCGATGGGAGGGATAACCGCGTCCTTGTCGGGGTGGCAGAAGAATGCGACGCAGTGGCGCCCGCGCGCGCGAGCGTACGTCCCCGATGGTACAACCACTCGGTGCATCTGCGAGAAAAAGGAAAGTAAGAAAAATAACAAAGTGTGTATGCAATTCACACACGGCAGAAGTGAAACTTCAGAAAAGTAGCCTACGAGAGAATGAGATCATATAACTTGTATTCTATCTCATTCTCTCGTAGACTAAATCTTATTTATGAATATGTCTCTCTTTTTGTTGTCGTTTTACCGTTTCATCGAATTTTCAAATGACAACGGTGCTAAAGAAGTTTCACTTCAACGCAATAGCGGTCGCTGCAAATGAGCATGGTCGCCGGTAATCACTTGTGAAGTGACTTCGAACCACTCGATAGGATAATATGGATTATGGAATGCCATTCCGGCTAACGTTTTCCCCGTTCGGCTTTCGTTTTGAGGAGTAAATAATAAATAGGCACCTTTTAGGTAAGCGGCTCCACCTTAGACTGCAACACCACTTGCCAGCAAGTCTGATTGCAGCAAAGGGCTAGTCTATAAATACAAAAAAAAAATCTTCTCCCGAGTACCTGCTCGTTTGCTCGCTACACATTTCTTAAAAAAACTAAATATGCCTCCTTGGCAAAGTAAAGGTACATTTCTCACAAATTGTGGCTCTAGCTGAATATTTCAAACATTGAGAGAATACCTATCAAAGTTGATAGCGATCGTGTTTACGGGTTACAACATAAGTCAATGGGTTACAAACTTACAAGTGCTGGTAACAAGTTGGTGGTCCACGAAGCCAACAATTCTCCGGTCTGCATGAGTATCGCCCCAGGAAGATGGCCCACGGCTTGCCACTTGTCATTCAGCTTCACCTAAAATTAATGCGAAACATCTTTAAATAAATAATCCCTTATTGCCAGACGTGCGGAGGTCCCGGGTTCGATTCCCGGCAGGGTCAATTTGGGAATTTATAATTTCTGAATTTCCCTGGTCTAGCCTGGTAGAAGGCTTCGGCCGTGGCTAGTTACCACCCTACCGGCAAAGGGGTGCCGCCAAGCGAATATACCGCTTAAGGAATTGGTGGTGTTTCACCCCCGTGCCTCGGAGAGCACGTTAAGCCGTCGGTCCCGGTTGTTATCACTAACATGTTAAGTCGTTAAAACCCGCCAACCCGCATTGGAGCAGAGAGGTGGTTCAAGCTCTAATTCCCGCACTCCTATGAGAGTGGAGGTTTGTGCCCAGCTGTCGGACGTTAACGGGCTGTAGTGGTGGTAGTTGATTAAGGGATCGATAGGTACGTACCTCAAGTCCTCCTTCGGAATCCTGTGCGACAAGAGTGAAGGTGCAGGCGTCGGAGTGCGCCCCACAGCGCGTGTAGGCCTTGCCGTCGCCCTGGCAGCACGGGCCCTCGTCCTCCGGCGGCACGGGCGGGTAGTACAGGATGCGCATAGTGGACCGGTTGCAGCCGTCGCTCTTCAGCATGCCGGAGTGGCAGGCGAGCATTGTTGCTGGTGGCAAACCTGGAATGTGAACAGACTCATGCTGTAGTGACGAGGAATCGAACACGATACCCCAACCACTGCATATGATACCCTAAGCACCGGATAGGACACCGCACCACACGAACACGTACGAAGCGCTTTGAGTATTTGCATTCCTTATTCGCATGGCTAGGATCTGGAACACTACCAAAAACTGTGTTTCCCACGAATTATAATCCGTGTATCTTTAAATCAAGAGTGAACAGGCATCTTCTAGGCAAGCGCGTCCCATCTTAGGCCGCATCATCACTTCCCATCAGGTGTGATTGTGGTCAAGCGTAAGCCTATAATGAATAAAAAAAACGTACCAGGTATAACTCAAACTGACATATCTGACATTAACCACCTAAAAAAAAGTAGATTTTACTGGCTCCAGGTCAGTTCCTCATTGGCTCTTGCTGAAGCTTGCTTTGCAAAGAACTGTCAGAAATACTTTATCCAGGTAGTTTAAGATACCGAGGACACGTCCGGGCAAGGAGGTCCAGCTTCGAGAACACACTTCGGCTTGTCGAGAAGACACTACAACAATACTGTTGTAAGTGCTACACTAAGGGAAGGTGTAGCGTAGTTTGAAGACTTTAAAGAGTTAAAACGAGACAGAATTACATCAGACAGAGCCATAAATCTGACTCCATTTATTTGTCTCTGAACAAAGTCAAAGAACGCTAAAATCGCATAAGAACCTGGAGAATCTAATAATAACCCCATGTAGGTATACCTATACTACTGATATAGGTATACCTACCTATGAGTATTTCTTGAGGGATTCTTTCCTGTACCACACTTGCTGCAGGGAAGCAGACAACCGGTATTAATTATTATTTATATGCCTTAAGTACCTTTGGTTTTTAGGTAGACAAATCGTTGACCTACGTAACAAATTACCTCATTATGATATTTACCGAAAGCATAAGCAAGTGCTTGCAGAAGAACGCGAGAGAGGTTTGTGAGGTCGTGAGCGAGAGGGACGGCGTGCTGGGTGAACTCTGGCACCTCCTCCTGCGCGGGCATCGCCGCGGCCGACAGTGTTGTGATGTTGAACGAATGACGTAGCTCCTGGAAACCGTACAAGAAAAATATTCTACTCAGCGACTTGGGGTAAGTTGGTGCTTAATTATATCCAAAGAAGATACAAGTAATGTAGTCCGTTAAACTTATCTGACCTGGTGGCCAAAAATGGAACTAATATTTATGCCTGTTAAGTTTTTTTTAATTTCATTTTTCATATTTAGTTACTAGCGACGCTGTCCCGGGCCAGATAAGTTTATAGGATACGTTTGTTTTAATAGATTCTCAACTTATATAGTGGGATAATAATTGCCTCCGACGTCTTTTACAACTGGTTTTGGTAGTGAAAATCGCAGATAAAAGATATCGGAGCACATTGCTTAACGATGCACTTTAAAAACGAGCACCATTTTGGGTATTATACTACGACCGTTCAGAGAATGCGTTCCTGACACGTCGCGATTGAACTGACGACGTAACTTTGTAATGGCGTTGCAGTTACGATAAAAATATTATTGCTGGTTTTTTACCGTTTTAACAATTGATGAGCATTAAAACAACATTATTATATCAATATAATCAATTAATGTTATAATTTTGTGCCAAACTGAGTGTCAAATAACTTGGTAAACAATATTTTTCTAAATCTAAACTGCGCCATTACAAGGTTATGTCAGCGCTTTATATTGAAACTGATAGGTGTCAGGAACGCATTCTCTGAACGGCCGAATTATAGTTAATTCTGTTTTACTTTTAATGGTGTTCTCATACCATTTATCTCCTAGTAGGCTAGTACCTCCTCTAACGAAGGTGGCCTATTATTATTGCACTAGCTGATGCCCGCGACTTCGTCCGCGTGGTTTTAGTTTTTTCGATTCCCACGGGAACTCCTTAATTTTACGGGATAAAAAGTAGCCTATGTCACTCTCGTCTTCGACTATGTCCATGCCAAAAATCACGTCGATCCGTTGCTCCGTAGCGGCGTGATTGAAGGACAAACCACCAAACCAACTAACAAACACAGTTTCGCATTTATAATATTAGTATGATATCGGCAAGGTGCCATGCCAATATGCAATAATCCGTACGTTCTAATCGAGTAATTATTTACTTCTGAAATGTCATTGTTAACTTTTCGAATATCTCAAGAGGCTATAGACGATTTTGTTGCTGACGTCTATGTTAAATACCTTTAGATAGGCTTTAATGCTTTATACCTACTTTATAGGTTCTTCTCGCTACAAAAAAACGTAAATATGAGTTTTAAACCGTTATTAAAATTACCTTCTTAGTAATATCGAATTGCTCCATTCCCGGGCGGACGTAACCATGGTTGCTGTCTGGGTTACACAGGTACTGCGCCTGGGAACCCTCGGGCAAGGCACAAAAGTTGTCCAGATCTGCATACACTGCTTTAAGCTGCAACACAGTTTTTAAATTGCTTAGACTAGCTATTAATACCTACGGCGTTCTAAGTCTAGCGGCTAGTTTATTCAACTTATCACGAGGTTCCGGGTTAGGCACATTGGGGGTTTTTCTCAAGAAATTCTTAATATCAACGCGGAATTGGAAAGTTGGCGGGTGCAGTCACTGCTACATCCCCATGCCTTGGATAACTCGTAAAGACATTAGTAGATAATGCGCCTGCCCCCCAATCATGTAAGAATATCCGATCAAAACGTTCAGTTCGTCGTCAAAGTAAAATAAACCATAACAGCATGGAATAAGAGCTCAATTTCGCGTGCCCATTCTTATACGTTTAGGTATGTACGATACCCTAAACGTATAATAATGGGCACGCGATAATTGGTGGCGATTCTGTAATGTCACATCGCTAAACCTAAACCTATTTTTAAACTCGCTAATTTAGTTTCTCTATCTCTATATGCTATTCTGTATATGCCTCCATCTAAATTTAGGATGTGTAAAATCCTCGCTAAGCTGAAGTCTAAATTGAATTGCGAGTGTTACCATATACAGAAACAAAAATTGCACAATTTGTCTTTGTTTTTTGCACAATAATCGTAATAATACTTTTTGCGACTAAAATCGAATTAAATGACTTTTTATACGAAAATCAATTATTTTATTTTAATAAATTTGATGTTCCTTGCACCAACAACGTAATAAACTGCCAAAAAGAGACATTTTGTCAATGCTACTTAGGCAGATCTTTCTCTGTCTACGGGCAGATTCCTAGTTCCATGATGCTGCCACATACTACCTCTATGTTTATTCGTCTGTGGCTGTCAGTTGTCACTTGTCGATCGTGGACCGTTGTCTTTGGTTATTGGTACATACCTAACTTGTTTGTTTTCATTCATTTCGATTTTCGAGTTTTCAAACAAGCGAGCACAAAAATCTTTGAATGAAGCCAGTAAAAGAGCAAATTAAAAGCAAATGTATCTTCTAGTAGAGAAATTCCATCCTAAAAATTAAGTTATAACCTATGCACAAAGAGCGTAGAACGTGAAGTCTCCATGGACCTCCTCGGCTACCCTGGTGAATAACTTGGTGGCAAGCCTATGAAAGTAAAAGGCTACTAAAGGAAGCAATTGGTACTGCATCGGAAATTATCGCTGCTGCAACGACAGATCTTCCGTTCCGATTCCGAAATAAAACGAAGTCTAGTGTTTGTGAACCACGTACCGTATAATATCCTAACTGACGTCTGAATCTCATCAAGTCTAGGCCAGTCGGATTAATTGTCGCGAACATAAAAGTAGATTTCCTTACCGAAATAGAGAGTAACTAAGCTAACCTACAATCTGCGCGAATCTGTCTCGTTTAGCATCTAGCGTCTCAAATACAGTTTAAGAACCTCTTATCAGTGTAAGGCTTATTAATAATAAACCACCTGTGTGGCTTAGAATCATATTAGTTTTATTTTTAACCCCCCCTGCATAGACTAGGACCCGTCAAATAAGTACTTAAATCCTGTGTGACCTATCTGATCAGGTTGCACAGGGAATGTACAACAAGATGCTTGAAGTCTAGTCTACCTAGACCCAGGCACTTTGTTACAATAATAATATAAATAAGTTGATTTTACATGTAATAGCTATTTATAGTTGATGTTTAGGTTATAGGGGATGTGTTTGTATAATTGGACCATTGAATTAACCAATTTTGATAAATTTTTGTACATAGCTAGGTAAGGCTTATATCCTGGAAATGTACTATTTCTACTTTTTATCTTGGAGAATCAGTTTCCAAGGGTTCACAAGCATCATCTTATTATACCAATACGTTGACTTTAAATGAAAGAAATATGTACCTATACATAACATTGTTATGTATCTAATGTTAATTATATACCTATTGATATTTATTCAATTTTGTTTAGGTATCTAGTAGATTGTTACAAAAGAATAACACAAAAATAAAAGGATTTTATTATTTAAGTATATTAATAAATCCTTGTCTAATTATTCTTGCTTATTCAAGGAAATCCACATCTCATCCACATCTTATTCTATTCTTCTTGGAGAGACATCTATGCAAGGCCTTTGATCCACAACCACTTGCAGCCAAGAATAGTATCAGCGTCTTTGCTGGGATATCCTTAATTATTAGCCTTATCCGGGTAGACTAGGTGAAGGCTATGTTAGTGCATTAGCGCAGGGCAGTAGTAACAGATGATGTGTAAATGTGTTTCTGTCGCCTCAGCAGAGCCTCTGCAGCTGTGTTCTGGAGCTTGAGATTGGCTACATGTCGGTTCAACCAATATTTGCCCGGGCTAGTCTTGGATCAATTTGTTCCGTGAATAATTGGTTTTCATCAGCACTTCTGCAAAATATACAGAATTTTTGTATTTGGTAACTATTTTATAGAAGGTATAAGGGTCACTTGAAAAAGCTTGAACTTGTATATTTTGTCAGTTCAGTGATAACATTCTTATTACTGAACGATGCTAAGTCTCCAAGTCTACTTGAGTTAATTTGCACTTGTTCTTTAGAAATAACTGAAATACTATGTGTTGCCTACTGACTGCATACTTAAATATACCTACTTAATTAACATTTTTTACAATATTCTAAGTAATTTATACATAATATTATGATGCAGTGGATGTGGTCTTGATTTAGGCAATCTAAATAATTTTATAATTACTCTTCTGCCTAACACATACTACAGTGGTAGATGTACCTAAACTTAAATTCAAATGTTTTTTATTCAACTAAACTTTTACAAGTACTTTTGAATCGTCAAGTGAATCTACCACTGGTTCGGAATACCATTTCTACCGAGAAGAACCAGCAAGAAACTCGGTGGTTGCTCTTTTTAAATAATTCATTAGGTTATTTCAAACTAGTTAGGTTCATTACAAGGTACACTTAGGTATAGGTTTGGGTAGATATAAGTATGTATAGCTAAGTACCTAATATAAAACAGAATCAGCTTATGATTGAATTCTTTTATTGTATGGGTTCCAACTACTACCTACTAGGTACTAGATATACCACAGAAGAAGCAAACAGCATGAACTGATTCCCTGTATGGTGTATTCCCTAGTTATTACTACGTAGCTACTGACCATTGGGTTTGCGTACCTAAACAGTAGGAAAGCAACTCGTATGGTATAACTGTCTGTCTGGTCACAATTTGCATTATGTTATTTACCTAAGATTATGAATATTACAAAATACCTTTCTTTCGGAACAACCAGAGCTGCAACAACATATAAGCTTACATTAGCACAGCACAGTAGTAACAGGTGATGTGTAATTGTGTTTCTGCAGTCTCAGCAGAGCCTTTGCAGCTGTGTTGTGGAGCTAGAGATTGAATACATGTCTGTTCAACTGTTAATCACCTTGAATTAATTAGTTTTCATCAGCAATCTGCAAAATGCACTGAATTTTTGTATAATTTAATATTTTATGGAAGGTAAACGTTAGTTGAAAAAACTTCAACTTCTATATTTTGTCAGTTCAGGTAAAACATGCATATTTGACCGAGCGAAGCAGTCTCCCAAGTCTACTTGAGTGAATTTGCACTTGTTCTTTAGAGATAACTGAAATACTATGTGCTACCTACTTAATTATCATATCTATACGATTATTATAAAGAGGTAAAGTTTGTGAGGTTGTAGGGGGTAATCTCTGGATCTACTGACCCGTTTTTGAAAACTCTGGTACCAATAGAAAGCCACATTATTTGTGAGTGTCATCCATAGGTACTAATATTATAAATGCGAAAGTGTGTCTGTCTGTCTGTCTACTACACTTTCCCGGTCCATCTTTTCATCTGATTTTGCTGAAATTTGGTATAGAGGTAGGTTATATCCCGGGGAAGGACATAGGCTACTTTTTATCCCGGAAAATTGAGGAGTTCCCGCGGGAATTGAAAAAGCTTAATCCACGCGGACGATGTCGCGGGCATTTGCATTCTGAGTAATTTATACTACCTACCTACCTACATAATATTATGTTGCAGTGGGTGGGGTCCTGATTTATAGGTTCTTGATAGATTTGGGTAGATATAGGTATAGCTAAGTAGGTAGGTACCTAGTAAATTTTATTCTTTTCTATTCTATGAGTTCCAACTACCTAGTACCTACCACAGAAGAGGCAAACAGCATGAGGTGATTCTCTGTATGGCGTCTTCCCTAGTTTATTTTGGTTTTCTTAGGAAACTCCAGAACTACAGACCATTGGGTGTGCGTACCTAAATGGCACGAAAGCAACCCTTGAGGTGCAACTAAGTAAGTCCGTCCAGTCACAATTTGCATATGTTATTTGCCCTATGAATATTAACTAAGATTTGACCCTAAAATTACCTTTCTCTCGAAACAACCAGAGCTGCAACAACGTTTTCTTCCACCGACCAGAAAAAGAGGCTTTTCTTCCATTTTAACTGTTAATTTTAGCTGTTAAACACTGTTTAAACACTAAATTTAATCCCAAATGCACCTAATACTTAATGCATAGAAAATTACACTTGAACTTTTTGTGAAAATTCGTGTTTAGTTTGCTTTAATCCGCTTCTCTAGACTTAGCGGTCACCTTCCGAGGTCCTGTCTAAGATTAGAGAAAAATAACCAATTTTAGTTTGACGTTTCTTAATTTTGGCGTATATAACGTCGACTAGAATAGCATTTCGCTAAATTATCGCCAAATTGAATAGTTAGAGCTGTCAGATCTAATTTTAGCCTTAGACCTGTCAAATAGGTGTGTTGCAGAATAGCAGACCTCTCCAAGTCTATTATAAGAGATTTTAATATTAGAGAAACTAACACAGAATTGGCACCATTGGTGCCAATTCTCTGTTAGTTTCTCTAAATTAGGATCGCTTATCTAACACTTAGCGACGTCTGCTATTCTGAAAACACACTTAATTGACAGGTCTAACCTAAAATTAAATCTGACAGCTCTAATGCCTCCGCTACACTATGCTCCTCGCGCTGCCGCGTAGCACGCCCTCGCTCTGCCGCGTTGCTGCCCTCCGTGGCCACACACAGCTCTCCTCGCGCGATTAATCGCGACGCTCCGCACTAGGTCATTTGCACTTGCTACACGTAACACACAATGGAGGTTGAAACTGTGGCTGCGTGCGCGCTATCCTTGTTTAGCATATTTAACTATATAAATGTACGTCCTATTAAATTATATAAAAACTAGATGATGCCCGCGACTTCGTCCGCGTGGATTTACCTTTTTTGATTCCCGCGGGAACTCCTTCATTTTCCGGGATAAAAAGTACCCTATGTCCTTCCCCGGGATATAGCCTACCTCTATACCAAATTTCAGCAAAATCGGTTGAAAAGATGGGCCGGGAAAGCGTAGCAGACAGACAGACAGACAGACAGACAGACACACTTTCGCATTTATAATATTAGTATGGATAATAAGCTCTAAGTTCAAAATCCATACTAATATTATAAACTAGCTGATACCCGCGACTTCGTCTGCGTGGAATAAGTTTTTTTAAATTCCCACGGGAACTCCTTATTGCAACGTGTTCCGGCGCAGACGCCTGGCCACTTCGGAACACTAGTTTATCACATACAATAATTGCTCTAAAACTTTAACAGGCGTTTGTCAACACTGTACTTGACTTTATTAATTATGCAATTTCATTCGTTTTCACATCCATCGACGGATAAACATTAAAACCACTAATTGCTAAAGTTAGTGTTTTATTTGCCCCATTGTGTGCCTAAACATACACTCCGAGAAAAAATTCCAGCCCCCCTATTCTCTAACTCAATGGTTATGAGAAAATGAAAGCCCATGCATAAAATAACACATTATTCAAGTTACATATTTTGGACGTTCATTGCTGTGTATAATGATAGTGTCGATACTTCTAAAATACAAACCCAATGACCTTGAGATTTTTACAGATCAATTTTTAAAGTAGGTAAGTACGTACTTTCGAACAAAAAAGAATGAATGAAATCAGACTACGCGTTAATGAATTACAACTAAGTACATATATTTTGACTTTCATCCCCTCTACCAAGTGTTTGTTTGTTGGTTTGTCCTTCAATCACGTCGCAACAGAGCAACGGATCGACGTGATTTTTTGCATGGATGTAGTTTAGGACCCGGAAATCGACATAGGCTACATTTTATCCCGGAAAATTACAGAGTTCTCGTATAATATTTCAATGGTTCCCGTGGGAATTAAAAAAACTTATTCCAAGTGGACGAAGTCGCGGGTATCAGCTAGTACTTTTAAAAAACAAGCTTCTCTATACTACTATACTTAAGGAATAACATAGAGGCTAATTTATATCCCGGCAAATTAAAGAGTTCCCGCGGGAACCAAAGAACCTCAATCCACTCGGACGAAGTCGCGGGCATCAATAGATTATAGTCTGAAATAACACAATATAGCTACTTTTGTCCCGGCAAATTAAAAACTTCCCGCGGGAACTTTTTTAATTCACGCAGACGAAGTCACGCGCATCATAATGTAGGTATAGGTACCAACATGATTTATTTAAAACATAATAATATAGGTAGTAAGTAGTAACGTTTTATCGTTACTCCATTCATCGGCTGGCGGCGGCGGCGACGGCATGATTGCGCGTGCTTCTGCTACGAGCGCTTGATTGCGAATGAGTAGCGGGCAGTGTGTGGGAGGTCTCTCGCGCTCATATCGCCAGTCCTTTGACTCGCGCCCAAAAAACCGACAAAACAGGGAGCGATGCGCGAGGACGAGGAGCGTGGCGAGAGCATGGCGAGTATCGTTGCCACACGACGTCTCTGCCTCCGTCCCACGCTTCTTCCCACGTCACTCGGGCAGTGTGTAGCAGGGGGGTAACTACTCAATTTAGCGATGTTAAAGCGAAATGCTATTCTAGTCGACGTTTTGAACGCCAAAATTAAGAAACGTCAAACTAGAATTGGATATTTTTCTCCAATTTTAGACAGGACCTCGGAAGGTGGCCGCTAAGTCTAGAGAAGCGGATTTATAGCAAAATAAACACGAATTTTCACAAAAAGTTAAATAGTTCAAGTGTAATTTCTATGCATTATTAGGTGCATTTGGGATTGAACTTAGTGTTTAAAATGATAACAGCTAAAATTAACAGTTAAAATGGAAGAAAAGCTTCTTTTTCTGGTCGGTGGAAGAAAACGTTGTTGCAGCTCTGGTTGTTTCGAGAGAAAGGTAATTTTAGGGTCAAATCTTAGTTAATATTCATAGGGCAAATAACATATGCAAATTGTGACTGGACGGACATACTTAGTTGCACTTCAAGGGTTGCTTTCGTACCATTTAGGTACGCACACCCAATGGTCTGTAGCTCTGGAGTTTCCTAAGAAAACCAAAATAAACTAGGGAAGACGCCATACAGGGAATCACCTCATGCTGTTTGCCTCTTCTATGGTAGGTACTAGGTAGTTAGAACTCAGAATAGAAAAGAATAAAATTCACAAGCTAATTCCTTTTGTATTAGGTACCTAGTTACTTAGCTATACCTATATCTACCCAAACCTATCAAGAACCTATAAATCAGGACCCTACCCACTGCAACATAATATTATGTAGTATAAATTACTCAGAATATTGTAAAACTAGCAAATGCCCGCGACTTCGTCCGCGTGAAATAAGGTTTTTAAATTCCCACGGCAACTCCCTAATTTTTCGGGTTAATTTAAAGCCTATGACACTCACAAATAATTGTGGCTTTCTATTGGTACCAGAATTTTCAAATATGAGTCAGTAGATCCAGATTTACCTCTTTATAATATTAGTAAGTATAGATATGTTAATTAAGTAGGTAGCACATAGTATTTCAGTTATATCTAAAGAGCAAGACGTGCAAATTCACTTAAGTAGACTTGGAGACTGCTTCGCTCGGTCAAATATGCATGTTTTCTCTAAACTGACAAAATATACCTCTGGTTGTTCCAAAAGAAAGCTAATTTTGTAATATTCATAATCTTAGGTAAATAACATAATGCAAATTGTGACCAGACAGACAGCTATACCATAAGAGTTGCTTTCCCACTGTTTAGGTACGCAAACCCAATGGTCATAGCTCCGTAGCAATAACTAGTGAATACACCATACAGGGAATCAGCTCATGCTTTTTGCTTCTTCTGTGGTATATCTAGTACCTAGTAGTAGCTGGAACCCATACAATAAAAGAATTCAATCATTAGCTGATTCTGTTTTGTATTAGGTACTTAGCTATACATACTTATATCTACCCAAACCTATACCTAACTAGTTTGATATAACCTAATGAATTATTTAAAAAGAGCAACCACCGAGTTTCTTGTTAGTTCTTCTTGGTAGAAATATCATTCCGAACCAGTGGTAGATTCACTTGACGATTCAATAGTAGGTACTTGTAAAAGTTTAGTTGAATAAAAAACATTTGAATTTTGAAATTTTTTAGTTTAAGTTTAGGGACATCTACCACTGTAGTATGGGTTAGGCAGAAGAGTAATTTTAAAAATTATTTAGATTGCCTTGATTTATCAAGACCACATCCACTGCATCATAATATTATGTATAAATTACTTAGAATGTTGTAAAAAATGTTAATTAAGTAGGTATATTTAAGTATGCAGTCAGTAGGCAACACATAGTATTTCAGTTATATCTAAAGAACAAGTGCAAATTAACTCAAGTAGACTTGGAAGACTTAGCTTCTTTCAGTAATATGCATGTTATCACTGAACTGACAAAATATACAAGTTCAAGCTTTTTCAAGTAACCCTTATACCTTCCATAAAATACCAAATACAAAAATTCTGTGTATTTTGCAGATAGTGCTGATGAAAACCAAGTAATTCACAGAACAAATTGATCCAAGTGTAACGGGGCAAATATTGGTTGAACCGACATGTATCCAATCTCAAGCTCCAGAACACAGCTGCAGAGGCTCTGCTGAGGCGACAGAAACACATTTACACATCATCTGTTACTACTGCCCTGCGCTAATGCACTAACATAGCCTTTTCTACCCGGATAAGGCTAATAATTAAGGATATCCCAGCAAAGACGCTGCTACTATTCTTGGCTGATAGTGGTTGTGGATCAAAGGCCTTGCATAGCTGTCTCTCCAAGAAGAAGAGAATAAGATGTGGATTTCCCTGCATAAGCAAGAATAATTAGACAAGGATTTATTAATATACTTTAATTAATAAAAAGAAAATTAATTAAATCTTTTTATTTTTGTGTTATTCTTTTATAACAATCTACTAGGTACCTAAATAAAATTGAATAAGTATCAATATAATATAATTAACATTAGATACATAACAATGTTCTGTATACATATTTCTTCAATATACATTCTTTTTCAACATATTGGTATAATAAGATGATGCTTGTGAACCCTTGGATTCTCCAAGATAAAAAATAGAAAGTAGGCATATTTCAGATGTAAGCCTACCTAGCTATGTACTAAAATTTATCAAAATTGGTTAATTCGATGGTCCAATCATACAAACACATCCCCTCTAACCTAAACATCAACTATAAATAGCTATTACATGTAAAATCAACTTATTTATACTTATTGTAACAGAGTGCCTGGGTCTAGGTAGACTAGACTTCAAGCATCTTGTTGTACATTCCCTGTGCAACCTGATCAGATAGGTCACACAGGATTTACCTATTTCACGGGTCCTAGTCTATGCAGGGGGGGTTTCAAATAAAACTAATATGATTATAAGCCACACAGGTGGTTTATTGTTAATAAGTCTTACACTGATAAAAGGTTCTTAAACTGTATTTGAGACGCTAGATGCTAAACGAGACAGATTCGCGCAGATTGTAGGTTAGGTTCCTTTCGGTAAGGAAATCTACTTTTATGTTCGCGACAATTAATCCGACTGGCCTAGACTTGAAGAGATTCAGGCATCAGTTAGGATATTATACGGTACGTGGTTCACAAACACTGGACTTCGTTTTATTTCGGAATCGGAACGAAAGATAGGCGAACGCCGGTGATCGAACTCCCTACATGTCTGTCGTTGCAGCAGCGATAATTTCCGATGCAGTACCAATTGCTTCCTTTTGTAGCCTTTTACTTTCATAGGCTTGCCACCAAGTTATTCACCAGGGTGACCGAGGATGTCCATGGAGACTTGACGTTCTACGCTCTTGGTGCATAGGTTATAACTTAATTTTTAGGATGGAATTTCTCTACTAGAAGATACATTTGCTTTTAATTTGCTCTTTTACTCGCTTCATTCACAGATTTTTGTGAAAACTTGAAAATCGAAATGAAAATTGAAAAGTGAAAACAAACAAGTTATGTACCAAAGACAACGGATTAGCAAGTTTTTTAAATCTATTTTACGGCCCTGGATACAAGTCCTATAAGGGAATAGCAAGTGACAACTGACCGCACCACAGACGAATAAACATAGAGGTAGTATGTGGTAGCATCATGGAACTAGGAATCTGCCTAAGTAGCATTGACAAAATGTCTCTTTTTGGCAGTTTATTACGTAGTTGGTGCAAGGAACATCAATTTTATTAAAATAAAATAATTTTTTTTCGTATGAAATGCCATTTAATTCGATTTTAGTCGCAAAAAGTATTATTATGATTATTGTGCAAAAAACAAAGACAAATTGTGCAATTTTTGTTTCTGTATATGGTAACACTCGCAATTCAATTTAGACATCAGCTTACGAGGATTTTACACATCCTAAATTTAGATGGAGGCATACACAGAATAGCAAATAGATATAGAAAAGCTAATATTGGCGATTCTTATTTTTAGTTTAGTTTAGAGAGTTGCATTCTAGAATCGGGTCCATTGAGATCTAATTTAATGCTGTTATGGTTTATTATACTTTGACGCCGAACCTGTACCATTAGATGGACAATTCTTACGTAATCGGGGGGATGATTTCCTGGTCGTGTCCGATTACCGTTCCATCGGAGTTCGGGTCGTTTCGGTCTATCAGAGTGAGCGAATAGATAAGCGAGCGAGCAAATATTGGTTGCCGTGGGCGCAATTTGGTCAAGAAACTATGAGAAACAGTCTCGTATTTAATAAGTAAAATGACTGATGAGGTAGGTAGTTTGTATAATTTGTAAAGTAGCTACCTTTTCTTCAGCGACTCCATGGTTGACAAGCAAGGCGAGTCCTTTCTCACTGAGAGCCGTAAACAATTGCTGGCCGATGCGCCTCACGACGGATTTCATTGGACACACATCTGTACCTGAAAACAATGAAACGACGCGACGGTTAGCACTATTGTTGCTAAAGCGAAGCTTAGGTACGTACCTATTTTATATGAGATTTCTGTTTGTGTTCAAACAAGTTTTTTTTTTTAAATCTGATTTATTTGAGGGCTTCTCTTCACAAAACAAAGAACGTCAGCCCCATCGTTCCCTGTGACAAACTTATACCTAACTATAACTAACTAGTTCTATTAACTACTTATCTTAATTTAAAATCAAAAAGCATTCTGGCTGCGTCTGAATCAGGGTCAGCCAGTATGCTTTGAAGATGTTTTGTAGACTTTATCTATTGAATCCTTAAGCTTTTAGCTTAGGATCTTTAGTGCTTTGTTCGACTTGTACCTACTTGGATTGGATTAGGATTTGGTTAGCAGGGGTACAATAAAGAAATGCCATTTCAGTCACGATGGGCCCTGTCAAACAAAGAATGTGGACTTATTTTACTAACGCCATCTAGTCTAAAAAGCGGGACAGCGCTATGGCGGGGACAAAGATAGGCTTATACAGGTGGGACGCCCAATTTTTTTCTATGAAAGGGCCCATCTAGTACCTACATACGAGTATATTATATCGATGACTACAGGTACTATACTATGTGACAGGCGACAAGTAACAGATGCTTTTATTGACCGAGCGAAGCGAAGGTCTCTGAGTCTACTTGAGTGAATTGGCACTTGTCCGTCCGTCCGTCCGTCGGTCCGTCCGTCTGTCAGAGCCTTATAACTTCTGAATTACTGAACGTAATTACTTCAAATTTAAATATAATATGTAAAATAAACTGATGGCATCCCGCCGAATATGGCTTAAAAAGTTATAAAAATCTTTATTTCAGGGGGGCTCTCATAGAAGCGAATGCGAAGTAAAATATTTTTATAGCGTTACATAGGGTTGCGGTTAGGGCTTTCGAATACCGGTTTTTCTCAATACCGGTATTAATACCGGAACGATTTTTTTCAATACCGGGATCCCGGTATTGGAAAAAATTTAAAATGTGGTACATGTTTTTTAACTTAAAATTAGTCTTTTCTGAAGCAAACGGACCTATAAAAACAGTTTTTTCATAAAAAAAAATTTCACCAAATTAACTCAAAAAAGTGCCTTTTCTGCATAAATTCAGTGAAGAAAAGCCGTTTTTTTCACTCAGCGAGTTTTTTTTTGGATATTGAACGCTGTGGTTGATTATTACGCTGTGGATTGGTATGTCTATTTCACTGTCTCATGAAACGTTAAGTAACTCCTTCACTCTATTTTATATCATGCAATATTTTATGAAATTGTATTTTCTTAAAAAAAAATCACCAAGTATTGATTTTAGATTTATTTGTATTTTGAGTATTGAGATAGTTATTCACGCGTTGAGTTAATTCTTACGAAACCATCGTTTGTTTCATGTATGTATAAGGTGAAAATTACGGACCACGTAATGTTCTGAAACTCCATCACATCATTTTAAATACAACCTTATTAAGTAATACTTATATTATTATCAAATAATCAATTTCTTATTCATATCAATCAGAATATCAACTATATGATTTTTAAAATAGAACTATTTTTGGATGAATTCTTACGAAAATATATATTTTTAACCTCCATTGAATTTTGAACTTTTTATATAGTATATTTGTGACGCACTTTCTCAACGTACACACAAAATTAAATAAATATGGCAGGGAATTTTAAATAATTAGTGAAATTAGTGTCGAAGATTGTAATTTAAACTACTATCGTCGTCTCAACCTATAGACATCCTGGACGTAGGTCTCCTACATGGATCGCCACAGAGCACGGTCTTGTGCCCCTTGTTTCCAGCGGCTCCCAGCTACACGCTTGAGATCATCCATCCACCTAGTGGGGGGTCGTCCAACACTGCGCTTCCCGGTGTGAGGCCGCCAATCAAGCACTTTGGGACCCCAACGCTTATCGGTTCTACCAAATATGTGCCCCGCCCTTTGTCACTTAAAGCTTGGACTCTTCGAGCTATGTCGGTTACTCTGGTTCGCCTACGGATCTCCTCATTTCTGATTTGATCACGCAGGTATACTCCAAGCATAGCTCTCTCCATCGCCCGCTGAGTGACCCTGAGCCTCCTTATCAGGCCCAAAGTTAGCGACCATTTTTCGGAGCCGTAAGTCATCACTGACAACACGCACTGTTCGAAAACTTTCGTCTTCAGGCACTGAGGAATTTTGGACGAGAAGATGTCGCGGAGTTTCCTGAACCCTGCCCAAGCCGAGCGGTTGACCTCTTTCTCGAAATTGGACCTACCTAACTGGACTGTATGTCCTAGGTATATGTACTCATCAACAATTTCGAGTGCAGAATTCTCTACTAACACAGGTTGGGACTGAACGTGTGCATTATAAATGATCTTTATCTTGCTCATATTCATTTTTAGGCCCACCTGTTGAGGAACTACTAAATGAGTAATAAACGATATTTTTGTAAGAAATCGATCGAAGTCGAAGAAAACGATAATTTTGTCAAAACACAAATTAATCTAAAATTCAATAGTTATTATTTATAAGAAAATAATATATCATAATAAAATATGCATTAGTTATAAATCAGATTTCTGAACGTTTTGAGAGACAATGAAATAGAAATGCCAAGCCACAGGGATCTAAATTCAACCACTATTTTCCCTCTGAGTGAACAAAACGACTTTTCTTCACTGGTTTTAAGCAATAAAGGCGCTCTTTTTGAGCTAATATGCTTAAGATAAAAGTTTTAAACTTATCCGAATAAAAAACAGTGGCATCTACCAAGAAATATATGCAATAGTCACTGTTTCGTTTATAGTGTCACCAATACCGGTATCCCGGTATTAGACATTTCAATACCGGTATTGAAAACCGGCGAAAAAAGTCCGGGATCCCGGTATTGGCCAATACCGGGATCCCGGTATTGGAAGCCCTAGTTGCGGTATATATCATTTTAAAGATAATTAGGAATAGAGTCCAAAAATATATTTTTTTAAATGTTTCCCCTAAAATTGACGAAATGGGGGCTTTCAAAGTGGAAATTTTCTAACGTCCAAAATTGACATCAGATCTCTCAATTTTCTGAAAGGCTGAGCCTGAAACTTAATCAATTAAGTATTTGAATTATATCCTGTACTTGAACAACAAATAAGTACTAAAATTAGATAATATTATAAGGAAACGAAATTATTTAATTTTTAATGAGCTTCAGTACTTATAACAGAACTTCACATTGATGTCAATAGATGGCGCTCTGTAAAAGTTTATGGATACCGCGAGGTCTCAGTTCGGGGCGAACCACTAGTTTATACAGGATTTATTTCCGGTTTCTGGGCAGTGTTGACTACGTTTGAATGTACAGTACGTTTTATATAAGTAGGTATGTAATACTAGATAGATGATACCCGCGACTTCGTCCGCGTGGATTAAGTTTTTCAATTCCCGCGGGAACTCCTTAATTTTCCGGGATAAAAAGCAGCCTATGTGCTTCCCCGGGATACAAACTATTCCTGTACCAAATTTCATCAAAATCGGTGGAACAGGTGAGCCGTGCAGACAGACGGATAGACAGACATACACTTTCGCATTTATAATATTAGTATGGAATCTAAACCATTCTGTGTCAAAACTTTGAAAATGCAAAGGCTAAAGGACAATATTTACCGCCTGCTAGTTTATTTCTATAAATACATAGATAAACTAACTACCTAGTCTAGTCTTAAAGGACAAGTTCTGAGTAGGTACAACTCAGTCACTGATTTGAATACTAAGTAAATAGATTCACACAAGGTACTTTTATATCCTAGAGTTCTGCAAAGGCACAGATTTCCTTAGAAGCAACATGTTGTTTATTGCGGTGGATAAGCACACAACGGCTTCTACGCTACATACTAGATGGCGCAATATCGCAAAGCATCGCGCTAATGTATTTATGTAACTTCATTGATGGATCTTTTCTAAACATTTATTAATTATTGCTAATGTTCTTGTCTAGGATTTAAAATATTTGGAGACGAGGTTTCCTATTAGTGCCAGAGAGGCATTAGGAATTAGAATTAGGGGTTATTAATCATCGACTTACAGGGTGGCGCCATTTTCTACAGTTAGGAAGAGCAAACCCATTCCCATTCTCTGCCTTTTCTGGTCATTTATTAATATATATATAGCTGCTCGTGCTGACTGACTGACTGATTGATCACCTCTCCTGAAAAATTTTGTATGAAAAATTTTTTTTTCACTCATCGTTTCGTATAAAAGACAAAAATTCATTCAGAGGAAAAATACGGAGAGAGCTGATGATTGAGGATTTCGAAGACGGATGAAGAGCACCAGCCAGGGTATCGAAGATAGGTGGGGGGTGCTCGACCAAATGTCACTCGAAACTTCATCCGATTGACAGTGAGCTGAAAAAAATTTCAAAATGGCGGATTTAAGATGGCCGCCATACAAATTTCGACGGTGTCTATCTCGGAGAGTATAAAAGATGGAAGAGTGGTTTCTTGGCAAAAGATGATCAGGACATGAGGGTCTACTTGATGAACAGGAAAAACATTCAAGATGGCGGAATTTATTTTTCTATAGAAAAGGGTATTGAAGATAGGTGGGGGGTGCTCGACCAAATTTCACTCGAAACTTCATCCAATTGACAGTGAGCTGAAAAAAAATTCAAAATGGCGGATTTAAGATGGCCGCCATACAAATTTCGTCGATGTCTATCACGGAGAGTATAAAAGATGGAAGAGTGGTTTCGTGGCAAAAGATGATCAGAACATGAAGGTCTACTTGATGAACAGGAAAAAAATTCAAGATGGCGGAATTTATTTTTCTATAGAAAAGGGTATTGAAGATAGGTGGGGGGTGCTCGACCAAATTTCACTCGAAACTTCATCCAATTGACAGTGAGCTGAAAAAAAATTCAAAATGGCGGATTTAAGATGGCCGCCATACAAATTTCGTCGATGTCTATCACGGAGAGTATAAAAGATGGAAGAGTGGTTTCTTGGCAAAAGATGATCAGAACATGAAGGTCTACCTACTTGATGAACAGGAAAAAAATTCAAGATGGCGGAATTTATTTTCCATAGAAAATGTATGGCGAATATTGAAGAGGCTACGGTTCCTTTTCAAGATTTGTTTTTATGGAAGAAATCTCATTTTGACGAATGGTTCGAAGAAAAAAATATGGAGAGAGATGATGATCGAAGGTTCGGATGATGGGTGAGGAGCACGGTCAGCGTATTAAAGATAGGTACCTACTTAAGGGCGGCTCAAACAAAAAGGGAGGGGCGGGGGTTGGTGGTCTTTGTTTTATGTTTTTCCTTTATGAGAATTTTCTTTTACGTCGGACGCTTGGCGTGCTGGCGCTTCCACTGTGCTCACTAGCATAGCAGTGTGTTGTTCAGATCAGAACACGTAGACAGTAAACCAGCTGCCCGATTATGTAAGAATTGTCGATCAAATCGTCAAAGTTCGGCGTCAAAGTAAAATAAACCATAACAGCATTGAATTAGAGCTCAATTTCGTGTTTCGAAATTGAGCTCTAATTTAATGCTGTTATGGTTTATTTTACTTTGACGCCGAACTTTGACGATTTGATCGGCCATTCTTACATAATCGGGGGGCAGGATAGTAGGACAGCGAGTAAGTAGACAGTGGACCACGCGGGCCACTACGCGGTCCGCTGTAGCGGGCCGCGCAACCACGCGCCATACTAGTTAATATATATATAGCTGCTCGTGCTGATTCACTGATTGATCACCTCTCCTGTAAAATTTAGTATGAACATTTTTTTTTTCACTCATCGTTTCGTATAGAAGACAAAAATTCATTAAGAGGAAAAATACAGAGAGAGCTGATGATTGAGGATTTCGAAGACGGATGAAGAGCACCAGCCAGGGTATCGAAGATAGGTGGGGGGTGCTCGACCAAATGTCACTCGAAACTTCATCCAATTGACAGTTAGCTGAAAAAAAATTCAAAATGGCGGATTTAAGATGGCCGCCATACAAATTTCGACGGTGTCTATCTCGGAGAGTATAAAAGATGGAAGAGTGGTTTCTCGGCAAAAGATGATCCGGACATGAGGGTCTACTTGATGAACAGGAAAAAAATTCAAGATGGCGGAATTTATTTTTCCATAGAAAAGGGTATTGAAGATAGGTGGAGGGTGCTCGAACAAATGTCACTCGATACTTCATCTAATTGACAGTGAGCTGAAAAAAAAATTCAAAATGGCGGATTTAAGATGGCCGCCATACAAATTCCGTCGGTGTCTATCTCGGAGAGTATAAAAGATGGAAGAGTGGTTTCAAGAAACCAAAAAGGCAAAAGATGATCAGAACATGAAGGTCTACTTGATGAACCGGAAAAAAATTCAAGATGGCGGAATTTATTTTTCCATAGAAAATATATGGCGAATATTGAAGAGGCTACAAGTGTAGAACCATGCAAGACTACGGTTCCTTTTCAAGATTTGTTTTTGTGGAAGATATCTCATTTTGACGAATGGTTCGGAGAAAAAATATGGAGAGAGATGATGATCGAAGGTTCGGATGATGGGTGAGGAGCACGGTCAGGGTATTAAAGATAGGTACCTACTTAGGGGCTGCTCAAACAAAAAGGGAGGGGCGGGGGGTTGGTGGTCTTTGTTTTATGTTTTTCCTTTATGAGAATTTTCTTTTACGTCGGACGCTTGGCGTGCTGGCGCTTCCACTGTGCTCACTAGCATAGCAGTGTGTTGTTCAGATCAGAGCACGTAGACAGTAAACCAGCTGCCCGATTATGTAAGAATTGTCGATGAAATCGTAAAAGTTCGGCGTCAAAGTAAAATAAACCACAATAGCATTAAATTAGAGCTCAATTTCGAGTTTCGAAATTGAGCTCTAATTTAATGCTGTTGTGGTTTATTTTACTTTGACGCCGAACTTTGACGATTTGATCGGCCATTCTTACATAATCGGGGGGCAGGATAGTAGGACAGCGAGTAAGTAGACAGTGGACCACGCGGTCCACTACGCGGTCCGCTGCAGCGGGCCGCGCAACCACGCGCCATACTAGTATTTTATATATCCATACTAATATTATAAATGCGAAAGTGTGTCTGTCTGTCTGTCTGTCTGCTACGCTTTCACGAACCACCTTGTCAACCATTTTGATGAAATTTGGTACAGGGATAGGTTGCATCCCGGGGAAGGACATAGGCTTTATCCCGGAAAATTAAGGAGTTCCCGCGGGAATCGAAAAAACTTAATCCACGCGGACGAAGTCGCGGGCATCATCTAGTACCTACAAAATATATTTTTAATTTAAATTTTTAAGTGACCACTCGCAGGTGCAAACAAAAAACACAGTTTCCGAAGACCGTGACATTGAATTTTTACAACTGTTCGTGTGAATAAAATATAGGCAAGCAGGTAGGTATGATGCGTTACCGAAGTGCCGAAGGTCTGGCCCTGACATGGTTCACTCTGTAATAAATTTATAACGAATGATATAGGTAGGTACCTACTAAGTACCTACCTATTGAGGAGATATGAAGTTGGACTTGGACTTGACCTCAATGAAATGTACCTTTAAGATAGTTACTATTACTACTACAGACTAATAATGTCTATTTCACTATACTTAGCAAGTAAATATTATTATTCTTGAAATCATTCGAGTTTTTCCATTGCAAATTCGATTGATCGTAATCGTAAATCGTAAACGAGCGTGCGATCTCATTGGTGTCAAAGAAAAATGTTGGACAAAAGCATAAGTCATAAGTCATAAGTCATAAATATTTATTCAATTTAGGTAGATGCACTACACTTATTGACGTCCAGTTACTTATAAATATGATGGTGATAATCTGTTACGGCATCTTAAAACTAAAGCTACGAGGGTTCCAAACGCGCCCAGGCCCACAACAAACTCAGCTGGGGGGTTTTTTTTTTTCTTTATCACCATCTCACAAATCATCTTAACTAAGGAACTATCAGAGCCATTAGAGCAAATTATTGCCAAGCTTCCTTGTCATTTAAGTAATCCTTCACATGGTAATAGGATTTTTATCAATGTTACAACTGGGACTATACTGAACTGTAAAGCTCTGTAAAGTCACTCATGGTGTTTTTCACGCCACCATTGCGAACAAGGTTTGTTTGCTTGCTTATTTGCTAACCTAACCCTTTCCCGTAAACTACCTACGTCCTGCTAGGTAGGTAGGTAGGTAGGTAGGTACGTGGAATAGCACGACGAAAATACCTATTATTCATGTGGTAAAAATCTAAATTGTACCTATTTTGCCTTTTACAGGAAATTGTTAATCTTATCTTAATTGTTCTGATATCGATAGTTTTGGTTGTTTTCCTATAATTTTACTACGACTCATATTTTAATATAATTAGAACTCAACAAAACATTTTATAATTTTAGAAATAGGTACACTAATTATACCTACATAATATTGAGTATGTTAGGTACTTCGTAATTGTCGTCTTATCAATAATACTTAGTCAATCAACAAAAGCTCTCTTTGCATCGGTTACTAATCAAATTAAGATAATAAACAAACCAAGGAGATGATTTCGAGGGGCGGGCGTTGCGATTGACCTCGGAAATGATTGAAATCGTAAATTGAGTAAGCTGAAATCGGAATCCCAGCGTCTACGTAATCAGAACGATCGAAATTTATTACCCTGTGACTCACAGTAGGTAGTAGGTACCTGGCAATCAATCAATTGCACAAGAGCTATTTATGAGCAATTGACAGATCACAATCTACTAAATCATGAAGTAGGAATGTGATGATACCTAGCAGTAGTAGGTACCATTCAGTACATACCTATGTTGGGAATCACATAAATCTACGAGCTGCTACGCTAAAAAGTGCACCTTCCCTGTCCTGTTTCCTTCAGGTTCCTTCCTCATATTATATCAGCTAATAAAATATCTCAAGCAAATATAGTGCCAGAAGGCGGTGCAGTGGGCCAAGATAAATTACTTATCCGAAAGTGTCAGTGGACGTACCTAGATTTATTGGACAAAGCATAAGTACTTGATGATACTGATTACTGAAGTACCGGCTAAGGGACATCCGCCTAATTTGAGGTCATAGAAGTTAGAACCCGACTTGGTCTGACTGACATCCCAAAACGAAAAATAACTATTAGGTAACAGTCTTTCTAAAGAAAAAACTGAGAATTTGCTTCTTTCTGAGTCTGTTGAAATCAGTGGAAGTCTGACGTCTGTCGCAATCTCTCAAAGGATTTAACAGGAAAACAATATGATCATCCTACAGTAGCTTTTGCGAGTAGGTACATAATAGGTATAACATCGTAAAAGTATTATGACGAAACGTGACGTAAACTTCGAGTAACGGTAGGCGGTTTCCGACAAGACGCTGATCAAACCGTTATTTCTAGTTGTGATTGTCGTTTATTTATCGTGTTTCACACGTTATCAGCTTGTTAATCATCACCTACATGTGTTTCCGAAGGTTTAATAATAGCATCCCGTTAGCTTGACGGCTAAAATCAGCTAAAATACCTAGTAACGAGGTGAAAAGATGTAATATTTTTGGGGAATCAGCAATTAGCCAATATAATAATTACAATTTCATGAAACGTAATTGCCTTGGCTGACGTTGAATTTGTATGATGTCACCTAAATTAGTTGGTTCACAACTCTAGCAGATGATGTCTTGAATTAGGCCATCGTGATAAAAGTTGGGACTTGAAGGTTACTTGGCTTATCTAGAGCATATTATTATCATATCTATTTGTGATATGTATACATAATATTATTATCTTGATTTCTAATGATATTAGTGGGCGACCGCGGTGTTATTAACGATAGATACATAATTCACAGAATAAAATCATGTCATGTTAATCATCATAAATATGAGATGTCACTTTATGTATTTTTAACCGACTTCAATACCTCAGAACTTTTGACTGGGTGGACCGATTTGGATGATTCTTTTTTTATTTGAAAGCTGGTGCTTCCCGTGTGGTCCCAATTCAATTTGGTGAAGATCTGATGAATATCTCCGGAGATGGAGAACGGAACTCCTCATGGATAAGAGTAAATTGCTCGCGATCAGTGTGATAGTCTTGTAAACAGTATGTTTTAACCATGCATAGCATATCTCGTTCTGGTTACATCCTGTATTTTAAAACAGTGGGGCCACTAAAAATTGTGAAATAAAAAATGTTCAAAAAAAAAAAACCGACTTCAAAAACCACAAACACTAAAAAGTAAAATATAATTTAATTTATTATGTATACAAGAGTTAATTTAGTTCTATAATAACATTCTTTGGAGTCGGTGCCAATGTGGAGTCACGTCAACAATAATGAAGAGTAGGTAGACGGTTCATGCGGCTAATCGGTACCGACTCCAAAAAATGTTATTATAGAACTAAATTAACTCTTGTATACATAATAAATTAAATTATTTTTAACTTTTTAGTGTTTGTGGTTTTTGAAGTCGGTTTTTATTTTTTTTTTGAAATTTTTTTGTAGAACAGATTTTTGTGAGTCTATTGTGAAAATCTAGCCAAGACTTGGTTTGCTTTAACAGAAGAGACTTTAATTAAAAGCTAGACTCAAACCTACTTTTTTTAATGTCAAGAGCATGATAGAGTTAATTTGCGGAAGATGTTTTTATACTGGTATCCATGTTGACAACTTTGCTTATAAGGAGAACAAGTTTAGCATTAGATATACAGGCTTGGCAGGGTTGTAGGTACCTAGTTAGGTACACTCGTTGCTTTGAACAAAGAGAAAGCTCTTGTACCTGACAAGTATTTACTATAACAACATAAGATTAAGAGAGTAATAAATAATTAATTTTCGGCAAATAAGAAGAAAATCGATTGATGGTATTATGTGATTAGGTAGGTAGGTATAGGTAGGTATGTCGTAAAGTTTACGACGTAAACAGATCGTAGCTAATTGATTATTTCATAAAGTAGGTATAATTGAGCATTTCGTTATAGGTACCTAGTACCTACCTACCTACGGTGGCATTTCATGAGATAACTACAACCTACACTATTTAATTGTTTCCAATATAAAGAGCAGATTGTATAATAAGGCATGCCTTATTAGATAATCTTTCCTTTAGATATTAAGTAATAAGTACCTACTAGAAACAGGTAAACAGCCTACAGGAATCTATGATGCAGTTATTACATTTCATTTCATAAATCATTTTACACTACCATATTGCATTACAGGGGTACCTACCTATTAAGGGGTTGATTTTTTGTTCTTTGCCTCTGCGCACGGGCAAATCGTATCATGTGATTTTATGTTAGGCCCATGTGCATTACGTCTGTCAAGATTCAAGACGTTATTCCTATATTGGGATGTAGAGCAGCTGCTTGACCCAATTTTCGTGTGATTAATTCGTTGTAACTGTAAGCTGTTATTGTAATCGTAGATAGATATACTTAGGTTCGTGTCTACTTAATTAATATTTGCAGTTATCAAATTGGAGGACAATGTTGAGTGTTGACAGAACTTGAATATAGGGGTCCAAAATATTGTGCAGTGTTCAGTCGGCAGCGGCACTATCAATTTAGCAGGTCTTGAACCATGGTCATACTCGTTTAAAAGTAAATTTGAAAAAGTTCTTACGTTCCTGTGCACAAATATGAATTTGTTAGACCTACTTATTTTATATTTTGTGTACCTAGTACCTACTGATAGGTATAACGCCTTACATAATATGCATTTTACTAAAACTTTATATAGGTGTCTAGGGCGACCCTGATGTAATTATCTGTTCAAATAAGGAACTGCTGGAAATTGGATTACTTGATAGGTAATATACGTGCGCAGTTTTTATCGCTTTAAGCTCTAGCCTACTTTTAACTTATACAGCCTACCTCTAGTTATAGTTATACCCTAGCTCATTCCCAGAGTTCATTCCTAGAGTTTATGCCGACTTAGTATCGATGTACTCGCACAGCTACGAGATGATATAATTAGGTACACATTTTATAAAGAGGAAGACCATCAGATTGGACACATAGAACTAGGAGGCTTACTGAGAAATACTTAATTTCTCGACTTCCCTAAAGAAAACAATAAAATATTATATAACTAAAGTGTCTAAAAGTATAGGGAATATAGATACTTTCATGGTGTAAGTAAAAACTTACTTACGAAACTGTTATGTAAGTAACAGTTTCTGATGTTTTTAGATCGAGTTACAAACGAGTTAAAAGTTGAGAGTAACATTAACATTTCATTTTCAGAGAAATGTTATTATGATATTCTTTAATCATTTAAGTATGTAAATTGTTTTTGTTTTAGATGTTAGGTAAATAATATTATTTCATATTTTAACCAAGCTTACGATTACGAATATGAGCAATTCGTCATTGTATTGCTTGATGCCGGATATGTCTTGAAATTTAGTTAATTAAGTAGGTAGGTACATCTTGCAAACCTCGAGGATAAAAAAATAATAGAGTCATAGAAATAAATTATTAAATTAAAGTACCTACTGTGCCCGCTTAGAATACATTGCTCCCTTTGTTCACTCTCATACAAACATATATTATGATGTGTGTATGAGAGTGAATTGCCATTGCTTTCTTTTATAGACAGCTTTCTATAATCGTGATACAAGCAGATTCTTTCGTTCACATATCAAGTTCTCAGTATTGTTACGTTAGACTTAAGAAAGCACAATGGTTTTGAGTAGATCTTACACTTCCTTGTGTAGCAGGCCATAGTGGCCACTAGTAATGCAACTATGACAGCAGTCAGCACTAAAAGGTTCCGGCATATATTATTATTGTGTTGGATACAGTCTTTTGAATATGGACGAAAGAACTGCTTTTGAAGAGCCTGTTTTCTCAAGGTTTTGCATGTTCCCATAATATGACAGTTGCCCCTTCAAACCATTGTTACAGGTACTTACTTACTTACTACTGTATCAAGTAAGCATACTTAGTTACCTTTAAATATTTAGGTAAATAACAATTAACAGTAAGTATATACCGACTTACAGCAGCATACATACAATTATATAATAGTTCACGTTCTTATTTTAATTATGCTCAGTTCAATATCTTCAATCTACATCCTTACTCTTGATTATAATAAATTTATTAAGTTAGGTATTTAGTTAACTACCTTATTCGGTATAAAGACAATTATTCTCTTTTTAACTTGAGGTACATATTTATGCTACCTTTTTACTCAATATTTAATTAGAAAGGTCACACAACTCAATACGGAACATGTCATGGTTGATAAAAGTCCATGAAACTAAAAATATAAATAACAAAGCCTATTAGACCGTAGGAGTTCTAATTGATAGCAAAATGAAGGGGAAGAAAGCTTACCTAATGTTAATAGCTTACGTAATGGTTCACATAACTATGTTTGTCTTTGTACGTATCTACTTAGTATAAAGTGCGTGCCGCGGCGCCCTGGGTGCGCCGTAGACAGAAAAGAGGGGCTTCTGTTTACCATTCTCCGGAAACTAAACTAGTTCCTTAGGTAGGTACTACATATTAAAAATTTGCGTGCACTCTCTATGCACAAGCTCCACCAGAATAGGGATGATGCCTATATTAAAAATAAATTATTTCTAACTGATCATTAAATAGAGGGTCTTCCAAAAGACCTAAAATTCACATCCTCGGTTAGTTTTAAGTTTGATAACCTTTTTAAAATAAAGATTAAAGAAAAAAAGTGCGTTGAAATTTTATGACGTCACAACTCACAACTGTGAATTTCATACAACTTCCATACTAGAAACTGTGTTTTTAAGTTTGATAAAGAGTTGCTGATTTGATTGAGTTGCTATCATCCCTATTCACTTCGCAAGAAGAAGAGTCTCATTGAACTCATTGCGATTAGTAGCCTTAAAAGAACATTGCCTAAACCTTAAAATAACCTGTTCCGATTTGGTGAAGTTTTGGAAATCGGTCCAAAATGTGTATAATAGACTATAGAATCATTGTAAGTACTTAACTACCCTATTTCGTGTAGCTAGGGCGCCGAGACAAATTATTTACGTTGTGAGCGCACCGCGAACTGAAAAAGTTTGGGAGCCCCTAGAGTAACAACCTAGTTGTTACTCTATATTATTATGATCACTTTTGATCATTTCAGCCTGCTCACTAATGACTACTGAGCATGAATCTTCTCTCAGAATGAGAAGGGTTCCTATAATTATCAGGTCTAAATTATAATTTTGCTCTACCGTCATCTATAGGTACGGTTTACCTTCGGTTTACCTTTCCAAATATCAAAAACGGCGAACGACCTGCCAGTAATTCCCGATTTCACCAACGATGCCTTGAGGAACACTTAAGGCAGACAGGTAACAGTTTTCACATAAAATGATATAATGTGTTAGCTAAGGCATAATTGTCACCTGTTGGTGAACACGCGCATAAGTCCAAGTTGATTACTACTAAGTTAAGTACTATATAAAAGGATATAATTATGTAGGTACCTAGTACCTACTTACATTTGCAAAAAAAAAAATGATGTCAAATATTATATTTGGCGATCTCTCTAAGCATGCGAATCTTACTCTCTAACAAAAGTTCATGATTCGATTCAAAGTTTCATGTTCATTTCTCTTAGATAAATGCAATATTTGCGTCTGCTATCACACAAGGTAAATAAAGTAGCATCAACGCATGCACGGTCATTGGTCTTGCCTACTGCCTACGTAGTAAAATTGTAATACAAAAATCACCTGTATAAATATTATATTTGGTAAACTTAAGAGGATCGTCTAGTTGTAAGTTTTCATACAAAAAGCGATAACGTTTTTCTTCCCGTAAAATATGTTGTCCAATTTTCATAATTTTTAGAAATGTTGCACATACAATGAACAACTATGCTCGTACGTTTTAATTTTAAAGAAATATTGCTTATGTTAAAAGTTATTAGTGTCTAAATATCCATGTTTTTGACCTAAAAACTTCCTCGAGTATTTTAATTTTTTTAATTTAACTAAACTGAAATACTAAAAAAATAAAACGTACGAGCCTAGATTAAGGTGTACTGAATCTAATGAGACCAAAATTGTCTAATTTCGTAAACGTTTGGGGGGGTAAAAACGTTATCACCCGAAACAATATTTCAAGAATAAAATGTAGGCACATGCCTACTGGACTTGCAACTTTCTCTATCGCACGATACGGAGAAGGCAGCGAAGCGTTGTGAAACAGATAGCATTATTGAATATGCACCGACATACATTAAAAAAAAAAAAAAAACAGGCACGCGCCGAATTGAGAACCTCCTCCTTTTTTGGAAGTCGGTTAAAAATACCTACTCGCGTCGCGTTTTGTCACTAGACGATCCTCTTAAAAGTAAGAGGTACCTATCAGTCTATAGTAAAACTTGTTACAAAGGCATGAGTGAACAGCTGGCTCTAGTTTTTACGCTTTTTAACCGACTTCAAAAAAATTTTCAAAAAAAAAAAAAAAACCGACTTCAAAATCCACAAACACTAAAAAGTAAAAAATAATTTAATTTATTATGTATACAAGAGTTAATTTAGTTCTATAATAACATTTTTTGGAGTCGGTACCGATTAGCCGCATGAACCGTCTACCTACTCTTCATTATTGTTGACGTGACTCCACATTGGCACCGACTCCAAAGAATGTTATTATAGAACTAAATTAACTCTTGTATACATAATAAATTAAATTATTTTTTACTTTTTAGTGGTTGTGGGTTTTGAAGTCGGTTTTTTTTTTTTTTTTAAATTTTTTATTTCATAATTTTTAGTGGCCCCACTGTTTTAAAATACAGGATGTAACCAGAACGAGATATGCTATGCATGGTTAAAACATACTGTTTACAAGACTATCACACTGATCGCGAGCAATTTACTCTTATCCATGAGGAGTTCCGTTCTCCATCTCCGGAGATATTCATCAGATCTTCACCAAATTGAATTGGGACCACACGGGAAGCACCAGCTTTCAAATAAAAAAAGAATCATCCAAATCGGTCCACCCAGTCAAAAGTTCTGAGGTAACAAACATAAAAAAAAAAAATAAAAAAAAAAAATACAGTCGAATTGAGAACCTCCTCCTTTTTTTGAAGTCGGTTAAAAAGGAGGAGGTTCTCAATTCGACTGTATTTTTTTTTATTTTTTTTTTTTATGTTTGTTACCTCAGAACTTCGGGAATCGAAAAAACTTAGTCCACGCGGACGAAGTCGCGGGCATCAGCTAGTAGTCACTAGTCATATAAGCTTTTTAATTTATTATTATTATTATTATTATTATTATTATTATTATTCTTTTATTTTATTTCGCTCCATATTTTTTACATTTTTAAATATTTTACTACTTATGAAAACAAAAATAAATAAAAAAAACATTTAAAAATATAAAAAATAGCGTTCCACCGGTCTCGGGAACAGGGTCCAAGAAACCGGCGGTCAGGGCCCCAGAGAGAGGAACCTCCTGACAATGCGAGCCGTGTCCAGGAGTACAGCCTTCTGGATCTGGCCCTTGACCCAGCTACCCAATGAGAGCCTCGAAAGATGTTGATCGAAGCTCTTGGCTATAAGACCGTTAGTAGTCACGACTATCGGTACAATGATTGCTGAGTCGACATCCCACATGGCGACAACCTCATGCGCCAAGTCTAGATACTTTGTTAGTTTCTCTTTCTCAGCTTTCACGAGGTTCTCGTCATGGGGGACAGTAATATCAACAATCATTGCACGGCGCTCTGATCGGTCTATCACCACTATGTCAGGTTTATTGGCTACAATAGTCCTGTCTGTAATGATAGACCGATCCCAGTATAGTGTGATATGACCATTTTCGAGAACTGGGTCGGGCACATACCTGTAGTACGGTACTTCTGATCCCACAAGATTGTATTTCAAGGCCAGTTGCTGGTGGATAATCCTGGCCACTTGGTTATGTCTGTGCAAGTATTCGCCGTTAGCCAGATGAGAACAACCAGAGACAATGTGACGGATAGTTTCTCCAGGACGGCGACACGCCCGACATATGTCTACCGTTCTATCCTTCATTATGTATTTTCTGTAATTGTTCGTCATCATGACCTCGTCCATAATTGCACATACAAACCCTTCGGTTTCCCCAAAGAGGTCACCGGAGCGCAGCCAGGCCACGGACGCTTCAAAGTCCACATCAGGTCCGTGGAGGGCCCGATAAAAGCGTCCGTGAAGCTCCTTACCTTGCCATACAACCCTGCGGTCATTGGTACTGAGCACTACAGGTATGCGCCAGTTCTCGTTAGCTAAGGAGAGCGGCGTCAGACCCCTGTCCACCATGACCACATCGCGGTGCATCTCCGCCTCCGCGTGGAGAAAGTACTCCCTGAGATTGCACACCTCGCGGTTGTGGAGGGTTTTGGCATTCAAAAGGCCTCTACCCCCACACTTCCGCGGAATGTACAGCCTCATCACCGAGGAGCGTGGGTGATGCATCCGATATGTGGTCAGCAGCGTACGAACTTGTCTGTCCAGAGCGTCAAGTTCAGTCTGAGTCCACCTGAGTATGCCGAAGGAGTACATCAAGACCGGCATGACCCAACCATTGAAGGCACGCACCTTATTGCCGCCCGACAAAAGGCTTTTCAGCACTTTCTTCAGGCGGCCAAGGAAACGCTCCCTCACCGACCGTCTCATGTCGGCCTCTCTGATACCTAATGCCTCCATCATGCCCAAGTATTTGTAGGCTTCAGTTGGGGAGAGCGATCTGAGGTATATGGAATCCGAGAGCTCAACACCCTCAGACTCCACAGTCCTCCCTCGCTTTACATGCATGACCGCACATTTGTCCACACCAAATTCCATCCTAATGGAATCACTAAAGGTTTTAGTTACCTTTAGTAACTCTAGTAGATGTGATTTGTTGGGGGCAATGAGTTTTAGGTCATCCATGTAAAGGAGGTGTGATATAACCTGACCTCCTCTCCTCAACCGGTAACCTAGCCCTAAATTCTCCAAGAGAGTACTCAGAGGATTCAGGGCCAGGCAAAACCACAAAGGACTCAGGCTGTCGCCCTGGAATATGCCTCGCTCAATCTTTATAGGCTCCGCACTCCCCAGGGTTCGGCGACATCCCGGATAGTAAAGGACCGTCCTCCACTGCCCCATACACGTCTGTAGGAAGGTGCGTAGTACTGTGTTTACTTTATACAGTTCTAGCACCCTCATCAGCCATGTATGGGGTACAGAGTCGTAGGCCTTCTTATAGTCTATCCAACATGTCGACAGATCCTTTCGGGTGCGCTGAGCCTGTTGACAAATGGCCATATCAATGAGGAGAAGCTCCTTAGTACCACGAGAGCCATTTCTACATCCATTCTGAGAAATAGACATGATAGAGTTTGTATTAATGTGATCGTTAATTTTTGTTCTCAGAATGGATGTAAGAAGTTTATATAATGTTGGTAGGCACGTAATCGGTCTATAATTTTTGGGTTCCGTGGTACTACCTGATTTATGGAGCAGGCGGGTAATACCTGTTGTGAGAAACTGGGGTAACGACTGTGACTCTAGAGATGATTGGAATTGGGATGCCAAATGAGCGTGCGAGCTGCGTAACCATTTTATCCAAAAGTTGTGTAGCCCATCCGGCCCAGGTGATTTCCAATTGGGCAGGGGACGGACTGCAGTGGCCACGTCTTCAGGGGTGATAGTAACAAGTCCCATTTCTGGAATTTGATCGCACGCTTTCTCTACATCCCATGTCCAACCATCATCAGTGTGAGCGACAGGTACCGACCAGATGTTGCGCCAGAATGAGGTCATGGCTTCATCATCCGGCAGGCACGTATCGTTGACACCTTGGTCAGGTTGTTCCCAACCTCGATATACCCGCCTCTGATCGCTTTGGAAAGTGCGATTCAGGGTATATCTCTCAACCCGGCACTTGTATCTACGGATACGGCTAGCCCATGCAGAGACCTTCTGTTTCAGGAAGTCAATGCGCTCAGTGACATGCGCCATATAATCTTGAGGTCTGATATCAGTTCCCAAAAAAGCGCGCCTCACAAAGCGCATGACTCTAGGGCGCGTGTTGCCCTCCCTGAAGCAGAGTAGTTTACCAATGAGTGCCCTAGCTCCTTCAACACGACGCTCGATCCTACACTGCCAGGCTGGTGCGGTAGGCTTCGGTCGTGTTGTTGTATCATTATTAATAAACTTTACATTAGCAACACGACATGCCGCAACCGCCGCGCAGTACAGAATCGAATGTGTGTCGAGAAGGTTTTCGCTGCTGTCAAAATAACTCGGCAGCAGCGAATCCAGGGCACCCATTAGCGCTTTGTTCTTATTTTTCATGGGCAACCGAGGTAACCGCGGTCTAAGCTCGGGTGGTGAAGATCTATAGTCCCGAATAGCACTCTCCAAAGCGCTCCTCACTTGTTCACTACACTGGGTACTTACATGTGTAGCCCCGCTATCCTCACCCTCATCAGCCTGAGTGGGCTGCAGCGAAATCACATGAGCAGTTTGTGATTGGGTTGGAGCTTGCGGTGAGGGGGCGGTAGCGCGGTTACATTGCAGTTCAGAGCGAAGCCGATCAAGCACGATGTTGTCCAGCATGTGATTACGCTGAATAACCCGCACCTGGTCCGACAGTCGTTGAGTCGATACATTGAGAGCTGGTTCAAGGACCTGAAACAAAGCATGCATCCTAGCACGGTACGCGGTCATGTTGGTTCCACCCTCCGTAGCCCCTAAGTATGCGCGCATGACATTTTCATTAATGGATGTTGTCCATCTCATGCGCGACACACTACCGCCGGGAGCGGGGACCCTATCAGAAGCCGGTGGGCCTCGGGATCCCAAGCAAGTCGGCGGCCGGCCTCTCCCACGACGACGTACTGGTGGTGGCGACGTCGGCGGGGAGAAAAACTCGTCGCTCGAGCTCGACGCAACTGCAGCATTGGGCGTAATCGCGGGTGGTTGCGAGGCGGAGCTGAGTGACGGGTCCGGAGGTGGTGATTGTGCGTTCCGTGCTCTGGATCGTGTCAGCATATTACATTATTTCGTCGAATTTTGTTTGCATTTCATCAGGCATTTAGTGACAACGTGTGTCAGTTGTATTTCGGATTCTTAGATTTCGGATAATTTTGATTTTCTTCATGGTTTGTTCTTGTAAATAGTTTCTATTGTAGTAAATTTATTGGATTAAAATGGAAATTCTGTTGAAATCGAGTTTACTGATATTTATTTCGGTAAAAATATTATTATTATTATTAATATTATTATTATTAATATTATTATTATTATTATTATTGCCGATAGGTGGCGATTTGCACCCTTAAACAGTATTCAATTCTATGCCTTGATATGGGTAGTCGGGTATGTTACACTCTCTTTAACGTTTCTGTGGTGGTGTCGTGTGGTGCGGGTTGTTACGTTCCCTCAAATATGGTTGAGCGAAGCAATGGCTGGATCATGCGTCATGCTCGTGAACGGGTGCCACCGTCGGAAATGGGGCTGCCTCTGTCTGCCAGTCTTGGCGTGTATTGAATATTGTAGGTATGCTCGTGAAAAAAGCTTACTATACAATCGAAGATTACGTAAATGATAAAAAAAACAGCGTGGATTTGATTCGCTCCAGCTATGCGTGGGACTGCAGTTACTTGTATCATTATGATGATTGTAAGTTTTGATGGAAAAGAGCAACCACCGAGTTTCTTGCTGGCTCTTCTCGGTAGGAATGGCATTCCGAACCAGCGGTAGATTCATATTATAACGATTCAAAAGCGCTTGTAAAAGCTTATTTGAATAAAAAAACATTTTGAATTTTGAATTTTAAGTACATACTCGTACCAAAAGTGTGTAAGTTGGTGTACCTACCTTGGTTTAAATTTATCGTGCGGTTCGTGCAATTGATGCACGAACCGCACGATATTTAGTTAAACTTCAAGGTGCAAGTTATAGTAAGTAGTAAGTTATAGTTTTGCAAGGTGAATGCTGATGTCCAAAAACATGCTTGATGCTCTGCTTTTAGGTACCTAACCGTAAGGCCCTAGACCATGACAGTCGACTACGACTACGTTATACGTGTACATGCATTGAGCCAGCTTGGTTATTAATAAAAGGAGGTCGTTCACTCCTTCCCCTACGGAGTAGGTATTAGTATTTCCTTAAAGGACAGGCGGGATATGCATTTAAGTTCTAATCTGACTAATATTCGTTTTAATTCAGCGTAGGTAGGTACTTATTTGCAAAAAATAATAATAATTTAGTATACGACGAGTGACGACCTCCCTGCAGGCGCAGTGGTGAGCGCTGTGATCTTACAGTGGGAGATCCCGGATTCGATTCCCGGCAGCGTCAATTTGGGAATTAATAATTTCTGAATTTTGTCTGGTCTGGCCTGGAGGGACTTAGGAGGCTTCGGCCGTGGCTAGTTTGATAACTAGTAACTATCCTACCGGCAAAGTTGTACCGCCAAGTGACTTAACGTTCCGGTACGAATACAATGCCGTGTAGAAAGAGAAACCGATTAGGGGTATGGGTTCAATATAACTGCCGTAACCCCTTACAAGCTAGCTCGCTACCATCTTAGACTGCATCATCATTTACCAGATCGCAATCGCAGGGCTAACTTGTAGTGGAACAAATGAAAATATGATTTTTAGCTAATTCTCCAAACCATTCTTGAAAACTACTTTTACCTATCTTGCGAACAGTGAATTTACCTAAATAATTTGTGAAGTAACCAGAGATGACAAAATTACTAGAGCATGCAAGTTCCCGCATAGGTACTTAATATGGCCTCGATCTAAGTGGTGAGTGTTTTTGTCTTGCATTTATGCACAAATGCAATGAAATATTAGATACGATATACTACTACTATTACTACTACTACTACTACTACTACTGTACTACTACTACTACACTACTACTACTACATTAACTACTACTACATTAACTACTACTAAGTATACTGTTTTGATATGATTTTTTAGGTAGTTACCTTTGCAACACTCCGTGTTATATAATATATCGCAACCCGACCCGACCGAGTAAGTAGGTAACGGAATAAATATCGCAACGGAATTCCTACATCAGGATTCAGGACCTCACGCTAGGTATCCTAGTGTGAGGTCCACAGTTAAGCACTTAAGGGATACTTGAGCCAAATCGCGAAATCAAAAATGTAATAATTAGTTTTAAGATTCTACTTTTGTGTACCTACCTTACTTTCACTATTAAGTATCATATCATACCATAATATCATATTATTGCACCTACGAATTACAGTGAGATAGAGATTAATAATAATTATTGTAAGTACTTAGACACACGGAACTGTTCATGTTCGTTCACCTGTTTGTTAGTGTAATCATGAACAATATGATTCACGAACAAAGGACTTGAATGTCGAAATTACGAAGGTACGAGTCTGATACCTAATATCGGATATTACTTAGTTTTTTATTGATTTTACTCATGCTACAGAGTTTTTGCTGGTTTTATAATTAGCTTTTTCTGTCTTTACATTTTTATTTAAGTATACTTACGTTTATTATGCTACCTTTAATTAATATATCTACTACCTACCTACGTACCGCTGTGAACCTACCTACCATTATATGTATTATTACCTAGATGCTCTTTTACTAAACTTGTGCTAAGAGAACACAGAGTTTACGAAGAATCAGCTTTTTCTATTGAAAAAAGAGTTTTAAAATACTAACTAAGTACTTTAGGGTTTTTTTAGTCATTATTTTATTTTTTCCTGCTACTCGTACCTACTACCTACCACTTTATTTTTAATTTTTATTATCTTTATTTGTTTTTACAGGGCTTTTATACAATATGTATATGACAATCCTATTGTACCTTATTAAATATATTATCTAAAACAAAATTAATTAAGTACCTAGTTAATTCTAAGTTCCATTGAATCTTTATAAGTATTTAGGTACATCTCTACGTTGAAAGTCATTCAGCATTTTTAGAATGTAAAAGCTATATACCTACCAGGTACGTTCCATAAAAAATTGCAATTTTTTAATTAATTCCAACAGTTAGGTACTTAAGTATAATATAATAATCATCAGATAGGTAATTACCTACATCACGTTGCTGCATGCAAGGCTACCCCGTCATTTATTGTTATAATGATATTTAATTTATGGTAATTTACGTAGGATCTGAGAATCTATACCAGTTACTGAAATACTTGTTAGACGTTAGTCCACCTAGTCGTAACTTGTAGTAGGTATCAAAGAAATTAAACGATGGTCTTGATTTATATAGTAGTTTATTATGTAGGCACTAGGTAGATAGATAGTTATATGGAGCTAGGTATTTTAAAGAAATCGCCTTACTTACTAACGAAAGCTTGGGTCGTTAGGAAGGAAATCTCAACATTACCTAGTTAATGTGAGAAAGGACATATTCGTAGGTAGTCTACCTACTCTAACGGATTCTGTATCTTACCGCGATGTCAACATTAACGGGTTTAGCAACGTTAGCGGTAACATAACCATGTCTAATGTCTAGAGCACAGATATTATTAACTCTATGCTACTCTATCATAATAAATAATTGCTTTCTCGATTTTTAATTAACCTTGCTGCTATAGGTAGGTACTTATCAAGATGTTCATGTGGCAAAACAAACAAAGATGGTTGCCCACTTTCACATTCATAATACCGATTTGTCCTATTAGTCATGAATTATCAAATTAGAATCGACATTCTAAGTGATTCCAAGTGTTTAGTAAGTAGGTAGATATTATTATCATGTAAGTACTAAGTTGGTACCTATTTAAGGTAGATATATATACCATAGGTAAATGTATATATACTTAGTACTTACATAATCTATGTATGTATCTATAATATACCTACCTATTGATACGGCATCTGAGACCGGGTTAATTAAAATGAAAAATCATAAGGTTATAATGACAAAAATTTATTGACGTAATTTTACGACATCGTAACTATATGTCACTTACTTTGGTAGTGAGTTTGGTGGAGTTGGTAGGTTTTTACAAAATTACTCACGACAATCAATATACCTGGGAAATATGTATGAATAATAAAAAGTATGAATTTACAGTGTGATTTCACCATGATATCACTTTTCTAATTTTCTAATAGTTCAGTATGAATAATATCCTTTTAGTTAAACTAACTAACTGATATGAATCTCAGTTTAAAAATTACGCACCTTCAAGACGTGTTCTCTAATTATTTTCAAAAAGTGGCGGCAACCACAGCGGTAACCGACTCGCACAATAACCACAGACTACCATTGACTTATATTTATACTATATAAGTCAATCACATTGAAGTCAATGCAGACCATAGACATAGAATTTTTTCGCTACGCTCAGACTACACAATAACACGCAGTGGCGTACACGACTTATGAGACGTCATATTATGTATTACTATAAAGGCATTGCTATTTGCATAACCTAGTTAAAAAAAATTGGTTGCCTGTAAAGTCGGTATACGGGCGAAAGTTTTACGTGACAACGACTTTGAGTGGTAATAGTATATTGTGATACAAGGGTGGAAAGTAGGTTATTGCAAACGAGCTGTCATTAATAAGCCCGAACCGAAGGTGAGGGTTTTTAATGTCACGAGTTTGCAATAACCTTCACACCCGTGTATCACACGACGTTTTTCAATACAGTTGTGGGAAATAGTAATAAACAAATCAAAGAATTACAAGTTTATTTCAACATACATACGTACATAGTAATTAATTCTGAAAATTGAGATAGTTTTTAACATGGAATAACTTGACCACAATGTAGATGGTTTATATTTTCCACTCAATTCATGAAAATAAGCTAACAAAACATTTTCTGAGAATGACTTACTTAGTTTTTTTATGTTTTTTCCATGAAATAAAATTATTGTAAGCCGTCATATATCTTTCTCGAGATTTTGGGGGCAAAATTCCATCTTGCGCAGTTTTCGCCTCAGATAAAATATCTGGTGGAGTTAATTCCATTTCATCATAAGTACTAGAACTCATATTAACAAAAATATAATCAATTTATCACATAAAAATAAAAAATTTCAGCAAATGGCGCGTATTTACACCTGGACATATTTTTTTTTCAACGAAACTAGGCTACGGGTTCGTACCTACGCGTATACAGCCTATTCGATTTTTGTCAAATGTTGAAAATAATTAAATTAAAACTGGTAATTAAATATAATCAACAACCATTTAAAAGAATTTTGGAAATACAATGCTAAAACGTACGGATTCATTCATTTTTCCTCGTAAAAAGCCTATCCGATTATATTCTATGTATGAAAACTCCTTGCTACTAAACTTTTTTAATTGACTTGGAAAATTTAAAAATAAACTGCAAAAGTAAGTGTCGAGCTTGTAAAAGTAAGTCACGACCGTGTAAAAGTAAGATGCCTATGCGAAAGATTCAATTTTCGAATAATAACTACAGCCTCTGAAAGTGCGCCATGTTTGACAACTGTATTGAAAAATAATTTTAATGTGAATATTCATTCGTATAGTAGGAAGAAGGATGAAATCTCTCTCACTCTCTCTCTCTCGCTCTGTCTCTCTCGCTCTTAGGCGGGCTAACTGTGCTCGAGTGGAAGGGACGCGTGCCTTTCACTTTTTATGTCTGTCTCTCTCGCTCTTAGGCGGGCTAACCATGCCCGAGTGGAAGGGACGCGTGCCTCTCACTCGCTCTCATTGTGAGCGCATAACGTGAGCGGAGCGTAACGCAGTTTCTTGAAGTGTCATCCGGCAAACCAATTTATAAGACGTTGTCACGTCAAAAGCTCAATGGTTATTTTTCATCATGCCCTGCCTGAAAATACCTAGTATCTACCTAACAAATGCCAACCCTGGCTCCTAAATCCTAATACTGTGCACGCCACTGATAACACGGATGTACGCGACATAGAGCAATAGTGTGGTATAGATTATAGATTTTAAATAGGTACTTATGTTGTGTTACACCATATACGTTTGGTTTGAGGAAAAGTCGTGTTAAAATGTTGTTTCATTACGAAAACGTAATTTATCAGGAAAACCGTTTTGGCTCATGGGGTTTTTACTTTTTATGACTTAATAGGAAACTGTGCATGAAGTGCTGCAGTTATCAGTGCCTATAAAAATGAAAAGTATTTTAAACTTATACCTACCTAGTAGTTACCTAGCAATGATTCCTACTTAATATAATTATGGTGTAATAAGGATTAATGATTCATCATATAACCATACCAATAGATATACCTAGGTATTAGGTACCATATCCCGGATTTCGATTTTGATGCTACTTATCTTAAGTACCTACCTAAGTGTAACCAAGTTTCGAGTAAGTAGGTAAGTCTAGGTACATACTTAACTTTTTTCATCACATTGTAAGTATATTTACGGTTATAGTTAATTAGCTGTTCAGGATGTTTTAACTGAGAACGAAAACTACGAACTAAGAAATACGCCAAATCTGAGGAAATATGATTTGGTAGGTACTACTACTTACCCAATCCCATCCAGTTATACATATAGGTACCGATTTGGGCAACGACCTGGGTCAATGATGCTTTATCCGCACAATCGACTGATATGCTATCAGTGCTGGGTACACATCGATGCTACACCCACATAATAGGGATGAGGCCTGTTTTTTTTTTTTTTTTTATCCACTAAAAGGTAGCCCTTGACTGCAATCTCACCTGATGGTAAGTGATGATGCAGTCTAAGATGGCAGCGGGCTAACCTGTTAGGGGCATGGCAGTCATATTAAACCCATACCCCTATTCGATTTCTACGCGGCATCGTACCGGAACGTTAAATCGCTTGGCGGCACGTCTTTGCCGGTAGGGTGGTAACTAGCCACGGCCGAAGCCTCCCACCAGGCCAAAAATAAATAAATTATTATATTACCTATTATCAAAAATAAATTATTTCTAACTGATTATTAAATAGAGGTTCTTCCAAAAGACCTTGAATTCAAATCCTCGGTTAGTTTTAAGTTTGATAACCATTTTAAAACATAGATTAAAGAAAAAAGTGCGTTGAAATTTTATGAAGTCACGACTGTGAATTTCATACAACTTCCATCCTACTAGAAGTGCGTTTTTTTTTGATAAAGAGTTGCTGATTTGATTGACTTGTCATCATCCCTATTGTACGTCGGTATACCTTTACCATATACCTATTAAGTATATGCGTATAACAATACTTCTTACTTATTCCTATTTAAATTCAAACGAATTAACATTTGGAAACGAGGTGATGCACAGATAATATGGAACTGGGTTACGAGGTGACATAATGCGTTTTTGAAGGCTGTTCGTCGCAATTTGTTAACCTGCCGAGCGATCGCGTAACTTCTGCATCAATCATTGTTACAGTATCAATTGTTGTAATTGGCTGAATTTATGGCATTCTTGCTGCGTCAATGGATTATGTCCAATAGTGGAAGAGTGTTAACCAATCAGAGGCGATTGCGATGTATCAATGATTGATGCAGAAGTTACGCGATCGCTCGGCTGATATCTTTATGACGGTATATTAAAGATGAGCGTATTGTTTAATTTGTGAGTAATTGATCATGATTTTACATCATTCATGGAGGTACTATACCTACGTAGTTACCTACGTACGAAAATGTATTCATGAAATGTAAGGTAGGTACGAGTAATAAGACCCGCTGGATGCAGAGCAATGAAAGCTTAATTTTTGCATGGATTGTTTATGAAAAGAAAACTATTAGATAAATAATTATCAAAGCTAAATATCGATAGGTAGTTACGTAATAAAAGTTTCGTAAAATTAGGAACCGTTTTTAAGTTTTAGACAAGTAGAAGTTGAAATTTGTTTCTCACAGACCACAGTAGGGCACATGGAAAACTGAAGGGCGTTGCAACTTGACACTATCGGTATCCATATTATTATGTATTTAGCAAAAATGTACCGGGATTCGGGACATTGAGGAAGTGGAACAGAAGTTAATTTTTATGTAGAGTCATCTCTCGAATTCCCGACTTATGGATTAGGTAGGTACTAGGGCATGCTCCCGGGAAATATCAGTATCAAAAGTATCGGGATTTCCCGAGACTTTTGAATATATTCAGTCCCGGTTCTCCACGAGAGAGGTCCGGTACTTTCGATACTTTCGAGACTATTCGAAAATCTTGAGTAAATTAAAATATTCGCATTGTATATGCTTACTGCATTAACTTTTTGTAATATAATACGTACCGAAACGTTTGTTTATGTTGAAATGGGTCAAATCACTTGTTTTGTTTGAATATATTGGTCTCGTCTCTCGTTACTTGCTATTGAACTGTGAAGTGACTGGATAAGCGGCGACTTTGAGCGACGGTTTCGAAAAATCAAGATCGGTAAGTTTATAATTTTTAAATGACCAATACTTTTTACTATACTTTGAAAAGCAATATTTAAGTGAACCCTTATTACAATAAGAAATAGTTATTGAAAGAGAAAAACTAAATACCCTATTTGCAATATAGGTACCTAGTTAGATTACTTACTTAGTTAAATTCTCGTTTTTAGGGTTCGTAGCCAAATTTGGCAAAAACGGAACCCTTATAGATTCGTCATGTCTGTCTGTCTGTCTGTCCGTCCGTATGTCACAGCCACTTTTTTCCGAAACTATGAGAACTATACTGTTGAAACTTGGTAAGTAGATGTATTCTGTGAACCGCATTAAGATTTTCACACAAAAATAGAAAAAAAACAATAAATTTTGGGGGTCCCCATACTTAGAACTGAAACTCAAAAATTTTTTTTTCATCAAACCCATACGTGTGGGGTATCTATGGATAGGTCTTCAAAAATGATATTGAGGTTTCTTATATCATTTTTTTCTAAACTGAATAGCTTGCGCGAGAGACACTTCCAAAGTGGTAAAATGTTGGTCCCCCCCCCCCGTAACTTCTAAAATAAGAGAATAATAAAACTAAAAAAAATATATGATGTACAGTCGACGTCAAAAGTGCATATAGAATAAGCAAAAATGTTGCTTTGCATGCGGTCGGACACCCACACACTTGCAGTAGTATAATATAAGTCGTTCAGCTTGTAGGTATTGTAATAGCCGAGTAATATCGATAATTTCACACTCCAAGTAAGTGAGCTCAATGGCGAGGCGTGGAACTGCTCAGATTGCGCAACGCAACTGTTGCCGGTTCAAATCTCGACCCGTGTAAGCATTTTTTACTGTTTTTATTTGATGAGTGATATTTTTATACCAGCAATAGCATATGCGGGTAGTTTAAAAAATCACTGAAATGGTCACTGAGTACTGACGGAGACGGAAGATTTGACAATCGTTAGTCGTTATTAGCAAATACTACACAATTATTATAATTTACTAAGTTTTGCTGTTTCTTATCTTCAACAATAATGCAAGCCAATATTAATATGCAGAAGAGGATGCATATTATTAATGAGCTAAATAATATCGGATACAATATAGCTCAAATTTGCAATGGAACTGGTTTCACCGTGAGTATTGTTTTTATTGTTTAAAAATGTGTGTTCATAAACTTAGGATTAGTTACATATCGTTTTATTAGTAAATATCTATAAAATTTAGACAAGATACTTAGTAGTTTCAAAAGTGTTTATTTTAATCTCGCTGTTTGGTTTTTAGTGGACAACCAAGCGTTGGATGTCGCATCCTGACGAAGAGAGTAATGCTTCACAACAAAGACATAATATTATAGTTGAACAATATGAGTCCAGCTGTTGATGTGCCACAACCAGGCCACAACTATCATTTGTGCATGTTATTTGTTGTCCTGTGCATCGATCACATATAGTGCGTAATTGGTTTAATCAAAACCCAGACAACAGTTATTCCCTGGCCAGTAAGATCACCAAACTTAAATCCTATAGAATATTATGAGGTTTGATGGTGCAAAAGTGGGATATGCGAAATGAAAGGACTGCAGAGGAAACGGAGGCTCACTGTATGGAAGTATGGGAGAATATATTTAGAGGAACGGATAACTGTCCCAATATTACAAACGGATTCACCCGGCGCCGCTTGCTTGCTGTTATTGAAAAAAGTGGAGGTTTTATTGAATAGTAATACTTTTAAAGCTATATAAAATTTAATTTTTAAGGCTTTAAATATGAAACATAACGTATATTCTTTTCCTAACTTGTATTAATTATTATTAGTATATCTTATCAAAAATAACAGACAAAAAAGCAGCGCCGCCCTTTGGTTACTAGATTTTTAAGGTTAAGCTTCAATTTTCTTTTCTTTATGAAAACGATTACTTAAGCTATAAACCTTAAAAAATGATAGAAAAAGTAGCTGAAGTTATTAATTACTTTTGAGAAAATGTAACATGATAACAATGAAAATAAATCAAAATAAAGTCGATTATCTAATAAAAAGTGTTTCTTCCAATTTATTTTGATTGTTTTATTACTTATTGACTCATAACACCACTAACATAGCTAACTTTGTCCTTAAGTATTATCGTGTAATAATTAATGTTTGCGTTTATAAATGGATTTTATGTCTGTAAATAAAGATACATTATTATAAAGAATAACAAACAGACACAAAACACATAAACAAAACATAAATGTTTGTATCCAAAACAAAATAAAAACTGCTGTAAGAGATTCGAACCTAGGTCATATTATGATGCATCGTATTCCAACTATATTATCACGACACTGGGAGTGGTTACTGTAAAGCGATGAAATAAACAATCAGAATAGACAAGATTATTGAATAGGAATGTTTTGAACCTAATGATAATGCCATAAGGTTGATATTGTTGACAGTTTATAGTAAAATCGTTTGAACCTTATACTGTTGATTTAAGGTTGATAATATTATTGACAGTTTATGTTTATCAGTGTGAGTGACCACGTGAGTGATTCACAGCATTGCTTGCACGCAGTTTTAGCCTTAGAGCTATGTATGCATTTATGCAGCTGACTGTACATTACCATGCAAACTTCCACCGAAAATTGGTTTGAACGAGATCTAGTAAGTAGTTTTTTTTTTAATAATTTAAAACTTACTACAGGTTTGTACGGAACCCTCGGTGCGCGAGTCCGACTCGCACTTGGCCGGTTTTTTAATAGCCACAGGATATTAAGTGACATCATATTAATAAATAACTTTTGCAGGAAAATTAAAAGATTTTACAAGTGAATCCGGCGATAAGTTGTCTGTTTGGCATTACTTCCTGCGAGGTCAAAATAAAGCAAAATGCAAGCTCTGTCAAAAAATATTAAAAAGTGCTAGCCTCCGCAAACAAAAATAAAAATTGTCAAGATGTTTTTTTTGTTACGCTAGTATTGTTATTAATTGTTACGCTGTATTGTTATTAATAAGAGAAGATTCTGAATGTTGTTTGGCTTGAAATTTTCATAATATACAAAATAAGAATGATGGAAGGAAACTGGCAGACTACTAAGGCTAAAGTTAATAATATTATAAGAGGTTATATAATAAGCACGAGAATGAAGGCTTACTTTCGATTTAGATTAGTAATTTGTTGACTTTTTGTTTAGAGGCTAAACTTTGACTTTTGATTTGTCTTTGAGGTTCATAATATTTTATTAGTTTTAATGCTACTTACAGTGATTTATTTATGTTAGAAATTAAAAACTAGTTTTTAGTACCTAGTAAGGTTTTATTTCACATTTTTTGCCTATTTCTTATTCCTGTTTCCGTAATTTTATATGTCAGTATCGAAAGTATCGAAAGTCTCGGGAATTCCCGGTTCCGTGCCAGTATCGGACAAAAAATTCCCGGTTCTTGAAATGGTATCGATACTGCAAGCCCTAGTAGGTACGGATAAAGTGAGTAAGAACTAAGAAGTAAAAAATAAAATGTTGTAAGTAGGTCTACACTCTACACAAACTTATCTGAACCCGGTGGCCAAAATTGGAACTAATTTTTATGCCTGTTTGGTTTTTGTTTTTATTTCATTTTTCATATACTTATGTACCTATACTAGCGACGCTGTGTGCTTAGCTTGCGCACTTGCGCACAACAAGAATATCTCGCGACGAGAGAGAGATGTTGTCGTTGCCGGCTAATTTTTCGTTTACCCTAACCACAGCCTAACATGCACAAAATGCGGTAGGTATATTATAAGAAAAAAAAAATAGACGGCATGTAAAGGTTCGTAGAGAAAAATAGATACCACAGAAGAAATATTAATAATTTTATCTCTACTTTTGACGTAACGAGACAAGTAACCATGTTAGCGTCGATAGACAAATAGAGATAATGGGAAGACTTAATTTTACTAGTTGTGCGCATGCTATCCCTACTGAGTACTGGTGAGATAAGTTTGACGGACTATTATAGGTACAGCAGACTAAAGACTCATTTGAAAAAACCGGAACTGTTAACGTTTAATATGTACATATATTAGGTATGTATTATCAACAATGACGAAGGAAATACTATTATCAATAACAGTTCTGATATTTTTTAATTTCAGAATTCTATTATGTTAGTATTTAGTACCTATTTAGTATTTACCAACAGCATTGTTCGAATGTTTACATTCTTGACAAATCCTGATTGACGACATCGAACATGTGTGCCAACGTGATTTTCTTATCGTAATTTCGTTTCCGGCTTTTGTACAATATAATATACCTACCTACTTTGGGATTGATTTTTTATTTTGCACGTTGGTCTTTGATTATGTATGTAGGTAGGTAATGTAACGTAGGTAGTAGGTACCTAATACCTATAACCTACTACTTATATTAAAGGTTTAATTTTGACTATAATTTCAGTAGGTAAATATTAGGTAGGTATCTAAATACCTAATCTAAATAATCTGTGTAGATTTTAGGTAAATTAAAATAAGTCCTTAGGTACCTACTACCTACCTAGTAAGGTAGCTGGTAGCTAAGTAAATAGGTCTATGACTAGTGGTTCGCCCCGAACTAAGACCTCGCGGTATCACAGAGCGCCATCTATTGACATCATTGTGAAGTTCTGTTAAAAATATCATCATCATTAAAAATTCAAAAATTTCGTTTCCATATAATATTTATCTAATTTTATTAATTGTTGTTCAAGTACAGGATATAATTCAAAATAATTGATCAAGTTTCAGGCTTGAGAGTTCAGAAAATTGAGAGTTCTGAGGTCAACTTTGGACGTTAGAAAATCGCCACTTTGAAAGCCCCCCATTTCGTCAATTTTAGGGGAAAATTTAAAAAAAATATTTTTGGACTCTATTCCTAATTAGTAATTATCTTTAAAATGATATACCGCAACCCTATGCGCTATAAAAATATTTTACTTCGCATTCGCTTCTATGAGAGCCCCCCTGAAATAAAGATTTTTATAACTTTTTAAGCCATATTCAGCTGGAGGCCATAGGTTTACATATTTTATTTAAATTTGAAGTAATTACGTTCAGTAATTCAGAAGTTATAAGGCTCTGACAGACGGACGGACAGACGGACGGACGGACATTCACTCAAGTATACTCAGAGACAGAGACCTTCGCTTCGCTCGGTCAATTATGAAATAAAAACACTAAGTACGTATGCGATCCCTACAATATACCTACTTACCTACCTATCTATAAGTACTTTATCATACTATGACTATAATATAATATTGTAATAGACGATGCAAAGTGGTACAAGAAAATCGCAAAATACTTATTATCTAAAGGTAGACGTATGTACTAATGTAGGTACTAGGTATCTATACTATCTACATAGGTACTTCAAATATTTTACAACAAGCATGTGGAAAAACCTCGGAAAATACGTACAATTACCTATAAGTACCTAGTAAGTACCTATTAATATTTAAAATTTATATTAGGTACCGATATAAGTACAGCTACCTACATAATTGGTATGGTGTTCAATTATTGTCAACTCGGGTATTAGAAAATCTTATCAGATTATCATTTTCACAGCAGGTAAAAGCCGCTTATATTCTAATCCCAGGTGATCAAAATATGACGTCATCGCTATTTTAAGTAAATCGTACAAAAACGTAATTGGGTATTTGCCAACTAGTCAAGTCTAGTCAATCAGGTACTTTTTTTCAAACTTCTAGGATTCTAGGAAAACGTATATATTATGGTTTTGTATGAAATACTGAATTGTGACGTCATTAAAAGTCAACGCACATTTTTACATAAATAATTTAAAATGGTTGTCAAACATTAAATCATAATAACAGCCTGTGGATATAACGTCTCTATTTAAATCACTAATAAGTGATAATAAGTGGTTCGCCCCGAACTGAGACCTCGCGGTATCCATTTAAGATCTATAATTATTATATTGTCATATTATTTGTAAACACAAACGAATAAACATTAACAGAACGCCATCTATTGACATCATTGTGAAGATCTGTTAAAAATACTGAAGCTCTTTAAAAATTAAATAATTTCGTTTCCATATAATATTTATCTAATTTTAGTATTTGTTGTTCAAGTACAGGATATAATTCAAATAATTGATCAAGTTTCAGGCTTAGAATTTCAGAAAATTGAGAGTTCTGACACAGTACTCGTGTGGTTCTGAGGTCAACTTTGGACGTTAGAAAATCTCCACTTTGAAAGCTCCCCATTTCGTCAATTTTAGGGGAAAAATTAAAAAAAAAATATTTTTGGGACTCTATTCCTAATTATCTTTAAAATGATATACCGCAACCTTATGTAAGGCTATAAAAAATATTTTACTTCGCATTCGCTTCTATGAGAGCCCCCCTGAAATAAAGATTTTTATAACTTCATAAGCCATATTCGGCTGGAGGCCATCGGTTTTATATCATATTTAAATTTGAAGTAATTACGTGCAGTAATTCAGAAGTTATAAGGCTCTGACAGACGGACGGACGGACGGACGGACGGACGGACCAATTCACTCACGTAGATTCAGAGACCTTCGCTTCGCTCGGTCAATTATTTGACTAGTTGTCAAATACCCAATTGGAAACAATTTAATGTATTAAATTATTATCTCTATCATTCTTCACTTCGCATCCTGTTTACTAGCACATCTAATGGAAAATCAGCTAAAACTACCTTCTCTTTAAGGAAAATTATAAGTTCCATTTAAGTATGTAGGGTATAATTTTGACACTCCATTAAACATATTTTAACACCTAAATTCAAAGAGAAATATAAATAGTGCTTAAAAAGATGTGTTATCTCCATAGGTTGAGGATAACTTGGTCGGTAAAATGTGAAGACGGAGGGACACGTACGCGCCTGCTCGCGGATAGTCTTGACTTATGCGGATGGTGTGCAAGGTTGAAACATGCAAGGTGAATAATTAATATGGCTTATGTGCGAGCTTCACACCTTCAGGTTTACCTACATGGCAAACCTGCCTCATGCCTGCGCATGCGCAGCCGTTCAGATCTGCGATCAACCTAAACGGCTGAATCTAATAAGTATGATTTGCCTGCTATTTTGGCTGAACATCATACTAATATTATAAATGCGAAAGTTTGTTTGTTTGTTGGTTTATTGGTTTGTCCTTCAATCACGCCGCATCGAAGCAACGGATCGACGTGATTTTTGGCATGGGTATAGTTGAGGACCCTGGAGAGTGACATATTATGCTACTTTTTATCCCGCTAGCGGGAATCAAAAGTCTTAAACCACGCGGACGAAGTCGCGGGCGTCAGCTAGTTAATAATAAAAAATGATAATTTTGAACGAAACCAGGATAAAATATCGTAGGTATCACACATTGACGACCTCCGTGGCGCAGTGTTGAGCGCTGTTGCCTTAACATGCATAGCTCCCGGGTTCGATCCCCGGCAGGGTTTGGAAATTAAATTTATAATTTTTGAATTTCCCTGGTCTGGCCTGGTGGGAGGCTTCGGCCGTGGCTAGTTACCGCCCTACCGGCAAAGACGTGCCGCCAAGCGATTTAGTGTTCCGGTACGATGCCGTGTAGAAACCGAATAGGGGTATGGGTTTAATATACTTAACTGCCATGCCCGTAACAGGTTAGCCCGCTCTACCATCTTAGACTGCATCATCACTTACCATCAGGTGAGATCGCAGTCAAGGGCTAACTTGTAGTGGATGAAAAAAATTGACACGGTGGACGGACGACATGAAGCGAGTCGAAGGTAGTCGATGGATCCAGGCGGCGCAAGACCGTGGTTTGTGGAGGACCCTACAGGAGACCTATGTCCAGCAGTGGACGTCTATCGGTTGACGACGACACAGTGATGCATAATCGTTATACCTCTTGATGGTGATTAAAACCAATTTCTAACCCAGCAAAGGAAGGCAAACTTCCAGCAAACCGAGATCCAGTTATCCTGTCTAGTGGCCTGTACGTGTGTGACTTGGACGGGTATAACCACCGAGTATAACGGATAGGCTCATATTTTGTTCACATTTAGAACCTGTTATGAAATATTTCTTAGAACTGCAAGATTACCTATTATTTTTATGGTGTACTTAGTTATAATAATTAATAGGCAAGTAACTATAAGTTTCTGATTTTGAAGCGCAAGCTTTAGAGTAGGTACTACTAATTACTATGTGTTACAGCATACTATGTAATACTTACCTACGTGGTAACACCTACAAGTGATGAATAAGTATTTATTTGGTAGCTGTCCATCGAAAATTCCAGTAATTTGCCAAATAGGCCAACTGATGATTGCATAATTTTGGTGGCTTCTATGTAATCAAGTTTTTATTATTAACACTGTAGTTACTATGCTAAACGAACGTTATTATCTAATATTAAACGTCAAATTTGAAATTAATGGAGATTTTAATGACTTTATTCTAATTTTAACCACCTTTATGTAAAGTAGGTGAAACAAAGGGAAAAGCTGCAGTCATGTTTCTCGGGTGAAATTAATTAACAAGTAGTGTGGTTTCCTTGGACACTGAACGAACTCCGAATATAGTTACTTTCGCTATTAAATTATTAAAAACAAATGAAAAAAAATATAGCGAATGTCGTGAGTAGGCTCGAACCTGCGACATCTTGCTTACGATGCGGCTGCTATTCTATTTGTTAAAACCTAATTTATAAATAAAAGATCATTGGTTAAAAGTGGTTAATAGTATAGGTATATGGGGCCAAAGAAAATTTTTGTTCCCCGAGGGCGCTATTTTGAATTCAGAGCGAAGTGAAGGATTCTAAAGTAGAATCCTGAGCGTAGCGAGGAATTCAATATACGCCGCCCGAGAACAAAAAATTTGGCCCCGAGTGACACACACTATTTTTCATCATTACGTATGAGAAAAGCTAGGAGTATCAACCTAGGTACTATGTATGGACATTACCTATACGTTTAAGCACCAATCAGAAGCACGAACGCGGACCAACCAGAATATACTCCTATCAACCTTGAATGAATGAATGAATGAATGAATTTATTTGTCTGAATATGTGTTACAATGATGGTTACAGTATGAAAGTCGCAGCATATCCAGTCAGGCAACCCTGACGTACAAATTATTAGGTAAGTATTTAAATAAGTACAAGTATGTTCTAGTATTGATAAAATTTCACAGGAATAACATCTTGAATAAATAAATAATGTCTTGAATAATTAATTACAAATAACGTCAGGCTTTATAGACCAAGTAACATTCAAATTACCTACTCTTACAATAAGTCTATGCAATGGATTAATGTATACCTTCTATGTATAGACATTATTTAGACGTATATTTAAAGTTTAAATAAAACACAAATAAATTATTATTTCCTCTTTGGACTAGCAGCCATAATTCCGTTCGAAATCGAAGACGTATATCCGATCAACAAATTGATTATGTGACTTATCGAAGACAACAGCCATAGCACGAACGCGGACCAATCAGAACAGAGAAATGAAAAGTCCTATGGGCCTAAAAATTACATTTTGCTCCCGCTATCCTCTGAAGCCAATATTCGTTTTTCGAATAGATGAAAAACCATATACACTTATAGCTACAGTTTCTTGACAAATACCATCGTTGCTAAATTATAGCCTATCGACATGTAAGAGATAGATTGATAAGTTTCGTCTAGAATCAAGGAAAAATAAATAATAAAGAAACAGTCGAGTATAATAGCGAGAAATACCTGTACAAATTATATCTATTTAACGAGTATGGAATTACCCACACATTGAGCTTATGATAATAATTACCTACCTAGATTGCTATTTATAATGGCCTAAGTAAGTATTCGAAGATGTAAATTCCACGTCATTCGAATTATACGAATCGCCCTCGCACCTTAGTAGGTAACCAAGTACTACGTTTCATCACCTCATATCATATCATTCTAATAAATTACTCGTATGTCGTAGTTATTATTTATAAGATATCATGACCATTACGTCAAGTAGGTAATCATTCAAAAATGTTTGATAAAATAATAAAAAACCGGCCAAGTGCGAGTCGGACTCGCGCACCGAGGGTTCCGTACAAACCTGTAGTAAGTTTTACGATTTATGACGTATTAAAAATAAAAATTACGTTTGTTGTATGGGAGCCCCCCTTTAATATTTACTTTATTGATATTTAATTATTTATTTTGAAAGGTAATATACAAGTTAATATTCTGTGAAAATTTGAACCGTCTACCTGTTACCGTTTTTAATATTGAGCAAAAAAATACGAAAAAAACACGTTTATTGTATGGGGACCCCCCTTAATATATATATTTTTTTAATTTTTAGTATTTGTTGTTATAGCGGCAACGGAAATACATCATTTGTGAAAATTTCAGCTTTCTAGCTATCACGGTTTATGAGATACAGCCTGGAGACAGACAGACAGACAGACAGACAGACAGACAGACAGACAGACAGACAGACAGCGGAGTCTTAGTAATAGGGTCCCGTTTTTACCCTTTGGGTACGGAACCCTAAAAACTAGCATTATCTATCTCAGCTGAATTCAATAATATTATAATATTATGTACTATCGCAGCTGGTGGGTTGAATCACATTATATATGAGAATAAGCCAAATAATAAGGAACATTAAATTATGTTCGTTTTCCTATGTACCTATATAAAATTAAATTAGGGCGCTGAACCTACGTACGTAAGCTCTTATCATTAAAAAAAATGTGTTACAAAATATCCTAAGGAATTAGTTCAAATGTATTTCCAGTAAGTAAGTAAAGGCTATTTTGTTTTATTTATTATTTTATTTTATTTATAAGTACTAACGACACGTAACTATTTCATTCATTAGTACCTAGAGACTAGAGATCACAGATCTAGAGAAACTGATCTGTGCTCATTACCGGCTCATTACTGAGCACGAGTCTCCAATCGACATGAGAAGGATTTGGCCATTGTGTGGCACTTGGCAGACTTCCCACAACTTCGAGAACAATATGAAGAACTCTAGCGTGCAGGTTTCTCATTTTTTCTTTTACCGTTTGAACTTTGAAACAAGTGTAGGTAACCACAGGTTACTCCGAAACTAAAGTTTAAGTTATCCCTTGATTGTGATCTCACCTGTAGATATAACTAGTGAGTGGTGATGCAGTCTATGCAGATGGTGAAGAGCTAACCAGGCAGATAATTTGTAAGCTCATACCCCTCTATAATCGGTTTCTATACACGGAAACATACTGGAACGCTATTATTGCTATTAAAAGCCATCGTTAGTTAAGTTTGGTCTGGCATAAAACGGAGCTGTCAAGTAATACCGTCGTTGTTAGACATGCCTTCTAAGTCCAACTTAAATATTGGAACGACGGCAATTTGCGCATTTCCATATTTGCAGAAGAGCAAGCACGAACACACCACATGCTCTACTGTCCTCTCCTCATACAACTGACGTATGATGCCCATTGTACCTACCTACTCAAAGTTCCAAGTACATAAATGCCAAATGTTTGAGACCATACGAGAAGATACGCATGGCTGCATTTGTGTAATTTCCGCCCAAGGTAGATCGTAAGTCGTGAGTCGTGACATAAGCAAATACTGAGAACAATAATTATAATTAAGATTTTGGGGAAAAAACGCTTATTGACTTCTAGGAGCTTTTTAAATCAACTTTTCAAAAAATTGCTGGTGACTTAGTTATGAGTGATGAAGATGATTGATGAGTGAGATAGACTAGAGCTTTTCATAGGAAAGATTCTAATGATCCCGCTGCAAGATTGTTACATGATTCGAGTACGTGATCAAAAACTAATTTTTATGCGTTTGTGGCGACTGCGTTTGGCTCAGATCCATAGAATTCACCATTCTTATATCTATGATCTGATATCCATGTTCCGAACGCAAGCGTCACTGTCAAGTGTCAAATAAAATTGACAACGTTTGGCGCGAAAGTGCCCGGTTTTTCTGCCCGATTTTTTGTACTTCCTGTCACTTTATAACGACTAACTGTTTCATTCCTATTGTATTGTAACCTTTTAACCTAATAGTAAATACATACTTAACGGAGCTACGAGAGTTATTATTGGACCCCCAGGTCCGCCGATAAACGTTTAACATTTGTAGCTCGCGTTTAGCGCGAGACAGAGTACAAGTGGTGACATCTAGGTAAACTAAATTACTTAGAAATTAAAAATAGCGGCCACATTTTGAATGGCACACTGGCAAATATATATTCCCCCATATAAACATAAAAATTAGTTTTTGATCACGTACTCGATTCATGTACCTACCTAACAATCTTGCAGCGGGATCTCGTACACGCCATAAACTCTATTTATCTATGGAAAATCGCAACTCTTTATTTTTATTAGTTTTCATTTCAGTGGCTAGGTTTCTTTGTAGGTTTTATTTCTCACATGCTCTATATATTGATTTCCATTTTCCACATAATAAGAGTGAAGTGCGATTTTTTACGTAATTTAAAATATGTAAGACTTTGGTACTTAGGTACTTCATTTATATGTATATAATATTACCGTATGCGCCTATATATGCACAGATATCTGCTGCTTTGAAATCTCTGCAGATTTGAAAGTTTATAACTATATCTGCATGTCTATAATGTTAGGTACTAGGTACATGACGTCGTCGTCGAGTAAAAAAAAAGATATTTATTCGAGTAGACCGGTGGAGTGGACTTTTACGTCCGTCTACGTCACGTCGATTCGCAAACGTTGTTACTTAGTACTTACTTCTATTTTTTAAATAAAACGCGTAAGTAGGTACCTAATCATTTGAAGCCAATGCTACCGCGGTCGATTCGTTGCACTTGTGCAGTAAGCGATATATTAGCTGAATGTGATTTATCGGCGTTTTATTAGAGGCACGTGTATGAACCATGATAGGATCCTTGCTTGTTCTTGGGTATCAAGTTGCTTCATTGTCAGAATAATGAGTATAATAATTATGGTGTATGTGCTTACTACTGAATTGGCCTTAATACAAGCGATAGATAGTGTTACCAAACAGGTGGAATATGCTTGAGGCTTGTATGCTTGGCCTGAGTTGGCGGAGGTGTCTCACACGAGTGTAATAATATGGTGTTTTATGTCCAAAGAAAGCTGAATAAGTACTAGATATACACAAAGACCGAGTCCGTATGAGAAAACTGCAGTAGAATGAATTGAAAACATACTATAAGGGTAGGTATACTATGAGAGAGGTAACTACGTTCAGTAGCTCTAAATTTTACTAGCGTTTTTACGATGCAATTTACGTTTCATTACGAAAATGTTCGCAAAATTTCGCGACCTACTAACCGAGTTGGGAAGTGTCCGAGTGGGCACAGATAAAAATAATAGGTAGGTAGATATATATAAACGAGACTGTTTCGTGGAAGCGCCAGCACATGTCCGTTTTGAGCATCGACTCGATGGTTTTGAGTAATGACGTGACGTCCCGTTTGTACTGTTACGATTTCTCATTGAAGTTGTGTATATAATCGTATCTATCAATTTCAAAACGAGAAGATTAAAAGGATCTAGCATACGTTTCCAACTTTTAATTGAAGTATTGTGATGTGATCATTCTTATTGGCTGTCTTTTTCCATTTGTGTATAGTGGTGTAGTCTGCCAATCAGAAATTGTAAAGGTATGCTTCAATCCTTGTAGTAACTGGCTGCATTTTTTGGATACAAGGCATAGGTACTTAGATATTAAAATTTTAAAGCAGAAGAATTTTACAATAGAATTAAACATTTTACGCATCATAGCATGATACTTTTATTATATTATGTAATATTGATGTAGAGCGTACCTACCGAGAACTATACAAGACTTGACGTGGAGTCAAGACGGTACATTCGTTACAACAAACGAAAATGACCGAGAAATGTTAGGAAACAGTACTTGTATAAAAATTGTTATTATCTAGTTACATGTTACTTAAAAAATCTTTGAATGGTATTTCAGAAACCGATAACAAAGCTTCAAGTTTTTGACGACCTTCCTGGCGCAGTGTTGAGCGCTGTTGTCTTAATGTGGGAGGTCCCGGGTTCGATCCCCGGCAGAGTCAATTCAGGAATTTATAATTTCTGAATTTTCTCTGGTCTGCCCTGGTGGGAGGCTTAGGCCGTGGCTAGTTACCACCCTACCGGCAAAGATGTGCCGTCAAGCGGTTTAGCGTTCTTCCATCTTAGACTGCATCATCACTTACCATCAGGTGAGATCGCAATCAAGGGATAACTTGTAGTTAATAAAAGAAAAAGTCAAAGCTGAAAATGGATTGCTATACTTAGTATCATACCATAGAACTACGAATAGGTCAGCGGTTATGGTTCAAACCCGTATTTGCATTTCCGCTCTTACCAGTATATCTATCGTTAAACAGAAGCCATAACTTCATAAGACTTCAATTCTGTTACAACAGCATATGTTACATTACATGACATGCAATATGCCAATAAAATAAAATAGGCAATATGTTGACTGTCCTCAACATATTGGCTTGGCCGACATCAATATAAATAAAACCGGCCAAGTGCGAGTCGGACTCGCGCACCGACGGTTCCGTACAAACCTGTAGTAAGTTTTACGACTAATGAATTTAATGAACCGCAAAACTAACTTTGTTTGTAGAGGTTTATTGTTAATATCAAAAAAACTATGCTAGTTAGAGCGTTAGTTTTATTTTTCCTGTAAAATATACATAAGCTTCTATTGACCATAATTATTTCAGATTTTTCAATTGGTAAACTTCGGAGATAAGGGGGGGGGAACGGTATTTTTTTCGACATTTTGCCCGATAAATCAAAAACTATTATGCATAAAAATAAATAAAAATCTGTTTTAGAATGTAGAAGTATAGCCCTTTCATATGATATCCCACTCAGTATAGTTATCATACTTTGAAATTTCAAACCCCCGATTTTCCCCCTTTTTTAATGAAACTAAAAATAATATTCGATTTTTTTTTATTTTAATGATGTTAGGCCACTATTATACACAACTATTCCAAATTTCATGTCGATAGCTATAATAGTTACTGAAATAATCGACTGTGACAGACGGACGTACGGACGGACGGACGGACGGACGGAGAAAGTCGCACCATAAGGGTTCCATTTTTACCATTTTGGTACGGAACCCTAAAAAGAGCTGAAAATGAGTAACAAAAGTTGCGTTGCCCATATCTCAATTTAAATTCAAAGTTCAAACAAAGGAGTTAGCGATGACTAAGCGACACGCACATTGTTCACGCGTCAAAACAAAGGACTGCCAAAATAGATCACTTAGTTAGGTATTCTAAAGTAGGTTGCTGCCTTTAAAATAGATTTCCTGCCTGTATTGTTAACCTGATATAAAATTAATCGGTTAAATTCTGACACAATTAGGTGCCTTCAGCCTTGCCTACATAAAATTATGCCGACGTGACGTAGGTAAGTAAAATGCCTACTAAAGGGACTAGGGTACCTGAGTTTCAAAAACTGACATACCTAGGTATACTATTGTATTGAATTTGGAAAGCTCATTAGTTGTACAGACCTTTTTTTCTGCCTCTACAAGTACATTTTTGGAGCAATTTGATTCTATTAGTATTGAGCTAGGTAAATCACTCTTGTTGTTCTACCGATTTTCTTATTACGTACAGATTTGATCACGTAGAGTTAATCCGAGCATGGATCTACATCTACTCTACTTAAGCTCTACGAGTAGGTACATCGCAATCGGCCGCTGAAAAAGTGCATACTGAAAGACTTTGGGTGTCGTAAGCTTTTTAGGAGGTCCATATTAGCGGTTTCAAAGCCTGCATATTATGATGTTGCCTCTAGATATTTTAAGAAAAAACAGTATATTACCTCTATGTTATACCTACTTAATCATATTATACATAAGTAGGTACTTAGTACTTACTTACTATAATTTTGAGTTAGACATAATTATTATAATAGAGGTTCTTATTAATACGTAGTAAACCTACTACCTACTACCTAGTGACATATTATGCTGCCTATATTATTGTAGTTACGTGGTGCTGGGTTACATAACACAATAATTCAGCAGAATTTCATCGGAAAAGTCTATTGACGAATAGTCTTTTCAAGATTCCGATACTACTCTGAATTTAGATTTCGGTAGGAAAGATAAAAGAATACGACCCTTTGTCTATTAAAAGTATTGTTCGCATAGAGGTAATATGTTCGTCTATATACAGTCTATGAGCTACTATTGACTATTGAGTCTTATTTGGTTTATACCTATTCATATTTTAATTTGTTTTGATAAAATTAGTTCGACGTAAACTGATTTTCTGGACATCACTCAAACTAAAATAGAGAACCACATACGAATAACAATAAATACGCCTTTTAGTTTCGCATAATATAGATATATTATTATTATTATGGGACAATAGAATCTGATACGTACAAAACAAGTTTTAAAATAAAAGATATTGAGTAGGTACCTATATCGATAACTGGTACAGCTGTCTCCTTTTGAGAGAGTCGGTTGGAAGGTAATAACTATCGCACTTTGCTCCTTATTATTGGTGAAAGTAAAACTGTATTTACACTTTCTTTTCGGGTTTGACGATCATACCTTCTATAGCATCTAATACGTCTTTTTGGCAATGTAGGTAAGGAAATAATGTCACGGATTATCCTTCCAGAAATTAAGAGGACGCTGTAACAAACCATGTGATACATAGTCAGACCGGCATAGTCACATAGTCAGGTAGGTAGTTAGGCAGGTATAGACCTAGGCTTGAGCAGAAAATACCAAAAAACAGGTCAAGAGTGTTGGATGGTGGATTGCCTAGAAGATAAACAAACAGGTAAGGCAGACGAAAAACGGCCATGAATTGAAGAAGATTGTCAAGGAGGCCAGGAATCGGGACCCACAAAGGATTGTGAACTTATAGTGCCGCAAGGGGATGATTATCTTTTGGTTAAGCAGGTACCTAGTTAGTTAGCACTTTAACAAAGAGCCATACCGTTTCAGACATGGAAAAAGACTAGAGTGTTACTTGTATAACTACCAGTATGCCACAATAAATCGCGAAATTGATTCGTATAGAGAACTTTTATGTCGTGCCGTGTCGTGTTTTTGTGTTAATTGGACGGTCACAACCGAGACGAATGACCCACATTTATTTAATTCGTGTTATACTTGACATCCTTTATTATACAGTTTACATTGGTATATGCGTATAAGGAACTTATTAAAGAAATTTTAGCGCCCATGCGTGTATGTTGACGCTCTTTAGAAAACCACGATAAACGATGCGATGGTCTAGAATGAAATTTTAGCGCCCATGCGTGTATGTTGACGCTCTTTTGAAAACCACGATAAACGATGCGATGGTCTAGAATGGTTTTTACAATAATAGAGACTCCGACGAATAGAGTTAAAGTTAGACAGTTCAATGCAATTTCTTCAAATATTATGCGAACTAGTAAGTATAAATTGTCTAACATTCCTTGAGCCAAGTACTTAATGTCAAATGAAACGCCTTAAAAACATCAAGTGGGAGTCTGACCTTACCGTATATCAGTAGCGCGATTTTGCAACACGAACTGTCTTGTCTACCTCTGTACATACTGAACTTATCAATTTCAAATTAAATGACCTTCGACGATTGGGAAAAAGGCTATCCTTATAACAGCTAATGTTAAAGGTCATATACGTGTAAGGTAAAGCCCCGTAGGCGCAACCTTTCCTTTTCCTTATGTTCCACTTTCATGACTCCAAGTAAAGTCATCATGTTTCACAGATTTCTGAAGAGCAAAACATTGCACGCAATATATTTACCAGATCCTTTGTAGTTTCAATTCAAATAGAAGACACATTATTCGTAATCGTAAAAATCTAAAATGTGAGCATTTTGTCATTAAAATCAGGGTTATCAAACTTACTGGGTCCTTTACAATACACATAGCCAAGCATCGACCACAAGTAATATCTATCACGTCATATATTTTTTTGAAGTTAGTTCAAAATAAAAATAATTTATCGCCGTCTTTGTCGAGAAACGGCTATTAATATCTAGATAATTGTAATGGAGTCAGGTTTATAAAATAAAAAAGGAGGCTAAACCGTAAGTATTTCCTCTAGTTTAAAGTTGACGTAAGCAAGAACCTTCGTTTTTATTAAGGTTATTGTTGTCTGCTACCAATTAAACAAACCATACGAATGACGTCGTATAGTGAATACTATAAATATGTAGGTACCATGAAGGAAGTGATGATCGCAAACAAATCGCAAATAATATTGAACGCAATTACTTTTTAGATAACGCTGATTCTTTTTTATAGAAATCTCTATAGTAAATCTATGCTCAACTAAAATGACACGACTTAATGTGTTGTTTTCCCTTTCATAATGCTCCCTGGGAAAAAGCATAGTGTTAGATTCAATCCCGTCATATGTTTTTTAGGTCAGACATGTGAACTTCAGAAATTAGCGTCAATATGACTGAGTAAATTAGAAAGTTTTTGTTTTTGTAGGAGACGACGTATTTTTAAAGCTTAATTTCAAACCGATTTCCTTTACCCGAATGGGCTGTTTAGCATGTTTTTGTCATTCAGAACATAATGAGGTTGGTAACAGGAACAGGGAATCCGCTGGCAGATGGTGATTTAACGTGTTGCGTGCAAGAACCGGGGGCTACAAAAGCCCGCCCGGCCGTTGCCCTCTCTGCTTACCTAACTCCTTTTTTTCTGTCTACAGCGCGGCGTTTGAATTGTCTTCGTTTCCTCAGGTATAATGGCCTTATAATAATGCCTTTAACCTGTATTCGTTTACGTTATCTTATGTTTGAACAAATTTTTCTTCAAAAACAATATTATAAGTAGCTGCTAATCGTGTTTATTGCGTGGAAAAAAATCTACTGTCAAGAACTTTGGATTTGTTTATCGTAAATGTTATCGGATTATTAGATTTAAATTAAATCTGATGCTATTAACGAAGGAATGCATATTTTAATTTTCTTGCTCTGCTTATGCATAGTATTTTATTGTTCGAAGATAGCTGGTCAATACTTTTCTCAGAACGTGTTATTTAAAGAAATAAAACGGCTATTTACATAACACGGCGCCCGTAACTAACTGTGCGATATAATTAAGCAATCTATTCAGTAATGTAATTCTTGCACGAAAGGAGGTGCACTTTATAACGATATTATTTTCTACATTTTTATAGTTTCACTTGTTTTATGTAACCTCTTTCATTATTTTTAAAAACGTTAGCGTATTAAAATATAAAACACAAAACCAAACACTTTGCTGCGTGATTTTAGTACTTAAAGAGCCTTTAATTTGGTTTCTTTGTTATATTTCTAGGATATTGAATTCAAGTGCTCGATATCGTTTTGATTTGACAATTGACATGTACTAGTTGCTGATGATTTATTTTTATATCGACTATCATAAACTTATGCTTTATTCTACTTCCCTGAACCGAATATCGCCGATTAGATTTGTTGTTTGACTCACGACACTTTGCTAGAGTTTTTGTGACAAACGATTTGATCATATCTTTATTTTAGGATTGTTACGCACTTATAATGTATTATAAATTTTATATCTATCCTGATGTATTGGCCCGTTGAACGATGCTCCACAGTTCGGTCTTTGAACTTGTTGGTGAACGATCTCAAGTTATTTTTCGGGTAACAATGCCCTTCTAAAGTTCGTCGTTCAGCTGTCGCCTGTCGACTCAGTCGACTACCTATAAATTGGGGATGCGCGCAGGTAAACCTTCCGGTCCTTTGTGAATGTCTAAGAAATTCTAAAGTATAAGCGTATATTTTGGCGACCGTTTGAAACTTGATAGTTTCTAATGCTAGGTACCTGAAATATATTATGGCTGTGGAGCTTTGTGCTTCGATGTAGGTACCTATGAGAGAGGCATTCCTGTCTCGTACTTCAAAGCATCTATTTTAGTATTGAACGGCTGTTCTCGCTTCTTACCTATGTGAGCTAGGTCGATGATAGGGATCTCGCAGCGGGAAAGCAGCGTCTCGTCAATAGCGGCCGCCATCGTGCCAGCCAGCTGGTGCCAATCTGCGATCGTTACACTCGTCCACCAATCTCGCGCCTTATCACACGACTCCAGGCAGGTAATTAGCAATTAGCGATCGTGACACCGACCGATAGTAAAGGAATACGAATACGATACAGATAAGCACTCAGTATACACAGACAACGGAACGTTAAAGTTTATTGAAGTTGTGAATGGTCCTTTGATTACCCCTGGTATAGAAGCGTTCAGAACTCATCTGCATAACCTTGTAGTTCCTGCTCGAAGCGCTCTGCGATCTGACGTAGCAGCAGTAAGCTATACTGACTTGACACATTAAAAATTGGTTTCCGTGGCCCTCACACGATAAGTATGCGTAGGAATCGTTGCTCCCGCGTGTGCGACCCGTCGGCGTCGCGCGCCCCCCGTCCCTGGCCGAGTGAGAATGTCTTCGCTCTATTAAACTGGCTCACCGCGATGAGTGAGCGTTACCCTAGCGTCCGATGTGAGCTCTCACTTGTATATCATCGCGGGACTTTCGCAACCGAGTGGCGTGTCGAAACAGCGCTGCCTTGAACGATACTCGCGGAGAAATCCGTGGGAGCGTGGCGGTGTGCGCGGACCGTTCAGAGAGTGGGGCTGGACTGACGCGAACCGCGGTGACGGACGACGGTGTGCCGCGCGCTGAGTACTGACTCTCACTGACTGTTGACTGACTGACGCGCTCGCCGCTCACTTCGCGTCACTAGTGAATACCCGACACCGATACCATCAGCAGCCACCCTGACCCGCGATTCCATGCCTTATTCGCACCACCATTGCACCAGTTATTGATTGGAGCCATAAGACGCCGCCTAATCAACCAGTTTATCAATTACAATAATAATGACAAGTTCATTTCATACAGCAAACGAATGTGTTTTATGTTTTGAACCATATGGAATGTTGAACTTTGAAGTGATTAACTATACCACAGTATCATTCGAGTTATATATTATTAATAGGCCATTTATACATATATAGCGCCACCTATTGATGAAATATCACTCACCATAAAGAGCCATATAAATATATGAAACTAGATGATGCCCGCGAATTCGTCCGCGTAGATAAACGTTTTATGATTCCCGCGGGAACTCCTTAATTTTCCGGGTTAAAAAGTAGCCTATGTCCTTCCTCGGGATGTACCTAACCTGTCTCTGTACCAAATTTCATCAGTTGAGTAGTTGGGCTGTGAAAGCGTAGCAGACACACAGACGGACAGACAGACACACTTTATTATATTAGTATGGATATGGATACATAGAAAAACATACTTACCTTCAGAGAATTTGGAATCCGCTAGAAGTATTAATTTGTACTGTGCATATCTTAAAGCAGTAATGAGTAATCAATCAACTCTTGGAGATGACTTCAGACTCCAGTAGCATTAATTAATATCCTTGTGCTTTATTTTCTCAACATAAATCCTTGAAAGAATTTTGTTATTTTAATAGCATAATGTGGCTAATTCTGTTGTAATCCCTAAACTAAATATAGAACGTACGAGTACTAAATCTAGTGCTGTCTCTTTCCGTAGGGAGTGTTATGAAAGGGATGGAAATATAATTAGTTTAGAAATTGTGTACAACAAAATTAGCCACAGTATTTTCTATATTGGCATTGTTATTTTGGCGAGAAGATTCAGTCGCTACTTGTTACTTCACTTCTATAGTCCGTTCCAATAGAGATAAGCTATTTTTTCAACTTTTAATCACTTCATCTTATCTGCCACTTACCAATAGTGTAGTATTGAATGCCGACAAGTTTGTAGATATTCCCATCATTATTCGTCGAATGGCAGATGATAATATTACGTGATCAGACATCAAAGAAGTTAAAAAAAATAGATTTTATGACGGCGTTGCTCTGAACTTCGGGCATCCCATCTTAGATTCTTTGACTACGGCGATTGGAACCCTCCGCAGCTTTAGGAGGAAGATATATGAACCATTTAAAGATGTTTTACATTAGACTGTGCGTGGGCCAAGCAGTCTCAAACATGCGTTGGACATCATAATCTCAGGTACAACATGGATATGGCTAAGCATGGTCTAATATGGATCGTCCTTCAATAGAACTAGTAAAATTCGATTTCAATAAATATAATTTTTAAATTTTATTTAGATTTCTTGTCACTTACCATCAAGATCACATTCAATGGTGTTTATTCATATTTTATACCTACACAATCACTAAATCCAACTAATTGAAAGGCTTAAAACTATTATAGTTCTATCCTTTCTAATATATTTGCAAAGGACAGTACTTTAAGATTAAGACCCATCAATTTAGTATAGAGATTGTGTTGTGCAACCTTGCCAAAATTAGACTCCCATATAGTATATAAAATGAATTGAGATTTATTTATATAGCGTTGGGAGAATTAATTTACAATAGCGTATGATCATTTGAGGCAGCGTTCGAAGTAGGAAGAGCCGACGTAGCCGCCCCGCATCGCTCTTTGTACGTGTTGTTCGAACAATCGTCGGTTGCTTTGGAGTTCGTCGGCCGCTTCCTTGTTTAGTGGGTCTTCAGGATTCGGTTCCTGGAATTGAAATTATTGAAATGAAAATTGGATTCCGAAGACGAATACGAAGAGGTGACGAAGTGCTGGTTAATTGGGTATTTGACTACTAGTCAAATAAATTATTTTTTAGTAATCAGGATACAAAAAATTATATAAAGAAATGATAAATTAAGGAAAAACTATTACTCTTTTTTAGTGATAATTAAATAGACGATCTATAGTATAGTAGAGGATATACCTAATATAATATCCACGTCCCCACTGAATTTTATGCTGAATTACCATTTTAAACTATCAACTAAAGTTAAAAAATGTGTGTCGAACTTTGATGACATCACAATTCAGTATTTCAAACAAAATCCCATACTAAGCACGTGTTTTGGCATTTGAAAAAAAGTTGCTGATTTGACTAGTTGTCAAATACCTAATTCTAAAGCTTCAGCTTGGAACATCGGCGTAAAGTTGACTGTCTGTCGGCATTTTTATAGGATATATTTCGGAAAGTGTAACCAAAAACTTTTTATTAAACTTGTTCTTCTCCTCACCTTTCTTATTCTATCCTATAACTATCGTACTGAAAGGCATCGTCATGGTCTGCATCCATACATAGTTGAAATTAAACGATTTGCTTCCGCGTTTCTAATTCAAACTGCTAGGATGTGGTATACCCTCCCGGCTTCCGTTTTCCCCTTCGTTAATATTGGTATCTTCGAGACAAGAGTGAATATGCATCTTCTAGACAAGCGCGCTACACCTTAAGGTGTGTCCAAAGCTCAAAGAATTGGGTGACAACTATTCAAATAAATTATTTTTTAGTGATTATTAAATAGATGATCTTCCAAAAGTCGTAATATCCACGCCCCCTGATAGTTTTATCTTGAATTTCCGAACCGGTGGTGGATTCTTACGACTTATCATAAGTGGCACAAGTTGTCCTACGTGAAATAAATAATTTCATTTCATTTCATTTCAATAACCATTTTAAACAATCGATTAAAGTCGAACTAATGACGTCACATTTCAGAATTTCATATAAATCCCATACTAATGACGCGTTTTGACGTTTGAAAAAAAGTTGCTGATTTGACTATATTTTGTCAAATACCTAATTGCGCGACTGCCGCGCTGTTATTGAACGTCTGCTGCGGCGCATATTATATTCGTGAGTATATCTGCAGACGCCACGGGTTGCTTCCGCGCACTTTCCGCTTTTTGTTTGGACACACCCTTGGGCAGCAGCACCGCTTGACAGCAATATTCGGTCTATTCCAAAATTACTAAAGACATCTACTAAAGAAATCAGAATTTCGAATATTCTTAGTGCCCTAACAGCACTATGTCGATTGCAGAGATATATCATCACGTCGCCATTTGTCGGCGGCTGCAGCAGGCAGCATTTTAATGCTGCTCTAGCTTTACATTTTTTTTAAATTCTGCTACAAGTTTGCTCTTGACTGCGATCTCACCTGATGGTAAGTGATGATGCTGTCTAAGATGGTAGTGGGCTAACCTGTTAAGGGTACACCGTATGACAGTTATATTAAACCCAGACCCCTAATCGATTCTACACGGCATCATACTGGAATGCTAAAGGTACATTATTTAAAAGCTAACACAGCATCTGTCTCTTTCTCTAGACTGTGCCTCATAACTGAAGATCGTGTTCATTAATATGTACAGTATGTTTGTGGTGAAATCAATGTCTCGTCAACCTCAGAGATCTATTGCTGACCATACAGGGTGCTTCATAGAAGTTTTGATTTGGTCAGACTACCAGGTAACTTCCATCATGGCCTTCTTCCTTCCTCACAACTATTAATTTTTTCCCCCCTGATAAAGCAGCGTAATGACCATAGACGATGAAGAAACTGTTGCCATTACATAGATGATGGCAGCCTTCTCTTTAAGAAAGAAGTGTTACCTTGAGTTATTGAAACTTACTCTCGAGCTAATGAACTTAATATAAATAATAATACTAACCAGGAATAAATACTGTAATCCATAAACTATAGAATTGACTGTTAGCACTGGTTTCCAGTCTTCCCTTAGTATATTTAGACACACATTGCCTTCCAAGTCTATATTAGGGTGGTACACAGCTGTTTCACATTTCACTTTGGGTGGTTCATGTGGATAGTTTGGTCCTACCTAAAAATTTGAAATAATTTTTAGTCAAAGGGTGATGTAGTTAAAAAAACCATCATGCTGCAACTAGCTTACTATCATAGTCATATCCCAAACCCATAATCTGCATAATATCATGAGATTCTGGGGTTGAGTTCCAGCTTTCTAGGTTCGGCCAAAGTTACTGGACTTTTTTCTGTCAAGACATTCTCAGTAACAGTCCAGAGTTAACCATGTTACAAGTTTACAACCTCCTCCCTTAGCAAGAATATCAAGTAATTTCAGATTGCTGTCCCACTATACCATGAGAGTGAGGGAATAGAGAATGCGTTATACACTATATTATAATATTTTATGAATAATTAGTTAGTTAGACCTGAGATCGCCAATCTCTAAGCTAAATGAGGCTTACCCTGTAGTAGTAAAGGTAAAGTTATGACAATACTTTTAGATATTAGAACTAAAAGATTGAAGATTTATGTCAAACTTAACCACCACAATCAGACTATTACTCTGTGAGCAACAATCAATACCAACTTCTTCAACTCTTATATTATGGATGAGAAAGGACACAAAACATTTACTACTATGGAAGACAGACCCTCTACTCGGTGGATGGATGTTTGGACAGGTGGTGTAAGAATTGTGTTAATGAAGATGATTACTATCAAGAGTGTTGCTACATTTTTTTTAATATCCACTACAAGTTAACCCTTGACTATGATCTCACCTGATGGCAAGTGATGGCCTTCTTTACAAAACTATCCAACTACCAATGTAGTAGATTTTATACACTATGATAATACTAATATATGACTATAAAATATCGTCTTTACATGCAGTAGGACTATATTCACTGTATAGTCAGTCTACTCTCCCAGATAGCAGGTGCGGCAGACATACTAGCAAGAAATGTGCAGGTAATATTATATTTATATTAAAAAATATTTATGTACAAATCAACATGAAGTTTACCTTAAAACTAAATACAAATCTTCCTCCTTTATAGAAGCCTTCATCTGGGCATATGATCAGTTTGAAATTAAGTAAATCATCTGGATCTGGGAACTCTGTGCTACATGTCTTAGGAAGATTCAATTCATTTAAATCTGAAAGTAAATAATAATAGTTATGGATAATTTGGTAATACTAGTAGTTTTATCAATATTATAAAGTGTAGGTATTAACCAGTAAAGCAATGCATACTGTGCGATTCTTAGCAAATGCTATGTGTATTCCATTATGTAATTACCTATAGATATTATCAAAATCCAGGGTAGATTATTTTGTTAATATCTACAAGAATTTATTATTTAAAACGAACATACAGTCTGTAGTTTTTAACATTTTCTTTTACCTTTTGTAATCCGCAATTGCGCTGCTGATGCCTTTTTTTGTGAACCACCTGCCCGGGCCGAACCTTCTTCATCTTTTTTTTGTTGTTTTAATGAAAAAAGTTTAATCATTGTCCTAGTTTAACCAAAGAAATTAGAAATTGATTTACACGGTACAGGATTTATTTTGACCACCACAGATCACTCATATAAAAATACTAAGTCCCCTGCACAGAACACTTTCCTAGCCACAGACATAATAAAATAGAAGCAGACACAACATAAATTTCACACCCACATAGACAAGTGTATGTGAATCAGTGTGACTGATCACTGAGTGTGACCGTTTCTCTCCAAGCAAAAATGTGTATGTACTAATTTGCTGCAACACTGTGCTACACTAACGCACACATTGACAAAAATTCAATGCGTGGAAGTCATTTTAAGACATTGAGACCTATGGTGCCTATGGTGTTTGTTTACATTGTGTTTTTTGTGAATGTTTGTTTACATTGTGTTTTTTGTGAAAGTTTTTTGTGAAATTTGGAGATTTATAGGAATATTTACTGAAATGGTGAAGTGTTGTGTCCCCCTGTGTTACAACGCTTCGTAAGGAAAACCCCAGAAGTAACGTTCCAACTTCCATCGGTAAGTAAAATTCATGCTATCATGTAGCTTTGGAATGTTTTCGTATCGCATCGTATCAAGGCTAATATATTATCTAATATTTTATAGTTGTTATGACGAAATATGTAGCCATGCATATATTAAAACTATAATATTATGGTTTTCTGTAGAAATACATGCTGTAAGTTGTTGAATAATCTTTTTTGACATTTTGAGAACTTTAACAAATTACAGGGCCGGACTTGACGACTTTTATTTTAAGTATATAACTTCGACTTTTAATTTCAGGTTTCCAAAGGATGAATACCTGAGAGACCTATGCATAAAAATATTAATAGAAAAGACTGGCAGACCAACTCATGGAGTGCTATATGCTCCAAGCATTTTACAGATAATCTAATAGAACGTAATATATTCCGTACAATTCTTTCACCTGGTGCAATACCGACCATTTTCAAAGAAAAGTTAGTTGAGGTCTTATACTAAGTTGGTACCAATTTACCTTAAAATATCTTCCATTAGGTGGACGAATTTCATTATTTTTTATTGAAAACCTCAATACAGACTCTAAAGCACTAATTATTGTAAAGTTTATTTGACCCCTCATCTGCGGATCGACCTTTAGAAGGTCGATGCGCCTTTGATGTAGTATGGGCGCCGCCGCTTGTCGACAGGAGCGGGTATTTTTTTTCTTAAACTATCGCGATTCCGCTCAAACTTTGGTAAAACCTAATAGGATAGACAATGAAACAGTGTGAATTTTTTGGGGGCCGTACTCAATGAAATAACTCTATGGGTAGAAGTGTAAATTGACCCTGTAATTTGATACTTTTTTTTTTTTTTTTAATTGTTTTTTTGATTCTGTGCTAGACAGAGAATAATTTAAAAGAGTCTTTGTTTCGTGTTTTTATACACTAAAATGACTAACCATAGAGTAAACCAGAGATTTAAAATAAAGATACTGGTGATAATGTTTATTATATAGGTTCCCAAAAAAAAAAAAACAGGATATTTTTTGTTTTATTCTTTGGTATTTTTTATTTTAAACCATAAAGAAGACAGATAACCTTTTTAACTTTAATCTATAGCGCTAGTTCGTAACGATTTGACTGATGTTCTGTGTTTATGTAAGTCGAACAGGTAATTCGAGATATAAATATTTATAATTGCGCGGCCGGCTGGCGGCCGCAAACCTCAAAATGGCGCCGCCAGATGCGCCGTTTCACAAAATGGCGGCCCGCCAATCTAGGGGATAAAAAACATGTGAGATTAACCTGTTGTAATTTTTTATTTAACCTTCTAACCTAGTTTTTGGAATAACGATTCGATTCGATTGTTTTACAACATTTATTTGGCTTAGGTACTGCCAATAAATTATTGTCAATAGGAACTTTGAGCTAAAATCTGGCGGTATTTACACGATATCCGTTGGTACTGTTCTTCTAAATAATATCCCCACCACCTGCGCGTCGACGCAGAGCGAGAACGACGCGAGAACCACTGGCCATGATACTGACGGAGTCCTCAGGATTTGAGTTGTAACAGGAGTTATAACTCCGCGCGCGACGGTGACGATATCACACGCAGCGCGGAGCTCACAGTCGTGTTATCTCTGCCTATAACTATATTTACCACATTGACTAGGGTCCCGCACGTGGTGGTGATTACCATCGGTGATTACCATTACTAGTGTTACTATATTGCAGTTGTGATCGCTTGTGATGAAGAAATCATAAAAGTACCAATAATTCTTTTTAAAATCCTTACAAATTATAGCTTCCAAATGATAGGTAACTTTAGGTCAATTTTTTTCCACACAACTTAACCCTACATATTAATATAATGTTTTATGCAGCAACAAGGTGCGGCCCTGAGTTTTGTGTATGTGTGCATAATGTTTTCGTGTGTTTGTAATTGCCACGCTATTTTGTACATTATCTTGCCTCTGCTTCTCTTTATAACTCTGTGTTCCTAGCGGAGGTCCCCCTGGCTGGTCTCTGCTAGTCATAGAAATAGTATGTATATTCATACAACTAGAAGGATCACTTATGTGTTTTTGTTAAACAAATTCACACCTTTTTCCTTAAATAATAAAGTTCAATTTAGGTTACCTTTCACTCATAAGGAATTTCGGTCTCGACAAGGACTCACTTTTTCTTCGCGCGTCTCGTTCACTCTCGTGTTCACTATTGTGTCTCGTTCAATTAATAATAATTATGGTGTCATGCCAGTGTAGCGGTAAGAAAGAGACAACGCCCCTTAATATTAGCTCTCTTTCGGCTCGCGTTTCGTGCGTTAGTGATCCTTCTAGTTGTAATACATACTATTTCTATGCTGCTAGTCCCTTTGACCACAGATCACGACAATACAATGGCATAATCATGGAATTAGGAATTACGACCTATATACAAATAATCAAAGACAATACACACATAGAAGAAGGAATCTCTAAAATCAGGGTCAGCGTGTAACCGAAAGGGATAGGTAATACTATGAAACACCTCCCAAACGTCATACAAACGTCGGCACAATATATGGTTTGTTTGTATGCAATAGGCCAAAATCCGTGACACGCAGAAAGGGAGAGAAAAACACATATTTTTTGCTCATTCTATCTTGTGTAACATCCCAACACTGCATCTCTTTCATGCGGGAGTGAAAAGGAGATATGGCGGCGTCTATATATCTTACTCAGTCTACGACCACACACTACGGTCAATTCATTTTTTTTATTTATTTTTTATGACCCTGGATAACGGATAATTCAAAATACCAAATATCACAGAACACTATACACTCTAGTCTATAACGAGAGTACAATACTCTTCACACGCGCTGCCGGAAGACACTCAGCAGTCAGCACTCATACTCGTACTGTATGTAGTATGTAGTATGTATCTCTAGTATTTAGGGTAATAACAGCTATGCTGTATGATGCGCTGGAAGCACAGGCTGGAAGCGTAGCTCATATTGTAATAGACCCCAGCAGCATAGGTACCATTGCAGCATACTCGTAAATGGGGATGTTTCGAAAGCGATCGGGCCCTTGTAAATACCCACTAACTACCGCTTCGCTGAAGCCTGAAAGCTTCTTTTAATGTCTTAATTAATTTTATTGATACTACCATTGATACGGCATACACGGCCAAGCATCTTTGTCTGTCAACGCGGCCAAGTGAAGTGTGCCATGTTGATGGATTTTGTTTCCACGATTTTGGTTTGGTTGATTTGGTTTCCACGATAAAGGGAATCCACTGTGTGGAAACCACTGCCCCAATAAGTAGTTCTAACCGAAAATATTGTAATGTGTATGAAAGAAATAAAATTATTGAAAATAGAAATAGGTAAGTAAATGGATATTTTCCGACTAAGTACGGAAAAATCCATCAACTGCTGTCAGCTGCGCTGATGTCATGTAAGTTGTAAGTGGCATACTATTCTCTTTGGTAAGGGTAAGTTGAAGTCTGTGGTCAACGTCAATTGTTAGGGACAAGTGTCAATTGTCATATTAAATTGAAACACTTGAAATCTCTTGGGGTGCGTTCCGAAATACACTGAGAGCACTGAAAGTCCCCAGTAAAGAGCACTGCCAGTGCTCGCAGTGCTTATAACGGAACACACACTTGATCTCTGCTTGAAATCAAATCAAATCAGCTTGGGGAGATTTTGTTAGAAATTGAGTTTAATTTGTTTTACTCTTGTGAATGAAATAGAAAGTAATTAACGCGAGACACTTAACACAAATCTGCTTGTATAAGCTTCAAAAACTAATCACCGTTAAAAGTGTAAGATGGCAAGCGAGGATGTGATTGAATTGGGCTCCTCCGACGAGGAAGCCGAGCCTGCTCCGAAGAAGGTAATATTCTGATAGTTGCGTTTGTGTACGATTTTACTGCTAAGTAACCCTTCAGTTATAATGTGTTAAATTTATGATATGAATCGTTTATTTCAGAGAAAACCCACCCCAAATGCAATGGTGCATATACCGTCGAAGCTACCTGGCGTTACTATAAAACCTGCCAAATCAGTCCCATCTTCCGTCAACAATAAAGGATTACTGGCAAAACCAATCGTTGTAAATAAGTCTAATGTAAGAATGAATACTGTTGCAACCAGAATTATACCACTGAGGCTTGACAAAACTTCTGCAGCTATGATGGTGCCTATTCAGAATAGGATTGTAAGAAATGATATTAAAAATGCTCCACTGGTTAAAAATAAGTCTGCAATCAATCCAGTTAGTATTTTTAACAAAGTACCAATAGCTGTAAAGAGGTTGACTCCAGTAATGGTTCAGAAAAATATGGAAATGAAAGGAAAAAGGGTTTTGAATAAATTGCCCCCCAGTATCACTGTTAAGCCTGTATGTCGTGCAAATAGTACAATAAAGCCTATACAGAAAGCTGGCACATCTGGTATTCGTAAAAGAGTTTATGGTCCAAAAAGAAAACCCCCAGGTGAAATTATGACAGTTGAAATAGATGATGAGGATACATCAGAATCTGCTAATGCTAATCCCCAGTGGTACATGAGGCCTGAGGATGAAAAAGTAAATGATGTTAAACAAGATAATAATGATTCCAGTATGAAAGTAGACAGTGTAGAACCTTCCATGAAAGAAAAGAATAATAAGGAGCCAGATACGACAAAGTATATAGAAATAACAATAGAAGATAGTCCTATAAAGCCTCCTGTGAATTCTAAGCACCCAGACATAGGTAAAGAACTCACTATCACCATTGAAGATAGTCCTGTCAAACCTATTGCAAAAACTATTAAGGATGTTGGAAGTGATAGTGAAATTAATGAAGTGATGGAGGATAAACAAAGCAAAAAGAAATTATACTATCCAAAAATATCTAAAAACAACAAAGCAAACCATGTTGTAGAAATTGAAATAGATCTCAGGGAGTCTACCCCTGCGGTTGAAAGTGAATTTAAAATTCAACCTGCATCACCTAAGCATAAACCTAATGAAGAAATTGAAAAATCTCCAAAGCAAGATTCTGGTATGGAAAAAGTTGATCATTCTGAAAAAGAAGCTAGTCTTGTTGTTGAACAAGCTAAAGGAATTATTATTGAAGAAGATGAATTCCATCCCACTTATCAGAAGTTTATACAGATGTGCTTCGAACTTGAAAACACAGAAGATATGAAAAAAATTGTAGAAAAAAAAATCAAAGCTTATTACAGGCAATGTCCCAAAGACTATGTTGAATCTGAAGAGTTCATTGATATGGTTTCTAGTAAAATAGTTTCTATGAAAGCTTCACCTGAAAAAATGTATTTATACATAAAGGATATTGTAGATGAATTAAATTTACAAAGGAAGATGGCTAAATCAGCTGTTGTCACAAAAAAGGTGGATACAGAAATAAGTAAGTTTTAAACAACTTCTTATTTATTTGCAAAATATCGCACAATGCCTGTTCTCAAAATTTTCTATTTTCAAGAGCATTGGGTTTTTGTAAAATTGCCAAAAGTAAGCAACATCAACAGCACATACCTGGGGCCCTATTAGATAAAATTATTGTTACAATTTATTGAATCACTATTGGCTAGTGTCCAATGTTGCACCAAGAATACCGTAAGTTCATCACAAGTAAGGTTGTAAAAATAATTGTTACAGATTTTTTAGAATAGGGCAGATGTTGGTTGTGTGAACATTAGTTACTTCTGAAAACAAATTGTGTTTTAAAAGTCTTATTGCCTCTTGGTCTATTGGTCTTGAGAGCTAAGGGCACATAAAGCACCTGATCCAATGCATTGTAGTTGTCAAGTAGTGATAGGAGTTTTTTTGCCTGGTTCTTTTGTTATAGTGTTCTCCTCAAATGCTGCAACAGCCATATTGACAGGTGTACCACATTTGACCAGGCACAATCTTTTTTTTTTTTTTAAGGTGCCAGCCGAGGGTGAATTGCTCATACAAACGTAATACCAAAATAATTTGTAATTCGAGCATATTTCCTCCATATTAAGCGATTATTAAGATTGAACTTGTATTTATCTAGGTTCCTGGATAATTATTTTTTCAAAATACTTTCCCAAAATTAAATGTAAGCACATTGCGTTTTGCATGTTTTTACGACATAAACGACATGTTTTCTCCTTATTTGTTTCATATTAAAACCAACGATATCTCACGTACTAATTAATCAGGAACATAGCCTATATTGTCAAGTTACAGAATAAAAACACGAAGTTAAAAACACAACAATTTTTCATTCATCATTTTTGGTATTCACGGAACAAGACTAAATGTATAACAAATTCTGTACGCTCATATTGCTATCGCGCTTGCACGCGATCATTTGTCATTTATAATATTAGTTAACTTGAAGATTTTAATCTAGATTATTTTTAAGGGTTCAGTAGTCAAAAATAAACCTTTATTTAGTTTCTCCATGTCTGTCCATCTGTCTATCTGTCCAGCACAGAGACTCTTAGCACTAGAAAGCTGTAATTTATTTAGTATGAGTATTATTAATCAGATATATCACACAGACAAAGTGGTAAAATATAATCTTATAAATTAAAATTTCCCTACACATACAAGTTTGGCTGAATTTTATTTCTAGTTTGTCCCATGGTGTGGAGTTTCGTTGGATAGGCCGTTCAATAATATTGTGGATGTATGAAAACATTGAAAAGACTAATAATTGTTGTTAGAATCAACCCTGGGATGCCAGATAAAGGGTTGTTTTTGAAAAGTGAAAATAATCACTACAGTAGTAACAAAGATAAAAGAAAAGCCATCAAAGCTAAGTAGGCTTTACAAGACAATACTTATATTATTCGGACACTTGATATACCTATATAATTATGTCCAAATATTGTAACATGCAACTACCGAACCCTACACTGTGCTAGGAGCGAGAGGCAGTTGTTCAGTTTTTTCTGTTCTCTTACTACAACATAATAATATGTTAAGTAGATGCAATTGCTTACAATATAATAATGTTATCTTCTAGAATCATGCAATGTCAAATATGAAGAACCTCAATATGACAGTAAAAAGCAAAGGCAGATTCGGAAATTGGAGAAAACAATCAAGAAGCTCCACAGGGCAATACAAAAGCTAGAGGAACAGGAAGTAGATTTTGATGATGATGAAGATTCAGTTTACTTGCTCACAGAAAGGTAACTCATCTTCTTCTTCTATATCTATATATTATATAATAAAAGCGAAAGGTCACTTACTGACTGACTGACTCACTGATTAATCACAATATCTCAGGAACTTTAAAGCATACAGACTTGAAATTTAGAAGGTATGTTCCTTCTATGGTGAAGACATCAGCTAGGAAAGGGTTTTGAGAAAAATCACCCCTAAGGGGTTGAAATGGGGGCTAGAAGTTTGTATGAAAGTCCTTCGTTTTTGAAGTTACGAGTCATGAAATTTGGCATTTAAGTTATTAATTTTAAATAATAAAAATTGTTTATGCAGTTTTACGAAAATATAGGTCCCAAAGAGGGTGAAATGGGGGTTGGAAGTTTACATAAAAGTTCTATGATTTTGAAATATAGACATGAAAATCAGCATTTAGGTTATTAGTTATAATAATAAAAACCGGCCAAGTGCGAGTTGGACTCGCGCACCGAGGGTTCCGTACAAACCTGTAGTAAGTTTTAAATTATTAAAAAAAAACTACTTACTAGATCTCGTTCAAACCAATTTTCGGTGGAAGTTTGCACGGTAATGTACATCATATATTTTTTTTAGTTTTATCATTCTCTTATTTTAGAAGTTACAGGGGGGGGACACACATTTTACCACTTTGGAAGTGTCTCTCGCGCAAACTATTCAGTTTAGAAAAAAATAATATTAGAAACCTCAATATCATTTTTAAAGACCTATCCATAGATACCCCACACGTATGGGTTTGATGAAAAAAAAATTTTTGAGTTTCAGTTCTAAGTATGGGGACCCCAAAATTTATTGTTTTTTTTTCTATTTTTGTGTGAAAATCTTAATGCGGTTCACAGAATACATCTACTTACCAAGTTTCAACAGTATAGTTCTTATAGTTTCGGAAAAAAGTGGCTGTGACATACGGACGGACAGACAGACAGACAGACAGACAGACATGACGAATCTATAAGGGTTCCGTTTATGCCAAATTTGGCTACGGAACCCTAATAAAAACCGGCATAAGCCATATAAAGTCTCTATAGATAGACTTTTTGCAGCAGGAAAATTTCATAATCTCATAGGAAATCAGAAATTGTACATCGACAAAGTCGCGGGCGACCACTAGTATGTAATATGTTATAATATTACTATAATATCTGGGATGTTGCCAACTGATCTAATCAGCACAAAGCAACTTTAGTATGGGAGTTGTATATACGAGTATATGTAGAGATATATGAAATTTGACATACTTTTTTACCATACATTTACTTCACATGTTTTATGATAATATTCATTAAACATAAAACTAACAGAGGTCATGGATTTTACGTTTTTTCCACGTCTAAGTAATAATAACTAAGAAATAATATATTTTTGAAATAGGCGACATCCCTGTTAAAAGAAGCTTTTTTTTTCACTTACAATGTATTAATTTGTGGCTTTGTTACAGTAAAATCTTGTAACTGAATTTTAAAACAGTTATCTCAACGGATTTAGCTGAAATTTTACATACACGTTTTGTTTGAATGGCGATGCACGGTTAGCTTAGTGACGTCATTCTAAATCCACTATAGCGGACTCCCAAAGATGGCAGCTAGTTATTTTTACGCGTCCCCATGATATGGGTATCAACTAAAAGGGAAAAATAAAGGAAATAAGCGAAATAAGGGATCTGAGAAGGAGACGAAAAATAAAATGACGTCCCACTAAATTTAATAAGGCCGACGAAAAACGCTTTTTTTAAAAATTGTTTTGCCATGATTAAGTTTTATGATTGTTTTGCAATGGTTTTTGAAGTATATTTTTTAAAGTATTATTTGTATAAATATTTTAGATATAAAGAGCGAATGGTACGCGTCCATGCAAAGTTCTGCCAGCTTACCAATACAAAAATGCCGTCAGAGCCTCGTATACACATAGAAGCTAGACCAGGGCGACCTACGGGTCCTGCTAAAAAGCTTGAAAAATGGGTTAATAGAAAAGTTCCTATCGGAACTCCTTTGCCCTTCCCTGACTTTCACGATGTCATACGTTGTGTCCGGGAAGCAAATGAAGAGGACAAATTGGGGTGGACAGATATTGATGTAATGGAAGAAGGTAAATTAAACTAATTTAGACATTTAATACTTAATAATAACCCTTGGTACACTGACGCATGCGGTGCCTTAGAGCCCGTGCATTATAATATAAAAAGTGAAAGAGAAAAACGTTGTTTCGTTCTTTGTGTTTTTGAACCCGTGCAGACAGAAAGAGTTCCGCCGTTTTGAGTTCTCCGTTCTGCGTTCCGCGTTCTTTGTAACGTTTGTAACTTTATAGCGGTCTAACTGCCTGCAGTCTGTTACAAACGTTACAAAGAACGTAGAACACAGAACTCAGAACGGATGAACTCTTTCGATCTGGGCAAATGGGAATACACTCTGACTGTCGCGATCTGCATGCCAGCTCTCTTTCTGTCTGTGCGGGCTCTTAACGCTTTCGCATAAATCCATTCGATACCGTGTGCGATTGTGTGTGTAAAATAAATAAATAAATATATTCTATATTCATAGATATATATATATATATATATATTCGTAAATATTCGTAAAATTTACTAATAATTAATGCTGTCATTTTGTGATTGTTTTTGACTAAAATGATTTAACATATTCCATAGCTCGCGATTTATTTACAAGATGTGGCAAAAAACTTCAAAGGCGTCGCCAAGAAAATGAATGGCGTATAGCCGCTTCGAGAATTTCTGTGGAGGTGGATCCTGCGGAAAATAGCTTGGATTTAAAAAAGAAGTTAGACGAAAATAAAACAGTGGCAGCTAAGAGAGAGACAGAACTTCTTAATAAGTGAGTTTAAGAATTTGAAACATTACTATTAAGTATTTCAATAATTACTGAATGTATTTCAATTGTAATTAAATATTTCTCCTATTTTCATTTTCAGATATGTTGACAGACAAAATTTGTTGAAACTTGAAGCTGAAGAAATTGGTGATAAAGAAGCTGAGGAATCACCAGTTGAGAGTGAAGATGAAGACGTTGTTGAAAACGATAACTCAATGGAAGACAAACAAAAGAGAAAGCGAAGACTTAAGAGGCTTATTCATGAAAAGAGTAAAAAAGATGAAGACAAAGAAAATGTGGTAGCGAAAGATTCTGAAGAAAAAGAAAACAATAATGAAATAAAAGAAGTGTCTAAAGATATTGAACAAGGAAAGGAAAATAAAGAAACAACAGGAGAAAAAAGTAATAATGATGATTTGATTGTTGAACCAATGCCTAATGAGACTGAAGCTACCAAGGAAAAAGAAGCGGACAGCGATAAAGAAAATGAGGATAACGATAGTGATACAAATAAAGTTGAATCTGAGGTAGATGAGTTAAATCTTTTGCAAAAATTGCACTCTGAAAATGAAGCCAATACGTCGACGCTTGAGAGTTCTGATTCTGATACACCAATATCAATTTCAGATACGCTTGATTCAGACAGTGAACAAGAAAATGGCGCAAAATCTTATGATGTTATAAGCATTGAAAACTCCAGCTACTCTGAATCGGAGATGATTATTGATGGCTCTCCGAAAGAATGTGATGCGAATTCTTTAAATAAACAAAACGTTGAAGAACTTGTAACTGCTAGTTTTGAAATTGAGTGCTCTTCAACTGGAATTGAAGATACCAACAAAGAAACTCCAGTAAAGGAGGCTACAATAGGAGAGGTCGAGGAAAATATCCTTCTCGCATCATCTGACGATGAAGTAAAAGATAAAGCTGTCAATAAAGAAACGGAGAATACGTGCATAAATTTAAGAGATGACAACATATCCATATCCGAAACAATAGTGGACGGAGGTGCTATTGAACAAGAAAACGTATCTAATGAAGAAAATATTATGCCAGAAAATAATAATGTGCTAGAATTAATTGAAGTAAGTCCTGGTGTTGAAGAAAATGATGAAACTGTAGATGTTATTCAAGAGAACATTGAAGAAGCTAACTCTGACGATTCGCCCAAAAATATAGTCGAAATAAGAAGTGCATCAGATGTTAATTCAGTAGAGAGTACACACTTACAGACTGATACTGAAAACAAAGAAGACATTAATGATCATACTGAAATAATGGACACCACTGAACCTAATTGTCTCGAGAAAAGTCTAGTTACAAAGAACGCAGCTGGTAATGAAACACAAAATAAAGCTTCAGTAGAAGAAGCAATAAACGATAAATCCGTCACAACCGAAACTAGTCATTGTGACATGAATATGAAAATTTAATGTATAGAAACATAAGTAACAAGTTTTATAAATATACAAGTTATATTGCATTTATTTCGATTTGAGTTTGTGGCATGGTCTTTAGATAGACTAGATAGTAAAACATTTTTTTATCTGCCAACCTGACACGTTTGGACTTTCTGAACATACAACATACTGCAATTTTACATGCGTGGTGAAACGCTCGTGTTTTGTATTGGAGGAATCGACATCTTTTGCACCCGTGTTTCTATCACACATACAATAATCTCCAAGCATCATCTTAGATTTATTTACTTACCTGCGGTAGCTGATTTTAGTTTTAAAGTTATTTTCTGCGGTAGCTGATTTTAGTTTTAAAGTTATTTTATAACAGTTAAAATAATTATTTATTGAGCAGTTTTTGAATTTCCACAGACGATTGTGTTATCTGTTATATGTGTATCTGCATATGATAGTGTGATTAATTCCATATGTGTTATTAGATACCAGATGGTGTTAAATGAGTATGGAGAAAGACATCACAAAATTGCGTTTCTGATTAAGTTTTGTTGCATGTATGGTGTAAATACATTATTATTGTAAGATTTCCAGACTTGTATATTTATCTGCAGCGATATGCACTTGACGTAAAAGGAACATAAACAGCGTTTAACGATTGTCAAAATGCGTTAAACAGCGTTTAACGACCGTTATACAGCGTTAACGATGGTTAAATAGTGTTAAACAGCGTTTAACGTCCATTAAACAAGGTAAAACTGCGTTTAACGACCGTTAAGCAGTGTTAACGAGCGTTAAACTGTTAAAAAACAAGCGTTAAGCAACTTTAAGCAATGAAAAACAAGATAATTAATAAAGAAAAAAAAAATCTGGAACAGCATCTAATTCATGTTTGCATTTACAAAACCTCGAAACTGTCTAGCGATTTCTATTAATGTCGTGTTTAACTGTCCAGCATTTCTTATTATCGTCCAGCGGACGTGCGGCCGGAAAAGAGCCAATAGTGAACGAAATCATATACGGCCGTTTATGCAGCATATTTTGATACTCGCCAATAAATCAATACCTTCCCGTTTTTTCCGTTAACCAAGAATATGAATAAGAATCATGAAATTTGGCAAGAAACAAGGTCTCACAGCACAAGTATATTATGTCTTGTTGTGACCTTGCTCCGAAAAAAATCCGATAGTTGACTTGTTCATTAGGATTCCGTACTCCGTACGTCGAATTGTTTATCAGGCGCTACCAGTTTAGAGCCCTAAGTAAGCCAGTTATTTCACAGTAGATTACGTGTTGTTATGACATCTTTCTTGTTATTTACTAAAATAATTTATATTGTGTGGTGGTACGGAACCCTTGTGCGCGTGTTCTGTCTCGGCCGAAATAGCAATTCACGGCCTCGTTTTTCTTAAATAGGCCTCGTCCTTCCCTTATTTGCTTTGCTTTATTACTGCCCAGTAATGTACCTACTATTTATAGATTGTGACCCAACCCGGGACTCGAACCCGGGACCTCGTCGGCCGCAATCGGACATGCTAACAACTAGACCAACGAGGCAGTTACTTGTTACGAGGCAACAAGTACTGGGTTTTTCTGGCAAGAAATTCTCAGTACTAGACCGGACTCCGGAGTTAGGAAGTTGGCGGTGTTTCACACCCGTGCCTCGGAGAGCACGTTAAGCCGTCGGTCCTGCGCCTGATCTCTCCGGTCGTGTCGGATTTTCCGTCCCATCGGGCTATGAGAGTAAAGGAACAGAGAGTGCACCTGTGTTTACGCACACACATGTGCACTATAATATCTCCCGCGCAGATGGCTAATCTCTGGAGATTGGCCACCGTGGCCGAAATTCGGTCGGGAGGACATTATTATTATTATTATTTATAGATTAGGTTGGTACATACCTGTAATATCGCCAAAATAATAATTCGGTTTGCTTACTATCCATTTAAATAATAATATAGGAAATAATGAAAACTAGTAGGAACAACTTATAAAATATAATGATATAATTTATAACGTTTTTTAATAAATTGAAATGATTTTCAAATTAGAACGAAATCTATAATAATATTTGTGTTTTATTGCGCACATTTTTACACCTTTTTTTTATCCACTACAAGTTAGCCCTTGACTGCAATCTCACCTGATGATAAATAATGATGCAGTCTAAGAAGGTAGCGGGCTAACCTGTTAGGGGCATAGCAGTTATATTAAACCCATACCCCTTATCGGTTTCTACACGGCATCGTACCGGAACGCTAAATCGCTTGGCGACACGTCTTTGCCGGTAGGGTGGTAACTAGCCACGGCCTATGCACGGTAATATTATCTATGCCTATGCCTCCCACCAGGCCAGACCAGGCAAATTTCAGAAATTACAAATTCCCAAATTGACCCATCCGGGGCCTCCGCACGTTAAGACAGCGCTCAGCAGTGCGTCCCGGTCGTCAAACACCTAACCTAGACCTAAGTGCAATGGCAACTACTTCTGATCTATTTTTCTTAAGGGTAACTTCATCGTATACATAATAAAGAAATGCTAAAGCTTGAATAATTATTATTGAAGTGAAAACTTTAGCCGCGTTGAGCACTTTTTGGTAGGGGGTAAACTTGTGGATTCGCGTCACCGACACCGTCACCAACACCTCGCGTTGTTACGAAGACAAAAGGTCTTAAATATAAATATATGTACTACATTCGTAATTAAACTTTAATGCCTTAGTTTTAAGGATTATATTTTAATTATTTTAAATATTTAATATTCGTTATCACTTCTATCGGCAGTCCCTATGACTGCCAATTTTTTTAGCTGTAGGTACGTGGAAGCAGATTACCTAACTAACTTTTCATACAGTTACTGAAAAACTTTTGTTTTAAAACTCAATAAAATTCACAAAAAACCAACTGTTGCATTGTACTCTCTCTCTTGAACTCCGTGTTTTCAGTAGACAGGTTAGTAATGAGGGTTTTTTAATAACAAAAACTAATTTTTTTAAATCGGCTGCTCTAAGACCACACTTCCATGCCAGATGCATGCGGTCGGCGGTCGGCAGCAATTGGAAATAATTTAGTTTTTGTTATTAAAAAAATATCATGATTTTAAAAATTCGCACAAATGTTGTTCAGTTTCTCATTTTCTTACAATACTAAGCACCACGGATAGAGATTGTTGATCAATCTTAAATAAAATAAAGTAGGTAAGTAGATAAATAAGTTAGTCGTCACAACATTTATTTACAATAGGTATTTACAAAGATCAAAGCTTTAAGTACATAATAGTGAACTGTTTCCAAGTTCAGTTGAAGCAAATCGGGCCGGCCGTGAAGGAGAACTCGTGTTTAGCGTCGATGAATGACAGTGGCTGGAAGTCGTTGATGGGGAGCCGATCACTGCGAGATGTCCGCACTTCGAGGACTATTTCACCTGCACCATCCTAGAAAGCGTCAGGGTAAACATCTTTACCTATCTCTTAACTATGTATTCGTATACATCTAAGCTACTTTCTTTTTACAATCATTTAGAATTGGGTTTGACAACTATTCAAATAAAATTTTTTTTTAGTGATTAATAAACAGAACTGCCTCGTTGGTCTAGTGGTTGTAATGTTCGACTGCGGCCGACGAGGTCCCGGGTTCGAGTCCCGGGTCGGGCCATATTTAAGTATTGGGGTTTTCTGACTAGAAATTCTCAGTACTAGCCCGGAGTTGGGAAGTTGGTGGTGTTTCACCCCCGTGCCTCGGAGAGCACGTTAAGCCGTCGGTCCCGGTTATTATCACTAACACGATAATAGTCGTTAAAGCCCGCCAACCCGCATTGGAGCAGCGTGGTGGGTCTAAGCTCTTATTCCCTCTCCTATGAGAGTGGAGGCCTGTTCCCAGCAGTGGGACGTTAATGGGCTGTAGTAGGTACTACCTAGTAGTAAACAGAAGTGACGGAGAGACGGGGGAGAAGAGGAGACGTGGATATTACGACTTTTGGGATCTCCCAACGTCCACGTCCCCTGTTAGTTTTATGTAGAATAACTATTTTAAACTATCGATTAAAGTAAAAAAGTGCGTCGAACTTTGATGACGTCACGATTCAATATTTCATACAAAATCCCACACTAAGCACGCGTTTTGACGTTTGAAAAAAGTTGCTGATTTGACTAGTTAGTTCTCAAATACCCAATTATAGAAGTAGATTTTTATACTACCTACTTCAAGATAGCCCTTGACTGCGATCTCATCTGTGATCTGATAAGTGATGATGCAGTTTAAGATGGTAGTGGGCTAACCTGTTTAGGGGTACGGCATTTATAATATTCTACCCATACCCCTGTCCCTTTCTACCTACACGGCGTCGTACCGGTATGCTAAATCGCTTGGCGGTACGTATTTGCCAATAGGACGGTAGATAACTAGCCATGGCCGAAACCTCCCACCAGACCAGACCGGAGAAAATTCAGAAATTATAAATTCTTAAATTGACCCTACCGGGAATTGAACCCGGGTCCCCCCACGGTAAGATCAACACGCTTACCTACCGCCTGCACCATGGAGGTCGTCAAAAGAATTCACTAGGATGGTTTAATTTTTAAAAATATGTCGTAGGGAAATCAGAATGTTGGCGATTTTGCGAATTTCTAATCAGGAAATCCATGAAGACGATGAATTAAATTTCACTAAACAAATCTAGTTAAATGACAAAATACTGAGCATAATTTAGTGTAGTATAACGACGGATCGGACTGTCTGACTTTAAATGGGCTATGCCAGAAGCATTGCTAATGGTTTCGCGCTTTCAACAAAAAACAAATGCACTAAGGGTAGTAACACATAAGACTGAGTGGAGTCGGCACTCGGGATGACCAGATTTCGGTACTATATAGTCTGTTGCAAGCACAGAACACTATTATGTGTTCTGTGGTTGCAAGCCTTCTGACGTGGCCCATTTAAAAGGTCGGACAGTCAGTCAGTCCGGTCTGCCGTTACATTTATTTACCTCACACTCATCCTTAATAATTTGCGGTTCTTTAAATTCAACGTTATTTTGCCCAAATAACTTCACCCTGTTATATCTTATTAAATCAGCTGGTATATCCGATCTGTAAAATTAGGAAAAAGTAATTAGTCGAATGTCCTAGGCATCACGTAACTAGGTGAGATTGAGAATGAGGTAGGTATTTATTAGTCTACATTGTATGAACCATATTATAACTAATCTGTGGTATGAACTTGCATAATATCAGCTTACTATCACTATCAAAGTCAAGGGTACAGCTGTTGGCAGCTAGGTATCTACTTATCCGACCCGGTGGCCAAAATTGGAACTCATTTATAAGCCTGTTTACTTAGTTTTTATTTTATTTTTCATATACACAAGCGACGCTAACACCGGGTCAGATAAGATTGTGGGACTATAGAGGAACAGACTTACAGAGAAACATACCTACCTACTACGGATCGGTATCTAAAAAAAAAACATACGCGCCGAATTGAGAACCTCCTCCTTTTTTGGAAGTCGGTTAAAAATCAACAGACGTGGACTGGCATTCGAAAGGTCGACGGTGTACAAGTACGTAAAGGAAGTTGTGGTATACCTGAACACGTGTTGTTGCTCCCTTGGGTTGCACCGTTGTCATATTATACTTACCCCTTTGATTATATACTCCCTTATAGGTATAATCAAAGACTTACCCATAGACTTTACAACCCATTCTGCGTTTCTCTCTCTCTTATATCTATCTAGCTTCTCATAGTTTAAACTTGGAAGGGGGAATCATTATGCCTAATAATTAATGTTTGCTTGCCTTTGTGGAGCCTGGGTGTTGACACAGGTGTAAGTGAAGTTTTGCCTTGCACCGTTCGAAAGTAACCGCAAATAACGAAGTTGAATCAAGCCGGAGCCTTCGCTGTCATATGTTATCTGAATAAAAAGAGAATGTAGCTTAAAATATTAATAATCAACCGTTTAAAATCTCGAAGAGTCACACAATGCCCACTTTTACAAAGTTGTAAAAGAGCATCACTGCTATGCCTATAATATGCGCTTGCTTCGCCCATTGCGTGTGCACTGCATTTACGATTTTTTATAATTTACTCAGGTCGTCGTTTTCATCAACAGCTAGACATATACCTAGATCTCTTGTAGGGAGGAGTTCTACGTTTAGAACTACGCGACTACGATCATGCGCCGCCTGGATCCCGCTGCGATCCAGTTTCCAGATTTCATATCGCCTGTCCACTTTGCTTACATACTTACTGTACCTGAGCTTATATGTATAGATAGTAACTCTTAAGGCTGTGGTACTAGGCTTTCGTGAGTGTTGAGCGGTTGAATATATCTGGATGAGACTATACCTATGTATAAGTTTGTACCAACTTGTAACGTTAATAGAGCTAGGAACTCAACTCACGCGATATCCATAGTCGAGTTGTGAAAACTTGTGACCATCGGAGTCGGTGAAAACGGCAGCAGCATTCATATTGTCAGGATACAGGCAGGTGTTCTGGCCCTGGCAATAGACCCGTATCGGGCGAGAGCTTGCGCCACGTGCGTCTATCCAGTAAAAACCTGGTCAATGAACAAGTGAATAGTCAAAACAAGAAAAGCCATATGATATCAAAGATACAGATGCATATTAGATACCAGCTATAATTTAGGTACAGCAATTCGCAGTTTTTTTATCGTAAGAGTATTATGAATCATAGAAATGATGATTTCAATGAATAACTTGCTGTTTACGATTCGTCTCGCATTTCCTACTAACTAAGGAATACTATTTTACTGTACATAACTAATTGCGGTGCGTGCGTAACTATCCTCATATTACAAGAAAGACGATGCATCTTTAACACTTTAGAAACGAACCAGTAAACAGGTTCTAAGTCAGGTTCTAGTCTAAGTCGATATGGGCGTTTCCTCGTGCTCCTATTAATTTGTCCTATTAGTAGAAGCACGACGAATAGTTATTCCTCGTGCTCCTACTACGGAGTTAAAATATTATTTCACCATACCACATTTTATTGCATGGAGTTCTGGCGTGTATTTTAAGTTGTACTATATGTTACCATCAGTTAAATTGACGTGAGAAGTCCGTAAGTCCCTGCAGGATAGAGCAGGGTTGGTTCTAGTACCCCACGGTCTTCTAGCAGTGTCTAAAGCTGCATGCGCTGTTATAACACTCGTCATTACTTCCCGGGTCCATTCTATTTCTTCGTCTGTAACAAACCCCGTTATTAGTAGGCTCTACCCCTCACAAATTATTCCCTTAAAATTGTTAAATATTTGAGAATCAGAATATAATAAACTAGTATGGCGCGTGGCTGCGCGGCCCGCTAAAGCGGACCGCGTATAGGGGCGCGTGGTCCACTGTCTACTTACTCGCTGTCCTACTATCCTGCCCCCCGATTATGTAAGAATGGCCGATCAAATCGTCAAAGTTCGGCGTCAAAGTAAAATAAACCATAACAGCATTAAATTAGAGCTCAATTTCGAAACACGAAATTGAGCTCTAATTCAATGCTGTTAAGGTTTATTTTACTTTGACGCCGAACTTTTACGATTTGATCGACAATTCTTACATAAACGGGCAGCTGGTTTACTGTCTACGTGTTCTGATCTGAACAACACACTGCTATGCTAGTGAGCACAGTGGAAGCGCCAGCACGCCAAGCGTCCGACGTAAAAGAAAATTCTCATAAAGGAAAAACATAAAACAAAGACCACCAACCCCCCGCCCCTCCCTTTTTGTTTGAGCAGCCGCTAAGTACCTATCTTTAATACCCTGACCGTGCTCCTCACCCATCATTGGAAACTTCGATCATCATCTTTCTCCATATTTTTTTCTCCGAACCATTCGTCAAAATGAGAATTCTTCCATAAAAACAAATCTTGAAAAGGAACCGTAGTCTTGCATAGTTCTACACTTGTAGCCTCTTCAATATTCGCCATACATTTTCTATGGAAAAATGAATTCCGCCATCTTGATTTTTTTTCCTGTTCATCAAGTAGACCTTCATGTCCCGATCATCTTTTGCCGAGAAACAACTCTTCCATCTTTTATACTCTCCGTGATAGACACCGACGAAATTTGTATGGCGGCCATCTTAAATCCGCCATTTTGATTTTTTTTTTCAGCTCACTGTCAATTTGATGAAGTTTCGAGTGACATTTGATCGAGCACCCCCCACCTAATTCAATGCTGTTATGGCTTACTTTATTTTGACGCCGAACTTTTACGATTTGATCGACAATTCTTACATAATCGGGGGCTGGTTTACTGTCTACGTTTTCTGAACTGACTTCGGCAACTTGACTTTCCTAATGGCAAACAGACAATAATTCTTCCAAAAAGAACAAATCTTGTAAAAAAACCATATCAAAATCATGCATATTTCCTAACTTCTTCTACTCTCTTCAATGTTCGTAGATCCTGCCATCTAATTTTTACTGCTCATAAAGTAGACTTTCAGGCCCTGATAATTTTGTACCCAAAAACCACTCTTCCATCTTTGAAATACTGACTGAGATAGCCGCCATCTTGAATCCGCCATTTTGGATTTTTTTTCAGCTCACTGCCAATTGAATGAAGTTTCGAGTATTTTTTGTTTGAGGAACCCCCACCTATCTTTAATACCCTGGCCGTGCTCCTCACCCATCTTTCAAACCCTCGATCATCATCGCTCCCCATACAATTTCTTCTTTAAAAACAATTTTTGAAAAGGAACCGCATCAAAGTCTTGCATAGTTCTACACTTGTAGCCTCTTTAATATTCGCCATACATTTTCTATGGAAAAATAAATTCCGCCATCTTGAATTTTTTTCCTGTTCACCAGGTAGACCCTCATGTCCTGATCATCTTTTGCCAAGAAACCGCTCTTCCATCTTTTATACTCTCCGAGATAGACACCGTCGAAATTTGTATGGCGGCCATCTTAAATTCGCCATTTTGAAATTTTTTTCAGCTCACTGTCAATTGGATGAAGTTTCGAGTGACATTTGGTCAAGCACCCCCCACCTATCTTCGATACCCTGGCTGGTGCTCTTCATCCGTCTTCGAAATCCTCAATCATCAGCTCTCTCTGTATTTTTCCTCTTAATGAATTTTTGTTTTCTATACGAAACGATGAGTGAAAAAAAAAATGTTCATACAAAATTTTACAGGAGAGGTGATCAATGAGTCAGTCAGCACGAGCAGCTATATATATATTAACTAGTATGGCGCGTGGTTGCGCGGCCCGCTACAGCGGACCGCGTAGTGGACCGCGTGGTCCACTGTCTACTTACTCGCTGTCCTACTATCCTGCCCCCCGATTATGTAAGAATGGCCGATCAAATCGTCAAAGTTCGGCGTCAAAGTAAAATAAACCATAACAGCATTAAATTAGAGCTCAATTTCGAAACACGAAATTGAGCTCTAATTCAATGCTGTTATGGTTTATTTTACTTTGACGCCGAACTTTTACGATTTGATCGACAATTCTTACATAATCGGGCAGCTGGTTTACTGTCTACGTGTTCTGATCTGAACAACACACTGCTTTGCTAGTGAGCACAGTGGAAGCGCCAGCACGCCAAGCGTTCGACGTAAAAGAAAATTCTCATAAAGGAAAAACATAAAACAAAGACCACCAACCCCCCGCCCCTCCCTTTTTGTTTGAGCAGCCCCTAAGTAGGTACCTATCTTTAATACCCTGACCGTGCTCCTCACCCATCATCCGAACCTTCGATCATCATCTCTCTCCATATTTTTTCTCCGAACCATTCGTCAAAATGAGATTTCTTCCATAAAAACAAATCTTGAAAAGGAACCGTAGTCTTGCATAGTTCTACACTAATTGTAGCCTCTTCAATATTCGCCATACATTTTCTATGGAAAATAAATTCCGCCATGTTCATCAAGTACCTAGACCTTCATGTTCTGATCATCTTTTGCCACGAAACCATTCTTCCATCTTTTATACTCTCCGAGATAGACACCGACGAAATTTGTATGGCGGCCATCTTAAATCCGCCATTTTGAATTTTTTTTTCAGCTCACTGTCAATTGGATGAAGTTTCGAGTGACATTTGGTCGAGCACCCCCCACCTATCTTCAATACCCTTTTCTATGGAAAAATAAATTCCGCCATCTTGAATTTTTTTCCTGTTCATCAAGTAGACCCTCATGTCCTGATCATCTTTTGCCAAGAAACCACTCTTCCATCTTTTATACTCTCCGAGATAGACACCGAAGAAATTTGTATGGCGGCCATCTTAAATCCGCCATTTTGAATTTTTTTTCAGCTCACTGTCAATTGGATGAAGTTTCGAGTGACATTTGGTCGAGCTCCCCCCACCTATCTTCGATACCCTGGCTGGTGCTCTTCATCCGTCTTCGAAATCCTCAATCATCAGCTCTCTCCGTATTTTTCCTCCGAATGAATTTTTGTTTTCTATACGAAACGATGAGTGAAAAAAAAACTTTTCATACAAAATTTTACAGGAGAGGTGATCAATCAGTCAGTCAGTCAGCACGAGCAGCTATATATATATTAATAGGTATACTTTATTCAGAAACCTACCTACATTTTTTAAAGGTAGTAAAGGAATTTGGTTTTGATTTAGAATAAAATTTCAAGTAATTAAAATACACAAAAGCCAAACCTATTTCGCAATAGGTATTATATTCTTGAAATAGGCACTTAATCGCCCCCTAAATAAAAAAGAAAAAATTTAATAACCTTCTTCTTCAAAGTCGTCTTGGGTGGTAGTCTCCATAGAGTCAGTAACAATGCTACGTCGTCTTCTTTGTGACATGAATAATTCAGGAGGTATTTGAGGCGCGGGTGCAGGAGGTCCAGGTGGTCCTGGGTTACCAGGTGGACCGGGCAAACCTGGTCGACCCTCAGACCCAGGTGATCCTTTTGGCCCCACGGGTCCTTCTGGTCCTGGAAGGCCAGCTGGACCAATGTCTCCTTTAGCTCCTGCGGGTCCGATAGGCCCCTAAAAGTATGATACAGTCTTGTTTTTCACATTATGCACATCCATTTCTAAACAGCTAATGTTTTAAAAGTAGTGATACGTACGAGTAAGTTCTATATTATAATTACGGACCAGAAATGCAATCCAGAACAGACCAGAAATTCATGTCTTGTATAGATAAATATGAGATACAATTACCGTATCTCCTTTAGGTCCTGCAGGACCAGCTGGCCCCGGCGGTCCTTGTTTGCCCATTTCACCTTGATCACCTTTCAAACCCATTGGACCTGTTTCTCCAATATGTCCTTTTGGACCTCTGTTTCCTTTGTCTCCCCTTATTCCTTGTAAGCCCTGTAGTCCAGCGATTCCAGGTGGCCCCGATGGTCCCATAATACCTGGTTGTCCTACGTCACCCTAGCAACAAAAGAAAAATGATTGGTTATTTGTTATTGTAATTTTAATGAAAAAATTTAACAGGATTTTTCCAGGATTTTTATAATTTTGCATCACGTGGTACTGTAGTGAAGCAATCTGGAAAAGATACCTTTAAAGGTAAAATATCTATTAAAATAAGTGGCTGGAAGTATGCCAGATAATAGCCTAGATATAATATTTTTGTTCCAGACTATAACAGAAATATTGGCCTTCCGTTAAAGCAATAAAACAAACAACTTTGGATACTTACGACTGGCCCAGGTAGTCCTCGTAATCCTCTTTGTCCTTCTGGTCCTGGCGGTCCTGGTGGTCCAGTTGGACCGACGTCTCCTGAAGCTCCTTTGGGTCCAGCGTCACCTTTTTCACCTGGAATGCCAGGACTTCCTTGAGCGCCTGCTTGACCTTCTGTACCCTGGAAATTTTATAAAAACTTAATTTAAATCTGACTTTTATTTTTAGTACCAATAAGTATTATGCTACGTTGCAGATTAAATTATTTATATGATATTGGAATATGGGAATGTGATATTTTGATACAGTCTACCACAATGCCTCTATTAACATTATGACAGGTTTAATACCTACTCCTTTAGAAATACTTTTCATTCATTCCTTTGCATGTAAAGTATAAAAAGTTGCATAAAGGTATGATAAGTACAAATTAATTGATATGTAACAATAAATTTTATTTGTACAAATTATTAACTTACGGGACTGCCTGGAAGTCCAGTTTCACCTTGTTTGCCGGGCGGTCCCAGCGGTCCAGGAGGACCAGGTGGACCTGTACTGCCCTCAAGCCCATCTGAACCTGGTTCACCTTTAACTCCTTGTGGTCCAGGTTCTCCTCGATCACCCGGGAAACCAGTTGGTCCAGGATCACCTTTAGGTCCCTCCGGGCCAGGAAGTCCTTTCGGACCCGGTTCTCCTTGTAATCCCGGTGGCCCATCGTCACCCTTTGGTCCGATAGATCCTCTCGGTCCCTTCAAAGTAGTAAGTTTATTTATTTGTAAATCAAACATTTATGCTTAGTTGTAGTTGGAGAATAAGGCAGTTTGTATGCAGTTTTGCATGTATACTTTTCATTTCCGTTCCCGTTAATGATGAAATAAAGTGCCTTTTTAATGTTTAAATTCGTCTTTCAATAAAAAAGCCCTTCTACTTTGGGATGCTTTTCTTTTCCAAAAAAAATATTTTTAAACGAACTGCTCAAGTTCAAGTTCAAGTTGCTCAGTTTTAAGTTCAAGTTGGGTTCAAGTTTTATATGTATAGAAATGCGATAACTACGCAGTTTCATTCATTCGTTCATTTGATAAGATTACCACAAAGTACATACAATTTTGCCTTCAGGTCCTTGCGGTCCTGGTGGACCAGCCGCACCAGGACTACCAATTTCGCCGCGATCTCCTTCAAGGCCTCTAGGACCTGGCTCGCCTTGGTTTCCTTTGGCACCGCGTCTTCCCTGGGGGCCAGTAAGTCCCGGAGGTCCAGGTGGGCCTACAAAGACATATTAGGTAGGTACCTATATACCTATTTCTCAGATTTACTTATATCATATTTTTTACTAATCTAAGTGAATCGAAAAAGTCAGTTATGACTTGGTAAAGGATCAGGATTTCTTGCTTGACCTTCCTTTGTGCGCCGTGCCAAGAGTCATCTAATATACAGCGTAGCTATCAATGTGTGCATAATATATTATTCAAAAACCTTTGCACTTATTTTTGCATAATAATTCTCAATAATTAAAATATTATTTTATTGAACTTGACTCAAGTATTACGTCAAATTACTCACCAACAGGTCCAACGTCTCCCATATCGCCTTTTAAACCTTGGTCTCCCTTGGGCCCTTCTGGACCAGTTTTACCCGCAGGGCCAGCTGGGCCGCGTACTCCATCTGTTCCGGGTGGGCCAACTGGACCAGGATCACCTGGGGGCCCTTTGTCACCAGGTAAGCCCACAGGTCCTGGCTCCCCTCTTAAACCTTGACTTCCGGGTGAACCTGTTGGTCCCTGAAATAAATATTCAAGAGTGAGATAGAGAGAGTGAAAAAGAAAAATACCTACATTGCACTATGCTATCGGGTTTTTAAACGCGCCTACAAGTTAACCGGTTCATTTATATAATTACTTACTAGTGTTTCGCTCTGTGCGCGAGCTGCTAAAGCAGCTCGCGGGCCGTGTTAGTCTCTAATTTTGAAGGATGGGTGGTGGTGTTTCAGCTTTATGAAAAAAACTAGTGTTTCGCTCTGTGCGCGAGCTGCTAAAGCAGCTCACGAGATGTGGTTAGCCATAAATATCGATTTTGAACGAAATCGGTCCATTAACAAATAATTTCAAAATGGCGCTGATTTGTTAAAACGTTGGTACTTATCTGTTTCCTGTTTTGTGATCCCAGGGAGCCCTAAATATCGATTTTGAACGAAATCAGTTAATTAACAAAGAAGTTCAAAATGGCGCTGATTTTTTAAAACTTTGGTATCAGTTTCCTGCTTTCTTATCCCAGGGAGTCCTAAATATCGATTTTGAACGAAATCGGTCAATAATATTAACAAAGAATTTCAAAATGGCACTGATTTTTTAAAACTTTGGTATCAGTTTCCTGTTTTGAGATCCCAGGGAGTCCTAAATATCGATTTAGAATGAAATCGGTCAATTAACAAAGAATTTCAAAATGGCGCTGATTTTTTTAAACTTTGGTAACTGTTTCCTTTTTTGTAATCCCAGGAAGCCCTAAATATCGATTTTGAACGAAATCGGTAAATTAACAATTAATTTCAAAATGGCGCTGATATTTTAAAATTTTGGTACCAGTTTCCTGTTTTGTGATCCCAGGGAGTCCTAATTATCGATTTTGAACGAAATCGGTCAATTAACAAAGAATTTCAAAATGGCGCTGATTTTTTAAAACTTTGGTAGGTATCAGTTTCCTGTTTTGTAATCCCAGGGAGCCCTAAATATGGATTTACTCCCATCCCACACCCAAACATACTATCTCTTAGACATGAACCACCCCGTTTCGGATCAGCCCCCCTATTACGTAAGAATTGTTCATCAAACATTAAAGATTTTTGTCAAAGTAAAATAAACCATAACTGCATTGAATTAGAGCTCAATTTCGTCTGCCCATTCTTATACGTTTAGGTATGAACGATACTCGAACGTATAAGAATGGATACACGAAATTGAGCTCTAATTTAATGCCGTTATGGTTTATAAACTTTGACGACGAACTTTAACGTTTTGATCGGACATTCTTACATGATTGGTACCCTGTGGCGCCGCGGTTCGAGGTCGAAAAATCAAAAATTTTAAAAGACTACAGCTCGGCCGCCATCTTGTTTTTCCAATTTTATCACTTTTTCTATTGATCACTTACTAATTTCTTCAATAATTGCGAGTTGTAACGAAATCGGTTAAAAAACAAAAGAGTTGCAAGAATCACGTCGGCCGCCTTCTTGTATTTCCAAAATGTCATAATTTTTCCCTACTCAAATCCCACACCCGAACACATCTCCTTTACATCATTGTATCGTTTTCTGTCTCTTTCTAAGAAAACAATGACGTCTTTTAAAGTTCCTAATCGCCATATAATTTGGTATGAAAAAAAATATTCCGCCATCTTGATTTTTTTTCATTTCGTTAAATATACCTCCTCGTCTTGGGCCCCAATCATGTAAGAATGGTCGATCAAACGTTAAAGATTTTCGTCAAAGTAAAATAAACCATGACAGCATTGAATTAGAGCTCAATTTCGTCTGCCCATTCTTATACGTTTAGGGTATCGTACAAACCCTTATCATCTTTTGCCAAGAAACCACTCTTCCATCTTTTATACTTTCTGAGATAGACGCCAAATAAATTGGTATGGCAGCCATCTTAAATCCGCCATTTTGAATTTTTTTTCAGCTCATTGTCTATTGGATGAAGTTTCGAGTGACATTTGGTCGAGCACCCCCCATCTATCTTCTATGCTTCGATCGGTTCATTTCGGCAAATCAGCCGCCATCTTGTTTTCCCGAAATGTCATAATTTTTCCCAACTCCCATCCCACACCCAAACATAATATCTCTTAGACATGAACTACCTCGTTTCGGATCTGTGGCGCCGGGGTTCGAGGTGGAAAAATCAAAAATTTGAAAACAATACAGCTCGGCCACCATCTTATTTTTCGAAGTTTTTCTATTTTTTTTATTGATCATTTAATAATTTGTTAAATAATTGCGAGTTGTAACGAAATTGGTTAAAAAACAAAAGAGTTGCAAGAATCACGTAGGCCGCCATTTTGTTTTTCCGAAATGTCATAATTTTTCCCAACTCGAATCCCGCACCCGAACACATCTCGCTTACATCATTGTATCGTTTTTTGTCTCTTTCTTGGAGAACAATGACGTCTTTTATAGTTCCTAATCGCCATTTAATTTGGTATGAAAAAAAATATTCCGCCATCTTGAAATTTTTTCATTTCGCTAAATAGACCTCGTTCTGATCATCTCTTGCCGAGAAACCACAATTCCATCTCTAATACTCTTCGAGACAGACACTGATGAAATTTGTATGGCGGCCATCTTGAATCCACCATTTTGGAGATTTTTCAACTCGAGTGACATTTGTTTGAGAACCCCCCACCTATCTTCAATACCTTGGCCGTGCTCTTTACCCGTCTCCGAAATCCTCAATCATCAGCTGTCTCCATATTTTTCTTCAAGTTATATTTTCTCATTTATATACGAAGCCATCAGTGAAAAAAAAATTTGTCATGCAAAATTTTGCAGGAGGGAGTTTTTGGGGAAAATCTCGAAAACTACCCTAAATGTGGCAACACTGTTTAGATATCTCGATACTGCCGGTCAAGTTACACAATCGATCCATACATGTCAACTTTCCCAAATGTTGCCAATTGCCTCAAAAACGTGATCGAAGTTTTCAAAAACACAAAAAGAATACAAAATGGCCGCCACCTGGTTTCACAGAAACATTTTACATAGTTTTATAATGTTCCCGTGAACTACAGGATATACCGCTTCTGATGACGTTTCAATTTTTCATCTCGCTCGCACCCAGCCGAAATGATCGCCCCTGAAAAAAGACCATTTCAGAAAGAAAAGAAAATTACTTTTACTTTGATAAATTCCAGTGTTGCCAGACCTCGGCGACGAAAATACCCAAATGTCATTCGCACAAGTGAGACACGTGGTTGCTCGTACTCAAATTTTGCAAAAAGTCCGTATTTCGATTTTTTTATTTTTGGGGTAAATCTTGAAAATTTCCCGAAAAATGGGGTAATTTTTTTTCCCAATCCATACCTCGAGTCTGTACACACAATCGCCCCCACGAAGTCGAAACGCTCCGACGTTGCCAACTGTGAGAAATTTGAATTTTAAAATTGCGTTTTTTCGTACCTCAAACAAAGAGGCCGCCGCGACAGCCGCCATCTTGAATTTTTAAAAACCACTCCCATTCTGTCAAAATACAGGATAATTGCAGGCGAAAAAAGAAAAAATTATCATGCTCGACCTCGCCGTTTCGGATATGTGGCACCGCGGTTCGGGGTCGAAAAATCAAAAATTTGAAAACACTACAGCTCGGCTGCCATCTTGTTTTTCCAATTTTTTCCACTTTTTCTATTGATCGTTTCCTAATTTCTTTAATCGTTGAGAGTTTTAACGAAATCGGTTGGAAAACAAAAGAGTTGCAAGAATCACGTCGGCCGCCATCTTGTTTTTCCAAAATGTCATAATTTTTCCCTACTCGAATCCCACACCCGAACACATCTCCTTTACATCATTGTATCGTTTTCTGTCTCTTTCTAGGAGAACAATAAATTATGTCAATGAGACCTAATCGCCATATAATTTGGTATGAAAAAAAATATTCCGCCATCTTGAATTTTTTTCTTTTCGCTAAATAGATCTTCTCGTCCTGATCATCTTTGGCCGAGAAACTACTTTTTCATCTTTTATACTTTCTGAGATGGACACCAAATTAATTTGTATGGCGGCCATCTTAAATCCGCCATTTTGAATTTTTTTTCAGCTCATTGTCTTTTGGATGAAGTTTCGAATGACATTTGGTCGAGCACCCCCCACCTATCTTCAATACCTCGGCCGTGCTCTTTATCCGTCTCCGAAATCCTCAATCATCAGCTGTCTCCATATTTTTGTTCAAGTTTAATTTTCTGACGTGTATACGAAGCCATCAGTGAAAAAAAAATTTTTCATACAAAATTTTACAGGAGGACATTTTTGGGAAAATTTCGAAAACTACCCCAAATGTGGCAACACTGTTCAGATATCTCGATACTGCCGATCTAGTTACACAATCGATCCATACATATCAACTTTCCCAAATGTTGCCGACTGCCTCAAAAACGTGATCGAAATTTTGAAAAACACAAAAAGAATACAAAATGGCCGCCACCTCGTTTCACAGAAACATTTTACATAGCTTTATAGTTTTCCCGTAAACAACAGGATATACCGCTCCTGATGACGTTTAAACACTCATCCGAAATGATCGCCCCTGAAAAAAGACCATGTCGAAAATCACTTTTACTTTGATAATTTCCAGTGTTGCCAGACCTCGGCGACGAAAATACCCAAATGTCATTCGTACTAGTGAGACACGTGGTTGCTCGTACTCGAATTTCGCAAAAAGTCCGTATTTCGATTTTTTTATTTTTGGGGTAAATCTTGAAAATTTCCCGAGAAATGGGGTAATTTTTTTTTACCCAATCCATACGTCGAGTCTGTACACACAATCGCCCCGTAGAAGTAGAAACGATCCGACGTTGCCAACTGTGAGAAATTTGAATTTTAAAATTGCGTTTTTTCGTACCTCAAACCGAACGGCCGCCGCGACAGCCGCCATCTTGAATTTCTAAAAACCACTCCCATTCTGTCAAAATACAGGATAATTGTAGGCGAAAAAAGAAAAAAATATTATGCTCGACCACCCCGTTTCGGATCTGTGGCGCCGCGGTTCGGGGTCGAAAAATCAAAAATTTGAAAACACTACAGCTCGGCCGCCATCTTGTTTTTCCAATTTTTTCCACTTTTTCTATTGATCGTTTCCTAATTTCTTCAATAATTGCGAGTTGCAAAAAAATCGGTTGGAAAACAAAAGAGTTACAAGAATCACGTCGGCCGCCATCTTGTTTTTCCGAAATGTCATAATTTTTCCCCACTCGAATCCCGCACCCGAACACATCTCCCGTACATCATTATATCGTTTTCTGTCTCTTTCTAGGAGAACAATTATGTCAATGAGTCAGTCAGTCAGTGGTAATTGAGCTATATATAGTATAACTAGTGTTTCGCTCTGTGCGCGAGCTGCTAAAGCAGCTCACGAGATGTGGTTAGACGTTAGTACTAAGTAGTACAGACTTGACGTCTTTATTGTATTAAACCGAATTTATTTACTTAGATACACAATTCACCTTTATGTAGAAAGATTTTAAAAATGGCGCTGATTTTTTAAAACTTTAGTATCACTTTCCTGTTTTGTAATCCCAGGGAACCCTAATATCGATTTTAACGAAATCGGTCAATTAACAAAGAATTTCAGATTGGCGCTGATTTTTTTAAAAGTTTGGTATCAGTGTCCTGTTTTGTGATCCCAAGGAGCCCTAAATATCGATTTTGAACGAAATCGGTCAATAACAAAGAATTTCAAAATGGCGCTGATTTTTTAAAACTTTGGTATCAGTTTCCTGTTTTGTGATCCCAGGGAGTACTAAATATCGATTTTGAACGAAGTCGGTCAATTAACAAATAATTTCAAAATGGCGCGGATTTTTTTAATTTTGGTAACAGTTTTTTGTTTTGTAACCCCAGGGAGTCCTAAATATCTATTTTGAACGAAATCGGTCAATTAACAAAGAATTTCAACATGGCGCTGATTTTTTTAAATTCTTGTAACAGTTTCCTGTTTTGTAATCCCAGGGAGCCCAAAATATCTATTTTGAACGAAATCGGTCAATTAACAAAGAATTTCAACATGGCGCTGATTTTTTTAAATTTTTGTAACAGTTTCCTGCTTTGTAATCCCAGGGAGCCCTAAATATCGATTTTGAACGAAATCTGTCAATTAACAAAGAATTTCAGATTGGCGCTGTTTTTTTTAAACTTTGGTATCAGTTTCCTGTTTTGTGATCCCAGGGAGTCCTAAATATCGATTTTGAACGAAATCGGACAATTAACAAAGAATTTCAAAATGGCGCTGATTATTTAAAACTTTGGTATCAGTTTCCTGTTTTGTGATCCCAGGGAGCCCTAAATATCGATTTTGAACGAAATCGGTCAATAACAAAGAATTTCAAAATGGCGCTGATTTTTTAAAACTATGGTATCAGTTTCCTGTTTTGTGATCCCAGGGAGTACTAAATATCGATTTTGAACGAAATCGGTCAATTAACAAATAATTTCAAAATGGTGCTGATTTTTCAAATCTGTGGCATCAGTTTTCTGTTTTGTAATCCCAAGGAGCCCTAAATATAGATTTTGAATGAAATCGGTCAATTAATATAGAATTTCAAAATGGCGCTGATTTTTTAAAACTTTGGCATCAGTTTCCTGTTTTGTAATCCCAGGGAGCCCTGGGCATGGGTAAAACGGAACCGTATCAAAATCTTGCATAGCTGTTCTACATGTCTTATAGTCTCTTCAAAATTCGCCATAATAGATTTTCTATGAAAAAATAAATTCCGCCATCTTGAATTTTTTCCTGTTCATCAAGTAGACCTTCAGGTCTTGATCATCTTTTGCCAAGAAACCACTCTTCCATCTTTTATACTTTCTGAGATATACACCAAATAAATTTGTATGGGAGCCATCTTAAATCCGCCATTTTAATTTTTTTTTCAGCTCATTGTCTTTTGGATGAAGTTTCGAATGACATTTGTAAGAGCACCCCCCACCTATCTTCAATACCTTGGCCGTGCTTTTTACCCGTCTCCGAAATCTTCAATCATCAGTTGTCTCCATATTTTTGTTCAAGTTTAATTTTCTGACGTGTATACGAAGCCATCAGTGAAAAAAAAATTTTTCATACAAAATTTTACAGGAGGGCATTTTTGGGAATAATCTCGAAAACTACCCCAAATGTGGCAACACTGTTTAGATATCTCGATACTGCCGGTCGAGTTACACAATCGATCCATACATGTCAACTTTCCCAAATGTTGCCAACTGCCTCAAAAACGTGATCGAAATTTTGAAAAACACAAAAAGAATACAAAATGGCCGCCACCTCGTTTCACAAAAACACTTTACATAGTTTTATAATTTTCCCGTGAACTACAGGATATACCGCTCCTGATGGCGTTTAAATTTTTTGTCTCGCTCGCACCCAGCCGAAATGATCGCCCCTGAAAAAAGACCATGTCGAAAATCACTTTTACTTTGATAAATTCCAGTGTTGCCAGACCTCGGCGACGAAAATACCCAAATGTCATTCGTACAAATAGGACACGTGGTTGCTTGTAATCGAATTTAGCAAAAAATACGTTTTTCGATTTTATTTATTTTTGGGGTAAATCTTGAAAATTTCCCGAGAAATGGGGTAATTTTTTTCCCCCAGTCCATACCTCGAGTCTGTACACACAATCGCCCCGTAGAAGTCGAAACGCTCCGACGGTGCCAACTGTGAGAAATTTGAATTTTAAAATTACGTTTTTTCGTACCTCAAGCCGAACGGCGGCCGCGACAGCCGACATCTTGAATTTTTGAAAACCACTCCCATTCTGTCAAAATACAGGATAATTGTAGGCAAAAAAATAAAAAAATAGCGTGCTAGTCCACGCCGTTTCGGATATGTGGCGCCGCGGTTCGAGGTCGAAAAATCAAAAATTTTAAAATACTACAGCTCGGCTGCCATCTTGTTTTTCCAATTTTTTCCACTTTTTCTATTGATCGTTTACTAATTTCTTCAATCGTTGCGAGTTTTAACGAAATCGGTTGGAAAACTAAAGAGTTGCAAGAATCACGTCAGCCGCCATCTTGTTTTTCTGAAATGTCATAATTTTTCCCTACTCCCATCCCACACCCGAACACATCTCCCATACATTATTGTATCATTTTCTGTCTCTTTCTAGGAGAACAATAAATTATGTCTATGAGTCCTAATCGCCATATAATTTGGTATGAAAAAAAATATTCCGCCATCTTGAATTTTTTTTCATTTTGCTAAATAGACCTCCTCGTCTTGATCATCTCTTGCCAAGAAACCACACTTCCTTCTCTTATACTCTCCGAGATAGACACCAAATAAATTTGTATGGCGGCCATCTTAAATCCGCCATTTTGAATTTTTTTTCAGCTCATTGTCTTTTGGATGAAGTTTCGAATGACATTTGGTCGAGCACCCCCCACCTATCTTCAATACCTCGGCCGTGCTCTTTACCCGTCTCCGAAATCCTCAATCATCAGCTATCTCCATATTTTTGTTCAAGTTTAATTTTCTGACGTGTATACGAAGCCATCAGTGAAAAAAAAATTTTTCATACAAAATTTTACAGGAGGACATTTTTGGGAAAATCTCGAAAACTACCCCAAATGTGGCAACACTGTTTAGATATCTCGATACTGCCGGTCTAGTTACACAATCGATCCATACATATCAACTTTCCCAAATGTTGCCAACTGCCTCAAAAACGTGATCGAAATTTTTAAAAACACAAAAAGAATACAAAATGGCCGCCACCTCGTTCCACAGAAACATTTTACATAGTTTCATAATTTTCCCGCAAAGTGCAGGATATACCGCTCCTGATGACGTTTAAATTTTTCATCTCGCTTGCACCCAGCCGAAATGATCGCCCCTGAAAAAAGACCATGTCGAAAATCACTTTTACTTTGATAAATTCCAGTGTTGCCAGACCTCGGCGACGAAAATACCCAAATGTCATTTGTACGAGTGGGACACGTGGTTGCTCGTACTCGAATTTTGCAAAAAGTCCGTATTTCAATTTTTTCATTTTTGGGGTAAAACTTGAAAATTTCCCGAGAAATGGGGTAATTTTTTTTCCCCAATCCATACTTCGAGTCTGTACACACAATCGCCCCGTAGAAGTCGAAACGCTCCGACGTTGCCAACTGTGAAAAATTTGAGTTTTAAAATTGCGTTTTTTCGTACCTCAAACAAAAAGGCCGCCGCGACAGCCGCCATCTTGAATTTTTAAAAACCCCTCCCATTCTGTCAAAATACAGGATAATTTTAGGCGAAAAAAGAAAAAATAATTATGCTCGACCACGCCGTTTCGGATCTGTGGTGCCGCGGTTCGGGGTCGGAAAATCAAAATTTTCAAAACACTACAGCTCGGCCGCCATCTTGTTTTTCCAATTTTTTCCACTTTTTCTATTGATCGTTTCCTAATTTCTTCAATAATTGCGAGTTGTAACGAAATCGGTTGGAAAACAAAAGAGTTACAAGAATCACGTCGGCCGCCATCTTGTTTTTCTGAAATGTCATAATTTTTCCCCACTCGAATTCCGCACCCGAACACATCTCCCGTACATCATTATATCGTTTTCTGTCTCTTTCTAGGAGAACAATTATGTCAATGAGTGAGTGAGTCAGTGGTAATCGAGCTATATATAGTATAATATAATATGGGATTAGAAAAGGAAAATTAAAAAAGGGAAGATCACAAACATAAGTTTCTTTGAAAGGAGTCGCATGCATTAGCTACTTTATAATATTTTTTTAAAGATATACCTACTATTTTTTAAAGAAGTAGGTATATATTATGTGAATAATTATTTGCCTGGTGGGAGGCCTTGGCCGTGGCCCTACCGGCAAAGACGTGCCGCCAAGCGACATAGCGTTCTGGTACGATGCCGTGTAGAAACCAAATAGGGTATGGGTTTAATATAACTGCCATGCCCTTAACAGGTTAGCCCGCTACCGTCTTAGACTGCATCATCACTTACCATCAAGTGAGATCGCAGTCAAGGGCTAACATGTAGTGAATTAAAAAAAAAAAAAAAAATTGTTCTTTTTTTTAAATCAGCCACGTATTTAAATATTTATAATTTTAGCCAGGAGTAGAACATTAAAGATGTATATTGAAGATTATTAAATGGTAACAAAAACTGTTTGTTTTTTGTTCAAGCCTGTATTTAGATTCCTTCTTGTTAATAATTTTAGCTACGTGAAAAATCATTCATTCATTGTTCATTGGAAATTATTTTTTCTACTCCAGCATCGAAAAGTTCCAACGAAACCGGTAAAGGGGTTGTTTCATCTTGGGCCAGGTACTTGTACAGTATTCCAAAAAATAGTACAAAATCATAGAAAACAAAATAAAATGTGCTTTTTGGCAGTTTTACAGTGATTAAGAGGTACAAAAATAAAATGTTTAATTAGGTACATTTGTAGAATAGCAACTCTCGCAGCGCATCCATCCATCAATCTGACTGCTGTTGGATATTTTAAGGTTAATTCACATTTCCCAGGTAATTTTATGTCAAATGTTATCATGACACGTGTAATATACCTACGTCAATGTCAAAATGGACGCATGTTGTTGCGCTTTTATTTTGTAAAATAATTTCGCATTGTACCTCGTAAATTGAACTTTTTAGTAAGAAATAAAGAAAAAAATGTTACTATTTTATGACCCCGAATATTTTGAAATACCGTACAAATACCTGGCCCAGGCTTCATATAAATTTTAAACAACCCCTTTCAAAATGACGCTGATTTTATAAATTTTGGTAACAGTTTCCTGTTTTGTGATATTAGGGATCCTAAAATATCGAATTTGAATGAAATCGGTAATTAATAAATAATTTCAAAACGGCGCAGATTTTTTAAAATTTTGGTAACAGTTTCCTGTATTGTAATCCCAGGGAACCCTAAATATTGATTTTGAACGAAATCGGTCAATTAACAAAGAACTTCAAAATGGCGCTGATTTTTTTAAATTTTGGTACAAGAACAGTTTCCTGTATTGAAATCCCAGAGAGCCCAAAATATCTATTTTGAATGAAATCGGTAATTAATAAATAATTTCAAAATGGCGCTGACATTTAAAAATTTTGGTACCCGTTTCCTGTTTTGTAATTGCAGGGAGCCTTAAATATCGATTTTGAACGAAATCGGTTAATTAACAAATAATTTCAAAATGGCGCTGATTTTTTTAAACTTTTGTATCGGTTTCCTGTATTGTAATCCCAGGGAACCCTAAATATTGATTTTGAACGAAATCGGTCAATTAACAAAGAACTTCAAAATGGCGCTGATTTTTTTAAATTTTGGTACAAGAACAGTTTCCTGTATTGAAATCCCAGGGAGCCCAAAATATCTATTTTTAATGAAATCGGTAATTAATAAATAATTTCAAAATGGCGCTGACATTTAAAAATTTTGGTACTTACCAGTTTCCTGTTTTGTAATCGCAGGGAGCCTTAAATATCGATTTTGAACGAAATCGGTTAACTAACAAATAATTTCAAAATGGCGCTGATTTTTTAAAACTTTTGTATCGGTTTCCTGTTTTGTGATCCCAGGGAGCCCTAAATATCGATTTTGAACGAAATCGGTCAATTAACAAATAATTTCTAAATGGCGCTAATTTTTTTAAAACTTTGGTATCAGTTTCCTGCTTCGTGATCCCAGAGAGCTATAAATATCGATTTTGAACGAAATCGGTCAATTAACAAAGAATTTCAAAATGGCGCTGATTTTTTACAACTTTGGTTTCAGTTTCCTGTTTTGTAATGCCAGGAAGTCCTAAATATCGATTTTGAACGAAATCGGTCAATTAACAAAGAACTTCAAAATGGCGCTGATTTTTTAAGACTGTGGTATCAGTTTCCTGTTTTGTGATCCCAGGGAGTCCTAAATATCGATTTTGAACGAAATCGGTCAATTAACAAATAATTTCAAAATGGCGCTGATTTTTTAAAACTTTGGTATCAGTTTCCTGTTTTGTAATCCCAAGGAGCCCTAAATATTGATTTTGAACGAAATCGGTCAATAATTAACAAAGAATTTCAAAATGGCACTGATTTTTTTAAATTTTGGTACCAGTTTCCTGTTTTGTAATCCCAGGGAGCCCCGTCGTGGGCAAAACGGAACCGTATCAAAATCTTGCAAAGTTCTGCACTTCTAGTGACTACAGTCTCTTCAATATTCGCCATATATTTTCTATGGAAAAATAAATTCCGCCAGCTTGAATTTTTTTCCTGTTCATCAAGTAGACCTTCAGGTCCTGATCATCTTTTGCCACAAAACCACTCTTCCATCTCTTATACTCTCCGAGATAGACACCAAATAAATTTGTATGGCGGCCATCTTAAATCCACCATTTTGAAATTTTTTCCAGCTCACTGTCAATTGGATGAAGTTTTGAATGACATTTGGTCGAGCACCCCCCACCCTCAATTCCTCGGCCGTGCTCTTTACCCGTCTCCGAAATCCTCAATCATTAGCTATCTCCATATTTTTCTTCCAGTTTAATTTTCTGACTTGTATATGAAGCCATCAGTGAAAAAAAAAAAACTTTATGCAAAATTTTACAGGAGGAAATTTTTGGGGAAAATCTCGTAAACTACCCCAAATGTGGCAACACTGTTTAGATATCTCGTTACTGCCGGTTGAGTTACACAGTCGATCCATACATGTCAACTTTCCCAAATGTTGCCAACTGCCTCAAAAAACGTGATCGAAATTTTGAAAAACACAAGAAGAATACAAAATGGCCGCCACCTCGTTTACGAAAACATTTTACATAGTTTTATAATTTTCCCGTAAACTACAGGATATACCGCTCCTGATAACGTTTCAATTTTTCATCTCGCTCGCACCCAGCCGAAATGATCGCCCCTGAAAAAAGACCATGTCGAAAATCACTTTTACTTTGATAAATTCCAGTGTTGCCAGACCTCGGCGACGAAAATACCCAAATGTCATTCGTACAAGTGGGACACGTGGTTGCTCGTACTCGAATTTTGCAAAAAGTCCGTTTTTCGATTTTTTATTTTTGGGGTAAATCTTGATAATTTCCCGAGAAATGGGGTAATTTTTTTACCCCACTCCATAGGACGTGTCTGTACGCACAATCGCGCCTTAGAAGTCGAAACGCTCCGACGTTGCTAACTGTGAGAAATTTGAATTTTAAAATTGCGTTTTTTCGTACCTCAAACCGAACGGCCGCTGCGACAGCCACCATCTTGAATTTTTAAAAATTACTCCCATTCTGTCAAAATACAGGATAATTGTAGGCGTGAAAAGAAAAAAATATCATGCTCGACCACGCCGTTTCGGATCTGCGGCGCCGCGGTTCGGGGTCGAAAAATAAAAAATTTGAAAACACTACAGCTCAGCCGCCATCTTGGTTTTCCAATTTTTTCTACTTTTTCTATTGATCGTTTCCTAATTTCTTCAATAATTGTGAGTTGTAACTAAATCGGTTGGAAAACAAAAAAGTTACAAAAAGCACTACGGCCGCCATCTTGTTTTTCCGAAATATCATATTTTTTCCCTACTCCCATCCTGCACCCGAACACATCTCCCGTACACCATTGTATCGTTTTCTGTCTCTTTCTTGGAGAACAATAAATTATGCTAATGAGTCTTATTCGCCATAATATAAATTGGTATGAAAAAAAATATTCCGCCATATTGAATTTTTTTTCTTTACGCTAAATAGATCTTCTCGTCCTGATCATCTTTGGCCAAGAAACCACTCTTTCATCTTGTATACTTTCTGAGATAGACACCAAATAAATTTGTATGGCGGCCATCTTAAATCCGCCATTTTGAATTTTTTTTCAGCTCATTGTCTTTTGGATGAAGTTTCGAATGACATTTGGTCGAGCACCCCCCACCTATCTTCAATACCTCGGCCGTGCTCTTTACCCGTATCCGAAATCCTCAATCATCAGCTGTCTCCATATTTTTATTCAAGTTTAATTTTCTGACGTGTATACGAAGCCATCAGTGGAAAAAAAATTTTTCATACAAAATTTTACAGGAGGACATTTTTGGGAAAATCTCGAAAACTACCCCAAATGTGGCAACACTGTTTAGATATCTCGATACTGGTGGTCCAGTTACACAGTCGATCCATACATGTCAACTTTCCCAAATGTTGCCAACTGCCTCAAAAACGTGATCGAAATTTTGAAAAACACAAAAAGAATACAAAATGGCCGCCACCTCGTTCCACAGAAACATTTTACATAGTTTCATAATTTTCCCGTAAACTACAGGATATACCGCTCCTGATGACGTTTCAATTTTTCATCTCGCTCGCACCCAGCCGAAATGATCGCCCCTGAAAAAAGACCATGTCGTAAATCACTTTTACTTTGATAAACTCCAGTGTTGCCAGACCTCAGCGACGAAAATACCCACATGTCATTCGCACAAGTGAGACACGTGGTTGCTTGTACTCAAATTTTGCAAAAAGTCCGTATTTCGATTTTTTTATTTTTGGGGTAAATCTTGAAATTTTCCCGAGAAATGGGGTAATTTTTTTTCCCCAATCCATACCTCAAGTCCTTCCACACAATCGCCCCCTAGAAGTCGAAACGCTCCGACGTTGTCAACTGTGAGAAATTTGAATTTTAAAATTGCGTTTTTTCGTACCTCAAACCGAACGGCCGCCGCGACAGCCGCCATCTTGAATTTTTAAAAACCACTCCCATTCTGTCAAAATACAGGATAATTGTAGGCGAAAAATGAAAAAATTATCATGCTCGACTACGCCGTTTCGGATCTGTGGCGCCGCGGTTCGGGGTCGAAAAATCAAAAATTTGAAAATACTACAGCTCGGCCGCCATCTTGTTTTTCCAATTTTTTCCACTTTTTCTATAAATCATTTCCTAATTTTTTCAATCGTTGCGAGTTTTAACGAAATCGGTTGGAAAACAAAAGAGTTACGAGAATCACGTCGGCCGCCATCTTGTTTTTCCGAAATGTCATAATTTTTCCCTACTCGAATCCCGCACCCGAACACATCTCCCGTACATCATTGTATCGTTTTCTGTCTCTTTCTAGGAGAACAATTATGTCAATGAGTGAGTCAGTCAGTCAGTGAATGAGTGGTAATTGAGCTATATATAGTATAATTATAAATATACTAGTGGTTCGCCCCGAACTGAAACCTCGCGGTATCCTAAGCACAAACGAATAAACTTTTACAGAGCGCCATCTATTGACATCATTGTGAAGTTCTGTTAAAAATACTAAAGCTCATTAAAAATTAAATAATTTCGTTTCCTTATAATATTTATCTAATTTTCGTATTTGTTATTCAAGTTCAGGATATAATTCAAATAATTGATCAAGTTTCAGGCTCAGCCTTTCAGAAAATTTGATAGTTCTGAGGTCAACTTTGGACGTTAGAATATTTCCACTTGGAAAGCCCCCCATTTCGTCAATTTGAGGGGAAAAATCAAAATAAAAATATTTTTGGACTCTATTCCTTTTCTTTAAAATGATGATGTACCGCAACCCTATGTAACGCTATAAATAATATTTTACTTCGCATTCGCTTCTATGAGAGCCCCCCCCTGAAATAAAGATTTTTATAACTTTTTAGGCCATATTCTGCGGGAGGCCATCGGTTTACATATTATATTTAAATTTGAAGTAATTTCGTTTAGTAATTCAGAAGTTATAAGGCTCTGACAGACAGACGGACGGACGGACGGACGGACGGACAAGTGCCAATTCACTCAAGTAGACTCAGAGACCTTTGCTTCGCTCGGTCAATTATAAATGTGAAAGTTTTGATGGTTGTATTGTATGTTTGAATGTTTGTTACTCCTCCATGTCGCAACGACTGAACGGCTTTGGCTGAAATTTGGAATTGGAATATAAACTGAATTAACACAGACTACATTTTATCCCGGAAAATTAAAGTGCTCCCGCGGGAACCAAAAAACCTCTACCCACGCGTTCGAAGTCGCGTTTATCATCTAGTATTTTATTAAAATAATATTGTAATAACTTACAGGTTCACCCATTGCACCTTTGAAACCTTTCTCCCCAGGTGGCCCTGCTTCGCCTTTATCTCCATCCTCACCAGGGAGACCTACTGGACCTGGCGCGCCCGGTAATCCTCTGGGTCCAACTAAGCCATCGCGGCCGATAGGACCTGAGTAGTGGTAAGAGACAAGAAAACATAAGTACCAGTGATAGAATGAGGTTTTTATTTTATATTTAAACTAGCTGATGCCCGCGACTTCGTCCGCGTGGATTGAGGTTTTTCGGTTCCCGCGGGAACTCTTTAATTTTCCGGGATAAAAAGTAGCCTATGTGCTATTCCAGACTATAATCTATCTCTGTGCCAAATTTCATCCAGATCCGTTCATCCGTTGGAGCGTGATTGAGTAACAAACATACATCCATACATACATACATCCATCCATCCAAACTTTCGCATTTATAATATTTATATGGATAATTAGTAGTGATGATTAGTCGTAACGGTGGTCGTAACGCTCAAGATGACCGTTCATTACGGTATCTCGCAAAAAAATGGCCGTAGCCGACACATGAAATGAATTACTGACGTACCTCAAACTGCTGGAAATAGAAAATTAAAAATTTGCACGAAGTAGGTACTACAACTCAAACCGCGGCCTCGGTTTGATTTTCTGAAAGGATTAATTATTTAAGAAACTCAATCTGCTGTAAGAAATTCAAGTAAACTACCTATTGACCCTGGTTCTCCTATTTCGCCCTTTTGTCCGCCAGGTCCAGGTGATCCTCTCGGCCCTTCACGGCCTACAGGCCCTTGTAATCCTTCACGACCGGCTTCACCTTGCTCTCCTTTCTCGCCTCTTACACCGGGTGGACCAGGTGGGCCCAAATCACCCTTTGATCCGGGTGTTCCCTATGGGTAAAAAATTGTAATAAAATCTATTAAATAATTTATTGGTCTTTAGATTCGAAACGAAAGGAGAGAATGCAATTTTCGGTATAACAGTAATGAAACAAAAAATGTGGATTTTTGGATGTATTTTTATAAAATACTCCTCACCGGACTTCCTGGCATGCCAGACTCTCCATTAGGGCCAGGTAGACCCGGAGGACCAACGGGACCAGGCTTTCCCTCAGGGCCTGGTGGTCCAGGTGGGCCTTCTTTTCCCATTTCACCTGGAGTTCCCATTTCTCCAGGCGTTCCGGGTATGCCTGATGGTCCTTGCAGTCCAGATGGCCCTTGGTCACCAGTTTGTCCTTGAGGTCCTATGGATCCCGGTGGACCAGGCAGACCTGGAGATCCAGTTTCTCCCTGCGGGGAAAACGAAACAAAATCGAATTATAATGATAAAAAAACATACTTCGAACAAACCTCATAAATAGACAGGAGTGCAAAAACATACCGCAGGTCCTCTTTCCCCCGGCGTGCCAGGTAGTCCTGGTTTTCCATCTATTCCTGGGGGGCCCATAGGACCTGGAAATCCTCGAGGCCCTTCTAATCCTTGTGGGCCTCGTTCACCCACAGACCCGGGTGGCCCTGGCTGGCCTGTGTCACCCTTAGATCCTGGCGGTCCATCGGATCCTCTGCGTCCTCGAGGTCCTCGATATCCCTAAAAGATAATAAGAATTCCCTAAGAATATCGTGTTACAAATAGTATAGTAAAAATAAGTTTGTGTTGTAATTTAAAATGATATCACTTACCCTGGGACCAATTTCGCCTCGATCTCCGGGGCTTCCAACCATTCCCTGTAAACAAAATTTAGTTCTTTTCGTCATTTGTTTGAAATCATAGATGTTTCAAATTATTAAATTCAGTTGCTTGTTTTATACGATGTGGCATACCGTTACTCCTTTAGTTCCACGCCTTCCTCTTCTACCCGAAGCCCCTTTATCTCCCTTTTCTCCTTGCATGCCAGGGTAGCCAGAAGGTCCTTGTGGCCCAGTAGCGCCTTTTTCACCCGAGGGACCAATCGATCCTGTCTCACCTCTGGGTCCTTCGGTTCCCTATTAAATAGCTTTACATATTTATATGTTCGGATGATTGTAAGTTTGGATATTTGTAGGTTTGGATGTTTGTTACTCCTTCACGCCGCAACGATTGAACCGATTTGACTGAAATTTTTAATGAAGATAGTTTATAACTTGGCTTTATTTTATCCCGGATAATTAAAGAGTTCTCGCTTGAACAAAAAAACTTCAATCCACGCGGACGAAGTCGCGGGCATCGTCAAGTAAATAATTATTTTCCGGCAAGTGAGAAGAAAATCGTTTGATAGTAGTGTGAACAGGTGGGTAGGTACCGGTAGGTAGGTACCTACGTCGTGAACAGATCGTAGAATTTATCATTTCATAAAATAATTAGGCGGTTTCATCTAGTAATCAGTGAACTGTCCGTTAAATAGGTAAGCTATTATAAATATACCTTTTGCCCTTCAGGTCCTTCGAAACCAGGAGGTCCAGGTTCACCCGGTAAGCCACGTTCTCCTTTAGGACCCATTTCGCCCTTCTCACCTTCAATTCCTGTAATTTATGAACAGTTAAATTTGTTTTATTCCATAATATACTACCACAGAATACTTAATAGTACCTTTGATACTACGAACCTTTGCTGCCTTTGTCTCCTTTATCGCCAGGCAATCCTCTGGGTCCATCGTCACCTTTTAATCCTCGAGGCCCGGGAAATCCTAGCATGCCCTGAAAAATAAGATATTTTTGAAGATAAATAAATAGGTACAATATTTTCAAATAAATATTATAAATGCGAAAGTTTGGATGGATGTATGGATGTATGGATGTATGGATGTTTGTTACTCGATCACGCCCCAACGGCTGAACGGATCGGGATGAAATTTGGCACAGAGATAGATTTTTGTCTGGAATAACACATAGGCTACTTTTGATCCTGGAAAATTAAGGAGTTCCCGCGGGAACTGAAAAACCTCGATCCACGCGGACGAAGTTGCGGGCATCAGCTAGTCTATACTTATAATAAAACTGTAACAGGTCCAATTCTGTACATTGAAGATATTTTGAAAATTTTTTTTGGAGGGCACTCATTATTCGATACTGAAGCCAAATCTGTATTTTTTTTAATTTTTGTCTGTCTGTCTGTCTGTCTGTCTGTCTGTATCTTGGCCGCGCATCACGCCGAAACTACTGAATGAATTCAAACGAAACTTGGCACGATTTGAGCCCATACTACGAGGTAGGACATAGGATACTTTTATCCCGAAATTCTACCCCCGAAGGGGTGAAATAGGGGTTGAGAGTTTGTATGAAAATCCTTAATTTCTCAAGTTATAACCATGAAACTTGATATATTAGCTGCGGGTTGAAAATGAAAACATATGTGTTTCACAGTTTTTCAAAATTCCACCCCCGAAGGGGTGAAATAGGGGTATAATATAAAAATGAATCCCTATTTCCCTTGGTCACGGCATCACGCGTGAACGGCTGGACCAATTTCGCTAATTTTTTTTTTGTTGGGTTTGTTTGGACGCCGGGATGGTTTATATTCACAATTGGACCCGGTAGGGGGCGCTGCAATCGGGTTCGAGGATCAGAGCGGGACACGGCAGGACCAATTTCGCTCATTCTTTTTTTGTTGGGTTTGTCTGGACCCCGGGATGGTTTATATTCACAATTGGACCCGGTAGGGGGCGCTGCAATCGGGTTCGAGGGTCCCGCCAAACCACGCGGACGAAGTCGCGGGCATCAGCTAGTATTTTATATAATGGATAGAAGCAGGCGTTACTTTGCGTAAGTCCATGATAAGAAGCTTAATTTGCTATAATCCGCCAAAACCGGCAAATCTATGTGGTACAGCGTGTAGCTTGCGATAAACCCCAATGAGCCAGCTATTCACACCGGCACAACACAGCACCACAAAAATCTTCCAAATTATTCAAATTGAGAATAATCATACTATCATACTAATATTATAAATGCGAAAGTGTGTTTGTTTGTTGGTTTATTGGTTTGTCCTTCAATCACGCCGCAATACAGTAACGAATCGACGTTAATTTTTTGCATGGGGATTGTTGAGGACCTAGAGAGTCACATAGAAAATTAGGAAGTTCCCGTGGGAATTTAAAAAACTTATTCCACGCAGACGAAGTAGCGGCTATCAGGTAGTAACTTAGGTATAAAATAATAATAAATTGGTGTACATACTTGAGGACCCGGAACTCCAACATCACCGGGAGAACCTTGCTGTCCCGGTGTACCTGGCGTTCCCGGTGAACCTTCGGGACCAGGTAACCCTGATATTCCTTGTTTACCTTGAGGTCCCTGATAAATTACAAATTGAATAAGTTACATTCGTAGGAAATACGCTAGAATTAAAATGCAACCATTTAATTTTTATTACCTGTATACCTGGTGCACCAATAGGCCCTTGAGGACCAGGAGAACCAGCCGGTCCCATCGGGCCTGACTGTCCTGGGTTTCCAGGCGGTCCTGGTTGTCCTGTAGAACCCTTAGCGCCTTGTAGACCCTCATTGCCAGGTATTCCTGGATATCCAATTAGGCCTGGAAACCCTCTGGGTCCTGTAAAACCTCTTGGTCCCTGTTGATATAGTGATTAATATTTTTCAACTGCATTTGCTTATATATGCCGTGTACAATTTATACCAATATTTACCAATTCTCCAGAAAGTCCAGGCGGACCAGGTGGTCCATCGTCTCCGGGAGGACCATCAATCCCTGGTGCACCTGCTTCTCCTTGTTGACCCAAAGTTCCTCTTTCACCTTTATCGCCGGGCATTCCTGTTTGGCCGGGATAACCTTGGTCACCTTTAGACCCAGGTGGACCGGGGGATCCCCTTTCACCATCTCTCCCCGCATGTCCACGACGACCCAATCTACCTGGGGGGCCTTGAATTCCCCTCGGCCCTGGTGGACCCTAAAATTATATTTGTTAGACTATACATCCATTTCTAGTTAATAATTGGTCATTTTCAAAATAGAAGTTAAATGAAAACTACATACTGGTTCTCCTTGGTCCCCTTGTTCGCCTTTTGATCCTTCATGACCAATTTCTCCCTCAGGGCCTGGTGGTCCACTAAGACCCATAGGGCCTTCTGCACCTCTCATCGCAGCCTAAAAATAGAACTGTTTACAATCACTGTTTTAATCTTTCACCTCGCCTTTGTATCCTATCTCTATCTCTGTATCTGATAACTGTTTTATCGCCTCGGTTCTTTGTTGGGTAAACTTTAATGTAGGTTTTCTTAATTTAACAACGTACCATATGTTGAGTAAGGATTTGTCGAAGAGCTTCTGATTGTGCATCGGGTCCTTTTTCATTACCAGGTTGTTGTAACTGAGAAAAAAATAAGATATATTTTTTCGCCGATTATCGTGTATTATCATCAATGTAATTATTATTATCAAAACACAAATACTTACAGGTACTACAAAGACATGTCCTGCTGGTCCGGGGAAACCCTGTTGACCCTCTGTACCTGGTTTACCTGGCTCACCTTTGGGGCCTCTTGGTCCTGGTGGACCCGGGGGCCCAGGGTATCCACGGGGTCCATAGTACGTACCGGAGCTACCATAATCGTAGTCAGTTGGGTAGTAAATTATGGATGTATTGCCCTGAAAAATTATCTGAGTAAAAAATACTTTTAAAAGAATTTTGTTTACTTTTCCAAATTATTTTGAAATCTTTATGAAACTGTGATAAAGAAGTGCACCTATCATAATATAAAGATTAATTACGTTGGGCAAAGGTTTACCTCGTCATTATCTGGGGGATGTGTGAGCCAATCAGAGTCTTCAGTGGTAGTGATTGGTGTGTATGGGTATTCCGTGGTAGAAAGAGTTGAGGCCTCCGTATCTTCATCAATTTGTCGTTTTTCCTGAAGCGAATAGTACGTACAGTATACAAAAAAAAACCGGCCAAGTGCGAGTCGGACTCGCGCACCGAGGGTTCCGTACAAACCTGTAGTTAGTTTTACGATTTATGACGTATTAAAAATAAAAATTACGTTTGTTGTATGGGAGCCCCCCTTTAATATTTACTTTATTGATATTTAATTATTTATTTTGAAAGGTAATATACAAGTTAATATTCTGTGAAACCTGTTACCGTTTTTAATATTGAGCAAAAAATACGAAAAAAACACGTTTATTGTATGGGGACCCCCCTTAATATATATATTTTTTTAATTTTTAGTATTTGTTGTTATAGCGGCAACGGAAATGCTAGAAAGCTGAAATTTTCACAAATGATGTACATCATTTGTGAAAATTTCAGCTAGCTATTTTCTAGCTATCACGGTTTATGAGATACAGCCTGGAGACAGACAGACAGACAGACAGACAGCGGAGTCTTAGTAATAGGGTCCCGTTTTTACCCTTTGGGTACGGAACCCTAAAAAGAGCAAAATATACCGTCTCCGTTCCGTCGTGGGAAAAAAAATAGTGAAGCTAGTTTATACTAGGTACAATATAGGTTAACAATACAAACCGGTAAGCTAGATATTTCTAAAATTCCAGATGGTGTAACTTCTATGCTAGAAGGGGTTGAAATGAATTCTTCAGTGTCAGTAAATCGGCCAAAGATACTGTTCTCGTCTGCGGAAAAATAGCATTATAATATGTAGTTATATTACACTGTTATTGTACATTGCTGATATAATGTATAGCATCATTCTAGCATTAGTCTGAGTTATTATTTTTAGTCCTAAAATAAATATCTCACCATTGTCGGTAGCAGCGTAAGGCGATGTGAAGCTAAAAGATTCGGGAACTTGCCAGTACGGTCGCACAGTGCTCAAATCTCTACTACCTACTGCCCATAGATTATCAGATTGATTTTTCTCATTATATAATCTATTCAGTCCAAGTTGATCATAATCATTATCTTCTATGGGGGTTGCTTCGTTGGCATCAATCTCAACATCATAATCTGGTTCTTTGATCACCTTTCTTGCTAACTCAGAGGAGTAATCGTATGATCCTAATGATCCTCCACAATCCGGGGCAATAGATGTACACATATCATATGCAAGGTCCGGTTGATTAGCAAACTGGAGCAATTCAATATCGCCCTGTAATAAGTAATTGGTGTTTCAATTCGAGACAGTTATTATGGTGAACGGTTTCGTCATGTCTAAGGAATTTAAATTAGATTCAGTAACTATGTACTTAGTTGAGTTTGCGGTTCTTTCAATAACCATCGATTCTGAGAACTAGCTTGATGATTTGAATTTGCGACTACGTATACAAATAGCCTGCCAATCCGCATTGGAGCATCGTGGTGGGTCTAAGCTCTATTCCATCTTTCCTATGAGAGTGGAGGCATATGCCCAGCAGTGGGACGTTAATGGGCTGTAGTGGTGGTGGTGGTGGATACTGGATACTAATAGCTAATACGTAGGAAAAGTTGATAGACAAAGTTTACCTCGAAATACTGGTCGGGGGTTACTTGGGCACCAACGACTAGCACACCAGCGAGGTTGAAAGTGCTTCCAGGATGTCGTCTTAATGGCAGTGTGCCTTGTATCACACAATCAACTAGTAGAGTTACTGAGTCACCTTTGATGCTAATTGCTACTCTGTGCCATCTGAGCAAGAAATGAAATACTTAGGTAATTTATGATTGGGATAAAATGAATTCCCTTTTAAATCCAAAAAAGTCGTTTAATCGAATTATGATAAAAATGTCTAATGTAGTTCGCCAAAATATACGTAAGTACCTATTTTAGTTTTTTACCATAAATACGAACCTTTATAGAAAACTAGCTGATGCCCGCGACTTCATCCGCGTGAATTGAGGTTTTTCGGTTCCTGCGGGAACTCTTTAATTTTCCGTGATAAAAAGTAGCCTATGTGCTATTCTAGACTATAATCTATCTCTGTGCCAAATTTCATCCAGATCCGTTCAGCCGTTGGAGCGTGATTGAGTAACAAACATCCATACATCCATCCAAACTTTCGCATTTATAATATTTAGATTTGATACCCACAGGTTGGCTTCATACATATCTGTACTCTGTACGTAAATATTTTTGTGGGGACATGCTAGCAGCTATTGAATATTCATATCTCAGATTTTTTTTTGGTAAATCATCAAATCATTAGTCATCAAGACTTTACATCTGTAAACTATATAATATATTTAAGATTAAATCTCTTGGAACCTCGTGTGTAATCGCAATCTTTAGAAAAATTGAAACATATTATGGGTTACTAAGATACTTAATTATTTCTGCAACAATGCAACCTACCTTTCATCACCAATGTTAGCTCTGAAGGTGAGGAGCTCATTATCCTCGGGATCCCCACGTGTGTCTTCATAGTAGATCTCGATGAGTTCTCCGACAACCAGCTGCAGTTGTTCATCGCCGGCGTCCGAGTACAAGACAAAGACGGGGTTTTGATCAGTACCTAGATTATAGATAGTAAGTAAGTAATTTTTGTTGTTTGAATAATAAGATGTTTTGACGACCTCCGTGGCGCAGTGTGTAGCGCTGTTGTCTTACGTGCGGAGGTCCCGGGTTCGATCCCCGGCAGGGTCAATTAGGGAACTTATAATTTCTGAATTTTCCCTGGTCTGGCCTGGTGGGAGGCTTCGGCCGTGGCTAGTTACCACCCTACCGACAAAGACGTGCCGCCAAGCGATTTAGCATTCCTGTACGATGCCGTGTAGAAACCGAAAGTTAGCCCGCTACCATCTTAGACTGCATCATCACTATTCACTTACCATCAGGAGAGATCGCAGTCAATGGCTAACTGTAATAAAAAAAAAAAAAAAAAAAATATAAATAAAAAAAAAATGTAAATAAAAAAAAAGATTGCTTGACATTTTCGTAAATAAATATGGCTAATGTAGGTTTGTATGGAAAATACTACTACTATAAGTTGGATAGTAGGTACCATCGAATGTTACAAAGGTTAAAGCTGATTTAAATGGTAGACCAAAGAGGGGAGATCGCTTATTTTCTAAAATAGATAAATGAAAACAATGCTTCGAACCTTAAACGTGAACCAAGGCTAAGTACTGGTAAAGCAACAATTAGGTACATATTGTAATGTTTTTCAAATTTCCAATACCTAGGATTTTTACCGACGACTCGATCTTTCTTCTTCCTCTTCGTCGTAACACTCTTGACAGAGTGGTCGTGGTCATCACGAAGTGACGGCTTTAGTGGCAGATGTAATGCGCCTCACGAGCATCCGCCACTTCTCCCTGCTGGCCGACAGCCTGGTGCACTCATGCAATGAACCGGCAACAGCTGACTTAATTTGGTCGGTCCATCGCATGGGTGACCTTCTTCGCCCTCTGGTGCCCTCCACCTTGCCCTGCACGACGAGGCGCTCGATGGAGTCATTCTCACGACGGGAGACGTGTCCAAAAAATTTTAGTATGCGACTCTGTACCAGCTATGAAAGCCGTTGCTTAATGCCGAGTTCTTGGAGAATAGAGACGTTGGTGCGGAATTCGGTCCATGAGACTCCTAACATTCGACCACATCTCGACTCGATCTTTACATACACGCAAATGTTATCAACTTACCCGACAGCCGAACCACAGTCAATATAGAGAAGTCTTCAGGGAAGGTGTTGTAGAACATTCCAGCGGCAAGCCGGTGCAGAGTTGCGTTCTCGTTCAAGGCATAAGCTGACTCCAACTCGTTAGTGTCGGGAGCCTGGCACCGGCCTGGGACCCGCGATACCCCATCCGGAAGATCACCATTTTGCAAGATGGATAACACATCGAATATTTCGAGATTATCTAAAATTGTAGAAATATGAGTATTGAATATACATTTCAGGTACACAATCAGGAAAAATAAATAACATAGTTAGTGGTATCTACAATTACCATCATTGCTATTTTAAGTTTTCCTTCAAAGGTTAGGTCCGATTTAATAATAAATAAAAATATATTTCGAATATCTGATGGAATTCGCGAATATAAGCACTTGAAAGGTCTTAGCACGATAACCTGGAAGTGGAGTGAAATAAATATAAAACTTCCTAAAAAACTTTTTTAGAAAAAAAAATGTTTTTTTAGGATTTATTTCTACACGATTTCAGGCACGCGTGTAGTATTGATACACTTTATTTGTTAAAAATAACCTACCTAGCTCTACCTAGCTTTTTAAAGATGATTTTAAGATGGACCTAATAAAATTTATATTACAAAAAATGTAATAAAAATTAGTTGTAAAGAATAAATCGGGATAATTTACTCACCATCCCCTTTACCCTTGTAAACCAAGCAAAACAATACGAGGAGGAATCCTTTCATCTGAAGTGCCATCGTGGCCCGAATAAATATGCCACCGGGATAATATTTGCAGTTGGTCCCATCCCGGTAGTGACCCAACCTTTTGTTGGGAGTTACAGAACCTCGTCCTCAAGGGAAGATGGCATGGCGCGCCCCCTCAGACGGTCTCCGTCTCACTGAGTGGAATCCGTGGACACTTGAACACTTCGTTATTAAAATGTAGATTGCATTTGTGTCGCAACAATAAATTTCAATTGGTTGTACAGGGATCAATGTTCGCTAGTGAATTTAATTGCTCTCGTAGAAATAGTAAACCTCCTACTTCGACTTCGCTTGTAAGTTTTTTTAATGTAAAGTAGGTATACTCGCCCGATTCTTCCCGCCCGCGGATGCCCGCGACTTCGACCGCATGGATGTAAGTTTTAGAAAATCTTTAATTTTCCGGGATAAAAAGTACCTATGTTTATCCTCGGGATGCAATCTAGAACGTACAGTTTACCTAATTTTGTCAAAATCGGCTGAACACAAGGGTCGTGAAAACGTAACGGACATACATACGAACAGACAGATACACTTTCACATAAATTATAATATTACTATTATATTATTATATCTATAGTATCTACCTATGGTTGTATGTTACTTATCGAACAATAAAAAATAAGTATGGTGTATATAAGTTATTTGCTAATAAAATATTCATTTCGTAGTATTTCTCATTCAAAATTATGAATGGTGAATATTAGGTGAATCTAAATCAACCGTTGAAATCAAAAAAATATCTGTAGGGTCCGAGCTCAATTACGTTCAGAAATAAGGAAAATCATGTTGATTTCCATTAAGGCCGTCTACACACAAAAGCCTCTAGTCCTGGGGTTCAAACAAGCGCCGTGCAGCGCGGCGCGGTTGGTTGGATATTTTTAAAAAGCGCTTACCGATGTATCTACCTCATAAAATATGTAACTTAAGTGAGATTAAGGCCACAATTGCACTTTTAAGATACTATGTAAGTAGTTTACAATATGATACAATACTCACAAGACTGTTTACATTTCGTAAGTTACTAGTGTAAGCGACTTATGTGAGTAGTATCACTTGAAGCTCCGTCAAGGTATATTTCCAGTGCAGTAATAATATTATTATGACCATTTGATTATATTCGCTTACTAATAACTTACGAAATGTAATCAGTTTTGTGAGTATCGTATCATATTGTAAGCTATACTTACACATCATCTTAAACATATTTTTCAATACACTTGCTCGCAAAATGCACTTACAGAGGCAGTAAACAGGGCTTGTAAGTTAAATTTACTGCCCTCGTGCTTTTTTTTGCAGAATTTACTGCCCTCGTGCTATTTTTTTGCAGTTTTTTTTTAATTTTTGTAAGGCCACTTTACTTCTAAATAAAAAGTTTTCTTGAAAGAAGGTTCATAATGATATTGACTTTGTATGTAGAAAACTTAAAAAATAATAACATTTAGATGTGGATTGATGAAATTAATTCATGAAATTAAAAATTGTATTTAATTTAGTTAATTAAAATTGTTTTAAGTTTTATAAATCAAAAAAGTAAAGGCTGAATAGTCCAGGCTGATAGTTAAGAGCTAGAACCTAGAGCCATGAAGCCAATTAAAAAAAACGCAATTACAACAACGCGCTATAGATAGGTACTACTAAAATCTTGAATCTGTGCGCGCTATTTTTAAAAGTTTCATTGAGTTTTTCTTATAAATTATTAAATAATAAGATGAGTGGTTTATGTGATGTGTAATAATAAAATTAAATCAACAATAAGGTATTTTAGCTGTGAGAAAAAAGTCGCGCTTGTAATAGCCGCCGAAAATCTCGACTAAGTATGGGCGTGAGAAGCCATTTTCTAGTGAGTACCTACGACCTACTCGACTTTTAATTTCAAGTTTTCTCACAAATGTATTGAAAAATATCGTGTGATACACGGGCAAACTCGTGACGATGGTCAGCCCTCGACTGGCGTCATCGGGCTGACATTAGTCAACTCGTATGTAAAAACCTATTTACCGCCCTTATATCACAAACTACTATTATTATGTGAGAATAGTATCGCTTGAAGCTCCGTCAAGGAATATTTGCAGTGCAGTAATTTTATTATTATAATAATTATTGTTATCGAGTTATATTAGGACAACTTTTCAATCAGCTGCCGTTCTTGTTAACATACTCGTAACATTAAAGCTCGCGTGGCGGTCGGTAAAGTTCCAATCCGCTGCCGCTGCCGCGCCTAGGCTTCGGTGTGTAGACACCTTACGAAAATAGATTAATTTGTCACAAATGAGACGTCTAAACATTTTCATGAAGTTGTTTGTTTTGGGAAAAGGTTATTGACGTCTGGAATAGCGTTATATCAAATCCAATTGGATGTTTAGTGTTTACTGACAGGCGTTGTTGTTGCAAGAGCAGACGGGCTCTTTTGTTCAATAGATTAACATTTAATTTGTTACTTTACAAATTAATGTAGTCAGTGAAAACTTAACGTACGTTTTTATTTAAGTATACGTATTTTATCATCTATTATAGGTAAAGATATCTGAGTAAAATTGCACCGGCTTACGATAACAACATAAAAGAAGAGCAAGGAGAGTTAAAAAGAAGGGGAACAGAGTAAAGGTTTTTCATATGTAGGTACAAAAAGTATTTGTATGCAAACAGTACCTACCTATTGGTACAAAAGTAGGTAATCTTGAGCAGTACTTAGCTAAAAGAAAGTGGAAAAAAACTTCAGAAAAAAAATTGAGATGTAAGAATTCAACACAATGAATAAAGAGATCTTCCGTATGTCATTGGTTCACAAGCCAACTCAATGCTACCTAGTAACTACCAACAATACCCACAGAGTAAATATTATCTCTATGTAACAATACCACTTTACCGTCACCATTCAAGAGTCATGTCCCTAGCCTGAAACGTTAGGATTGAAGGGTATCTTAATGAATAAACGATTCCCGAATCTCCATGACTAAGTATAAGGCGGTCAGAAATCCTGCATCAACAGGGTTATGGAATTAAATGTACGTAGGTATGGGACTATCTCGCTAACTTCTTCTATCGAGTGAAATATTTTATAATTTTATTACAGTGCTTCACACACGAGGAAAGTTTTTAAACTTACTTAAATACATATCAAAAATTTTCGGAACCGGCACGATTTGAACCTGCGTCTCTCTAGGAGTCGCGCCCTGAGCGCCTTGACCACTCGGCCACGGTTCACTTACCTGCCAGTGACGAAATTTGAGATATATGCATCTTTAATCCAGTCTTTTCACGCGACTGTTTATGCCATCCAGTAGCGATATATTAAAGTATCGAAACTACTTTCAAAGGCCCATATTCGATGGAACTCTTTGAACGAGGAATGACACAGTTTGCGTTTTACTATTTTTATAATTTTAATTTTAAAGGGGTTCGAACCTTTTTGTATGGAAGCTGGCATAGCGACCCGCCGCCATTTTAATTTATTTTCGAAATCGCGGCGCACGATGGAAGTGGTATGTATGGAGAGAGGACACATAGACGAACAAATAATGTCAAGTAACATAGTACCCCACAGTGTCACGTTACCGAGATATTTGGAGGTAAAGATAGACATATGAGGACAACGGAAATGATTAAAAATAGTCTTATTACGTGTCTACAGGCGTCAGATTGTATCCAAATAATCGTTCCCAGGTTGATTATTATTATTACTGTGTATTAGAAGAGAGTAGGTACATTACATACTACTCGGAGCACGAGAAAACTACTACTAGGTATATTAATTAATTATTTGCCTACTAAATCGCATCGCATCGCAATGAAACGCTATATTATGTCAAAGTATCTCGCGCGCGCGTGTTGGCTTGTCTACATATCTAACTAGCTGCAATACTTACCTACTTAAAAAAATGTTTTTAAGCTAAGTGACATGCGACCAACGCGACATGTCGACTGCGTTTCATTGCGATGCGTTTTAGTAGATAAATAATTAATAATAGTATGTAGTAGTTTTCTCGTGCTCCTAGTAGTATGTAATGTACCTACTCTCTTCTAGTAAATAGTAATAATAATAATCAACCTAGAAACGATTATTTGGATTCAATCTGACGCCTGTAGACACGTAATAAGTCTATTTTTAATGATTGTCGTTGTCCTCATATGTCTATCTTTACCTCCAAATATCTCGGTAACGTGACATTTTGGGGTACTATGTTACTTGACATTATTTGGTCGTCTATGTGTCCTCTACCCATACATACCACTTTCATTGTGCGCCGCAATTTCGAAAAAAAATCTTAATGGCGGCAGGTCGCTATGCCAGATCGGTTCTATCCCCTTTATAAAATTAGTAAAAAATTTTGATATGTATTTAAGTAGGTAAGTTTAGAGTGAAATATAGAATAGTGCGAATCAGAAATTTCCGGATATTATATACGTTCGTAGATATATAAATAAACGGACCGAATAATACGAATAATATGAGGACCATCTCCTTTTTGGATGTCGGTTATAAAGGAAAACTCATAAAAATGCCTAGTAAAAAAATAAGTTATTTCATAATAGCGCCAAAATATGCGCGATTCTCGCCTTAATTTGCGTGCACGGAATAAAAGCGGTGTATTATAGGGGTCGCCTCGGGTTGACTCAGGAGTCAGGACATTTTAATATAACCCAAAAGGAAAAGCAAAAATAGAATGGTATTTTACACCTATTCGTTTTATTAGTATATTTATTTTTCACTCAAAAGGAAATAAAACAACTCAATCCTTATGGCTATTTGTAAGTACGTAAGTATCCGTTTTACTCGAAGGTTTAAACTTTAAAGTGCTGCAACTTACAAAAAGTAGCCTATGTCCTTCCCCGGGATACCACCTATCCCTGTACCAAATTTCAGCAGAATCGGTTGATCAGATGGGCCGTGAAAGCGTAGCAGACAGACAGACAGATGGACAGACAGACAGACACACTTTCGCATTTATAATATTAGTATGGATAACTATAGTAAAGGTAGAGCTAAATATACCTACCTACATGTGTGTACAATGTGTGACTTGTTTTTGATTAATTGTTTAACCAGCTGTTGTATCTGTGCCGCAGACTAGGGTGGGATTAGGTAAATAATGGATTTCAGCTGTAGAGGTATTGTAAGGGTTGAAAACTGGGGAAAATACATATTATTAATGGGCAATGACTAAAAGCGGCGTCCCTAAACTCACCTTTCATGTAGTAGGTACAATGTGTAGGTATACATTGGTAATGTACTTCCAAAGAATCATACTAATATTATAAATGCGAAAGTGTGTTTGTTTATTGGTTTGTTGGTTTGTCCTTCAATCACACCGCAACGGAGCAACGGATCGACGTGATTTTTGGCATGGGTATAGTTGAGGACCAGAGAGTGAAACAGGATACTTTTTATCCCGGAAAATTAAGTAGTTCCCGTGGGAATTAAAAAAACTTATCCCACGCGGGCGAAGTCGCTGGCATCAGCTAGTAAGTATGTTAAAGTTCTACAAACTTATCTGACCCGGTGACAGAGTTGCTGTTATCACATTTAAAGTTGCTAATAAATATTAAAAATAAAAAATGTATAAATGCGAAAGTGTGTTTGTTTGTTGATTTATTGGTTTGTCCTTCAATCACGCCGCAACGGATCGACGTGATTTTTGGCATGGGCATAGTTGAGGACATGGAGAGTGACATAGGCTACTTTTTATCCCGGAAAATGAAGGAGTTCCCGCGGGAATCAAAAAAACTTATATACCACGACGAAGTCGCGGGCATCCGCTAGTTAAAAATAAAATTAAAAACAAAATCTACACAGTTCAATTTTGGCCACCGGGCCAGATAAGTTGGTGGGACTATAATATTACGTTCTTTGGAAGTACATTATCTACCAATGTTACATACCTATCTAGATTGTCTAAAGTATTTACCTAGGTATGTTCTGCTTTCCGAACCGGTGGTAGAGTCAAAACATGACGTAACATAAGAGACACCTGTATGTCCTACATGTTTTTTAAATAAATGAAATGAAATAAATGAGAATGAGAATTGAGATGGTTTGATGGATGTGTTTTATGTTATAAATATGATGAATATGAATTATATTTTCAGACCTTTATGTATTGTGTATTTATTTATTTTGTTATTTCCGAACCATCTACCGGTTGTATTTGTCCTGTTACACCATTGCATTGGTTGCCGGAAGTGATTGCTATGTAGCGATAAGGCTGCCTTGTAGGTTTACATACTTTGTTTTTTGCTAAACTTACCTACTACAATTTATTTAATGTAGTATTATAATATAAAACATAATTGGCTGTACATTAATTTAATAGGTAAGTACGTCAGTCAGTCCAGGGGCCATACTGCCAACGCAATGCTTAAAACAATACGTAGGTACATAAACCATATCTATTACTCATAATCACAGTTTGATTTTACGTAGGTACCTTGACTTTTCTTTACGCGTTGGCAGTATGGCCCTAGTTTCTCCTTTATATACATATAAATATATATAGTATATAGGTACCTATAGTGTATGATGTTTATAGATAGTACGGATATGCACCGAAGAAAGCTACATATTATCTAAACCGAAGATACACACTACGTACATGTACTTTGTAATGAAATTCAGCTCTAAGTAAGTAAGTATATCATATGAAAAAGCATAGGTATAACAAAGGACATTCCATTATTCAAAATGTTATCAAGAATCCAAATCGAGTAAAGCGATTCAAATAAAATAGACGTTAAAAGTAACGACATATCACATCAGTGGTCCCTTTTATAACTTTTATTTAACATCGGCGGTCTTTCACCCTATTTTCTGTTTATCTGGCATGACTACAATCTTTGATTCGTCCACTCCAAGCAATCTACAGACCAATAACTTGGCCACCACATGACGGAAATTGCATCCATGCAAAGTGTGAGTCAGCTAATTTTGATTAATTCCTAATCTTTACTATTTAATATAATTTTATAAATGCGAAAGTATTTCTGTCTGTCCATCTGCTACGCTTTCACCGGTCTGTTCAACCGATTTTGATGAATTTTGTTTTTATCCACTACAAGTTAGCCGTTGACTGCGATCTCACCTGATGGTAAGTGATGATGCAGTCTAAGATGGTAGCGGGCTAACCTGTTAGGGGCATGGCAGTTATATTAAACCCATACCCCTATTCGGTTTCTACACAGCATCGTACCGGAACGCTAATTAGGTACAGAGATAGGTTTTATCTCAGGTCTAGACATGGGCTACTTTTTAACGCGGAAGAAACCTTAATCCACGCATACGAAATCGTGGGCATCATCTATAGTTACTAGTTGTAACTATTTGTAGTTGATGAAAAAATAAACGTAAGATGAAACCATTTTAAAATTTTACAAACGATTGCAGTGTCATTGCACTGATGTTTGAATTTGATCGACGATAAAATCCAAACAAGACAATAGGGTACTGGCAAGCTTTACAAACATTTTATCTGTTCCCGTTTTTCACTGCAGTTAAATGCTCGTGTTTGTTTTTGATCAGTGGCGCGCACAGGGTTTGAACTTTGAAGCTAGGGTATAGGCATTGGTTAGTTAGAATACATATTTACTGACTGTCTTAATAAAAAATTAACATTGACGTATTTCCATTCGTGTAAGCAGTGCTTTTATGCCTCTATGAACTGCACGCCACTGTTTTTGATTCAGGATCAACAAGAATAGGCTACGTAAAACAATACGTAACAACAAAACATATCAAAATACGATAAGTAGGTATGTTCTTTTTCTTTTCGTTTTCTTGTACATGTCGAAAAGTTTTTCGGGCTAAGTATAAAGTACGATATAATAAACTCAACTGATATTATACTTACTTAGACCATTTCTAGAGCAGGTGGAAACTCGTTCACAGAATAATCATTTAATTAAAAAATTACCTGTAGACAAAGTTGTAGATAAAGTCACAATATTTAACAACAACTTACATCCTCTCAGAGCCTACTGAAAAGTCGAAAATAACTAAGTACCTAGGTAGGTCTATATTGAGCAAAAACAATCGTCCGTTTTTCCACCTGCCTTAGAAACGGATTACTTAACTAGGTATATTATAATAATAATATTATATTATTATATTTTTTAACTTCTATTCTTATATATTTTCATTCTATTTTCATTTTGTTATTTAATTTTCTCGTCGAAATAAAATAAAGTTGTAAAGATATACAGTAGAATTTGTCTTACAGCAATAAATTATGCTTTGTCACGCTTTCCTTTTCGGAGACTTTTCCCATAAAAATTGTTTTAATTTGAAAGTAAACTTAAAAAGGTTTATTTTATTTGTACCTACTGCTATAAAAACTGTTGTTAAGTAATTCTATAATAGGTACTTACTTTTAAACACAACATTTTTAGAATGCAATTTCTGCTTGGAATAGGTAAATTGCGTGGAATTAGCAGGTACTAAGCCTAGTTGGACGACCTAGGTCGGACGAACCCCCTCTAGGAGGACGGATGATCTCAAGCCGCAAGCGTGTAGCTCCCAGCTACACGCTTGCGGCTTGAGATCGTCCGTCCGCTGGAAACAAGCGGCACAAGACCGTGTTCTGTCGATATCCATGCAGCAGACCTTCGTCCAGCAGTCGATGTCTACAGGTTGAGACGACGAAGCCTAGATGTAGGTAGCCTAATATTAATTTCACTGTAAACAGACTCAACCGAAAATTTTCCGGGAACCTTTTGTATACGTTGCAGTTTCATTAATATATAAATGTCCTCCCGACCGAATTTCGGCCACGGCGGCCTGTTTCCAGAGATATTAGCCATCAGTATTTCTGTGCGGGAGATATTATTGTGCACAAGTGTGTACACACAGGTGTACTCTCTGTTTCTTTATTTTCATAGCCCGATGGGACGGAAAATCCGACACGACCGGAGAAAGATCAGGCGCAGGACCGACGGCTCCGAGGCACGGGGGTGAAACACCGCGAAATTTCCTTACTCCGGGCTAGTACTGAGAATTTCTTGTCAGAAAAACCCAATAGGTAAGTACTTGTTATGGCCCGACCCGGGAATCGAACCCGGAACCTCGTCGGCCACAGTCGAACATGCTAACCACCAACATGCTAGACCAACGAGGCAGTCAATATATATATATACTAGTATGGCGCGTGGTTGCGCGGCCCGCTACAGCGGACCGCGTAGTGGACCGCGTGGTCCACTGTCTGCTTACTCGCTGTCCTACTATCCTGCCCCCCGATTATGTAAGAATGGCCGATCAAATCGTAAAAGTTCGGCGTCAAAGTAAAATAAACCATAACAGCATTAAATTAGAGCTCAATTTCGAAACACGAAATTGAGCTCTAATTCAATGCTGTTATGGTTTATTTTACTTTGACGCCGAATTACGATTTGATCGACAATTCTTACATAATCGGGCAGCTGGTTTACTGTCTACGTGTTCTGATCTGAACAACACACTGCTATGCTACCCCCCGCCCCTCCCTTTTTGTTTGAGCAGCCCCTAAGTAGGTACCTATCTTTAATACCCTGACCGTGCTCCTCACCCATTATCCGAACCTTCGATCATCATCTCTCTCCATATTTTTTTCTCCGAACCATTCGTCAAAATGAGATTTCTTCCACAAAAACAAATCTTGAAAAGGAACCGTAGTCTTGCATAGTTCTACACTTGTAGCCTCTTCAATATTCGCCATATATTTTCTATGGAAAAATAAATTCCGCCATCTTGAATTTTTTTCCTGTTCATCAAGTAGACCTTCATGTTCTGATCATCTTTTGCCACGAAACCATTCTTCCATCTTTTATACTCTCCGAGATAGACACCGACGAAATTTGTATGGCGGCCATCTTAAATCCGCCATTTTGAATTTTTTTTTCAGCTCACTGTCAATTGGATGAAGTTTCGAGTGACATTTGGTCGAGCACCCCCCACCTATCTTCAATACCCTTTTCTATGGAAAAATAAATTCCGCCATCTTGAATTTTTTTCCTGTTCATCAAGTAGACCCTCATGTCCTGATCATCTTTTGCCAAGAAACCACTCTTCCATCTTTTATACTCTCCGAGATAGACACCGAAGAAATTTGTATGGCGGCCATCTTAAATCCGCCATTTTGAATTTTTTTTCAGCTCACTGTCAATTGGATGAAGTTTCGAGTGACATTTGGTCGAGCTCCCCCCACCTATCTTCGATACCCTGGCTGGTGCTCTTCATCCGTCTTCGAAATCCTCAATCATCAGCTCTCTCCGTATTTTTCCTCCGAATGAATTTTTGTTTTCTATACGAAACGATGAGTGAAAAAAAAACTTTTCATACAAAATTTTACAGGAGAGGTGATCAATCAGTCAGTCAGTCAGCACGAGCAGCTATATATATATTAATATATATCTGTATATGTATATATATGTATATGTATATGTATATGTGTTGTTGTCAGTGTAAGTATAGGTAAATATGGTGCTTCCCGTATTTCAACACAATAATAGGTGCGATGGTACAAGCCTACGGTCTTAATTCTTTGATAAATTACAATGGTCGACCCCTTCGAAGTACCGTCCCTAAAGCAGGTCAGCCTTGACACAGTAACCAAGTCGTCTGATACACAACTTCATTTGAATAAACGGCCTAGTTAATTGCCACTATTTTGATGGACGATCTAATCAGAACTCCCAAACCTTTTTAGGCAGCTGCCGCGTTTTCCAATACATTTTAAAGACTCTAAAACCATTTTATAATTAAGTGTTTGACATAATATTGTTCTTTAGAGCAATTGCTGAGTTTCTTGCCGAACCTTCTCAGTAGAATCTGTTTTTCGTAGGTACCGGTGCAGCGGTAGAGTCAAAACAAGACCTATAAGGGACACCTATCCTGTATGACCTACATTAAATCAACTTTGAGTATGAGTTTTTTACAGCGTATCGTCAGAGGTGTGCGGACTGGATCCAAGTCATTCATATTTTTATGATAACAACATTTACACTCAGCTTTCTTGACTATTCAGTCATAATTCGGTAATCTGTGGTTGAAATTAACATAAAAGTGAATCCATTTGCCTGTGCGTCACCGTCTACTACAGACGGATAAAATGATGCAGATCCACATCTGTTTTATTTCAGAAAAGATAATAAAGTTAAATAAAAAATATATTTAGGTAAAGTCAATATTTATTTAATTAGTTAATGTTCTCTGTTTGATTTTCTCCGGATGGGTGTCGCTGAAAGTTTTTTCTTTTAAAAGCGTCTGGTAAAGTTTGGAAACCATCGGGTACGAGTCTAAATTCAACTGATGTCTGTAAATAATACGAAAGGTATTAAAATAATATATTCTAAAACATAAACGGTGAAAAATAGAGTAACTTTGGGAAATTCTAAAATAATAGTTTTTATGAATACTTAAATAGTTTTTCAATCACGATTAGGGAAAAAGAGCATAATCAGAGGAGAAAAAAACAAATAAAAGGTAAAAAAAGCTCCGATAAGATAAGATAGAAAACCTGTCATACAACAAAAGTTAAAAAACAAGTTTAAGTTTTTGGTACCGTAATTAATGCTAAAGAGAACCAGACAGCAATAACGGCAAATATCATAAAATCAAATAAATATTATAAATGCGAAAGTTTGGATGGATGTATGGATTTATGGATATTGGATGTATGGATGTATGGATGTATGGATGTTTGTTACTCAATCACGCACCAACGGCTGAACGGATCTGGATGAAATTTGGCACAGAGATAGATTATAGTCTGGAATAGCACATAGGCTACTTTTTATCCCAGAAAATTAAAGAGTTCCCGCGGGAACCGAAAAACGTCAATCCACGCGGACGAAGTCGCGGGCATCAGCTAGTTTACTATATTTCAAAGATGGAATTTAATAGTTAACTGAGAATCGATATCGTGACCTAACTTCGATCGTGTATCAGACGTCAATACCTAAATACTTAAGTGTCCAACTCGGTTAGTAACTTAAAAACCGGCCAAGTGCGAGTCGGACTCGCGCACCGAGGGTTCCGTACAAACCTGTAGTAAGTTTTACGATTTATGACTTATTAAAAAAAATTGCTTAAAAATTACGTTTGTTGTATGGGGACCCCCCTTAATATATATATATTTTTAATTTTTAGTATTTGTTGTTATAGCGGCAACGGAAATACATCATTCGTGAAAATTTCAGCTTTCTAGCTATCACGGTTTATGAGATACAGCCTGGAGACAGACAGACAGACAGACAGACAGACAGCGGAGTCTTAGTAATAGGGTCCCGTTTTTACCCTTTGGGTACGGAACCCTAACAAGTTAAAAATGTATGTCAATTCTATCACAGAATAACAGTTAGTCGTTCTAATTTTACTACCTATCTAATAATTTAACAGCAGCGTATAAATTCATACAAAGAAAGCCAAAATAATAATTCATCCAATAAAGCTTTGACAGGCACCTAATTGAAAAGTAGGTCTCGTTGAGCCGCTCACTGACTATGAGAAGTTGATGACATTCCCTATGGCTACTTACATAACTATAAAAATATACACAATATACAACGTAGAAAGGATAAATGAATTATAGGTAGTGTATTTGAGAACGCAGCGAGCGACCTTTTTTAGGGTTCCGTACCCAAAGGGTAAAAACGGGACCCTATTACTAAGACTCCGCTGTCTGTCTGTCTGTCTGTCTGTCTGTCTCCAGGCTGTATCTCATAAACCGTGATAGCTAGAAAGCTGAAATTTTCACAAATGATGTATTTCCGTTGCCGCTATAACAACAAATACTAAAAATTAAAAATATATATATATTAAGGGGGGTCCCCATACAATAAACGTGTTTTTTTCGTATTTTTTTGCTCAATATTAAAAACGGTAACAGGTAGACGGTTCAAATTTTCACAGAATATTAACTTGTATATTACCTTTCAAAATAAATAATTAAATATTAATAAAGTAAATATTAAAGGGGGGCTCCCATACAACAAACGTAATTTTTATTTTTAATACGTCATAAATCGTAAAACTTACTACAGGTTTGTACGGAACCCTCGGTGCGCGAGTCCGACTCGCACTTGGCCGGTTTTTTAAATAAAAACAAAGTGAATAGTAAGTATACCTATAGTTGAATTTTTTCGTTAAACACTAAACGTGATTTTGTCCTTATTTTCAGACAAAATAAGGACAAAATTAACCAAGAACAGAAAAAAATCAAAACTGCTCCGGGGTTTCGTCGTCTATGCGGTATGCCCGGTAAAGACGTCATTGAATATTAGGTACAAAGTAGGTCAGGATATTATCTATATCGTAATAACAAGTATAATGACGCTGCTCCTTTATATTTCCCAAAGGAGAAGCGTAAATTCTATTTCATCTATATTCTGAGTTGCAATCATTTGGCTGAAAATATTCGTCAATATCTGCACGGTTTTAATATCAATATTTTTAATGAATGCACTACTCTCGCGTAGGTTAATATGAAGTATAAAGAAAAGTGCCAGAGCTCAATTACTATCTGGGCAGAATTTACCTAAACTCAAATCTGCCCAGATAGTAATTGAGCTCTGGCACTTTTCTTTATACTTCATAGGAACCTACGCGAGAGTAGTGCATTAATTAAAAAATCATACTAATATTATAAATGCGAAAGTGTGTTTGTTTGTTGGTCTGTTGGTTTGTTGGTTTGTCCTTCAAACACGCCGCAACGGAGCAACGGATCGACGTAATTTTTAGCATAGGTATAGTTGAGGACCGAGGTTGACATAGGCCACTTTTTATCCCGGAAAATTACCGAGTTCCCGCGGGAATCAAAAACCTTTTTTCAAACGTCAAAACGCGTGCTTAGTATGGGATTTTGTATGAAACATTGCATAGTGACGTCATCAAAGTTCGACGCACTTTATTTACTTTAATTGATAGCTTAAAATAGTTATTCATAATAAAACTAACAGGGGACGTGGATATTACGACTTTTGGGAGATCACTAAAAAAAAATTATTTGAATAGTTGTCAAATACCCAATTATAGGTGACAGTTTACACGTTGTTAGTATTAATTTGGTCAGGTAGTTGATACATTAGTAGGTACTAGGTAGGTATAGTGGTATAGTATAAAGGCCGTTATTTTATTACTACGAGTAAAATGACGTATAAGTACCTACTTAGAAGGTAAATAATATGTGTAAATTACACGCATTTGGCAACACAGATCTTTTTATAAACTTAGATATTCCTATTCCTATAAAAATCTTATTCATAACAAAAGAAATATAACTTTCTTATACGAGCACCTTGATACAGCATTATACAACTGTGGCACCAGGCAAAGGTCAGCCATGGTCAACTTGTCCTCTACGCAGAAACGTCCGGCTGTTCGCTTCAGCAAATCCTCAAGGGTCTGTAATCCCCTGTCCGTCCAATATTTGGTGAATTTTATGTATTGCTCTTCGCTGTTGAAATGGGTCTTCAAGCCTATGTTTTGTAAAGGCTGTATACCAGATACTATTGTCTGAAAATATAAAATAATTAGTTTCGGTTCAAATTAGTTCTGTATTACGCGACGACTTGCGTTCAATCATACTTCATACTAATATTATAAATGCGAAAGTGTGTTTGTTTCTTGTTTTTTGGTTTATTGGTTTGTTGGTTTGTCCTTCAATCACGCCGCAACTGAGCAACAGATCGACGTGATTTTTGGCATGGGTAGGTATAGTTGAGGACCTGGAGAGTGACATAGGCTACTTTTCATCCCGGAAAATTAAAGAGTTCCCGTGGGAATACAAAAAAACTTAATCCACGCGAACGAAGTCGCGGGCATCAGCTAGTTATAAATAAAGTTGATATTTATTAATATTGAAAAAGGACTAATAAGAATGTGATAATAATGACTTATAATGCGGTGTGCTTGCCCCACTTTGGTAGAGCTTTTTGGTTGGTAAGTTCAACTACCTATAACTACTTATTTTACTATTCTACTTGACTAACCCTATAACCACAGAATAGTTATTAATGTAGTACCTACCTTTCACTATCTTTACTAATATTAGGTATAAAGAGGTAAAGTTTGTGAGTTTGTGAGGTTGTAGGGACTAGGGGGTAATCTCTGGATCTACTGAACCGATGTTGAAAATTCTGGTACCAATAGTAAGTATATTTGTGAGTATCACAGGCTATAATATATTAAACCGAAAAATTAGGAAGTTCCCGTGGGAATTTAAAAAAATTATTTCACGCTAACGAAGTCGTGGGCATCTGCTAGTACATCAAATAATAAATATTATAAATGCGAAAGTTTGGATGGATGGATGTATGTATGGATGTATGTTTGTTACTCAATCACGCTCCAACGGATGAACGGATCTGGATGAAATTTGGCACAGAGATAGATTATAGTCTGGAATAGCACATAGGCTACTTTTTATCCCGGAAAATTAAGGAGTTCCCGCGGGAATCAAAAATACTTAAACCACGCGGACGAAGTCGCGGGCATCAGCTAGTATAACATAAAATTGTACGAGTACATAAATCATAACAACGTAGGTAAAGTACTCAGGTTACGTACCTCACATATTTCTCTCATTCGTGCCCTAAGAAGTGGGGTGTTCGGCACTAGGCTGGGAGTTGGACGTGTTTCCTCTAAGTACTGTAGAATAGCCATTGACTCTACCAGGGTTGTGCTATCTAAATATTAAAGGATAACATTTTATCAGGTATTGATCGTTCAAGGATTAATTTCACTTGATGGAAGGAGGTGATAGAAACGCATGAAGCACAGGTTAGGAATTTTCAATGCTGGAAATTATGCGTGTGTAAGCAGCAAGAATCTGTCGCATTGAAGAAATGCTGATGCCACTGATGAATTCGGCGACTTTAAGGTAAGGACATTACTTTTAAGGCGCGTTCTATGCCGCTTGTACGTCATACTCGTTTTAAATACCGAACTCTGCGGTTTTTGCTGGTCTGGTGGCTCTTGCGTTTGCGCTTGTGTCTTTTTATAAACTATTACAAGTTAGCTCTTGATTGCATTATCACCTGGATGGTAAGTATACGTGATAATGCAGTCGGAAATGGTAACGGACTTTAACTAGTAGGGTATACTCGTATATGCTTCTCCTTGTTCTGCGGGGTTTGCGGTCCAGTATGCGTTATGGACCACTGGTCTAGATTTCATATATTATAAGTTTACTAGCTGATGCCCTTTATCTGCGTGGATTGAGGCTTTTTGGTTCCCGCGGGAACTCTTTAATGTTCCGGGATAAAAAGTAGCCTATGTGCTATTCCAGACTATAATCTATCTCTGTGCCAAATTTCATCCAGATCCGTTCAGCCGTTGGAGCGTGATTGAGTAACAAATCCATGCATCCATACATCCATACATCCATCCAAACTTTCGCATTTATAATATTTATACTAGCTGATGCCCGCGACTTCGTCCGCGTGGATCGAGGGTTTTCGGTTCCCGCGGGAACTCCTTAATTTTCCGGGATAAAAAGTAGCATAGGTATGTGTTATTCCAGACTATAATCTATCTCTGTGCCAAATTTCATCCAGATCCGTTCAGCCGTTGGGGCGTGATTGAGTAACAAACATCCATACATCCATACATCCACACATCCATACATCCATACATCCACACATCCATCCAAACTTTCGCATTTATAATATTTATTTAATATTTGATTTGATACACGGCATTAGTATTTCTTATTCAACGTTTTCGTATGCATTTATAAAGCACAAAGCAAACCACAGCATGTGTTAGTATGACCACAAAGCCATGTAGAGTGTAAGTGGGCGTGCATCGATTTGTTCGGTTCTGAAGCAATTCGTAGCCTATTCACATACAATTGATTCCGTCTATAGTACCAGTAATTCGACCATTCATTTAACGCGGTTGTCGGGCTTTTGTTGAAAATCCACTCTGGCCGAAAATACCAATTTTTGAGTAATAACAGTTGCTGCGACAAATTGATTGAATGATTAAATTGATTGATATACTCGTAGCGACCACAGTCATATTGATTATTGCCCGGGATGCAATCTGTTTTATCAAAATCGGCTACAAAGATGGCCGTGAAAGCGTAGTAGACAGACACACTTTCGCATTTATAATAATAGCGTGGATTTCAGCCGTCATCAGTTCTTTAACTCGTACAAAATAGGAAAACAGATCGATGCAATATTTTGAATTGCCTTAAAAATATTCCGGGGTCATGGGTGAAAATACAATCAGAATTTGAAGGAAAACGGCCACTGATCCCTTAAGATTACAATATTATGATTATATTTCGAGGAATTCAATGGAAAGGTAAACCTAAAAAAATACTTTCGGGATCTCTCAAGAGGACCGAAATGAAATTATTGTCCGAAAATCGAAATGTCAGCAGGTAATTTTGTTTGACAAAATATTATTCAAACGATCCTAATAAGAAAAAAATAACAGATGAGACGATGACGTATTGCGATTGAAATTACTATACATAATATTATGTACGTCGCCTTTTTAGAGAAATGGAATTGAAATTGCGTGATCTCGGGACACAAAACAAATCCACAGCAAAGCTGGAAAATATATCAATAATGAATAATTAACGTATAAAATATCAAAAGGCTCAATAGACAATTGCTTAGCATCTTATATTTTAATTGAAATTAAAAAAGATGTAAGTAGTTAAGTACCCAAATTGAATCCGTACTTGAATAGCATGGTGGTGGTGAATTTTTGTTATTAACACTTCGTTCTGAGGGTCGACGGTACTCGGGATGTGAATTTTGATGATGATACTTGATTTTTTTGTTGTTGAAATCGTCGCAATAAAACTTAAAAGACTGTTATACTGATTATTATAGAGTTATTTAGAAGTCTCCGGTTTGTCAATGATTGCAGTGTTTACTTCATTGACTCGTTTACGTACTTAAGGTACTAAACGTAGATCGCAGAGGTGAGGTATCAACGGTCATTGATGTAAGTACAACGGTACCTAAATGTTACAAGCTATATACCTACATACCTATATAAACAAATCAATATGAAGTCTAAATAGAAAACAATTGACGCCTTTTCTATTAGGTTCATGAAGAGTCGTTTGATAAATTGAGAAGTTATTGACCGCACAAATTGTCTGCTATTATTATTTTGAGTATATACGAATTTGCTAGAACCATTTTATTTAGTCGTATTTTATTTGGTGTAGACTATAGACGATTTACTGCATCGTCGCTCCAAATTGTCCAATTCATATAATCCAATAATAAATTGTCTTAAGAATTATATTTTTATTATTAAAGTTTTAGATCAAATTGCATATAAAAAGCTGTGCACTGTGGATACATTTCGGGAAATCCGTTTTTATTGCAAGCTCGGCTTGCGTCGCCGTAAAAATTTTATGTTTTCGCAATATAAAAATAAGATGTACTACCGTAAAACCTCTCTGAATGGTTCTAAATTGTTGAAACAAATTCATGTTTTTATTTACATAAAGGATTCGCCAGTCGTACTTACACATACACTGGGTGTAATTTCCTAACATGCTTCTGCTTTTTGTTCCAAAAAGGGAGACCATTTTATTTACTGATTACCTACCAAACCGGAAAGGAAAATTCCTACCTAGGTCGGGAAAGTAAAGACACTTTTGAAAGAAATCGCATTCTGCTATGTTATAAACGGGTACATAGTTACATACCACGATAAACATTATGACGATTTAATTTGTCGATATTTCGACCCATGTTGCATGTAAGATCGTGGTCACGACTCACACCGGGACTGCGGTGCTGCATTTATTCATCATCATCATCATCATCATCATCATCATCATCATCAACCGACAGACGTCCACTGCTGGACATAGGTCTCTTGCAAGGATTTCCACACGCCGCGGTCTTGCGCCGCGCCGCCTGGATCCAGCGACTCCCTGCGACTCGTCTGATGTCTTCCGTCCACCGAGTAGGGTGTCTGCCAACGCTGCGCTTCCCAGTGCGAGGTCGCCATTCCAGCACTTTTACATCTGCATTTATTACATCTATACTAATCTATATTAATATTATAAATGCGAAAGTTTGGATGGATGATGGATGGATGGATGTTTGTTACTCAATCACGCCAGAACGGCTGAACGGATCTGGATGAAATTTGGCACAGAGATAGATTATACATAGTATGGAATTGCACATAGGCTAGGTTTTATCCCGTGAAATTAAGGAGTTCCCGCGGGAACCAAAAAACGTCAATCCACGCGAACGTAGTCGCGGGCATCAGCTAGTTATCAAATAAGTCTTAAAGCATTAAGAAATTGCATATTTGAACTGGCTCTCTCATAGGAAAAGGCTCTCAATTCGGCACGCATGTTTTTTTCTACTTATAGGTATGCAGGTACATTGTACCTACACCGATTTTATGAGGAAAAAATCCGAATGGCTTCAGGATATTTATGTGTGTATAAGGTAATATTGTGCACTTCAACCCCACCAAGACACAAAGGGTTAAAATAAGGGTTGAAAGTTTGTATGAAAGTTAAGTTATAGCCGTGAAACTTAGCACTTGGACTTCCAGTTAAATATGAAGAAGTACCTACGTAATTCACCATTTTAAAAAATTCGACCCCCAAGGCCGTTAAATAGAGTTTGTCCTTCAATCACACTGCAGCAACGGATCAACGTGATTTTTTGCATGGGTATAGTTGAGGTACTGGAGAGTGACATAGACTACTTTTATCCCGGAAAATTATGGAGTGCCTGTGGGGAAAAAAAACTTAAACCACGCGGACGAAGTCGCGGGCATAAGCTAGTATATAGGATACTAGCTGATGCCCGCGACTTCGTCCGCGTGTATTGCGGTTTTTCGGTTCCCGCGGGAACTCTTTAATTTTCCGGAATAAAAAGTAGCCTATGTGCTATTCCAGACTATAATCTATCTCTGTGCCAAATTTCATCCAGATCCGTTCATCCGTTGGAGCGTAATTGAGTAACAAACATACATCCATACATCCATCCATCCAAACTTTCGCATTTATAATATTTATATGGATATAGTAGTATAAAGGTACCTAATAGAAAATTAACTAGCTGATGCCCGCGACTTCGTCCGCGTGGATATACCAAGTTTCATCGAAATAACTTGAGAAATGAAGGACTTCCATACAAACTTTCAACCCCTATTTCACCCCTTCGGGGGTAAAATTTACAAAAACTGTGAAACACTTATTTCTTCATTTTCAACCAGTAGCTTGTATACCAAGTTTAATCGATATAACTTGAGAAATGACGGACTTTCATACAAATTTTCACCCCCTATTTCACCCCCTTAGGGGTGGAATTTTGAAAAACTGTGACACACGCACTTCTTTATTTTTTACCGTTTTTACCGTAAGCCAAAATAAAAAGTTTCGTTGATATAACTTGTAAAACATCTTGAGAAACGAAGGACTTTCATACCAACTTTCATCCCCTATTTCACCCTTTTGGGGGTCGAATTTTCAAAAACTGTGAAACACGTATGTCTCCATTTTCAACCCGCAGCTCATATATCAAGTTTCATGGCTATAACTTGAGAAATTAAGGACTTTCATACAAACTTTCAACCCCTATTTCACCCCTTCGGGGGTAGAATTTCGGGATAAAAAGTATCCTATGTCCTACCTCGTAGTATAGGCTCAAATCGTGCCAAGTTTCGTTTGAATTCATTCAGTAGTTTCGGCGTGATGCGCGGCCAAGATACAGACAGACAGACAGACAGACAGACAAAAATGAAAAAAATTACAGATTTGGCTTCAGTACCGAATAATGAGTGCCCTCCAAAAAAAATTTTTAAAATATCTTCAATGTACAGAATTGGACCTGTTACAGTTTTACTATAAGTACTAGCGATCCGCCCCGGCTTCGCACGGGTAGCACTAATAATCCTAATCTATATAATATAAACTATCCTATCTCTCAAGTTAGATCGAACTGCACATGGTGTGCGAATTTTATTATAATCGGTTAAGTGGTTTAGAAGTCCATTGAGGACAAACATTGTGACACGAGATTTATATATATATAGATAAACTATCCTATCTCTCAAGTTAGATCGAACTGCACATGGTGTGCGAATTTTATTATAATCGGTTAAGTGGTTTAGAAGTCCATTGAGGACAAACATTGTGACACGAGATTTATATATATATAGATAAACTATCCTATCTCTCAAGTTAGATCGAACTGCACATGGTGTGCGAATTTTATTATAATCGGTTAAGTGGTTTAGAAGTCCATTGAGGACAAACATTGTGACACGAGATTTATATATATACTAGCTGATGCCCGCGACTTCGTCCGCGTGGATTGAGGTTTTTCGGTTCCCGCGGGAACTCTTTAATTTTCCGGGATAAAAAGTAGCCTATGTGCTATTCCAGACTATAATCTATCTCTGTGCCAAATTTCATCCAGATCCGTTCATCCGTTGGAGCGTGATTGAGTAACAAACATACATCCATACATACATACATCCATCCATCCAAACTTTCGCATTTATAATATTTATATATATATGGATAAGATAGAATAGATACCTGTGTTAAAAACTAAAAGAAGAAAGAAGAAAGAATAGTACATAACACTGCATAATGTACGTATTATTAGAACAACAGAAGACCCTTCATTAAATACAGTGCTAGGATTAAATTGGGTTAAGTATTGCAGTCTTGTCTTAATAGCGCAATTTCTTTCAGACTATCGTTTTGAGGTTTCAGTAAAAGTAAATTATTAGTGACCTACATTATTTGCTAAGGACTTCAATACGATGATGCCACCACTTTCTAATGAAAATATATAAATAACTAGCTTTTTTTAGCCCGAAATAGCAAATTTCAGCCCGATCTGTCCAGTTGTTTGAGCTGTGCGTTATCAGTCAGTCACCATTGCAGGGGATATGAGGACACGCCGTATAAGGGATACACCCCCCCCCCCCCCCCCCCCCCTAGCATGGGCCGAGACAATTTAATAAAAACGCTTAATAACGGTGGATAAATAGTCCCCCGAGTCCCCGTGAAATGTCAAACGGGGATAAACTTCTCCTTTCCCATGTTGCCGTGCTCTGAGAAGTGGACAAGTTAATTTTATCTCTTGTTAGTGGATAAAATTCTCTGAATTGAACTCCATGCCATTCCCGACATCTCACAGACTTGATCAATGGTTCGGCGACGGTCTTCACGAACGAGGGCATTGATTTTGTCGACGTTTTCATCAGTTCTTGACGTTGAGGGGCGTCCTGAACGAGGTTGGTCTTCAATAGACATTTCTCCATTTTTAAAACGTGAAAACCAATCGTAAACTCTGGTTTTACTTAAGGCAGCATCCCCATAAGCAGTCTTAAGCGTTACAATAGTTTCCGCGGCCGATTTCCCCAACAGGAAACAAAATTTCACAGCCGCGCGTTGTTCTCTACAATCTGCCATTACGTTTTCGCCGAAATGTAAACAGTTGTTTTACTAAGAAAAATCTCGCAGCCGAGCCGATGCACTCACAGCGACACAACTTTGCACACTGACGCAGGTGGCGTGACACTAACGGACATGTGGTCAAACAATAGGTTCCCCCACTCTCCTTCCCCACCACAGCGTAATTCCCGGAACTTATGGGTCCCCGTAGTACATAATAGATAAATAATAGCAAAATCCACCCCCCATACTCACCGGATCTAGCCCCCTGTGACTATGAAAGGAAAGCGTTTTGCCACTGTGGAGGAGGTGAAACAAAAATCGCTGGAAGGCTTAAAGGACATCCCGATGAGTGAATTTAAAAACTGTTTTGAACAATGGAAGAATCGTTTGGAGAAGTGCGTTGTGGTCAATGGCGAATACTTTGAAGGTGATCAAAATTTGATGTAAAAATATTGAGAAACAAAGAAATTATCACGAAATTCCCGTTTTTTTTGGGTCCCCCCTCGTATATCATGAGTTATGAGTTATGACAATTTGATTACTAACAACTAACTAGCGTGAATTCCCAATGCATAGAGCCTCTCAAACGGGTAATTTCCTCGATAAATCATTTCAGGCTCAAATTATAGGACAATGTGGTGTAATTGGGTCAATCAGAATTCAGAGTATCCTGATGACAATCACTGCTTGAATAGGCTATGATATTGATAGGATTAACGATGCCTAATTGATTTAACTCTTAACAGAATACATTGCATAAAATATGTTGATATTTCCCAAACATAATATGATAGGTAAGTACCTACTGGTATTTGTAAGATAGAAAAGCAAAATCGTGTTACATTAATTTTGATTAAGTACCTATTTACTTGAAAAGCGAGTTTTGATACGCAACATTTGGTTTGAGATGATTATAAAACAATGGATGAAAAGAGCCTGAAGTTTGAATCAAAGATGAAAACCCATGACTCTTTTTAGCTTTAACAAAATCCGGAATGTATTGAAAGCTCTTTTATAAAGGTATGAAAGAATACATTTGGTGTTCAAAGACGGATTCACGATATCCGAGTAGAAATATCATATGTAAAATTGTGTTGCGATATCGGAATTTCATTTCAGATTCCTCCCCACATTTAATCACGTTTTTATCGCGATAAGATTTTTGTGAGGAGGAACTTATTATTTTCAACGCCTTTGGAAATTACTTCAGGGGACTATATTTTGTGACCGTATTTGCTGGTGATATTGATATCTGAATATTCAATAGGGACGTTTAATGTCCCATAATTAAGGAGAGCTATTTTCACAGAAGTCGTATAGGGGAGACCGAAGAGAGTTGTGTCAGAGGAGAGTAGCGACAAAGACGATTTCTCGGAACCCATGACCGTTAGCGAGTTGGCAATAGCACACGATTCCTTCTTTAGAGACGCGCTAGTTGACGCGGTACACGCCAGAGGAACACGGCAAGCGATTGCGTCAGTACGACGTCTGCGTGAAAAAAAACCGGAAAAGTAAGTTTTTTATCAAAATTTTGATTGTATTTATATCGTGACATATTACATTCACGTGATAAGCGCTATTTTTCTTTTATTGTGTAGTTTTTAAAGTTTCAAATCGTGGCAGTGTTTTGCTGAGTTTGCATCTTGTTTCGAAATTACGAATTATTAGTCTGACAGGTCGCGATTTTTGGCACCTAGGAGAGTTGTGACTTGTGACACGCTGTCACAACCCTCCTATTGAAGTTTATTTTGTGGTTCGCTTATTTTACATGCTTTTTGCTATGTCGTTCTTTCTGTTTATATATCTTCGTTTGCTTTTTTTCTTTCAGAATGCCTAATAATTCAGAATGCCTAAAAATTCAAATTCAAATCAGCTGTACTTACCGACACACCTACTAAGGATGAAATAGCTGCCATAGAAGCCAGTAGAAAGTTAAAAAGTGTAAAAAAGCGTGTTTTAAGCGAAGAAAAGAAGAAACCTAAAAAAAGCCAAGAAGAAGACTAACAAGAAAAGTGCAAGTGAAGACGAAGAAGATGCAGAAAATGATTGTTTTTGCTTGTGCTGCTCTGAATCATATGCCAGTAGCCGATCAATTAAGAAGTGGGTTCAGTGTCTGGAATGAAAAGGCTGGTCTCACGAAGATTGCACTGGGTGCGAGCTGCAATACGTCTGTCATAATTTTTTATCAGTTTAAACTAAGACTTTGACTGATTTTAAAACAATGATCTCGTAATGATGCCATAATCACTTATAAATTAAGATTTAATACTTGGTTTGTTAATGTTTCATGTTATTTTAGTTCCTACAATTATGACACAGGATAATTAAAGTAATTTTATGCCAAAAAAATGTGTTTTGTTTATAATTCATATAAATGTATTTTTATCAATCAAATATAGTCTATAGTCCGCGTACGAGTTGAATGCAGTGCAAATGTATGGTGACACACATTTACTCTGTATTCAACTCGCGCGCGAACTGTAGATACACAGCTGTCACAACTTACCTTGGCACCTGTCACAATTTACCTCGCTGTTAGGAGAGTTGTGACAAAAGGATTAGTTTCAGTTTTCGTGGATTTTCTCAGAATCCTTAGTTCAATGACTTCGATGAGTGTTTTTAAAAGAGTAAAGATTGAGCTACACTGTGGCATAAAGTTCAAAATCGTGGTATGTTTCTTTGTTGAGATATGTTCTTTTGAGTAAAAATTGTCACAACTCCCTCGGTCTCCCCTACCTACACAACATATTAAGTCAAAACATCAAAATTCCTGGGTTAAACTCGTAGACAGAAATTTAAACTTAACTCGGCGTTGGTGCAATGGGCACTAGTGTTTTCTTTTATTGTCTTGATAGATTGAGTAATTTTGGTCATCACTCGAGTTATTCGGCATGCTGGGTTATTTATTTTAATTTATACGACTCCAGTCTCCTTCGTAACGCTGCCATCCTCGTGCACTCGTGTTAGGTGAAAATTCGCTTGCTCCGTCTAAGACGATCTGCCACGTGTTCAGATAAGTGTCAGATCATTTATGAAATGTCCTCTCTACAATAGCGTTGTTTGAGCATAATCATTATGAATGTAAAACAACGATTTTAAAGAATGCGGCCGAAAGGTAAAATATATTCTACCTTACTTCATACCACCCCTTATTGGTATACCTATTACTATTTTATTTTATTGTTCAAGTATATCATAAATTATTAATTTTGTCTCCCTTTGTCAATTTAATACACATAATTTGTTACTCATACTCCAATTTGTACTTACGTAACTTCCTCGATGTAAGCGGAAAAACTTTGCTTACTATACGACAATACATATACAATATATTACAAGTTTTGATGAAAATATTGTTTATATTTTGTTGCTCAAGTTTGAAATGTTATGTAAATATAAATTCAGCCCGTCACGAATATATTGGATAAAGTTTTGGCTTAACACATTCATGTCTCATATTTCCTCATCCCAGTTACTTCTCAATATATTTTGCTCTTCAAAATTTTGCTGCTTTTAATTGTAGATAAAGTTACAATTAACTTAATTGATAGATCTTAAATAGATCTTAATTAAATGATTTTAAGTAGCAGTAGTACCAGCATATTAATTAAGTTTACTGAGAAGCCCAATACAATTTACACCTTTGTCCACACTACAAAAATGAGCAAATTATTAGCTCGAGCAAAGATTATGTACCACGTTCAGGGAGGTTACTGCCATCGCTTAGAGCAGTATTATTTTAATAAAATGACAGTTTTATGTCACGTACCTTGAGGTCCTCAAAATAAGGATTATAATTTTAAAATACGAACGTCAACAATATTAAAATAATATGGCTTTATACGGTGGTAGTATGCCCACTGCTTTGTGAAAGATGATTCCTGGTTATAGTGTTGAGAATTCGAATGAGTTTAAGTATCTTACCAATAACCAAAGCTGGAACTTTCTGCGAAGGGTTAACAGCACGATATTCGTCAGTCATTTGCGTGCGCTTTTTGACTATATCGATCGATTTCTCTTCAAAGGGAATTTGTTTGAGAGCCAGTGCAGCGCGCACACGCCACGTACAAGATGACAGATAGAATCCATAGAGTATTGTACGAGTTTCACCCTATGAAAGATATCATTGGATATTTTAAATTTTTAATTCTTCTTTAAGTAAAATTTCTATCAGTGACTTCGTCTTCTTGCAACGGTATTCATTGAAGATGCGAGTATATGAAGAGCCATGAGAAAGTTAAGCTATATCTATAATATTATAAATGCGAAAGTTTGGATGTATGGATGGAGGTTTGTTGCTCAATCACGTCAGAACGGCTGAACGGATCTGGATGAAATTTGGCACAAAGATAGATTATCCACCCACCCCACTACAGCCCATTAACGTCCCACTGCTGGGCACAGGCCTCCACTCTCATAGGAGAGAGGAAATAACACATAACCGATAGATTATAGTCTGGAATAACACATTACCTACCAAAAAAACCTCAATTCACGCGGACGAAGTTGCGGTTATCAGCTAGTTAATCATAAACGAATCTTATTGTGAGCTGTCACAATAAGATTCACTTAAGATTACTTAGTTATTAACCTAACTGTTTAATTGCTGCCTGAATATCTATTTACCAGATTGGTGTGAACCAAAACAATGAATCACTTTTTTATTTATGGAGCTTGATCGATGGATATAACAATCAAAATCTAAATAAAGGTGGTTTTGATTTCTTGTTAATTAGTAAAAGAATTTATATTGTGTGGTGGTACTAAACCCTGTGTACGCGAGTCCGACTCGCGCTTGACCGGTTTTTTAAACATAAAATTAGTGACAAAATTTGTAAGGTTAGAATTACTAACAAGTTAATTGAGTTCAGATAGAAAAGTAATGGAATTTTTGAGGCAAACAACACTGATCTACAATACTTATCATACTTATGTCTCGACTCTCAAATTCTACTTGATTATTTAAAATGAAATTTTAAGTAGGTAACTACTTACCTATCTAATTCGTAAAAAATACCTATTTTGAAAGATAAATACGTAATAATAGAATTGGTATGACTTACTGCTAAAGTGGCCATTTTTTATTATTAACACTAAGTATGTAAATGGAATCAAATTAAGTTTTATTATACAATTTCAGATCAGACTTCTAAATCACTTGTTTTCACAGCTGACATCAACGGTTGACATCTATTATTTTGACGTCTAATGATATCTGCCATTAGTATAATGTTTTCGTACTATTTGTATAGATGGCGTTGGCTTCTATTGCTTTGCTATATTTATCCTTGTGTTGCCATAATATTACTTACCTACATAAACGAGTGAGGGACCTAGATGGTCCTTCACTCGTATAAGTAATCATAAATACTTTAGGAGATAAAAATGAAATGCATACAGATATTAATATACATGGCGTTTATTTACATGTATTACGATAATAGCTACTTTATTATTCTTTATTGAAAATACAAGTACATAGGAATACGATAAAGGTTAATTTTATTTTACTTCTGGATTTTGTTTTACTTATTTTGTGTATAGGTAGGTACTTAGTTCGTTTTGTAGGCAATAATTGTACCTACATGTTATGCAAGCAAAAAACTAAAACAATTTGCTTACGTAACATCTTCCTTTCATACCGCAAATTCTATAATAATTTTTATAATTTAAGATATAATAAATCGCTGTTATGCGACGGTAGTCCTGTATACATTTAATATCTTTTAACCAGTTCAACATAATATAACTGTTTGACAAACAAAGTGAAACTACATTTATTGTAGATCTATTAAAATTTCTGAATATATTGTTTGTCAAACTAATGCACATTTTGATTTGGGTAACTATCATAATACTGCGTTTTTATTCTTTATTATTATCATATTTCCAATGTATCTTATTACTACTTTTTAAGAGATTAATAGTAATTAATAATTATATATAATATGTATTGCTCCTGTATTTCTATTATCTATTATATATATTTATAATATCAAGGTATAGCCGATAGATGCGTAAAAATAACTTTTTAAAATAGTTAACTTAATTACTTTTGAATAAATACTTAAAAATATTGGTCACATTATTGTACTATTCAGCTTCTAAACGATGCCTACTTAATGCTGCAAAAATATTTAAATCAATTAATATAAATGATTAGGTATTTATTAACTTACTAAGAGATTTTTAAATTCAATGGATTTATATGTACGATTTATATAACCACGAATGAGTACTTATTCATTTCGCAGGAGTACTTAGGTACGTATTCAATCTGACTACGTGTGCCTCGTTTACTTCTTTGAATTTTTATGACGTTATTATTGGTCCAAAAATTCTGCTGCAATTTTTTGAAATAATGAATGTTAATAAATGTAATATCGAAAAAACGTGAACTTTACCTTTCATCTTTTATAATGTAGATTTAGTAATCTTAGCTCCATTATAATATTATCCTCCTTGGCTTATATAAATAATATCTATAAATAATTGAACCGTTAGGTAAGGATTGACAAAACAAAAATCATATAAATGCTCTTAGGATTTTTTCACATACTTATGTTTTTAATGAGTTTTAGCGATTATGAGTTGTGACCTTATTGTCGGTAAATCTAATAAAGATTGGGAAGAATAGGGATAAGTATCAGCCCCAACGTAAAGGTGAACCTGGTGGTCTCATCATTGTTCCCCTAGTCTCCGCTGTTAAGGTTCCTCCACCGTCTTCTGGAGATCCATAGAGGGCGTATAGGTGTCTTCGATGGTGGAGCTCATGACCTCTGTGTGAGAGACTCTGGAGACGACTCCATAGGGAAAATATTCGCTTACTAACGGTCTTCTTGTCATTTGTAGAATTTTCTGAAAAGAACATACATTCGATAGTATTGTATTTTGAAGTCCACTTATTTGGAATACAGGATAAGCTTAAAGATTCTTACTTAACTGTAAATCCTTACCGAAAACATATGGGTAGTAGCAGTACTGGAACTACCAAACATACAATTCAATTATGTGTTTTGGACGAGTTTTCGTGTAGCGGGGCCATTCCTCTTAATCCACTAACGGTTAGAAGTGACATGTACTTAATAAGTAACGTATCTATAATGCGTTTCCGTATCTGCTACACGAATATGCCAAACTGAATTAGACGGAGAGCTGGCACCGAATTTTGGGAAGGTCCTTTTGGCAAGCTGCAATTGTGGAAAATATAACTTCGTCAATTGGCGAATCCTGTGCTGCCAGTCTAGTAGAGCGTTTGCGGTTATTTCGCTACTGCGCAGCATTTGCAAACAACATTTGCAAAAAAATAATTAATATTGTTTTAATAAAAAAAACTTGTTTTTTTTCATCTTTTAATTTAGTACCTACTTATGGAATTCGAAAGAAAAATCCAGACCTCTTCAAAGATATTTTATTAAAATTTCCAAAAAATATACTTTTGGCAATCTGAACTTTTAATCACGTACGTATTTATTGAGTAATTTCAATAATACCTGCAAATCGCTAGACAAATTTTGCGGGTTTAAACAATTCCCAGACGTGAATAAAGTTTTTAAATGAGTACGACATACGAAATAACCGCAAACGCTCTACCAGACTGGCAGGACTGGATTCGCCAATAATGGACGAAATTATATTTTTACTCAATTTCAGCTTGCCAAAAGGACCTTCCCGAAATTCGTTGCCAGCTCTTGGACCATATAGCGTATTAATCTCTCTTAAAGTGTGCTGGGTAAGCAGGTCTTCAATTAGAATAAAGCATGGGATTAAAGCCTTTAATGATATTGAATTCCCCTGTGTTTACTGATATTTCAAGTGATTAATTATTTTTCCTTATTTATGCTAGCAGATGAGATAATCCATATTCCATACTAATATTATAAATGCGAAAGTGTGTCTGTCTGTCTGTTTGTCTGTCTGTCTGTCTGTCTGTCTGCTACGCTTTCCCGGTCCATCTTTTCAACCGATTTTGCTGAAATTTGGTATAGAGGTAGGTTATATCCCGGCGAAGGACATAGGGTACTTTATCCCGGAAAATGAAGGAGTTCCCGCGGGAATCAAAAAAGCTAAATCCACGCGGACGAAGTCGCGGGCATCATCTAGTATTATATAAGTTAAATAATATACGTACCCAAATATCTGATATCCTGATTTCTGGAGTTTCCCTTTCTCTTTACTTTTACGAAAGATTCAATATCATTGTAATTTAACACATTTTCTTCCCTAAGATTATTCTTTGTGTTATCTGTGTTTGACTCTAAGGGTTCCAAATCTGAATATACATAGTTATCAGTTTCTGCATTATTAAAATTATCATTTAAATATGCTAATCGTATTTTGAGGACAAATAAAGGGCCACCAATATTACCAGTATCAATGCTTTCTATATCATCGTTAGTGAATTGATTAACATTACCTCGTGCATCTTCGATCCTTTTTAAATTCTCTAGGTCTTTTGTATCGAGTAAAATTTTATCAAATTCTTTATGATCTTTGAAATTTCTATTAAGTCGGTCCAGCTGTCGGGGATAGTTATGCCACTGCTCTTTCCGAAATCCTTCGTCATCATTATCTTCAGTATCAATTTTCCTGTTCAACATCTTCACGTCCTGATTATCACTGTTCATGTAATTCGATCGTGATAGCTGTGTTTTTTTCAGTGTATTTGCTTTAGGTGTCTCAATAAAAACTTTATAAAATATATTGGGATTTACATTAATATGTTTGTCGTTAAAAGTATTGTCACTATCTTGGTCGTCTAGTAGTGGTTCTGTATCTAGTTTGTTTATGGACAATATTGGAAGAACATTACTCGAAGATAAAGTGATTGTAGTAACAAGTACAATTGGAAGCAATGACCGCCGCATCTGAAACAAAGAATTACTGTTTTAGAAATCCGTTATATTTATCTACAAACATTGAAAGTTTAGGTAGAGTAGGTATACCCGAAATCTTAATCATTGATTTATTTTTGTTCCATATGAAACATGCCTTAATTTATATTTTTGTTCTTTGTTATGGGTTTTTATACCAAGTATTAATAATGTCAAAGATTTTGAAGCGCGGATTCTTGCTTACGAAGTTTTAATTCATAAAAAACAAAATTAACTAAAACTTCGTCAATAAATCTACTTTCATCGTAGGTATTGTCAAAGAGTTAGTACAGTTAAATTTTATATAATTAAAACAATAGGAACAAGCCGACATTATTTTGTCTTTTCTTGGTAATTAAAATAAAAAGAGCCAAAAAAGTTAATGGACATATTGACTTATTAAGAATTAGCTGCACGGACGAAAACGACAGAAAAGGAACTCGGCGAAGGATAATAATGGGTTGAAACTTGAAAGTTCACACTCGCAATTAACAGAGACAACTGCCAATCAATTCTAAGTACATAAAATATATAGTTTAAGCAATAAGCTGCCAAGTGCCATTCTTATTGTATCCCATTCTTACTGTACCTATTGTGTGTGATCCCGTCTAGGAACCCACCATACCTAATCATAATATCATATTGATCTATCATAATATCGTATCGGACAGACGGACAGGTCTAAAACTAGTTTTCATAGCAGTAGTCATTAAGACTGAATGTTATCATATCATTTTTTTTTTACCCACTAAAAGTTAACCCTTGACTGCGATCTCACCTGATGGTGAAGGTAAGTGATGATGCAGTCTAAGATGGTAGCGGGCTAACCTGTTAGGGGCATGGCAGTTATATTAAACCCATACCCCTATTCGGTTTCTACACGGCATCGTACCGGAACGCTAAATCGCTTAGCGGCACGTTTTTGCCGGTAGGGTGGTAACTAGCCACGGCCGAAGCCTCCCACCAGGCCAGACCAGGGAAATTTAGAAATTACAAATTTCCAAACCCTGCCGGGGATCGAACCCGGGACCTCCGCACGTTAAGGCGACAGCGCTCACACTGCGCCACGGAGGTCGTCATTACATTATAAGTTCTATCTTACCAACAATATACCTACCTACCTTACGAAAAATGTTACATCATTAACTCTATACTGTCCCATAACGTGAGGCGAATGTTTATATTTCAGCAAGAAAATGAAAAGGGCGACATGTAGGTACCTAACCTTTTGTAACTTCAAACATTTACCAGAGAAATACTTTTGTGTACCGGACAGGACCTACCTACTTAAATGACTTCGTTAAGAAGTCCTTTCATGGTTTGCGTGTATAAATGGGTCCCTGAAAGATACTTATACATGTATACAATGTTCATGTACTACCTAAACAGTTTTTTTAACTTTATCTAAAGTTGAATTTTTTGGGTAAGGGTCTACTGCTCCCTTAAATTCCTATTCTAGATAACGCTTTCTTTGTTAGGCTGTGACACTACTCACTTTGAACTGTTTTATATTGCTGAAGTTATCTAAAAAATTTGGACAGAAATAAGCATACTCAAAATATTCTTTTACTTGCGTAGAAATTTACTTAATATCAGTAAATTGTATAAGTATGTTCGTTTTATTAACCTCTATAAACAAATAGTTTAAGTTTTTAATAACTTTACGACTTGAGTTTAGCTTATTATACCCGTTCCAATAATAGCACAACGTTCATGACAAATGCCTATAAAATTAAAATTATTTTGCCATAATATTCCTGACCAGGCATTGACTTATACTCGTACTAGATGATGCCCGCGACTTCGTCCGCGTAGATTAAGTTTTTTTAATTCCCGGGGGAACCCTTTCATTTTCCGGGATGTGTCCAGCCTATGTCCTTCCCCGGGATGTAACCTACCCCTATACCAAATTTCATCAAAATGGGTTGAAAAGATGGGCCGTTAAAGCGTAGCAGACAGACAGACAGACAGACACACTTTCGCATTTATAATATTAGTATGGATGTATACCAGGCTTAAAACTAATTAAAATTAAATTGTTGAGTCATATCTAAATACATAAAAGGCAAAGGTGACTGACTGACTGACTGACTGACTGATCTATCAACGCACAGCTCTAACCACTGGTCGGATCGGGCTGAAATTTTGCACTCAGATAGCTATAATAACGTAGGCGTCCGCTAAGAAAGGATTTTTGAAAATTCCAACCCCAAAAGAGTTAATTGGGGTTGAAAGTTTGTATAAAAGTTCGTCATTTATCAAGTTGTTTTTCAAGTTATAACCATGAAACTTTGACTTTGGGCTTTAGATTATAAATAAAGAAGTACACGTGTCACCATTTTTGAAAATTCGACCCCCAAAGGGGTGAAAAAGGGGTTAAAAGTTTGAATGAAAGTCCTTCATTTCTCAAGTTATAGCATATGAAACTTAGCATTTAGGCTTTTAGTTTGATATGCAGAAGTATGTGTTTCACCATTTTTGAAAATTCGACCCCCAAAGGGGTGAAATAGGGGAAGAAAGTTTGTATAACAGTCCTTCATTTCTCAAGATATTTTTCAATTTATATCAACGAAACTTGGTATTTTCGCGCTTAACAATCGCGCTGCAACAGAGCAACGGATCAACTTGATTTTATCGCATGAGTATAATATTATTACATGAGTTGAGGACCTGGAGAGTGGCTACTTTTTATACCGAAAATTAAGGAGTACCTGTGGGGAAAAAAACTTAAACCACGCGGAGGAAGTCGCGGGCATCTGCTAGTAAAATATATATGCGAAAGTGTGTCCTTCTGTCCCCGGTCCGCAAGTCACTTTAGTGAAATTGTATAGGTACAATTATCTTGGAGCATATTATATATTTTTTTAACTGCCTCGTTAGTCTAGTGGTTGCCATGTTCGACTGCGGCCGACGAGGTCCCGGGTTCGATTCCCGGGTCGGGCCATAATTAAGTATTGAGGTTTTCTGTCTAGAAATTCTCAGTACTAGCCCGGAGTTAGGACGCTGGCGGTGTTTCACCCCCGTGCCTCGGAGAGCACGTTAAGCAGTCGGTCCCGGTTATCATCACTAACATGATAATTGATAATAGTCGTTAAAGCCCGCCAACCCGCATTGGAGCAGCGTGGTGGCTTGGTGGCAGCTCTAATTCCCTCTCTCCTATGAGATTGTAGGCCTGTGCCCAGCAGTGGGACGTTATTGGGCTGTAGTGGTGGTGGCGGTGGATATTATATTTTAAAGCATAAAAGGCTGAACGCAAAGGTATGTTAGAATCTTACCTTTTCACAGTCCATCCAATTAATTGATTTTGAAGAAATTGGGTACATCAGGAGACGGATATAGACTACTATTTATCCCGGAAAATCGAAACATTACCATGTGATATTTAAAAAGTATGAATCCACGCGGGCGATATCGCGGGCACCATTTAGTGGGTTATAAGCAGTAGGTACAAGGCATAGCTGACCTAAATCTGTTTATGTATGTCGTGGTATTTAAGCGACTTATGCTGAAAACAAACAGACCATTATCGTGCTTTATAAAAAGTTCCAAATAACTCAGTCAAAAGGAATTGTGAAAAGAATCAGCTTCTCGTAGAAGCTGCTACAACGTAGCAGTATAGCATAGTCCTTCTGGCTTTTATTTATGAGTTATGATCATATTAATCATAGGAAGAGATCCGTAGGAGAACCAGAGTCACCGATATAGCTCGAAGAGTTACGAAGCTGAAGTGGCAATGGGCGGGTGGGGCACATAGTTCGGGACGTTAGGGTCCCAAGGTGGTGGAATGGCAACCCCGCAATGGAAAGCATAGCGGTTGAAGATTATGTAAATCCACTAAAAGTATGTTCCTGAAAAAAGCTTATTATACAGTTGAAGATTATGTAAATGATAAAAGGGCACGGATTTGACTCGCTCCAGCAATGCTTATAAGGACTGCGATTACATAGGTATCCAAAAAATGTTATTAAAGAACTACATTAACTCTTGTATATACATTAAATTAAATTATAATAGTAGATTATTAACCAAGGGGATAAAGCAGTGTCTTCTGTCGCGGGTGACGATTAAAATCGCGAGCGTAACCACCGAAGGACTCGAGGTTTACTCCCGAGCGTAGCGAGGGTGTTAAAAACTTAAATCACGAGCGAAGCGAGGGATTTAAGACGAGTCCTGAGTGTAGCGAGGGATTTAAGTTCACCCAAGACTAAGACAGCTTTATCACCGAGGAAAATACTCTACTTTTCGTACCATTTGCGAAAAAATTAACACAATAATAATATGAGATAAGCATATAATAAAAATAATGACAATTTTTTTTTTTATCCACTACAAGTTAGCCCTTGACTGCGATCTCACCTGATGGTAAGTGATGATGCAGTCTAAGATGGTAGCGGGCTAACCTGTTAGGGGCATGGCTGCAGTTATATTAAACCCATCCCCCTATTCAGTTTCTACACGGCATTGTACCGGAAAGCTAAATCGCTTGGCGGCACGTTTTTGCCGGTAGGGTGGTAACTAGCCACGGCCGAAGCCTCCCACCAGGCCAGACCAGGGAAAATTCAGAAATTATAAATTCCCAAATTGACCCTGCCGGGGATCGAACCCGGGACCTCCGCACGTTAAGACAACAGCGCTACACACTGCGCCACGGAGGTCGTCAAAAAGTAAAAAGTCAAAAGCAAATTAAAAGTAAAAGTTAACATTCGAAACATTGGTCCAATTATTGATAGAGAGAGTTACAAATAACGTTTATGTATTTGAAGAAAACTAAAACACGGCAAATTCCTAGACTAATATTTTTTGTCGGAAAAGCAAAGGCGTCAAGCTCATACGGCCTCGTCGGTTTTCGTCATTTTATTTAATAATCATAACTGCATAATAAATGCGTATTCCTTTTTCAAAAAGATGTATAATGCTTTATATACAAACTCAATGGTGTAAACACAGATGTAGTTCAGTATAAATTTCGGTAAGTATTCCAAATTTAAATCACATTCTCCCCCTAGAGGATGAATGAAATTCAGTACAATTTTCTTTCCCTGTTTTTAACAGATTAAAAATGACTATTGTTAAGTTCGCTTTTTGCACTTTTGTGGCATAGAATGTCACTTTTTTGAGCAAGTGGTACGAAAATTAAATTACTTATTAAATTATTTTTTACTTTTTAGTGTTTGTGGTTTTTTTTAATAACTGTCATTCACTCATGCACTTACTGTAACTATTAAAATTCGCAGTAAAACTGTGGTAAAACAGCAAATCTGCTCATACTAAGTAGGTATATTGGCACCGCTGCATGCTAAAAAATTCAGACGGTCATAAAATCGGTTATGGATTTATTTTTATGCGGCTCTGAATATATCCAGTTTATGAGGATTTTTAAAGTCTAAGTTCTATTTTTTTTTCATATTATAATCGAAGAAACTTATCTAATTATTATTGATGTAAAGTAGAGAAAATTCGATGTTTTTCAATTAAGTCAAAAAGAACCCTTACACACCAAAAACATTACAAACGCCAGGTTCTCACAAGTTTCAGCCAGGCTGATGAGATAGGTATTGAACCGATTTTCACAATTTTATTTCTTTACAGTTATTATACTGTCAGATTGCTGCCATGTAAATTTCATGAAGAACTTTGAAGACAGACGGCCGAATTCATTCATGGGTAACAGTTTGCGATCAGTGTTATGCTTATTAGGTAAAAATTATATTTTTAAGTAACGTAATAGGTACTCAAGTAAAAACTGTAACGTAAGTTTTACGTAAAGTAAGCCCAACCGTGTGAAATCAGGATAGGTCAACTCACAAGTCACAACAAATCAAAACAAAATATGATATATTTTGTTCAAAATTGTTACCTACATGTACACTTTTTTAAACGTTAATAAAATACCCACCAAAACCATTTCATGGATAGGCTGCCAAAACTCGCATACAAGTCCAATAATGCTTTCACTGTTAAAAAGTTATGAGATCTCTAGTAGAGCCAAGCCCCTAGTTGAGCTCCGATTTGTGCTGCGCATCATCATAGCCCATGGGGCCAGTTCCAAGTCCAAAGTGTACAGGTTTAAGTACTTTTGGCTGTACCACATTTACTACATAGAAGTCCTGACTCTTTAAACTCTACATCTTGATAAAAAGATGTGGCTTGGCCGTTTCGTGATTCTCGCACAAACTATACCTATTCCACGAACATTAAATGATTGATTGGATTACGAAACAACCAAGCCACATCTTTTTATCAAGATGTAGAGTTTATAGAGTCAGGACTTCTATGTAGTAAATGTGGTACAGCCAAAAGTACTTAAACCTGTACACTTTGGACTTGGAACTGGCCCCATGGGCTATGATGATGCGCAGCACAAATCGGAGCTCAACTAGGGGCTTGGCTCTACTAGAGATCTCATAACTTTTTAACAGTGAAAGCATTATTGGACTTGTATGCGAGTTTTGGCAGCCTATCCATGAAATGGTTTTGGTGGGATTTCATTTCTTTTTGGCAGGCGCACTAGATTTTTTAATTTTTTGGACTCTATTTCTCGCACTACAGTTATTCCTTTTTTCATTGCCCACTCTCTATCGTTGCCTCTTTTCTTTGTGGGTTTGCTGTATATGTATGTAATGAGCGGCAAATCCATACATACTTAAGTTAGTTCTTATTTTCGAGTCTGGTGCTCAGTATTAAAGATATTTGGTTGTATGGGCCAGCCGGTTTATATCTGCTTATTGTTGATTAGCGACCCGCCCCGCTTCGCAAGGCTAGCACTAATCATGATAATAGTCCATTATTTTTTACCCACTAAAGCCAGTGGGCACTGAGCAGCACATAAGATTTTACATTAGCACTGGAATGAACCTACGTGAAGTGCCGGAAGAATTTTTAAAATCGGTTGAGTTTTTTTTTATTTTATCCACAGCAAACTTGACGGTTAAATCTTTCCTCTTTTTAATATTAGTTTAGATCCATATAATATTATAAATACGAAAGTGTGTCTGTCTGTCTGCTGCGCTTTCACGGCCCATCTTTTCAACCGATTTTGATGAAATTTACATGGATAGTTTGTATCCCGGGGAAGGACATTGGCTACTTTTTATCCCGGAAAATTAAACAGTTCCCGCTGGAATCAAAAACCTTAATCCACGCAGACGAAGTCGCGGGCATCATCTACTTTTCTATAAATTGTCACGCGTTAATTTAATTCAAACCAATGAACAGTGTTTAGTTCGAAGAACAGGGTTAGACGAAAATATCGTTGATTACTTATTGAACAATTCCTAAAGGGATGCCGGGTCATACGTGGACTCTTCGCCAATGATTACTATAGGTATATTTACCTCTGAAAAATATTTTATGTTGTAAGTACATATAGGTATTTTATAATTTTTCAGTAATAAAATGAAAATAATGAGAATAAAAATGACAAGATTACGTGATTATTATGTGCGACCTGTTTGGCCGATTGGTTACAGACCATGACTGTTGAGGGAGAGGTCGCGGGTTCGAATTCTGCTAGGGGCATAATGTTTGTATTCAGAACATTTGTACCCGAGTCATGAATTTTATATATATATTATTTATGTACGGTATTATGTATGTATACGGCATTTTGCACATATTTCTTTTAGTACCGACTGTGCAGCTATTATGCACCCCCTATAGGAGGGGTTGGAAGGGAAAAGTTCCTGATTTCTTAATTTTCCCATTATTTATATGAAATTCCTAGCCCACATACCAAATTTCAGCTTTCTAGGGCTTTGGGAAGTACCTACCCTAGAGGTTTTGATTTTCATCAGCGATTTATAAGGCTAAATTACGAAACCGATGTATTTCAGTTATCGATAAATCTGAAACTATAAATGCTAGACAATTGATACTTGGTATGTTTAATAAGTTGGCCAACAGCATCTTATCCTGAAAATTTCAGCTTTCCAGCATCATCCGGACTGAAGCTATGACGGTTAGCAAATACGTGGAAACGCTGTCAAATATGCACCCCCAATAAGAGGGGTTGGAAAAAGAAAGTTTCAGATTTCTTAATTATTCCATTGTTTATGTGCAATTCCTAGTCTACATACCAAATTTCAGCTTTCTAGGACTTTAGGAAGTACCCTAGAGGTTTCGTGTTTCATGTGATTTAGTAAAAGTAAAAAACCCCCAAAAGTACGTATTTCAGGTATCAATAAATCTGAAACCATAAATGCTAGATAATTGAAACTTAGTATGTTTAATAAATGTGCCAACGACATGTTATCCTGAAAATTAAAGCTTTCTACCATCATCCGTACCGAAGTTATGACTGTTCTAAAATACGAGGAAATGCTGTCAGATTTGCACCCCCTATAGGAGGGGTTGGAGGGGAAAAGTTTCAGATTTCTTAATTTTCCTGTTGTTTATATGCAAATTCTAGCCTACATACTAAATTTCAGCCTTCTAGCACTTCAGGAAGTACCTTTTTCATGTTGATGACGGTCAGTGAGTCAGTCACGAAATCGACGTATTTCAGGTATCAATAAATCTGAAACTATATATGCTAGAAAATTTATACTTGGTATATTTGGTAAGTTTGCCAACAACACCTTATCCTGAAAATTTCAGCTTTCTAGCATCATCTGGACCTAAGCTATGACGGTTCGAAAATCCGACGAAACGCTTCGAGAAAAGGTAGGTAGTGCCCCGTTTCCTTTGGCTCGCTTTGGCGGGGTCACTCCCGTGACCCCATACTTGTATTATAATTAATCTATGCCCCAGATAATACGAGATGGGGATAATTTACGATATACCTATCTTAATCTATGCTAGACTAGACTAAAGCTACGCTTTTTGTTTACATGGGTACTTTATACTTGGAGTATATTTATTATTTACTGTATATTTAACGCTACTCTCGTTCGTATCTAATTCGATGTCTCTGCAAATATTTACATACAATTACAAAATCTTGACGTTGTTAATATAAATAAGTAAACAACATAACGTATTTGGAAATGTTAAGAAGTTTAAACAAAATTATTTAATACCTAACATCTTAAGGTATATATTATCAATACCTACGTTAAGGTTAACTTTAACTAACTTTAGGTAGGTACTTACAATAATTAGTGTAAGTATTGTTTGGAAACTTACAATTTGGCTCTCTTTGTTTTTGACGAACTATAAATAAAGAAAATGCAATGTGTTTTAATATTATTTTTTTATCTCTTCATTGTGACAAACATTAATACAATAAAACTGAAAGCCTACCTAGCCTAACCATTAAATACCAATTATACCAATGACTATTAACTATGTAAATGACGCCCGCGTGGGAAGGTCACAAGAATGCTGGCTGTATCTCCGCGCTGGACAGCTAGGCTGATACTTTGAGCAAAATATGAGCCAGCCATTCTGTCACCTGTTTTCATGTTTCTTTATTGGTGATTGGTTAAATCTGTGACCAAAATTAACCTATAATTTTATAATTTTTTCCTATAATTTTTCCCTAGGGAACTTCGGTGTTTCTAATGAAGCATCATAAATAATATATTGTTTATTTAATGATTAAACGAACTTACCTGAACTTACGTGAAGTTCGATCATAATAATTATACAAAGGCTTCGTCCGAAGAGATTTGGAATAGATTATTTTGCAACTTTTTTCGCTGTCTTGGTTTTTTGTATTACTTAAAGTTCAAACTATGGTTTACCCGAGGAATTAGTAGGTACATTTCCTCGTAGCAAAATGTTACCTATGTCTGTTCTAGAACGCAAGCATCCTTATTGTGAACTAGCTGATGCCCGCGACTTCGTCCGCGTGGACTAAGTTTTTTCGATTCCCGCGGGAACTCATTAATTTTCCGGGATAAAAAGTAGTCTATGCCCTATAATGGTGAAACACGTACTTGTTCATATTTTAACGAAAGCCCAAATGCTGTTTCATGGCTATAACTTGAGAAATTAAGGATTTTCATACAAACTCTCAACTTTTATTTCACCCCTTCGGGGGTGAAATTTTGAAAAACTGTGAAACACATATGTTTTCATTTTCAACCCGCAGCTCATATATCAAGTTTCATGGCTATAACTTGAGAAATTAAGGATTTTCATACAAACTCTCAACCCCTATTTCACCCCTTCGGGGGTGGAATTTTGAAAAACTGTGAAACAAATATGTTTTCATTTTCAACCCGCAGCTCATATATCAAGTTACATGGCTATAACTTGAGAAATTAAGGACTTTCATACAAACTTTCTACCCCTATGTCACCCCTTCGGGGGTAGAATTTCGGGATAAAAAGTGCCCTATGTCCTACCTCGTAGTATGGGCTCAAATCGTGCCAAGTTTCGTTTGAATTCATTCAGTAGTTTCGGCGTGATGCGCGGCCAAGATACAGACAGACAGACAGACAGACAAAAATGAAAAAAATTACAGATTTGGCTTCAGTATCGAATAATGAGTGCCCTCCAAAAAAAATTTTCAATATCTTCAATGTACAGAATTGGACCTGTTACAGTTTTATTATAAGTATAGATGTGGGCCGTTTCTTATGATAAAAAATTAATCTATACTAATATTATAAATGCGAAAGTTTGGATGTATGGATGGATGTTTGTAACTCAATCATGCCAGCACGGTTGAACGGATCTGGATGAAATTTGGCAAATGAAAATTGTTAAATCAACTTTTCTTCAACAGCAGGAAAGTAATAGACTTTGTATGCTCTATTTGTATTATGCTGTGCGTGAATATTATAAAATAATGGAGTTATGTTAGGGTTAAAAAAATGCAAAGCAAAATCGCTGAAAATCACAATAATCACAGAGATAGATTATAGTCTGGAATAACATGTAGGCTACTTTTTATCCCGGAATCAAAGAGTTCCCGCGGGAATCAAAAAACCTCACTCCACGCGGATGAAGTCGCGGGCATCAGGTAGAATTTTATATTAAAGAGGTTATTGACATCACGGGACGTTATAATCATAGGTTTATGATCATGGAGACCGTGGTGTGTGGTTTATGCACGAGTAGACGCGGGACGTCTAGCGTTACGCATTGCTTATCGAACCTGAATAACTCGCTTCCATTGGATTCGTATACGGCTGGTTATCCTTTATAGATAGCAAACCAACCATGGGGACCCGTATATTTATACACAGGAATGTGTTGGTTAGGTACACGTACTTAGGTGTATTATACACCCGTGATATCTGTGGCGGAATCACAATTATTTCCAGTTAGTTATATCATATATGACAAAATGGAGAATTTGCAGGCATCAAGCTTCCTCACTTTAATTCCTCACTTTTCCTTAGTGTTTAATTATTTAAAACGCATAAATAACTCCGATAAGATAGAAGTGCGTGCCCAAATCATAGTGGTATACCTGGACGATAACCTAAATGTGTTTCGCACTGGTGAACTTTGAGTGCTCAAATAAGTTCAGCAATCAACTTTTTGACCAGTCTAAGTTGGTGCATCATCATTACACCCACCAGGGTGATCGACTCTTTGGGAATCATTTGGAATACGCAATATACGTTGGTGTCATGTTTTGGCTAAGTAGTCAGATTTTAGTTATTCCACTTTATCTCATTCGAATACCTACTCGTAATACGTTATGTGGTTATTCGATTAGTGATTACAGATACCTAACGTTTGACTGCAAACTTTGCGATCTTTTTGCGCATGTAAGTACTTACTATGTATGTATGGTGTCAGCTAGCCGCGGCCAAAGCCTTTCAGTACAGCCCGGAGGCATTAAATTAAAGGAATTGTAAAATCCTATATTTAGCCTGCTGGGTATCAAAACAAGACATTGTACAGACAAGTAAGTGGCTTGGGAAATATTTGATTTGCGAGGAAGGGCCCAAGTCAAAAAGAACAATACATTCCAATATGACCTACTTAAATGCGAGTTTATACAGTCCCTTATGATCCGAATCTCGTTGGTATGCTTTTTCTTTTCAGAATAAGGGTTAAAATTGTGTGAGCTATTTGGAGAATCCGGCTTTCTGCTTGAATGGCGCAATTCCGCTCTCGCCTCGCTTCGACGCTAGTGGAGTGGAACGAGTCACAATTCAAGTTTCCTCCAACAGTTCTGTGCATGAGAAGTGTGCATTTCAGCTTTTTACTAATCTGTACTTCTATACTAATATTATAAATGCGAAAGTTTGGATGGATGGATGTTTGTTACTCAATCACGCCAGAACGGCTGAACGGATCTGAATGAAATTTGGCACAGTGATAGTAATTAATATAAAGTAGGCTGTTTGTTTGTTCTCACAGTTAGGTTATAGGTACATTGTGTAAGGATAAGGAATATATTGAGGACCGTTCTAGTGCTCATAAATTAAATAGATCCATGATTAAATGATGTTTATTTATTTGAAGTACACTTGATGTAGGCCTCTAATTTCTTTTCAAATGTCAAGTTTGTATACTCAGTCCGCCTAGCTAATAAATCGAACAAACAAAATCGTGTCAACGTATTTCAGGTGAGAGCATTCTGAGGGGTCGACAATTTTATCTTAATATATTTCAGACTTAAGTGTTCCTTTATGATACCTGTAGCTGTAGTTTAGCTTATAATACATACTACAGTTTTAATTTAAAAACCTTAATAACCTAGGGTAACTTCGGTACGTAATAAATAACTGTTTATGTTCTATGACTTTAAAAAATTAAATTAATATTCATATTATATAAAAATATTTAAATTGGCTGGTCAATGGCATTATTCAATGTTCCAAAAAAAATAAAATAAATATATATATAAATAAGTGTAATAAAGTGTTTGGTTAAAATATTATTGAGTATAAGTTATCATTATTATGTTTGCCGATGCGCGTGTTGATTTCTGCACTATCATGCGCAAACGGTACACATCCCTGGTGAGCAGGGTTCGGGCTAGCTGCAATGGTATCCTGAGGGCATTTGCAGACAGGTTTGATTGTCAGAACCATTGTTATATGGTGTACATGCTGACAAATCAGGTCTGTCTTAGATAAGGTTAGGATTAGGTAGTTTTATAATTACTTATGTACTAACATTAGGTTATTGTGTGTGTTCTTACTAACACATGATCTTAAGTGGTCGAAATAAATGATTTTTTCACCTCTCATGCTCTAAAATGATGTCATTATAGCTTAGCGTAGGCGGACTAAAGTTAGCATTTAGGGTCTAGGGATTAAAGTAATTTTTTTTTAATAATTGCCGGCGTTATTAAGTTATAGGTAGTAAATGGGTAGCAAAAATGTATAGTCTATGGTTAATATCAACAGCCCAAACTAATGTCACAGACACAGTCTAAGAAGATACGTTCTTTCCTACCAGTCGTTTAACGTAGGCATCTAGACATAGCAAAGCTGCGGGTCGACAGGGGCGTAACGAATGAAACTAGCAGAATTTTTATAATACAAAAATTCTATGACTCTAATGTCTTTTATGCAGTACCGTACATCTAGGACTTGTAAAACTGTCATGGTATGATGGTAGTCAGGTCTGACATTTGTGTGAGCGTCGACCCACTGTATGAAATGAATAAATTGTTACGCTATGTTAATACGATCCTGCACACAGAATCTACTTTTTTATGTTCCATTTTTGAAATATCCTTGGTTGAATGTAAGTATGCGTCAATGTGCTAATGTTACCCATCGTCACCGCTCAATGTCTATGGTTCTTAATGTTTTTTTTTAAATTCCTTGTTGTTAACAATAAGGAGAAAAATAAAGTTGGTATTGCGGATTGCCGCGAAATCTCTAGATTTTTTATTGTAAATAATAGGTACATTTATTTAAAGGGATGTTTATTCAATCACAATAAGTAATACAAGGTGAAAGCATAGGGTAGAGTGAATGTGACTATTTATTTGTTAATATCATCAAGTGAAAATAAAGATCTTACTCCAACTATTAAAATGTAACAACAGAATGGCATTGAAATAATTAAAAATCGCTAAGTATTTATTTTATTTTCTCGCAATCGAAGTGAAAAGTAGAGTGTTTACCACGGGACTAAAAGCCATTCTACTCGATTCTATAGCATACCTCGCTACGCTCGGTAAGCTAAATATCTCGTGTGAAATGGCTCATTTTAGTCCCTTGATGAACAATCTACTATTGTTTTAATTTATTTTTAAAAAGTTCTGACGCTTATTTCAAGTTGTGAATTTGCACATTTTTAAGCTAAAAAAGCACGGAATAGTGAATCTTATAGTAATAATAATAATAATCTTTTAATAGCTTATTATGGGCCCAAGTAAGTAGGTACATGATATTTTTTGTGTCTGTTACTGAAGTGTCTAGATTTGTTTACTTATTCCAGTCACGTTCGGTGAAAATAACTTGATCCGTGTCTTATTTTTATTTGCACGATCATCATTGATTCTACACCATTTAGGTACGAATCGTAATCTCTGTAAATCGATTTAAAATTAGTCGCAGTCGATAGCTGAGACGAATAATTTAATCGTTTTATTACGCAGCTTATCTTTTCAAAGAAGTTGTTCACGTCTCTTCCTATATACTCGTAGTTACGCCTTACCAGTTTCTTTTCACAGAACACATAATATGTGACGATGTTACCCCAAAGTACCAACCGTAATATTATCGACAAGCGCAAAACTAAACTTTGGAATATAAAATTGCAGTGCAAATTTTTTCACTTGCCTACACGTTTTGGCGAAAGACTTTCTGCTATTTTAGATAGGTAAAAAATAGATCAGATAGATATCAGATAGTTATATCTACTTAGTAGATACAGCCAGGCCAGGTAGGCCTAGTAGTAGTAGTTGTAGGTGATAGCATCGTCCTCAAACGACTGGAGGTCTGGAGTTCGATACTCGGGTACGCATTTCTAACTTTTCGGAGCTACGTGCGTTTTAATTTACTTTATTATTAAAGGAAAACATCATGAGAAATCCAGTTGCATGCTTGTTATTATATACTTAGTTCTTAAATGGGAATTTTCTCAAACGTGTGTGAAGCCTGCCAATTGGACCAATTTTTTTTTTCAATTTCTTGAAAAAAAAAAATTGGCAGTCATAGGGACTGGCTGATAGAAATGAAAAGTTTACCCCCTGCCAAAAAATGCTCAACGCGGCTAAAGAAGTTTTCACTTCAAAAAAGAATGGAAAACTATATAGAAAGGGATTTGTGTGGTTCAGATAAGATCGTAAAATTCTTTCAGAGACACTTTTTGAAAATAAATTGTTAAGTTGGTACATAATTCTTGTTGTTTTGTTTGACCCAAACTTGGAAGTTGAAGATGAAACATGACAACATAGAGACGACTCTTGAGCACGTACACATCCTATCAAAAATTATTTCGCTCACAAAAGGTTTAACAAGTTATTAGATACGAAGTTGTAATAAGATGAGAGGAACATGTTTGCCACAAGTTTGCTCTACTTGGGAACTATAATTATGTATAGGTACCTACCTACTTGGTGCTAATCCTGTTCGTCGGGACGACCAACTTAAACCACACTTCTTACTCGCTTATTCCATTATTATTATCCATAACAGAGCAACGGATCGGCGTGACCTGGATAGTGACATTGGCTACTTTTTATCCCGGAAAGTTAAAAAGTTACGGGAGCTACGGGAATTAAAACATTTTAACCACGCGGACGAAGTCGCGGGCATCAGCTACTTTATAATATGTATCAGTAGACCGAATGTCATCACATCTATCCAAGGAAGTAGGAACTAACATAATAGGGTAGTAACTTACTAGGTACTTAGCGGCAAATTGTTCCACTTATAGTAACTTCGCACGGAATTAAACTAGAAACGTTGACAAATGGTTTCCACGCCTACTATAATTACTACCTGTACCTACGTGAAGACAATTATATACCTACCTGTTAAACTAATCCTATTTTAAGCGTTCCACTAGAATAACAAACAACATTCAATTCCGGAAATAGACCGATATTTATTTAGGTAAGTTTTGGAAAATGTATTTTTAAACTAAGTAACTATACTCTTTACTATACTATGTATATATTATAAATGCGAAAGTTTGGATGGATGAACGTTTGTAACTCAATCAAGCCAGATCAGCTGAACGGATCTGGATGAAATTTGGCATAGAGATAGATTATTCTGGAATAGTCATAGACAACTTTTTATACCGGAAAAATTAGAGTTCCCGCGAAAACCAAAAAACCTCAATCCACGCGGATATAGTCGCGGGCATCAGCTAGTCGGTCAATATTCGTAACTATTACAAAAATAAAATATGTTCGCAGATACTTGAATGTGGTATAGGTACAGTCACCTGTGACCATGTCGCGCTAGTGTGTTCAGCTCCATATAAGTAAAAGTGAGTAATACGGACTTTTTGTACACCAGGCAGCACGTTGAGTGTTTTAAAAATATTTTTTGTCACTTTAGAGAAGTATATTATGTTAGGCTCAAAGAACGAAAACACTCATTGTGAAAAATCCACATTGTTAAATTCAGCTATTATAAACATAATATAAAGGCTCTTATAAAAGCGCCCATGATGAGTTGTGGCAAACACAGAAAGACCGCATAGCGAAATACGTATCGTGAATATCATGCGATTCGACCACAACGCGTTGTGGCAATGAAGAAAACCCAATACAAAGAATAATTTGGAATATTTATGTGGTGTGGTGAATATCGCAAGCTACAAGTGCAAGATACACTGTACCACATAGATTTATTTGCCTACTGTTTCGGATTATAGCGAATTAAATTTCTAGTTCCTTCATTGCAATACAAAGAATAATTATCTAATACAGAATTAGCCACAGTCCACATTGTTCTACGTTTTTCGTTTTCGTATTAAAAACAGCACTTAAACCCGACCGCATACTTATAGTACGCAGAGCACATAATATGAATAAATCGCGACTTATTCAAATATGAGGATTTCTTCACCATTTACTAAACCGATTTCCGTTTATGCCGCTGTCGGTTCAGGATAGGTATCATCAATCACTCTATTTTAAACGTGTTCACCATGTTGCCATGCCACGTTCATAGATAAATATTTTCATTTCCATTTACATGCACACTCCATTACATTTATATACATTTTACGTAAATGTCACTATAAATATTTTATAATTTTATTACAGTGCTTCACACACGAGGAAAGTTTCTAAACTTACATACATATCAAAAATTTTCGGAACCGGCAGGATTTGAACCTGCGTCTCTCTGGGAATCACGCGATAGCGATAGGGCGCGATTCCCAGAGAGACGCAGGTTCAAATCCTGCCGGTTCCGAAAATTTTTGTTAAGTATGTAAGTTTAGTCACTATAAATAGTTATGTACATAATTTCAAATTATTTCCACTATTAAATATAATATTTGCACTTTAATCATCCGGCGCCTCTAAATTTTGTGACGGTCAGCAGTCAGTGTAACTTCTCCATATTATTATTTATGAAAATATAATATTAAATGATGCCCGTGACTTGATCGCCTGGACAGTATTATTATATCTGTGCCTGGACTAAGTTTTTTATTCCCGCCGGAACTCGTCAATTTTCCGGGATAAAAAGTAGCCCATGTCCTTTCACAGGATACAACTTATACTTATCTCTATACCCATCAAAATCGGTTGAAAAGGTAGGCTGGGTAAGCGTAGCAGACAGACAGACACACTTTCGCATTTATAATATTAGACTATTACCTATTCTGTGATGTTAGTATGGTTATAGGTTACACATGCTGATTAAATAATAAGGTGGTAATCTCAATTTTTTTCTCTCTCTCTCCAAGATTCTAAGAGACGATACATTCTGCGACTTAATTTGGCTATTTATGTTGATTTGTGGTTCTTTGTAGTAGTTGTTTTACACTACATATTAGGTATATTATCAATTAATATTATATAATAGCAAATTAAAATGTTATCACAAAGTTGGATCAAAAAATGAAAATAATTGACCGAGCGAAGCGAAGGTCTCCGAGTCTACTTGAGTGAATTTGCACTTGTCCGTCCGTCCGTCCGTCTGTCAGAGCCTTATAACTTCCGAATTACTGAACGTAATTACTTCAAATTTAAACATAATATGTAAACCGATGACCTCCCGCCGAATATGGCTTAAAAAGTTATAAAAATCTTTATTTCAGGGGGGCTCTCATATAAGCGAATGCGAAGTAAATTATTTTTTATAGCGTAACATAGGGTTGCGGTATATATAATTTTAAAGATAATTAGGAATAGAGTCCAAAAATTTTAATTTTTAATTTTTCCCCTAAAATTGACGAAATGGGGGGCTTTCAAAGTGGAGATTTTCTAACGTCCAAAGTTGACCTCTGAACTCTAAATTTCTCTCAATCTCAAGGCTGAGCCTGAAACTTGATCAATTAGTTGAATTATATCCTGTACTTGAACAACAAATACTAAAATTAGATACATATTATAAGGAAACGAAATTATTTAATTTTTAATGAGCTTCAGTATTTTTAACAGAACTTCACAATGATGTCAATAGATGGCGCTCTGCAAAAGTTTATGGATACCGCGAGGTCTCAGTTCGGGGCGAACCACTAGTAATAGTTATTTCCTGATATAAATTTGTATACCATAGCATAGGAGCAACATACTTATTTATGAAACATAGTAGGCGTATTTATAGTGGCCTTTAAAAACATATCATACATGAAAAGTGATGTACTACTCAGAAGATACTTAAAGCTCTCAACTCGTACAGCTATAGTAATAAAGGCAGGGGGTCAAAACCTTTTAGATCTCGTAACTCAATACACCAACCAACATTTCCACATGACGTAATTCAATCAAGTCTTTCTAACTTAGTATAATGTATCCTAGTACAATGTATTAGTTTCTTAAACTATATCTGTGAGGCATGATATGGACATTTTGAAATTTGACAAATTATTTTTCACACTTTATACACCGGCGTATCAAAATAAAAGATCAGAAGTAAAAGCTTAGGTATATAAAAAAAATGGCAGTCATAGGGACTATTATTAGTCATAGGGAATATTTCAAAAAAAAAAATATTAAAAAAAAACTGTGACGGTGTCGGTGACGCGAATCCACAAGCTTACCTTACGGCTAAAGAAGTTTTCACTTCAATAATAATAATCTGAGAAACCTTGCATTGTGTTGCGTATGCGTTATGCACGACCTGCCAACAAAACATGCAGGAAAAGCAAAATATGCGCACCACCATAATATAAGTAAAGCCATGAGCCATCTTCACCACTAGACAACACCACACAAATAGGTAGGTTTCTCTCTGAAACCGAAGCATCCAGTATCATCTGATGTTGACTCTACAATGCACCATATAGATTAGTTTGTTTTGCGGATTATAGCGAATTAATATTGTGTATCTTGGACTTACAAAATAGACCTAGCGTACATCTTACCTAGCTATAATTTTTAATGAATGTATTGACCTAGGTACATTTCCAAACCTAATGAAACATGGTAAACTCATTCCTCTATTTAAGTCGGGCAATAAAAACGACCTTAACAATTACAGACCCATTTCTATCTTACCAACTCTCAGTAAGGTCTTTGAAAAAGTAATTTTGAGCCAATTAATGAATCATTTATTAACGGCAATAACTTACTTCACCCCGAGCAGTACGGTTTCACTAAAGGTCGAAACACAACTGATGCGGGTGCATAACTTCTAAAATATATATACGATGCCTGGGAGCGATCACAGAATGCTATTGGTGTCTTCTGTGACCTTTCTAAGGCATTTGATTGTGTTGATCACAAAACTTTATTGCTTAAACTAAGCCACTATGGCATCGGAAACGTTGCACTTGATCTCATTGCCTCTTAACTTGGTGACAGAACTCAGAGGGTTTGCAAAAAACAATGTGAGGTCGGAGGGCTCGTCTGCATTAATGGGTGTCCCACAGGGCTCAATCTTGGGTCCTTTTCTATTTTTAGTGTATATAAATGATTTGCCATACCATGTGAACAATGTTTGTGATATTGTATTGTTTGCTGACGACACATCGCTTATTTTTAAAGTTGATAGGAGTAAGGACAATTTTGACGATGTAAACAATGCAATATCACACGTCTCACACTGGTTTACTGTCAATAATTTGTTACTGAATGCAAAGAAAACCAAGTGCTTAGAGTTTGTTTTACCTAATGTTAAGAATATCGATAAATCAATAATGTTAAATGGGGAAACACTAAAAATGGAGAACTCCACAGTTTTCTTGGGGGTGACCTTGGATAATAAGCTTCAATGGGGCGCTCATATAGAGACACTAGCGGGAAAACTTAGCTCGGCTGCTTTTGCTGTCAGGAAAATTAGACAGTTTACCGATATTGAAACAGCTAGGCTTGTCTACTTTGCCTACTTCCACAGTGGCATTTTATTGTGGGGCAGAGCAGCTGATATCTAAACAATTTTTATATTACAAAAAAGAGCCATCCGTTCTATTTATAAACTCGGATCACGCGAATCACTTCGTGAAAAATTTATAGAGATTGGTATACTTACGGTGCCTTCACAATACATTTACAATAATATAGTCTTTGTCAGGAAAAACATTAACCTTTATAAGCAAATAAGTGATACTCACAATCGATGTACTAGAAACCGCCATAAACTTGTAACAGCGTCATATCGTGTGCGCAAGGTGCAGAAATCCTTTGTGGGGTCGAGTATATGCTTTTATAACATGGTACCAAAAGAGTTTCTGGAGTTGCCATTACATAAATTTAAAGACTGTGTTAAACAGCATCTGTTAAGTCGAGGGTATTATAGTATAGATGATTTTCTCGATGACAAAGTTGCATGGAAGCAACCGGCTTCGCATCCAGCAACCCACAAGTCAGTGTAATACCTACTTGTTACGTAGCGAATGCATTTTATATTACTTAAATACAAATTGTAACATTTTTCTGTTTTTGAAAAGAGCAACTGTTGAGTTTCTTGCCGGTTCTTCCCAGTAGAAACAGCTTTCCGAACCGGTGGTAGATTCTTACGACTTATCATAAGTGGCACAGGTTGTCCTACATGAAATAAATCATTTCTATTTCTATTTCTATTACAGCCTGATTCTGTTCAGTTCAATAATATGAAATATATCTTATCTTAGTACCTACTCATTCTACCTTGATTACTGCACTGATATGCCTGAATATAAGTATATGAAGTTACAGCTTTTGATGCAAAATCCTTTTTTGAAATACATTGGGACAAAATTGGTCTCTTAAAATAGCAAAGATAGATCCCCAAATCATAAACATTTGTAAAAAATATTTATGTAGGTACTTACACTACTCAGTTCATGTTCCCTGCTAACCTAAAATTAAGAAATATTCTTTATTGCTCGTTTTAGCTTTGAAATAAACTTCTTTATTACTGGAGGGTAGCCTAATAAAGATAAGGCACACCGTGTCGTCTCCCGACTCTGCAGTTTAGATACTATCATTTACTGATTCAATTGGACCGAAGCGATTTATTTTAGTAAAGAGAGCCTTTAAGTTCCTACCTACCCATCTAATCCTACCTACCTAATACGGCGCCCGTAACACAGGTTTTCCTAGTACGGGTGCTAAAGCACTCCCTCTGACCTCAAAAAACTTTATTGTTCACCTTATCCATCGTACTGCATTGCATTGTATAATTTAAGGTTCTACGGGATATTAATTGTTTCTAATCTAAGCAAACATTCTAAGTTCAATACAAAGATTGTAAACATTTTAGGTACATGTATATAAGTATCTTTTAACTCTTTTGAAATATTTTTTTTGGGGAATAAAATATTTTTTTTTTTTTTAAATTATTATTTAAAAAAATTGCTAAGTACTACCTATTTGCTGGTCGATTGCGTTTAATATAATTCGGCAAATTGGATAGAACAATAATAACTTTTGTGAATAATTACGTAGCAAAATTTATCTGTCTTGTGACTGAAGTTTGCTTTGATTGTTTTAAGCATTTATTAGATTTGTTTGCGATACTTTAGTTTAGAACTGTGAAAGTACCTACAAAGCTGGGTTAAATCTGTTTTATCAGTTGTGGAGATGTTAACAACTTTTATTAAGTAAGCACGGCCACGGCGGCGTAGAAAAATAAACAAATCATTATTATTGTGTCTTACAAACTGATTGATTAATTATTATCGATTAGGTACTGTAAAAAAAAATATGCTGGTTTTTATAATGAAAATACAGTGAACTTCAGAGATAAGTTTCGGCAAACAATTTATAAAACCAATACCTACTCACGTAACTTGCCAGTGTGACTCTACGAGAAAGTTTATTATCTCTACCAAAATTTAACTAATAACTATATTTAAAACTAAAATAAATAAAACCGGCCAAGTGCGAGTCGGACTCGCGCACCGAGGGTTCCGTACAAACCTGTAGTAAGTTTTACGATTAATGAATTTAATGATCCGCAAAACTAACTTTGTTTGTAGATGTTTATTGTTAATATCAAAAAAACTATGCTAGTTATAGCGACTTACGATTGCGGCAGCTGGGATGGGTTGACGGAAAGAAACGAAGACTTTTGATTAATACTAATTTTACTTTCAAAGTACTTAAGCCTAACTTATTCCTGCGTCACTCTTAGAACACAGATCTAATGATAATCCTAACCTAATGCTACGTCGATTTTAGACGCAGCGATTTACATTATGACTACCTAAGGCTAACCTAACCTACCCTAACTAACATCCTGCGTCGATGTTAGACGACAGGAATAATGAACGATCTTCTCATTATTACATTAGCTTTTATATCTTACATTTTCATACTAAAATCTAAGCGATGCCTGATGTCACGTTTCTTCGGACGTGATGCAATTCCGTGGAATTCGCTGACTACGCACTGGTACGATGGCCGTTTGCTGGAGGTGCAAGGTTGCGATCTTGCAATGAAAGTGATTTTTTCCATGACGCCGTAGGTATACGTAACTCCTCCGCCCTAAGAGAGGCAACTATTTTTTAATGTTAAAAATGTTGCCGAGCCTGGTCTTCTAAAATGTTCTCGATACCATTGAGTCTTTTTCATAGATCCTGGGTGGAATTCTTCAACAGCTTCATGAGATACATGGATTCCTTGACATCCATTAGGAATAGCGATCATCATCATCATCACGGTGTCATCTTCAAACTGAAGTTCGGCGATCATTCGGAGAAAACTTTTCCGGTCATGTGCTATTCTCTTTATTTCTGCGTCCATTCCCCTATATCGTCGAACCACTTCCTTCGTCAAGGTCCTTCTTTCCAATATCTTGTCTTCGAAGATCAACCGTGGATATTGATAAAGGGATCCTCGTTGCAGGTGACCGAATAACTAACCTTCCCTCGTACGACGGTTGTCATCAGCATCCGTTTGCAGTTTAAGAAGAAGTATATTCAGAAATAGCGATATATTTTTTATACTCGGATCATTGTGTAGTCTTGCAGCCCAGATTGTAGGTAGTCTTCTCCAGATGTGGCTTCTGTTTGAATTGAGTTGATAGGTTTTTCTAGGCTCCATGAACTTGATGACGAGTGGCTAATTTTTATTACAGCTGTGGGATTGGGTACCCCGTACCAGATTTTTGCTTCGGTCATTCTGTCTCTATCGTAGACACCAGAATAGTATCTCATTGGTTGCAAGGAACGGTTAGGGATAATCTTGGATTGTATTAGGAATCCTAAAGGATCTTGAAAGAATTCTAGAAATAAAATTTTGTCAAAGTAAAAGTAATTCCTGATGCAATTTGGCGTAATTATTTGATAACTGACAACTAGAGAGTTATTTCAAAAATGGGCTTTTCTTACGGAGCTACGAGGTGATGCACGGTTGCACCTAGTAAGTACCTACTCATTAAGTCCATGGTTTTACTACTATAAACCCTTTCTTTTAACCTAAGTGAATCTTGGATTTTAATTATCTAGCAAATACTATTTCATGACAAGAATTAGATACTCGGACATGTCAGCGTAATTATTCCTACAAAAGGTATTCTTGACCTAGACAATAATACATATTGAATCATCAGCGAAATCAGAAAATATATAGTCAGCATAGCCGGCGTTCTCTATTATAATGTAATAAACGTATTTAATCATTTTTTATATTTGACGATGTATGATAATTCGTGACCGTAATACACCTACATTTTAAAGCGCCTATCTGTTAGATTACATCGCGGAAATCGAGATTTTTCGAAATATCGAAACAAGATCGAAACCTATTCTATTGGTTGACAATCAAGATAGATTGCCCTAAAAGACTAAAAGGGATTTCTTCGGTAGATCTTACACGATGTGAGACCCTGAAGCCTATTCTAAGGGGTGGCAATCAAGATCGATTACCCTATCCTACTACTACTACCATAACCCAATAAAACCCAAAAGGCTCTTAAATATTGGAATGGTATAAAGGAAATATAGGCTAAATTAGGTATAGGAACTAGCGGAATCAAGGAAGCAACATAAGAACGATTCTGATGCACTCACATGAAATCCATTCCCGTGGTTACTCCGCTTCTTCCAGTCTTGATCTGAAGTTTAAGATCCCCTCCTGTTTCTGCCGCACGCAGGTCCTTTAAAGTATCCTACCGACTGCGCCACTTACGATTGCGGCAGCTGGGATGGGTTGACGGAAAGAAACGAAGACTTTTGATTAATACTAATTTTACTTTCAAAGTACTTAAGCCTAACTTATTCCTGCGTCACTCTTAGAACACAGATCTAATGATAATCCTAACCTAATGCTACGTCGATTTTAGACGCAGCGATTTACATTATGACTACCTAAGGCTAACCTAACCTACCCTAACTAACATCCTGCGTCGATGTTAGACGACAGGAATAATGAACGATCTTCTCATTATTACATTAGCTTTTATATCTTACATTTTCATACTAAAATCTAAGCGATGCCTGATGTCACGTTTCTTCGGACGTGATGCAATTCCGTGGAATTCGCTGACTACGCACTGGTACGATGGCCGTTTGCTGGAGGTGCAAGGTTGCGATCTTGCAATGAAAGTGATTTTTTCCATGACGCCGTAGGTATACGTAACTAGCGTTGGTTTTATTTTTCCTGTAAAATATACATAAGCTTCTATTGACCATAATTATTTAAGATTTTTCAATTGGTAAACTTCGGAGATAAGGGGGGGAACGGTATTTTTTTCGTCATTTTGCCCGATAAATCAAAAACTATTATGCATAAAAATAAATAAAAATCTGTTTTAGGATGTAGAAGTATAACCCTTTCATATGATATCCCACTCAGTATAGTTATCATACTTTGAAATTTCAAACCCCCGATTTTCCCCCTTTTTTAATTAAACTAAAAATAATTTTCGTTTTTTTTTTATTTTAGTAATGTAAGGCCACTATTATACACAACTATTCCAAATTTCATGTCGATAGCTTTAATAGTTACTGAAATAATCGACTGTGACAGACGGACGGACGGACGGACGGACGGAGAAAGTCGCACCATAAGGGTTCCATTTTTACCATTTTGGTACGGAACCCTAAAAACGCACGTACAATAATACTGCTTACCCTAGTTAAAAAAGCTCAATGCATAATTTTCATCATTCCAGCTGCCTGAAAGTAGGTATGTATTATGTATCTACATAACCAATGTCTACCCGGGCTCCGAATACTGCTCACGCCACTGCACCGTAGGTCATATATTATATACTAGCTGATGCCCGCGACTTCGTCCGCGTGGATCGAGGTTTTTCGTTTCCCGCGGGAACTCCTTAATTTTCCGGGATAAAAAGTAGCCTATGTGTTATTCCAGACTATAATCTATCTCTGTGCCAAATTTCATCCAGATCCGTTTAGCCGTTGGGGCGTGATTGAGTAACAAACATCCATCCATACATCCATCCAAACTTTCGCATTTATAATATTTATTTGATGATTATTTGATACCATTCCGTTGCGAAAGGTGTTTTTCTCTCCGTTCACTAAGCGATATTTAAAAAATAATGAGGTAAGGTCTAACTATATAACTGACGTTGACATGGGTCAGCTCTTTTTTTATAAGCAGTCCTGCAGAATAACCAAAAACATGTAGGCGGGCGGTTTTCAAATAAGTTGCCACTAGAGAAAAGTCAGTGTCCACTACTTTCACGATCAAATATCTAGAATTTTATAACGAATTTTATCACATAATTTATTATTTAACGATGCAGTAACATCCAAACTTCTAGATCACTTCAAAATTAGGTATGAATTTATTATAAATCTAAAATAAAGTCAAAAATAGTCAAAATAGGGAGACATTTTTACTATGTCCTACACCACCCATGTCAAGTTTGGAGTAAAATTTTATGGTCTTGTTTTCATTTCTAAAACTTTGTAAACATCTTACTAGTCAACTATGAACCAATATTACAATTTAAAACCTTAAAACACACTGGTTACTATTGAAAATTATACATAAAAACAAATTTTGTATTGTCCTGCGAAATAGCGTATGATGGAATTTCCTCTTACGCGACCGCATTTTCGACTATTCCCGACAAACAAACTACCAATTAGGGCACATATTCCCATTCATGGCAGCATTTGTAGTCTATGGAAGTCGCCATAGTTGTTTATTTGACAGTAGTTCGCCAGCAATACGCAAAGAAAGTCGTCAGGTCCATCAGTCCGAAAATAATAATTCCACCAACGATACTGTTTTTCTCCAGGTACCGTATTACTGTGTTTATTCGATTATTTCTTGTTCCGTTTGTTAAGTTATTGTTATTTTGAATGTTAAACTAAAGTGGCCGAAAGTTTGATATTTAATTTGTTATTTAATTTTAAAATATAACTGGCATCATTACGTTACCTCCATTACGCTACTATCGCGTGAATGGAACTCAAAAGTAACGTAATGGAATCATAAAGGTCTTTCCACTATGCATGTAATCATGTGTTTGTTTGAGTGTGTCATGTCATGGTGTGATTTTTTTAAATGCGCAATAGTATCAAATTTGGACTTTTTTTTAAACAAAAGGCCAGTATATCTATACATAAACCCGGATAAAGGTCTTGAGAGTGATGATTAGTGTTAACTGTGGCTTAAAGCATTTTTTTATTTCAAATTTTTTTTACGCTTCTTGGATTTTTTATTGAATATTTCATAAACTTATCTATAAATTTATTTTAATTACATTCGGCAACTGATGTTTAGTTTAATCTTGTTTAAAACTATGCCATACATTAAAATGCTAAAATATAAATATTAAACTAAAAATAAAATAAATTAAAAACAAATCTTAAATACCTACTAAAATAATATTGTTGTCACTCGTTTAAATGTGTAAATGTTTTAGTTTAGACTATAAATTATATTCCTAAGTAGTGCCATTATTGATACCATATAGACGTTACTTTATGGTTCCTAAACGTGACTTGAAGTTCCATTATACGTCACTGTCCTATTGTTGCTGTGATTTAATTATTAAGGTAAATTAATGGATCTCAAAGAAATTTTAACTATTTTTGGTTATTATAGTTTATTATTAATTTGTTTTTTTGGTATTATTAAACAATTATTAAAAATGTGTCTCATTTGTCGTTATACAAAGAAAAAGATATAGTACAAAGTATCCAAAAGTAGCGTTATTGTTTTGTTTTGTTTTAACACCTTTATTGTTTTATTTTAATAAGCTCTATTATCAATATTTTTAGAAGACTTGTTTTGTTTAACATTAATTAAATAAATTTAAGAAATACTGAATCCTTTGTAGTTCTTTAAAATCCAGTTCAAAATTAGTAACGTAATGGAATTTTTTTAGAACAGACTTCATTTAAAATTGTAGTTATTCTCAAAATTAAATATTTTTTTCATTAAAAAATGCTTTTTTATACAGTTGATGCTTCATTCTATCAATTAATTACATTTTGAATATAAATTTTAAAATTCATAAATGTGGAATTCCATTTACGTTACCGGCAACTTTTTTGAAAACCGCCCAGGCACAATTAATATTCATACGAGTTAATCCAATCATACTATAATATTATAAATGCGAAAGTGTGTTTGTTTGTTGGTTTGTCCTTTAATCACGCCGCAACGAAGCAACGGATTGACGTAATTTTTGGAATGGATATAGTTGAGGACCTTTTTATCCCGGAAAATTATGGAGTTCCCGCGGGAATCAAAAAAACTTAAACCACGCGGACGAAGTCGCGGGCATCAGCTAATACCTAAATAAACATATAATTAACACACAAAAATTACACTTCGCCTGACTGATTTCCCCAGGAAGTTGCGTATCTTACGAAGATTTCCCCCCATTCAAAAAAAAATACGAACGCGAAGATCAGTTTTTATTCATTCCTTTATTCACTACGAATAGGTGCAGGTACCTACATAAGAAGAAAGTATTTTCAGTGTCCAATGTGCAATCAGTCAAGACTAGTTGGAAATTATATTAAGATGATTTACACCTGGAGACAATACCTTGACGACCTCCGTGGCGCAGTGTTGAGCGCTGTTGCCTTAACGTGCGGAGGTCCCGGGGTTCGTGGGAGGTTCGATCCCCGGCAGGGTTTGGAAATTTATAATTTCTGAATTTCCCTGGTCTGGCCTGGTGGGAGGCTTCGGCCGTGGCTAGTTACCACCCTACCGGTAAAGACGTGCCGCCAAGCGATTTAGCGTTCCGGTACGATGCCGTGTAGAAACCGAATAGGGGTAAGTATGGGTTTAATATAACTGCCATGCCCCTAACAGGTTAGCCCGCTACCATCTTAGACTGCATCATCACTTACCATCGGGTGAGATCGCAGTAAAGGGCTAACTTGTAGTGAATAAAAAAAAAAACCTACACCAATTGCCAAACGGCCAATTAATTAGTGTGCCAAAGTTTTGGATCATTTTTACAGGTTTAAAGGCACCTTCGACAACCCTCTATCAAAAGCCTGTTTGCTAATGTATAACGTAGCTTCATCATACAAATAATTATTATTCTAATCCACAGAAGGCTAGAAGGTATAATTAGACATGTCTCGTCGTTTCCCGCCTTTGATGTGTTATCAACGAAGTTGAGCTGTGTCAGAAAATGTCAGATTATAAGTAGGTAACGACCTTTTGAGGTGAAATTTTAAACTGATGCGAGTACCTACTACCTACTCACCATGAAAGCTAGAGTTCCCGGTGAAAATCGAAATTTACAATTATTTTATATAAACTATTGTTCGGTTAAAGCTACTTTTGGTTACGGCTATTTACCTCACTCTATAGTGGGTAATTTTTAAGTCCTAGAGCGCTCTCCCGATGGCATGGGTGTTTGTACTTACCGCCGCTCTATTACTTCGTCAGTTGCAGTTGTTCAGAGGTATTTTTACTTGACGAAATTATCTATTCTGTATAGTCTTAGAAGTGACGTTTGCGAGTTGCGACTATAAGAAATAGGGAAAGCGCTCCTTTACATAATATCGTATCGTATAAAACCTTAGTACTTAGGTAAATACTACATAATATTGGACCTTTATAAAAGTTGCAAGACTGAGTTTTTCAAAAATTAATGTATCATGTACTCTAACTCTGTAACAATTCCACTGTTGTCTTATAGCCACAACATATTGCTTTCCAATTACTCCAATAGAATTGGTGACTATAACGAAAACACGCAATTCAACCAAATAAAAGGGGATTTTCTCAAATCCCTGCTAGGTATAAGTCTGTTCGATTCCCGAAGAATAAAATGATTGGAAAAATATTAGGTTTTCTCTAACTTATCTTTTACTTGAACTCATTTGTCATTTTGTCAGTTGACTAACAACATAAATAATATGCTCACTATTAAAAGGCCGGTGATAGATTGAGAGGGTGATGGTGATGCTGATGATATTGTTATACAGATAGAAGAACTTATATACTAATAGAGAAATTCGTTATTTACCTGCCCCTGCACGTTGATCCTTGAACCTCAACTCCACTATATCAGGTGTTCTTAAAAGGCATCTTGAGAAGAATAATCTTATTACAAGACTTTGTTGTATAAAGTTTAACAACATGAAATAAAATAGTTTATGTAATAGGTACTTTTTATTAGATTATGAACGACAAAAGAGTATGTTAGAGCTTTTGCAACGGTGTTTATCTATACAAAGTTGTTGCTAGAAGGTACATTGTAGTGAGATTATTTTTAACTACATAGTATAATTTCAAGCACGACTCTAGATAGGAAATGGATAGAAGGGAGTGTCATTGTAGAGACAAATTTATCTTCTTGTAATATATTTGAAGAAGTACCTAAGTAGGTATCCTCGATTCTAACTTCTCAAAGGTAACTAAGTATAATATTTTTATAACCCAGCAATAATTTGTAAGTTTTACTAAGTAGGTACCTGCTAGTTCTATAGGGTTTATTTAAGATGATGAAATAAGAGATGTATTTACAAGCTTTTATTTTATTTTTAACCTACCTACTAAACCAATTCTTATGAAACTTTGCACAGGAATTGAATTTCATTTTCATGACAAGCCCTTTACAGCGATCTTATCTGATGCCAAGTGTTGATGCAGTCTTTGGTAGCGGGCTAACCTGCCAGGGGTATGGCAGTTATATTAAACCCATACTACTTACCCCTTATTGGTTTCTACCCGGCATCGTACCGGAACCTACAAGAAATGAAATAAAATAAAAACTTTTTAACGTCGTATATAAAATGCCTATATTTAATATTAGTCTTTACGTCCTCGCGATCTGCAAAGGGTGTTCAAGATCGATAGTGTAGTGGCGCATTAAATTTTTACAGCCGGATGGATGGTCAGACGTGGCTCACACGCCATATTGATTTGACGTTAAATACTAAATAGTAAGTTATGTATATAACTATAAATACCTACCACATAGCTACCAACTATGTAGGACTATGTCTACATGTATCTACAACCCCATCAATTTTATACTATGTTATAATATTATCATCGATATTTTACCTAGTTTTTCTTCAAAATTCTCTGAAATACTTACTAAGTACCACAGAATACTTCCTAGTAATAGAGTATAATAGATCTACGCATCTACGAGAAACCATATCGTACCTGTACCTTGCGATAGTTATAATCTTAACTGCCTCAGTCTTTAACCATTTACTCAGAGCATAAATATTTATTTATAATTGTGAGTCTTATCAGTTGTTTATGTAAAATGGTAAAATGATGTTGACTATTTTAAAAGCATTGAAATGTGAAATCCGAAAAAAAGATTTTATCAGCTAGCATGACTACGGAACTCTAGGACCTTATGGGCCCTCGCAGATTCTGAGTTCCGCCGTTCTGAGTTCTGCGTTCTGTGTTCCGCGTTCTTTTCTAACGTTTGTTACTACTTATTACTAGTTAACTTTATACTCGTAGCTCAGAAAGCAGGCAACTCCTAGAAGTCTGATCGCATGCTTGACGCTGAACGCTTTTCTGTCTGCGCGGGAAGTATGCGCTTTATCATTTCTAGAATTACGTTTTTTTTTTTTTATTATATAGGCTAGCGCTTGGCTGCAATCAGACTTGCTAACAAGTGGTGATGCAGCCTAAGGTGGAGCGCGCTTGCCTTGACGTAATTGACTAGTTACTATATTTTATTTGTACTTCATATATACATGACTACGTTACTTGCCAGCAACTTTGATGCAAAAAGTATAGTTGTCAAGAAAAATAGTCTTTAGAGTTAAAATAGTTTATTAGAGTGTCTTTAGATAGGTAGCACAATAGTTTAGCCATGAGCCAAACTTAATATTTATTAGTATCCGATAAACATGCTATACACTAGAGAGCACTTTATTCGTTTCCTAGAAAGGTAAGTCTACTTCGCAAGAGTCCAAGTTGTTATCAAGTTGAAATATCGTAACAGTTTGTGCTCATATTATGATGACTGAATGGTCACATTGCGGCGATAACAGTACAGTCGTAAAAGATTTTAGTATTATTCCTTTGCCCGTTTACTTACACAATGATTCCTTGAAATGAGATAGATATAGAAATATTTTATCGTGATAAAACCTTATTGTATTCGGCTAGCCAGATAAAATCATAAGAGGTAAACTTAAGTTACAAACATTTATCTACAAGTGGATCTGTTTGTTAGGTCCTATCCAATGATCTTTATGTGCTACATTTATTGTGATTTTTATAGGTTTGCGTCTTTCTTTTATCATCTAAGTCACTATAATGTACGTTCAATACCATTTTAAAATTTTAATTTCAGAGCCTTGTTTGTTGCCTTAGACTGAAATCGCAACTGATAATCTTGAATAATTGGGATGTGTAAAATAAAATTTTATGAAAAACTTTAAACGGATTTTTTAAGTTTAAGACCTATGCCATTTATGGGTAGTTTGTTGATCCTCGCCCCTACTGAAGAAGTCTACAGCAATAGAATAGACCATGTCTTTAAAGTCGTTTTATTACCGCTTCAGAATTCTACATTTGTACCTACCTACCATCATTTTATAGTATGGCAAAGAATAATGTGTTTAAAAATGTTGATAATAATTAGTTATCTCATGAAGATAATCCTTGGAAATAATGTGGCTAAGAGCGACAAAGAAAATAAAGCATGTAAACTGTCGAATTCTTTAAAGCAAATCAATGTATGGCAACTAATATGGCGTAGGTATCTACAAAGTTTTCCTAATAAGAAATTACCTAAGAATGACTTACGGCTAATATAGGGCACATAACGACTAACTGAGTCTACGATTATATTGTAGAATTTACAAGTTGTTTATAATATTATCATGTCCCTTTACCGCATCACCTCCGAAATCACGGCAAATTCTCTGCCGCTGACACGAGAGTTTAGTGTAGACCTTATAGTAATTTCGTGGTTCATCAAACATTACAAATGACCCCACTTTGCTAGGCAGATTTACCGCTCCGTGAGCTCTGAATATATTAAACGTATTAAAATACACATTTCTTTATGAGTGTGTGTAGTCTATAAGAACGTGTATGGATAGAATGTGGAGAATATGTATCTGTTACTCCATGTCACGATACCCTAGCAGTGAAAGCCGAATCCCCTAGAGGTGATCGAAATGCTTAAAACGGAAATAACAACGAATATATATAGAGGTCGGAGCTTAGAGAGGTTAGAGGCCCTGTGGATTGAACCGGAGTCCCCGAATGGAGGCCGTGGTCTAACTCAGTGGTTAAGACCATTTAATATTATACTAGCTGATGCCCGCGACTTCAGAGTGGAATAAGTTTTTTTAATTCCCACGGGGTTTTTTTTAATTCCCCTTAATTTTCGGGGATAAAAAGTAGCCTATGTCATGCCTATGTCACTCCAAGTCCTCACTAGACTTATTGGGCCAGATGAATGATTACTTTAGTCGCGGACAATTTTTAAAGTACTATAATTTCAAGATTATTTAGGTAATTCGGTTTTTTAATTTAGAAATATTAACTAATATATATATTGGAATATCGATATAACTTGCAAATTTTATTATATTGCGACAATTTATTGCACAAAATAGTATAATTGAACACCAAAGCGTCATTCGGACGCGCCAGATTAATTAGTTTTAACTATTTTCTGAAGGCTTAAATTTTTTACCTTTAACATAAAATCTGAAAAGTATGTCCAAAAAGAAGATTATTTTAATGAGTTCTTCAGCGAAAATCATGCCAAAACTGTGTTTCAAAGAATCACCAACTATACCCATGCCAAAAATCACGTTGCTCGTGCTTGCAAATCGCGGTTGCTCTGTTGCGACGTGATTGAAAGACAAACCAACAAACCCACAAACAAACACATTTTCGCTTTTATAATATTAGTATGATCTACCAAAAACAAATTTTTAAGTTTTAGACGTATACTTAGGTACTCTCTAAGTCTAGACATTATTCAGCTAAATGTAGTAGGCACTAACTAGTCCATCGAAATAACTTTTTTTGGATCGACCCTATAAATCTAAAAGTAGTTGTGTTTAAATTAATCCATACTAACATAAATGCGAATTTTGTCTGTCTGACTGTCTGTCTGCTACGCTTTCACGGCCAATCTGTTCAACGGATTTTGACGAAATTTGGTACGGAGAATACGTTGCATGATGCGTCCTAGGCTACTTTTTAACCCGGAAAATTAATGAGTTTCTGCGGGAATCAAAAAGCCTAATCCGCGCAGACGAAGTCCCGGGCATCATCTAGTCCTGTATACGAGTATATAGGACTAAATAAAACGTACCAATTTTCCTTTTGGGGCCCTTGTCAGAAAATAAAGAATGAAGAAATGAAAATCCCCTCATGAGAATTCAGATACACTGTGAATAGTGTTTACGACGTTTCTGCAGGTAGGTATCAATTTGGGAATGAAAATTTATTGCACAGCATTTTCACGTGGAAAAGTAAGCTAGAATTTACGAATGTGTGGCATTTTTAAATTAAGTAAAAAGGAATTTCTTTTTACTTTTATTTTTTCACTAGCGTTTGCCCGCGACTTTGATGTAAACTACACAAATTTCAAACCCCAATTTTAATTTTAGTAATAATTTTAGCCCCTTGCTTGCTAGGCGTTGTATTTTCTAAAATCCTTTCTTAGCGGATGTCTTCGTCATAATAGCTATCTGCATCAGGCCGATTCGTCCAGTGGTTTGAGCTGTGCGTTGATAGCTCAGTCAGTAAGTCACCTTTTCCTTATACATAGGTATATATTTAGAAGAAGATTAGCGGAACAGCTGTTCCGTAGTTATTAATACTAGTGTATAGAATAAGTTTCAGTGTATTCTAAATTATCTAAAAACGTTGTACTTGTAACACTGTGGTTAATACACGTCGGGTAAAATTATAATGATTTAATTATTTTCACTAAATTGACAGATCTTAATCTAGCCCTTTTCTATCCTAGACTATAGGGAGAGTAATTAAAGGTACAATACATAATAATAGACCTGCCATTTTAGTTTAGTACAGACATTATGTACAGTAAAATAAGTCACTAAGCATAAGCTGTAATAGATTACGATGCAAAATTCAACGTATAAGATAGGTTAGGTATGTGTAGAAATAACTGATAAGCACTCAACCCAACCCTTCGGCAATTTCGCTTGAGTGCTAGGGTCATCGGTACCTGTCCTCTTGAAAAAGATCTCTAGCATTCGGGTGTCAGCGAGGTTATTTCGCTCCTATCAGTTATACGACTTCGCGATCCTTTTAATAAAGTGATTTAGGGAAGCAATTGGATCGACTCACAGAACTTCAATAAATCAAGTTGTTGCGGGATAATATACTTAGGTATTACTAACTGATTGATATCGTTCCAGGTAAATATTAAATAGATAGTTACTTATAAGTACTTAGGTAGGTAATAGGCAGATAGACAGTAGTGAATGAAGTCTTCAAAATCTATATATACTTATAATAAAACTGTAACATGTCCAATTCTGTACATTGAAGATATTTTGAAAATTTTTTTTGGAAGGCACTCATTATTCGATACTGAAGCCAAATCTGTAATTTTTTTCATTTTTGTCTGTCTGTCTGTCTGTCTGTCTGTCTGTCTGTCTGTCTGTCTGTCTGTCTGTCTGTCTGTCTGTATCTTGGCCGCGCATCACGCCGAAACTACTGAATGAATTCAAACGAAACTTGGCACGATTTGAGCCCATACTACGAGGTAGGACATAGGATACTTTTTATCTCGAAATTCTACCCCCGAAGGGGTGAAATAGGAGTTAAAAATTTGTATGAAAGTCCTTCATTTCTCAAGTTATAGACATAAAACTTGGTATATGAGCTGCGGGTTAAAAATGAAGACATACGTGTTTCACAGTTTTTCAAAATTTCACCCTCAAAGGGGTGAAATAGGGGTTGAAAGTTTGTATGAAAGTCCTTCATTTCTCAAGTTATATCGATGAAACTTGGTATACAACCTACCGGTTAAAAATGAAGAAATACGTGTTTCACAGTTTTCGTAAATTTTACCCCCGAAGGGGTGAAATAGGGGTTGAAAGTTTGTATGAAAGTCCTTCATTTCTCAAGTTATATCCATGAAACTTGGTATATGAGCAGCGGGTTAGAAATGAAAACATACGTGTTTCACAATTTTTCAAAATTCCACCCCCAAAGGGGTGAAATAGAGGTTGAAAGTTTGTATAAAAGTCCGTCTTTTTGGAAGATTAATTATTGTGTGGTCTTGTGGTGGCGGTGCGTATTGTTTTTGGAGTTTACCTCTTTGAGAATCGATTTGCATATATAATAAGCGCGGGGTATGAAAATGTATGGGGAGTAAAATAAAACTTTCTCCGTTACGTTATTGACTTTATGTCTCCAAGTGTTACCATTAGTGTTACCAACACTTGTTTATGTTTCCTTAAGTATTTTGATGAATATAAATTAAGTATATTCTAATTGACCGAGCGAAGCGAAGGTCTCTGAGTCTACTTGAGTGAATTGGCACTTGTCCGTCCGTCCGTCTGTCAGAGCCTTATAACTTCTGAATTACTGAACAAAACACAAAACGTGTGCGCGTTAGTTCAATCAAGACGCGCTCTTCAATTTTATTTAAGTATTTCTTTTCTCTTAAAATACCCTTTACATAAAAAAAAATCTGGATACCACCAGATCGGCGGCGTATAAGGGAGGATAGGATTTATTGATGAATATCCATAATAAATCTCTTAATACTAGATTCTAATATTATATAAAGAAAATCCAATATAGGCAAACATTTTCCCGCATTATGAACGAATTTATGGTAATTTGGTTTCGATTTAGTGATACACATGCGTCATGTCCAATTTAATTTATCTCGCATACATATACAGCTTACTGGATATTAGAATAAAGCGCGGGATTTTGAGAATTTGGTCAGTGGGTAAAAACGTCATGTCATGAAGATTTATGAAAGAGTGTTTTGCTTTTAAAACATTTGTAGGGAGTGCACAGCAAACTCAATGCTAATGTGGACTTTTTTTCTTTAATAATTTATATGTACCTACCTGTACAGAACCTCGAAGAATATAGAATTATTGGTTTACTAATATAGAGTTGTTACATACGAGTAATTTATGTTCTACTATTTCATTGCTACAAACCCTGATATAATATTGAGAGCTTTAATCTTTATAATCCATTAGATGTTGCCCGCGACTTCGTCCGGGTGGATTAAGGTTTTTTTAATTTCCGCGGGAACTCTTTAATTTTCCGGAAAATGGAAGAGTTTCCGCGGGAATCAAAAAAACCTCAATCCACGCGGACGAAGTGGCGGGCATCATCTAGTTAAATATAAAATATTGAACGCCCACCAAAATATAAAAAACTAGCTTTAGTTAATTGGCTTAGATTAAGATTCAGTTTATGTATTGTCTCATCCAGTTTCAAAAGTCAACACTCTTAATTAACAGATTTTTTGCGCAAGCCAGTTTTCATGACTCCATTTATTCACGCTATTTTTAAAGTAATTGTTGCAGGGTTAGTATAGATAAGTTTTATTGTACTATTAAGTTATTATTAAAAGAGGGACGTAAATAATGAAATAAAGTCGGTAAGACGAGCTAGTCTCATCATAACCTAAATGCAGTTAGAAGCAATCAGTGCAACGCAATCCGTCTGCAAATCAGATTGTGTTGCAGCTTATTTGTGCTTCCTCGCAGGCTAGATGCTCCACCGAGGCCCCACCGTAGTTAAACCAATGTTCAAATGACCCTGTTTTTATGCGAATCGGATTTCTTTTAGAATCCATTTGTATTGTTAGTATTTGTTGTTCAAGTACAAGATATAATTCAAATAATTGATCAAGTTTCAGGCTCAGCCTTTCAGAAATATGAGAGTTCTGAGGTCAACTTTGGACGTTAGAAAATCTCCACTTTGAAAGCCCCCCATTTCGTAAATTTTAGGGGAAAAATAAAAAAAAAATATTTTTGGACTCTATAGGATAATTACCTTTAAAATGATATGTACCGCAACCCAATGTTTTGTTTTAATGTCCTATGTCCCCCCAGTGGGGCAGAGGGCGTCTACAGTGTTGCGCCATCTCGAGCGGTTAGAAGCTACACCCTTGACCTCATCCCACGTCATCCCTATCCTCGCGACCTCCGCCAGAACCGTACGCCGCCAAGTTTGTTTGGGTCGACCACGCTTTCTTTTTCCCTGAGGATTCCAGTCGAGAGCCTGCCTCGCGATATTGCCTGGCTCTCTACGTAGAGTGTGGCCGATCCAGTTCCATTTGCGTCGTTTAATCTGTTCGTCTATTGGAGCTTCTTTCATGCCAAAAGTCGTCGGTTTGTAATCGGTCCGGTTTAACACTGTATTCGTTTCTTTAATCATAAGTTTTCGAGTAAACAGGTGATTAACCCATCGTACTCTAGTCCATTGGCGGGGCTGCCACCTTAGAGCATATATATGGACTTGCTCGGTTTTGTTCGGGTGTCCTCCCTGGTGAGTTGGTTCTGTTTTGAGGCGCAGAACACTCGCCTTCTGCCCTGCATCCTTGGCGGATACAGCACTGAGGTGGCGTAGGCGCGACTGCGCGGCTGTATCAGGTCCCAGGGGGTACGACGGGGACGTGGATGACGCGGACTTGTCAAGGTTTTGCTGCGTTTCGCCACTAACGACGCAAAGGGATGCTTAGCACTTATTAGGTAATATTAGGCTCACCACCCATGATTCCCGCTAAGACCATACCTTGACCATTCCCCCCCTATGTAATGCTATAAAAAATATTTTACTTCGAGTTCGCTTCTATGAGAGCCCCCCTGAAATAAAGATTTTTATAACTTTTTAAGTCATATTCGGCTGGAGGCCATCGGTTTACATATTATATTTAAAGAAGTAATTACGTTAAGTAATTCAGAAGTTATAAGGCTCTGACAGACGGACGGACGGACGGACGACGGACGGACTAGTGCAAATTCACTCAAGTAGACTCAGAGACCTTCGCTTCGCTCGGTCAAATATTATAAAGTGGTAAAGTTGTGGTTGTGAGTTTGTGAGGTTGTAGGGGGTAATCTCTGGATCTACTGAACCGATTTTGAAAATTCTGCTACCAATAGAAAGCCACATTATCTGTGAGTGTCATAGGCTATATTATATTAACCCGAAAAGTTAGGGAGTTCCCGTGGGAATTTTAAAAACTTATTTCACGCGGACGAAGTCGCGGGCATCTGCTAGTAACTTAAATAGATTGATTATTTATTGATTTCAGCCGTAAACGCGACACGTAATTATTCAAAGTACCACCTAAGCACAATCAGTACGACATCGATTGCTGGCAGCTTTTGAAGCGCTTTTAGATGCGAAAATCAAGAGAAAGCGTCATCGCGCTGATTGTGCTTGCGGTGCTACTATAAATCAGACGTTGAAAATAATATTGTCACATGTTCTGAAACGCAATTATTGTTTATTGAAGCGAATTCTGTTGGCATATGGAACGTGTTTAATATTCCACTAAATTAGGAACAGTATTTAATTATTGATATACATATGTAAGTAGATTATGATTGCTTATATACTTACCTACAATATTTTGATAAAAACGCTCTTATAATATCTACCTACCAGCTTGGACGAAATCTATATCTATATATATAACTAGTATGGCGCGTGGTTGCGCGGCCCGCTACAGCGGACCGCGTAGTGGACCGCGTGGCCCACTGTCTACTTACTCGCTGTCCTACTATCCTGCCCCCCGAATATGTAACAATGGCCGATCAAATCGTAAAAGTTCGGCGTCAAAGTAAAATAAACCATAACAGCATTAAATTAGAGCTCAATTTCGAACACGAAATTGAGCTCTAATTTAATGCTGTTATGGTTTATTTTACTTTGACGCCGAACTTTTACGATTTGATCGACAATTCTTACATAATCGGGCAGCTGGTTTACTGTCTACGTGTTCTGATCTGAACAACACACTGCTATGCTAGTGAGCACAGTGGAAGCGCCAGCACACCAAGCGTCCGACGTAAAAGAAAATTCTCATAAAGGAAAAACATAAAACAAAGACCACCAACCCCCGCCCCTCCCTTTTTGTTTGAGCAGCCCCTAAGTAGGTACCTATCTTTAATACCCTGACCGTGCTCCTCACCCATCATCCGAACCTTCGATCATCATCTCTCTCCATATTTTTTTCTCCGAACCATTCGTCAAAATGAGATTTCTTCCATAAAAACAAATCTTGAAAAGGAACCGTAGTCTTGCATAGTTCTACACTTATAGCCTCTTCAATATTCGCCATACATTTTCTATGGAAAATAAATTCCGCCATCTTGAATTTTTTTCCTGTTCATCAAGTAGACCTTCATGTTCTGATCATCTTTTGCCAAGAAACCACTCTTCCATCTTTTATACTCTCCGAGATAGACACCTATGAAATTTGTATGGCGGCCTTCTTAAATCCGCCATTTTGAAATTTTTTTTCAGCTCACTGTTAATTGGATGAAGTTTCGAGTGACATTTGTTCGAGCACCCCCCACGGCCCACCTATCTTCAATACCCTTTTCTATGGAAAAATAAATTCCGCCATCTTGAATTTTTTTCCTGTTCATCAAGTAGACCCTCATGTCCTGATCATCTTTTGCCAAGAAACCACTCTTCCATCTTTTATACTCTCCGAGATAGACACCGTCGAAATTTGTATGGCGGCCATCTTAAATCCGCCATTTTGAAATTTTTTTCAGCTCTCTGTCAATTGGATGAAGTTTCGAGTGACATTTGGTCGAGCACCCCCACCTATCTTCGATACCCTGGCTGGTGCTCTTCATCCGTCTTCGAAATCCTCAATCATCAGCTCTCTCTGTATTTTTCCTCTTAATGAATTTTTGTCTTCTATACGAAACGATGAGTGAAAAAAAAAATTTTCATACAAAATTTTTCAGGAGAGGTGATCAATGAGTCAGCACGAGCAGCTATATATATATTAAAATTCAAAGTCCTGACTGACTGACTGACTTATATATCAACGCACAGCCTAAACCGCTGGGGTTAGAAACTTGAAATTTTGACAGTAGGTTCCTTTTGTGACGTAGGCGCTCACTAAGGAAGGATTTTTCCGTCCGTCATTTCTCAAGTTATATCCATGAAACTTAGTATTTGAGCTTCTGGTTTAAAATAAAGAAATACGTGTTTCACAGTTTTTGAAAATTCTACCCCCAAAGGCGTTAAGTAGGGGTTGAAAGTTTGTATGAAAGTCCTTCATTTTTCAAGTTATAACCATGAAAGTTGGTATTTGGGCTTGTAAGTTATATACAACGGATGTTTCAGTCTTCAGATAAATAATTAATTATCTTCCATACTCATAATAAAACTGTTTAAACTGGACGATTTATGTACCTACAGTGTTATTTTTTTGAAAATCTTAATTGCAAGCAACGACTTTTATACCTAGGAAGTTTTATGATCTAAATAGATCCCGAAACATTTTTTTAAAGGTTTGTCTGTCTGTACTATATATTCGCGCATCGCGTCGAAGGTAGGTACCTACAGAACGGATTTGAACGAACCTTGGCACCGTGCCTTGGCACACTTATAGATTCTGGCTTAATTTATAGTCTTTAAAGCACAGGCTACTTTTTATCCCGAAAAACAATAGGGCTCGTTCGGGATAGAAGATGTAAATTTTGGTCGAATTTACTTCATAACTCGGTCAAATGGGAACCGATTTAAACAACTAATTTTTCTTTATAAAGCTTAAACTGTAAGGTTGGTCTCATGAATATTTCATGAAGATCTGATAAATAGTCCGGAAACTCTAGATAGGTCTGATAATTAGTGGCAGGCGGAACTCTTATCGGTAACAGCAAATCAGTGTAATAGTTTAAGGTGCCTTATACGGATTTCATGATGTGTCATCCTTTTCCAGGTACACTTTAAAGAATCGGGAGTCACAGCTGTGGGGATGTCATGGTATCAAATTAAAGGTCATTTCTTCATCTCTCGTTTGACCTTATAAAAATGCACACTCCAATACAAATTTTCTGCATAAATACGTTTCTCCGAACGCAAGATCTGCTGAAAATGACAAAAAATGTGGTCCGGATAGGTACCCATAAAGCTAGATCCGCTGCATATTTTAACTTGAATATTAACAATAAAGTGGGGCTTATATAGTCCTCTATCCATGGTGCAAAGCATTAAGAATACAAATAAATATGTTTATAGTTTATGTAGCAAAAAAAAAATGTTTCATACATTTTTCTATGAAAAGAAGCCGAGCGCTAGGCGTTTGGCGCTCAGTACGCGCTGAGACGCGCTCGTGGACGGGTGGGTGTATCGCTTTTTTGCACGAAATTTATTACGACAAAATGAACACCGTGTTGTGTACTGCCATAGAGATATAATAATATTCTCTATGTGTACTGCGCTTAGAAAAACTTGATACCGACATCCACAAAGAAGGAAGTACTCAAGTGTAGGCGTATTTTTTTTACCCGATTACGGCAAAGCCACAAGGAAAGGGTATGTTAGGAATATATATGTATGTATGCATGTATGTATGTATGTATTAAAAAAAAGTGAGCGCCATTTTGAAATTCTTTGTTATCGTACCGATTTCGTTCAAAATCGATATCTGGGGTTCCCTGGGATCACAAAACAGGAAACTGTTACCAAAATTTTAAAAAAGTCAGCGCCATTTTGAATTTTTTTGTTATCGTACCGATTTCGTTCAAAATCGATATCTGGGGTTCCCTGGGATCACAAAACAGGAAACTGTTACCAAAATTTTAAAATAGTCAGCGCCATTTTGAATTTTTTTGTTATCGTACCGATTTCGTTCAAAATCGATATCCGGGGTTCCCTGGGATCACAAAACAGGAAACTGTTACCAAAATTTTAAAAAAGTCAGCGCCATTTTGAAATTCTTTGTTATCGTACCGATTTCGTTCGAAATCGATATCTGGGGTTCCCTGGGATCACAAAACAGGAAACTGTTACCAAAATTTTAAAAAAGTCAGCGCCATTTTGTAATTTTTTGTTATCAAAAAATATCAATTCAAAATCGATATCTGGGGTTCCCTGGGATCACAAAACAGCAGTCAATCAAAAAAAAGTCAGCAGTGAACTTTTTAAAATTTTGGTAACAGTTTCCTGTTTTGTGATCCCAGAGAACCCCAGATATCGATTTTGAACGAAATCGGTATGATAACAAAGAATTTCAAGATGGCGCTGCCGTTTTTTAAATTTTGGTAACAGTTTCCTGTTTTTTGATCCCAGGGAACCCCAGATATCGATTTTGAACGAAATTTGTACGATAACAAAGAATTTCAAAATGGCGCTGACTTTTTTAAAATTTTGTTCATAGTTTCCTGTTTTGTGATCCCAGGGAACCCCAGATATCGATTTTGAACGAAATCGGTACGATAACAAAGAATTTCAAAATGGCGCTGACTTTTTTAAAATTTTGGTAACAGTTTCCTATTTTGTGATCCTACGGAACCCCAGATATCGATTTTGAACGAAATCGGTAAGATAATCTTTTATACATTATTTTACAATCTCAAAAACTGAGTATTATTGTAGCCGCGAGTATTGTTTCGGCGCATAAATAGGTACATAATATTTACCGCGGCCAACAGCGTAAACAAGTACCTAGTAAATAAATAATCGTCTAATATTTTCAAGTAACAAAATTGGTTAGTTGGCTATAAAATCGAGCGTCTCTACGCTCTATAGCTCTACGCTCTCGTAAAGCGTGCATATATTATATGCTGTAGTGTGACGAGTTTTATACCTATAGTTGAGTTTTTTACCTATAGTTGGTCGCGGGGTAAATGTTTAAAGGGCCTTAATAAAGGGTACATTTTTAAACTTAAACTGAATAAACATAGGTAAATGCTTTAGTATATAAGGTAAACTCGTATGAAGCTGGGGTGAGTCAACTAGCATTTTATAAGCCTAGTCTATATATAGCTTTAAGTATGGCGAACTTTGGCGAAGTTTTTTCCTGGTGCATTTTCGCGGCACCGCGTCACCACGCAATCGATGTAGATTTAAAAAAAACCTGCACCAAACTAATAATAGGAGGTAAAGATGGAAATTTTAGGAGTGGGTCTATTTACATAGGATAGTTTTAAAGTAACCACTCTATTATATTTCAAACATTCCATTAAGTTGTCTTAAAATCTTTGTGGTAACTTTATTGTTTTAGTTCCTACAGATTATTATTACTGTTTGTTGATGGTCCTCCAAAGCTTTTGTAAATGAAACCATTGCGGTCAGCTTTCACGAGCAAAAAGTAACTTAAGTTCGGTTAACTGATAGATCAACAAAATACAAACATTTAAAACTTTTGGGTTTCATTCTTTAAAAGGACGCAAAAAGCGCAATATTCGTTAAAGCCTCAAGAGCCGTATACTTAAAGCTTTATTTAGATAAAACAAAGTAACATGTCACAGGGCCGCGTGGTATTCATACAAAAATTAATTTTTTTTTTTTTTTTATCCACTACAAGTTAGCCCTTGACTGCGATCTCACCTGATGTTAAGTGATGATACAGTCTAAGATGTTAGCGGGCTAACCTGTTAGGGGCATGGCAGTTATATTAAACCCATACCCCTATTCGGTTTCTACACGGCATCGTACCGGAACGCTAAATCGCTTGGCGGCACGTCTTTACCGGTAGGGTGGTAACTAGCCACGGCCGAAGCCTCCCACCAGGCCAGACCAGGGAAAATTCAGAAATTATAAATTTCCAAATCCTGCCGGGGATCGAACCCGGGACCTCCTCACGTTAAGGCAACAGCGCTCAACACTGCGCCACGGAGGTCGTCAAATTGCGAAAATGTGTCTGTCTGTCTGTCATGTTTTCACGGCCCATCTACTGAACCGATTTCAATGAAATTTGGTAAGTACAGCATGTCTATGCTGCATCTTTGGAAGGACTTTGTCCCAAAGAGTTCTCACAGGCAGACGAAGTGGTACCAGTACCAGTAACATGCCATATCCTTAACAGGTTAGCCCGTTACCACCTCAGACACTGACACACATCACTTAATTACCATCAGGTGTCAGATCGCAGTCAAGGGCTAACTTGTAGTGGAATAAAAAAAGAACTTGTACCATAGAGATAATATAGTATATCTGACTTGTACCTATACCTTGCGTAATTAATTGTTTTGTGCCATGAACGCAATAAGCATTAACAACTCTCAAAACCAACTTATATTTGACATTTAACGAAGCGCCGGAAAATTATTTCCCAGCTCTACTTAAGAAGGTGCTCAATTACAGTGAGTTAGAAGAGTTGCGTTGGGAATTCTCGAAATGCAAATTAGATTCTCGGATTGCAAATTTGAAAATTGCAAATTTGTTCATCTCGGATTTTTGTCTGTTAAATAAGAATATTATTATTATGTAAGTAATAGGTGCTGCAAACTTTATTACGAAATCTTTTAGGATAATTTGGTAGGCTTTGTTTTTTCATGTTATAAATTCAAATTATTTTTGAAGTTATTATAAACAGTAATAAATAACTCTGGACGGAGCTTCAATTAATGTTAATTTCATTAAAACTTTCATAAGTTATTTTTGACTTAAGCGGTGGATAACGAAAATAAAATATTGTTCTAGACGTTCTTGCGTAGAACAGCCTTCAAAACTGCTGAGCCTTCTTAGGCTCAACTCAAAGACGATACCAAAATTTTATCAATTGGACTTGGTGGGGCAAGACCAATTGATAAAATTTGGACCCAAACTGAAAGGTTTTAGAGTCAAATTCTCACCGGTGCAGGACCTTATGATTAGATAGCACCATAGTACGTATCTTAGCACTTCAATATAAATATACTATAGGTATAGTATAGGGATACTGGAAAATCATTCAAGTGTTTTAATTTGAAAAATATGACATTGTTTATAGATAGGTACTTACTTACTTAGTATCTTATCTTATACCTAGTATCTAATAGTTTGTAACGAGAAATTAATGCTAAATCCTAATCTTAATTAAGTATCTAATATTGTAAAAATATATTAAAGTATGTTGAAACATTTAGTACGTAGGTAATACAAGCTTGATATTGTGTACCTGAGAATCTATACTTCTATACTAATATTATAAATGCGAAAGTTTGGATGGATGTATGGATGGATGTTTGTTACTCAATCACGCCCGAACGGCTGAACGGATCTGAATGAAATTTGGCACAGAGATAGATTATAGTCTGGAATAACACATAGGCTACTTTTTATCCCGCAAAATTAAGGGGTTCCGGCGGGAACCAAAAAACCTCAATCCACGCGGACGTAGTCGCGGGCATCAGCTAGTATCTAATTAAAAGAATGCTCATTAGGTACGTAGGTGCGCTCGAGGACACGTCGCGTCGTAACAATAAAAATATTTCAACTTGTTGTATTCTCTGAAGTTTTCACAACACTTATTTGAAGAATTTCATTAATTAAACGTAGAGCAGGCCGCTGCTTGGTAATACAAAAACTTATGGGACATTTCGTTCTACTAGACAATAATTAAGCTATGAAAATCACCGATAACCTTGTCGGTATACTTACGAGCAGAATATTTCAACCCATCGTAGGCCCACTATAAAGCACGAGTCGTCTCAGACTGAAGTCGTAACCCGTTTGAACCTAAGGCCGGCCATACACGGACTGCTCGAGCAGTAAGCCAGTGATCGACATACACGGACCGCTCAGATTGCAGTCATAGTCAACAGCCGAAGCAGTCGCAACTGCTCGAGCGGTTCCATGTATAGTTCTCTGCGTAGTGTAGTTCACTATGCAGTCGCAGTTTGAAGCAGTCCATCCTGACTGCTCCAAGCTGTCCGTGTATGACCGGCTTAAGATCTGTGGATATCAGTCCAAACCAAGAACTTCCTGTGCTGATACTAAATATTCGTTCCAAAATAATAAAATTGGACATTAAACTTAAAGGTTATATTAACCCTCATAACGGATGTGAGGGGAAAACATTATTATAGAATAATGCGTTGAAAACCCAAAAAGCCATAATGATAATATAATGCAAGTTAATGGTACCTAACACAAAGGTCGACACAATTTAGGCGGATAAAAGAGAATGGGTACCCTATATTGTCTTTTACGCGCGCCTTCGAGTGGTTTACTCCTCAGAATTGGATGACAAGCCGACAATTGGGTTATGTGCTTGTCTATATGTGTGGCTATGTAGTGATCCCTTCTGAAAGTAATTGCCCTGTCGAACTTGTGGGAAACGAGTAATTTGATATATTTTTATCGATGACATTCTGCGACTGACTTTGCCGTGACCTATAATTATTGTAGACCATCATTTAGTTTTTCGTCTTACATATACTACTGGTTATATTGTGTGCTCTTTCAGTGTGGTGCTATCCTCTTACATATACTTAGCATGAAACTTCTTGGTTTTGATTGTTTCAATTTTCACTTCAGTTCCTCCACCTTCTTCGTTTGTTTATTGTGTTTAAGCCAGCACATATATATCTAATCTTACATCCATGCAGCACATAGCATAATTTTCATCGCCAATGTGTTATGTCCCGTATATTAAAACCAAGAATTCTTTCTGTAATAGGCATTTTTGTAAATCAAATGTTTTTTTTTTCAAATAAACTTTAACAACTGCTTTTGAATCGTCAAGTGAATCTACCACCCGTTCGGCTACAAGAAGTTCAAGAATAAATATTTCTAATAAACGGAACTGGATAAACTTGAATCTTTTTTTTCTAAAGGTCTGTTTCTCAACCTCCGAGTAACTTTTCACTGGCGACTGACTGGCACAACGACATGCAGGCCTATTAGAGAGGAACAACCCCAACGCTGTTCTAGAGTGCTCGCCAAACTAATTCAAATTCTCTGTAAAGTCTCCACTAAACAATGTTTTGTAAATAGTTTAAATGTACATGAATCAAATATTTGGGATAACATCTAACCAAATTTGTCCTCTAGTTAGAGTCCTCTGTAATTTGTTAGTGACTTCATTTAGTGTATTTATTTAAATAAGTATCTAAGGGTCTGGCTCAATTTCTTAAATCTCTAGGCGCTTTTAAGCATGGATGTGTTCGTCGCTTTGTTTACTTAGGGCTGCTAACCGATCTTTACGATTCCGATTTCCGATCTGCTACGTCTTTCTCTGCGGTTGATTGAATTTATGCCTAGGAACCCTATTAGCCATTTTTTAGGCGATACGTTTTGCTGTCAGTTTTCCACAGTTATTGTTATGATTGAAGAATAACCTACTCTTTATTAACGCATAAAAACTAGGAGCACAATGTTCGGTTCTAGTAATCTATATATATAAAATTCAAAGTCCTGACTGACTGACTGACTGACTGACTGACTGACTGACTTATATATCAACGTACAGCCTAAACCGCTGGTTCTAGAGACATGAAATTTGGAGAGTGTGTTCTTTGTGAAGACTAGGTATCCACTAAGAAAGGGTTTTTGGAAATTCCACCCCCAAAGGGGTAAAATAGGGGTTTGAAGTTTGTATGAAAGTCCGTCGTTTTTCAAGTTATAACCATGAAACTTAGTATATGAGCTGCGGGTTAAAAATAAAGAAATACGTGTTTCACAGTTTTTAAAAATTCAACCCCCAAAGGGGTGAAATACTGGATGTAAGTTGGTATGAAAGGCCTTCTTTTCTCAAGATATTTTTCAAGTTATATCAACGAAACTTGGTATTTTGACTTTCGTTAAAAAATAAAGCTAGGTGTGTCACAGTTTGGCAAAATTTTACCCCTAAAGGGTTGAAATAGGGTAGTCCTTTATTTAACAAGATATTTTTCAAGTTAAATCTACGAAACTCTTTTGGTAAAAATACAGAAGGATGTGTGTCACATTTTTAAAAATTCCACCCTCAATGGGGTTAAATAGGGGTTGAAAGTTTGTATGAAAGTCCGTCGTTTTTCAAGCTGCTATAGCCATGAAACTTGGTATATGGGCTTGCAATAATGATAAAATACGGATTTTAAAGTTTTTGAAATTTCTATCCCCTGCAAGGACGTCAAACAGAGAGTTTGTCCTTCAGTCACGCCGCAACAGAGTAACGGATCGACGTGATTTTTTGCATGGGTATAGTTGGGTACTTGGCGAGTGATACAGGCTTCTTTTTAGCCCGGAAAATTAAGGCGTGCCTGTGGGAATTAAAAAACTTAAGCCACGCGAACGAAGTCGCGGGCGTCCTCTAGTCTATATATATAAAAGGCAAAGGTGACTGACTGACTGACTGACTGACTGACTGACTGACTGACTGACTGATCTATCAACGCACAGCTCTAACCACTGGTCGGATCGGGCTGAAATTTTGCACTCAGATAGCTATTATAACGTAGGCATCCGCTAAGAAAGGATTTTTGAAAATTCCAACCCCAAAAGGGTTAAATGGGGGTTGAAAGTTTGTATAAAAGTTCGTGATACACGAACGTCAACGAACGAATCGGGATGGACGTGATTTTTGGCATGGGTACCTATAGTTGACGGAGAGTGACATAAGCTATACTTTTTATCCCGGAAAATAAAGGAGTTCCCGCGGGAATAAAAAAAAACTTAAAGCACGCGGACGAAGTCGCGGGCATCAGCTAGTCGAACTATACAGACTAATATTAGAAATGTGAAAGATTACATGGATGGATGGATGTTTGTTACTCAATAACGCCGGAATGGTTGAACCGATCTGGATGAAATTTGGGACAGAGATAGATTATTATAGACTGAAATAACACATAAGCTACTTTTTATCCCGGAAAACTAAAGAGTTCCCCTGGGAACCAAAAACCTCAGTCCACGCGGGCATCCGCTAGTTTCACAATAATTATGAGTTTAATTCACTCGTGATTGACGTACCAGAAACTATAATCTGTTGGACACCATTGAATTATATGTACAAGTACGTTAGTACATAATACCTCAATGTTGGACACCTATCTCGTTACCATTTAGACGTGTGGTACTGGACATATTATTATTTGGGAAAGTGTAGACATTGACTTGGATTCTTAACCTGGCACTTGATATTTTTCAAAAATATTTTGTTTTACTAACAGATGGATACTACATTCACTTGTGATACAGGTGCAGTCATGGCGCAGTATTTAAAGCCAGTTTGCTATACACATTACGATATACGTAAATACATATCAACAAAATAAAGTTTTTAATAATATCCAGTTTAGCCCGATGTATTATTCATAGCACGCTAATTAAAACTGAGCTTATCGCCATCGCTCAGCACTCTGTCTGTAAACTGAAACTGTGATGTTTACGAACACTTTGTATGAATCCATACTAATATTATAAATGCGAAAGTGTGTCTGTCTGTCTGTCTGTCTGTCTGTCTGTCTGTCTGTCTGCTACGCTTTCCCGGCTCATCTTTTCAACCGATTTTGCTGAAATTTGGTATGGCGGTAGGTTATATCCCGGGGAAGGACATAGGCTACTTTTTATCCCGGAAAGTTAAGGAGTTCCCGCGGGAATCAAAAAACCTTTAATATAATATATATAATAAATATATTAAAAATAGAGTAATGCCTTTTACCATGTCAGGGGTAGATTATTATGGGGTTTACAAGTAATATATAAGGCGATACAGAAATTAACTGAGCATAATAATTTATAAGATAAATTTAGACACTTAAGGCCTCACCATCTGCCTCATAAGTCATAATATAACAAGATGATTGATGAAGCAGGTTTAACGTACTTAAATTGTAAAACTAGATGATGCCTGCGACTTCGTTTGCGTGAATTTAGGATTTAAAAATCTCGTGGAAACTGTTTGATTTTCCGGGATAAAAAGTAGCCTGTGTCACTTTCCAGGTTCTCAACTATATCTACCTATGCAACAACAACAACATTGACGCACGGACAGACGGTCTGGATGAAACTATAAGGGTCCCTTGTTTAACTAAGGAACCCTTAAAATAACATAAGTACGTAACATAACACAACACGTTATGTTACGTTAACACGTGAACACGTATGTTGTTACATAACGTAACATAACTTAAGGTAGGTCTGTACACTGAAAAAAATAATTAGTAAAACTAATTGCTTTTTCGGTAATATACATTGCTTTGGCCAGTAAAAATGGAGCCTATTGTCCAAACAAGTTCAAGTAACCGAAAAAAAAACATTTGAGTTATAACAGTAGATTTTACCGGTTGACTATTCTTACTGTTTGTAAGACAGTAAGTAAGAAAGTAATACTTAGTATGAACTGTTTATTTCAGTAAACTTTAAAGTTCAAACAATTAAAATAGCTGTTTCGCTCCTAACTATATTCTAAAAAACTGTTCTGAAGCAGTAAAAATAACTGCTACAATATCAGTAAAGCTCTGAAAACGGCAATACTTAAAAAGAACCGTTTGCTTCAGTAAACATTAATGTACAAACAATTGAAACAACTGATTAGCTTCTTACTGTTTTTTGCCCATTTCAACGAACTGTCAGTACCGTAAGACGGGGTAAATTGGTCCGATCTTCACTTTCAACTGGAATTTAAACCTTCTTCCGTAAATCATAGGGTATATCGAGGTATACTTAAGAATGTGTGGTAAGCTCTTTTAGATGTTAAGTAGCTTTACATTCCCAAATTATTGCCATATTTTAAGAAATCCAACAAAATCCCTATTGGATTCCAATTTACCCCTGACGGGGATAATAGGTTCGAGAGAGAGGTTAATCGGAATTTTAATCAGGGCTGTCACAATCTGTGCAAAGTAAGTACCTACCTACCTAATGACCATGCTATGTGTGTTTAATAAAAAATCCTTTTAGAGATCAAAATATCTGAAATTTTGTAACACGTTTAGTTTGGATGAAAATGCATGGCTAGCTATCTGACGTCAAATCCATGGCGGAACACCCAAGATGGCAGACTAGTTATTTTTAATGCACTCCCTACAATATATAGTATATATATGTCGTAATATATGTATAGTATATATGTATGTTGTAATATATATACACATATATATATATATATATATATATATATATATATATATATATATATATAATATACGACAAGCTTTTTTATCACATAAATTATTGTGTAATGACGTTAGAAGTTGATAGTAAAAGTTTTAACGGAAAAGTTTATTTTATTCTTTCGAATTTAAATAAAAGCTTGTTTTTTGTCTAGTTTGATGTAAGGTTAGTGTGAGTGTGTGATGTCTAAGTAAGGTTTGTTAAAATCTACATAAAATTATATTTATTTAAGCGATTATTAAATAAGATATTTAATACCTAGTTTATATAAAAATGTAAATTATATTATTTATAGAATAGGTACCGAAATGAAATTTGTTAAATTTAATACCTACCACCTAATTTATTTAGGTTTTGGTTTTTGTCAACCCTATTTAGGAATTCCAATTTACCTCTTAACGAACCAAATAACCCCCGCGTTGTTCCAATTATACCTGTTCACATGCCAATTTCCCCCCTTCGTGTTCCTATTATCTCCAAAATAACCTAAAAACGAGTGTTCGACTAAAACTAACATTTCCAATAAAATTACGCAATTATTTACTTACCTTTACGTTTCTTCAGACGACTATAAACTATTATGGTCAAGATTACATCGATTTTAACGCTTTTTCTCAATAAAACTTATAAAAATCTTAAAGTTAAAAGGTACAAATCTTTCTGTGTCCACGACGACCATGTTTCAACGTGTTTTTTTTAGTGAATGCTTATTGGCTGGCTTTAATGCTCTGTGTAGCCAGTAGCAAAAACTGTAAGCTCGTTCAAAAATAAAAAAGTGTTGATCTCTCATAAATAGAATCATACCAACAGTACAGTTTAGAAAAGCAGATTTTTATTCCTATTTACCCCGCCATTCCTATTTTCCCCGTTTTACGGTAATCAATTACTTTTACAAAAAATCAGTTTTTTTAACCGAATTAAATTTTACTGTGCCAAAACAGTAAAAAGTCTCGTGCTATTTTTTTCAGTGTAAGTAGGTACAGTGTCGACCAACCTGTGCTTGTACGTAATATACCTACAGAAAAAGCCAACTAGAACTAATACATACTTCGTAGTAATATACAGAAAAAGGTAACTGGAACGAATACATAGGTATGTACTTCGTAGCCCCATAAAACAAATTCCACACACGTTTTATTCTGCTATCGTAGCACATTGTATTATTTAGGTACTTTGTAAAAAAGAAAGCTCAGAATGGGACGGAGTCACCCAACTCATTTGTACGTAAACAAAAAAGAAAAGAGCAATACAATATGATATTCCGCTATCGTAGCATTTACTACTCGTAGAGTCTACGAGACTACGGCACACTTCAAGTAGCACAGCGTATTCAGACATAGTTTTGTGGCATTCTTAGGTACTGTGTTAGCGAATATAAACTAGGTATTTTTAAATGCAGAAAGTTATCATTGTATACTTAGCAACATTTTTGAGTAGTTTTTAATACCTATCATATCCCTTCTATGTAGGTAACTATGTAGGTATATTAGCATGAAGATATCTAGGTAGATGATAGAATTGTCCGAAGGGTGAGATTACAGTCATCGATTTCAATCCATTGTTCTTCATTCAAATTATTAATATAGTTTGTTAATTCAGTACTCTTACAAAGTTAGGTAATCTCTTCATGAAAAGAGATATCATATTTCAGAAAATGGATTTCGTTGGCAAAATAATTGGCAGCCTTCTAATAAATCACATTTCGGCCCATGCCTTTATAATTTATCACCAGTCATTAGCGCTCGCTAATTGCCAATCGTGGAATTTCTTTGGATATTCTCCTTTACTTTCACGGCCATCGAATTGAATTTAAAATTTAGTGATTCCAATAAAAATTCCATTAATAAGATCGCGTTTGCATCTACTTAGGTAAATGGGTTAAATAAAAGTCATTAGTCACAAATTAAATATAAGTAATTTTGTGTACCAATCGGTAACAACATCATATTTTATGTGTTTAGTAGAAAAAAGAAGGGTGAAAGCTTTCAACTCTTAAATGGCGCTACATTATATTACACAGAGGTAATGATAGGACGTGTATAGAGGACGTGTATAGAACGCAAGTCGCATTTCATCAATCCAGAAACAAAATTGCTAAAATCATCGGCATTGATGATAGATGGAGAGCTTATATAGCTTGATTAAGAGCGTATATAGCTTGATTATATTATTCGTATTAACTACCACGGGACAAAACAAAAATATAAAGGTACGACAGTATGATTTAACATGGATTTAACGTATGATACGTATAACGCGTTACTTTAAAGTGAATCATAAATCATTTATTTTGCATAATAAGTTTTGACGACCTCCCTGGCGCAGTGCTGAGCGCTTTGTCTTAACGTAGGAGGTCCCGGGTTCGATTATTACCGGTAGGGTCAATTTGGGAATTTATAATTTCTGAATTTTCTCTGGTCTGGTCTGGTGGGAGGCTTCGGCCGTGACTAGTTACCACCCTACCGGCAAAGACGTACCGCCAAGCGATTAAGCGTTCCGGTACGATGCCGTGTAGAAACCGACTAGGGTTATGGGTTTATTATAACTGCCATACCCCTAACAGGTTAGCCCGCTACCATCTTAGCCTGCATCGTCACTTACCATCAGGTGAGATCGCAGTCAAGGGCTAACTTGTAGTGGAATAAAAAAAAAATTGTGAGTGATACCGTGAAAATAGTTTTGTTCGTGCAAATCATTGTATTGATCCACCGTCCGCGTGTGTGTTTCATCGAAAACGGTGTGGAATTTCTTGGAAAGCTGTCTTGTAAGCAAGGTTTTTGTATGTCCCTCATAGCGTGATTGGTACCTATGAATAGAGCGTGACTAATAAATCACTATAGCTTGGGTAAATTAGTTATTATACCAGTATCAGTGTACAAATTACCTGTAACTAATACGAGTATGTATAATGTACTCACATCTGTATAGCTAGCATGCGCACTACGAGTAAAATTATGTCTACCCGTTATCTCTATCTGTCTACAGAAGCTAACATGGTTACTTGTCTCGTTACGTTAAAAGTAGGGCGAAGGCGAGGCGACGGCGAGGGCGAAGGCGAAGGCGAAGGCGAAGGCGAAGGCGAAGGCGAAGGCGAAGGCGAAGGCAAAGGCGTCTAGGCGTAAGGTTTTCTGGAAGAGATCGCTACTTAGCGATAAGACCGCCTTATTGTACCTACGTTTTAAGTTTTCATATTTGTTATCTGTTTCGTTTATGTTTTTGTGGTGTACAATAAAGAATATACAATACAATACAACAAAGGCGAAGGCGAAGGGCGAAGGCGACGGTGAGGGCGTAGGCGAAGGCGTGGGCGAGGTCGAGGGCGAGGGCGGGGGCGAGGGCGGGGGCGAAGGCGAAGGCGAAGGCGAAGGCGAAGACGAGGGCGAGGGCGAGGGCTATACCATAATATTGGCACCTCAAGTTGTCAGGTTTTGGAGTTAAAATCACTTACACTCTGGAGTCTAGCCAAGGCCCTGGACGGACCGCCCCATCCATCCTACCCTTAAGTCTGCCACTGGGCGCACTGCTTATTTAGTGCTCGGGGACTACAAAAATATAGAGTGGCACAACTTTGTTGGTTGGGTTTTCCTATCGCCTTTTACTAACATAGAAAATTGTTTTCTGAAGTTTTAACCAATACCTTCGAACTTGGCTAACATTCGTCCGCGAACTTTTAACCTAGTTTTAGTTAAGTAATACATTCCTACTTAAAGTATGTTACAGTACGCCTAATAAACGCACCTAAGAAAATATAATGAATATAAGTTAACTATCTCTAGATACTAGTAATAAAACTGCAACCTATCTCTATTTTTTAATAAAACTGCTGGACGATCTCTTCATTGAATGTTTTTGAAAATTTTAATTAGAGAAAGTTTTATTATTGATGCAGAGCCCAAAACAATTTTATGTTGGAGTTTTTGTCTGTCTCTCTGTCTTTTCGGACATCAGGCCGATACTACTGGATTGTTTGAATGCAACTTGGCACACTTACCTGTAGTTAACGTTCTAGGTCGATATAAATATGTCTGAATCAAGGTGACGCAAGAAAAAGTGAGAAAGCCCCTACAAGAGAATGTCCATGACGACTGTGGTTGACGATGACATTGACCGAAAATGCAGTTGTCTTCATTCTTCAACAACAACCTTTGCTGGCGCTATTTCTTCAATGCATACAGGACGTCACACATAGTAAAATTTTCGTTTTGTGTTTATTTCGTCGTTTAACTGCTTGATGTCTGTTACCCCATTATCAATAGAGCGTTATTCTCGATCGATTTCATTGACATTTACATTTACAAACTATTTCTGATAGAAAGGGATCAAATAGTTTGGACTTGGGGTAAATAGGGTCTTTGTAGTTTGTATCTACATTGCGAATTAGGTAAGTACGTAATGGTGAGTGGTCACACGCCTAATGGACCCATTAATAACCAGTTGATGTATAGAGCTAGACCGCTGTAGAGTCAGTAAATAGTTAAGGGTATTGGTAATAGAGAGTGATCTACGCAATGATTGCTTATAATTTTCTTGTTATATTCTGTCCAACCATTTATTTTACTTTTCACGTAAGCACGCTTATGATGTTTCATAATTATCGACAGGCAACCATCGACAAAAAAAGGCAATGCTTCATAGACGCAGATTTTTTTTTACAATAGTGAAGCATGCAATTTTAAGCAAAAATAAATATCAATGTTGCAAATCGATTAAAACTTCTGCATCAAGAAAGTCGATTGAATCAGTAACGCATTAGAACATCATTGTCTCGAGTAGTAAAGTAAAATAAATGATTGGACAAAGAATAGGTACATACTACGTACATACTTCAACCGAATTTCATCATTTGATTAAATGCCGCTGAAACCACATAATAATGTTAAATGAACCACAAAAATATAGGTAGGTATCGTGACCTACCTAAGTACTTTGTCACTTTTCTTCACATTTGAAACGCATAGTACCTACCTACCTGCCAACTTCGTCCTCGTTGTTGAGGTGTTTTGATTCCCGCAGGACCTCTTTTATTTTCGGGAAAAATTTATGTGTTAATAGTTATCTCCATTCCAAATTTCAGACAAATCGGTTCAGTGTCAGTCATTGTGGCGTGAAGGATTAACAAACATTCAAACTGTCACATTAATAATTATTATTATTAATAGTGTTCAGCAACCGTGACAATAGCACGGTAATGTCACGGTAATATTATGTGTAATGTTAATTGTTATCTATGTAAATAAACATTACCTTGACAATAGGTAATTAGGTAAGTAATAAGTCAGATTTACCAACTATAATGAAAAAAAAACGAATTTTATCTTGAATATATCTGATTTTAAGTAAAGTGGAAAGAAATTTTAAAATAACGTCCATTATAATATTATTGAAGTGTAATTTTTAGTACTTAAGTTTCTTTAATACTTACAGTTTTTTTAATACTAGTCTCGAAAATAGCTAGTGCTTTTGGACATGAAGTTCAGTTACGACTGGAAAAACTTTAAATTCAAAGCCATTAAAGTGGGGCAGTCAAACAATGGAGTATTAATATTATAAACGAAGCTAAGTCATCAACTTTTTCATTTCTTTCATACTTACAATTTTAATAACTTTTCCCACTGAGGCCATTTGAAATGATAAGGTACCTGCATTAAATCAGAATCAGTTCACAACCCCTGATTGAATAAAAGGAAAAAAGGTTTAAGGTAGTAGGTATGAATAATTTTATTTTACCCTTTTTACATTAGTGACGACTCTTTATTGAAAGGTAGCCAAATCTTTAACTACCTATAAGTAGACAGCGAAGCTAAGTATGCATAGAGACGAAGCTTCGTAAAGTTAACCACATTATGCGTATGCCGTAAGTAGAATAAAATAATGTTGAATATTTAATGAATGAACCAGAAGCTTAATTCGCTATAATCCGCCACAGTAGACAAATCTATGTGGTGCAGTGCGTGTCTTCCACCGACAACATGCGAACACCCACCACCCAGCAATTCGCACCGGCACAGCACTACACTACACAGATCCTCCAAATCACTCTCTGCTGAATTGCTGGGTGGTGGGTGTTCGCATGTTGTCGGTGGAAGACACGCACTGCACCACATAGATTTGTCTACTGTGGCGGATTATAGCGAATTACGCTTCTGGTTCATTCATTATCATGGACTTCCGCAAAGTAACGCCTGCTTCGATTCAATGTTTAATATTTAATTTATAAATTAGTAGCCGTAGTCTCATATAAGAGGTCCAGTAGGGCGATTGTGTAATTCCTGCATCAATCATAGTTACAGTATCAATTGTTGTGATTGGCTGAATTTATGGTATTCTTTCTGCGACAATAGATTTTGTCCAATAGCGGAAGAGTGTTATCCAATCAGAGGTGATTGCGATCGTTACACTGTATCTGTCATTTTTAGCCGATTGCCCTGCTGAGTTCGATACATGTCAGAGGCAATTTTGGAATCATTTCTAAATAGTCTCAGTTATAAATAATTAGATGATGCCCGCGACTTCGTCCGCGGATTCCCGTGGGACTCCTTAACTTTCCGGGATAAAGCCCTATGTCTAGTCTATGTAGCCTATGCCCTTTCCCGGGATTTAACCTACCCCTATACCAAATTTCATCTAAATCATAAGATAAGATGAGCCGTTAATGCGTAGTAAACAGAGAGGCTAACATACACACTTTCGCATATTTATAATATTAGTAAGTAAAGTAAGTATAAGTAAGTATGAATAATTGTTTTTCGTGGCTTCGACCGTGGCTAGTTACCACCCTACCATAAAGAATGTACCCCCAAGCGACGCACCAGTAGTCAGTACGGTATGGGTTTAATATAACTGTCAAGTGCCATATCCTACCGGGTTACAGCCCGCTACCATCTAGAATGCACCATCATTTACCATTTAGGTCAGCTCGTATTCAAGACCTAACTTGTATTGTGTTTGGCTCCTATGGTTCTACTACTTATTGTAGGTACGTAACTATCTATATTTATCTGTATATAACTATACTAGGTATTTTAATCTACCAGTACACGTACATTAAAAACTTTTATAGCGAACTTTATTGATAAAAGTTTTCGAAAACTCATTCGGTCAGGCTATTTTTACATCCGTTTGAATTGGGTCAATCGCGTGCTCTAAAATTCAGCCATTTCAAAAGCTTTTAGTTTCAAGTTGTACTATAGGCTAGAGACGAGCAGCAAAATTTTCTATCCATGGCTACTAATTACCGACGGACGATTTAACAGATCTGAATGCTATTTAGGTACAGACTGAAACTTCTAAGTACCTGTATCTCTTTTATATTTCAGAGGAAAAGCAACGCTAAATTGTAGCTATCCATGTGGGTCGGTGAGATAGGTCGGTGAAATTTTCGTGCGTTTCAAGCAATTAAATATAACTTTTTTTTATTCACCACAACTCGTAGCTCTTGACTGCGATCTCACCTGATGGTAAGTGATGATGCAGTCTTATATGACTTGCTTCAACGATCAAAAGAAAACATCGCGAGGAACCGTTCGAGGGCTGGTACAGAATATTCGGCTGAGAGCATGGTCGAATAGCCGAATATTCGGCCAAACTAATCGGCCTGACGCGAAATTTACGATCGTGCATTGTCGAGTCAACATCTCGTGAAGATGCTCCGGTGTCGAAGTGAAACGTACGTTGAGAATAATTTGGAAGATTTATGTGGTGTGGTGAATATTGCAAGCTGCAAGTTCAAGATACACTGTACCACATATATTTGCCTACTGTTGCGGATTATAGCTAATTAAATTAATTCTAGTTCCTTTATAATCATGTACCATGCTTTCTGATAAACCCGCTGCCTCACTACGCTTCGCCAGTTGCGTTTATTTTTGGCAGTGTTTAATTATTATGAACAGGTTATACTATGGGTTGTGATATGGTTATGGTAAAGGATATAATATGGTACGAGATGTAAAGACACAGTTTTCATTTGAAAGGTTTGTGACTGGAAATGCATGATGAGTAAAGTAGACTGTTCTTTGCTTTGGCCGTGGCTAGTTACCACCCTACCGGCAAAGACGTGCCGCCAAGCGATTTAGCATACGGTGCCGTGTATCTAGTAATTAGCAATTCTAACATGTTAGCTCGCTACCATCTTGGACCGCATCGTCATTCATCACTTACAAACAGTTGAGATCGTAGTCAAGGGCTAACTTGTAATGAATTAAAAAAAACTTTAAAGAAAATGACGAAGATTCTCGTAATGTGCATTGCATACTGTGATACAACGAGTTTAACTATTTTAATTTACTGTGAGTTATGGTAGTGTGGCAGGCTGTCTGCACCAGTCGGGAAATTATTTCCCAACAAAATAAAACAAGACGCTTATTACCTAACGTATTGTATAAAATCACAATTGTGTGGATTACGCGATTAAATATTAATTAATTTAATTCAATTGTGAGTAATTACAGATGCGTACTAATAATATGCGAGTTTAGCTTCATCGCGACGCGGATGAGAAAGCCTCAGTCGATTGTAGACTGATGTGGCTTATTAGTTACTAGCAGATGCCCGCGACTTCGTCCGCGTGAAATATGTTTTTAAATTTCCACGGGAACTTCCTAATTTTTCGGGTTAGACACTCACAAATAATGTGGCTTTCTATTGGTACCAGAATTTTCAAAATCGGTTCAGTAGATCCAAAGATTACCCCCCTACAACCTCACAAACTTTACCTCTTTATAATATTAGTTTAGATATTCTTTTAATTGCCTTGTATAAGTAATTTTTAGGGTTCCGTACCCAAAGGGTAAAAACGGGACCCTATTACTAAGACTCCGCTGTCTGTCTGTCTGTCTGTCTGTCTGTCTGTCTCCAGGCTGTATCTCATAAACCGTGATAGCTAGAAAGCTGAAATTTTCACAAATGATGTATTTCCGTTGCCGCTATAACAACAAATACTAAAAATTAAAAAATATATATATTAAGGGGGGTCCCCATACAATAAACGTGTTTTTTTCGTATTTTTTTGCTCAATATTAAAAACGGTAACAGGTAGACGGTTCAAATTTTCACAGAATATTAACTTGTATATTACCTTTCAAAATAAATAATTAAATATCAATAAAGTAAATATTAAAGGGGGGCTCCCATACAACAAACGTAATTTTTATTTTTAATACGTCATAAATCGTAAAACTTACTACAGGTTTGTACGGAACCCTCGGTGCGCGAGTCCGACTCGCACTTGGCCGGTTTTTTTGTTCTTCAATATTAATTGGTATTCGCCCGAATAGCGAAAAATAGGCCGAATATTTACCGAATATTCGTTGCAACTCTAGTAGGTATACCTATTACATATACTAATTATATTACTACGTAATAGAGATTACGAAAGGAAGGTATAAGTACCTACTTGCTTTGCAAACATAATATTATTAGGCGCAGTGACAAAGTAGGTGAAACCTAAATTTTTTTGGATATTTTAGTCCATCTCGTTAATATAAGATAATTGTAGCTTTAGAGTTAGATAGGTAGGTTAGATACGGAATGATGCAAGCTCCTACCTATTAAATTACAGTTTCATATAAAACGAATTCCACAACAATAAAACCTAAATACTCGTAGTAGTTTACCTACTGGTTAGGTATCTTTAAAAGTATATTATTTTCGAAATCTTGCACGTAGCCATGTCTTGAACTACTCGTATATCGGATTAATTTTCCAAACTGTAAGCTATCGTAGCTCGTGTTAACGTTGAAAGTTAGTGGCAGCAGCAATTCCCTGAGTCCATCTATCGTTTAACTTGACGGACGGATTGATTACGAATCTTTTTGAAGTTTAGTCAATTTTCACATGTGTCAATTCACATATCCTTAAGAGAATGCGAGTAATGCGACGTACAAAGTACAAACCTACAAAGTAATATCTGATTTTACGACATTGATTTTGATTTACTTAATATAATTTAATTAACATACATCTACACTAATATTATAAATGCGAAAGTTTGGTTGGATGGATGGATGGATGTATGGATGGATGTTTGTTACTCAATCACGCCAGAACGGCTGAACGAATCTGGATAAATTTGGCATAGAGATAGATTATAGTCTGGAATAACACATAGACTACTTTTTATCCCGGAAAATTAAAGATCTCCCGCGGGAACCGAAAAACCTCAATCTACGCGGATGAAGTCGCGGGCATCAGCTAGTATACAATAAATTTGAAAGTATGTCTGTCTGTGTCTTTCTGTCTGCTACGCTTTCATCGCTGTTTCATGTCTGCTAGGCTGTTCAAGCCTATGTCCCTCCCCGGGATGTAGGCTACTGGAAAATCCTGGAAAACCAGAGTTCCCATGAAATATTTCAAAAGCCTTATTCCACGCAGACGAAATTCGTTATTCTAGTTTATTAATATTATTCACTAGATAACACCCACGACTAGATAAGCCATGAAAGCAGACAGACAGGCAGACAGACACACTTTTGTAATTATAATATTAAAGTATGGAATGATGAAGTCTAGTCCCATAAATTTCTAGGATAAAATCATAAAATTTAAAAAAATGTACCAACTTACACTATATGCACCTATTTCTACAAATAAATTGATTTTGAATTTTGAACATTTTGTTTTCACTGAAAGAAGTTTATGAAAAGTTTATAAATAACATACTTACTTATCGTTAAATCGTATATATTTTATTGCATCGCATCGCAAGTTACTAATATGATTGAAACTTACCTTAAAGAGCAATAATGTAGAAAAATCTAGGTAATATTCAACAATAGCATGTGAACAGCTGAGTATAAATTTTTTTTCCGCCAAGTTTCTAAAACTACTTTGTAGGTACAGTTATTATTATAATTGATGACAAGATTGCTATACAGCCTCTTAATGAGAGGTGGTATAGTCGAGTAACTTTTGGTGAACAGAGATTCAAGTTCTGTATATAAAAACGAACATACCGAAGTTAAATAATTAAAAAAAATACTTTAGCTTACCTTAAACATATTCGACGAAAGCAGGAACAACTACAAAGTTTTTTCGAAAAGTTTCTTAACTACTTTATATAGTTAGTTATAGTTTTTTACTTTAGGTATTTAGTTTCGAGTTAGTATCGTATCATTTTCGGTCGCATGGCATGGCGTTGTGAGCGGTTCGGCGGCGCGACGCGGTCTGCAGGAGTCGCCGCCCGCCCTAACACCCAGCACAGCCTGCACTTTGTTATGGACGAAAATTTTCCCGGCGTTCGTCGTCGAAGTCGTCCGGGCGTGTAAATTCGCGCTGAAGAAAATTCACGAAGCAATTTTATCACGTTTGATAAGATTTTATAGAAAGTTAGCTCATAATATACTTTATTTCAGTCAAGAAAATCGTCTCGCTGAATTTTAAGGATGTCGCTTTATAACTTTTAAAAAGTTTTCATTTTTGAAAATGAAAAGTAATTATGGTTATAAGTAGGTATAAATGATGACGAATTATCAAACAATAGTATATTGTGTGCCTAGGGGTAAAACAAGACGATTCTGAACGAGGGTGACGTCACACACTATATTTTTCATTCCTGCATTGAAAGTGCGAGTTTTAGTTGCTAGGTTGTTGTTCAGAAATATGATATCTGTTAATTTAATTGATGGTTAAAAAGACAATTTATAAAGGTTTGAAATAAACAAAAGATATACTCTGATAGGATTGCAAGGAGGGCTGCTATTATACGAGGGTTCGTTTTCTGCCCTAGGGCAAGGGCGCTGAATGACGTATTCCTCTGAAATTGACTAGTTTCGGGTGGCTCGACAGTACCCTTACTCTGAGATTGATCGAATTTAAAATACGGTCTCACTAAGTGAGGTGAATCACATTTGCGTCAAACTAAAATGGACCCAAAACCTCTTGATTTAAAGCCACAAATTCAGTGCAACCGATTCAAATTTCGAAACGTATCGTTTGGAGCGCTAGCTGTGAATGCATACACGAAATTGAGCTCTAAATTAATAAGATTAAGATTCATTTTAGTTTGATGCAAATGTAATTCACCTCACTTAGTGAGACCGTATTTTAAATTCGATCAATCTCAGAGTAAGGGTACAGGCATTGAAACTCTCACTTTTAATGCAGGTTATCTATACTTATATTTTAAAGAGGTAAAGTTTGTGAGTTTATGACGTTGTAGGGGGTAATCTTTGGATATACTGAACCGATTTTCAAAATTCTGGCACCAATAGAAAGCCACATTATTTGTGAGTGTCATAGGCGATATATGAACCCGAAAAAGTTCCCGTGGAAATTTAAAAACTTATTTAACGCGGACGAAGTCGCGGGCATCTGCTAGTATGAAAATAAAATGGCATCTGCGCTTAAAAATTAGAACGGTTGTGCGGATGGCTTGAGACGTAAGAAAAGTAAAATGCCAAGAAACACGTATACACGTATTGTTCGATTAAGTACACGATTACGAATTCTTCACTCTTTCTTTCCCGATGATGATTAACACTGGATGTGTAAGGCCTATTGCGCATTATAAGAAAATGTCTTATGTTTTGTATGCGCGAGTCTGATCCGACACAAGAAAAAATATCTTGTAATATGTATGGTCTCATACAACAACCATTGGGACTGAATTTCTTATAAGATATTACTCATAAGACACAAGATTTTGTCTTGTATAATGCGCAATAGGCCCAAAGGATTCATTCAATCGAATCAATTCAACTAAGTTCCAAGGATATGTATTAGGTATGTACTTATTTAGCATGCTTGCTTTAGGCAAATTCAAAAATAGTTTCTTAGCATATCTCAGTAGGTACTACTTAGTTTAAAATAAAGCTTTTTGTTAAATTAAAAAGTTGAAACAGCTTCCAAAGGTTTATTATAACGCCAACGTCATTTTAATAATTCTCGTCTTGAATTCCTATAATAATTATTAATAATCAACAATATTTTGGGACTTGCTAATAATTACTAATTGCTACTAATAACTACTAATGCTTAATAATTGTTGTTTACCGTCGGGTATAAACAAATACCTACATTGGCATTTGACTCTTTTGGTTAATTGAATTCTCGTATCGTTGATGAAATTTAATTACTATGTCTCGCGCAGCCTCCTTTTAATGTACAATTTGGATTTTGGCTCACGAGCCAAAGCAATTTCAAAGTTCACTAGGACCCGGTGACGTTACTCGTAAGTACTAAGTACTTACAGTCAAAGTAGAAACAATCAAGTCAAACTTTTCGATGTGTATGTTTTGTTTTGTACTGATTATTATCTGAGCGAAAACACTCTACGTACCGGACAGAACAAAACGTCGGATGGAAACGAATTTTTCTCTAGTTGCCTTTTCCTTATCGCTGTACACTCTAGTGAATATATACCAGACTATTTTCGGCAAGAGACCCCTTTTCCAAAATGAACTGATACCTCAGACCATAACAATACCTAAAACCATAGCCAAATTACTTAAAAAAATCTTTAGTTTTTTTCCTATTGATACAGAATACTTACCAATTTAAAAACTTTGCGGTTGGCCATGTGAGTAAACTTGACATAATTTTCTCATCAGAATTTAACAAAATAAATAGAGATAAAATTCAATAAATATCAAGTGTAATGTACAACTTACGTAAAAATACTTAAGTAGGTAATTATTTATTGAAAAAAAAACATTAAAATAGGGGTAGGTTTTTAGACCTCGTAGACTCCCAAAATCAGTTTTCGTTTATGTCGACCCCTGGGAAACCGTGGCCTATCCCGTCCCAAAGTGGTCGATGGACCACTTTGGGAATCCATAGTCTGGACACTCTTCAGCTCTGTGTTTTAGTAGGCAACAGTTGATCGATAAAATCGGACCGCCGACCTCGCGTTGTCTGCGCCTGTAAAATAAGGAATAAACCGCCAACTTACCAACTCCGGTCCGGTTCGGTCCGGTTAAGTATCGTAGTACTACAGTAGTACCAACTATCGTAGTAGTACAGTAGTATTACCTACCTGCTTATGTTTTTTAAGTTAACAAAGAAAAAATATAGAATATGTACAGAAATTCAGGGTTTATGACAAATCCCAATCAGATTAAGACTAAGCCTTGCAATAAGAATCGTCTAGTTACTAGTAGGTAGGTAGGTATAGCTGACGCCAATCATTTAGTCGTGTCTGACGTTGACCGCAAGACGCGTGCATATTTTCACGCGTAGTAGGTATGTACTATGTATTCTACGTTGACTTCCACAGATTGTTTATGAGCTGCGCAAACCTGTGGCGCAAACAAACATTCAAACCTCAGCTCAGAGACGACTATTTGATTGGCTCTAACTAGCTTGGTACGCGAGTACTCAACTGGCAGTGGCGTGCACAGGGTTTGAAGCTAGGGTAGGCATTGGTAAGTCAGAATAACTATTTACTGACCGTCTTGATAAAAAATAAGCATTGACGTATTTCCACTTGGGTAAGCAGTGCTTTTATGCCTCTATGAACTGCACGCCACTGTCAACTGGGTAGTATAAAGAAGATGTAGGTACATATACTATCTAAATATTATCTATACTATAATATTATAAATGCGAAAGTTTGGATGGATGGATGGATGGATGGATGGATATTTGTTAGGTACTCAATCGCGCCACCACGGCTGAACGGATCTGAATGAAAGGCACAGAGAAAGATTATAGTCTGGAATAACACATAGGTTACTTTTTATCTCGGAAAATTAAAGAGTTCCCGCGGGAACCGAAAACCTCAATCCACGCGGACGAAGTCGTAGCATTAGCTAGTAAAATAATATTTGGCATCTAAATTAGCTTACATTTTGTAGGGAAAGGATAAGTAAACATTTCTGGGAAGTTTGACTTAACGGTGTGCGTGACGTGTGTATTAAACGAAAGTCGAGTGTGTTGAAGAGATTGCCTGACGAAGGAAATCTCCATTTGACATTTTTATTGTGTGGATCTACTATAATATTTACCTAAGAGCTTAACATAGAGGGCGAGGTATTCTTATTTTTTTATCCACTACAAGTTAGTCCTTCACTGCGATCTCACCTGATGGTAAGTCATCACTTACATGCATCATCATGCATTATCATTTATCACCAGGTTACCTAATAGGTAAGCCCGATACCATCTTAGACTGCCTGCCGAAGTCACTCACCAGACCAAACCAGAGAAAATTCAGAAATTATTAATTCCCAAATTGACCCTGCTGGGTGTCAAACCCGGAATCTCCTGCTTAAAAGGAAGCAGCACTCGCCTATGCGCGAGCGAGGTCGTCATATTTTTCGACAAAAAATTTAATGCCAGGGCATATTAATGATTGTGGTAAGTAATTAATTAATATAATATAACGCATAATTAAATCTTTTCAGTAACTAAAAAAGCTGTATTTAATGACTTGGATTTATGATGCAAAAGCTCCTTTGGATAATAACCCATTAAGGGCGGATACCTTCGAGCTAATTACGTAAAAACCGCCCCTGTCTGCTAGACAATGGAGCTTTTGTCATCGCTTTAATATAAAACCAAGGTTTTTGGTAATTTTATACTCATTAGGGTCATCGCCACCGGGGCCCCTGGGCACACAAGGATTTGGGGCCCTGTTGGAAAGTAAAAAAAGAGAATGACAAAAACATACCCGACGAAATGGTGGCGAAACGCGGAACTTCTTCCCAGGTAGAAAATAATATGTAATTTTCTACCTGGGAAGAAGTCTGCAATGCCACGTTTTCTGTCAAATTCGGCAATTTCATTGGCTTGTCACTGCTTCGGGTTGCCAGAAAGTCGCTAACAATGCCCTCATTTAAGTACTCTTTAAACTTTTGTCGGGTTATATCTACCTAAAAGAGAGAAAAAATATTACCTATAGTGTAAGCTGATATTATATCGCCATATAATATACGAGTACATTCGCCTTTCGGGCCCCCGTGACGATAGAGTCCCTGAGCACGGGCTCCTTGCGCCTTTATGGTAAAGACGGGGCTTAAGTTTAATTATATTGTAAGCTTTAAAACACTAAGTATAAAACGGGTTAGCTTTTTCATGACGTGTTTAGAAATAGTATTTCATTCTTTATTAAGAAATATTTTCACAATTACATTCAACAAGATGTAAGTCATCATAATCATAATTTCAACCCATTGCCGGCTCGTGAGCACGAGTCTCCTCTCAGATTGAGAAGGGTTTGGCCATAGTCCACCACGGTCAAATGAGGATTGGCAGACTTATCTCAGAAAAGTTAGAAGGATCGTACCCTCGACCACGCGAATAGGAGATCAAATATCTCCTATATACGATAGCTATCACCGCTAAGACATACAGTAGGTACCTAATCTATCCACTGTTTATTTTCAAATTGGTATAGGTACTTATTTACTGAAAACAAAATGCGATGGATGATGATGGGTTATCTTAAAGTTATAAATAGTATAAGGCTATTAAATAATCTTTAATCAAGAAACACGTCGTGTTGATGAAATTTGGTACAGAGATAGCTTGCTTCTAAGAGATTTCATCTCTGTACTCATCCCAGACAAACAAAGGTTTTCCGCGACTTTGAAATCCTGTGGATCAAATCAAATCACAGGATCCACAGGATTTCAAAGTCGCGGGAAACTACTTACACATTAATTAACTAGTAATCATCCACACCTAATATTATAAATGCGAAAGTGTGTCTGTCTGCTACGCTTTAACGGCCCATCTTTTCAACCGATTATGATGAAATTTGGTACGGAAATAGGTTGTGTCCCGGGGAAGGACATAGGCTTTTTATCGCGGGAATTAAAAAACTTAATCTACGCAGACGAATGCGCGACTTTTGTCTAACTTAAGATTATGTACACTAAACTATTTACGAACGCTATATAAATTTTAATTTATTCTGCATCTCTATAAATATAATCAAGAAAGGCAAAATGAAATGAGAGAATTAATTAACTTCAAGCAGGGACCGGTGCTCGTAAATTGTACGAATTCGTAAGTTTCTAAATACTTTTATCGAAACATAAATCCCGAGAAATGTGTAAAATACTGCCATAATTTCGGCAGCTCTTTAAAACTCCGCATATTTAAACATTCAAAGTAGTATCATTAACAATGTTTATTAAATATCATAAAGTAAATAATTTATTCGATGAAAATGGCGTGAACGTTTAGTTGGTAAGTATGTAAGTCTCTAATAATGTAAATAATATTATATGTGAACATCGTACAATACCGGATGTATATTGCAAATTGCAAGCACTAAAAAGTTTACTTACCTAATAATATATCTAGGTATTATAATAACGTAAGGAAGTACCTCTTTTTAAATTTCTTGAGAACAATCAAAAAGTTAGGTTGGTCATTTAAGCGTTCTCACTTCGAAAAAAAAACAAAATATTTTTGATTGATTTTTATTAATCGTCATTAGTATAAAATTTTAATAAAAATATTTAGAATTATCATATACACAATGCATATACATAATATTATATTTAACAATAATATTGAATTGTTTCCAAACTCATCAAAAAGATTTGGATTTTGGAATGTTCGTTGCTTGTTTTTAAAAATGCTTTATAATTTTTTAAGCTATCTTACATAAATTTCTTAACATAATCACAACAGATTAGGAGCATTGATTCAATAATACGAATATTTTCATTTCAACAATCCATACAACAGATAGGTACAACAGATGATATTAAATACTAGCGCGTCTATATCCCTTAAAACTATGAATGACTGAAATAAGGACACTCAAGTTATTCGCGCACACGTAACTTACCCTACCTTTTGCCTCTATGTTTAAAGGTCCATTCTCTTATACTTTACACGAGATTTAAAGAGTTATTATATAAAATAATTATATTCATTAATTCTAAAATTCTAATAAATAAGGACAACTTTCAAGTTTCAACGTTATACCACAGTAAACAGATCTGTTTACTGTGGTTATACTGAAAAGCCTTTGTTCTACAACTTTTTTATAAACTATAATATGATTACCAAAAACACACTAAGTTTTTGTTAAAGTATGTACACTAGGTCTAGACTTTAAGTAGGCACGTCTAGTTGAATTAATGGCTCGCTGCGGGCTGTGCATCGCATATAGAGATTTTTTTTCGAGCATTTAATTTTTGTATGTTTTTTAACTGAATTATTAAAAGTAGTAGAGCCTTAAAGAGTAGAGCAAAAATTGTTCAGTATTATGTACGACAAGCTACCCACCCTTGCGAGGCTCTTAGTATTTTTATTTTGGTAGTAATAATAGAACGCTTGGTAACATAACAGGGGCATTTAAGGTCATACATACTGAATAAACAGTTATTTTTATATGTAAAAAGTTATAGTAAAAATACCTGTTTATTTTATAAATCTTTATGGAGATTGACAGGAATAAACTTCTCCTACTCAATGAAATGAGATATTTTTATTTTTAAATAATTATTTTTATTTCTTGTCGGTGGAGTGGTAACTAGAAACGGTCGAAGCCTCCTGCTAGAACTTTTCAATTCCCAAATTGACCCTGCTGCGAGACGTTCCACTCATAAGACCACAAACCCGACAAAGACGTGCCGCCAAGCGATTTAGCGTTCCGGTAGATCGATGCCATGCAGAAACCGATTAGGGGCATAGGGCTTAATATAACTGCCAAACTCCTATAAGGTTAGCCCGCTACCATCTTAAACTGTACCACCAGATGAGATCGCAGTCAAGGGCTAACATGTAGTGGAATGAAAACATGTATTATGAAAATGCAGCCTATCCACTTCACGTAACATGCAAATAACTAAAGTGTTCAGTACAAAACCTAGTACATAAAATGTCTAAACATAAACATTAAAAATATACAACTTTAAACAATACATAAATTTATTAACAAATATCAGTCATTCATGCAGAAACAAAATATATAGGTACTTAATGTAGTTTTACTCCCATAAGTAACTTAAAGATGCTTCCGAATATCATGCACCAATAGATTCCTGAGATAATTATCATCGTGGGCGAAACACTCCACGATATTGAAATGGTCAAAGTTATCTTTGATTTCCAAGTACATGTTCTGCATCAGGCAGGTATTGTGCAGAAGTTCGTAAAACTCCCTTGATTGTTTCTTAAATGTGGGACTATCATACTGCCCCGCTAAAATGTATACCCTCACTTTTCTCGCTTGAAGATGTGTAAAGCAATCGAATTGAGGAGAGAGCGGGACAGACCATTCTTCGGGCAACTGTACTGCTAGATTTACAGAAGTGTGGACAACTTCTCTTAAGTCGAAAATGCCAGAAATCAGGAATGCTCCCTGTAGCCGGTGGGAGCCTGGTGTACTCTCGAGGAAGTCTGAATTGGCGAGTAGCTTTGCAACCAGATGGGCTCCTGCTGAGTGGCCGGCGAAATACACTCCTCTGTAAACGAGAAAGAATCATTTGAACTACATACTTATGTAACCCCAAAAATAATAAGAATGTAAAAGTTCCTACTTACTTGACCTAATATTGTATGCAACTTATTTATACTCTGAAAGATGTGAAAAATGAAAAAAATTACGTGCCAAGTATGCTTTCCGATAAGCAAAAGTAAACGGATTTGCTGTGGAAATCGGTGCTTCAACTGAGGTAGGTTTTGTAAATATAAAAAAATAGTTTTTAAATTATTGTTTAAGGTGGACTACACGGGTCTGCCCGCGAAATTCAAATTTAATTTGGTTTTTCGCAATTTATAAACTAATACGACAAAGTAGGCTTATGGCATTCTAATTCCGCCAATGGCAGTATCATCTTCACAGGGTTATATAAAAATCTTTATTTGAAAGTGTCCAGTTTAAGTAATTAATCAGATAATCGACTAATTTGTGAGTAACTCACATCCAACTCGATAGTCTAACTAGTTGTAGATAGGAGTTGCAAGAATAGGTTATTTTTAATTACCATTAACTAATAATCCATACTAATTCCATACTAATATTATAAATGCGAAAGTGTGTCTGTCTGTCTGTCTGCTACGCTTTCCCGGCCCATCTTTTCAACCGATTTTGCTGAAATTTGGTATAGAAGTAGGTTATATCCCGGGGAAGGACATACTTTTTTATCCCGGAAAATTAAGGAGTTCCCGCGGGAATCAAAAACCTTAATCCACGCGGACGAAGTCGCGGGCATCATCTTTTTTTTATTTTATTTATTTATTTATTTTGTACCAAAAAGTTGTACAATATGTAGAAAAACAGAAACATAGTGGACAAGGAAACACTTATCTCTATAAGAGATCTCTACCAGTGACCCTTGGCAGTGAGAAAGGCTGTGAAGGAAGAATGGGTACAACAAGATATGAGATGGAATGAAACGAGATATTATCATCATTGTTTTAGGTGTACAAATATTGCCTAATTATTTGCTTTGAAAATAACAGAGAAATTGAGTGACGCATCTGATAGCAACGGTCGTAACCTGTAATTTAAATTATTGCTCTTCAATATCTTGGCAAATGGCAATTAATTATTATAGGTATTTATAGGCACGATAGGTTCATCAAGGTGTTAACAATGTTGCGGCTACAGTGGGCACGACGCCTTTGTTATGATAACGAAATAATTATTTTACAACGTTTGAGGATAATTGAACCGTGATTTCAAATGTCTATAGTACTCCATAAATATTAAATAAAAGTTCAGTGATACCCGACTCTCCTAAAATAAAATGGTCTTCAAAATTCGGTTTGCTCAAAAATGATTTTAGAATAGCTGATGCCCGCGACTTCGTCCGCGTGGAATAAGTTTTTTCAATTCCCACGGGAAGTACTTAATTTTCGTAAGTCACTCTCCAGGCCCTCAACTATACCCATGCAAAAAAAAACGTCGTTCTGTTGCGCTGTTGCAGCGTGATTGAAGGACAGACCAACAAACAAACACACTTTCGCATTTATAATATTAGTATGATCCCTTTTAACCAAAGGACCGATAGTTTGTATATGTATGGTGAAAGCCCTCTACCGATCTTTAAAACCAGTGACGATCCGAAGGCAAAAGTCTAGTTAGACAGTAGTACCTATATTCAATGAATCGGAACCCTTACTTCTTATTATACTACTCACTTACATATAATATCCCTTACTTCGTTTATAGAATTATAATTGTCTATAATAAAATTAGTCTCCATTTTAATTATTAGCGAGACCGTCCTGGTAAAAACAAGAGGAAAATTAGAAAGTAATTCATTGATATTCTTTAGTAGGTATTATCGTTCACCATGCTTCCTCGTTCGATCGAGTTACTCTCTCGACATTACTCTTTTGCCATAGAAAAAAGTATACCTACCTCCGTTTCAGCTTTTTACTACAGGATTTATTGAACACACGCTAAGCATCGGGACTTGATGCCTGCCAGACAATTGATACAAAAGTTACACTTTTGCGCTAGGAATATTGGCAAAAGATTAAGGGATTGTTATCAGATTTCATAATTTACCTCTTACAAAAACTCGTTAACAGAGTACTAAAGAAGGTTGATGATGACACATACCTAATACCTACAGCTGTTTCTTAGCATGCACATCACGAATCATTGACAATAGCATGATTCCCCAAACCAAGTAGCTCTCTATATCGATTTATAGCCTTGAAAAAAAAAAACAATAGTTATTGTCCTCGTGTCGAGTGTAATGTACGGGAATTAAAAGCCAATGAGAACAATGTAAATGCGAACAATAAATAATTAATATCATAAAGATTGACGACCATAAAGTTAGATTGTTTGATTTCATATATACCTACCTACATTGTTTCATATAGTATGACTCGCGGCTAGGTATACACAATAGGTACCCACCATACAATATATTAAGAATATAAAGAAAATAAATAAAAACAACACACAATAGAAAAAGATAATAACAAAATTGCATTTTAATTTAGGTATTATGTACCTCTCTTCGCTCTCTCTCGGCTCTTTCTTAGTGCCGTGGAAGGTGGAGACAATAGAGTGATCCTTATTTATTCAAGACTTGATTATTTTATTTACCTATACGTAAAGGGGAGACACCTACCTACCTGCCCTGACATCAATAAATCAATGGTGAAGACAACGACCTCAAGGTGAATGGTGAAGGTGGTGAATGGTGGTGGTTATTTAGATTAAGTACTATGTTAGTTGAAGCCTTTGAAGGGGAAGGCGAATGTTAATTTTCTTGAGTATGCTCTTTTACAGGCCTTTGAATCATTATCAAACTAAAGCCTACAACGTCGTCCGCGTAGATTTAGGTTTTTGAAAATTCTTGTGGAGACTGGAAGCTCTTTGATTTTCCGGGATAAAAGTAGCCTAGACATTCTTTTCCGGGACGCAACATAATATCTCTGTACCATATTTCGTCAAATTCGATTGAGAGGATGGACCGTGAAAGCGTAGCAGCCAGACAGACACACTTTCACATTTATAATATTATTATGGATGAAAAGTTAAATAAAAATACCTTGAGCCCATCTTTTCCGCATATTCAAAGACGAATCGGGCAGCATGTTGTATTTGGTTGAGGATTTCAGGCAGGGTCGCGACAGGGCACAGGTCGTAGCCCGCGACGATTGTCTTGATCCTAAACCGGTGCAGAGGCTGGGCGAGGTAGCGGGAGAGCTCGCGAGATAGCATCTGCCAGTAACCCCCGTGGATGAAAACTAGGATAGGGGAGTCTGAAAAAAAATGAATGAAGTTATAACTTAAGTTATAACTAAGGCCTCAATTAATGCATGACAGCGCATTTCCCAAGACTAGATTTTTATTATTATTTATTTTATACAGGACGTAATTTGTTATTATTGTAATTTTGACACACTAGCCTCCATGACAAGTTTAAATTTATCAAAAATTGGGTTTTGATTTATCAAACAAGTATATTTTGATTGTATTTTAAAGTATTGAAATGTATTGCAATGACGGGCCGCATTTCTTTGTTATTATATTATCACTGTACATGAATGAAATTATTAAATGAAATGAAATGAAATCAACATCAACATGGTACGGCAAAAATCATAGGCATCGTAGGACGAAAAAGAAGCTGTTTCTTTGTATGGTCAGGCACTATATTATCATGCTGTATTGTTCTTGGGGTATATCAGGCACCAAGCGAAATGCGTCAGATGCAACCTTGCAGACTTGTGCGGGTTAAGCGTATACGATGATTTAAATAATAAAATAACATGTAGAGGGCTAATTAGCATACATTTGCCGTGTGTCGCTAGCGCTGGCTTGCCGACTTATATGCGAGTTTCCAATTTTCATACAACAATCAAAAGCTATTGACCCAATTTCGAAACTGCATTGACACATTTTCTATAGCACTTGTCGAATACATTGGGTCAATCTACCTACTGAAGTCTTAATTTAAGTCCGTAATCCTACACTAGGATGCATTGTGAAGTGAGAGTTAAATGCCACCAAGACAAAATGCGTGAAGCGTGCAATTGCACGTTTTCATTTGAAAATAAAGATTCCGATGGCCTTTTGTCTCATTACAACTCACAGCATATCGACCAGCAAATAACTTTTTTTTTTAATTTATTGTCTGGAGCTTGGAATGCTTGCAAAATTAATTAAAATTATCTTCAGCTTCTCTTTATTATATATGTATATTCCAACTTTTAATAACCTTCAACTCAAGAGTGAATAGGCATCTTCCGCATTATTATTAATTCTGATTTACTTTTTTTATTTTTTTCTTCTTATTTTGTTTTATGGCGTTTATTAGTGCCACACCAGCACAATGCCCTTTGCCAATGTCAGATTTTTTTTAATTTTTTTTCTTCAGACAAAATCTATTCTTTATTCAGACAAAAATAGGTTTTTAGAAATTACAGCTTCACGTCCTTAAACTCTCGTTAGTTAATCTGGACGTTGCACATTCCTCTTATAATATAGTTCTACGTCTACATAAAATTAAGGAGTTCCCGTGGGCATAAAAAAAAAACTTAAACCACGCGGACGAACGGAGTCAACGGACTAGTAAAAATTAAATTTTAAAAAGGGGGGTGGGGGTGTAGGTAATACTTCCTTTAGCTGCTGTAACAACAAATAATGGAAATTAAATAAAGTTTTAAATTAAAGATGGTCCCCATACAATAAACTTACATTGGTACGGAACCCTAGGTGTGCGAGACCAACTCGCGCTTGGCCGATTTATTTTAATACGATAAGGAAAAATATCAATAATTAGGTACCTAAGACGTAGCAAGAAGAATAATTATTATATTCTGCGTGCCTATTTGCTAATTTATGGCTAGGTAAAGTCTACAGAGTATGTTATACTATGCTGATGCCCGCGACTTCGTCCTCGTGTTATAAGTTTTTTTAATTCCCACCGGAAATTCTTAATTTTCCTGCATAAAAAGAAGCTTATGTCACTCTAGGTCCTCAACTATACCCATGCAACAAACAAACACATTTTCGGTTTTAGAATACTGTAGAATTATACCTAGGTATTTTTAAATAATCTGAAATTGGTATATATACAGTGCATTTAAGACTTTTTGAAGAACTTATTCCTATTCCTATTATTATGTAGGTTAATCTTAAGTAATTATGTCTGCGACATTTTTCAACATTTTTGATCTAGAATCAACCTTAAAGCTGATATAATAAAAATATACTTATCTATCTAATGAAGTTATATGCTATAGGTAGCTATTCGTTGGTATTCTTTGATACATTTTGTATGAAATCCACATAATGATATAACACATGACACCGTACACGGGTTGAAAAAGCGTTGCTTTATCCAATGAGAATTGGATCAAATAACGCCATTCAAGAAGTTTCGCAACCTTCGTTTTTACATCAAATATCAAATAGGTAAATATTATAAATGCGAAAGTTTAGATGGATGTATGGATGTATGGATGTTTGTTACTCAATCACGCTCCAATGCAACGGCTGAACGGATCTGGATGAAATTTGGCACAGAGATAGATTATAGTCTGGAATAGCACATAGGCTACTTTTTATCCCGGAAAATTAAAGAGTTCCCGCGGGAACAGAAAAGCCTCAATCCACGCGGACGAAGTCGCGGGCATCAGCTAGTTGCTTAATAATTCCTAGTTATGGATGAATAGAATAGAATAAGAACTTTAAGTTACGTTTCCATTCAACCGTCACTATTAACATAACTAAAGCTGCGGCATGCGGTTAACACTTTAACAGCCGATCACGTACTGTGTACGGGCAGTGTCGATCAACTCGGTACGCCGATCACGTACTCCGTACGGCTTTGACTTTCCTATCGTCTGTATAAATACCACGTGCCCGGTGCGTGAATGGCGTGTAACCCCGGTGTAGAATGACTCTTTATCTACGCACACATGTATGATTCACCGACGGGAGGTGCGGGGTGGAGACAGGACAAGCGATCTTTCACGGCGCGTCGCCAGTGCGCCCACGCCACTAACGTGAGAGTACGTCGTTTTTTTCGATTTTAGACCTCTTTTCTTAATTTTTTTTCATAAATATTATTTTTTATTACAAATGTTTTTTATTTCATCCCTAAAAATATAAAGAACAATAGTACATATAAAAAAAGAATAATAGACATATCACAGATAGTTTTTATTTTATGAGTCATAGAATATCGGCAAAAAACGCCGGCGTACCAGGGAAAGCCGCCTTTATAACGGTCGGCTGTTAAAGTGTTAAGCTATTCCACCGCTTAGCTAGCTAACATAGAAGCTTAGCGGAGAGATAGCTTAGCGGATGAATAGGTTAGCTGTTAAATAGGTAGTTAGGTTAAGAAAGGGCTTAGCGGAGCGAGGCTATAAGCTACCTTCCACAGAATCTATGCTATTGAGCTCTACATTTTAGTCAAAAGTTATGGGTTTGGTTAGGACTGTCAGGTAATCTAGTCCTAAATATGTAAAACCTGCACCTATTCGTTGTGAATAAATTAATTAATGGTATCAGTAATAAAAATATCCTCCCAACCGAATTTAGTCCACGGCGGCCTATCTCCAAATAGATTAGCCATCTGCGCGGGAGATATTATACTAGGTATTATAGTTCACAAGTGTGTGCGCATACACAGGTGCACTCTCTGTTCCCTTACTCTCATAGCCCGATGAGACGGTAAATCCGACACGACCGGAGAGATCAGATTTATGGTATTATCGCTACGACGATGGTTTTTGGCTAATATCAGAAGATTGAAGGATCAATGAAGTGAAAGAGCATCATAAGTGATTGCAATCGTTACACTCTAGTTATCATCTTTACGTAATAAGTCCCAAAGGTGATTGCAATCGTCAATATCACGATACGGTGTAGTAGTAGGGTAGACCAGTTGCAGCATGAATATGCATTAATACAATATTTTAGCCAATCAGAAAAATTACGTGCTAAATGGGATGTTGTTTCCTAGTATTATTCTTACCATCAGGTAGATCTGTGCCCAATATGTCCAGCTTCTGTCCAGGAGTACAACCATACTCGATCTCTAATTTGTGAGGCACATTGTTGACCGCAGCTTCACTTGCTGCAAAGAAACAGAATTAAGTATGTACTAAGATGATAAAAAAATCATACTAATATTATAAATGCGAAAGTGTGTTTGTTTGTTGGTTTGTCCTTCAATCACGCCGCAACGGAGCAACGGATCGACGTGATTTTTGGCATGGGCATAGTTGAAGACCTGGAGAGTGACAAAGGCTACTTTTTATCGCGGAAAATTAAGGAGTTCCCGCGGGAATCAAAAAAACTAAAACCACGCGGACGAAGTCGCAGGCATCAGCTAGTAAAGAAATAAAAGCATAAAAATTGGCCCTCTTTGACACCCCTAATGTTGAATACACATGGCTGGATTCAACCAGAGTGAACTGGTAACGAAAGTTTTATTAAAATAAAGTATTAGAAAAATATAAATTCTTACATAATTTCTAAACAAGTTTAGGCTACAAATTACAATAAAAGGAACTTTTAAAATAGGTACCTACATTACAAAATATTATACCAAGCAATATAATATACCTAATCAGGGTTGATAAAGGTTTATGCCAATTTTACAGGAAAAATAAAAAATATGTACTAGGCAACAGACAAGCATGAAGTTATTTTGCAGCTATCTAAGTAGGTAATTGGGTACATACGCAGCTGTTCTTACGTAAATGGGCACGCACTTTTATCGGCAATGGAATTATCATAACACGAAATACATATCTACAAGTAAATAATTCCAATATCTACTAGTATCAGTTGATTTCATTGTTTGTTATTCACATATTATCTAATGCGTGCATTCTTTTTGAGACTGTAATCAAATAAACGACGAAAGATTGACGGCACTTAAACGTTCCAAGGCCACAATTCATGTTTAAAAATCTAGATTTTTGGGAGTTGTGATGAACGTAGGTAAGTACAAACTACGTACTACAGTCAATCCGTACATATACATCTACCTATTAATAGTCGTATCCTACGTTGCTAAATTATAGGAACCTCGACATCATACATATTAATTATAGACAAAGACATAGACAGTCAAGACATGAGATAGATATAAATTATAGGAATTATAGGAATATTATTAATATTTTAGTTAAACTAAGTATTTATTATATTAAATTAGGGACGCAGAAAACATTTACGAACCTGCAGTTATGAAGTTAACGTGATGCTGTAAAACTTCTTGCGCAGATGAAAATCTCTGCGACCACCTGCTTGGTGAATACTCCTTCTCTAGATCGATCCCTTCTGTGATCAACGCCATTTCGCCTTCTGCTACCTGAAATGAGTAAAATAAAAGATAGTTATTGTGTCACATCTTGTTAAGGTCATCATTCGTACTGGGTAAATAATTGACCCTTAAATTTAACTGTGAATGATCTTTTTGACGAATTTAAAGTTTGGAAAGCGCCTTGTACTTAGGTACTTACTCAAATTCAAATACCTTTTACAACTTTGTGAAACTAAAAAAATCTATACTGTTTACAAATATTATAAATGCGAAAGTTTGGATGGATGGATGTTTGTTACTCAATCACGGATCTGAATGAAACAGAGATAGATTATAGTCACACACACACACATAGGATACTTTTTATCCCGGAAAACTAATGAGTTCCTGCGGAAACTAAAAACCCTCAATCCACGCGGACGAAGTCGCGGGCATCAGCTAGTAATTTATATTTTTTAATTTCTACATTTATTTATTTATATACATAAGCCTATTTTATAATAAATATATTTCTGTTTATATTTTAACATATTATTATCGCATAAACGCTCGAGTTCGCTCACAATTCACATTTCCCGCGCCGCGCTGATGAAATTGAAACCGGTGTTAGTTAAAAAACTCGTTTGCACTTTTTTTCACGAGTCAAGACTCAAAAATCATGTTTTAAAATCTAACCTTTCCTTTGTCAACGACACTTGTGTTTTTCTTCCTTTTCACTAATCGGTTCATTAATTTCAATAAATTATCAAATAAACCTAATTTTAAGACACTGTTTTTCTTAGACATTTAGGAACAATCTGGATAACGACCGGTTCGTAAAACAGTTGAAATACAAGTAAGTATCTTTTAAGATACCTATTTATGATAACACAAGGTCATTAACTTAACGTCAGTCCTTAAATTGAGGTGACGTCAATAATACTTACTAACTCTTAATTATTAACAAATTAGACTATTGATAAACAATAATTTCTTAACAGCAACAAGTAATTATAGAGTTTAATATTGGTTACATATTATGATAGCAAATTCCTAATCATTAAGAAAAAAATTACAGATTTGGCTTCAGTATCGAATGAGTGCCCTCCAAAAAAATTTTTCATAATATCTTCAATGTACAGAATTGGACCTGTTACAGTTTTATTATAAGTATATATATATATATATATATATATATATATATATATCTTTTTCATATAACCTGCTTTGAAAATGCGAGTTTCAATGCCTGTTGAGCCACCTGAAACTATATATAAAAAGCCTCTTTAGATAGACTTTTTGCAGCGGGAAAATTTCTTCTCATAGGAAATTAAAAATTGTACGCGGACGAAGTCGCAGGCTCAACGAACTCTTCAAACCCTGTGCACGCCACTGTCCATAAGTATGAACTATGAAGTCGCGATATTTACCTACTATTTTTTTTTTTTTAAAGTGGTAGGACTTTTGTGGATAGGCCTCTTGCAGCGGGAAAATTTCATAATCTTGTAGGAAAATAGAAATTGCACGCGGACGAAGTCGCGGGCGACCGCTAGTATTATGATATTTGTAAACAACAACCTAGCAACTAAAATAAATAAGAAATACAATTTTATTAAAACTCGCACTTTTAATGCAGACTATATGAAAAATAGTGTGTGCGCCATTGACTTAAATACATATTTAAAGTCAATGGTGTGCGCCACGGGATGAAACACGATTTCTTCACGACGACGTCTTGTTTCACCCATAAGCACACAATATAATATATTATAAGTACTATTTTCGGTTATTGTAATTAGTTTTTCATCACCATCGCTCATCTCTATCTATACTAATGTTAAATGCGAAAGTTTGGATGGATGGATGTTTGTTTTATTACTCAATCACGCCAGAACGGCTGAACGGATCTGGATGAAATTTGGCACAGAGATAGATCTGGAACAACAGTTAAGACATAGGCTACTTATTATCCCGGAAAATTAAAGAGTTTCCGATAGTTTTATAGTACATTGTTCACCGAGGGGAGAAAGTGACCGATTACTATCGAGGGTGTAGTTTGAGGCCCGAGGCGTAGCCGAAGGGCCGCAATACACGCGAGGTAGGAATCGTACTTTCTACCGAGTGATACATAGTGCTTTATACTACACCTGCGAGGAAAATAAGCGATAATTAGTGATTAAACGAACTTATAAAGGTTTAAAATAATAAATAAAATAAATATTTTTTATTTCAGGCAATTTTACAAACCCATATTCAAAATACAGAAACATTAAAAAAAAAAAAAAACAAAAACAAAAAAAAAAAAACAAAAAAAAAAAACTAAAAAAAAAAGAAAAAAAAAAGAGAAAAACAAAAAAAAAAAAAGAAAATAGAAAAGGTTTAGGTTAATAGTTAATAATAGTTAATAGTCCTTAATTAGGTTAGGCTAGCTAGCTTTAATTTCTAATGTATTGTTTTCAAAAAAATTAAAAAAAAAATGACGTTCTATCATAACTATATGAGTCGCTTCATTCGAAGCTTCACTATCACAACTAGACTACATTTTGAGGATTATTTCAATATAGATTTCGATATCGACAATCGACATCGATATCGACAATCGACATCGATACCGACAATCGACATCGATACCGACAATCGACATCGATATCGATATCGACTATCAATATCGGATATCGATATCGACTATCGATATCGATATAATCGACGTCGATGTCGACAATCGACATTCACCATATTATTTGACTTTTCTATGTCAAATATGGTGAAGCTGCTTCTAATATTATATTTCCTTAAGGTAAGACATCCAAATTCTCAACGTCCATACCATATTTACTTAAAATTAAAAAACAACAGCGCGTTAGAAATGGATTTTCATACAGTTTTCTCCCCGCTTAGCACGTTAGAAATGAAATTTCATACATCTTTTCCTCCCGCCTAATTGGTTTGTAGCAATGACGTACTTTCTACCTCGTTTTGACAAAAGCAAGAGGGTACTTTCCGAGCGGGTGTAGTATAAACTATCTTTACGTTCATAGACATCAGTACTATCACTATCAGTAGACTATTTTTTTATTCCACTTAAGATGGTGCTAACGTCTATTATTTGTAAGCATAAACGAATAAACTTTTACCGAGCGCCACATCATAGTGAAGTTCTGTTAAAAATACTGAAGCTCATTAAAAATTAAATTATTTCGTTTCCTTATAATATTTATCTAATTTTGGTATTTGTTGTTCAAGTTCACGATATAATTCAAATAAATGATCAAGTTTCAGGCTCAGCCTTTCAGAAAATTGAGAGTTCTGAGGTCAACTTTGGACGTTAGAAAATCTCCACTTTGAAAGCTCCCCATTTCGTCAATTTTAGGGGAAAAATTAAAAAAAAATATTTTTGGACTCTATTCATAATTATCTTTAAAATGATATACCGCAACCCTACGAGTATGTAACACTATAATAGTAGTTTATGCAACTGTCATATAATGAAGGGTATTAAAACACGAGTGTGAGTTTATGAAACGAGCGCAGCGAGTTTCATAATAGTAACGAGTGTTTTAATACCCGTGTTATATGCAGTTGCATACACTACTTTATCTTCACTAATGCAATTTATCAAACAACAAGAGATAAAGCTGACAATACAAAACACATTGCGAAACATTAAATTCACGCGTACGTGTATTGTCACAGTGAACTTGCCGCCATTAAAATCTAACCAATGAGAGCGCAGCTGCGCGCGCAGGGCCAATCAGGAGCGAGCGTGCGCTGTTCGTTTTTTATTTAATTGGCACAAGATCTTACCAAAGAGTTTTGTGTATGTAAGTTTAGTAGTTTCGACGAAGTTTTCACGTATAACCCAACTGTTTTCAAAAGCCAGCCTAATATCAAAATTTTATACAACTTGTATGAGGATTTTGACATAAGGCTCGCCAGGTTAATTGGTCGCGTTTTATTGATGTTATAATGAGATTTTACGATATCGATGTGGATATTATACCATCATGTGAAATTGCTTAAATTGAGTGTTTTGTTATCTGCGCTATAACAGTAGTAATTATAAGTCAAGTATTGGAAACATAAGTAGAATGTTATAACATTAGTGTAGATAAAAAAATATTTTACTTCGCATTCGCACCCCTGAAATAAAGATTTTTATAACTTTTTAAGCCATATTCGGCTGAAGGCCATCGGATTACATATATGTATATTTAAAGGACATGACCAGGAACTGCCCTCCGATTCGGGACAATGTGCAGGATTTCCGTTTTTACAGTAAGGTTTAAAAATTAAAACCGAATTGACTGTGGATTTATTATTACGAATAAGGTCAAGGTTAAAATGTCTATAAAAACAATACGTTTATTGTTTAAATCTTGAGCGTCCGGTTTCCTCTTTAAGCACTACTCCATTTTGACGTTCCGTTTTATCCATGCCTAATAATAATCTTGTTACCCTACATGAATACCATATTATAAGTACCTTAGTCACTATATTATGAGTGGTTTATTTTTGATCAATTAAATAGTAATGAAAAGGAAATGTATGTTTTGTTTTTATTATTTTTGTTAGTTCAACAACAACAACACAAGCCTCAAACGAACAAAGCATTTTCAAATAACCACTGCGTTTAAAGGAACGTAACGCCCTCTGGCATTGCATCTGTCTGCCATCTATGGTCGAATAGTTGAACAAAGTCGCTAACCAAAACGTTTAGCGCCATCTGTTGTCGAATAGTTGAAAAGACTCGCTAGCGCCATCTAGTATGGCAGCAGTACAATGTAGCGTGATTTTTAAAGGAATTACATATTTCTTGCAAATATAGTTTTATTATTCCAGTATTATCCTCATCCATGCCCAAATAATGCAAAGCTTAATTATTTTCCTGAGAAACGTGGTTAGCAATACTTAAAATATTTTTTTAGACTCGCTCACCACAACAACTAGTGCCATCTAGTGTGGGAAAGCAGTTTTTTGGTGAAACTTCTTTTATTTATTTTCTCAGTTTTCAGATCCTTCAGACTCCTGAAGCTTTTTTATCTCAAAACTATAAAATATAAAAATTACAATAATAAAGAGTTCATTGCTGCACATTAATTTTTGATATCTAGGCAAGCTCCCATAGTTGCGCTGGTCTTTTTTTTTTTTTTTGTTTCGCACTCAGTTATCCTCTGACATGATGTCAGATACCTTTTTAATGCGAGTTTTGCTCTGAATTAGGTGCCACTCACGATGGTCGTAGTGGTGTATTTTTTTTTTTTTACAAACGGTATTTAATATAATTAATATAAGTAAATATATATATTTAATATTATTATTTTTTTTTTAATTGTATGTTAGTGTGAGTAGCGGCCCTAAATTCAGGAGTGCTCCGTCAAATTATGTGACGTTGCGCTGGTCAAGTCCTTTGAAGTAATTACGTTCAGTAATTCTGCCGAGCGATCGCGTAACTTCTGCATCAATCATTGTTACAGTATCAATTGTTGTAATTGGCTGAATTTATGTCATTCTTGCTGCGTCAATGGATTATGTCCAATAGTGGAAGAGTGTTAACCAATCAGAGGTGATTGCGATGTATCAATGATTGATGCAGAAGTTACGCGATCGCTCGGCAGAAGTTATATGGCTCTGACAGACAGACGGACGGACGGACGGACGGACGGACAAGTGCAAATTCACTCAAGTAGACTCAGAGACCATCGCTTCGCTCGGTCAATTATTAAATGTATATATTAATATTATCTCGAGTCGATATACTAACCTAACTAACGAACCTAACCTATCTCGATTTGGCTCCACCCGATACACAGGGCATCAGTACTTATCAGCTTATCATAAAACATAGTGATTGTAATATTTATAAATAAAAAAACCGGCCAAGTGCGAGTCGGACTCGCGCACCGAGGGTTCCGTACAAACCTGTAGTAAGTTTTTAATTATTAAAAAAAAACTACTTACTAGATCTCCTTCAAACCAATTTTCGGTGTAAGTTTGCATGGTAATGTACATCATATATTCTTTTTAGTTTTATCATTCTCTTATTTTAGAAGTTACAGGGGGGGGGGGACACACATTTTACCACTTTGGAAGTGTCTCTCACGCAAACTATTCAGTTTAGAAAAAAATGATATTACAAACCTCAATATCATTTTTGAAGACCTATCCATAGATACCCCACACGTATGGGTTAGATGAAAAAAAAAATGTTTTGAGTTTCAGTTCTAAGTATGGGGAACCCCCAAAATTTATTGTTTTTTTTCTATTTTTGTAAGAAAATCTTAATGCGGTTCACAGAATACATCTACTTACCAAGTTTCAACAGTATAGTTCTTATAGTTTCGGAAAAAAGTGGCTGTGACATACGGACGGACAGACAGACAGACAGACAGACATGACGAATCTATAAGGGTTCCGTTTTTGGCTAATTTGGCTACGGAACCCTAAAAAGGTTCTTGTTATATTCTGAGGCTAATGACCTGCTTCTAATAATAGCGCGCAGCGCATTATGGTAGTGAGTGAAACAATTTAATTAATTTAATTTAATTAGATTATTAATTTATTAATTTTTTAATTAATTTGTTTTTTATTTTTATTTTTTATTTCATTCAATGTATTATCAATAAAATCCCTCCCTCCCTCCTGAAAATCAGCGTTGCGGTATGTCAGGTGGGTACATACCTACCTTTCGTGCTGTGGCACGGGCTGAGGAGGTGGCCCATTGACCACATTTACTTTTTAAGTATGTACACAGTACATATTATGTACTGCATTTAATTAATTTGTTGTACTACTGATTAATTTGTAAACTGTTGGTCAATAAAAAAATATTTATTTATTTATTTATTTATTTAATTATGTATTATTAAAGACTGGCTGATGCCTGCGACTTCGTCCGCGTGAAAGAAGTTTTTTAATCCCCACGGGAACTCCTTAATTTTCTGGGATAAAAAGCAGCCTACGAGTATGCCATTCTCGAATGCTCGCTAATGCTCGTTGCGGCGTGATCGAAGGACAAACCAACAAAACAACAAACAAACACAATTTCGCATTTATAATATTAGTATGATAATAATAATGTCCTCCCGACCGAATTTCGGCCACGGCGGCCAATCTCCAGCCATCTGGAGATTAGCCATCTGCGCGGGAGATATTATAGTGCACAAATGTGTGCGCATACACAGGTGCACTCTCTGTTCCTTTACTCTCATAGCCCGATGGGACGGAAAATCCGACATGACCGGAGAGAGATCAGGCGCAGGACCGACGGCTTCGTGCTCTCCGGGGGTGAAACACCGCCAACTTCCTAACTCCGGGCTAGTACTGAGAATTTCTTGTCAGAAAAACCCAATACTTATTAAGGCCCGACCCGGGACTCGAACCCGGGACTCGAACCCGGGACCTCGTCGGCCGCAGTCGAACATACTAACCACTAGACCAACGAGGCAGTTGGTATTAGTATGATACTCATAAGCTAGCATACTCACCTACTTCTTTCATAACTAGCTGATGCCCGCGACTTCGTCCGCGTGGTTTATGATTTTTGATTCCCGCGGGAATCCTTAATTTTTGGGGTAAAAAGTAGCCTATACTATATCCATCCAAAAACCACGTCGATCCGTTGCTCCGTTGCGGCGTGATTGAAGGACAAACCAAAAAACCAACAAACAAAACCCACTTTCGCATTTATAAATATTGTATGATTTGTTTTTAGTTGGTAGTGTGTGTCATATGTTATTTTATATTGGGTATCAAATATCATGCATAAACGTAACGCTGAATTAGATATCATATCGATGTAGGAAAATGGACACGCGGTGTGGATTTCCGCCATTGAGGACTATTCGTTGCATAAAAAATACAACTTTAATTAAAAGTCAGGGTTGGCATCCATCCATTCATTCTATCCAATATCCATACTTCCATACCTACACAAAATGCGACAGAGTACAGTCACTCTTCTGTTACTATTTTCAACCCATCTTGAGGAAGTTTTCCGCAGAGTCAACTCGCAATTCGCATCGGGACGAACATACGAGTAGAATACCTACTTTTGATCCGGAAAATCAAAGTCCAAAGAGTTCCCATGGGATTTTAAAGGAAAACCTAATCCCTCGCGGCTGAAGTCGCGAGCATAGCATGTAAAAGAACCTATAGTAGGTACTTAAATAAGTGTGTAATCCATTGACTTACCAATACCTTAGCCGCACCATCGAAACGCAAAAAACGGCACGGTCAAATTGTGCACAAATAGATATTGTGAACAATTTTCGCCTCAGTCGCGAATGAGTACACTAGGCGACAAAATGTCGTATGTGTCGAATTGTTATTACAAAATTGAACCTTAAATATAAAGTTATATGGTTGATTTTTGTGAACCGTTTGGTGTCTCATCTTATATTATCTATAGCTGTGTTTGTATAAACGATTGTGGATGCTTTTTGAGTATTAATTTGTAGGTAATGTTGTATCCTTAGTTGGTAAATCGATGGTGTAATCACATAATCACTGTTTGAGTCTACGCTTACAATTATTGTACCAATTGTGTAATTTTTTAATAACAGACTTTAAAATAATTACTGGAATGTGTTGACTTGATAGCATGAAGTTTTTAATCCTAAACTAACATCGTCAGGTGTAATCATAGATACCATTTTATGCTTTATACTTTGTTATCAAGTTATCGTGATGAGCTGATGCCCGCGACTTCGCGCGTGTGGATTGAGGGTTTTTGGTTCCCGTGGGATCTCTTGAATTTTCCGGGATAAAAAGTAGGTAGCCTATGTGTTATTCCAGACTATAATCTATCTCTGTGCCAAATTTCATCCAGATCCGTTCAACCGTTCTGGCGTGATTGAGTAACAAACATGCATTTGAGGTTTTATGGTTCCCGCGGGAACTCTTTTATTTTTCGGGATAAAAAGTAGCCTATGTGTTATTCCAGACTATAGGTAAACTATCTCTGTGCCAAATTTCATCCAGATCCGTTCAGCCGTTCTGGCGTGAAAGAGTAACAAATATCCATACATTCAGACATACAAATTACTTTCGCGTTTATAATATTAGTAAGGATAGAACCCTATCTACAGTTATTATAAAAAGTTTAATAGAAATACTAACATATGCAAAAGTGATTCTATGTGTCTGTCTTTACGCTACGCTTTCACGACCCAGAAATACCTACCTATCTCTTTTTATTACAGAAAAATAAACGGGATCTTTCAATATTCACTCTGACGTAGCGAAAAAATTCTATGTCTATGCTCTGACGAAACCACGGCTATCATCTCGTATTATTTGTAGGTTATAGACAACTAGCTGATGCTCGCGACTTCGTCCGCGTGGATTTAGGTTTTTCGGTTCCCGCGGGAACTCTTTAATTTTCCGGGATAAAAAGTAGCCTATGTGCTATTCCAGACCATAATCTATCTCTGTGCCAAATTTCATCCAGATCCGTTCAGCCGTTGGAGCGTGATTGAGTAACAAACATACATCCATACATCCAAACTTTCGCATTTATAATATTTATTATTTGATTATTTGATTATTTGATTATAAACAAGAACACCTGTAATTATTATTATGGATATTTAAAAAAAAAATAATCATACTTTATCTCGCTCTTTGATAACTAAAAAAAAATTTTGATATTATTAAAATTTTCATTGTTTATTTAATAAAAAAATTGTAATAAACAATTAAATTTTTTCTGTATATTTATTTTCTTTGTATAAATAATGAAACAAAAACAATCATGTGTTATTTTAATATAAAAAAAATTTTTTTTTTTCATTGATCGATCAAGTTTGTTAATTTTTCAATCGTCAGATATAGTGTGTGTTCCGTTATAAGCACTGCGAGCACTGGCAGTGCTCTTTACTGGGGACTTCCAGTGCTCTCAGTGTATTTCGGAACGCACCCATAGTTTATCGGAGGAATATTGACGTTTTGACAGGCTTTGTATTGAAAATCTGCCAAAACGTCTTTATTCCTCCGATAAGTACTTAAATTGTTGATAAAAAATTCCGGGAAGCAGGACTTTTTTTTGGCAAAATTTCCTCCTCTTTTTGAATCTTTTTCAAATTTGAAAAATATCAAATAGTTTTTGAGATATTTGCAAGAAACCAAACCCCATTATTTTTTTAAGTTAATTGTTAATAACTTTTGCAATGTTTGCAAGCGGGTCTTGAATTTTGTTTGAAAATGATTCGAACACGCTATTCCGAATTGAATGATACCTCGTTCATATTTTTTGGAGGCGGAGAAATAAGTTTGACCCAAAAAGCACTTGTTGACTAGACTAAAAACGCATGGTGAAATTCTAAAAAGTTTACTCTTAAAGACTATCACAAGAGTTTGATGCGACGTAGACAGTAGAAGAGTGGGAAAAAAAGCATAAAGCATTTAAAGGCCTAACTAAAGAAGACGGCAAACAAAGTACCTAATAAAAGTACCTACTTACCTATTACCAAAGCCTATTTACCTTGAAGGTTGTACTTCTATGTAGGCATTTGTTTGAGTTTCTGTGAGTAATTTTTATTTACAGGGGAAGATAAATAGATTAATTTATGTTTTACAAATAACAATTAGATATATAATATGACAATATTTTTGTTGGACACAGTGTCCCAATAGGTATTTTTTGGAAGCCGATAATGATTAATTATCTATTTATTTGCCTATTAATCTTATAAAATTATATGATTATATATCTATTAAAGCGACTTAAAGGATCTGTAATTATTTACTAACTTAGATTAGTAAATTACTTAATACACATACTTACATAAGTACCTACTTACCTTCAAAGTTATCTGTCGGTAGATATCGTCTCATTTTATGTAAACAGACCATGTACCGAAGTACATAACTATTATTTCTACACATTATAAGAATTTGGGTACCTATGGGAAGAAATTCTTGGATGAACTTTTTAAATCATTGTGTAACTAGGTACTTATATTATTAATGCGAAAATGTGGCTGTCTGTCTGCTATAGGTTTTCAATTTTCACGGACCTTCTGTTCAACCGATTTTGACATAACTTGGTATGTCTACAGCTACGTACAAAAATAATTTTGCACAAAATCTGCATCCCGGGGAAGGGATAGGCTTTCTTCATAGTTTTTTTTTCCGGAAAATTAATAAGTGCCCACAGGATATACAAAAACCTAAAATTTAAATTCACGCGGACATTAATTATTGAGTAGTAAGATCATGTAGTAGGTATAAAATATACGTCTACTAAAATATCACAAATTAAAGTCTATCTACTTAAAATTATACCGCTTTTAATCACAAAAATAAAACTTTATTTGTACGAGTAGGATATAGTGAGTACGGGATTTTAAATACGAGAGGCGCTTGCACAAGGACTTTAAAATTGACTGATTTAAAATTTGGAAATGGTACATCACTTTTTGCAAAGAGCACAATATTGTGGTTGGCAAAAAGTGACGGCATTAATTTTTGTTACTAAATCAATTTACATAAGAGTCCTTGTGGTCCAAGATCCCAGAGCAGCCAGACCTTACTTATTTTCTGAGAAACAAAATGTGTGTAATATAGTAGCTTTGGTACGTAGATTTAACGTACGCATACTCGCAAATTTGGGGCGACGGCCAATTTATAGTTATAAGGTGCTAAAGGTACGTAAAAACGTTGCTAACTTTACTTATTTTCTGAGTGCTGATTTTTATGTATGTTGTACAGAATATTGTTAATAATTAATAATCAATACTCCCAGACTCATGCCGTGGGCCGTTATTTCTGCCAGACACTTTAAAGGTCGCAAAAAAAAATCTTAACTTTACTTATTTTCTGAGTCTTCATTTTCATACACGATACTCAGGGAACTGTTTCAATACTATTTGCAAGCAGCCAGACTAATCTGATGGGCCAAACATCCGCCAGACTCAATTTGAAATTTCGCTGTGATAAAATGTTCGCCTTATTTACAAGGTTTTAGGGACCTTTTTCATTGTGTGGAGTAAAGAAAACCATCAATTATTGCAATTTCTAAGCCTGTGTACGAAAAGCTTACGAAAATCCACAATAAAGGGGGTGAAATGAGGGTTGGAACCTTACATGAAGGTTCTAAGTTTTTAAAGTTAGGGACTTGAAAATCGGCATTATGGTTATTAGTTTTAAGTAATAATAACCTGTAAAAGCAATTTTTTGAAAATCCACCCCAAAAGGGGTGAAATGGGGGTTGGAAGTTTGTATGAAAATCCTATGTTTTTGAAGCTAGAGACATGAAAATCGGCACTTAAGTTTTTATTTTTAAATAATAAAAACCTGTATAAGCAGTTTTACGAAAATCCACAACAAAGGGGATGAAATGGAAGTTGGAAGCTTACATGAAGGTTCTAAGTTTTTGAAGTCAAGTACTTTAAAATCGGCATTTACACAATAACCTGTGTAAGCAATTTTTCGAAAATTCAGCCCAAAGGGGGTGAAATGGGAGTTAGTAGTTTGTATGAAAGCTCTATGTTTTTGAAAACATGGAAATCGGCATTTATTTTCAATAATAAAAACCTTCTTAAGCTATATATTATAGCCTCAAGAATGTTAAGAACTTTGATAAGAGCAACGTACCACTGTGTAAAAGTGAGCTTCTGCAGCAGTTCCGGCAGCGAATTATATAAGCAGCTTTTGTGCTTATTTGACAGAATCTATAATTTTTAAACCTGAAAATAACGGATGGATGTTGCAAAACAACAATTACCATTTTAACTGGTTCGATAGGGACCAATTACCGGGGTTTGTAAGAGAATCCCTTGAAGTAGAATCAGGTATTTTACTCTCACTTCATATTGTGTTTATAAATTTTGAAGCTTTTCGAAACTTTATTATTTTATTTGATTTAACAGACGAAGATTTTACCAATTATATTGACGACGATAAAGATTTGAATATTCAACACCAACAGAGCTTAACATGCACACAACGAGATTATCTCGCGACGAGAGAGAGAGAGATGTTGTCGTTGCCAGCTGTTTTGTTTACCCTAACATGCACAAAATGCGATATATTACAAGAAAAAAATATTCGGCATGGAAAGGTTCGTAGAGAAAAATACCACAGATAATAAATATTACTCTCATCTTTACTTTTGACGTAACGAGTTAGGTAGTAGTAACCATGTTAGGTTCGGTAGACAAATAGAGATAACGGGTAGACCTAATTTTACTCGTTGTGTGCATGCTAGCCCTACAGGATTGGCTAGATGACGAATTACCAAACTTCGACGATGACGATAGTGATGATTATTAAAAATAACATTTAATTAAAATATTTTCTTAAAATTTTAATTAATTGATTTCATTTTCATCATTATTATCATTGAAATATACTTAAATATTAAGATAATAAAAGCAGATATTTATATGTATATTTTTCGGGATAGCCTTCCGCGTGGCCGTGGGTGATGTATATCTTTTTTTTATAAAGAAAAGTAACATTCTTGTGATAAAAATTTTCATTTAAGTTGGAAACCATTTAAGCTTATATAAACACTTGAAGCCTGGCAGCATATACGTCCATTATTCAGGTCACGTTGTAGATTTCACAAATATATTTTTGTTTTGAATTGAACACATTTTGCTCTAGGTCTTCACAGCTGATTAAGTCTAGCTCACTGAATCTCCTCATGTCACTCCTATGTCCTTCCCCGGTATATAGCCTACCTCTATACCAAATTTCACCAAAATCGGTTGGAAAGATGGTCCGGGAAAGCGTAGCAGACAGACAGACAGACAGACACAGTTTCGCATTTATAATATTTCGGATTTAGATATGAGCATAGATAAACATATTTATTAGTACTAGTGGTCGCCCGCGACTTCGATCGCGTACAATTTCTGATTTCCTATAAGATTATAAAATTTTCCCGCTGCAAAAGGCATATCTAAAGAGGCTATAATATATTATGTATAGCTTACGAAGGTATTTATTATTTAAAACTACTTAATAAGTTAAATGCCGATTTTCATGTCTCTAACTTCAAAAACATAGAGCTTTCATACAAGCTACTAACTCCCATTTCACCCCCTTTGGGCTGAATTTTCGAAAAATTGCTTACACAGGTTATTATTATTTAAAATTAATAATCTAAATGCCGATTTTAAAGTCCTTGACTTCAAAAACTTAGAACCTTCATGTAAGCTTCCAACTTCCATTTCACCCCCTTTGTTGTGGATTTTCGTAAAACTGCTTATACAGGTTTTTATTATTTAAAAATAAAAACTTAAGTGCCGATTTTCATGTCTCTAGCTTCAAAAACATAGGATTTTCATATAAACTTCCAACCCCCATTTCACCCCTTTTGGGGTGGATTTTCAGAAAATTGCTAATACAGGTTATTATTATTTAAAACTAATAACCTTAATGCCGATTTTCAAGTCCCTAACTTCAAATACTTAGAACCTTCATGTAAGGTTCCAACCCTCATTTCACCCCCTTTATTGTGGATTTTCGTAAGCTTTTCGAACACAGGCTTAGAAATTGCAATAATTGATGGTTTTCTTTACTCCACACAATGAAAAAGGTCCCTAAAACCTTGTAAATAAAGCGAACATTTTATCACAGCGAAATTTCAAATTGAGTCTGGCGGATGTTTGGCCCATCAGATTAGTCTGGCTGCTTGCAAATAGTATTGAAACAGTTCCCTGAGTATCGTGTATAAAAATGAAGACTCAGAAAATAAGTAAAGTTAAGTTTTTTTTTTGCGACCTTTAAAGTGTCTGGCAGAAATAACGGCCCACGGCATGAGTCTGGGAGTATTGATTATTAATTTTTAACAATATTCTGTACAACATACATAAAAATCAGCACTCAGAAAATAAGTAAAGTTAGCAACGTTTTTACGTACCTTTAGCACCTTATAACTATAAATTGGCCGTCGCCCCAAATTTGCGAGTATGCGTACGTTAAATCTACGTGCCAAAGCTACTATATTACACACATTTTGTTTCTCAGAAAATAAGTAAGGTCTGGCGGCTCTGGGATCTTGCTCTATTGTACATGCGTGTTGCTTAACACTTTAACAGCCGACCGTTATAAAGGCGGCTTTCCCTGGTACGCCGGCGTTTTTTGCCGATATTCTATGACTCATAAAATAAAAACTATCTGTGATATGTCTATTATTCTTTTTTTATATGTACTATTGTTCTTTATATTTTTAGGGATGAAATAAAAAACATTTGTAATAAAAAATAATATTTATGAAAAAAAATTAAGAAAAGAGGTCTGCACACACTTTGCAAACTCTACTCTACTACTCTCACGTTAGTGGCGTGGGCGCACTGGCGACGCGCCGTGAAAGATCGCTTGTCCTGTCTCCACCCCGCACCTCCCGTCGGTGAATCATACATGTGTGCGTAGATAAAGAGTCATTCTACACCGGGGTTACACGCCATTCACGCACCGGGCACGTGGTATTTAAACAGACGATAGGAAAGTCAAAGCCGTACGGAGTACGTGATCGGCGTACCGAGTTGATCGACACTGCCCGTACACAGTACGTGATCGGCTGTTAAAGTGTTAATATGTAGTACATGTAAGTAGGTAGGTTCGTACACAGAAATGTTAAGCGGAAAGCGGAAGGCCGCTGTCATAACCAGTTCCAGTATGTAAAACTTCTTAAATATGAAGTAATTACGTTCAGTAATTCAGAAGTTAAGACTCAGATTCATCAGCTCACTGAGCGACACTGAATTATATTGGGTTGGCCAAATTTGAAGCGAGAGTAAGGGATTAGATAGAGCTCGATCTTCAAGAAAAAAAAACCGGCAAAGTGCGAGTCGGACTCGCGCACCGAGGGTTCCGTACAAACCTGTAGCAAGTTTTACGATTAATGAATTTAATGAACCGCAAAACTAACTTTGTTTGTAGAGGTTTTCTGTTAATATCAAAAAAACTATGCTAGTTAGAGCATTGGCTATAGTTTTCCTGTAAAATATACATAAATTCCTATTGACCATAATTATTTCAGATTTTTCGATTGGTAAACTCCGGAGATAAGGGGGGGGGAACGGTATTTTTTTTGACTTTTTCCCCGATAAATCAAAAACTATCATGACTAAAAATAATTAAAAATCTGTTTTAGAATGTACAAAGTAAACCCTTTCATATGATACCCCACACAGTACAGTTATCTCACTTTTAAATTTCAACCCTCCGATTTTCCCCCCTTTTTAAATAAGAACAAAAATAATTTCCAATTTTTTTTAATTCCAGTGTCTTTGGGCCACTAATATACACAACTATTCCAAATTTCATGTCGATAGCTTCGGTAGTTACTGAAATAATCGAGTGTGACAGACGGACAGACAGACAGACAGACAGACAGACGGAGAAAGTCGCACCATAAGGGTTCCATTTTTACCATTTTGGTACGGAACCCTAAAAAGAGTGATCGTTGCGCTGATATTACAAAGTTGTTTTTGGTTGTTTTCGGAAAAATGGTCGTGAAAAACTGACGAAGTAACCCTAGGTTCGTACACAGAAATATTAAGCGGAAAGCGGAAAGCCGCTGTCATAACCAGTTCCAGTATGTAAAACTTCTTCGCGTTGGTAGTTTTATTACATAACTAAGTACGAGATAGTAAGTATGGTCCTGGCTCCTGTTATCGGATAACTAAATTGTATGGAGCTGCATTGTAGAGAACCCCTTCATTGTCCAAGTTTGTTCCAATAGCCTAATTACATATGTTCTCATTGTGGTATGAATTACTAGGTCCATTTCTACAAAATCTCGTTGGGAAGACTAACTGATTTAGAATATGGCATAGGCAAAATATTTGTTGCTTCAGTTCATAATCCATCTGTTTAGTCATGTTTTTTACATTAAGCATACTTACACTTACTAATACTATAATTGCGAAATCACGCTACAACAGAGCTATACGGATCGACGTGATTTTTTGCGAATCGTTGGACTTAAGCTACTTTTTATCCCGGAAAATTAAGGAGTTCCCGCGGGAATAAAAAAAATTATTCTAAGCGGACGAAGTCGCGGGCATCAGCTACTATATAATAAACACGTAAAACGTAACCTCTCACTCACCAAAACACCCTCTCAATCACAAAGTTAATGATCTACACTCTACACAGAGCTATAATTTCTGAGTTAAAAGGGTGCGGTGACCGACTTACATTATATGTACTTAACATATAAGACAACAACCGGTTTTTACAACAGGCATGACGATACTTACGTTACTTAAATTCCAACTTTGCCTTGCTGACAAAATTATTGATACCTACGTAAGTAGGTACAAGGAAAAAGCCGTTGGTCCTGCGCCTGATCTCTCTTCGGTCGAGTCAAATATTCGTCTTCACGGTCTGAGAGTAAGAAAATAAAGAGTGCACCTAGTACCTAGGTGATCCACGCACACACTTATGCAGTTCAATATTATTTACTAGATAAGCTGGATTGAGGTTTTCGTCCGCATGGATTAAGGTTTTTCGATTCTCGCGGGAACTCTTTAAATTTGCGGGATTAAAGTAGTCATACCGTAGCTGTTAGCAACTTAGCACCCCTGGGTGGCTGAAATTCGGTCTCGAGAACATTTTATTTTGTAACTTTAACTTCAACTGTAACTTTGTAAGTACCTATACCTACCCAGGTAGGTAGGTACCTATCCTTAAATTTTTCCAGTGCCATTTACTTAATCACTCGATGACATTTTCGAACCCATAAAACTAGCCGTTTCATTAAACATTGAATTACGAAATCATACCTACAGGGAATCGAACGTGTTAGCTTTTCATCTTCAGGAACTATTTACCCTGAATTTTTATTACACAGAATCTTAATATGCTCCTCTGTAGCGGAATTACTTTTATTACACAGTCATCCATACGAACTGGATGAAACTATAATAAAAAGTATTATTAGGAAATCCTAAAATGAGACGAGCAGTTGCCACGAGATGCTGAAGTGCTTTATCGTATTCTGTTTTTAATGTTTGTCAACTCTATTGCTATCTTAAGTCTCATAATAGGTAATTAAACAAGGATATTAATGGAGTGTAATTACTAAAAGAGATTTACATACATTTATTCAAAAACTTGCCCCTTTTCGCGAATGTTTCCGCGTGCTCCAAATCATATCTTAGTTTAACAATAACTTCATAGGGGTAAAGGGGTAACTTGAAACTTCTCTTCACAACACTGAACAACTAGGTATTATTTAATTTTTTTTTTTAATATTCGCCACTTTGTAGTAGGCACCTATTCCACACGTAGGTATTGTAGAGTATTGCAGAGCAGCTAATTCAATTATTTTTATTAAAGTGAAAACTTCTTTAGCCGCGTTGAGCACTTTTTGGTAGGGGGTAAACTTGTGGATTCGCGTCACCGACATATACGACATGCTCCGCGCCGACATGCTCGCGTTGTTACGAAGACAAAAGGTCTTAAATATAAACATCTACAATCGTAATTAAACTATAATGACTTAGTTTTAAGGTTTATACTTATTTTAATTATAAAAAAAAAATAAAAAAAAAATATTAGGTAAGTATTTAAAAAAAACAATTATTTTAAATATTCGTTTTCACTTGTATCGACAGTCCCTATGACTGCCAATATTTTTTGTGTGAAAACTTTAATCTAACAAGAATTTATAAACATCGACAAAGTAAAGTTGTTCAGTAGGTGTTATGTACGGAAGCTCCCCTAAAGATTAAAATAAGTAGTATTTTTAAATTAGCTCTGTAGGTACTTAGTTAGCTGTATATTAGATATGCAATATCTAAAGTTTTTGGATCAGCAGCAGACTATATCAGTTCGTCGCTATCTCATTTTAACCTTTAGTAATTTAGGTAAATTATAAGTTTAATATGTTGAGAAGACTAGCTGACCCCGTTTGTTTATGTTTTTACTTATAAGTACACAATTTACTAAGTAATGCATGCAAAAAATGGTAAAGAAGGAAAATCTACAATAACCTACTTTTATATAATACCTATTAGATGATGTCCGCGACATCGTCATTTTGATTCCCGCGGGAACTCTTTGATTTTCCGGGATAAAATGTGGCCTATGTTTTTCCCCGGTATACCTACAACCTATCCCTGTAGGTACCTCATCAAAATCGGTTGAACGGTTAAGCCGAGAAAGCGTAGCAGACAGACAGGCAGACAGACACACTTTCGCATCTATACTTATAATAAAACTGCAGGTCCAATTCTGTACATTGAAGATATTTTGAAAATTTTTTTTGGAGGGCACTCATTATTCGATAGCCTCGATAGATCTGAAGCCAAATCTGTAATTTTTTCATTTTTGTCTGTCTGTCTGTCTGTCTGTCTGAATCTTGGCCGCGCATCACGCCGAAACTACTGAATGAATTCAAACGAAACTTGGCACGATTTGAGCCCATACTACGAGGTAGGACATAGGATACTTTTTATCCCGAAATTCCACCCCCGAAGGGGTGAAATAGGGCTTGAGAGTTTGTATGAAAATCCTTAATTTCTCAAGTTATTGCCATGAAACTTGATATATGAGCTTCGGGTTGAAAATGAAAACACATGTGTTTCACAGTTTTTCAAAATTCCACCCCCGAAAGGGTGAAATAGGGGTTGAGAGTTTGTATGAAAATCCTTAATTTCTCAAGTTATAGCCATGAAACAGCATTTGGGCTTTCGTTAAAATATGAAGAAGTACGTGTTTCACCATTATAGGGGGATTATACCGTGGGATAGTAATATAGGCTACTTTTTATCCTGGAAAATTAACTGAAAAACTTATTCCACGCGGATGAAGTCGCGGGCATCAGCTATAAAGAATATACATACATACATAGGCTACTTTTTATCCCGGAAAATTAATGAGTTCCCGCGGGAATCGAAAAAACTTAGTCCACGCGGACGAAGTCGCGAGCATCAGCTAGTATATAATAATAGTATGGAATATAAAGATGTCAATTATTATAAGTAGGTAATAGTCCAGTCAAATAAGATCTGAAATCAAAATTTTGGCATAACTTTGCATTTTTGATATTTAATGTAGTTTAATGATACAAAAACAATGTGTAAAGGTTTTCGTGTCTGCAACCCCCGGCAATTGAAAAAAAAAGTCAAAAGAGTTTTTTCGCAATTAGGTACTCGAAAACGGTAAAAATTAGACAAAAAAATTCTACCGGCAAGGGTTGAAAAAATTGACCGAGTTAACGATATAATATGTATATGGAGCTTGCACCCATAAACTATAAGAAGCTCTACATATATATACTCTATATATATACCTACTCTCTTTATATTCATTTAGTGCGGCTTTTTTTACGCCAAGATTTGTTCCTCGAATATCTCATCTCAAGATCCAGCTAAGTACTAAAAGAACTGTAATTCAGGCAAAAAGTAGGTACAACGCCAATAGGTACGATCTTGCATTTTGGTTACGGTACATTGCGCTTTTTTGATGCAACAATTTTATAAGAAGGAACCTAAATACGAGTACGCACCTACCTTACCTACTTTGAAGTCAAATCAAAGTATCAACCTTGACATTCATTAGATTGCAGAAATGATCAAAAAAACGTACCTATTGTTATTTAACTTATTATGATATGTATATATAGTAACCAACTATAAAGTTAAATTTTTACTCAGGCATTTTAATATTGCGCACCGGATATCTATACGTGAATTTTAATTATTATCTAGAACGTAACCACTATTTTAAATTCATATTTCAAAGTTAGCCCTGGATCGTTTGCAAGGACTAACTATATAGACCATAGGGAGATGTTAATGCTTTTCATAAATTCAAGCCCATGAAAGCTACCCTACCTCACACACCTGCGCCTAATAGCGGTGACGTCACGCCTTGCGTCGCCATCGTGCGCAGTCGCACCATTGCTTCTTGCTTTAATTCAATTCAATTCAATTCATTTATTTAGTTACTTATAAAAGTTAAATTTGTACTCAGGCATTTTAATATTGCGCACCGGATATCTATACGTGAATTATAAATTATAATTATTATCTAGAGCGTAACCACTATTTTAAATTCATATTTCAAAGTTAGCCCTGGATCGTTTGCAAGGACTAACTATATACCTAGACCATAGGGAGATGTTAATGCTTTTCATATTCAAGCCCATGAAAGCTACCCTACCTCACACACCTGCGCCTAATAGCGGTGAGTGGTGACGTCATGCCTTGCGTCGCCATCGTGCGCAGTCGCACCATTGCTTTCTTGCTTTAATTCAATTCAATTCATTTATTTAAAACATGTAGGACATACTGCGGGTGTCTCTTATGTTACGTCATGTTTTGACTCTACTACCGGTTCGGAAAACAGATTCTGCTGAGAAGAGCCGGCAAGAAACTCAGCAGTTGCTCTTTTTTTTTTTTAAATATATTACATTAAGTACGTAGGTAAGTATGTAAATTAAATACAATATCTAGTGTAAGTTATTATACTGTCCTGTGGGGAGCTGGACCCAAAGTTGGTTGCTTCCATACTACTTTGTCATCCGTTTATGGATATAGGTAAATCCATTTGCATTTCGATTTTCGATATAATAGAGAAAGTACCTAAAAGATACCTAAGGATATATACTTATATGTATCTACTTACTGGAAACCCATAGGTAGGTACACTTAAACGGTGTTAATCGTTTAAAAACTGTCCCGTTATTTTTTTTTTAAAGTACAGAATTATATTATTATAGGTAGTTAACTAGCTGATGCCGGCGACTTCACCCGCGTGAAATAAGTTTTTTTAATTCCCACGAGAACTCCTTAATTTTCCTGAATAAAAAGTATCCTATGTCACTCTCCAGGTCCTCAAATATACCCATGGCAAAAATCATGTCGATCCGTTGCCCCGTTGCGGCGTGATTGAAGGACAAACCAACAAACAAACCCACTTTCGCATTTCTGATATTAAGTATGAATACAACACTACAGCGATCTACAGTTGAAAAACAAATATTTTATCACTTAACAGACCCGTATTTCTCAACAAATCTTTAGTAAATAATAATTCATAATAGATAACAGTTTAATGGACTATTAATGTAACAGATGACTTACCTCTATTAGTTTGTGTCCAATAAAAAAGTTGGTGAACGGTGATAAAACACGAGGGTCACAAGAGTTATTGTTTGTAAACAAAGAACGCAAATAACTTTGGTTACTTAGCGCATGAACGCGCGCGCAACCGTATTGCGGGTCGGAATGAGACTCGATAGATCCGATCGAGATCGCCAACGCAGTTATTACGTACGTCTCACGCCTTGCTAGTTGCTGCTGCGTAATAAGGGCTAACACAAACTACAGACTTAAAGCGATTAATTATTTGTGTCCAGTTAAAAATTTGGTAAACGTTGATAAAACACGAGGGTCAAAGAGATATTGTTTGTAAACAAAGAACGCAAATAACTTTGGTTACTTAGCGCATGAACGCGCGCGCAACCGTATTGCAGGTCGGAATGAGACTCGATAGATCCGATCGAGATCGCCAACGCAGTTATTACGTACGTCTCACGCCTTGCTAGTTGCTGCTGCGTAATAAGGGCTAACACAAACTACAGACTTAAAGCGATTAATTATTTGTGTCCAGTTAAAAATTTGGTAAACGTTGATAAAACACGAGGGTCAAAGAGATATTGTTTGTAAACAAAGAACGCAAATAACTTTGGTTACTTAGCGCATGAACACGCGCGCAACCGTATTGCGGGTCGGAATGAGACTCGATAGATCCGATCGAGATCGCCAACGCAGTTATTACGTACGTCTCACGCCTTGCTAGTTGCTGCTGCGTAATAAGGGCTAACACAAACTACAGACTTAAAGCGATTAATTATTTGTGTCCAGTTAAAAATTTGGTAAACGTTGATAAAACACGAGGGTCAAAGAGATATTGTTTGTAAACAAAGAACGCAAATAACTTTGGTTACTTAGCGCATGAACGCACGCGCAACCGTATTGCGGGTCGGAATGAGACTCGATAGATCCGATAGAGATCGCCAACGAAGGTATTACGTACGTCTCACGCCTTGCTAGTTGCTGCTGCGTAATAAGGGCTAACACAAACTACAGACTTAAAGCGATTAATTATTTGTGTCCAGTTAAAAATTTGGTAAACGTTGATAAAACACGAGGGTCAAAGAGATATTGTTTGTAAACAAAGAACGCAAATAACTTTGGTTACTTAGCGCATGAACGCGCGCGCAACCGTATTGCGGATCGGAAATCGGAATGAGACTCGATAGATCCGATCGAGATCGCCAACGCAGTTATTAGGTAGGTACCTACCTACGTGCGTCTCAACACGCCTTGCTAGTTGCTGCTGCGTAATACGGGCTAACACAAACTACAGACTTAAAGCGATTAATTATTAATTATTCCTCCTCCACCAATACAGCCCATTAACGTCCCACTGCTGGGCACAGGCCTCCACTCTCATAGGAGAGAGGGAATTAGAGCTTAGACCCACCAAGCTGCTCCAATGCGGGTTGGCGAGCTTTAACGACTATTATCATGTTAGTGATAATAACCAGGACCGACGGCTTACCGTGTTCTCCGAGGCACGGGGGTGAAACACCGCCAACTGCCTTACTTCGGGCTAGTACCACAGAATAGGTAATAGTATCTAGTAACTAGCACTGAGAATTTCTATAGTCAGAAAAATCCAATACTTAATAATTATGGCCCGACCCGCGGGAATCGAACCCGGGACCTAGTCGGCCGTAGTCGAACATGCGGACCTAGTCGGCCGTAGTCGAACATGCTAACCACTAGACCAACAAGGCAGTTATTCCTCCTCCGTTTGTGTCCTATCAGACGTGAATCGTGATCGCAGTCAAGGGATAAGTTGTTGACTGTAAATTTTCAGATGTCGAAAATGGCGAGAACAATACGCACGGCTTATTATTAGTTTTTTTTTTTTTTTTTATCCACTACAAGTTAGCCCTTGACTGCGATCTCACCTGATGGTAAGTGATGATGCAGTCTAAGATGGTAGCGGGCTAACCTGTTAGGGGCATGGCAGTTATATTAAACCCATAACTTCTATTCGGTTTCTACATGGCATCATACCGGAACGCTAAATCGCTTGGCGGCACGTCTTTGCCGGTAGGGTGGTAACTAGCCACGGCCGAAGCCTCCCACCAGGCCAGACCAGGGAAAATTCAGAAATTATAAATTTCCAAACCCTGCCGGGGATCGAACCCGGGACCTCCGCACGTTAAGGCAACAGCGCTCAACACTGCGCCACGGAGGTCGTCAACCTCGTCAAGTCAAGTAAGTCGTCAAGTCGTCAGTTACGGCTTGGTTACGCTTACGATTATTTTATTATACCATTAACTAAGCATAAAACGTTTCGCCATATTGTTAGCTGTCTGTTGTTGTTGTAATCGCCATTATAATATCCAACAAGAAGTCTTTAGTGTATAATCGACCTAATTACCGGTTGATAATTTTATTCCAAAACATTAAAACAGTCCAAAATAAAAACAATGCATCGAGATAACCGGATTCATAAAATTAAACCAACGTCATGGTGACCTCATTCTGCAATAATTCAGAACCTTTAAAATGATGACCCTAATCTGAAGGTAGTAGGTACCTATTATAGGTACAGTGGATTTCATTTATTACGACCTTGGTTGTAGCGACCATTTACCTATAGCGACGTTTAATCTAAGTCCCTTGAATTTAAAGCATACTTTAATACAAAATTCATGTGGCTATAGCGACTTTGGATGTAACGCCGAGTTCGGGTGTAGAGACTGTTTTTAATGAATCATTTGTAAGAAATTCCTAGAAATCCCATGCAGATATTGCGACCGGAGTCGGCCGCCAAAGACACAAAAGATTTCTTTCTTTCACAAACATTTCTTATCTTTTGTTTACATCCACACAGATGGTCAGCAAGTGTGGAGACCTCTTTGAGGAATTATACATAATAATTCAATGGGAGACCTTTACCTTTTGTTTATAGATATCAGCTAAGAAGGTAGGGAAGCGCGTACGTTTCGGAAGTAAATTGAAGCAAACTATTATTACACATTTTTTTAAATGTACCAGCCCCCCAATCATGTAAGGATGACCGATGAAATCGTTAAAAATCTGCGGCAAAGTAAATAAACCATAACAGCATTAAATTAGAGCTCAATTTCGTGTACCCATTCTTATATGTTTAGGTATGTACGATACTCAAACGTATAAGAATGGATACGCGAAATTGAGGTCTAATTCAATGCAGTTATGGTTTATTTTACTTTGACGAAAATCTTAAACGTTTGATCGGACATTCTTACATGATTGGGGCCCAGTTAATGTGTGCAAATATTTTCAATAATAAATGAATATAAACTATACATGTGTACGTGTCTGTATCTCTTTACCATTGCCTGTAATGACTTCCGGATATAACGACGAAAATAGAGTGGTCCCTTCATCGTCGTTATACCCGAAATCCACTGTAGTTACCTAATAGGTACCTACTTGTGGATATAGGAACCAGCAAGAAACTCGGTGGTTGCTCTTTTGGAAAAAAAAAATTATTTACAATTATGTATAGGTATTAAGGTAAAGATACATTTAAAATAACACCGCAGTCTTGAGCATTGCTGGAGCGAGTCAAATCCATGCGCTTTTATCATAATATGTACATTCTGTCAAAAAAGTACCAGGAATTCATCATTTGTTTCTAATTCCAAATTCAATTCAAAAATTCTTTTTTGTCGCTAAGTTGGCACAACTGTCGTCTATATTGCCGCGAAGTTTGAGCGTCAATTGTTATTTACTTTGTTTACAGTGCGCCATTTTGTCAGTTCATCTCAATAGTGTTTTGCGATTTTTACAATGAATAAAAATATCGAACAAAGAGTTTGTCTCAAATTTTGCATCGCAAATGGAATTTCGTGTTCAAAGTCGCTGGAAATGTTGCAGAAGGGAATAGACTTTATCAAAAAACACGTGCATACGAGTGGTACCATGCATTCAAAAGTGGTCGAGATGTGGTGGAAGATTTGCCTCGCTCTGGTCGGCCATCAACGTCTTCAACTAAAGTTAACATCGCTAAAGTGAAAGAAATGGTGACTGAAAATCCTCATTCAAGTTTGAGAGAGATAGCTGCTAAACTTTCTGTGTCTCAAGAATCGATTCGTATCATTTTAAACGACGGTGAAGGCCAGATTTCTGGAAAGAAAATTCTTGGATGCACCACGACAATGCGCCATCGCACAAGGCCATCATTGTGAATGAATCTTTGACCAAAACCTCAACAAATACCATCGAACAACCACCGTATTCACCGGATATGGCTCCTGCCGACTTTTTTCTCTTTCCAAAACTCAAATTACCACTTTGTGGCACCAGTTTTCAATCCATAGAAGATATAAAAGAGAATTCGCGGCAAGAACTGAAGTCGATTCCGAAAAATGTCTTTAAAAAATCCTTTGAAAATTGGATTATTCGTTGGCTTAAGTGTATTATTTCCGAAGGGGCCTACTTTGAAGGAGATACAATAAATTTGGAATAATAATTAACATTTTGTGTATTATAGACCTTTTCCCGATACTTTCTTGACAGAGTAGTAAGTAATCTTCGACAGTGTAATATGCTATTTTCAGGAGCATTTTTTAACGGATTTCTTATACCTGTGTAAAGGCATGTTTATAATAAGTTGTGGAATTTTGTTATAGAATAGAATGCTCATTCCCACGAACGACCTTCGAACTTTCTTGAGGTGGAGCAGTGCATTAATAGTGCTGTAGGTTTTTGAAACCAGGTGGGAAAACCAGTTTTCATTTTTTTAAATATTATTGGAGTTTACCTACTTTAGAATCGATTTGCATATACCTATAAGCCCGGGGTATGAAAATTTATGGGGTACCAAATTTTCTCCGTTACGTTCACCACCTCCACCTCCGTGGTATTGGATTTAACTTCTAAATACCACGGAGGTCTTCAAACGTTTCTCGATAACAACTTATTAAGTACCTACGCGCCACAGGTACGCACCGATGACGTATATCGGTAGTACTTAACGGCAGTCGTAATTCCTTCTTCCATGGGTAGTAAATATAATATAATAAAGATCATGACAAATCTATGACGCGCCTTACGTATCCTCCATCTTTGTTTTCAGTAGGAATGCGGATTGCAAATTCAACGCTATATAGGTCAAAGCACAGGGTCAAAGCTTAGATTAGGTAATTCCTAATCGAAGGGTCAAAGTTAATCTACCTATCCTCATGGGATTAAAAAGTATCTACTTACTAGCTGTAAGTCTATGGTACCTAAATACCACAATATAATGCACAGATATAATGCTTATCCTACAGTTCGCGCGCGAGTTGAATGCAGAGCTAATGTATGGTGACACATACAAAAGCTCTGCATTCCTACTATAATATTATGTATATGTCTGCATTCAACTCGCGTGTGAACCACACAGAACTCTGTGGAACCACAGGTGTGAACTCGCGCGCGTTTAATCTGTGTATTCCTACTATTTAATCTGTGCTTACAATAAGTAAGAACTCTTTTTTAAATGACTGGTGACAACTATTTTTAGTTAGCTGTTAGGCGATAGTTATACTCTTATGTAAATGCGATTCTCTCTCTCGAAGAAGAAGAAGCTCTTTTATTAAGTCTGAGTAGGTACGCATAAGCAAGTTAGCATGGATCAAATCGTAATTGCCAGGTTAGTTGAAATAAATAGGGTTAGGGTACCTACAGTTCGGGCGCGAGTTGAATGCAGAGTAATTGTATGTGTCACCGTGCATTTGCTCTGCATTCAACTCGTGCGCGAACTATATCCACTTATGCCGTAATCAACTTCCATCTTCTGTGTTCCCTCATGATTATAATATGGGGCTCTTCAAAGGGAGGATAAAGAAATATCTCAAAAGCCTGCAACACATTGGCGGTTCCTCTAGTACCTACTGCAAATGGTCATGGGCGGCGGTAATCATTTAACATCAGGTTCAGGTGACCCGCCTGCTCGCTATATACCTAGGTACTTATATTTTACAAAATGAAGAAATAAGACTATTCATATAGGTATCTATAGTATCTACTTACTTATTTACTTAATTAAAGAATATCATTGCTAACTAGTGGTTCGCCCCGAACTGAGACCTCGCGGTTTCACAGAGCGCCATCTATTGACATCAGTGTGAAGTTCTGTTAAAAATATCATCATCATTAAAAATTAAATAATTTCGTTTCCTTATAATATTTATCTAATTTTAGTATTTGTTGTTCAAGTACAGGATATAATTCAAATAATTGATCAAGTTTCAGGCTTGAGAGTTCAGAAAATTGAGAGTTCTGAGGTCAACTTTGGACGTTAGAAAATCGCTACTTTGAAAGCCTCCCATTTCGTCAATTTTAGGGGAAAAATTCAAAAAAAAATATTTTTGGACTCTATTCTTAATTATCTTTAAAATGATATACTGCAACCCTATGTAACGCTATAAAAAATATTTTACTTCGCATTCGCTTCTATGAGAGCCCCCCTGAAATAAAGATTTTTAAAACTTTTTAAGCCATATTCGGCGGGAGGCCATCGATTTACATATTATATTTAAATTTGAAGTAATTACGTTCAGCAATTCAGAAGTTAAGTATAAGGCTCTGACAGACGGACGGACAAGTGCCAATTCACCCAAGTAGACTCAGAGACCTTCGCTTCGCTCGGTCAAATAGACCTACCTATCAAAACTTAAATAGACCGTCTATAATTTCTCAACTCAGATATTTAAACCTAACTGACATTTCTGCATCTGGGGGCACGGGAGTGCCCCCGCCAAGACGAGCCAAAGGAACGGGGCACTACCTACCTTTTCTCGAAGCGTTTCGTCGTATTTTCCAACGTTTCGTCATAGTTTCGGTCCGGATGTCGCTAGAAAGCTGAAATTTTCAGGATATAAGATGTCGTTGGCGGACTTAAATATACCAAGTCCTAGATACCTACCTATACATTTTCTAGCGTTTATGGTTTCAGATTTATTGATACCTGAAATAGGTAGGTACGTCGATTTCGTGACTGACTCACTGATGATCATCAAAACCTATAGAGTACCTACTTCCTGAAGTGCTGGAAGACTGAAATTTTTTATAAAGGCTAGAATTTGCATAAAACAATAGAAAAATTATGCTAGGCTCTACTAGAGATCTCATAACTTTTTAACAGTGAAAGCATTATGATTTGAACTTGTAGATATATATGTAAGTCTTGGCAGCCTATTCATGGAATGGTTTTGGTGGGATTTTACATTCATTAAATACATAGGTACTAAACTATATGCTCGCAACTCCGTTAGCGTACACTGAAAAAAAAAATTAGTAAAACTAATTGCTTTTTCGGTAATATACATTGCTTTGGCCAGTAAAAATGGAGCCTATTGTCCAAACAAGTTCAAGTAACCGAAAGAAAAACAGTTGAGTTATAACAGTAGATTTTACCGGTTGACTATTCTTACTGTTTGTAAGACAGTAAGTAAGAAAGTAATACTTAGTATGAACTGTTTGTTTCAGTAAACTTTAAAGTTCAAACAATTAAAATAGCTGTTTAGCTCCTAACTATATTCTAAAAAAACTGTTCTGAAGCAGTAAAATTAACTGCTACAATATCAGTAAAGCTCTGAAAACGGCAATACTTAAAAAGAACCGTTTGCTTCAGTAAACATTAATGTACAAACAATTGAAACAACTGATTAGCTTCTTACTGTTTTTTGCCCATTTCGACGAACTGTCAGTAACCAATTACTTTTACAAAAAATCAGTATTTTTAACCGAATTAAATTTTACTGTGCCAAAACAGTAAAAAGTTTCGTGCTATTTTTTTCAGTGTATCCGTTAGTGTATTTAGGTTTTCGAAAACTCTGATTAAAAAGTAGCTTGCTCTCCGGGATGGAACCTACTTATCTCTGCACTAAATTTCGTCAAAGTAGGTTGGGTCTTTGATGGACGGAGATGGGTCCTGAATTCTGATACCGTAGCAGACAGACAGACACACTTTAGCATTTATAATGTTTTACTAGCTGATGCCCGCTACTTCATCCGCGTGGATTGAGATTTTCGGTTCCCGCGGGAACTCGGGAAAAAAGTGGCCTATGTTATTCCAGGCAATACTTAATCTATCCCTGTGCCAAAATTCCTCCAGATCCGTTTAGCCGGTCCGGCGTGATTGAGTAACAAACATACATCCATCCATCCAAACTTTCGCATTTACACATTATATTAGATATTAATTATTAGGTATAGATCTAAGTATGTATCTATATTTAGTATTTAGGTACTTACTTTATTTTTTATCCATTTGGTACAAGTTAGCCCTTGACTGCAATCCCACCTGATGGTAAGTGATGATGCAGTCTAAGATGGTAGCGAGCTAACCTGTTAGGGATACGGAATTAATATTAAACCCATATCCCTAATAATCGGTTTCTACAGGCATCGTACCGGATCGCTAAATTGCTTGGCACTAATTGGCAGCACGTCTTTGCCGGTAGGGTGGTACTTAATTACTTAATTGCCACGGCCGAAGCCTTTCATCAGACCAGAGAAAATTCAGAAATTATAAATTCCCAAATTGACCCTGCCGAGTACCTACTAGGGCTTTCGAATACCGGTTTTTCTCAATACCGGTATTAATACCGGAATGATAAATTTAAAATGTGGTAGATGTTTTTTATTTTAAAATTAGTCTTTTCTGAAGCAAACGGCACCATAAAAAATAGTTTTTTCATAAAAAAAATTTTTCACCACATTAACTCAAAAAAGTGCCTTGTCTGCATACATTCAGTAAAGAAAAGCTATTAAGTTACTCCTTCGCACTACACTCCTTCACTATTTTATATCATGCAATATTTTATGAAATTGTAAGTACCTACTCTCTTTAAAAAAAATCACCAAGTATTGATTTTTAGATTTATTTGTATTTTGAGTATTGAGATATAGTTATTTACGCGTTGACTTAATTCTTACGAAACTATCGCTTGTTTCATGTATGAATAAAGTGAAAATTACGGACCACGTACCTAATGTTCTGAAACTCCATCACATCATTTTAAATACAATCTTATTAAGTAATACTTATATTATTATCAAATAATCAATTTCTTATTCATATCAATCAGAATATCAACTACATATATGATTTTTAAAATAGAACTATTTTTGGATGAATTCTTACGAAAATATATATTTTTAACCTCCATTGAATTTTAAACTTTTAATAAAAGTATACACAAAATTAAAAAAATATGGCAGGGAATTTTAAATAATTAGTGAAATTAGTGTCGAAGATTGTAATTTAAACTACTATCGTCGTCATCGTCTCAACCTATAGACATCCTGGACGTAGGTCTCCTGCATGGATCGCCACAGAGCACGGTCTTGTGCCCCTTGTTTCCAGCGGCTCCCAGCTACACGCTTGAGATCGTCCGTCCACCTAGTGGGGGGTCGTCCAACACTGCGCTTCCCGGTGTGAGGCCGCCATTCAAGCACTTTGGGACCCCAACGCCAATCGGTTCTACCAACTATGTGCCCCGCCCATTGCCACTTAAAGCTTGGACTCTTCGAGCTATGTCGGTTACTCTGGTTCGCCTACGGATCTCCTCATTTCTAATTTGATCACGCAGGTATACTCCAAGCATAGCTCTCTCCATTGCCCGCTGAGTGACCCTGAGCCTTCTTATCAGGCCCAAAGTTAGCGACCATTTTTCGGAGCCGTAAGTCATCACTGACATCACGCACTGTTCGAAAACTTTCATCTTCAGGCACTGAGGAATTTTGGACGAGAAGATGTCGCGGAGTTTCCCGAACCCTGCCCAGCCGAGTTGGATTCGGCGGTTGACCTCTTTCTCGAAATTGGACCTACCTAACTGGACTGTATGTCCTAGGTATATTATGTACTCATCAACAATTTCGAGTGCAGAATTCTCAACTAACACAGGTTGGGGCTGAACGTGTGCATAAGAAATGATCTTTATCTTGCTCATATTCATTTTTAGACCCACCTGTTCAGGAACTACTGAATGAGTAATATAAACAATATTTTTGTAAGAAGTCGATCGAATTCGAAGAAAACGATAATTTTGTCAAAACACAAATTAATCTAAAATTCAATAGTTATTATTTAAAAGAAAATAATATATCATAATAAAATATGCATTAGACTTTATAAATCAGATTTGTGAACGTTTTGAGAGAAATAGAAATGCCAAGCCACAGGGATCTAAATTATTCAAACACTAATTTTTCCCTCTGAGTGAACAAAAACGACTTTTCTTCACTGGTTTTAAGCAATAAAGGCGCTCTTTTTGAGCTAATATGCTTAAGATACAAGTTTTAAACTTAGCCGAATAAAAAACAGTGGCATCTACCAAGAAATATATGCAATAGTCACTGTTTCGTTTATAGTGTCACCAATACCGGTATCCCGGTATTAGACATTTCAATACCGGTATTGAAAACCGGCGAAAAAAGTCCGGGATCCCGGTATTGGCCAATACCGGGATCCCGGTATTGGAAGCCCTAGTACCTACCTATCGAAGCGGGGACCACACGCTTATAAGACAACAGCGCTCACTACTGCACCCGTTAGGTCGTCGAAAACCTACGAACCTACCTATCTATTTCTATAATTTTAATTTAATTTTTTTTTAAATAATAAAAATTTCGTGGTCATTATTTTTAGTGGGGCTGGATCCACGGGACGGACGTATGTTTTACTGACGCTGAATTTGTTGGGAGTAATTGCTTGTGTACTCACTACAATCATGCTTGTTTTGTGGGCTCTAAGTAAGTAAAGAAGCTTTAGTAGGTACCTATTGGTAGTACCTACCTATCTACTTACCTACATACCCTTAAATCGACATATTTTTAAAATTTTCCAATTCCGACCACAAGAGTCGACGGTCGCAGGCGAGGTGCCGGCGCGGCGCCGCTTCTTTCATATTTCATACAAAATGTAGGTATACTTAAGCGACGGGACGCCAGGTCATAGTTAAGCTACATAAGCTGCGAGGCGCGGACGCCGTTTTCTTAGGCGCGGGATAATAGTTAATACCTACACGAGGCGAAAGGCGCGGGCGAGGTGCGGGCGCGCCGCTGGTTCTATCATATTTCATACAAAATATATGCAAGCGACGCGACTGGACGTAGGTATACAATAGCGGCGGCGAGGCGCGAACGCAGCTTTCATACTTCCAAGGCCACACCGCCGCCGCGCCTCTCGTATATTAAATTCCGCGCCTTACTTCCAACTTTCCAAGGCGCCGCTATATCCCGCGCCTAATGCAGTGGGTGCATGGGTAAACAGGATTTCCTCCCGTACTCACTAGTGGGTGAAGCCGGTGGGTAGGTACACGGTTCACAACTCGAGCGTTTGGTGAACGCGTTCATTCTATAAGATACCTTACTCTAACTACTTAAGTAGGTAAGTGGTGTAATTTTCGTTGGATGTACCAACAAACTTTGTTGGTCTTTGTTGAACAAAGATAGGTTTTGGCTTAGATCCACGAGTCAACAATTTTTCATACAATTATGTAACTAATATAAACTTATGTAAGTATATCCTTTCTTTTTCAGATATAATTTTTCCTGAGCCGAACATTGCACCAGCTATAAAGATTTATCTGGAGGAGTTACAGAAATATCCAAACAAGACGATGAGGATAACAGAACATATATTTTCAGACGTTTTCCCACAAAGTATTATCTAGAGCGTGCTTAGATGTTACTAAACTCACTTTGTAGCTCAGTTACTTTTATAACACGGGACTTTTCCTAGTTGAATAGTAATAAACAACTACTAAATTGACCCATTGAAGTTTTCATTATCATTTATTATGAGCGCATCAAGGGCAACACAATCGTAATATTAAAAACTAGTTAGCTGATGCCCGCGACTTCGTCCGCGTGGATCGAGGTTTTTCGGTTCCCGCTCTTTAATTTTCCGGGATAAAAAGTAGCCTATGTGCTATTCCAGACTATAACCTATCTCTGTGCCACATTTAATCCAGATCCGTTCAGCCTTTGGAGCGTGATTGAGTAACAAACATCCATACATAATACATTCATACATCTATTCAAACTTTCGTATTTATAATATTTACTAGCTCATGCCCGCGACTTCGTCCGCGTGGATCGAGGTTTTTCGGTTCCCGCGGGAACTCCTTAATTTTCCGGGATAAAAAGTACCCTATTATTTAATCCGGACTTCTAACTTTACGTCTGCAAAATTTCAAAGCAATCGGTTCAGTAGGTACGGCGTGAAAGCGGAACAAACATACAAACAAACTCACTTTCCCATTTATAATATTAGTAAGGATAAGGATTTGATGCGACTGTGAGTTATAAAATGTACATCTTTGCAAACGATTTTGATAAAATTTGGCAAGTATAATACCTACCTAGGTTTAAAGTCCTGCGGAAATTAAAAAATAAAACAAACCACGCGGTAACCTAGCTAGTTTACTAATAATGATAACGTTTTCAACTCGTTTATTATGATTATTCAAATGTTTTGATATCGCCATAATATTGTTAATCTCCTAAGAAAATGGAATTAGCAAAACGAAAAGCTTAAACACGCGCGGCGGCTTGACCAATAATTGTGATGACGTCAGGCATCTTACGAATGCAGTGGGTGCACGGGTTTAACAGTAAAAGACATTCCCCAGGCACCCACTGTCAATTCAACAAAACATAGACATTATACTAATTTGTCCTACTATCAATAGAGGGGTCGTGGTTTCGATAAAACACTTCCCGTTCAAAGAGAAAGTAATTTTGGGTAGACAACTACTGTTATAAATAAGAACAACATGTCAGTCTGAACATAACACTCATAACTTTATTAACTTCAAATAAAAAATAAAAAAGATAATACAATGTATGCGACAATAACGCTGGCCGTGCTATAATCTTCTACTTGTAAAACTTCAACATCCTTTTATCAATCAACCTTAATTATTATTCTAGTAAGGCTACCCTTAATACTACCTCCTTCTAATGTACGTAACATGGGCCAATGTATATCATTCATTATTGCTTTAGTTTTGTTTTTTTAAATTTTACAAATCATTCATTAAGACATCCGTAAAATAATCATGCGATAAAACCATTAGGTACAATATAAATGTACTTACCTATTACATTACATCAAAATTAGATACTAATATACGGAAGCAACATAACGGTTTAATAATATCTACTAAGAATATATTTTAGCTAAATATTTCTTGAAACTCAATACATTCAAACGTTTTTAAATTCTAATATTATATTCATAAAATATAATCAAAGCTCAAGCAAATCTTACATGAAGAAAATAATGATATTTGATTTTTATTTAGGTATCTTATGATATGACAGTGATATGATACAAAATCTACACTGGTGCCAGCCAGTGGCCACAGCTCTGGTCATAAAAATAACAGATAAAAGTATTGACGTAAAATAAAAACTGGACCCAAAAATAGCATTTTAACGCATGAAACAAAACAATTAACGAATTATTACACAGTGAAAGTATCCGATACACGTTAAGGCTTCACAAAATGAACCTTGTCGCGGTGAATACCTACTTGATTCTTATACACGTCACCATTGACTTACCAATACCTTAGACGCACCATCGAAACGCAAAAAACGGCACGGTCAAATTGTGCACAAATAGATATTGTGAACAATTTTCGCCTCAATCGCGCATGAGTACACTAGGCGACAAAATGTCGTACCTATGTGTCGAATTGTTATTACAAAATTGAACCCTAAATATAAAAATATATGGTTGGTTTTTGTGATCCGTTTGGTGTCTCAGTCTATATTATCTATAGCTGTGTTTATTGGACGCTTTTTGAGTATTAATTTGTAGGTAATGTTGTATCCTTAGTTGGTAAATCGATGCACGTCACGGTCAAATATTTTTTGGTCAAAATATTTGACCTATTTTCGGAAAATCAGAAAACTTTCAAGCTTTTGCAGGGTAGCTGTATGTCAAAAGCACTTGTGAAAGTTTATTTGAATAAAACTGTTGAGTTTGAGTTTGTATACAACTACTATTAGTACCTAGTATACGCCACACGGCTAGTATACTACTAAATAGTAGCTCGATGAGATTTCCGATCATTCTCCATGGGTTCGTATGGAATGCATTAAAAAAAATATTAAACAAAAGTGGTTCGATTAAACTAGATAAACACTACACAAATATTTTATAGATTAATTAATTTAATTTCAGTTTACTTAGATATAAATTTTGAAGACTTGGACTCAGAATATGTGTTTTTTTTAATTTTATTTTACGTCAATAAGTACCTTTTGATATAATTAACTATAAATACTATCAACAACTTTGAGCCGTATTTTAAATTGCCCTGTAAGATACTTTTAAGTTTGGATAAAAAAAACCTAAATTTCTTTGTCATAAAATTATCTTTATATTTATGACTTGCTCTCGGCCAAGTTCGTCTCTATTGAAATTTAAACTACAAAATAAATTGCGACTAAGTTATCTCACTCATCGCTGTTTACCTGAGTTAACACTTATTTTGAGATTATCACTCGCAAAACAGTTTTTTGATTTCGATGTGCCCAAAAAGGCAAAAACACACAATATTGCAAGTTAACGTAAAAAAATTACTCACCTAAAATAAAAACTACTATCATAATATCCAGAAGCTATTAGTTAGGATATAATATCTATCCTTTACTCTCGAGTGATTGTAATCATTTATTTATACTAATAGCATCTGGGTATGATAGTATTATTAAAGATTCTTAAAAGAGCAAAGTATTTCACTAACAGACAAAAATGAAAATTCGACTCTGAGAACATGTAGTGAAACTTTAAATTAAAAATATTATGTAAGTATCAAGTATCAACCAATGCAAGCATATTGATGTACAAATATAAATAGGTAGGGCTAATACGCTTAAGTGCGCTATTAAAAATCGTTCATATTCTAATTCTAACCTATATGCGTCACTAGTTAAGGCGTCATTTACCAATAAAATGGTAAAAATTGTGCGTATGAAATGACCCTCGGCATGGCAAACTGTGTTTTTTTATGAAACAGAGCCACTGGGGCTGATTCTGTAGTGCACAATCTCTAAACTAAAATTAGAGCATTACAAATATTGCTAACCCTTTCATAATACTCCCTACGGAAAGGGACAGAACTTGATTCAAAGCTGCCATTTTAGTTTAGTTTAGAGATTGTGTTATACAGAATCAGCCCCACTATCGTTGTAAATTGCGGTGAAAACTAAACAAGCTACTGTGTTGTGATGCCACGACACGCTTTGATGATGGTCAACCAATAATTGGGTATTTGATCAGAAACTTTTTTATCTAAAGTCCAAACGCGTGCTTATTATGGGATTTTGTATGAAATATTGCATAGTGACGTCATCAAAGTTCGACGCACTTTTTTACTTTAATCGATAGTAGATACTAATATTATAAATGCGAAAGTGTGTTTGTTTGTTGGTTTATTGGTTTGTCCTTCAATCACGCCGCACCGGAGCACCGGATCGACTTTTGGCATGGGTATAGTTGAGGACCTGGAGAGTGACATAGGCTACTTTTTATCCCGGAAAATTAAGGAGTTCCCCCGGGAATCCAAAAAACTTAAACCACGCGGATGAAGTCGCGGGCATCAGCTAGTTATTCAACATAAAACTAACAGGGGACGTGGATATTACGACTTTTGGGAGATCCTCTATTTAATATAATCACTAAAAAATAATTTATTTGAATAGTTGTCAAATACCCAATTCATACAAAATGTATTGCTTCTATGCTATACCTAATGCGGAAAAGTCATCAATCAGCACTGCTGACAAGTCTTTGCTCAAGTACCAATAGCATCCTTAACATGTTTGCGAGGAAGATGGACTCACTGATGCTTGAACACCTTATTCAGGTTTTGGTGAGGCCACAATTATGATAAATGTGATATAATTTGCCTTTTGCGTTACTACCATTAGTTTTTAGTAGTTGAGCCCTAAATGCTCGAAATAAAGATTATTTATTTATTTATTGCCATCTGTTGCTACGACACAGTAGTTTGTTTACACCTCTATTTAATAATTACAATATCATGTTAATATTCTTATACGAGTAATATTTACTAGCATGCAAGTAATATACCTTAACTATATCACTACTTTACTTCAATAAGGCATAACAGAATATTTTTATATTGTCAGATCTATCAGGAAGCATGTTTCTTATCTAGTAATTGATGGCGTTGATTGACTTAAAGTGTATATTTCAAGCAATATTGTAAAAATGGCGACATATTATTACAACTAAAATCAACTAGAAAGACGCAATGTTTGGTTGTGACGTGGGGTTGCAACTTGCAATGCAAAACTATCTTGCTCAAAGTTCGGTGAATCTGATTGCTTCAAGCGTCGCTGCACCCGAGTGCGACGAGACTTTAGGCCTTACTAATGAACTTTGCCTAGTGGTTGTTACGTTCCACAAAGATTTGTCTTCTTCTTTCGAATGTCAAATTACTAATGACAGAAAGAGATGAATAAGTATGTACATATTTACGTCTATAATATACATGTATTGTTACGACACCCCACAACACAGTTGTTTGCGGCTTTACTTACGCTAATAAGAGTTGCAATAATATGCAACCAAACCGATAGTCCTGGAGACTGATGAAAATTTCCTCTGGATATTTTGCATACAAATATAATAAATAGATGACAATTTGAATATCAGTCTTACACTCACTGAATTCTCAATTCGTTGTGCATTAAAAAAAAAATTATCATTGTTTTCGTTCATTTTAGCAACAGTTATTAAGCTCACTCTGGTAGCAGTTGACTGAACCAAAGTATTTTTATTTTAAGTGACCATAACAGTACGGTTGTATGAATTTTGACGTGACAACGTCTTATAAATTGGTTTGCCGGGAGACACTTCAAGAAACTGCGTTACGCTCCGCGCGTTATGCGCTTACAATGAGAGCGAGTGAGAGGCACGCGTCCCTTCCACTCGGGCATGGTTAGCCCGCCTAAGAGCGAGAGAGACAGACATAAAAAGTGAAAGGCACGCGTAAGTCGTTGTCACGTAAAACTTTCGCCCGTATATCGACTTTACAGGCAACCAATTTTTTTTATTATGAATTCTATTCAAAGGAAATTTTATTTGTCTCATATGTCTACAATTTAATAATTAAATAATTATATTATAATCTCATTGAGCCAGTCAAACGTCTATCCTTTTATAACCTACGATTTCTGAGCCCGCTCCCAGTTATTCAATGCAATAAAAATAATGATATGAATAATATCGTAAGATACATATAAAAAAAACCGGCCAAGTGCGAGTCGGACTCGCGCACCGAGGGTTCCGTAGAAACCTGTAGTAACTTTTACGATTTATGACGTATTAAAAACAAAGATGTAAAACGGTAATAATTACCTTTGTTAATGAACCGCAAAACTAACTTTGTTTGTAGAGGTTTACTGTTAATATCAAAAAAACTATGCTAGTTAGAGCATTGGCTATAGTTTTCCTGTAAAATATACATAAATTCCTATTGACCATAATTATTTCAGATTTTTCGATTGGTAAACTCCGGAGATAAGGGGGGGGGAACGGTATTTTTTTTAGACTTTTTCCCCGATAAATCAAAAACTATCATGACTAAAAATAATTAAAAATCTGTTTTAGAATGTACAAAGTAAACCCTTTCATATGATACCCCACACAGTACAGTTATCTCACTTTTAAATTTCAACCCTCCGATTTTCCCCCCTTTTTAAATAAGAACAAAAATAATTTCCAATTTTTTTTAATTCCAGTGTCTTTGGGCCACTAATATACACAACTATTCCAAATTTCATGTCGATAGCTTCGGTAGTTACTGAAATAATCGAGTGTGACGGACGGACAGACAGACGGAGAAAGTAGCACCATAAGGGTTCCATTTTACCATTTTGGTACGGAACCCTAAAAACGACCAGAGAGGGACCATTTACTAGAGGGCAGCAACTAGCTAATAAAGTGATAACCTGACCCCTCCGGCCTGATAGCGATATAATTAGCAGACGAGGTTGGTGGTATAGGCAAGTCCACTATCCGAGCTCATTTTTATCCGACTTCCAAAAATGGGGAGGCTCTCAATTTGGCGCGTTTTTACTTACAGAAAAAGTCACAGAAGCTTAAGCTTAGAAGTAAAACAGTGCATATTTTGCTGTCTCGCGATCTAGTAATGACCACTCTCTGCATCCGGCTGACAAATTGAGTGTCGATTTTATGAGAATAAGTATAATCAAATAAATATTATAAACTAGCTGATGCCCGCGACTTCGTCCGCGTGGATTGAGGTTTTTCGGTTCCCGCGGGAACTCTTTAATTTTCCGGGATAAAAAGTAGCCTATGTGCTATTCCAGACTATAATCTATCTCTGTGCCAAATTTCATCCAGATCCGTTCATCCGTTGGAGCGTGATTGAGTAACAAACATACATCCATACATACATCCATCCATCCAAACTTTCGCATTTATAATATTTATTTGATATTTGATGCGAAAGTTTGGATGGATGTATGGATGGATGTTTGTTACTCAATCACGCCCCAACGGCTGAACGGATCTGGATGAAATTTGGCAAAGAGATAGATTATAGTCTGGAATAACACATAGGCTACTTTTTATCCCGGAAAATTAAGGAGTTCCCGCGGGAAACGAAAAACCTCGATCCACGCGGACGAAGTCGCGGGCATCAGCTAGTATATAACACATTAAACTCGTACAACCAATATTAAATGTCACTAATAAAGATAATATCATTGATTTTGATAGATTTGTATCTGTATAGGCTATAAATAAATCTAGCCTAATTCCAAGAGCAGGGATATGAGCGCGGAATTATTCTTTGGCGTCTTATCCGCGCAGATAAGACGTTCTAATAGAATTTCAATGAGTTACATTGTCTGACATAGACATGTAGTAGTAAATACTTACACCATAAAACCATAGTATTTTAACATAATATAATCGAATTTGCAGACATATCAGTTTCAATGATGATTTTATATTTTAATACAAAATCTATATCAAACCCACACACAAACGTTCTACGAGCTGCTATAATAGACTCTCTCTCCCCTATGCTAACGTACTAAAATTATCGATTCGATAAAATAGCTACCTACTGCCTTATAACCAAGTGCACTTAATGATTTCTCACTACATATAATTCCATTTTTTCAAATTTATCATAGCGAACTCAGTAGCTTGCATTGCATGGAGGCTAAGGTTCGTTCTACTAAAGTGGAGACAATATAGAACTGTTGGGAGATCATCCACCAATGATCAGATTCTTCTATTCCTACATGGCATCACTCCGTTACATTCATCTGCGCTTTAGTGGGCACGCACTATTAAACTATCATATTATTTCATTAAATTAACCATATAGCTAGTAGCATAGTGCGATACAAAATTACCCGTCAAGGTAAAAAATTATATTTGTTAAGCCGTATAATATTCATTCCCCATATTATGCATGCCACTGAGTGTCCCAATTTTTATTTATTAATATAGAATACCATTACGGCTGCCGACAGTCCAACCCTAAGTGCTAATGTTTTGCTAAGAGATTAAACATAAACGTATACGCATAAAGGCGTCTTCAGGATATGATATCTGAGCATAATTATAATTTATGCTTTTATAATTTCAAACCTGAGTTAAAAATCCGCTGTACGCTAGTCACTGTCCAAGTGTCCACTAGCAATAAAAGTTATCGATGTCAGCTGTGGCAAGTCACTTGCTCTTATGTATACAATCAAGATATGACTAAGTACAGCAGGAACCTTTATTGTTTTTAAATATACCTAATAATTATGATAATTTTAATTATAAATGGAGAGCGGATTTCGCTTCGGAGCGTTTTGTCCACGCAAATATTGCGCACCCCCAGACAATTAACTGAAAACTTTTGCTGCCATTTTTTTTAGCATTATTATGTGCAATTATTGCATTAAAATGTAACAAACACAATATCTTGCCCGGGTATTATCTGTGCGTGATTGGGCATTGCTAAGCCCTGCAAGCTTTATTGGTAGCGGCCATTTAATAAATATTTTAAAATTTTATGTTCCATTGCAGCGGAATTCGGTGCACTATTTTTCGCAAAAAAATTCCATGGCCCTAAGCTGTCTTTAAGAGCAACAATATTATATACATACCTATATATTTTTTTAAGTTGACGTGTAGAATATAACTAGTCAAGTTTCTCGTAAAAGGCATACGTCTGTGTATAGAAGGAACTGTGGAAGATAACGAGCTAATTCAACACGGGGTTTATTTGTCACAGTTAGTAACTTTACCACATGGACGGAGATTACATTTACCCATAAACGTTACTCTCCAATATATATGGAATCGATTTAAATTTACGCGAATACGCATCTACACTATTAGGAATCTATTGCAAATGGTGCATCTATAGTCTATACCTATATTATGGAAGTCAACGAACGCGTACGCTCTCTAAACAATAGAGCCTCGTCGTTGACAAATTAGGGCAAAATATTATTTTTATGGCCAAAATATTTTTAATATTGAGAAATATTTTTTATCATAACTGTACCCGTTTACGAATTTTTGATTTTATCCTTATCAAAAAATTAATTGACCGAAATAATTTTGATTTTATTAACGTTTACTGTTTAGCGACCAAGTGAAGCGCCGGTATATTTTCGGCTTTTCAGTTGGTGTTTTAGCTTCATAAACATCAATATCGCTTTAAAGCCTCAATTCTCATGTGCTAGAAGCGAATACGTATATAGATATTAAATAGCCCCCTTTTGCTTACATTATTTGAAGAGAAGGTTACTTTTGCCCTTTAAATTACGTAGGGGCCATATAACAAATAGATTACATACCATCGTAATAATGTGTCTATATATTGGAAGCATCGACATTCATCAATTCCGTGAGTGCTAAAACTAACAAGTACCCGCCTAAGCTTAATAAATTATACACATAATTAAAAACACATGGTGTGGAAGAAGTGAAAATTGGTCGAACGTACTCGCTAAAAATCAACTAAAATGCGTATACATAATACGTCCTTCAATGTTCAAACAATTTGAACCTCTATTGTCTAATGGTCCATCTTTTACATTATGATATAACACACACGCTGTTAAACACCAGTATTTTCTTTACCACACCTAAAACTAGACGACTTATATGAAAAACTAAAGGGTGGAATACACAACCCAAGTAAAAATCATCTAACAAAATATGCAGAAACTCTTCGTATAGTTGGCGCCAATCAAATAGTCGTCTCTGAGCTGAAGTGCAAGTGCTTCTTTGCGCAGCTTTCACACTATCGATGGTGAACTCGCTGAAACCTAAAATATGCTATTGCGAGGTATCTTGCGGTCAACTTCAGGCGCGACTATTTGATTGGCGCCAACTATACCTTCCCACATTATTAGCAACACAACAACCAGTGATATTAAACGTTGCCCAATCCCGGTTGGAATTTTTCAGGGTAAATATCAGTGGATGCATTTATCATCAAATATTCAATTATATCTATTATTAGGATATTTTAATATTTATTTTGATAACTAACTAGATTAAAAATACGATATATATAAATACTGGATTTTGGATATAATTTTTTTCATCAGTTTTCACAGCGCAACGCTAGATATCATCCGCTTTTAGTACATTTTGTACGACATAATATTATGCGATAAATTCAAACTGGGATTTCGCAACATACATACATATACTACGTATGATCTAATTGTGTTAGGGAAATAGAACAATCGTAGTAAACAGTACAAATTCCTGCTTACTTTGAGTTACATTAATTTGAAACCAAATATTGAACCAAAAATTAACCATATAAAACTATGGCATATATTCAAGTTCTAGCGTTTATTCAACGCTTTAAAATGGCTACAGTAATTTTGCCTTAAAATTTATTACGAACCAGCATATTTTTAGTGCAATACGCATTTTTGTACGTCAGCCTCGACTTAGGGACTCTGCAAAGCAGAATATAGCCTTTATTTCATACATTTAACATTAACTAGACAGAGATGGCCATAGATAGCGGTATCAAAATTTTACGAAGATTTACATATATAGTGCCGTTCGTTTAATAGAGATGCGCTATCTACACAAGGTATAATATAACACAAGAGAAATTCAGTCTTACCAAATAAAGTAATAAAATTGACAATAACTACAGCTAACATCAAACATCAAAATAATGACTAAAACAACTTAAGTAATATTATAACTACTCATATACGATATGTAATAAAAAATATCAATTTAATGTCATGTACTTACATTGTAAATATTTAAGAGTATGATTACTACAATTTTTTTAGAGCATTTTCTTTTTAATACTAGTTTTGAAGCTATTTTGATTCATTTCCATTTTTTTGTAATAATAATAATATAGCTGTTTTATTAATATTACTGCACTGGCAATTAAAATGTATGGATGTACGAAAATAATGCAGCATCATCTGAAAAGAAAAAAAAAATAAGTAAATTGTCATTCTCGCCACCATTCCACGCGGGCATGATTTATGTAGTAATTAGGTTAGGTTAGCTAGCTTTAATTTCTATTGTATTGTTTTCAATAAAAAAAAAGTAAATTGTTGTTTCTGAAATAAAACTTTTTTTTTTATCCACTACTAGTTACTACTGCGATCTCACTTGATGGTAAGTGATGATGCAGTCTAAGATGGTAGCGGGCTAACCTGTTAGGGGCATGGCAGTTATATTAAACCCATACCCCCATTCGGTTTCTACACGGCATCGTACCGGAACGCTAAATCGCTTGGCGGCACCGTCTTTGCCGGTAGGGTGGTAACTAGCCACGGCCGAAGCCTCCCACCAGGCCAGACCAGGGAAAATTCAGAAAATATAAACTCTCAAATTGACCCACCCTGCCGGGGATCGAATCCGGGACCTCCGCACGTTAAGACAAAAGCGCTCAACACTGCGTCAAATGAGTAAGCTTTTTAATGAGTAGTATGACGATTGATGATAGATCACAGAGAGTAGGGGATTGGTCAAGCGGATTGTAGTCTATTGTGTGTCCTTTTAAGTAGTTTTTCGTTCATAGTTCAAATTTGGCATTTTAACACTTAAATGTATAAGATTTTGAAATGTGACGTTACGAAACTCTCCCCCCCCCCCCCCCCCCCCCCCTTGTCACACAATGTCACACTTCGTCGACTACCACCCTACCCCCCCTTAACGTGTGACGCACTTTATGGATGACCCCTAATTAGTAGTTACAAAGTTTGACTCACCTTAAAAGTTACCTACTTATGAACTTGATGTCAAAGAATTATTCCAGAAGCAATTAGAAACTCGATGGCGAAATGGTGATAAATTCACTGAGTTAGGGAGTACTGGTCGAGCGGGTTATAGTCTTTACTGGTCATGTGTGTTGCGTTGTACGCGTTACGGTAGCCCCATAGAGTCATAGCCTCTTTGCATGTCATCTGAAAGGTGAAGTGATATTTTATTATTTTGAGAGGAAACAATCGATCAATTCGATTCAATCTTTTAGATGGGTGAGAACTTAAGAAGCACCTAAGCGCGATTACGGGTCTCCACAGTAGTGTTAAGATAATATTCAATTCAATTTATTTATTCAATATAGGTACACTGTAGGTACCTACACTTATTGACGTTGACAATAATTACTTACTTATAAAACATGATGGTGATAATCAGTTATGATATCTTAAAACTAAAGCTATGAGGGTTCCAAACGCACCCTGCTCTGAGAATAATCCTAATCATAAGTCCTGCGTCTTCTCAAGCATTAGACGTCCACTGCTGGACGAAAGCCTGCATGGCCTCCTGCATAGACCTCCACAGGGCACGGTCTTTTGCCGTTTCCAGCGCTTTCCAATGTAAGGCCGCCATTCAAGCACCTTGGGACCCCAACACCTGTCGGTTCTTCATACTATGTGCCCCGCCCATTGCCACTTAAGTTCAGCAACACTTCGACCTATGCCAGTTACACTGGTTCTCTTGTTGATCATCATTTCGGTGAATCGATAAAAATATTGCGTCATCGATCTACGCACTCGATGGGCTATTTCAAACAAAACATTTTGCGGGCTGCAAATTGCTTTTAACTTAATGGCCAGTGGGGCCTATTCTGTTGTACACCATTCTAAACTAAACTAAAATGGCTCTTTTGTTATTTCTAGGTATCCTTTTCATAATATTCCCTGAGGAAAGAGGCAGCACTAGATTTAGAGCTGTCATTTTAATTTTGTTTAAAGATTGTGTTAAACAGAATTGGCCTCAACACAGGCCTCAATGTCATATTACAAAAAGTTTTGTTAGAATTCTGTTGAGATATCTAAGCCATAGCATTCCTTTCTTTCCATTACTTGGGTATAACCAGGAAACAAGGAGGTCCCTTGAGATATTCTTGCATTTTAGTTAGCAAAAACCCAAATACAAAAACAGAAGACATATGAATCACAGTCAAAAAATTTACGTTATAAAAACCTCGTCTCGATATTTAAAATTGAATTACAAGATATAACTAAACATAATTAGGTACAACGGACATAAAAACGACGACTACCGAGAAATATTTTTTATATTACTATACTCTTTTGGTCTTCTACTAACCACGTAGCATAGATATGATCCGGCTGATCTAGATTCTTCGACAGACAAAACGGAAATCGAGTACCCTTCGAAAGTCGAGTTCACTTCAACACCGGTACGACCTTGCTGTGAGCAATCTATAATATGGACGTAAAAGTAAAATGCTTTGAATATTTAAAACATAATATGAGGTTTATGAAAAGTAAAGTGCTTCGAAAACATACTTTTGAGATACCAACCTTGATGTGAAAAGCAGTCTTTATTTTTTATTGAGTACTCTATTTTTATGCAAAATACAAAATTTGCATGAAAATATTCGATGGATTTCCTTTATTGAATACTTACATCGAATTTGATGATTGTTATCAGATTTTATGCAAACGTGGTCTTTGCCTATTATTTTATTTATTTGTACTCACCTTTTAATTATAGCAGTCTGACAAAAAGTTGAAGTAGTTGAGTAGTGTTTTTTGTTTTATTTCTTACAATTGGCGTCACGTAAAATGGCCTTATACAAAGGGAACTTAAAAGGACGACATATAATACAATGCATGGGTAGGTATATTCATTCTTACAACCAACTATTAAGTATTCTGTGCTACAGCAGTAGAAATGAAAGGTCACCTGCCCTTGCACCTCATTGAACTACCAAATAAAATCGATGAATCTTATCTCGTATGTCTGTTCTTATTATTTGACAGCATGCATTGATCTTTTATTTCTACAAGTACATAACATAGCTGATGCCCGGGATACGTCATACGAGGCTATCAGATTCGCTCGCTACTTATTGTACGTTGGTGGCACCCTGTAAGATGCAAAGTTTCAACAAAGTACTCTAAATAAAAAGTTTCAACTCAATCGGATAAAATACACATACACCTAAATAATTCTTATAACATGAACGGATGAATATTTCCAGTAAATTTCCAAATTAATCGCTTGGTCATTTTATGGAAATTAGCAAATTGAGTGAATAGGACACGCAATTTAGCAAGCCTATTCCAATCTAGACCACAAACCTGCTGTCATGATGATTGCTATGCTAGCATGATTGTCGTAAAGCGCAAGACTATGCTGCAATTCAAAAAAAATTAAACTCACCTGTATTTCATCAACATAGCTAAAATCTAGAACATTCCTCCATCGGAAAGGCACATCGCGGGAGACCCTGAACGTGGAGCTGACACCAGCCACCTCGATATTAGTGTGCGAGTGAAGAAACTCGTCGATTGAAGGCGTTATACCCAGGCCTAGGAACTTCAGCAATGCGTATGAAGTACTGTTTGGACTCAGCGCCAGCTCTTCGTAACGTATAGCCCTAAAAGAAAAAAAAAACAACATTTAAAATACAGAGCAACTGGAATCTAAAATGGGGAGCGTACAAGTCAATTTTAATAGTCATAAAGTCTCAATAATCTGATTGGTCTGCTGAATACATGTAAGTTTCAGTTGACAGGCATCTGAAGTAAATCTGAAGTTTTCTAGGATACCGATACCGTAACATACCTAGGTCGATATAGAATCAAATGACGTACCTACTGAAAATTGGTTTCTTAGAGAGTGTTCTACTTCTTGGCTTCCGACGCAAAGTGCGGGGTGATTTTGACCGCTGAGTTTGTCTATGTGGGTGTCATCATAGAGCCAAACAAAGAGAACTAATTACATTCCGTTTTTTTAATTCCAAGGCGGGTTCAATTGTTAGGTGTTTTAGCTATGTTTGATGAAGACCTATTCAGCGGTTTAAGGATTAATTATTAGCTGATTCTCAGCCAGGAACTAGCTTAAGTGACGGAGTTCAAAATTAAAATCTAACCTCAAGGTAGTGAGTAGTAATCCATTCTAATATTATAAATGCGAAAGTGTGTCTGTCTGCCTGTCCGTCTGTCCAACCGATTTCCGAATCCCTACTTTTGAGTGAGTTTGAAACAGTATTATTTAAAATATTAAGTTTCAATATTAGAATATGAGTATACAGTTTACTGTGCAAATTGCAAACGCGGACGCCGATGTTTTATTCTAGCTCGAAACCTGTTTATCTAACTAGTAACTATTAAACTACTAGATGATGTCCGCGACTTCGTCCTGTGAATATAGGTTTCTGAAAACTCCCTGATTTTCCGTGAAACGTGAAAGCGTAGCAGAGTAGGTACAGACACACTTTCACATTTATAATATTAGTATGGATTATTTACGTATATGACCTTTGTCTAAATGTATTGCTATGCTTTTACAACAGTTTGTATAAAATCTCTAAAAATCTTGAGCCACATTGATTGATATAATACCTACTTTAAGCGCATGAATTATTCATTGATCTCTTATCGAGAGTAAGTATTTAAAGTCCAAGGTAACTGTAAAATCATATGAAGTCGCTAACGGTAGATATCATACTTAGATCGGTTAAAACCAGGACGCCATGTCTGTTATTTTCTCAAGACGCCTCGAGAAACTGGAGCGTGTAGCATGATTTTTACAGAACACGCAACGTGACGATATAGATTTAGATTCTACTTAGGTATACTTATCTGTAATTAAAAAGCTCAATGCTGCGTAATATCCACTATGTTCCGCCTACCGGCAGGTTATGATGCAGTTTTAGATGGTAACAAACTAACGTGGTAAAGGAATGGCAGTTACATATTTATAAGCCACCATTCTACGCGGCGCGCGTCGTACAATATAGAACGTGAAATTAGACGCTTGGTGGCTGTCGGCACACGGCATGTAGCTATACGGTATATCTATTCGTCCACCAGACCAGAGACAATTGTAAATTCCCAAATTACGCCCGCTATAAACTGAATCTGGGACATGAACCTCCCATTTATTGTAACAGATATTCAGACAAATAAATTCATTCATTCATTCATTCATTCACTATACGAGTATGTTCACCTCTGCTCCAGTGTTGTGAAACTGTGCTACTCATGGAACTAGGAATCTGCTTATTACTAAGCAAAGAAAGCAGAAGTGGGCGTGAACCGTATAAACATAGATGAGCAACTAAGACATAATTATCTGCCGTTCGAGAGATATACATTCAAATTATAACATTACATACTATGAATGTTGAAATTTAACGAATTAGGTACACATTCAACTCTATCTGGCGTGTCTTAGCAGAACTTACTTGAAAGAAAAATGGGCGTTTTTATTTAAAAATAAATTTAAGTAATAAAAAGTCATAAGGAGATCGAATTGATTAAGAGAATTTGAAGTTTAAATTTGCTTGAGCAATAAGGTTGAATTTAATGTTTGATTTCAAGTGTTACATCATAATAAGTAAGCTGGCTCGCCTTTTCTGAAACGAATCAAAACATAGCCATCGTATCTAATAGAAGTAAAATGTAATATGTGAGTTTGACGACACTGGTTCCCATAGAAAATTGTCTGTATACGTGTTGTGTATGTAACATCTTCTACAACTGTTCTTATGTTCTGTGGTGCTACTCAATAGGTATAGGTACACCGTCTCTATTTGCAAAACAGATAATAATTACATACGTGTAGCAAACTATATTATGACTTCCATTATAGTCCATATATTCTATGATAGTCCATTCATTCTAGATTTCAATGTATGGGGAAAACGGCAAAATTAATAATTAATTGAAACTACTGTTATTTTATACCTATGAGTGAGTACATTAAAAAACACAACTCTCCCCCCCCCCCCTCCGGTGGTGGCTTCCCCCCTCCCCGCCTTGAAAAGTGTGCCATTTTGCAGATTTCCTAGATTTTCAAGAAAACTATACAAGCTAGGACAAAACTGTCAAAGAGAGTATTGTTCCTTAATAATCAAATAAATATTATAAATGCGAAAGTTTGGATGGATGGATGTATGGATGTATGTTTGTTACTCAATCACGCTCCAACGGATGAACGGATCTGGATGAAATTTGGCACAGAGATAGATTATAGTCTGGAATAGCACATAGGCTACTTTTTATCCCGGAAAATTAAGGAGTTCCCGCGGGAACCGAATAACCTGAATCCACGCGGACGAAGTCGCGGGCATCAGCTAGTTCCTTAATAAATTACCTACAAATAAGTTCATGACATTTATTATGATAGGAGTTATAGTTTACAAGCTATGGTGCGTTAAAGTTGACTAAAATTCGCAGCTCAGTAAAATAAGCCATAAATTAGTTCAAAAACACGCTTGGAATCTTGAAAACAAACCAATTGAGCCCATACTCGAGGGGCTTACTGATAATAATTGAAGAGTTCCCCTATACACCTCCTGGTTCCATCATCAGATCAGCTCTATGCTGGAGCTGGTGACTTTGTAGTATGTATGGGCGTAAAAAGTTGTTTTTTTCCAGTCCCAGTTTTCTAGACTCAACACATTTCCTCGCCATTGTTGCACTTGTAGTCCAGTCATTTTAGCATAAAAAAACCGGCCAAGTGCGAGTCGGACTCGCGCACCGAGGGTTTCGTACAAACGTTTCGTAGTAAGTTTTAAATTATTAAAAAAAAACTACATACTAGATCTCGTTCAAACAAATTTTCGGTGGAAGTTTGCATGGTAATGTACATCATATATTTTTTTTAGTTTTATCATTCTCTTATTTTAGAAGTTACATGGGGGGGGACACACACATTTTACCACTTTGGAAGTGTCTCTCGCGCAAACTATTCAGTTTAGAAAAAAATTATATTAGAAACCTGAATATCATTTTTGAAGACCTATCCATAGATACGCCACACGTATGGGTTTGATGAAAAAAAAATTTTTGAGTTTCAGTTCTAAGTGTGGGGAACCCCCAAAATTTATTGTTTTTTTTTTCTATTTTTGTGTGAAAATCTTAATGCGGTTCACAGAATACATCTATTTACCAAGTTTCAACAGTATAGTTCTTATAGTTTCGGAAAAAAGTGGCTGTGACATACGGACGGACAGACAGACAGACATGACGAATCCATAAGGGTTCCGTTTTTTGCCATTTGGCTACGGAACCCTAAAAAGGGGGCATTAGAAAATATGTGTTTATTATATATCTTAAAGTTTTTTTTAATTTATTCAAAGTTAAAATCAAAGCACAATCGGCGAGATGTTTGAGAGAGGGGAGGGGGGAGGGGGTTGGGGGAGTGGGGAGGAAGGATGGCATCATTTGGGCCTAAAATAAAAAAAAACGTTATTTATTTAGGGGTTAATTTCTATTCATTCCATACTATTATGCTAAGTCAACATGACTACCACCGGTTCTTACAAAATAGCAAGGTATATTTCAAAAACTATTTGTCCTATCAAAATAAACTAAACACTATTTTATAGGTAAATTAATTATCTTTGTCCTAAGTCCTGACAGCTTTTTTCCTAGCTCTAATACTTCTCCTTGAAATTACAAAAAACATTTACGGATTTTACAAGGGTTTCTTTTTTTATGCAAGTTAGACAGCAATATTTCCGAAACTATTAGTTCTGTCAAAATAAACTAAAAACTATTTTGGAGGTAATTTAATGAAGTTCATTTTTGCTTGTGATATTTTTTTTCCTAGTTCTAATAGTTTCTGTGAAAATTACAAAATATATACATGGTTTTTGAAAAAAATAATTTTTCATGGAATAAAGGTAGTCATATTTTTCGAACTATTGGTCCTATCTAAATAAACCATAACATTTTTTTGTAGGTAATTTAATTAAATTAATTGCTTTTCGAAGGATTTTTCCTAGCTCTAATAGTTTTTGTGCAAATTGCAAATAACACAGGATTCTAACAATTTTTTTATTTTTCTTAGTATACAATACGTAGATATATATGCGAAATTATTAGTCCTATCTTTATGAACTAAATATTTTTTTGTAGGTCATTAAATGGTGTTTATTTTTACTTCTGACAGTTTTTGCCTAACTCTAATAGTTTTCTAGAGATTACAGAATACATATAAAATGTTGAAAATTGGCTAATTTTACTGAGCTGCGATTTTTAGTCAACTTTAACGCACCATAGCTTGTAAACTATAACTCCTATCATAATAAATGTTATAAACTTATTTGTAGGTAATTTATTAAGGAACAATGTTTTCTTTGACGGTTTTGTCCTAGCTTGTATAGTTTTCTTGAAAATCTAGGAAATCTGCAAAATGGCACACTTTTTAAGGCGGGGAGGGGGGAAGCCACCACCTGAGGGGGGGGGAGAGTTGTGTTTTTTAATGTACTCACTCATAGGTATAAAACCACAGTGGTTTCAAAAAATTATAAATTTTGCCGCGAAAAAATCTAAAATGAATGGACTATATACAGTACAATAATTGTTCTAACACTAACAAGTAACAAATGATGGTATTTGTTTACATGACCTATTTCAACCAGGATGAGCTTCGTTGTTATTACTAAACTAACTTCCTAATACATCTGTGAACACTCGATTTAAATTGGCTAAAATTAGAACATACTTTCGGTAGAATTAATTATTAAACTGCATGAAATTTTCATTTTACTTACTGTTAACATTTTACCTTATAAATTCTCAAATTTACTCTGGCAGAGATCGTACCTGGGACCTCCCAATTGTAAGACCACAATGAGCCAATTTTTACTTTTAATAATAGTTACTTCTAAAACTACAACTAGTGTTTTTATAAAGTACTTAAATAATCTAAAATACACAAAAATCCTAGCATAGTTGAAATCAATAGAATCATTAATTATAATAGTTCTAGATGGTCACAAAATGTTCGAATTTTGCTACACCAAACTATGTATTTAGCTCCGCAGACCTAATGTGAAGCCAAATAATATTGTGGTCGCATTCAAAGTTGGCTGGCTATTTCATTTTAAATAGCATACTATTTTTTCGAGATTCTTCCTTCTTTCAGTCAGCCTTGTTTACAGGCATGTTCTTATTTTAAACCTGTAATTAATATTCAATAGATCTGTAATCTTCTTAATGCTTAAATATATATAAATTTACTAGACAATGCGGGTCTTCGTCCACGTGGATTGAATTTTTTTGGTTCCTGCGGGAACTCTTTAATTTTCCGGGATAAAAAGTAGCTGTGTTAATCCAGGGTATAATTAATCTATCTCCATTCCAAATTTTATCCAAATCCGTAGAGTTGTTTTTGCTTGAAAGAGTGACAAACGTACACACATACAAACTTTTGCCTTTGCAACATTAGTGTAATGATTTTCTGTCTGTTCGTTTGCTACCCATTTGAAACCAACATTTAAGAAATCTATAATTACTTAACTAGTCAAGTAAATAATTATTATATTTTATTATACATACATAAATCGATTTGGATATTCCTGTTTGAGTCTTGTAGCTGCCACATAGTCACTGATCATATCAGCACATAGTAGTTCCGGTTTCCAACAGTCTGGTGCAGGCTGGCAGAAGTTACGGTGCTGTCTTGACTGCATCACTCCACGAGGGTCCCGTATTAATAGGATTACTTTCAGATTAAGCCTGAAAGTATTTATAATTTTTATTATAATTAACAAGCAGGAGGCTCCAGCTTAGCTGGCATTTCTAAAAATCGTTCCGTAGCAGGGAATGTTTCATCAACATATTATATACAAAATCTCAAGTTTCTGGTTTACATTATATTGAGTTATAGTTAGTCATTTTATTTTTAATATTGCATAAAACTACTATAACTTTAAGCAATAATTCTGAATTACATAACTAAATATCATGTCATTTAACCTCCAATATACATAGTCCAGGCTAACAAATAAGTACTTACTAAGCACCAGTGGAATCCCCATGTTAAACTATATAATACTGTGTAGCCTTCTAAAATTCTACACATTCTATTTTCATTTAAAGTTAACTACTTAGTCAAGTTAAAGCAAGTAGGTAGCACTAATAACAGATGTAATAATGTATAATTTATTTAATAAATGTTTCTCATTTGTATTGGTGTAGAACTAACCACTAACTCAGGCTGAATGCTGGCAAATGCGAGACAAGTTCACCGGTTTATAATTCTCCTTCAACATGATATTGGCAAAATATTTATGCCCTGTGCACGAGTAAAGCCATTCATGTAAAAGAAGTGAAGTGACAGATTGAGAGTGGAAATCCACAACTATACAATGGAATTTTTTGCAGCAATGGATTTCTATCAGGACAATAACAAAAAAATTAAACTTTTGATGAATAGCTACTGAAAATGTGTGTCAAATACAATACCCAAGTGCAGATCATTAACTTTTTTAACAATCACTGAAGACATGTTTTTATTAATAAAATAATACTCACTCTTTATCTTGTAATAACTGTTTTATGAGACGTAACCGAACACGTACAACTTTCATACTTTGAAAAGGAAACAGCCTACAAAACCTGGAAGTAAAATCAGCATCAAGACATAGTTCTTTCTTATATTTACAATGGTCCCATAGTCTTGTGTTATGGCTAAACTGATGCCAGTGACCTTTGCCATATTCAAAATAATCTTCCATACCATCAAATTTACAATGAAACATCTTTTTAATAGTTCTGAGGGCCTTGTCAGCATCTGGTGTACCTCTTATCTGAACAATGCCATAGTTTAAAAAAGGTTCATAGTGGTAAAAATTCCCTGGCATAGCATTGAGAACTTCTCCGAGAAATGTTGTACCCGATCTCCAAGTGGATATAATCAGACTTCTCAAGGGTTGGCCTGCTGACTCCATAAGTAAACCGTCGAGGTTTTGTACACTAGATTGGCTGAAATTGTAGTTCCACAATTCATGTTTAATTTTTAATCGAGTTCTATCTAATATTTTATCGATGTCTGGGGCACCATCGTCCGTGTTTGTTGGAATCGGTTGCAGTAAACTTTCATCGATATCTTCGACTGGTTTGAGAAAATTTCTAATATTCCTGCGACTCTCAGATGGACGGTAATTAGTGTTATCTGTATATCGACTTCCAGCAAGTATTAGGAGAACACTGAGACCGAACGCAATACATATTGAATAAAAATTAACTCTCCGCAACATTACTAAATAAAAACACAAGTGAAACTGATCACCAAAAAATCACAGGGATAGAGAAGGTGATTTATTTAAAACAAACACTTCCAACACACCACCACTATCATTTTATATAATATTTGGTGTTTTTCAATCATGATTCTCGCTTTCGCGTTTCCGCGGAAACACCGCATTGCACCTTCAACACTGCCTACAACGCCATTTTGAAAAATAATTTGTCAAAAATGTTTTTCTTTTGTTTTGCTGTCAAATGTCGTCAAACGTCACGCACTGACTGACATTGAAATAAACTTATGTTTTGGCGCGAAAAGCTCTGATAAGTTTTTATATTTTTTACACACAAAAAAATTAAATTACATGTACGTCCTTCACAACTAACATCCTGTTAGTAAATGCAGTTTACCAAGTGAACAGTGAATAGTGCGACCGTATGAAAAAGTTAAACCTAGGCGGGCACGGGGCAAGCCGCGTAGGTATTTAAAATACAGTATCTACTTTCTATACCTACTATATAATAATTGGCTACTTGACAGCTGTAACTATAAAATATGAAATATGTTAGATTTGGTAGCTTGTAGGTTAACAATAATTATGCAATATGTATTTTGCATTAAAATAAATTGTATATATTTTATTTACGCAAAACAAATTTGAGATTTTTTATCTGTGGATTGCAAGACCCGAAAGGCGGACGCCATTGATTTAGCATCGTGTGACGTCACAACTCTCAAACCACAGACAGGGTAGTTTTTGGCTGTGTTCCGAAATACACTGCGAGCACTGTAAGGTGTGACGTCACTTTAGTACACTGCGAAGCCGTTCCTTTATAGTTAGGTATACTGGGTACTGCTTAAAACGGAACGCTGTCAGCACTGAGACAAACACTGAGACTTGAGAGCACCTTACCTCGAAAACGCCAGTGCTCACAGTACAAAGATGGCGTCGATTAATGACGTCTTATATTTCCCTAGGATACTGCAGCAGTTTACTGTCAGTTATAACGGAACGAATTTCTCCACAGTAAAGAGCACTGAACAGTGCTCGCAGTCTATAACGGAACACAGCCTTTATCTCATACAAACGTCACTGTGAGGTCGTGTGTTATACCTTTAAATCGTTTTCGTTTTGTTGAGAAAATTAACATAAAATATTTCGATTTGAGCTTGTGAAAGGTTTCACGAAATGGAGTCAGGCTATACAAAAGCTGATAGTGCAAATCTGCCTAAAGTCGATTCATTTATGGTTGCAAATTTATTTGCGTGTAATCCACAGTGTAATCCTAACTTTTGCTCTGCCGAGTTTCGTAATGTAAAAACTTCCATGTAAGTACCGAAATAAACAAAGTAATATTACTTAGGTCTCGTGTTTAAGACCTAAGAAAGTACTGCTGTAAAGTGACAGAAAAATAATTTATTTTAATTTTATGTCATGTTTTATGAAGAAAATCATGTTCATTTTTGCTAGATCGAGTCTTAAGTTGATTTCTTCCTAATAACTACTAACATCAAAGTGGTCTTCACAAAGTAATATCGCAGATTTATCCGTTTTAAATTCCGGGTCTCGGCAGATTAGCTGTAACCACTGCTTTTGACGTTTATGGCATACTATTGTATGTGTTTATATACAGTTTGTCAGGATATTAATTAATTATTTTATTTATAGTATTTCTACACACGTCTTGTGGCTTGTAATTTTCACAATTTCATTAAAAAAGCTGTAAACTTTCCACTCGAAATTACTTATGACTTGGAGCGTCGTAGTTAGCTTTGTTTTATTTAGAGCTATGACGTCACGCTAGCAAATGTCACGTGACCGGCTGTTTTCGCGCGAATTTAAAATTAATGTATTAAAAATGTAATTTTTTCTAATAAATAACGCTTTTTTTGAGAAAAAAATCATTGTAAGAGGTATAAAATGAACCCACGTACATTTTTAAGTATTTTTCCGAAAACTGTCAAATAGCCAATTATAAATGCGAAAGATGATGGATCGATGGATGGATGTTTGTAACTCAATCACGCCAGAACGGCTGAACGGATCTGGATGAAAATAGGCACAGCGATAGATTAGGTCTGGAATAAGGCTACTTTTTATCTCGGAAAATTAAAGAGTTCCGCGGGAACCAAAAACCTCAATTCACGCTATGATATTTAAGTCGTTGAATCCACGCGGACGAAGTTGCGGTCATCAGCTAGTAATTTATAATCTACTTAAGTAGATGATGCCCGCGCGACTTCGTTCGCGTGGGTTAAGGTTTTTTGATTCCCGCTTTGATTTTCCAGGATCAAAAGTAGCCTATGTCCTTCCACGGAAAGTAACCTATTTAAGTACCTACCTCAATACCAAATTTCATCTAAATCGGTTGAAACTTGAAAGCATGGGCCGTGAAAGCGTAGCAGACAGACCGACAGGCACACTTTCGCATTTATAATATTAGTATGGATATTATGCCTATTACGTGCGGTCGAGCTAATCAGGGAGATTTTTATAGTACACTAGATGATGCCCGCGACTTCGTCCGCGTGAATTAAGGTTTTTTGATTTACGCGGGAACTCTTTAATTTTCCGGGATAAAAAGTAGCCTATGTCCTTTCCCGGGATACAAACTATGCCTATACCAAATTTCATCAAAATCGGTTGAACAGATGGGCCGTGAAAGCGTAGCAGACAGACAGACAGACACACTTTCGCATTTATAATATTAGTATGGATTGGACAATATTATTGTTTCAATAATTTGAATTTATAATTTACTAGCGATCCGCCCCGGCTTCGCACGGGTAGCACTAATAATCCTAATCTATATACTTAATATAAACTATCCTATCTCTCAAGTAAGATCGAACTGCACATGGTGTGCGAATTTTATTATAATCGGTTAAGTGGTTTAGAAGTCCATTGAGGACAAACATTGTGACACGAGATTTATATATATATAGAGATTGTTCACCGAGGGGAGAAAGTGACCGATTACTATCGAGGGTGTAGTTTGAGGCCCGAGGCGTAGCCGAAGGGCCGCAATACACGCGAGGTAGGAATCGTACTTTCTACCGAGTGATACATAGTGCTTTATACTACACCTGCGAGGAAAATAAGCGATAATTAGTGATTAAACGAACTAGCAAAGTGAAGTTCTATCATAAATCATAATTACCTATATGAGTCGCTTCATTCGAAGCTTAACTATCACAACTAGGCTACATTTTGAGGATTATTGCAATATAGATTTCGATATCGACAATCGACATCGATATCGACAATCGACTCGATACCGACAATCGACAAAGATAACGACCATCGACATCGATATCGTCAATCGATATGAGTATCAACATCGAAATTAACAATCGACATCGATATCGACAAACGACATTGAAAATCGACATCGAAAATCGACATCGATATCGACAAACGACATCGATATCGACAAACGACATCGACAATCGACATCGATATCGACGATCAAAATCGGCATCGATACCGATATCGACAATCGACATCGATGTCGACAATCGACATTTACCATATTTGACTTTTCCATGTCAAATATGGTGAAGCTGCTTCTAATATTATATCCTTACGGTAAGACATATCCAAATTCTCAACGTCCGGATACCATATTTACTCAAAATTAAAAAAAACAGCGCGTTAGAAATGGATTTTCATACACTTTTTCTCCCCGCTTAGCACGTTAGAAATTAAATTTCATACATTTTTTCCTCCCGCATATTTGGTCTGTAGCAATGACGTACTTTCTACCTCGTTTTGACAAAAGCAAGAGGGTACTTTCCGAGCGGGTGTAGTATAAAATATTATCCTTAACTACCTATTTATTATTAGGTGAGTACCTACCTTTCACACACTATAGGCTGTCGTCTATCACCTTTCACAAAACGAAAGCGGTGATAGCCTGGTGTTTCAGACGCCCGGCACCGATTCTGGTAGCCGGGGTTTGTGCGTGTGCATTTGCATTTTAAGAAATTAAATAACATAAGGTAACCTGCCGTGAGACTGAGAGAGACTGGAATAAATGGCACCGACCGGTGTTGGGCAGCAGCGACACCGGTGCAAGCAGTCTAGCCTTGCGATGGCCAACACGCCCACCCAGCGTGGCCATTATGGGAACATCTTCCCATGATTAGCACCATAACACAACGGCCCCTAGTCCCCGGTAGCCCTACTATTAAGGTCCACGGTAGCGGAGGGTGGCGGGAAGTGGCTGGATGAGGAAGGCTGAGGTGTGGTGGCGTTCTTTGGGAAAGGGTTATGTTCAGCAGTGGATGTCCGCAGGCTGAGATGATGAACCTGTCGTGAGGAAATCTGCACACTTAAGAGTTCTTCATATTGTTTGTTTTTTTTTGATTTTGTTTTTATCAAATACAAGTTAGCCCTTGACTGCGATCTCACCTGATGGTAAGTGGTGATGCAGTCTAAGATGGTAGCAGGCTAACCTGTTTAAGTTCTTAACGGTGTGTGAAGTCTGCCAAATGCCAATCCGTAGTTAGTTAGCTGGCCAGTATGGTGGACTATGGCAAAACCTTTCTCGTTATAAGAAGAGACTCGTGTTCAAAAGTGAGCCAGCTATGGGTTGATGCGTTGATGGGACCTAGTCTAGGTATTCCTATTGTAATCTTTAAAAAAGGCAAAACTAAGACTTAAGTAATATATTATACTCTTACAAATAAACTGACTGACTGACAGTATATTATGACAGTAGGTACTGCTTGGGCATCGTGCATAATAAAAACTTCGTTCTGTCCTCCGCTTTCGTCTGCTTTTTTACCTGGCGATTTGTGCTAGGTCCCAAACTAACCTTTCCGCTAGCCCAGATGAGTCAGTTTAGATTTGGAGATCGTGAATGTCTGAAACTCCATATGGTTTTCACGAGGCACTTTCTTTATTCATAATATATTAAGTAAATAATTAAATCAAAGACTTTTTTAAATAAATAGGTAAAGCAACTTTATTATTTTGCTTAGGTAGTTACGCATTAGAAATATTTTATAAATTAAGTAATAGGACTACATGTTACTACAATTACGTCCTTAGAGAAATGTAATCTGAATCCTTCGTCTATCGAATACATACTTATTGCAAGAGTTTATGTGGAAAAGTACGGCAAGATCGATGACTTTAGACATTATAACCAACAAGATGCATTTTTCCAATCGTTTCACCCAAGAAGAACCACAGGCCGATCTCTGTTCCGATTAAAAACAGCAACCAAGCCTGCCGCACAGTGAGATCTTTATAGCAGTTATTTTTTATAAACGCTTTAACCAGGGCTACGTCTTCTTGTAGTCTCTACAAACAAAATAAACCTAAATTATTTTTACTTACTAAGCATGCCTACGTACCTATCTAAATCGTGTACGATATCATGGAACTGTGACGGTCGCAATCGCCTCTAGTTGGCTCACACTCTCTCGCTATTGGCTATTAATTTATTAGTAGGTATGCTCTAGCAACAAGAAGACCACAAATAACAATTTCCTCTAACGCAATGTAGTACTTAATTACTAGTAGGTACCGTATTTTAGTCCTCTCACTCTGGACTCCTCGCATACCTGCACACGTCACGCATGGTGTTGCAGCTATGTGGCACCACAAGACTTAGTATACCTACCTTCATTTCATCGACTCTTGGGGGTGACATTTCCAATCTATAGTAGCCTTTAGCAATACGCATTTTTCTTGCTAATTCTGATTGCAATGCCTTCGCAGATTTTTCCTTAATTAGTTCAATTAATTCATCTTTCCTTTGTTTCAATTTAGGTTTATATGCCTCACTTAATTCATGGAACAACATCGTCCTGAAACCTATCGTAAATACAAAACAATATATAAAACATCATTGGCTAGCAGAGATACGATACGTACTGACGTAAAATCAAGGTTGAAAGTATGGTTAAACGCATGGTTAAAAGGAACAAAGTTCATTTACAACTCACGTATGAAATAATTGGAGAATTTTGTAGATACTGTCGCCATTTATTTAACTGTTGCGGATGCTCTATATAAATAATTCTAGATTGAGAGACGAGAGTGGTCCTGTGTTGGAATTTTTGAAATCGTGATTTTATGTCACAGCTACGTCATCTACTTAAATTGTCATTTTTCTTATCTGTGATAAGTGATAGGTTTTTGTTGAAGGTAAAATAAATGTGTTCACTCATTCTATTTCGATGGTGGTCACAACAAAATCAAGTTTTATATCCCCAGAATAAAACTCCTCCAGACAACAGACTTAATAGCGGAGTCCACAAATCTAGCTTATTTTGCACGGCTTCATCGGGTTCTAAATACCTAGAAATTAAATAGGTACTCTATTCCAGTCAACTGACCAGAATTAGTCTGAAATCCATTCCTATTGTTTTTAAATAAAAATCATTGTATAGTATAGTGTAATTTACTATAATGACAAATAACGTTATTCACATTTTAAACAATCATTTTACAATTATTATTTTCTCGACTTCGGAGGTGACCCTTTTTTCTCCTCACGTCTATTTTTCTTTGGCGCCTTTCTTTTCGCTTTCTTTTTTGTATCTTTTTTTGCAGCTGATTCAGGTTTTGGGGCCTTGGCAACTTCAGCTGCTGCTTTTTGATCAGCTTTTGCTTTTTTCTCTGCTTCAGCTTGTTGCCGGGCTTTTGCTTCCTTAGCTAACTTTTCTTCTTCCTTCTTTTTAGCTTCTTCGGCCTTTCTTTTAGCTTCAGCTTTAATTTTTGCTTCTGCAGCTTTAGCTTCAGCTTCTCTTTGTTTTATTTGTCTCGCCTCTTCTAACTCTATTTGCCTTATTTGATTTTGTATATTTGCAATAAAACTTTCACTTGCTTTAGCAACTGTGTCTTCAATCTTTTTCCCAGCAGGCCCACGAAAAAAGTCTATCGTCATTGGAGGAACAATTTCAGTCTTAGCATATTGCCACGCAGTACCTATAGCTGGCTTCAGAGTTTTGCTTGCTTCTAAAATATAAAATCATAAATTATTCTTAAGTTTGATGATTCCAATATGGCTTCAAAACCAAACTAACATTTCCTTTTTAATAAATTTATTGTTTAATTAAACATTTTCTTTCCAAAATTATTATATAAATAGTACTTGAGATTGTCCTTTTCAACTTTACTTTGTTTCTCCGATTCTCTTTGATATGTATGAAAGCTTATGTAGGTAGTTTATAATAATTATTTTGTGTCATTTGTCAAGTTAGCCAATAAAGCAGTCAGTATCCGAATCTCGTGGTTTTAATACATAACACTGGCGACGAGGTGCCAAATTATTTTAATTTCTAAGTAAATTTTAACATATTGATTAAATAATAATGCCACTCGGTAAAGTGGAAAGTTTTGATGTGGGAACGCAAGATTGGGATGCGTATGTGCGACGCGTTAAGCAGTTTATCACGCTAAATGCCATCGATAGTAAACTCCATGTTGCCACGTTGGTCACTTTAGTGGGCGCTGATTGTTACGCGTTGATGTGTGATTTGTGTTCACCCGTGCAACCCGAAGATAAAACTTTCGCCGAGTTGGTTAAATTAGTGAAAGATCATCTGGAACCCGAGAGATCCGAGATAGCTGAAAGACATATATTTCGGCAAAGAAAGCAACAACAAGGCGAAGGGGTTAAAGTGTACCTACAAAACTTGAAACATCTCGCTAAGACGTGCAGTTTCGGGGCTCAACTCGAAGTTAACCTTCGAGATCAGTTCGTGTCGGGACTTGTCAGCGAAGAGATGCGTTCGCGGCTTTTTGCCGAAAAGAATATTGATTATCGGCGCGCGGTGGAGCTGGCGTTGGCGCTGGAGGCGGCGGAGCGGCACGCGATGACGGCGTGCGCGACGGCTGCGACGAGCGCGCGGGCGGCGAGCGGCACCGGCGGCGGCGGCGACGACGGCCTGCATCGGGTGGGTGCCGGGCGAGGCGCGCGCGGCGACGCCAGGGCCGGCGGCAGCGCGGGGGCCCGGGGCCTCTGCGGCCGGTGCGGCAAGGGGCCTCACCCAGAAGACAGGTGTAAATACAAATACTATTCTTGTGATCAGTGTGGTGAAAAAGGTCATTTGAAGGCCCGGTGCCCTCAGAAGGGCAAAAGTGAAGTGAGTGTAGTGAGTGGTGGTTCGAGGCAGAGACAGAAAGGTCAGATTTATTTTAATAATAATTCCGATTCCGATAGCGACAACGATTGCCATTTTTATAACATTGTGAGCGGCGGAGACGATGGCCCCTATTATGCGATTTTAAGTATAGAAAACGCGAGTCACAAATTCGAAATAGATACGGGAAGTAAGATCTCAGCCATATCTAAACGATATTACGATAAATTCTTTTCTAAGTTTCCCATACAAAATAAATCTTTAATTTTGAAGTCTTATACCGGTGACGTAATTGAAACAATCGGTTACATTTTAGTCGATGTGATTTGTGGGTCCAGATCGGCAAAATTAAAATTGTATATAATCGAAAATGGGGGCCCTCCTCTCATGGGCAGAGTTTGGATAAAGGAATTAAAGTTAAAAGTCATTCAGTGTTACAATTTGGCCAGTGAGGAGTCTATCGCTATTAATTTAAAAGAAGAATTTCCCGAAGTGTTCGCGGAGGGCCTGGGTACTTTTAAGTCCCGATTGCGTTTGCGATTAAAGGATGATACACCTGTGTTTGTTAAAGCCCGTCAGCTACCGCTAGCGCTTCGGGAGCCAGTCGAGCGGGAACTCGAACGTTTGCAGCGGGAAGGGGTTATTTACAAAGTTGAGAGGTCGGACTACGGGACACCGATAGTGCCGGTTGTCAAAGCTAATGGTTCGATTCGCATTTGTGGTGATTATAAAATTACCATAAATCCCCGTCTTAAAGATTTTCACTACCCGCTGCCGCGAATCGAAGACCTGTTCGCCACACTAGGTGGGGGCGATCAGTACACTAAGCTCGATTTATCGAATGCATTTCAGCAGTGTGTGTTAGAAGAAGACTCACAGCCGATGACGGCCATCACGACTCACATGGGTACTTTCGTTTATAGGCGCGTTCCTTTTGGAATTAAATGTATTCCTGAGAATTTTCAAAAAATTATGGAGGAAACATTGAGTGGATTACCCTCAACGGCTGTGTTTGCGGACGATATTTGTGTTACGGGTAAAGATAAAAGTACACATCTAAGGAATTTAAGGGCAGTGCTACAGCGATTGAATGAAAACGGTTTGAGAATTAATTGGTCTAAATGTCAATTTTTCAAAGACAGTGTTACATACTTGGGATATAAAATTGATAAATTCGGTTTGCATACCGATGATAAAAAAATTGAAGCCATAGTCGCTGCACCTCCACCCACGAATGTAACACAATTACGAAGTTTTATGGGTCTTGTAAACTTTTACTCAAAGTTTTGTTCTAACATGAGCGATATTTTAAAACCAATGTATAACCTCCTAAAGAAGAATGTTAAATGGAATTGGGACGAAAAGTGCATGACTGCTTTTAATAAAATTAAAAAGGTACTAAGTAGGTCCCCGGTGCTGGCGCATTACGACCCGAGCCTTCCTCTCATACTCGCGGTGGATAGCAGTCCTTACGGGCTAGGCGCGGTGTTGCTGCAGCGGCACGCGGACGGCGAGCGGCCGGTGAGCTGCGCGTCGCGCACGCTCTCCCCCGCCGAGTGCAACTACGCACAGATAGATAAAGAAGCGCTCGCTATTGTGTTCGGTGTGACGAAACACCACCAATACCTATACGGCCGGCATTTTATACTCCGCAGTGATCACCGTGCTCTCAGTTATATATTTGGCGAAAAGCGGGGTATTCCTTTGACCGCAGCGAGTCGTTTACAAAGGTATGCGGTTAAATTGTGTGCGTATGATTTTGAAATTGAATTCGTGAGGTCACTGGAAAACTGTCAGGCCGATGCGCTCTCTCGGCTTCCCCTGCGCTCGACTGATAGTCGAGTCAGGAGCGAGGCCGAAAGATGTAGCTACCTTAATTTCATTCAGGATGATTTTCCGCTCAGTTTTAAAGATATAAAAACGGAGATTGCGAAAGATCCACTGCTGAGTAAAATTTACGGTTACGTTATGTTCGGTTGGCCGAATAGAGTAATGTCTGAATTTGAAAAACCGTATTTTAATAGGAAGGATAATATATACATAGATCAAGGTTGTTTAATTTGGGGTTATAGGGTGATAATTCCTAAAGTATTGCGTGAGAAAGTATTAAAAGAAATACACGAGGGACATCCGGGTATCGTCAAAATGAAGCAGATCGCTCGTAATTACGTGTATTGGGAGGGTTTAGACGCGGACATTGAGCGTGTTTCGGCGCAGTGTACAGCATGCGTGTCCCAGCGCGCCGCGCCGCCCACCGCGCCGCTGCACTCGTGGCCCTGGCCCGCTGAGCCATGGTCGCGCTTAAATGTGGACTTTCTGGGGCCGTTCAACAACGCGTATTACTTAGTCATCGTGGATGCTCATTCGAAATGGATCGAAGTTGAGAAATTAAAGAGTATTTCAGCAGCGGTTGTTATAGGTCGTTTAAGACAACTATTCGCTAAATTTGGGCTCCCTAATTTAATTCTCAGTGACGGAGGACCGCCTTTTACCTCTGTTGAGCTCGGGCTATACTTAAAACAGAACGGCATTAAGCATACTCGCATAGCTCCATATCACCCGTCCAGCAACGGTGCCGCCGAAAACGCAGTTCGTACTATAAAGCGGGTTTTAAAGAAAGCTTTAATCGAAAAAGTAGACGATTTAACTGCGCTCAGTAGATTTCTTTTTACGTATCGCAACACGGAGCACAGCACCACCGGTCGCGAGCCAGCCGTGGCCATGTTCGGGCGGCGCCTGCGCGGCCGCCTCGACCTGCTGCGGCCCGACACGGGCGAGCGGGTCCGCGCCGCGCAGCAGGCCGCCGAGCGCCGCGCCGCGCCGCCGCACACGCTGCGCGAGGCGCAGCCCGGCGATGCTGTGCTGATACGTGATTATTCTAAGAATAGTGATAAATGGGCGGAGGGTGAGGTACTACAGCGTAAAAGTCCGGTATCTTATGTAGTTAAAGCTAAAGATGGTCGAATACAGAAGCGCCACATAGATCAAATACTAACAGACAAACGTAAATCTCGTCATTCTTTAGCTTTAGTGTCTTCAAATTGTGAAGATCCTCAAGACTCGAACATTAGTGTCTTACCCGAAACTGATAAATCGAATGACTGTTCGGCGAGTATCGAGGAAGGTGTGATTTCCGGTATTTTAAATGAATCAGATGTTAACGGTGCTAATTTGATAAAAACAGATCAAAATTTATCGGATGATATGCGCCCGCGTCGGGCAGCTGCCCTCGAATGTGTTCAGAAGATAAAACGATATTAATTTAACGTTCATCGTATTGTATAGTTATTAATGAGCTGCGATTGTATTTAGTTTTCTGTTATTTGTCTATATGTGTGTAACTTTGTATCAACCATGTATCAACTACCCATAGGTACATAGAGTAATTAAGTTCTTTATAGTCTTGTATTCGAGGGGGACAATGATATGTATGAAAGCTTATGTAGGTAGTTTATAATAATTATTTTGTGTCATTTGTCAAGTTAGCCAATAAAGCAGTCAGTATCCGAATCTCGTGGTTTTAATACATAACACTCTTTTTAATTTTTTCTATCTCTTTTTCTAAATATTTTAGTTCACTGGGAAGTTGACTATCACGTAGCTTAGTAAGTAAATTCACCATCATGTCTATGAGTTTATCTACAGCTACTTCTGTTTTATCCACTATTGGATTACAAACTAATTTTTTTGCTTGAGTATTTTTAATTGAAGTTTTTGCATACTGCCATAATTTAGATACAGCTGGTCTGACTTTACTCAGAGAAACTGCAAAACAGAAATGCACGTAAGTTTTCACTTAATAAAATTCAGCAAATCTATAACAATTCATAATATTAAGTAATTCTAATAATGGATAATGCAATTTGTTTTGCATGTTTCTTTGAGGAATTACAAAGTTCTTTAAATTATTTACAGACACATCAGGGACCTATATGAGATACCTACATAATATTATAAGCATGGACCTCTATGAAGCCCATAATACAAGACGTAGGTATCAATTTCTATAAATTTTTCAACATTTTACGCACCCAGTGTCAAATCTAATGCTATCCTTGCGACTCGAGCCATTTACAATTAATTAGTGACGGTTCCCAAACAATTTAATACCATACCAATTTAAGTATAGAGGTACTAAAATTAACAATACATAAATATTTATAATATGCTTTGGCCCTTTGACAATTTTATCCAAAGAGCAATAGAATCCATTGTGTCATGGGCGTTTCTTCGAGATGAGTGAAATGAGTTTTTAGATATTAATTTATGGCCAGTTTCTACCTTTACCTACCTACCATAGTATTATAGTTTATATCGCGGAAAATTAAAGAGATAACACGCGTGAATCAAAAAACCTTAATCCACGGACGAAGTCGCGTGCATTATCTAGTGTGAATATAGTTTATCAAAGGCAAACGAGCGTATTTTTTAAGTTGGGCCTCGCGTAATTTGTCCTGCATTCAGGGGGTCTACTCTCTTTCTCTAAAACGAAACTTCGCAAACGAACGTAATTAGTCTGTTATTAGACCCACACAAAATCGTTCAATCCAATCGGTCACGAAAATTTTCTATGGATCCGTACTTCGTCTGCGTGTAAGTACGAAAACGAAATAGAGAGGAGCACAGAGATAATATTATGTAGGAGAGGAGTTAACGAAATTTCGTTCTTTTGTTTGCGAAGTTTCGTTTTAGAGAAAGAGAGTAGACCCCCTGTTTTTTATGAAAGTCCAAAACTTCCACACGTAGTAGGTAGTTAATACTCATAACAAGGAGTGAACTCAAAAATTTAATATTATACCTGAATCAAATATTAGGTAACCAACATTAAAAAGAGATAATTACAATAAAATACATCCTACCTTAACATTATGATTATTTATTATTCCAAGCTTTTTTACCTACCTACGGTTTATTTAATTTTATTTGAATGGCTATTAGACTTTACTTAACTGTGATCTATCAATTTTTTTTCAATAATATGGATACAGCAAATAAAATTTACCTCAAATGAGATCTCTTTTACATACTATATTTTTGACCGTTGTGAACTGGTATTTTTTTTTTTTTTTTTTTTATCCACTACAAGTTAGCCCTTGACTGCGATCTCACCTGATGGTAAGTGATGATGCAGTCTAAGATGGTAACGGGCTAACCTGTTAGGGGCATGGCAGTTATATTAAACCCATACCCCTATTCGGTTTCTACACGGCATCGTACCGGAACGCTAAATCGCTTAGCGGCACGTCTTTGCCGGTAGGGTGGTAACTAGCCACGGCCGAAGCCTCCCACCAGGCCAGACCAGGGAAATTCAGAAATTATAAATTTCCAAACCCTGCCGGGGATCGAACCCGGGACCTCCGCACGTTAAGGCAACAGCGCTCAACACTGCGCCACGGAGGTCGTCAAAACCTATGTACCTAGGTATGTACCTAGTGATTACACCGTTGTGAGCTTGTGAGCTAATATTGACCTTATTCAGTCAATATACAAATAAAAATAAGCCACCCATGTGCGAGTCGGACCCGTACAACGAGAGTTCCGTAGCTTAAAATGAAACCTAAATAGCTGGTTAAAATTTGGTAACGAGTGGGGGAGATACTGCTCGTGTCAGCTCCAAATTCATGTTTCACAGCACTACAGTCCCATCGCCAATACGATCCATGCAACTGGGTCGAAATATCGACAGTTATACAATTTATCGTGATACGGTACGGATTTGTTACAGGTGTAAACATGACGTGTTAAAATTACTTAGTATTGGTTGAATTTTTTCATTTAACATAATATTACGGTTGGGCGTTATTATTTAAAATTATACCCAAGTAACTATTCTGTGACTATACTAAATTCCAAATAAATATTATAGTTATACTAAAATAAGCAGTAGTGACAGACGAATGGACAGATTTAGTCACATTATTATATTAGCACAGGACAATAATATAAATAGGCCATTTTTTATAATGTTGGTACGTACCTAATCCTAATTAAGCAAATATTAGCAGGTAATATAAATTAGTGCGATTACCAATTTGCATTTCCAGATCAAATATTTTGAATCATGCGTAATGAGCTACGATAAGTATGAGATATGAGTTATGACCATAGGCGGCAACGGGGCGGCGCGATGCGGAGCGATCTGCCAGCGGATTCTATCTATGTGTCACTTATGAAACGTTAAGACTCTACCACCGGTTCTACTGAGAAGAGCCGCCAAGAAACGAATAAAAATTAGATAATAAAATAAAATTTGTACGGGTGGTTTTTGTAATAGTCCCATTACTAATATTCGTAATATTCCCATTACTATAAGCCTCACAGAAAGAATTGCTTTTTTCTATCACGCAAACGGCAATACCCTCTTAACCCTCTGGACCGTTTTTTTTAAAGTTCGATGAGGCAATCAAAATCTGACTTAAATACTGCACTAAGTGATAATAGTCTGGTGAAAAATCGTTTGAATCGAATCCGAGATACAGTTAACAGTTTGACTTGAGTTTCATGCGGAAGCTGAAAGCAAAAAGATGGTTTTACAGCTTTGTGTAGAGATTGCTCTGTAGAAGATGTAATGTCACAACCTCTAATTATTAAGTCACAGTCACAGATCTGACTCGTGTCGGCAATTTGTGCAGCACTTTCGCTTCACTACTCGCTAAGTATAGCTAAGTGTCGCAAATGGATCTTGCATTTGCTGATAAAACACAAGGACATTGTACATAAGTAAACCAAAATAATATTGTATTTTTCAAAGTAAGTGATAAAACAGTCGAACATGCTAGCCAACGAGGCAGTCAAGTGTTTTTTTTTAAAGTATATAAGTACTTAATTAATCCAAAGGGTGGGATTAGGATTGCTTTCCCCAGATCTAGTTTCTCTCAAACTAAGACTTTTTTAATCATGGTTTTGCAACAAAGAACTACGAAAGCAACTTCAAACAATACGTTTGTGTTAAATTCCGGGCCGTTATTAGACAGCAAGAGCTCAACGCTGATGATGGCCTTCTGCATCTAAGCTCAAGTGATTTCTGCTGAAGACATCTGTCACTTCTGTCACATACATGCACCTTCTGTGGTAGGTATAAACGGCTCTTCCGCCTGCTTCTGGCTTTACAAGAATAATGGCAGTGATCTTCTTTATACGACTTTGGCGACCTCCGTGGCGCAGTGTTGAGCGCTGTTGTCTTAACGTGCGGAGGTCCCGGGTTCGATCCCCGGCAGGGTCAATTTGGGAATTTATAATTTCTGAATTTTCCCTGGTCAGGCCTGGTGGGAGGCTTCGGCCGTGGCTAGTTACCACCGTACCGGCAAAGACGTGCCGCCAAACGATTGGCGTTCCGGTACGATGCCGTGTAGAAGCCGAATAGGGGTATGGGTTTAATATAACTGCCATGCCTCTAACAGGTTAGCCCGCTACCATCTTAGACAGCATCACTTACCATCAGATGAGATCGCAGTCAAGGGCTAACTTGTAGTGGATAAAAAAACGGCAGATTTTTAGATCACAGTTCGTAAACCATTGAGGCTTCATTATTCTTTCCAAATAATTAGCAAGTTTGGTGTCATCCCAAAGGTTCATAGCAGTTAGTGCACAAGTGTGAATGAAACAATACAATATGTGTACAACATAGGTACAATAAACAATGGGATATTGAACGAAGGTGAATCTGATATTACTGGTCTTCGTGACTTACTAGGTAAGGTAGGTAGAGGCTTCCAATTACGTAAGAATGTGTCAAAACAACTTGAGAATCATTTTACTTGATAATATCAACGTATGAAAAAAGTTTCAACTTTACTTAATTACTTATAACGCTTGTTTTACCTCTTGTAGGGGTTTACTAGGAGATCGCTTTCCACAGCACAGCCCGTCCGTGGCCCGGTGGTTTTGAGTTTTGACTAGATCATGTACATACATACGTATAGCTGTATTTCGTTTCTGAAATTAAACCAACTATAGGTAGGTATATAAGTGAGCAATAAATCTTAGTTTTTATACAACTTTCTCACTAATGAAGTAGAAGGAATTTACACAATTCATTTGACAGCTTTCGATGCATCTTTTTTTTTAATCCACTACAAGTTAGCCCTTGACTGCGATCTCATCTGATCGTAAGTGATGATGCAGTCTATAGTAGCGGGCTAACCTGTTAGGGGTATGGCAGTTATATTAAACCCATACCCCTATTCGGTTTCTACACGGCATTGTACCGGAACGCTAAATTGCGGAACGGTAACTAGCCACGGCCGAAGCCTCCCACCAGGCCAGACCAGGGAAAATTCAGAAATTATTAATCCCTAAATTGACCCTGCCGGGGATCGGACCCAGGACCTCCGCACGTTAAGACAACAGCGCTCAACACTGCGCCAGGGAGGTCGTCAGATCATCATCTTATCATTATCTATATTAATACTATACTTCTATACTATAATACGAAAGCTTCCATGTATCCGTAGGTATGACTAGCATGCGCACTACGAGTAAAATTATGTCTACGCGTTATGTCTCTCTGTCTACAGAAGCTAACATGGTAACTTGTCTCGTTACGTCAAAACTAGAGATAAAAGTAATATTTCTTAGCTGTGGTATTTTTCTCTACGAACCTTTACATGTCGACTATTTTTTCTCGTAATATACCGCATTTTGTGCATGTTAGGGTAAATGAAAAATTTGCCGGCAACGACAACATCTCTCTCTCTCGTCGCGAGATAATCTCGTTGTGCGCATGCTAAGCACACTGGTGTGATTGTTACTCAATCACGCCAGAACTACTGAACGGATCTGTAGTCTGGAATAGCACTTATGCTACTTTTTATCCCGGAAAAATTTTGAATTTTTGAATCACGCCAGAACGGCTAAACGGGTCTGGATGAAATTTGGGACAGAGATAGATTATTGCCTGGAATAATACATAGGCTATTATTTATTCCGGAAACTAAAAACCATGATTCACGTGACGAAGTCGCGGACATCAGCTAGTAAAGAATATGTATGTACTATGTAATATGTATGGTATAGGTAATCTTAAACATTTTTCTTGTCTTAATATTGCTGTTACTCTACAGCTTACAGACCAATAAAACTTTGACAAAACAAACTTATAATAAGTGCGGTTCAAGTTTTAAACATGTTAATTATCCATATCTACAAATAAGCTACAATTCAACTTGGACCAGTAGGTAATTGCAGCGATTAGGATCAAATATGAACGAATCACGACAATGCACTACTTACCGTTCACTATTTCATAACATAACATCTTTGAAAACGTTGGAAGTGTATCATTAAAAGTATTAGGTACTCTTAGTGAACAATAGGAAAGTAGGTACCTACATGATTTTGTTGCATTTGTAACACTTAATTAATGATACAGCTAATATGCATCAAGTTCATTATCGTCACGGCAAAGAAAAGTGGCGCCAAGGAAAATGTTCATTTATATATGGTTGCAAATAATTTCTAGCTTTTAATGTACCATGGAATATGTGCCTAATATTTACAAATAGTAATTAACTAGATTTTTTTTTAAATACTTAGGTATTGGATAGGTAATTCCTCAATCCAGTAGCCCACAAGTCAGTGTAATAAGTACTTGTAACGTACCTAACGTATGTGTTGTATTGTTTACTTATTGTAACATTTTTCTTTTTAAGAAAAGAGCAACTGCTGTGTTTCTTGCCTGTTCTTCTCAGTAGAATCAGCTTTCCGAACCATAAGTGACACAAGTTGTCCTATGTGAAGTAAAAAATCATTTATCATTTATTTATCAACGACATCATATAGGGGCTTTATGATGATTAGTTAGTGAGGATAAGATTAGAAGTTTCCCACGAGAACCTAAGAAGTTACTATGAAATGAGCTTTTCCTCGATGACTGCCTCGTTGGTCTAGTGGTTATCATGTTCGACTGCGGCTGACGAGGTCCCGGGTTCGAGCCCCGGGTCGGGCCATAATTAAGTGTTGGGTTTTTCTGATTACAAATTTTACATACTAGCCGTTAGGAATTTGGCGGTGTTTCACCCCCGAGCCTCGAAAAGCATGTTAAGCCGTCGGTCCCGGTTATTATCACTAACATGATAATAGTCGTTAAAGCCCGCCAACCCGCATTGGAGCAGCGTGGTGGGTCTAAGCTCTATTTCCCTCTCTCCGATGAGAGTGGAGGCCTGTGCCCAGTTGTGGGTCGTTAATGGGCTGTAGTGGTAGTGGTGAGCTTTTCCCAAATTATGGGTCTCACTAAACCATTTAATTACAGGAAGTCTTTGGAAGCAAATGTTAGCAACATACCTAACTATATTAAGAGTTTCTATAGGTCGGCACATGACACTTTCCTATGTAAATCTGCTGTCTTCACATCCAAATAGGCAGGTTTCTGGGTTTTCATTTTCAAAATCATAATGTCTTAAAATCTCTACTAGCTACCAAATCCAAACATACATAACAGACAGGATACAGGAGTGACAAAAAGCTAATTTCGTTTTCAATTAAATTGAAACTTGCAACAACTGTTATTTAAAAAAAATCACTTTAACCGCTGTCTGATCCAAATAACTGTGTAAGTGTAACATTTTAGTCATTAGTGTGTAACAATAATTTGATGTCTACGTGGTCACTTTATTCGTCTCCCAATTTTTTTCGTGGTCTGTCCCCGTTTATTAGTTCGTTGCCTCCGGCGTCTAACTGGACGGTTTTTTGCTCACAGTGAAGACCTCAATAGATAGTCGCAGTAGGGATGCTACTGAGTTTCGATTACGATTATGAAAACAAAACGAACACATACGAAACATCACTTTTCAAGAAACCTTCGTGACGTGGACAGGGTCAATTTGGGAATTTATAATTTCCGAATTTTCTCTGGTTTAATCTGGTGGGAGGCTTCGGCCGTGGCTACTTACCACCCTACCGGCAAAGACGTACCGCCAAGCAATTTAGCGTTCCGGTACGATGCCGTGTAGAAACCGACTAGGGGTATGGGTTTAATATAACTGCCATACCTCTAACAGGTTAGTCCGCTACCATCTTAGACTGCATCGTCACTTACCATCGATGTCATGTGAGATGGCAGTCAAGGGCTAACTTGTAGTGGAATAAAATAGTAGATTATTAACCAAGGGGATAAAGTAGTGTCTTCTGTCGCGGGTGACGATTTAAATCGTGAGCGTAACGAAGGACTCGAGGTTTACTCTCGAGCGTAGCGAGGGTGTTAAAAACTTAAATCACGAGCGAAGTGAGGGGTTTAAGACGAGTCCTGAGTGTAGCGAGGGATTTAAGTTCACCCAAGACTAAGACAGCTTTATCACCGAGGAAAATACTCTACTTTTCGTACCATTTGCGAAAAAATTAACACAATAATAATATGAGATAAGCATTTATTAAAAATAATGACAATTAAAAGTAAAAGTTAACATTCGAAACATTGGTCCAATTTTTGATAGATTTTTTTGTCGGAAAAGCAAAGGCATCAAGCTCATACGGCTTCGTCGGTTTCCGTCATTTTATTTAATAATCATAACTGCATAATAAATGCGTATTCCTTTTTCAAAAAGATGTAGGTATAATGCTTTATATACAAACTCATTGGTGTAAACACAGATGTAGTTCAGTATAAATTTCGGTAAGTATTCCAAATTTAAATCTGCCGAGCGATCGCGTAACTTCTGCATCAATCATTGTTACAGTATCAATTGTTGTAATTGGCTGAATTTATGGCATTCTTGCTGCGTCAATGGATTATGTCCAATAGTGGAAGAGTGTTAACCAATCAGAGGTGATTGCGATGTATCAATGATTGATGCAGAAGTTACGCGATCGCTCGGCAGGATGAATGAAATTCAGTACAATTTTCTTTCCCTGTTTTTAACAGATTAAAAATGACTATTGTTATGTTCGCTTTTTGTGGCATAGAATGTTAATTTTTTGAGCAAGTGGTACGAAAAAACTATTTTTATCCATCGAATAGGTATGATATGACTAACATCAGCAATGTTAAATAATTTGCTATGTTTTTCTTAAAGAGTTGATCTTGATGAGTCAAGAATATGCCTTGAAAATTCATATAATATCAACCGCCCCCTGCAGCTAACTTGCCAACAGCTTTCGTAACGAATTTATAGCTTCACAAGTTAACCCGGTACCATCTTAGGCTACATCATCACTTACCACCAAGTTAAATCGCAATTCGCAATCAAGGGCTAACGTTTTGTAGTGGAATAAAAATAAATCTAAGGATCTCGCAATCGATAGTAAAAACATCTCTAGCGTATCGCATAGCGGGTGCGGCTCTACAGAATTTTTCCGCATCAGGGTACCAATCATGTAAGAATGTCCGATCAAAACGTTAAAGTTCGTCGTCAAAGTTTATAAACCATAACGGCATTAAATTAGAGCTCAATTTCGTGTATCCATTCTTATACGTTCGAGTATCGTTCATACCTAAACGTATAAGAATGGGCAGACGAAATTGAGCTCTAATACAATGCAGTTATGGTTTATTTTACTTTGACAAAAATCTTAAACGTTTGATGAACAATTCTTACGTAATAGGGGGGCAGGTACAAGACAAGTGTACCTACCTGATGTACAAGTGTACAAGTGTTTATGTTAACGACATTTTTTGCGATAGTACTTACAAGATTAGCTTCGGTCGCCAATGGAACATAAAAATTTAATTTCTCAGCTGCAGATGATCTACAAGTATGCGTTCTATATTATTTTTATATGCTTATGCTTTTGCAACTATGTCATTTAATTTTCCCTCTCTCTCTTCCTCATCCTCTCCTCCTCCTCTCCTCTCGGAGATTCAGAGGGTTTGCCCATAGTCCACCACGCTGGCCAAGCGCGGATTGGTAGACTTCACACACCTTCGAGAACATAATATGATTAACTCTAGGGCGTGCAGGTTTCCTCACGATGTTTTCCTTTATATTATTATTTTTTACCTTATTTAAATTAATGTAATTTCAAATAATGAATTAAGTACTTCAAATAATTAATTAGGTAGGTAATTTGTCATGTTTTTCCTGAAGTAGACCTAACATCTATGTCTAAAGAATTTTTCTGACCTACATAAAGCCATAAAGCCCTTGGCCAAATTATTAGCACTCGACTGACGGTTTATTCCACTTTGATCAAGTTGTCTTTGTAAAATGTATACATATAAAACAACTCAATTAAATGCCAATATAAATCTAAGATCGAAGTAACTATTTAATCAATAAAAAAAAACCGGCAAAGTGCGAGTCGGACTCGCGCACCGAGGGTTCCGTACAAACCTGTAGCAAGTTTTACGATTAATGAATTTAATGAACCGTAAAACTAACTTTGTTTGTAGAGGTTTTCTGTTAATATCAAAAAAACTATGCTAGTTAGAGCATTGGCTATAGTTTTCCTGTAAAATATACATAAATTCCTATTGACCATAATTATTTCAGATTTTTCGATTGGTAAACTCCGGAGATAAGGGGGGGGAGACGGTATTTTTTTTTACTTTTTCCCCGATAAATCAAAAACTATCATGACTAAAAATAATTAAAAATCTGTTTTAGAATGTACAAAGTAAACCCTTTCATATGATACCCCACACAGTACAGTTATCTCACTTTTAAATTTCAACCCTCCGATTTTCCCCCCTTTTTAAATAAGAACAAAAATAATTTCCAATTTTTTTAAATTCCAGTGTCTTTGGGCCACTAATATACACAACTATTCCAAATTTCATGTCGATAGCTTCGGTAGTTACTGAAATAATCGAGTGTGACGGACGGACAGGCAGACAGACAGACAGACGGAGAAAGTCGCACCATAAGGGTTCCATTTTTACCATTTTGGTACGGAACCCTAAAATACCTTATCTGATATTTATTATTGGTATGTATTCAACGCGAATGTTTTCGTACTTTGAAATTAATTAACGTAGCAGAGCATAGAGCAGGCCATAGTCCTTTTTTTTAAATATATTATATGTATATATATATAGCGAGCAAACGAGCAGGCGGGTCACCTGATGGTAAGTGATTACCGCCGCCCATGAAAATTTGCAGCACCAGAGGAACCACCAATGCGTTGCTGGCTTTTGAGAAATTTGTTTATCCGCCCTTTGAAGAGCCCCATATTATAATCATTAGGGGACACAGAAGATGGATAATCCTGTCCTTAATAATATAAGGCTGTATGAGGATTTAGTTGCCACTCTAAAGTTTAAACAAGTTAGGTAATTATTATCCTTACTCCCAAATCCCAAGTAACTAATCGGTGATCTGCACGTGAATCTGCTATATGAAACTTGTGAAGTTGTGAAATGTAAACCAAGTGAATCAGGGTTGTTCCTAGGTCTGCTGTGAAATCAGAATATTATTTTATCATTTCATTTTTCTTTTCATTTTATTAATTTGAAAAATCATCACAATATTGTTGTCGTTTAGAAAATCACTACCCCACTATAATAATATATTAAAAATAGACTTATCGTGAGTTCTGTGTGGTTCGTAGCCTAATGTTGAAATGAAAATGCTATATTTAGCTTAGGTAAATACGCTATATTTTGAATTGTTTCTATCTCGGAAAAAAATCTTTACTACATAGTAAACAGAAGTCGATGGAAGGAGATCGCAAGAGCTGCTGTGAAGGCCCAATCATAACCACGACCACTCTGCCAAGAGTGAACGAATGAGAACAAGAACATACTCGTAGTAAACTATTTTATAATGTGAGCCGATTCTAAAGTTGTAAACCTACTAATTTTTTTATCAGGCTCACCTTTTTGTTAGTTGTTGTGCTTTCCGTCATATCAACTTAATACCAAAGAGTTCATTGTGTCTTCGAATAATATATAAGTAGCTGAGTAGCTGAGTTCAGAGTAAAGTGCATTAACCTGGCTAAATTATCTACTCAGGATGACTGCAGTTATTATTGTATCTACCTAGCTATTCGTCATCGGGGAAAATCACTCTGATTTCATTTTGAATGTCTATATCTATTATTAGCCTTTCATTGCGCATAAGAGTCGCAGGCTGCTACGTTTTCTCCGTTCTTCTATATGGGGTGGAAACCTGGACACTTACGGAAACCATGTGTAAAAAACTAGAGGCTTTCGAAATCTATATATATAAAATTCAAAGTCCTGACTGACTGACTTATACATCATCAACGCACAGCTTAAACCGCTGAGGCTAGAAACTTGAAATTTTGACAGTAGGTTCCATTTGTGACGTAGGCGCTCACTAAGGAAGGATTTTTCAAAGTTCCACCCCTATGTGAAATAGGGGTTGAAAGTTTGTATGAAAGTCCGTCATTTCTCAAGTTATATCTATGAAACTTGGTATACAAACTACCGGTAAAAAATTAAGAAATACGTGTTTCACAGTTTTTGAAAATTCTACTCCCAAAGGGGTAAAATAGGGGTTGAAAGTATGTATGCAAGTCCTTCATTTCTCAAGTTATAGCCATGAAACATGCAGAAGTACGTGTTTCACCATTATGTGATCCCCAAGGACGTAATATAGAGAGTTTGTCCTTCAATTACGCCGCAACAGAGCAACGGGTCAACGTGATTTTTTGCATGTGTGGGTATATAGGAGAATGTTGAGAATATCTTGGGTACAGCGTGTCAGAAACACCACTGTTTTGCAACGGCTGAGCAAATATCTGGGAATCCTAAAAACTATAAAAGTACGGACGCTGGAGTATTTTGGCCACATTATGAGGAATAACAAATACGACCTCCTCCAGCTCCTAATTCAGGGAAAATAGCCGGCAAAAGACCACCTGGCCGTAGAAGAACATCTTGTCTTAAGAATTTACACCAATGGTACGGGAAGAGTACCCGATCGCTATTCCGGGCAGCAGCGTCCAAGGTGCAGATAGCCCTAATGGTTGTCAACCTCCGATAGGAGATGGCACTAAAAGAAGAAGACTCGTATACGACTAAGATTTTCTTACACAATCGCGGGGCTGATTTGAGCGAAAAGGTGGCGAGCGAAAAAGGGGGTGGCAAGCGAAGCGAGCCGGGGACATCCGGAGCAAAAACCAATTATTATGTGTGATAAAACCACAGAATAGGTAATTTAGTACATCCATCCATCCATCAGCCTGTACGCATCCACTGCTGGACATAGGCCTTTTAAAGAGCTAAAATTTAGTACAGTGGTAAAAAATGGTAAAACGAAGGTCGAGCGTAGGGAGCTAGTACAAGGTACCTACTAGGTATAAGAATTCTGTGCTAATCGAGGCAACGAATCGGATTGTCTGTAGGTAACTACTATTATGATTGATCCGACGAAGATACGAAGCTATACTTAAATGTTTTTTTGGCTTAATTGGTAGGTGAGGTACTCACAGCATGACTTCAGGTTTTTTTTTCAAAATTACTCACTCAGAGACTTAGTGATCAAATTAAAACGTGACGCAACATCCATTCACGAATATCGGAGTCAGCAATCGTGACATGGAAGGCCTAGGAGCCATCACGCAACGCGTGCTATCAAAGAAAATATTGTAATACCTACGAGGATCATGGATGATCTCACGCTTCTTACGAATGTGTGTTTTCCGCAAAATATAATGGGTAGGTACGTCTGGTAGCGTGTAAGACGCGAGTCTAGGTGTTCGTTGATACGTGTCTTGGAGCCCTATTACGGAAAATCATTGCTACAGTGCAACGATCGCAATCAACGCTGATTACTCTTTCGCTATCGGCCAACATTCTTTGTCGTAGATTGACATAGGTCTCCTGTAGGGTCTTTACACGCAGCGGTCTGTCGCAGCATGGATCCAGCTTACTCATTTGATGTCGTCCGTCCACCGAGGGTCTACCAACGCTCGGGGTCGCCATTCCAGCACCTTTGGAACCCAATGTCTATCGATTCTTTGAACTATTGTTTTTAGTAATTTAGTTCTTCTGCAGATCTAATTTCTGATAGAAAAAAAACACCAGATAAAATATCGTTTCATGCGAGAAATATTCAAAAAAAATAAAGTGCACGACTTTAGTAGATACTTACAATGACAAAATTGAAGGAAGTTGAACACTTTGCATGAATCTCTTTGTAAAGATTTTTTATCAAATAAAACTTCCATGGTTTGATGACTAAGACGGTCATTGCAATTTACAATAATGGCCTCATCACGGGTTTTAGCGTACTTAATCGTTTTATACTAGCGTACGAGTAAATAGCAGATAAGCTAGCCAAGATGATGTAGGTACTTACTTAGTACTTATGTATAAAATTAAAAGTTAATTGGGTAGGTATGTGTACACTAACAAGGAGGTACCTATGTTTACATTACATAAGGTACCTAAATTGAAATATCTTCATGTAAAAGCCATCTGCAGTCGAACTAGAACATTTGCCTTGGAATTCAATAAGATTATGTAATTATATATTAATAATTTGTAAAATCGAAAGAAGATGCTATTTACAAAAAGCAAAATTACTTGCCTAGGTATACCTATTTGGCATGCAGCTAAAGAGGTTAAAAGTCCTGCACAGCTGCAGTCATATAGATTTAGGATTGGTCTCCGCTGCACTCCTACAGCGGAAACTAATCCATAATCTACCTGCAGTTTATCGAAACAGGCTGTAGATGATGATGATGACGAAAATAAAAAATATATAGTACTGTGGAAAAGGGCGCTCCATAGAGTAATTACAATTCGAAAGGGGCGCTCATAGAATCAAACAGGTACACCTGTTTTATTATTCAACCGTGGTCTACCCAGCAGGCCAGAGGGCCAGAAGTGATACACGGAACACCCACAGTTGCTGATGACCTGGTGGTGTAAGACTGATGGTGAAAAATATTAGGAAGGCTTTACTCGTAGCTAGGTAGGCATATACGAGTATGTATACATATATGTTTATTTTTTTAAAATATTACACGTCTGCAGTCAACTACGGTGTATCGGTAACTTCACAACAAAGCTGTTAGGCACAATTTAGGACGTTATTTTCTACCAGACTTTCGAGGTAGGCGTGTAGAGTTAGATAGAGCAACGCTGAGGGCTGACAGGGAGATGACGGGAAAACTGGCAAAATTTTCAATACCAAATTCTGTGCTAACAACTGTCATAGCGGGGGCGTCGACCCACTGTATGAATAAATATTTACGCTATGGTTTAAGTGTAAAAAATAAAAGGCTATAAAAATAAGCGTGCCCAATTAAAAGTTTCCTATTTATTATTATTTATCACCGTTCATAATCAATTAGGTAAGTATTCAGTATTATCGATTATAATTTAAAACCACGTACTTAGGTAGGAATAGGTGGTACCTACCTTCTTAGCTAATTTGGTTTTATTGGAAAACCTTTTACTTTTACGATTCATATTTATGACACAGAAGTCGTTACACAATATAATACCTCTCAAGTAGATGAGAACCAGCCAGCAATAACCAATTTAAATTATTGTGTTTCAACAATTTTAATCTAGGTATCTAACTGATCTGAAGTACAGTGGATTTCATTTATTACGACCTTGGTTGTAGCGACCATTTACCTATAGCGACGTTAAATCTCAGTCTCTTGAATTTAAAGCATACTTTAGTACAAAATTCATGTGGCTATAGCGACTTTGGATGTAACGCCGAGTTCAGGTGTAGCGACTGTTTTTAATGAATCATTTGTAACAAATTCCTAGAAATCCCATGCAGATATTGCGACCGGAGTCGGCCGCCAAAGACACAAAGATTTCTTTCTTTTACAAACATTTCTTATCTTTTGGTTACATCCACACAGATGGTCAGCAAGTGTGGAGACCTTTTGTTTATAGATATCAGCTAAGTAGGTAGGGAAGCGTGTACGTTTCGGAGGTAAATTGAGGCAAACTAATATTACTTACACATTTTTTTAAATGTACCAGTGAATAATTATGTGTGCAAATATTTTCAATAATAAATGAATATAAACTATAGGTACATGTGTACGTGTCTGTATCTCTTTACCTTTGCCTGTAAAGACTTCCGGATATAACGACGAAAATAGAGTGGTCCCTTCATCGTCGTTATACCCGAAATCCACTGTAATTTGGTAGAGCTACATTTTCCTTCGTAAATAAGTACGTCTTGTTTATTATAAGTGTTTAATATAACTATATATATGTAGGTATAACATTATATATATAGTTTTATATGATGTAAGTGTTGCAGTTGTTGTTAATAACTGTAGCTGGAATAAAAAGATAAACTAATTCTCTGGCCTATCGAGGCTCGAACCGCCGCCGCGCCGCCCCAATGGGTCTAGAATATATGTAAAAAAACTGGTTTTACCATGGAGGACTTAACTTATTAAGTCTCTGCTGTTATTAGCCTCTTAAGGCTCTGCCTAAAGTGCCTTTAGAAAGTAGGTAGAACTCCAACCCAAGCCGAGCGGATCAGCTCGTAGGTAGATATAATTAATAGGACTAAAGAAGAAACTGACTACCTGACGGAATCAACACAGATGCTGAGTTTAGGAGCTTCAAATAGATAAGCCCCCGTGCGAAGCCAAGGGTTGTCAACTTTGTAGGTAGGTAATATTCATTTTAAAAGCACTTGACACTTACCTAGTTGTCTTCGGCATCGAAGGAATGTCATGCGGTTAAAGGAATCTTAAGTTACACGTAGGTACACGTTGTTTTAAAAAGTAAAGGCAATACGAGCTGAATAATGGTTATGGTAACCTTTAATGCCCAAAGACACTTAACTAAATGGGCTTAAATCCTGTCACCTGATAATATGTTACCTATGTCTCAGGTGACTCTAATAGCACTGAGTCACTTAGGTACCTACCTGCTCTACTTACCGAGGGTTCGCAGTACACCTAGAGTATACGACCAAGATAATATAAAACAATCAGCAGTCAGCAACTCAGCACCTATAGCTAGTTGTTCAGCAAGAAAGAATCACCAGTTTTTTTAAAAGAGCATCTGTCAACTTCCTTGCTGGCTCTTCTCAGTAGAAGTGGTATTCCGAACCAGTCGTAGGTTCACTTGACGATTCAAAAGTGCTCGTAAAAGTTTATTTGAATAGAATAGATTTAAATTCAAGCGGTATAAAGTTATCTTTTTAGTACCATCTTGAAGATCTGTATGGCACAGTGGAGAACATTATGGTCTTATAAGTAGGAGATTCAATTATCATAGGGAGTTTGGGAATTTATCTTATACCAGATGATTCCCGCGACTTCGTCCGCGTCGATTAAGGTTTTATGATTCCCGCGGGAACCCTTTAATTTTCCGGGATAAAAAGTAACCTATGCCCCTTTCCAAGTTCCCAACTATACCCATGCAAAAAATCACGTCGATCCGTTGCTCCGTAGCGCCGTGATTGAAGGACAAACCAACAAACCAATAAGAAACAAAAACACTTTCGCATTTATAATATTAGTATGATATCTAAATGAAATCTAGTCTGGTATAGTGAGAGAATCGGTCAGAACCGTACCCTACTATCGATATAATATAATCTGCATTCGATCCAAGAATAAAACATTCGCAAAGAATTTGGTTTCGTACCTATATCATTTCACGTGGGAAAAGTCATAGCATAGCATAAATGTGATAAACCTAGGAAAGTCAAAAGTAATAAAGCAACCAGCCTTATTACGGGAAAATTACCCTAAAAATAATGTATTAATGCACCTCTGCAGTCCTATTCTCTTACTCAGTCGCATTCAAAAAATGAAAGCCACTGACATTATTATATTTTTTGAAGTTTTGCTATGAAATAAAAATGAAATTTTCATAGCAAACCTGTGGCAAACCTTCAATGGTTAAGAAATACATAAAATCAGTGACACTGAGTTAGAGAATAGGGGGGATCGACCCATCCTTTTCTGTTGGCAAATGGTATTTTTCAAGAGAAAAGCATGTCGCCTGTTATTGAAAACAGAGCAATCATTTCAATCAGGCATATTATTTAATAACGTATAGTTCGCGCGCGAGTTGAATGCAGAGCAAATGACGTATGGTGACACACACATTTACTCTGCATTCAACTCGCGCGTGAACTGTAGGTATAATTTAAGACTGACGTTCTGCTATGGTATTCCGTAAACAAGAAATGCATCCACAAGTTGTGGAGTGTGGATTGCGACGATTTATTTCGTCATTTACATATTCCCAAATCCCACGCTTCACTATAGGTACCTAATCAAAAAGTATAGTATTCTGTAATTTAACCAAGGTCATTAGAAGTAGGATGAGTCGCGAATTTTACCCACTGTACGAGCTTTCTAAGTAGGTACCTAACTGCGGTAAACGGATCTGCGGAACTTCGTCCGCGTGGTTTAAGTTTTATTGATTCCCGGGGGAACTCCTTAATTTTCCGGGATAAAAAGTAACCTATGTCCTTTACCGGGATAGGTACAATCTACTGCTGTACCAAACTTCATCTAAATCGGCTGAGCAGATGGGCCGTGAAAGCGTACCAGACAGACAGACAGACACACTTTCGCATTTATAATGTTAAGTATGGATAGTATGGGTATTAGTAAGTATGGATATGGATGTGGTGAATGCAAAACCTATCATCATCACTGTTTTACTGGTAAGAATTAAATAAATAGATTTCGGGCCAGCGCACAGGCCACAGCCTCTATTTTAACATCAGATAATCTTAAATCGTGATTAAAAGAAGATGCTCTTTTTACAATTTATATAGCAAAGCACACGAGCAATCGGGTCACCTGATGTTAAGTGATTACCACCGCCCATGAACATTTGCAGCACCAGAGGAGCTGACAATGCGTTGGCTTTTGAGTTTGTTTATCCGCCCTTTGAAGAGCTCCATATGGTAATCATGAGGGAACACAGAAATTGGAAGCTGGTTCCATAATTTGTAGGTAGACCTACGTGGCATCATTTTCTAATTATTATTTTTTATCTAGTGGGTGTTATGTATCAATTTAATAATGTGCTACTTACTTGTACCTAACTTAATGTTATCAATGTAAAACATTGTGAATGATGATAATAGAAATCATTCGGATATTGTTATCAAATATTGCGTTAAAGACAGGAAACTACGTAGAAGGACGATTTACTACGATAGCAATTTATATCTATCCTAACATTGACTTTTGGTAAATCGATGATACTAATGTATAGTTCTATAGTTAATATTATAAAGGCGAAAGTTTGGATGGATGTATGGATGGATGTTCGTTACTCAATCACGCCACAACGCGACGGCTGAACGGATCTGGATGAAATTTGGCACAGAGATAGAATAAAGCCTGGAATAGCACAAAGGTTTCCGCGGGAACCAAAGAACCTCAATCCACGCGGACGAAGTCGCGGGTATCGACCACCACCTCCACCACTACTGCCCATTAACGTCCCACGCTGGTCACAGGCCTCCATTCGGACCCACCACGCTGCTCCAATGCGGGTTGGCGGGCTTTAACGATTATTATCATGTTAGTGATAATAACCGGGACCGACGGCTTAACGTGCTCTCCGAGGCACGGGGGTGAAACACCGCCAACTTCCTAACTCCGGGCTAGTACTGATAATTTCTAATCAGAAAAACCCAACACTTAATTATGGCCCGACCCGGGACTCGAACCCGGGTCGGGCCATAATTCCGGGTTCGGTCGCGGGCATCAGCTAGTTTTAAATATGGCCATACGTAACACAACTATGGGACCCATAAAGTTGAAGCGGTAAAAGCCAGGATATAAAGCCATAAACCGATAAATACTGAGACGCAGGCCAAATAAAGTAATCAGAGATTGAACCAGAATGGGTGCCCGTATAGTCCGGCCAGGAAATTGTGTAATTCGTCTTCTATTACACATATTACGTCGCTTCCTTGTGCGAACCAGACTCCCGGAAGCATGATAGCATGCCTACGTACAGACTACAGACTACAGACCGCACATATAGCCAAAACGTGTCTAGAACTACGTCTTATAGAATAATTTATTATACAAGGCGAATTTAACTAGCTATAGATAATACCTAATTTGGATAATTAGATACATATTTCTGAAGATCTAGAAGATGATAAGTTTCGATCCCTTCCAATCTAGGACCCAGAAATAGAATATAGAATCCAAAGACATCATCCTTCCAAGTCTTTTAAATTGTACAAAATACCTATCTAGTTATGAAGTTTTAGTAGGTAAACTAAATCTGTCAGGGATGATAATTGGGACAGACATTTTAAAAAATTCAGACTATAAAATAATAAAATTGGCTTCTAAGTAGCATTTAAATAAATGCACATACTATATAGGTAACTATAGCTTTTATATTATGTGGTAAACCCAGTAGGGCCAAAGGAGGGGTAGGGTGTCAATTATTAGCATTGCCAATGCCACGTTCTTAGTGAATACTCCCAACTCATTTGAACTGATTTTTGTCAAATTGAAAAAATCGAATGCAGCATACAATTAGTAAGTATCGATAATAATCATTGACAGAGAATCTATTTGGCATCAGTATTGTCCAAAAGCGATTAGGTTACATAACGGGTAAGTATGTTAAATGTTCGAACAGGGGCCTAGACACAGCCCAGCGTGGTAAGTCTACGATTAGTAAACGACTACAAATAAGTTTGAGTTTGAGTTTGAGTTTGAGTTTGAGTTTTGAGTTTAATCTGAAAGTAGAAACATGTGGTAGAAACTACAAGCTTACGAACGTTAAACTTTTTAAATTTCGGAGGAAATTTAAAAAGTTTAACCCTTCAACGAATAAATCGTCTAACGTATTAGCAATTACCAGTTTTACTTTCATCGGCACCACATCAGATATTCGACTTTAGCACACATGTAACAAAGTGTAGTTCATTCCTTTCGAAGAAGTAAGCCAGAGCCAGACGGGTGTTTGTTGCTAATATTAGATGGGTACAAAAAACGGCGGCGTCGGGTTGTGGCCCTTTCACGGTCCCTCGTCCCGAAGCGCGTTGTGTTGTGTGCTTCCTACCCGAACACACAAGTACCTAGTGCCAACAGTTCACCGCGCACCGCCACCCGGGGCGCCTGTGTGCCGACGTTTATACACGATCGCATTACAACCACTTGCAATCTCGCAACACAAGTGCATAACATCGCTGAGCGTTATTTTCGGAGAGTGCCACTATTTTTAACGTGCAACACGATAGTGTGCATCCTGGCTCGTCCTTCTCGCAAATGTCCTCTTGGATCATCCGTAGAACGAGAAATAAACATAGCACTCCGGTAAGTTATCCGTTGGATGTTCGACAGTGTTATCATCCACCATAGCTATCATTTCTAACTTTGCTCATGTCTGGATGCTGTTTCGAGTACAGAAATGCAATTTTTCAACGTGTTATGCTAATGAGCGTCGATAATAGGTTCTCCAAACACGCTAACAATCCAAGCGAAAGCGAAAATTCTGAATAGTCGTTGCCAGATTTCCATACTATCGAAGACAGTGTAGTGTGTAGAGCTTTTAGTGTTGGTTATTTGGTTGTAGTTGTTTGTTTTATCAAAGTAACTGTAACGAATTGACAGCTGCTTCAATTTGAGTAAATATGCTTTTTCTGAACACAACTTGATAATTTTAGATTTTTAGCAGACAGTCGTCATTCTAATTTCGGTAATGTAAACTGTACTTCCAAACTAAAGATTATTGCGCTGGATTTGGCTATAATAAAGCCGCTGGGTAATAGTAGTTTATATCGTGATCACATCGCATAATACATGATATTGTATATGACGTACCTACTTCAAGCTTGAGTACATTGGAATGCAAAAACTTTACAACTTCCACAAAAACATTAGACACCTATGTACGTACTGGTTCGCTAGATGCCGGTGTTATTTTAGCCGGCTTAAATTAACCTGCCAAATATGCGACCGTAAAAAATGTTACTGTTCCAAAATGAGAGGTGGAACATTTCGTTATCCAGATGATATTTGAGATTGGTGAAACAGCGCAATCTCTGCGAGACATCTAAAAGACCCATCCATAATGGTTGACCCGACACGTTCGCTCCACAATGTTTGCGAAATGTTGTCATATCATTTGGTATTACGGACTTTTAAGTATTATTTTACGGTAGCGTCCTTAGCTTAATTGCTTTCAACGCAGCAGTTATGGCTGCGGGATTACTCAATTTCAAACTCTGTTCTTTTGTAAAAGAAAATAAGTGAAATCTGTTTGCATTTTGCTGTAAAATTTGAATGTTTATGGCCAGTAGCATTTGACGAGACATTAGCAGCTGGAGTTTACGTAAAAAATGGTGTTATGAATTTTAACGAGACGACGTTTTAACACGATATAGCAGCTCACGGTAGGTATATCGCTACGGACGAATCACGCCCCCTCTGTCGCTGTTCAAATCAATATACCGGTAGGTACATACGCACGACCGACCAGACGGACTCTAAATAAATGGGAATTGTGAAGCAAAAGTACGTATAGTTACTTTTGTACTAAAAACTGCAAACAGCGTAACAATGCCTGGAAAATTTCCAGTTAAAATAAAAAATATCTCATTGAATGATAAACTCTCTTCAGCTGATGGAGTGACTGAAGGAATATTTTGCATAAAAGTACACTTTGACACTTTTAATGAACTAACTTCACGGGTTTAGTTATTACACATCAGAATGTAGACCAACTTTAAATTGAGCTTATAAACTGGTGCCAAATTAAAATGCATAGAATGCTTTAATAGTTCATGTTACAGTGGTCGATGAACCCTTTCCCTCAGACGAATGCAAATAACGTTATAAACGATCCCTTCACATGTTAGTAACAACATATTATCTAACGACATGTAATATTATGAAAGACTGTTCCATAGTAGTTGTGGATTCCATAATTATAATAATATGGAAAATATTATCCACAGTTAACAGATGCTAGCTATAGATAGCTTCCTAATCTGAGAACAAACATGTGGTTAGCCTTTTTTATTATGTACAGTAAAAACCCTTATGATAAAGCATTTTTAAAGCTTTATTAAGTCTAATAGATCCGGCTTAAAGCCGCATTTCAAATGGCCACTTGATTGCATGATACCGACGGAACATCCAGGATTAATTTCCAGCGAAGACGCTAAGCTTATTACAACCTTATTAGTTTTTTTGAGCCTTTGTAAATTGTAAAGCATCTTAATATCTAGTATTTGTACTGCTTCAGTATTTTTCGGTAGAGGTAAACGGTACTTATTACTAAGTAAAATAGTAAGTAGTTTTTCAAATTGTACAGTTTGCGGTTGTAAAAGGGACCAGACGACTATATACGTACGTTTCATGAAATATTAAGCCCTTGCATACACCGAAACTTCTGCAAATTTTATTTTTTACACAATATTTTCCTTCGACTCTTTTCGATTTTCATTCGACGCTATCAAACTTTTCACCAGCTGAAGTGATAATTTTTGTAGCATCTGTTATAATTTGACCGAGCGAAGCGAAGGTCTCTGGGTCTTCTTGAGTGAATTGGCACTTTAAACTTTTTAAATATGGTATGTAAACCAATAGCCTTCCGCCGAATATGGCTTAAATAGTTATAAAAATCTTTATTTCAGGGGGGCTCTCATAGAAGCGAATGCGAAGTAAAATATTTTTTATATCGTTACATAGGGTTGCGGTATATCATTTTAAAGATAATTAGGAATCGAGTCCAAAAATATTTTTTTTTTAATTTTTCCCCTAAAATTGACGAAATGGGGGGCTTTCAAAGTGGAGATTTTCTAACGTCCAAAGTTGACCTCAGAACTCTCAATTTTCTGAAAGGCTGAGGCTGAAACTTATCAATTATTTGAATTATATCCTGTACTTGAACAACAAATACTAAAATTAGATAAATATTATAAGGAAACGAAATTATTTAATTTTTAATGAGCTTCCGTATTTTGAACAGAACTTCACAATGGTGTCAATAGACGGCGCTCTGTACAAGTTTATGGATACCGCGAGGTCTCAGTTCGGGGCGAACCACTAGTATTATTATTAACATCTGATTGTCGGTCTGTGATCTTCATAATTCTAATTTTCTCTACCAAACACCAGTGAATACAAATAGTAGGAAATATATTTACTTAGATTTATTGAGATTTACTATAGTTATTTGAGAAAGTAAATTCTTCTTCATCTTTTCTTTTCGATTTTTGGCATTTCGCTGTAGCAAAGCAACATAATACAATTCACCAGTGTTGAGTAGCTTGAAGGAGACATAAAATAGATTGGCCATTAAAAAGAGGTACAAATTTTCTATTGAATAAAAATACATTAAATAATAATATATGTTTTTGTAAGCAAACTGCACAACACAACATAATAAGACAACAGAAGTTCATCAAAGTAACGAACACGAACAGATAAAAAATATGTTTAAATTCTTTATTTAATATTATGTTCATAGTTGCACAGTGCACATCAAGCGTGGTAGATACTGGGTAGGTAGTAGGTATCTACTCCGATATTAAAAGTTCTCAACGTACAAGCGTGCACATAGTTAAAGACAATTTTAAAAGAATGCGGTAGGTATGGTTAAGTTGTAGGTAAGCTAAGCGTTTATCGTAAAAGCATAACCGGCCGGTCAATAGTTTCTTATATAGTACTGTTCGTCGGGTTTATGGTGTTTAGATAACTGAACAATGCACCGACTACATTCCACGGCACCCAGTAAAGCTGGGAATTTGCCATAACTTATTTTAAAACTTGTGCATACAGCCACATGTGCGTGCTGGATTATTATTGACGCAATAACTACATCGGCCATACGATTGTTAACTTCATTTAGTAAAACCGTTTATGTATTTGGTTCAATAGTGATATCAGAATAAGTTAATGTAATTACTTAATTATTTACTTCAAAATATTAAGCTTAAATCTTTCGTAGATGTCATTACTCATTACGAGATTTTTTATCAAACAACTCTCCCTACTTGACGTATTATTAGAAAGTGGCAATTGCTTTGTTTTCATATGAATGGTGAGTTGACAAAAGAAGACGGATTTTTTATTGTTCAATGACCAACATTAATCTAAATACTCGGTACGAGCGAATGTCGTGCGTTTGAAAAAGATCATTAGAGTATTGTTGAAGACAAGCATGTGGGGTTGAATAGTTATCGTGCGGTGTAGGTGTGAATTCATTTCACTCTAAATAAACCTCTCGTAACATTGGTGTTCGTTGCAAACAGTAAACAATATTCAGTGAATTAGAAATAATCGTTTCGACCTTGTAGACATGCTTTGTTAACTATATTTAACAGTCGATCGCCTGACACCTTCGACATGCTTGAAAAATTATATTGACATACGCAAACACATCACAAATACAATAATTAGTAACATCAGTGTTGAATGTAGTAACTAAATAGTGAATATCATGTTTCGCTTCATTTGTCCTAATCATCCGTGAAACTAAGTTAATGAACTTCTTTGGTATAACAAAGAAAAGATTTCCTTACAAATGAGATTGGGTTAATTTAGTACCTGTGCTTTATTTTGCGTTTTTTTTTCTGGATATAATATATATTCTGATGTTCCGTATCATGCTTGACAATGATTAATGGCTTAGTACAAACTTACTTAATTTTATGTAGAACTAGCGCATGCCTGCGAATTCGTCCGCGTGGATTGAGGTTTTTTGGTTCGCGCGGGAACTCTTAGATTTTCCGGGATAAAAAGTAGCCTATGTGTTATTCCAGACTACAATCTATCTCTGTGCCAAATTTCATCCAGATCCTTTCAGCCGTTCTGGCGTGATTGAGTAACAAACATCCATCCATACATCCATCCATCCATACGAACTTTCGCATTTATAATATTACTAGCTGATGCCTGCGACTTCGTCCGCGTGGATCGAGGTTTTTCGTTTCCCGCGGGAACTCCTTCATTTTCCGGGATAAAAAGTAGCCTATGTGTTATTCCAGACTATAATCTATCTCTGTGCCAAATTTCATCCAGATCCGTTCAGCCGTTGGGGCGTGATTGAGTAACAAACATCCATCCATACATCCATACATCCATCCAAACTTTCGCATTTATAATATTTATTTGATGTATAGATAGTATAGATAGTATAGATATGTATAGATACGTAGCTATCTAAATCTAATCTATCTAATTAAATGATTATCAATCCACTTTTCATTCAGTGTGACGTACATGAGCTTAATATTGCTGAGTACTGTTAGCAAAAAGCGATAGAAAACGACGACCTGGATTACATGTTGTGACTTGTGACACAAGTACACACAGCCACTTAGCCTTCCGCTCAGCCTTCTGATGGTCATATGTTAATATGAAAAGGTGTGAATGACCCTTGAATGTTTAGGAAACTTTATCTTAAGTGAGCAATTTAGTAGCGAAATTACTTTTAAATTGCTCTCAAATTTTAAGTTCTAAAGCAGTAGCAATTACTGAGCAAGATATGAACGAATTGCCCCTAATTATTTTATACCTACCCAAAGGCATGAAAACCGTTAAACGTTTTCCATCGTAAAGTGAGGTACATCAACGGTATACATATAAATATACGGTCTCCAAGGCAATAATGCCTTTGAAATATCATCAAAAGACATAGCTGAATAAGCTGAGCTGTTCAGGCACCACGGCGACCCTTTTTATTGCATTTCCCAAGTGATAGTTCTGGATAACGGGGCTGACAGGTTGGATTCCAAGTAGTCATTCCATTGAATACTATTGACTAGGTATATGCTATAGCTGATTCAAGACAATAATAACAAGTACAATACTGTACCGAGCATACCAGCAATGGTACTCACACCCTTCTGCGTGTTAATCCTATCTGTATAGAGACTACAATGCTACAAAAGGTGTGCCCCTATGAAGACCTATTGTAGATTGCAAGAAAACTGCTGTATGATATTAATATTGGCATTCGTTTGCAGTTCAATTGAATAACGACCAAAGTAATAGTTAGACTACTTTTACAACCACTTAATACGTTTTGAGTTAGGCTTTTGAACGAGCTACATCCTATTCGTTTTTATTCACGGATTTAAACGATAAATTTAATAACTTGGACGCCATATTTCGCTTATCCAGATCTATTTTTTAATTTCCTCTCACTGCTTACAATAAAAAGTTGCTGCTGAAAAATTTAATTAAGTAACTATAAAAATTCTTCCCTATTTCAGTTCAGAAACAGATTGAAGTGGCAAGATCGTAGTGTTTGGTTCCGAGCCAACTCAGGCATTCAAATGAGGTCCCGTTCACTTCCTGGACGTTGAGGAGTGCTAATGTGGTTGTTTCCTTAATCAGTATTAATTAAGTTAGTTCCAACGTTTAAATTTGTACCCCTATCGTGGGAACCATACTTAGTAGGCTAAATGGGCTTTCATTCAACATGGAAATTCAATGAGACATGTAAAATAGACACGATTCCTTATTCATATTCTCAATGAACCGTGCCTGAAAAGCTTTACTTGAGAATAATAATATATTATATAAGTGAGTAATTTAAATTGAGTATGCATACAAGAGTATTCAATGAATAAATGAAATCAGAGCACACTCATTGTACACCACGAAACAAAGATCTCTCTTTGTTGTAATGAAGCATCAAGTTAGGTGGAAGATGCAATTGGAGGCGTATCACTAGATAATTTTAGCGAACTCTTAGATTCCTAATTAAAATAATAACTTAGTAGAAGTTATTATTTTAATTAGAATAGAAGGTTAGATTCTTTAAAGACTTATATGGTTATCACTATATAAATCTAATTAATTACCTACCCCAATGATTACAATTTGACTATGATGATATGACTATGATTATCATTTATGATTATGATGGTATTTGGCAATGACGATTGAATGATTAATAAAAGTTAAATTATTTTATGACTAAAAGGCACCAGGCATAAGATATTTTTCTTTGAATAAATTTGTCATGGGTTCAGCTATCAGTTATCTGTAGGCTAAAAGATAAAATCTAAACTAATGATTTTGTCTAAAATTGGTACAGAGATAGATTGCAGCCCGGTCCCCGGAAAAGAAAATAGTCTTTTTATCCCCGAAAATGAAAAAGTTCCCACGGGATTTTCAAAAACCTAAACCTAAGATAAAATACGGCTAATTGAAACAATATCCTCCACCTAGTTTATCCTATTAACTCATTTAAGTAAGTAAGACCTAAACAATATTAGTATAAAATACAATGGGGCTGATTCTGTATAACACAATCTCTAAACTAAACTAAAATGGCAGCTTTAAATCTAGTTCTGTCCCTTTCCGTAGGGAGTATTATGAAAGGGTTAGCAATATTTGTAATGCTCTAATTTTAGTTTAGTTTAGAGATTGTGCACTACAGAATCAGCCCCAATAAGGAGATAAAACATTTCTACGTTAGTATCCTATTTTGTACATTATCAACTTGGTAAAACCTCGCTAAGATTTAAGCAAACATTAAAATTTATTTAACCAATACTGCCGTATCTCTGTGCGTTAATTTACACAACGTTTTATCTACACCCACATTACAACAAGGACCAAGTTTCTATAAATAAGTAGGTACAAACATAGGTACATAAGGGGGATGTTTTGTAGCACGTAGGTCATCGTTTTTTTTAAATTTATAGACAAGCGTTTTTGCCTTGCAGCAGCATCTCTCAAGTTTAAATGGGCCGGTCATGTGAGCCATATGCCAGATGACTTTTGGGCTAAACCTGCTTCCTTCTGGCCCCCCCAAAATCATCAACGCCAGCGTGGTAGGCCGAGGCTACGATGGTGTGATGAATTAGACAAATTCCTAGTTGAGTGGCCCATCGAAGCACAACATAGGGAGATGTGGGAAAATCGGAGGGAGGCCTTTGCCCAGTCGTGGGACAGCACAGGCTTGATTAGATTAGATTAGACTAGCGCTCGGCTGCAATCAGACTTGCTGGAAGTATTGATGCAGCCAATATAGTATGCATTATGTTTTACACGTAATATTATGTAGATTGTAGATAATATGTATTAGTTTGTTACTGGTTTTTTTAAATACTTCAAACATTGTAGGAAAATATTATTATCCTTGTTCATTTTATCAATTAGGGCCCCAATCATGTAAGAATGGCCGATCAAACGTTAAAGATTTTCGTCAAAGTAAAATTAACCATAATTGCATTGAATTAGAGCTCAATTTCTTCTGCCCATTCTTCGGCAGACGACATTGAGCTCTAATTTAATGATGTCATGGTTTATTTTACTTTGACGAAAATCTTTAACGTTTGATCGACAATTCTTACGTAATCGAGGGGCAGAATTTAAACAGTTAAATTTTGAATGCAAATGAAGGCTTTGAGGATAAATATATTGAATGTTTCGCTATTTGAAAAAAATATGATGACAAAAAGTTTGTTATATTATGTTATTGTTCAGGATTCGAGATTAATGAGGTCACAGAAATAGAATTAGGTATCGGTCAAGGGACTTGGTACCTAAATGGGAAATCTCTCCATTTAGGTACCAAGTCCCTTAAAATTTAAAATTAAAATTTCGAAATTATAAGTAAAATCCGTCCATCATTAAGAGTAAACAATCGACGCCTTCATTTGGCAAATAATATATTATTATGTATTGTTTTGAAATGAGAGACCACAGAATAGCCTCCAAGAAATAAAAAAATCTTAAACGAGCAAACACCAAGTCTACGACCATTTTATACCACCGCACAAATAAATACCAATTCGCATAAAAACAAACGGCCATTAAAATAAGTTTTGCTTCGAACTTGATATCGACTCCTGTATGACCGTGGGAATTCCCAGGGCTGGTTAAAAAGGACAAAGTGTGATTCATACATACCAATAAAAGCTTAGCTTAGATCCTTAGAGCATGCGTCATGGAGGTATTGTGCGCAGCTCAGGGTAACTAGTATAGTAATACTATAGCCAAGAACGAATCAGAATCTTTTGGAAAGGGTTCTGGATCCTTTGTCCTGAATATAAAATTTAAATGGAGGTCCTTCGTCTGATAAGTTCAAAGATTGGTACGAAGAAAACTGAGAGGATAATAGAGTCTTAATATTAATTAGTCATTACTCATTGCTCATTAGCATTTTACCTTATACCGCAACATTGCTCTTACCTACTCAAATTTTCTTATCTTTAATTTCTATTTTCTGTACCAAAAGAAATTTAGTGAATAATTGTCAAAATTATTAGATGAATTTTACTGAAGTGTATACTGAATTTACTAAATAAACTGAATAGAACTTTAACCGTACTGAATACACTGAACCCTAAAATCAGTACCTGCTTAGTAACCGATAGGGAGCTAATAAGGCCATTTATATTAGGTTGAGAACAGCTCGTGATGGTATTAAGAGAATGCATCTAGATTCAAAGTGAACGTGGTGACATGCACGTACTTACTGAATGCCTTTAGATGTTTACAATTTTAAATGTCTCCAACTGAACATGTGAAATACGAATATAGACCTTAATAGTGAACTAGAAGCGACTAGTAATGAAGATAATCTAAATGTTTTCTTGTATAACTAGAAGTAGACTTTTCATTCCACATCTGTCCCACATAATATGAAATTAGATAATAGAGTCTTGAGTGTAAAAAAAAACTTTTATAAAAAAGAAATACGTTAAATTACGTTCATTTTGTGTTTCCATAATAGGTACCTACTTTTCTGCTCATTATTTCTGGCCATGGACTTATAAAAATATTGGCAAAGCTCCATTTATGCTCTCACTGTAATATCTGCTAATACGAATTCAAATAAAACTTTATGCCTATTGCTCATAGTCTTCTAGCACTATTCTGATTTGGCACGGTCAATAAAGTTCCATAAATGAAGGTTTAAAATGGAATTTTTATTTTAAAAATAAAACGTAATAAATTAATATTTTAAAGAAGAGGTTAAAAAAGATACAAGTTGAAAAGGACTCTCAAACAAATAAAACTATGTATTTGTAAAGCAAGAAATAAACACAACATTTCATTGCTACGATTTAATGAATTCATAACTTCAAACTAATCGATAGCGTGACGATTGAGGCATTAACATTTCCGATTGCTTCACAATTTCAATTCAATAGACTTGTTGTTCAATATGGAGAGTGTTCAAGGGCATCATTGAGACTCTATAGTAGGGTCACCAAGTGTCTTGATTTACACAACCGTTTCGACCTCTCTGTATCTCTCTCTGTATTAGTTCGAAAGTGTGTCTGTCTGTCTTTCTGATATGCTTAAGTGACCCATCTTTCAAACGATTTTGATCATATCATATTATTTCAGTTGTATTTCTGCAACTTAAATAAATAATAAATCCAATTTCAATAAAACTTGCATTTTTAATGCGGATTAAGTATATTAAAAATATAGTGTGTGACGCAGGATGAATCACGATCATTGAGGTATTATGTACTAACGTATCACGATATGAGACTTCGGGTGATGCCAGCCCTCGCTGCGCTCAGGCAGGCAACTTCACCCTCGTCTGAAATCGTCTTGTTTCATCCCTAGGCACACAATATACTATTGCTACTAGATCATAATTTCTGCTGTCGTAGTTCTTCAATAAAATTATATTTTTTTAAACTATGAGGCAAGAAGCGCTTTATTAAGAGCCCGGGATGGTTTCCGGGATTAAAAGTAGCTTTCACTAACGGGATTAAAAATCACTTTCCAGGTCCTCAACTATACCCTTGCGACGTGATTGAAGGACAAACCAACAAACAAACACGTTTGCATTTAATTATTGGTATGATATCAGATTAATTTATTTAATCTGATAAGGAATGAAACTGTTCCTGGCGATAAATAATGTAATTGCATTTTGTGAATGAAATACTTAATTGTCTTTCATGACTCAAGAGATCGTCAAGATACAAAAAGTATAATAAATCACTAGAATTTATCCGGTTTTCTCGGGACTTTTATTTGATTCTGTTCTAATGAAACTCAAAATATGTTATATAATATTATGTTTTATGGCATCCTGTGCCATAAACAACGAGTATTATAACTCACGGTGACATTGAGTTTAGTCAATTATTAATGTTAATCATTAGGTAGGCAGGTACTTACATCCCGGTTGCACCTGTTGATAATTTTATTATTTCCGAACGATCCATTTAAACTGATGTTGACGTACAGTTATGTAACCGTTAGTTTAGTATTATATTGTACTATAGCTTTATAATTTTGACTTTATTTTCCAGCTACAGTACCCCACTGATTATAAAGTCCGTCAAACTTATCTGACCCGGTGTCAGCGTCGCTAGTTTATATGAAAAATAAAATAAAATAAAAACTAAACAGGCATAAAAATTAATTCCAATATTTTATTTATTTATTTTCTTTTATTTTATTTGCTAAGGAAACCCAACAGCTTGTGTTCTAGATAGTCTTACAATGAGGTAACTTATAGCTAATGACAGGTTTTCACAACTAGACACTAAAAGATGTAACTAACCTGACGGGGTCCCTTATAATCTATACCTTACTCTACCTATAAAATTCAATCTCTTTTAAATGGCACGTGAATCATCTAGCAGTAAGACCCTCATAATGTTGCGTCCATAATAAACCAAGATCTTTTAGAGTTTCGGAAGCCCCGAGTTCAACCATCCCAACGACTTGCTTATATACCGATCTATAGTGACGTGTTCAAGTTTTAAATAATTTATAAACGCTTTCAAGTATTGATTTAATGTAAAGTAAATGGTGATTGGTAGCTCCACCCCGCTCACCAATGATAGGCTTCGTCCCTCTCTTGGTATCCCAAGAGGCACTAGTCATCGACTAATGGGTCTCATAAGTATACCAAAAGGCAGCAGCCTCCCCTCCTTAAACCACTAGGTCACCATTTGGGGAAATAGCGCGACGTATGAAAGCATACTTTAATTTAGGTAAATACAACGCGGAGACCACCATGGGTAGTAGGACGTCGTTCGTACGTTACATAGGTTGTGAGCCAATGTGACGCAGCATAGGTCGTGAATCTATGCATTTACAAGTAACATAGGTTGTGAATCTATGGAACCGTAAATAGTATAGTCGCACAGGTTGTGAATCCATGCAACTATGAATACGTGTCGAGGCTGAGTCAGGCGTAGTGCAAAACATAGTTAGATATCCGGTATCTTACGTGTGATCCAACCTTCGGTAATAATAAACAGCGTCCTATCAACCATGGTTAGTTGTCGTTCGAATGTAACGATAGTTACGGGTTTACATAATGTAAGCATCTATAAGTAAATCGCATGGCAGAGCCAGGTGTACTGCAGAACATAGTAACTACATTCCGCAGCCCCAACTCAACCAGCGATGATTATGTATAGGTAATATACGTGTAAGTATGTTGTATTAATATATGTATATAAATCCACCATAGGCGGATCAAATATCGTTGGAAGCCTCCAACGACATTATGCGTTCGAACGAGCGACAGACATCGCGACACATACTGCACGCACCATTACACGAACAGCGAATCCACTTTGCTCAGCATCAGCCCGAGAACGACGGTGGACATCGTGACACATACTGCACGCATCAAGCGCATACACCACAGCACCGCTGTGCACCATCACATACACAAGCTACCACAGCATACAATCGCATCGCCGTCGCTTGTTCGGCGACCAGTCCGTTTGTCGGAAATCTTTCTAGCATGGACCGAGATCGCTCCTCCACTATATATACTATATTTTATTCTCTTGTTTTAAATATATATATTTTGAATGAGAGGTACGAATCGTCACAAAGAACAGGGGTACCTGTTGATACACAAAAACAGTTGTTGAGAGAAATATTAGTTGCTAATCAATTAGGTAGTTGTACTTGACTGTGTCATAACATTGGTTAAATTTCGACGTACACTACACATATTGCTACAAAATAAGTCTATGCTAGGTTCATTATAGACAGAGTTCAGAAGGCGAGATGCACGAATAATGAATGAGTTGGATCTGTATTAAGTTTTGGATATTGACCACGATCGGATGTAAAGTAAGACAGAAAGCATTTATGTAACTTCAGTAGGCCCGCCAAAGTTAGGGCTTTTTGTCAATAATTACATACGAATATTCCGTTAGGATCTTCTAGAATTAGACTTTTACGTGGTAGCCCTATCCTTTTGGACTCATTTTAAAGCCTCACTGCTTTAATAAACAACGCTCATTATTTATTAATTACATTACCTACCTTTATCGCATGACGGTCTTGTTGTCTTAGCATTTATTGCCGACAAGATAATTTCATAAAATTGCGCACTACACAGTACTTTATAGAAAGAACGTTGACAGGAATGGTTTTTGCTGCACTATTGAGATGCGAAGGAAGTGTCTACTTTATAGTTTATACCTAGGATAGTAATTGAAAAGCGCATCGTAATGGAGAATGTGCTCAGTTCTTATGGCGGCGTTGCTTTAGAAAAACGACATAGGAAATGACTCTTTCTTAATATCTCTTATAGAATTGGAAGCTTATGCTGATTGCTTTAGTTCTACTAAATATTTGAATAGGGTAAAGCTGCTTGCATATCACAATATGAAAGAACTGCTAGAGGAATCATATTAAGAGCCGGAACAGGCACATATTTTTCCCAACAGTTAGGTGCTTACTGAAAACGCTGTGCCAGAACTGCCGGATGAAAATTGAAGTTGGAAATTTATTCATTTTCTCAGTAACCTAATAGATGCTCTACTGCTTTAGTATAAAACTATATTGCAGTCAATAAATAGTTAACGCCCACCTCCAGGTTTACAAATAAAAATAAATAAATACAGTGGTATAGACTTCTAGGTCATTTTACGGTGCGCCCGATCACTACGTCAATCGATTTTTAAATCACAAAACTGCACCATGTGCGACTTATTGGCAAACTAAAGATAACTTTATTAGCTTGCAACATAATAATATGAAATATAAATAATGTAGACAACCAACAACGGACAGCGCCGCAATAATACGCAAAGATTTTAATTGTTGTCAGGTTATTGAGCCGTCTTCCGTTGCAAGTAAAATTCACAAAGGTACACAATACAGATGATGCATACCTACTTGGCTTTCATCCAACAATTGTTTACAAAACCGACTTGCGATGTAGCGGATTGCTTTCAAATTCTTGCGATTATAAAGCCTGAACCCCATGTAACGCGAAAAAGGAACGCGGCCTGATGGCAACATCTGTAACGCGGTTACTAGAAGTTATGAAGGGCCTTAGAACTTTACTACTTTGAAACGCGTTTGAAAACGGTGTGCTGAAAGCAAAACACGTAGGAAACATGGCGCGTTTGTGACCGCCTGGGCTCACCAGTCATCACGCGTCTCCGCCACCAAATTAAAGTTTTTGAAGGCCGACGCCTAGTTTGACTTGTTATCAAAATAGAGGCTGAGGCTCTATCAAGGTGAGGTGAAAATACCTCTACCTCTTTTTGCCTGAGCCCAACTGTAATACGCGAGATGCTTGCCGCCCAGTTACGCTCGGTGTGGGCTTCTTCTGTTGTAACTTGTAAGTACTCAATCTCAAAACTAAACGAACTCTTTCTCAATGTTGCTGAAAAGGTTATAGCTTGATTTTAGACATGCAAATTCAGGTTAGTTTAGAGATTATGTACAACAGATTATATCAACATTTACTGTGTGTTTAAGCCTTAAAGCCAGAATTAGCTTTTACATCAGCTCGAGTATTGAATTGCGTACGAAAACGGGATGTCTTTATTTGTCGATATCCGCCGAGAGGATTTACCGTTCTGCAAATGCCATAAATATTTACTACCAACCACGCATAGCTATTAGGGTTTTACTGAGGTGTAAGTAACTTCTTCAAACTTACCAGCAATAACGAAGCCCTTCAAATCGAGGTGCCGATTTGTTAATTAGGCATAGGCTTTGCCAATTGCCATGTTGTTTGCCATTATTTTGCTTTGACGCAGACGGTCAGATCCTCTTTTTAGGGTTCCGTAGCCAAATTTGGCAAAAACGGAACCCTTATAGATTCGTCATGTCTGTCTGTCTGTCTGTCTGTCTGTCTGTCCGTCCGTATGCCACAGCCACTTTTTTCCGATACTATAAGAACTCCTACTGTTGAAACTTGGTAAGTAGATGTATTCTGTGAACCGCATTAAGATTTTCACACAAAAATAGAAAAAAACAATAAATTTTGGGGGTCCCCATACTTAGAACTGAAACTCAAAAAATTTTTTTTCATCAAACCCATACGTGTGGGGTATCTATGGATAGGTCTTCAAAAGTGGTAAAATGTGTGTCCCCCCCCCCCCCCCCGTAACTTCTAAAATAAAAGAATGATAAAACTAAAAAAAATATATGATGTACATTACCATGCAAACTTCCACCGAAAATTGGTTTGAACCAGATCTAGTAAGTAGTTTTTTTTTAATAATTTAAAACTTACTACAGGTGTGTACGGAACCCTCGGTGCGCGAGTCCGACTCGCACTTGGCCGGTTTTTATTTTAAGAGGTAATGCCACGGCGGTTTCCCCATACAGTCGTATTTATCTGTTTTCTCAGTGGATAATTACAGTAGAGAAAATATTTTTGCACCATAAAATCCATGTATGTGTCCGTGCCATGTCCCTATGTTTTGCTTTTTTCAATAAATTAATAATTTTGAGAACAAGGAACCTTCAAAAATGGCAACGGCTTTTGGAGAAGGAAACAGGAAAATACGAGGGTTAGAACTCGACTGTTTTTCAAGTAATCCGTCCAAGCTGCAGTTGTCCCTATCGGGTGTTATGGGATTCTATTCGAGGAGCAGCGTGACGGCAATATAATACCTATTCTCAAAGTTTCCCGTTGATGGCATTACCTACCTCTTAAACATGTTAAAAACCACAGAGTGTGTGATTACGATCCCATCGGTCTATGAGAGTGACGGAAAAGATAAGTGCACCTGTGTTTGCGGAGAAACAGGGCCTTTGCACTTAGAACATTTTTCGGTTGTATGGGGGTGTTAGTTCCACAACTCCTTAAAGGATGGCGCTCATGGCGCTTATCTTGTACTGAAAGTGTGTGTACCAAAAGTCTGTGATCAGGTCTGTGATGGCGCTGAAGTAAGTGTTCGTTCAGAAGTTTATGTTTTAGATCAATTTAATGCTTTTGCTATTTAAATAAACACATAGCTAATAATATGTAAAACAATTTTTTTGAGCAGAATATGAGTTATCTTAGATAATTTATAAAGATTTATCTGTTATAAATTTAGTGAGTTAGAAGTTTAATGAAACATTGGTGTTTTAATTTCTAAACGTGGCCAGCCGCCATTTTAAAGTTTGACAAGTTTGACATTGACGTGTTCTGGCATGCCGGATGCCGGGTGGACGAAATTATTATTTTTTTGTTTTTTAAATTCGTTGAAATGTGAAACAATATATTATTTTAGTGTGTATTATGTGTGTACGATGTGAAAAACATAAAACTGTGGAATAATTGTTATAATTCATGTGTATTCTTTGTAATTGAGAATATAAGAGAAAATAATCAACATGCGTTTCATTTAGTATTAACATCTGAACACCATCTTTTACAATTTGTGTTTATCGTATAATAATTTATCTTAATTATTACAAGGTCACATAATTCTATAGTTGCAGAATTAGGTGATCTTGTAATAATTAAGATAAATTATTATACGATACACAAGGACTATAATAAATAGTAGGTACCTACTATAGGACTGTAGTAGTGTGTGTAGTGTGTAGTAGTGTGTGTGTGTAGAGTGTATACATATTTTAGTTGGACAACTTCCCGATAGATGTCGCTGTAGATGGAAAGTCGAGTAGCAACTCTATACCAGTATATATAATGTACTCTGTGCGGAGAAACTTGTGCATTATCTATAATATCTCCTGCGTAGATAGCTAGGTATAGCTAGGTACAGTGTCCGTTGAATATTGATTAATGATAATGTGGCCAATTCTGTATAACACAATCTCTAAACTAAACTAAAATGGCAGCTTTAAATCTAGTTCTGTCCCTTACCGTAGGGAGTATTATGAAAGGGTTAGCAATATTTGTAATGCTCTAATTTTAGGTTAGTTTAGAGATTGTGCACTACAGAATCAGCAGCATTGACCACCGTGGCTGAAATTCGATCGGGAGAATAAAAGTGCGTTATATACAAATTACAATATTGAGAGACAGCTACGTAATTTTAGTCAGTGTTTAAATTGAGGGTCAAAGAACTCGTAAACAATTTTGCGACTCAGACAATCTTGCCCCGTATAATCAATTGCACTGCTACCAATTCATTTGTAAGAACAGTTGGTTGGGAACCCATTTAACGTTCAACGTATTCAAAATGTGTTTTTGCACCGATATTGTCCTTGGCTACATTTGCATGGATTTTGCTGCAAATGTATTTCAATTGACACAGTTGCCCTCACATTATTTTGCGACAGGCTCACTGCTAACGTTGTAATGAATGTTGAAACAACAAGTATGTATCACTTTACCGATTTATCTGACAAACAATGTTATGGCAAGACAATTTATAGACATACCTATTACTTAAGTACCTACTCTTACCTTGAGTTGTAATTTGTTAAAACGAACTCTCGCCGGCGTGCATGTGTAACATAATATTAGTTTGTTGTGGGCTCTTCCCAGACCAGGGCGCGTTTGGAACCCTCGTAGCTTGCTGTTAATTATCACCATTAACTCTTATTCTTTGTAAACATGACGTTCAGAAGGTGTACTTTGTAGGTATGTACCAATTTTGAATAAAGATGATTTGATTTGATTTGATTTTGAATGAACCAGAAGCTTAATCGCTATAATCCGCCACAGTAGACAAATCTATGTGGTGCAGTGCGTGTCTTCCACCAACAGCATGCGAACACCCACCACCCAGCAATTCGCACCGGCACAGCACCACACCACACAAATCCTCCAAATCACTCTCTACGTACGTTTCACTCCGAAACCGCATCTTGAGATGTTGACTCGACAATGAACGATTGTCAATATTTGATTCAATATTTGATTTGATTTGATTTGATTATTATGCAGGTGAATAGCAAGCTGATGTACAAGATTGTATGGTTCACTATTCTGTTAACATTAAGTTACTGTTCTGTTTTGCATACAAGGGTCTAAACACTTGTTTGCAAGTAAAACCTTGCATTCGGAGTGCAAGCTCTGGAAAAAATGTTTCATGCAAGTTGCATGCAAATGTGACGTCACTTACGAGCAACGACTTGCATAATGGGTACGAGAAAAGTGGCCTAAATAGTAACGTCTAAACTCTAAATTATAACGCGAATTATTTAACATTCAAAACCATTCTTCTAAGCGGTTTTCTGGTCTTGTGGAAAACTACGCTTATTGTACCTCCATTGATAAGTAATTGACTACCGCTAACTTTCTACATGAGCTTACCTACCTAATGGCTAATACCCAGGTTACTATGTCAGAGTGAACGATGTAATGTCGTACATATTATAACGTAACGAGGTGGTGTTCGAAAAAACACCCACTATACCTACTATCACATGTGTCGTGTATGTGATAGTAGGTATACTGATTAGTGGGTGTATTCTTGAATACTGTCCACATTTTTTATTTTTTATTTTTTAATCCACTACAAGTTAGCCCTTGACTGCGATCTCACCTGATGGTAAGTGATGATGCAATCTAAGATGGTAGCGGGCTAACCTGTTAGGGGCATGGCAGTTATATTAAAAACCCATACCCCTATTCGGTTTCTACACGGCATTGTACCGGAACGCTAAATCGCTTGGCGGCACGTCTTTACCGGTACATATAGTCTTATTTGTCGAATTCAAAGTAAAAACAACAAAGCTGTCAGCGTTGTTATCGCTGCGCTTGTACTAATGTCGGCCAATCTCCAGAGAGATAAGCCATCTGCGCGGGAGATATTACCTATAGTGCACAAGTGTGTGCGCAAACACAGGTCCACTCTCTGTTCCTTTACTCTCATATCCCGATGGGACGGAAAATCCGACACAACCGGAGAGAGATCAGGCGCAGGACCGACGGCTTTACGTACTCTCCGAGGCACGGGGGTGAAACCCCGCCAAATTCCTAACTACGGGCTGGTACTGAGAATTTCTTGCCAGAAAACCCCAATACTTGTTATGGCCCGACCCGAGACTCGAACCCGGGACCTCGTCGGCCGAAGTCGAACATGCTAACCACTAGACCAACGAGACAGTCAGGCACTTGTATAATGTAGTAAGTGTCTTTCCTTTAATCTTTGTTTCTGTGTTAAACCAATGAAAATCCATTCCCAAAGTCACAGAAATAATGAGTTATTTCAACATACATTTTCATGTTTTGGCCATTTCCTTCTAAATTACAAGTTCGCCTTAAAAGAAGGCTGCGGTGATGAGGGTTCTGTGGGGTTCTGAGAAATTAACCACCGTGCAAATGAGTCAGAGGTGCGATGAAGGTCGACGGCCTGCGTCCGCTGTGATACCGCGGGCAAATTGATGCCTCTTACAGGAAGTGCCAAGTATCACAATAAGACACAAAAAAACGCACTGCCAACATCACAAACTTAATAACAAAGAACTAAACTGTCTTTCGTAAAAAATGTACCTACCCGCTAAACTTTTAGTAATTTGATGTTCAAGATTGCATTAAATGTCATTCACGTACTATAGGTACAAACCTACCTATATTAGTGGTTCTTGATCATTTCAGTATGTTATCGTGTTTATTCAATACTAGCTGGTGTCCGCGACTTCGTCCGCGTGGTTCAAGTTTATTTCATTCCCGCGGGAACTCCTTAATTTTCTGGGATAAAAAAACTATACCTATGCCAAAAGTCACGTTGATCCGTTGCTCCGTTGTGGCGTGCTTGAAGGACAAACCAACAAACAAACACACTTTCGCATTTATAATATTATGTATGATGCAGCTAGCTTACTAATATCCCTATCAAGTATCAGCTATAGTTATGATTAGTTAAATAGGTATATAAATGCCTATTAATAACTCTGACATCAGCTTTAATAACGAGCTCTTTTAAATTAATTTAACGCTTATTCTGATTAAGTTCAGTTTTACCTTTAAAATAAAATAAAAGTAGGTACCTAAGATATGGAAAATAATAATTATAAATCTAAGTACTCACAATATTATTATGTTCTTAGTACTTCCTGAATATATATGTCTTATGAGCATGAATATAGATTTTAGCTTGATTGCCGTTTCAGGTTAGTGCAGCAACACCACTCACCCTTACCACATGAGTAAAAATCCCCCTTATACTCTAAACATGACGTTTTAGGAGTTGGTAAGCCGATCATTTAACGGATGATAAAAGGAAATTGTAGGAAAACCTTAAAATTACTTGGAGATCTGTCTAGCATATTACCCAAACCAGATGCTTATGCTTAGCTTAAAATAGGTTTATCTCTTTTCCTGTTATGATTACAGTCACTCGATAGAAAAGGATATAATGCTAATTACTGTCATCCTAATAGAATCTGGATATGATCATATAAAATATGGTAACACTACAGCATACAATACAATCTTAAGATGTCATTGAAAGAAATGTTTTAACCGCAAGATTGCTACAAACCGCGTAGGCGACAGAGATTACAACCTTACGACCTTTGTTAACTGGCACGCTCTTTGCTTTGAAGGCATTGTGGCATCTTAACATAGTATAGCCATTTTACCTGTGTACAGTTCAGCTCAAGTCACAAATCCGGATATCCGTAGAAGAACTAAATCTAAATCAAGTGACCGACATAACTCGAGCGGTTGTAGTACTCGAGCTGAAGTAGCAGTGGCCAGGGCATATAGTTTGACGACATCAAGCGAGTCGCAGGCACTGGAGCCAGGCAGCACCGTACATAATCATAAATAACAGCGTATAATGTAAAACCCTACAAGAGACCTATGTCCAGCAGTGACTCTTGTTGACGACGACGATGAAGTTTCAGCTATATAACATTGCCGCGGCGCCATGATAGGTTTTATACATTTCAAATCACTATCTAGTCTATATAACTGATTGCCTACACGATTCTTTGGGATGATGGTGCCCGCTTCTCCGTAGGTTCTTCTTTTGTTCTACTCAAGGTTGATTATTTCTGAACTGTTCAATTGCTAGGCTGTTATCTTAGATACAAACAATTTATGTTCTTGACATCGTCTCGGTTTGCGGTTAGACAGTTTCCTACCACTTGAAACATCGACATCGAAGTTATGAAATCTTGTAAACAAAATATATTATTGGTTTATTCAAAAGGGCCATTAATTTATTCTAATTCAATTCAATCTGGATTCTTGAGACCACTTTCGTTTGATCATAACATGTTACTATACATGACACCGAGGAAAGGTGCCCCAAAGAAAACATAAAAAGTTTCTATCTCTGAGGATTCTCCCCATGTTTTTCTTTTTAGACGTAGCCTGGGACCTATGTGGATATTACCACCTTCACAATATCAGTAAACAAATATATGACTGTTCACCATCAGCATACTCTCAAAGACGATACTTATATACTTAACTTGAGAATTTGTGTTGTTTATTTGCTATGAAAAGGATTACTAAAATACACAGAACATAATAAAATATTAACTTTAGATAATGCAACGGTATAAAAATGCATAGATAGAACTGAAAAACTTCAATACAAGAGAAGAAAAGATTGATAAACAAAATCATTGCATAACCACAATGTTATGATAAATTTAAAGCTAATGTAGTAGGGACTATAAAACTTCAAACAGGCAATGTATTAGAATTATTGTATTCATTGCGGTTGCGGCTTCAAACAACAATTTGCCAAGAATAAGTTTTGTAAAAATTGCCTGTCGTTTCGTAAATTACATGACTGACATTATTTCTGCCTTACTTTTGAGTGAAACCTTTGAGTTAAAACACTCATTATTTTAAATATTTTAATTAAAGTTACCAAGGTTGTGTTTAAAATAGGTACAGCTTAGATTATAATTATGGCAATTCAGTCAATGTTTTCTACAAAAAAAATAGGCATTGTTGAAAACTTAAAGAATAATCAACAGACCATGGTTGAATTTTTTTTTATCAAAGATGGAGTGGTAACTTCCTCCTTGATAGAATTAAAGACAATTAAAGTCTTTTAAGTCTTCTAACTAGTTCTTTCAAGTAGATAGATAGGTAAGTATCGAGAACACCCTACTTCATGGTGGTTAGTAAAATCGGTTCCTAATTGGTTAGGTATATAGATATTCTGATCGAAAAAACATAATATTAAAACAATAAAACTTACAAGGGTGGACTTCTCCCAATTATTGATCTCTACAAGTCAACCTTGGAAATTCTTAGGTAAAATTAATGAGATACCTATGTCGCTAAATAAACCTGATTCAGATTCGCCTAATCAACTCGAAGAACTTGTTACAAAGTTGTATAACTCTTGCGCCTCTGGCGACATGCAAGTGAATATGATTATTGAAATGGAATAGTAGGAAGTCGTAAGATATAATGGAATGTTTCATTGTGATCGATGGGTCTCGCCTACGTGATTGATTCTCTAGATTATGCAGCCATTTATGACCCAATCTAGTACTTGAATATATTGCGATAAAGCTATGTAGGTATAAGATGGAACGTTGAAGAAGAAAATTCAATCTTTAATGACGAATTTAAAACTTAAATAAGAGCACAGCTGATAAGTAGATAAACAATGAATTTCAAGCCTGGAATTTTCAATTCCTGAATAAAGCACAGATTAAATATATATGTAGTACGAATAAGCGAGAGGAATTTCAAATACGTTATTTATAAAGTATGATGAGTAACTGAAAGTGACTAATTACCTTCTTCAAGCTATTCAAATCACATTGGTGTCTTATAAAATGTCAGTTCCAAGCTTGTTTGATTACGACGTAAAGCCATTACTAAAATTCTACATCAATGCGTTTTAAGCGAACTAAATGGGCAGTCGTCACTTTACCTTTTACCTTCAAGCGATGTACGACGCTAGGTCGTCTGTAGTCGTGACTTGTGGCTTCCACATACCTAGACTGTGATTATCTGTTCGCATTGTATGATCTTCATTTTCCTCTCCATTGGCGTTAGCTTAATCATGTTACATATGGGGGAAAAATAATAGGATTAGCCAAGGCAAGGTTAGCCTTGTGAAGGTCTGCTGTTTTCATGGCCCTGTTGATATTTTAAAAGTTTGTCCGAAATTTAGACTTGCCTACAACATAGCTACAAACTAATATAGGTATTTAAAGAGTAGTAGCATGAACCTTTGCTACGATCTTCAATTTCAGAATGTTATGTCTGCTAACTATTACGTGTTACGTGGAGCTCAAACCTATGTAGTCATGTAATCGTTATGATTGTTAAAAAGTTAGATAGTCTATTAATTATCGTTAATAAACTATCTTTAGTAGCGGATAGCTCTTAAATACAGCAGTATACCTAGATCAAAATGGGGGTTTAGTTAAGCTTCTGTATTACAGCCACATCTCCCTTCTTACTTCCAAACTTCCAGTTCTCACTCATTCTAAATACCTATCATAATATAGGTGGAAACTAGATGAACTTTAAAAAAACAACTTTTTATAAATAAACGTTCGACAATGGAGATAGGCGCATGGCACGATTGCGTATGCGCAGCGTATACGAAACTTCCTGTTAATGGTGCAGCCGACCGGACAGTCTAGTCTCCGAACTATACCAAATGATGCATTCACCCGCAAAACTGCTAGTACATTATATGGCTTCTTAATTCTTATTATAATACCATAAGCAGTTACCTATAAGTAGCGGCGGTAGACATTTGAATTTGTTTTTACCAATAACGTGCAATAACTTTTTCATCATACCTATTCGAAAAACGCATATTGCCTTCAGAGGATAGCGGGAGCAAAGTGTAACTTGTAGGCCCATGGGACTTTTCATTTCTCTCTTCTGATTGGTCCGAAGTCACGTCATCAATTTGTTGATCGAATATACGAGTTTGCATTTCTCTGTTCTGATTGGTCCGAAGTCACGTGATCAATTTGTTGATCGGATATACGCACATATACGTCTTTACATTTTATTTAAACTTTAAATATACGTCTAAATAATGTCTATACAATTACATAGAAGGTTGATAGTAGTATCTTCTGATTGGTGCTTAAACGTATAGGTAATGTCCATACATAGTAGGTTGATACTCCTAGCTTTTTCTCATACGTAATGATGAAAAATAGTGTGTGTCACTCGGGGCCAAATTTTTTGTTCTCGGGCGGCGTATATTGAATTCCTCGCTACGTTCAGGATTCTACTTTAGAACCCCTCGCTACGCTCGGGATTCTACTATAGAATCCTTCACTTCGCTCTGAATTCAAAATAGCGCCCTCGGGGAACAAAAATTTTCTTTGGCCCCATGTAACACAAATAACTATTTCACCTCTCATGCTCTAAAAAGATGTCATTAAAGCTTAGCGTAGGCGGACTAAAGTTAGCATTTAGGGTCTAGGGATTAAAGTAATTTTTTTTTAATAATTGCTGGCGAGTAGTAAATGGGTAGTAAAAAATTATAGTCTATGGTTAATATCAACCGCCCAAACGAATGTCACAGATACAGGGTGTGTTCCGATATACACTGCGAGCACTGTTCAGTGCTCTTACTGTGGAGAAATTCGTTCCGTTATGGACTGACAGTAAACTGCCGCAGTATCCAAGGGAAATATATGACGTCATAAATCGTCGCCATTTTTGTACTGTGAGCACTGGCGTTTTCGAGGTAAGGTGCTTTCAGTGCTGACTGCGTTCCGTTTTAAGCAGTAACCAGTATACCTAACTATAAAGTAACGGCTTCGCAGTGTACTAAACTGACGTCACACCTTACAGTGCTCTCAGTGTATTTCGGAACATACCCACAGTCTAATAAGAAACGTTCTTTCCTACCAGTCGTTCAACGAAGGCATCTAGACAAAGCAAAGCGGCGGGGTGATAGGGGCGTAACGAATGAAACTAGCAGAATTTTTATAATACAAAATTCTATCACTCTAATGTCTTTTATGCAGTACCGTACATCTACGACTTTTTTTATGTTCCATTTTTGAAATAATTTGCACGCAATCCTTTGTTGAATGTAAGTATGCGTCAATGTGCTAATGTTACCCATCGTCACCTACACGTACGTGCGTACAGCTCAATGTCTATGGTTCTTAATGTATTTTTTTAAAAATTCCTTCTTGTTATCAGTAAGGAGAAAAATAAAGACGGCACGGCACTCGTTACTATTATGAAACTCGCTGCGCTCGTTTCATAAACTCACACTCGTGTTTTAATACCCTTCATTATATGACAGTTGCATAAACTACTATTATTGTACCTAATTAATACATTTATGTAAAGGGATGTTTATTTAATCCATTTCGGATTTCGATGCACAATACGTAATCATACTTTATATACTAATATTATAAATGGGAAAGTGAGTTTGTTTGTATGTTTGTTCCGCTTTCACGCCGTAACTACTGAACCGATCTGGATGAAATTTGGCACAGAGATAGATTATAGTCTGGAATAGCACATAGGCTACTTTTTATCCCGGAAAATTAAAGAGTTCCCGCGGGAACCGAAAAACCTCAATCCACGCGGACGAAGTCGCGGGCATCAGCTAGTACGTAATACAAGGTGAAGGCATAGGGTAAAGTGAATGTGATTATTTATTTGTTGATATCATTAAGTGAAAATAAAGATCTTACTCCTACTATTAAAATGTAACAATAGAATGGCAAAAAATAAATTAAAAATCGTTATTTATTATATTTTCTCGCAATCGAAGTGAAAAGTAGAGTGTTTACCACGGGACTAAAAGCCATTCTACTCGACACTATAGCTTACCTCGCTCCGCTCGGTAAGCTAAACATCTCGTATGAAATGGCTCATTTTAGTCCCTTGATGAACAATCTACTATTATTTTCTATTACGTGGACTTTTTGACGTGACCTTCTATTCTAGCTATACTTTTTCTAGATATCAGCTTTCAAAGACGTTATAAGCTATACTTACTATGCGTTCCTGCAAAAAAATATTAGCAATTATTATGTCGTCCCGTTGATTGCTGTTAAACATTTTTAATAGCGATCAACGACGACAAAATTATTGCTAATATTTTTTTTACAGGAACGCATAGTAAGTATAGCTTATAACGTCTTTGAAAGCTGATATCTAGAAAAAGTCCCATCCACATGCGTCAGTTTTTACGCTGTTTACATAGGTACTGCGCATACTTTAATACTGTACAAGAATCAGCTTTTCTAATTATCGTTCATTTTTGGTAACAATAAACCGTCTTTGAACGGCCATATTTAGCGAAAGGGCCATCCAAATGCAGGCAGACTGCAACTTTTGTGATCAGGGGAGAGCTCTACATCCACCTAACACTGAATCAGCCTTTTTTTGCAGTTATCTCTTAGTCTATCAGAAGTCACTAATTTTAAATATACCTAATCTCTGTTTACGAGTAGGTACATAAAAGCTGTTAAAATATTGCCGGTTCACTACGGAGCACGAATCCTTTTAGAGACTTAGTTTGAGAAGGGTTTAGTCCACCACACTAGCCAAGTGTGGATTGGCAGACTTTACACACATTTGAGAACATTATAAAAGAACTCTCGGTCTCGGGTAGGCAGCAGGTTTAATTTATTTGCTTGCCTCATCCTCATGAGGATGAGGCAAGCTGAGGCAGTAATGGTAGACCTTCAAGGCGGGGACATCACTGCTTGGAGAAAGGAGGGGTTTTTAGCCGGTAGGAGTCCGGCACAATCCGATTCGGAGTCGGATGTCCATGAGGATTTTCCCCTCCTACACGAAAAAAAAAAGGTTTAATTTCTTTAAACGCACCTGAAAAGTTGGAGATGCGTACTTCTTTAAAATATAGCTGTATGAAAATATAACGTAGCAACTTATAGTTACCTATTATTAGAAACCTATAGTAGGTACACTCGCGAAATGTAAGCCGTTCAATTGGTGCCATAAATGGCATCGTACGACGCTCGCGCAGTCTGAAAAAAGCTGGTTAACTTAGTTTTAGAAGCTACAATGCTACAAACAAACTAACCAATTACTTACCCAACTTTTAGGAGGAAAAAATTTAAACTGGCAACATTTGTTTGCGTTTACGAGGCAAGTAAACACAGCACACCATCGACCACATTGTGTGGTCGATGCAGCACACATAGCGAATTTGTAGCTTGCGTTTTGAGAAGGCGTTGTTTGGAAACATACTTTCTTAGGTAGTTATTCTAAGCGTAGCAATTATAATAATTAAGTACTTAAGTATTCTGTTTGCGAATATTCTGTTTGGTGCAGTTTGCGTAAATTCAACGTTTAAAATTTAAAACGAACCTTTATTATATTATCTCTTTGATGCAATATATATCTCCAATTCCTTGGTGTCTAAAATGGAACTGTGATCATCAAATGAGATCTTATGAATGCTAAAATCCTGGAAAAGGATAGGCCAAAGAAAATGTATGAGTGAGCAACACGTAAGGACAGCAGTAGGTACTGGTCTTGCGTCAGCTTACCATTGAAAGGATCTTCCCGAAATTCGTTGATAGCTCTCCGTCTATACTCTACTTTCAAAGAAATGGGAATCCGCTACACTTTAAAAATGATTGCGTGTACGTATGTTGGGATTAGCAGTAGGTAGGTAAATAGCGGAATGTCATAGATTTATTGACGCCCATCTTGCCATAAAACAAGTTGAACTAATAATGTCTGTCCCTTATAGATAAATGCGTGAAGCTTGTCAAGCATTCCATCCTACTTTGGTATAAATATTGATTCTTATGTCGACGGATGGACGAAGAGTATCGTAGGCCAGACTGGTTAACTCGTGTGGTAAATTACTGTCCATGGATTGACTCGTATAGCTGATTGCATTGTTCCTTTATCAATGAAAGATTGCCAAATAAGATAATGTGTTTAACTTTTCTTCTTTTATATCGTCTGCACCCTATTTGGAGCAGCGGTCCTAAGTATAGTTAACGATATGTCGTCATTTAGAAAACTTGGGGTCACTTTGAGTAATTTTGTAAATTAGCGTCTAGTAGTTCTATCAGGTAAATCGATTTTCGCATGGAACTTTAACATCTAACTTTTGTGATAGTGAAGATTATATTTTTCAATATATCATATTCATTTCGGCTACCTTTTTAAAATATCAGTCAATTCGGCTACCAAAACAACCGTATTTCTTGTGTATCATTTGCTTTTAAACGATTAGGTTGGTTTTATTTTTCATCAATAAAATGTTCAGTTTTAATTGATCTATATTTTTTCCTATAAGTACCTACCTAAAACTTTCAAAACGTATTATAAAACTGTTAATCCACTATATCGAATACTTCCTATTTTGTGACAAGTCAAAACTAAATTTATTAAATTTTGTATTAAAAATCCATATTTCGCAGGAATCTGATAGTAGGTAGTATTTTTATGACCTAAACCTACCTTGACATCTACCTATGTAGATCGATCATGAAATGATAATTAACACATTTTAAATATATAGGTACCTACCTATTTATTTAATGATGTGTTTAAAATTCGGCATCTTGTTCCTAATAATTATTTATTGCTGCTTTACCGTAAGGTCAATTTGTTTTATAACTTTTTTGGCGTTCCGGTTTCATAGGGTAAGATATTTTTCATCCCACCATCTCGGAAAGAGTATTTTTATTCTTCGATATCTGATGGTAAAAGCCGTTATTATCCTCTAGAGGATAAAGTAAATTGAATTTAGAACATCGTGTGCATGTTAGTAAATATCACACGTCTATGAAGTTTGTGAATTCAAAACATCATTAAAACCTATTTTCTTGTACCTCTATGGTGCCGAATTTCCATACAATCGTTTTTAATTTGTTAAAAACTCGCACTCGTAACCTTCTTGGTGTACTTTTTTAATTTGCTTTGCGCGCACCATTTTCTTTCACGTCATATTGTTTATAATTAAAACCGATTAAAAACAAGAAAATTGAAAATAAGTGAAAAACCTAAAATGAGTGATTCTAGTGACGAAGAAATTAACAGAATTGAATTTAATCTTGTGATTTTTTTTGCATTTAGTCATTTCCTCGCTGAGGTGGGATGAAAAGTTACGTGTTGCACTCGAGTGAAAAGATTTTTCACCTCGTGCTCTTTTGATTCCCTCGCTGACGCTCAGGATTCTTATTTTTGAATCCTTCGCTTGCTCGGTCATCAAAATTGAGCACGCGGTTAAAAAACAACTTTTCACTCCTGTATAACAAATAACTATTTTTGTTGAGAGGCATTGTCCTTAGCCTAGCCTAGTGTGACTATAATTATATTAGCTGAACCTGAACTAACATATCAAATTGCAATAACTTTAATATTTTGGGCGTAACTAGGGGCATACAAGGACAGGCTACCCTTAAGGCAACAGACACGATGCGCGACATAACCGCACGCGGCTCCTAGAAGCTGTAATATAACTCCGGAGATTATCTTTCAGTGCAACTTCCTTTCCTTCATCATATTGATCGTTGCATCAATGATGACGTTCTACATAGTGCATAGACTCCGATTTCCGAAAATATTTTAGCAGTTGAGATGATAAAATATTATTGTTTTGTATTAAGATTAGTATCACGTATCACGATCGCAATCACCTATGATAAGCCGACTCCCACTATCGGCTGTCATGCATCATTGCAGCAAGAATAACAAAATTAAAGCCAATCACTAAAATCGAGATTGTAGCAATGAAAATATTATAATTTTTGCAAGTGACCCACTGGTCCTTGTATTACAATTATCGTACGTGACATGTTGGTGTGACGTTTTGCCGTGCGGCCGATTTCGTATTCGACGCGGCTCGCGCTTATTGCCTGTTCAGACCTTTATACCACTCACCCCAGGCCCCAGCACTACGTCTCCACCGCACCCTCCGTATTTTTTGAGCATCAACCTTGACACACGAGAGGTAGGTAGGTAGGACTAAATAGTAAATAGCCGTGGTACATTATACTCGTATTATGTTCGATAATTCAGTTTTTTTATTGCCTGTATAGTGTATAGTTGTATACCTACGTTGCTGATTCGATTTAAAGTTTTAAGCCCTCGCATAAAAGCGCTCAGGTGTAGTGTGTGAAAGTTACCTACATAGGTGATAGATTCATTCGACTATTCATAAGCACTTGTAAAAAGTCTATTTGAATAAAAAACTTTTGAATTTTTTTTGAATAGGTACAAAATACCCATCATAGGGGAGACCGGGGATGGTTGGCTATAGGGGCAGGTAGACTAAGCGACAATAACTCGCCACTATCACGTGTTTTTCATCATCCAATCATGAGTGACGATGGCTCCCCGCGACCCGCTAACTTGTGCGAAGTGAGCCGCCACAGTCGCGTGGCGTTCGTGAGTGGCATCACATTTTGTTTTTTTGGTCTCGGTAAGTAACTTTTTTCGTTCGTACTTTTTTTGTTATTGTGTCTATGGATCTGTTAGAAACAATGTTGTTGTTATGCCTAATGTAAATATGATAGTTTTACTCTATATTACACAGTATTGCTTTCATGTTAGTGCCAGAGTTTGCATATGATACGCAGGTAAAATTCAAAATGGCGTCAGGGGATGGTTGACCAATTTTTTTTGGGGTAGGTAGACTTATTAGTCATCCAATTTATACTTATTTTAAAGAATTGAGTGTGCTAATGGTTAATGAGATGCACATTAACCATTAGCACACACAACTCTTCATCAATGTAAACACTATTATAGTCTTCTCTCACATACTAAGTAAATTACAGTTGTATTTTTACAGAAAATGAGGACGTACATAAGAAAATCTGAAAGAAGATCTGAAACATCACCCGATGTACCAAAAGATATCCTAGAAAGAGCTTGACACGCAGTAATCTTCGATAATCCATATAAATATTATAAATGCGAAAGTTTGGATGGATGGATGTATGTATGGATGTATGTTTGTTACTCAATCACGCTCCAACGGATGAACGGATCTGGATGAAATTTGGCACAGCGATAGATTATAGTCTGGAATAGCACATAGGCTACTTTTTATCCCGGAAAATGAAGAAGTTCCCGCGGGAATCAAAAAAACCTCAACCACGCGGACGAAGTCGCGGGCATCAGCTAGTAATAGCATAAACGCCACATCAAAGAAATACTAAAATCAAAGAAATACTAAAATCTATATTTTTTCGAGTATGTGAAATGTTTTTTAAGTTATTTTTTTCTTTTTTGGAGTTTTTTATTTTGTTTTACAAAAAACATAAACCCCAAAAAAGTAAAATTATGTCATAATAAAAAATAATCAAAAAAACAAAAAAAAAACAAAATACAAAAAAAAAAAAAAAAAAAAAAAAAAAAATGTTTAGGTGGACAAATTCTAACGAAATACAAAAATTTTTTTTGGCCGGCACTTTCACTTTTGGACCAAAAATGTATGAAACGTGGATGATGTCCTTTAAGTTTGTTTATAATAATTAAATAAAAAGTTTCTATCATTTAGTACATTTTAATGTTTTATTTTATACTTATCCTCTTTATTTACACTAATTACTGCCTAGGTCAACCTACCCCATGCTTATGGCCAACTTACCCCGGATATGGGGTAGGTTGACCAAGCGTCAGGGGTTTAGAAAATCGACTAAATAAGTATTATAAGGATAAATATATAGGTTATAGATTAGTATTTTAGGTACCTGAATAGTTCTTCTATCTGTATCAACTGTTGTTTGCGTTATATTATGTTAAACATCAGAGATATACGAGCTTAAGTCAAAAGTTAGTCAACCAACCCCGGTCTCCCCTACACAGCCACACAGATAACACAGCCACGTGGATACCTACTTGTTCAAAAGGGTAGAGCCTCTAGAAAGGAGTAATTTATATCTTACTAGCGGATAATTTTTTTTTAGTCCCACAGGTACCTACTCCTTAATTTTCCGGAACAAAAAGTAGTCTATGTCACTCTCCAGGTCTTCAACTATACCCATGCAAAAAATTACGTCGATCCGTTACCCTGTTGCGTTGTGATTGAAGGACAAACTCTCTATTTGACGTCCTTGGGGATAGAATCTTCAAAACTGTGAATTACCTATTTCTTCATTTCAAACCGAAATCCCAAATATCAAGTTTCATGGCTACAACTTTCAACCCCTATTTAACTCGTATAAGAGTGGAATTTTTAAAAATTGTGACACACGTGCTTCTTTATTTTTTATTGCAAGCCAAAATACCAACTTTCGTAGATCATATCTATATATATATAAATCTCGTGTCACAATGTTTGTCCTCAATGGACTTCTAAACCACTTAACCGATTATAATAAAATTCGCACACCATGTGCAGTTCGATCTAACTTGAGAGATAGGATAGTTTATACCTATTATATAGATTAGGATTATTAGTGCTACCCGTGCGAAGCCGGGGCGGATCGCTATCTTATATATATATAAATCTCGTGTCACAATGTTTGTCCTCAATGGACTTCTAAACCACTTAACCGATTATAATAAAATTCGCACACCATGTGCAGTTCGATCTAACTTGAGAGATAGGATAGTTTATATTATATAGATTAGGATTATTAGTGCTACCCGTGCGAAGCCGGGGCGGATCGCTAGTATATTATATAACTTGAAAAATATATTGTGAAACTAGCTGATGCCCGCGACTTCATCCGCGTGAATTGAGGTTTTTTTAGTTCCCGTGGGAACTCTTTAATCTTCCGGGATAAAAAGTAGTGTGTTATTCCAGACTATAATCTATCTCTGTGCCAAATTTCATCCAGATCCGTTCAGTCGTTCTGACGTGATTGAGTAACAAACATCCATACATCCATCCAAACTTTCGCATTTATAATATTAGTATAGATAAAGGACTTGATACAAACTTTCATCCCCTATTTCAGCCCTTAGGGGGTAGAATTTTCAAAAATGTCGAAACACGTATTTCTTCATATTAAACCGATAGCTCATAATACCTACCAAGTTTCATGGCTATAACTTTCTTAGTGGATAGGTACCTACTACCTACTCTTCACAAAGAATACACCTTCCAAATTTCATGTCTCTAGGACCAGCGGTTTAGGCTGTGCGTTGATTATAAGTCAGTCAGTCAGTCAGGACTTTGAATTCCATACTAATATTATAAATGCGAAAGTGTCTGTCTATCTGTCTGTCTGTCTGTCTGCTACGCTTTCCCGGCCCAACTTTTCAACCGATTTTGCTGAAATTAAGTGTAGAGGTAGGTAATATCCCGGGGAAGGGACATAGACTAATTTTTATCCCGGAAAATTAAGGAGTTCCCGCGGGAATCAAAAAAACCTTGACCCACGCGGACGAAGTCGCGGGCATCATCTAGTTAAGCACACTAAAATTAGGTATTTATCTATTCCAAAAATTAGGTCCATTTAGACACGTCTTATAAAAGGTCAAAAGTCTAAACTTCTACTGTAAAGAATTCTACTAAAAGTGGTTTGGAAGGAATACTGTAAAGAACTGGCTAGAAACATAGCATCAAAATTTGATGCAACATGTTACCTAACTGTAAATTACTTAATTAAGTGGCAAAGGCTTTAACTCATTCAACATAGGTAATCGGTCTCCATTATTTACTTACCCGTAACTTGATATTACATCTACTCAAGAAGGCTAAGCACAATGGACAATGGATTTGGCAAGAGTGTATTGCTTAAAATGCATCTTGGGAATAGTGTAACGGTAGCATAATTACCGTAATGTGATCTAAGTGAAACACTTTCGCTGCTGAAGGTCGTCACCGTGCCTTGAATATTGCCTGCGCGTGCGCCGCTACTCCGGCCGCCGTCACATTTATCTGTGCGTGTGGTGAAATTCAGAACTAACAGAATCTACTCTGTAAAATGTTGATTTTTTATTGACAGTGGCGCCTCCGTCACTTGTACGAAGTGTGTATGAGCGTTGTCAGTTGAATGTACTTAAAGCTATCCTGCCTTTATGAAATGATTAGGTGCCTACATAAGTAAGTAGCTTACTGTAACCTTTTACTAGTTGAAACCCATACCTCCGCCCTTTTTACAATCAGGTCAAACTGATTCTTATCCACTGATTTAAATCAAAGTTAGCGTAACTTGTAGGGGCCTATGTAAGTAGAAAATATATCCACAATAATTTGTAATGCTAGTAGGTACTACTACGTCCAACTGGTGGGCACAGGTCTCCACTCTCATAGGAGGGGAGGATTTGTAATGCAAATAACAAAATTGTGAATGTGAAAAGTTTCCCCGAATAACTGTGCAAGCTTAGTATAACTACACAAAAGTTTGAATGAATCTAAACACACGAACTAGCTATAAAATCAATACAATAAGCATAAAATACATTGTTGAAAAGAGCTTAAAGCCGGTGTTCAAACGCGACTCAAATAATCTTAACAGGTGAAACCCTAGACCGCAAGCACAACATTCCCGGGGAAACAGAATAGTTAAATTCACTGTAAACGAATTCCTGACCGTAGAGGCGGCTTACGATCCATTGTGGCGACAAAGTAGCGTCGGAGTATGCTTGCCAACCTCATAATCGATTTTACGGGATCTCGTGAACAAAGTCATGACTTCCGGGCAAAGGTCCCATTCAACTACACTCGTCAAATAAAATTACCACATAAGCACATACCTCAAGTCCTCAATTATCATACTAATATTATAAATGCGAAAGTGTGTTTGTTTGTTGGTTTATTGGTTTGTTGGTTTGTCCTTCAATCACGCCGCAACGGAGCAACGGATCGACGTGATTTTTGGCATGGGTATAGTTGAGGACGGAGAGTGACATAGGCTACTTTTTATCCCGGAAAATTAAGGAGTTCCCGAGGGAATCAAAAAAACTTAAACCACGCGGACGAAGTCGCGGGCATGAGCTAGTTTAAAATAAATGACACCGCAGGATAAATGCAAACTAAGATCTTTGAAGTAGGCAAGTGCCATTAGGAAACTGGTGAAAACAGGCAACAGCGAAAAAAACAACCACACTGCAATTACTTACTATACATATATAGGTATTAGATAATTAACTCATCAGCCCCCCTAGCATGGGCCGAGACAATTTTCTCCCCGAGGAAACGACAAAATTTTTATTCCTAAATAAATAAATAAAAACGCTAAATAACGGTGGATAAATAGTCCCCCGAGTCACCGTGAAATGTCAAACGGGGATAAACTTCTCCTCTCCCCTGTTGCCGTGCTCTGAGAAGTGGATAAGTTAATTTTATCTCTTGTCAGTGGATAAAATCGGGGGATACATTTTTTATCTCCGGCCCATGCTAGCCCTGCTGGCCAGACTAGCTCTACTACAACTACTACTAGTTTTTTTGTGACCTCATGATAATGATGGCTTTGTTGTTGATAGAACATGTTAACCTTAATTCAAACCCACAAAAAAAAAATCAAAAAACCAGAAAACCAATTAGTTTTTCTTACGGAATGGCAATAGGAAGCAAATAGTCATCAAAATCAAAGCAAACAATCGAAATCGGAACTTACCACTAAAGATAATAGAGTTCGTAAACAGTAACAAAAGAAAACAATTACTTTTTTACAGACTGTATTTTTTATTAGACGGCCACGAGATCTCATCATCTCATCTATTTGGATGTTACGGAGCAGTCTAAATAGAAGGTGAGACCTAGAAGGCACATTCGCGATAGCTGCAGCTAGTAGCGGTCAAAGCATCTCACGTCACTATATTATATGTGCTCTCAGAGGTCTGTGCTGTGTCCTAGAGGTTGACTAATAGGATGCCACCTTGAAGCGTGAAATCTGAAACCCTTAAAAGTAGTAACCCTTCGTTCGTTGGTCCTGTTCGTTCTCGACTCTTATGATAATTGTGGCATTGAACTTATAAATTGGCAACTGATTTCCTGTGCTATCTCATACAAAAAAAAATAGTATGGTACGAGAAAATAAAAATATATAAATTGTATTACGCATATATATCTTCAACATTTCGATAAAAATATCTTCAACATTCAAGATAAACATATCTTCAACGTTTCGATAAAATGACTAGGTACTAGGTATATTTTGTAACATCAACGTACTAAGTTTCCAAATGATACATGTGCTTGAGAGTACGTTCTTTTCAATGTTTTTGAGTTAATACAAGCAAATGTTGTAATACACGTTACATTTTGGTCTATTAACAAGAAAATTAAGTGTGTGAATTATAAATAGCAGATTAGATAACATAGAGTAACAACAAACATGCCAAAACCGCATACAATACAGTGAATTAATTAAATGCGTCTGGTTGCTTGTGGTCATTTAATAGTATCATATTGTTCTCGGTATCTTCATGGTCCTGTGCCTTTGCCACTGGTCAAGGCCTTGTGCTCAATATGTGTATCCATTTCCCTTGAAGCATCTCAGCGAGACCTTATCAAGACTTGTTGAAAATCCATACTTACAACAACAACTGTTGTTACCCACAATTTGGCCAAATAAAAATTATGAATTATAAATTAATAAATTAATATTATAAATGGGAAAGTGAGTCTATCTGCTACCCTTTCACGGCCCAACTACTCAACCGACTTTGAAGAAATTTGGTACAGAGATAGTTTACATCCTGGGGAAGGACATATTATGTTACTTTTTATCCCGGAAAATTGAAGAGTTCCTGCGGGAATCGATCCACGCGGACATCATATTTTATTTTATTTGATTTTATTTCTTTAGGTTCACAAACAACGGCACAGTAGGTATTAGGTACATAATCATCTATAGTTTATAAATAAATGAAAACTCCTCTGTCTTGCAGTATGAACCTCATTATCGTTACCTTTAAATTTGATTTTTTGTGAGCCATTTAGAGCGTAATGTTCGAATCGTGGAATTTACGCATAAGACTACAAAGTTTTGCCTATGGTTAATTTCCCGAAACAGTGATAGGAATAAAATAAAAGTCAGATGTCCAGTTTATTGCACTGTTGAACATATAAAATATGAACATATAAAATAATTGAAGAATAATCTAGTATCTACCTATTAAGGAAGTTCAAAAACAATTTACTTAGTAATTATAAACGAGAAAATAAGTAAACATAATAAAACTACAAAAGATAATAGATATAATTTGATATCAAGAAAAACTAAAGATAAAATAATATCTAATCTAAGCAAATAATTCTAAATGGCATTTATAACGTTTAATTTCACAATAAATACAGGTCGGTAAATCCAATCAAGCGAATATAACAAGCTGATATTACGAGTATATCCGATAAGTTACTTTTATGGCTAAATTATTATGAGTCCAGGAAAAGGCGTGGCGACGACTGTGCTGGTTAAATATAGTTACAAGTACAACTGAGGACAGTAATAAAATTTCGCTTACTTTACCAACCATTGTTATTATGAAGGGAAATCCCTCTTTACCAGCTGACCATGACAGACCGAATTAAGCACCCAATTTTTCGCTATATTAAAGTGTAGAAGTGAATAAAATCTGCCATCACCTTAAGGCATCGTAATAATCTTAAGGCTTGGAATAATCTAAAAAAAAAACAGTAGAAGTTAACTGCAAGGACTGAAGTCCTTGCGCTTAGAATAGATATAAATTGTTGCCAAGCAAGTTCCATCATTGAGATCCGTTTGAGATATCGTCAGACTGCATCTTGGAATTTAATCCGATGGTAAGCAGTTTTTCTTCGCAGTCTGATCTCTCATTGCGAAATGATTTTAACTGTTAAGTGTTATCAGAAAACGAGATGCCAATTAAATATAAAGAGAAGTACTCTTTTGTATAATAATCGTGCATAAATTAAGTAATCAAGTGTATGAATGAACATAACGGTCTTATGAGAATCAAATATTAATTAAATTAACTGATTGCGTTGTCATCAGTGAACTTTGTAGTATGTACCTGCCTACCTAATACATTAACACTTTAAAGTGCAAAGGATTAACTCTTTTCTTAAAATCACTATAGGTAACTCTCAAAGACTTGAATTACTAGAAAATAATTTGAATGGTAGAGGTTAATCAATACTAGAAATAACTTACACCCGCATAGCACTAATGTAATTAATACCTAAACATAAATGCGATCTTCAAAGTTAACAACAACGTTCTTCAACAAATCTTAATTGCAGGAATAAAAACTGGTTTTCTTTTAATTGCAGGAGGGAGAAGAGTACGTGGCGCTGGCTTCGAGCTAACCTCCACACGCCTGCTGATGACACAATAAATTGTGATGCTGACACGCACAGGGCCCTACAGAAAACTGCGTCCTAGAGGACGACGAAGGACGTTGTAGTTAACGAATTATTTTTCCAATAACAAGTGCCTAAATCGCTATTATAATGTTGAACAACCGTCGCAACTTTGTGTTTAGAGTGAGTATCATGATCAACATCGCCGTACTATTGTACGCCGCGATGCATCTGTCCAGTACACCAGGTGTAGAATGGGTTCCAGTGACTGTAGATGGATCAGAGAGAAGTGCCGAATTTCGTTTTTTAAATAGAGATGACATCCGTAATTATACAGACACGAGACCGCCAGATTCTAGCGTCCGGATATTGGAAGAGTCTACCTCACAAAAGACACCGTCCACAATGCCAACAACAAACAAAACAACTTCGAGCACCGCTTCGTTGCTTGAAGCGGCGAAGGATTTAGACAAGAAGTTAACCGGTGTAATGACTGATGTTGAAACGTCAAATGTAACAGTGCTTGATATTGATGACGAGGATGCTTTAAATCCGGCGTCTCTTTCTTACCTTCGGACGTTATTACAGTGCAACGACAAGGACATGCAAGGACAAACTATACAACGCGGTGATTATTGGGTGCTAAAAAATTTCGTCCGTGCTGACCACGGTTTTATACAGTGTCACGAATCTATAACTTATACAACCCACGCTGGCTTCGAGTTTCTTGACAACGTCCAGCCTCTTGTTGAACGGTAAGAATATCATTTAAATATTATGGCTCTTTAAGTAATTAATTATTCATTCTACTGACGAAAGTATTGCTTCGTAAGAATCTTTAAGGTTATTGATATGTAATGCATCGAGGCTATCAATAATAAAAAAGCTATGGCTGGCAAAACAAAATAACTGTTCCGTTCTTTATTTAATAACTAGTTCACCTTGATACTAGTAGTTCTTTCGTTGCATTATGACACTTCAAACATGAATCAGCCTATAGTTCCACGTAAACGGAAGCTTTTTTATTGATTTTCTATAGTCACCTACTAACTATTACGTATGTAGGTGCCTATTATGCACTTTATTATCATTTACTTTACCCTTCTACTATTATACTATGATAGTTATGTACTCCCATGGGACAAAGCAAATGTCCAGCCCTTAATATTGTGCGGGGACTTAGTTCCAACACTTAGAAGATTCCTGAGAGAATTGTTCTTTTTGTGTTTTCTATACATCAATAAGTAGTACTAAACGATATTTCGCAAGAGGCGCTGATACTAAAAAGTAAACTTTAGAAATACAAGCTTCACAGACTGGTATTACGTAGGTATCAAACCTTTATGAGCCGCCCTTTTATCGCAGCCAGGGTGCTTTACTAAATAGGCCATGCGACCATCCGTTTCCCGTCGTTACGTAATTCTTGATATTATAGGAATGTATGGTAATTTTTACTACCGAGTTAGAAATTGCACGCTGTGACTATAACAGTCACTTAGTTAGGTCTAGTCGGGGTTATTTGAATAGCTAGCTCAACTCTGCTTAAATAAAGCGGAATTTTCAAAAATCCTGAAACATAGGTACCTAATACCCATTTGTACGCGCATACAAACTTAGACAGCTGCACCTTTTATATTTTTCTTTCCTTCTGAAGAATACCTATATGAGCATATCTTTAAAAAATACAGTTGCGGAGTAGAGAGCTCGTGTTCTTTCCAAACTAGGTATTACTGGTGTAAGTTTTGAAGTCACGATATCTTTCTACGGCCAGACCTCCTCCTGCCTGCCATTTTTCCCTCTATGATAAATGTTGAAGGAGTTCATATTTCTGGGTGTTACGTTTCACATGCCTAAAATATTCTAACTTCATTATTTCTTTACTGGGTGTCAGTATCCGTCTCTGCTACCTTCCCAACCCTCTGTAACATAGTGCACTGCAGCTCCATGCAGTCTGTCCAAGAAACTCACATCTGTAGACTGTATTGAACTCTTCCAGTTTTTTAGTCATGGTTTCTGTCAGCGTCCAAGCTTCTACGACAGAAAAGATAGAGCACCGAAGATAGAGCATTATTTACAGAATTGCTATGTTTACAAATAGACAACTTTCTTGCTTCACCTTGTCGAACCGCTTCCAATTCACACACGACGAATAACGTTTTCACTTCCACGATCGGTTGTGCGCGGTCGAGACAATTTTTTAATTAAGCCAGGCTTACCTACTATTCTTTCTTCACACGGTTCTGAACCGGTTTCCATAGCTTCATTCAACGAGTACTGAGTTCACGTCTGAGTTGGCATCAACGTAAATTCCAAGTTATGCAGAATGCTAAACTTGTTATTCACTCAGTTTTATATCAAGAATATGTATGCGTAATTATAGAATTACGGTGGAAGTTAACTTTGGAAAAGCGTTGCAGATGTTTTGAGTAGTAAAATGATGAGTGAGTAGAATCGTTAGCTATTGAAGAAAGTAAAACTGGGAAATGAATTGTTACGATTCAAGACATATCACCTATATATTGACCTACTCATGTAAATCTCCGATTAGGTTTTCAAAGAAATAATATTGTCTAAATGGGCTTAGGTAGATGCTACCTTCTTAAGGTCAAGTGACCAGGAGGTATTCATACATTAGGTACAAATACCAATGGCGCTTCCGTTCAACCAATATGGACGAAAGACAATTTGGTTCAGAGAAGACTTGAATCCCGGGGACAAACATTTAGGCTACATTTTCACATAAAGAGTTCATACGAACTAAGTATCAATAAGTATCAAGTGTTACAATTAAGAGAAATGTCAATCAAACGCAAACTGATAAAGTAAAAAAAAGATTAGGTAACGCGTACAACATTATGTTCTAAAAATAAACTTAAAAATAACGCAAAGTTTTGACTAAGAAAAATGCTGGAAACTATTTTAGTCACAGCCAAGTTAAAAAGTAACATTTTCTTGTCTGGTGGTAAATCTAGATCAGGGATGGCTAACCAATGGCACGCGAGGAAAAGTTATCTAAATGGCATTTAGAGGTTTCAGAAAATTAACAAGATTAATATTATTATATGTAGGTACTTAATTCGCACTAAATGTTGTTTTGTGGGAGTGGTCAGAGAGGACAAAATTAAAACTATTACAGCTTACAGCAACTATACTATAGAGACTAGAGACAGAAAAACCGGCCAAGTGCGAGTCGGACTCGCGCACCGAGGGTTCCGTACAAACCTGTAGTAAGTTTTAAATTATTAAAAAAAAAAACACGTTTATTGTATGGGGACCCCCCTTAATATATATATTTTTTTAATTTTTAGTATTTGTTGTTATAGCGGCAACGGAAATACATCATTTGTGAAAATTTCAGCTTTCTAGCTATCACGGTTTATGAGATACAGCCTGGAGACAGACAGACAGACAGACAGACAGACAGACAGCGGAGTCTTAGTAATAGGGTCCCGTTTTCACCCTTTGGGTACGGAACCCTAAAAATGAATATAAACATAGGAGTAGTCTCCTATACGGGTTTAATTAAATGAAATTGATGATTGAAAAGAAAGAGAATTTTGAAAGTCGAAATTCTCTTTCTTTTTATTTCAGAGGCTAGGTTTTCTTAGAACACGGTAAAATCACAAATGATATTTTTTTTAATGTGCGTGTTCGATTCCCCTGTGCTGTGCAAGTGCTGTGTATGAGATCAATCATTTTGTAGCCGAGTGAAAAGAAATTATAGGTTATTCAAGTTTGGAGAACAACAGCTTTGGAGTTGAGTCGAATAAACAAATCTTTTCCAGAATGCAGTTTTTAAATCTACGACGACGACTACGAAGACAGCAAATTCCGGTATCTCTAACGATGTTTGACCAGCTAAGCTAAGATATGGTTGATAACATGCCAGTCATATTAGTAATTCTGTCGGCGAAGTTTGCATGTTAGGCTTAAAATAGTTCGCCATCCCTGATCGAGATAATATCTGTAGTATTAACAAGTCTTACGGCGGTCAAGCATAAACGTAACACGTAACCCGAGAACCAGTTACGCAGCATAATGATTGCAGGGCATTGCATATGTTTAATGCGGCTATAAAACGAGAATGAGTGCGTATTATTAAGTAAATGGATAAATTATTAAAGTGTCTATTTTGGAATTGAACATCATCAGAATGTAATGCTTACTGTGAATCTAATAAGGCGGTGTAAAGTGTGAAAGTTTAGCCATGACAAAATTATTTATTTACTTATACGCGTGACAAATAATTAATTATGAATAATGAAATTTCCTTAAACACTTATTATATATTTATCCTGAAGGCTACGTCACAAAAGAAGTTGAGGACTTCTGAACTGAACACTGATCCATATCTTAATTAGGCGGGTACTCAGTACCTACACAAAATACAAGGCTACAGTTAATTCTAAACATAAACCTCAACAGATTTTGCGACGATAGTTTTCGAGCTTGCAAGTAAAATTCAAAAGTTACACAAGACATTAAACGTACTGACTTGCCAAGTAATAAACAGCAATGAGCTACGTTTACTCAGCTACACCGCACTTCAAAGATAGCTCGAGTGTTGTTGCAATAATGAACATGCTTTACTCATTAACTATATTTCACTCTGACGTAGAGCGCAAGCTAAAAAAACAACGAGCATTTTCCATCAAGTTCTGAAGTAATAAACTCAAGACAAAAGCGCTTCCCGAGAGCCCTCGACTTGTGCCCGGAGCCCTCACAACGCAGTCTATTCGTATTTCGTAGGCTTTATAACTTCACTTATTGCCTAAAATCCACTAAGGGAAAGAGGTCAACGCGTTGTCAAACTTGATACAGCATTCCATTATTTTGAGTTTATACCTTATCTTTTACGTACGATACCATTTCAAATTAAATTCTACTCGCTATCAAAATATCCTATTTCTGTAAAGCCTATTGTACTAGTGCTAGTTTTAGACCCATTACTTAATTTACTTTAACATAGATTTTGTACATGGACGGATTTCACATTGATCATATTTGTGAAAGTCTGTAATTTCTTCTAAAGCATAGATTGCATAGCAAATGACTTCTCTGTTTTCTCGCTGACTTTTCCTTTCGTTAGGTGCCTGTAAATTATTAGATTTTATTTCTGGAAATTTGCTGCTATCGTTTCGATATACAACGAAGCAGTTTAAAGATTACTAAAACACCACATTGTCTACAATGTAATTTCTTTCTTCCTTTTTCTTATTTTTAACATACATTCAGAGAAACCAAAATTAAGAAGCTAAACTTGCTACAGAGATCCAATAGAGTAACTTACTAAGTTCTGAAAAACCAGATTACACCATTACAGCAGCAAGAGAATAGAAAACCGATCAAAAAGCTCATAAGCACAGCTCATAAGAGTAAACCCTATCCAAGAAACGGCTATACCACTGACACATAAACAGAATCGCTGCAGATATATTGGATTGACCCCTGAAAGTACCGGGATGTCCTAGAAATCAAAATACATCAATGGTCCGATAGACACGAATGCCAGGTGACCGACTTAGGTTGTGTTGAAGTTAAATTAAGTATGTTCCGTCTGTCACGGATTGACCTGATCCTGCATTTTACGATGGATGTCCGCCAAATGATGATTGTACTGATACTCGTTGACAGTCTGGTTTTTTTTTTATTACAAGATAGGCTTGCGCTTGACGACAATCACGCTTAAAAATACAAAGCAATGATAAGGTTTAGGTTGAAGCGCGCCCGCCTAGAAGATGCCTATTCACTCTTGCCTTGAAGGTAGGTACTTAAGTTATACGTGGCAGGGAATACATGTGCTGGAAGGGCATTCCACATCCTGGCGGTTCGAATCAGAAACGTAGAGCAGAACCGTTTCGTTCGAGTTGACTGGTCTCATTAGATATTAGCTTTTGTTTATGATTTTTCATTAAAAACTACCAGCGTGTCCGGATTGAGCTTGTTTTGTCATGGGACAAAAATCCAAAGCCCCATTTAAAAAAAATACACAGATAATTTTAAACCCTATCAATTTTTTGTAAGACCTTTCTTTTAGCGGATGCCAACATCCGATAAGGAACTTAGATATGTATAGCATTTTCAAATTTAGGCTTCACAGTACAGGAGCGTGTGTGGAAGTCCCTAAAAGGAGACCTGGTAGGCTAGGACAGTTATATTATTAGACCCATATACCCCTTATCGGTTTCTATGCAGCATCGTACCGGAACACACTAAATCGCATGGTGGTATGGCTTTGCCGGAAGACTGGAAACTAGCCACGGGCGAATTCTCCCACCAAAACAGACCAGAGACAATTAATTTAGAAATCGAAAAATCCCAGATTGCCTCTGCGGGTTCAAACCCCGGACCTTGCACAGAGTTGCACTTATTTAAGACTTATTTACGAGTTGATGGCCGCTACTTCGTCCGCGTGGTTTAAGTTTTTTTGATGATTTTTTGATCCGCTGGAACTCTTCAATTTTCCGGGACTAAAAGTAGCCTATGTCACTCTCTAGGTCCTCAACTATACCCATGCTAAAAATAACTAAAAAATCTGTTGCTCTGTTGCGGCGTGATTGAAGGACAAACCAACAAACAAACACTTTCGCATTTATAATAATACTAGCTGATGCCCGCGACTTCGTCCGCGTGGATTGAGGTTTTTCGGTTCCCGCGGGAACTCTTTAATTTTCCGGGATAAAAAGTAGCCTATGTGCTATTCCAGACTATAATCTATCTCTGTGCCAAATTTCATCCAGATCCGTTCAGCAGTTGGAGCGTGATTGAGTAACAAACATCCATACATCCATACATCCATACATCCACACATCCATACATCCATACATCCATCCAAACATTCGTATTTATAATATTTTATTAGTATGAAGTATGACAGGGAGGTCATGGACTTAATTTTAAGTCTGTTCGGTCATGTTAATTTTGTAGCACTTATTTCACCCTCATCCTAGCAGGTATTGTGATTTGTGACACGCATTACAATCGCCTGGACTCTAAAGTCTAAAAACCCATTAATTATATCTAGATATGAAATTACCAATTGCTTCTACGACAATTGGGTATTTGACAACTATTCAAATTTTTTTTTTTTTTTTGATTATTAAATAGAGGATCTCCCAAAAGTCGTAATATCCACGTCCCCTGTCAGTTTTATGTTGAATACCTAACTATTTTAAAATATCGATTTAAGTAAAAAAGTACGTCGAACTTTGATGACGTCACTATGCAATATTTCATACAAAATCCCATTGTACACGTTTTGACGTTTGAAAAAAAGTTGCCGATTTGACTAAAATTGTCAAATACCCAATTAGAGGCTATTGTTGCATTGTGTTACGACAGACAGCCCAATGTATTAATAAGGGTGCGTTCCGAAATACACTGAGAGCACTGAAAGTCCCCAGTAAAGAGCACTGCCAGTGCTCGCAGTGCTTATAACGGAACACACACAACATATGTCAAGACAGATGGAGTTGGAAATACGCCAATGCGGAATAGTAAATGTAATACAAACTGTCAAGATACAAAATGTTGTCTGCTGTAACGTCTACCAATACCATCTAATAAAGCATTTTCCAGAAGTGTTATAGGGAGCCATAAAATTATACAAAGGAGCCACGTTTCATCTATTCGCCCCTCTATTACATAGGTACCTGGTACACATTTACTATTTACATTGCATTTGATTGCATGATGCATCGCTAGCTATTACTGCCTAACACGAGTCTTCTCTCAGAATGAAAAACGTTAGGCCATAGTCCACCGCACTGGCCAAGTGTGGATTGACAGACTTCACTCACGTTTGAAAACATTAAATTATGAAGAACTCTATGTATTTTCCAACTATACATATTGTTTTATTCAATGGATGTTGTAACCTAATGCCGAACCGTTGCACATACACGTAAACATGTATTTTATTCATTATTTTTTAAATGAATGAAATACACATTTACGAGAAAATCTTAAATGAACCCAAGCTATTCCTTTCACACTTAAGTAATAACGATTAACAGTAACCAAAAAAATATTGAAAATCTGTGGATTCTTTGGCTTTCCACGCTAGTTGGGAGTCGGGACGAGTCACTCGTAGAGTGAAATGAGAAGGTACTTAATTATTATCAGCTTCCTGAGAGATAGAGCAGCTGTTGATAGTACTTTTTTCCGAATAGCCCGAAGCCGAATAGTTTAAAAATTTTGGATCCTTATATTATTATATTACCGATGGTGGTCCGCTCCAATGAATGAACGCACGCTATTCTTCTACGAATGGCAAACAATACCCCAAAAATATTGTAAAAGATTGAAACTATGCTGAAAATCTATATTATTCTATGTGTCTATAATTATGTATATAATTCTTTGACCCATGTGAGCTGGAAAGAGTCGTAGTATGATGATTTAAATGAGCTAAGCGAAGGTCTCTGAGTCTACTTGGGTGAATTGGCACTTGTCCGTCCGTCCGTCCGTCCGTCCGTCTGTCAGAGCCTTATAACTTCTGAATTGCTGAACGTAATTACTTCAAATTTAAACATAATAATATGTAAACCGATGGCCTCCCGACGAATATGGCTTAAAAAGTTATAAAAATCTTTATTTCAGGGGGGCTCTCATAGAAGCGAATGCGAAGTAAAATATTTTTTATAGCGTTACATAGGGTTGCAGTATATCATTTTAAAGATAATTAGGAATAGAGTCCAAAAATATTTTTTTTTGAATTTTTCCTCTAAAATTGACGAAATGGGGGGCTTTCAAAGTGGCGATTTTCTAACGTCCAAAGTTGACCTCAGAAGTCAGAACTCTCAATTTTCTGAACTCTCAAGCCTGAAACTTGATCAATTATTTGAATTATATCCTGTACTTGAACAACAAATACTAAAATTAGGTAAATATTATAAGGAAACGAAATTATTTAACTTTTAATGATGATGATATTTTTAACAGAACTTCACACTGATATCAATAGATGGCGCTCTGTGAAACCGCGTGGTCTCAGTTCGGGGCGAACCACTAGTAATTATCAGCTTCCTGAGAGATAAGGCAGCTGTTGACAGTTCTAGTTTCCGAATAGACCGAATAGTCTCAATGGTTAATATTTTGGTACATGATATTAATAACTATCGATGCCCGCGACTTCGTTCGCGTGGTTTAAGATTCAAAGATTCAAAGATCTTAATTTCGGGATAATCGCGGGAACTCCTTAATTTTCCGGGATAAAAAGTAGCTTATGTAACTCTCCAGGTCCTCAACTATACCCATGCCAAAAATCACGTCGATCTGTTGCTCCGTTGCGGCGTGATTGAAGGACAAACAAACACACTTTCGCATTTATAATAGGTATTAGACATTAGTATGATTAGCACATCGTCCATTACCGATCGTGTTCCGCTCCAATGAAAGGCGTGTGCCAAAAAGTAGGACGCCTGTCGCGTTCAGAAATAAGTTTTAATTTTTAGGGTTCGTACCCAAAGGGTAAATACGGGACCCTATTACTAAGACTCCGCTGTCTGTCTGTCTGTCTGTCTGTCTGTCTGTCTGTCTCCAGGCTGTATCTCATAAACCGTGATAGCTAGAAAGCTGAAATTTTCACAAATGATGTATTTCCGTTGCCACTATAACAACAAATACTAAAAATTAAAAAAATATATATATTAAGGGGGGTCCCCATACAATAAACGTGTTTTTTTCGTATTTTTTTGCTCAATATTAAAAACGGTAACAGGTAGACGGTTCAAATTTTCACAGAATATTAACTTGTATATTACCTTTCAAAATAAATAATTAAATATCAATAAAGTAAATATTAAAGGGGGGCTCCCATACAACAAACGTAATTTTTAAGCAATTTTTTTTAATAAGTCATAAATCGTAAAACTTACTACAGGTTTGTACGGAACCCTCGGTGCGCGAGTCCGACTCGCTCTTGGCCGGTTTTATTTAATGTAACGTCACCTATCGATTGATCTCCGGTACGACTTTTGACGACCGAAAAATGTAGAGTGCGCTAGTAAAAAATGAGGCCAAGTTCAATAATAGCCGGCATTAACCGTTCTTAAACGTTTTGTAGGAACTTACTTTTCCTTTTTTTCTTCCGCTACATACTGATTGGATTTTAAGTAAAAAAATTATACAATTTTATTCACTTATTTATTCACCTTCTTACATTAGATATTCCTACATGTATCGGGATTCCTAATACGTTAATGAAGTTACCTACAGTTTAATCTAGCTAAGCTTAGCTTATGTATTATTATAAATACCTAAAACCTAATATTCTATTAATACAAAAAACTCAAAAATGTTAGCATAAAAATGAGATGTAAGTAAGGCATATACCTACCTCAGATACCTACAATGCAGGTATTATGCGTCATAGGTTTTTTAAAGTCACTGAAGCTTCCTCATAGATTTAATTACTATGGGGAATACGTTTATGGGTTCCCTGAACGTCTTTTATCAAAAACTGTAAGAAACCTGATTATGATATTAAAATACCAATAATTAATTATTCAACGAGGTACTCTCCTACTCGTTTTGGGCTCTCTTTTTCATGTTCAGGACTTAGATCATGAAACAAGCAGTAACTAAGTAGTTATTGTATTACTTAATTAAAAAATTGTAACCCGGCTAAGGGAAAAATCAAAGGCACCCACTTTTTTTTATGTAAAATGTAGAAATCGATTTTGTTCGGGTAAAATGTAGCCATAATAACGAAACTATTGACACCTCATTTATCAAAATCAGCTCAGTACTTTAGGCGCTACGGTGGAGAATACATAAATACAAACATACGTACATACATAGACTGCTAAAATCACAACCCTTCCTTTTGGCTTCGCCGTAGTCGGGTAAAAAAAAAAGAAATAATATGCTTCTATAGCTTTAACCAGTTTCTTACTGTGCCAATTTCAACTGTGCAGCAGCTTCTATGCCTGTAGTTGGTTCTTAAATGACTTTGACATATTATATGTAGAAGGACAGACGGACTGGACGAAACCAAACTGAAGTGAACTGAAACTGAACTGAAACGAAACTGGAGTTTCTTGTTTTTTTGGCTTTTTGTGACGTATTCATTCATCCAAGCCTATTTTATTTAATACTAGCTGATGCCCGCGACTTCGTCCGCGTGGACTAAGTTTTTTCGATTCCCGCGGGAACTCAATAATTTTCCGGGATAAAAAGTAGCGTATGTATGTATATTCTTTATAGCTGATGCCCGCGACTTCGTCCGTGTGGAATAAGTTTTTCAGTTAATTTTCCAGGATAAAAAGTAGCCTATATTACTATCCCACGGTATAATCCCCCTATAATGGTGAAACACGTACTTCTTCATATTTTAACGAAAGCCCAAATGCTGTTTCATGGCTATAACTTGAGAAATCAAGGATTTTCATACAAACTAAAACTATTTCACCCCTGCGGGGGTAGAATTTCGGGAAAAAAAGTATCCTATATCCTACCTCGTAGTATGGGCCCAAATCATGCCAAGTTTCGTTTGAATTCATTCAGTAGTTTCGGCGTGATGCGCGGCCAAGATACAGACAGACAGACAGACAGACAGACAAAAATGTAAAAAATTACAGATTTGGCTTCAGTATCGAATAATGAGTGCCCTCCAAAAAAAATTTTCAAAATATCATCAATGTACAGAAGGGTAGGGCGGGGCTAGTTGAGCAATTTTTCACTTGAGCGGATATAGCTCCTCAATCATAAGTCTCAATGAGTTGTTATGTGGCCTGATGGATTAGTATATCCCTTAGCAAAAGTGTCCATGGTATTTTTTTTGTAAGACGTCGAATTTAAGAGCTATAGCTGTTTAAATGCAGAAAGTCAAGTATGCTCAATGTACCCCATAGGTGAGGTAAGTTGAGCAAGGGTATGGGGCAAGTTGAGCACTAAGAATGTCTAGCCAAACCATGGGTTCAATGTTGACTAGAGATGAAGTAAATATGTGTTTGACAATCAGCTTTTTATTTATAGTCTTTTAGTGACAGAACAACAAACTTTCTTTGAATAATTAACCGAAACTAGAATCAACAAAACATTAACGTATCTCAAGATTAACTTCAGAATTAGATTTAGTCTTTCTGTTTAAAATCAGACCTAAATATTTATATTGTTACATATAGCTTATATCTTAGAAGAAAATATTAATAAGATCTTTGGAACTTTAATGGTCATTGTCACTGTTGCAATTGACAAAAATTCACACTTTTCCCCTCATCGTTGACAGCCTTTACAGCATAATTTAAGTCTTCAGTAATGTAAGAAAATCTCGTAGTCTTCCTCTTGTAAGTCCGCATCCTAACAAAAAATAAAACATTCATTACTTTAGTTGTTTGAGTCGTGGGGTAAGTTGAGCAACTATAGCTCAACTAACCCCAACCCGGAATTTTAAAACAAAAGTGAAGTTATAAAAAAATCGTAAGAATTATACCCAGGACCTTTCTACGTATCAAAAGTACAATAATTTTCTGGAAGATTAACACTTACCTGATTGAAAACAGATAACATTTGACTAATACAGACGAAAACTTGCGATAAACGACGTTTTTACTTTTTGGTTACAAAATAAACAAAACGCCCGGGCGCTTACCTCGCTCGTCGAGCCACCACTAGCGATAGCGCGGTGATTATCCCTTCCGCAACCCCTTATTTCCACCATAAGATGCCTATGCGTACGGTAAATAGTTTGCGAGATATTTCGATTGCCCAACTTGCCCCTATGCTCAACTAGCTCCGCCCTACCCAATTGGACATGTTACAGTTTTATTATACTTATGTATAGATAGATGAATTTGTATAATGTTGACGCAACACTAAACGCTCGGATTACACTTTATTGCAATTGACAGCACTAAACATTCTGAGCACGTTAACAATATTGTGACCTCGGAGAAAGGTCACAATAATTTAATAGACCTTTTAAATGGTACAGATTTTTCGGTCTATTTACATACTTAATGTAGGTACATACATTGAATTACAGCTTCTACCTATGTAGGTACCTACTTAAAATTAAGATAATGCCATAAGCTTGCACTTTATCCCATAAGAGATCATTAGTATTTCAAAATAACTATTGTTACCCCCTCATTGATGAGAAGTAAAAGTTGCGAATTCATGTGAGGATTGTAATTTGTAACCAATCGTAACCTACAAAAGGACCCAGCTTTCCTGAAGTTTTTCCTCTGTAAAGTTGCGATTTTGAAGACTGAAAAAAAAGCACTAAACAAGTAAAATATGTATTCTTTTATAACATGATTTACGTGCGTAATTGCGTATCTACAATACGTTTTGAAGTTTATTCAAGCATAGGTATTTGGTTGTGACTTGTGTGGGCTTGCCTCCATTTGCTAATGCAACATTAAGTTTGGAGTATTGGAGCCCTTACTAGGTCTACAAAAGTCTAGGCGTTTTGTATGTCTTAAGCTTCTATAATTTGTAATAAGTGGGTGCAACCTCGAGCAAATCTTTAAACTCTATAATTAAATAGTAAATTTATGTCTTTTTGCACATTTAGAACATAATACTTGCGTAGAGGAACTGATCCTCACGCCAGTTTTGTAAACAGCTAGCCTGTAGCTGTAGCGACAGATATAGTACATTACACATCTAGGGCAGTAAAATAAGAAATGTCTCAGATCACATGTAATTGTTGTCCGAGGCGAAGCCGAGGTCAATAAACATGTGATCTGAGGCTTTCTTATTTACTGCACGTGTATACTATTTTTCTCCTCGACGGAGGCGGAAAGCGGCATTTTCGTTTAGCGCAGCGGGAGGAAAATTGACGCTTTCCGCCCGGAGGTGAGAAAAAAACTTTACCTTAACATGTCTTTACAAAGATTTAAATCGGTAATTAAACTTGAAGTTGAGGTTCACCTTGTTTTTGTCATAACGATTACCTGCTGATGTTTTGGATGTAAAAATTCAAGATGTCAATTGAATAATAACCTCGATTTAATACCGGAAAATGGATGGTCGTTTTGTAAAAGGAAAAAGACTGATTATAAAAAAACAGCCTCGAATGCAAAGTCCTTCGCAAAGGAGACAGTTTAATTAATTGCTATTTGCTATGTAGGTACATAAAAAACCTTTTCATTTGTGTGAATCTTGGATCATAATGAACTAAAAGCTTAGATATGGACCTTAGTCCTGTAGCCTGTCTGCACACGGTTGATTTGTGTGTGTGTGTGTGTATGTGTGTATATGAATTATTTTAGGGCAGAACGTTGCTATAAGAGCGACTAACAAACAACAACATTTACTAACAAAAGCAAATTGTTGGAAAAATGTCTATACCTACTCTACAAATCGAAGTTTGTTGTAAGTTGAAGGTGAAATTGAAATTACTCAATGATATAATTTTGTACTAAGTAGTCAAAATCACAAAGTATTAGATTAGGTAAATAACTCAGCATTTTTAAGGAAAACATATAATTTGAATAGTATGTAGGTTCTTAGTTTATCGGATTTTTTTGTTTCGGTATTCGACCGTTAGCCACATTAATTGATAAAAAGATATTGAAGTGATTAAAAAAAAAAACCGGCCAAGTGCGAGTCGGACTCGCGCACCGAGGGTTCCGTACAAACCTGTAGTTTTACGATTTATGACGTATTAAAAACAAGACGAAATGAACCGCAAAACTAACTTTGTTTGTAGAGGTTTACTGTTAATATCAAAAAAACTGTGCTAGTTAGAGCATTGGCTATAGTTTTCCTGTAAAATATACATAAATTCCTATTGACCATAATTATTTCAGATTTTTCGATTGGTAAACTCCGGAGATAAGGGGGGGGGGGAACGGTATTTTTTTCGACATTTTGCCCGATAAATCAAAAACTATCATGACTAAAAATAATTAAAAATCTGTTTTAGAATGTACAAAGTAAACCCTTTCATATGATACCCCACACAGTACAGTTATCTCACTTTTAAATTTCAACCCTCTGATTTTCCCCCCTTTTTAAATAAGAACAAAAATAATTTCCAATTTTTTTTAATTCCAGTGTCTTTGGGCCACTAATATACACAACTATTCCAAATTTCATGTCGATAGCTTCGGTAGTTACTGAAATAATCGAGTGTGACGGACGGACAGACAGACAGACAGACAGACGGAGAAAGTCGCACCATAAGGGTTCCATTTTACCATTTTGGTACGGAACCCTAATTAATATGGCCAATAATAATATAATTATTAACTTAAATGTGATAATGAACTTCTAAACTATATAAAACTACATATCTATAAGTTTTATTAGTAGATACATACCCATTACACATAGGTAGGTAGGTTAACGAATGACTAACTAGGTAGTTAGGTACCCTGGTAAATACAAGCAACGCAAATTGCAATATCATTAGGTACTTAGTTGAAATGCAAATGTAAAAGTTGTCGGCCGTCGATGTCAACTTATTTTACTTTATTATCTGGTGATTACCTTTGCTCAGTTTTATCCGTAGATACCTAAATTAATAAATTTCAACGTTTTAAACTAAGAAACTGCCTCGTTGGTCTAGTGGTTAGCATGTTCAACTGCGGCCGACGAGGTCCTGGGTTCGAGTCCCGGGTCGGGCCATAATTAAGTATTGGGTTTTTCTGTCTAGAAATTCTCAGTAGGTACTAGCCCGGAGTTAGGAAGTTGGTGATGTTTCACCCCCGTGCCTCGGAGATCACTTTAAGCCGTCGGTCCCGGTTATTATCACTAACATGATAATAGTCGTTAAAGCCCGCCAACCCGCATTGGAGCAGCGTGGTGGGTCTAAGCTCTAATTCCCACTATCCTGTGAGAGTGGAGGCCTGTGCCCAGCAGTGGGACTTTAATGGGCTGTAGTGGAAACTAAGAAGTATGCTTTAAATTGGCTTTAAAGTAAACACCAACAAAGGGTTATTGATTTCCATGATCTGAAGTAAAATAATTCTGAGCAGATATTTGATAAATTCGATAAAATAAAGCTTGAATATTCTTATTACATAGTTTAATACGACCTCTCTGGCGCAATGGTTGATGAGCGCTGTTGTCTTATTAAGCGGGTAGTCCCGGGTTCTATCAACGGGAGGGTCAAAGAGAATTTATTTCTGAATTTTCTCTAGTCTGGTCGGGCCGGAGGCTTCGGCTGTGGCTATTTACCACCATCGATATATAGTACTTAGGTAATAGATGGGCCTTTTCATAGAAAAAGTTGGGTGTCCGACTTGTGGTGCATGCCCCTCACCTGTATAAGCATGTCCTTGTCCCCGAGATAGCGCTGTCCCGCTTTTCAAGCTAGATGGCGTTAGTTATAAAATACGTCCACATTCTTTGTTTGACAGGGCCTGTCTATGTAAATTAAGGTCGTTGTTTACCACCCTATCGGCGCAAAGACGTGCCGCCGCGCGGTATGGTGTTGACGGTGTTGACGTTTAGCGTTCCGGTACGATGTCGTGTAGAAACCGATTAGTGTGCCACACGAGTACTTTTGTGACAATATGAAAATTGTATACATTCGCATTCACTCGGACGCAATAATTGACTTTAAGTACCTTTTTTTCCTTTGTATTAAAATTTAATTTTACAAAAATAATAATTATGTTATACCAGTGTATCTAGCCAATCTATGCGAATAAATGTTTTCATTTATTGATTTATTGATGATGATTTTAAACAAAGAAGTAATTACATGAATATTATTAAGTATCACTACGTAAATAGCGAACTAAGTAACAGGCACTTTAGAGAATTGACGCTAATTACCTAAAGGCACTTAAACGACTCGTTACAGTTAATACAGATCGTTATAGTTAATTATTGAAATAGCATTTTCGCTTTAAAGCAATAGCGGTGTCACAGCGTAACATAATATTCAGTATGGCAGATCGCGACTACAATGTAGCCTCTCCATTTGTTTTTTTGGCGGGTTTTACTTCATTTTCTATTCTACTGTTCATGTACATCGGGATGTTTAGGCAATGCAAAGTTTAGTTTAGTAGTATAGTGATTATACGGCTTTTTAAGTTTCTGTGTCGCGTGCAATAAAATATTTGTTTACGAATTTGTAGATTCGTTTGTTACAAAAAGTTATAAACCCTGCGGATATTTGCACTGTGCACATTGGTCGCATGTTTTACTAGCCAGAATGCAATGCAAGTAGGTACGTGCTCTTGTTGTGGACACGGCTAATGAGTGACGGCGAACATGTCCGTTCTACACGGCTATTCTCAAATACACTAAAGGATTAGAAGCACTGTATGATTGCGAGACTGCGACTGTTATGATTGACGTCGAGCTCTAATTAGATTTAATTGATAAAGTAAAGGGCCTAATTTCATTGTACCAGCCACAATTATACCCACTGATTACATCGCCCCATGCGTTGTTGTTGAAGACCGTTCAATTTGTAGGTATACCTAAGTACTAGAACTTCATTGAGACAGCGATAGTACCGACGTTAATTCTTTTCCTACCAGAACTATAAGGCATCAAGTTCGATTTTGCATCGCTTTGGGATCTTTTTTATCCACTACTAGTTACAGTTGGCTACTGACTGTGGTCTGATGATACCACTAACCTGTTAGGGGTAGCCTGCTTACTTTCTACATGAGATCGTATCGGAACGCTAAATCGCTTGGCGGCAAGTCTTTGCCGGTAGTGTGGTAACTAGCCACGGCCCAAGCCTTCCACGTCCACCATACCAAACTTGATAAAATTCAGAAATAAATTCCCAAATTGACTCTGCCGTGGATCGAACCCGTAACTAAACGTACTATTACCTATTCTGTGTTTTTCCGTAACTCCCGCTTATAAGTCAGACAAGACAGGGAGGTCGTCAGGGAGGGATGACGCCTATGTCAAAAATAAATTATTTCTTACTTATTCACATCATCGATCAATAACTGTCGATTAAAGAAAAAAGAAGTACTTTCTGATACGTCAAAAAATAATAGATGCACATTTTTAAGTTTGATAAAGAGTTGCCGATTTGATTGAGTTATCGTCATCCCTATTGTATTAATTGAAGCGAAATATTATAACAACGTTCCACTACTTATGTAATGAAGTCATACTAAGTCGTTGTTTTTTGTCACTCTATGTGTAGAAGGGAAGGTCACTGAAGCCTATAGCACGGGGTAGCCTAAATTAGGCAGCAGAGACCGACCATATATCATGTGTCTTACTTTTGTAAACTGTGGCATCAATAAAACAATTATTTATTATAATTTCATAACCTAGTACCTACTAGAAGGTAGGTAGGTACTCTACTGTAAGTACATAATATAATGTGGTCAAGAGCAGGCAAATTGCAATTATACCATATTAATGATATTAGCGAACCATTGCAATCGTGACCACATGCCGTCATGGAATGACTAGTCTAATTAGAATCACATTAAATATGGTAGAGTCGTGTGTTAGTCTTTATCGAAAGCGATGGGTATTGTATTTCTGTTAAGAAGTAACCAGATAAGGTTCTTCTTTTTACTGAGGACTAATTTACATCAAAAGAAATAATAGAGATCATAGCTATCGAGCAGTAGAAACTCATAGAGACAAACATTTCCGACTCTTCTTACTTACAGTTACGAGTATTGTTAAAACACGCTCAACTGTTAAGATAATCCGAGTTCTAGGTTCTAATCAACAACGTAAGACTAACATTAGAGCAGACCATTAAAAGCAGACCGATAGTCTACTGCTGGACATATTATATTAATCTCTTGTCGGGATTTCCACACGCCGCGCTTTTACGCGGCCTGGATCCAGCGACTTCCTGCAAATCGCTTGGTGTCGTCCATCTACCCAGTGGGAGTCTGCCAGCACTGCTTTTCCGTGCTAAGTCGCCATTCCAGCACTTTGGGAGTTAGGATTTAGGACCCCAACTTTTTTTGGAACTTCGAACTATGTACCTACCTATACCTACCCCGCCCATTGCCACTTAAGCTTAGCAACCTGTCGAGCTATATAGGTCACTAGTTTTGTACGGATCTCATTTCTGATTTGCCAACGACGTCATCGAAGGGCTCTCCCCTAGAAGGGAGAAGGAATCTCGAAGGGCTTGCCCTTCTATCACCCGCTGAGTGACAGAGCTTTCTCAAGCCCGAGAGTTTCAGAAGCCCGAAACTTTGAGCATCCACAATATCCCTTTAGAAATATAGAAACCTAAATGATGCCCGCGACTTCGTCCGCGTGGATTTAGATATTTTGATTCCCGAGGGAACTCTTTAATTTTCCGGGATAAAAATTAGCCTATGTCCTTCCCCGGGATACAACATGTCCCTATACCAAATTTCATCAAAACTGGTTGAACAAGTGGGCCGTGAAAGCGTAGCAGACAGACAGACAGACGGACACACTTTTGCATTTATAAGATTAGTATGGATTTGGTCGCGCTGAGCACTAAAGTTTGTGATTACTTAGTACTGTATCGATGCATGACTCGTACAAAGTCATGTGCGTGAATACAACGTTCCCCTTTCAATGCTGTATTGAACACAGCGCGCCGCCGACCGCCTCCGCTCCCGACAGCGGATTCACGCATGACTACGCTCTGATATGAATCAGACTATATTTTGTAACATATGACTGCCTGTATTGAAGAAACTGATACGTATGTACTTATTGTATGTATAGTTTAAATACCACAGATGCACATAACTTTATTTTGCATTATAGGTAACACGCAATGCACTAATGCTAAATGTAGTACCTAAAATTGCTTAGTTTAGTTTGAGCTTTATAAAAATAGTAGCATACAGTTATATTTATAATTCAAATAATAGGTTCAAACAGATACCTTGATGTCTTATAAACAGATATGGAACCCGTAATTTAACTATAGAACTTAACTATAGGTTCAATTCGAACGAAATAGATCTGATTCTATTCGAGCTTTTAAGTAGAGCTTGAAACTTTAATAGCGGGTCTTCCAAAATACGTTTAATTCACGCCATAAAGTCATTTTTAGTTTGATAATCATTTTAAACAATCGATTAAAGCACCGATTATAGTACTAATTTAAAAAAGTAAAAAAAAATGCGTAAAATTTTGATGACGCGCTCCATTTTATTAGCTAGTATAGATTTCTGATAACGATTTGCTTATTTTGACTTGTAGATAAATACTACTAATCTTCTAACCTAAGTGAAATACCCACCCAATTATTGCAACCATTTTCTCGTATTAATATTAGACTTGCTGGTAGGTAGATACAAGGTTATATTATAGTATAGTTACAAGAATAATAGCTAAAAATACCGGCTTTCAACATGAGTTATTTGGCTTAGCAAGGAAAAGTGAAAATGCCCGCATCGTTGTTTGGACTATTGACACAAATATAACTAACAGCGGTCAAACACACTCTCCTTTTTGTTTAAGTGTTCTTTTCACTTTACAGAATAATTGTTTATTGTTCTTTACATTACCTATGACGTAGTTGACTGTTGTATAATTTTTATAGTGTCTTTGTGTTCTAGTCATAGCCATCGTCGCATGAGCACGACTCTCACTCTCAGAATGAGAATATTAGGCCATAGTCCAGCACGCTGCAGCATTGCAATCCTAATTGTTTAAAACATTTTTAAAAGGTAAAGGTAATGCGTGCTTGAGCATCGATCCCCGAAAAGGAGACCTTACGTCGAACCCACTCCAAACGGCTTTTCCCCGTTACGTTAGGTCTCTAATTTTCTTTTTATCTCGATTTTTGCCGCTTTTTATAATCCTATCTTAATTCTTAATTATGATATAATTCAATTGTTATTTATGCATAATTATGTATTTTTAGACTAAAAGAAATCAAATGAACAACTGTGTTATGATTTATTATCTCTTGTGAATCCAAATGATGGAGGAATACGGAAGCTGACCGATAAATAGATAATCAAATAAATATTATAAATGCGAAAGTTTGGATGGATGGATGTATGGATGTATGTTTGTTACTCAATCACGCTCCAACGGATGAACGGATCTGGATGAAATTTGGCACAGAGATAGATTATAGTCTGGAATAGCACATAGGCTACTTTTTATCCCGGAAAATTAAAGAGTTCCCGCGGGAACCGAAAAACCTCAATCCACGCGGACGAAGTCGCGGGCATCAGCTAGTAATACATAGATAGGTAATGTGGTCCGATTGAACCAGTGACTATACACCGATGCTTGTAACTTGTAAGTGACTTACCGTATTTCATAATCGGAGGCATCGTTGAAAGGCGACTGATGTAACAATTTAAATGCTAGTTCTGTAATCTCTGCATCAAATGCTTTCGCTGCAGCTCCTTTATCATCTAATACAAACCAATTTGTTTCCATTTGCGAAACTTGCCGCACTAAATGGGTTAAGCCGTTGCTCTGTTGCGGAAACTCTCTATTTAACGTCCTTGGGGATATACTCGTAGATATAGATTTTGACACGCGAAACATTCCGGCGAGTAGTTTGGAAGACACGAAGGAAAGGCATCAAACTGTCGATCATACATGAACGTGATACATCACAAGCCAATTTGAAATCGTAAACTTTATAACTGCTATTGGATGTTGTATTTCAAAACTTACCCATTTAGTGCGGCAAGTTTCGCAAATGGAAACAAATTGGTTTGTATTAGATGATAAAGGAGCTGCAGCGAAAGCATTTGATGCAGAGATTACAGAACTAGCATTTAAATTGTTAACGTGATTTTTGCACGGGTATAGTTGAGGACCTGGAGAGTGACATAGGCTACTTTTTATCCCGGAAAATTTTGGAAAAACTGTCCGGAAAATGTGAAAAATCCGGAAATCTGTGGAAATTGAAAAAACTTATGCTACGCAAACGAAGTCACGAGCATCCGCTAGTAGGTATTTTGTACTCGTTGCACTATCCCGCGCTCTTGTTGATAATCTCCTCTCTCCAACGGTTGTTTGGAAGAGATTGCTTTAGCAATAATTCCATCTTTGCGCCCTTCTGTATTATCTTTTTGTTTATTGTTTCTGTTTTAAGTGTGTGCAATAAAGATTTTTATCTATCTATCTATACTCTATATAAGGATATCAACACCTGCATAGAAGAACATTGTATTTTAGTTTTTGGCGTTTTAGACTTTTATCTGAGTAGTAACGAAATTATCAAATTCAATATTTCCAAAATCTGAAAAACATTGTTCTTCCATGCAGGTGTCGATGTTATTATGCAAGCTCCTAGGTATATGTAAAGTGCCATGAGACATCCAAAAGATAACAGACATCTATACTTATAATAAAACTGTAACAGGTCCAATTCTGTACATTGAAGATATTTTGAAAATTTTTTTTGGAGGGCACTCATTATTCGATACTGAAGCCAAATCTGTAATTTTTTTCATTTTTGTCTGTCTGTCTGTCTGTCTGTCTGTCTGTCGGTCTGTCTGTCTGTCTGTCTGTATCTTGGCCGCGCATCACGCCGAAACTACTGAATGAATTCAAACGAAACTTGGCACGATTTGAGCCCATACTACGAGGTAGGACATAGGATACTTTTTATCCCGAAATTCTACCCCCGAAGGGGTTAAAAAGGGCTTGAAAGTTTGTATGAAAGTCCTTAATTTCTCAAGTTATAGCCATGAAACTTGATATATTAGCTGCGGGTTAAAAATGAAAAGATATGTGTTTCACAGTTTTTCAAAATTCCACCCCCGAAGGGGTGAAATAGGGGTTGAGAGTTTGTATGAAAATCCTTAATTTCACAAGTTATAGCCATGAAACTTAGTATATAAACTACTGGTAAAAAATTAAGGTATACGTGTTTCACAGTTTTTGAAAATTCCACTCCCAAAGGGGTAAAATAGGGGTTGAAAGTTTGTATGAAAGACCTTCATTTCTCAAGTTATAGCCATGAAACTTAGCATTTGGGCTTTGAGTTAGATATGCAGAAGTACGTGTTTCACCATTTTTAAAAATTCGACCTCCAAAGGACGTTACATACAGAGTTTGTCCTTCAATCACGCCGCAACAGAGCAAGGGGTCAACGTGATTTTTTGCATGAACATAGTTGAGGACCTGGAGAGTGACATAGGCTTACGGAATTATACCGGAAAATTAAGGAGCCCTGTGGGGAGAAAAACTTAAACCACGCGGACGAAGTCGCGGGCATCAGCTAGTGCAAAATAATATGCTAAGAAATCTACAAATTAAATTCAGAAATAACAGAAGTAAGTTTCGGTAGGTGCTACCTCGATCTAAAGATGTAGACGGGGCCTGAATAGTTGAAACTTAAACCGCAGGAGAAAATAATTATAACGTATTAAAGTTAGGTACGTATAGTAAACTAGCAAATAGTTAGGACCATCATAATAAAATAGTAATTATTTAATATTGGTTTTACAAACTTTGATGTAATATTATATCCTCAACTTTAATTTATATAAATAATTAACATTAAGAAGGCTTATAATTAAGTGAAATCGATTCTCACATCGCTAGTGGAATTTCCTTTTAGATAGTAAATGTTTTACCATATTGTATTAGTGTGTAATATAATATTGTGGATGTTAAGATCGTGTTCGTATTTCAGTGTACTAAAGTCGTAATCCGATTGATTTTGTAACACGTGTTCTAATAGGAGACCAAGTAAAACCTGTTCGGGCCATGACACCGCCACGTGCTCGAGGTTATTCGTCCACGGTCCAATTGTTACGTTCAATCAGTGTAATAGCGGTTGAGTGAGTTATAAGCGCTTCCCTGACTATTGTGCTGAAAGGGCTCAAAGAGCAATAGCGTTTGCTTGAAATTATTAGGTTAGTAATTAGTAGCCACAGAACAGCGAGAACCTACTCGACGGAGTTGACGTCCAATCTGCTCGCACGAAACGGTTTTGCTCTATACGTTTATGATACGAAACGTTAAGGTGTGGATTGTGGAATACCCTCCCGGTGCACGTATTTCCTACCTCGTATAACATAAGTAACCTCAAGGCAGATATGCGAATAGGCATTTCTAGGCAAGCGCGTTCCAACTTATACCTCATCATTGCTTTGCACTGCGCATGATTGTCGTCACGCGCACCTTATTTTACAATAAAAAAACTGCCATCAGACAACAGTTGCACATAACTTTACTTACTATGCCCACCACCACTACAGCCCATTAACGTCCCACCGCTGGGCACAGGCTACACTCTCATAGGAGAGAGGGAATTAGAGCTTAAACCCACCACGCTGCTCCAATGCGGGTTGGCGGGCTTTAACGACTATTATCATGTTAGTGATAATAACCGGGACCGACGGCTTATCGTGCTCTCCGAGGCACGGGGGTGAAACACCGCCAACTTCCTAACTCTAGGCTAGTACTGAGAATTTCTAGTCGGAAAAACCCAATACTTAATTGTGGCCCGATCCGGGACTTGAACCCGGGACCAACGAGGTAGTGCACAAATATCAGAAATCACCCTACTTCTGAGAATTGTAATTTCTCAGAAAGAACAAACTACCTACTAGTAGAGAAATAAGAGATACCTACTGCAAAAGTATGCAATAATGCTACACCAAAGTGTGTTATTATGCTTTCTTACAATCACGATTGAATTGCACGCCCAAATGGTCTCACCGCTGTTCAGATAAAATTCACACTGGTTATCTTCAGTGGGAATCTAAAGAGTGTGTAAAGAAACGGTGCTTTTTTTTAGAACACGGTTAAATTTGTTATATTACGCCAACTAAAATAAACTAGTCTGTCATTGAAACAGCAATCCGATAGTGACTTGCACGAAATTGTTGAAATGTTTGTATAAGCTTAATGTAGATAGTAGATCTATACTGAGGTACATGTCTAAGATGACAGAGATTGCTAAATTAAAGTAAATAATTTTCCAGTAAGTATCCATACTTCCATACTAATATTAAATGCCAAAATGTTTCTGTCTGTCTGTCTGTTTGTCTGCTACGCTTTCACGGCCCCACCGTTTAACCGATTTTTTGAAAATTGGTACAGGGATACGTTGTATCCTGGGGAAGGACATAAGCTACTTTTTATCCCAGAAAATCAAGGAGTTCCCGCGGGAATCAAAAAACTTAATCCGCGCGGATGAAGTCGCGGGCATTATCTAGTGTTTCAGCCGTTGTTGTAAATATGTATTTCATCTAAGTAAAATATTATCCGGTTCATTTTTGGATGGAGCTTTAGCTGCAACGCGTCCCAAAGCTTCGGAAAATTTTCCCAATTTGCACCACTTAAAATAAGACAGGTACGTTGCCATATTTTTCTGGCTTATCAATTAATTTAGGGTTGTTATTTGAGATATTAATTATATGACACTGTACCATATCGATGAATTTTATTATGTAAGTAGATAAAAACTTTGGCATACAAGCAAAACAAAGCATATCAAAAAAAGTGTGTGTGTGTGCAATTCACACACGGCAGATGTGAAACTTCAGAAAAGTAGCCTACGAGATAATGAGAGAAATATAACTTGTATTCTATCTCATTCTCTCGCAGGCTAATACCTATTATGAATATGTTTTTTTTTTTGGTGTCGCTTTTTCGTTTCGTTTTTCGTTTTATCAAGCAGAGGAGTAATAAAATAAAACATTTTCTACTTCTACATTTAAACAATCTAACAGAAAATTACAACAATGGAACGCTTTGTATACACGTTCGTCCGGTGGCGCTACTTGTACCGTGGCGACAACATCCGTTTCATTTACAAATCACAACGATTCTAAAGAAGTCTCACTTCAAAAAAAAAAAAATCGTTTCGTTATAAATTGATAATACGTCAAAAATGACGTATTATCAATTTTTAACGAAGCAAACGTCGATATAAAAACATCGAATACCCCTATTCAAAGCGATACATACAATTAAAGTAGCACAAGCTATAAAAGTATCATTACAAGCGTGAAAAATGAAATTGGAGCAATGCATAAAAAACAGACAAATCGAACCAAATAACCGCAATACGAAACTAAGGAGCGGTTCGCGTGAGCAACCAAGCTGACTTTGAGTAATGAGACGCCTAAAGATGGCACGAAATTGAAGCTCTGAAGTGTGTTTTATTTTAATGAACCGAACCGCCAACCAACCAACCGTTGTTTGTTTTTTTTACCCACTACAAGTTAGCCCTTGACTGCGATCTCACCTGATGGTAAGTGATGATGCAGTCTAAGATCGTAGCGGGCTAACCTGTTAGGGGCATGGCAGTTATATTAAACTCATACCCCTATTCGGTTTCTACACGGCATCGTACCTGAACGCTAAATCGCTTGGCGGCACGTCTTTACCGGTAGGGTGGTAACTAGCCACGGCCGAAGCCTTCCACCAAGCCAGACCAGGGAAAATTCAGAAATTATAAATTTCCAAACCCTGCCGGGGATCGAACCCGGGACCTCCGCACGTTAAGGCAACAGCGCTCAACACTGCGCCACGGAGGTCGTCAACCATAACTGATTTCTAATGATAGATAGATAGATAGATAGATAGATAGATAAATTCTTTATTGCCACACATAACTTAGAAATAACTTAATTATAAACAAAAAAAAACGGGAATCAACGCGTGCGCAAGGGCGGTCTTATCACTAAAAGTGATCTCCTCCAGACAACCCATTACTTAAGGCAATGATAATGATATTACGTTACCTGAAAATGTACTTGATTGATTTTAGAATCATAGAATAGGGATGATGCACGTACATATATCAAAAAATAAATTATTTTTAACTGATTATTAAGTGAGTGGCACCTAATTCAGAGCAAAATTCGCATTGAAAAGGTCTCTGACATCATGTCAGAGGATAACTGAGTGCGAACTTTAAAAAAAAACTGATTATTAAATAGAGGTTCTTCCAAAAGACCTAATATTCACTAACTCGGTTAGTTTTAAGTTTGATAACCATTTTAAAACATAGATTAAAGAAAAAAAGTGCGTTGAAATTTGATGACGTCACAACTGTAATTTAGATACAACTTCCATACTAGAAGCTCGTTTTTAAGTTTGATAAAGAGCTGCTGATTTGATTGAGCTGTCATCATCCCTATTCTATATAAGGTAATAGAAATGGTATATGATCTGATATCTTCAATACTACGACAGTTTGTCGCTGGTTTTAGCAAACTATTCTAAAAACCCTCCTTAATAATACAGGAAGCTATAACACGGGCTCTCATGCGTTTATTGCGCCTAATCTAATAAGATTAGTCAGACGAAATTATGGTTTAGGACTAGGTACTGTTCTTTAGATTGCAGCTATGAATAATACAAACCATAAAATTGTCTAAAGTACCTACGTAATAATGTATAATAAACATGCTTAAGTTAAGACTTAAGGTTGATTAACTTGTCTTTACGAGACTACTAAAATGTTTAGAATAGTAAAATATTTATTGCAAATTAACTCGTTCCTCTATAAGCCTAAATAACTTCCTAGTTGCAATAACAGTGATTTTTACACATTTAAACCTATTAAAATATTAAATAATCTACTAGATTGCCTACCCGATTAAATATCTGTTATTACTTTTAATAGCATAATCGTAGTTAATACTCAATTTCCTATTTTGTTAAGAGTTTCTCAATTCGATTTAGATGCAATTTTTGGCTCTTCGCAAAGGTCATACGTTTCTTTAATCTTTATGCAATGTTCCTTGTAAGTGAACATAATATTATATTATAACCGGGGAGCCTTTATGGCCCTTTCAAAGCTTCATAAGTTCTTAAAAAATCATAACATACCTATTTACAAAATATATAAGTACATACATAGAGCTTTGACAGATTGAGACTGGATATGACAAAAAATATCTGCGCGAAACATCCACGTCGAACGGGTTTTGTTGACGTTTTGTCATGTCGCGCTAGTGTGTGTGCACTGTGCGGCTTCATATAGAAGTGAGCGAGCAAGGTCGCAGACTACTCGGTGGCGTAGACACATCAGGGACAAAAAAAATACTAAAACACGAATCTTTTGTCTGGCGTGTGTTATGCTAAGACATAAACTGCATTTATCTACTCATAAAGTGTGCGCGCTTTTACCTGCACCTTGAAAATTGAAAAACAATGTACATACTCACATTTATATCGCTGTCCAAATACGTGCACGTTACCAAGAGACATGTCCAATAAATATTCAGCGGTAGTTCGCGCTTAAGAACAGGTGTATTGAGGAGGGCGAAAGGCCTTGCGGTCAACCCAGATGAGTCGCAGCCAAGTGCAGGCTCCCATTACGGAATCAACATCTCAGTATGTCTGTACAGTTATTCGCATAGCGACTGCGGTCGTTCATGTAGGTCGGGCACTTGGACGTGAAATTAAATTTATACTTTGTGAGAATTCCACGCTTAATTGCGACGTTTTGTGATATAGCATGCTTTGTTATTAGGGCACTTAATGAGTATATTCGGTTGTTAACTACACTTAAGTAATTCATGTTGGATTGCAAGCGTAATTACGCTTTCATGTTTTCCATTGATTTCTTCAATTACCGCTTGATGTGGAACCGGATTTAATGCTGTCATCTTGTGTGGTTTTTGTGGTTATTTTTATGCGATTAAGTATTTCGTCGATAGGCTGATTGTTACAATTACAGACTTGAACCAAAGAATACTAAAGGGTCAATTGCACCATCGATATTATGTTTAACATTAAGTTTTTCCTCCAAAAGGCTAGCAAATACGTAAGTATTCTTACATCCATAAATAAGGTTATGAGTCAAACTTTAGTAAAAAGTAAATGAACCCTGGCTTTCACAGCCCGAATAGTGTAGGAAACGAAATGGTTTGCTTTATTAAATCCTCAGTCTCATACCTAAAGAAGAAACAAAGTGGTTTTTTTTTCTTCAAATTTGAGAATTACAGTATCAATGTTTATGATACTGTAATTTAGCCTTAATACCTATTACCACAGAATAGGTAATAGTAGCTATTACTGCGTTATGAAGCAACGCAGTACCTTTTCTTGTAATGTGTAAGTAGGTGGCAACTGGGTAATGAAATCAGTTCGCCTGTAATATTAATATATCGGCAGTATGCCTGTATCTCGAAAATGGCTGACGTACTACGTATCTTTATTAGATACCTATAAATTGTGCAGGTTCTTTACTTAATCCAGCTTGCTGCATACTTATTAATATGAGAGGATGTTGATCATACCCTTTACCTATAATAGTAGAGATGTTTAAGTACCTACAAGTAGGTACAGCTCTAGAGGGTGCGACCCCATCCATCACTCCTCAGTAATCCGTTTTTGCTATCGATTTATGGACCCCATCTTTTACTTTACTAAGATTTTAATCACAATACCCTTCAAGTCACGGCGCATTATCCTCTCCTTTATTAATACAAATAAGAAAGAAAAGATAATATTCCCATTGAATAAAAGCTTCGATAGATTGAATAAAAATGTAAAGTATTCAAGGAAATTATCTACTATAATATATTAGTATGAAAAATAAGAGCATTCGTAGTCATACACATTACCTACCTATCATCAAATAAATAATATTATAAATGCGAAAGTTTGGATGGATGTATGGATGTATGTATGAATGTGTGGATGTATGGATGTTTGTTACTCAATCACGCTCCAACGGCTGAACGGATCTGGATGAAATTTGGCACAGAGATAGATTATAGTCTGGAATAGCACATAGGCTACGTTTTATCCCGGAAAATTAAAGAGTTCCCGCGGAACCGAAAAACCTCAATCCACGCGGACGAAGTCGCGGGCATCAGCTAGTTGTAATATGAAATCAAATTAAATGACAAGCTAAGATAAGATAAGAATTCTCTTTAGCATCGACAACAAAGCAATAAAAATACTTAATCATATAAAATAGAGTAGGTATACCTACCTACTATAGTTACATAAATAAAAACAGAAAAAACTCAAATCGCTGCCGGTAAATAAATCTAGTGTTATTCGTGTATGTACCTACCTAATATCACATCGTATCTTATCACAAGCTTACAACCACTGTGCAATAAATCAGTCAGTGCAAACTAGGGCTCCCAATACCGGGATCCCGGTATTGGCCAATACCGGGATCCCGGACTTTTTGCGCCGGTTTTCAATACCGGTATTGATATGTCTAATACCGGGATACCGGTATTGGTGACACTATAAACGAAGCAGTGACTATTGCATATATTTCTTGGTAGATGCCACTGTTTTTTATTCGGCTAAGTTTAAAACTTGTATCTTAAGCATATTAGCTCAAAAAGAGCGCCTCTATTGCTTAAAACCAGTGAAGAAAATTCGTTTTTGCTCACTCAGAGGGAAAAATTTGTGTTTGAATTTAGATCCCTGTGGCTTGGCATTTCATTGTCTCTCAAAACGTTCAGAAATCTGATTCATAACTAATGCATATTTTATTATGATAAGTATATTTTCTTTTAAATAATAACTATTGAATAATTTTAGATTAATTTGTGTTTTGACAAAATTATCGTTTTCTTCGACTTCGATCGAATTCTTACAAAAATATCGTTTATTACTCATTTAGTAGTTCCTCAACAGGTGGGCCTAAAAATGAATATGAGCAAGATAACGATCATTTCTAATGCACACGTTCAGCCCCAACCTGTGTTAGTTGAGAATTCTGCACTCGAAATTGTTGATGAGTACATATACCTAGGACATACAGTCCAGTTAGGTAGGTCCAATTTCGAGGAAGAGGTCATCCGCCGAATACAACTCGGCTGGGCAGGGTTCGGGAAACTCCGCGACATCTTCTCATCCAAAATTCCTCAGTACCTGAAGACGAAAGTTTTCGAACAGTGCGTATTGTCAGTGATGACTTACGGCTCCGAAAAATGGTCGCTAACTTTGGGCCTGATAAGAAGGCTCAGGGTCACTCAGCGGGCGATGGAGAGAGCTATGCTTGGAGTATACCTGCGTGATCAAATCAGAAATGAGGAGATCCGTAGGCGAACCAGAGTAACCGACATAGCTCGAAGAGTCCAAGCTTTAAGTGGCAATGGGCGGGGCACATAGTTGGTAGAACCGATAGGCGTTGGGGTCCCAAAGTGCTTGAATGGCGGCCTCACACCGGGAAGCGCAGTGTTGGACGACCCCCCACTAGGTGGACGGACGATCTCAAGCGTGTAGCTCGGAGACGCTGGAAACAAGGGGCACAAGACCGTGCTCTGTGGCGATCCATGCCAGGCGACCTACGTCCAGGATGTCTATAGGTTGAGACAACGACGACGATAGTTGTTTAAATTACAATCTTCGACACTAATTTCACTAATTATTTAAAATTCCCTGCCATATTTATTTAATTTTGTGTGAACGTTGAGAAAGTGCGTCACAAATATACTTTATATTAAAAGTTCAAAATTCAATGGATATATATTTTCGTAAGAATTCATCCAAAAATAGTTCTATTTTAAAAATCATATAGTTGATATTCTGATTGATATGAATAAGAAATTGATTATTTGATAATAATATAAGTACCTATTACTTAATAAGATTGTATTTAAAATGATGTGATGGAGTTTCAGAACATTACGTGGTCCGCAATTTTCACCTTATTTAAATGAAACATAGTTTCGTAAGAATTAAGTCAACGCGTAAATTACTATCTCAATACTCAAAATACAAATAAATCTAAAAATCAATCAATCAATTGGTGATTTTTAAAAAGAAAATAAAATTTCATAAAATATTGCATGATATACCTAAAATAGAGTGAAGGAGTTACTTAACGTTTCGTGAGACAGTGAAATAGACATACCAATCCACAGCGTAATAATCAACCACAGCTTTCTAAATCCAAAAAATTCTCGCTGAATGAAAAAAAACGGCGTTTCTTCCCTGAATCTATGCAGAAAAGGCACTTTTTTTGAGTTAATTTGGTGCAATTTTTTTTAATGAAAAAACTGTTTTTTATGGTGCCGTTTGCTTCAGAAAAGACTAATTTTAAGTTAAAAAACATCTACCACATTTTAAATTTTTTCCAATACCGGGATCCCGGGATCCCGGTATTGAAAAAAATCACTCCGGTACCGGTATTGAGAAAAACCGGTATTCGAAAGCCCTAGTGCAAACATGGCTTAACCACGTCTAATCTAATCGAATGCTAACTGTAAGCGCTGACGAAAATGGATAACACATACTGGACGGCCCGGCCGTTTCAATAGAAATACGCAGACTTACTAAGAACTTAATCCTCTATATTATTACTCTTGTTTAGGATTATCACCTTTTTCTCCCGCGTACTAGATCCTCTCCCTAAAGTAGAGTGTATTTGTAATTCTTAAACAGGTCGTACCTTACCAGTTACCGCTACCAGGTTTTACTCTTAGCGATTGTGGATAATGTCGATACCAGGTTTTACTCTTAGCGATTGTGGATAATGTCGTACGGTTTATTATAAACTATACATACGAGTAGGTTCTTCGAACTATGTGCCCCGCCCGTAGGCCGAAAGACGTTGGGGGCAGCGTTGGACGACCCCCCACTAAGTGCACAGACGACCAAAGTGGGTAGCTGGGAGCCGCTGGAATTTGGAAGAATTATACGCTCATTCCAACGAACGATTAAGCATTTATGTTTGATTTTATTTTATCCTTAATCGAGATAAGAAGGTTTAATGGATCACGTACGCGGAAATGATGACTCAAAATCAAAAAATATTGGTAGGTAATACATTCGTTGAATTTAATGTTGTTATATTTTTTTAACCTATTTATAAGTAAGTACCTACCTATTTGTTTTTTGTAAAAATGGACGAAAACTAAAGTAATAAAAATCACAAAATTGACATTCAATAAAGCTTATCTATCTATACTTATAATAAAACTGTAACATGTCCAATTCTGTACATTGAAGATATTTTGAAAATTTTTTTTGGAGGGCACTCATTATTCGATACTGAAGCCAAATCTGTAATTTTTTTCATTTTTGTCTGTCTGTCTGTCTGTCTGTCTGTCTGTCTGTCTGTCTGTCTGTCTGTCTGTCTGTCTGTCTGTCTGTCTGTCTGTCTGTCTGTCTGTCTGTCTGTATCTTGGCCGCGCATCACGCCGAAACTACTGAATGAATTCAAACGAAACTTGGCACGATTTGAGCCCATACTACGAGGTAGGACATAGGATACTTTTTATCCCAAAATTCTACCCCCGAAGGGGTGAAATAGGGGTTGAGAGTTTGTATGAAAATCCTTAATTTCTCAAGTTATAGCTATGAAACAGCATTTGGGCTTTCGTTAAAATATGTAGGTACGTGTTTCACCATTATAGGGGGATTATACCGTGGGATAGTAATATAGGCTACTTTTTATCCTGGAAAATTAACTGAAAAACTTATTCCACGCGGACGAAGTCGCGGGCATCAGCTATAAAAATATACATACATACATAGGCTACTTTTTATCCCGGAAAATTAATGAGTTCCCGCGGGAATCAAAAAAAACTTAGTCCACGCGGACGAAGTCGCGGGCATCAGCTAGTATACATATATATAAAAGTAAAAGGTGACTGACTAACTGATCTATCAACGCACAGCTCAAACCACTGGACGAATCGGGCTGAAATTTGGCATGCAGATAGCTACTATGACGTAGACATCCGCTAAGAAAGGATTTTTGAGAATTCAACCCCTAAGGGGGTAAAATAGGGGTTTGAAACTTGCGTAGTCCACGCGGACGAAGTCGCGGGCATAAGCTAGTTTAATGCATAAATTATGTTAGGTAATAACGATTATTATCAGATGTTAGTGACAATACCCGGGACCGAGGCATGGAGGAAACGAAAAGGCCTAATTCAGACTAGACCATCATCACTTCTTAGACTGCATCATCACTTACCATCAGGTGAGATTGCAGTCAAGGGCTAACTTGTATAGTGCAATCGACTTATTTCTGCGTTGTTGCAGCGGGTAAGGTCGTCGTCGGATATAAACATAACTATAACTATAATAAATTATAAATGCGAAAGTTTGTATGGATGGATGGATGTTTGTTACTAAATCACGCCAGAACGGATCTAGATTAAATTTGGCACAGAGTTAAACTATAATCTGGAATAATACGTAGGCTACATTTCAACCGAAAAACCTCAACCCACGCGGATGAAGTCGCGGGCATCAGCTAGTAAAAAATATGAATGTCGCGCCGTTAGGTACCTAAATGGCATCGCGAGACCTTTTCATGGGATTACTAAGTAACTAGTCAAATGATACCTTCTTAATTTTTTTTATTGCTTATTTTGTACACCAATATGTGTAGCTCTAACTAGCTACCTCCTTACATTTTAGTAAAAACTGTTTAACTATATTATCATAATCTAAAAAGTTATGTCGTCCTTTAAGATAGGTAGCAAATCAGGTCTTCGTGAAGTCGATCTAACGGTCTCCTTATTCAGCGAACTAACCTAACCCTCACCCCAAGTTAAAGCCGAACTTCGCCTCACCCAGAATAGTGCTCGCCACCAATTAGTTCAGTCAAGGCATCACGCTCTGTTTGGCTTTGCGCGCTACCATGTTACGTTTTAGTCATCTTAGTTCTTTTTAAACCAGAAACCACCTGGGTAACTTTAATATGCTCGGGCGCTCGTAGAGTTACAGACGTCTGACTACAAACCAACTGCAAATTGTACTGCAGTTTAGTTTTATATAAATTTAGATTTTAGTTTTATAAACTAAGCAGTCAACAGTGTCGCGACAATTTGCTTAGTCCGCTGGAACTTGGTGTGTTATTTTCGTGCAGTCAGTTAAGTCAGCAGTTTTGATACTATGCTACCTGCAAATTTAAAGTATATTAACCCTAGCCTATTAGATATAACATTTACTATGTTAATTAATATACTTAAAGAAATGTTAGTTTTGTACCGAGTTGCATAAAACTGGGGTCATAAATCTTAGCGTGTAGGCTAGACGCCAGGCTGCGTATAGAGGGGGGCACATTGCCATAATATTACCCCGTTTGAGGCGTTACGTGATGGAAATGACAATGTTCTATACAATGGCCTTATTGGCGTTATTAAATTTATACGTGCAACACTCTGAATGTTAATAATTTTAAAAATAAGTCAGCGATTGAGTGCGGCTTTCTGAGAAATTGATATACCTACTTCAACTTTATACCAGTAGCTGAAAGGCTTTTTTCAGGGTTCATGTAATCTACCTATGCGAGTTTCTTATTCCACCATAACTTCATGCCTGAACAGATTTGGATGTATTGGGTATCGTTAGGATCCTTACATAATCCCGAGTGACAGAGGTGATAATTTTTTTTTAAATTCAATGTTATGCTCTGACATCTTTTTCTTCAAGTTCACACTAAAATACCTTTATGTCACCTTATTTTAACCGAATAAGGTGACATAAAGGTATTTTCAAAACAATACTCGAATAACTTTACAAACATGGCCTTGTTGACTTTTCACGGTCCCACGGGCGAAGTGTTAAGTGTTAACCACGGGCCGTGTGAACTTATTATGGAACTGGTTACATTTAAGATCTGGACATGCACTAAGCGCAGCGGCAGCGGTAAGGCAATGGCCTGAATTCCTTCTACTTATACGCTGATATTAGTCGCATCGCAGAGCTCAACGCCATTCACTCTGACAACCAAGAGACCTAACCCCGATAGTGTATTATGACCTAGTATTATTATATTATTCAGCCTGCGTACTTATTACACGTCCAAACTCACATTGAGTGCTATGAAGCATCACACTGTGACGTTTACAACGGTGGGGTGGCAGCACGGAACAGAAAATAAGCTTATTACATCAATGCGTTGTACGATTTGTAAAACATGGAAGCGCGCGAAATCAAAACACAAATCAAGAGTTTGACTCTTCTCACCCCTCAAGCTAGACAAGAAAAAAATGGAGAGAAGGAGAACACCGGTCCGTCGTCCGTCACGTTCTGATAAACACTGGCAGTGGCGCGGTACAGACTACGGGGCGTGCTGGCTGAAAATGAGCAAGCGCTTCTCGAAAAGCCGGTATAAATTCGAAAACAAAAAATATATTTTACTGTGTATTAAACATTAATCTGGCTTATATATTATAATTTAGAATTTGGAATTTAATAATATACTATTTTTCGAGTAAATGGTAGTTTTCAATGGTGTGAAAAATTACTTTGAAACGTGAAATAAGAGGTATATTTGAATCTTTTTAAGTATGAGTTTGTTTAAATTGTGTTTTGAGAATAAACAATGCCTGCTTAAAGGTCCTGAAAATATCATGTATTCTCAATCTTATATATTATGCCACCGTTTAATAGATTTAAAACTTCTTTAAAAACCTCCTTTATAACGATTTTACGCTATATCCTGTGATAGCGTAAAATCGTCGCAATAAAAGCCGCGCGGCTTTTAGTAAGCAAACGCCTTTATACAGCTGTTCCTTGTGTAGGAGTTTTGTAGCACATGTTTCCGTCGTCGTTACTCGATGTGTCTGTCCAAGCCTTTATTACACTGCCTTATAACAATTGGGTGCGTTTTTCTGACTGCGATCGCATGCTTAAGTCAACTTTTTGTCATAATCATTTTTCCCATAATTGCAATTTATATGGATACTAAGAGCATTATATTTGCTGCGTGTTTTGCGGATAACTAGACGTAATACGCATACTTCAAGATATTTATGTAATTTTTTTTATCCTGCTTTTTGTCATAATTTTATACTATTATTTGTGTTGCCTTTTTAATCGGGATATGAAATGAATCCATATCCATACTATCCATATTAATATTAGCGAAAGTGTGTCTGTCTGTATGTCTGCTTCGCTTTTTCGGCTTATCTTTCCAATTGATTTAGACGAAATTTGGAACAGAGATAGAGGTAGCATCTTCGGGAAAGATATAGGTTATTTTATCCCGGGAAATCAAAGATTTTCCGCGGAAATCAACCATTTACAGTCGAACCTTAAGCGATGAACAGACAAACTTGCATTTTCAATATGTTATTGTTTCATGTGTGTGTTAACTTTTCTCAACGTAATTGTATATTAAATCATCTTAATTGACTTGTATAGTTCATCCGATACAAAGGCTCCCAGAATAATTTGATTGTGAGACAATTAGCCCATTGGTAATCAATATTCATCTAGGGTTGTCAAAGTTATATAATTTTTTATCAATAGGCTACACTCTGCTTTTCACGTTTTCGTTTGCATTTAAGTTTTTAATACAGAAAGCTCCCAGACTAATTTCATTGAGCCAATTAAGTCGGGAGTATGGGCGTAGGGTTGGCAGAATTCTATAATGATATACCTACTCGTACTCGTACATACCTTTGAAATAAGTACAAATAAATACGTACCAATTATTATGGAGTACGACTCCAATAATAATGGAAATGTAGGCAGGATTAAAAATTTTGGTTATTCCTATTTCTAAGTGGAAGTTCTTAGGCATCCCAACTTCCTAACCATAATATTAGCAAAATATTAAACTGTACTTAGCCTAGGTACTACCTATTATTTAAATCCTCTTTAATCCATGCAGCATAATATTGGAGTATAATGGATGTATTCATTTTCATAATCTACAAATTATTACGACGATACCTAGGTATGTTGGTACTTGGTATGCACTAGTATTTTTACTGCCTCGTTGGTCTAGTGGTTAGCATGTTCAACTGCGGCCGCCGAGGTCCCGGTTTCGAGTCCCCGGTCGGCCCATATTATCAAGTATTGGATTTTTCTGGCAAGAAATTCTCAGTACTAGCCCGGAGTTAGGAAGTTGGCGGTGTTAAACCCGCGTGCCTCGGCGAGCACGTAAAGCCGTCGGTCCTGCGCCTGTCCTCTCACCGGTCGTGTCGGATTTTCCGTCCCATCGGGCTGTGACAGTAAAGGAACAGAGAGTGCACCTGTGTGTGCGCACACACTTGTGCACTATAATATCTCCCGCCCGGATGGCTTATCTCTCTGGAGATAGGCCGCCGTGGTCGGAACTCGGTCGGACAGGACATTATTTATTTTATTAAGTTGGTATCCAATTTCTCTCACACCTAAACGTCACTGTCTAATTTTACTTAGCTTATGCATTTCTGTATTATTTACTCTTTTTCCTTTATTCCGTTCATGTAATAAGTGTAATTGACCTGTGGTCGTGTTAAAAAAATAATTCTGCGAGGAGTTATTCGTTTACTCTTTTACATATTTTAATAAGCTTTCAAAAAATCAACGTCCATAATATGCGTACCTATTGAAAAGGGTAAACGCAAACGTTATTGGCAACCCTAATTACTGAATGTATAACTATAGCTAATAAGAACTATACAAGGTGCGGATTATTGATCTAACAGCCAGACCCCACACAAAGTTACCCTAAGCGTTAATAGGTAGGTTAAGTCAACATCTGCTTTCACCCCATAGTAATTTTCTATTGCCGTCGCCGGCAATATATAATACAAGTTCGCGCGCGAGTTGAATGCGGAGCTAATGTATGGTGACAAATTGATACATTATACATACCTTACCTCTGAGGCTCTGCATTCAACTCGCGTGCGTAGGTTATATATTATGATTTATGAACAGTCAAACGATATGAAGCCATGCCTGCTTGTAGGTACCTACCGATTATAAAGATGTAAATCATGATTTGTTAAAACCGTTATTAATACATAATTGATTATTAAATTAAATAAGTTTTTTTTCGGTTAGGATTGGCAAATTTTCCAACTCTTGTTTTGTTAATTTGTTAGTGGGGAAAGGCATAAGAGACGGAGAAAGTGTTTTTATAAAGAGAAAAGTGAATATTGTACACTAACTGCATATACTTAGGTATCTACATTAGCATATCAGACGAAACCGTAACCGTAACGTAAGTAGACGTAAACTAGTTTTTGTTTATTATTTTGTTTATAATCATAAGCTCAACCTAAGACCTAAGACTGACGACAATATTGTTTACGTTCGGAGCATATGTACCTATTATTTAAACTACCTAAAATCCTATTTACATCCATCTTGTGCATTGAAAAGTAAAACTTCATGAATATTAAAATACTCTAATCGTGTTTTAAAAATTATCATAAATTACGTAGCGATCAGCAACGTTATGCAATACGGTCTAAGAACTTGTAAAGTGCGACAGCGTTGCAAGGCTTTACTTTTCCCAATCCCAAAAGATAGATACATAGATAGATAGATAAACTCTTAATTGCACACACATAAAACAATAAGAACGTACTTGTCATAAGATAATGAAAGAACTGGAAGTTTAATTCGCTATAATCCGCCACAATCGTTCTACGTGGTGTACGTACCTACTGTAGTGCGTATCCCGCACTTGTAGCCAGCGACATTCACCACACCACACAAATCTTCCAAATAATTCTCAACGTAAGTTTCACTCCTCCGGAGCATCCTCAGGAGATGCTGACTCGACAATGCGCGATTGTAAAATCCCAAAGATATTTACATCTCTTTGTCAAAAACATAGAGCGTTAGATTGTCGGTCGCCCATAAGCTCGCTGTCACAAATATTGAGCGGTAGGTATCTAGAGTATTTCAGAACAATATCTTTACTTCACCTGAACATAATATCTTTGTTAAAAATATAGAGCGGTAGATTTCTGGGAGATTTCAGAACAAGATCTATATTTAAGCTTTAACTAAACATTAAGCTCTTTGTCAAAAATTAGGAGCAGAAGGTATTCAGAACTGGGGTATTTCAGAACATTTTTTTTGCTAAAGCAAAGACTTATGTTCAGGTAAACCTGAACATAAGCACGTTGACAAAAATATATAGCGGTAGAGTAAATAAAATTTTCAAGTAGTAGACACTAGACACTTAATTAGAAGCTACATTCATACTTTATTTTTAACACTCTGAAAATCCATTAATTATTTACCTGAGTTAAGAGAGATGGAAGGAAGAGTTGTTTATTTCTGTGAAAAGGCTACATATTATGAATAGCTCATTAGTGAGGTTTTATGCTAAAACTAAACATTAAGCTATCGCTCCTTGAAATTGAAAGGCCTCGGTTTCACTATTACCGCGGCTCTTCAAGTATTAACAGCTCCTTCATACTGACAGTTCCTTGTAACATGATCTATACTGATATTATAAATACGAAATTTTGGATGGATGGATGGATGTTTGTTACTCAATCACGCCAGAACAGCTGAACGGATTTAGATCAAAGGCACAGAGATAGAGGAATATTGTCTGGAATAACACATAGGCTACTTTTTATACCGGAAAATGAAGTGTACCCGCGGGAACCGCAAAGCCTCAATCTACGCGGACGAAGTCGCGGGCATCAGCTAGTATTTCATAACTTCTATGAGTAAGTTGCCGTCACGCCGCGTTGCTTGTCCTGTTTGTTTCAGCGTTTATCCATTAAATTATTCATTTATACCAAGGTTGGCGAAGCTTAACTAACTAATGAGATGGATTGTAGTTGGCGCGATGTCCGAGCGGCGTCAAGTAGGCGTGAATGCGCTCAGACACGCGACCGTTCGTCCGGAACTGACAACGCTATTGATTAAAATAAAATTGATTGTTTTACAGTCACGTCATTTCGCAGCCCTGTAACTTGTTAGTGGCCCATTTCCTTTTGAAATTCATATTTCAATTCAGACTTGATATACCTACTCTCGAAGTCTCGACTCTTGAAAGCAAAACTGTGTCTCGAATCTCAGTGCTGTGATTGTTCAGTTTAGAGGAATTGCGTCCATAAACACGAAGGTATCATGTTCAACACTTCAAATATATGGATTGCACTGTAATAATTTAGAGACAAAAGTTGTAGATATATTCAAGTTCACAATAATTTAAGTCCTTACAAAGTTGACAAGCTTAATAGTTTCTACACCTGGTAGAAATTATAGGCTTTAGTCGACACTGTAAATTGTAATGCGTCTGTGTCCTTTGATTCCTGTACATGACAGTATTATAATTGGTATACTCTATGATGGTCTACCTTTTACATGCACTATGTAAATTCTGATGAATATTGTACTGAATAACCTTCTCCCTTCACAGATGGATGGCCCCAGTGAGTCTGGCTATTCACGCGCCTGGGTCTGACATGGGTCCGACGGTGAACAGCATCAGATACTTGCGCGACTGCCTCGGGAACGATCTCATCAAGCAGTTCGTCACTTTCCACATGTTCTTCTCTCACAAACACGTACCAAGCAGTGTGAGTTGCTTCATAAATATTTAATGACTGCCTCCACCACTACAGCCCATTAACGTCCCACTGCTGGGCACAGGCCTCCACTCTCATAGGAGAGAGGAAATTACGGCTTAGACGTTAGACCCACCGCGCTCCGCCAATGCGAGTGGGCGGACTATATCGACTAAATTATCATGTTAGTGATAATAACAGGGACCGAATGCTTAACGTGCTCTCCGAGGCACCGAAGGAATAGAAACACGACCAACTTCGTAACTCCGGGCTAGTACTGAGAATTTCTAGTCAAAAAACCCAATAGGTAGGTACTTAATAATGCCCAACCCAGGACTCGAACTCGGGACCTCGTCGGCCGCAGGCGAAAATGCTAACTACTAGTGACTAGATCCACAAGGCAGTTAAGAACAAATGACTGCCTAATTCTCTCTAATAGTGACAATAATAGTAGCCATCATGCCGTACCTTCTAGGGCGAGCATATATTTTAGCATCATGGCTCATGACCCATTCTGCCCTGTATACTGTCATGACCATGGGACCTGTATCACAGCTGTATGTCGTGTGTAAAACTCAAGGATATAATTATTTATCAAATGAAACAACTTTTCTGCATTTTGAATAAATTTTTTAAGTACCGCACAGGTAACCATTAGATAATCAAGAAAAATCGAAAGTGTCAGATTAGGATCTGTGTGCTAAAATTGTTTATGTGTCATGAATCCATACTAATATTATAAATGCGACAGTATGTACAGACAGACAGACAACAGTCTGTCTATCTGCTACGCTTTCACGGCCCATCTGTTCAACCGATTTTGATCAAATTTGGTACAGGGGTAGATTGTATCCCGGGGAAGGACATAGGCTACATATTTTCTCCCGGAAATTCCTGCGGGAATCAAAAAATCTTAATCCACGCGGACGAAGTCGCGGGCATCATCTAGTAACTTATCAATTAATATTAAAAAAACTTATAAGTAAGTCTTATTGTCCTTATAATCCATTATAAAAGCAATAATCTTCTTTTCAGATACCAAATCCGGATACATTCCTACAAACGCAATACAACTGCACCGTGAAACCTCCTTACGACGTCAATGCAAACTCCACGTACATGAAAGCAAAGAGTCTGTTATACCCCGTTAATGTAGCTCGCAATATCGCTAGAGAAGCAGCGGTCACTCATTTCATACTGCCATCCGATATAGAGCTATATCCTAGTCCTAATTTAGTACCAAGGTTCCTAAACATGATTGCCAGAAACGCTAAACCATTGAGCACCTCTTCTAGGCCTAGAGTCTTCCCAATAAGCATATTTGAAGTCGGTGCCAAAGTACAAGTAAGTAAACTAGTCGTAGCCCTATTATATAAAATCGGCGTCAATCATTGTTACTGTCGCAATTGTTTTGATTGGCAGTTTTTTTTATCCACTACCAGTTAGCTCTTGACTGTGATCTCACCTGATGGTAGGTAAGTGATGATGCAGTCTAAGATGGTAGCGGGCTAACCTGTTAGGGGCATGGCAGTTATATTAAACCCGTAAATGCCGTGTAGAAACCGAATAGGGGTATCCCTATTCGGTTTCTACACGGCATTGTACCGGAACGCTAAATCGCTTGGCGGCACGTCTTTGCCAGTAGGGTGGTAACTAGCCACGGCCGAAGCCTCCCACCAGGCCAGACCAGGGAAAATTCAGAAATAATAAATTCGCAAATTGACCCTGCCGGGGATCGAACCCGGGACCTCCTTACGTTAAGACAACAGCGTTCAACACTGTGCCACGGAGGTCGTCCAATATGGTAAATTCTTGCTGCGACAGTAGATTTTTTGGCGAAATAGCGGAAGAGTGTTAGCCAATCTGAGGTGACTGCAAACGATACACTGCAGCAATAATCTTTTCAATACACTTGCTCGAAAAATGCACTTACAGAGGCAGTAAACAGGGCTTGTAAGTTAAATTTACTGCCCTCGTGCTTTTTTTTTGCAGAATTTACTGCCCTCGTGCAGTAAATTTGCAGTTTTTTTTAATTTTTCTAAGACCACTTTACTTCTAAATAAAAAGTTTTCTCGCAAGAAGGTTCATAATGATATTGACTTTGTATGTAGAAAACCTAAAAAATAATGACAATTAGATGTGAATTAATGAAATTAATTCATGAAATAAAAATTTGTCTTTAATATAATTAATTAAAATTGTTTTAAGTTTTATAAATCAAAAAATTAAAGGCTGAATAGTCCAGGCTGGGAGTTAAGAGCTAGAACCTGGAGCCATGAAGCCAATTAAAAAAAACGCAATTACAACAACGCGCCGTAGATACTAAATCTTTAATCTGTGCGCGCTATTTTTAAAAGTTTCATTGAGTTTTTATTATAAATTATTAAATAATATGAGTGGTTTATGTGATGTGGAATAATAAAATTAAATCAACAATTAGGTATTTTAGATGAAAGAAAAAAATCGCGCTATTAATAACCGCCAAAAATCTCGAAATAAGTACGGGCGTGAGAAACCATTTTCTAGTGAGTACCTTGTACCTACCTACTCGAGTTTTATTTTCAAGTTTTCTCACAAATGTATTGAAAAATATTGTGTGATACACGGGCGTTAAGGTTTTAACTAACTCGTGACGATGGTCAGCCCTCGACTGGCGTCATCGGGCTGACATTAGTCAACTCGTATGTAAAAACCTATTTACCGCCCTTATATCACAAACTACTATTACATAATAAGGCCCAGGTCAAATTTTCTGTTCGAATTGCACACTTTCATCTAAAAACTTATGCTAGGTTTATTTTGAATCACGAATACCAGTCCCGCTTTTTACGTTATCATTTTGAACACTTTCATATTTACCAAAGTCATCGAATTCCATCTTAAACTGCATCAAAGAAATGTATTATGTTTTAGTATTAATATATATATAGCTGCTCGTGCTGACTGACTCATTGATCACCTCTCCTGTAAAATTTTGTATGAACATTTTTTTTTTCACTCATTGTTTCGTATAGAAGACAAAAAATCATTAAGAGGAAAAATACAGAGAGAGCTGATGATTGAGGATTTCGAAGACGGATGAAGAGCACCAGCCAGGGTATCGAAGATAGGTGGGGGGTGCTCGACCAAATGTCACTCGAAACTTCATCCAATTGACAGTGAGCTGAAAAAAAATTCAAAATGGCGGATTTAAGATGGCCACCATACAAATTTTGTCGGTGTCTATCTCGGAGAGTATAAAAGATGGAGGAGTGGTTTCTTGGCAAAACATGATCAGGACATGAAGGTCTACTTGATGAACAGGAAAAAAATTCAAGATGGCGGAATTTATTTTTCCATAGAAAAGGGTATTGAAGATAGGTGGGGGGGGTGCTCGAACAAATGTCACTCGAAACTTCATCCAATTGACAGTGAGCTGAAAAAAAATTTCAAAATGGCGGATTTAAGATGGCCGCCATACAAATTTCGTCGGTGTCTATCTCGGAGAGTATAAAAGATGGAAGAGTGGTTTCTTGGCAAAAGATGATCAGAACATGAAGGTCTACTTGATGAACAGGAAAAAAATTCAAGATGGCGGAATTTATTTTCCATAGAAAATGTATGGCGAATATTGAAGAGGCTACAAGTGTAGAACTATGCAAGACTACGGTTCCTTTTCAAGATTTGTTTTTATGGAAGAAATCTCATTTAGACGAATGGTTCGGAGAAAAAAATATGGAGAGAGATGATGATCGAAGGTTCGGATGATGGGTGAGGAGCACGGTTAGGGTATTAAAGATAGGTACCTACTTAGGGGCTGCTCAAACAAAAAGGGAGGGGCGGGGGGTTGGTGGTCTTTGTTTTTTTTTCCTTTATGAGAATTTTCTTTTACATCGGACGCTTGGCGTGCTGGCGCTTCCACTGTGCTCACTAGCATAGCAGTGTGTTGATCAGATCAGAACACGTAGACAGTAAACCAGCTGCCCGATTATGTAAGAATTGTCGATCAAATCGTAAAAGTTCGGCGTCAAAGTAAAATAAACCATAACAGCATTGAAATAGAGCTCAATTTCGTGTTTCGAAATTGAGCTCTAATTTAATGCTGTTTTCATAATCCTTACATAATCGGGGGGCAGGATAGTAGGACAGCGAGTAAGTAGACAGTGGACCACGCGCTCCACTACGCGGTCCGCTTTAGCGGGCCGCGCAGCCACGCGCCATACTAGTTATACTATATATAGCTCGATTACCACTGACTGACTGACTGACTGACTGACTGACTCATTGACATAATTGTTCTCCTAGAAAGAGACAGAAAACGATATAATGATGTAGGGGAGATGTGTTTGGGTGCGGGATTCGAGTGGGGAAAAATTATGACATTTCGGAAAAACAAGATGGCGGCCGACGTGATTCTTGTAACTCTTTTGTTTTCCAACCGATTTTGTTACAACTCGCAATTGTTGAAGAAATTAGGAAAAGATCAATAGAAAAAGTGGAAAAAATTGGAAAAACAAGATGGCGGCCGAGCTGTAGTGCTTTAAAATTTTTGATTTTTCGACCCCGAACCGCGGCGCCACAGATCCGAAACGGCGTGGTCGAGCATGATAATTTTTTTCTTTTTTCGCTTACAATTATCCTGTATTTTGACAGAATGGGAGTGGTTTTTAGAAATTCAAGATGGCGGCTGTCGCGGCGGCCGTTCGGTTTGAGGTACGAAAAAACGCAATTTTAAAATTAAAATTTCTCACAGTTGGCAACGTCGGATCGTTTCAACTTCTAAGGGGCGATTGTGCGCACAGACTCGAGGTATGGATTGGGGGAAAAAAATTACCCCATTTCTCGGGAAATTTTCAAGATTTACCCTAAAAATAAAAAAATCTAAATACGTATTTTTTGCAAAATTCCAGTACGAGCAACCACGTGTCCCACTTGTACGAATGACATTTGGGTATTTTCGTCGCCGAGGTCTGGCAACACTGGAGTTTATCAAAGTAAAAGTGATTTTCGACATGGTCTTTTTTCAGGGGCGATCATTTCGGCTGGGTGCGAGCGAGATAAAAAATTGAAACGTCATCAGGCGAGGTATATCCTGTTGTTTACGGGAAAATTATAAAACTATGTAAAATGTTTCTGTGAAAAGAGGTGGCGGCCATTTTGTATTCTTTTTGTGTTTTTCAAAATTTCGATCACGTTTTTGAGGCAGTTGGCAACATTTGGGAAAGTTGACATGTATGGATCGATTATGTAACTCAACCGGCAGTATCGAGATATCTAAACAGTGTTGCCACATTTGGGGTAGTTTTCGAGATTTTCCCCAAAAACTCCTCCTGTAAAATTTTGTATGAAAAATTTTTTTTTCACTGGTGGTTTCGTATACAAGTCAGAAAATTAAACTTGAAGAAAAATATGGAGGCAGCTGATGATTGAGGATTTCGGAGACGGGTAAAGAGCACGGTCGAGGTATTGAAGATAGGTGGGGGGTGCTCGACCAAATGTCATTCGAAACTTCATCCAAAAGACAATGAGCTGAAAAAAAATTCAAAATGGCGGATTTAAGATGGCCGCCATACAAATTTATTTGGTGTCCATCTCAGAAAGTATAAAAGATGAAAGAGTGGTTTCTCGGCCAAAGATGATGAGGACGAGAAGATCTATTTAGCGAAAAGAAAAAAAATTCAAGATGGCGGAATATTTTTTTTCATACCAAATTATATGGCGATTAGGACATACATAATAGTTCTCATAGAAAGAGACAGAAAACGATACAATGATGTACGGGAAATGTGTTCGGGTGTGGGATTCGAGTAGGGAAAAATTATGGAATTTCGGAAAAACAAGATGGCGGCCGACGTGATTCTTGCAACTCTTTTGTTTTCCAACCGATTTCGTTAAAACTCGCTAAGATTGAAGAAATTTGTAAACGATCAATAAAAAGAGTGGAAAAAATTTGAAAAACAAGATGGCGGCCGAGCTGTAGTGTTTTCAAATTTTTAATTTTTCGACCCCGAACCACGGCGCCACAGATCCGAAACGGGGTAGTCGAGCATGATAATTTTTTGCTTTTTTCGCCTACAATTATCCTGTATTTTGACAGAATGAGATTGGTTTTTAAAAATTCAAGATGGCGGCTGTCGCGGCGGCCGTTCGGTTTGAAGTACGAAAAAACGCAATTTTAAAATTCAAATTTCTCACAGTTGGCAACGTCGGAGCGTTTTGTCTTGTACGGGGCGATTGTGTGTACAGACTCGAGGTATGAATTGGGAAAAAAAAATTACCCTATTTCTCGGGAGATTCTTGAAGATGTACCCCAAAAATGAAAAAATCGAAATACGTATTTTTTGCAAAATTTGAGTACGAGCAACCACGTGTCTCACTTGTATGAATGACATTTGGGTATTTTTGTCGCCGAGGTCTAGCAACACTGGAATTTATCAAAGTAAAAGTGATTTTCGACATGGTCTTTTTTCAGGGGCGATCATTTCGGCTGGGTGCGAGCAAGATAAAAAATTGAAACATCATCAGGAGCGGTATATCCTGTAGTTTACGGGAAAATTATAAAATTATGTAAAATGTTTCTGTGAAAAGAGGTGGCGGCCAGCGTTTTTGAGGCAGTTGGCAACACTTGGAGAAGTTGACATGTATGGATCGATTGTGTAACTCGACCGGCAGTATCGAGATATCTAAACAGTGTTGCCACATTTGGGGTAGTTTTCGAGATTTTCCCCAAAATTTCCTCCTGTAAAATTTTGTATGAAAATTTTTTTTTTCACTGATGGCTTCGTATACATGTCAGAAAATTTAACTTGAACAAAAATATGGAGACAGCTGATGATTGAGGATTTCGGAGACGGTTAAAGGGCACGGCTGAGGTATTGAAGATAGGGGGGGGTGCTCGACCAAATGTCATTCGAAACTTCATCCAAAAGATAATGAGCTGAAAAAAAATTTAAAATGGCGGATTAAAGATGGCTGCCATATAAATTTATTTGGTGTCTATCTCAGAAAGTATAAAAGATGGAGTAGTGGTTTCTTGGCAAAAGATGATCAAGACCAAATGATCAAGAGGTCTACTTGATGAACAGGAAAAAATTTCAAGATGGCGGAATTTATTTTTTCATAGAAAATCTATTACGGCGAATATTGAAGAGACAACAAGACGTGTACAACAGCTATGCAAGATTTTGATAAGGTTCCGTTTTACCCATGCCCAGGGATTACAAAACAGGAAACTTACCAAAATTTAAAAAAATCAGCGCCATTTTGAAATTCTTTGTTAATTGACCGATTTCGTTCAAAATCGATATTTAGGACTCCCTGGGATCACAAAACCGGAAACTGATAGCAAAGTTTTAAAAAATCAGCGCTATTTTGAAATTCTTTGTTAATTGACCGATTTCGTTCAAAATCGATATTTAGGGCTCCCTGGGATCACAAAACAGGAAACTGATACCAAAGTTTTAAAAAACCAGCGCTATTTTGAAATTCTTTGTTAATTGACCGATTTCGTTCAAAATCGATATTTAGGGCTCCCTGGGATTACAAAACTGAAAACTGATACCAAAGCTTTAAAAAATCAGCGCCATTTGGAAATCCTTTGTTTATTGACCGATTTCATTCAAAATCTATATTTAGGGCTCCCTGGGATTACAAAACAGGAAACTGGTACCAAAGTTGTAAAAAATCAGCGCCATTTTGAAATTCTTTATTAATTTACCGATTTCGTTCAAAATCGATATTTAGGGTTGGCTCCCTGGGTTTACAAAACAGGAAACTGATACCAAAGTTTTAAAAAATCGGCGCCATTTTGAAATTCTTTGTTAATTGACAGATTTCGTTCAAAATCGATATTTAGGTCTCCCTGGGATCACAAAACAGGAAACTGATACCAAAGTTTTAAAAAATCGGCGCCATTTTGAAATTCTTTGTTAATTGACAGATTTCGTTCAAAATCGATATTTAGGTCTCCCTGGGATCACAAAACAGGAAAATGATACCAAAGTTTTAAAAAATCAGCGCCATTTTGAAACTCTTTGTTAATTGACAGATTTCGTTCAAAATCTATATTTAGGGTTGGCTCCCTGGGTTTACAAAACAGGAAACTGATACCAAAGTTTTTAAAAAATCAGCGCCATTTTGAAATTCTTTGTTAATTGACCGATTTCGTTCAAAATTGATATTTAGGGCACGCTGGGATCACAAAACAGGAAACTGATACCAAAGGTTTAAAAGATTAGCGCCATTTTGAAATTCTTTGTTAATTTACAGATTTCGTTCAAAAACGATATTAGGGCTCCCTGGGATTAAAAAACAGGAAACTGTTACAAAAATTTAAAAAAATCAGCGCCATGTTGAAATTCTTTGTTAATTGACTGATTTCGTTCAAAATAGATATTTAGGGATCTCTGGGATTAATTACAAAACAGGAAACTGGTACCTACCAAAATTTTAAAAAATCAGCGCCATTTTGAAATAATTATTTGTTAATTTACCGATTTCTTTCAAAATCGATATTTAGGGTTACCTGGGATTACAAAACAGAAACCTGATACCAAAGTTTAAAAAAATCAGCGCCATTTTGAAATTCTTTGATAATTGACCGATTTCGTTCAAAATTGATATTTAGGACTTCCTGCGAATACAAAACAGGAAACTGGTACCAAAATTAAAAAAATCAGCGTCATTTTGCAATTCTTTGTTAATTGACCGATTTCGTTCAAAATCGATATTTAGGGATCCCTGGGATTAATTACAAAACAGGAAACTGTTACCAAAATATAAAAAAATCCGCGCCATTTTGAACTTATTTGTTAATTGACCGATTTCGTTCAAAACCGATATTTAGGGCTCCCTGGGATCACAAAACAGGAAACTGATACCAAAGTTTTAAAAAATCGGCGCCATTTTGAAATTCTTTGTTAATTGACAGATTTCGTTCAAAATCGATATTTAGGGTTGGCTCCCTGGGTTTACAAAACAGGAAACTGATACCAAAGTTTTAAAAAATCAGCGCCATTTTGAAATTCTTTGTTAATTGACAGATTTCGTTCAAAATCGACATTAAGGTCTCCCTGGGATCACAAAAAGGGAAAATGATACCAAAGTTTTAAAAAATCAGCGCCATTTTAAAACTCTTTGTTAATTGACAGATTTCGTTCAAAATCGATATTTAGGGCTCCCTGGGATTACAAAACAGGAAACTGATACCAAAGTTTTTAAAAAATCAGCGCCATTTTGAAATTCTTTGTTAATTGACTGATTTCGTTCAAAATAGATATTTAGGACTCCCTGGGGTTACAAAACAGGAAACTGTTACCAAAATTTAAAAAAATCCGCGCCATTTTGAACTTATTTGTTAATTGACCGATTTCGTTCAAAATCGATATTTAGTACTTCCTGGGAACACAAAACAGGAAACTGATACCAAAGTTTTAAAAAATCAGCGCCATTTTGAAATTCTTTGTTATTGACCGATTTCGTTCAAAATCGATATTAGGGCTCCCTGGGATTACAAAACAGGAAAGTGATACTAAAGTTTTAAAAAATCAGCGCCATTTTTATAATCTTTCTACTTAAAGGTGAATTGTGTATCTAAGTAAATAAATTCGGTTTAATACAATAAAGACGTCAAGTCTGTACTACTTAGTACTAACGCCTAACCACATCTCGTGAGCTGCTTTAGCAGCTCGCGCACAGAGCGAAACACTAGTTAATATATATATAGCTGCTCGTGCTGACTGACTCATTGATCACCTCTCCTGTAAAATTTTGTATGAACATTTTTTTTTTCACTCATCGTTTCGTATAGAAAACAAAAATTCATTAAGAGGAAAAATACAGAGAGAGCTGACGATTGAGGATTTCGAAGACGGATGAAGAGCACCAGCCAGGGTATCGAAGATAGGTGGGGGGTGCTCGACAAAATGTCACTCGAAACTTCATCCAATTGACAGTGAGCTGAAAAAAAATTCAAAATGGCGGATTTAAGATGGCCGCCATACAAATTTCGACGGTGTCTATCTCGGAGACTATAAAAGATGGAAGAGTGGTTTCTTGGCAAAAGATGATCAGGACATGAGGGTCTACTTGATGAACAGGAAAAAAATTCAAGATGGCGGATTTTATTTTTCCATAGAAAATGTATGGCGAATATTGACGGTTCCTTTTCAAAATTTGTTTTTATGGAAGAATTCTCATTTTGACGAATGGTTTGAAGAAAAAAATATGGAGAGAGATGAAGATCGAAGGTTCGGATGATGGGTGAGGAGCACGGTCAGGGTATTAAAGATAGGTAGGGGCTGCTAAAACAAAAAATACTCGAAACTTCATCCAATTGACAGTGAGCTGAAAAAAAATTTCAAAATGGCGGATTTAAGATGGCCGCCATACAAATTCCGTCGGTGTCTATCTCGGAGAGTATAAAAGATGGAAGAGTGGTTTCAAGAAACCAAGTAAGGCAAAAGATGATCAGAACATGAAGGTCTACTTGATGAACAGGAAAAAAATTCAAGATGGCGGAATTTATTTTTCCATAGAAAATATATAGCGAATATTGAAGAGGCTACAAGTGTAGAACTATGCAAGACTACGGTTCCTTTTCAAGATTTGTTTTTGTGGAAGAAATCTCATTTTGACGAATGGTTCGGAGAAAAAAATATGGAGAGAGATGATGATCGAAGGTTCGGATGATGGGTGAGGAGCACGGTCAGGGTATTAAAGATAGGTACCTACTTAGGGGCTGCTCAAACAAAAAGGGAGGGGCGGGGGGTTGATGGTCTTTGTTTTATGTTTTTCCTTTATGAGAATTTTCTTTTACGTCAGACGCTTGGCATGCTGGCGCTTCCACTGTGCTCACTAGCATAGCAGTGTGTTGTTAAGATCAGAACACGTAGACAGTAAACCAGCTGCCCGATTATGTAAGAATTGTCGATCAAATCGTCAAAGTTCGGCGTCAAAGTAAAATAAACCATAACAGCATTAAATTAGAGCTCAATTTCGTGTTTCGAAATTGAGCTCTAATTTAATGCTGTTATGGTTTATTTTACTTTGACGCCGAACTTTGACGATTTGATCGGCCATTCTTACATAATCGGGGGGCAGGATAGTAGGACAGCGAGTAAGTAGACAGTGGACCACGCGCTCCAGTACGCGGTCCGCTTTAGCGGGCCGCGCAGCCACGCGCCATACTAGTTAATATATATATAGCTGCTCGTGCTGATTGACATATTGATCACCTCTCCTGTAAAATTTTGTATGAAAACTTTTTTTTTCACTCATCGTTTCGTATAGAAGACAAAAATTCATGGGGAGGAAAAATACAAAGAGAGCTGATGATTGAGGATTTCGAAGACGGATGAAGAGCACCAGCCAGGGTATCGAAGATAGGTGGGGGGTGCTCGACCAAATGTCACTCGAAACTTCATCCGATTGACAGTGAGCTGAAAAAAAATTCAAAATGGCGGATGGCCATCTGGCCGCCATACAAATTTCGACGGTGTCTATCTCGGAGAGTATAAAAGATGGAAGAGTGGTTTCTTGGCAAAAGATGATCAGGACATGAGGGTCTACTCGATGAACAGGAAAAAAATTCAAGATGGCGGAATTTATTTTTCCATAGAAAATGTATGGCTACAAGTGTAGAACTATGCAAGACTACGGTTCCTTTTCAAGATTTGTTTTTATGGAAGAATTCTCATTTTGACGAATCGTTCGGAGAAAAAAGTATGGAGATGATCGAAGGTTCGGATGATGGACCTGAGGAGCACGGTCAGGGTATTAAAGATAGGTAGGGGCTGCTCAAACAAAAAATACTCGAAACTTTATACAATTGGCAGTGAGCTGAAAAAAAATCCAAAATGGCGGATTCAAGATGGCGGCCATCTCAGACAGTATTTAAAAGATGGAAGTGTGGTTTTTGGGTAGAAAATTATCAGGGCCTGAAAGTCTACTTGATGAGCAGAAGTACCTACTTAGGGGCTGCTCAAACAAAAAGGGAGGGGCGGGGGGTTGGTGGTCTTTGTTTTATGTTTTTCCTTTATGAGAATTTTCTTTTACGTCGGACGCTTGGCGTGCTGGCGCTTCCACTGTGCTCACTAGCATAGCAGTGTGTTGTTCAGATCAGAACACGTAGACAGTAAACCAGCTGCCCGATGTAAGAATTGTCGACCAAATCGTAAAAGTTCGGCGTCAAAGTAAAATAAACAATAACAGCATTGAATTATAGCTCAATTTCGTAAAAGATGGAAGAGTGGTTTCTTGGCAAAAGATTTCAAAATGGCGGATTTAAGATGGCCGCCATACAAATTTCGTCGGTGTCTATCACGGAGAGTATAAAAGATGGAAGAGTGTTTTCTTGGCAAAAGATGATCGGGACATGAAGGTCTACTTGATGAACAGGAAAAAAATTCAAGATGGCGGAATTTATTTTTCCATAGAAAATGTATGGCGAATATTGAAGAGGCTACAATCAGTGTAGAAATATGCAAGACTACGGTTCCTTTTCAAGATTTATTTTTATGGAAGAATTCTCATTTTGACGAATGGTTCGGAGAAAAAATATGGAGAGAGATGATGATCGAAGGTTCGAATGATGGGTGAGGAGCATACTCAGGGTATTAAAGATAGGTAGGGGCTGCTCAAACAAAAAGGGAGGGGCGGGGAGTTGGTGGTCTTTGTTTTATGTTTTTCCTTTATGAGAATTTTCTTTTACGTCGGACGCTTGGCGTGCTGGCTCTTCCACTGTGCTCACTAGCATAGCAGTGTTTTGTTGAGATCAGAACACGTAGACAGTAAACCAGCTGCCCGATTATGTAAGAATTGTCGATCAAATCGTAAAAGTTCGGCGTCAAAGTAAAATAAACCATAACATAATTGAATTAGAGCTCAATTTCGTGTTTCGAAATTGAGCTCTAATTTAATGCTGTTGTGGTTTATTTTACTTTGACGCCGAACTTTGACGATTTGATCGGCCATTCTTACATAATCGGGTGGCAGGATAGTAGGACAGCGAGTAAGTAGACAGTGGACCACGCGGTCCACTACGCGGTCCGCTGCAGCGGGCCGCGCAACCACGCGCCATACTAGTTTAGCCTAAACAAAATAATATGTTGCGTTGTGCTACAACTCTGCAATATTTATTCGTACAAAAACATCACAATATATTTACATAACTAAGTAGGTCAGCCTAATATTATATATCTATTATGTTATAATGGTCATGATGACATCCAAATTCGTAAATAATTATATCATCCAAATTATATATTAACCTTTGCCAAAATCCGATAACATCATCATCGTCAAAGCTATTCAGCTCTGGATAGGCCTTGGCTTGGTCAACCAAACTTCTGTATCGGATCTGCCCCCCGATTACGTAAGAATTGTCCATCAAACGTTAAAGATTTTCGTCAAAGTAAAATAAACAATGACAGCATTGAATTAGAGCTCAATTGTGTCTGCCCATTCTTATACGTTTAGGGTATCGTACATACCTAAACGTATAAGAATGGGCAGACGAAATTGAGCTCTAATTCAATGCTTTTATGGTTTATTTTACTTTGACAAAAATCTTTAACGTTTGATGGACAATTCTTACATGATTGGGGCCCAGATGCTTCAGAACAATCTACATGTCCGAACTTTCAAAATACTCATCCAGCTCTGATATCGATCGACCTTAGGACTTCAGCCTTCTGATTTATTGTCAATAAACTTTTTCAAAGCTCTTGTACCGTCTCGATGCACATGTTCTTGTCCTGCCTATATTCTCGAAAGTTACAAGTTTTTATAACGTTCTACAATTTAAAAAAATTGATATATTGAATTGGTTTCCAGGTGCCATCAACAAAAACGGAGCTGCAAGCAATGCTGAAAAACAAAACTGGTATACCGTTCCACAAGTTCGTGTGCCCCAACTGCCACAATATTCCTCAGGGACAGCAGTGGATAAACTTATCGGAAACTAACCGTGAGTACTTCTAAGTTCCAAGAAACACTACCCTAACCATAACCAGTTTACGAAACTAAATCAAAACTGGCTTCCGACCTTAGTTTTGATGTGGCACTCATTCGGAGTGCAGGCGATTTCTAAAAAAGCCAATTTTGCTCGCATTTGAAGGAAATTGCAGTAAGTAGAATTCTTTGAGGAGCTCGAACGCACTTTCTTGTTCTCAATTTCTTTGTGAACCGCATTAATTTTATGTCCTTAATACCGTTCAAGAGAACTTTAAATACTTACACCTACCACCTACATTTAATTCCTTTCACAAAAGCACGATCGACATACATTCAGTGCATACCAATATTAAAATCCAGTTTGGTGTTATCAAAACGAGATCGATCCGAAATTAGCTTGTCTAATTACAATACAATGGATAAGCAATTAATCCGGCAGTGATCGGTCGTGATATCCTATTTATGCCTTTTAAAGCACAGCGGGGGTCGTATGGGACATACTAATTGCGTATTATGGTTCATCGACCCCGCCACACTCGCAGTGTGTGCAGTATGGCCGGATTTTTAGTTTTTACGCCAAAAATGCAAACATGGCTAACTTTCTGCCGCTTCTGCTGGTGTTACGTAAATCTTAATCAATGTTGAAAGTAATAGCTGATGCAATCGATTGATGACCTTTCTGAATTTTACTATTTACGGATATTTGTTAAAATATGCAAAAAACTAGGTCGTATTTTGATTTACTTTATCCACCTGAGTATTTTTTAGTAATAGAAAAAAAAAACTGATTTAATAAGGAGACTTTCCACCGCTTGTAATCTATGAGGGAGTAGTGGCGGTTCCTCGTGATGCGCATATTACATCTGCCACTAAAGCCGTCACTTCGTGATGACCACTTCCACACAAAATTGTAACGACGAAAAAGAAGAGAGATCTATGAAGTAGTTTTGACTATATTTTAAATAATGCGTATAATGTAGGTACCTCTGAACGAGTCATTCATATGTTTTCAGAAATGGACGTGTTCCATGTTGGTAAGCGAAGGGGCAAGTTCGTGCATTGGGAGCCAATCTTCATTGGCACGCATCAAGACCCCTACTATGACGAGCGACTCAGCTGGGAGGGCAAGCAGGATAAGATGACACAGGTAACATTTTATGACTGTTTTCTAGTTTCTACTAATAGTTAGGTATCCTGTTTCCAAAGCGCCATTAAATTAAATTAAAACTAAAATTAGTGTCATTTTTAACGAGAAATCATTTTTAAACGTGACGCAAAACCACTAATCAATTATTTTATTTCTTATTTATTATCTAAAATGCTCTTTGAATATAATTGGAAAAGCAGTCTTGTCACTTTGTTCGACACTTATGAAACTGAAAACTGCTTAAGTATTTGTAATTCCCCTGCAATCGCCGAAAAGCTAATTATTTATGCAGTCACAATTATTAAAAACGGCATCTTTTTAATTTTTCAGGGATATATCCTCTGCGTCAAAGACTACGACTTTATGATATTGAACAACGCTTTCCTCATCCACAAGCCGGGCATCAAGCATTACGTCAAGAATGCCAAGAGGGACAGCCTTGCCAGTAAACAGTCTCTGTACATCAAGAACATTATCATGCCCCAGCTTAAAACTTTATTCGGTACAAGAAACGGCTGCGCATTGTGAGCCAATAAATTCTAGGTATACAACCAAATCAAGAAGTAGCTCGAATCTAATTGTTGTTACAGAACTTACTTATGGTTTAACTTAAGTTAATCTATGTGGATGTAAATTCTAATGTACCTTGATGTTAGTCTAGTTTATTCTAGGGACACATGACATGTTTAAAAAAACTGTTCTGCACACAGTTTAAAGACTGGCACAGTTGTAAATTGTAGTTGTTGGCAGAACTGTAACTTAATACAATATGTAGAATAATATTATATAATGGAGTTTGCCTTACTGCTTGTGTAGGCTAAATCCATCAATTCTAGTAAGAAAATAAAAAAGCACGAGACGCAGTGCTGCCAACATCTTTTTATAAGGGTGCGTACTGTATACGTCCGCCTGATTTTTATACAGACCTTTACATGCTATCGTCGCTGAGCCCACAAATTCTAGATTTTGATATTGGCACATACAAGCTTTTTATGCGCTGACAATTTAAGTTGTGTCTTAGCGGCATTTGAAGACGTTTTTAGGGTGGCTTACTTAAAAGGTAGGTTTGCAACCCATATGGTACGACTATGTCTGTCCGGTCACATATTGCGTATTAAACATTTTAAAACTTGGCGTAGTTAAATCAGTTATTAATAAAATGATGCTTTTAACACAAGATTCGGGAGGCTCAACGACGATATGAACCTAGATAACTCGAACGATACATATCATATTATAAACTATTTTACTCGTATTTAAAATTATTGTAGACAATGTATTCAGTGATCACTCGAATTCGTGTCAATATCTGCTGGTTTCTCAAATACTTACCCATAATTTCTGTTCAATTCAGTTATTGTTTTTCAACACTTGAATCTTTCAAGTGTTGAAAAACATGAGATGATTTTCAACAGCTGATAGTTTAAATCTAGGTACTTTTAAGCATTGAAATAATAATTAATATTTTGAAAATAAACATTTTCAAATTATTTAATAAGATAATATTATTATTATTTTAGTTGATTACTTTATCGGACTCAAAGAAACCGGCGGTTAGACTAGTAAAGCTAGAAACGCAGTGCCTGTAAATTAATAATATTGTAATTGTATTTTTAATCAATTCATAACACCAAACTATTCCAAAATAAGTGGTAAAACCGAATTTCCTAGACTGCTCTTCCTACACGGGGCCTAATTATAACAATCAATAAATTTTCTTCCTAATTTTAAGTTTCATGGATGTAAATTACTTTTCTTGGTTTATTTAATGATTAGTTTCAATTATTTAGGTGCACATTTCCGTTTTGACTTTAGTTAATTTTATATGCTTAGCTTTTTATCCATATAGCTTGTACCTATTTATCTTCATGGATTTATCTTATGCTTCTTCTACATGTTAGACCAACTTAGGCCTACAAAAGCTAGCACAGGCCAATAAGAATCACAATAGAGGGAACGCATTACCTACTTCTTGACTGGCCGTCAGTTTTTCCTATGTTTGGTTCTTCCGACATATAGATGAAGCATGAAATCAATTTCATGTTAACTAATGTTTTATATTTCTATTTCGTCTGGCTTATTTTATATTATCCTTACCAATAAAAATATGCATACATAATATTAAAATATAGGTAAACGATTCCTGATATGCATTTTAATTTAATTTATATTTTAAACAGTGTGAACTAGTTATTAGGGAAGTAACTGTAAACTTTTAAGTCACTATATTATAGAACATAATATACAATTTGGTTCTAAAAAGTTAAAACCCACGTCCGTTCAGTATCACCTGTGAAATTCCCACATACCTACCTAATTTTTGGAGCAATGTTTTTATTGCCATTCAGTGCGGGCACAATCTACGAGTAGGTAAGTTTCCTAATCTGTAAGCGAAGAAGTGGTGCAGTATCAGCATGTTTGGTATACCCGTGTATGTCTTTTGTTACCGTTCCTTTTTGGTAATCGTAACCTTCCTTTGAATAAGCTTCAATATTCGATCTTTGTCGATAAACTTTTTAACGACTTTTTCAATATTAATAAGACCATTTTTTTCCTCATTTACCTACCAATGTACCTAACTATGTAACTTATCAACAAAAAGATCGATTGAATTTTGATAATGGAGGTGACCAATACCAGTACTGCGCCGCTGCAAGACAAAAGCAGGAAACTGATTGAGTCAATATTTCGTATACAGTAAAAGTAAGATGTATATTATGCCTATATGTACAGTAGTGTGTAGCCAACTTTGATATAAATGTGCAAAGTTTATAAACAGCCTGAAATGCTAGTTTTTATAATTAAGACGACGGGCCTTACGGTTACTGGTGATGATTATACAATGCTTAGTGATGAAACTCACCACGTTCGGAATAATTTAAGGATTAGGTTTAGTTTAGAAGTCAATTTTATTTAAGTCATCTTTCATTTTTTTTGTGCTCTGTGTGAGAAATTCATGATTCTCATAAATAATTATGTAATATTGGCTTATTAAAGTTTATTTTTCTTAAAATCTGAAATGTCATTCTTAATATGACCCATAGTACCTATATTTCAATAGTGGTTTTTGAAGTGAAACTTATTTAGAATCGTCGTGATTTGAAAATTCAACAAAACGAACAGGCGACATTAAAAAGAGACAATTACATATTCATAAATAGGATTTAGCCTGCGAGAGATTGAGATAGGATAAAAGGTGTAGGTATTTATCTCATTCTCTCGTAGGCTAATTTTCTGAAGTTTCACTTCTGTCGTGTTTGAATTGCACACACACACTTTATTTTTGAGCGTTTATTTTGATCCTACATAGCATCATGTTCATGGTCAACATAATATACAAAACGTATATGACTACAGAATTTGAAGAATTTCTTTGTATATCATGCGGTTAGATCTACTTATCTTAAAGAATTCTTTATATCAAATTCTAGTTTATAGTTCCTCATTATGTACTTTATTCTTTCTAGTTATTAATGTTTAGCTAATGGGGGTTTGGTTCTGGTTTACGCATGTGGTGAGTTTTCACTTGAAAGGCAAAAGTGCCTAAGGCTAGAAACATACTTGTAATACACCCAATCTGACGCTCCATAAGACTTGTTGAGTCAAATCAAATAAATTAGGTGTTTTCTAAGTGTATGTTAATGTGTTTTATTCGTCCAAGATGTTAATACATTATAACAATTTGTCGTATAACATCAGGTACCTATTTGTTTAAGTTTCTGTTTATTAAAAGATTGGTGCAGTCGAAGAGAAGCGACACGTCTTTTCTAAAATGATAGAAAGTGTAATTTTTTGGTTGAGGTTGAAATAAAGTGTGAAGTACCTAATCGTAGCGCCCATTTACGTGGTATTTGCTACACGCAATTAATTTGAAGGCATCGCAGGACTACTATATTATTGCAGAGTAAACAGTTAACATTTACATATTTTGCAAAAGACGCGTCTCGTTTTGCTTTTCGTTTTTGCACCAAAGACTTGCTTAGCTACGTTTTGATTTGACGCAACAAGCATCTATGGCGTCAGATGGGGTAACGTTGTTTCCAGCCCATTATAGTTTAAGTGCAATAAATATATAAATAAAACCTGTAAACAGTCTCCGAATGTGATCATTTATGGAAGTGTATTTATCGACATGTGTTAGTTTTTTAAGTAGTCTGCTAAATTAAGGATTTTACCTTGTATGTGCAAAATTTTCATAAAAATCTACAAAATATAACGTGTAATTGGAAATAAAGGATTTAAAATTTCATCTCATTTTGTTTTAATAATCTTAGCATTTCGCAATCGCTGTCCTTAGCATTGCTGGAGCGATCAAATCTAAGCTCCTCTATCATTTACTTCTTCAATAGTATAATAAGCTTTATATTATAGGCACTGTCTTTCAACCCTGTCCCCACTACCAAAGGTTAACTGGAAGAGAATACCTCTAGGTATTAAGATTGCCTTTGTACATTGTATTTTATGTGCAATAAAGACTTTAAAACTACAAACGACTATAAAACTACGGACCCTTCTGAACTAAATTATTCTATTTATGCTACAAAATATTTTTATAGTATAATATTAGATACCTATGCCAAAAACTTTGTCTACGTGGATAAAAGCTTTTAGAAATCTCTAGGAAATGCAGGTACGGTGGCAAAATTAGTCTGAAAAATGAATCATAGTCAAACTTAGCAGATACTAGACTATAAGAAGAATCTTACTATTACATGAATGTTTAGAATAATACATACTCCATTAGTTTGGTCTAGACAAATCCTTAAACTAAAATTCCTTGAAAGGTTATAATAATCGTCATTCTTCCCACAATGTTCTTTGAAAATATAATCTACTACTTTTAGATTTAAATTAGTCTACATCCGAATTATCATCAATATCCAATTTGACAAGACGACAACACAACAGTTCCGCTACTGCGTCTATACCCTGGCGATGGACCAGGCGGATAGTGGCAGTCTGGTGGACGGCTGGAGTTTCTGAAACGGGCAAATTCATCATATGTTTGTATTCGACTTGACCTTGGCCTTTCACGAGGTAGATATTCTTTTGGCTGATGCCTAGAGGCATCATTTTCATCTAAATTGGACCGCGTCCCTTCAAGATGTTCCGATTTGGATTCCTGTGTTGATTGATCACTCGAATCATTATTTTCATTTACATTGGTACTAGGTTCCGATTGTGTCTCCGATTCTTCAGAACTTTCTTTGTCAGCTTTCTCATCAGCGCCTTCGTTAACATATTTTATGAAAGTATAATTGATTTCATCACAGTGACTAACGTACCTACGCCCTAAGCTTATGTTCCATGCTACACGATACGTCTCGCATAACTTAGCTTAGATAGTAATTGCCCTGATTTGCTCCTCTGCAAAATAAATAATTATTTGAGATCAAGGTAGATTTTTGATATAACAATAATATAAGAAGGAGGACACAAATCACAATCAGCCACGGATTGAAGATTGATATCTAAAGGCTGTAGCCATTGAATTCACATTAGGTGCTTTTTCTTTCTCTATGTCTGTGGTCCAAACTATATACTTATATATTCTTATTTAATGCAAATATCTTTGTGACAAAATACCTCCCAGGATATGATTCCTAACAGCTAATTTTAAAAATTGTAATTTCTATGTTGGCTTATATATGATATGTAGGGAATAGCTAGGTTTCAACTACTTTATAGTAAAGGTCTGTTAACAGCCAAGAGATTCAGCGTTCCAAAAATATTATGGCGTGAAAACCGATTCCAGAGGTAGCGTAGTTTAGCGCGCTACCATCTGGCCTACCGTCAATCTATACTTATAATAAAACTGTAACAGGTCCAATTCTGTACATTGAAGATATTTTGAAAATTTTTTTTGGAGGGCACTCATTATTCGATACTGAAGCCAAATCTGTAATTTTTTTCATTTTTGTCTGTCTGTCTGTCTGTCTGTCTGTCTGTCTGTCTGTCTGTCTGTCTGTCTGTATCTTGGCCGAGCATCACGCCGAAACTACTGAATGAATTCAAACGAAACTTGGCAAGATTTGAGCCTATACTACGAGGTAGGACATAGGATACTTTTTATCCCGAAATTCTACCCACGAAGGGGTGAAATAGGGGTTGAAAGTTTGTATGAAAGTCCTTAATTTCTCAAGTTATAGCCATGAAACTTGATATATGAGCTGCGGGTTGAAAATGGAGACAAACGTGTGTCACAGTTTTTCAAAATTCCACCCTTAAGGGGGTGAAATAGGGGTTGAAAGTTTGTATGAAAGTCCTTCATTTCTCAAGTTATAGCCATGAAACTTGGTATATGAGCTGCGGGTTAAAAATGAAGACATACGTGTTTCACAGTTTGTAAAAATTTCTCCCTCAAAGGGGTGAAATAGGGGTTGAAAGTTTGTATGAAAGTCCTTCATGTCTCAAGTTATATCGATGAAACTTGGTGTACAAGCTACCAGTTAAAAATGAAGAAATACGTGTTTCACAGCTTTCGTAAATTTTACCCCCGAAGGGGTGAAATAGAGGTTGAAAGTTTGTATGAAAGTCCTTCATTTCTCAAGTTATATCCATGAAACTTGGTATATGAGCAGCGGGTTAGAAATGAAAACATACGTGTTTCACAGTTGTTCAAAACTCCACCCCCAAAGGGGTGAAATAGAGATTGAAAGTTTGTATAAAAGTCCGTCATTTCTCAAGTTATTTCGATGAAACTTGGTATACCCACGCGGACGAAGTCGCGGGCATCAGCTAGTCTTTTAATAAAAAGTAACTTACAAAAGCCTTAATTGAATACATATACCCCTTCTGCGAGATTAGAACGAAATACAGTTATTCATAATTCCAAGTAATTGCAAAACCAGCAGCGGGAGCAAAGCAAAACTTATAACGAACAAATCAACACATGCGAAATCCCAAATTACGCCAACATTCCAGACGAGACTTGCGTTGAATACAGATAAGCTAGCGGCTCTGCGAGATAAGGAAGTTCATCCGCACTATACGTGAGTAGCATTCATCCTGGGGATACGGTTTTTCCCATTTAAGCTAAATTTATTGCTTTCCTATAACTAGGTAAAATTCTATTAGACCAACCACTAGACCAACTACCTCGTTGGTCTAGTGGTTAGCATGTTGGACTGCGGCCAACGAGGTCCCGGGTTCGAGTTCCGGGTCGGGCCTTAACAAGTATTGTGTTTTTCTGACAAAAAAAATCTCAGTCCTAGTCCGGAGTTAGGAAGTTGACTAGTTGACTAGACTAGTTGTCAAATACCCAATTTCTTCTTAGGCGTTCTCAACCTCTTGGCATACCTACTCATCGTGGTCGTTATTTCAGCATTCATTTGACAATCCGTCTGGAGGTAATTTGAAAATCATAAAAAAATCGAAACCTTGACCTCCCAGTTATAAGACCACATCGCTCATCATTGCACCAGGGAGTAGGAGTAAGGAGCTGGCTTTACAGCGCATAATGTGTTGTGTGTGTGTGTAATAGCACACACAAATAAGCGTTCGACTTCCGCATAAAAAAATCAGGCCTATAATCTATTACCTATTCTGTGCTATAATGTCATAGAACTCTGGCCCTCTGACTAGACACGTAGAAATAACTAAGTAGGTATTTGTCATATAGCGTAGTATACGTAGGTAGGTTTTGGTCTTTCAAAGAATTGCACACACAAAAGTGTGCAAGAAGTGAAACTAACGCAACAAAAATAAACAATGTACCTAGTTACTAAACATGTTAAGAAAACAAAAGATGTTCAATGCAAATACCTATAATCCTACAGCTGCGGTTACGCCATGCATACGGTCACGCTAAATAAGAAGGCACTTTATATAAATATCTTCAAACTTTTCTGTGTATTAATATAAAGGTATTGAGGTTTGTGATTACCATAAGGTGATTTCACTGATTGGTAATTGATTTGTCAAGGCACCCACCGTGAGACAAAAGACGTGCTACCTAGCCCCGATGGTTTCATACATAGAGTTATTTTGTCTGAGGTTTCATAGGATATCAAGAATAGTTCTTGAACTTGAAATTCTACATGATTACGGTAAGCTAACCAATCGCTGATGAGAACAAGATTTTTGCTAGTTTTAAATCGCTTCAATAAAACGGAAATGTGATTGGCATTGAAAGAAAATTCATAATGAAATAACCGGCAATTAAAAGGTTGAACTTTTAAGTAATCTTCTATTCCGCAGCCGCCGAGGAAGTAGCGAGCAACAGCCAGTCATATAAAGATTTGAACAGTCACAACGCGTGACGGCAGCGTATTTAAGACGACCTCTAGAAGTTTTAATACATAATTATAGCTATTGTAGATAACTGAATAGGTACTTAGGTGCACCTCAAAACTAGCGTAGGCGCGCTGTCAGCGACGCTTCCCCACACTTCCAAGATACGTGCTTCAAAAGTTTTGAATATCTACTAGAAGCAGTCGCGAGTCAAATTTTGTCGCTATAAAAGGAGACTCATTATAAACCAAGCGTCTGCTTCTTATCCACTTCAGCAGCTACAATTTGCAAGTAGCTTCTTGCTTCTCAAGTCAAGTCAAGTCAAGTCGGTCGATGTGAGGATGTACATCTTTATTACAAATTTCACACCCGATCAGGGGATACGTATTCATCAGGCTTAGGAGACTATGATTGCTATACTGTAACAATCGAAATCACCTGTAATTGGCAGTTGGCAAAAATCCATTGTCGCAGCAAAAATACCATAAATTGGCTATTTGACGGTTTTCGGAAAAATACTTAAAAATGTACGTGGGTTCATTTTATACCTCTTACAATGATTTTTTTCTCAAAAAAAGCGTTATTTATTAGAAAAATTACATTTTTAATACATTGATTTTGAATTCGCGCGAAAACAGCCGGTCACGTGACATTTGCTAGCTGTGACGTCATAGCTCTAAATAAAACAAAGCTAACTACGACGCTCCAAGTCATATGTAATTTCGAGTGGAAAGTTTACAGCTTTTTTAATGAAGTTGTGAAAATTACAAGCTACAAGACGTGTGTAGAAATACTATAAATAAAATAATTAATTAATATCCTGACAAATTGTATATAAACACATACCTACAATAGTATGTCATAAACGTCGAAAGCAGTGGTTACAGTAATCTGCCGAGACCCGGAGTTTAAAACGTATAAATCTGCGATATTACTTTGTAAAGACCACATTGATGTTAGTAGTTATTAGGAAGAAATCAACTTAAGACTCGGTCTAGCAAAAATGAACATGATCTAACATTTTCTTCATAAAACATGACAAAATTAAAATAAATTATTTTACTGTCACTTTACAGCAGTACTTTCTTAGGTCTTAAACACTAGACCTAAGTAATATTAAATCAAATCAAATCAAATCAAATCATCTTTATTCAAAATTGGTACCTACAAAGTACACCTTCTGAACGTCATGTTTATAAAGAATAAGAATTGATGGTGATAATTAACAACGGTATCTTAAGACTAAAGCTACGAGGGTTCCAAACGCGCCCTGATCTGAGAAGAGCCCACAACAAACTCAGCCGGGGTTTTTTTTTTTTTTTATTATCACCATCTCACAAATATAGTAAATTACTAAATTATATTTTTAATATAACATAATTAGCCGCTGGAACAATTCATACCCATGGTTGCCTATCATTCAAATAATCCTTTACACTATAATATGACTTTTCAATTAGTTTCCGTTTTACAAAAACTTTGAACTTGTTGAGAGACATCTCCAATATGTCTTCTGGGAGTTTATTATAAAAACGTATACTGCTACCGACAAATGAATTACTAATTTTACAAAGTCTAGAAGAGGGCACAACAATTTTATTCTTATTTCTTGTATTAACATTATGACAGTCACTTTTTTTCTTGAATTTATGCATGTTTTTATGCACATATACTAAATTTTCAAATATGTATTGGTTGTGGACTGTCATAATTTTTTAATTAATTACTTTGTTTATTTCGGTACTTACATGGAAGTTTTTACATTACGAAACTCGGCAGAGCAAAAGTTAGGATTACACTGTGGATTACACGCAAATAAATTTGCAACCATAAATGAATCGACTTTAGGCAGATTTGCACTATCAGCTTTTGTAAAGCCTGACTCCATTTCGTGAAACCTTTCACAAGCTCAAATCGAAATATTTTATGTTAATTTTCTCAACAACACGAAAACGATTTATAGGTTTAACACACGACCTCACAGTGACGTTTGTATGAGATAAAAAGTACCCTGTCTGTGGTTTGAGAGTTGTGACGTCACACGATGCTAAATCAATGGCGCCCGCGTTTCGGGTCTTGCAATCCACAGATAAAAAATCTCAAATTTGTTTTGCATAAATAAAATATATACAATTTATTTTAATGCAAAATACATATTGCATAATTATTGTTAACCTACAAGCTACCAAATCTAACATATTTCATCTTTTATAGTTACAGCTGTCAAGTAGCCAATTCTGCCAATCTAAACAATTGAGATTTTAATGATTGATGCAGCTTTTATGGAATAGGCCTACCAGATTACGGAGTGATGTTGCCGCTGCCGCGTTTGTCTTGCTTTGTCTGTTTAGACCTTAAGATGACTCCTGCCGGTCGCGCATATATGATAAACTGTTGATCCTTGTCACGCAAGGCGGGGCATAAGACCAGGTTTCTCAACGGCTGTCCTCGAGGTCAGTCCATCTCCCACTATTCATTGGAAGTTTGAACCTCGTGCGAACGTGTTGTGTTCAAAATGAGGTGTCTAGTGGTATTGGCGTGCGTCTGCGCCGTTGGTGAGTGTCATGAAAACGTATGAAGCATTTTTTCATACTTAACGAGACATCATTAGGCTTTATCTTCTTGATTCTGATCATTGTTACGATATAATTTTTCAATCACCATTATCATATTTACGACCGTCGTTTAATAAATACTTAAAAATTATGAAGTGTCGGCGGCTTATAAAAGCCTTATAAAAAAAAAAAGCTTATACTATATTATTGCAGAGTAAACAGTTAACATTTACATATTTTGCAAAAGACGCGTCTCGTTTTGCTTTTCGTTTTTGCACCAAAGACTTGCTTAGCTACGTTTTGATTTGACGCAACAAGCATCTATGGCGTCAGATGGGGTAACGTTGTTTCCAGCCCATTATAGTTTAAGTGCAATAAATATATAAATAAAACCTGTAAACAGTCTCCGAATGTGATCATTTATGGAAGTGTATTTATCGACATGTGTTAGTTTTTTAAGTAGTCTGCTAAATTAAGGATTTTACCTTGTATGTGCAAAATTTTCATAAAAATCTACAAAATATAACGTGTAATTGGAAATAAAGGATTTAAAATTTCATCTCATTTTGTTTTAATAATCTTAGCATTTCGCAATCGCTGTCCTTAGCATTGCTGGAGCGATCAAATCTAAGCTCCTCTATCATTTACTTCTTCAATAGTATAATAAGCTTTATATTATAGGCACTGTCTTTCAACCCTGTCCCCACTACCAAAGGTTAACTGGAAGAGAATACCTCTAGGTATTAAGATTGCCTTTGTACATTGTATTTTATGTGCAATAAAGACTTTAAAACTACAAACGACTATAAAACTACGGACCCTTCTGAACTAAATTATTCTATTTATGCTACAAAATATTTTTATAGTATAATATTAGATACCTATGCCAAAAACTTTGTCTACGTGGATAAAAGCTTTTAGAAATCTCTAGGAAATGCAGGTACGGTGGCAAAATTAGTCTGAAAAATGAATCATAGTCAAACTTAGCAGATACTAGACTATAAGAAGAATCTTACTATTACATGAATGTTTAGAATAATACATACTCCATTAGTTTGGTCTAGACAAATCCTTAAACTAAAATTCCTTGAAAGGTTATAATAATCGTCATTCTTCCCACAATGTTCTTTGAAAATATAATCTACTACTTTTAGATTTAAATTAGTCTACATCCGAATTATCATCAATATCCAATTTGACAAGACGACAACACAACAGTTCCGCTACTGCGTCTATACCCTGGCGATGGACCAGGCGGATAGTGGCAGTCTGGTGGACGGCTGGAGTTTCTGAAACGGGCAAATTCATCATATGTTTGTATTCGACTTGACCTTGGCCTTTCACGAGGTAGATATTCTTTTGGCTGATGCCTAGAGGCATCATTTTCATCTAAATTGGACCGCGTCCCTTCAAGATGTTCCGATTTGGATTCCTGTGTTGATTGATCACTCGAATCATTATTTTCATTTACATTGGTACTAGGTTCCGATTGTGTCTCCGATTCTTCAGAACTTTCTTTGTCAGCTTTCTCATCAGCGCCTTCGTTAACATATTTTATGAAAGTATAATTGATTTCATCACAGTGACTAACGTACCTACGCCCTAAGCTTATGTTCCATGCTACACGATACGTCTCGCATAACTTAGCTTAGATAGTAATTGCCCTGATTTGCTCCTCTGCAAAATAAATAATTATTTGAGATCAAGGTAGATTTTTGATATAACAATAATATAAGAAGGAGGACACAAATCACAATCAGCCACGGATTGAAGATTGATATCTAAAGGCTGTAGCCATTGAATTCACATTAGGTGCTTTTTCTTTCTCTATGTCTGTGGTCCAAACTATATACTTATATATTCTTATTTAATGCAAATATCTTTGTGACAAAATACCTCCCAGGATATGATTCCTAACAGCTAATTTTAAAAATTGTAATTTCTATGTTGGCTTATATATGATATGTAGGGAATAGCTAGGTTTCAACTACTTTATAGTAAAGGTCTGTTAACAGCCAAGAGATTCAGCGTTCCAAAAATATTATGGCGTGAAAACCGATTCCAGAGGTAGCGTAGTTTAGCGCGCTACCATCTGGCCTACCGTCAATCTATACTTATAATAAAACTGTAACAGGTCCAATTCTGTACATTGAAGATATTTTGAAAATTTTTTTTGGAGGGCACTCATTATTCGATACTGAAGCCAAATCTGTAATTTTTTTCATTTTTGTCTGTCTGTCTGTCTGTCTGTCTGTCTGTCTGTCTGTCTGTCTGTCTGTCTGTATCTTGGCCGAGCATCACGCCGAAACTACTGAATGAATTCAAACGAAACTTGGCAAGATTTGAGCCTATACTACGAGGTAGGACATAGGATACTTTTTATCCCGAAATTCTACCCACGAAGGGGTGAAATAGGGGTTGAAAGTTTGTATGAAAGTCCTTAATTTCTCAAGTTATAGCCATGAAACTTGATATATGAGCTGCGGGTTGAAAATGGAGACAAACGTGTGTCACAGTTTTTCAAAATTCCACCCTTAAGGGGGTGAAATAGGGGTTGAAAGTTTGTATGAAAGTCCTTCATTTCTCAAGTTATAGCCATGAAACTTGGTATATGAGCTGCGGGTTAAAAATGAAGACATACGTGTTTCACAGTTTGTAAAAATTTCTCCCTCAAAGGGGTGAAATAGGGGTTGAAAGTTTGTATGAAAGTCCTTCATGTCTCAAGTTATATCGATGAAACTTGGTGTACAAGCTACCAGTTAAAAATGAAGAAATACGTGTTTCACAGCTTTCGTAAATTTTACCCCCGAAGGGGTGAAATAGAGGTTGAAAGTTTGTATGAAAGTCCTTCATTTCTCAAGTTATATCCATGAAACTTGGTATATGAGCAGCGGGTTAGAAATGAAAACATACGTGTTTCACAGTTGTTCAAAACTCCACCCCCAAAGGGGTGAAATAGAGATTGAAAGTTTGTATAAAAGTCCGTCATTTCTCAAGTTATTTCGATGAAACTTGGTATACCCACGCGGACGAAGTCGCGGGCATCAGCTAGTCTTTTAATAAAAAGTAACTTACAAAAGCCTTAATTGAATACATATACCCCTTCTGCGAGATTAGAACGAAATACAGTTATTCATAATTCCAAGTAATTGCAAAACCAGCAGCGGGAGCAAAGCAAAACTTATAACGAACAAATCAACACATGCGAAATCCCAAATTACGCCAACATTCCAGACGAGACTTGCGTTGAATACAGATAAGCTAGCGGCTCTGCGAGATAAGGAAGTTCATCCGCACTATACGTGAGTAGCATTCATCCTGGGGATACGGTTTTTCCCATTTAAGCTAAATTTATTGCTTTCCTATAACTAGGTAAAATTCTATTAGACCAACCACTAGACCAACTACCTCGTTGGTCTAGTGGTTAGCATGTTGGACTGCGGCCAACGAGGTCCCGGGTTCGAGTTCCGGGTCGGGCCTTAACAAGTATTGTGTTTTTCTGACAAAAAAAATCTCAGTCCTAGTCCGGAGTTAGGAAGTTGACTAGTTGACTAGACTAGTTGTCAAATACCCAATTTCTTCTTAGGCGTTCTCAACCTCTTGGCATACCTACTCATCGTGGTCGTTATTTCAGCATTCATTTGACAATCCGTCTGGAGGTAATTTGAAAATCATAAAAAAATCGAAACCTTGACCTCCCAGTTATAAGACCACATCGCTCATCATTGCACCAGGGAGTAGGAGTAAGGAGCTGGCTTTACAGCGCATAATGTGTTGTGTGTGTGTGTAATAGCACACACAAATAAGCGTTCGACTTCCGCATAAAAAAATCAGGCCTATAATCTATTACCTATTCTGTGCTATAATGTCATAGAACTCTGGCCCTCTGACTAGACACGTAGAAATAACTAAGTAGGTATTTGTCATATAGCGTAGTATACGTAGGTAGGTTTTGGTCTTTCAAAGAATTGCACACACAAAAGTGTGCAAGAAGTGAAACTAACGCAACAAAAATAAACAATGTACCTAGTTACTAAACATGTTAAGAAAACAAAAGATGTTCAATGCAAATACCTATAATCCTACAGCTGCGGTTACGCCATGCATACGGTCACGCTAAATAAGAAGGCACTTTATATAAATATCTTCAAACTTTTCTGTGTATTAATATAAAGGTATTGAGGTTTGTGATTACCATAAGGTGATTTCACTGATTGGTAATTGATTTGTCAAGGCACCCACCGTGAGACAAAAGACGTGCTACCTAGCCCCGATGGTTTCATACATAGAGTTATTTTGTCTGAGGTTTCATAGGATATCAAGAATAGTTCTTGAACTTGAAATTCTACATGATTACGGTAAGCTAACCAATCGCTGATGAGAACAAGATTTTTGCTAGTTTTAAATCGCTTCAATAAAACGGAAATGTGATTGGCATTGAAAGAAAATTCATAATGAAATAACCGGCAATTAAAAGGTTGAACTTTTAAGTAATCTTCTATTCCGCAGCCGCCGAGGAAGTAGCGAGCAACAGCCAGTCATATAAAGATTTGAACAGTCACAACGCGTGACGGCAGCGTATTTAAGACGACCTCTAGAAGTTTTAATACATAATTATAGCTATTGTAGATAACTGAATAGGTACTTAGGTGCACCTCAAAACTAGCGTAGGCGCGCTGTCAGCGACGCTTCCCCACACTTCCAAGATACGTGCTTCAAAAGTTTTGAATATCTACTAGAAGCAGTCGCGAGTCAAATTTTGTCGCTATAAAAGGAGACTCATTATAAACCAAGCGTCTGCTTCTTATCCACTTCAGCAGCTACAATTTGCAAGTAGCTTCTTGCTTCTCAAGTCAAGTCAAGTCAAGTCGGTCGATGTGAGGATGTACATCTTTATTACAAATTTCACACCCGATCAGGGGATACGTATTCATCAGGCTTAGGAGACTATGATTGCTATACTGTAACAATCGAAATCACCTGTAATTGGCAGTTGGCAAAAATCCATTGTCGCAGCAAAAATACCATAAATTGGCTATTTGACGGTTTTCGGAAAAATACTTAAAAATGTACGTGGGTTCATTTTATACCTCTTACAATGATTTTTTTCTCAAAAAAAGCGTTATTTATTAGAAAAATTACATTTTTAATACATTGATTTTGAATTCGCGCGAAAACAGCCGGTCACGTGACATTTGCTAGCTGTGACGTCATAGCTCTAAATAAAACAAAGCTAACTACGACGCTCCAAGTCATATGTAATTTCGAGTGGAAAGTTTACAGCTTTTTTAATGAAGTTGTGAAAATTACAAGCTACAAGACGTGTGTAGAAATACTATAAATAAAATAATTAATTAATATCCTGACAAATTGTATATAAACACATACCTACAATAGTATGTCATAAACGTCGAAAGCAGTGGTTACAGTAATCTGCCGAGACCCGGAGTTTAAAACGTATAAATCTGCGATATTACTTTGTAAAGACCACATTGATGTTAGTAGTTATTAGGAAGAAATCAACTTAAGACTCGGTCTAGCAAAAATGAACATGATCTAACATTTTCTTCATAAAACATGACAAAATTAAAATAAATTATTTTACTGTCACTTTACAGCAGTACTTTCTTAGGTCTTAAACACTAGACCTAAGTAATATTAAATCAAATCAAATCAAATCAAATCATCTTTATTCAAAATTGGTACCTACAAAGTACACCTTCTGAACGTCATGTTTATAAAGAATAAGAATTGATGGTGATAATTAACAACGGTATCTTAAGACTAAAGCTACGAGGGTTCCAAACGCGCCCTGATCTGAGAAGAGCCCACAACAAACTCAGCCGGGGTTTTTTTTTTTTTTTATTATCACCATCTCACAAATATAGTAAATTACTAAATTATATTTTTAATATAACATAATTAGCCGCTGGAACAATTCATACCCATGGTTGCCTATCATTCAAATAATCCTTTACACTATAATATGACTTTTCAATTAGTTTCCGTTTTACAAAAACTTTGAACTTGTTGAGAGACATCTCCAATATGTCTTCTGGGAGTTTATTATAAAAACGTATACTGCTACCGACAAATGAATTACTAATTTTACAAAGTCTAGAAGAGGGCACAACAATTTTATTCTTATTTCTTGTATTAACATTATGACAGTCACTTTTTTTCTTGAATTTATGCATGTTTTTATGCACATATACTAAATTTTCAAATATGTATTGGTTGTGGACTGTCATAATTTTTTAATTAATTACTTTGTTTATTTCGGTACTTACATGGAAGTTTTTACATTACGAAACTCGGCAGAGCAAAAGTTAGGATTACACTGTGGATTACACGCAAATAAATTTGCAACCATAAATGAATCGACTTTAGGCAGATTTGCACTATCAGCTTTTGTAAAGCCTGACTCCATTTCGTGAAACCTTTCACAAGCTCAAATCGAAATATTTTATGTTAATTTTCTCAACAACACGAAAACGATTTATAGGTTTAACACACGACCTCACAGTGACGTTTGTATGAGATAAAAAGTACCCTGTCTGTGGTTTGAGAGTTGTGACGTCACACGATGCTAAATCAATGGCGCCCGCGTTTCGGGTCTTGCAATCCACAGATAAAAAATCTCAAATTTGTTTTGCATAAATAAAATATATACAATTTATTTTAATGCAAAATACATATTGCATAATTATTGTTAACCTACAAGCTACCAAATCTAACATATTTCATCTTTTATAGTTACAGCTGTCAAGTAGCCAATTCTGCCAATCTAAACAATTGAGATTTTAATGATTGATGCAGCTTTTATGGAATAGGCCTACCAGATTACGGAGTGATGTTGCCGCTGCCGCGTTTGTCTTGCTTTGTCTGTTTAGACCTTAAGATGACTCCTGCCGGTCGCGCATATATGATAAACTGTTGATCCTTGTCACGCAAGGCGGGGCATAAGACCAGGTTTCTCAACGGCTGTCCTCGAGGTCAGTCCATCTCCCACTATTCATTGGAAGTTTGAACCTCGTGCGAACGTGTTGTGTTCAAAATGAGGTGTCTAGTGGTATTGGCGTGCGTCTGCGCCGTTGGTGAGTGTCATGAAAACGTATGAAGCATTTTTTCATACTTAACGAGACATCATTAGGCTTTATCTTCTTGATTCTGATCATTGTTACGATATAATTTTTCAATCACCATTATCATATTTACGACCGTCGTTTAATAAATACTTAAAAATTATGAAGTGTCGGCGGCTTATAAAAGCCTTATAAAAAAAAAAAGCTTATAAAAGGCTTATAAAATTTAATTTAAATTATATATAAATATAATTTAAATTAAATTAAATAACAGATGAATTAAAATAAAAGTGCGCTGTATTATGTATACAACATAATAAGCATAAAAACAAAAAAAATAACACTGAAATAATGACGACCTCCATGGCGCAGTGTGTAGCGCTGTTGTCTTAACGTGCGGAGGTCTCGGGTTCGATCCCCGGTAGGGTCAATTTGGGAATTTATAATTTCTGAATTTTCAATGGTCTGGCCTGGTGGGAGGCTTCGGCCATGGCTAGTTACCACCCTACCGCCAAGCGATTTAGCGTTCCTGTTCATGTAGAAACCGAATAGGGGTGTGGGTTTAATATAACTGCCATGCCCCTAACAGGTTAGCCCGCTACCATCTTAGACTGCATCATCACTTACCATCAGGTGAGATCGCAGTCAAGGGCTAACTTGTAGTGGTTAAAAAAAATCATTTAAGTTCCATCAGCCAACAAACTTATTTATCAAGCTTTATAGATCTAGTATAAATCCAGATTTTATAATCAAAAATTATTACCTATACCTACCTAATTATGGATCAGGAGACAAATAAAATTATTATACGTACCTACGCTTCCGCACCTATAGGTATCTTTTCCATTGCTACATTCAAACAACATACCTAGTTCACGATGATATAATACCATATGACTGATTATAAAGGCAGAACTCGGAATTTTATTACAGGAATGACAAGTGCACCACATAGCTAAAAAGCCACTAACTACAATATAATATCAGTTACAATCAGATCACCTAACAGCTCTATAATTATAGCATAATTATTTTATTCCCGCGATCCGCTTCGTCTCCTCAAGTTAATGATTTTTCCTGCGTTTTATCTACACCTTGGGGTACCTGATGGTAAACTCAAAATGATAAAAATATGGAGTTCACTTTTGGGTTAAATTGGAGAATTATTGGAAATCAATTTAAACGTCTTGAAAACAATTATTGCAACAACTTCAAGAAACGACCTCCAAAATAAAGGACAACCGGACTCAAATCATCATTAACATGTCATCTCTACTTTAGCTAAAATATTAATATCTCATCTTTAGCTTAAACATTAATATTCAAAGTGACCCATCAGCTCAATATCCGTAAAGTTTAATTTACAATGCTCATTAAAAATACACACATCTATTAAAATATCATTGTGGCAATTAATTGAAAGGGTAAAAATTTATATCCATACTACATATCGCTGCTACCAACACGATTTACTTCATCTATTTCGATCGATCGATCGATCTATTTAAATTCAGTATCAGTAAGTAGATGTGTACCCAAATGTATAATATCTATTATACGTTCGTATAATAGGTACAAAACATACTAACTACAGATGTTAGAATTGTAATGACTGGTTGAATCGGGCTTATTTACAATCCGTATAATAATTAATTCTAACAACCAAAACCTAAGTATTCTCAGCTTCTTATCACTCTTAAAACTTTCCAGCATATGCAAGAGCTCAATCATCGGTGGATACTTTGGAATTAAAAACGAACGCTGAAATTCCAGAGCCAGAACCTATAGAAGAACCAGTTACTGACATAAAAAGCAGTTCTAGTCCTAATCAAGATATTCAGTCTGATGAAGCTAACATAAAAACTAATGAAAATGAAAGCAACATTAGCAGTAATGACGAAGAACTTGATATTGCCCCTACCAATTCAGCACCTAGTGTTATAGTTCCTAAGCCTGATGAATCCAAAAACAGCGCGAATCAAGATATTCAGTCTGATGAAGCTAACATAAAAACTAATGAAAATGAAAGCAATATTGGCAGTAATTATGAAGAACTTTATATTGCCCCTACCAATTCAGCACCTAGTGTTATAGTTCCTAAGCCTGATGAATCCAAAAACAGCGCGAATCAAGATATTCAGTCTGATGAAGCTAACATAAAAACTAATGAAAATGAAAGCAATATTGGCAGTAATTATGAAAAACTTTATATTGCCCCTACCAATTCAGCACCTAGTGTTATTGTTCCTAAGCCTGATGAATCCAAAAACCGCGCGAATCAAGATATTCAGTCTGATGAAGTTAACATAAAAACTAATGAAAATGAAAGCAATATTAGTAGTAATGATGAAGAACTTGATGTTGCCCCAACAAATTTAGTACCTAGTGTTATTGTTCCTAAGCCTGATGAATCCAGCGGTAACGATGAAGACCTAGATATTGCCCCTACAAATTTAGCACCTATTATTGTTGCTGATATAGATGAATCCAGCGACAGCGTTAACGACGAAGATCTAGAAGTTTCCCCTACTAATTTAGCACCCAGTGTGTCAGACCGTCAGGGAAGATATAAATCTTTGCCAGACCAATATAACGAGGAATCTGCTCCAAGGTCTGCGGGGAAGCTTATTTGTAAAGAAAAAAATGAAAGATACTCTGTTCCTGGTAGCTGCGATAAATACGTCGAATGTCTGGTAACAACTTTACTTCCTTTATTGTTATTGAATTCTATTAAGAATAGGATAGCAAGGCAATGTCGTGACGGTCGTGAAATAATTTTTTCGTTAATTGTTAAAAAAATAATTTTGGAATAAGTATTTATATAGCACTTAAGGGTGAAAAATGAACCTGGCGGAAAGAATTTTCGAGTTAGTCTCTTTTAAAGGGACACTAGGCGACCGGATAAAATTTCAGTACCTACGTGGTGTGTTTGTACGCTCTTGCAAGACTTTACGATTGTGACACCGGCTGCAGTAGTATATTGTAATTTGAAGAACCTTTATTTTGGTAATTGTAGATGCTACCTGTAGGTACCGAATAATATTCCTTAACCATACGCTACCTTACATTGTTTTAAATATAATACTCTTCTTTCTAGAATGGCACAGCGGAAGAAAAACAGTGTCCTGATGGTTTGCGTTACAATCCTAACGTGCTATTTAATGTCTACCCATGTCAATATCCCAGTGATGTCCCATGTCTAGGAAGATCTGCTCTTCGTAAGTTGAATGTTTGATATTTTGGCTGTCAGCAAAATTTACTGACACTCACTCGTAAACTTAATTTTTCTCTTTCACACGAGAAACATATTGGAACTTCTCTTACCGAGATTTTCCCGTCAGATGGTGTAATTTCAAAGCTTCGGGATTATGATAAATAATTCTACAAAAAAATTAGCTTAGGTGTTATCTGATAAGGTCAAACATTGTAGTGACCTTGGATATTTTACGAAATTCCATAATATTTTAATTGCATATCAAACATATTTGTTGTATGAGTAATTTTATGATTTACGACTACGGGGAATTTAGTCAGCAAAAAATATTATATAATTATATTATCTACCTGTCGAGTTTTGCGGGCGCCTTCTTCATAAATGATTGGTTTGAACCCTATTTTGGTGGCCTCTAAATTTTTTCTTGTAGCCTAATCTTCTGTGAGACATCATTTATGCCAGCAATTTACATAATATTAGTGACTACTTGGATTTAGCTTGAACGCTAAGAAAGGTTGTTGTATAAATTAATGAAATTCAAAGTTCAAAATTATTGGTCAATAAAATACATATAAAACGTACGTAACTATGACAGTTCCATACGCGCCCTTTACACAACAATTTGACTTTTCTGTTATAGCTTAGTTTGGCGCGAGAAAAGCTATAAAGTATAACTTTCCTTTCTAGAGCCAGCACAGCCTACAGCTGACTGTCCTCACCAGTTCGGTTACTTCAAAACTGGGGACACCCGAAATTGTAGTGGATTTAGGAACTGTGTGAACGGTGTCGGCTACGACTTCACTTGCCCCGACGGACTCGCCTTCAGTACCGAATATTATCGCTGCGAATGGCCTGACCAAGTCTCTGAACAAGACTGCGATGCTGAAGGTAAACTATGTTTTTTATGATTCCACTAGCTGATTGGCGCCGACTTTGTTTGCGTTGTGTACTTACCTGAAATTCCTTTCTTAGTGAGTGTCTACGTCATACATATTACAGTATGCAAAATCTTGGGTGTTTTGAGTTGTTCCTATCTATTACTTTATTTTGTATGTTGGTTTTTCAGTCGGACCTTTAGTTAGTCCTTATAGAATATTTTTTGACGCGATTAATGACTCGATAGAGGAATTTGATCCTAGGAATCACTTTTTTAACTCATAAAAATCGCCGCTGTATAAAACCTTTCAAATGATTCTCAGTGTTGGAACTTATCTAAAGGATTAAAAGGATTAAGTAATTCATTAAAAATTTCATCGAACTTACTCCCAGCTGTTACAAGCCTTAATAAATATAATATTAGAGTTAAAGGACTATTTTCAGAAATCTTAATCGCTATACCATGCAATGTATGATCCCTCTTGACCGCAGCTGATTGATTGGATAAAATATAATATTATATCAAACCATTGCAGCCGTTTTTTTATTCTGCTACAAATATGAAACCAGATATTTAATAGAAATATGCATTGCTATAAATTACATGTGTAAAATAATAATAACATCAGCTCTACAACTACTTATCTAATCTCATTTAGTAGGACTTTGATATTGGAAAAATCTTGGGATGTTGGGGACGTAAAATTAAATCTATCAGATGAAATTATATAAAAGCTAGTATAAGTATGATAAGTAACTTACTTAAAAACTCTTGACTGATTCAACCGAATATACCTTTGAATCTCCTACCACAGATTATTAATTGCTTTGATTGATGAGATTGAAAGTTGATTTAACTTACCTAGGTATCTATCAATAAGAAATCTGTTTTTAACAATTTAATGTAGATATAATATGTAAAGTATTAACATGTTTAGTCACGCAAATAATTCCTTAACTCACGGTAAAACCGGCATACCTTTATTTCGGACGAAATACGTACCTATTGAAATATTTTAGTCGCTAAAAACATTTGCATACTCTATAATCTATAAAATATTAATTTCCAAAGTAATTTGGTAGAACAGCAAGCACCAGCAGGTGCTGAACCTAACTCGAACCCGTTTTGTATATCTTGAAAAATGACGATAGCTAACTTAAGTTTTGTTTTTAATAAAATAAAGAGTTTTTTTAACAAACTTGTTATTCGATCCGGCTTGGGCTTGATTAATAATATTACTCTAAATCTAGATCCTGTCTCCACAAAAAAACACATTTTATAACTTTCCATATATAATTCAAATAATATTTGAAAAATAACTACAAATTAAAATCCGATACGCTGCATGTCGCGTACGCATATACTCGTAGTAATCACCTAGGTCCTAGGCAAATGTTTTGGAAGCAATTTAGAGGCAACAATCAATTTTAGACATAATATTATGAATCCTTTTACGTTGTTCAATGTCGTTTTACTTTGTCTGCGTAGGTTTTATGGATCCAGCTTGAATTTCTCAAATCCTAGTGAAGGTCTTCAAGTTCTCAAAATCTCATTTTACTAGACACACGAGTTTGAGCTACACGTTTTTATTGTAGCTTTCTATAAGTCATTTCAACTACCAATAACTATAGTAGGAATAGAGTCGCTTTATATCGCTATAGGTATATAGCTATGCTCAATTTAGATCTTCCGGTAGGTACGGGTGTATATGGCGTTAAATAAAAACTCTGATGATCGTTTGACATCTTAATTTACAGAAACAGTAATGTTTACACTAAACACCTTCTGTTGTGTCTTAATAATATGGTTAAAAATAGTTTAAAACTTTTCAGCCTTCCTCGGATTCCGCTGTCCAGAAGTGCCTACAACCAAGGAACTGGGACCGCCTGCTGGATTTAGGTTCTATAGGTATGACTGTCTCAATATTTTAGGTGTACTTACTTATGATCATCGAATATTATTTATTTACTACTAGCTAATGCCCGCGACTTCGCGTGAATTAAGGTTGTTTGGTTTGGTTGGGAACTCTTTAATTTTCTCGGATAAAAATTAGCATACCTATGTGTTATTCCAGACTATAATCTATCTCTGTGCCAAATTTCGTCCAGATCCGTTCAGCCGTGGTTCAGCCGTTGGGGCGTGATTGAGTAACAAACATCCATCCATACATCCATCCATCCATCCAAACTTTCGCATTTATAATATTTTAAGTAATTAGTAAATTGGTAATTAGTATTAGTAGGGATAGATATAAATATGAGATAGCATATAGGATTTTTTTTATCAAGTGGGTTCTCTTTGATTTTCCGGGATAAAGGGCAGCCTTCCCCTCTTTCATCTCTTTTCACCTACTGGTTTTTAAACGTCGTCATCATCAAAATCTAATAAACAGAAGTGAACATGTAACAGACATTAATAAAATCAAAACAGACGAACAGAGGCAGTTATTAGTGTTTAACCATGATTGTTTAACAATGAATCGCATGAGTTTTGAGGGTAGTTTCATAAATCCTTTTTGCATGGAAAAAATACAAATCTCCGAACGTTGGTTCGGACATTTGTAGTTTAAATTTAAAACTTGACGTTCAAAGTCAGCAAGGTCATTGACGATATGAGACCTTGACAGAAATTTATTATTTTATAACGGTTTCCCATTCTTGGAAATATAGAGCAATTTAAAAACAAGTTTTATCATTATAGACATGATTTTCCATATTAAACTATATCGATCAAATTAAAAATATCAGAAGAAGATCACCTCCGTTATTTAATCATGACGAACTGCTTGACATTTACAAAGCGATTAATTTTGATTCATTATTTCATTGACACTGAAGGTAGTTTCGATTTATTCTGATACATGATATAAGATTGATAGGTACATTAATTATAATATCGTTATATATAAAGTATTGGTTGAACTTTAACTAAAATGTTCGGTGAAAGCCTAGTGGCTAAGGAGGGAGGGTGCGGGCCCCGGGGTTAGAATACCGGGTACCTACCTCTAATTTTTCGGAGTTATATAATATATATAATACTAGCTGATGCCCGCGACTTCGTCCGCGTGGATCGAGGTTTTTCGTTTCCCGCGGGAACTCCTTAATTTTCCGGAATAAAAAGTAGCCTATGTGTTATTCCAGACTATAATCTATTTCTGTGCCAAATTTCATCCAGATTCGTTCAGCCGTTGGGGCGTAATTGAGTAACAAACATCCATACATCCATACATCCATCCAAACTTTCGCATTTATAATATTAGTTAGATTATGTGAAAGCAATCACTCGCATGAACGGTGAAGGAAAACTTATGCATGCATACCCGAGAATTAAACGTAATGTTTTAAAATCTTAGGTACTCGACCAACCTAAACGAGAGTGAACTCGTCTCAGAGGGAAAACTCGTAGCTTAAAAATATATACTTACATTATTATCTTTGGAACAAAATAATAACATTATGCAATGAACAAAAGAACAATATTTTGCAAGTATTATTCGCCCTTACAAAGGAGTATGTATTAATAATTAATACCTACAATTCTAGCTTGTATGTTAAAAAGACAGTCGAAAACAGGTTACCTAATGGCCGGTCAGGCCGCAGGTCGCGCTAAATGTCACTGATGAGCCGACCTTCAGATTATGTAATATTGTATGTTTAAATTCAAAATACCAACCGTTTGTGGAATGCGGAGTTGTTCGTACACCTGGGACGAGACTCAAGACCCGCACGTACCGAACGAAAATAATATAAAGAACTTACCTAACTATCATATCAACATACTAATATTATAAATGCGAAAGTGTGATTGTTTGTTGGTTAATTGGTTTGTTGGTTTGTTGGTTTGTCCTTCAATCACGCCGCAACAGAGCAACGGTTCGACGTGATTTTTGGCATGGGTATAGTTGAGGACGGAGAGTGACATAGGCTACTTTTTATCCCGGAAAATTAAGGAGTTCCCACGGGAATCAAAAAAAATTAAACCACGCGGATAAAGTCGCGGGCATCAGCTAGTTAGTGATAATACGCAGCAGTTTAGCGCATGCGGCTTATATACTGAGAATAGACTTGGGAACCTCCTAAACTATGCGCTCCACATTAGGTGGAGTGTACACATAAGTGTAAGATACTAAGTACTAGATGAGGTCCGTGACTCATGGTTTTTCAAAAATCCCGTGGGAATTTCCGAGATAAAAGCAGCCTAAGTATGTTCTCTCTCGGAATGCGATTTAATATGTCTTTGTGATTTAATTTCGTGAAAATCAGTTTGACAGATAGACCGAGAAAGCGTATCAGGCAGACTAATAGACATACTTTCACATTTTTAACATTATTATGGATTAGGTATATAGAGATTTTTTATTATATCTGTCATTCTTATTGTATCTGTAGATGTTATTCTACCAGAAGTGTTACCTTTTAAATATAAAAAGTTTCCTATCGTTTTCCTTTACCGATTACTATAGTGAAAAAGAGAAAGAGAGAAAATAAGATGAGATCAAACGTAATTTTTTTGTTCAATTTATAGCAGCCTTCTATAATGATGACATTCGATTTCGAATATCGACAGTGCATCTAGTCAACAAGGAAGTTACAATTATTAAATCCAAACACGGTTTATCCATTTTAATACTTTAATTAGCAATTATTTACACAGACACCCGTCACTCGCGTTATGCCGTCGTCATCACTCCTCCTAGAGCAGTGTTGCCACTCTACAAAACCATAGCAGAGATACCATACATAAATTGTATTTAACTTTCAATCTAACAGTTCGGTCATCCTGACCCAAACTTCGTCCCGAAGTCTACATAATTTGAGCACTTAATTAAAATCACGATGATTGCTGATGCTACTCTGCCATTTGTAGTATTAACGCTGGTCTTTAATGCCTGAGACCCCAAATGTTAAAGCACTGGCATTATAACCCTTAGCCAAGTACAGTTGCAGATAACAAGACTATGTTTTAGGGTAAAAGAGCATCAGTCTCCATCGTCTTTTCGCGTTACAAAACATCACCTAATAAGTAAATATGGATTTATCACCCATGACACATCTCATCATATTATTCTAACTCTGGTGAATTCACGTGTAGCAAGATACTGAAGTAACTGAATCACCATATTTCACAAACAACAAAAGCTTTCCTACACATGTTCATTTTGTAAACATAACCTTATTCAGAAGTAGCTTTCCAGCGTTACACAGAGTTTTCCGTTAATTACCCAAAAACATGTTGTTTAATAACTTTGCCTTACTTACTTTAGTTAGCTCAGTGCAATTTAATGACAATTAATCTTTAGGTATTAATCAGTGAAATGGGAGAAACTAACTCTGTCTGGTCTATACCATCATACACTTGCTTACTCTTAACACAAAGTTTCAATTCTATAAGTGCAATTTGTAACAATTTCGACATTCTCACGGAGATGAGACCACAATCATTTGATTAAATGATAGATAAGATCCTTATAGTCTACTGGTGCTAATATACACCTATAATTAATTCTCCTATGAGTATACTCATGTTCACTTTGTTACTTTCCAGAATGATTATTATTACTCATTCATTACACTTAATTATACTTTCCTCTTTACACATGGCATAAATGACATATACCTTTTCTGTAAGCCTTAGCCAGGCTAGCTTATGTTACAATTCACCCCCAGAACTTCATCTGACAATCGGTTACAAAACTCAATAAAACCCGGAGACGTCGACCGACGACGACCACGTTCTCTATAATTAGCCATTTTGTATACTTTGCACATGCTCCATCTTTTGAGCAAATCTCTACGTTCCTAATTTCATTTGAAATGTTGAAGTTTCAAAAGCACCTTATTCCCACCGGAAGAATAGATTAACCTTATACCGTGGCCCTGCATTGTATTGTTCGTTTTAAGTTAACACAACAGGCAACTCAACTGCCCGGTACTGCCTTCATCAGCTCTTGCCAAATTTCAACGTTTCGTAAAACCGAACTCAAATGTTGATACTATTCAATACAACATACCTTGGCATCTGCTTAGCAACTAATATCATTTTGATTTGTGCAGTCGTAATAGTGTGGTGAAAATGTATATTATCAATATAATATACTATCATAATATAAATATAATATAATGCTAATAAAAATATAAATGTGTAATAGTGTACCTAGTTGGTTATTCAATATTTTGGTAATTTACTTTTCACTGTTCCTCCTCAATCTAATCATGGTATTCATATCACTTTTATGAATGAATATCCCAAGGAACATCATAGAGCGAGTCTCTTTACAAGATAAGTAAATCTCTTTACACGATATTTTTTTTTACATCGCTCAACCTGCATAGAAATATTGCTACTCTCACATGAATCTTAGTGAACTCCAAATGGCATCAAAACATAACACCGATATAAATCGCGTCCCGTAACTTGACCCAAAATGGCGGTCGTCTGCGCAGGTACATCGTACTACAGAACTATGGTATGGAACGTATGGTAACGTGCGGCCCCTAGCGGCGCACCTCATAACGCACATCATTTGACACCCGAAATGTGTTACTGTGCATAGCTCAACTTACGCGGCGGTTATATTACTTGTTTGCCACTCAGTGCCTCGCATTTAAAACAATAGTTGATATCAGTGAATATCATCTGGAATATCATCTGCGTATTATACAGACCTATTAAGCCTTTATGTCACCTAACCGTGACACTCACTGAACATCATCATCATTGCGCTTTTGCCTGAAACACAGCTGTTTTGCTACTTGCATACTATCATGCCCCCAACGGCGAGTAATAGATTACCTGTACTAATCTGGCTAGCCCCGCGGGCAATTTACCTAAGCTTTGCTGTATTTTGCAACTCTCGCTACCGAAAATCGAAACGTAGCAGCCCCGCAGGCTAGACTTTCCAAGTCTACTGGCATCATGGCCCCTGTTTTCCACACCAGCGATATATTCAAAATGTAGTAAAATATAAGAGGTACGCAATTACTTACATGAGCGGTGAGCCCCACGGGCAAGAAACAACCACATGAGTTATGCGGTCAGCGTACCTGAGCTCCACTGGTAACTTATTAGTGATTCGCCATCTGCTCATCAGAATCCGCTAGGCTTTACATACCAGCCCCGAGGGCGCTAATGTCCACACTTGAAAGTATATCATATAAGCCCCGAAGGCGAGGTGTGTCGGCCCCGAAGGCAAGGTTCATCGGCCCCGAAGGCAAGGTTCATCGGCCCCGAAGGCAAGGTATGTCGGCCCCGAAGGCAAGGTTCGTTAGCCCCGAAGGCAAGTGCGTTGGCCCCGAAGGCAAGTGCGTTGGCCCCGAAGGCAAATGCGTAGGCCCCGAAGGCAAGTGCGTAGGCCCCGAAGGCAAGTCCATTGGCCCCGAAGGCAAGTACGTAGGCCCCGAAGGCAAGTACGTCGGCCCCGAAGGCAAATACGTAGGCCCCGAAGGCAAGTACGTAGGCCCCGAAGGCAAGTACGTAGGCCCCGAAGGCAAGTACGTCGGCCCCGAAGGCAAATACGTAGGCCCCGAAGGCAAGTACGTAGGCCCCGAAGGCAAGTACGTCGGCCCCGAAGGCAAGTACGTAGGCCCCGAAGGCAAGTACGTAGGCCCCGAAGGCAACTACTTTGGCCCCAAAGGCAATTGCGTTGGCCCCGAAGGCAAGTGCGTTGGCCCCGAAGGCAAATGCGTAGGCCCCGAAGGCAAGTGCGTAGGCCCCGAAGGCAAGTGCGTAGGCCCCGAAGGCAAGTACGTAGGCCCCGAAGGCAAGTACTTAGGCCCCGAAGGCAGGTACTTAGGCCCCGAAGGCAAGGTGCGACAACCACAACGGCTAACTGCCCTTTACTGAAAAATAATTTAAATTATACTGAAGGCACTCTGTGTGAAGTAGCCCCGCAGGCATGTGCTGTAACACATAATATAACTCCTCAGGCATGTTCTATCAGCTGTGTGCCCAGCAAGCTGATCCGGTACGCAGTAGGCATACGCTATACGTACTGCATCCCCTTAAGGTATGCGCTCTGTCGCCCCGGAGGCGTGTGCTATAATTTGCGTTGGAGCCCCTTAAGACATGTGTTCTGTAGCCCCTTAGGCATGTTGGCTTATCTGCGCTGTAGCCCCTTTAGGCATGTTTTGAAACTTACCAGTAGCCCCGCAGGCATATGCATGAATTGGCACTGAAACCCCTTAGGCGTATCTTACCACTGAGCCATAGGCCCCTGTTAGGCATTTCCCTGAAACTAATCTGCAACCCTGCAAGTCAATGTATTAGTTTGTACTGAAGCCCCTAAGGCATGTTACATTTACTGTTCTGTACTCTGCACTGTTCTGCCGTGCAGCCCTGCGCCAATATGCGTTAATTTGTATGAAAGCCCCTTAGGCATGTGACATTTACAATAAGTGTACTTCACCTTTAGGAATTTTCCTGAAGCTGACCCATGGCCCCGCAGGCATATTTATTTCTATTTTGTTTTTACCTCAACAAAAATCAAACCAAAATATCACAAATGAGTCACTCCCAAAATACTGTTATGTTCTCATATTATACACCCTGTTCATCTCAACCATATGAATTATTTGCAATATTATCATTACCGGTCCACCAGTACCATTCCACCAGTACCATTCCACCCCGACATCCTCTTTATTTTTTTATTTTTTTTTTCTCTCCAGAGTAACATTTCTATATTCAACAGCCGGGCTTTAGCTCCCAAATTCATAAGAAACAATTTTACTCTTCTCAGACCAGGGCGCGTTTGGAACCCTCGTAACATTAGTTTTAAGATACCTATGTTAATTATCACCACCACGTCTTATACTTTGTATACTTGACGTTCATTAAGTGTACTGTGTAAGTACCAACTTTGAATGAATATATTTTGACTTTGACTCTTTAACTATAAAAGTTAAATCTTAAACTTTGCATCATTCTTGTAACTCCTTGCACCACATAAGATGACTGTATATAAATCTCCTTGCACTAAAAGGTGCCATTGCCTTTTACAAACTTGCCAATCTCCTTTATTTTTCCCTCTAAACAAAAATTATAATTTTCCTTTTTTTTTCCAAAAATGTGGCATCCTCCTTTATTTTTTTTTTTTTTGTCACTTATCCTTTTTGACTTTAGAGTCATCATCCATTACAATTAAATTGGAATTTACCAAAATTACCACTTAGTTCTTTTTGCATTTATTTGCTAACATGACTGCAAGATATGCGACCCGGACTCGGTCCATATGTTATATAGACATCATTCCATACCATTGTTATTAAGGTGCAGGTTATGCAACCACCATAACATAATATGCCACTAGCTTTTGGTCTTGGCCAGAGAACATTGCGAAGACCACACTAAAACTCAAGAATTAATTTATTAATTACACCTGTAAAATTAAAAAATATTATTATCTTGGCAAAACCTCGGCTATCTTAACAGACATTAGCCCGTACACAGCACCATAACCATGGTACCCCAGGTGTGAGTACAATCACTGATGTGATATCTCTCTTTTCCTTCAGTCTCTCCGCATAATGAGAAATCATATGCTCTATCAGGCAATAAAGCACACCGCTCCAAACAGCTACTGTGAATCACTTGACATACAACAGACTCATTAAATACTTAATAAAGTTAGTCTACCTGGGTCTCGAAACCCATCATATCACCATCATCATAATTTACACCCAAATCCGCTAACCCATTCTTCATCCAGGCAGATTTGATATTATTTCAATTCACATTTTCCGAACAAAGGTACCTATCTATGCCACCCAATATTTATATATAATGTACTTACTCAATTATATACTTTAGCCCTTCAAACATGTATAGCTCTGATATTATTTATACTAAACGGCTAAACTGTACCTTACTTATTATTTTAACTGGGTATCCGTTCACTCTACAAATGCAATTTTCACTTGTAAGGACCTTTAATGGGTTATACTTGCTTTAATGGAATGTATAATATTACAGTTACTTTTGACCTCTGTTCATTTACTCAAACAATATTAGGTATATATGATTCACATAACTCTCAGAATAAATTGAATATTCACTATCAATTTAGGTACAAGATTATCAATTAAACTAATTTCCAACTAAATAAATTAGTAAATACCTCTTCAATAAGTTACATAATACTTATACCATGTTATGTAGTCGACCAACTACCATACCAACCTATTATAGCTTTGACTTAACTCTTTAAATATCTCATAGGTAGATCATGTTATGAACTACCTACCAGTGTAATTCACTATGATCTTTCACATAAAACTTAGATACTTAAGTACTTAATGTAAGCAAGTACAACCTGCAAATACTTACTTATCTCCCTCTGTAGGTATGGTCTATCTATTTATTATACTAGTTATCTTTAGACCTTTAGCCCGCCAACCCGCATTGGATCAGAGTGGTGGGTCTAAGCTCTAATTCCCTCTCTCCTATGAAAGTGGAGGCCTGTGCCCAACAGCGGGACGTTAATGGGCTGTAGTCATAATGGTAGATACCTTTATAACCTTTAATCATTTCTTTCAAATAAATATTTTAATAAACTCACCGTTTCCATGTACCCTACACACAGTACCACTAGGTAGGTCTCTCTCCAGGCACTTTACATGCTGAATGGAATTGATATACTTAGTAGTAAAACCTCATACCTCATTGACCTTTGGTAATTTGTATGCAAGTACTTGATAAGTACTAACTATTCCATTGATACCTCTTTTTAAGTTTTCCATGCCAACTTTCCAATGCAATTCCGATTGCCAACCCACGTAGGTATTTATGTACTTACGATCATTTCACAATACGAGTTTTAGCACTCATTAATTATCCTTCTTGTATTTTATAGTTCAACCTTCCGTCATGACAACAATTAATAATTCTTTTCTTTTTTTTTTTTGCTTCACGTATTACGTCACGGTCATGGCGTCATAACATCTTGAATTACAATTTGTACCATTTTCAGGATAGGTCCGGATAAACAATTAATTAGCACGTGAAATACATTATCCCTCTTCTGAGATATTAAATCCAAACACGGTTTATCCATTTTAATACTTTAATTAGCAATTATTTACACAGACACCCGTCACTCGCGTTATGCCGTCGTCATCACTCCTCCTAGAGCAGTGTTGCCACTCTACAAAACCATAGCAGAGATACCATACATAAATTGTATTTAACTTTCAATCTAACACAATTTACTCATATTAAAATGTTACAAAAGGGTTAATCGCATGGAATTAGGAATTACGACTTAAAATCGTAATAATTATGCATCGATGGTAACAACGCGCTGTGAAATAGCATTAAATGTTACTGTGCTGAAACTCTGTTTAATTGTTTTCTTCTCACTCCTTGCAGGTCACCCAGCGATTGCCAAGTGTACTTCATTTGCATCGATGGCAAGCCTCGTCGCTTAGCTTGCGGTGGTTACTCTGCCTTTGACGAGCTCAGTGAAACCTGTGTCAACGCTGAGGAAGTTTCAGTTTGCCCTCAAGAACTCAAAACTCGCGCTGCCCAAGCCAAGGAAAAGGAAGAAAGGAGACAACGACTACTTGCAGAAAATCCTCTGAAATCCGGAAAATCGAGATACACCGCTGAAGAATTTCCTACCAATGTACCAACCTATGCCGAACCCGAGCCAACGCAAAATTTTGCTGAAGAAGGAGACGTAGAAAATTTGGTTCCGAAATTTCCTACCAATGTACCAACCTACGCCGCACCCAAGCCAACGCGAAATCTTGCTGAAGAAGAGGACGTAGAAAATGTGATACCGACTCTACTAAGTGAATTAGAAGAATAGAGATTAGAATTACCTTTTGTTTATTGTATAATTAGTTTTGTGTAATTGTGTATATAGGTAACATCAAATGGTAAGACATTGTACCTACTCATAGTCATCGTTATTTTATAATTAACATTTCTAATCACTGTTTGTCGTAGTCAATTTACGGTAGTGCCATTTAATAAATAAAATACTTTAAAATCCCTTTTAGCAGTTTCATTATTATAATTCGGATTTTTCAATCACTTTTATCACCTTACTTTTGTGAAATGTGGTGCTGTATGTAGGAGGGCCTGTCGATTTTATTTATAAATGGATATAATGAGTCAAATAAAATTGTTAAACTTGGACGATATTTTTGTGTATATTTATTTCTATTCTATTTTTGTTAGTAGCTTTTCTTATCTGTATCAACGACTCTTCGATCTACGTTAGAGTTCCTTTATACTAATAGCTCATTAATGACTTTAGTTATCAGTTAGATATCACTAGCCACAACATCGATATGATTGATATTACTTAACTAACGTTTAACTTAACTAGTTTTAAATTAATTAGACTTTTGGGTATAAAACAGTACGTCTGCACTGTATTGACCTCATTCTCGTGGGTTTGCCTTTACTCAAAACAAAATAACATCACAAAAAAAATTATAATTATAAGCTTAGGTTAAAGTAAAATTACTTATTAGTCAAATAGTTTAGCTAGATTGTAATTATATTGAGCACCCTTCATTGGTACTTAATAATAGAAAAAAAAAAACAAAAAAATGTATTTCTTCATTGGTTTTGCTGCATTCGTTGCCTCGGGTAAGTATTTCTCTAACAATAATTATTAATTATTAATGTGAAATAAATATAATAATTATTATAGCTCATAAGTAACATATTGAGTTCTTACTATAAAAGGCAAAATAAAGGCCTAAAAAGTCAGGTCCTAAATTAATATTTTATCCTGGCTAAAAACTTCCGCTACTGATATAACTCTAACATGAGCAAGCAGTGGCGAACAAGTCAAAGTACCTAGTCAATAGTGTTGGCGACTAGCTTACAATTATTTGCCTGAACTAAGTGAATTATATTAGAACAAAGACCCAGTGTTACTATTGGCGTGTAAGAGTGGTTATTTCCGCTAAGATTTGAAGTGCCGGGCGTCGCGCCGATTTGGAATGTTTTATAAGTGGCCATTGGCCCTGGCGACGATAACTGTTAGGATTAGGTGTAAAAAGGTCTTTGTTCAACAGTTTTAAGAATACTTGAGTAAGTTAAATTTATGTGTTAGTGTAACTTTTGTGTATAGAGAATAATTATGTGCTAGAAATAAGGTATGCAATAAAGAGCTACACAAAGGTTGCATTCACTGGCGGTCGGGAATATTTGGAGCACTTTACGAATTGATTGGTATAAATATTCCCGATAGACCGAACGCCAGTCAGTCAACCCAGATTAGTCCACCCAGATCAGTCAACCCTCAGCACTAGTACGAAGAATAACTCTTTTATTTCTTAGTACCTAGTACCTCAAGTCTTCATATTACTACAACGACTCTACTGTCACGGTAGAGGTGCACGACCGGGGTGCACTGGTAGGCGTTCCGTCCTGTGCACCCCGGTCGTGCACCTCTACCGTGACAGTAGAGTAGTAGTATAACGAAGATTTAGAGGTATGAGGTACCTACTAGGAAATAAAAGAGTTATTCTTCGTACTAGTGCTGAGGGTTGACTAATCTGGATCGACTGATCTGGGTGGACTGACTGGCGTTCGGTCTGTCGGGAATATTTATACCAATCAATTCGTAAAGTGTTAAAATATGCCCGACCGCCAGTGAATGCAACCTTTGTGTAGCTCTTTATTGTATACCTTATTTCTAGCACATAATTAATCTCTATACACAAAAGTTACACTAACTCATAAATTTAACTTACTCAAGTATTCTTAAAACTGTTGAACAAAGACCTAGTTTTACACCTAATCCTAACAGTTATCGTCGCCAGGGCCAATGACCACTTATAAAACATTCCAAATCGGCGCGATGCCCGGCACTTCAAATCTTAGCGGAAAAAACTACTCTTACACGCTAATAGTAACACTGGGTCTTTGTTCTTATATTATGCACTTAGTTTAGGCAAATAATTATAAACTAGTCGCCAACAAATAGAGATTCTAAATAACTTTGCCAACTTCCAATAGATGATGGCACTAAAAGAAGGATTGATGTAGGGTTGTGGATTTTTTTAGTACTTCCATAGAACTCCTTAATTTTCCAGCTATGTTTGTGCCAAATATCAACATCTGAAAAAATAACAAACGGGCACTTTTTAATATATGTATTTATAACTTCACCCTGCATTAATGCCTGTGTCACTTTACGCCAAACAGCTCTTCCGAGGACTTGCACCTATTTACGTGCCTATGCCTACTGCTTCTATGCCTAGGTTCTATGAATTGGTATCAAATTCCGTCATATTGATAATCTATTTACATGTTGTGCCTTTACAGCCAGTGCTTTCAGTGGAGGCAGCTCAGTCTGTAAACTCCAAAATGGCTACGTTCCCGTAGATGGAGTCTGCGATGCCTACATTGAGTGCAGAGTAAGTAAATATATATTATAGACCATTTAAACGGAAGGATTCTATAATGTTGCCAGACAATGGCATTAATTATTATTGACAACAATTACATCAATAGTTCGCACTAAATCCCAAACGAAAAGAAAGGAAAGAAAGACTAAAGAGTCATAGATGGTTATCTTTCACCTAAATGTACCAATAAAAATCTAAGGAAACGACATTTCACCAATTTACCTGATGAAGAGAAAACTACAAATTACGTTATCACGAAATCTATCTAGCTTGTAATATTATGAAAGAAATACTTACTTAGGAACTAATTTTCACTTATAGGAGTTCTCTGCGACTGAGAAGCAATGCCTTGATGGGCTCTACTTTGACTCCAACGCACCATGGCCCACAGATCCCTGCGGGTACCCGAGTGACGTGCCTTGCAACGGACGCTCGCGTATGTATTCAAATCTTGTATAGTGACTATTACTCTAGCTATATTTACACGGGAAGTTGAAGGTATTACACCTCGTGCCTCGGAAAGCATTTAAGTCCAATGCGCCGGATCTAATCATGATGGTTTTATCATTTTATGACTTAGTGGACTAAAACGAACATTTTCACAATGTGAACATTTTCGAAATGTGGGTATATAGGAGAATGTTGAGAATATCTTGGGTACAGCGTGTCAGAAACACCACTGTTTTGCAACGGCTGAGCAAAGATCTGGAAATCCTAAAAACTATAAAAGTACGGAAGCTGGAGTATTTTGGCCACATTATGAGGAATAACAAATACGACCTCCTCCAGCTCCTAATTCAGGGAAAAATAGCCGGCAAAAGACCACCTGGCCGTAGAAGAACATCTTGGCTTAAGAATTTACACCAATGGTACGGGAAGAGTACCCGATCGCTATTCCGGGCAGCAGCGTCCAAGGTGCAGATAGCCCTAATGGTTGTCAACCTCCGATAGGAGATGGCACTAAAAGAAGAAGAAGGACTAAAATAGGCAGGGAATAAAGACACTCTTCAAGCATGACAGTCCCTTCAAGCGGAGCGGAGTGGAGCGGAGCAGAGATGTGTTGGGCGGACCAATCGAATTGTTGATTGATAACGCAATCTTTTTTTCGAGTCACCTATCAGGAACCTGATTGGCCTGTTTGGCACATATCCGCTCCGCTCCGCTTCAATGGACAGGACCCTAGATGTCTCCACCTGTGTTATGCACACACTCATTCAGTACCCCTACTATCTTCTACGTAATTGGCAATTCTCCGTTAAGATTACCTGCCTTCACTGAATCTGTAGACATTAATGAACCATTGAAATGACGGAGAAAATTATTAATTTCTAACAGATTGAACTTGTAAAATAAAGTTTATTAAATAACCGTTCTCTTCTTATTAGAGCCAGCTAAAGCGACTATGGAATGCGAGCATCAATACGGCTTATACCCATCTACGGGAGTTAACCCCAACGACTGTGGAACATACCACATGTGCGTTGGAGGTCGTGCGTTGGAAATGTTCTGCCCAACAGGATTGGCTTTCAACCCAAGCATCAGCCGCTGCGACTGGCCCGAAAATGTAGCTTCATGTAATCTTGAAAGTACGTACATAATATCATACTTATCTTACTTTTTCTTAGAAAAGCCAGACAGACAAACCGTGACGCAAGAGATAAAATTAATTTTAAGTAATAATTTCATTGCAATTCACAACTCTTAAAGTAGTGTGCAATTATAAGGTCTCGCCTTGATGTCGCGAATTTAACTTTTTCGAACTATTTAGAGATCCATAAAGAGTGGTAGGTACCTATCTGTTTATGAGTCCTACTAGAATTTAGGAGAACATGTGGATGGTTGCTTAATCGGCCGTCAGACCTGGAGTCATAATTTTTAGAATTGTGATTATTACATAGAGATCAGATGAATTTATGTCAATCTGGCTTACCAACTGTTTTAAGTGCATATAACTAATAGGCACATAGTAGATACTACTTAACACTTTCATTTAAAGTGGTTTAGTAAAAGATTGGCATTGAATGTATCACATTGAAGCTAAGTTCGGCGCTATTGCCATAAACTGCAGACGACATGCATCAATGCATACCTAGTCAAAGTTCTAATCTCCATTTAATTTCAGATTTCTTGGGTTACAAATGTCCTGCTGGAGAACAGGATAATTTCGGCAATCCCATTGTGACCAACCACAAGTAAGCTTTGTAATTTTTTTAGATATATGAATAAACTAGATGATGCCCGCGACTTCGTCCGCGTGGATAAAGATTTTTGATTCCTGCGGAAACTCTTAAATTTTCCAGGATAAAAAGTAGCCTATGTCCTTCCCCGGGATACAACCTATCCCTGTACCAAATTTCATCAAAATCGGTTGAACAGATGGGCCGTGAAAGTGTAGCAGACAGACAGACACACTTTTGCATCAAATAAATATTATAAATGCGAAAGTTTGGATGGATGTATGGATGTATGGATGTTTGTTACTCAATCACGCTCCAACGGTTGAACGGATCTGGGTGAAATTTGGCACAGAGATAGATTATAGTCTGGAATAACACATATGCTACTTTTTATCCCGGAAAATTAAAGAGTTCCCGCGGGAACCGAAAAATCTCAATCCACGCGGACGAAGTCGCGGGCATCAGCTAGTTAGTTTATATTATTAGTTATTAGTTTCATAGATTAGAATATATCATTAATACGTCTTACACCTACATATTTAATTAATAAGCATGGAGGAATGTGCAGTGCAGACAAGCCGTCAAGCGCTTACGAGCACGAAGAAACCAAAAAATATATGTACATTTTACTTGTGAAATAAGAATAAATAAATAAATTCGAACCGCTAGAATATGGAATGCCCTTCCGGCTACCGTTTTCACCTCCACTTTTAAAGAATCCCTTTTAATATCTAATCTTCAATGAATAGGCGTAGGCAAGCGCGCTCCACATTACTCTGCATCACCACTTGCCAGCAACTCTGATTGTGGTTAAGCGCAAGTGTAAATTAAAAAAAAAATTACGACAAACGAAATATTTTACAAGTTTTATTCATGTATTTTTGTTTCACAGGTACGAGGGAAGTTGCTACGAATTCTACTCTTGCGTGAACGGCAATGGTCGGCTACTCTCCTGTGACCCCGGCTTCGGGTTCGACGGCCGTCTTTCCCGTTGCGTAAAAGCGGATCTCGTCGACTGCAATCACCCTTAATTATAAAACACCTATTATGTATTTGTTTTTAAGCTTTGTAAAATGTACTTGATTTTTAAATTAGTCTGACAAAATATGAATTGGGTATTCTGTTAAAAATTATTAAAGATAAAAAAAAACAGAAAATAAATTTTCTTTTTATTTTTTCATTAAAATATACTCGACTACCACCAAAATTACGACATTAGCCAAAAGAGAAAGGTACCTACAAGGTTGATACAATAGGTACATTATTCTATGAAAAATTTAAGTGTATCTAATAAAAGTTAGAAAGGGGTTGTTTCAAATTTATATGGAGCCTGGGCCAGGTATTTGTACGGTATTTCAAAATGTTCGGAGTCATAAAATAGTAACATTTTTTTCTTTATTTCTTACTAAAAAGTCCAATTTACGAGGTACAATGCGAAATTATTTTGCAAAATAAAAGCGCAACAACATGCGTCCATTTTGACATTGACGTATATTGTACGTGTCATGATGACATTTGACATAAAATTACCTGGGAAATGTGAAATAACCTTAAAATATCCAACAGCAGTCACCAGTCAGATTGATGGATGGATGCGCTGCGAGAGTTGCTATTCTACAAATGTACCTAATTAAACATTTTTGTACCTCATAATCACTGTAAAACTGCCAAAAAGCATATTTTATTTTGTTTTCTATGATTTTATACTATTTTTTGGAATACTGTACAAGTACCTGGCCCAAGATGAAACAACCCCTTTTACTATTTTATTGTCAAATAAGGCATCTTTTAAATACCAGTCCCCAAGGCCCTATAGGTATCCTCTCCAACTAAGTGTAAAGCTAACGACAGTATCCAATCCGAGGAAAAGACGTGACTCTTCCAATTGTGAAATAGGTATATGGTGATGGTTATGATATTTTATACTCTGGCATGTGTCCGTAACCGCAATTTGAGAGAAACAAACGTATGAACTTAATTTAAATTTAATAATGAATATTAGTGTTTTCAACTCTATTTTTAGCGAAGCTTTGAGTATTTTGGCAGCGAAATTCGAAAGTATATAAATTCAGTAATTCTCTCAAATTGTTATATATCTAGACAGAATTAATTTATGTACTCGTATGTAACGTGTATAACGATGGGGCTGACATATAGGTCACCTAAATGTCACTTATTCTCACCATTCCACGCGGGCATGATTTATATTATAGTAATTATAATAGGTTAGGCTAGCTAGCTTTAATTTTATTGTATTGTTTTCAATAAATGTATAAAAAAAAGGTCACCTATATCCTTCCTCGGTTATCCTTCCTACATACCTACCTGACCATGAGTTTAATGCTCAAATACCTACTGGAGGCGCCATTGGTAACGTTTAGATACCTTATGGTATTGTTACGTGTGGCACAATGGTGAGAATAAATAGTTTTTCTTTCTTTTTTATTTCTATAAAAGCCCTTTAAAAACTTGATTTGAAAATAAATCCATTCCACATAGGTATGCCGATTCAAACTACGACAAGACTAGCGATTTCGCTATTGACTAGCTATTAATTACTATCCATCACCACCACCACTACAGCCCATTAACATTCCATTGCTGGGCACAGGCCTCCACTCTCATAGGAGACAGGGAATTAGAGATTAGACCCACCACGCTGCTCCAATGCGGTTGGCGGGCTATCAATGCCATATTACTATCAATGCTGCATAAATATACGTACGTAATGTACGGCTCTTAATATTTACGCAAGGTACGTTAATATTGAGAAAGATGTTTCAAAGAAAGGGGTGGCACAGAAGCGCACGACCACGACCCCTCAGCAACCAAAAAGGTTCCACCTGCCCCGTGTCAGCCGTGTAGGTATTGGGGCTGATTCTGTATAACACAATCTCTAAACTAAACTAAAATGGCAGCTTTAAATCTAGTTCTGTCCCTTTCCGTAGGGAGTATTATGAAAGGGTTAGCAATATTTGTAATGCTCTAACTTTAGTTTAGTTTAGAGATTGTGCACTACAGAATCAGCCCCAATGTCATCTGAACGGGCTAAGGACACGGCATGAACGCTGCAACTATATCCTAAACTTAACCTTAACTTAACATAACTTAGCCTTGAATTATTGTTGAAATGAAGAGCAGACAATAGATCATGTGAAGCGCTTCTCCACCTTCTCCGATCAAGCGCTGCCTTAAGACTTTGGTTAGGATACTCAGGCTGCCACTTTTTAACCATTATTATCACGTCGTGTGATTATCATACTAATATTATAAATGCGAAAGTGTGTTTGATGTTGGTTTATTGGTTTGTTGGTTAGTCCTTCAATCACGCCGCAACGGAGTCACGGATCGACGTGATTTTTGGCACGGGTATAGTTGAGGACCTGGATAGTGGCATAGGCTACTTTTTATCTCGGAAAATTAAGGAGTTCCCGTGGGAATAAAAAAAAACTTAAACCAAGCAGACGAAGTCGCGGGCAACAGCTAGTTAACTTATAACTTTCAAACGGATGCACTAAAAAAATCCTCTAAGACTTAACACCATGTTTTAACAAATCAAACATATATTTTGAAAAACCATTCATAAGCAAAAAGTAGGTACTTAAACACAGATAAGATAATGCTGCAATCTGACCCGATCAATATTTTTCGTGTTTTCCAAAGCACGGAGGTGTAACTTCAATATTTTAATAATTGACCACTGGTATGAATATGAAAGCCTATTGGTTACACCTGACCTCCGGGACCTGAAATGGGGTCGCGGGTTCGATCCCCGGGCACCTCTAACTTCGCGGAGTTACATGCGTTTTAAGAAATTGAACATATCACTTGCTTCAAACGGTGAAGGAAAACATCGTGAGGAAAACTGCATGCCTGACAGTTATTCTTTATAATTTTATCGTGGGTGTGTGAAACTGCCAATCCGCGCTTGGCCAGCGTGGTACACTATGGCCAAAACCCTCCTCATTCCGAGAGGAGTCTCGTGCTTGCGACAATGAGTTGTAATGATGATGATGAAAGGTGTTATATAACCACTAATATAAAATAGTTTTCATCATACCTATTCGAAAAACGAATATTCGCTTCAGAGGATAGCGGGAGCAAAATGTAATTTTTAGGCCCATAGGACTTTTCATTTCTCTGTTCTGATTGGTCCGTTCGTTCGTGCTCATACGTAATGATGAAAAATAGTGTGTGTCACTCGGGGCCAAATTTTTTGTTCTCGGGCGGCGTATATTGAATTCCTCGCTACGCTCAGGATTCAAAATAGCGCCCTCGGGGAACAAAAATTTTCTTTGGCCCCATATAACACAAATAACTATTACATGATAACTGTTCTGAAATTCTCCAAAGCTATTCAGAAATCATATCACTGACCACTACATATCAGGCTTTAGATAAATTATACATATAAAGAGGGTGGCGAGAATTGCTGGATGAGGAAGGCTAAGTACTGAAGGATGCGTATTACATAAGTACCTTCAGGGCAAGAGTGAATAAGCATCTTCTAGGCAAGCGCGCTCCAACCACCTCATAATTCCTTTGTATTAATCATGATTATCGTCAAGCGCACGCCTATTCTTATATAAAAAAAAATGTGTGTGCGTGTAGCGTACGTGACTAGGGAAGGCCTATATTTAACAGTGGAAGTTCGCAGTCTTCAATACACATTTTTACTTCTAACCATCATCCTCAGATGATGATGATAAGAGTTATTAAGGAAATGTGTTGATTAAGTTCTCAAGAATTTTTACAACTTCTTGCATATATTGTCTATACTTAATTAATTTTCAATTTAAGTTAATATATTGAAATGAGAAATTTGGCCTATCAACGCTGAGATAAAACCGCTAAATCTAGAATTCACATAACAATATGAGGATCAATATCACGGAAACCAGAATCTACACTATAATATTATAAATGCGAAAGTTTGGATGAATGGATGGATGGATTGTTGGATGTATAAATGGATGGATATTTGTTACCTACTCTTTCACGCCAGAACGGCTGAACGGATCTGGATGAAATTTGGCACAGAGATAGATTATAGTCTGGAATAACACATAGGCTAGACATTAGGAAAATAAATGAGTTCCCGCGGAAACCAAAAAACTTCAATCGACGCAGACGAAGCCGCGGGCATCGGCTAGTGTTATCATATTATAAGGGTATGAGGATCAAAATCGCACGGAAATGAGAATATGTTTCTCGAACACTGGCTCACTGTTGAACGCTGTTGTCTTTTAACCTGGGAGGTCCCGGGTTCGATTCCCGGCAGGGTCTATTTGGTGATTTATAACTTCTAAATTTTCTCTGATATCTTTTCATTTTGGGAGGCTGCGGCCGTGGCTAGTTACCACCCTGGCAAAGACGTACGGCCAAGCGATGTAACGATGCCGTGAAGAAACCTAGGGGTATGGTGGTACAATACGGTCTTATAATCTATCCCTGTTACATTTTTATTTCTACGTTTTTTTCATAAGCCTACTAATCTACCTATTAAGCTTGTGGCCGACCATGATTTTTTTTACATAATAATTAACGGTCAACGATAATTAATTTGTCCATTTGTTTATGAACAAAGCTATTAATAGTAACTGTTTTTAGATTCTATACGATAAGTGTGACATATAAATAGCAAAGGGTACTACGGAATCGATATCAGTGCACTAGAATCTCCCCGGGTCATAAGGTGCACTAGTCATGATGTCTAAAATATTACTATTGCTTTTGCCTGTGTTATTTTTGGGTAAGTGAAACCACCGATTATTATATTTTATCGTGCGTTTATTATTTAACTTTGATAATCAGAAATTTTTGTCTTAATTTGATAAATAAATAAAAAACAAACAAACTATTAAAAATGTGCAAAATCTGTAGGTAAATTCGTATTATAGACTAAATTTGGCTTAGGATGAACCACTACTTTCAGACGTAGTACTTACTTGTTTTATCCGAATCATATTATAAGGTTTGTCAAAATCGGCACTTTCAGCCTGCTCTCCTCTAATATGACAAAAATACATATGAATTGGAGTTAAAATTAATAATTTATTTTTTATTAACAGATGGGGCTCACTTGGACAGTGATGCTTTTCGCAGACCTCAACCAGGAAAACCTTGGGTGGCGCCGACATTTACGATTAATAATTCAACGGAAGAAATAAGCACAGAAAATGAATATGATCTCGATCAATACGATAGTCAATTGTATCAAACACAAGTTCCAGAAAAGCCCTACATAAGACCCCCAACGCGTCAACAACCTGGAAACGGTCTGCGTGGCTACAGATGTCCACAGCCAAATGGATACTTTAAATATACCGACCGATGTGACGAATATGTCAAATGCAAGGTAACTAAATAACTCATCTATTTTTTCTTAACTTACTTCTATTAGTATAAATACAAATCGCAGAAAACTGTTTGGAAAACGCTTCTTCCATCTCTTCAGGTGATCTTAAGTTTGGTTTTACACTTGAATCAATGTCATTAGTTACATAGTTGCTGTGAGAACTATTTATTATACCTACTTATCTGTATAGTCCAGGTTTTCGTTGAAACTTGTAACACTATTCTAATAAAACTGCATTGTATTATTCCAGAATTTTAAACCGATTACGTACACATGCCCAATTGGTCTTTACTTTAATGCTTATTTACAATGGACCGAGGTTCCCTGTGATCATCCTTCAAGGGTGCAATGCAGCTCAGACTCCGGCAACCGTAAGTACTTTTTCTAATATTCTAATGCACAAGAAGTATACAATAATGCATCAAATAGTTATGATTATAAACGAGCGAGTTATATCTGATTAAACAGGTAGTTAGACTTCTGATCCGAAGATTTAGTAGTCTAATTACTGAAACTTCACGTGCTTTAACTTCTTCCTTCTGGGCAGGTTCGGGTCTAGGTTCGCTATTCGAAATGACCAACAAACGATTATTTTCATTTATTTTTCGCTTATTTCTAAGAGAAATGAAAATTGAGAAATTTCCGTAATGTATTTTGAGATTTGACTATTTCTTTTTAACCAAATGGCAAAAAATAGCTTTAAAGATGCTTTTCGGTATTGAGAGGTGAATTCCATATAATAAGTCCACATATAACTGATAATATTACTTCAGTTGTTGCTAAATTGCCATCAAGGAATACTGAAGATATAATGATATTGTTGTTTTTTTACAGAAAAACAATTTCGTTCAAGACCACCTATTACAACCACTACGACAACAACAACAACAACACCAGCACCACAACCCCCTACCCCAAAAGCAGTTCCTGACAATCAGTCGCCAAACTTCATATGCCCACAACCATTAGGCTACTTCAAACATAATTATGAGTGTGCCGAATATGTAGAATGCAAGGTAAAGATTTCTTTAATAGGTAAATTTGAAAATAATAATGTATCTCTACCGCGTTTAAAATTCAGTGGCAATTTTTGACTGAACCCACAAACATTGTATGTTAAATAAAAGTTTGTCAAAATAGGTTTATCTCCTTTCCTCTTATGATTACGATCACTCGAGAGAAAAGGATACAATGCTAACCTAATGTTATCCTAATAGCATCTATAGAATATGATAGTATCATTGAGTATTAATTCATAATGTTCCTAATATTTTAATATACCTAACCGATTAAAATTTTGCATACACGTTTAGTTGGGATAACAATGCAAGGTTAGCTAAGTGACGTCATTCTAAATGCAATATGGCGGACTCCCAAAGATGGCAGACTAGTTCATTTGTATACACCTCCATGATAATGTTTCAATTAAAAAGGGTGTGCTGTGAAGATTACGAAAAATAAAATGACGTCACACTTAGTTCAATATAACTTGCGATAAACCCCTGTTTTCAAAAATGTTTTTCAATGATGTAAGACTTAATATAATCCTTACAGGATCTGAATTTGGTTATACATAATTATATTGTTACAGAACTATATGCCGCTAATGTTCACATGCCCTCTTGGTCTTCACTTCAATCCTCGTGCACAATGGACGGAGTATCCCTGTGATCATCCTTCGAGGGTGGAATGTAACAGACAGCCCGACAGCAGTACGTATATCTACTGAAATTATACAAATAATAAACGTAAATAAAGTTTGCATGGGACTGCTTCTAAAATTGGATTTTTAATGGATTTCATAATCTGTTTATCCGTTTTTAGGGTACAACTAAAAAAATCGCATCAAGATTTTTCAATAAGAACTTCCTAAGAATAAATAAATAACTTTCTAATTATTTATTATCATCCTATTTGAAAATCCTTTCGATAGAATAATAATTGTGATATTTTTTTCAGTCCCTATATCAAAACCTACTACGACAACAACTACTACTACTACAACCACACCACTACCAATAATCCCTACCCCAGGACCTAAACAAGTACCGACACCGCACCCTGGAAACCAAATAATTGGTTTTAATTGTCCTCATCCACATGGTTACTTCAGATATACTGATCAATGTGGAGAATATATTGAATGCAAGGTAAGATTTGTTTTGATTAATTTTATAATTTAGTCTTTCCTCATTACCGACACTGATGTTTCGTTATATATGTAGCAGCCGGGTTATAGAATCCGCCGTTTTGTAATCTGGCGGCTCGACATTCAGCCGGATTGTCTGATGAGGCCGAATGAAGGCGAGGGGTGCTCATGGGCTTCCTTCATTCAAGATCTCCTTCGCTATTTTTGCGTAGCCCATTTATTAAGTCAATATGGTCACCCTACAATTCAATTTTAATAATAATGCGGCTGAATGGAGTAAACCGAATTATAAAATGTATCGCAGTGACAATCGGACACAACGACGAGCTGACCGATTCCAACTTGTATTGTTGTAATACGGCAGATTCTATTATCCGGGTTTAAAGTCTGCTTTCATTGTAGGAGTTACACATCCAGCTATACCGACTTGGGTCAATGTTGACTTTGTTTACCAGCACAATTGTTTGATATATGCACCCTCGCCACTAGGCCACACACCTATCTTAACTTTAAAATATGGTTTTGAGAGTACTAAACACATCCTATTTGCTGTTACAGAACTATGTACCGCTCACATACAGGTGCCCTGTTGGTCTTCACTTCAATCCTCTTGTGCCATGGACACAGTATCCTTGTGATTATCCTTCGAATGTGCAATGCAACATAGAACCCGCAACTTGTACGTATATATATAAATTATCTACTTCCTTATATGGAATTTATTTCGAGGAGTTAAATAATATACTTGGTTAAGTATATTATTTAACTCCTCGAAATATACTCCGTTTTTAGAGACGCGGTCTCGACAAACGGTTTGTATGTTTATTACTTCATGTTTATTACTTCATGTTTTGTACTTGTTTACTATTTTTCACTGGTTGTTAAATATAAAAAATTATTTGCAGCTGAAATTCCACAAACCACTACAACAACGACAACCACAACTACACCACCACCACCTTCTAGTTCTACCACTGAACCAGCAGTAATTGCGCTTCGACCTAAAACACCGCAGCTTAACAACCTGTGCCCACAGCCATACGGCTACGTCAAACATAGTAACAACTGTGGCGAATATGTTGAATGCAAGGTATGTAAAGCTTCGAAGATAGAATATTATTTCAATTTAGACTGTGCGAACACTTTCGAAATATACGGCATTCTGAAGCAGTGGTAGATTCATTCGACTATTCAAAAGCACTTGTAAAAAGTCTACTTAAATAAAAATTATTTGATTTTTCTTTTTTTATATATCTTAATATATATAAATCTCGTGTCACAATGTTTGTCCTCAATGGACTTCTAAACCACTTAACCGATTATAATAAAATTCGCACACCATGTGCAGTTCGATCTAACTTGAGAGATAGGATAGTTTATATTATATAGATTAGGATTATTAGTGCTACCCGTGCGAAGCCGGGGCGGATCGCTAGTCTATATATATAAAATTCAAAGTCCTGACTGACTGACTTATATATCAACGCACAGCCCAAACCGCTGGTCCTAGAGACATTAAATTTGGAAGGTGTGTTCTTTTTAAAGAGTAGGTATCCACTAAGAATGGAATTTCGAAATTCGACCCCCAAAGGGGTAAAATAGGGGTTGAAAGTTTGTATGAAAGTCCGTCATTTTTCAAGTTATATTCATGAAACTTGGCATTTGAGCTATCGGTTTAAAATGAAGAAATACGTGTATCGCCATTTTTGAAAATTCTACCCCCATAGGGCTGAAACAGGGGTTGAAAGTTTGTAGGAAAGTCCGTCATTTTTCAAGCTGTAGCCATGAAACTTGGTGTTTGGGATTTCGGTCTGAAATGAAAAAATATGTGATTCACAGTTTTTGAAAATTCTATCCCCAAGGACGTCAAATAGAGAGTTTATCCTTTAATCACGCCGAAATAGAGCAACGGATCAACGTGATTTTTTGCATGGGTATACCTACTTAGTCGAGGACTTGGAGAGTGACATAGGCTTCTTTTTATCCCGGAAAATTAAGGAATGCCTGTGGGAATTAAAAAAACTTATGCCACGCGAACGAAGTCGCGAGCATCCTCTAGTTTATGTATAAAACTAAACTAAGATTTCACTAAAGTTACTAGACCATTTATTGCTTTGTGTTCAATAAAATGATGTGGTCAGCACTTTTATTGATATCTTAAGAGGCCTTAATGTTTAGAATGGCGCCCAACGAGGGACCAGGGATTCATAGTAATCATCTATAATGTTGTATAAAATAAAAAAATATCATTTTTTATGTTTGCTTTGCTCGTTACCTAGTCGTTCATGCATCGTCAAGTTGAAACTGTGTTGTTGGCACTTGCGTGAAGGTTTCTGATACAATAATGTAATAATTTATAATAAATAGGTTGTCGCTTCGTGGATCCGAATCGCAGTGCATGCCAGGCAGTAACTAGTTTGCTAAATACGATTAATGGTTTGCACTAATGTTACCGTATGTTGTTACAGAATTACGTGCCACTTTCGTTCATTTGCCCTATCGGTCTTCACTTCAATCCTCAAGCGCAATGGACTGAGTATCCCTGTGTGCATCATTCACAGGTGCAATGTGAAGAAGAACCCAATCGTATGTACTCTTTAAGTTATATGCAAGTAACCATTGGCACAGCCTCTTTCGGCGTCGCTTGAGGAGATCTTTTGAACAAGTTGAAACAAACCTCAAATTATGTGTGCTCGATTTGCATCAGACTATTTGCATGATTAATTGCTCCCTCAGGAAAAATAGACTGGTTGTCATTGTCTGTTGATTGTTAGTTTTTACTGAACCCATAATGCACACCCACTAAGCATGAATCAGAAGTTCCACCTGAACGAAGCTCGAGCGAGCAAGCCAGTTATTATAATAATTGTAACACTTGTATATTCATGCATCTTACCTTCTCAAAGCAAAACTTTAAAACTTTTTTATTTATTTCAGTTCCTCCCACTACCACTTCACCACCACCCACTACCACTACCCTGGCGCCAGCTACTCCAGGGCCTAAAGTAGTGACACCGCGTCCAGGCCGCCAATTAGTGGGTTTTAAGTGCCCAGAACCACATGGCTACTTCGAATCTATTGGTCAATGTGGAGAATATGTTGAATGCAAGGTAAAGTTTCTTATAGATTTCTTCTATTTAACTGTGTTTTCATAGTCCCGTCATAATTGTGGGGGTTGGGACCATATTGCAGTGCGTTCCTTGATTCTTTCGAATTTGAGAGTAAACTACGAATTGAACCTTTAGGTTTATGGAAAGTCAGTAGGTATCAGAGCGCTTTCCAAAGAACGGAGTAAAGGTTCAGGTCTAATCTGGCTCTCCAAAGTCATTCAGTCATATTTCATATTCAAAAAGAGGGTCCAAAACATTCAGTTACAGACTAGGTTCAAAGCTGCTTAACCACACCTGCAACAACTTCAATGTTTTATGATTTGTATACGAATATGAATTATTTTTTTTCAGAATCACGTACCGCTGTCATACAGCTGCCCTACTGGTCTTCACTTTAATCATCGTGCGCAATGGACGGACTATCCCTGTGATCATCCTTCAAAGGCTCAATGTGAGAGGCGTAAGTATTTTTACTAATAATCTATACTTCTACATATTATACTCTATACTAATATTATAAATTCGAAAGTTTGGATGGATGTATGGATGGATGTATGGATGGATGGATGGATGTTAGTTACTCAATTACGCCAGAACGGCTAAACGGATGTTTGGCACAGAGATAGATTATAGTATGGAATAACACAATAGGGTACTTTTTATCCCGGAAAATTAAAGAGTTCCCGCGGGAACCAAAAAACCTCAATCCACGTGGACGAAGTCGCGGGATTGAGGTAGCTAGTTAGCTAGCTAACAGCTAGTTATTATTAAATTGTATATTCGTATCTTATATTCAAATAATAATAAAAATCAATAATATTTTTATATCAATCATAACATAATATTGTATGCTATATAATATTCATAATACCTGATGCTCGTAAAATAAAATAATATTGGAACCCTAAAATACTCAAAATACTTTAATAATACAGACTATAGATGTATTGACTTGAGGATACTTCATAAGTTTTAGAAACGTATCTACTACAGAAAAACTGAGGCACGGGTGCTATGGTATCTAGCTGGTACATCGATGAACTTTGTAAAATTCAAAATTCAAATGGTTTTTATTCAAATAAACTTTTATAAGTGCTTTTGAATCATCGAGTGAACCTACCACTGGTTCGGAATGCCATACCTGCCGAGAAGAACCTGCAAGAAATTCGGTGGTTGCTCTTTAGAGAAAATTAATTTAAAATTATTTCATTAATGTGTAGATACATACCTAAATAACCGCTGTCCTAAGCATTACTGGAGCCAGTCAAATCCATGCTCTTTTGTCATTTACGTAATCTTCAACAGTATTTAAATACAGTTAATATATCAAGGCTTTTATGAAATAATAACGTACTAGTTAATGCCCGCGACTCCGTCCGCGTGGTTTAAGTATTTCTTGATTCCCGCGGGAATTCCTTAATTTTCCGGGGTACACCCCGGTAAAGTAGCCTTTGTCACTCTCCAGCCCCCCGATTGTGTAAGAAAAGCGTAATCGTAATCGTTTGGCATACGTATAATTCGACCTGTATAAGGAGTTTATTATAGATGCCTGCTCATCAGAAAGCATGTATGAACTCCTTAAACAGTTCGAGTAATACGTTTTTAAGCTGTCAAATGATTAAGATTTGCTTAGACAATCGGACCTCTGGTCCTCAACTATAACCATGCCAAAGATTACGTCGATCCGTTGCTCCGGTGCGTCGTGATTGAAGGACAAACCAACAAACAAACACACTTTCGCATTTATAATATTAGTATGATTTTTGAGACTCCATTACAATTGACTCCATCCAGTTTTACATCATGTATTTTTATTTCACAGGTCAGAAGTAGTTGCTACGAATTCTACTCTACGGCAATACGCGGCTTCTCTCCCGCAGCCCGGCTACGAGTATCCACCTATTGCGTAGAAGCTGAAAATTAGAATAATTAATAATTTCTATTTTATTTGCATATGTTACAATATATAATTAAAAATAAATTGTTAATTGAGTAAAGGATGAGACTTAAATTAAATGTAGTGTGAAACAATTTTTTTTTAATAAAATTTAACTAAAAACATCCGAATTTCATTCTATCATCTCCAAGAATCTGTTTTGTCTACATTTATTAATTTGAGTTTTTGTTAATACAAAAACTTTGTTTAATAAAAATAATTTGTGTCATTTTTTATTAAACCACAATTTGTGTAGTAATTCTACAGCGCACTATAAATTATACTCAATCAATAAAATATTTTTTTGCGCAAATGTTGTTGGAACCAACCAACCTGTCCAACGCGGAAATGCAGCTAGCATTCTTGCCATCATTCCACGCAAGCATGATATAAATAGTAGTAGTAGTAGTAGTAGTAGTAGTAGTAGTAGTAGTAGTAGTAGTAGTAGTAGTAGTAGTAGTAGTAGTAGTAGTAGGTTGGGCTTAGCTTGAAGTTCTATTGTATTGTTTTCGCTTAATGTTTTAAAAAAAGTTTTAAAAAAATAACATACAGTACCTTTATAAGACTGAGTGGATTTCTAATTGAATAATATTTTCTAATTTTCTATTAAATTTTATTTTGAGTAAGTATAACGATCGAAACACGGCTCTATTTTTTTACATTTTAGTCTGTCTGTATGTTAAATAACGCTGAACTACTGAACGGATTTGCTAAATGCAATTTGGCGTACATTATAGCTAGTAGGTACTCTGGATAAACTTAAGATTTTTTTATCCCGGTAATAGGACTCCTTCGGGATATGGGGCTACTTATATATAGGTACTTGTTGTACGTGCATATATACATAAGTAAGTAGTGCGTAAGGTAGTCCGAAGCCGGGGCGGGTCCACTACTCCTATACTTAATAAGTTTGAATGTTTTTACTGGTTTACTCATTCATGCCACAATATGACTGAATCGATTTGGCTGAAATATGGAATGAAAATACCCTGAATCAACACAAACACATTATTTTATCCCGGAAAATTAAAGAGTTTCCGCGGGAAACATAAAACATCACCATCAGGTACTCGTTGCTAATAAGACGGCATCGGAGCCGGATATACCGAGTTACAAATTTCTTCCCTTTGGAATATATCTAGCAAGTAACACAAGCTTAGCTAATCTTACCATGCAGGTACTAGGTAGATACCGAGTAAGTATTACTATTTTTTTAGGTACAATCACAACATATAAACTTTATGGTTTTCTTCCCCTGAATCTGCATAAAACATCAATTATATTCGGAGCTTGTACCACAGTGTGTACTTTACCCGTTAATTTATTTAGACAAAAGTTTTCTGCACGTTGATACGTTCGATTATTATAGACTAGATGATGCCCGCGACTTCGTCCGCGTGGATTAAGTTTTTTTTAAATTCCCGCGGGAACTCCTTAATTTTCCGGGATAAAATGTAGCATATGTCCTTCCCCGGGATACAAACTATCCCTGTACCAAATATAATCAAAATCATCATCATCAATAGCAGACAGACAGACAGATAGATAGATATAGACAGACAGACAGACACACTTTCGCATTTATAATATTAGTATGGAAGTATGGATATTCGAAAAGTTTATACTGTTGAAATAAACCGATAATTCAAGTAGGTTATTAGGTGTATCTATAGGTACACAGAGATACAAAAACTAATAACAAAGCAAAAAAAGACAGGCAACACACAAACGTCTAATAATAGCGTAGCGTCCACGTCCACCACTCAGTGTCACTGCTTTTATAAACTTATACCAAGAATTAGTGAACGTCCCCTGGCCTGCTACCTCGGGGTCTACTCTCTTTCTCTCAAACGAAACTTCGCAAACGAACAAACGAAATTTCGTTTTAACTCCTCTCTTCTATAGGTACTTATAATAAAACTGTAACAGGTCCAATTCTGTACATTGAAGATATTTTGAAAATTTTTTTTGGAGGGCACTCATTATTCGATACTGAAGCCAAATCTGTAATTTTTTTCATTTTTGTCTGTCTGTCTGTCTGTCTGTATCTTGGCCGCGCATCACGCCGAAACTACTGAATGAATTGAAACGAAACTTGGCACGATTTGAGCCCATACTACGAGGTAGGAGGTATATATCAAGTTTCATGGCTATAACTTAAGAAATTAAGGACTTTCATACAAATTCTCAACCCCTATTTCACCCCTTCGGGGGTGGAATTTTGAAAAACTGTGAAACAAAAATGTTTTCATTTTCAACCCGCAGCTCATATATCAAGTTTCATGGCTATAACTTGAGAAATTGAGGATTTTCATACAAACTCTCAACCCCTATTTCACCCCTTCGGGGGTGGAATTTTAAAAAACTGTGAAACACATATATTTTCATTTTCAACCCGCAGCTCATATATCAAGTTTCATGGCTATAACTTGAGAAATTAAGGATTTTCATACAAACTCTCAACCCCTATTTCACCCCTTCGAGGGTGGAATTTTTAAAAACTGTGAAATACATGATATGTTTTAATTTTCAACCCGCAGCTCATATATCAAGTTTCATGGCTATAACTTGAGAAATTTAGGACTTTCATACAAAATTTCAACCCCTATTTCACCCCTTCGGGGGTAGAATTTCGGGATAAAAGGTATCCTATGTCCTACGTCGTAGTATGGGCTCAAATCGTGCCAAGTTTCGTTTGAATTCATTCAGTAGTTTCGGCGTGATGCGCGGCCAAGAAACAGACAGACAGACAGACAAAAATGAAAAAAATTACAGATTTGGCTTCAGTATCGAATAATGAGTGCCCTCCAAAAAAAATTTTCTAAATATCTTCAATGTACAGAATTGGACCTGTTACAGTTTTATTATCAGTATAGATATAGATAGATAGTACCTAAGTAGGTAGGTACTCTCTGTCAATTTGGGATTTTATAATTTCTGAATTTTCCCTGGTCTGGCCTGGTGGGAGGCTTCGGCCGTGACTTGTCACCACCCTACCGGCAAAGACGTGCCGCCAAGTGATGTAGCGTTTTGGTACGATGCCGTGTACTGATATAAAGAGGGTAGCGAGAATTGGTGGATGAGGAAGGCTAAGTACTGAAGGATGCGTATTACATAAGTATCTTCAGGGCAAGAGTGAATAAGCATCTTATAGGCAACCGCGCTCCAACCTAGACCTCATCATTCCTTTGTATTAAGTATGATTGTCGTCAAGCGCACGCCTATTCTTAGATAAAAAAAATGTGTGTGTGTAGCGTACACTAGGCAAGGCCTATATTTAACAGTGGAAGTTCGCAGGCTTCAATACACATTTTTACTTCTAACCATCATCTTCAACTGATGATGATAAGAGTTATTATGGAAATGTGTTGATTAAGTTCTCAAGAATTTTTACAACTTCTTGAATAATTAATCAATTTTTTGTCTATACTTATTTAATTTTCAATTTAAGTTAATATATTGAAATGAGAAATTTGGCCTATCAACGCTCAGCTAAAACCGCTGAATCTAGAATTCACATAACAATATGAGGATCAATATCACGGAAACCAGAATCCTCCTCGGAAACCTCAATCGACGCGGACGAAGCCGCGGGCATCAGCTAGTGTTTAGGGTATGAGGATCAAAATCGCACGGAAACGAGAATGTGTTTCTCGAACACTGGCGCATTTTGGGACGTGGGAGGTCCCGGGTTTGATTCCCGGCAGGGTCTATTTGGTAATTTATAACTTCTAAATTTTCTCTGATGTCTTTTCATTTTGGGAGGCTGCGGCCGTGGCTAGTTACCACCGGCAAAGACGTACGGCCAAGCGATGTAGCGTTCCGGTACGATGCCGTGTAGAAACCGACTAGGGGTATGGTGGTACAATGCGGTCTTATAATCTATCCTTGTGACATTTTTATGTCTGGACGTCTTAAGTAATCTACGTTTTTTTCATAAACCTACTAATCTACTCGTACCTATTAAGCTTGTGGCCGACCATGCTTTTTTTTACATAATAGTTAACGGTCAACGATAATTAATTTGTCCATTTGTTTATGAACAAAGCTATTAATAGTAACTGTTTTTAGATTCTATACGATAAGTGTGACATATAAATAGCAAAGGGTACTACGGAATCGATATCAGTGCACTAGAATCTCCCCGGGTCATAAGGTGCACTAGTCATGATGTCTAAAATATTACTATTGCTTTTGCCTGTGTTATTTTTGGGTAAGTGAAACCACCGATTATTATATTTTATCGTGCGTTTATTATTTAACTTTGATAATCAGAAATTTTTGTCTTAATTTGATAAATAAATAATAGACAAACTATTAAAAATGTGCAAAATCTGTAGGTAAATTCGTATTATAGACTAAATTTGGCTTAGGATGAACCACTACTTTCAGACGTAGTACTTGTTTTATCCGAATCATATTATAAGGTTTTGTCAAAATCGGCACTTTCAGCCTGCTCTCCTCTAATATGACAAAAATACATATGAATTGGAGTAAAAATTAATAATTTATTTTTTAATAACAGATGGGGCTCACTTGGACAGTGATGCTTTTCGCAGACCTCAACCAGGAAAACCTTGGGTGGCGCCGACATTTACGATTAATAATTCAACGGAAGAAATAAGCAAAGAAAATGAATATGATCTCGATCAATACGATAGTCAATTGTATCAAATACAAGTTCCAGAAAAGCCCTACATAAGACCACCAACGCGTCAACAACGTCCTGGAAATGGTCTGCGTGGCTACAGATGTCCACAGCCAAATGGATACTTTAAATATACCGACCGATGTGACGAATATGTCAAATGCAAGGTAATAACTCATCATTTTTTTCTTATCTGACTTCTATTAGTTTAAATACAAATCGCAGAAAACTGTTTGGAAAACGCTTCTTCCATCTCTTCAGGTGATCTTAAGTTAGGTTTTACACTTGAATCAATGTCATTATTTACATAGTTGCTGTGAGAACTATTTGTTATACCTCCTTATCTGTATGGTCAAGGTTTTCGTTAAAACTTGTAACCACTGTACTAATAAAACTGCATTGTATTGTTCCAGAATTTTATACCGATTACGTACACATGCCCAATTGGTCTTTACTTTAATGCTTATTTACAATGGACCGAGGTTCCCTGTGATCATCCTTCAAGGGTGCAATGCAGCTCAGAATCCGGCAACCGTAAGTACTTTTTCTAATATTCTACTGCACAAGAAGTATACAATAATGCATCAAATAGTTATGATTATAAACGAGCGAGTTATATCTGATTAAACAGGTAGTTAGACTTCTGATCCGAAGATTTAGTAGACTAATTACTGAAACTTCACGTGCTTTAACTTCTTCCTTCTGGGCAGGTTCGGGTTTAGGTTCGCTATTCGAAATGATCAACAAACGATTATTTTCATTTATTTTTCGCTTATTTCTAAGAGAAATGAAAATTGAGAAATTTCCGTAATACATTTTGAGATTTGACTATTTCTTTTTAACCAAATGGCAAAAAATAGCTTTAAAGATGCTTTTCGGTATTGAGAGGTAAATTCCATATAATAACTCCACATATAACTGATAATATTACTTCAGTTGTTGCTAAATTGCCATCAAGAAATACTGAAGATATAATGATATTGTTGTTTTTTTACAGAAAAACAATTTCGTTCAAGACCACCAATTACAACCACTACGACAACAACAACAACAACACCAGCACCACAACCCCCTACCCCAAAAGCAGTTCCTGACAATCAGTCGCCAAACTTCATATGCCCACAACCATTAGGCTACTTCAAACATAATTATGAGTGTGCCGAATATGTAGAATGCAAGGTAAAGATTTCTTTAATAGGTAAATTTGAAAATAATAATGTATCTATATTAAAATATTAGGAGCATTATGAATTAATACTCAATGATACTATCATATTCTATAGATGCTATTAGGATAACATTAGGATAGCATTGTATCCTTTTCTCTCGAGTGATCGTAATCATAAGAGGAAAGGAGATAAACCTATTTTGACAAACTTTTATTTAACATACAATGTTTGTGGGTTCGGTCAAAAATTGCCACTGAATTTTAAACGCGTTATACCTAACCGATTGAAATTTTGCATACACGTTTAGTTGGGATAACAATGCAAGGTTAGCTAAGTGACGTCATTCTAAATGCAATATGGCGGACTCCCAAAGATGGCAGACTAGTTCATTTGTATACACCTCCATGATAATGTTTCAATTAAAAAGGGTGTGCTGTGAAGATTACGAAAAATAAAATGACGTCACACTTAGTTCAATATAACGTGCGATAAACCCCTGTTTTCAAAAATGTTTTTAATGATGTAAGACTTAATATAATCCTTACAGGATCTGAATTTGGTTATACATAATTATATTGTTACAGAACTATATGCCGCTAATGTTCACATGCCCTCTTGGTCTTCACTTCAATCCTCGTGCACAATGGACGGAGTATCCCTGTGATCATCCTTCGAGGGTGGAATGTAACAGACAGCCCGACAGCAGTACGTATATCTACTGAAATTATACAAATAATAAACGTAAATAAAGTTTGCATGGGACTGCTTCTAAAATTGGATTTTTAATGGATTTCATAATCTGTTTATCCGTTTTTAGGGTACAACTATAAAAATCGCATCAAGATTTTTCAATAAGAACTTCCTAAGAATAAATAAATAACTTTCTAATTATTTATTATCATCCTATTTGAAAATCCTTTCGAAAGAATAATAATTGTGATATTTTTTTCAGTCCCTATATCAAAACCTACTACGACAACAACTACTACTACTACAACCACACCACTACCACCAATCCCTACCCCAGGGCCTAAACAAGTACCGACACCGCACCCTGGAAACCAAATAATTGGTTTTAATTGTCCTCATCCACATGGTTACTTCAGATATACAGATCAATGTGGAGAATATATTGAATGCAAGGTAAGATTTCTTTTAATTAATTTTATAATTTAGTCTTTCCTCATTACCGAGTACCGACACTGATGTTTCGTTATATATGTAGCAGCCGGATTATAGAATCCGCCGTTTTGTAATCTGGCGACTCGACATTCAGCCGAATTGTCTGATGAGGCCGAATGAAGCCGAGGGGTGCTCATGGGCTTCCTTCATTCAAGATCTCCTTCGCTATTTTTCTGGCGTAGCCCATTTATTAAGTCAATATGGTCACCCTACAATTCAATTTTAATAATAATGCGGCTGAATGGAGTAAACCGAATTATAAAATGTATCGCAGTGACAATCGGACACAACGACGAGCTGACCGATTCCAACTTGTATTGTTGTAATACGGCAGATTCTATTATCCGGGTTTAAAGTCTGCTTTCATTGTAGGAGTTACACATCCAGCTATACCGACTTGGGTCAATGTTGATTTTGTTTACCAGCACAATAATTGTTTGATATATGCACCCTCGCCACTAGGCCACACACCTATCTTAACTTTAAAATATGGTTTTGAGAGTACTAAACACATCGTATTTGTTGTTACAGAACTATGTACCGCTCACATACAGGTGCCCTGTTGGTCTTCACTTCAATCCTCTTGTGCCATGGACACAGTATCCTTGTGATTATCCTTCGAATGTGCAATGCAACATAGAACCCGCAACTTGTACGTATATATCTAAATAAATTATCTACTTCCTTATATGGAATTTATTTCGAGGAGTTAAATAATATACTTGGTTAAGTATATTATTTAACTCCTCGAAATATACTCCGTTTTTTACTTCATTCGTTTGTTTATTACTTCATTCATGTTTTGAACTTGTTTACTATTTTTCACTGGTTGTTAAATATAAAAAATTATTTGCAGCTGAAATTCCACAAACCACTACAACAACGACAACCACAACTACACCACCACCACCTTCTAGTTCTACCACTGAACCAGCAGTAATTGCGCTTCGATCTAAAACACCGCAGCTTAACAACCTGTGCCCACAGCCATACGGCTACGTCAAACATAGTAACAAATGTGGCGAATATGTTGAATGCAAGGTATGTAAAGCTTCGAAGATAGAATATTATTTCAATTTAGACTGTGCGAACACTTTCGAAATACTGAAGCAGTGGTAGATTCATTCGACTATTCAAAAGCACTTGTAAAAAGTCTACTTAAATAAAAATCATTTGATTTTTCTTTTTTTATATATTTATGTATAAAACTAAACTAAGATTTCACTAAAGTTACTAGACCATTTATTGCTTTGTGTTCAATAAAATGATGTGGTCAGCACTTTTGTTGATATCTTAAGAGGCCTTAATGTTTAGAATGGCGCCCAACGAGGGACCAGGGATTCATAGTAATCATCTAAAATGGTGTATAAAATAAAAAAATATCATTTTTTATGTTTGCTTTACTCGTTACCTACGCGTTCATGCATCGTCAAGTTGAAACTGTGTTGTTGGCACTTGCGTGAAGGTTTCTGATACAATAATGTAATAATTTATAATAAATAGGTTTTCGCTTCGTAGATGCGAATCGCAGTGCATGCCAGGCAGTAACTAGTTTGCTAAATACGATTAATGGTTTGCACTAATGTTACCGTATGTTGTTACAGAATTACGTGCCACTTTCGTTCATTTGCCCTATCGGTCTTCACTTCAATCCTCAAGCGCAATGGACTGAGTATCCCTGTGTGCATCATTCACAGGTGCAATGTGAAGAAGAACCCAATCGTATGTACTCTTTAAGTTATATGCAAGTAACCATTGGCACAGCCACTTTCGGCTTCGCTTGAGGAGATCTTTTGAACAAGTTGAAACAAACCTCAAATTATGTTTGCTCGATTTGCATCAGATATTTGCATGATTAATTGCTCCCTCAGGAAAAATAGACTGGTTGTCATTGTCTGTTGATTGTTGGTTTTTACTGAACCCATAATGCACACCCACTAAGCATGAATCAGAAATTCCACCTGAACGAAGCTCGAGCGAGCAAGCCAGTTATTATAATACTTAACACTTTAATATTCATGCATCTTACCTTCTCAAAGCAAAACTTTAAAACTTTTTTATTTATTTCAGTTCCTCCCACTACCACTTCACCACCACCCACTACCACTACCCTGGCGCCAGCTACTCCAGGGCCTAAAGTAGTGACACCGCGTCCAGGCCGCCAATTAGTGGGTTTTAAGTGCCCAGAACCACATGGCTACTTCGAATCTATTGGTCAATGTGGAGAATATGTTGAATGCAAGGTAAAGTTTCTTATAGATTTCTTCTATTTAACTGTGTTTTCATAGTCCCGTCATAATTGTGGGGGTTGGGACCATATTGCAGTGCGTTCCTAATTTGAGAGTAAACTACGAATTGAACCTTTAGGTTTATGGAAAGTCAGTAGGTATCAGAGCGCTTTCCAAAGAACGGAGTAAAGGTTCAGGTCTAATTTGGCTCTCCAAAGTCATTCAGCCATATTTCATATTATTCAAAAAGAGGGTCCAAAACATTCAGTCACAGACTAGGTTCAAAGCTGCTTAACCACACCTGCAACAACTTCAATGTTTTATGATTTGTATACGAATATGAATTATTTTTTTGCAGAATCACGTACCGCTGTCATACAGCTGCCCTACTGGTCTTCACTTTAATCATCGTGCGCAATGGACGGACTATCCCTGTGATCATCCTTCAAAGGCTCAATGTGAGAGGCGTAAGTATTTTTACTAATAATCTATACTTCTACATATTATACTCTATACTAATATTATAAATTCGAAAGTTTGGATGGATGTATGGATGGATGTATGGATGGATGGATGGATGTTAGTTACTCAATTACGCCAGAACGGCTGAACGGATGTTTGGCACAGAGATAGATTATAGTATGGAATAACACAATAGGGTACTTTTTATCCCGGAAAATTAAAGAGTTCCCGCGGGAACCAAAAAACCTCAATCCACGTGGACGAAGTCGCGGGATTGAGGTAGCTAGTTAGCTAGCTAACAGCTAGTTATTATTAAATTGTATATTCGTATCTTATATTCAAATAATAATAAAAATCAATAATATTTTTATATCAATCATAATATAATATTGTATGCTATATAATATTCATAATACCTAATGCTCGTAAAATAAAATAATATTGGAACCCTAAAATACTCAAAAAAACTTTAATAATACAGACTATAGATGTATTGACTTGAGGATACTGCATAAGTTTTAGAAACGTATCTACTACAGAAAAACTGAGGCACGGGTGCTATGGTATCTAGCTGGTACATCGATGAACTTTGTATAATTCAAAATTCAAATGGTTTTTATTCAAATAAACTTTTATAAGTGCTTTTGAATCATCGAGTGAACCTACCACTGGTTCGGAATGCCATACCTGCCGAGAAGAACCTGCAAGAAATTCGGTGGTTGCTCTTTAGAAAAAATTAATTTACAATTATTTCATTAATGTGTAGATACATAAATAACCGCTGTCCTAAGCATTACTGGAGCCAGTCAAATCCATGCTCTTTTGTCACGTAATCTTCAACAGTATTTAAATACAGTTAATATATCAAGGCTTTTATGAAATAATAACGTACTAGCTAATGCCCGCGACTCCGTCCGCGTGGTTTAAGTATTTTTTGATTCCCGCGGGAATTCCTTAATTTTCCGGGGTACACCCCGGTAAAGTAGCCTATGTCACTCTCCAGCCCCCCGATTGTGTAAGAAAAGCGTAATCGTAATCGTTTGGCATACGTATAATTCGACCTACAAAGGAGTTTATTATAGATGCCTGCTCATCAGAAAGCATGTATGAACTCCTTAAACAGTTCGAGTAATACGTTTTAAGCTGTCAAATGATTAAGATTTGCTTAGACAATCGGGCCTCTGGTCCTCAACTATAACCATGCCAAAGATTACGTCGATCCGTTGCTCCGGTGCGGCGTGATTGAAGGAAAAACCAACAAACCAACAAACAAACACACTTTCGCATTTATAATATTAGTATGATTTTTGAGTCTCCATTACAATTGACTCCATCCAGTTTTACATGATGTATTTTTATTTCACAGGTCAGAAGTAGTTGCTACGAATTCTACTCTACGGCAATACGCGGCTTCTCTCCCGCAGCCCCGGCTACGAATATCCTACCTATTGCGTAGAAGCTGAAAATTAGAATAATTAATAATTTCTATTTTATTTGCATATGTTACAATATATAATTAAAAATAAATTGTTAATTGAGTAAAGGATGAGACTTTAATTAAATGTAGTGTGAAACAATTTTTTTTAATAAAATTTAACTAAAAACATCCGAATTTCATTCTATCATCTCCAAGAATCTATTTTGTCTACGTTTATTAATTTGAGTTTTTGTTAATACAAAAACTTAGTTTAATAACAATAACTTGTGTCATTTTTTATTAAACCACAATTTGTGTAGTAATTCTACAGCGCACTATAAATTATACTCAATCAATAAAATATTTTTTTGCGCAAATGTTGTTTGAACCAACCAACCTGTCCAACGCGGAAATGCAGCTAGTATTCTTGCCATCATTCCACGCAAGCATGATAGTAGTAGTAGTAGTAGTAGTAGTAGTAGTAGGTAGTAGTAGTAGGTTGGGCTTAGCTTGAAGTTCTATTGTATTGTTTTCGCTTAATGTTTTAAAAAAAGTTTTAAAAAAATAACATATACAGTACCTTTATAAGACTGAGTGGATTTCTAATTGAATAATATTTTCTAATATTCTATCAAATTTTATTTTGAGTAAGTATAACGATCGAAACACGGCTCTATTTTTTTACATTTTAGTCTGTCTGTATGTTAAATAACGCTGAACTACTGAACGGATTTGCTAAATGCAATTTGGCGTACATTATAGCTAGTAGGTACTCTGGATAAACTTAAGATTTTTTTATCCCGGTAATAGGACTCCTTCGGGATATGGGGTTACTTATATATAGGTACTTGTTGTACACATATATACATATTAAGTAAGTAGTGCGTAAGGTAGTGCGAAGCCGGGGCGGGTCCACTACTCCTATACTTAATAAGTTTGAATGTTTTTACTGGTTTACTCATTCATGCCACAATATGACTGAATCGATTTGGCTGAAATATGGAATGAAAATACCCTGAATCAACACAAACACATTATTTTATCCCGGAAAATTAAAGAGTTTCCGCGGGAAACATAAAACATCATCATCAGGTACTCGTTGCTAATAAGACGGCATCGGAGCCGGATATACCGAGTTACAAATTTCTTCCCTTTGGAATATATCTAGCAAGTAACACAAGCTTAGCTAATCTTACCATGTAGGTACTAGGTAGATACCGAGTAAGTATTACTATTTTTTTAGGTACAATCACAACTTATAAACTTTATGGTTTTCTTCCCCTGAGTCTGCATAAAACATCAATTATATTCGGAGCTTGTACCACAGTGTGTACTTTACCCGTTAATTTATTTAGACAAAAGTTTTCTGCACGTTGATACGTTCGATTATTATAGACTAGATGATGCCTGCGACTTCGTCCGCGTGAATTAAGTTTTTGCCAGCTAAAGTGAACGTGGATGTCTGACTGTCTGAGAAATATATAGGTAGGTATTTAGGTAGCTTTCATTATTCAGCCTAAAATTCCAACATAATTTAAAACAACGAGTACAATCTAAGCAAAGTTGCAGCCTGCGAACTGTATGAGAAGTAATAATTAAGCCATAGCCCAGCACGCTGCCAAAGTGCCGATTTGCAGACTTGACACAGTTTTAGCTTCTTCTTTTCTTGGTTTATGGCTTTCAGTAGTGCCAAGACAGCACAATGCACCAGTTATAACTAATAACATTATAGAGAGGGAATTAAAGCATGTAGATTGCAGCCTTGATTTTGTTGAAACCCTGGGGTCGTGGGGCGAAGATCCTTTTTTAAAGGATCTATCTTCTCGTCTCACAGAGTCCACAGGTGACCGGAGGGCTGGCACTTACCTCGGCCAACATATTATAAGTTTGGCTATTCAGCGCGGTAACGCAGCCCAGCGTTCTGGGCACATTGTTTGATTGCAGCGGTTTGGGTGATATATTTTTTAATGTTTAGTTTTTAATTTAGATTATAATGTTTTTCATAGTTTTAATTTGATATTTTTCTTATAATATTTAATCACCCAATTAAATAGTTACCTATGCCATCGGCAATATTGTTATATTAGTAACTAGCTGATGCCCGCGACTTCGTCCGCGTGGACTAAGTTTTTTCGATTCCCGCGGGAACTCATTAATTTTCCGGGATAAAAAGTAGCCTATGTATGTATGTATGTATATTCTTTATAGCTGATGAACGCGACTTCGTCCGCGTGGCATAAGTTTTTCAGTTAATTTTCCAGGATAAAAAGTAGCCTATATTACTATCCCACGGTATAATCCCCCTATAATGGTGAAACACGTACTTCTTCATATTTTAACGAAAGCACAAATGCTGTTTCATGGCTATAACTTGAGAAATTAAGGATTTTCATACAAACTCTCAACCCCTATTTCACCCCTTCGGGGGTCGAATTTTGAAATCTGTAAAACACATATGTTTTCATTTTCAACCCGCAGCTCATATATCAAGTTTCATGGCTATAACTTGAGAAATTAAGGACTTTCATACAAACTCTCAACCCCTATTTCACCCCTTCGAGGGTGGAATTTTGAAAAACTGTGAAATACATATATTTTCATTTTCAACCCGCAGCTCATATATATCAAGTTTCATGGCTATAACTTGAGAAATTAAGGACTTTCATACAAACTTTCAACCCCTATTTCACCTCGTAGTATGGGCTCAAATCGTGCCAAGTTTCGTTTGAATTCATTCAGTAGTTTCGGCGTGATGCGCGGCCAAGATACAGACAGACAGACAGACAGACAAAAATGAAAAAAATTACAGATTTGGCTTCAGTATCGAATAATGAGTGCCCTCCAAAAAAAATTTTCAAAATATCTTCAATGTACAGAATTGGACCTGTTACAGTTTTATTATCAGTATAGATAGATGGTACCTAAGTAGGTAGGTACTCTCTGTCAATTTGGGATTTTATAATTTCTGAATTTTCCCTGGTCTGGCCTGGTGGGAGGCTTCGGCCGTGGCTTGTCACCACCCTACAGGCAAAGACGTGCCGCCAAGTGATGTAGCGTTTTGGTACGATGCCGTGTACTGATATAAAGAGGGTAGCGAGAATTGGTGGATGAGGGAGGCTAAGTACTGAAGGATGCGTATTACATAAGTATCTTCAAGGCAAGAGTGAATAAGCATCTTATAGGCAAGCGCGCTCCAACCTAGACCTCATCATTCCTTTGTATTAAGTATGATTGTCGTCAAGCGCACGCCTATTCTTAGATAAAAAAAAAATGTGTGTGTGTAGCGTACACTAGGGAAGGCCTATATTTAACAGTGGAAGTTCGCAGGCTTCAATACACATTTTTACTTCTAACCATCATCTTCAAATGATGATGATAAGAGTTATTATGGAAATGTGTTGATTAAGTTCTCAAGAATTTTTACAACTTCTTGAATACTTAATCAATTTATTGTCTATACTTATTTAATTTTCAATTTAAGTTAATATATTGAAATGAGAAATTTGGCCTATCAACGCTCAGCTAAAACCGCTGAATCTAGAATTCACATAACAATATGAGGATCAATATCACGGAAACCAGAATCTATACTAATATTATAAATGCGAAAGTTTGGATGGATGGATGGATGGATTGATGGATGTATGGATGGATGGATATTTGTTACTCTATCACGCCAGAACGGCTGAACGGATCTGGATGAAATTTGGCACAGAGATAGATTATAGTCTGGAATAACACATAAGCTACACATTAGGAAAATTAATGAGTTCTCGCGGAAAACAAAAAACCTCAATCGACGCGGACGAAGCCGCGGGCATCAGCTAGTGTTTAGGGTATGAGGATCAAAATCGCACGGAAACCAGAATGTGTTTCTCGAACACTGGCGCATTTTGGGACGTGGGAGGTCCCGGGTTTGATTCCCGGCAGGGTCTATTTGGTAATTTATAACTTCTAAATTTTCTCTGATGTCTTTTCATTTTGGGAGGCTGCGGCCGTGGCTAGTTACCACCGGCAAAGACGTACGGGGAAGCGATGTAGCGTTCCGGTACGATGCCGTGTAGAAACCGACTAGGGGTATGGTGGTAGAATGCGGTCATAAAATCTATCCTTGTTACATTTTTATGTCTGGACGTCTTAAGTAATCTACGTTTTTTTCATACACCTACTAATCTACTCGTACCTATTAAGCTTGTGGCCGACCATGCTTTTTTTTACATAATAGTTAACGGTCAACGATAATTAATTTGTCCATTTGTTTATGAACAAAGCTATTAATAGTAACTGTTTTTAGATTCTATACGATAAGTGTGACATATAAATAGCAAAGGGTACTACGGAATCGATATCAGTGCACTAGAATCTCCCCGGGTCATAAGGTGCACTAGTCATGATGTCTAAAATATTACTATTGCTTTTGCCTGTGGTATTTTTGGGTAAGTGAAACCACCGATTATTATATTTTATCGTGCGTTTATTATTTAACTTTGATAATCAGAAATTTTTGTCTTAATTTGATAAATAAATAATAGACAAACTATTAAAAACGTGCAAAATCTGTAGGTAAATTCGTATTATAGACTAAATTTGGCTTAGGATGAACCACTACTTTCAGACGTAGTACTTGTTTTATCCGAATCATATTATAAGGTTTTGTCAAAATCGGCACTTTCAGCCTGCTCTCCTCAAATATGACAAAAATACATATGAATTGGAGTAAAAATTAATAATTTATTTTTTATTAACAGATGGGGCTCACTTGGACAGTGATGCTTTTCGCAGACCTCAACCAGGAAAACCTTGGGTGGCGCCGACATTTACGATTAATAATTCAACGGAAGAAATAAGCAAAGAAAATGAATATGATCTCGATCAATACGATAGTCAATTGTATCAAATACAAGTTCCAGAAAAGCCCTACATGAGACCACCAACACGTCAACAACGTCCTGGAAACGGTCTGCGTGGCTACAGATGTCCACAGCCAAATGGATACTTTAAATATACCGACCGATGTGACGAATATGTCAAATGCAAGGTAGTAACTCATCAATTTTTTCTTAACTGACTTCTATTAGTTTAAATACAAATCGCAGAAAACTGTTTGGAAAACGCTTCTTCCATCTCTTCAGGTGATCTTAAGTTTGGTTTTACACTTGAATCAATGTCATTATTTACATAGTTGCTGTGAGAACTATTTGTTATACCTTCTTATCTGTATGGTCAAGGTTTTCGTTAAAACTTGTAACACTATTCTCATAAAACTGCATTGTATTGTTCCAGAATTTTATACCGATTACGTACACATGCCCAATTGGTCTTTACTTTAATGCTTATTTACAATGGACCGAGGTTCCCTGTGATCATCCTTCAAGGGTGCAATGCAGCTCAGAATCCGGCAACCGTAAGTACTTTTTCTAATATTCTACTGCACAAGAAGTATACAATTATGCATCAAATAGTTATGATTATAAACGAGCGAGTTATATCTGATTAAACAGGTAGTTAGACTTCTGATCCGAAGATTTAGTAGACTAATTACTGAAACTTCACGTGCTTTAACTTCTTCCTTCTGGGCAGGTGTAGTGTATTGGATTATAAATACAATATTCACTCGTACCGGCGCGGGGTGTAGAGGTGGGGTCGCGGGGAGCGTTAGCCTCGCCGGGAGCTCACTGTTCAGACGCCGCGTCGGTAAGACGTGTTGTGAAACTAATTTGTGTCTTATTGGTGGAACCCAATCCTGTACAAGTGGCGACCCAGCCAGGATATAAAGATTCAAGGTACGTACCTATGCGCCAATAAGAAAAATATCAAATGAAACTTATAGGTGAATCAGTAAACATGACCAGTTTTATCACGATAAGTAGTATAATTATCCAGTGTTAAATTATTTGCTTATTTTATACTAATAAAGGGAAGATGTAATCTAATAAGCTAAATATATAACGCTTTTAAAATATAAAACCGGTCGTGTAATATTGATTGGTACCTAAAACATCTGAAATCGTTAAGTTGCGTACCTACCCACATTAAGTATCAGTAATGCCTCAATAATTTGTTGTCAACATGTAAAATCTATGAAGGTGTATACCTATACTATAAAGTATAGTTACCATGAACTTACAATGATATATTTTGATGGTTGGGTTATGTTCATTCAATGTTCGTTTATGAATACGGCGTTTCGACTAGGTATTGTTATTAGACGAAGCGGTATTAAATTTGAAAATAATCAGGTTTGATTAAGTATGTACATTAAACGACGTCAGTTACAAAATGCAAAATATAACAAACCAGTGATACCTACATTGTAAGTATGTTAGAAGGCATAATAAGCCTAAATGTACGGTGTTATTTTATTACTTAATTTTTTTAATTGACTACCGTTATCATATCGGTTTTAAACGTTAGGATTGTTGGTTTATAATTTTATGTAACACGAACTTAAATCAATCACTTTGTGGATCTATATACCTACATATCATGGTAACATTTTTTTTAAATTACATTATTATGTTGACAACAAGTGAAGTTGATGCTGAGTGTGAGAGGTAGTCAAAAGGACAGATTATAATAAACTCAAGAGGTAGTTCGATGAAAATCTAACGGTACCTACAAGACTCCAAGAGGTAGTTCTAGGCAAACTAGAACGGTACCTACAAGACTCCAAGAGGTAATAATTCTATGTAAATTAGAATGGTACCTACAAAAACGCAAGAGGTAGTTCTATATAAATTAGAACGGTACCTACAAAAAACTTAAGAGGTAGTTCTATGTTCTTAGAACGGTACCTATAAAAACTCAAGAGGTAGTTCTATATAAATTAGAACGGTACCTACAAAAAACTTAAGAGGTAGTTCTATGTTCTTAGAACGGTACCTATAAAAACTCAAGAGGTAGTTCTATATAAATTAGAACGGTACCTACAAAAAACTTAAGAGGTAGTTCTATGTTCTTAGAACGGTACCTATAAAAGCTCAAAAGGTAGTTCTATATAAATTAGAACGGTACCTACAAAAAACTTAAGAGGTAGTTCTATGTTTTTAGAACGGTACCTATAGAAACGCTTGGTTGCAGGTAGTTCCAAACTCCAAAGCCATGTTGCAAATACCGCCAATGGAGCCCTTAGACTGTGAGGGTGACCCAGCCTCAATTGATTTACGCTGGGAAAAGTGGGGAAAGTAATTTGTAAGCATAATTCCAGAAGTGGGCAAATAATAAAATTACTTTTAAAATATATATTTTGTACTCTCTTTAAAGCTTGAGAAAGCGAATGGTTGCAGCGTGTAGCGGTTTCACGAGAGATTTAATGTAAACGGTTAATTATGGAAACTTGGCCAAAACATTACGACAATAATTAATCATTTGATCAGGCTGCAGTTGCTACTGCTAACCTCAAAATAAAAAAAAAATAACGTATTAAAGGTATTTTATTAATACCTATTTCTGGTTGTCACCCACAGTAATACTATTTACTGAAAAGTACTATAATACAGTACAGTACTCATAAATGACAAATGGCCTGCAGTACAATACAATGAGCATACTACTCTTAAGGACTGGAGATCACCTCTCATAATGGTGGTGATCAGTGTGGCCGTTTCGGGTTTTCCTAGTGAGATTGCCTTAGCGGAACAAACCTACTGTGAAAGCTCAGCTTGCAGTGTTATATTAAAGACTTTAAGTTCCAGTGAGTGCTTGATAGTCAGCTGTTGTGATCCAACCCTGATAATGAAGGCTTGCAATAGAGTGGTTCCATCATTATCAGTTTATCAAGACTGTATCCGCAGTAAGTGTTGCATGTCATAATTTAAATTGGGATAAATAATTAGTCACAGCGTTCGTGAACGCCAACCCGGATTGGGAGCGGTACATGTAAGTAAGCATCGCTGGTTTACAAAAACTGTACTGACTGCTGACAGAATACAATGGGTTAATTATGGTGCATACAATTTAGAGGAGTACCCGGCACATATTATGGGTAAAGTAATGTTTAAGTTAATAATTTGTAAAACGAGGCTAACAGTGGAAGATGGAAAAGCGGTCATCGTATTCGCGAGTATGTTTATGATTTCCTTTGGTTGATTTAAGTTCAAAGCCCTTAAATCTTATGCCATAGTTGGAAAATACATTCTCACAGTAAAATGAAGTCCCTTTAATCCTTATTTACTTATTTTTAATATGTAAAATCAATAATATTCGATATCGGAGTATTGCCCGAGTTTGAATTCAATCCTCGTTTTATATATTACTTATATCTGGATGTTTATATGGCGATAAGGAATTTATCTATCCATAGTAAAGTAAAGTCACAATTTATTTGGAAAAATAAGGTATAGACAATATTATTATCAAGTTGTCGGATTTTGTCATTACCGACCATTGACTTACCAATACCTTAGATGCACCATCGAAACTCATAAAACGGCACGGTCAAATTGTGCACAAATAGATATTGTGAACAATTTTCGCCTCAGTCGCGCATGAGTACGCTAGGCGACAAAATGTCGTATGTGTCGAATTGTTATTACAAAATTGAACCCTAAATATAAAGCTATATGGTTGGTTTTTGTGAACCGTTTGGTGTCTCATTCTATATTATCTATAGCTGTGTTTGTATAAGCGATTGTGGACGCTTTTTGAGTATTGATTTGTAGGTAATGTTGTATCCTTAGTTGGTAAATCGATGTTACCGACGTCCATATTATATTGAATAATATATTCTTGAATTCAAGAATTCTTACTGAATAAAAGCCAAATGATAATAAATAAAATGTTCAAAAAGGTATTGAAATGTCCCTTTGATATAATGGCGAATTGAGTTTTTTGAGTTTATTCGGTAATTTGTTATAGATTTTTATGACCATACAATAACAGTTTTGCTGTTATTATTCCTTGTTGAGGCAATGAAAAGATGTTTTATATCATAATATCTATCTATCTATCTTGTATAGAAAACAGTACAATTATTGTTCCTTATTGTGTGATCTATTGATCAGAAAACTTGCCATAAATTATGGAAATTGCATTGATTACTTTTATTTACATTGGGCCATGAAATAATAATTTACGATTCACCTCTAATACTTTTGCCATAATGTCAATCGTAATTAATATATTTTCAATAAACGCAAGTAATTTGAGGTATCAGAATATTAGCAGCCAAGATAAGTTAGATATAAGATAAAGCAGGGATAGATTATAAATTATTTCTAACGAATATCATATCACTTCCTAATTATGTATTTATATTGCATTGCAATTGGTTACATTTTGGTCCTTAAAACGTTGATTACGTAAATCAATATATATAATTCCTTCATAATGTAATCAATAATATTGTAAACCTTATAATTATTTCGATTTAAATATTGTTTGGGAATTTGTCAGTTAGGATTTAGCAATAGTTTCTACTATAAATCCATAGGGTTGTAACAAATCACATATTGTAGTTACATACCCTTTTCTCAGCTACCTTATTTAATGTTATGCGATGAATTTTAAGGGGCCGGCGAACGCCACTCGCGATTTCTATTCAACCCGCAAATGTGAATTTGCCGGTTTATTGCTATCTCTATTTGGCTGATGACACATGATCGCGTGCAAGCGCGATAGCAGTGTGAGCGTTCAGAATTTGTTATACATTTAGTCTTGTTCCGTAAATGCCAAAAATGATTAATGAAAACTTGTAGTGTTTTTAACGTGATGTTATTCTGTAACTTGACAATATAAGCTATGTTCCTGATTAATTAGTACCATATCGTTGGTTTTAATATGAAACAAATAAGGAGAAAACATGTCAATTATGTCGTAAAAATATGCAAAGCGTAATGCGCTTACATTTAATTTTGGGAAACTATTTTGAAAACGTTATTATCCAGGGACCTAGATAAGCACAAGTTCAGTCTAAATATTTGCATAATGTGGTGGAAATATTTTCGAATTACAGATTATATTGGTGTTATGTTTGTATGGGCAATTCGCCCTCCGCCGCCGCCTTAAGATACGGAAGATCTTATCTTCCCCTATCTTCCAATATACTTTAGTGTCAGTGTTCTCACTGAATCATATTTTTGTGAACAAATCGCAAATTGATGCGACTATATCGATGTTCTGCGGAAACACCACATTGAAGTTATTAAAGTAGTAGTGAGCATATTCTTTTGGTATGGTTTTCAACCTCGTACGAGGACTCAAATGTCTTCGGAAAACACTCTTACGCCAAAATCTACATAATACAAAAAAAAAAGCCTACATTTAATGATACATTTGATTTACTCAATCATGAGCAATTGTCATTTAAATGTAATTGTTATAATAATATTTTATTAGCAAGCAACATCAATCAATAAGTCAATCAGTCGGTCATTCCAATGATCCTAGACCAAACACAGGGACTTAAGTTGTGTGAAGTTAATTACCCCACTATATTAAGAACTATACATAGTTCCTAGTTGCAGCTATTAAAATATGTAATAGACAAAATGTAAGCTTTAGCAGTAATGCAAAAAAAAAAAAAAACAAGGAAGAGATGTGGTATTCTGGCGGGTAGGCGAGTTATACATTGTGATACGGATGTCATTCTGTTGACAGTTAATTCTTACAACGGACACGGTCCGATGCAGACGTCTGTTCATATACATTTATATTGGTGTATCTATAGATATACAATTGTAGGTACGTACATATTTATATTGTGATATACTGTGATAATATAGTGTATGATTATAGAATAGAATATCTGTAATAGGTTATTAGATTAGTTGTTGATCATAAGGAATACGTTTATTTTGTTATCTGAAATAATTGTGTCCGATGAGAAGATAAACTTTTATTTTTAATTTTGTGAAAGGTAGATGTAGTGTATTGGATTATAAATACAATATTCACTCGTACCGGCGCGGGGTGTAGAGGTGGGGTCGCGGGGAGCGTTAGCCTCGCCGGGAGCTCACTGTTCAGACGCCGCGTCGGTAAGACGTGTTGTGAAACTAATTTGTGTCTTATTGGTGGAACCCAATCCTGTACAGCAGGTTCGGGTTTAGGTTCGCTATTCGAAATGACCAACAAATAATTATTTTCATTTATTTTTCGCTTATTTCTAAGAGAAATGAAAATTGAGAAATTTCCGTAATGTATTTTGAGATTTGACTATTTCTTTTTAACCAATTGGCAAAAAATAGCTTTAAAGATGCTTTTCGGTATTGAGAGGTGAATTCCATATAATAACTCCACATATAACTGATAATATTACTTCAGTTGTTGCTAAATTGCCATCAAGAAATACTGAAGATATAATGATATTGTTGTTTTTTTACAGAAAAACAATTTCGTTCAAGACCACCTATTACAACCACTACGACAACAACAACAACAACACCAGCACCACAACCCCCTACCCCAAAAGCAGTTCCTGACAATCAGTCGCCAAACTTCATATGCCCACAACCATTAGGCTACTTCAAACATAATTATGAGTGTGCCGAATATGTAGAATGCAAGGTAAAGATTTCTTTAATAGCTAAATTTGAAAATAATAATGTATCTATATTAAAATATTAGGAGCATTATGAATTAATACTCAATGATACTATCATATTCTATAGATGCTATTAGGATAACATTAGGTTAGCATTGTATCCTTTTCTCTCGAGTGATCGTAATCATAAGAGGAAAGGAGAATTTTGACAAACTTTTATTTAACATACAATATTTGTGGGTTCGGTAAAAAATTGCCACTGAATTTTAAACGCGTTATACCTAACCGATTGAAATTTTGCATACACGTTTAGTTGGGATAACAATGCAAGGTTAGCTAAGTGACGTCATTCTAAATGCAATATGGCGGACTCCCAAAGATGGCAGACTAGTTCATTTGTATACACCTCCATGATAATGATTCAATTAAAAAGGGTGAAAGAAAAATAAAATGACGTCACACTTAGTTCAATATAACGTGCGATAAACCCCTGTTTTCAAAAATGTTTTTTAATGATGTAAGACTTAATATAATCCTTACAGGATCTGAATTTGGTTATACATAATTATATTGTTACAGAACTATATGCCGCTAATGTTCACATGCCCTCTTGGTCTTCACTTCAATCCTCGTGCACAATGGACGGAGTATCCCTGTGATCATCCTTCGAGGGTGGAATGTAACAGACAGCCCGACAGCAGTACGTATATCTACTGAAATTATACAAATAATAAACGTAAATAAAGTTTGCATGGGACTGCTTCTAAAATTGGATTTTTAATGGATTTCATAATCTGTTTATCCGTTTTTAGGGTACAACTATAAAAATCGCATCAAGATTTTTCAATAAGAACTTCCTAAGAATAAATAAATAACTTTCTAATTATTTATTATCATCCTATTTGAAAATCCTTTAGATAGAATAATAATTGTGATATTTTTTTCAGTCCCTATATCAAAACCTACTACGACAACAACTTCTACTACTACAACCACACCACTACCACCAATCCGTAGCCCAGGACCTAAACAAGTACCGACACCGCACCCTGGAAACCAAATAATTGGTTTTAATTGTCCTCATCCACATGGTTACTTCAGATATACTGATCAATGTGGAGAATATATTGAATGCAAGGTAAGATTTCTTTTGATTAATTTTATAATTTAGTCTTTCCTCATTACCGACACTGATGTTTCGTTATATATGTAGCAGCCGGATTATAGAATCCGCCGTTTTGTAATCTGGCGGCTCGACATTCAGCCGGATTGTCTGATGAGGCCGAATGAAGGCGAGGGGTGATCATGGGCTTCCTTCATTCAAGATCTCCTTCGCTATTTTTCTGGCGTAGCCCATTTATTAAGTCAATATGGTCACCCTACAATTCAATTTTAATAATAATGCGGCTGAATGGTGTAAACCGAATTATAAAATGTATCGCAGTGACAATCGGACACAACGACGAGCTGACCGATTCCAACTTGTATTGTAATACGGCAGATTCTATTATCCGGGTTTAAAGTCTGCTTTCATTGTAGGAGTTACACATCCAGCTATACCGACTTGGGTCAATGTTGACTTTGTTTACCAGCACAATTGTTTGATATATGCACCCTCGCCACTAGGCCACACACCTATCTTAACTTTAAAATATGGTTTTGAGAGTACTAAACACATCGTATTTATTGTTACAGAACTATGTACCGCTCACATACAGGTGCCCTGTTGGTCTTCACTTCAATCCTCTTGTGCCATGGACACAGTATCCTTGTGATTATCCTTCGAATGTGCAATGCAACATAGAACCCGCAACTTGTACGTATATATCTAAATAAATTATCTACTTCCTTATATGGAATTTATTTCGAGGAGTTAAATAATATACTTGGTTAAGTATAATATTTAACTCCTCGAAATATACTCCGTTTTTCGAGACGCGGTCTCGACAAACGGTTTGTATGTTTATTATTTCATTCATGTTTTGTACTTGTTTACTATTTTTCACTGGTTGTTAAATATAAAAAAATATTTGCAGCTGAAATTCCACAAACCACTACAACAACGACAACCACAACTACACCACCACCACCTTCTAGTTCTACCACTGAACCAGCAGTAATTGCGCTTCGACCTAAAACACCGCAGCTTAACAACCTGTGCCCACAGCCATACGGCTACGTCAAACATAGTAACAAATGTGGCGAATATGTTGAATGCAAGGTATGTCTTCTTCTCGCGTCGCTTCCTCAACTTTGAGGATCGTGGCTCCCTCGAGATATTATAGCCTTCACGGTGTTACGCCATCTCTCCCTATTGGAGGCCGTGCGAAAGGCACTGCAGACCGGGGTGTCGACCGCTTCTTTTATCTGGTCAGACCAACGTCTCGGGCTTCGTCCGCGGGGTCTTTTCCCTTCGATCTTGCCAGTGATGATGAGATACAAGTGTAAGATGTAAAGCTTCGAAAATAGAATATTATTTCAATTTAGACTGTGCGAACACTTTCGAAATATACGGCATTCTGAAGCAGTGGTAGATTCATTCGACTATTCAAAAGCACTTGTAAAAGTCTACTTAAATAAAAATCATTTGATTTTTCTTTTTTTATATATTTATGTATAAAACTAAACTAAGATTTCACTAAAGTTACTAGACCATTTATTGCTTTGTGTTCAATAAAATGATGTGGTCAGCACTTTTGTTGATATCCTAAGAGGCCTTAATGTTTAGAATGGCGCGCAACGAGGGACCAGGGATTCATAGTAATCATCTAAAATGGTGTATAAAATTAAAAAATATCATTTTTTATGTTTGCTTTGCTCGTTACCTACGCGTTCATGCATCGTCAAGTTGAAACTGTGTTGTTGGCACTTGCGTGAAGGTTTCTGATACAATAATGTAATAATTTATAATAAATAGGTTGTCGCTTCGTGGATGAGAATCGTAGTGCATGCCAGGCAGTAACTAGTTTGCTAAATACGATTAATGGTTTGCACTAATGTTACCGTATGTTGTTACAGAATTACGTGCCACTTTCGTTCATTTGCCCTATCGGTCTTCACTTCAATCCTCAAGCGCAATGGACTGAGTATCCCTGTGTGCATCATTCACAGGTGCAATGTGAAGAAGAACCCAATCGTATGTACTCTTTAAGTTATATGCAAGTAACCATTGGCACAGCCACTTTCGGCGTCGCTTGAGGAGATCTTTTGAACAAGTTGAAACAAACCTCAAATTATGTGTGCTCGATTTGCATCAGACTATTTGCATGATTAATTGCTCCCTCAGGAAAAATAGACTGGTTGTCATTGTCTGTTGATTGTTGGTTTTTACTTACACACCCACTAAGCATGAATCAGAAATTCCACCTGAACGAAGCTCGAGCGAGCAAGCCAGTTATTATAATAATTGAAACACTTGTATATTCATGCATCTTACCTTCTCAAAGCAAAACTTTAAAACTTTTTTATTTATTTCAGTTCCTCCCACTACCACTTCACCACCACGCACTACCACTACCCTGGCGCCAGCTACTCCAGGGCCTAAAGTAGTGACACCGCGTCCAGGCCGCCAATTAGTGGGTTTTAAGTGCCCAGAACCACATGGCTACTTCGAATCTATTGGTCAATGTGGAGAATATGTTGAATGCAAGGTAAAGTTTCTTATAGATTTCTTCTATTTAACTGTGTTTTCATAGTCCCGTCATAATTGTGTGGGTTGGGACCATATTGCAGTGCGTTCCTTGATTCTTTCGAATTTGAGAGTAAACTACGAATTGAACCTTTAGGTTTATGGAAAGTCAGTAGGTATCAGAGCGCTTTCCAAAGAACGGAGTAAAGGTTCAGGTCTAATCTGGCTCTCCAAAGTCATTCAGTCATATTTCATATTCAAAAAGAGGGTCCAAAACATTCAGTTACAGACTAGGTTCAAAGCTGCTTAACCACACCTGCAACAACTTCAATGTTTTATGATTTGTATATGAATATGAATTATTTTTTTGCAGAATCACGTACCGCTGTCATACAGGTGCCCTACTGGTCTTCACTTTAATCATCGTGCGCAATGGACGGAATATCCCTGTGATCATCCTTCAAAGGCTCAATGTGAGAGGCGTAAGTATTTTTACTCATAATCTATACTTCTACATATTATACTCTATACTAATATTATAAATTCGAAAGTTTGGATGGATTGTATGGATGGATGTATGGATGGATGGATGGATGTTAGTTACTCAATTACGCCAGAACGGCTGAACGGATGTTTGGCACAGAGATAGATTATAGTATGGAATAACACAATAGGGTACTTTTTATCCCGGAAAATTAAAGAGTTCCCGCGGGAACCAAAAAACCTCAATCCACGTGGACGAAGTCGCGGGATTGAGGTAGCTAGTTAGCTAGCTAACAGCTAGTTAATATTAAATTGTATATTCGTATCTTATATTCAAATAATAATAAAAATCAATAATATTTTTATATCAATCATAATATAATATTGTATGCTATATACTCGTAATATTCATAATAACTAATGCTCGTAAAATAAAATAATATTGGAACCCTAAAATACTCAAAATACTTTAATAATACAGACTATAGATGTATTGACTTGAGAATACTGCATAAGTTTTAGAAACGTATCTACTACAGAAAAACTGAGGCACGGGTGCTATGGTATCTAGCTGGTACATCGATGAACTTTGTAAAATTCAAAATTCAAATGGTTTTTATTCAAATAAACTTTTATAAGTGCTTTTGAATCATCGAGTGAACCTACCACTGGTTCGGAATGCCATACCTGCCGAGAAGAACCTGCAAGAAATTCGGTGGTTGCTCTTTAGAAAAAATTAATTTACAATTATTTCATTAATGTGTAGATACATAAATAACCGCTGTCCTAAGCATTACTGGAGCCAGTCAAATCCATGCTCTTTTGTCATTTACGTAATCTTCAACAGTATTTAAATACAGATAATATATCAAGGCTTTTAAGAAATAATAACGTACTAGCTAATGCCCGCGACTCCGTCCGCGTGGTTTAAGTATTTTTTGATTCCCGCGGGAACTCCTTAATTTTCCGGGGTAAGAAGTAGCCCTAAGCCTATGTCACTCTCCAGCCCCCCGATTGTGTAAAGAAATCGTAATCGTAATCGTTTGTCATACGTATAATTCAACCTGTATAAGGAGTTTATAGATGCCTGCACATCAAAAAGCATGTATGAACTCCTTTAACAGTTCGAGTAATACGTTTTAAGCTGTCAAATGATTACCATTTGCTTAGACAATCGGGCCTCTGGTCCTCAACTATAACCATGCCAAAGATTACGTCGATCCGTTGCTCCGGTGCGGCGTGATTGAAGGACAAACCAGCAAACCAACAAACAAACACACTTTCGCATTTATAATATTAGTATGATTTTTAAGACTCCATTACAATTGACTCCATCCAGTTTTACATGATGTTTTTTTATTTCACAGGTCTGAAGTAGTTGCTACGAATTCTACTCTACGGCAATACGCGGCTACTCTCTCGCAGCCCCGGCTACGCGGTCTAGTAGTTGCGTAGAAGCTGAAAACTATAATTAATAATTTATATTTTATTTGTTTAAGTAACAATATATAATTAAAAATAATTGGCTAATTTGGTAAAGGTACCTATATAGGATGTAAATTAAATGTAATATGAAACAATTTTTTTTAAATAAAAATTTACTATAAAAACGTCCGAATTTCATTCTATCTTCTCCAAGAATCTGTTTTGTCTACATTTATTAATTTGATTTTTTTTATTAAACAATAATTCGTGTAGTAATTCTACGTCACACTATAAAATACTCAATCAATAATCATTTTTTGCCCAAAGGCTTCCTTTCCACTAACAGACATGTTGTTACGCGGAAATGCAGCTAGCGTTCTTCTTCTTGCCACCATTCCACGCGGACCTGCCCCCCAATCATGTAAGAATGGCCGATCAAACGTTAAAGATTTTCGTCAAAGTAAAGTAAACCATAACAGCATTGAATTAGAGCTCAATTTCGTGAATTCATTCTTATACGTTAGAGTATCGTACATACCTAAACGTATAAGAATGGGTATCGGCAATTCTTACATGATCGGGGGGCTGATATAAATAAGAAGTAATAAAGGCTTAGCTTGAAATTCTATTGTATTGTTTTCGCTAAATGTTTTAAAAAAGTAACATACCTACCTATAAAACACTGAGTGGATTTCTAATTGAATTAGTATATTGTGATAAAAGGGTGGAAAGTAGGTTATTGCAAACGAGCTGTCATTAATAAGCCCGAGCCGAAGGTGAGGGTTTTTAATGTCACGAGTTTGCAATAACCTTCACACCCGTATATCACACGACGTTTTTCAATACAGTTGTGGGATATAGTAATAATCAAATCATAGAATTACAAGTTTATTTCAACATACATACGTAGTACGTACATAGTAATTAATTCTGAAAATTGAGAGTAAAGCTTGAGCAATTACTAAAATTCAGTGAAATTTGCTGCTGTGCACGGGTTGAAGATCGCTCAAATCCAAATCGATCGCAAAATTCCATCTTGCGCAGTTTTCGCCTCAGATAAAATATCTGGTGGAGTTAATTCCATTTCATCATTAACTAGTACTAGAACTCATAGAAGGAATCTCTAGAATAACCGAAACCGAAAGGGATAGGTAATACTATGAAACACCTCCCAAACGTCATACAAACGTCGGCACAATATAATATGGTCTGTTTGTATGCAATAGGCATAAAATCCGTGACACGCAGAAAGGGAGAGAAGAACACATATTTTTTTCTCATTCTATCTTGTGTAACATCCCAACACTGCATCTCTTTCATGTGGGAGTGAAAAGGAGATATGGCGGCGTCTATATATCTTACTCAGTCTATTTGGACATATTTTTTTTTTCAATGAAACTAGGCTACGGGTTCGTACCTACGCGTATACCTACAGCCTATTCGATTTTTGTCAAATGTTGAAAATAATTAAATGAAATATATTATAAATATATAATAATTAAATGAAATTGAAAATAATAATTATGTATACTAAAGCCCAACCATTATTTAAACTAATATTGTAAAGAGGAAAGATTTGTTTGTTTGTTTGTAATGGATAAACTCAAAAACTACTCAACCGATTTTAAAAATTATTTCACATAAAGAAAGCTACTTTATCAGCGAGTAACATAGGCTGCTTTTTATCCCAGAAAGTTAAGGAGTTCCCGCGGGAATAAAAAAAACTTAAACCACGCCGACTAAGTCGCGGGCAGTCAGCTAATAACTTATAACATTATAGAAAGGGAAATCTTAAGCATGCAGATTGCAGCCTCCTCTCGATAGTTTCCTTCCCCGATCACTTAAAGTGATAATTATTTGTTTAAAACGCACATTAATATATATATAGCTGCTCGTGCTGATTCACTCATTGATCACCTCTCCTGTAAAATTTTGTATGAAAATATTTTTTTTCACTCATCGTTTCGTATAGAAGACAAAAATTCATTCAGAGGCAAAATACGGAGAGAGCTGATGATTGAGGATTTCGAAGACGGATGAAGAGCACCAGCCAGGGTATCGAAGATAGGTGGGGGGTGCTCGACCAAATGTCATTCGAAACTTCATCCGATTGACAGAGAGCTGAAAAAAATTTCAAAATGGCGGATTTAAGATGGCCGCCATACAAATTTCGACGGTGTCTATCTCGGAGAATTTAAAAGATGGAAGAGTGGTTTCTCGGCAAAAGATGATCAGGACATGAGGGTCTACCTGATGAACAGGAAAAAAATTCAAGATGGCGGAATTTTTTTTTCCATAGAAAAGGGTATTGAAGATATGTGGGGGGTGCTCGACCAAATGTCACTCGAAACTTCATCCAATTGACAGTGAGCTGAAAAAAAATTTCAAAATGGCGGATTTAAGATGGCCGCCATACAAATTTCGTCGGTGTCTATCTCGGAGAGTATAAAAGATGGAAGAGTGGTTTCTTGGCAATAGATGATCAGAACATGAAGGTCTACTTGATGAACAGGAAAAAAATTCAAGATGGCGGGATTTATTTTTCCATAGAAAATTTAGGTATGGCGAATATTGAAGAGGCTACAAGTTTAGTGTAGAACTATGCAAGACTACGGTTTCTTTTCAAGATTTGTTTTTATGGAAGAATTCTCATTTTGACGAGTGGTTCGGAGAAAAAATATGGAGAGAGATGATGATCGAAGGTTCAGATGATGGGTGAGGAGCACGGTCAGGGTATTAAAAGATAGGTACCTACTTAGGGGCTGCTCAAACAAAAAGGGAGGGGCGGGGGGTTGGTGGTCTTTGTTTTATGTTTTTCCTTTATGAGAATTTTCTTTTACGTCGGACGCTTGGCGTGCTGGCGCTTCCACTGTGCTCACTAGCATAGCAGTGTGTTGTTCAGATCAGAACACGTAGACAGTAAACCAGCTGCCCGATTATGTAAGAATTGTCGACCAAATCGTAAAAGTTCGGCGTCAAAGTAAAATAAACCATAACAGCTTTGAATTAGAGCTCAATTTCGTGTTTCGAAATTGAGCTCTTATTTAATGCTGTTATGGTTTATTTTACTTTGACGCCGAACTTTGACGATTTGATCGGCCATTCTTACATAATCGGGGGGCAGGATAGTAGGACAGCGAGTAAGTAGACAGTGGACCACGCGCTCCACTACGCGGTCCGCTTTAGCGGGCCGCGCAGCCACGCGCCATACTAGTTAATATACAAGCTGAATTTTTAGTGGTTTTAAGGCCCCTGAGAGGTGATTCGAAATTAACAGTACAATTTACTTCTACCATTTATCCTGACCCAAGTATTAAAATAAAAAATAAAAAATCGAGAAATTATTATTTCGAAAATGTTGCGTTCAATTAGTAGCGCCAGCTGACTGAGCGAGTCACGTGACGCTTGAACCGAGCGGCGCACGACTGGTCGTTCACCTACGTACCCACGGCTATCAGCTGTTTAACATTAGGTAAAGATTCGATGAAAGTTTTAAGGCGGCAGTACTTACATAATCATTGCAGCTTATTTACAGCTCACGAGGTAGGTGGGTACAATTATTTTAGGTATTACATTTTACAATCACGTATTTACGCACTTTCTTTGATTCGAGCACTTTCGCGGATCACGTGGGGGTTGTTAAAGGCCCAAAAATGTTTATTGTGCTGGTTAAAAATTCCAATACGAGTAAAAGTTGACTAGACAGTCCACAGAATGCTTAATTCACGATTGTTTAATAACCACTGACAAAACTCAATCCTAGCTGGCCCATCGTTCTCGTGAAGTGCATGTACACGCCTAAAATGGTATGGATGTAAGACTTCTGAGTTTAACAACTTCCACACGTAATACTGGCTCACGTTAAACCTAATTGCAGCCATTCGGGTGCTTCGCCGAGGATCGCGTTCGAAGTAGGTATTCCAGATTTCCTCGTCGAGTTCCGGCGAGTACATGCCGGGACGATCTCGACCTTGAACATGCTCTGGTGTTCGGAATTGCCCATGGTCGACTAAACGCTGCGTTGCGCCTAAGATAGTGATACTCGACGGAACTTGTTGGTTTCGGATTCCTCGCAGACGAAGGGAATTTAAGTGATCCGGTTGTGCGTAGAGCCGTCGAGCTTCTGTCGCATTGTAATTTGCAATGGCGTACATTTGCACCATACCTACTTAGGTATTCCAAATTGGAGTATTCGTAATAGCGATCCTTTTTTGCGCGTATTTGAAACGAATTAGTGCCACTTACGGCACGTGTGACGTGTTTTGCGTAACTGAGGCCGGAAGTCGGCTAGCCGCGAGCGGTCAGCGGCGCGCGGGCCGTTTCAAAGGATTGAGGGGCGGGGCTTTTAAACCCCGAATCGGTTCGATGATTGACGTCAGACGCCGCTCGCGCCGGCTAGCTTCTTTGAACTTCGCCGCGTACCACTACTAATGTTTCTCACAGTTTCGAGTTTATTTCGAAAAAAAAATCTAACTCAAAAAAGTAAGTACTTAAAAAAAAATTTAAAAAAATTGAGTCGATAGTACTGCTAAAGGCGATTAAACTCGCCGTGGCTTTAAAACCACAAAAATTTCTTCGTGTATATATAGCTGCTCGTGCTGACTGACTGACTCATTGATCACCTCTCCTGTAAAATTTTGTATGAACATTTTTTTTTTCACTCATCGTTTCGTATAGAAGACAAAAATTCATTCGGAGGAAAAATACGGAGAGAGCTGATGATTGAGGATTTTGAAGACGGATGAAGAGCACCAGCCAGGGTATCGAAGATAGGTGGGGGGTGCTCGACCAAATGTCACTCGAAACTTCATCCAATTGACAGTGAGCTGAAAAAAATTTCAAAATGGCGGATTTAAGATGGCCGCCATACAAATTTCGACGGTGTCTATCTCGGAGAGTATGAAAGATGGAAGAGTGGTTTCTCGGCAAAAGATGATCAGGACATGAGGGTCTACTTGATGAACAGGAAAAAAATTCAAGATGGCGGAATTTATTTTTCCATAGAAAAGGGTATTGAAGATAGGTGGGGGGTGCTCGACCAAATGTCACTCGAAACTTCATCCAATTGACAGTGATGATGATAGGGATGGAGAAGATGATGAAGGGCCATCTTCTACCGATTTTGTCGGAGACGCAGGCAGCCAATCCGAAGCCGACGAGGCACATCATTGTTACGGTGGAAGCTGGAAAAGATGAAGTTAACATTTTAGAATATTTTAAGAAAAAAAATTTCAAAATGGCGGATTTAAGATGGCCGCCATACAAATTCCGTCGGTGTCTATCTCGGAGAGTATAAAAGATGGAAGAGTGGTTTCAAGAAACCAAGCAAGGCAAAAGATGATCAGAACATGAAGGTCTACTTGATGAACAGGAAAAAAATTCAAGATGGCGGAATTTATTTTCCATAGAAAATGTATGGCGAATATTGAAGAGGCTACAAGTGTAGAACTATGCAAGACTACGGTTCCTTTTCAAGATTTGTTTTTATGGAAGAAATCTCATTTTGACGAATGGTTCGGAGAAAAAAATATGGAGAGAGATGATGATCGAAGGTTCGGATAATGGGTGAGGAGCACGGTCAGGGTATTAAAGATAGGTACCTACTTGGGGGCTGCTCATACAAAAAGGGAGGGGCGGGAGGTTGATGGTCTTTGTTTTATGTTTTTCCTTTATGAGAATTTTCTTTTACGTCGGACGCTTGGCGTGCTGGCGCTTCCACTGTGCTCACTAGCATAGCAGTGTATTGTTCAGATCAGAACACGTAGACAGTAAACCAGCTGCCCGATTATGTAAGAATTGTCGATCAAATCGTCAAAGTTCGGCGTCAAAGTAAAATAAACCATAACAGCATTGAATTAGAGCTCAATTTCGTGTTTCGAAATTGAGCTCTAATTTAATGCTGTTATGGTTTAATTTACTTTGACGCCGAACTTTGACGATTTAATCGGCCATTCTTACATAATCGGGGGGCAGGATAGTAGGACAGCGAGTAAGTAGACAGTGGACCACGCGCTCCACTACGCGGTCCGCTTTAGCGGGCCGCGCAGCCACGCGCCATACTAGTATTAACTATATCTGAAAAGTAAGAGGCGCGTGCATAAGAGTGCCTAAAAATAAGAGGGATGCATATTTTTATACGACTGCCTGAAAAAAGGAGTAGGTATATTGTTTTCAAAGTTCATGTATGCGAGTAATATTCACTATGTTTTGTGTTAAGTAATAAGAACCTACTAGTTAATAAGATTAAATAAATACACAATATAGTGTATACTAATTATTATATACTTACCCATTGACACAGTATATCATTTACACGAAATTATCATTGTTATTTTTTTATTAAAAACAATACAATAGAAATTAAAGCTAGCTAGCCTAACCTAACTACTATATATCATTGTTATACAATTTGACATTAATAACTTGATTATGAAGGAAAATAAATAATTTAATGCGTAAGGATATAATAAATAACATAGGTAGCTTAAATTTATTTATTTTATAAGTACAAATGAAATGAATGTGTTGTAATGTGTAACTAAAATAATGATAGACCTATTATTTGTAATGTTAAAGCATGTTATGCATATTATTTGTACGCCACACTGTGGTAGAATACAAGAAACTTTATAATTGTAACACCTTTTGTACCTACTGTATTCACAAATAAATAAATGAAATGAAATGAAATGAGTTATTCCACCATAACTTGTATACGCCTGAACGGATTTTGATGAATAAGGTATCGTTAGAATCCTTAGCTTATTCCGGGTGACATACGCTGAGTTGCACGAAACAAATACAAAAATTTAAGTGGTACTTAGATTAATTTAATCGCAATAATCGTATGGAGTCTTGTGATTAATAATAGTTTATGCAACTGTCATATAATGAAGGGTATTAAAACACGAGTGTGAGTTTATGAAACGAGCGCAGCGAGTTTCATAATAGTAACGAGTGTTTTAATACCCGTGTTATATGCAGTTGCATACACTACTTTATCTTCACTAATGCAATTTATCAAACAACAAGAGTAAAAGCTGACAATAGTTTATGTATATACGTGTATTGTCACAGTGAACTTGCCGCCATTAAAATCTAACCAATGAGAGCGCAGCTGCGCGCGCAGGGCCAATCAGAAGCGAGCGCGCGCTGTTCGTTTTTTATTTAATTGGCACAAGATCTTACCAAAGAGTTTTGTGTATGTAAGTTTAGTAGTTTCGACGAAGTTTTCACGTATAACCCAACTGTTTTCAAAAGCCAGCCTAATGTCAAAATTTTATACAACTTGTATGAGGGTTTTGACATAAGGCTCGCCAGGTTAATTGGTCGCGTTTTATTGATGTTATAATGAGATTTTACGATATCGATGTGGATATTATACCATCATGTGAAATTGCTTAAATTGAGTGTTTTGTTATCTGCGCTATAACAGTAGTAATTATAAGTCAAGTATTGGAAACATAAGTAGAATGTTATAACATTAGTGTAGATAAATTAGTTTAATCAACACTTAATTTTATAAAATAGTTTCGTGCAACTCAGCGTTTGGCTAGTAAAATTTAAAAAAAAAACATAGGGTGACAATGGGGCTGATTCTGTAGTGCACAATCTCTAAACTAAACTAAAATTAGAGCATTACAAATATTGCTAACCCTTTCATAATACTCCCAACGGAAAGGGACAGAACTAGATTTAAAGCTGCCATTTTAGTTTAGTTTAGAGATTGTGTTATACAGAATCAGCCACAATGGTCCCGCATCAAAGACTAAAGTTGTTTTTTTTTTTCCAAAATGAGATTAAATTTTTGTTCCCCGAGGGCGCTATTTTGAATTCAGAGCGAAGTGAAGGATTCTAAAGTAGAATCCTGAGCGTAGCGAGGAATTCAATATACGCCGCCCGAGAACAAAAAATTTGGCCCCGAGTGACACACTATTTTTCATCATTAGGTACGTATGAGAAAAAGCTAGGAGTATCAACCTACTAGGTATGGACATTACCTATACGTTTAAGCACCAATCAGAAGCACGAACGCGGACCAATCAGAACAGAGAAATGAAAAGTCCTATGGACCTAAAAATTACATTTTGCTCCCGCTATCCTCTGAAGCCAATATTCGTTTTTCGAACAGGTATGATGAAATAGTAGATTGTATTATAAGGGAGCAAAATAATATTTTTACGGCGAGGGCGCTTTTTTGAATCCAGAACGAAGTGAGGGATTCTAGAGTAGAATCCTGAGCGTAGCGAGGGATTCTTTAGTAGAATCCTGAACGTAGCGAGGGATTCAAAATACGTCGCCCGAGCCAAAAATATATTTGCGCCCGAATGATACACTCTACTTTTCATCACCCTGTATGAGAAAATTTGGTTCCCGCGGGAACTCTTTAATTTCCCGGGATAAAAAGCATATGTGCTATTTCCAGACTATAATCTTTTTTTTTTTTTAAATCTATCTCTGTGCCAAATTTTATCCAGATCCGTTCAGCCGTTCGGGCGTAATTAACACACATCCATACCACCATACATCCACACATCCATCCAAACTTTCGCCTTTATAATAATATTTATTTAATTTTTTTTTTTTTTTTTTTTTTTTTTTTTTTTTTTTTTTTTTTTTTTTTTTTTTTTAAATATGTATATCCATATAGCCCTTTCGTTAGTTAAAATTCAGAAATTATAAATTCCTAAATTGACCCTGCCGGGGATCGAACCCTGGACCTCCGCACGTTAAGACAGCAGCGCTCAACACTGCGCCACGGAGGTCGTCAATTTGCGTTGGCGCTTAACACTAAGATGTTCCAAATTCAATAAGTGCGCGGCAAAGATAATTGCGGCGCACTTACGAGTATAAAGAGGATTAAAATCTCATTACTGCCCGCTAAAAGTTTCTTATAGAAAACACCACCTTTGGGCGCACATAAAGGCGAACCAAGTCGTCCTTTTCGAATACATGGGATGAAAAACACATTATGCGTTGCGACGACGTAACGCGCCGTGTGGACTGGCGCACTGCGTCCGAACCGAATTCGATCAATATTCGATCGACATTCGGATTCGATCCGAGTTTTTTAGATCTGACTTGTCCACTTGTCTCGGATTCGGATCCGTGCGTAAAGGCTGTAACATAACTAACTCGGGCGGACGACGGATACTTTAGTCCATGCAGGCTTTTTAACAACTAAGCTATCCACGCTTACTATTATTAGATCACTTTCGTAAGTTTTGAAATCGGCACTTATATTGTCTAAGTACTAGCTGATGGCCGCGACTTCGTCCGGGCGCCAGCGGAGGGTGAATTGCTCATACAAACGTAATACCAAAATAATTTGTAATTCGAGCATATTATATTATGCGATTATTAAGATTGAACTTGTATTTATCTAGGTTCCTGGATAATTATTTTTTCAAAATACTTTCCCAAGATTAAATGTAAGCACATTGCGTTTTGCATGTTTTTACGACATAAACGACATGTTTTCTCCTTATTTGTTTCATATTAAAACCAACGATATCTCACGTACTAATTGATCAGGAACATAGCCTATATTGTCAAGGTACATAATAAAAACACGAAGTTAAAAACACAACAATTTTTCATTCATCATTTTTGGTATTCACGGAACAAGACTAAATGTATAACAAATTCTGTATGCTCATATTGCTATCGCGCTTGCACGCGATCATGTGTCATCAGCCAAATAGGGATAGCAATATACCGGCAAATTTATATTTGCGGTTCGAGTAGAAGTTGCGAGCGGCGTTCGCCGTCCTCTTAAGTTTTTTTGATTCCCGCGGGAACTCCTTAATTTTCCGGGATAAAAAGTAGCCTATGTCACTCTCCAGCCCATTCCAAAAATCACGTCGATCCGTTGCTCCGTTGTGGCGTGATTGAAGGACAAACCAACAAACCAATAAACCAACAAACCAACAAACAAACACACTTTCGCATTTATAATATTAGTATGATTAGTAATAGTGTAACCTGCGCTTCAGCTCTTGCGCCAAGAATCAGCCTGATTGTTTTGAAAATACAGCAAGCAATCTTGGCGATGTACCTATCATGCTACCCCGCTAAACCGCGTAGCTTAGATCATTGTTAATTTAGCTTTTTTTAATTCCACTACAAGTTAGCCCTTGACTGCGAACTCACCTGATGGCAAGTGACGATGCGGTCTAAGATGGTAGCGGGATAACCTGTTAGGGGTATGACAGTTATATTAAACCCATAACCCTAGTCGGTTTCTAGGTCTTTGCCGGTAGGGTGGTAACCAGCCACGGCCGAAGCCTCCCACCAGACCACGCCAGACAAAGTTCAGAAATTATTAAATCCCAAATTGACCCTACCGGGAATTGAACCCGGGACCTCCCACGTTAAGACATAAGCGCTCAACACTGCGTCAGAGAGGTCATCAATGCGCGCTGTGGTCTTATAACTAAAACGTAACAGGTCCAGAGTTCAATATCCAGTGGGGGGTTTGGGATAACTAACACTTGCAGAACTCGTCAACGGGTTATCATCATCAGCCATTATGTAAATATTCACTGTTGGAGATAGCCTCTTTCAAGTAACGCCAACGCCCCACATGCCTCCACGGGTATATACTACTCTGTCAAGAAAGTACCGGGAAAAGGTCTATAATATACAAAATGTTAATTATTATTCCAAATTTATTGTATCTCCTTCAAAGTAGGCCCCTTCGGAAATAATACACTAACGCCAACGAATAATCCAATTTTCAAAGCATTTTTTTTAGGCATTTTTCGGAATCGACTTCAGTTCTTGCCGCGAATTCTCTTTTACATGTCTTTTATCGATCGAAAACGGGTGCCACGAAGTGGTAATTTGAGTTTTGGAAAGAGAAAAAAGTCGGCCGGAGCCATATCCGGTGAATACGGTAGTTGTTCTATGGTATTTGTTGAGTTTTTGGTCAAAAATTCATTCACAATGATGGCCTTGTGCCTTTTAGTTGAAGACGTTGATAGCCGACCAGAGCGAGGCAAATCTTCCACCACATCGCGACCACTTTTGAATGCATGGTACCACTCGTATGCACGTGTTTTTCATAAAGTCGATTCCCCGTAAGCTTTCTGCAACATTTTCAGCGACTCTGGACACGAAATTCCATTTGCGATGCAAAATTTGAGACAAACTCTTTGTTCGATATTTTCATTCATTGTAAAAATCGCAAAACACTATTGAGATGAACTGACAAAATGGCGCACTGTAAACAAAGTAAATAACAATTACGCTCAAACTTCGCGGCAATATAGACGACAGTTGTGTCAACTTAGCGACAAAAAATAATTTTTGAATTGAATTTGGAATTAGAAACAAATGATGAATTCCTGGTACTTTTTTGACAGAATGTATATAACAGCTAATAAATTGCGATTAGTGTATTGATAGGTAACTTGGTAAAATGCTGTTTTTAAAAAAATATGTACAGATAAATAAGTACATAGTGGGGCTGATTCTGTATAACACAATCTTTAAACTAAAATTAAATGACATCTCTAAACATAGTTGATAGTTCTGTCCCTTTCTGCAGAGAGTATATTATGAAAGGGTTAGCAATATTTTTAATACATTCATTTTAGTTTAGTTTAGAGATTGTGTAGGTACAACAGAATCAGGCCCACTGTAGTTTTTAAGGCAAGCCCACCAGGGTGGGCGTCATTCCTGGAACCCTGGTACCAGCAGACTCTCTGGGGGTCTACTCTCTTTCTCTCAAACGAAACTTCGCAAAAGAACGTAATTAGTCGGTTATTAGACCCACACAAAATCGTTCAATCCAATCGGTCACGAAAATTTTCTATGGATCCGTACTTCGTCTGCGTGTACGAAAACGAAATAGAGAGGAGCATAGAGATAATATTATGTAGGAGAGGAGTTAACGAAATTTCGTTCGTTTGTTTGCGAAGTTTCGTTTTATAGAAAGAGAGTAGACCCCCTGGTACCAGAAACGATGTCCTCCACATCGGTGAGATCGCTACGTGCGCTAACCTATCGCTAAGTAAAAAATACTTAGGAATGAAACAAAGTGTGCGGTCATACGGCATGCCATTCTAATTTCTTCGCTTTTAATTGGATTGATCATTTGCGGATGACCAAAGACATTAACGATAACTGTTACTAGATGTGATCGGATAATAATGGTTTATATAAAACAATGATTATTGGTTCTTCGATCACTGCGCTACGGAGTATCCACGGGTCATCAAGTGCGCTATCATAATCATGATAGTGTCTAAAATATTAATTTTGTTCTTACCGCTGCTGTTATTGGGTATGTTCAACTACTAAATATGTACTTAATCGTATTATTAACCGACTGTATGCTTTTTTTTGTATGTGTTATAATATTATGTAACGCGATCATTCTGCCAATTATGGATCAATTTTGATTCTTTTTTTGTTCGGTAGATCACACTTCAAAGGTGGTCCCATTTAATTTTATAGAAACCCAGATATTGTTTTTTACTTTTTAGTTTAAGTTGGTACTTACGGTTGTTTTTCGTCGTCGGTTGTTGTCGGTTTTTGTTTTAGATGAATCCGAAAAAATTTTTTCTTGAAATAATTAAGGTTGCAATATTAATACTTTTCACGCAAGTAGCTTACTAACTTACCCTTGCAAACAACTTGCAAACGATATGTGACTAAGCTCCGATTGCACCAACTCTGAATACCTAACCTGGTAATAATAAATTTTAATAAATGTAAAGTTTTGACAGAATTCGTAAACAACATCTGTCAAAACATCAAAATAATTCAGTTTTCAATCGACACTTACAAGACAGTGTACATGATAAAGTTACTCTTGTAAGCGATTTACGTAAGTAAAACTTTCAAGTGTAGGTAATTGTGGCCTTATACTATTTTTTCTTAATACCTACCTTGAGCTTTTTTTAGCTTTGCATTAATACATTCATTGGCACTTAGGTTTTAAATCGGAACGTATACGACTTTAATACATTTTTCATCCCACCATCTCGGAAAGAGTATTTTTATTCTTCGATATCTGATGGTAAAAGCCGTTATTATCCTCTAGAGGATAAAGTAAATTGAATTTAGAACATCGTGTGCACGTTAGTAAATATCACTCGTCTATGAAGTTTGTGAATTCAAAACATCATTAAAACCTATTTACTTCTACCTCTATGGTGCCGAATTTCCATACAATCGTTTTTAATTTGTTAAAATTAATTATTTAATAGTAATTATTGTAGTCATAGAGGTAGGGTAAACTACGCTAAAAAAATACAATATATTATAACTGATACTTAATACAATATTAAAATGCTAAAAACTAAATATTAAACTAACTAAAAAATAAATTTAAAACAAATCCTTATATTATAATACCTACTAACCGGGATTCTACTATAGAATCCTTCACTTCGCTCTGAATTCAAAATAGCGCCCTCGGGGAACAAAAATTTTCTTTGGCCCCATATAACACAAATAACTATTTCTTTTACTTGCTCGAATACTTCATTAAGATGTCACGGTCACGTGCGAGTCAGACTCGCGCACAAAGGGTTCCGTACCACCACACAATATAAATTATTTTAGTAAATGACAAGAAAGATGTCATAACAACACGTAATCAGCTGTGAAATAACTGGCTTACTTATGGAGCTAAACTGCAGGGTGATCGGCCAAAAATGACAGCTACAGTGTAACGATCGCAAGCACCTCTGATTGGTTAACACTCTTCCACTATTGGACAAAATCCATTGACGTAGCAAGAATACCATAAATTCAGCTAATCACACAAATAATTTTCCGGGAAAAAAAGTTTTCTATGTCACTCTCCAAGTCCTCAACTATACCCATGCCAAAAATCACGTCGATCCGTTGCTCTGTTGCGGCGTGATTGAAGGGCAAACCAATAAACCAGCAAACAAACACACTTTCGCATTTATAATATTAGTATGATAGAGAATTTGCATTTTACTTTTTATTATTAATATGTGATATTTTATTGTCCTTTTCTAGCGGAAGCAAATTTCGGAAATGGACCCTTTCATAGATCGCCGCCAGCATCGATTCCAAATGGTTCGCCAACAATTTCGTCGAATTTACCAGTAAATCAACGGATACCATCACCACCTAAATTGCCACATCACGATCAACAAGCCCCACCGTCAGTTCATGTTGTACCGGTTACTCTTGCTTATACAGAAAAATCTGTTTCCGTGGAACCCGCCACTTTGCCACCGAAAATTAATACGGATTCACCAATAGAAATCCAAACACCGAAACCTGGACTGGTTCAGCCGCCGAATCCTTTTCATATAAATAATATAAACTGGGTTTACAGTCCTTACCATGTTCCTAAGCCTGTATCGAGCCCCTGGACTCCGCCTAAATTCGACACAGTTCCGTTAATAAATATACATAGGGCATCTCAACCCAACGCTCTGCAATTCGGTAATGTGCCTCATCATGCCAGTTACGTATATCAAACACCTCCAACGGTTTCTTCTGTTCCAACAGACAAAACATTGGTTCAGGATGTTTCTGTGCATCCTTCCAGTGATCGCAAGAAATTTTCCACGGTTGAACTACTAGAAATACAAACACCGGAAACATCATTGTCTAACTCACTGCATCCCGAACATCCTAATTTTATTCCTAAACCTGCACCAAGTCCAAGGATTCCAAACAAACCTTCCACGAACTCATCAGAAGAAATACTGAGCGCATCACAACCCGTGAATGCAGATAAAATAAACTACAAGGAAATTGGTCCCTATCAGAGATCTCAACGTTCAGCGGATCCCTGGGATCAGGATACATGGGATTCCTCTGAAGAAGACCAAATCTCACAAAATGGCAACCCGCCACCACCATTGACTACAGAGCGTCCTGGAAGCAATCTGCGTCGCTTTAAGTGTCCACAGGTCTATGGCTACTTTAAATATACCAATCAATGTGGCGAATATATCGAATGCAAGGTAAAGATTATTTTCTATCGAAACACTCATTAGTTCACTATTTAATTTGAATGAACAATGCTAAAAGTAATATATTTAATTTTTACAGAATTATATACCACTTGCGTACACATGCCCTCCTGGTCTTTACTTCAATCCTCGAGCGAATTGGACGGAGTATCCTTGTGATCATCCTTCAAATGTTCAATGCGACAAAGAAACTATTCCTCTACCCACCACAGCATCTCCACCGACAACTACCCTACCACCTAAAGTAGTTACGACACCGCGCCCTAACAACCAGAAGCATAACTATAGGTGCCCCCAGCCACATGGTTACTTCAAGTTTAGTGACCAATGTGACCAATATATTGAATGCAAGGTAAATCTTCTTCTCTAAAACTAATATTTTGTGGTAGATTCACTTGATGATTCAAAAGCGCGTCTCGTAAAAGTTTAATTGAATTTAAAAATATATTTTGACATACCTATATTTTTATTTCTCTTAAGAGAGTTTATTATAGTGAATGAAATTACTCTATTGTTATAGAATTACGTAGCACTAATGTTCTCATGCCCTGACGGTCTTCACTTCAATCCTCGTGCGGAATGGACGGCGTATCCCTGTGAGCATCCTTCAATAGTGCAATGTGACAACGAACCCAATGATGGTACGTACTTTTCGTAATAAATAAACACATTATAGATAAATATTTATTGACCAACACACATAAAACTTATGTTACTTAGGCCCACTTGCACAAGACCGATAAACACTTAAACACATTTATGTGTTTAAGTTAATTTTTCTTACCTATCCTTTTAATCATGTCAGCCCCGGCACTAGTTATTATTCTGTGGCCCCGGTAAAAATTTATTAAAAAGTGACAGCATCACAAAATTTAACTAAATTGGGTTCTGGCAGTATTGTGCAAGACGGCCTTAAGGTATACGTACATAACTATAATATATAATATAAAAGCGAAATACCACTCACTCACTGACTCACTGACTAATCGGCACTGTCCATCTCAGGAATTATAAAACATACAGACTTGTAAGGAGATTGAATCGGTCTGGCATAGCGACCGCCATTTTGATTTTTTCGAAATCGCGGCGCACGATGGAAGTTTTATATATGAATAGAAGACACATAGACGAATAAATAATGTCAAGTAACATAGTACCCAAAGTGTCACGTTACCTAGATATTTGGAGGTAAATATAGGTCATATTATGAGGACAACGACAATCATTAATATATATATAGCTGCTCGTGCTGACTGACTGACTGATTGATCACCTCTCCTGTAAAATTTTGTATGAACATTTTTTTTTTCACTCATCGTTTCGTATAGAAGATAAAAATTCATTAAGAGGAAAAATACGGAGAGAGCTGATGATTGAGGATTTCGAAGACGGATGAAGAGCACCAGCCAGGGTATTGAAGATAGGTGGGGGGTGCTTGACCAAATGTCACTCGAAACTTCATCCAATTGACAGTTATGTGAAAAAAAATTCAAAATGGCGGATTTAAGATGGCCGCCATACAAATTTCGTCGGTGTCTATCTCGGAGAGTATAAAAGATGGAAGAGTGGTTTCTTGGCAAAAGATGATCAGGACATGAGGATCTACTTGATGAACAGGAAAAAAATTCAAGATGGCGGAATTTATTTTTCCATAGAAAAGGGTATTGAAGATAGGTTGGGGGTGCTCGACCAAATGTCACTCGAAACTTCATCCAATTGACAGTGAGCTGAAAAAAAATTCAAAATGGCGGATTTAAGATGGCCGCCATACAAATTTCGTCGGTGTCTATCTCGGAGAGTATAAAAGATGGAAGAGTGGTTTCTTGGCAAAAGATGATCGGGACATGAGGGTCTACTTGATGAACAGGAAAAAATTCAAGATGGCGGAATTTATTTTTCCATAGAAAATGTATGGCGAATATTGCTATGCAAGACTTTGATGCGGTTCCTTTTCAAAATTTGTTTTTATGGAAGAAATCTCATTTTGACGAATGGTTCGGAGAAAAAAATATGGAGAGAGATGATGATCGAAGGTTCGGATGATGGGTGAGGAGCACGGTCAGGGTATTAAAGATAGGTACCTACTTAGGGGCTGCTCAAACAAAAAGGGAGGGGCGGGGGGTTGGTGGTCTGTGTTTTATGTTTTTCCTTTATGAGAATTTTCTTTTACGTCGGACGCTTGGCTGCGCTGGCGCTGGCGCTTCCACTGTGCTCACTAGCATAGCAGTGTGTTGTTCAGATCAGAACACGTAGACAGTAAACCGGCTGCTAGATTATGTAAGAATTGTCGATCAAATCGTAAAAGTTCGGCGTCAAAGTAAAATAAACCTTATCAGCATTGAATTCGAGCTCAATTTCGTGTTTCGAAATTGAGCTCTAATTTAATGCTGTTTTGGTCTATTTTACTTTGACGCCAAACTTTTACGATTTGATCGGCCATTCTTACATAATCGGGGGGCAGGATAGTAGGACAGCGAGTAAGTAGACAGTGGACCACGCGCTCCACTACGCGGTCCGCTGTAGCGGGCCGCGCAACCACGCGCCATACTAGTTTATATATATATAGCTGCTCGTGCTGATTCACTGATTGATCACCTCTCCTGTAAAATTTTGTATGAACATTTTTTTTTTCACTTATCGTTTCGTATAGAAGACAAAAATTCATTAAGAGGAAAAATACAGAGAGAGCTGATGATTGAGGATTTCGAAGACGGATGAAGAGCACCAGCCAGGGTATCGAAGATAGGTGGGGGGTGCTCGACCAAATGTCACTCGAAACTTCATCCAATTGACAGTTAGCTGAAAAAAAATTCAAAATGGCGGATTTAAGATGGCCGCCATACAAATTTCGACGGTGTCTATCTCGGAGAGTATAAAAAATGGAAGAGTGGTTTCTCGGCAAAAGATGATCCGGACATGAGGGTCTACTTGATGAACAGGAAAAAAATTCAAGATGGCGGAATTTATTTTTCCATAGAAAAGGGTATTGAAGATAGGTGGGGGGTGCTCGACCAAATGTCACTCGAAACTTCATCCAATTGACAGTGAGCTGAAAAAAAATTCAAAATGGCGGATTTAAGATGGCCGCCATACAAATTTCGTCGATGTCTATCACGGAGAGTATAAAAGATGGAAGAGTGGTTTCTTGGCAAAAGATGATCATAACATGAAGGTCTACTTGATGAACAGGAAAAAAATTCAAGATGGCGGAATTTATTTTCCATAGAAAATGTATGGCGAATATTGAAGAGGCTACAAGTGTAGAACTATGCAAGACTACGGTTCCTTTTCAAGATTTGTTTTTATGGAAGAAATCTCATTTTGACGAATGGTTCGGAGAAAAAAATATGGAGAGAGATGATGATCGAAGGTTCGGATGATGGGTGAGGAGCACGGTCAGGGTATTAAAGATAGGTACCTACTTAGGGGCTGCTCAAACAAAAAGGGAGGGGCGGGGGGTTGGTGGTCTTTGTTTTATGTTTTTCCTTTATGAGAATGTTCTTTTACGTCGCGCGGACGCTTGGCGTGCTGGCGCTTCCACTGTGCTCACTAGCATAGCAGTGTGTTGTTCAGATCAGAACACGTAGACAGTAAACCAGCTGCCCGATTATGTAAGAATTGTCGATAAAATCGTAAAAGTTCGGCGTCAAAGTAAAATAAACCATAACAGCATTGAATTAAAGCTCAATTACGTGTTTCGAAATTGAGCTCTAATTTAATGCTGTTATGGTTTATTTTACTTTGACGCCGAACTTTGACGATTTGATCGGCCATTCTTACATAATCGGGGGGCAGGATAGTAGGACAGCGAGTAAGTAGACAGTGGACCGCGCGGTCCATTACGCGGTCCGCTTTAGCGGGCCGCGCAGCCACGCGCCATACTAGTTAATATATATATAGCTGCTCGTGCTGATTCACTGATTGATCACCTCTCCTGTAAAATTTTGTATGAACATTTTTTTTTTCACTCATCGTTTCGTATAGAAGACAAAAATTCATTAAGAGGAAAAATATAGAGAGAGCTGATGATTGAGGATTTCGAAGACGGATGAAGAGCACCAGCCAGGGTATCGAAGATAGGTGGGGGGTGCTCGACCAAATGTCACTCGAAACTTCAACCAATTGACAGTGAGCTGAAAAAAAATTCAAAATGGCGGATTTAAGATGGCCGCCATACAAATTTCTTCGGTGTCTATCTCGGAGAGTATAAAAGATGGAAGAGTGGTTTCTTGGCAAAAGATGATCAGGACCTGAGGGTCTACTTGATGAACAGGAAAAAAATTCAAGATGGCGGAATTTATTTTTCAATAGAAAAGGGTATTGAAGATAGGTGGGGGGTGCTCGACCAAATGTCACTCGAAACTTCATCCAATTTAAAGTGAGCTGAAAAAATTTTCAAAATGGCGGATTTAAGATGGCCGCCATACAAATTTCGTCGGTGTCTATCACGGAGAGTATAAAAGATGGAAGAGTGGTTTCTTGGCAAAAGATGATCGGGACATGAAGGTCTACTTGATGAACAGAAAAAAAATTCAAGATGGCGGAATTTATTTTTCCATAGAAAATGTATGGCGAATATTGAAGAGGCTACAAGTGTAGAACTATGCAAGACTACGGTTCCTTTTCAAGATTTGTTTTTATGGAAGAAATCTCATTTTGACGAATGGTTCGGAGAAAAAAATATGGAGAGAGATGATGATCGAAGGTTCGGATGACGGGTGAGGAGCACGGTCAGGGTATTAAAGACAGGTACCTACTTAGGGGCTGCTCAAACAAAAAGAGAGGGGCGGGGTGTTGGTGGTCTTTGTTTTATGTTTTTCCTTTATGAGAATTTTCTTTTACGTCGGACGCTTGGCGTGCTGGCGCTTCCACTGTGCTGACTAGCATAGCAGTGTGTTGTTCAGATCAGAACACGTACACAGTAAACCAGCTGCCCGATTATGTAAGAATTGTCGATGAAATCGTAAAAGTTCGGCGTCAAAGTAAAATAAACCATAACAGCATTGAATTAGAGCTCAATTTCGTGTTTCGAAATTGAGCTCTAATTTAATGCTGTTGTGGTTTATTTTACTTTGACGCCGAACTTTTACGATTTGATCGGCCATTCTTACATAATCGGGGGGCAGGATAGTAGGACAGCGAGTAAGTAGACAGTGGTCCACGCGGTCCACTACGCGGTCCGCTGCAGCGGGCCGCGCAACCACGCGCCATACTAGTTAATATATATATAGCTGCTCGTGCTGATTCACTCATTGATCACCTCTCCTGTAAAATTTTGTATGAAAATATTTTTTTTCACTCATCGTTTCGTATAGAAGACAAAAATTCATTCAGAGGCAAAATACGGAGAGAGCTGATGATTAAGGATTTCGAAGACGGATGAAGAGCACCAGCCAGGGTATCGAAGATAGGTGGGGGGTGCTCGACCAAATGTCACTCGAAACTTCATCCAATTGACAGTTAGCTGAAAAAAAATTCAAAATGGCGGATTTAAGATGGCCGCCATACAAATTTCGACGGTGTCTATCTCGGAGAGTATAAAAGATGGAAGAGTGGTTTCTTGGCAAAAGATGATCAGGACACGAGTGTCTACTTGATGAACAGGAAAAAAATTCAAGATGGCGGAATTTATTTTTCCATACAAAAGGGTATTGAAGATAGGTGGGGAGTGCTCGACCAAATGTCACTCGAAACTTCATCCAATTGACAGTGAGCTGAAAAAAAATTCAAAATGGCGGATTTAGGATGGTAGAGTGGTTTCTTGGCAAAAGATGATCAGGACATGAGGGTCTTTTTGATGAACAGGAAAAAAATTCAAGATGGCGGAATTTATTTTTCCATAGAAAAGGGTATTGAAGATAGGTGGGGGGTGTCATAATATGTCACTCGAAACTTCATCCAATTGACAGTGAGCTGAAAAAAAAATTCAAAATGGCGTATTTAAGATGGCCGTCATACTTTCGTCGGTGTCTATCTCGGAGAGTATAAAAGATGGAAGAGTGGTTTCTTGGCAAAAGATGATCAGAGCATGAAGGTCTACTTGATGAACAGGAAAAAATTCGAGATGGCGGAATTTATTTTTCCATAGAAAATGTATGGCGAATATTGAAGAGGCTTACAATTAGTGTAGAACAATGCAAGACTTTGATGCGGTTCCTTTTCAAAATTTGTTTTTAAAGAAGAACTCTCCATAATTTTTCGGAGAAAAAAATATATGGAGAGCGATGATGATCGAGGGTTTAAAAGATGGGTGAGGAGCACGGCTAAAATTTCATAGGTGTCTATTTCAGAAAGTATACTAGAAGGAAGAGTGGAAGTAGGAAATATGCACGACTTTGATATGGTTTTTTTTTACAAGATTTGTTCTGTATGGAAGAATTGTCGGTTTGCCGTTAGGAAAGCCAAGATGGCGAAGTTCAATGGCACCCAAAGGTACCCGATCGTCAGCGGTTTAATATTGATATTAATCAACTAAGGAAGGTTTCTTTGTGTTTTTACTTCAACGGTCTCTTACATTGTATGCATGTCTGGAAAGTTTTTTTTACATTTAAAGGCCCTTTTAGATTCTTAAGGGGGTCTCTTCTTATGAGAATTTTTTTACGTCTGTCGGACGCTTGGCACGCTGGCGCTTCCACTGTGCTCGCTAGCATAGCAGTGTGTTGTTTACTTCAGAACACGTAGGCAGTAAACACTAGGATAGAAGGAGAGCAAGTAAGTGGACAGTGGGCCGCGCGGTCCACTACGCGGTCCGCTTCTGCGGGCCGCGCATCCACGCGCCATACTAGTTAAAAATAGACTTATTACGTGTCTACAGGCGTCAGATTGTATCCAAAAAATTTCGAACCCCTTTGGAAGGTAGGTTTCTTCTATGGTGTAGACGTCGCTAAGAAATGGTTTTGAGAAAATTCACCCATAAGGGGTTGAAATGGGGGTTGGAAGTTTGTATGAAAGTTCTTTGTTTTTGAAGTTAGAGACATAAAAATTGGCATTTAAGTTATTAGATTAAAATAATAAAAATCTGTTTAAGCAGGTTTACGAAAATCTACCACAAAGGGGGTGAAATGGGGGTTGGAAGGTTGCATGAAGGTTCTAAGTTTTTGAAGTTAGAGACTTGAAAATCGGGATTTAGGCTATTAGTTTTAAATAATAAACACCTGCATAAGCTATATAGCTATATATATAAAGCCTCTTTAGATAGACTTTTTGCAGCAGGAAAATTTCATAATCTCACGAAATCAGAAATTGTACGCTGACGAAGTCGCGGGCGACCTCTAGTTATTTATATATTTAAATCTATATTTGTTCCATAATATAAACCATAGTACAAAATTTCTTAAATTTACCCTGGATCCCAAAATTAGGATAGCCCGTGCCTTGGGGGTCAGTCTCTTCCCAGTGCAATGTAACATAACATTAGGAAAAGGGACTAAAGTTAGTTATAAAGTTATCGAATTATTATTGACCGAGCGATGCGAAGGTCTCTGAGTCTACTTGAGTGAATTTGCACTTGTCCGTCCGTCCGTCCGTTCGTCAGAGCCTTATAACTTCTAAATTACTGAACGCAATTACTTCAAATTTAAATATAATATGTAAACCGATGGCCTCCCGTCGAATATGGCTTAAAAAGTTATAAAAATCTTTATTTCAGGCGGGCTCTCATAGAAGCGAATGCGAAGTAAAATATTTTTTATACCGTTACATAGGGTTGCGGTATATCATTTTAAAGATAATTAAGAATAGAGTCCAAAAATATTTTTTTTTTAATTTTTCCACTAAAATCCACGAAATGGGGGCTTTCAAAGTGGCGATTTTCTAACGTCCAAAGTTGACCTCAGAACTCTCAATTTTCTGAAAGGCTGAGCCTGAAACCTATCAATTTTTTGAATTATATCCAACAACACAAAAAATACTAAAATTAGATAAATATTATAAGGAAACGAAATTATTTAATTTTTAATGTGCTTATCATAGTGGTTACATTCTCTTTGGTGCTTATGATGCCTTCTCTCCGGTCTTCTCCGGTTGGCCCGTGAGGGCCAATCGGGGGTACGGCCATCGAGGCCTGCAGGCCTCATTACCCGGGCGGGGCGCGGGGTAACATTGTACCCCGGTGGTTGTCTTTAAGCCGTGTATCGGCTAGGGCCTGCCTTGAAGGCTACGGGCCCCTGGGCCTGATGTCATCTCCGGTGTTGGGTCCGCACTGCGGGTGACGTCGTCGCCACCGCGTGCAGGACCCATGTCATGCCCAGGTATCTCGGCGCCGCGGGCAGTGGGGTCGCTCTCGCGCGCCGAGATGGCGTCAGATCCGGTGGACTCCGCGCTGCGGACGATTAATGTGCTTCATTATTATAAACAGAACTTCAGAATAATGTCAATAGATGGCGCTCTATACAAGTTTATGGATACCGCGAGGTCTCAGTTCGGGGCGAACCACTATAGTTATTATAGAATTATCAGGAACCTCTTGAACCAGACATTGTACTCCGTTAACGCAACAAAGCACGTACCTATTTAAACCTACCTATCTACTGCATTAAGTGCTTATAGATAATTTCTATATTATAATTTATTACAATTTCAATAGATAGGCAAAAATATTTAAACACATAATCTGCGCACCTAATTTTGATAGAAATCTTTAATTATGTATTTTCTTATTCACAGAGAAAACTCCAAGGCCTACCGAAGCACCTACTACTACAGCAGTACCGCCGACGCCTTCTACTAGACCACCACCACCGCCTACTACTAGACCACCACCACCACCACCACCTACTACTAGGAGTCCTCCACCGCCACCCACTAGTAGGCAACCACCGCCACCACCCACTACTAGGCGGCCACCACCACCACCGCCTATTATATGGCGACCACGTCTACCCACTACAAGACAACCACCACCACCACCACCCACTACAAGATCACCACCACCGCATACCACGAGACGGCCACCACCGCCACCTATTACTTGGCAACCACGACCACCCGCTACTAGACCACCACCACCTACAACAAGACAACCACCACCACCATCCACTACTAGATCACCACCACCCACTACTAGATCACCACCACCACCGCCTACCACTAGGCCACCAACGCCACCTCCAACCACATCGCCTCTACCAGTAATAACACCAGGACCTAAGAATCCACCTGACTACAATATATGCCTACAACAATTTGGCTACTTCAGATTTTCTGATCAATGTGGCGAATATATAGAATGCAAGGTAAGACTTAATATACTAGTGGTTCGCCCCGAACTGAGACCTTGCGGTATCCATAAGATAGTTTTATCTATCTTTACGTTCATAGACATCAGTACTATCAGTAGACTATTTTTTATTCCACTTATGATGGTGCTAACATCTATTATTTGTAAGCACAAACGAATTAACTTTTACAGAGCGCCATCTATTGACATCATTGTGAAGTTCTGTTAAAAATACTGAAGCTCATTAAAAATTAAATAATTTCGTTTCCTTATAATATTTATGTAATTTTAGTATTTTTTGTTCTAGTACAGGATATAATTCAAATTATTGATCCAGTTTCAGGCTCAGCCTTTCAGAAAATTGAGAGTTCTGAGGTCAACTTTGGACGTTAGAAAATCTCCACTTTCAAAGCCCCCCATTTCGTCAATTTTAGGGGAAAAATTAAAACAAAAATATTTTTGGATTCTATTCCTAATTATTATCTTTCAAATGATATACCTTACTTATCGCTATAAAAAATATTTTACTTTGCATTCGCTTCTATGAGAGCCCCCCTTAAATAAAGATTTTTATAACTTTTTAAGCCATATTCGGCTGGAGGTAATCGGTTTACATATTATATTTAAATTTGAAGTAATTACGTTCAGTATTTCAGAAGTTATAAGGTTCTGACAGACGGACAGACGGACGGACGGACGGACAAGTGCAAATTCACTCAAGTAGACTCGGATACCTTCGCTTCGCTCGGTCAATTATTTATGTACCTTTTAATTGATTTGTAATATTTATATATTTATGAATAAAAATCTATTGCCGAATGTATGTAAGCGCATCGCTTCAGAACGGCTGGACCGATTTTGATGGAATTTTTGTGTGATTGTGTGGGTCCCGGGATGGTTTATATTCACAATTGGACCCGGTAGAGGGCGCTGCAATCAGTTCTATTTTCAGGGCAAGACAACGTCTGCCGAGCCCACTAGTATGTTATAATTTCGTATAATGCTAATGACGCAATTTTTTACTTTTACAGCATTATGTACCACTAATATTCACGTGCCCCGTCGGCCTACACTTCAATCCTCTTGCGGATTGGACAGAATATCCATGCGATCTCCCTTCAAAGGTGCAATGTAATGAAGAGTTCGTAGATCGTACGTATCCTTCTTAAATTAAATTATTAATTAGACATACTTGTAAAGCTTTTATTTGTTAACAAACATAATAAATACAGATGAACTTACAAAATCGTAATCCAGTTGCAATTTGCAAAATTAAGTCCGCAGTTGTAATTTTCAAGTAAAAGCTCTTTTAGCGTATCAAAGGACAGCCTACTAACATCATACTTATATCATAAATGCGAAAGTGTGTTTATTTGTTTATATTAGGGGTTAAAGTATGAAATTGCCGATTTGTTTTGATGTTGTTTTTTTTTTTTAATTTAACATATTTATTTAATCAAAATAATTACCATTATCTATACATTGCTGCCATCTAATATGAAGGTCATTTATGCCTTTGCGATAGAACTCTGGTGATCTAGATTCAACAAACTGTGTGAAAGCATTTTGTACTGCCTCCTGAGAAGAAAACTTTTTATCACGTAAATCATGAAAAAAATGGTAGTCCGTTGGAGCAAGGTCTGGCGCATACGGATGGTGACGAATGGTATCTAATTGCAGTTCCTGTAGAGTTAAAACGATTTCTCGTGCTGTATGAGGTCTCGCGTTATCATGGAACAATAATGGTGAAGATCGATTCATGAGTCGGGGCTGTTTCACTGCTAGTTTTGCTATCATTGTTCGGAGTTCGGCACAGTAGACATCTGCCGTTATTGCTTGACCAGATCGGAGAAAGCTATAGTGAATAACACCATGCTGAGACCACCAAACAGTTGCCATTACCATTTTATTGGTAAGCTTTGCTTTGGGCACTGTTGCGGCGTTTGACCTGGGGTCAGCCATTGATTTTTCGCTTACGGTTATTGTAAAGAATCCACTTTTATTTCATCACATGTCACAATTCGAGCCAATATTCCTTCATTCCTGTATAGATTCAACAAGGCAACACAAGTTTCAACACGCGTTTATTTCTGCAGATCAGTCAAATCATGAGGCACCCATTATTCATATTTTTTTATTTTATTGATTTGACGAAAATGAGTCAATATTGTTGGTAAGGTAACGTTAAACCATGCCGCTAATCCCTGGGTAGTTTGGCTCGGATCGGCTTCCACCATCTCTTTCAATTCATTGTTATTCACCTGTGTGGGCGGTCTTCCACGTGGTTCGTTCTTCAAATCAAAGTTTCCATCACGAAAGCGTTTAAACCAAAATCACACGGTGCGTTCATTAGCAGTCCCCTCTCCAAACCCAACATTGATCGTGTCGGAACTCGTATTCAAAAATCACTCGAATTTTCGAAGTATTCATCTTTCTTGTCTAAGCTGAATAAAAAAAACAACTGAAAGTCGTTAATCGAATGTTGCACATTTTTACCATGTGAAAAAAGTTTCACTCTAAAATCTCAAACCATGAAGGCACGAAGGTTCTATGTCAATTCGAAGTAACCTAATACAATAAAACGGCAATTTCATACTTTAACCCCTATTACTACACCCGCTCGGAAAGTACCCTCTTGCTTTTGTCAAAACGAGGTAGAAAGTACGTCATTGCTACAGACCAAATATGCGGGAGGAAGAAATGTCATTTCTAACGTGCTAAGCGGGGAGAAAAAGTGTATGAGAATCCATTTCTAACGCGCTGTTGTTTTTTAATTTTATGTAAATAATGGGCTACGTCGCTCGTTGAGAATTTGGATATGTCTTATATTAGAAGCAACTTCACCATATTTGACATAGAAAGGTCAAATATGGTGAATGTCGATTGTCGACATCGATGTCGATTGTCGATATCGATATCGATGCCGATTTTGATGGTCAATATCGATGTCGATTGTCGATGTCGTTTGTCGATATCGATGTCGATTGTTGATATCGATGTTGATCCTCATATCGATTGACGATATCGATGTCAATGGTCGATATCGATGTCGATTTCGATGGTCGATATCGATGTCGATTGTCGATATCGATGTCAATGTCAATTGTGAATATCGATGTCGATTGTCTATATCGATGTCGGTGTCGATGTCGATATCGATGTCGATATCGATGTCGTTTGTCGATATCGATATTCGATGTCGATAGTCGATATCGATAGTCGATATCGATAGTCGATGTCGGTAGTCGATATCGATAGTCAATATCGATGTCAATGTCGATTGTCGTTATCTTTGTCGATTGTCGGTATCGAGTCGATTGTCGATATCGATAAAAATAATAAAGATTGATAATAATAATAATGTTTTTTTTTTTGTTTTCTTATTTAAATATTTAAAAATGTAAAAAATATGGACTAAATGAAATAAAAGAATAATAATTATAATTATAAATAATATCCTTATCCTTACTAATATTATAAATGGGAAAGTGAGTTTGTTTGTATGTTTGTTCCGCTTTCACGCCGTAACTACTGAACGGATCTGGATGAAATTTGGCACAGAGATAGATTATAGTCTGGAATAACACATAAGCTACTTTTTATCCCGGAAAATTAAGGAGGTCCCGCGGGAAACGAAAAACCTCGATCCACGCGGACGAAGTCGCGGGCATCAGCTAGTATAATAATAATAGGAATAATAGAGATAGAGTATAAATGCGAAGATGTGTTTATCCATCAATCACGCCGCAACTAGGCAACGAATCGACGTGATCTTTTGCGTGGCCATAGTTTAAGAACTAAAGAGGCACATAAGCTACTTTTTATCCAGTAAAATCAAAGATTTCCCACGAGTTCACGCGGACGAAGGGGGGTAGGTCCTATCTAACGGGTGGTTATTGTCTCGCGAGTGACAAAATTCCTCACAATAAGTGACACACTATCATATGCATATATGTATCACAACTTACTGGTTGTTATCTACTAAAATATTTTTTATTTTCAGCAAAAGTTCCATCTACTACACAGCCACCACCAGCCTCTACCACTCAATCTCCAGTAGTAACTACACCGCAACCGGGAAGCAAATTGCTAGACTTTAAGTGTCCAGAGGCACACGGCTACTTCGAATATAACGACCAATGTAGCAAATATATTGAATGCAAGGTATAACTTTTTTATCAAAATAAATATTATATTTATTTTTTTTCTTTATTGTTTGTAATTCGGGATACCTAATAATGGCAATGTTTCGGGTTTTTACAGAATTACGTACCACTTGCGTACACATGCCCTAGTGGACTTCACTTCAATGATTTTGTTCATTGGACAGAATACCCCTGTGATCATCCTTCTAAAGTGCAATGTCATAAAGAATCCGGTACAAAACAGTCTACGGAAAATCCCAATGTAACATCGAGACCTGTAGTACCGCCACATTCTACTATAGCAACACCAGCACCTACTATTGTAACACGGTCACCTACTGCAGTGACGCCATACATACCCCGTTTTCCTACTCAAGGGACGGTACGCACCTCGACCGAACGACCATCGTTCGAGCTGATTGACTATTATTGTCGAGAACCGAATGGATATTACGCAGTTGCTTCGCAGTGTGACACATACATCGAATGCAAGGTATTTAAAATTTTCTAGTTTACTTCTTTTGTTACTAGATTCATTTTCATTCGCGTACCTCTAATCTCTATATTATATACCTACATGTAAAGTGAATAATAAAATAACGTTTGTGATTGTTACAGAGCTCTAAAGCAATGCAACGCTTCTGTCCAGCTGGACTTCACTTTGACTCTAAAGCGCAATGGCCAAAGTTCCCTTGTAATTATCCATCAAAAGTGCAATGCGATAAAGAACCCGGTACAAAACAGCCGACAGAACATCTAAATGTAAAACCAAGGCCTACGCGACCTACCGTCGCAACACCACAATCTACTGTTGTTACGCCATATATACCCCGGTTTCCTACTCAAGGGACTGTGTATCCCCCAACCCCATCCCCATACAGACCTCCTGTAGTACCACCACGACCTACTATAGCAACACCAGCACCTACTATTGTAACACGGTCACCTACTGCAGTGACGCCATACATACCCCGTTTTCCTACTCAAGGGACGGTACGCCCCTCGACCGAACGACCATCGTTCGAGCTGATTGACTATTATTGTCGAGAACCGAATGGATATTACGCAGTTGCTTCGCAATGTGACACATACATCGAATGCAAGGTACTTAAAACTTTCTAGTTTACTTCTTTTATTACTACATTTATTCCCGCGATTTCGGCCGCGTTGTTCAAATATTTTTTTACCGCACGAACTCCTTAAGTTTCCGGGATCATATAAGCCCATGTCTCTCCCCGGAATACAAATTAATCTCTATACCAAATTACATCAAAATCGGTTGAAAATATGGACCGTTAAAGCATAGCAGACAGACACTTTCGCATTTATAATCGTACTAATATTATAAATGCGAAAGTGTATTCGTGTGTTGGTTAATGGTTTGTCCTTCAATCACGCTGCAACAGATCAACGGATCGACTTGATTTTTTGCATGGGTATAGTTGAGGGCCTGGAAAGTGATATAGGAAAATTGAGGAGTGCCCATGGGTATCGTAAAAACTTTTTCCACGCAGACGAAGTTGCGAGCATCAGCTAGTATTAATATAGTATGTAATTTTGATTTGCCGAAACACTGAATGAACCTCACGGTATTGTTACAGAGCAATTACGCAATTCAACACTTCTGCCCAGCTGGTTTTCACTTTAATCCTAAAGCGCAATGGCCAAATTTCCCGTGCGATTATCCGTCAAGAGTGCAATGCAAGAATGACTCCGTCAACGGTAATGCAATTTTTCAAGCTTGATATTTTACGGTAACAGGTTTAACTTTTATAGGCAATGAATGAATGAATGAATGAAATATTCTTTATTGTACACCAATACAAGAAACACATAAAATACACAATAGAAATAAATAAAGCTATGGTTCAATTAGCTTTGAAGCGATCTCTACCAGGCAAGAAAGTGAGAAAAAAATTCAAGGGTGTAAGTACGTTATTTTAAAGGAATTAGATAAAAATATAATTATTTCTAAACTAATAATGTAATACTAGACAATATTATAATTTATACTTACTAGTGGTTCGCCCCGAACTGAGACCTCGCGGTATCCATTAGGCATAAACTATTACAGAGCGCCATCTATTGACATCATTGTGAAGTTCTGTTAAAAATACTGAAGCTCATTAAAAATTAAATAATTTCGTTTCCTTATAATATTTATCTAATTTTAGTATTTATTCAAGTACAGGATATACCTAATTCCAATAATTGATCAAGTTTCAGACTCAGCCTTTTAGAAAATTGAGAGTTCTGAGGTCAACTTTGGACGTTAGAAAATCTCCACTTTGAAAGCAACCCATTTCGTCAATTTTAGGGGAAAAATTGAAAAAAAATATTTTTGGACTCTATTCCTATTTATGCTATAGTATCGAGTAGAATGGCTTTTAGTCCCTTGATGAACAATCTACTATTAAAATGATATACCGCAACCCTATGTAACGCTATAAAAAATATTTTACTTCGCATTCGCTTCTATGAGAGCCCCCCCTGAAATAAAGATTTTTATAACTTTTTAAGCCATATTCGGCTGGAGGCCATCGGTTTACATATTATTATATTTAAATTTATAAAATGAGGCTCTGACAGACTGACGGACGGACGGACGGACGGACGGACAAGTGCAAATGCACTCAAGTAGACTCAGATATCTTCGCTTCGCTCGGTCAATAATACAATATTATAAATTATAATATTCGTTATCACTAATCATGTCTTTGCAGATGATCCTTTGGCAAGACCTACCATCGGAACACCTCGACCTACCATCGTAACACCTCGACCTACCATCGTAACACCTCGACCTACCATCGTAACACCTCGACCTACCATCGCAACATCTAGACGACCAACTGGACCCGTCATAACTAGTTTACCTAGACAGCTAACTCCAAAACCGCCTTCAAAGCAGCCTTTCAACTATAGCTGCCCAGAGTCGAATGGATTTTACTCGGTTGCTTCACAGTGTGACGCGTATGTAGAATGCAAGGTAACAATGATTTTTTTATCTACTTGAGACCGCGCGCGGTTGATTAAAAATTGCATTTTTTGTTGACTGTACTAATGATACAACTATTATATTTTTATAGGATAGCATACCAATGGAACGCACATGCCCAGATGGTCTTCTCTTCAACACAAATGCGCATTGGCCAGATTTTCCTTGTGATTATCCTTCAGAGGTGACTTGTAGCAGTGGAGACGTTGTTCGTAAGTAACTATTCATATTTACAGCTATAACTAATTATTATTTTAATCCTCTAATACGCCACATGACACATTCCGACTCTTCCGACAGCTTGAATTAAATAAGCATAGCTACCTTCCGTTTCTTCAATCCAGCTATACTTCACTCGTGTAGTTAGTCGTGCATTGGGCTGGTTTCCTATTAGGACTAGTGGTTCGCCCCGAACTGAGACCTCGCGGTATCACAGAGCGCCATCTATTGACATCATAGTGAAGTTCTGTTAAAAATAATGAATCTCATTAAAAATTAAATAATTTCGTTTCCTTAAAATATTTATCTAATTTTAGTATTTGTTGTTCAAGTACAGGATATAATTCAAATAATTGATAAGTTTCAGGCTCAGCCTTTCAGAAAATTGAGAGTTCTGAGGTCAACTTTGGACGTTAGAAAATCTCCACTTTGAAAGCCCCCATTTCGTCCATTTTAGGGGAAAAATTTAAAAAAAAATATTTTTGAACTCTAATCCTAATTATCTTTAAAATGACATACCGCAACCCTATGTAACGCTATAAATAGTAGATTATTCAACATGGCGGTAATGCAAGGTCTTACGTCACGGGCGCCGGGATAAACCCCAAGCGCAAGGAGGGATTTTAGAGTAACTCCCGAGCGTAGCGAGGGTGTTGCATCTAGAATCCTGAGTGAAGCGCGGGGTTTAGGGGCGCCCAAGACAAAGACATCATTACCCCTGCGTTGAATACTCTAATTTTCACACCTCGCGAGGCAATAAAATCAAAATAAAAAGATTATTCAATATCTATTCAATTTCATATCTATTTTCAATACTAAAAATGCCAATGAATGAATTAATAAATTAATGATAGATCTTTTAAGTAAACTAGCGATACGGCTTCTGAAATTAGGCAATTGGCACCTCTTGTAGTTTTCCATTTGCTGGAATCTTCGTATGCTTTCAAATATTTGTCTTCAGAAGTTTCTGGGAGCAAATCGTTTATTATACCTACTAAGAGCATCTATTTAAATAGTTTCCGGAGTTAAATTACTGCAGCTATCTTCGTCACTCGACATTTGAATTTTAAATTAAATAAAGGTTTAATTTCAATAACACCAGAATATACTTATTAGAACGTTTTGGAAATAATAATTGTTGGTGGGAATTTTCAACAATCTTTACTCTGTGGTTCGTGTGAAAGGGACGTCATCACTCATTGAAGCGAGATAGCAAAATAGAGGGACGCCGTCATACGTCGAAGCGCGAAAGCAATACTTGAAATGAACTGAATTTTCTTTGGATGCGGGATCTTTCGAAATTCAAATCACATTACATTACATGCCATGGGGGTAATGGATTTCAGTACAACATTACAACCCCGCTAAGCCTTGAGAATGTAATGACGTAGTTTACCTTTAGATAACAGGCCTAGTAATAAGGCATTGACGAGCGAGTGGTGTGAAAAAATATTTTACTTCGCATTCGCTTCTATGAGAGCCCCCCTGAAATAAAGATTTTTATAACTTATAAGCCATATTCGGCGGGAGGACATCGGTTTACATATTAAATTTAAATTTGAAGTAATTACGTTCAGTAATTCAGAAGTTATAAGGCTCTGACAGACGGACGGACAGGCGGACGGACGGACAAGTGCCAATTCACTCAAGTAGACTCAGAGACTATGAGAATTACCTAATTCTTACTAAAATACTCAAGTACAACGGACAAAGTACCAAGGATTCTTCCTTTAGTGGTAACACCAGCTAGTTCTTGCTGAAGCTTGGACGTGTGTACTTTATATAATATTACGTATAACGTAGGTATTACCTACTAACAGTTACTATATATTTTTCAGAACAGCCGAACCCTACGGCAGAGTGCCCCCACCATGAAGGATTCTTCCCCACAGACAATGGCGATTGTGGAGAGTACATAGTGTGCCATGCAGGCATTGCTACAATCAAGCACTGTCCACCTGGACTCGTCTTTAACTTCGACAAGTTGAACACTTGTGACTGGCCAATCAACGTACCGGCATGTAATCAAGCAAGAGGTTAGTCAAAATATCCCTTCAACCCATCTCTAATATTTTGTAATTTGACAAGAAGTTGTTAATTCACCAATAACTGTTATTGTCTGCAGAATTAGAAGGTTTCGTGTGTCCCTCAACGCCTGAAAATGAAAATGCACTACATATCCACAAATACAGGTAAGTTTGTCTACATTTTGCCTAAGTAGGTAGGTACCTACTATTCTACTACTTACTTTGTACGGAGGTTGCAATTTCACATGGAGTCACTTTGTAGTTTATGGTTGGACAATGCCAACTCGTAATTGTAGTATAAAATGCTTATAAGCATTTTATACTACTACCTTGAATACAATCTCACTTCGTGGTAAGTGATGTGATGCAATCTAAGATGGTAGCGGCATGGTAATATTATGTAGCGGGCTGACCTGTTAAGCGGGATAAAGACACGAGTAACTAATACGCGTACTTAAGACTCAAGTAGGTATCTACGCCTCAGTTGATCTTCAAACCAACCAGAAGTGTTAGATTTTATGCCCATACCTTTAATTGTGTGATGAATATATTTTGGATCTGAAGATTTGATGAATGTATGGAGATGGCGGACAAAACGCCTCAACGGGTAACAAAATCCAATCGCGATTATTGTAGGTACCTACTTATTAAAAGTTAACCATTAAACATTTAAAGTTAAGACTGTAGTAGTTAAAAACCACCCATGTAAAGCCGGTGTGGTTCAGCTAGTACCTACGTACCTGATAAATATATTATGTCATGTTTTGTAACTTCTGTTTATAGATACGGACGCAGCTGTACGAACTTCATTGCGTGCCAAAAGGGCCATCCGCGGCTCCTCGCTTGTGATGCTGGGCATCACTTCAATGAAGAAACTGAGAGTTGTGTGGATTCGGACTTAGTCATGGATTGTGACGCGTGATTGCGTTTACGGAGATTTTTGTAGATGGCTTTATAGTTTATGGACCATCTGCGAAATTAAGTAGATTAAATTTTTATAGAGCATAACTATGTACCTACGTACTTAAAATGCTGGCAAGCTTAGTTCTGCTGCTTACGCTGTCAGAAAGATTCGACACTTAACTGACATCGAAACTGCTAGGATTGTTTATTTTGCTTATTTTCATAGCACTATGTCGAATCTTGCTGTGGGGTAAACCGGCAGATATTCAAAAAAAATTTGTACCTACTACAAAAAAGGGCAATACCTACGTGCAATTTATAATTTAAAACCGCGTGATTCCCTTAGAGAGAAATTTAAAGAAATTGGTATTCTAAGAGTAGCCTCGCAATATATTTACAGTACTTAATGTAATTTTTGTAAAACAGCACATCCATAATTACAAAAAAATATGCAATCTGCACGATAGACAAACTTAGAGGCTGTAATAGGCTCGAGACTCCATCGCTCCGCCTCAAAAAAGTCGGAAAGTCATTCATGGGAATGAGCATTCTTTTCTATAACAAAATTCCACAACCTAGGTATTTTAAACTTGCACTTACACAAGTTTAAGAAATCCATTAAAAGTAGGTATGCTCCTGAAAAAAGCTTAATATACTGTAGAAGATTATGTAAATGATAGAGGAGCTTGGATTTGATCGCTCCAGCAATGCTAAGGACAGCGGTTACTTATGTACACATTGATTGTAATAATAATTGTAAATGAATTATCTAAAAAGAGCAACCACCGAGTTTCTTGCTGGTTCTTCTCGGTAGGAATGGCATTCCGAACCAGTAGTAAAGTCTGTTCGTTTTCATACGGTCGCCTTTGACCGCACCGCCGCGGCACGTGCCACATTTTGTCAAAGGCACCGCCATGACATCAAGCTCACCGCTTTCCGCCGTACAGGTACAGGAGAATTTCGCATATTACTTATTTATTATTTAATTTTATTTCGCATATTTGAATTTATAATTTCTGAATTATGGCCTACCCTACCGGCAAAGACGTGCTGCCAAGCGATTTAGCGTTCCGGTACGATGCCGTCTAGAAACCGAATGGGGGTATGTTTAATATAACTGCCATGCCCCTAACAGGTAAGCCCGCTACCATCTTAAACTGCATCATCACTTACCATCAGGTGAGATCGCAGTCAAAGGCAAACTTGTAGAGATTTAAAAAAAAATATTACATCGAGCCGCCGAGCCGCGGTGAAAGGTGGTTTTTATTGACTCTGCTATCTGCTATATATATATATCTACCTATTGTTTATGTATACTTTTTACCTTTTTCATTAAAATTCTTTTTTCTACCTAACTTGTGTTTATTATTTATATTCGTGTTTTATTACAATAACCATCAGAATAAATAACATAGTATTCTTTTTTTTATTCTTAGAATAGAAAAACATTTAGTTAACAAACACAGTACACAAAAGCAGAATAATAAAATAAAAGCAAAATAATAAGTGTCTGCAGCCCCTGCGGGTGTACCGACACTATGATAGCGAACGCACTTTAGATTCACTTGACGATTCAAAAGTACTTGTAAAAGTTTATTTGAATAAAAAACATTTGAATTTTGAACTTTGAATAATAGACAAATAGGTAGTTAAAATTTTTCGACCTTGAGATATTAGGTACTTAAGTACTTGTTTTAGCACAAACAAGTAGATATAGGTACCACCACCCAATATAGCCCACCTATCTGTTATGCACATTGACTTACCGTTATGCACGGTGTATTGAATGTAAAATATAAATTGACTAGGTATGATGTACTTAAATCTATACCTATACTTATTTCATTGTACAAATTAATATTTATAGATTTTAGGGGTCTGCCCACGTCGTCACAATTTTTTTAGGTGCGATAATATAATCGGGGTGCCGTATTTTAACACCGATTATGTGACTGACTAAACGTCCGAGCCTTTCATTTTTCACCGACAATCGGATCGGCCGGATTGCACCGAATTTGTTTTAGACCGAGTTTTTGTAGGAATTGTGCGCTTCATATATTATATTGAAACGCACAGAAGACGTCTTACAGATTGCCAATCTGTAAGTATGTTTCATATTTTTTGCCGATAAAAAGTCCGTCATAAATTGTCTGACATTGGTGGAACTCCTTTACTTACTTACATTCACTGTTCCCACGACTTTGGCTGATTGGCATATTAAAAAAGTTGATTTTCAGACGAATGTTAACAGCTGTAAAGTGTTTGTGCGAAGAAGAAAATTAAAATGTTCTAATATATGACTTGCTTTTCATTTTGTGGCGAGTTATTTCGATCCCTATTATTATTAGTATGATAGCTAGCTACAAAAATTTGGTACCATTTTGGTACATTTTTCTCAAACCTATTTGGCAACATTCTACCAAGTGTCATTTGTCAACTAAACTGACAGTTAAAAAAATATTGTGCGAAAGTAGGTGCGCGCTGCGCGGTAATAATTTTTGATTTTAATTTTAAATTTTAACTTGATGAGGTGGAGTTTGGTTAATTTTTAAACAAATATTTATCTACAGTGTTAAAAATTATGTAAAAGAATTTAATTGCGAGCTCTAAGATCATTTTTAACGCTCAGTCAATTGTAAATGCCAACGCAGGCAGAGACGGCGGGTTGTGCCCCAAGCGCAGCCCTGCAGAGTTGTGTAGCGCCCCAGTTAGATCGAACGATTGCGTAGTCGCGACGAGGGCCGTAGCCTCTGAGGCTTTGTTCACGATAATTCTAAGATGGCGTTCGCGGCGTGAATAAAAACAAGTGAACTAGGAATTCGCAAGTCTGTCATTTACTGAAGAATAAACACGAAAGAGTAAAATATTTTGGTATCGTATTGTGCTCAAGATGGATGATTCCTTTATTATAGCGAATTTCCATGCGCTCTGTCGCCTTTGCCTGAGTAAAAGTAGTCTCACTACCTCAATCTTCAGTACTACTCCTGATGATGAGGCAAATATGTCTCTAACCTCGAAAATAGCTGAATGCTTTGAACTACAGGTCAGTTTCGTTTTGTTTATAAATTATTAAATTTAAGCATCTCTGTGATCACTGCTGAGTGAAGGTTACTTAATGTGTTTTTTTTATGTTCCAGATGGATCCTAATGATGGTCTTCCTACCAGGATTTGCTACAAATGTTTGTTTAAACTGAATAAATGTTCCAAATTCAGATCACAGTGTATTCAAAGTGAAGCTAGATTAAGACAGATAACAAGCAGTGTAAATGAGTTAGACAACTCAAATTCATCTGAGCTCAGTCCCTTTAATTATACTAGTATGCAAGAATCCCTAAAACCTAAACCTGAAGATTATATTGTTGAAGACAGTGTTGTGATGGTTGTGGATCCTAGTCTTGATTATGACTCTTCCGAAGAGTCTGAAAATGTTGACCAAACTGAAGTTGAAACAGTAGAACGAAACAATACACCAGATGGTGAAACAAATCCTGATTCATTTTACAAGAATGTTTTTATGTGCCAGTACTGTGACCAAGCTTTCATTTCTCAGGAGAAATGTAAAGAACATGAACATGGCTTTCATGATCCCAACCTTCCTTACAAATGTGTTGAATGCAGTTTAGTATTCGCTGAACGTAGTCAGTATGTTGCACACACTAAGCATGTGCATGGAAGTGACAAACCATACCACTGTCCAGAATGTGACAAATGTTTTGGTCGCAGGTCAGATTTACGTAAACATTCAATAGTGCACACAGGTGTAAGACCTTTTCAATGTCAATATTGCTTAAAGAGTTTTTCTCGGAATACAAATTTGAGTAAACATCTGAGAATCCATGCAGGACATAAACCCCATGTGTGTCCACTGTGTCCGCGTAGTTTTGTAGCAAAAGGCGACTTACAGCGACATGTACTAGTTCATTCTGGAATGAAACCATATGCCTGCCGGAAGTGCCCGCTAACATTTGGTCGTAGAGATAAGCTTATTAAACATGAAGTTAAACATGGCCCTGTTAGCCCTGAACATAAAGATTATGATAATGATCAAGAAACACATGACATGGTTGTTAGTGTAAACCCATTTAATAATTTAATGACTTCACCTACACAACTTAACTCTGGCAACACAAATGCTAATAACGATTATGATTTGCCAAGGGTACCTGATCACATTGCTGGTGAAGGTAGCTTTATTAGCCAAATGCAAAAGAATCCATCCACTTCAGGAAAACAAATACAAAGTTCTCCCCCTAAACAAAAGGTAACAAGTAGCAAAAACAGACCCAAAAATATTAAGTGTCACCAGTGTCCTAAAAGATTTGCCTCATTAGATGCTTACAAAACGCATGTATCTATAGCACATATTGGATCAAGAGTCTTCCAATGTAAAATATGTTTCAAAAAGTTCTCTAGAAAAAGAGAACTTGACCGCCATGTTACAATACACTCTGGTATGAAGCCATTTAGTTGCAGTCAATGTGATAAAAAATTTATAAGAAAAGATAAACTAGATAAACATGAACAGACCCATGAATGCCTGGTTGTGAACATGCCTTGTATAGAATGTGGTGCCACTTTTGAAAAGAAAGCTGACCTAGTTGCCCACATAAAATCCCACTTTACTGATAATTTTGATGAAAAAATCCCTGACACTGATATCAAAAAGGAAAATGAGCCAGATTTTTCCATGGATGATAATTTTTATGACTTAGAGACCTGAGATTTAAGACTTGACATTGAAAAAGTGTCATAGAAATAACTCTTTTTATTAATATAGGTATTATGTACATATTTTATGGTTGAAATTTAAATCTTACATTTTAATCGCATGTTATGGTTTAATCAGTATTCTAAAATGTAAATTATTGTAAGTTTGTTAAATCGTATAATAAGCACCTTTCTCATCTTGTACTTATAGGATTTAAAGCACTCATAGTTTTAGTCTAGGTGTGGATCTTTCACTATTGAAATTTTTACTAAAATTACAATAAGTATGTTAAGACGTGATTATGTATTTTGAGTTACTACTAGTTATATAGTAGTATATAGAATATTCAGAAATATTATATTTTGAACTATCATTTCAGGACAGCTGAGTTATAGGGTTTGGGGAATAATACAAATTATATATGCCAACCTTACCTGTTGTTTGAATGATAATTTTATCAGAAAGACAGTTATTTATTTGTAGAATATTGTTAATGCATTTTTTTTAAACATGTTCACAATAATAATTATTATGCTTGGCAATTTTATTTTTTTGAGCAACAACTGATTGATTTTGTTATTTGAATCTGAATAAAGAAAACCAAATATTGTTAATTTTCATTTCACTCATTCTTCAATAATTGTTGTCTGGCAATAATTTTTTTTGAGCAACAACAGTGAATTTGTTATTGGAATCTGAATAAATAAAACCAAATATGTATTGTTGATTATCATTTCATTTATTCTTAACCAGACAATAATTATTATGAGTGGCAATTTTATTTTTGCAACAACTGAGTGATTTTGTTATTTGAATCTGAATAAAGAAAACCAAATATTGTTAATTTTCATTTCATTTATTCTTAACCAGCTAATGGATTTGCATGTATAGTGATTGATGTTATTCGGGCCTCTGATAGTGGTTTAAATGTTTTTGGATTTACTGGCATCTTCTCCAAATCATCAAGCGCTTCAAAACCATCAATGATTCTGAAATGAAAATTTTAACTTTTGAATAATATTATTGAGGTTTGAATTTTGTACAAAAACCTCAAAGCCATTTCAAATAAAAAAAATTGATGGCTGCAAACTTCTTTTGCTTTAGATAAGAGTAATTACATGCATTGAATTCTTTGTCTGTATTACTTTTGTATCTATTGATTTCCATAGCAAACTTACACATATTATAGCTAGTTCAATCCACGAAGACGCGCCCCACTCTTTTCCGCAATCGCTTACAGTGCAAGTGTGCAATGTAAACTACAAGAATGTGAGTTCTATTACTACGCAGCGAGTAGCAAAGTCACACACGCACACAAAATTAAATAGCGAAAAATTCCCCCAAACCCCGAACCCCGTTGTTTCCCCTCGCGATAAATAGTGGGGCGCGTCTTCGAGGATTGAACTAGCTATAATTACTAGATGATGCCTGCGACTTCGGCCGTGTGGATTAAGTTTTTTAAGTTCCTAAAGGAACTCCTTCCCTGGAATGCAACCTCTTTACCAAATTTCATCCAAAATGGTTGTAAAGATATGAGTATATGTAATTAGCAGACAGAAACACTTTCGCATTTATAATATTAGTATGGATTGGCACAATAATAATTGCACTCTCTTATTCCAAATTATTATCTCTAAAAATATTGAGTATTATTATTGAGTAGTTACCTTCCAAACAAAGTATACTTGAGATCCAGGTGTGGTTGTTCTCCATATGTAAAGAAAAACTGGCTGCCATTTGTATTTGGTCCATTGTTGGCCATACTGACCACACCCCTAGAGTTGTGCTGCAAATTGAAATTCCAAATTTAATTACAAAATGCTTTGTTGTATAGCTTCTAATAATAATGAAGCTATTATCCTGTGAGCCCAACAATTTATAGTGTATCATTTATCATTTGGAAACCTTTGCATTGCAGATACCCAGTAGGTACTTGCTTTGTTATCTATGTTTTGGTACAATATGTTGGTCATACCTTTAATTCCTCCTTAAATTCATCGTCAAACTTTTTCCCCCATATAGATGTCCCACCCTTTCCAGTTCCAGTTGGATCACCTGTCTGTACAATAAAGCCCTGAAACCAATCATTAAGACAGATTATAGCCAAATAGTTTACTCTACTAGATTATTATAACTTTTAGTGCTGTGTCTTACTACAAACACTATTACAAAAGCTCTCTAAAGCACTGGTGTGATCAAATTGTGAGCATTGCAGTCTTTAATTTTCATTTGGTCAAGAGGTCATGGTCATTTACATAATGTGTCATGCCACAGCTGCATATTTAGTGTAAATTAAAATGTAACTGGAATTGTTTGCAGATTACCTACCTACCCAATTTATTCCAATTTTACAGCACAATGTTGTTGCTTCTTAAAATAGACTGTTGATAAAGGCAATAAAATTATGTTTCAATTTCTAACATGCTATGGTGCTCCGCTAAACCTAAAACAGTTTTTAGACTGAGATGTCGCAGTATTTCAGAATGATGGAGCTGATATGGAGCAGTGTTCTTCTGTTCCTAGGACTCTAGTAAATGCAGAAACTATATTTTTGGGTCTGCACCATCTCAAGTAGAGATGGTTGATAATTATTGATACTTAAGATATGAGTGCCAACTCAAATTCGGTTAAGTTTAGGTAGTACTTTTTTCTGTGTTGTAGTTGTGTCCATGTAGGATAGGATAAAGTCTAATAGGTAAGATACAAATATATCAATAGGCAATAGCAAACTTAAACATTTATTTACCTTGATATTTCTATGAAACAGGCATCCATTGTAATAATCACTAGCACACAACGCTAGAAAATTTTCGCATGCTTTTGGGCATTGTTCACAAAAGAGCTCGATTTTAATATCTCCAACATCAGTATGTAGGGTAACCGACATTGATATATTCCAAGAATATTCAAAACATCCGATCAAGTTAGTTGAAACCTTTCAGGTTGTACCTACCTACGTATTTATAAATTATGTTGAAACTACTTGAAACATGAAACCTATATTTTGATTTGAAAGTTGAACGCTTTGAATCTCTGTGCTTTGAATCTTTGAATTTTGAAATGTTTTGTTTCAACTTTCAGAATGTCACGTGGAGAGACAAAGGGTGTGTTCCGAAATACACTGTGAGCACTGTTGACTGTAAGTCTCTACTCCCTAGTAAGAGCACTGAACAGTGCTCGCAGTGCATAAAACGGAACACCCAAGAGTTTAACTCATGGACAGTGTATATCACAGGTGTATAATAGGTCCATGGTTTAACTGTTCTGTGGGCAAACCTACTTCCATGATATAGGGTGGTTATCATGGAAGTATGAAATTGGGTGGAAATTGGACATAAACTAGTGGTTCGCCCCGAACTGAGACCTCGCGGTATCACAGAGCGCCATCTATTGGCGTCATTGTGAAGTTCTGTTAAAAGTACCTACTGAAGCTCATTAAAAATTAAATAATTTCGTTTTATATTTATCTAATTTTAGTATTTGTTGTTCAAGTACAGTTGTTGTTTAAGCCATATTCGGCGGGAGGTCATTGGTTTACATATTATATTTAAAGGACATGTCCCAGTTCAGTATGGAGGGTGGTTTTTTATTCTGAGTGTCAATGAACCAGAACCAAACTGCCATCACGTGAAAGAGAAAAAAATATAACATTAAACGCCATTTAAATAATAATTTTAGAAAACCCCGTTTTTTTAAAAATTAATTATGAAAAATATCGTTTGTAGAAAATATTTTTCGATGGATGGCAACACTAAAACTTGGGTAATGCGCAATAATAATATGATTATTAATATTCCATTTCGATAAACTACCCATTTTCCACTACATAGGTAGTACAGACAACATTATAAGATTAATAAATAATAATTGAGTATTTGAGACATTCGTAAAATAATTATTAGACAACAATAAATCACCATTAAACTAAGATAAACAAAACTGACAGTTACATTTGACAATCACCCAATGACATACGTGACAAAAAAAATCAAGTTTTTTTTTTACTGTTGATAAAATTCAGACAAAGATCTAAAAAAGCCACAAAATAAAAATATATTTTTCTCCAAATTGGGGTCCTTTAAAAATGTGTAAATAATTCTAAAAGCCATATTTTAGGATCTCTATTCACGTGTATTAAAATCATCTTGGTTCATGTTCAAGGCCCAATCTTGGACAAGTCCTTTGAAGTAAGTAATTACGTTCAGTAATGAGGAACTTTCCAGCCTACGTTCCTTAGAAACATCATAGGTGGCGCTCTCTAACAAACTAAGGATATATTTTAAAGTGTGCAATGAGGTGATACTTGTACCATAGTCGTAATAGTGATGCTCTGTGGCCTGATGCCTGAAAAAGTTTTTACGAAGAAAACTAAGGCAAGTCCCTCACTGTTTCGTTTTGCGATTGCGTGATTTGGTTGAATCCATTTAATTTTTTCATCTGCATCGAATTTGGACTCCGACTACCACTGTATATGAAGACCTGCCTACGATATTTGGATACCGATTCTCCAGCATATTGAAGACCAAGGAAGTTTCCAATTTTTTATTTAACTTATAAACATAAAGCTAAGCTTGCAATGAAACTGGACCAGTGTGCTTAGCATGCGCACCACGAGATTATCTCGCGACGAGACAGGGAGATGTTGTCGTTGCCGGCTAATTTTTCGTTTACCCTCACATGCACAAAACGCAGTATATTACAAGAAAAAAATTGTCGGCATGTAAAGGTTCGTAGAGAACAACAGATAAGAAATATTACTTTTGTCTCTACTTTTGTCATAACGAGACAAGTAACCATGTTAGCGTCGGTAGACAAATAGAGATAATGGGTAGACATAATTTTACTAGTTGTGCGCATGCTACCCATACTGGTGGGTTTTTTAAATTTTCTTCACAAATGACGAAGTTATGAATCGTAACTTCGATATATTTTCCCTTGCGTTTCCAAATTGTCCGGCACGTGGCCGGTCGTCACAGCCTCACGTCACCCAGTCGATTCTAACTAGCCGACGCGGGTGATATCGGTCAGTTTATATGGGTATAGTCATATGCAATCGCCAACTTTTATGTCGACCTGTAAAACAGGAACAATTCCACCATACATTGTTTTGTTTTATCTCCAAGGGATAAGGCAGCGATTTCGATGAAAGCTTCCAATCGGCTTGATTTTTTCCGACATCTTCAACAATTATCCTCATAATTCAACCAATTTATTCAGGTACAACAAGGAATAAACATAATATATTGATATTTAATATAATACTATTAAAAACTAAATTAAATCTAAATTAAATATTTGGAACTTATTTTATGTTATGTAATTAAACTCTACCAATTTATACAAATCATTAGGTAATGTATTATACATAATATAAACCTTTCCTTTGAATAACGCCGTCGATTGGTGAAAACCGTATGAAAATTGGTTCGGTAGTTTTTGAGTTTATTGCGTTCAGACAGACAGACGCGGCAGGGGGACTTTGTTTTATAATGTAATAATAATATCACAGGTAAGCAAAATGAGTAGGTATATAATATACCTACGCTAATATCGAGGGGTGACAGAGCGAGAAAATATTCTCTTGTCCTGCTCAGCGTATCACTTTTTTTTGTTTGACCTATCCGACAGTTTAGGTCAGTCAATCCTGTGTCGTTTTTGTTATTCGCCCATATTCGTAATTCGTATGATATCGGAATTGGACGAAGTGGTAACTGTGCTCGTAGCTTACGAAAAAAGTGGTTTAACTTATAGACGATGGTGCTCTGCTTGTTAGGCTGCAAAAGCCAAACTGAACGTAAATACGAAAACTTAACCTAATACGTAAATTTGGAAACTTCCTTGGTCTTCAATATGCAGGAGAATCGGTATCCAAATTTCGTAGGCAGGTCTTCATATACAGTGGTAATCAGAGTCCAAATTCGATACAAAGACGAAAAAATTAAATGAATTCAACCAAATTACGCAACCGTATCGCAAAACGAAATAGTGAGTGACTGGCCTTAGTTTTCTTCGTAAAAACTTTTTCAGGCATTAGGCCATAGAGATTACTACGAGTACGACTATGGTACAATACACAAGTAGCACCTCATTGCAATCTTATATCCTAGGTGTGTTAGAGAGCGCCATCTATGATGTTTCTAAGGAACGTAGGCTGGAAAGTTCCTCATTGAAGTTATAAGGCTCTGACAGACGGACGGACGGACAAGTGCCAATTCACTCAAGTAGACTCAAGAGACCTTCGCTTCGCTCGGTCAACAAGTACAATCAAGGTACAATCTCAAAGTACATTGTACAATCTTTAGTAAAATACATCCTCCATTTATTAACATTGCGCGGCTCTGAACTCTATCAGTTATGGATTTATAGGATTTTTTTATTGCTCAGCTCTGGCTTCTTGTATTTCGGACTTATTGTTATTTAACATTTTGGAGCCGTATATAAATAAAAAAACACATTCATAAAATAATTTATTAAATGCATTTTGTTGTCTAATTTGTAGGACTTTGCCATCTAATCTTTGAACGTCTAATCCCTTTCACATCTTGCGTCCATTTGCGTCTTGTAAAACTGGATAAGTACCCATTCATGAGATAGAAGATTCATCTATTGATGAAAGGACGGTTGGTGAATGAGATTTGTGAACTATTGTAGACTAGGGTCATTTAAAACAACAGTAAATTCTTAACGGCTAATTCTTTATTGAGATCACATTACTGTTCTATTCGCTACCTCCCGCTCTTTCGTTTTGCCCAGCATGTGGTTCATGCGTATTTTCATCCATGCCAAGGGCCCCATAGTTTCCTAATAATCTTTGCCCTGTTGGGTCGAATGGCGATCTAAGATGTAGGTTGGCTTTGTACCGCTTGCCCATAACTTCGATTTCATATTTGCCATCTCGAAGGTAGTTATTTGTAACTACCGAACCATTATTGGATACGTAGCCTATTCCAAGGGGTTTATCTAGGAAAAATGCATAATCTCCTCTTCTAACATATCCGACTGGTACGCCATTTCTGAATATAGCTTCTTGGCCAAATAACGGCACCTGTAACACAAATAGTACTATTGTATTAATTTGTAATTTATGTATGTACCGCACGCGAGCTCTGAGGAATCGGGTACGATGCCGTGTAGAAAGAGAAACCGACTAGGGATATGGTTTAATATAATTGCCATACCCCACAGGTAAGCCCGCTACCATCTTAGACTGCATCGTCACTTACCATCAGCGACGGGTCGGGCGGGTCGCCCGACCCGTCGCTTCATACCCCGCACACTCCCAGACTAGTGCCGACCTTGACGCGAGAGTACGTTTTATCGAGTCCTGTTTTTAATTTTGCAATAGCAGTGTCATAGTACTATAAATAGTACTAAACTTAAAAGTTTGTTTGTGTGCAAATAGCTGTTTAATTTTTAAATTCCTTAGAGTACTGATGATTCTGATTGCGACAGTGATTGACTAGATTTTACTTTCATTTTGTACAGTTGGTTATAATTAAATTTTATGATACAATTTGTTTTTTCTTCCATAAGAAATAGTAATTCTATCAGGATAGTGTGTACAATACTATCCTCATAGAATTACTATTTCATAATTAATTCAATGCACGCGCACAGATACTAAAGACGTGTTAGTATTGATAACGTATTATCGACAATCACAACTCTATCTCATTACGTCAACATTCCCTATGATTCCTCAGACCTCGCGCGCGACTCGATGTATATATTTCGCAATAGATAGCTATCTGACGTCACAATATAATTAATTCAATATGGCGGGTTCAAATGCTATATTTCTTTATATTACCCAGGGTATTATTATTGTAACTGTACTTTACATAGGTACATTTTTAGTGTGTACAGTCTCACTGTTAATTTGAAAAGGCACTAATTGCTCAATGTTTATAATGTCAATAAAAAAACAATTTACGTAAGCCACTTGCCTTGTCATCAAGAGTGAAGTAAGCGTATTTTTTGGTAACTCCGTCCTTTCTCGCTTTTGTGACAGCTTCATTGCCGATGTACTCGCCACCTTTGCGACACGCAAAACCTAGGTTCGACTCAATTGGGTTATCGTCTGTCCTCAAATCAGCATTCCATAAGTGAAAACCTGAAAATTATACGCAATTTTTATAGTCTGTCTAGTAAAAGCTTAGTGCGAAATGGCGGGAAATTAAAATATTGGTATCCCAGGTATCCCAAAATGTAATAGATTTTTTTTAAATTTATGTCTGGCCTTCAGCTTTGTATAGCCCAATGTTGCCAGTACCTAAAAATCCGACTCTCAGCTTTCACTAGAGATAGACCCTATGAATTTCATACAGACTTACAAATTGTGGCACAGAGAACTGAACAGAGAGGAAGCTTCATACAAACTGCTCGCGGCGACTTCACCCATACATAGCGCAACGATGTGTGCGTGAGCTCTCACCGACACATTCACCGACACGATCGTCCGGGTTAGCGAGACACTGTCTGGGACCTGGGTTAGAACGCAAGGGCTGACTGTGGCTGACGGTCGTGCGTTTAATGAAAATAAATAGAGGAACAATTTCGTGTTCAATCACGAAATTGTTCCTCAATTTATTTTCATTACTATAAGTTTACTGATTTTGTATTAAAAATAAAACTATTTAGTTTTTATAATTTTTATTACAGTGCTTCACACACGAGGAAAGTTTCTAAACTTACTTAAATATACATATCAAAAATTTCGGAACCGGCAGGATTTGAACCTGCGTCTCTCTGGGGACCGTGGCCGAGTGGTCAAGGCGCTCAGGGCGCGATTCCCAGAGAGACGCAGGTTCAAATCCTGCCGGTTCCGAAATTTTTGATATGTATATTTAAGTAAGTTTAAAAACTATTTAGATTTATTTATGTAAATATAGTGTTCTGTTTCAACAAAAATGCCGAATACTTGCACAGTTTGCTTGAAAAGCTCTAAAGACAATAAGGATGTTTCCTATTTTTCATACCCGAGAGATAAAGAGAAGTAAGTACCTTTTTACACGTACCTAGCGCACCTGTACAATAAAACTAGGTAATAACATTGATCGTCAAGTGAGAATGACGTGCTAGACAGGTAGGTATGTACTATGTAGCCTAAGTCGGTCTCACCTACTTGAAGACAGTGCTCAGATAGTAGAATACCCGAAGTACCTAATATGGCTAAAATGTGTGACTTTGTCCACCCCCCAAATTATAAATGCGAAAATGTGTCAGTCTGTCTGTGTGTTACGCTTTAACGGCCCAGTTTTTCAACCGATTTTGAAGAAACTTTGTATAGAGGTAGGAGGAACTTTTTGCTAGTTGCGAGTTGCGACCCCAGGGATAAATAGGGTAAACGTGGGGCAGGTGTTTCCTATTTACCCCTGGCTCCACCATCATTTTTAACCGACTTCAAAAGGATTTGACCCGTATGTAGGTATGTATTGTAAGGTTTATTATTTCGATAGTTGTCAATTTGACTTATTTCATGACTCTTTATCCAATTTGACCTGGGTGTACATTGAAAATATTATTAAGTTAATACTGTTTGTCAATATATCTCATGAGACAAGGAGTGTAACTACGTCGATATACTTAATTTAATTAACTAATGTTAAAGATTAGTCAATATCCGTTTGTTGACGTATATTGACATACTGAGGTGGGAGTGATAACAACTTTTATAAAACGAGAACGTTTTGGATCTCATGATTCATTCGATGGACGACAGTAGACGTATTCAGGGATTAAGACGTAATGTTGCCAATTGCTGTATTATTCAATGAAGTGTTAAATTTGTGATAAGGAAGTGATGAATATATTGATTTCGCGCAAGATTCGAGTAATATTTCACGGAAATCTCCCTCCGAGCCTTTAGCTCAGAAGCGGGATACCGGGAAGATAGTACAGTTATCATCCCGTTGAAGGACTACGCCCAAAGGAAAAAAAGGTGATGTACAATTTTTTTTTTATTTATGATTTTCTTATTTCTCGGCATTAATGTTTTCTTTTGTTTAAATTTATTTATTTTTGGGTATAAGTGAAGCCAGTGATGTGTTTATAAAATATGTTTTTTTTCTCTCTTCAGAGTTGAATACGCAGGTGATAAAGTTCTAGTAATGACAAGATACTTATTTACGTTTGCGGTTTCATGCCCGTAAATTGTTTAATTAAAGGAAACCTGAATCGTGAGGTATAAGCACTACCTCGATAAAGCCTAGAGTAAACGTTAATTATTTATTTTATTCAAATTTATTCATTGTTTTTAAAGAAAGTTAAAAGTACCCTTAAAACCTTGTAAACTTGTCTGGGGGCCGCACATTTCTCTAAAAACTAGTACATGGATACAAGTATTTTAAGGACGTAATTCAGGTATAAAGTACCAGTAACACAGCAACGAAAAAATAAGTAGAAGTGGGCGAAACAAGTGAACAAAAGTAATTCGGAGATGAACGAGCAATTTCATAATAGCATCATCTATCTTCTATCTATACTTATAATAAAACTGTAACAGGTCCAATTCTGTACATTGAAGATATTTTGAAAATTTTTTTTGGAGGGCACTCATTATTCGATACTGAAGCCAAATCTGTAATTTTTTTCATTTTTGTCTGTCTGTCTGTCTGTCTGTCTGTCTGTCTGTCTGTCTGTCTGTATCTTGGCCGCGCATCACGCCGAAACTACTGAATGAATTCAAACGAAACTTGGCACGATTTGAGCCCGTACTACGAGGTAGGACATAGGATACTTTTTATCCCGAAATTCTACCCCCGAAGGGGTGAAATAGGGGTTGAAAGTTTGTATGAAAGTCCTTAATTTCTCAAGTTATAGCCATGAAACTTGATATATGAGCTGCGGGTTGAAAATGAAGACATACGTGTTTCACAGTTTTTGAAAATTCGACCCCCAAATGGCCAAATAGGGGATGAAAGTTGGTATGAAAGTCCTTCGTTTCTCAAGATGTTTTACAAGTTATATCAACGAAACGTTTTATTTTGGCTTACGGTAAAAAATAAAGAAGTACGTGTGTGACAGTTTTTCAAAATTCCACCCCGAAGGGGTGAAATTGGGGTTGAAAGTTTGTATGAAAGTCCTTCATTTCTCAAGTTATATCCATGAAACTTGGTATATGAGCTGCGGGTTAGAAATGAAAACATACGTGTTTCACAGTTTTTCAAAATTTCACCCCCAAATGGGTGAAATAGGGGTTGAAAGTTTGTATAAAGTCCGTCATTTCTCATCATCATTTAGTCCGTTATTTCGATGAAACTTGGTATATCCACGCGGACGAAGTCGCGGGCATCAGCTAGTACATAATAAATTGAAATTGTGGGGTAGTTTGCGGAGTCCTGGCGCCATGCGTTTAAACTTTGGGGGTTCGAGATACGGGATAGTTGGATTTGGATATTAAGGAACGTGTACTTTTGTATTATATTTATTTTTCAGCTGGGTATCGAGGCAGCGCCCAGGTCGAGCAGAAGTAAATCCACTGAGGAGCCGCGTGAGAGGCTGAAATGGAGGTTAACGAGGTGCTGAAGGGTCTGCTAATGCAGGTTGGGTTCCAAGTGGTACAGCCTTGTGAGTTCAAAAAAATGGTTGAATGGTTGATTGGTCTACAGGGGCTAATACTTGCCGTAAGTACTTTTTGTTTCCTTTTTATTATTATACGAAGATTTTGCTTTGGTTAGATTTTAGTTAGACTCTCAAGCCGCGTGAGGCCCGGTCGACCAGTGGAGGTGGTCTGAGCTGTCGTGTCGTGCTGTATTGGTGGGAAGGCTTGACGCTGAACAATGTAATGGCGGAATTTATTCATTAATTTTTGAGAGCGCGTTCAAAAGGATTGCAAGGAGAAGCCCTAGACAATTTTTGCTTAAAATGTGGTACCTAGGCGTGGCAAGGCTTTAGTTTTCTTTGAAACAAAATTAAAACTGATTTTTGTGGGTCATACACGTTAGGATTATAACCACAGAATAGGTTTATAACTAAGGATTTGAATTAGATATTTCATTTTCCCAAGTGTTTGATTTTCTTGTTTGGTTAAGCCAACAATCTAAAATAGTAACCAGAGGTATTTCTTTTTGGATAGAAGATTCTATTGAGAACACCTAACAACTGAGATAGATTATTGTAAAAGCTAGTGTATCACATTGATCCCAATAATTATTGTAGCCTTCGTCTTGAACCCTCCCTTGTTTGTTTGAGTCGCCTTTGAAGCTGGTCAAAATGGTTGCAAATACCAGTAATAGTCTAGAGAACCCTTTGAACCCGTGTTTGTTTTAATCGCATTTACGGGTGGTCGAAATGATCGCAAAATCCTAGTGGTAGGCGAAAAAAAGAAAGCTATTTAAGACCTGTGATTTAAACAATTCATAATATTGATAACCTGAGGTCACAATTTGTGACATTCTCCCTCTAAATCGCAATTGTAGGTTGTCATATTATTGTTGAGACGATTAATCGCGACTATGATCGCAAAAGGGACTATGAAGAGTTTTGTTATTTCCATAATATTAATATGATTTCATTTTATTGGTTTCAAGTTTGTATTGGCTTTAGAACTTTACGTTTGTTTCTGTAGTCTACGGTTCTACGTCCTTAAATAATAATTAACTTTGGTCGTTTAAGGGAAATCACTTGGTGTGTCCCAACATTTACTTTGGAAATTGGATGTTGTTTTTGACCCTTAGGTGTAGTTGTGAGTGTAATGTTGAAAATACGCATTGAAAAGAGAACGCCGTTAGGAAGTTCTTTTGAGAAAAAAAAAGAACGAATAATAAAACTTGGTATTTTTTTAATAAATTTAGTCATAAAAGGGGTGACGATATAATTACAAGTGATCTTGTGACCTCGTTCCACATGATTCAGAAATTAGTTACAATTCGGTTTATTATCTCAAGTCGAGTAACTGGGGGTGTGTTCGTGACGAAATAATGTTTTCGAAACTTCGAGTATTTAACGAGGTATTACAAAGCGTCAAACCGTTGACATTGTGGCATCTTTCGACTATATAATAGAGGACCGAATAAAAGGGAGTTTCCTAATAGTTCACATTATATTATAACAGCTGTAAAGCTATTACCGTTTAGGCACTGCGTGCGCTGCACAATACCTAATGTTGAGTGGAAAGGTAATTTGATTAGAATTTGGTTAAAAATAAGAATATTAGATTGAAGCCGTTAAAATGCTACGGTTGATATTATAAATGGTGTTACATTATGATTTCATATGTATATATATAGAATCAACTTTGTGGCAATTTTTTTGAGTGTAGTCTTGAACTCTTTACCTGATAGTGGTGGTGATATAGTGATTTCAAAAAGGTCGAGACGTCGGCTTAGTTCTTTTTACATGTACGAGACCGCGAAGTGCTGTTTCGGCCGAGAGTTGTATTGCGTTTCTGGAAAGCTTTTGTATGTTTTATTCGCTAGATGGGAAATGGTTAAAGCGTCCCTACTTGAGTATCGGAGGTCTGGAAGGGGCTGATGTAATTTTTACGTATTTTATTTATTTATATAATGATGCCATCTCCGAGCAAATGAGAGAAGGCGATGTACGGGAGGAGATGATGATGATGATGATGAGGGAAATAAAAATCTTTTATACACATAGCAGAATAATTGTTTTAATAAAAAAATGATTTATATCAATATTTTTGAATTATTATTCAAATATACTCGGTTTCTGGTACCTCTTGGAGGTGAAGATAGGCGGTTTTGGATGGCTGATTGGGTCTCCCTTGTGTTTTACTCTGATTGAGTTTCTTTTCTCATTTAAAATTTGGAAAAATATATACGATAGTACCTGGTTGAATTTCGATTTTGTTGTTGTGAGTGAAACAATGGCGGACTTCCAAACGAATGTTGAGGTTTTCTCCTCACGTCTACTGATGAAAGGATGTTTAAAATATTAAGGATAAAGAATATTATCAGTTTTGTCTTAAGGATTGCTATTTACAGGAAGTCGGAAGTAAAGATATTCCAGTTCAAAGTTTTTGAGGTTGATATTTTTGACACCGTCTTGTGGTCGGGCAGTGGTCAGTATTTGGAATATTTGGCGGGTTTGCCTGACAAATAATTGTCTTGTGCATAGATGTGAGAAACCTTGTGGATTATTCTCTACTGAGTTTACGTTATTATGAATTACCGGGTGTACGTTGGAGGGACGTATGTGACTCCTGATCTCTGAAATTATTGTTTGGCACAATACATAAGAAGTCAAGGTGAAGTGAAAAAAAGGGGTACTTAAGACATTATCGATCGATTCACTATCTATGGGTCGGGATTCAGGAAGATAGATAATCTTTCAATTGATCAATTGAGTTTTCAATAAATAGTGGTTTTGTCTCCAGACTTAAGTAAGAGGTCCATACGTGTCAGGTTTATGGTTAAATAATTGGTGTTTGGATCGTAATGTGATTTGGTGGTCGCGACAGCGATTGGGCCCGGGAATTAATGTATTGGATCAAAATCTTCGCGTTGCAGCATACCTATTACTCCCGTGGTTTAGATGAGAGTATAAAAATATTGAGGGGGGGATTAACAGAAAATTATCTTATCTAAATCTGTAGTTGTTGTCGTTGTGGTCCGCGCCGATACTCTTGACTGGAACGAACGGAGCGAGGACAGGTCTCATTAGGACTGTGGCTAACAAACAGGATTTAAAGGCAATCATTTGAACTTGCGTATATTTTAATTTTATTTGTTGTTACGATTTCTTAGCATCATTTTAATTGGGATACTTATTTTCGATGGGAAAGGAACTTTGTTTCTACTGGATTAAAACCTAACGGAAATATAATAAATAGGAATAATCCAATTTTTTAATATAAACGCAATTCGAAAAAAATTCAAAAGCGAAAAAAAAACAAAAAAAAAAAAATAATAATTAAGCATTATGTGATGGGTTAATACAGGTACAAATGACTTGAACATTGGTAATGAGTTGTGTGGTATCATATTATAATAAGCAGTACTGGAAGAATCATGTGTCGCAGTCGGAGTTCAGGTTGTTAACTTAAATTTAGTCTTGAAGCAATATGGATTAATTTATATCTTTTATGTTTTAGGGTTATTGATATATGTATTATGATTTTGGGTTATTGATATAATATATATTATATTTTTGGGTTATTGATTATGGGAAGCAGATAACACCGTGACAGATGACTATGAAAATTGAAGGTGAATGGTGTTGCGTCCAGGAAACTCTACGTAAAGGGCCTTATGGAAAGAAAGTCCGAAGTAAAGGAGTGATTTTCAATGCTAGCACGCTACGTGGGCAATTGATTTGAACCCGCAATTATAGAATAAAGAGAGGTTATACTAATGGGTTCAGTAGGGCGGTGTGTCCAATCCAAGGTAGAAATGACGCATACAACAGGACTAAGATTATTAATAGTATCGTATATGCGCACTCGTATAGCTTCCTTCTGGGAGCGATTGCGACAAACAAAAATAGGTCATTCTTGGGGTGATCGGTGAGGACATGTCTAATGATATAATCAAGCATTGGCGCTCTGTCCGCCGAGACGCGGGTAAGAAATGGGGAGTAGTTTTGGGAAATGGGTTGGGCTATTTATTTGATTTGCTATTTTTATTTTTATGTTTATTATTTGTTTTTTTATTTTATTATTTATACTATTGTAACATTGGATTTTTATCTGAAATAAAGAGCTTATAAATATTGTTATTAAGTGAGATTAGGTCAAGCTTCAAAACGCGAGGGGACTCGCTTATGATAGGATGGCCGAGCTGTAAGGTTTATTATTTCGATAGTTGTCAATTTGACTTATTTCATGACTCTTTATCCAATTTGACCTGGGTGTACATTGAAAATATTATTAAGTTAATACTGTTTGTCAATATATCTCATGAGACAAGGAGTGTAACTACGTCGATATACTTAATTTAATTAACTAATGTTAAAGATTAGTCAATATCCGTTTGTTGACGTATATTGACATACTGAGGTGGGAGTGATAACAACTTTTATAAAACGAGAACGTTTTGGATCTCATGATTCATTCGATGGACGACAGTAGACGTATTCAGGGATTAAGACGTAATGTTGCCAATTGCTGTATTATTCAATGAAGTGTTAAATTTGTGATAAGGAAGTGATGAATATATTGATTTCGCGCAAGATTCGAGTAATATTTCACGGAAATCTCCCTCCGAGCCTTTAGTATGTAGGTTTGTTAACGATTTTCTCGGAAACCAATGAACCTATTTTTATGATTTTTTCACTTGTGTAATTAACGTACCTACCTACTTTCGGGAAGGTTTAGGTTAGGTTGGGTTCGGGAAGAATATATTTAAATACATCAATAAATCAAAAGAATTTGAATATGTCTTACCATTAAGGATATAATGTTAGAAGCAGCTTCACCATATTTGACATAGAAAAGTCAAATAATATGGTGAATGTCGATTGTCGATATCGATATTAATGCCGATTTTGATGGTCGATATCGATGTCGATTGTTGATATCGATTTTGATACTCATATCGATTGACGATATCGATGTCGATGTCGTTTGTCGATATCGATTATGATTGTCGATGTCGTTTGTCGATATCGATGTCGACTGTTGATATCGATGTTGATACTCATATCAATTGACGATATCGATGTCGATTGTTGATATCGATGTTGATACTCATATCGATTGACGATATCGATGTCGATGGTCGATACAAATGTCGATATCGATGTCAATTGTCGTTATCGATGTCGATGTCAATTGTCGATATCGATGTCGATTGTCTATATCGATGTCGTTGTAGATGTCGATATCGATGTCGATTGTTGATATCGATGTCGATTGTCGATATCGATGTCGATTGTCGATATCGATGTCGATTGTCGATTGTCGATGTCTAAGTCGATGTATAATATTTTTATTTTTCCTTAAATTGTTGACATGCATCAGGTGACAACCCTAGCAGAATAGGTACCTATACATTTTCGACTTTATTAGGAAGCTTCCCCTCTGATCGGATATATACTCGTGTGATTGTGGCTTTCATTCAATTTTGCGGATGTATTCAGCCACTAAATGCTTTTTGCAAATTTTTACTTAAAACATTTTTGAATTTCAGTCAAAAACCGATTTATGAAATGAGTTATTTCAAGTAGGACAATTTTTAAAACCGACAATACTTTTGTTTTTAGTACCTTTCTTGGCACTAAGTGAGGTCAACGTCATCCATCCAGCGTTCCTCAGTCCCTTTGCTTCTCTCAAGGCCTAGCGCATAGTATGGCGTGTGAGGACGGAATATTATATGCAACTCCCAGACAAGTTCTCCCGCCCGATACGCGCAGTGCTCGACAAGTGTAGGTCTTATTGTAAGATGAATAAGGCACTTATTGACCATCCATATAAACCTGATATTTTTATTAAACAAATTACCTTTCTCAGCACTGAGTGATGTCTCCGCCCTCTACCCAACGTTCCTCAGACCCTTGGCCTGTCTCAACGCTTTGTACACTTGTAATGGCATGTGAGGACGGTATATGCAACTCCCAGCCAAGTTCTCCCGCCCATGACACGCGCAGTGCTCGACAAGTGTAGGTCTTATTGTAAGATGAATAAGGCACTTATTGACCATCTGTATAAACCTGATAGTTTTTAAACAAATTACCTTTCTCAGCACTGAGCGATGTCAACGCCCTCCACCCTGCTTTCCTCAGACCCTAGGCCTGTCTCAAGGCTTTGTACACTTGTATGGCATGTTTGGACGGTATATGCAACTCCCAGCCAAGTTCTCCCGCCCATGACACGCGTTATGCTCGACAAGTGTAGGTCTTATTGTAAGATGAATAAGGCACTTATTGACCTTCTGTATAACCTGATACTTTTTTAAACAAATTACCTTTCTCAGCACTGAGCGATGTCAACGCCCTCCACCCAGCGTTCCTCAGACCCTTGGCCTGTCTCAAGGCTTTGTACACTTGTATGGCATGTGAGGATGGTATATGCAACTCCCAGCCAAGTTCTCCCGCCCATGACACGCGCAATGCTCGACAAGTATAGGTCTTATTGTCAGGGGAGTTAGGTGCTTTAGTGACGCCAATGCTGCGGTGAGTGTATAGTGGAAAAGCGTCGTTGGATAAACCAGCGTCTGTGTACCGTTGGAGAATGCGTTGGCTGCAATAAATGCACCTTATTAATTTCCTACCACTAAGACAAGAAATTAGAATGTGTAAAGTTAAAACGAGGACATAGAACAGAAAGTAATGAACTCAGGGTTTACCTGTCAGGTCCTTGTATTGCAAGAATACAGAGTTGCTTCGTGACATCGGTAATGTTAGCGCGGAGCTTATACTTCTGAATGATACGCCGGAGTATGGATAAAGTGTGGTTTGCACTAAAACCTGACGTCACCAAGTAGTATCCACGGCCCTGAGTAAAAATATAGGTAGGTAGTTAAAAACTAGTCTTCGATATAGTCGAAGTAATTATTATCCATACTAATATTATAAATGCGAAAGTGTGTCTGTCTGTCTGTCTGCTACGCTTTCACGGCCCAACTACTCAACCAATTTTGACGTTTGGTCCAGAGATAGTTTACATCCCGGGGAAGGACATAGGCTACTTTTTATCCCGGAAAATTGAAGGGGAAGTTCCCGCGGGAATTAAAAATCATCGATCCACGCGGACGAAGTCGCGGGCATCAGCTAGTAATCGGAAAGGAAAGTTATCCTTGGCATTTAAACAAAGCCGAAGACTTGTTGATTATTTATTGTAACATGGTTACTGAGTATTTTTACAACAGCTTTGGTCTTAGTCTAGAAGGAAATAGGTGCAATCAAAGTAACTAATTAAACTAATTTTACTAAATTTACTACTAAGCTACTAGTTAAACTAATTTTGAGTATAGGTCTAAAGTCACTAGTAAATTTCAACTCATGACTTATAAATACGCCTTCCCGAGGAGAGCTGGACACCCAACATTCATTCTTTGCTGGTTTTTTAACCCAGATAGTGTTTAGAAAACCAGCAAAGTGTGTGTCTTGTATTATCCCATATACTCACAAATAAATAAATTTTATTTCATTTCATTTGGGTTCGTTTGAAATGTAAAGATACTTACTTTAAAAATAGGTTCATGTAGTGAACCCAGACCTCCGTCAAGGATGCTGACAGTCAAATCCGCTTCCACACCTCCCTTGTCATTCAATAGAAGAGTGTAGACAACTCTGAAAAATAATATTAGATAATAATATGTTAAGTAAGCCCGCCAACCCGCATTGGAGCAGCGTGGTGAGCCTAAGCTCTAATTCCCTCTCTCCTATGAGAGTGGAGGCCTGTGCCCAGCAGTGGGACGTGAATGGGCTGTAATGGTTATACATTTGTAAATACAAACATTTACAAATAAACATATACACAAATAAATGTAAACTAAAGTGCTATTAATTTATGCAGCAGGGCTCGCATGGGCCGGAGATAAAAATTTTATCCCCCGATTTTATCCACTGACAAGAGATAAAATTAACTTATCTACCCCTCAGAGCACGGCAACAGGGGAGAGGAGAAGTTATATCCCCGTTTGACATTTCACGGGGACTCGGGGGACTATCCACCGTTATTTAGCGTTTTTATTTATTTATTGATAAAAATTTTATCCTTTCCTCGGGGAGAAAATTGTCTCGGTCCATGCCAGGGGGCCAGGAAGCATTCGTCGTCTTCGTTATTTCGACTGATAGACGTCCACTAACACACAAAATCTCTTGCATGGATGTTCACAAAACACGGTCTAGTGCCGCTTGCTTCCAGCGACCCCCTGCAGCTACACGCTTGAGAACTTCTATCAGGAAACATTGGTTTGTACTACATCATATTTATAGTTCTAGGTTGAGGGACAAGTGGCCTAGTTATGACAACGCATATCAGTCGATTGCGAATGTTAAGACACGTTGACCGAAGTCGGTAACTGGATGGGTGACCGAATTTGGAGGTTCAAATTTGGCCTTTTCGTTTCATCCATGCCTCGGAGAACACGATAAGCCATCGGTCCCGGTTATTATCATTAACATCTGATAATAATCGTTACATAAACCTAAGACTTACTCTACTCTTACTCTTAGTCGAGTCGTATGCGGAAGGACGTGGGAACCGAACCCCCACTGCATTGTTATCCCAAGAACTCCTACCATTATTTGATTCATGGAAGGGGTTCACGCCCTCAGTAATGAGGAATACGACGCAGAGAGAGATGTTGAGCCAAATAGGCCACCACTATTTGTGGCAATTTAGAGTCCGTAAGTATTCAATGCCCACCTGTTCTTTCCCTTGGACAAATCAGCTGTGAAAGCCAGTTCGGCAGTTCTCTGTGCGTCAGGGCCAGTCAGGTACAGTTTGCCGTAGTATGACATGTTGAACATCGCTGCGGCATTTCTGCACGCTAAAGCCTCCGCGCCGATCTAAAAATGGCGATAATTAATTTTACCGGACAAATACATAATAATTTTTGATAATTATTATTTACTAGATGATGCCCGCGACTTCGTGCGCGTGGGTAAGTAAAAGTAGCCATGTCCTTTCCCGGGATGTTGGTGATCTACCGCTATACCAAATTTCATCAAAATCGGTTGAATAGATGGGCCGTGAAAGCGTAGCAGACAGACAGACAGACACACTTTCGCATTTATAATATTAGTATGGAAGTATGGATTTCGTTTGGGGAAGGTAGAGCTCTTTGCACCATAAACCCAAGTCTGTAAAGTACGTGACCTAATTTAGACATCCGAATTTGAACGTTATCCTCTCTCCGTGATCACTTACCTACACTTAAGCCTTGAGAGTAACTTTTCAAGTTATGGTTAACTATAAAATCAAAACTTTTTTGCTTTTGAATCATCAAGTGAAGCTACCACTGGTTAAAAATCACATTCGTTCCATTCATTTGGAATGTATGCGATTATTCAGTCCCTTTCCCGTTAACTAAATTATGAAGAGTGACTTTTCGCAACTATGAAACACCAAGTAAAAAGAAAGCACTAACCAAGTCATGGTGTTTCGAAAATCCAAACGTATAATCTCCTTTAAGAACTTCTTCATAACGGGTATCCAAATTGCGAGGGTAGTCGTTGACGCCGCCCCAGTCATACTGCTGAACTCGAAGCTGGAATTAAAAATATAGGAATATTAAACTAGCACACCCAAACCCATGCAATGCCCTTTCATGCACCATTTAGAGGCATTATTACAGATCAAGAAATCTTTGATCTAATCACAAATAGAAATCTCCTACATAGAATTATGACGGGAACGTTAGAACGTGTTCTAACGTTCTTAGAAATACGTGTGTTTAACGTTAATAAATATTATGATTGTGTTTAGAAAACGGAACGGACCGAAACGGGAACGCACGCAACCCGACGACAAATTCCCTTCAAGTTCCCTGAAGACATTGTGCTTTTTTTTTGGTGAGCATTTCGATCTTGGTTACCTTTTCTCCTAGCATGAAGAAACCGGGCCGTTCCCAACCAGCCCTAGCCTGCATCACAGCACCATCGTCAATAAGCTCTTGATGCAACGCGTCATGGCTCGCATCACGTCCAGCGAGTGGCTCATCATTGGGGAACACAACACTATAGTTCTTAACGTAAGATTCGTGGCTGCTCTCGCGCACCCAATGCGGTCGGGACAACTGACCCGGTGTGAACCGACACACGTCGAATGTGAACATGTTGTAATCGGGTCTGTGGACAAAATATAGGGCGCCGCTTTATAGTAGCAACTCAACCGCGTCTAGTTCTATTTTTTTTAAACAGAAATGCACTAATAAAATCAACTAACCTATGTTAGTGCGTACTTTAAAAACCTCGCGACAATAATAGATATTGCTGGATAACTTCAACTATTAAAGCCAAAGGAGAAGTAATCTTGATGTGGTAAACAGATATTTTAGGAAATTCAATTTATTGGTGACCGCCGACATCGTTAAGTAGGCCGCTAACAATGTTCATATCTGGCGAATATTTCTCGATAACCTTAAAGGTGGCGCTAAAGTACACCTAACCTAAAGTTGGGACAATGTTTAGTGATTTTAATTCTCATTAAGACAAAGCAATTCTCAATAGATGGAAGTATATTTGCTACTAGCATTCAAAAGTTAGCAAAAATCGTATTCCGGTATCGAAGTCACAGAAAGACCAGATCTGGGTTTAAAACTGATACAATATTCTGATTCGCTTGCATAAAACGGAGGGTAATGATTTCCAGTTAGGTATGATTTTTTTTATTACAAAAGGTAGGAATATTCAAGTCTTCTTGAAAAATTAAAGAAATAAAACCACTGCTTACCTTCCTTTTAAAATCCATTCCGCCATCTGTATACCACAACCAGCCGAAAACATCATACCAGCTGAATTGTAGCCACAGTTATGGTATAAACCTACAAAGATACACGATATTTTTAGTTCAATGTGAAGGCACTCATGCACGATTTCACCAATAGGGAACACCTAAGACCAATAGGTGACAGTTTTCACGTACAATAACTGTCACCTAATGGACTTAAGTGTTCCCTAAAGTATAGGCTTTGATCGTGAAAACTGGTGTTAGTTGCCAGATCTTTTGGTAGTGCTATTTTTTCCCTAATGTTCCTGAAAAGCATATAGCGACTTTTACCTACCAAATACATTCGGGTCTTCGCCTAATAACGGCTTATGGTCAGGAGTGAACGATTCCGGTCCGCATACAGTGCTCTTAACCCCGACGTTCCCAAGTTTCGGACATAATGACGTTGCACTGTTCATGTGGACACTGAAAACGTCCCAGTCCAAATCGTACAGGTGGAAATGTTGACTGTCTGAAACCTGTAAGTCACATAGAATTAACAATTTAGTATATAAATTTATTTTATACCGAAAATTCTCTTTTTAAAGCCTTAAATCGAAGAACAAAAATGGGCATGCTCGGAACGTTATAAAGACTTCTTTGATGGAGCAATTTGAATTAGTGATGAAAGCAATAATCCCTCAAACTGAAATTTTAGTCAAAAGCTAACTTGTAATTGACAAAATGTAACCGGTAAAATTAGTTTGTAGAGATAATGCCATGCCAACCTGATCCAACATAATAGGATTCTGTTCATAACCGCCAATATTGCAACTTTCTCCCTGAATCTTGAAATACAAATTAACATCGTGATCTCTGATATTCGGACAGCCACGAATTTCTGGTACAGCGTCGGAAACGACGTACGCATGTTTGAATGGCACTATGGGCAATGAAGGCACGCCTGCGTATCTCGCTATCCGTGGACCCCAAACACCTTTAAAACAACAGAAAATAATGATTGTTATTCTAAATTAAGACAGCTAAAAATTTATATATATGTATATATATCCAAATGAAAATAAGCTTAATAAGTTTCCAAAAAATGTTTCGACAGGTGTGCCAAATATGGAAAGTCAGTTCACATTTCAGTATTAAAGCAGTACCCATCCAAACGTAAATCTAAGCCGAGGTCTGAGGCCCAATTGTCTAAGCAAATCGTAATCATCTGTCAGCTTAAAACGTATTACTGGAACTGTTTAAGGAGTTCATACATGCTTTTTGACGTGCAGGCCAAGGAACATATATTTTGTGCAGGCATCTATGAACTTAAACAGGTTTGATATATGTTTGACAAACGATTTCGATTACGATTTCCTTACACAATCGGGGGTCTTAGCCTCACAGGAAGACGTTGTCCCCCGATGTCTTCGAGCCCTAGGCCTCATAACTTTGGGCGGTGCCTAGCGTTCGCCCACCCACCCGGTGACACTGTAGAGACTAGTAGCGCCTACGCAGCATTCTCAATCTAAAAACGAATCCCCCGGCATTGTCCTTCTCATCCTAGCTCTTATATGCAGCTATTTCCGGATTCTTTGTTATGTATCGATGCTCGGTGCAGAGAGCTTATCGAGCCCATTACAAATCAAGAAAGACGGTCTAATTAAAATGAACACAGTTATTACCTCCACAGTTCACAACACATTTGGTCCTAATAAATCCTTTGTCTGTATGTACACCAGTCACCTCTTTATTTCCGAATATATTGTGTGCATAATGAATATCAATTACGGGACAGTCTTCATATACCTGTAAGTAGTGATTAACTATATAAATATCTGACATACCAATAAATTTTAAGACGAATAAGCTGGAGCTGAGATCACGCGTATTTTGACCTTGCTCAGACTTTACTTAGGTAAACTAAAACGGGACAGACTTGTATCAGAAGCATAATTCGTACTAAAACTTCAATCTCATTGCCAATCTTTCAAATCTTCACAAGACAATGGGCCTAAATAATATGTCATATCCCAGAAAGTCCATGCCTAAGTTCTTTTAAAATTGATTGCCGAAAAAATATTTTAACTTCGTGGATCTTTTATACCTCCTCGTATCATGTCTTAAAAATAGTACCTGCTATTATTTTACATACCTTTCCACCATTTTTAGTTGCCACTTTAACCAGGGCATTACAGGACATAGCTGGATCTATGGTACCATCCATGGGCGAGTATAGAGCCATTTTAAATACTGATGGGTCCAGAAGTGGGAACAGCTTCTGGGCTTCACTGGGATCTAGAACTTCACTTGGCACTCCCATTGCCTTACCCAAAGTGTGGAGTCGTAAATACTCTTCTGTGCGTAGCTAAAACAAAATTATTGTTATTATCGCTAATAAATACGCAATCGTTATCTGTCTGTCACCAAAGTTATTTTATAAATAACATTCTGAAGATTGACTTTATAGCAGAAAAGAATGTTCATTATAATATTGGATCCTTCAGCCATACGAAATGATTTTGTTACAATACAGCTCTATTGCAGCGTTGCTGGCCCGTCCATCGAACAACAGATAGGAAGGATCGTATCTCCTTAGACTGTGGTTAAAATATGCCTACCTTACTACGCGATATAAACATGCCACCGTTGTTAATCCATCCGGCAAAGTCTCCTGACTCCTCTTCTAAAGCACTATAGACTTTTCGGGAGTCTTCCAATAGCCTCACCTCCAAGTCGCTAGGTCTGAGTGACCATACTAAACCTAAAAAGAGGAATTAAAAATGAACACATAGAAGTAGTATGTTATGTAAATAGTTCAAATCAAAATTATATTAAGTTTGAATTATTAATATTATCGTGAGCCTGAACAAAAAACTGAAATTTTTGTCCGACTTAACTACCTATAGATTATTTGTGTTCTATCTAGGCCAAAAACGGAGGTCCGGTGTTGCCAACAGTTTTGTGGCGTCATGATTATGTTTTCCTTGGGAAACAAAGGGCTCCACGCAGAGAAGAAATGCAATAACAGCTTTTATTCCGGCTTCTGGCAAAACATGACTTTTTCTCATATTTAAGAGGGATATGAGACTTTCCACCACTGACTTAAAGCGGCAGACGCAGACAGATATAAAATAAGATAAATATCAGATATAAGTTCAGAAATAGTAAAAACATACCAGCTGTGTGCCATGTTGTGCCACTTGTTAGTTTATTTCCTTCCAGAAGCACAGCATTCACACCTCTCTTTGTAAGTTGGTATAAGGTGTTGCATCCAGCGATACCGCCACCTAGAAAGTTGCAATTATAATACAGTTACTTACGAATATATTCTCGTAATGAATATAGGTATTATTTACAGAACTTTCTAACTACACATGGGAATGAGTAGCCTACCTGTAGTCACCATATTTTGTGTTCCGATACCAATAATAGAAGCCGCTGACTTTACAACAATAGTATTGTGTTTTTTCCATGGTTCGATATGAAAATGTGTATTTACATATTTTATAAACCAAGATCGTATCGAAAAAAAGTCCTCAGCAGAGGTCGCCGCTGATGTGACCTCAGTTGACGTAATCAGTAATCAACATAGGTTGTCACTGATTTCACTAAAATATTCACACGCTTTTTCAGTTTTTAAAAAGCAGCAAATTATAGAGGCTTGTCTATAGTGGGATCCTGTAGGTCGTCCATTCTTATACGATCACTTTAATTTGGATATTAAAAAAACCGGCAAAGTGCGAGTCGGACTCGCGCACCGAGGGTTCCGTACAAACCTGTAGCATGTTTTACGATTAATGAATTTAATGAACCGCAAAACTAACTTTGTTTGTAGAGGTTTTCTGTTAATATCAAAAAAACTATGCTAGTTAGAGCATTGGCTATAGTTTTCCTGTAAAATATACATAAATTCCTATTGACCATAATTATTTCAGATTTTTCGATTGGTAAACTCCGGAGATAAGGGGGGGGGAACGGTATTTTTTTTGACTTTTTCCCCGATAAATCAAAAACTATCATGACTAAAAATAATTAAAAATCTGTTTTAGAATGTACAAAGTAAACCCTTTCATATGATACCCCACACAGTACAGTTATCTCACTTTTAAATTTCAACCCTCCGATTTTCCCCCCTTTTTAAATAAGAACAAAAATAATTTCCAATTTTTTTTAATTCCAGTGTCTTTGGGCCACTAATATACACAACTATTCCAAATTTCATGTCGATAGCTTCGGTAGTTACTGAAATAATCGAGTGTGACGGACGGACAGACAGACAGACAGACAGACAGACAGACGGAGAAAGTCGCACCATAAGGGTTCCATTTTTACCATTTTGGTACGGAACCCTAAAAATGTACTTACCAATAACTACTATATCAGCTGAAGTGACTACTTCACTCGTTGCATACGATCTATTGTTTCTAAAGCTATTCAAATACTTCACTGCTTTACTTCTAATGCATTTGTCTGTTATTACTTTAAACATATTAATTAAAATCCTATATTACAAATTACAGTTAAAGATGTCTCGCCTCTCGCGGTAAAGGGTCAATTAACCGTTTGTTTTGTAGAAGAACATAACAATGATAAGAATATCTCCTGCGTATTATCGTGTCGCAGTCAAAGTTCAGTCACGTTTAAATTATAAAATATTATTGTACGATTTAATAACTAAAATTAGATAACAAATCTAATTTCAGAATAAACATCTTTAGAGTTTAATGAAAGGGAAAAGCGACACATGAATACAGCTTCTGCCATTTAAATCGATTTATCGAAAGAAAATCTTATCTTAGGGCCGCTTGCACAAGGACATTTAAACTGATTTAGTTAAATTTTGTAAGGCTGTCCCTTTTTGCCAACCACAATATGCATTTGCCAAGAAGGGACAGCATTATCAAATTTAACTAAATCCATTTAAGAGTCCTTGTCCAAGTGGGCCTTAACCTTTATTTCCCTTTTAATAATATCATGAAACATCTATTATAAATGTTTTAAAGTTGGTGTTAATTCGCTTGTTCACATATTTCTAAACTAAAATGAGCTATCCTAGATGTGCTATCCTTAAAATTTTCCCTGCAGAAAAGGGATCTATCAGTTTTCTTTAGAGGATTTTGCACAAGCTAAATAACAACCATTTGCGCAATTGTAGGTGTCTAAATTTTGTTGTAAACAATCTCCAAAATAAACTAAATTGACAGCGTTATTTTACTGCTATCGTAATACTTCCTGCAGTAAGGGACAGCACTAGATTTAGTCCTGTCGATTTAGTTCAGTTTGGAGATTGTGTTCAACAGAATAAGCCACTATGTAAGATTTTTCAAACGCCCAGATCGCCTTATATTATCGATCTGGGTGAATTTGAAATTTATTTACAAAACCCAAATAGTAGATTAGTAGCCAAGGGTTGTAAGGCATCAATTGCAGCCCGAGATATTTAGGCGCACGAGCGCAGGGAGGGCGCCTATAGTTCGAGGGTGCAATTGATGCTTACACCCGAGCTAACTACTCTGCTTTACATCTCGATTGTGAGGTAAAGTAGGTCCTTATTACCCCCAAATGGAGCTTGTAGGTGACCAATTAGCGCTCGAGGGTAATAATGTAGAGCTAGAAAAGCCCTAGGGCGGTAAGTAATTAAAAAAAAAACTCTTCACTCTTTCAAAAAGTTCGCGTACCATCATACTTTTTTTAATTACTTACCGCCCTAGGGCTTTTCTAGCTACATTATTACCCTAGAGCGCTAATTGGTCACCTACAAGCTCCATTTGGGGGTAATAAGGACCTACTTACCGAATATGAGAGATGTAAAGGACAATTAATGAAATAAAAATCATTTCTTTAAAATTATGTATTTTAGATATTTTAATAATTAATGTCATTAATAACAGCATAATTAACAAAATTATCATTATTATATGTATTTTACACTTTGTTGCACAGGTAATATTTTACTCTAAGGATTATACTTTTCATAAAAAAAAACGGCCAAAATACCTACTTTTGATAACGGATTTAATGAAAAAAAAAACTTAAATACACATAACATAACAAACATAGTCAACTTATTTTTATTTAATAATAGTTTATTTCCAGCTATACGGGAATAGAGAAGTTTCATGATTTCAAACAATGAAATTAAAATAGAGATCCAAACGATCTGTGTGTAATTTAGTTGTGTGACGTAACACACGACCGTAAGGAAATTATTCTTACGAGCGCAACTTTAAAATTACTTAACTTGTTAATTTGTTGAGATATTTTAATGATTAATTTCATTCGTTTCATTTGATTCATCGTTTATTTTATTTTTAAATTTCACCTTAATTTTAATAATCAAAAATATTAGGAAACTTCTCCATTATCCGGGAATAGAAAGGTTTGTTTAAAAATAATTATGATATTATTTACAATAGCTAAGTTTTACTAATATTGAAAACTAGTAATGGAATAAATAAAATGCAATATACAATATAATCAAACAAAGTAACGTGTGTAACTTTTAAGTCTAAGAACAGAACTTATAGCAGTTTACATTGTATCGAAACGTCAGAACATTTTATCTTGTTCCTCGTTCTTCCTGTCAGTCTCTTGTGGCAATGACAATTACCTGAAACCAATTTATTTTTATGTTAGTTGTATAATATGTTTATCTGCCACAGATCCTTTTGACTGCACCATAACCATAACCACCATCTATATAACCATGTACTATAAAAGAGATACCTACAGTAATCAACTACTCTATTCGTAGTTTTGGTAGGTATAGTTCACAATGGAGTGACGCGCTCTTTTCACATCGCGTGTTCATATGCCACGGGTACTACCGACTGCGCCAACACAAACCCAACATAGTAACCTATGTACAGTAATCACCTGCTTGGCCGTAAAGTTCACACGTGGTGCGGGCTGGCAACGCGCGGCGGAGTGAGGCCAAGGCGATGCTGCCGCGCCGCGTGGTCACCGGCCGCCGCAGCCGCAGCCGCCTCCAGTTGAGCCCGTAGAGCTACCAACTCTCGAGTACGTTGGTATATTGGATCCTAAGAATGTGTATGGATTGTAGCCTTAGAACTTCCTTACAAGCCTTATACACTACTATGCAGTCAGTTTTAAGCATAAACAATTCTTTTTGGCAGGAATTGTACGAGTGATAAATAATACTCGCTCAGGTGGATAACTGCCTCGTTGGTCTAGAGGTTAGCGTGTTCGACTGCGACCGACGAGGTCCAGGGTGCGAGCCCCGGATCGATAATTGAGTGTTGGGTTTTTGTGACTAGAAATTCTCAGTATTAGCCCAGAGTTAGGAAGTTGGCGGTGCTGCACCCCCGTGCCTCGGAGAGCACGTTAAGCCGTCGGGCCCGGTTATTATCACTAACATGATAATAGTCGTTAAAGCCCGCCAACCCGCATTGGAGCAGAAATTGGTAGATCTAAGCTCTAATTTCCTCTCTCCTATGAGAGTGGAACGTTAACGGGCTGTAGTGGTAGGTGGATAAACTTTTGTGTTATCTAGATCAGCCAGTGTTTTTTTTCAATAACTATAAGTGGTATTCTCATCGCTATAGACGGATGCTCAACCGTTTAGCGGTACGCCTTTGTATTGTGTTTTACTAGACAAGGATTTGCAAAACAATCGTTGCACAAAATAATTGATAAAATTCGTCTATTGGCCTCACATTTAGTCGGTGACAGTTTGCGTCAGCCGCATTTGGTTTCCGACCAGCAGCAAGCAGTGTCCACAAGTTGATTATCATCGAATACGGCCAACCGTTACAACTTTTATAAAGGAAGGCTGCAGTCGAATACGGCCAAACCGACCTAATGTGAAGGCGCCGTATTAAAACCAACGACCTCAATTTACGAAGACGGGCCCTGTCAAACAAAGAATGTGAACATATTTTACTAACGCCATCTAGTCTGAAAAGCGGGACGGCGCTATAGCGGGGACAAAGACAGGCTTATACAAGTGTGGAGCGCGCTCTACAGGTCGGACGCCCAATTTTTTTCTATGAAAGGGCCCATCTAGTATCTACATATTATATATCGATAAAACAGTTCATACTTGTTGTCTCATTGTAGGATTCCACCTGCAGTACAAAGCTTTCCACAGCTTGATGATCCTTAAAGACGCTACAGGCACCAATACCATCTGAGGCCTGGAGTGTGGCGAAGGTGGTGAATTTGGACTGAATGAAGACGGACCCCAGTACAGTGGGTTGAGGTATAGGTTCTGTCTGCTGTTTATGTATGACCACAATGATGTCGTCTTTGTCTTTACTTCTGCAAAATTAATAGATCTATGTTATTTTGCGAAGTCCCTAATAAACAGTCATGCGTGCGAAGACGTCCGAAATAAACTCCTAATGTATAAAATGGCATTTCGATAATAATCATAGCAATTAGGTAATTTTGCAACTTTAACTTTTTTCTGAATCTATGTATATAGAGCGGGTTCATATGGTGGCAATATTTGTCATTTTAGGTGGTAATATTGTAATGATTTGTTTTTTTAATTGAATTTGGTATAATTATTATTGTCAGTTGTTTATGTCGTTTTGTTCAACATTTATCATGTATTTGTATGCGTCTTAAATATTAATAACAATGTATCTAGTGTATCGACTGTTGGCTGTCAAAATAAATATAATATAAAAAAATTTCAAAAAAAAAATAAAAACAGACTTCAAAAACCACAAACACTAAAAAGTAAAAAATAATTTAATTTATTATGTACCTATACAAGAGTTAATTTAGTTCTATAATAACATTTTTTGGAGTCGGCACCAAATTAGCCTTTTTCCTCTGAAGATTCAAAAAAGATCCGCTAGAGGCAGCACTAGTGGTGGGGTACATGTTTTGATTTCTCCATTATGAGTAACGTTACCGGTACGTTGTAAAAATGGAATTAACGGAAGATGATGTACCTGGAGCAAAATTGAAACTTGCAAAAATTCAAGACCATCTTGTCCGGGATTTAAAACGATGGCTTGCATGCCCTGGTTTACCTGTTTCAGGTAACAAAAGTGTACTCGTAGAAAGGTTAGTTGTCGTTTTATTTGTTTTATTAATTTATTATTTTTGTATAAAATATCGTCTTAAAATTAATAGAAAAAAGTGGACAACGGTAGAGCTTATCTCTTAAAAGAAATCTCTTCCAGCCTTCCTTGAAAGTTAAGTGAAACTGTACAAAAATAATATAATTTATTGAAATTATGAATATGATATAAAATTGGTATACTGTATAACTTAAAATCGGTTGATTGAACAGGTGGGCCGTGATAGCGTAGTAGACAGACAGACGGACAGACAGATACACTTCCGCATAAATTATAATATTAGTAAGTACCTATGGATAGTATGGGTTAATATGGAAGTATGGATACATAAACATAAAAACACAATAAATAAATGAATAGTTAAGGTCAGGGGGAGTAAGTGAAACATACTTTCCTGTTTTTTCTACAAAATGACCTGTAAGTCAGTAAAAGGATTGTCAATTTCAATAACGATAAATGATATATACTCTTCATTAAATCGGCTTTCATACGACATGATCTTCAAGCTTTCTAATCGTGCAAATAACGATGAAATTACTAATCAAAAGTAGACTATGGTTTTGTTTCACTTACCCCCGAAATGGGGTAAGTGAAACTATGATCAGAACTCGGTAAATATATAAGGCCTATAGAACTATTTCAACAACTAAAATGGCATCTTTAATTGCCTCAATCGATTACGAGTCTCAGTGAATGGTTATATGGTCTAATTTCTTAAATAAATGGAAAAAACTGAAAATGGGGTAAGTGAAACATATTCGCCAAGTCAGGGGTAGTAAAACCAAAACAAAAGTTGAGTACGTTCTAAATTTTTAGTAATTTTTTAGTTCAATAAAATAGCTAACACCATGTTTACAATTTTTTTACGTCTTCTTCTATTCTTGCTTTCACCAATAAACTTATTTTGCGAATCTAATATTACCTATGCGTGTAGACGTAAAATAACAACAAATTATTGTCCTAAGTTAAAAATATATACTTATATTATTCAGTCAATTTAAGCCTGACTTAAGAGGTTTTACATCTTAAAAAATTTCAACTTTCAACTTACATTAAATAATATTTATTATTCTAAATTTGATAGCTCAGTCAGTCAGTGAGTCAGTCACCTTTTCCTTTTATATATTTAATATATTAATACTTTTATAGCTAGTAGCTCCCTCAAATGTAATCAAAATAATTATGGGAATAAAATTAAAGAATATAACTACTATGTAAACTTACTTAAATACATATCAAAAATTTTCGGAACCGGCAGGCATTTTTTATATGTATTTAAGTAAGTTTTGAAACTTTCCTCGTGTGTGAAGCACTGTAGTAAAATAATAAAATAACTACTATGTCTTACTCCTAATAAAAAACATTCTATATAACGAATATGTGTGATAAGTTTCATCAAAATCAGTCCAGTTGTTTTTGAATGACGCTTGAACAAACAGACTAACAATAGTTTTATAATTTCTAATAATTAATAAGTTTGGTGTGGCAGACACAAGATGACCTATAATGAATTTAATACATAGTAGTTTTTTTAAATAAGATATAATTAAAAGAAGGTTGGTAATCTCTGAAATGAGGGAAGTGAAACATATGTTTCTGTTACCCCGCTCATCTCTGTTTCACTTTCCCACTCGGAACTTTTAGTGACTATAATCTTTACCATGTCTTAAAATAATAAACTGAACTGTTTTAGACAGAAAATACAATTGGAACATCAAATCTACACATTATTCTAAGTACTTACCGCAAAACACTGTAGAAAACTTTATGAATTCATTTTAAAACAAGCAATAAATAAAAGCACGTCTAACTCGTGTTTTGAGTTTTGAAAAATGAAAATTTTCTTTCTTAAATATAACCTTGTAGAATTATCGCAGCGACATCTATGTTGAAAAATTTATACCAGTTCGTCAATACTGTTTGTACTGTTGAGAGCAAATATCGTTAAACTGCATAGTTTGTTAGTTATGGCTTTGTGTTTCTCTTACCCCACCGTTTCTCTTACTCCCCTTGACCTTATAATAAACTCAAACTCATATTTTTTTATTTAAATAAACTTATTACAAGTGCTTTTGAATCGTCGATTGAATCTACCACTGGTCCATACAAGCAAGATGGTATAAAATTTGTGCCGTTTCGTTCAAGTTGACACGAAAAAGTGTTTGAAGTGGTTTCATTTATCGCGAAAAAATAAAAAAACATACTACTAACATGATGAACGGATGTGTGTACTAAACATTTCAACCATTTCTAACATATTTTCATAAATCCAAATGGTCCAACAATAGAAAATCCAAATCCGTTATCAGCGACTGCATCGAAGGTACCTGTTCATTTTAATATGAGGTTATGCTCTAGATGTCAGTCTATTAATATATTAAAACAAAATTATACAAAAGTATAATTTTGCTATATTTGAATTATCGTCCGCGTGGATTAAGGTTTTTTGATTCCCGCGGGATCTCTTAAATTTTCCGGGATAAAAGAGGCCTATGTCCTTCCCCGGGATACAACCTAGCCCTGTACCCAATTTAATCAAAATCGGTTGAACATATGGGCCGTGAAAGCGTAACAGACAGACAGACAGCTAACAGACACACTTTCACATTTATATTATGGATATTTAATTAATTCAATGGATTTTTTTATGATTCCCAAAGTTAAAATAAAACGACCTATAAACGACAACTAACCTTTCTACGAGTACATTTTTGTAACCTGAAACAGGTAAACCACGGCATGCAAGCCATCATTTTAAATACCGGACAAGATGATCTTGAATTTATGCATATTTAAATTTTGCACCAGCCACATCATCTTCCGTAATTTCCATTTTCATAACGTACGTTTAACGTTACTTATAATGGAGAAGTCAAAAAAATTTTTTATTTTACAATTTTTAGTGGCCCCACTGTTTTAAAATACAGGATGTAACCAGAACGAGATATGCTATGCATGGTTAAAACATACTGTTTACAAGACTATCACACTGATCGCGAGCAATTTACTCTTATCCATGAGGAGTTCCGTTCTCCATCTCCGGAGATATTCATCAGATCTTCACCAAATTGAATTGGGACCACACGGGAAGCACCAGCTTTCAAATAAAAAAAGAATCATCCAAATCGGTCCACCCAGTCAAAAGTTCTGAGGTAACAAACAATACAGTCAAATTGAGAACCTCCTCCTTTTTTTGAAGTCGGTTAAAAATGAACCTAACATTTTAACGTGATATTCATTTTAATTATACATAATTACCGGATAAACTCACGTGTTATGTCGGAAATGCCCGACTAGTTTCGACCCGTTCGGGACCCTTATTGTAACTACTCCGAAACTAGTCGGGCATTTTCGACATAACACGTGAGTTATTCGGTAATTATGAATATTTAAAGCTAACATGTAAGTTGTAGGTAAATAATATGAATTTCTTACCTTCTTTCACCCTCTCCCGTTCCGTATTGAACAGGAATGTGCCGAAGCGACACGAGTAGAGATGGTCGACGATGGTGATAAGCAGTCTTTCAGTGAACTCGAACGCAGTCGGGAACTGTTGCTGTAACTGCCATACACAGTCCACCCACTGCACGAATACTGGTGACCGATCCGCATCCGAGTGACGCTCGTCGCCATGACCGATTCGCTAAAACAATAATGTTCTTTTTAGGGTTCCATAGTCAACATAGAACCATAATAAATGAACAGTGGCATGCACGATAGACTATAGAGGCATAATAAATAGCATTGCTTACCCTAGTTAATAAAGCTCAATGCTTATTTTTCATCTTGCCCTGCCTGAAAATAGGTATCTACCTAACCAAAACCCTGGCTCCGAATACTGTGCACGCCATGCATATAAATCACGCTGACAATGTCATAAAATTTATTTTTTATTTGTTTTGTGGGGGTGAATTTTTTTTTCTTATCCATAGTCGAGTAATAGTCGACCAACGTATAAAACGTCCGCATGGCGACGGGCAATTACGGAACCCTACACTGAGCGTGGCCCGACACGCACTTGGCCGGTTTGTACATCCACAACAAGTAAGGCTTTGACCGATAGGTACCATACCCCTACTTAATCAGTTCTCTTGGTTGAATGTTCTTCGCTGTGAATTTGAGCAACACTTTTTACATATGGGACTGACAACCACATAGAGTGAAAAGGGGAGTTTTGATTACTTCAAATCAAAACAGCACTCGATTCTCCTCGCCATTGAAAAAAGTCTCATACTAGTAGTAATAGAAGAATAAAGATCGCAGTCAAGGATTAACTTTATTATTAGAGATAAAAACCAAAATTTGATCTTGAGTGTGAAAGATATAAGCCAAATTTTGGCGCCATGTTACTCCGCGGAAATTCCGTGCCCTTAATAATCCACAGAAATCAATTCATGAAATTTTGTATGTGAGTGAGAAGTCCGTGGATTAAAAAAGGAAAAAAAAAGCGAGAAAAAAAGGAATGAACCGAATGCCCTCAAACATTCATGTTACATGACGAAATTACCTGCTGAAGAAAAAACCCTATTGTTTTTGAGATACAATAAAATTCGATACATACCAGTTGGAACTTATGTCCGAAAGAGAGCCACTCCTTTTCAATGAGAACCTGGAAGCCCCTAAGTGTGCGATAGTAAGGGTCCAACATCAGCATGGCCAACGCTGTCAGCTGAGCCGTTCTGTCCCATCCATCTGAACAGTGCACCAATACTGACGTTTTGTGGTTCTCTACCTATAATCATACATTTTTGAAGTGAAAACTTCTGCCGCCGCGTTGAGCACTTTTTGGTAGGGTGGTAGGGGGTAAACTTGTGGATTCGCGTCACCGACACTGCGTCACCGACATGCTCGCATTGTTACAAAGACAAAAGGTCTTAAATATAAATATACCACATTCGTAATTAAACATTAATGCCTTAGTTTACTGGTTTGTATTTTAATTTTTAATATTCGTTTTAACTTCTATCGGCAGTCCGTATGACTGCCATTATTTTTTTATTGCGAGATAGGCTTGCGCTTGACGACAATCATGCTTAACACAAAGCAATGATGAAGTCTAGGTTGGAGCGCGTTTGCCTAGAAGATGCCTGTTCACTCTTGCCTTGAACATCATTCAATTCTAAATACAAATTATAAGCCTTTTAAATCGAAAAGCTTTCTAAGCCCTGCTGCAAAAGAGGGGTATTATTTTGACAGCTATATCTGTGTGTGTGACTACGTAACATTCAAACAGATGAATAAAAATAATGTTTTTTTGTTTGAAAGTCTTTAATCAAGAAGGTTTTTACTTTTCAACTTTTTTTTTATTCCACTACAAGTAAGCCCTTGAACGCGATCTCGCCTGATGGTAAGTGATGATGCAGTCTAAAATGGCGGGCTAACCTGTTAGGGTTATATTACACCCATACCCTTAGTCGGATTATACACGGCATTGTACCGGAACGCTAAATCACTTGGCGGTACGTCTTTGCCGGTAGCGTGGTAACCAGCCACGGTAGAAGCCTCCTACCGGACCAGAGAAGAGAAAATTCAGAAATTATAAATTCCCAAATTGACCCTGCCGGGAATCAAACCCGGGTACTCCCACGTTAAGACAACAGCGCTCAACACTGCGCCAGGGAGGTCGTCCAACAGCTGTAGAAAATCTAATCAGTCATTTATGAGTTATCAGAGGCCCAATTGTCTAAGCAAATCGTAATCATTTTGACAGTGTAAAACGTATTATTCGAACTGTTTAAGGAGTTCATACATGCTTTTTGACGTGCAGGCATCTATGAACTCCTCAAACAGGTCGAATTAAAACGATTACGATTTCCTTACACAATCGGGGGGCAGCTCTTTTCTCAGTGCCAATTTTTTTATTGGCAATTATTAAAAAAGACTTTTAATAGGACTTAATACAGTCTGATATCCTAGTTTCATGTGAAGAATATAGAGATAATATAGTTCTTACCTTGTCCACAATACGTACAGCACCAGCTAAAATGCATTTGATATGTTTCAACCAACAACTGGCTTCAATGCCACTGAACCACCTAAAAATAAATATTATCTAAAATATGTAAAATTTTGTCTATTTTATTTATTTGTCTCTGTTCTATCAGTTGATATAAGTTAAAACATTAAATTGTACCCAAAATACAGATTTACCCAGGGCTTTGCCTGTTGTCATTTTGGATCAAGTTTAAATAACTTCAAGGTTCCATTTCAATGGAAATATTGATGTTTGTTGTTTGTTTGTTATAATGATGGGTGTTTTTAATAAACGCTAATTGACATCAGCCCCCCGATCATGTAAGAATGGCCGATCAAAACGTTAAGTTTGTCGTCAAAGTAACATAAACCATAAATGCATTCAATTAGAGCTCAATTTCGTGTGCCCATTCTTATATGTTTAGGTATGTACGATTATCTAACGTATAATAATGGATAAACGAAATTGAGCTCTAATTCAATGTAGTTATGGTTTATTTTACTTTGACGACGAACTTAACGTTTTGATCGGTCATTCTTACATGATTGGGGGGCAGAGGCCCAATTGTCTAAGCAATTCTCTGGCAATAATAATAAAAATTTCATCCCCTACTGCTGTGTGATTACTTTTACTAAAACATGGCTTACCTAGTTTGATCAATTTGTGGGAAGCAAAGCTCTTTTAGTTTCCGCAAGCTTTCCCTCATGACGTGGATGTTGTGAATATCGAGGAATACCAATTCTGCATTTTGATATGCATCTTCGGATTCATATCTAGAAAAGGTTTAAATTCATTATGTATTAGAAGTAGTAAATAAATAAATAAATAATTTTATTTCATAAAATTTACAAAAATAAGACTTAGGTCTACAATAACAATGTTGGTCTCTGCAGCCTAAGGAAACCCCGTGGTTTAGGCTGCAGTGACGTAAGTATGAAGTTCATACTGTTTTTCGTGAACAACACAATATGTTTTTTTAAGCAGATATTTTGATTTCTCTGGCAACTTCAAGAATTTTTCAGTAAAAATTCTGCTTATTTTTCTATTAACTTATACTTAATAATACTTAACTTAACTTATACTTACTCATTTACATTTTATTATTTTACTCATGACATGATATTTGGAGCAGAGAATTATTCTCATCCAAACAATAGTTATCTCATTAAACAGTAGGTCATATTATGTACGTCGCAGTAGTATTTGGAAAATGTAACATGTACCTAAACTTATAATAAGACTCAAATTAAAGACATACCCGCCTCCCTTGGCTTTATTTGCTATAGCGTTGGCACTTGGGCGAGCGTCCATAATGAATAATTTGTGCGCTTGCGCATTAGCGTCCATGATCAATTGTATATACCTCTCGTCTTCTCTGCTGCGTTTACCGCTTACCTACAAACATTAAATGAGATTTGTATAGTATGAGACCCAATATACAAGACTGCCACAACAAGGCATAGGATCTAGGTGGCGACTTCTCAAAAAAGCCTATGCAAATCACATGTAGGCTATTTTGATTGAATTTTGAATCATAAGCAACGAAAGTTGAAAATACATAGAAGTCTTTTTATTAGCAGAAGATTTTAAGCCTTTTAAAGTATCATATTTATACATATATTATATACTAGCTGATGCCCGCGACTTCGTCCGCGTGGACTAAGTTTTTTCGATTCCCGCGGGAACTCATTAATTTTCCGGGATAAAAAGTAGCCTATGTATGTATGTATATTCTTTATAGCTGATGCCCGCGACTTCGTCCGCGTGGAATAAGTTTTTCAGTTAATTTTCCAGGATAAAAAGTAGCCTATATTACTATCCCACGGTATAATCCCCCTATAATGGTGAAACACGTACTTCTTCATATTTTAACGAAAGCCCAAATGCTGTTTCATGGCTATAACTTGAGAAATTAAGGATTTTCATACAAACTCTCAACCCCTATTTCACCCCTTCGGGGGTGGAATTTTGAAAAACTGTGAAACGCATAAGTTTTCATTTTCAACTCGCAGCTCATTTTCAACCCGCCGCTATATCAAGTTTCATGGCTATAACTTGAGAAATTAAGGACTTTCATACAAACTCTCAACCCCTATGTGAAATAGGGGTTGAGAGTTTTAAAAATATTTTCAAAATATCTTCAATGTACAGAATTGGACCTGTTACAGTTTTATTATAAGTATAGATATATAATTGGTAAGTCCGCCAACAACATCTTATCCTGAAAGTTTCAGCTTTCTAGCGTCATCTGGACCTAAGTTATGACGGTTTGAAAATTCGATGAAACGCTTCCAGAAAAGGTAGGTAGTGCCCCGTCCTTTGGCTCGTCTTGGCGGGGGCGGTCCCGTGCCCCCAGATAAAAGCAGTGACACTGAGGGGTGAACGCAACGCTACTAATAGACGTTTGTGTGTTGCCTGTCTTTGTTTGCTTTTCCTGAATGTTATTAGTTTTTGTATCTCTGTGTACCTACCTAGTACCACGAATTCTAGGTTCAGGGCAGGCAACTTTTGCCAGTGCCCAGGCCCACTAGTGTTAAATAGTTTATAGTTTATTCATTTATTGCATGATTGTAAGTTACATAAAAAGATGTTACATACAGATGGTAGGTACATGTCAAATAAAAATACTTACACCAACTAAAGGCTGGCTGCATCTAGTTATGGTGGCCTGTGAGCTAGGATGTATCCACGCAAGCACGGGTATGCGTCCACGAGAACGGAACGCTGCAACTGACCGCAGCAGCTCATCGTTAGCCGCTGCCGGTACAGCCCAAATTGCCGGATAGCTGTCACATATTTCGTACTTGTCGTTTATACGCGTGATGCGCCACATGTCGTTGTTGACACCCTGGTAATAAATAACTAATGAAATACATATCAATATCTTATTTAGCTGCTATCTGATGCCTGCGACATCGTCCGCGTGGATTAAGATTATTGATGCCCGCGGTAACACCTTAATTTTCCGAGATAACGTTTAGCCTATGCCCTTCGCGGGGATGAAACCTACCTCAATACCAAATTTCATCAAAATCGATGAGATGGTTAAAGGGTAGCACACAGACAGACAGGACAGACAGACACACTTTCGCGTTTATATAGAATGTATTATATAGAATGGAAGTATTGATTACCCATTTTAGGTAGGTATAGATAGGTCCCCTTATTTAAAAACTAGCTGATGCCCGCGACTTCGTCCGCGTGGTTTAAGTATTTTTGATTCCCGCGGAAACTCCTTAATTTTCCGGGATAAAAAGTAGCCTATGTCACTCTCCAGGTCCTCAACTATACCCATACCAAAAATTACGTCGATCCGTTGCTCCGTTGCGGCGTGATTGAAGGACAAACCAACAAACAAACACACTTTCGCATTTATAATATTAGTATGATGAACATTCATTTCTATTAACTAATTTTGCTTGTCATTTATGCACAAGCTGGTCAAGAGATCCGGCCTAAGAATTCCGTCTTTATTACTGGTGACTGAATGACCATTACTTCTTCCACCAAATCGCCAGTGAAAGGCTCTTGCAATCTAATGACGTTTTTTCAGTTGGATATAGTATAATGAAAAGACAACGGGCAATGCATATGAAAAAGTTCAAGTACACACACTACAAGTTCAGCATGAAATGAATGACTGTACGAAGCAATTAACTGCATCAGAAATACATATTTCCTTACCATTCTCCTAAGTTCAGCAATTGGTTCATATACATTCCAGCCATCATCTGGGAAACTCTCGGAGTAGCTAAATGCAAACAGTGGCAATCTGTGCGACAGAGGGAAAGCTAACTGCTGTAACTTTTCGAATATGCCACGCCTTGAATGATTTTCTTGCCTGTGCGCAAAACGCAAGTTACGCATGTCCTAAAAAAATAGTAAGCATATTAATTGTTATTAAATACACATTCTTATATTTCCTGCAATTTAAGAACCTCTACTTCTTATCTTCTTGGTGATGTGGCTATGTAGGGCTCTGGAAAGAGACCCGGTATCACTTTGACTGATGCCGATCTATTCTGATTGCCACCATCAAAAGGTCCTGGTCAATACAGCTTCATGGATATTCTTTGCCTCTTCTGGATATATGAAACTACTAGCTGATGCCCGCGACTTCGTCTGCGTGGATTGAGGTTTTTCGGTTCCCGCGGGAACTCTTTAATTTTCCGGGATAAAAAGTAGCCTGTGTGCTATTCTAGACTATAATCTATCTCTGTGCCAAATTTCATCCAGATCCGTTCAGCCGTTGGAGCGTGATTGAGTAAGAAACATCCATACATCCATACATCCATCCAAACTTTCGCATTTATAATATTTATTTGATTATTATATAAAACTGCCTATCACAATCTTATTCTATAAAAAAATTGTTTTTAGTATATAGGTAATTTACCTTACAGAATACTTCTATGCCATATGAGTTTTCACCTTTTGATGATGCTCCACCAACTTTTTCTATACGCGACACCTGCATAAAAATGATGAAACATGACAAAAATCTATGTGTGTAATTAGGTTGCTTTACAAAGAAAAATACGCATTTTAAAAGGACCTTGGACCTTGGCCATTTTCATTTTTTTATTAAAATTAATCATACATATTGACTCAAAGGGGGAAATTATGTATGAAAAAGCTATTAAAACTCAAAATGTGTCTTAGCAATAAGTCATTAACAGTATGGATACAATTTAAACTACTAAAAACAGGTTCAAAATGTTCACTATTCTGATAGGTCTACCTACTAGTCTTGATAGTTTATTACAATCACTAGAACTCCCCTGTGCCTCTTACCCTGCACTCCACACACAGACTCCCTAATTTATATTATTTTGTATCATTCAACTCCACATTGCTCCAGCCATCTCTTTTATTTCATCCTCCTATTTTTCCTCTGCTTCCCTTTACATTTCATGCAGCTAATTTAATACACTAAATACAGATAGTACTAATAATATAACACAGATAATACTTACAACACCTAGCGGGACACTCAATGTAGTTTGAAGAGATGTTGCCTCGGTTGGTCTAAAATGCAGCTGGTAATTTGTCACTTTAAGAACTCCGTGAGATGGACCATTGTATGGGCACAAATATGTAACATCCCTAGATACCCCCATCACTTTTTCTCCATCTAACAACTGAATGTCACCCAATCCATGGGACTAAAACATACAGAATTGCATAAAGTTAATGTCTACTTTTATAAGTAGGTATAGCTACTAATTATATAACTTAATTAATACAAAATTAAATCCAATAATATAGAACATACTATTAAATTAAAAATTGAGACTCCTTGTTGCTGAATGATTTCAAATTATTTACAAGATTGATGAGCCAAACTATGACTTCAAATAAGTGTACTTATAATTATTTGAATACCTTTGAAAATTTAATATGCTCTTTATAACTGAGCATACGATTCACAAACAAACAAATATGAATAGTTTGTGTTTTGCTCATCGTGATATATCCCAAACTTGTGCACACACCCAGTGCTTCACAATTCACTGACGCACAATACATTTCTATTATATTTTAATCACGGTAAATTTTGAACCTTCAGGAAATGGCATCGCTACAGTTATAAAACCTATTATGCATAAATTAAGCGTTTTTGGACACTTACGGAGTCTTGCCCGTGTTTGGAATTCAATGAACTCGATTTAGAGTCTGAATCCAATGAATCGGAACTTGCATTTTTGGATACCGAATAGTCGGAGTTTAATAGCTCGGAGCTGTTGTGTTTATCCATCATTAACTGAGTAGATGTTAAGCAATTTAAATGTTAAATTCTTGTAAAATATTATTTAGACACTGTAGTATTTATATTATGATATTAAAAACAAATAATAATTATAAATTCAATATTTTGGTGAACAAAACTGATCACCGGGCCATAGACAATAGTCATTAATCATTTTGAAAAAATATCTCGGAGCGATCGGCTATAAATTATTGTCGCAATCAATATAGGACTGCATCAATGTCACATGGTTTTGGCTTCACGTATCACTGCGACTGTCCTTAGAGGATCGTTGAGGACTATTAAAGTAAAATAAATACTGTTGGAACTTGTGACGAATGTTTTTATTTTACAGTTGTATGACAAGTTATAAAATAATAAAAAACTGTTGCTATGGAGACTGAAGGTACAGTCCTCCTAACATCCACTCCTCTTTTAGGAACTGAGGCCAAGAGCTTTAGTTAGCTTTTCCAGCCTGGGTGCATATAAGGGCTTTGTGAAACAATCAGCCAGTTGGTCCTCAGTAGTAACTTGCTTGACCTCAAGTATGCCAGCTGCCACACACTCTCTGACATAGAGATACCTTCGCTGTATGTGCTTGGTTCGGCTATGTTGCTCGTACGGCGGATTGTATGCTAGCTTTATTGTTGACTCATTGTCAATGTAAAGAAGTGGTGGCTTTTCAGTTTTAGTGATTTCCTCCAACATCTGCTGTAGCCATATAATTTCCCGGGCTGTCTCCGAAGCTGCCACTAGCTCTGCCTCCGTCGACGATAAAGCTATCGTCTTTTGCTTGTTACTCCTCCAGCTGATTGGTCCATAATACAAACAAAGTATGCCGGACGTTGAGTGCGCTGCTGAGAAATCTGCATCGCTGTAGCAGATTAATTTGTTATGAGCATTATTTGACGAACCGAATACTAGACTTTTATTCATTGTACCTTTTAGGTAGCGTAGTATTCTTTTTACTGCTAGAATGTCTGCTTGTGATGGATTATCAAGGTTTCTTGAAGCGCAGCTGACAGCGAAATTGATGTCTGGCCTAGTCCCGACCATGAGGTAGGCTAAGGAACCCACAGCCTGTCTATAAGGGAAGATTAAACTACTTTCCTTTTCATCTGATGCATTCTCTATTTTAGCTGTCTCTTTTGTGATTGGTGTCTTAACTGGTTTGCACTCAGACATCTTGTACTTTTCTAGTACTTTCTTCGTATAAGCTTTTTGACTTAATGTTATGTTACCATTGTCAGATCTTTCGATTTCCATACCAAGAAAATATGAAGCTGGTTTTGTTACAATTTTGAAGCGATTTTGTAATTCCTTTATGAATTTCTTTCCATCATCCTCTGTAGTTGATGCAACTAGCCCGTCATCAACGTAAAGTGCAATCAACACTTTAGATTTTCCATTCTCTCGAATATATAGGCATGGATCAGAAGTACTCTGTGTGAAGTTGAAGCTCACAAGAAATTCATGTATACTGGTGTTCCAACATCTTGGAGCCTGCTTGAGGCCATATAAGCTCCTCTTCAGGCGGCACACTCTGTTTGTTCCATCGCTATAACCATCGGGCTGTTTCATGTAGATTTCTTCTTCTACGTTACCGTTAAGAAATGCTGTTGACACATCAAACTGACAGAGAGATAATTTCTCTTTTACAGCTACTGCTAATAGGGTACGGACGGTAGTAAGGCGCACTACAGGGCTGAATGTCTTGTCACAGGGCTGAATGTCTTGTCATAGTCTACCCCTGGTTTCTGTGAGAATCCCTTTGCTACCAATCTTGCTTTATATCTCTCGACACTACCATCTGGATTGGTCTTAACTTTAAATACCCACTTGCAAGGCAGTGCTTTTCTGTTCTTTGGTAAAGGAACAATATCCCATGTTTGGTTCTCATGAAGGGAATTGATCTCGCTCAGCATCGCTCCTAACCACTTCTCTTTGTCTGTGCTTTCAAGAGCTTCGCGATAGGTTGAAGGTTCTCTATAGTTGTTAAATTCTTCAGTAGCAGCGAGAACAAATTCATCAAACCTTTGTGGTTTTCTGAGACAGCTGCGATCACGAAGTACTCGTTGTTCAGGAGGAGCTTCATTGGTAACTTCTTCAGTTGGATTTATTTCAATAATAGTGTCATTAACATCTGTATCTGGGATAGGTATTTCTTCATTATCATTACCTTGTACTGATTCTTGTTCATCATTTTCTTGCACTGACTCATACTCACTTTCAACATCATCATCATCAAAGAAGTTTACTTCGGCGTAATGTTTATCATTATCCTTCAAAGATTTTGTAATTTCCGAGATTGAATTTTGTGTTTGTTAGTGAATCGAACGTCTTTGGCAATTATGATTTTATGTTTTGAAGGTACCCAAATTTTATAAGCTTTGGAAGTATCTGAATAGCCTGCAAACATCCCAGGTATAGCTTTTGATGTGAATTTATTATGTTCTTTGCCATCTTTCAGTAATATAAAGGCTTTTATTCCAAACTGACGCAGATGGAGGATGCAAGGCTTTCTTTGTACCCATTTCTCATATGGTGTAGTAACAGTACCAAAATGTGCAGAAATAGTTTTGTTGACGCTCCGATTGGAAAGGTAGTTTGCAGTTTGAATAGCTTCTCCCCAAAGGCTTTGAGGTGCTTTGGATTCGATCATCATGCTCCTAGCCTTTTCCAGTAGGGTACGGTTTTTACGTTCTGCAACACCATTCTGGTGTGGTGTATATGGTGCTGTTAATCGTTTTGTAATACCATGTTCTTTCAGAAAGTTATCAAAATTTTGATTGCAGTATTCCAAACCATTGTCGGACTGGAGACTGATAATTTTGTCACCAGTGAAATTTTCCATTTCTGCCTTGTAAAGTTTGAATTTGTCCAATACATCACTTTTTTGTTTTATGCAATAGACTCGGCTGTATCTAGTATAGTCGTCGATGAAAGTTATGAAGTATTTCTCTCCACCGAGGGTTTGAGTCATCGGACCACAGACGTCGCTGTGCACTATCTCAAGTCGTTTTGTCGTGCGTGGTGTATCATTGGGTTTACTAGGCAGTCTTTTAATTTTTGCTTGAATGCATATTTCACAATCTCCAAGCTTCTCATCTGACTTGAAATCTAAACCGATAAGTGTCTCATTCTTCAATGCCAATTTCATATCGGCCTCATTCATATGACCTAAACATTTATGCCATTTATGAATTTTTGTGTCTTCTGCCAAGTTACATTTATCTTTTTTGTTGTATTTACACGATGCAGGATTTAAGTAGTACAGCCCATCTTTACCTTTTGGCGCATCGAGTATAATACCTTCTTCAGGATGTGTAATTGTGGCCTTTTTATCTGTAAATAAGACAGTCCATCCAGATTCTGTGGCTTTACCTATGGATAGTAAATTCGAGGATAGGGTTGGCACATAGAGAGTATTTGTCAAAATAACCTCTTGAATTTTACTTTTGCCTCTAACGTTGGCATCTAGCATAATAGTGACTTGACCTTTACCAGTAATTTCAGCTGTTGCATCTTGGGAAGCTAGTCTTAACAGTTGAAAGTTAGATTTGTCGAGATTTTCGAAATAGTTTCTGTTATGAGACATGTGCGATGTACAACCGCTATCAAGAATCCATGTATTCTTTTCATCATCTGAACTCTTACTTTTGGAATGCATACATACAGTGTGGGAAGTTTTAGGAACTTCTTCGTTCGTTTCTTTCTTTTTCTTATTCTCCAGCCTTCTGCATTCACTGATAACATGTCCTTTCTTCTTGCAAAATTTGCATGTTTTTACGAAATTTGCCTCTTCTTCGTGTTCATCTTTAGTGTTGGTAGTATTGGTGTTGGAACCATTATTAAATTGTCTGGCTTCTGATTCTTCTAAAATTTTTATCTTGAGTTCTTCAGGTTTCGGTAACGTGTCTCTGGATTCTATCGCTACACGAAAATTTTCGTAGTCAGGTGGTAAGCTGTATAGCATCATAACAGTGAGCAAATCCTCATGAATACGAATGTCCATATCCTGCAATTTGTCTACCACGTCCATGAACTTATTTAAATGCTCTCTAATATTGCCATTTTCCATTTTGGACAATATTAACTTCTTTAAAAGAGAGGCCTTTCTAGCCGGTCCCTTACTGGCATATATAAAATCAAGCAAAGTCCAAATCTCGTGAGCTGTTTTGCAGTTTTTTATTTGCTTCAATTCAGAGGGTGAAATTAAAAGTACTAACTCAGATTGAGCTAAAAGATCCTTCTCTCTCTTCTCTTCATCAGCTTTCTCAAGATCCAGCGGCTTCTCAACAACACTCCATAATTTATTTTTGATGAGTACGGCCCTTGCTTGAATTCGCCATGTGTCGAAATTTTCTTTATTTAAAGTCTCAATTTTTGTACTTGAGCCCGACGCCATCGTGATCAACGTATTTATCGCTTTATTTTTGCTCTGCTACCATATTAAAGTATAATAAATACTGTTGGAACTTGTGACGAATGTTTTTATTTTACAGTTGTATGACAAGTTATAAAATAATAAAAAACTGTTGCTATGGAGACTGAAGGTACAGTCCTCCTAACAAGGACAAAAAAATGTTTTGACATTGATGCAGTAACTATCGATAGAATTATTTGCTGAAAATTGGTATCACGACTTTTGAAGTAAGATATCGTTTAAGGATCATGACAAACGTCACGTCAAACTAGGCTTTCATTGATACATGGTGGGAGGTGTTTTTAGCGGTGACTGGTGTCCAATAATCGTTTTACGACTGTTTATTATCCAAAATAAATTTAGTATAAGGATTAAAAAGCTCGAATAGATCATTTGTTAGGTAAAAATAGAAAATACTATTATTTCAAGCAAGCAGGTATGCTATATTGGAATGGCTTCAAAATGTTTTTTAATTTAAGACATTCTATTGACAATTTTGGTATATTTTATTAAGTATACCGTATATCTATGTCTAGCTAATAAAATATTCTCATTCGCAGTATTGCCAACTCACGCTATTAAAAAAATATAAAAATTGTACGACATACCAATGCTAAGAAAATAAGTAATAATATAACATCCATACTAATATTATAAATGCGAAATTGTGTCTGTCTGCCTGTCTGTCTGCTACGCTTTCATGGTTCGTCTGTTTAACCATTTTTGGTGAAATTTAGTACAGGGGTAGTCCCGGGGAAGGACATAGGCTAGTTTTACCCGGAAAATTAAAAAGTTCCCGCGGAAATCAACAAATCCTAATCCACGCGGGCGAAGTCGCGGGAATGATCTAGTTATTTATAATTAAAATTAACGGTAAAAAAGAATTACGTTATGTAGGTACCTAGTACCTACAAACTACTAACATATGCGCATCGCTTCTTATATTTATTCTTAAATTATATTTATTAAAAAACAAAGCCAATTAATAAATAGAAAATCACAAGAAACCACAGACTCTAAAATATTACTTAGTTAAATAGGTAACGCAGTTAAATTTGGAAGACTGCTAAGTCTACATAAATTGCTAGATTACCACATGATTACCATAGACATTCAAATTAGTCGGATTATAAATAGGGTCTGCACTACCAAAATATCGATATTCAGAGTTCGTGACTAGTAATCTGTGGTTTGTGACCCATTGCTACAATCCTGAAAAAGCTTACGTGAAGCCGGCTATAAGGACTGTAACAATGGATATCCTTTAGGACATTTTGGGATGTGATATTGCGACAATTTATAGCCGATCGCTCTGTGACCTCTGTTGACAAATGACAATTATCAAATTACTGACAAGTCAGCGGTCGGCTCGGTCGGCTACTGGTCACAATATCACATCCAAAAATATCCATTATCCCTTGTGTTAATGTGTTATTCTAGACTATAATCTATCTCTGTGCCGGATCCGTTCAGCCGTTCTGGTGTGATGGAGCAACAAACATACATCCATCCATCCATCCATCCAAACTTTCTCATTTGAAGCCAAAACCATGTTTTGACATTGATCATAGATAAGTATTGTATACCTGACATTGACGCAGTTCTATAATGATTGATCCAGCAGAGCGATCGGCTATAAATTGTCGCAATCATTAAAGGACTGCATCAATGTCAAAACATGGTTTTGGCTTCACGTATCACCGAGACTGTCCGTAAAGGATCGTTGAGGACAAAAAAATGTTTTGACATTGATGCAGTAACTATCGATAGAATTAATTGCTGAAAATTGGTATCACGTAAGACTTTTGAAGTAAGATGTCGTTTACGGACCATGACAATCGTGACGTCAAACTAGGCTTTCATTGATACATGGTGGGATGTGTTTTTAGCGGTGACATATGGTGTCCAATAATCGTTTTACGACTCTAATATCTAAAATAAATATAATATAAGGATTAAAAAGCTCGAATAGATTGTTTGTTAGGTAAAAATAGAAAACACTATTATTTCAAGCAAGTAGCTGTAATTAAGCTATATTGGAATGGCTTCAAAATGTTATTTAATTTAAGACATTCTATTGACAATTTACCTTATATCCGTACCTATGTCTAGCTAATAAAATATTCTCATTCGCAGTATTGCCAACTCACGCTTTTAAAAAAATACAAAAATTGTACGACCAAATACATACCTACCTACCAATGCTATTCAATAATAAGCAATAATATTACATCCATACTAATATTATAAAATATGCGAAAGTGTGTCTGTCTGCCTGTCTGTCTGCTACGCTTTCATGGTTTGTCTGTTCAACCAATTTTGGTGAAATTTGGTACAGGGGTAGGTTGTATCCCGGGGAAGGACATCGGCTAGTTTTACCCGGAAAATTAAAAAGTTCCCGCGGGAATCAAAAAATCTTAATCCACGCGGGCGAAGTCGCGGGAATCATCTAGTTATTTATAATTAAAATTAACGGTAAAAAAGAATTATGTTACTATGCAGGTACTGAATTATGCTACTACTTTTTTTAAACCTTTATTGAAAACAATACAATAGAACTTAAAGCTAGAAACATGCCCGCGTGGAATGGTGGCAAGAATGCTGGCTGCATTTCCTCGTTGGACACCCAGGCTGATCCTTTGCGCAATAAATTATAATCTGTGATTAAAATGAAAATATCCATAGACAATTTCGGTATCTTGAGATAGCTCTAGCTTATGGTATCTTTGATTGCATCGTAAAAAGAAAATCTACTAACTTCGGCGCATCGCTTCATAAATTAAAGTATTTTGTATTATATTTATTAAAAAACAAAGCCAATTATTAAATAGAAAATCACAAGAAACCACAGACTCGAAAATATAACTTAGTTAAAAAGGTAATGCAGTTAAATTTGGAAGACTGTAAATCTACTTAAATTGCTAGATTACCACATGATTACCATAGACATTCAAATTAGTCGGATTATAAATAGGACTGCACTACCAAAATATCGATATTCAGAGTTCGTGACTAGTAATCTGTGGTTAGCGACCCATTGCTACAATCCTGAAAAAGCATATGTGAAGCCGGCTATAAGGACTGTAACAATGGATATCCTATAAGACATTTTTGGATGTGATATTGCGACAATTTATAGCCGATCGCTCTGCAGGGCATCGGCAATCGAGCTGCTGAAAATTAAAATTGTCGATGAAGTGACACCATTGACAAACAAATGACAGCTACCAGACCTACCTTTTACCTATATTGCCATTAAAAATATTGAGCTTTCCCTATTAATTTATATCATTTTATTTGATGATCATTTGTTTTTTGGGCTTTTAATTTGTCATAATAGCGGATAGTATTATTATATTATTAACTAACGACAGTTAATGTTTGAGCAGCTAGTTATGTTTTGTATGAGTATGCATAATAAAGCGGAAACTAAATTTCCATAGAAACGAGGCGTTTATTTTTAACGATCCAACGACTTGAGGAAATAATCATTTTTCTATCTTGTATAGTTTATTTAAAACTTCTTTTTTTATATAATTTTACCCTTTGTACATACTTTCGATATGAAACTTCCTACTTCATTAAGTGAAAATACCTATCTTGCTTATAAAGGTAGTGAAAATATCGAGAGACACAGAAAATTGAAAGCCGAAAATTTTGAATGGAATTTAAACCACCCAAAATCCCTTGTGTGTATTTGCATAGAAAAATTGAGTGATAAATGGATAGGTAAGTAAAGTGGTAGATTTTATTGTACTTACCATTATTGAAATGGATATTAAAAAAGGGTAGGTACCCTTATCAGGGCCTTTGATAATTGTTATTTTACAGGACTACCAAAACTAGAAGACTTCATAGCGAAAGACCGAGAATTCTTTTTACAAATTTTAAGCACTGATGTTCCTCTGCAAATTTTAGCTGATAATATTAAGAGTGACATATTTTGGAAAAGATGTTATTATAAAAAGTGGTCCCATTATCCTGCTGATGGTGAACTAAAACCGTGGATTAATATTTTTATGGAACAACATTACGCAGATTTCTTAGAGAATATAAATCCACGTCATTATGACCCTGAAAAGGTGTGTCTAGTCGTACCTAAAATATAATTTTATTTATAACTAGCTAATGCCCGCGACTTCGTCCGCGTGAATAGAGGTTTTTTGGTTCCCGCGGGAACTCTTTAATTTTCCGGGATTAAAAGTAGCTTATGTGTTATTCCAGACTATAATCTATCTTTGTGCCAAATTTCATCCAGATCCATTCATTATAACTATACATAATATCCGGATAAACTCACGTGTTCTGTCGGAAAAATGCCCGACTAGTTTCGAACCCGTTCGGGGCCCTTATTCATGAGCCTGTTCGCGCGACGCGGCCGCTACTCGACTGCTGAGTGCTGCGTTTCGCATGTCGAGCAGCTCGGTGCGATGGTTGAGGTGGGGGGGGAGGTGGTAATGTGTCTTCTCCCGACGACTCCTGCTGATCGTCTTCACTGGCGTCGTCATCGTGATGTATAGGCAAGCCGAGCTGACCGTGTCCGGTTCCAAATTTGTAGAATGTACCGTACTAGTGTTAAAGAGCGGTTTCCACGCTGGGGGCAGCATCCAACCACCATCACGGTTAAACGACGGTGACGACTAATCTCTATAGCTTCCCGTATTTTCCGAGGTACTAGCAACTTTTCCCTGGCCAACACAGATGTCTTGTCGAAGCGTATATAGTGAGTCGTACCCGAACTAAGCAGATGTTCCGCTATGGCCGACCCATTGGTGTCCACATTATCCGGATATTATGTATAGTTATAATGAATATCACTCACGATAGTTTAAACGTTAAAACAGATGCATTCAGCTGTTGGGGTGTGATTACCAAACATCCATCCATACATCCATCCATCCAAACTTTCGCATTTATAATATTATACTATTAGTATAGAACATTGACTTATATATACATATAAGTCAATGGTACAGAAGAATAGATTGATTCACTCTAGTTTATTTTGGTTTTGTCTTAACCTACCTAAAAGAAGAAGAATATCGCAATTTTTTCGTGTGCCTGTGAGCCGAATTTGATTATTTTGTCTTTCAGAAGAGAGTAATAAGTAACTTATACTAGTGGTTCGCCCCGAACAGAGACCTCGCGGTATCACAGAGCGCTATCTATTCACATCATTGTGAAGTTCTGTTAAAAGTACTGAAGCTCATTAAAAATTAAATAATTTCGGTTCCTTATTATATTTATCTAATTTTAGTATTTGTTGTTCAAGTACAGGATACAATTCAAATAATTGATCAAGTTTCAGCCTCAGCCTTGCAGAAAATTGTGAGTTCTGAGGTCAACTTTGGACGTTAGAAAATCTCCACTTTGAAAGCCCCCCATTTCGTCAATTTTAGGAGAAAATTTAAAAATAAATTTTTTTTGGACTCTATTCCTAATTATCTTTAAAATGTAACGCTATAAAAATATAATTATTTAAAATGTAACGCTATAATACCGCAACACTATGTAACGCAATAAAAATATTTTACTTCGCATTCGCTTCTATGAGAGCCCCCCTGAAATAAAGATTTTTATAAATGTTTAAGCCATATTCGGCGGGAGGCCATCGGTTTACATATTATTATATTTAAATTTGAAGTAATTACGTTTAGTAATTCAGAAGTTATAAGGCTCTGACAGACGGACGGACGGACGGACGGACGGACGGACGAACGGACGGACAAGTGCAAATTCACTCAAGTAGACTCAGAGACCTTCGCTTCGCTCGGTCAATTATATTAGGTAAGTGGAACATAAGCTTTATCCATACTATAAATGCGAAAGTGTGTCTGTCCGTCTGTCTGTCTGTCTGCTACGCTTTCACGGCCCACCTGTTCAACCGATTTTGATGAAATTTGGTACAGGGATAGGTTGTATCCCGGGGAAGGACGCAGACTACTTTTTATCGCAGAAAACTAAGGATTTCCTGCGGGAATCTAAAAAACTTAGTCCACGCGGATGAAGTTGCGGGCATCAGCATCAGTATTTATTGATAGAATAAAAATATTTAAAAAAGAGAAGTGAAAACGAATATTAATTAAATTTTATTTTTTTTAATTTAAAAATTAAAAAAAAAAATTAAAATAATTATAATAAATAAAAACCTTAAAAGTAAGGCATTAAAGTTTAATTACGAATGTAGTAAGTATATTAATATTTAAGACCATTTGTCTTCGTAACAACGCAAGCATGTCGGCGCGGAGCATTTCGTATGTCAGTGATGCGAATCCGCAAGTTTACCCCCTAAACCAAAAAGTGCTCAACGCAGCTAAAGAAGTTTTCACTTCAATAAAGTAACGATGCCATGGGCTTCTATTCCTTTTACTTATATCCCCCTATTTTTTTTTCTAGGCGTCAAAATAAATCATCCAGTATAAAAACAGACAACTGTCTTTACCAGCATCTTTTTCTTAGGTCAAAAACTTAGTTAAACTGTGTGGACCCTATATACAATCGTTATCGATACGAAGTTTGATACCGGTAGATCTTCCAGATCAAAGAAATACTTCACCAGAAATGGTTGGTATAATATCTGGCCAACGACAGGCAAATAAACTTCAGATTAAAAACAGTGAAACTATGACCAGAGGTAATCCTGTTCAGACTTGATAATATTACGCTTTCAATTATTTATGGTCCATGTTAAATATTTATATTAGGTATACATTCTCTTTCAGATCATGTATCATTAAATGCAGCGTTGGGAAGTCTGACAAACTTAACTGAACTACACATAACTTTTCAACAACGATTTGTTGGTGTAGAATATCGAAGAGATCAATTTCAGTTTACTAATAATGATGCAAAAAATTTGGCACGTGGTTTGGAGAACTGTGCATTGTTAAAATCAATTAGGTCCAGTCTTAAGTTTAATGAATGAATCCATACTTCAATTTAATATTATAAATGTAAAAGTGTCGTTCCCATGGGAATATAAAACTTAATCCACGCGGAGCGGACAAAGTCACTTGCATTATGCCATCATCTAGTTAACATTATTTTATACCTCCTTATATGTGACCCAAAAATAAATAAAACGATTTTTTAGGATTACTCGAAGTGATATGAATTGTCAAAGACTGAAATACATACTTCGGGGATTAACCAATAACTCTAATCTCGAAACTTTGGACTTCAGCCACTGTAAAATTGGTGATGAGGGTGCCGTAACTATTGCTAAATTTATATCAAAGCGAGACAAACTTCGGAGTCTTATATTAGCAGATAACGTATTTGGTAAAGTTTAATTTTTTATACCTATAGGCCATAGGTATATAAATTTTGGTTTGGACCTTATTTGTAACTTTTTTATACACCTATGCATTTTTGTTAAATATTTTCTAAACCTGATTGCCACTAATATTCTTTCAATCATACTAAGGTTCCCTTGGATTAGAAAATATATCTTCAGTTCTAAATAATGCGAGTTGTGGATTACGCACCTTAGATTTAAGACTGAACAACAGACTTAGCTCAGAAGGGATTGCTCATCTTGCAGTGGCTATAGCACGAGGATGTAATTTAACATCGTGAGTAGATTGTTTTTGAAAAGCTAAATACTTAAGTACTTAAAACAAAAAATATGTGATCAAATCTTCATTTTTTTAAGGTTGAATATATCTGGATGTGGAATTAAGCCAGGACCATTGCAAAAACCTCCGGCTGGCGTGTGGTCAGCTATGAATGCTGAAAATCCACCAACGTGTGGTGATATTCTGGCAAGAGCTATAGGCTTAGTAAAAACTCCATTAAGAAATTTAGATATTAGTGTCAATGATATTGGATCGGTAAATATTACGTTAAAAAAGTGTGTATGTGCAATTCACACGCGGCAGAAGTGAAACTTCAGAAAAGTGGCCTACGAGAGAATGAGATAAATATAAGTTATATTTGCGTACAAAATAATTGTTTGCGTTTAAGTTAATTTAGTTTACTTTGTGCTACCTAGATGGCACCACTTGTCCTCTAGTTTCAAAATTAAAAGTGAGATTACTCCAAACTCCCACATAATATCTTAATGTTTTTTTTATTATATAATCCTGAGTATATTTCCTATGTTTTACCGTTTATTCGATCCAGACGCAAGTGGGGCCGAAATCTCTAACAAAAACCGGCATTTATCTTTTAAATTTTTGCAATGGTAGGTCAATTAAATCTTTTGGCAACTTATTTTAAATTTCAATCGCCATACAATAGACATTCTTCTTATACAGTGTTAGGTTAACCGTTGACTTAGTTGATAAATTGAAATTAATAATATTTAAGCATGCCTTGACTTTTTAGCCAAGTGATAACGTTTTGTCAAATGCCATATGTCTGAGCTATTTAGTTGATATTAATTTAAAACGATCTGGAATGGGATCAATGGCCATGGCAATCGCTGAGTCTGCTGCAGCAGCTCAAAGGCTTAGAAGAGAAGCTGAAAAAGGCATACGGTTCAGACGAAGTGCTGGAAGGGTTGTTCAAGCTCGTAGAGTCGTCAAAGGAATGAATATTGGTAAGAGAAGCGATTATTTAAATACCTCTCACTATTATTTAATTGCATATTTGTCCAGTCAATGGCTATCAATGTCATCCTTACTAATATTATAAATGCGAATGTGAGTTTGTTTGTTTGTAACACTTTAACGGCGTATCTTTTCAACCGATTTTGATGAAATTAGTTACGGAGCTTCTTTTTATACCGAAAAATTAAAAAGTTCTTACTTCTTATTCTTATTTAAAAAAACGTCAACCACGCGAATGAAGTCGCGGACATCAACTAACTTTTAACGCTGCAATAGCGGTTAGCTATTGTATGCTTCTATGGGATACTTTCATGTGATATAAACATGCCTACTACACCCGACACCGTAAGGAGTCCCCAACCATGCCAGATGGCACGGTTATCATGTAACTATTCTCAGAAGAATAGTTACTTAGGTAAATAAATGATTATTTATTTATTTAAACTGAATTAAGAATATTTTACATACGATCACGATTTCAAACAAAAAGCTATTTTCAATAGAAATAATGCGAATCGATGCTGACAAATGTGATTCCCCTCTTAATGTGTGACATTAATAACTAGAAAGTATTACAAAAATTACAAAGTACAAAGATACCTACTAAAGTAATTGTAATATCACACATTAAGAATTCTATAGTGAACACAATGTTTTTTTATAGATGCGGATCCGCTACTACTGGCTCAACAGTTGTCAGCCCGACCCTCGATCGTATCAGTTGCTTCAGAAGAAGGATACTTTAGCGTTCAGACTCAGCCACTTCCTATGGATTTCGGTTTTGTTCCTGCTTTGAAAGTAAGTTCAAATTCAATTTGCTATATTATTTATAGAGAAGTACTTAGTTAAAATAGGTTGATTTTAGTCAGTCAACCAAATAAAATTATAATTATAGAATTGGGATCTTTGTCATTTTTAATAATCATGATTATAAATATTCCTTATAGAGCCCTCTACCATCTTCGCGAACTTCCTCAATTACGGGTCCTCCAACATCGAGAAGGTCTAGTCATCATATTATCCTGGATCCTGTTCAGGTGAAACATGTTTTAAAAATAATAATAATAAGCACTTATTTAAAGTGGGGTCATAAAACTGTGGTGGTTTAAACAAGTCATGCTCGTATATATTTACATTTTGTTTTAATTTTTAGGAAGTGCTTCGTGCAACTTTAGTTCGCCGCAGATCAGATGGATCACTTGTTCAGCCACGGACTGACAATACTGAACGGCATATCAAAATATACGTTTCCAATGAAAATTAAAATAAAACTTTATCCTTATCACATATCTAAAAAATCTAGCTAGGATAGCCAGTTCTTGATCTTAAAACAGTTTGTATTTTTTTTATTAATTAAGCACAATAATTGTAGCTTCTAATTAGTTTAAGATCAATTAAGTACCATGTAACCCTAAATGATGGAAAATAAACGATTTATTTATTTTATTTATTTATAATACCTGTTAAACCTGAGATATTTTTTACTTGATTAAAAGAGATACCTACATTGTTTCTATTGTTACAACATAAAGGGAAAATTTCTTTAAACTGGCAACATGATTGCTTTTTTAGATCATGCTTTTCCCTTTGTCTCTGGCAACAGCTTTATAATATAACGCGCTATAATATCGTTGATTTATTACAAATCTGTTTTTGAGGTTGGACATGGTTTATGATCGTAGACAGAGTAAGAGATATAATAAAGAAATGGCGTCCACCGACCAGAAACAAAAGATGGCGTCAGCGTATTACAGTATGCGATAGCGATAGTCTTATTGCGATATTTTCTTAATTCTAAATAAGTATATTTTTTGTTATTTCTATACTTTGTAGAATTCATGCGAGTCTTTACAAATATAACCTGTTTTTATATTCTGTAGCAATCAGGTAAAAATAAGGTTAAAAATAAACTTACGTATGAAAGGTTATGTTTTCCTATTTACGTTCAGTTTGGCTTTTGCAGCCTAATACACAGCAATACACCATCGTCTATATGTTAAACCACTTTTTTCGGCTACGAGCACAGTTACCACTTTGTCCAATTCCTATTTCGTACAAAAATGGGCGAATAACAAAAATGACACAGTATTGTCTGACCTAAACTGTCGGATGAGTCAAACAAAAAAAAGTGATACGCTGAGCAGGACAAGAAAACCTTTTCTCACTCTGTCGCTCCTTGCCATTAGCGTATATTAGGTATTAATATTATTATTATTATTTAGGTACCTACTCATTTCGCAGACCTGTGGTATTATTATTACATTGTCTCTTTTGTCCTCATGTTGTTGTTCACTGTGGTTGTTCATTTGTGTGATTTGTCCTCTTTCTATATATTTAATCTATGTTTATGATCGTTTATGGTTTATCTTTGGTTGATCAGTCAGCCATGTTTTAGTGTTTGAAATGGTGGTGTATGCACATGAATAGTGATAAAAATAATAAAATTGTGAAAATAATCGCGTTCTTTGTAGTGTTAGTGAGTTTTCAATGTTTTTTGTGCATAGTGAGTGATAAACTGTCGTCAAAATGAATTGGGGTACTGAGCTTTGGGTAAGTCTGCCTACAGTAGTATTCCTAGTCTGTAAGTTTTGTAATAATTTACAATAATTGAGCGGTAGCGCTGGAAACTTGGTAGGTATTTTATTAATAATCTGCCTATTCAGAAATAATACAAAGTTATCTTCACATCATCATAATATGTAATGTGTACCTAGTGCATAAATGTTTAAATTGGAAAGTTAATAATTAGTTTATGGGTAGGCACTACACCACATACATTTTTGTATGTAGGACATTGAACGTTGACTTTCATGTGCAAGTTAAAATTTTGCAAATATTTCTTTTACTGCTCGTAATGTAGGTATGTAACCTTACATAAAGATTCTTAAACGAAGACAGATTTTTCTTTACCATGAAGAGAATTCTTTAAATGACTCATAAACAAGTCACGTACCTACTTATTTTTATAAAAATATTTATGTAACTGTAAACTAAAATAAACTTAATTATTATCTAGGTAAGTCCCTACTCTGAACATTATCTTTGTTCAACTAATTTGGAAAGATAATGTAAAAGACTGTCAAGTTCCTATTTCTTAAAATGAATGCTACTCACTTATGTATTTGGGTATTTACCTATTAATTAGTGATTATGAAATAGAGCATCTCCCAAAGGTTTGTAATATCCATATCCCCGTTAGTTTTGTGTTGAATAACTCTTTTATAGCGTGTTAAAAAAATCCCAAACTAAGCACACATTTTGACGTTTGATTAAAGTTGCTGATTTGACTAGTTGTCAAATACCCCATTCATGGTGTGTGTTCCGTTATAAGCACTGCGAGCACTGACAGTGCTCTTTACTGGGGACTTCCAGTGCTCTCAGTGTATTTCGGAACGCACCCATAGTAGTAGGTACCCCAGTAGTAGCTCATTTATTTATTTGTCAGAATATTACTATAACACAACACTACTGATTATACATACTCCATAACTCCATCAAATCTGTACTGATTTCAAAAATTCTTTTTTTTTACACATACTTAAATAGTTATTTTTGATCCTATTAAGTAAGTACTTACTTTACTTAATCAATAAGTATATGTGGTGAAAATCTGAGGAATATCTTCAATGGAGGATCCCAGCCTCAACAAATAAAATTAAATGGCTTGCATTCACATTGTATAATTTTATTTTATCTAATACCTTTAAACAAGCAATTCTTCTATATATATATATATATATATATATATATATATATATATATATATATATATATATATATATATATATATATATATATATATATATATATATATATATGTATACTTATATATATATATACACTTATATATATTTATATATATATATAATCTGAATCGGAAACAGCTCCAATGATTTTCATGAAATTTAGTGTGCAGGTGGATTTGGGGGCGAAAAATCCATCTAGCTAGGATTCATTTTTAGAAAATGTCGTTTTGTACGTGTTTTCAGGCAATGAAAAACTGCTAGAATATCATTACAATACAAAGCTAAATTTCGCCATTATGTATAAGGTTATATTAGCTTAGGTGGGAAACGGGTCGGTCATGAAACCAGAAGACCGCGGTTCGAGTCCAGTGTCCTCCAGTCCAATTTTTTTTTCCTTTTTTTTTAAATATATTTAATATATTTTATTTAAATAAATAAAATATAATTTTTATTTAAATATAATTTCCAAAAAACACGATTTACCAAAAAAAAAAACCGAGCAAAGCTTGGTCACCCATATATTTAGTTATTATACTGTACAGTAGACTAATAAATGACCATGTAGGTATAGTAGCTAGTAGCTACTAACAGTATTTAGTAAGTTTAACAGATTCTCAGTTTGGTATCAGTCTTTTAAAGTCAGTTTTTAATTTGAAATTTAAAAAAAAAATTGTGTGACGCTTCAGATGAAATTAAACAAATAACCATTTATTAGTATTACATATTTTATATTCGCCTTTTGGCCAAGAGTGTGGGGCTTCAGCCAAACTATTCAGCCCACAAACTGCCTTATTGCAAGAATTCCAATCGTGTTAATTCTTGAAAGTCTTTGATATTGGGCAGGTAAATATTCTGAATTACATACATAATGTAAAAAAAGTACAGATCTTTTTAAAAGGTTTATGACTGGAACAATATGACCAATGTGGAATTAAGTAATTTCAAGAAAAATAATGAAGCTTTGCATAATGTGTAGTGCAACAAAGTATGTGATACAAAAAGTTGATGATAAATTACTTACTTACTGTATTTGTTATTTATCATGTCTGTTTTGAGGTATTTATTGTTCAGCCGAATAATTATTGATTATTCGGTATTAAGTAAGTTGAATAACGAAAAATAGACCAAATAGTAACAGATAACAGAACATTAATTGCAACTCTATGTAGTATTTTATGTATCTTTCAACAGCTACAGAACCCTTAGTAGAGTCTGACTTAAAGAGCAATGGTGAACTTCCATACAATATCAATATTAATGCGAATAAAAAAAAAATGAAGTAAGTAACTATAATAACTGCATATTATTTAAAAGTGTCATCTCAATGTAGTCATGTCATCCCTTAAAAACATGCTGTTAACAGATTATTTGTGTTGTTGTGCTAAATCTGGGCTATTTTCGACGACCTCCGTGGCGCAGTGTGTAGCGCTGTTGTCTTAACGTGCGGAGGTCCCGGGTTCGATCCCCGGTAGGGTCAATTTGGGAATTTATAATTTCTGAATTTTCTCTGGTCTGGCCTGGTGGGAGGCTTGGGCCGTGGCTAGTTACCACCCTACCGGCAAAGACGTGCCGCCAAGCGATTTAGTGTTCCGGTACGATGCCGTGTAGAAACCGAATAGGGGTATGGGTTTAATATAACTGCCATGCCCCTAACAGGTTAGCCCGCTACCATCTTAGACTGCATCATCACTTATCATCAGGTGAGATCGCAGTCAAGGGCTAACTTGTAGTGGATAAAAAATAAAAAAAAATTTTTCATCTATACATATTTTTTTTTTTTTTTTAATTTATTATCAACGTACAAATTTACAAAAACACACATATTTTATAATACATTGAAAAAACCACAGAGGTTTGCCCTCAATGTATAAGCGTCTGCGCCTTGAGGTAAAATTCAGCTTCTTAGATTAAAATAAATACATTAACTAAATAAATAAAAAAATAATTAAAAATAGTAACAAATCCCACATATAAATAATGAAACTAAAGATACCTAACATAAAAAACAATTACTTGAGATACCTACTAATTAATTCATCCCTGCAGAAACCAAGGAAACGTCTTGTAGGCCACTGAGTATAAAAAATATAAAATGAATATAAAATCGTTTGTCCTGACTGACTGGTCTATCAATGCACAGCCTAAACCCGAAAAATTAGGGAGTACCCATGGGAATCTAAAAAACTTATTTCACGTGGACGAAGTCGCGGGCATCTGCTAGTTGTCAATAAATTTTAAGTATAATTTTATATGATTTTACTAGCTAAGTAATACCTGGCATGTGTGCCTCTATATATATGTATAAACGACTCGCGCTTTCTATTATAGGTATCTATGTCAGATACCTTCCCACAAGTTCGAACAGCAACTGTACAAAGTTTAATCGCAATTGCATGAAAGCTTACGCATAAAGCACAAATAGAATTTATGTAACTGGCAACATTTTCGCCAACATCCACGATGCGTTCTGCAGTTGTACTTAGTGTTTTAATTTTTCTGCACTTGGCAATGTTTATCTGAATCGAAATATCCGACCGATCCGGTTTTTTTTTAACAAAAAATTTGCTTCGTCCCATTTTCGCTATTTGAAAAAAATCCTGATAATGTCCAGCTACGCAAACATAGATAGATGCTCTACAAATTTATCTCAAATTCTATTAACATTGTCCCAATTAAAAGCACGAGTTTAGAATTTTACTGTACTAACATCAGGTCAATGATCCCGCACACCACTTGTGATGTTTATAATAAAGTCTTATTACTTGTAATCGTAATGTTGCGTTCATAGTCATACTGAATCTAGAGTGTGAGTGGTCAGTTGGCAAGATGCAAGGCCGATTGCTACGGCCGGTCCGCATTCCGCACTCTACTTGCTAGTTGTGAAATGAGCCTATCTGTTACCTACATGCCGTTATATATAAACAACATAATTATTATTAAGTATGGACATATGAGTTAGTTTGTATCTGAATTATTGCGATACATAACTATAAATCTAAGGGGCCCGCGAACGCCACTCGCGTTTTCTATTCAACCCGCAAATATTTTGCTGGTAAGTAGTTATATCTCTATTTGGCTGATGACATATGATGGCGTGCAAGCGCGATAGCAATATGAGCGTACATTTGTTATACATTTAAGTCTTGTTCCGTAAATACCAAAAATGATGAATGAAAACTTGTTGTGTTTTTAACTTCGTGATGTTATTCTGTAACTTGACAATATAAGTTATATTCCTGATTATTTAGTACGTAAGATATCGTTGGTTTTAATATGAAACAAATAAGGAGAAAACATCTCATTTATGTCGTAAAAATATGCAAAACGCAATGCGCTTACATTTAATTTTGGGAAAGTATTTTGAAAACATTATTATCCAGGGACCTAGATAAACACAAGTGCAGTCTAAATAATTGCATAATATGGTGGAAATATTTACAAATTATATTGGTAGATTTGTATTGGCAATTCACCCACCGCCGCCGCGGCCGAATGGAAAACACGCAGATTGATTTTTGACTGACTGTTTAAATATCGAGGCATAGCCTGATTCACTCAGAACCTTTCGTTGACTTCCTAAAAAGTTGAATTCCTAAAATGTTGACTTAGTTCCATTTTGCGCAACGTCGACATTTAAGTAAGTAACTAAGTAAGTAAAATTAAATTAAAATTGAATAATTATCTCCAAGAACTATCTACATAAGTAACCTTAATTGAATTGCAAATTGAATTTTTCAAAGCGATTTTCACCATCACCATTTCACGAGAAAGATCCATTATGTTTTTACACATAACGTTTTAAGTATCCTACTAGATCAATTGGAATAAAATGTTTATTTCATGTAGGATAACTTGTGTCACATAAGATATGTCAGGACTCTAGCATTGGTTTAAAATTAAATAGACGTAACTTAATCTAACGTATGTAAAGCAGGGACGAGTAACCTTGTTATTTATAAAATATAAATATTATAAGTAGGTATGTATTAAACGGGATCACGTACATTTTTTCTCTTTTTTTATTGTTATTATGACAATAAACCGTTCATGCTTGAATTGTTACACCAAATATTATTTAGAGCAGGTGTCGCACAATTGAATTATCTTGCGCCGTCCGTGAACTAGTTAGCTAAGCGTTTTGTAACCGCGACCTGGAAACTCGCCATAGTTGGATAGGCAGCGAGATCTGTGGTAGCTTGCTTGAGACGCCAACCGCTTGTTAGAGTTTATCACTACATTGCGAAGTGTTCTAAAAACGTCTGATATGTCTATCAATCGTCAAAAGATAGTTTTACGACCATTTGATCTTCATACCTATGTAGTCTATAGAACTTTTACGACTAACCATACTGCATATATATAGATAAGTGAATAAATTCATTCTGTAAAAATAATTTAAGTACTTAGTCAGTCCTTATCTAAATTCACACAATTAAGAAAGAATAAACTGGCTCGAGAAGTTGCATAATTAAGTAAGTAGTACATTTCGTTAAACTGTGGTAGTACTTAGAAGTCAGACCACTTTCTTCTATAGGTGGGCTTAAACTAAACGATCAGAGAACCAGAGCAAGAGCATTCTTTTCTTGATATTCTAGGGCCCGTAATCCGTATTAATAAACCAACATCAGCTAAGCTTGCTCTCAAGTCTCGGTCAATCTATGCACTAAAAGATCTAGGCCTAATAATAAACCGACATAAGTTGAGAACTCGTTCTCAGCTCAACTAGGTCAGTCTGTATTCTGTGTAAACAATAATTCGTTTCGAGCATTTAAGTACATAATATGAGAACTGCAAGAACTAGACATCAACATCGTTTACATCAACCGAGCGAGCATTCTAAAAACGTTTCAGAGAATCTCCACGAATAAAGATAGAACAGCAAAAGAATGCTCTGTTACTGTTTACACAGGCAAAATTTGATAGTGCAGGGATGGAATAAGCATGAATCGCTCGTTTGAGGACCTGCCCCCCGATTGTGTAAGGAAATCGTAATCGTAATCGTTTTTCAAACGTATAATTCGACCTGTTTATGGAGTTCATAGATGCCTGCACGTCAAAAAGCAATGTATGAACTCCATAAACAGTTCGAGTAATACGTTTAAAGCTGTCAAATGATTACGATTTGCTAGACAATAATTGGGCCTCAATATTGCCATACGAATGAAGCCATGGCGGTTCAACTGGTATCATACCTATTGGACCAATATCGATGACCATTTCAGTCTATCTCGTGTTACTTTCGGCTTGTGACCGTTTGCTAAAACTAGATGTAACCTACTTGCATTATTGTATCGGTTTTCGTTTCGTTAACTAAGTATTTATCAATGAAAGTTCTTTTATTTAACTAGGTAAGTATATTTGGTAGCTCTATTACTTAATTAGGAAACTATTTGAGAAATTATTTTCTTTATACGCTTATGTCCATCATACCTATTAGTTACTTAAAATTCTCATCTCAATCATTGTAATTTGTAACATATGCCTCTAATTATTATTTTCTTTACACCTGTTCGAGCTGTTAAAATACCGTTATCTTGATAACTTTCTCGGTTTACACTACGCTGGCTTTATAGGTACTCCGTAGTCCGTAGTGTCCGTACCCGATGATTAAGCGAATTAAAAAAAACTTAATAAGTGCTTACATTGAACAGTCATGTCCACTTATTTCCTATTGTAAAGACTTCACCACTTTTTTTATTCTTTCTATGAATGTAGATCCGAGTGAAATGACGGCTTTCGGCATGTTTTTCTAACTTCCATTGGTTTCATATTGACGTTTTCGATGTTTTTAATGTGTAGTTTGCTTTGAGTTTTTTTTTACATCGGACTTAAACTATTGTAGGCAAAATACCACGACCATGCTTTTCAGAACGGTGGAACTGTGAGCAGGTACAGTTGGGAGTTTATAGGAAACTGAAAAACTACCTACCTATTGTTTATGCCAGGAAAACAAAGGTTTTAAAAAAAATAAGTAAAATAGCAGCATAGTGGTTCGCCCCGAACTGAGACCTCGCGGTATCCATAAACTTGTACAGAGCGCCATCTATTGACATAATTGTGAAGTTCTGTTAATAATACTGAAGCACATTAAAAATTAAATAATTTCGTTTCCTTATAATATTTATCTAATTTTAGTATTTGTTGTTAATGTACAGGATATAATTCAAATAATTGATAAGTTTCAGGCTCAGCCTTTCAGAAAATTGAGAGTTCTGAGGTCAACTTTGGACGTTAGAAAATCGCCACTTTGAAAATTTCGTCAATTTTAGGGGAAAAATTAAAAAATATATTTTTGGACTCTATTCCTAATTATCTTTAAAATGATATACTGCAACCCTATGTAACGCTATAAAAAATATTTTACTTCGCATTCGCTTCTATGAGATAAAGAAATAAAGATTTTTATAACTTTTTAAGCCATATTCGGCGGGAGGCCATCGGTTTGTAACATATTATATTTAAATTTGAAGCAATTACGTTCAGTAATTCAGAAGTTATAAGGCTCTGACAGACGGACGGACGGACGGACGGACAAGTGCAAATTCACTCAAGTAGACTCGGAGACCTTCGCTTCGCTCGGTCAATAAAAAATCATTAGTTCAATACACAAAAATTCGTAAATCATAATTATTAACCAGATATGTTTAGATTGGTACACAGCTAAATTAGCTGTCAAATCCGATAGAGAACTATAACTAGGTTTAATAGCTAAGAGCGATTCGACCTGTTATGGGATTCTCGCGACACGATGACATCATCGCTAAAATATTAGATGCTTGTTTTGTTTTTCTGGCGCTAACTAACTATTAGTTATTGAAGCAGTATTGGCGTTCACAAAGCTTAACTGACGATCTTTGTTTTTGAACTTTTTACGAATTTGGACTCCCTTGTCGTTCGTTGCTCGAGTGTTCACTACTAGGTGTAGGTACCGATTGGTTGGTTTGGATATTTTACGAGGTAAACGAATCTGTTCTGGAAATGTTTATTGTTTAATAGTCGTGTCCCGTTAACAACCTAAGTAATTAAAATAACTATTCACTAATATGTAGAATTTAAGTCTACAGAATGAATGAGTGGTTTTTCCCATTGTTACGGACGGGAGCTTCATGCCACGCGCTGCGCCCGCCGTGACTAACGCTGATTGGTCGGCCGCCGACGCCCCCGCTCCCCGCTGCGCCCTCACCCCCGCGATCGCCTTATCTCTCGCTTGGCACGACCGTATGCGGTTGTCGAGTGGGAGAATTAGATATAAGATCATGTTTGAACTGTACAGAATCACTTCGTCCACAACACCCGAACCGTGAAGACCAAGTACCAAGAACCCTGCGAACCACTGGAACATTGTAAATAGAACTAAGAACATTGTGAACAAGTAAATACAGTCCACTGAACACGAACCGAGGGATTTTAGTTGAATCCCTCCCCAACATCTTTGGTCCATCGAGCCGAATCAAGAACCCTGAAGATCCGAAGCCTGAAGAACTGAAGCCTCAAGAACCTACGTCTCAAGATCCGAAGCTTCAAGAACTGAAGCCTCAAGAACCGAAGCGTCAAGAACTGAAGGCCCAAGAACCGAAGACTCAAGACCCGAAGACCTCAGATCAAGATGGTGCGGACTAAAAGTCAGAACTCGCAACTTGGTGATGAAGACGACGAACATACTATCACACCACAAGAACCGACACCTCGTCGCCCTGCACAGATTCGTTTCACGGATCAATCACCGTCAACAAGTGCCGGTCGAACACGGCAAGAATCCGTTGTTGAAGAACATGCTCTGCGTACTCGTCGCCCTTCACCTACGAGATCTACCCGATCGCAACGATCCACAGCAAGCACGGCTGCTCGCATGAAACAAGCAGAATATGAAGCTGCAGAACGACTCGCCGCTATCAAAATGCGTCAGCTCGAACAGCGGATGCAAATTGAAGCAGACCTGGTGCAGAAAAAGTTAGAAGCCGACCTAGCTACTATACAAGATGACGACCAATTGAGCACGCATGGGCCTGAGGAAGAAATCCACACGAAACTACGTATGGATGATTGGTTACGTAATGCCGATCATATACGAGGGGAGCCACCCTCCGACCTACCTGCCTGTCTACCTGCGCAAGAGACCCGAACCCTTCACGCCGCGGCGACCGCCGTGAGGCATGACACGAACATTGCCGAACCCCGACCCGAACGTAGTCACGAAGATCGCCGAGCCCGCTCACCGACGCCGAGTCACTCACGAACCCGAAGTATCGAAGCACTGGTAGAGAGCTTCGAACGACTGAGCCGATACCGACCCCCACCACGTTCATCAACGGAGTTACCTACTTTCAGTGGGTCCGAAAATGAGTGGATGCCGTTCAAAGCATCAATGCGAGACTCCACACGCCTTCACAAGTTTTCACCGATCGAAAACATGCAACGCCTGCGCAACGCATTGAAAGGAGAAGCCCGAGACGCCGTTGCTTCACTTCTCTATACGGCATGTGATCCTACGGAGATCATGGAAGCTCTAGAACAGAGTTTCGGTCGTCCTGAAGCTTTGATCGACAAAGCTTTAGAAGAGATCAAGCTGTTGCCACGCCTGGGACCAACGACGACTGAATTGAACGTCTTCGCCGTTAAAGTCAGAAACATCGTGGCCACGATTGTCAACGTCGAGGGTCTCGATGGATGTCTGCAGAACCGTATGCTCACCAGAGACATCGTGGACAAGCTACCACCTGACTTACGAAGAAGCTTTGCCAAATATGCGTCAGAGAACCGGCGCCCAGGAGAACCACACATCGTGATCTTGTCTCGCTTCTTGAACCACGAAGCTACAATAGGCTTAGAGTTTACTTACTCGAAACCTGCTACGCCGGCTACATCAAATCGGAAAGAACCAGACCCGAAATCAAAAGGAACATTTCATAGAACGAATAAAGTCCGAGAAGCCAGCGTATTCACCACCGTCGAAATCAAACAGTGTCTGTGCTGTGGTGGTGACCATGAACCACCTCAGTGCAAGAACTTAAAAGAAATGACCGTCAACGCACGCTGGGACTGGGCCAAAACAAACATGATCTGCTTTAAGTGCCTAACAAAGAAGCACCAGCGCGCAACATGCAAGGCGAAGCGATGTAGCATCAACGGCTGCATACATTCTCATCATTTTTTGTTGCATCAACGCCCTGAGAACTCCGATGAACCACTTCAAGTTCCCTCAGCAGAGGTCGTGGCATCAACTGCTACTGACTTGGATATGGGCAGTAAAGTGATGCTGAAAGTGTGTCCAATTGTCGTCTCGAACTCAGACGGCATCGAGATCCAGACCTACGCCCTGTTGGATGAGGGTTCCACCATCACTCTTATTGAAGAAGATCTGGCCGATGAACTGAACCTGAAGGGACCTGCTCATGCTGTTACCATCCACGGGGTGAACTCTACGCAAAGAGATGGAACCAGCAGAATCGTCCGTTTGAAGCTAAGGGGCAAAAGTTCAAAGTCCTCATACGTCATACGGGCCAGAACCATACGGAACATCCAACTGTTGAACCAATCAATACCGGAACAACTTCTGCAGTATCCACATCTCCGAACTTTAGAACCAAGCAGCGTGTGCTATGAACAAGCTAGACCACGTGTACTCATCGGCTCTGACAATTGGGAACTCATCGTGTCAAAGCAGTTACTAACTGGTCGTCGCAATGAACCTGCAGCATCACGCACCGAACTTGGCTGGGTGATACACGGCTCTGCACCGCGTGTCACTCTCAGTCGCGACGAAGATCAAGTTCTCCATATCCAAACCGGGAATACGGAACGAGCCCGCGACGATAGACTCGACGCTTTAGTCCGCTCCCACTTTGAACTCGACGCCATCGGAATCTCTCTCAGTACAAAGATAAGAACAGAAGACGAGAGAGCTATCAAAATCTTCGAAGAAACTGCTCACAGAATCGATGGTCATTACGAGGTTGGCCTGCCGTGGAAGAGCGGTGATGTCACTCTGCCATGCAATTATGCTGAAGCCTTCACTCGATTAAGAAATATCGAACGCAAGATGGATCGAGATGAAAACTTCCGTGAAGAATACAGCAAGCAAATAGCTAACCTATTGAACAAAGGTTACGCCGAACCTTGTGATGGTTCTGAAGCTAGCAACCGCCGTTGGTTCCTGCCTCACTTTGCTGTGAAGAATCCAAACAAACCCGGCAAAGTGAGACTGGTATTTGATGCAGCAGCAACTCATCAAGGAACAAGCCTCAACGACAAGCTTTTGGATGGTCCAGATCAACTTAAGTCATTGCCCGGTATTCTTTATCGATTCCGAGAACGGGCCGTAGCAGTCACCGCAGATATACAGGAAATGTTTCTGCAAATACAAATAAGGAAAGAAGACCAACCTGCGCAATTGTTCCTGTGGCGAGGAAATGATCGACGCAGCCCACCGAAACAATACAAAATGGTTTCGTTGATCTTCGGGGCTCGAAGCTCGCCGTTCCTCGCGCACAGCGTTCGAAACGCAAATGCGCGTGACTTCTCCCAGACCCATCCAAAAGCGCTGCAAGCCATCACAGAAAACCACTACATGGATGACCTTGTCGACAGTTACGACACAGAACAAGAAGCCATTGAAGCCGCAAAGGAAATAAACTACGTGCACGAACAAGCCGGGTTTATTCTGCGCGGGTGGAACTCGAACAGTCAACGAGTCCTGAATACGATCCCTGAAGAACTCCGAGCCCCAGCTCCAACAAGCCTGGGTACCGATCACCACAGCCAAGAGAAGACCCTAGGCCTATTGTGGTTACCCGTTGAAGATACACTCGCATTCAACACATCAATGAACCGAGTCCCGCGAGAAGTTTACGATCAGAACCGCGTACCGACCAAAAGAGAAGCTTTAAGCGCGGTCATGTCTATCTTCGATCCGCTCGGATTGCTGAGTCATTTCACGATAACAGCGAAGATCCTTCTGCAGAACCTCTGGCGCCTACAAGTCGGCTGGGATGAACCTGTACCTGCCGAAATCGCTGATGACTTCAGCGCTTGGCTAAAGAACTTAGACGAGATAAAAGAACTTCAACTTCCACGTCATTACAATACGAGGGGAGCGCAATCTTTGGAATTGCACGTACTCTGCGATGCCAGCGCTCAAGCCTACGCAAGTGTTGCTTACTGGAGAATACAACGCTACAATGGCACTGTTGACCTAGTGCTAGTTGCTGGCAAGGCCAAGGTAGCACCACTGCGAGCCCAAAGTATTCCACGCATGGAACTTCAAGCAGCACTTGTCGGAGCTAGGCTGGCAAAATCGATCATGGAAGAGCATCGTGTAAAACCCGAGCTTGTTATTTACTGGTCCGACTCCAAAACCACGCTGCAATGGATTCGCCACGGAGCACGACGCTACACGCCTTACGTAGCACACCGCCTGGGCGAGATAGCAGAACTCACCCAAGAGAACCAGTGGAGGTGGATCCCGACCGATCTCAACATAGCTGACGACGCGACTCGCCTGAACTTCCAACCAGTAAAACAAGAAGACCGTTGGTTCACAGGCCCACCTTTTCTGCGCGAAACTGAAGATGCCTGGCCTAGTGAAGATCCGACCCCAGGCAATATTGCTGAATTCACTGTGGCTACGAACTACGCTACAAGTCTGCCATGCGGTATCGTCAAAAACGTAAACCCTGGACCTGATGGGGAAGTACGCAGCGCTACCGTGAGAACTCGAGGCGGCGTGTTTTATCGACCAACCAGGAAGCTTGCCGTCCTGACCGAAAATGAAGAGGAAGCTACGCGAGAGCTTCGCTGAGGGGAGTGATGTTACGGACGGGAGCTTCATGCCACGCGCTGCGCCCGCCGTGACTAACGCTGATTGGTCGGCCGCCGACGCCCCCGCTCCCCGCTGCGCCCTCACCCCCGCGATCGCCTTATCTCTCGCTTGGCACGACCGTATGCGGTTGCCGAGTGGGAGAATTAGATATAAGATCATGTTTGAACTGTACAGAATCACTTCGTCCACAACACCCGAACCGTGAAGACCAAGTACCAAGAACCCTGCGAACCACTGGAACATTGTAAATAGAACTAAGAACATTGTGAACAAGTAAATACAGTCCACTGAACACGAACCGAGGGATTTTAGTTGAATCCCTCCCCAACACCCATCAAATGATAACTTTGTAACTGCAAATAGCTTTAATATTCAATTAATTACTTTAAATTAAGTAAGTAATATTGCAAAAGTTTCAAAAAAGTTTAAACCACAAATGGTTTTATAGTTACATATGTAAGGTAAGTAAGTATTTTGGAAATCAACAAATAGATAATGAAATAACTAGAAATTGAAAGGTTTTTATACTTATAGTAGGTATGCTTCGTGATAATTAAGTAGGTAGATCATATTTTCAAACGTCCAGTCATGAGCAAGAGCATGACTCTAACTACGGTTCAGAATGCAGATCCTTCCTAGAAGCCTTCAGAAGAAACTAGAGTTCTGAGAAATCCTCAGAAGTCTTGAATTTCTACTCAGCAGTACCTTTTTTTATTAAACAATAACATTTCTTACTTTCAACCTAAGATGACATCATCAATTTTTGTTTCCCTCGAAGTTTTGCCATAGCCCATGTAGACAAAATAAAAACCGCTTTGGAAAATAACAGGCGCGGCTGAGTGCTGTTCGCTAATTAGGTTATAATCTCAGATTGGATTACCGTAGGTGTGACCTTTGTCGGTTGTCCCGACATAGCTCTACATTACAGCTACCGCACCCTCCCTTGTTAACTACAAATCAATCCACATTATCTTTTCAGCGAGTTACTTCAAAGATCGCATCGTAAGCTGTAATCGTTAAATACTGCTCTTTGAGTTTTGTAATATTTTAGCTAGTACGCTCCTATGTATTTTACTAAGTATACTATTACCTTTTAGTAAGGAAGTATCATTAATAAATTACCTATTTCGATTTGTTAGATGTTCTTTAGTTACGTAGTCGTTCTTCTCGAAGTTTTATGAGGAATTGGCTTTCAGGTATTACTTAAGTAAGTAGTTAACTACTTTATTAAAAATTAGCTTGTAAATTAAAGGAGGTTAAGGGCCGTTAAGGCTTCCTTTTGAAAAGTCTGACATCTAAAAAATGGTAAGGAATGTTAATAAACTTCTGGTTATTACGTGGACAAAGTAAAGAGTAAAGCTGGTCGTTTTTCTGGCATCTTGTTCGGATATATTTTCGTAGTCAATCAATGTTTCCAAAGAACGTCTCTTTCGTCAATAAATAATCAGAATGTTTCTCAATAACACACAGTACATATTATCTCCTTTTCTCCAGCGGAATTATTCTTTTTTTTACATTGGCATCCGTCCAACATTGGTTGCCATTATTGCAATGCAGGCGCATGTCTCATTTGGCGAGTGGCAGCAGGTCCATTCGCGGACTTCAGCGCGGAACCGGTTTGACCAGAATACGCAGAGCCGTTCGAAATAAAATGGCGTCGGGTACTAACGGATACAGGCAATAATAAATCTTTAATTCATAACTTTAAGGCTGCAAATCATTTTTCATATTCTTAAACATTAAACGTCTCGTTGGGCTGTTTTCGAGTATCCCTAAACGCTTCAAGTAACTTCGGCCCGCGATACGCCACCGGCCCAACCACCGGCCTACGCCATCCCACGCATTTTGGTCTGTACACCTACGTTACCAGGATCTGCTAAACCTGATCTACGTTTACGTAATAGTAATAATATTAGAGTCGTATAGAATTTAGTCTTGGTTGCACACTAGTAAGGTATTGTTGACAAACTAACTAAGTAGGTAGTTATATTATATTGTTTTAAATATCGTAAAGAATGTTATTGTTGCGCTTTGTTTAAATTTTCACTGCTAATTAGTAAGTGTGTCTGTCTGTCCATCTGTCTGTCTGTCTGCTACGCTTTCACGGCCTATCTGTTCAACCGATTTTGATGAAATTTGGCACAGGGGTAGATTGTTTCCCGGGGAAGGACATAGGCTAATTTTTATCCCGGAAAATTAAAGAGTTCCCGCGGGAATCAAAAATCTTATTCCACGCGGACGAAGTCGCAGGCATCATCTAGTCTTAGATAAAGTACCTACATAAATGCCACGATCGATGTATGTACTTAGTATGTAGGCCTATATGCAATACATCGATAGTTACAGTTTCTTTAAAAAGATCCTTGTTTATTGAATTCGAGAATAGTTGGGTTAACCGACTTACGTCATCGCCCAGCATGAGGTTTAAATATTATTATAGCTCCATTGCATTAAGAATAAAGTTTACCTACGATTGCATTTTATTTATAGTAACTAGGTAAATAGTTAGATATGTACTTAACTACTTACCTGTCCATAATATTATAATTGTCCATTGGCCTTGGCTGGCGTTCGATTTCGAGTTCTTCCCGAAGGAACTAAGGGTTAACAGATTAACAGAGAATTGGTTATCTAAAACATAATACAATTATACCTAATTTAAAAAAAAAACTCAGTGCATTTACTCCCTAGATCAAAATATTATAAATTATGTTTCTGTGTCCTCAATTAGTTCCGTGTCATCGGCCAACGCTCTTCATCCATACAAGGGCTTTGTATAAGTAGTTAGTTTAGTTACTGCCTACTAGAACAACCAGTTCATTTATCGCCTACACATCGTCTTAGAAAGTAAGAGTTTATCCTTTACACTTTGGAACTCTATATTGAAATAGGTACTAGTTTATAGATAGTTAGGTACGTCTTATAAAAATGTTGTTAGATCTTTCACAAAACATACCAAAGTTTGTGTAACGTAACATGTCATTTATAGTTTGTGTATATGTATTAATATATAGTATGTATTTAGAAAATAAATCATAAAGCTCTATTAAAAGACATGGTTGTAATAAGTATTTACCTAATCTTTCGTAGCTATAGGAGTTGCCAATTATTGTTCTGAAGGTTTGGTACCTACTTTGGTTTTTAAATCTCTTTTCGTGGTTATTGTTGTAACACAAAACCTAAAATTGATTCTTGGACTATTTTTAAACTTTAGATTTAACATTATTTAATCCATGAGTTAATTATTACCTACATAATTAACTAAGTAGGTACTAGGTACATGTCTTTGGTCTAATATTTAATTAGGTAAGTACTAAGTAGCTAATTACTAACTTACTTAATTGCGTATTATGAAGGAACTTGAAATTTAATTTGCTATAATCCGCAACAGTAGGCAAATATATGTGGTACAGTGTATCTTGCACTTGCAGCTTGCAATATTCACCACACCACATTTAAATACACATAAATCTTCCAAATTATTCTCAACGTACGTTTCACTCCGACACCGGAGCATCTTCAGGAGATGTTGACTCGACAATGCACGATTGTAAAGTTCTTTACAATGCACGATTGTAAAGGTTCTTTAATCATGGACTTCCGCAAAGTAACGCCTGCTTCTATCCAATACTTGCGTATTGTCGTACATACGCATTGTCTTAGTTATTACTTACTCGTACCATTGCTTATATTAATTGACTAATAACTTCTTACTGCAAACTTAACTAAAACAAATATGTTTCTCCGCTTAACTTATTATTTAATAGATTGAATTGAATAAAACAAAACACTGTATAATAATGAATTGTTTAACCACTTAACTGTTACCATTTAAGTAATTACTTAAGTAATTCTAATTCAATTATGCGATTGATAGCTTTAATGAGAAAGCGTAAAAAGTTAATCCGCAGAAATTATCAAGTAAGCGGTGCCTAAAAATTGTGTAATTCGCAGTCGGTTTACAGATCAATTTTTACAAAATAACTTTCACGCTGTCTTTAGACATCGAAGGTCAATGTCGGCTTTAGTCGGTAAACAAATGAAGTCAACAAGATGATGAACATATTATCTCCTGTGATGTATTGTTTGAATAGTTTAAAACGTCGACAATGGCGCCTTTTCGGTTGTACTCAAACATTGAATTATTATGTCTCAAAGTACTCAAATCGTGACATGAATATTTTTCATGCGCATCTGGTATTTCAAACATTATTTTAAGAGTTTAAAAAGTCAAACTGGTGGCAAACTGCAAGGGAAGCCCAGAAAAAAAAATATTAAAGGAAAGCTTTTATTCTGAAGAGCCTCTAGGTGCTCTAGACGTCGTTGCTGAAAACTTTTTTTTAGTGTCTGCGTATTCTTTTCCCTAGAGTCCTTCCTACCCTATATCCCCTATATCCACCATGTTGCTAATTTTTTATTAAAACTTACCTCAATAGGCAAACATGTTTCCAAATACCATAAAATAACATTTGGCGAGATTTAGTAGGTAAATATTTCAAAGTTTTTCACAACATTAAGCTAAGCTTAAACTCGTTTAGGTATGCAGTTCTTAATATTAAAAGAAGACATACCTACCTACATATTGAATATTTATACTTAAAAGTTTCTATTTCCTCTCACTGTATTGGCGTATAATATTATGTATTGATTTACTATAACTAGAGAAACTCTATGCAAATTGCAAACCATTGACTACACAATACACATACATAATACCTAAACAGAAGTACTTGAATGTAGCACAAACACGTAGTCAATATAATTTCTTGTACCTAATACTGTTAAAAGCGGATTCCTTGCTCTCTGTTCATAACAGGAAATCTTAAATGACACGTGAACCGTCTGGATAGGTTAATCATATTAATCGGTCCACAGTCCACACTCTACAGCCATACCTGGGTTTATCTTACCATCTTGCAACTGCATGTCTTAAAGCCTTCGATCCACTGAAATCGCACTGTACTTTTAATTCGCCCCTAGCAGTTATCCAACTAATATTTTAAATGCGAAAGCTGACTGTCTGTTTTGTCTGTCCCAGGGCTGTAACCTTTTCACAGCCCATGGGCTTAACTGATTTTGACGAAATTTGGTACAGAAATAGCTTACAATCCGGACACGGATGTATGCTCCATTTATCCCGGAAAATCAACGAGTTCCCATAAAGTTGTAAAATACCTAAATCAAGCAAGGTCGACAAAGTCGCGGGCAATGGCATCTAGTCAAATAAATATTATAAATGCGAAATTTTGGATGGATGTATGGATGCAGTTTGTTACTCAATCACGCCCGAACGGCTGAACGGATATGGATGAAATATAGCACAGAGATGATTATAATCCGGAATAACACATAGGCTACTTTTCATCCCGGAAAACTAAGGAGTTCCCGCGGGAACCAAAAAACCTCAATCCACGCGGACGTAGTCGCAGGCATCAGCTAGTAGGTAAGTTATAACACAGGTGAAGGATCCATACAATGACATTCTTACAGTAGCAACGTTGTCGTCGCGCTTTGAAATATTATGGTGACGTACTTCAAACAGTTCCTTGAATCACAAATCGTACACGAGAACGCACGTATCCAGTATGACGTCCTGTCCTGTCGCAGCGGAAGCCTTGCAGTGCCGTCGCGCTTTTGGTGTGGTCAAGCCTTTACCATCTTGCAACTGCATCTCATAAGAGTATCAAATAGCCCGCCACTGAAAGGATAGTTTTCTTGTGGTGAAAGCATAGACTAACCTTTGTTTCTGGAGAGTTAAGTGCTTCTTTTTATTATTTGAGTGTTTTAAATAATATGATCAATTTAATTTCGATATTAGGTAAGTACTTTATAAATGACTATAATGTTGAAATGGCAGATAGATATTATCAATTCAATTACTTAATGAAACTTATTTTGTTTTACATAAGTATACAAAATATGAGTAAATAAATAATATAAATGTCAGTAACTGACTATATTGAACGTGAAACTGGAATTTGAGTAGAGTTCTTACGCGTTAGGAATTAAAGAACACAAATTTAGCTCAAAATAACTTAAACTTAAGTTTTTTTGATCTAAATTAGTGTTCTTATAACTACTTAATAACTTACCTTATCCTACTTGCAGTTGTTTACTTGTAAACCACTGCAAGTAGAATAAGGTAAGTTATTTTCTAATCCTTCTAACAGAACTTTTGATAGAGTATAAAATGCACATGTGAAATGATTTAAGACCGTTTAACATCTTAAAAGACGATGAATATAAAACGGTAAGGTTCGATGCAACTCCGTGGTAAAATATAACTGTAAAGTAAATCCTTAGTAGGATGATGTTGTATATTGTTCCATAAAACCATATTGTGGGGCTTCTACCGAGATCAGCTTTAGCAGCGGACACACTTAATCTTTAAGATTTAGGTCAAGTATAAACAAATCGTGGATGTTCGAGAGGAAGTTTATCGTTAAATATGCTTTACGATCCACACCGTAAATCTGTCGAATTACTCTGATATGATCTCCGAAGATGTTTAGCTTTCCTCGGTTGTAATTGTGTCTCAAGAGATGTTTTCAAAAGGTTAAAATTAAATTCGGTTATTGGCTCTGCTTCATGTTCCTATTACATTGAACTGTTTATGTTGATAGGTACCCGGCACGTGTCGGCTGATACACGGAAGCGGGAATTTCTTAGGAAATTTAATTCATCTGCTCGTATCAGCCTGTTTACATACGTCGAAATTTACGTTCAAGTTCGAGGTTGTTCACTTATTTGAAAGTTTGGAGTCGTTGTGGTTTTAAATAGCCGAATAAATCTTCTTTCTTCTACGGAGTTGGGGGCACATGGCAACTATGCGTGTTCGACAACCACATAGATTTAAGAAGCTCAATTCTCTACGGCAGCTATGAAATGCATGAAATGCAAAAGCTTTCATCCAGACGTCCGACATGCTCTCGAATCTCAAACATCTCGATGGAATTAAATTATTTATTAGTGGGCCCGACAGACTTTGTCCTGTCCTGAACCTCGAACCCGATGGCAGCGTCCAATCCAATTGTGACTGTAAACCATCCCGGGGTCCAAACAAAAACAACAAAAAATTGGTCTAGCCGTTCACGCGTGATGCCGTGACCAAGGGAAATTGGGATTCATTTTTTAAATATATTTCCCGAAGTTGTGTACATCATATAGAGTGACTTAAGTACTATTTTACATACCTAACCACAGAGTTATAGACTTCGTGGATTACGATTATCCCACACTTGTGTGTAAGTGAGGTCAGAAGCAGAATTTTCCGGTTGCAGTTTTGTTTGTGAAATGTTGCTAACATAATTAGTTAATTGTTTTGTTGACTCTATCGGTACGTAAGCAATAACGATTCATTAGGGAATATTTGCGCTTGGCGTGCTGTTCTCATGATTTTTTTTTGCACTATCAAGTATCCAATGCCAATTAGTCGGAAGCCTGTAATCTGTTAACATTTTTTTGGTTTCTTTCCGTTACTACCGGCACCACACATGTAAGCAGAGATTTGTACACATCACACGAATACCATGTATTTTTATTATAATACTTAAGTGTATTTACTTACAAAATTTAAGAGTGAGTGGTACCTACTTATATCTCGTATATAGATCTTTTGAACTTTTCAAACCGACGATGTTCAAATTTTTGCACATTCGCTTGCCGCTTTCTGAGTCTATTATATCACATGGATTTTCTTCTTTTACTTTCTCCATATTCACAAAGTCTGTGTATTTAAATACTAACTCATATTTTATATTCAAAATAGGCTTATAATACCTATTATAATGTCACTTTTAAGTTAGAGCTTTAGGGGTCTGCTTTGCTTCATCGGTATCGTCTCTGGTACCGAATACTGATCCGTACAAGATGCCATTTGAAGTATTTTGTCGGCGCCCTAGTGCTACATACAGTACGCGTGACCGACGTCAGCGACATACATATTATTAAGTAAACATGAATAATTTAGGCTGTAGAAATGATTTTAGTATCCTAAAGTCATTTCTACGTGACTTCATATAATTTGTGCTGTTCACTCTTTTCTTTATTCCTTATAGCCCTTGTTAAAATACGTATTTAGCAGTAGTAGCATTATTATAGTTATTTAGACGAAATATTAGGTGTAAGCTTTTAATGAAGTTGGATATACCTTAGAATAATATGTAGTACGTATTATGTACATAGGTACGTACGTACGCTTAAGTCGACTGAAATGCGAAGGTCGTTTGCATATTTTCAATCAACATAGAATGCTGTTTTAATCTTTTCCTAATCGAGTTCGACTTTAAGTTCTTAGTTGGTTAAAGTCCCTATTTCGCCACCTCCGAGTAACTTTAACTAAGTATTAGCACAGAATAGGTAATAGTCAGTATTAGGTCCATGCAAGATGATTTGACAGAATTTGTATCGGAATTCTGTATAAATTTCAAGTCGTCAGTTTAGGTGTTGGTACTTAGTGATGGTGATATCGACACTTATAACTTAATAGATAGTGTTAATATAAAGAACATATCTTAGGTTTTGGATTTCCACTCCATCTCTCACTTGTGTTATCACTAATCACCACAAGAAGGTAGGAATTATAAACTGGATTTCTACGCACAAATCATACTATTAACTATTATTGTTACGTCATGTTTGCAAACTAAATTTTATATTTCGTAAGATGATAATTTATCTCCGAACACATAAGAGACCTCTTACTTGTGTGTGTACCCATTAAAAGACTAACTGATGTCTTTTGTCAGTACTTTTGAGAGCCATGTTTCCGTCGGACTTAGTGTGTCCAAGTCTTTATTTTATCGCGATGTATCATATCGATCGACTCAACCGTGAGAATATTTTTTAAGATAAGTGCCCAAACTTCAATAGATAAAGGATTAACAAGTAATAAAACGTCTTATCTGTTCCGCTTATGTTTATTATTTGTACGCAAAATGTACAGTCGACGTCAAAAGTGCATATAGAATAAGCAAAAATGTTGCTTTGCATGCGGTCGGACACCCACACACTTGCAGTAGTATAATATAAGTCGTTCAGCTTGTAGGTATTGTAATAGCCGAGTAATATCGATAATTTCACACTCCAAGTAAGTGAGCTCAATGGCGAGGCGTGGAACTGCTCAGATTGCGCAACACAACTGTTGCCGGTTCAAATCTCGACCCGTGTAAGCATTTTTTACTGTTTTTATTTGATGAGTGATATTTTTATACCAGCAATAGCATATGCGGGTAGTTTAAAAAATCACTGAACAGATATGGTCACTGAGTACTGACGGAGACGGAAGATTTGACAATCGTTAGTCGTTATTAGCAAATACTACACAATTATTATAATTTACTAAGTTTTGCTGTTTCTTATCTTCAACAATAATGCAAGCTAATATTAATATGCAGAAGAGGATGCATATTATTAATGAGCTAAATAATATCGGATACAATATAGCTCAAATTTGCAATGGAACTGGTTTCACCGTGAGTATTGTTTTTATTGTTAAAAAATGTGTGTTCATAAACTTAGGATTAGTTACATATCGTTTTATTAGTAAATAGGTATCTATAAAATTTAGACAAGATACTTAGTAGTTTCAAAAGTGTTTATTTTAATCTCGCTGTTTGGTTTTTAGTGGACAACCAAGCGTTGGATGTCGCATCCTGACGAAGAGAGTAATGCTTCACAACGAAGACATAATATTATAGTTGAACAATATGAGTCCAGCTGTTGATGTGCCACAACCAGGCCACAACTATCATTTGTGCATGCGTAATTGGTTTAATCAAAACCCAGACAACAGTTATTCCCTGGCCAGTAAGATCACCAAACTTAAATCCTATAGAATATTATGAGGTTTGATGGTGCAAAAGTGGGATATGCGAAATGAAAGGACTGCAGAGGAAACGGAGGCTCACTGTATGGAAGTATGGGAGAATATATTTAGAGGAACGGATAACTGTCCCAATATTACAAACGGATTCACCCGGCGCCGCTTGCTTGCTGTTATTGAAAAAAGTGGAGGTTTTATTGAATAGTAATACTTTTAAAGCTATATAAAATTTAATTTTTAAGGCTTTAAATATGAAACATAACGTATATTCTTTTCCTAACTTGTATTAATTATTATTAGTATATCTTATCAAAAATAACAGACAAAAAAGCAGCGCCGCCCTTTGGTTACTAGATTTTTAAGGTTAAGCTTCAATTTTCTTTTCTTTATGAAAACGATTACTTAAGCTATAAACCTTAAAAAATGATAGAAAAAGTAGCTGAAGTTATTAATTACTTTTGAGAAAATGTAACATGATAACAATGAAAATAAATTAAAATAAAGTCGATTATCTAATAAAAAGTGTTTCTTCCAATTTATTTTGGTTGTTTTATTACTTATTGACTCATAACACCACTAACATAGCTAACTTTGTCCTTAAGTATTATCGTGTAATAATTAATGTTTGCGTTTATAAATAGATTTTAAGTCTGTAAATAAAGATACATTATTATAAAGAATAACAAACAGACACAAAACACATAAACAAAACATAAATGTTTGTATCCAAAACAAAATAAAAACTGCTGTAAGAGATTCGAACCTAGGTCATATGATGCATCGTATTCCAACTATATTATCACGACACTGGGAGTGGTTACTGTAAAGCGATGAAATAAACAATCAGAATAGACAAGGTTATTGAATAGGAATGTTTTGAACCTAATGCTAATGCCATAAGGTTGATATTGTTGACAGTTTATAGTAAAATCGTTTGAACCTTATACTGTTGATTTAAGGTTGATAATATTATTGACAGTTTATGTTTATCAGTGTGAGTGACCACGTGAGTGATTCACAGCATTGCTTGCACGCAGTTTTAGCCTTAGAGCTATGTATGCATTTATGCAGCTGACTGTACGTTATCAACTCGTATTATAAAGTGGTTTTAGTAAAATGTATTATTACTTACGTCCTGTCTAATGTCATCTTCCTAGTTAACTAACAAACCCCTTCCATCAATCTATTTTTTATTTAAGTACTTATGACATTGATGACTAGACCTAGGACTTCATTGGAATCCTTAATTTCTTAAAAGGTTCTTAAGGTATGGCTGGCTTTGTAGGGTCGTCCTCGGAGTGGTGTTGGTGGTATACATTATATTACATACAGCTGTTGCATTTATTTGAGCATACAGCTTCCACTGCAGTTTTGATTGCCCGTGTGAAAGTTAAGCTTTGTGTTAAGCTTTCCGTGATTTGCCGTAAAAATTCCTTAATGTTTCAAGGTCACGCGAGTGTCTGCTTTGACGGTTGATTTAATTCGTTTGTATTCACGCGAGCAACTGCCATCAAGATATATGAAGATAATATCTTAATGTGTACTTTGTTGAACATTAATCCTAGCTTTAATGTGACGTTATACAAGCCGTACTTATCTAGAAACTTCGGCGGTTTTTTTTAACAAGCTAGCTATGGATAACTGAAGATCTCTATACTTAGTCATAAAAATTTATTGGCTATGTGCCATGTGCAATAAATTAAGAGTTATATTACTATTGGGTAGTTTACTTCTCAAAAGTTTATTAGGTGCAGTAATACTATTACTAGTAGTAGTAGTAGTACTAGTAAAACGAGGCCAAGATATTTGAAACTAGCTTATGCCCGCGACTTCGTCTGCGTGGATTGAGGTTTTTGGTTTCCGCGGGAACTCTTTAATTTTCCGGAATAAAATGTGCTATTCCAGACTATAATGATCTACTCGTATCTCTGACCTCTGTGCCAATCGTTATATTATATCGTTGTGGCGTGATTGAGTAACAAACATCCATCCATACATCCATCCATCCAAACTTTCGCATTTATAATATTAACATAAAGATGTTAATTATTGATCCCTCGACTACTCAGCCAAAAATAAAATTTTGTTCTTTAAAAATGGTCAAAATTTTCTTAAATACGAAAGTACTAGTAGCTAACGGTATTTTACCTTCTCCAGGCCTCTAGATGCTAAACCGATCTTGAAGCAATATCTTTGGCTTTGAGGCAATCTGCATCCAGACTCCAGAGACGGAGAAGGATACTTTTTATCCCGGAAAATCAAAGAGTTCCCGCGGGATTTAGAACCTATAAAATTCACGCGGCGAAGTCACGCGTAACAAGCTTATTGTACCTACGTAATAGGTATGTTCACCTCTAAATGGATGGGATTATAAAATACGTCTGTTGATTTATTAGTCTAGGCGAAGATGTTTTTGGTAACCTCAATACAGAAATAGCGTCGTATCATTTCATTATTTCTATTTTCTAGTCATCCTGCTATTTATATTTTCATGAAGACGTTTAAGGTTCTTGGAAATAAAGAGACCGTACACTTTGCTAGCAAAAAGCTCGTTATTGATCGTAAATTTGTAACTACATAGGTACTTCAGTGTTACACAGTTGGTGGTAATTCAGTAACAGTAGGCAGGTAGTTAGTGCTCTTTCAGCACAAACTAAATTACCCATCTGTCAATTACCTATTTAGTTCCGTAGAGATTTGTGTACAACCGAATTAGCCCTGGTAGGTAAACATATCTCGCGTGTAATTGTTTGCTTTGTGGCTAGTGGCTCTCTGTTGTAAATTTACTGGTTAACAGCGAAAGTGCCGTGAGTTGCATGGCCGCCTTGAGACCATTGAGATGCACACAGGTGGCAAAGAAGCGCCTTAAAATACCTTGGCTTTAAAACTGTTGAGGGTTCTAACCTAGAACTGGTCTATGTGCTTTCCCGAGATGTAAACTATCTCTTTACCAAATTTCATCAAAATCGGTTGAGTAGGTACTTAAGAAAGCGTAGCAGACAGACAGACACACTTTCGCATTTATAATATTAGTATGGAAGTATGGATTCGTAGTTGTTCAAAATATGCGAGCTGTCTGAAGTTCATCCTACTATAATAGTTAACTGCTTGCGCGGACCCGCTCTCGAAGCTCGCTTCTCAACCGCCTAAGATTTAATAGAACTAGCTGCATCAATTTGTTACTGTGGGTTGGCGTAATTCACGGTATTCTTCCTGCGACTTTGGATTTAAGTCAATATCGTAAAATTGCTATAACATTCAATAGGGCCGCCAGTTAGGTTGAGGCCACCGCCAGTTTGAGGACACCGCCTCTAGAATATGAGTACGGCACCTCTCTGTATACAGCCGTCGCCGGTTGCGCGTCGAACCGGAGTTGCAGAGGTCCGCGAACGGCAAGTGGGTGATGTGTCGCGGTCCACTCGCCGCGCCGTGCCTTCTTCGCGGCTCTGAGTCGGCCGCTTTCGTCTACTTTATTATCTAGTCATTTTTACGTTCTCGGCCTTGATATTTAAGCGAGATTACCCACATACTAGTCACGGTTGTATGCGTTGGACTTTTTAATCTTTTTGACGCGACACGAGCTCGCTACGTGACGATTGACGACGAACCTTTTAGCTACGAAACGTTTTGTTTAATATTCAGATGTTTGTCGTTTTGACCGATATTTCCCTTTGCGTCCTTACTTCTGAGGGTCGTGACCTCTTTCATTAATCGCATGGTGGAAGGGTTTTCTTTTTTGGGAAAATATTATAACTTCCCTTAGAATTTACAAAAAAATTTAGATATCGGAGTACTTTGCATGTACGAGAAATTGATATAACTATAGCTACTCGATATACGCGGGAAAGTGCGAAAGCGAACATTCCATATTCGTGTACTGATTAATAAGGCGAACTTCAAATAAGCAATAAAACATAAACGTTAAAACATTTTAAGTATTTGTTGGTTGATTTTCATACAACTTTGATTGCGCACTCGTTTCTCGAGAATTCCTTGTCGAGCGATGTTGCGAATCAAATTCAGTAAAAATAATAAAATGTATTTTTGCGCACACAGCTGTTTATCGAAATGACTGAGTCAAGGCTACGCTGTGAAAGGTATTTGAAAAGGCTTCACTAACCTTTTGTCACCTACTACGTTCGTGGTCGCGAGTATGGATTATGGACTTCCTTTCAGACGTCCCACGACCACACTGGACATAGCCAATCTAATTTAAGACTGTACATTATAACCATTGGGCAAAGGCCGGTCTCAGATTTCTCCACATCTTCATATTCCGTGCCATTCAACTGTGAATTTACTAATTTATCACGCCTTCGTCGTCTTTACCTGCCACACTCTAGGGGTCCAGAAAGATACAGATTTAGCCCACAAGTCTTCTCGCATAGTTACGCTCACAAGACCTAGGGACAGGGCGGATACCACAACAACCACGCTGCAGCGGTTAAAAATGTATGAAGATTCGTAGCTCCATTCACAGTAGTAAATATTCGCGAAGTCGGTTAAACTGACCTCTGGCGACTATCATACCATATCTACTAATCTGTAACTGCGACTAGCACATCAACAGAACTGCTGAGAAGTGGGAACAACCGGCAACTTCTGACTGCTGCAGGCTGCAGCAAGTATACATCTATTGCCTGGCTTATTTTGTGCCATCGTGTTGTTGTTCTGTGAGTTGTCTGAAATCTGAACATGCATAAAATACAATTTGTAGTGATGAATGAAGCAAAAGTACGATTTAAAACATTTGAGCACTTAATTCAGCTCGGCTTCTACTTACCTCCGCCATTTTCGGCACTTTACTCCCCCTCAGTATAAACGTGCAAATAAAGAATGAGAACTTTTCTCCCCTCATACGAATTACTAGCATTGAATGCGTCACCTGTTAACTATACAAGTGCAAGCTTCGTTTTGTGATTCAGAGGCAGGATGAATGGTTCAGGCAATGTTTGATGGAAACACGCATGTTTAAATAGTAAATACCAACGGATGAATGAATGTTGAACAACTGCATCGACGTTTCTGGATCACTATGTTCTGTATCGATTTTGATTTGCGCTTCTCTTGTTTGTATAAACTCATGCCCGAAGTTTGAATGAATGTTACGGAATTGCATAGGCTATTCAGGATCACAATGTTCAGAGAACAATATTATTGTGCTTCGATTTTTTTAAATAGTTTCGCTTGATTGGATGATCGAACCTTATCTTTCTCTCTAGTAGAATCAATATTTCTAGATAGTTAATTTATCTAATAATGTTTGAACAAAGTCGCTGCTGTTGACTGTTACATATTATCATTTATAGATTTGTCACACACACAAAAATTTTAACCAATTATGTCCGATCTAAATTGATTGAATTATACTTGATATGCAGGAAGTGGAATATGTTACCAGTTACCACTTGTATATTGGTTACATATCATACATTTGTGTGTTAATAAGTCTATAATAAACCTTACAATGCATATTTGAACGTTAGACATAAACCTCATAACAATGTTCACATACTATCGTCTATACGTCCATAGCGTCACGTTTGACCGAATCGTGACTGAACTCCCAGTTGAATCCGAAACCTTGCCAATGCAAAACATTTCGACTTGAGGTGTAAAACATGACGAAAATTAAAATACCAGGAACTCAAACGAACACAGGAGCCCCCTTACGTCTTACTTTGTTCACCTGAATTCACTGGATCAAGTTTCGTGTTATTACCACAAAATATTTCAGTTCGATTTGTGGTAACCAAACCACAAAAAAGTCTTTTGTGTGATACTATAGCCAAATGAGATTAGTGTCTTAATTTTTTAATTTAATCACGAATATTATAATTTACAAAACTTATATCTTTGGATTTACTAAGTTTATGTACTGTTAGCCTAATTTTAACAAAACCAGTAGTTCCCCTTAGATTATGCTTGCGCTGTTCCTTGCACTACTTGAAGGCGGACGAAAGTAGCTAGAATTATTTTTTTACGTCATACCTATTAGCCATTAAATAGTAGTTTATGCAACTGTCATATAATGAAGGGTATTAAAACACGAGTGTGAGTTTATGAAACGAGCGCAGCGAGTTTCATAATAGTAACGAGTGTTTTAATACCCGTGTTATATGCAGTTGCATACACTACTTTATCTTCACTAATGCAATTTATCAAACAACAAGAGTAAAAGCTGACAATAGTTTATGTACATATATACGTGTATTGTCACAGTGAACTTGCCGCCATTAAAATCTAACCAATGAGAGCGCAGCTGCGTGCGCAGGGCCAATCAGGAGCGAGCGCGCGCTGTTCGTTTTTTATTTAATTGGCACAAGATCTTACCAAAGAGTTTTGTGTATGTAAGTTTAGTAGTTTCGACGAAGTTTTCACGTATAACCCAACTGTTTTCAAAAGCCAGCCTAATATCAAAATTTTATACAACTTGTATGAGGATTTTGACATAAGGCTCGCCAGGTTAATTGGTCGCGTTTTATTGATGTTATAATGAGATTTTACGATATCGATGTGGATATTATACCATCATGTGAAATTGCTTAAATTGAGTGTTTTGTTATCTGCGCTATAACAGTAGTAATTATAAGTCAAGTATTGGAAACATAAGTAGAATGTTATAACATTAGTGTAGATAAAATTATTTAAAAATTACTTACTTAGTATTTATGATTAAATATTTTAATTCTGCATTAAGTTTGAAAAACATCAAGCAACGAAAGCTCTTGCTCAAGGAATTAGCAACGCAAAGTACTACAGCAATAAAATTTTCTTTTTTCCGACCTTTTATCGGGCCACTGCCATCTTTTGGCTATTGTTTCACTGACGCTGTGCAATATAAATTGGTTCTCTGTGGCGGATAAAAATTACGACTGGTCTGTAAATAAACTTTCTGTTTTTTCTGTTCGGGATTGTTTACTCTCGCATCTGTAAGTAGCCCCAGAGTTTGGGAATCGGCGGTACGCATTTAGTCTCAGGTACTGAGCCAGTCCGGTTGGGTTAATGCACTCATGCTCATCAAGTTCACCGGTCTCTCTTCCGTTTTTTTATATGATATCGAATTTAAAGTATCCTCGATGAGATGTGCAGAGGGGTTAAGGGGCTATCTTTAGATTTACACGTCAGATGTTAGGATTGTATGTACGTCTGACCTCGGTACTTCTTATTTACACTTTCGTTAACGTTCCTTATGTTCTTTGAAAGTTGATAAAATCTGGGTCATATTAGAGTATTTATAGCTTTTTTCAGTAACTATAAGGAAATACCAGAATCTACGTGTCATAACTATTACTTACGGCACGCATATTATGATCTATCTCTGTGTTTACCATACATACATCCAAACTTTCACATTTATCATATGTACCTATACATTATGTTAATATGACTTCATCTGTGAAAGGTCAAGTGTTTAGAGGTAAAGCTAAAAGTAGGGATTTAGAATATAGTTGGGAATTAACTTCTTGAGGCTAATATGAAATACTTTAAGTTATTCTGAATACAAGTTGGTACTCGTATGTTGTGCTAGCACTTTTAATAACAGATGTTTCATGGATGCTGATTTTAGACGTGCTGTTTTGTGTTATGGAATCTAACATTTTATGTACCTACGCTTTTTACTGTCGATCGTTCTATTTTCAGATGCCACTTGGAATGCCAATCGTGTGCCACTTCGGTCATAAACATAATGCTGGCCCGCGCCGCTAACCCAACTAACCGACAAAATATTAAAGAAAGAGTTTTAAGAAAGTGTGAATTTATTATGATTATAATGAAGTATTATTATTTATTGACCGAGCGAAGCGAAGGTCTCTGAAGTCTACTTGAGTGATTTTGCACTTGTCCGTCCGTCCGTCCGTCTGTCAGAGCCTTATAACTTCTGAATTACTGAACGTAATTACTTCAAATTTAAATTCAAATGTAAACCGATGGCCTCCAGCCGAATATGGCTTAAAAGTTATAAAAATCTTTATTTCAGGGGGGCTCTCATAAAAGCTAATGCGAAGTAAAATATTTTTTATAGCGTTACTTATGGTTGCGGTATATCATTTTAAAGATAATTAGGAATAGAGTCCAAAAATATTTTTTTTTATTTTTCCCCTAAAATTGACGAAATGGGGGGCTTTCAAAGTGGAGATTTTCTAACGTCCAAAGTTGACCTCAAAACTCAATTTTCTGAAAGGCTGAGCCTGAAACTTAATCAATTATTTGAATTATATCCTGTACTTGAACAACAAATATTAAAATTAGATAAATATTAAGGAAACGAAATCATTTAATTTTTAATGAGCTTCAGTATTTTTAACAGAACTTCACAATGATGTCAATAGATGGCGCTCTGTAAAAGTTTATTCGTTTGTGAGCGAGGTCTCAGTTCGGGGCGAACCACTAGTTATGTGGGCAAAATAAACATGATATATAAACAAATGATATAATCTTTATCCGCTGTTAAAGTTTGAAAGTGTGTTTTAAATTAAAACTAAATAGCGAAACGTTGTGTTCTTTCACTAACTTTTATGTGATAACGGATGACTTAATAATTTGCGTAACAAATTTGATGCGGACTCCACTGTAGTGCTGTAGCAATAAAAAAAAAAGTAGCAGACCGTATATGAATATTTATATTCGTAGACTACTCAAAGGCCGCTTTCTCAACAGACAACAAAATTAACATCACAATAAACACAACAACAACAACAACAACGTCGTTAACAATTAACAGGTTAGCCCGCTACCATCTAACCTGCATCATCACTTACCATCAGGTGAGATCGCAGTCAAGGGCTAACTTGAAGTGGATAAAAAAACAATCAGAACTATTTTATTAGAATTCTCACTTCTCAGGAATGATCGCCGTCATTTTTAGATTGTAAGGTTTCACCGGTAAAGCTGAGAAGTTCAGCATATAGTATGACGCGTTCCTAGTTCCTACCGGTAACAAAACATTACACTCCTATTCGAATAATATTTTGAGTTTGTATATTGTTTGTTTGTTGGTTGTTGGCATCATTTCATTATTCGTTATCAAAGAACATCGTCCAAGTAGGCTTTGCAGTGAGCGTCATAATGAGAAATGCTCGCTAGTCGCTCTCGCTACACCTGCTGCGGTCGACCCCACTGACCGGTTCAGTTTCCACTCAACTGTGAAATTATGCGCATCTGCCTACTGCTGCTCATTTCTATTGTTCCTATTACAACGATAAGGTGAACTTCAAACTGCATGCCACTGTAATTTCCCATGCTTTGAAATAAAATTATTTGCATGCAAGACTACATGCATGGTAGGTACTTTATATATTTTTACTCTATATACTCTTTATTACTTCTGTATATTTTCTGTGCTCTTTCTCTTCGGATCAAGGAGTAAAGTGATACCTAATTCAAAACTTTATATTTTATATTGTTTGTTGAAATACTTAACTAACTTGTCTTGTCTACTAAAAAACAACCAGCTTAGTAAACTAAAAATGTTGATTCATTCAGGAAGTAAATATCAAGTGTAATTGTAGCGCAAGCCTCGGTATGTGCCTGTACACATTTTTAGGATATTTAATTCATATTATGTATGTTTATAATTTATAATACAAAAAGCAAGTACTAACTAATCTACCTTTGAATATAACTATACAAGGCAGGTTTTTGGAATGCCTCAAATGACCGTTCTTTTTGCCTCCTAAAACAGACTCAGGCACACAAGGCACAAATGATCGTCTATGCTCAAGGAAAACTGTAATTGTAGAACAAAAAAACCATATGACGCATTTGATTGGATGTCGTGGTTGATCGACCGTAGGGTAAATGGAGTTACACTGTTTACATCGAAAAGTAGGTATAGAACAGACTACAGAGGCCTCTTGTAATCTCTGCGGCGCCTGTCTGACGCTTTGATCGCTGCCAAATGTTCATTCTTACTCGTACCTACTAGCCAGTAGGTGCCTATAACATTGAGCTAGATAGCTGCTAGATATAATGTAGCGCCCTGTTAGATCTATACTCATATTAAAAATGCGAAAGTTTGGATGGATGGATTACTCAATCTCGCCAGAACGGCTGAACGGGTCTGCATGAAATTGGGCACAGAGATAGATTTTAGTCTGGATTAGTAAATAGGAGCCACCCCGAGTTCTCACGGGAACAGGAAAACCTCAATCCACGCGGCTTTGCCCGCGTGGATTGAGGTTTGAGGTTGGTTTGGTTTGGTGGATTGAGGTCGCGGGCATCAGTTAGTATAAAACATTCTTAATACCAGATCAGTAGTTCCAAAAAGCTGCTCTAATCATTGTTGTGATTAGCTGAATTTATGGTATGGACGGACAAGACTCGAGTAGAGACGAGCAGCTTTTTTTTTTTTACCACTACAAGTTAGCCCTTGACTGCGATCTCACCTGATGGTAAGTGATGATGCAGTCTAAGATGATAGCGGGCTAACCGGTTAGGGGCATGGCAGTTATATTAAACCCATAACTCTATTCAGTTTCTAACCGGCATCGTACCGGAACGCTAAATCGCTTGGCGGCACGTCTTTGCCGGTAGGGTGGTAACTAGCCACGGCCTAAGCCTCCCACCAGGCCAGACCAGGGAAAATTCAGAAATTATAAATTCCCAAATTGACCCTGCCGGGAATCGAACCCGGGGCCTCCGCACGTTAAGACAACAGCGCTACACACTGCGCCATGGAGGTCGTCGAAACGACGAGGTGAGGAGCTCTACTCAAGATAAGTTGAAGCTTAACTGTTAAGAGGATCGTCTAGTGACGAAACGCGACGCGAATAGGTATTTTCAATAATGCTATGTTTCACAACGCTTCGCTGCCTTCTCCGTATCGTGCGATAGAGAGAGTTGCAAGTCCAGTAGGCATATGCCTACATTTTATTCTTGAAATATTGTTTCGGGTGATAACGTTTTTACCCCCCCAAACGTTTACGAAATTAGACAATGTCTCATTAGATTCAGTACACCTTAATCTAGGCTCGTACGTTTTATTTTTTTAGTATTTTAGTTTAGTTAAATTTTAAAAAATTAAAATTTACTCGAGGAAGTTTTTTGGTCAAAAATACGGATATTTAGACGCTAATAACTTTTAACGTAAGCAATATTTCTTTAAAATTAAAACGCACGAGCATAGTTCTTTATTGTATCTGCAACATTTCTAAAAATTATGAAAATTGGACAACATTTACGGGAAGAAAAACGTTATCGCTTTTTGTATGAAAATTTACAACTAGACGATCCTGAATACGCACCTGGTCAACTGACTAAACGTCCCTTTTGGGCGCCAACCGACAAAATGGCGCTATGCAGTTTGCCTCATTCCCCTGCCACAGTTTAGGGCAAATTCTCAAAAATCTGACGTGCGGCTGCCTTTATTAGATCGAAGCTGATCACAGTTTACGTCTTCATCGCCGGCACAAGTTACGTAGTCTTAAAATTCAAATTAAATGCAGCAAATGGTATCACAGCCCACAGGTTGTATAACTATGTATAAAGTTGTAAATGCATACTTATTGCTAACATAAGTCTTCCTAACTTTCAAACGATCGCTTTAGCACGAATAATGGCCGCCCAGCCATTCAAAACATGTTGCCTTGAGATCGTGATTGAATTGCGATCGTGATTCGCATTCGACTGCTTTTGCGGGCAGGTAGGCTGACTACTAACTACTACGTACCCACATGTGTTGCTACTTGCTACTGTATTGATGACAAACCTGTTTTGATGTGCCAATATTCAATTTCGATTTCAATCGTCATCAATGTGGTCTCTATCGAATAGCATTACTCTTCTTGAATGTGTACCAAAATTTTCGTGAAATATACGATTTTTTATCAATCTACATGTCTAAGGAGAACCTAACTGGCTACTTAGTATTTACACAAGTTCCTACTAAATCGTTTAAGTAGACCTAAGTTATAAGTTGATTTAAACACGGAGTCTGGCAACGAGGATCGGATATATACTCGTGTGACGAGGATAAGTACCTACTCAATTTTATTATTATCCATCAAAATTACTCGCTGTATGTACCTATACCTAGTGTTTGACTAATTAAGTAGGTATATGACATCACATCAATTTACATTGTATAAAATATAGGTTATGTATGACCATCAGTCATCATCAGTCATAGAAAAATAATACCTTCTTCGTGCTTTCTCAGTAAAATCAAATGACGTGCCATACTACCTACCAGCGGCCGCTAGCAGTGATTCACATATTTTAACCAAATAGGCAATTATGATTATGTGTCGTTCTCGAAATCGGTTTGTGCGTTTACTTTCCAACGGCGCGCTTGCATTTTTCCACGAGAAAGCGGAAACGCGCGTGTCTCAACAATGGCGCGGTGCTCGCGTTGAGCCACATTCTATACACCTATTGTTATATTATTCTAAGAAACAACGATGAGTACAAACGCATGGGGCGAATCGCGGCGCGGTGGCGGATTCTCGTTTATTTCTACACGGACTTTACTAACTACCTTCCAATAGCTACCCTACACTTTTACTCCAGTGTCTCATTTATGGGAGAGTGTGGTTAAGGTGAAGCTGTCAGAAAAACGCATTTTTCAGACTTGCAAAAGGAGGAGATTCTCCATTCGGCCCATATTTTTAACCGACTTCCAAAAAAGGAGGAGGTTCTCAATTCGGCGCGTATGTTTTTTTTTTTTTTTTTAATGTATGTCGGTGCATATCTCCGTGGTTTCTTAACCGATTTTTTCATTGGTTAGAGGAAGCTCCCGAGGTGGTCCCATAAAAAATTCTGATTCCAAATCCTCAATCCTGATGCTGTAGGTGTACCATACTTTTCAATGAACTGAAATTTTGATGGTGAATAATAGTAGGTATCAAGACTATCAAGTCACGTGTATACGATTCAACTCCGAGTGCTAACTCCTCAACTCTGATGCTGCAGGGTACTGCACTCCTAAGCCGTGGGGATTTAGAGTACACTAAAAAGTTAAAAATAAAAATTCTTTCCAAAAAACCGACTTCCAAAGCCACTGTAACGCAAAAAATAATTTTGATTTCTACACACTATGTTGAAGTCGGGCGAGCCTGACGCGTCAACTTTGCCTATCTTTGTTATACTCGCCCGACTTCAACATAGTGTGTAGAAATCAAAATTATTTTTTGCTTTACAGTGGCTTTGGAAGTCGGTTTTTTGGAAAGAATTTTTATTAGTATACACCGATTTCTCCGAGATTTCTCGACCATTTTGCATAATATTTTCTTTGCTCGATAGAGACTTCTTACTCAACTAAAACTATTATTACTCTACTAACACAAGTTCATTTTATTAATCTTTGTTCTTCAATATAGATATACTTAAGTAGTTTAAATTTTTAAAACAAAAGTCTAGTCTTTTTTACCTGGAGGTTTCATTTAAGTATGTACATAGTTGTATAAATTAACCATTTATTTAAGGAGAGCGCTGTCGCCTAAAACACCTATCTTAGGGACAGTTGGTTTTCTGTATGTCTACGTATTTTGATTTGTAACTACGACTTAGAATATTATTAAGTTTTGTGTTGTAAAATGCGTAACTTATGTTTCTTTGGAGCAATAAACAATTTATTTATTTATTAAACAAATCTTTCGCTAACCGCGACTCACGACGATGTTGTCGGGTAGGTATATCTAGAATACTCTTGGATATTAAGACGTAGAGGATATTATTTATTTTAACGTTTCTTCACCTTAAGCAAGAGTTAGGAGTACTCAATTTACTATAAAATCATCCCCTATGAAGATCTATAGTTAGGGGAGTTTCGTGCTAAGTAATCCAATCAGCCCCCCTAGCATGGGCCGAGACAATTTTCTCCCCGAGGAAAGGATAAAAAATTTATTCCTAAATAAATCAATAAAAACGCTAAATAACGGTGGGTAAATAGTCCCCCGAGTTCCCGTGAAATGTCAAACGGGGATAAACTTCTCCTCTCCCCTGTTGCCGTGCTCTGAGAGGTGGATAAGTTAATTTTATCCCTTGTCAGTGGATAAAATCGGGGGATAAAATTTTTATCTCCGGCCCATGCTAGGGGGGCAGAGACCCCATTCGTTAGACTTGGGGTGATATTGACTGGTTATTTCACCAAAAGCAATATATATTTTTAAGATGATTGCTAAATGCACAGTGCTATCAAAGGAATATTTGATGACGTGCCGCCAAGCGATTTAGCGTTCCGGTGCGATGCCGTGTAGTAACCGAATAGGGGTATGGGTTTAATATAACTGCCATGCCCCTAACAGGTTAGCCCGCTACCATCTTAGACTGCATCATCACTTACCATCAGGTGAGATCGCAGTCAAGGGCTAACTTGTAGTGGATAAAAAAAAAAATGAAAAAAAAAAAGATGCAATATTTTATTCACAAATTAAGCGCTTACACAGACGTAGTCGGTAGAAGCAATTATTTCGTCATCTTTAAACGGTTAGATGTATGCATAAATTCGGCTCTCTATTAATTTTGTACCGGTAGAGAAAGAGATGGACTCTTTCTCTACCCATACAAAATTAAATTTAGCTAATTCCTTACTTATTTTCTGTACAAATTACTTACTATCAATTATTTTGTTATAATTAACCGGTTGGATTCAGGCATAAAATATGGAACTCTACTCTTGTTCCTCTACCCCATCTCTTTCTCTACAGTCTACCCTAACGTGTTTAATAGATTTCATATTTCAATGTTGCTTGCAAAATAACTAACCCGCTTTAATAATCAACAACTTGAACATAACTAGACGATTGTTTATTTTATTTAAATAAAATAGATCAACAAAGTATCAGAGATTTGGCGTGTGTGCCTTATCTTATGCAGTTTGAGTGATGTCCGTTCAAACACAATATTATTATTTACACAGTTATCAGTTAAAAACTGTTTATCTATCTCTTGATATAAGATACCTATTATTTACCTATCCTATTTTTATATTAATAAAATACAAATAGATTATTTTACTTATTTCTATAAAAATAGGATTGGTATAAAAGGAGAAGGTTCATTTTGGGTGTAGGCTTGTACACTTTTATCATGAGTATAGTTGAATACATAGATTTTATTAAAAATAAAATAAATTAGAATAGCAAAATAAATAACTTGCAAAAAATATAATCAATTTCGAGCTTTTCGATATGTTTCGAGACACACATTCGCATTTATAATATTAAGTAATATTTAGTTACTGATGCCCGCGACTTCGTCCGCGTGGATTGAGGTTTTTCGGTTCCCGCGGGAACTCCTTAATTTTCCGGGATAAAAAGTAGCCTATGTGTTATTCCAGACTATAATCTATCTCTGTGCCAAATTTCATCCAGATCCGTTCAGCCGTTGGGGCGTCATTGAGTAACAAACATCCATACATCCATCCAAACTTTCACATTTATAATATTTATTTGATTGATTTAGTATTTATTGGATTAAGTACTAGTATTTCTAGAAATGGATCTTAGCTTATTCATATTATTGTACCTATGCACTTGTCATAATTTCTATAGTGCATAGGTCTACCGATGTTGTTTAACAAAATATGAATAAAATTGTTGACAGGATACACGCCCTTTGTCTACACAATGAGCAGTGGAATGACAAAAAGTTTTTTTTATATTGTATCCAGATTCAACACAATGCACCCGCGCCTCGTTTCTTCCCACGTGATAGGGCTTTAAAAGCCTGAAAGGGAAAAATGAGAGTCGAGAATGGTACCTGTTGCAATGAAGGAGCCCTTGTTAAAAATGAGCAATGATACAAATAGGTATAACAGATGTACGTATAACTTTATGGGGCATTAATCGTAGCGAGTTAGCGACTTGCTTAGTTTCGGGCTGGGAGGTACCGTATTTGTATCATTCTGGTGCACTGTATGCCCTTCTGTCGTGGGCCTAGTATGAAGGCTCAGAGTCAAACTCATACTCGTGATTTTTTAAAATTTAAATATACTTTAAAAAGTGATTCCTACCGCCATTCCTACCGAGAAAAATCAGCAAGAAACTCGGTGGTTGCTCTTTTGAAAAAAATCATTTACAATAATTATATCGATGTGTAGATACGTAACCGCAGTCCTAAGCATTGTTGGAGCGAGTCAAATCCATACTCTTTTATCATTTACATAATATTCAACAGTATAATAAGCCTTTTTCAGAAGCATACTTTTAATGAAGTCAATCAGTGGGCAAGTTGGCTTAGAGTATCCATACGTGATCAGAAATGAGGAGGTTCGTAGGAAAACCAGAGTCATCGGACATAGCTGGACGAGTTGCGCAGCTGAAATGGCAATATGCCCACATTATCCGAAAACCCGATGGACGTTGAAATCCTAAGGAGCTGGAATGGCGACCCCGCACTGGAAAGGCAAGCTTAAAATTGCCTGTATTTATTTACATAATATGAAAGTTTGACAACCCAATAACTTTAACGCTGACGATATCTAAAGATTGCTTATAAATCATAAGTGAAAAGCGTGCATTACTTCTAATTAATTAACCGAGTTGAAGGAGAGAATTGCTCGTCTTTGAAAAAAATCTAAGACATGTATTATACTCATTAGCAATACGCGGTAAGCAATGAATTGTTCGCTGGAAATAACTACAATACTCACTCGGTATTTGCCAACGTTTATAAACTGCAGTTTAACGTTTTGATTTTGAACTGAACAAAAACTAATGAAATCCATACAAGTAATATTATAAATGCGAAAGTGTGTCTGTCTGTCTGTCTGTCTGCTACGCTTTAACGGCCCATCTTTTCAACCGATTTTGCTGAAATTTGGTATAGAGGTAGGTTATATCGCGTGGAAGGACATAGGCTACTTTTTATCCCGGAAAATTAAGGAGTTCCCCCGGGAATCAAAAAAACTTAAACAATGCGGACGAAGTCGCGGGCATCATTTAGTAAAGGAATAATTTATGAAATGTTGAGGATTGGATTGAAAGTACAAATATCATCCCTTGTGTAACTGAGTAATGCAATATACATTTGGGACATGGGTAGGCTTATGAAATCATCAATTGTAACAATCCTCATGACTGCTAGTTTGAAATTTGAATTCAGGGTATACGTGTATAGTAATAATAAATCTCTGATTATTAAGACGTAAGTAATACTGAATGAAAATACAGGGACTGGTGAAAAAACCTGCATATTGCTGACGTACTTTTTGTGTTACATTTATTTACGTTTCCTATCTATTTGAAATACCTCGTTGCAAATGATGTGCTTCCCGTATCAGAAGTGTATGAAACGCAAGCAATGCCTCGTGCCTGGTGGTGTCTCATTAGCGAATTCCACAAGTTTTTGTCACTTGCCCGTTTGAGGACAGGTTTATTATATTGCTTTCACAAGATTGAACAGACGGTCGTCAATAGGTTTAAAATATTATTAAATGAAAAATCATTTTTTCATTCGGATAAATGGACCGAATACCGAATGGAATAATCATTTTTCCATTCGGTATAATATTTCGATTTACAATAACTAAGTGCTGTTGATTTTTTCAGCCCGGTGAAGATTGAAATTGATTGTTTGGTAATTTCAACCTTCATTTTTTTCCCTGAAAAAAGAAATAGGGGTCTGAGAGTCCATGGTCATCACAAAACGTATCACCTCTACCCTAAAAGGAACTATTATATTTTGGTTCAGGAAGTTCAGGGATTTTCTATAGGGTTTCAATTCCATAGGGATTTTTTCATAGTGACCCATTACTTAATAGTAAGTAAATTGAACGATTTATGGTTTACTTTAAACCTTAAGATTGGCGATAAGCGCTGTTGATACTGTAATCACCTGTAATTTTCGCAATTTGCAACGCTTGAAGGAATGAATGTAAGTAGCTACGAACTACGAGTGTGTGTTGTGTGTAACTTTTGCAAGTGCTTTCACTTTTATGCTTTCGAATTGTCAACATGCCGTAAGGGCAATTTATTATCATATCATATGAGTAGTTATAACTTAGATGTAACCAATTAGAACTCTTTAATTATGTACATACATAATTCTGAATTTCAATTGAGTAAGAGATCATTTCAATTTTAAATTTTAAATTCATTTTTACAAAACAAGCTTTTTTTTTAACCATATTGAATTTAGTGTGACGTTTTTTGAGTTTTCGTATTTTTAGCAAACCCTTTTATTTGATATTTGATATCCTGGGGTGCAATAAAAAAATAACTTGTCCGCCACCTTGGAAGTTCGACATATTTGATTTAGAATAACGTCATTTAGCTGACCATGCATTTGTCATCCAAACTAGACGTGTACCTATGCAAAATTTCAACTCAATCGGCTTGGGACTTGGTTTAAAATACAAACATTGCAAGCTAAATACCTTGTAAAAAAGACTTTGATATGAATCAGTAATAATTGTTGGATTGGTGTCGTCTTTCGTCTACTATCCCTGTAGTACTATTAGTATAATATACTATGACCTGTATTAACCTGTACCTACTATATTTTATCACTACAACAGTGTTTACTTCCTTAGACCACTACAGTTAGTCTCGCTGCAATAATGGCTAGAAATGCTCAATGGCTTTGATAAAATAAAACAATTGCAGGATATGATTCATAGCAAACAAACTTGTATCATTATTACCTATAAGGGCTGAATCACAAAGTAGCTAACTATAGTGTATGTTTAACTAGTGGTTCGCCCCGAACTGAGACCTCGTGGTATCCATAAGATATTTTTAAACTATATATTGTAATAGTTAACTTACGAGCATATTGTCTAGATGCGCTCATAGACATCAGTACTATCAGTAGACTATTTTTATATTCCACATAAGATGGTGCTAACGTCTATTATTTGTAAGCACAAACGAATAAACTTTTACAGAGCGCCATCTATTCACATCATTGTGAAGTTCTGTTAAAAATACTGAAGCTCATTAAAAATTAAATAATTTCGTTTCCTTATAATATTTAATCTAATTTTAGTATTTGTTGTTCAAGTACAGGATATAATTCAAATAATTGATCAAGTTTCAGGTTCAGCCTTTCAGAAAATTGAGAGTTCTGAGTAGGGCATGTAAATCTCGGAATTTTTTCAATCCCGGGATTGGTTTCGGTATTGGACTTCAATACCGGGATCCCGGTATTAATACCGGTATTGAAGTTCTCAATTTGTACTTGAATATTTTAAATAAAAACACGTTTTTGGAACGTTAGTTCCTTATGGGACGATGCGGTTGGGAAAATAGCCGGCAAAAAACGTCCGGACCGAGAGTAAGAATTTAAGTATAATGTATTCGAAATTAAACCTTAACATAAAAGAATTAAAGTTCAATTTCGAATGCGTAATTCCGAAAATGCGTAAGATTTTTATGTATAGTTTAAATTTCGAACCTAGTATGTGGAACGTAAGTTGAGAGGTATTCAGAAAGAGAAGAAACGAAATGTCAGATGAGTGAGATGACGCACCTAAGAGGCTTTTGAAAGAATCCTTTAGTTGACTCGAAAAGACGAATGGCGGTTGGTGTGTGTTTACGATTAGTGTTGAATGAAAACAAGTGTTTATTGAGTTTCGATATTTGGGGCTCCCTTAGATCACAAAACAGGAAACTGTTACCAAAATTTAAAAAAGTCAGCGCCATTTTGAAATTCTTTGTTATTGAACCGATTTCGTTCAAAATCGATATCTGAGGATCCCTAGGATCACAAAACAGGAAACTGGTACCATAATTTAAAAAAGTCAGCGCCATTTTGAAATTCCTTGTTATTGAACAGATTTCGTTCAAAATCGATATCTGAGGATCCCTAGGATCACAAAACAGGAAACTGTTACCAAAATTTAAAAAGTCAGCGCCATTTTGAAATTCTTTGTTATTGACCGACTTCGTTCAAAATCGATATCTGAGGATCCCTAGGATCACAAAACAGGAAACTGGTACCAAAATTTAAAAAAGTCATCGGTCTCTGAGTAGAGACCTTCGCTTCGCTCGGTTAATTATATCATTGATAATGGTAGGTACATACTTAGTTATGGTATAAAATAGGAAAAATGTGATATCAAGGCAAATGTAACTTGTCAGTATTTAAGTCCGTTGTTTTAAAAACTACAATAATACCTAGTATTATAATTTACCATTTTGGGAAAAAAATCAAAGGCATACCATAATATTACTATGAGGTAGGTATAGTAGTCTCTATGATAAACGAGCAAAATGACCTTATGCTCTACAATGTGAAAAAGTAGTTCTCATTCATAGGTGTTCTTAATAAATCGGCAATAAAGACAGGTCGTTCGTGCGTTAATCGCCAAACTACTCGTACCTATTAGTCAATTAAATTGTGCAAGCAATCCATATCCTTATGTAACCACTGACTGGCATAGTTTTCATATGGTGATCTTGTTGTAGGTGACTTTCACAACCTGTGTAGAATTTTTAATGCCTAGAACCCATGCGATATAAACTGCGAACATTTCGACACCTTGTGGAAATTGGGTATGTCCGCAACTATTAAATTAGATTAAAAAATATATCAAGCAAGCGACACTATCATAAAGTGACATGCATGTAACATAATCTAAAATACCTTGTATCCAGGTACGTGAAAAATGCATTAAGTAGGTAAGTCATTTAGCAATTTTGTATTCCTTTCATGACACCTCCGCTCTGTCTCTCTTATTATAACATAATTATGCATTGGATCCATTCCATTAAATATTATATCGGCATCGTGTATACATTATACTGATCATTAAAAGTCGTATAGTAATTTCACTTTCTCACTTGCTTTCCAACACTTTTACTTATTGATAGTTAAGTCCCTACAAGAAGACTGTCAAGGAATTAATAATTACCAGTCAATCGACTCGATGCGCATTATATAGTGATATTTGGTTGATGGATAGCTTGCTAGAATATATTACTTACAGGATTCATATTACAGAATTCCGATAGTTTGACAACAGTCCTGAAATGAAAGATTTTTATTGCATTTTAATTCTATCTTTAAAAATGACCTACAAACTTTCTTGCCTATATATCTAGATTTTATTAATATTTTAAAATAAATATACTTACTTAAATTACTTTTAAGTAACTTATGAAGTACCTCCTTCGTTAACTATTATGAATTTATGTAGAAAGTATAGGTACCTAGGTACTTTATATACTTACTCAATAATAATCATATTATGATTATTTACTTAATACTAAAGAATAAAGATACTGACGTAAAGGTAACAATACACAATAGCGTGCCCAATCCAAACAAACCATTTGTATCAAAACCATGGCCTAATATAAAGCCAATATCAGTATCAATATCTCCGTTTATTCGACAGTCGGCTGAGTCATAGGGCGGGCGACAGGGGTGTTTACCCTCCACCCCGGTGGCGGCGACACCCCGTGACGTCACAACTCATGACTCACGCCTGTGGTAGAGCAGTCTGGGGCAAAATAAACTACGCATTTCTACATTATACTTATATCTCATGGGCTTTTCATCCTTGAACGTGACAGTGTGGATAGTGGATACTGGATAGGCACGAGAAAATGGCCTAAGTTCGTCATATTATCTGAGATTAACAACTATAGTATTATAAATAAATAAATAAATGAGAAAAAAAAATTAATTAAATAATTATAATATAAATAAATGTACAAATAAATAAGAGAAAAAAACCAACTATAGTTTTGTTCATGAATCCTGTGTCCTGACAAAATCTCAATTGAGGAGCGGGATTTGAGATAAACCTACCTGTTTCAGGAATTTCGCAGACCGTCTCAACTTAGGGTAGGTCTGGTGTATCACTCAATCACTGATAATATTATGAATGTTTGCGAATCTCTCCGGAACTATCTAAATGGGTATTTGACATCCTAGTCAAATTAATATTTTTTAAGTGAATAGGTACCTATTAAAAAGAGGATTCCCAAACGTCGTAGTATCTACGTCCGCTATTAGTTTTATTTTATTTTATGTTTGAGAATAAAAAAAAGTGCATTAAATTTTGTTGACGTCTCAAGTTGCTAAATATCTATTCCATTTCATACCATTGTGAGTTGAGACTCTCAACTCACAATGGTATTTCATATAACATCCCATACGAAGCGCGCTTTTTGACGTTTGGAAAAAAGAGGCTGATTTGACTAGTGGTCAAATACCCAATTTGCATCTAGTCTCTAAGTCTACACTCAGAGTTCGCGTCTAAAAACATATTATGTAATATGAAACCGGTTTACAACTTACTTATTTTGTCGGAATATACCCGACTAGTTTCGAACCCGCCCGGGGTCCGACGACGCGACGGTTGCGCTGAATATCGCTCACGAATCACGATGTGATAAATTTAAACGCTAAAATAGCTGATCAGAACGTCTTAACTCTTAAATCTAAATTCTATATGGTTATCCTATAGACTTAAGAGAACATAATATGTATTAACGGTAAAGATATGATATGGCCGATGTTTTATCTTCTGCTTTTGTATAGCAGTATTCGTATTGTTTTCGTAAAATGTTTTGTTTCATGCTTTTGTTGAACAAAGTGTATGCTATAGCGGACAGCATAACAATGCAAAGATCCTTCAGTATCTGTACCTACTTATATTAGAAGGAAAACCAATAAAAATATATATGTAGCTTCAAGCGTTTTTACCACCTCGCTAGTTAGATAGAGTTGTGAGCTTTGTTCGAATTTCATAAAAGTTCAAAGTTCGAAAGGTCCGCAGTAGAGCTATAGGTATAGGTATTTCATTATTATTTATCATTGATGTCAAATTCTTTATACAAGGCTGATGCCCGTGACTTAATTTCTCGGGATATAAGCTAGCTTATGTCCTTCCCAGTTATGTACTACCCTATCTGCACATACCAAATTTCGTCAAACTCGGTTGGCAGATGGGCCGTGAAAGCGCAGCAGACAGACATACACACTTTCGCATTTACGGTATGGATTACATACATATATTCAAATTCTTAAACAAGAGTTTTTATAGAACTACATATACCTCATGTATAATTTATTCATTTGAGTAGAGCTAGGATAAAGAAATAGAAGAAAACGAAACTCGGATCTATAGTGCACAACACCTCATTCAAATAGTAGTTACTACGGGCCTACGGCTACTTCGGAGTGATCTTCGGACCGAGAATTCTCAGATTCGGATCGGATGCAGTGTGAAAAGAGCCGCTATGCAATAATATTGTGTGAATTCTGGTCTATGTAGGTACATTATCTAGGGCTGGTTTAGAAGAAGGTAGCGCAACCGCATCAGTCATCACGAACTAAATGATTTTACCTATTACAACACATTAAGTAGGTACTCTTTAGGAATACCAGGTATTTCGTTTGATAAAATAAACATTAGTCCACTCTAAAATTAGAGGTATAATTAGTTGTTATATACTTAGCCTTTGACGAGGTATGAAAAACACAGTTACTAATAATTTATACCTACTTAGTAGCTATAAATTATAAAATAATTGCTTTAATAGTTATCAATTAATTACTTATATTATTTACCAGAAACCAATGCAGGTAAATATGTATACCTAATTGGTGCTAACAAATCAGAACAAACAACTTTCTAAACTAAACCAAATAGTATGGAAACAAAAAATTGCGTCTATTTACCTGTCTACTATAATACCCAGATGCTATTAGGTTGACAGCTGTAGCATTTTATCCCTTTCTCTCGAGTGACTGTATTCGTATGAGGAAAAGAGATTAAGCTGGTTTTATTATCCTTATAGCATCTGGATTGGGATAAACTACCTAATGTCGTTTTTCAAAAGCCAAGTTCACCTTTAAAAAAAATTTAGACGCGCTTGGCTGCAATCAGACTTCCTGGAAGTACCTAGTGTTGCAGCCTAAGGTGCTCCACCTTGCCTAGAAGATGCCTATTCACTTTTGATTTGAAGATACCAATTTTCACCTTATACTACTTATACCTATTTTCAGAACTCTGTAGGTACTCGTAAGTACGTATATCTAACTAGATGATGCCCGCGACTTCGTCCGCGTGGATCAAGTTTTTTTTATTCCCGCGGGATCTCCTTAATTTTCCGGGATAAAACTTAGCCTATGTCCCTCCCCGGGATACACTCTATTGAATCTACCAATATACCGAATTTCATCAAAATCGGTTGAAAGGATGGGCCGTAAAAGCGTAGCAGACAGACATAATATGTACCGACGGACAGACAGACAGACAGACACACACACTTTTGCATTTATAAATTAGTATGGATTCTAGGGTAATGTATTATGTAACACCAATCTATTCATCTGCATAATATATAGTAGGACCTGAGGCTTCTGTCGTTGTGCCCGAAAGTGCTAAGTGCTGAAGGTCCCGCAATAATGTTTCTTGTTATAATTTATTGACCGAGCGAAGCGAAGGTCTCTGAGTCTACTTGAGTGAATTGGCACTTGTCCGTCCGTCCGTCCGTCCGTCCGTCCGTCCGTCCGTCCGTCTGTCAGAGACTTATAACTTCTGAATTACTGAACGTAATTACTTCAAATTTAAATATATTTAAATATATTTACATATTATATATAATATGTAAACCGATGGCCTCCCGCCGAATATGGCTTAAAAAGTTATAAAAATCTTTATTTCAGGGGGGCTCTCATTGAAGCGAATGCGAAATAATAGTAGATTATACACCAAGGGGATAAAGCACTGTTTTATGTCACGGGCGCTACATTGAATCCTGAACGTAACGAAGGACTCCAAATTTAACTCCCGAGCGCAGCGAGGGTGTTATAAGTTAATTCCCGACCAAAGGGAGGGAATTAAGATTGAGTCCTGAGTGCAGTGAGGGATTCAAGCGCCCAAGAAAAAAACTGCTTTATCCCGGTGGTGTATACTCTACTTTATACTTCTACCATAACAGTAAAACAAACTGTAACGGTTAGATATTTATTGCAAATCATAGTAAGTAGGATACATAGGTCTAGTAAATGATAAAAAGAAAAGACAAATTAAAAGTGAATGTTCACGTTCGTTCGATGTTGCGCCGCTGCTTTGATATTCAAACTTTTTGCTTTTCATGCTGCCAGTGTTTATGCAGGTATACATACTCCTTGGTTTAAAAACTTTTATGTCAAATGGTACGGTCGTTTGGTCGACCAGTCTGGAGCCTAGACTCTGTTGTGCATATTTGGTCAACTAGTTGGGCGATCGATCGACTAGATTACGGCCCTAGGGCATGAAGACTGACTTTAGACCCGCAAAAGTATGATTAAAACAGTAGTAAAGGTATGGTAGAAGTATAAAATATTTTTTATAGCGTTAAATAGGGTTGCGGTACATCATTTTAAAGATAATTAGGAATAGAGTCCAAAAAAAAATTTATTTTAATTTTTCCCCTAAAATTGACGAAATGGGGGGCTTTCAAAGTGGCGATTTTCTAACGTCCAAAGTTGACCTCAGAACTCTCAATTTTCTGAAAGGCTGAGCCTGAAACATCGATTATTTGAATTATATCCTGTACATGAACAACAAATACTAAAATTAGATAAATATTATAAGGAAACGAAATTATATAATTTTTAATGTGCTTCAGTATTATTAACAGAACTTTACAATTATGTCAATAGGTGGCGCTCTGTACAAGTTTATGGATACCGCGAGGTCTCAGTTCGGGGCGAACCACTAGTAATTTTAATCTAGAATAATTTCACTGCGAATGAGTACTAGGTACCTATTTGTCACTCACCGTTTATTTACATGTGGATTTACTTATGTCATATTGTGTATGTACTATAATGTATTCATGTAGGTGTCGTAATCAATTACATAAGCTCAAAGCAGCTAGTAGGTACCTACCTTTGTCAACGCCTTTCAATCTCGTAACGAATGGACTTCCTTAAATTTATCGCGTAGGAAATACTTTTATGTAGCCAAGTGCTTTGTCTAATTAATATAATTCAACATTTTAATGATTAAACATACCTAACGACATAATTTTCTTTAACTGAGATTTTCGCCTTGTACCTACCTACCAGCTGACACATTCATTAGTGTACAATGCTATGTACTATGTACACTGGCAAATTATTAACATTAATAAAATATTTGTAGTTAACGTTAAAGAAAATCACCCCACGATGCAATGCACCACGGTTTGTGATTGCCAAGACATGCCTTCCTGGCATTTGTAAAAATAGTATTCTTTTAGTAAAATTGAAAGAGAAACAATCAAAATCGAAAGTATCTTACATAGTAGCTAGTACCTATTGTGATTTCAAACACATTAGGATCTTATTGTCTACAGGGTTAATTGTAAAATACCAACAACCTTCTACAGGCAAGTTCTATGCACCAAAGTAAATAACTTTTGTTCCACGACTTTTTATAATTCCTAAAAATAAAAAAATAAAATTTTCTTACAAAAATAAAAATATTTATTTTTCTGTTCTAAAATTTTAATAACTCTACGCGGTGCGTACCTATCAAAGGGAATCGCGGTGGGCGGCACGGCGCGTCAAAGGCGCAGGTCAATTCAGTCGCTTTCAGTCGGTCGCACGCGCCGTTATTCGCATAGGTACTGTGTTTGCATAGGTTCTGTTCTGTGCCTACTGCCTAGTGCTTAAAGGATGGCTTATCGATATTCTAACATTGAATACACTGAAATGGTTCGAGTGCTCGCGATATGTGGTGATAACGTTTCGGAAGCTTGCCGCGAGTTTGCAAGGCGATTCCCTAACGTAAATAGGTAGGCCAAGCCGCGTGACGATGCTGGCTGCCAAACAGCGACGGACAATTCCATCCTAGATCTAGGGATCGTGGTCGACCACCGAGGCGCACAGTGCGTGAAGAGGAAAACATTATACAATTTTTTGAAGAAATTCCAGCAGCAAGTACCATCGATGCAGCCCGAAGGTTTAATGTGTCGCAGTACTTTGCTTGGAGCGTTATCCACAATGAGGGGAAATACCCTTTTCACCTGCATCGGGTCCAAAAACTCACCGATCCCGATAAACCAGCGCGGGTTGCTTTTTGTAACTGGCTGCTAGCAGAGAGGCCCACAGTTTTATGGACCGATGAAGCTACATTTGGTAGAGTTGGACTCTTCAACACTAGAAATGAACATTTATGGTCGTTTGAAAACCCCCACCAACCTAGAGAGCATAGTTTTCAACACCGTTTTAGTGTTAATGTGTGGGCAGGAATTTTAAATAGGTACCACATTACTGGGCCAGTGAATAATAATTAATTTAGGTAGGTAAGCAAAATTCCCATTTTAATTCAGTAGAATGTTTTATTCAATAATTGCTAATTCCACTTTTTGAATAGGTGGGTACTAGGTACGTCTGCATTAAAAAAAAATAACTAGCCAAGTGAATCTTAAGTTTCGATTTCCATAAACTAACATTGGAAAAAACGACTGTATGTACCTACCTACTAAGTTGAATTTGATTCTGGATTCCTTTTTTTCAATACATCGAACTCTAAAATGAGTAGGTATAGTAATTTATCGCAATCATTTTTTATTCAAATTATCACTTATTTTAAGAAGTAGGTAAGTAGTAAGTACCTAATCAGTTTTACTACACGCGTTTGATTGTTGGCTATAACGGCATAACTCATAAACCTGGAAAGTAGGTAGGTACTAGGTACCTACCGTAACAATTATGAAGAATTGTGGCACAGATTGTGGGATCAGACCATTCCAATAATTAACGACTTTAACTCCCAGCTTAAACTCTTAATAGGTAGGACTAGGTAGTAGGTACATAACTAGTAACTACCTAAATACCTAACTTCACTTTTTATGAAATAAATTGATACATTTTTGTTTAATTTTAATTGACTGTAGATACCTAGTTAAGTAGCCTCTCATTACGTACGTATTGGAATAAATTACGCGGCGGGAATCAATGAAATGATAAATTCCAAGGGTCTACCTATGTCCTATACTACTCGTGCGCAAACTTTCTGCGCACGGAACAAACATTTCTCGTATTTTCATTAAGGTGAACGCACACTTACTTATTTATTTAACACTTACTTATTTACTTACTTATCCGAGCCGAACGAGTCGAACTAAACGAATTTTAGAATTCTGTATATGAAATCTCATGAAACCTCGCATACTTCTCCGCGTCGAATCTGCAAGAACCCCATAATCCTAGACAAATTCGGATGACGTCATCATATTCTCGGCGCGGTTTATGCGGTCGACTCAACCGATGCGCTCGCATTCTATCAGTTGCCTATGACAGAGCAACGCGAGACTACTATTTCTTCATTGTTTTGTGTCGATTCTTTCGGCGCGGTCGATTCTTCTGGTGCGAAGTGTGCGAGGCCTCCTTGACTTCGATTCGTTCGACGCGTTCGGCTCGGATAAGTGTGCGTTCACCTTTAGAGGCCGGACGGCGCGGCGCGGCGGCCTTTGAATTCGATCTTGTTTGTGTCACTCGCCGCCGCGTACCGCTTGAAGTCTCAATTCTGAATAGTAGGTAAGTAACAATTCGCATATCAGCTGATTCTGCTGGTTGTCACGTTGATTCGGACTAAACCGGGCTTGGAGGTCCGTTTAAAGACCTACCTACCTATTTTTGTTTCTTCGATGACTCGGATAGCAAATCAAACTTAGTCCTGATTTTTATCACTAACATCTGATCTGTAAAGTCGCTAATAAATCGGCATTATTTAGGTAGGTAATTACTAATTACCCATGTAGGTACACTTTGTTGAGCCGTATGGGAAAGTACCTATTTGGAAGTGGAAACTGGGAACTCGCCGCATTATGATCCTTAAAGAAAGCGTTTCGATTTATGGAAATGGTTCACGACCCTCAGCAATGAGGAATACGACACATACAGAGATGCTCAAATTCAAGTCTCGAACAGATACTTACCTACATAGGTGTTAGGTTTGTAGGTAAGTCAGGTGGTAAATAGGTACGTACTAGGTAGTTAGGTGACGCGTTAGGTAGGTAGGTAGGTTAAATGTTAGGTACGCAGGTTATGTGTTGTTTAGATTGGTAGGTATCTGAGGAATTAGGTAGCCTGTTCGTGTTGACTGTTGAAGGTTTTGTAGGTACCTAGCTACTAGCTAGGTTAGGTGTGAAGAATGTAGGTAGGTAGGTGAATAAACTAATAAGGGATTGATAGGTGGTAATTTTGCCCTTCCGTAAAAAGCGCGGGAAATTGCCAAGTAAACAACATGCTTATCATGTGCGCGTATGGTAGGTACTTAATGACTGTCCGATACTTACGTCTGTCGCCGCGAGAAGTTTTTTTGGTGTTCACGACAAACGCTAGTGTAGGAAGAAATTATTGACCTGCAGACGATAGCTCAGCCCGATGTTAGTAATTTACGTCCAAAGCATTTGTAAATACGACAGAGAAGTGATAACTTCGGACGTTAATTGTTGCGCGGTTAGTAGTCGACGCTTCATCACGCAGGTGTGGAAAAGGCATTACATAAATTGACCATAGAGTTAAAAAACTGACAGACTTTTCAACAAAAACTTAGAATTTTTTTTTTGGTTAATTTATTGAGTTATGTGAAAAGTCGTTGAACAAATGTTGTTCAGTATCATGTATAGAAGTTATATCTCAGAGGTTGTTGGTAAATTACAATTAACCCTGTATATAAGCATAAAGCCTTCCTTCTTCTTTGGATGCGGGAGCTACGCAGTTCAAATATACCTAGTTTAAGGCATCATACATAGATTAAGGCGTTACTGCGATATCCTATTTTTGAACAATTAGTTTGACAACTGCCTGCAAGGGTGTCTAGTTGAAGTTCTTACTAATAATTAAGTAAGAACTTAATTAATTGACCGAGCGAAGCGAATGTCTCTGAAGTCTACTTGAGTGAATTTGCACTTGTCCGTCCGTCCGTCCGTCTGTCAGAGCCTTATAACTTCTGAATCAGTGAACGTAATTACTTAAAATTTAAATATAATATGTAAACCAATGGCCTCCAGCCGAATATGGCTTAAAAAGTTATAAAAATCTTTATTTCAGGGGGGCTCTCATAGAAGCGAGTGCGAAGTAAAATATTTTTTATAGCGTTACGTAGGGTTGCGGTATATCATTTTAAAGTTATTTAGGAATAGAGCCCAAAATTTTTTTTTAAATTTTTCCCCTAAAATTGACGAAATGAGGGGCTTTCAAATTGGAGATTTTCTAACGTCCAAAGTTGACCCACAGAATAGATAATAGTAGTAACAGAAAAGTTACTCCGCGAAGACCTTTTAACCATCAGCGACTCAGGTTACGTCGTAATAAAGTGCAATTCAGCTCGCACAGCGCTGCGAGTGAAAATAATTAAATACCTACCTCTATATATCTCTTTCTATCGCGTAACTCTTATCCCTTCAGACGCGGCGCGTGTAGCCTTAGGGTTGACTACTTCTAAATTCTTGTATCGGTATCATTACTATGGGTCGGTAATCGGTTGCAATGATGACGACAATTACTTAAAAATCGATAATAGATATATTATTATTAATAGATTTTGTAGAAACCGAATAGGGATATGGGTCTAATATGCTGCCATGCCCCTAACAGATTAGCCCGCTACCATCTTAGACTGCATCATCACTTACCATCAGGTGAGATTGCAGTCAAGGTCTAACTTGTAGTGGATAAAAAAAAGTCGTTATAAAACCACATGTAGTGAAATATCAATGAATATTTTACACGTGTGTGGGGCGGAAGGGGGCCCATGCAAGAGATTACGAGACAAAATAATATACCCACATTATGGATTAATCATCATCGACTCATCGGCGACCCACTGGTCCCACTACTAAGCACGACTCACGAGGCTCTTCTCAGAATGAGAAGGGTTTAAGCCATATATTCCTCCACGCTGGCCAATTTCTTGTTGGCAGAACTCTCAGGCATGGTTTCAGCTTTCCACACGATTTTTGTTCACCGTAAATGATATATTTTAATTAATTAATGGAGGTGCGTTCCCGGGATCGAACCCCATACTTGGAGGCTGAAGTCTATCCATTAGGCTATCACTATAATATTGGATCCTATGGTTTATATTTACTTTTGTTTAAAACTGTGTCTTGTCTGGATATAAAAATAAAACTACCCACATTATGTATATTAATATTAGTTTTGTTTAGAACTCTAAGTAGGTACGTATGTACCTAGATAGGCAAATAATACAAACTTACCTTTCAGGATCCTTAGGAAGTGCATAGAGTTCTTAATAATTAGAGTTTAAACGACCTAATGTGATACGATATCGTTTACTGATCTTTCTTTGTTTATCCATAACGAGAACTTGAGTAAAAGTCAAACGTATAACTACGGTCCGCGCGCAACACTCGACTGATACGAGTGCCGTCGAGCGTCCACGCAGCAGTAGTTAAATATCTCAGGTCACGTGACAAGTGAGCCAGGCCTGGTTGACCTCAGAACTATCAATTTTCTGAAAGGCTGAGCCTGAAACTTGATTAATTATTTGAATTATATCTTGATCTTGAACAAATACTGAAATTAGATAAATAATAAATTTTTTAAAAGATTTTTTTTATTTTTTTTAGTTAAAGAATTTTTAAATTTTTTTAGGAAACGCAATTATTTAATTTTTAATGAGCTTCAGTATTTTTAACATAACTTCACAATGATATCAATAGTTAGCGCTCTGTAAAAGTTTATAAGGATACCGCGAAGCCTCCGTTCGGGGCGACTAGTATTAACTAAGTTATTTTAAAAATTAGGTACCTAATTAGTCCGGACAAAATTCTAGTGTGAGACAATAGATAATAATACATATTATAAAGACGAATCGATCTATTTAGTAATTCAGTTCAACTAGAAGAGATTATGACTGGCAATTCACTCACACCTCTTTGGTGGAGCCTTAATTATTTCTTTTACCAGCGCCTGTCTTGTTATCAGAATTTATAGCTATGATCTGTGTCAGAAAGCAATGCAGCGATACAGAGATATATAGTAATTAGTAATACACCGTTAGTGTTATATAATTTTAATGTATATCTATTTCATTCGACACTAATTACGTTAAACTGAGCGAATCTGTCTTTGTGTAATTGAATTGTATGACTTCGTTTGTGACTGCGATCGCATTTCAACATACTTAGTTTAGCTGTTATTTATTATTTCTGGTAGGTACCTATAATAAAGAATGCTATTGCATTGAACAGTTTCCAGTTTTTACACGAAGCCATTACCATCTCATCTACGCGTTAAAGGGCGAACTAACTGTACATGAGCCCATAATTTATCATCATTATTTCATAAATCATAATACCACCTTATATTGTAATACTAGAGGACGCCCGCGACTTCGTTCGCGTGTCATAAGTTTTTTAATTCCCACAAGTACTCCTTCATTTACGGGATAAAAGAATGCCTATGTCACTCTCCAACTACCCATGCAAAAAATGACAACGATCCGTTGCTATGTTGCGGCGTGATTGAAGGACAAACTCTCTATTTAACGTCCTTGCGGATAGGTATTTCAAAACTGTGTAATACGTATTTCATAATTTTAAATCGGAAGCCCAAATACCAAGTTTCAGAGCTATAACTTAAAAAACAACGGACTTTCATTCAAATTTTCAACCCCTATTTAACCCCTTTGGGGGTGAAATTTTTAAATATTTTGACACACGTGCTTCTTTATTTTTTACTGAAAGCCAAAATATCGAGTTTTGTAGTTATAACTTGAAAAATATCTTGTAAAATTAAGGACTTTTTTACAAACTTTACTCCCCTATTTCAGCCCTCTGGGGGTAGAATTTTCAAAAACTGTGAAACACGTATTTCTTAATTTTTAACCGGTAGCTTATATACCAAGTTTCATGGATATAACTTGAGAAATGACGGACTTTCATACAAACTTTCACCCCCTATTTCACCCCCTTAGGGGTAGAATTTTGAAAAATCCTTTCTTAGTGAGCGCCTACGTCACAAAATTAACCTACTGTCAAAATTTCAAGTTTCTAACCCCAGCGGTTTAGGCTGTGCGTTGATATATAAGTCAGTCAGTCAGTCAGTCAGTCAGGACTTTGAATTTTATATATTATATATAGATGTCAAATAGTAGAGTAGGTATAATACTCGCTCACTAAAAAGTCGATTTAGTAACGTTTTAGGTTAGTGTAACCCAATCCAGACGCTATTGGGATAATAAAATCAGGTTTATTTCTTACAGTCACACGAGAGAAAAGGATAGAATACTGTCATCCTAATAGCATCTTGATCTGGATATGCCACCCGTGAAAAACTAGTAAAGTTTTAGTAGGTATAAATATATGATATGCACAAACTCAAACTCAAACCATCTTTATTCAAAATTGGTACCTACAAAGTACACCTTCTGAACGTCATGTTTATAAAGAATAAGAGTTGATGGTGTTAATATAAGTTATATACTACTCTGTCAAGAAAGTACCGGGAAAAAGTCTATAATATACAAAATGTTAATTATTATTCCAAATTTAATGTATCTCCTTCTAAGTAGGCCCCTTCGGAAATAATACACTTACGCCAACGAATAATCCAATTTTCAAAACATTTTTTAAAGGCATTTTTCGGAATCGACTTCAGTTCTTGCCGCGAATTCTCTTTTACATGTCTTCTATCGATCGAAAACGGGTGCCACGAAGTGGTAATTTGAGTTTTGGAAAGAGAAAAAAGTCGGCCGGAGCCATATCCGGTGAATACGGTAGTTGTTCGATGGTATTTGTTGAGTTTTTGGTCAAACATTCATTCACAAGGATGGCCTTGTGCCTTTTAGTTGAAGACGTTGATGGCCGACCAGAGCGAGGCAAATCTTCAACCACATCGCGACCACTTTTGAATGCATGGTACCACTCGTATGCACGTGTTTTTGATAAAGTCGATTCCCCGTAAGCTTTCTGCAACAATTTCAGCGACTCTGGACACGAAATTCCATTTGCGATGCAAAATTTGAGACAAACTCTTTGTTCGATATTTTCATTCATTGTAAAAATCGCAAAACACTATTGAGATGAACTGACAAAATGGCGCACTGTAAACAAAGTAAATAACAATAGATGCTCAAACTTCGCGGCAATATAGACGACAGTTGTGTCAACTTAGCGACAAAAAATAATGAATTTGGAATTAGAAACAAATGATGAATTCCTGGTAAGTACTTTTTTGACAGAATGTATGTGTCTATTGCCTTGTCACTTGTGTAGTATGAATTTATGAATTATTGCTACTGTAGTATCATTCGGTCACTTCATACGCTCATTGTTGACGCTTCGGCCAGTAGGTATCTATTGTAATCTTATCATGGCGTAGGACCTATAGCATTGTTGTCTGATAAAGAATGGATGAGTAACGAGGTGCTAATTTGTAAAGGCCAGGGCGTTCCTCTCGCATGACTCATATTCGATAAAACCGATTACCCGGCGACCCTGTTCCGCTGTGACTTCGATACGGAGTCAAGATGAAACGGAAGTAAAAATTATGCGTGAACACCGTGCGAAAGGTTACAGCCAGTGTAAACAAAGGCGCTCACTTTAATTACTCGTTTTTTTTTGTTTCATAATCAATAGACTGTGAGAAGTGTTAGCGTACGTGTTCGTATTCGTTTTGCGGAATGCCAATGCTTTAGTATTGAAGGGAAAACTGGCCTCCTACTGCGTCGGACGTGTCTCCGAGTTCTCGACGTCGTATTTGTGTTTGAAATAAAACAATTGTATGAAACAGAGGGGATATAGACAATACTAACTACGGCTATTGAAGATGTGTGTGAATGTTAAGTCATAACTACTTGAAATAATTTCTAAAACGTCACTAGTCACGAGTCACGACTCACGAAGTTAGCAAACAAATTATATGGGTAATATTGGTAAGAAGTTATCCTAAATGAAATTCGCCTTATTGGGTAAATTGCTTTTTAGAGAACAAACATAAATCGTAATCAAAGTACCAGTGTAAAAACAAGTTGCGTTCCTAGTTCCTACAAAGTGCCTAAAGTTATTGAACTGTTGCTTCCCGTAGTTAACACATATTAATATTGTTATATACGATTAGCGTTTAATAGCATTATATCATTCGTTTCCTGTCTGCTATCATTAAATTATTAGTTCTATAAATAACTAAGTATCTAGGCAGTTGGATTATATAATTTTTTATTGTAGGTAGGTATAATGGCCCGTATACATTTTTAAGTGTAAGGTTGGTAGGTATTCAATCTATTCATATAACTAACTTAACTTGATATGTACTTAAATTAAATAAGTGAATATACTTACTTAAGTACTTTAGTATCAATTATATTTTTGTTACATAGCTATAAGATCACAGAATTTGGAATCCGCTTACTAGGTATATTATGTGTCATATTTAATTTAATGATATTGTAAGTATTTTGTCCGCCAAGTGACTAAAAAGCGTAAGTTAATTACCTAAAAATAGTTTATTATAGCTGATAATAGTTTGTTGATGAATGTACAATCCATCACCACACGCATGTAGGTATATATATCAATAGGTATTATACCAACTAACATTTTTCACGTTTCATAAATAAAAGCAGCGTAGGTATAGGTATATGCATGCGACATTGGCATTCAAGTGAGACGCTTAGATATCAATACATAAGACAAGGCCACCGTTCGTAATCACGAAACAAAATCATCTTGACACCACAACAAAAGGCACGGATCGCCGCTGTATTGTTTTTATCGACACGCTCCACTCGTTCAACGAAAAATTACTTATCAAAGCATAAAGTTAAGCAGCTTTTTATCTCGTCTTTATGTACATTGTACACGATATAATATAATATACATTCTGTCAAAAAAGTACCGGGAATTCATCATTTGTTTCTAATTCCAAATTCAATTCTAAATTCTTTTTTGTCGCTAAGTTGGCACAACTGTCGTCTATATTGCCGCGAAGTTTGAGCGTCAATTATTGTGTGTGTTCCGTTATAAGCACTGCGAGCACTGGCAGTGCTCTTTACTGAGGACTTCCAGTGCTCTCAGTGTATTTCGGAACGCACCCGGTTATTTACTTTGTTCACAGTACGCCATTTTGTCAGTTCATCTGACAGTGTTTTGCGATTTTTACAATGAATAAAAATATCGAACAAAGAGTTCGTCTCAAATTATGCATCGCAAATAGAATTTCGTGTTCAGAGTCGCTGAAAAAGTTGCAGAAAGCTTACGGGGAATCGACTTTATCAAAACACGTGCATACGAGTGGTACCATGCATTCAAAAGTGGTCGAGATGTGGTGGAAAATTTGGATTTTGCACCACGAAAATGCGCCATCGCACAAGGCCATCATTGTGAATGAATTTTTGACCAAAAACTCAACAAATACCATCGAACAACCACCGTATTCACCGGATATGGCTCCGGCCGACTTTTTTCTCTTTCCAAAACTCAAATTACCACTTCGTGGCACCCGTTTTCAATCGATAGAACACATAAAAGAAAATTCGCGGCAAGAACTGAAGTCGATTCAGAAAAATGCATTTCAAAAATGCTTTGAAAATTGGATTATTCGTTGGCGTAAGTGTATTATTTCCGAAGGGGCCTACTTTGAAGGAGATACAATAAATTTGGAATAATGATTAACATTTTGTGTATTATAGACCTTTTCCCGGTACTTTCTTGACAGAGTAGTAGGTAAGTACTATTGTAGTATTAGACATTAGTCATATTACATTATGGAGTTAATTATAGCTAATAATAAACAAAGTACAGTTCGCGAGCGAGTTGAATGCGTAGTAAATGTATGTGTCACCATACATTTGCTCTGCATTCAACTCGTGCGCGAACTATAAAGTTAGAATGGTATTATCATTCAAGCGATATGTCAAGAATCAAAATATGTATAGCTGTTATAAACAATCAATACATAAGACAAGGCCACCGTCAAATCAAAATAAATCGTCGTCAAATCAAAATAGCGCCTAACTATTTTGATTTTGAATGAACTAGGAGTTTAATTCGCTAAAATCCGCCACAGTAAACAAATCTATGTGGTACAGTGCGTGTCTTTCACCAATAGCATGCGAACACCCACCACCCAGCAATTCGCACCGGCACAGCACCACACCACACAAATCTTCCAAATCACTCTCAACGTACCTACTTACGTTTCACTCCGAAACCGGAGCATCCTCGAGACGTCGCGTTGCCTCGACAATGCACGATTAATAAATCGTGCATTGTCGAGTCAACGTCTCCTGAGGAGGAACGTTTTTTGTAAGACTTCTACATGTTTACTTACCAGAGTACTGGTGTTCCTTTTAACTATTTAAGTACATGATAGATACTATACTATTGATACATCATATAAGTAGAATAAAATATTACAAGAATTATAAAACCCGATTTTATAACAAATTATTTAAACTTAATCATATAAAATAATTATTAAAGTATTAAGTAGGTATATATTTACTTAATAAATATTAATCATAGCGTATCTATACTATATTATAACAGGTGTTTTATCTTTCCGTAAAGTTCAATGTCAACGTGTTTATGAATTATTATGATACGTAGGTAGTTAGGTATTACGTGGATTTGTAGACATAGCATTTTGTATTGATAGGTGGTCATTATAAGTAAAACAATTGCCCACACTGAGTTTTTGGCATAAGTAGTTGTGTCCGCTTTTAAATACATATTGGTCACATAGGTAATTAGGTTTCACTTTCATTTCATAAAATCCATCACTTTCATAATTATTATTTTATGTATTTTAGGACTTTGTTTGATGAAATGCCTCAAGTTATGTAGGGCTTGAACTTTCACATTAATTTTGTCATTTTTTCACGCAAATTCGTACATTATATTAATTAAACTTACAATCTTACCCAGATTCGGTCGCCCGTCGCATAATGTCCCACCGTTACAAAAACGTCAACGGTGAAAGAGTATAGGTACAGTTATACCTATGGTGGTTTAGATATTTATACAAATGAAGTTCAGGACACAACCACATGAGTAGATAAACCTAAGTGACACAACGCTATTCGTATCAATGTTATAATAGACTTAAGGTGCCTTATACGGATTTCATGATGTGTCATCCTTTTCCAGGTACACTTTAAAGAATCGGGAGTCACAGCTGTGGGGATGTCATGGTATCAAATTAAAGGTCATTTCTTCATCTCTCGTTTGACCTTATAAAAACGCGTTCGGAGAAACGTATTTATGCAGAAAATTTGTATTGGAGTATACAAATTTTCTGCATAAATACGTTTCTCCGAACGCAAGATCTGCTGAAAATGACGAAAAATGGGGTCCGGATAGGTACCCATAAAGCTAGATCCGCTGCATATTTTAACTTGAATATTAACAATAAAGTGGGGCTTATATAGTCCTCTATCCATGGTGCAAAGCATTAAGCATACAATTAAATATGTTTATAGTTTATGTGGCAAAATAAAAATGTTTCATACATTTTTCTATGAAAAGAAGCCGAGCGCTAGGCGTTTGGCGCTCAGTACGCGCTGAGACGCGCTCGTGGACGGGTGGGTGTATCGCTTTTTTGCACGAAATTTATTACGACAAAATGAACACCGTGTTGTGTACTGCCATAGAGATATAATATTCTGCGCTTAGAAAAACTTGATACCGACATCCACAAAGAAGGAAGTTCTCAAGTGTAGGCGTATTTTTTTTACCCGATTACGGCAAAGCCACAAGGAAAGGGTATGTTAGGAATATATATGTATGTATGCATGTATGTATGTATGTATTAAAAAAAAGTGAGCGCCATTTTGAAATTCATTGTTATCGTACCGATTTCGTTCAAAATCGATATCTGGGGTTCCCTGGGATCACAAAACAGGAAACTGTTACCAAAATTTTAAAAAAGTCAGCGCCATTTTGAATTTTTTTGTTATCGTACCGATTTCGTTCAAAATCGATATCCGGGGTTCCCTGGGATCACAAAACAGGAAACTGTTACCAAAATTTTAAAAAAGTCAGCGCCATTTTGAAATTTTTTGTTATCGTACCGATTTCGTTCAAAATCGATATCTGGGGTTCCCTGGGATCACAAAACAGGAAACTGTTACCAAAATTTTAAAAAAGTCAGCGCCATTTTGAATTTTTTTGTTATCGTACCGATTTCGTTCAAAATCGATATCCGGGGTTCCCTGGGATCACAAAACAGGAAACTGTTACCAAAATTTTAAAAAAGTCAGCGCCATTTTGAATTTTTTTGTTATCGTACCGATTTCGTTCAAAATCGATATCCGGGGTTCCCTGGGATCACAAAACAGGAAACTGTTACCAAAATTTTAAAAAAGTCAGCGCCATTTTGAATTTTTTTGTTATCGTACCGATTTCGTTCAAAATCGATATCCGGGGTTCCCTGGGATCACAAAACAGGAAACTGTTACCAAAATTTTAAAAAAGTCAGCGCCATTTTGAAATTTTTTGTTATCGTACCGATTTCGTTCAAAATCGATATATGGGGTTCCCTGGGATCACAAAACAGGAAACTGTTACCAAAATTTTAAAAAAGTCAGCGCCATTGTGAATTTTTTTGTTATCGTACCGATTTCGTTCAAAATCGATATCCGGGGTTCCCTGGGATCACAAAACAGGAAACTGTTACCAAAATTTTAAAAAAGTCAGCGCCATTTTGAATTTTTTTGGTATCGTACCGATTTCGTTCAAAATCGATATCTGGGGTTCCCTGGGATCACAAAACAGGAAACTGTTACCAAAATTTTAAAAAAGTCAGCGCCATTTTGAAATTTTTTGTTATCGTCCCGATTTCGTTCAAAATCGATATCTGGGGTTCCCTGGGATCACAAAACAGGAAACTGTTACCAAAATTTTAAAAAAGTCAGCGCCATTTTGAATTTTTTTGTTATCGTACCGATTTCGTTCAAAATCGATATCTGGGGTTCCCTGGGATCACAAAACAGGAAACTGTTACCAAAATTTTAAAAAAGTCAGCGCCATTTTGAATTTTTTTGTTATCGTACCGATTTATCGATTTTGAACGAAATTTGTACGATAACAAAGAATATCAAAATGGCGCTGACTTTTTTAAAATTTTGTTCATAGTTTCCTGTTTTGTGATCCCAGGGAACCCCAGATATCGATTTTGAACGAAATCGGTACGATAACAAAGAATTTCAAAATGGCGCTGACATTTTTAAAATTTTGGTAACAGTTTCCCATTTTGTGATCCTACGGAACCCCAGATATCGATTTTGAACGAAATCGGTAAGATAATCTTTTATACATTATTTTACAATCTCAAAAACTGAGTATTATTGTAGCCGCGAGTATTGTTTCGGCGCATAAATAGGTACATAATATTTACCGCGGCCAACAGCGTAAACAAGTACCTAGTAAATAAATAATCGTCTAATATTTTCAAGTAACAAAATTGGTTAGTTGGCTATAAAATCGAGCGTCTCTACGCTCTATAGCTCTACGCTCTCGTAAAGCGTGCATATATATGCTGTAGTGTGACGAGTTGTATACCTATAGTTGAGTTTTTTACCTATAGTTGGTCGCGGGGTAAATGTTTAAAGGGCCTTAAGAGACTGCACTTTTGGTAACTATCGCCAGAAAGGCTGATTCAGTGTTAGGTGGATGTAGGGCTCTCCACTGATCACAAAGATGACAGTCTGCCCGCATGTAACTGGGCCTTTCGCTAGATATGACCGCTCAAAGACGGTTTATTGTTACCAAAAATGAACGATAACTAGAAAAGCTGATTCATGTAAAGTATGCGCAGTACCTATGTAAACAGTATAAAAACTGACGCTATTCATCGGGCCTTTCACTAGATATCACCTCTCAAAGACGTTATAAGCTATACTTACTATGCGTTCCTGTAAAAAAATATTAGCAATTATTAGGTATTACTTGTATCCCTACTTAGAAAATTTCAACATCCATCAAACAGTACAGCGAAAGTATTTCTTAATAAGGAGGCTATTCGGAGATCATATTTTAATAGGATCTCTCAATAGCCTACAAATTACTTACATACCTAATTACTTACATACCTAACTAGTTACTACCTATTACCTAATGACAAAGATCATTGAAATGGAGACCATCAAAATATGGCCCGTTAATTTAATTCCATACTAATATTATAAATGCGAAAGTGTGTCTGTCTGTCTGTCTGTCTGCTACGCTTTCCCGGCCCATCTTTTCAACCGATTTTGCTGAAATTTGGTATAGAGGTAGGTTATATCCCGGGGAAGGACATAGGACTTTTTATCCCGGAAAATTAAGGAGTTCCCGCGGGAATCAAAAAACCTTAATTCACGCGGACGAAGTCGCGGGCATCATCTAGTAATATTATAATAGGAACATTAATAAGTTCTAATAACAATTTGCCAAGGTTTCTGCTTGCTACATGTGTTGGTAACCGCTTATGATGTGTTCAGAATACTGATGATGGTACGCGCATTCCACTGGCGCATTCCGATTTAAGCGCCGGACACTTAACATTTCGTACCCATGATTATATTTGTACATACTCGTAAGTAATAGTTAATAGCAAAGAGTCAAACTGAAGTGCACTCTCCAGAATGGTATTAGAGTATATTATCGGCAATAATCGAAAGGAAATTTGGTCTTGTTTACTGATTAAAAAAGGTTTGAAATAGATTTGTCTATATTTACGTTTCCCGTTTTTGATGTTTCTGCGGCTGTCCTAACATGTTGATATTTGTTCCAAGATCCTGTTAGTTTGCAGTACCTAACTATGTAGAGATTCTTCTATATTAATATTATAAATGCGAAAGTTTGGATGGATGTATGGATGTATGGATGGATGTTTGTTACTCAATCACGCCCCGACGGCTGAACGGATCTGGATGAAATTTAGCACAGAGATAGATTATAGTCTGGAATAACACATAGGCTACTTTTTATCCCGGAACATTAAAGAGTTCCCGCGGGAACCGAAAAACCTCAATCTACGCGGACGAAGTCGCGGGCATTAGCTAGTCTATAATAAAATCAATAGATACAATAAGTTCAGTCATTCATTTAAAAAAATCCTATTTACTATCAATAAGGCCTAATTTAAGTACTATTATATTATTCAAATATTTTTTTGGATGTTGATGTAATAATTTTAAAAAGTACCTACTATGTCCCCAACTCCTCTATCGCGTCGTTTCGCTGAAGTCCTAGGACTCGTGGACGCATTTGCAAGGGGAGGAGGTGGGTAACTTAATGACTCTAGGAATAGATTGTGCATTAATATTCCACCAAGTTAATGCACTTTTAGTCATACAGTGCTCTTCAAACGGCGTGGAAACGCATGCGGTTGTCACCAAGCCAGTTCTCCCACGTCTAGTCAGGGCACTCTCTCAGAGTTGATGTTGCCTTGGCAGGGACAACGAACCGAACCAAAACGGAATATGTAGCTCTGGCTATAAATGATCAAATGACAATTTTCCATATTATGAATGTCGTTTCACGATTATGCGGGAATTGCGGATATCTTATAATCTACATTAACTTTAATTTGCACCACCTAATAGCATTCTTGAACCATCAATTAGTTATCCCGAATAATTATTTATAACTCTACGCAAAGGAAATTTTCCCATTCCACATACATTTAGTTCTCCACAGTTTACGTAAAATGTGGAATTAGCAGTCACCTGCAGTGTTTGTTTATCCAACATTAAACAAGCACTAAGCATTGAGTGATCCGTGTTTGCTCGCTATTTACGAAAAAACTCATTTAATTTCCATCAAAGGCAAAGAAAAAGTAAAGCTTTCTTAAATCTAGATTATTTTGTAGGTAAAAATATTTCTAGAAGGTCGCGCTTAAATCCCTTAAATCAAAGAATAAATAAATTTAAGTATCTATTTTGTGCTCAACGCGCAATTTACGAAAACTGTTATTGAAAAACCTTTTAAAAAAATATACAGTACCTAAGTAAATAAAGTAGACATTGTAAAACTGGTCTCGCACTTTTATTTGCAGACTGAGCATTTAAATAACGTCATGCAGTGCAGTCCGAGAGGATATTGATAACAATTGCAACAATGAGTAATTGCTAAAACTATTTCCTTCTAGAAATCCCAGTGACATCGCTAAGGCTGAGCACGTATTGGAAATGCAATAACACGGCCGAATATATTTTAACGCAAGCCCTACAGACTATAGGTATTTCATTGTTCATTACAATAACATGAGCTTTTGAGTTTTGACAAAGTTTAGAAGACTACTGGACTATTCAAGTAGGTCCAGTAAATCTGCTTTTAAATCGCCTTTTATTACGAAAAAGACCCACATAGGATATAAAATAAATAATACTACCATGTCCGGGTCATCTTGTACCGATCCTTTGAGCTATTATAAAACGACCGTTAAGGGAAAGTTTTGTAAGCGCATAGCGTCGCCTTTCCGACATAAACTCGACAGCTTTAGTCTTCGGAAGACTTGGAATAGCTGTCAGTTGTGAAATAAGTAATAGCCGGGGAGGGGTCAGTCATTATCTCAAAATTAGCGTATTTCATCTGAGTTGCTTTTATATTTGCGGGTTTGCATTTTATAGATATTGAAGCGCTGGTAATCCTTAAAAAATAGTGATTAGAAAAGCATACGTAGTAATATGTAAACATTAAATACAGGTTGGACGAATACAAGTTTCACAAAAAATAGCATCGTCTGGAACTATCTCACGGGCATTCTGCCACACTCTGCCATAAAAACGATGGTTTAAAAAAAAGTGATAACTTCAACCTTGCGGAACAAGTATCTTTCTTGCCTTATTCACACGCCATATAAGCGGAATTTAATTGATACTGTTAGTAAATTAGGACCTAGTTTATAATGTACCTACTGGGCAAATACTAGGGCCTTAAGCTTAATAGGCCGATGAGATGTTAAAATAATTTTCAACCCTATAGAAACACAGAATCTCCTCCAAATAAGAAGCCATCGGCGATCTATCGACTCTCTTGAGAATGGGATAAACTAGGCCTTAGGCCTAATGAAAAACGACAGTGCAATGTATTGCAGTACGTATGTAAAGGAGACGGTAATAGATTAACAATAGTCGGTTACTGGCTGACAGGCCAATGCACTTTGGCCAGATTGTTGGGGCTTTTAGGCCAACACGCACGCGAAAAAATGCTAAGGTGCCCATAGCTGGTATCCCATATTTTGGCTGTAGTACCTGTAGTGCGATGCACTGCCCAAAATCCGTATGTATTGGGTATTGCATTGGCCAAACACCCTGGTAAACCGTGTAAAAGGCCCTTTAGTATCGATCGTCATAGCGCACGCAAAGCTCTGGAAACAGGAATATTATTATAATAACAAGTTTTGTTGTCCCCCCACCCCTGTCCCCAGGGAATAATATGGAGGGAAATATTCACATGAGCACGATCAGTTAGAATTAGTGAATTCAGTCAACTGATATTAATGATAGATTTCCCGTTTTGATTTCGCGAAACAAAATACCTGTGAAATTTGTTTTTGAAGACGGGCATAAGTGACATATTAAAGCTACGTAACAGCTTTACCTATTGAAAACTCTAAAAACTTACGACTTTGCATTACATGCCCCCAATAAAATGATATTCAGAAATATCATAGAAACCAGCTGGTTATTTATAGTTAAGTGAAAATGCAGCTTCTATGAATTTGCTTAAATTTTCTTTTTTTATTAGGGTTCCGTACCCAAAGGGTAAAAACGGGACCCTATTACTAAGACTCCGCTGTCTGTCTGTCTGTCTGTCTGTCTGTCTGTCTCCAGGCTGTATCTCATAAACCGTGATAGCTAGAAAGCTGAAATTTTCACAAATGATGTATTTCCGTTGCCGCTATAACAACAAATACTAAAAATTAAAAAAATATATATATTAAGGGGGGTCCCCATACAATAAACGTGTTTTTTTCGTATTTTTTTGCTCAATATTAAAAACGGTAACAGGTAGACGGTTCAAATTTTCACAGAATATTAACTTGTATAATATTACCTTTCAAAATAAATAATTAAATATCAATAAAGTAAATATTAAAGGGGGGCTCCCATACAACAAACGTAATTTTTATTTTTAATACGTCATAAATCGTAAAACTTACTACAGGTTTGTACGGAACCCTCGGTGCGCGAGTCCGACTCGCACTTGGCCGGTTTTTTTAATGACATGTTTTGTACACAGTTACTTCGTTCAAAGCGAATTTTTGCTGATTAAAATTCCCTTGCCATTTTGTCCAGATGTATTCCAGTGGCCAAGGCTTATTCATGTTATGAGCTAACAAGATTATTTTAGCATGCGAAAGCATAATATATATACATAATATATGTAAATGTAGACAAGGAACGAAGGCAAACGTTTACAGTGATTCATGCGTATCCGATGTCGTGAATCCCTTACTGACTGCTTACTGTTCTTTTTATTACCCAGAGGTGATTCTAATCGTTAAAACTATTTTAGGTTTTGAACATTAGGCGTAATGACCATTCTGCTTTCGCATATGATCAAAAATTATACAATTTCTGTACATTTTACACATTGAGCATCCTGCGTATAGACGATGCCCATTCTCACAGTCACACTGTATAGCTGTCAATCTATGACGGTAGGCCTCTACCACTACTTAGTCTAGATCGCTGTAAGTTGATTGTCTTATGATCATCCTAAGAAAACTCCTTACAGTAATCATCAATTGATAGATCGCATCCGTCCAGGAAAAGCGAAGGTACGCATTTACGTGTCGTTGTCCTCAACAAACCTCAGCACGAGTCAAGGGCGCCATCCATTGCGTTGACAGAGACGTTGCGTGTGCGTTTTTTCTCGCTATCTGTGTATACTGGCATTATATTGATAAGTGATAACACGTTGGGCAGAAGGGTAGAGGATAACGTAATGTGTGGTTTTATGGGATTACGTTGATAATGATAACGCATTGGAGAGAAGGGTAAGTATTTATCTTATTGGTCTATCAATAAATTATATACATAATATAAAAGCGAATTATTGCAATGCTCGACAGAATCGCTCTAGAATCCTTGAGTGTACGCCCAATTACCGGTAGGTAAAGCATTCTTTTAAAGTGCAAGTGCGTGGTTTACTAGGTAACTAAAACCGGCCAAGTGCGAGTCGGACTCCCGCACCGAGGGTTCCGTACAAACCTGTAGTAAGTTTTAAATTATTACAAAAAAACTACTTACTAGATCTCGTTCAAACCAATTTTCGGTGGAAGTTTGCATGATAATGTACATCATATATTTTTTTTAGTTTTATCATTCTTTTATTTTAGAAGTTACAGGGGGGGGGACATTTTACCACTTTGGAAGTGTCTCTCGCGCAAACTATTCAGTTTAGAAAAAAATGATATTAGAAACCTCAATATCATTTTTGAAGACCTATCCATAGATACCCCACACGTACTATGGGTTTGATAAAAAATTTTTTTTTGATTTTCAGTTCTAAGTATGGGGACCCCCAAAATTTATTGTTTTTTTTCTAGTTTTGTGTGAAAATCTTAATGCGGTTCACAGAATACATCTACTTACTGAGTTTCAACAGTATAGTTCTTATAGTTTCGGAAAAAAGGGGCTGTGACATACGGACGGACACACAGACAGACAGACAGACATGACGAATCTATAAGGGTTCCGTTTTTGCCAAATTTGGCTACGGAACCCTAAAAAGTCCTAATTTTATATTATTCCTACTTACCTATTACTTACATATTATAGACAATGCTGATAGTTTACCAAAATGCTCTATTTCCTGCTATCATACTAATATTATAAATGCGAAAGTGTGTTTGTTTGTTGGTTTGTCCTTCAATCACGCCGCAACGGAGCAACGAATCGTGATTTTTAACATGGGTATAGTTGAGGACCTGGAGAGTGACATAGGGTAGTTTTTATCTCGGAAAAATTAAGGAGTTCCCGCGGGAATCTAAAAATCTTAAACCACGCAGACGAAGTCGCGGGCATCAGCTAGTGTAGAATCATCAGAAGCGTGTAAGGTTTTATCAAGAGCAGGAAACAGATAACTAGGTGGATTTCGTTTCGTTATTTTAGCGAGGACTTCGTTCGCGTTGATTGAGTATTTTATTTTTCCCGCCGGGATAAAAAGTGTATGTCTGTCTGCTACGCAGACATCATCAGAGAGATTTCATGGCCCATCTGTTCAACCGATTTCGATGAAATTTTGTACAGGGATAGGTTGTATCCCGCGCAAGGACGTGGCTACTTTTTATCCAAAATAAATTAAATAATCAAAAAACCTTAACACACGCGCACGTAGTCGCGGAGAAGTAATAAATAATTGATATGTACATTGTACATTTATGCACTGCACTGAAAACGATGTTGAAGATTACTTTGTAAAAAATGTAATTGTCAGTATGTTTCATATTGATACATAAAATATTATTTTTGCATTTGAAAATAATCATCAGCTTTATAATATAAAATCGTCCATTGTGGCGTGTACCTACAGCAAACGAGATATGAGTTTTGCGTCAGTTCCTGACGGCCCCGCGGTATCGCAATCCGCATCCTCTTATTTTGGCCGATATGGTTCTATTATTAACAGCATGCAGATTTTTCGAACAGCCTCGGGTTCGAATCCCTTATTGGCAACTTTTATAATTATAATGTTATCAATTTTAATGAAGATTTCGGGGTTAGGTAACTATTAGACAACGATTTTAAAAAGAAAGTACTCAAATGATATTCGTTGTATTGTTTAACGATTTGTGCTGATGTGTCACAGGCTAAGTCCCCATTCATACTAGTATAGGTACAATGTCCTCGACGAGTAAACTTGTGTAAAATTAAATAATTCGAGTTTCTTAGAATGGACTTGAAACTTCGAGCATGAAGACCCATCCGCCACCGATATATGTAATAAGTTGAATTGTACGAATATCTATTTGGAAAAAGTTATGAGTTAATCAATTTACCTAATTAAAGTTATGGTAACTTGCGTTACATGCGTTAAGAAAACTTTTCTTTTGTTCGCAGGATCAATATGATAACTTAGCCGCCCACACACACAAAGGAATTGAATTCTTAGACAAATACGGAAACTTCGTGAAGGATAGATGCGCGATAGAATTAGAATATGCAGGAAAACTCAGGTAATCTATCAATGTATTTTGTGTCCTTGTTTTAATTTGCTAATAAAATGTAATATTCTATCAATAGAAAGATCAGTGATTGCTTAAAATATGTATAATTACCTAATAGATTGTATATGTTATAAATAATATCTGGGTGACCGAGCTTTGCTCGGTATTTTTTTTTCGGTAAATCGTGTTTTTTGGAAATTATATTCAAATAATAAATTATATTTAATTTTTTTAAATAAAATATTACTTATATTTTTTTTTTTAAAAAGAAGGGGAAAAAAATAAACGGACTGGAGGACACTGCACTCGAACCGGGGTCTTCTGGTTTCGGGACCGACCTGTTTCCCACCTGAACTATTATAACATTGTAGATGGTGGCGAAATTTACCTTCGTATTCTAGTGATATTCTAGCAGTTTTTCATTGCCTGAAAACACGGACAAAACTATTATAAATTTTCTAAAAATGAATCCCAGCTAGATCGATTTATCGCCCCCGAAACGCCCTGCATCCTACTACCAGGCCTGGCTCACTTGTCACGTGACCTGAGATATTTAACTACTGCTGCGTGGACGCTCGACGGCACTCGTATCAGTCGAGTGTTGCGCGCGGACCGTAGTTATACGTTTGACTTTTACTCAAGTTCTCGTTATGGATAAACAAAGAAAGATCAGTAACCGATATCGTATCACATTAGGTCGTTTAAACTCTAATTTTTAAGAACTCTATGCACTTCCTAAGGATCCTGAAAGGTAAGTTTGTATTATTTGCCTATCTAGGTACATACGTACCTACTTAGAGTTCTAAACAAAACTAATATTAATACATAATGTGGGTAGTTTTATTTTTATATCCAGACAAGACACAGTTTTAAACAAAAGTAAATACACTCGGCGTCAAAAAAATCGCACCTTTCAAAAAATCGACTTCAAACAACTGTAAACCTTATTTGATATCAATAATAAGGGTCATGTTGGATATCATTTGAAAGGCGATGAAATGGAGAGCACAAAAACAATTCAATTTATTATTTTTCTTTTATTGGAAAAGCACAAAAAAAATAAGTATATAAAACAGTAAAAGTCCTTAATTAAGCCTTAATTTAAAACAGATTAATTACACAAAAAAGAATACAAAAATGATCTTAAAACTAATCTAAAATCTAGTGTTACCCCCCCTTGCCCTGATGACGGCTTCCATACGATCCCTCATGGATCTTACCAATTTTAAAATTTCTTCTTGAGGGATAGTGTCCCATTCCTCAATAACGGCATCTTTGAGTTCCTGGAGAGTCGTAGGAGCGGGATCACGAGACCGAACCTTGCGTTTTAAATGGTCCCATAGGTGCTCAATCGGGTTCAGGTCTGGACTTCTCGCTGGCCACTGCATGACAGAGATCCCAACCTCTTGAAGGTAGTCGCGCACAATAATTGCAGTGTGAGCGCGAGCGTTGTCATGCATCAACGTGAACCCCTCGCCAACAAAACTGGCATAGGGGACCACATGGTCTTCCAGGATCTCTGTGATGTACCGGTGAGCAGTCAGCGACCCTTGCCCGCGAGCACCTCGAGCCCGGGAGACGCAAACAAGGTCGGTTTTGCCGTCGGCCGACATGCCGCCCCAGAACATACAAGAACCGCCTCCATATTCCACCGTCTCCTGGATGCAGGCTTGGGCGAAACGTTCACCCTGTCTTCTGTACACTCTTTTGCGTCTGTCGTTGCAGAAATGGCACACTCTCGTCTCGTCTGAGAAGAGAACAGCTTTCCATTGTTCGAGGGTCCAATTGACGTGTTCGCGAGCGAATTGCAAGCGGGCTCGCCGATGCTCTGCGGTCAATTTTGGACCTGTAGCAGCTCTTCGCGCCGCTATTTTCCTCTCCCCCAGTCTTCGTCTAACCGTAGACACACTCACGGTTCTTCTGTTAGCTGTCTGGAGCTGCTGTCGCAACTCAACAGCATTTAAGAAGCGATTTCTCAAAGACGTCGACACGATGAATCGGTCGTCTCTCTCCGAGGTGCAGCGACGTCTACCAGACCCATGTCTTCGGACGTAGCCACCGGTCTCCAGGAAACGCTGGTACACTCTTCGAACCGAAAAACGGCTCAAGTTGAGTTGCCGAGCGACATCACACTGCCGCATGCCTGATTGCAGTAGTACAATCACTTGGGCGGCCTCATCGACAGTGGTATCCATTTTCAAGGGTGTTTTTCTTGGGAATGAGCTTCTCGTGTGTCCACTTCAACGGTTGGATAGCGAATGATCCCGATTGAACCTGTATTGACCCTTTTATACCTACAAAAGGTAGCGCAACTAGCGGCTGTTTTAAGGAGCAAAATTGTAGGTGTTTTCTTCTTCTTTTTTTGTGCTCTTCCAGTAAAAGAAAAATAATCAATTGAATTGTTTTTGTACTCTCCATTTCATCGCCTTTCAAATGATATCCAAAATGAACCTCATTATTGATGTCAAATAAGGTCTAAAGTTGTTTGAAGTAGATTTTTTGAAAGGTGCGATTTTTTTGACGCCGAGTGTATAAACCATAGGTATGTATCCAATATTATAGTGATAGCCTAATGGGTAGACTTCAGCCTTTAAGTATGGGGTTCGATCCCGGGAACGCACCTCTATTAATTAATTAAAATATATCATTTACGGTGAACAAAAATCGTGTGGAAAGCTGAAACCATGCCTGAGAGTTCTATAATCATTATAAAAAACTCTAATATGTCTGCCAACAAGAAATTGGTCAGCGTGGAGGAATATATGGCTTAAACCCTTCTCATTCTGAGAAGAGCCTCGTGAGTCGTGCTTAGTAGTGGGACTAGTGGGTCGCCGATGAGTCGATGATGATTAATCCATAATGTGGGTATATTATTTTGTCTCGTAATCTCTTGCATGGGCCCCCTTCCGCCCCACACAAGTGTAAAATATTCATTGATATTTCACTACATGTGGTTTTATAACGATTTTTTTTTATCCACTACAAGTTAGCCCTTGACTGCAATCTCACCTGATGGTAAGTGATGATGCAGTCTAAGATGGTAGCGGGCTAACCTGTTAGGGGCATGGCAGCATATTAGACCCATATCCCTATTCGGTTTCTACAAAATCTATTAATAATAATATATCTTTTATCTATTTTTAAGTAATTGTCGTCATCATTGCAACCGATTACCGACCCATAGTAATGATACCGATACAAGAATTTAGAAGTAGTCAACCCTAAGGGCGCCTTCAAATTTGCCGCAAAGCGTAGCGCGGCCGCGCTCCTGTCGCGAGGTTCGAACATCATAGGGTTGTACCTATATTTATTTTCACGATGGACTCTGACGAAGAAACACTGCTCTGTGTTACTATTACATAATACGAAACAACGAAAATATAAAGTAGTTGTGTTAACAATACATCAAATAAATATTATAAATGCGAAAGTTTGGATGGATGTATGGATGGATGTTTGTTACTCAATCACGCTCCAACGGCTGAACGGATCGAAAAGAAATTTGGCACAGAGATAGATTATAGTCTGGAATAGCACATAGGAAACTTTTTATCCCGGAAAATTAAAGAGTTCCCGCGGGAAACGAAAAACCTCAATCCACGCGGACGAAGTCGCGGGCATCAGCTAGTAATATTATACTTACATGCTTCATTTTTTTTCACTTGGAGTCTTGTTTGTGAAATCAAATAAATATTATAAAACTAGCTGATGCCCGCGACTTCGTCCGCGTGGATTGAGGTTTTTCGGTTCCCGCGGGAACTCTTTAATTTTCCGGGATAAAAAGTAGCCTATGTGCTATTCCAGACTATAATCTATCTCTGTGCCAAATTTCATCCAGATCCGTTCATCTGTTGGAGCGTGATTGAGTAACAAACATACATCCATCCATCCAAACTTTCGCATTTATAATATTTATTATATTTGATGCGAAAGTTTGGATGGATGTATGGATGGATGTTTGTTACTCATTCACGCTCCAACGGCTGAACGGATCTGGATGAAATTTGGCACAGAGATAGATTATAGTCTGGAATAGCACATACGATACTTTTTATCCCGGAAAATTAAAGAGTTCCCGCGGTAACCGAAAAACCTCAATCCACGCGGACGAAGTCGCGGGCATCAGCTAGTTGTCAATAAATTTAATGCATATTTCTTCCCAAGCCTTTTTCTTTTCGATTTTATTGCTGTACTTGTCGGACTTAGAATCCCATATTGCTGGACGACTCTCAACCTCATCGATAAATTCTTCTACCTGATTTTCGTTCATGTTTAGACTTGAACAAAAATACGTGCGCAGTCCCGTCACTAGTCGATCGATGAACTGATGCGCGGCCGCAGCGCGGGTGCAGCGCTGCAGTCGCGTGTTTTTTATTTATATGGATTTACAAAGCAGCGCGACCGCAGCGCTGCAGCCGCGCTGCTTCCGCGCGGCACTTTGCGGCAAATTTGAAGGCGCCCTAAGGCTCCACGCGCCGCGTCTGAAGGGATAAGAGTTACGCGATAGAAAGAGATATATAGAGGTAGGTATTTAATTATTTTCACTCGCAGCGCTGTGCGAGCTGAATTGCACTTTATTACGAAGTAACCTGAGTCGCTGATGGTTAAGAGGTCTTCGCGGAGTAACTTTTCTGTTACTACTATTACCTATTCTGTGATACTACTCGTAAATTTCATGAAAATTGTTGGAGCCGTTTCCGAGATTCAGAAGAATTGCTCGTTTAAAGGTATTAGATTACTTAAATAATGGGACGTTATATATACAAAAATGCTTATGTAAAAATAAAGGGATACGTAAATGGAATAAGCTGCCATCTATCTAAACCTGTGTCGCCAGTTTCTTATGCTAATCAGCAGAATGTTCACTTTCACTACACCATTTCAGATTGTTTACCGAATATAAATTAGATGATATAATCAAATAATTCTATAATAATATGTTATTAGTTAGACATCTTCTATTAATTCGTTAATGATAATAATAGATACCAGCTCGGCATTGGGATCAGGTATTGCGAACTATAATGGCATAACAAGTTTTAGAGCTTCGTTAAAATTGAGCACAAAGCAATTATTAATAACATAGCACGTAATATTACTAGCCTTCGTCCACGTGGATTGAGGTTTTTGGTTCTCGCGAGAACTCTTTAATTTTCCGGGATAAAAAGTAGCCTATGTGTTATTCCGGATTATAATCTATCTCTGTGCCAAATTTCATCCAGATCCGTTGAGCCGTTCTGGCGTGATTGAGTACTTCCATACTATACATCCATCCATTCAAACTTTTGCATTTATAATACTTACCTATATTAAGTATAGAAGTATAGATAGATGCGGTAAAAGCCGAATTCCCAATTCATCAACAACTTTAATTTCAACCCATAAAATGCAGCATAAAAGCATCGGATCGCATCTATTAGAAACTGTTAAATCCAATTTATATTTTAATCCTATTATGCATGTAAAATTACAAATTATTTAGTATTAAAATATTCGATATCATTAGAATGCGTTTCGATTATCATTTAGATAGTCGTCAGATTTTAACATTCCTAACAGAAAGTTACCACATCTTACCGCAATTAATATGTAAAACATTGTTTGTTTTATTTACTCTTGTACTTAATATTTATATTTCTGGTCATTCCAGGAGACTCGTCAAAAATTATCAACCCAAAAGGAAAGAGGAAGATGAATACCAGTAAGTATAATACTTTGTTCCTATTATTTCAGTGGCCGTCTCTCTTTACTGATATCAATGGTTGTATTGCCATTTATTACAAACTTGTTTATTCGCTTAGTCTCTCCTCGATCACGCATAGCGTCTTCACGTGTTTTTATTAGACTTGTTGCGTGTTTTTAAACATAATTAAATATATTTGATAAAAAAGTTAGTTGCATACTTACTATATTTTTATGTTAGACGTTTTTCTGGTGCACTCATTCATAATAATTGATAATGCATAATTCTACACACATTAACAACTTTTTCATTGCATACTATTGAGTTAATTATTTTACATATATTACAACAATTTAAACCTACACTAATTTGGATGTTAAATAATTTAATTATGTAACTTACTATATGTATAATGTTAGAGATAATACTTCATAATATAAATGTAGATGTATAGTATAATATTCATGTAATATAAAATTTTCTTAGAATGACGTAACTTATAAAGCACAGTAAGTAATATCCCACCACCACAACAGCCCATTAACGTCCCACCGCTGGGCACAGGCCTCCACTCTCATAGGAGAGAGGGAATTAGAGCTTAGACCCACCACGCTGCTCCAATGCGCGTTGGCGGGCTTTAACGACTATTATCATGTTAGTGATAATAATCGGGACCGACTGCTTAACGTGCTCTCCGAGGCAGGGGGGTGAGACACCGCCAACTTCCTAACTCCGGGCTAGTACTGAGAATTTCTAGTCAGAAAAACCCAATAATCAATTATGGCCCGACCCGGGACTCGAACCCGGGACCTCGTCGACCGCAGTCGAACATGCCAACCACTAAAGTAATATATGTTTATTTAATTCTCAGAATCCATGGTTAATAATATTTTATACGAACTTTCGATCTTTCGCACTGTATTCGTTTTTTATGTCCATTTTGATCTTTAGGTGTATTTTCTTTTTTGTACAAATTGGGTATCAAACACCTACTAACCTTTTAAATCGACGCGACGCGCGATTTGCAGGGTTTTATGCGCTAAATCGATGCAGCTGTGAATCCGTTAAATATTATATTACCATTTCCATATTTGGCTTTGGTTTGTTGTATATCTTTAACATTTTAACCTTATTGGTAATTTATTTTGATGATACTGCCTTTTCGAAATTGCGTAACACGTTTTCTCTTGCTCAATACTACCATTCACATTTTACTTTTTTTGAAACATGATATATATTTTGATTATTAATAGTATTAGCACAGAATACAACCTTTGTATTAACAAGCTTATATAAACGCATGTGTAACAGTTAATATGTATATCTAGCAGCTACCACAATAAATATTATACGATGTGTCATGTGCGTCATGATTTGCGAAAAATATTGTATCCGAACACAAACTGTAGCGTCTTGGACGTATTTACTTTAAAAAATAGAATTCGCAGTAATTACAACAAATATATTTGCATTTTTTAAATTAATATACCGCCACCCATCATTTGCAGCACCAGAGGAACCGCCATTACGTTACCGGCTTTTGAGAAATTTGTTTATCCGCCCTTTGTAGTCATGAGCGAACACAGAAGATGGAAGTTGGCTGATGTAAGATGGTGATGCGTCTTAACGATTTAAAATGCATCTACGCTCTGGTCTTATACCTATTTCTCTTTCCCTTCCAGGTACACAGCTTGCAAAGCATTCAGACAGCTACTCCAAGAGTTAGGCGACTTCGCGGGTCAGCGCGAAGTTGTAGCGGAAAACTTACAGTCCAATGTAGTCCGGGAGTTGCATCTACTCGCCAAGGAATTACGCGAGGAGAGGAAGGTGAGGCTGTTAAATCAGTTAAAACATAAAATTGATCAGTAACGTAATAATTGAAATAGCGTGGCCTAGACGCTTCTATATGACAAAAGAACTAAATTTTAAATGATAATATATATAATAATTCGAATCATTTAACTAAAATGCTACATTTATCAGGAACAGTTTAAGAAAGAAATGTGAAGCTTTAGCTGATGTTTTGCTAAAGTGAGCCTAAATTTCTCGAAAGTTTACTATCTTGGAATAATTTGTTCTGTTGTATTTGGAATAATTTAAGCAATAAAATGATTATGAATGAACGAGCAGATTAATTCGCTATAATCCGCCACAGTAGACAAATCTATGTGGTACAGTGCGTGTCCATCACCAATAGCATGCGAACACCCACCACCCGACAACACCACCACTCGACAATGCACGATTCAACATCTCCTGAAGATGCTCCGGTATCGGAGTGAAACGTACGTTGAGAGTGATTTGGAGGATTTGTGTGGTGTGGTGCTGTGCAGCCAGTGCGAATTGCTGGGTGGTGGGTGTTCGCATGCTATTGGTGAAGGACACGCACTGTACCACATAGATTGGTCTACTGTGGCGGATTATAGCGAATTAAACTGCTCGTTCATTCATTATCATGGAATTCCGCAAAATAACGCCTGTTTCGATTCAATAATAAAATGATTTTTCCAGCAACATTTAAACGAAGGCTCGAAACAAATGGCGGTGCTCGGCACAGCGGTGGGTTCGTTGGAGCGTGCGCGGAGAGCGTACGAGCGGGCAGCGAGGGAGTCCGAGCGGGCGCTGGAGGCGTTTCAGAAGGCAGATGCTGACTTTAACCTAAGGTAAACAGCCGTTTATGTTTAAAACTTATGGTAATGTGGGTCCGTTACAGCGAATGCATAGAATAGAGATCGTATGAGCGAGCAGCGAAAAGGTCCGAACGGATGCTGGAGGCGTTTCAGAATGCAGATGTTGACCTGGTATATAGCAGTTTATGTTTAAACAAATAGTTAACTGGCGGTACTTGGTACTCTGTTTGAGAAATTCGATGACGAAAGAAGCGGTGAGTTGGTGCAAAATAAGTATCAAGTATGGAGCCGTCCAAGAACTGCAACAGTAACAACGCCGCAGCTTACAGCTCTGAAGATCAGTAGGCCCATAGCGGAAAAGTTTTTGCAGTCAAATCATAAAAGAGGCCGAGAGCAGAAGGAGACCAATATTGCTTATTAGCTTCAAACCTAAATGATACTTCCCCCATACCAAACACCTGATGAGCCAATGTTAACCACAGTTAAACTGTCCTTTTTGAGGAGGATTTCATTCATTTATTTCATAACTTTGACCTTCCTAGTTCTCTACATACCTACTCCTCATAAGCTTACTAATTCTGGCTAACTATTATATTTCTGTTGTTTCTCATTTACAGTCGAGCGGAGGTAGAAAAACAGAAAACGAATATGAAACTCAGAAGTCAAGCGTGTGAAGATGCGAAACAGGAATATATGGACCAGCTCCGGAAAACAAACGAGGCGCAAAGACAACACTACGAACAACGGTTACCGCACGTTTTCAAACAGTTACAGGTATTGTATATGAATCACCTATCAATATTATGGTACTTACCAATATTGTGAACCTAAGCATAAATAATATGACGTGATTTTCTAAACAGTGATGCTAAATGTTTGTATATCGTCGCGGTCTTAACCGATGAATAGATTATTCACTGCTGGATATCTAAGGCAAGGGTAAGTCTAACCAGCATTCAGATTTCTGTTTAATTAACTTTGATGCCTACGAGACGTTTCTTTGGTTCCTGCAGGGATGAATTAATGATTGGTAGACTAGGTATTCCTCAAATAGATACTAACACGGCACAGAGTCCTGAATAACCTAGCCCTTCAACATGACAAAAGAAAAATAAAATTGGCTGTTTCCTTCCGATGGTCCATTTGGCTCAAGCCATATGTTTGCACAACGTTGTTTAATAATAGGAAGTAATTTAAACTTTGACACAATTCTGTGAAATGTCTGAGTGCAAGCGCCTACGGGCCTGCACTGGCGCGACGCCAACGAGGTCACGTAGGGTTTTTCCACTTTCCGTGTTATATTAAAAAAATGGTTTTGACTTTTGGATCTAAATTGGATTCTTAACCCTGACTATAAAGAGTATTTATTATACTACTAGCTGATGGCCACGACTTCGTCCGCGTGGTTTAAGTTTTTTTTGTTCACGCGTGAACTCCTTAATTTTCCGGGATAAAAAGTAGCCTATGTCACTCTTCAGGTCCTCAACTATGCCCATACCATAAATCACGTCGATCCGTTGCTCCGTTGCGGCGTGATTTAAGGACAAACCAATAAACCAACAAAAAAACACACTTTCGCATTTATAATATTAGTATGATTTTTACTTAACCAGGTTTTTTTAAAATAAGCTTACTTTACTTTTTAAAATAAACTGTTAAAATCGAAAGAAAAACAATGTTATGGGTCCTAAACTCTAAAATTCTGCTGTTACTCTTTTTTAGGGTTCCGTACCCAAAGGGTACAAACGGGACCCTATTACTAAGACTCCGCTGTCTGTCTGTCTGTCTGTCTGTCTCCAGGCTGTATTTCATAAACCGTGATAGCTAGAAAGCTGAAATTTTCACAAATGATGTATTTCCGTTGCCGCTATAACAACAAATACAAAAATTAAAAAAATATATATTAAGGGGGGTCCCCATACAATAAACGTGTTTTTTTCGTATTTTTTTGCTCAATATTAAAAACGGTAACAGGTAGACGGTTCAAATTTTCACAGAATATTAACTTGTATATTACCTTTCAAAATAAATAATTAAATATCAATAAAGTAAATATTAAAGGGGGGCTCCCATACAACAAACGTAATTTTTATTTTTAATACGTCATAAATCGTAAAACTTACTACAGGTTTGTACGGAACCCTCGGTGCGCGAGTCCGACTCGCACTTGGCCGGTTTTTATTATTGAGTAATTTGGATTTATGAGTTTAAAGACATACAGATAATTATTGTGTGTGTTTAGTATTAAATTAATTGTAGTAGTACCGGGTCTGTTACTATTATATCAATATGAAGACAAGGCTGTGAATTAGGTTTATGTTATTAGTGATATTACTGTAATTTGCTTTGAAAGTAACAGTTGAAATTTGATTGTTTCAGGATTTAGATGAGAAAAGGATAAAGAATATAAAGAATTTCATGTTAAGTTCAGTGGACGTTGAAAGAAAAGTGTTTCCTATTATAATTCAGTGCCTGGATGGAATGGAGCATGCGGCCAAAAGTATTAACGAAAAAGAGGTAATTTTTTTTGTTTTACCATAAGTACAAGTACAAGCGCTACTTTGACTGCTATCTTACCTGGATTGTGAGTGATGATGCAGGCTAAGATGGTAGCGGGTTAACCTGGTAGGACTATAGCAATTATAATAAATCCGTACCCCTAATCAGTTTCTAGACAGCATCGATCTAGAACCTGGCCGTTAGGGTGTTAACTAGACCCATCAATCGGGAAATTTTATCAAAATCGGCTGAACAGATGGCCGTGAAAGCGTAGTAGACAGACAGTTGAAGAGACCGACACACTTTCGCATTGATAATATTAGTATGGATTTCAAGATACATAAGTACTAGTAAGTAATAGAGAGCAACCGAAATCCACGTGGACATATTGATTGTGTGTATCATCGAGCCACACTCACCACAGTATTATAATGAAAGAACTAGAAGTTAGAAGTTAGTAATCATGGACTTCCACAAAGTAACGCCTGCTTCTGTCCACAGTATTATATTTGAGCAAGAACAATCATGTCTACATTAGGGATGATAATAACCCAATCAAATCAGCAACTCTTAATCAAACTTAAAAACGCACTTCTAGTATGGAAGTTGTATGAAATTCACAGTTGTGACGTCATAAAATTTCAACGCACTTTTTTTCTTTAATCTTTATTTTAAAATGGTTATCAAACTTAAAACCAACCGAGGATGTGAATTTTAGGTCTTTTGAAAGATCTTCTATTTAATAATCAGTTAGAAATAATTTATTTTTGACATAGGCATCATCCCTTTTCAGGATACACAACTAGTAATAGAGAGGTACAAGTCGGGGTTCGTGCCGCCGGAGGACTTCCGGTTCGAGGCGGCGACGGGCGCGGACGCGACGGACGCGCCGGCCGCGCACGCCGCGCACAACCACCTGACGGCGGCGCGCGGCGGCACCGTCTCCGGCAACCGGGTCAAGAAGCGCGGCGGGCTGCTCTCCATATTCAGCTCTAACAAGGTGACCACTTTTATACTTGACCGTATTATAATTTAGTTAAAGTTACGCTGACACGGTATGAGGACGATCGGACCGAGTGCACTCTGATAGATACTCGGACGCTACTACTCGTAAAGGGTCAGCTAGAATTTACTGGAGAATTGCTAGTTGGCACGATACGAGTACAGATCAGCGCATTTAAAGGCAAAACACACAGGGAACGGTTGCGGGCCGGGTCGGGTGCGCGGCTGGTTGAATTCCTTGTATTTATATGGACGACATCACACAGCGTCACCCGGCCGACCCGGCCCGCGCCCGTTCACTGTGTGTTTTGCCCTTTAGTTAAAGTTACGCTGGTATGAGGACGATCGGACCGAGTGCACTCTCACTTTTGCCAAATGAGCCTGAAAAATCATCAAGCTCACGAGAATTTTATCTCAATACAGACACAGTTCTCATGGTTCATGTTACAAATCTAGTTTGCAGCGATCTGCTGAGGAAGTCGTCATGTGCAATTAGGTTTCAATTTTAATGGAACTATTTTATTCAATTTTTAGAATAAATTTATCCGTAGTTGTATAATTATATATCATTATATACCTAGATATTTATTACTTAATTTTCATATAAGTAAGCAATCGATATTTTTTTACAAAGTTTTAAGACATAGATATTTAATTAGATTATTATGATTTCCAACGTTGTCGGGGCTGTGCAATTAAATCGAGTACAGGGCTTAAATGCTTTTTAAATGTTGAGGTAAAGCTTGCATGTATTTATGGGAAATATGCGATGTATGGTTTCAGAAACTTTATTATGTTTTTTGTTTATTTATGTATTACGATATGTTTACATCTACAGACATTGTTACGTACTTAATACACCAAAGCTGGCTGCTTTTCTTATCTCGAACGACTGGCAAATCTAGTAAAACAGGACTATGAATCTGATCAAATCGCCTTTCTTTAATAAAACACTAGATACGAAGGCTTTAAACACACACAATTCTCGACGAAAACGTGTACTAGGTACTGGGTATCTAGAACTTTAGAAGTCGTTGCGAGGCCGTGCCGAGTGCGATTTGTATGAGCCTAAAAAATACTTATCTGTTATATTCTTTCGTGTTTCGCGTGTCATTAAGTACAATGTCTGTGGCTGTGATTTTTTTATTATGTAGAGGTTACTAATATGTTTTTATCTGTTATCCCTCGATCCCTACCTAACTCGGGTTCACATAACATCCATACAAATAAATGGCGGCGGCCGCGTTGCCTGGAAAAAGTAAGTTGAGCCGCGGTGCCGTAAGTTATATTATGCATGACACGAAGCTTCAACCAATGTCTTCAGTTTCTCATCCAATACACCTAATACACATCTTTAACTCATCATTATCATCTTCATCGAAACTGTCTGAAGATGACAATATAAGTAGTTCTTTCTACAAAAGTACTTTAAACCAACTCACAACAAGCAATTTTATCTGTCGATATAGTTTGCCTTCACCCTCTGTGTACACGTCACTGATACCAAGAGTATAAATACTCTACTTGGGAGAAATATGATTTATAATATACATTGGCACCTCATTTCGCCACTCTGTACAACAATTGAAATCAAAAACATTTGCTAGTTACTGTTTTTTTTATGTACAAGTAATATGATAAAATATGCACTATTGGATGCTGTTAACATAAGTATAAATATAGAAAACTGTAAGAAATTCATAATATTTTAATCTCCCGTGCATTCTGGTTGTTAATTTTTTAATTGTTAAAAAAATGTCTCTGATTTAGGCCCGCTTGCGTAACATCCTTAAATCGTATTTAAAATCGTCCTAAATGCATTTAAACGGTTAAATACAATTAGCGTCTTGCACAACGTAAATTTTTCTGCTAAATACAATTAGCGAACTGTCAAATTTAAACATCCCAGAATGGCTATTTAACGGCGCTAAACGTATTTAAGCTGTTGTCATTGCTGTCAGTTGTGTTATGAATTTAATAACAAATAAAAAAATGTATTTCTCTGTAAAACGTAAAGAGTGGACCAATTTGACGAATATTATTGAGCACACAATGGATTTTTTCGAACTACATTCTGACGACAACGAAGAAATCATAGAATATTATTATAAGTAGACCTCGACAACTCCTAGCACGAACTGATCTGTTCAACAGTTTTCCAGAAGACTGTGAGAATATTTTCGCCTGGATGCAGAGATCGGTAGAAATAGAAAAGGCTACTTTTCTATAATACTCAGTGTGTAGCTGCTGCTAACCTACCTATCAGTTCTAATTGTTGTGGCTAGATAGCACGGATCAGCACATGATTCAAATATATGGGACAACTGTAAAATAAAAAGCATCTTAAAAGTCATACATAAGTATATCCCGCATGAAATAAACGTGTTTGAGTTTGAAGAAAGCACGGGAAAGTGTAGCGCTAGCCACGACCCCCCTAGGTAGATGGGCCGAGTCGCAGGGAGCCGCTGCACCCAGGTGACACAAGACTGCGGCGTGTGGATGTCCTACAATAAACCTATGTACCGATCTTGATGAAAATTTGCAGAGATAGCTTACATCCTAGGCATAAACATAGGACACTTGATATCCAAGAAAATTAAAGGGTTAAAAAAGAAAGAGAGATTGAAGTTAATTGAAAACAAAATAAATAATTATATTTCTTTTTTGTTCGTCTGCTTGTTTTATTGCATCAGCTTTTTTACATTCTATGATGGAAGAATTAGTTCTATCGTCCTAAACATTACTTTATTTGTTCCTCGCTTTACTAAAATTGGGTCCCCCGACACCTGCTTTGTTGCGTTAAATCCAATTCAGATTATTTTAAGCCAATATTTACTAAATTAATTTTATTATGGCTGTTCCAAAGTCATTGGGATGTTTTGGACTTTGAAGTTTCAATTGCGTTTTGAAAAAAAATTACGTTTCATTTCATGCGTAGTTGTAATACAAACACAATTTCCTGTCAATCCATCACAAATGGTATGAAATGGAACGCAATTACTGCTTTACCGACTCGCTAAACCGATTTAGTTAAATGACATCCAAAAGAGCCTCGTGCAAGACGATCATAAATGCGATTAGGATAAACATGTTTACACAATTAAATACATTTAACTAATTTTATTTAGGAGATATTTAAATCAAACGTTACGCAAGTGGGCCTTAATTTCAATTGTTGATTTTTATCTTTACTTTCTACCCTTAAATGGTTTAATTGTTTATATTTATGTATTATTGATTATCTTTGGTTTAATCTTTATTTGTTTGCTTCCTCGTCTCGTGCTCGCTGGCTTATGCTTTGGCAGAAGATTATTGAGGCGTGCAACTCTTTGAAGGTTAGTCTGTGTGTTTGATAGTCTGTGCTGGGTATTGTGCACAAATCACATAATTTTAAAGACTGCATATAAAGTTAGTTTAGTCGCACTTTGGTTATTTAGCTCACTCTCAATCAGTCTATTAAAACATTAGGCCAATTCTGTATAACCATCGATATATATGTAGGTACTAGATGGGCAATTTCATAGAAAAAAATTGGGCGTCCTACCTGTAGAGCGCGCTCCACACCTGTATAAGCCTGTCCTTGCCATAGCGCTGTCCCGCTTTTCAGACTAGATGGCGTTAGTAAAATAAGTCCACATTCTTTGTTTGTCAGGACCCGTCTATGTAAATTGAGGTCGTTGTGTATAACATTATATCTAAACTAAACTAAAATGACAGCTCTAAATCAAGTCATTTTAATTTAGTTTAGAGATGGTGTACAACAGAATTGGCCCCATTGGCTGACTTCCGCATTAGAGCAGGTTTACATGAGATCTAGACTAGCAACAGATTGTTGCATTATGATTTGTATGGTATTATTAACCGTGTTATTAATATTTGGCGCGATAAAATGTGTATACGGGACACTGTACTGTCTATGCCTGCGCTGGTTAACAAGAACGATGTGATTATCATATTACAATATTCGCAGTTTCTGTGAATTTAAGACATTCTTACTGTAACAGATGCAATTTAACCATAAATAATTATTAATAGATTTTTCTTAACTTATCTTTTTTTTTTTAAAACAAGATTTGAAGAGAAATTCCCAATCAAAATGTTTGAGTAAAAATTTAACCAATAGTGGGAGTGTTAGCCAATCATAGGTGATTACGTTTGCGTCAAACTAACTGTCAAATGTCAAACTTTGTTACGTCCAAGACGCTGTTTCTAGTCAAAACAATTAACATATTAAGAGATAACTTCACTTTTGGTAACCATCGACAGAAAGGCTGATTCAGTGTTAGGTGGATGTAGAGCTCTCTGTTAAATTTTTTTAATAGCAATCAACGACATAATAATTGCTAATATTTTTTTACAGGAACGCATAGTAAGTATAGCTTATAACTAGGGCTTTCGAATACCGGTTTTTCTCAATACCGGTATTAATACCGGAAAGATTTTTTTTTTATTGGAAAAAATTTAAAATGTGGTAGATGTTGTTTAACTTAAAATTAGTCTTTTCTGAAGCAAACGGCACCATAAAAAACAGTTTTTTTCATAAAAAAAATTTTTCACCAAATTAACTCAAAAAAGTGCCTTTTCTGCATAAATTCAGTGAAGAAAAGCAGTTTTTTTTTATTTATAACGCTGTGGTTGATTATCTATTTAACTGTCTCACGAAACGTTAAGTAACTCCATCACTCTATTTTATATCATGCAATATTTTATGAAATTGTATTTTCTTTACAAAAATCACCAAGTATTGATTTTTAGATTTATTTGTATTTTTAATTATTGAGATAATTATTTACGCGTTGACTTAATTCTTACGAAACTATCGTTTGTTTCATGTAACTAAAAGGTGAAAATTACTTAAATTATTTTAAAATACAATCTTATTAAGTACCTAATACTTATATTATTATCAAATAATTAATTTCTTATTCATATCAATTAGAATATCAACTGTATGATTTTTAAAACAGAACTATTTTTGGATGAATTCTTTTAATATAAAGTATATTTGTGACGCACTTTCTCAACGTACACACAAAATTAAATAAATATGGCAGGGAATTTCAAATAATTAGAGAAATTAGTGTCGAAGATTGTAATTAATGATAAACTACTATCGTCGTCGACGTCTCAACCTATAGACATCCTGGACGTAGGTCTCCTGCATGGATCGCGACAGAGCACGGTCTTGTGCCCCTTGTTTCCAGCGGCTCCCAGCTGCACTTGAGATCGTCCGTCCACCTAGTGGGGGGTCGTCCAACACTGCGCTTCCCGGTGTGAGGCCGCCATTCAAGCACTTTGGGACCCAACGCCTATCGGTTCTACCAACTATGTGCCCCGCCCATTGCCACTTAAAGCTTGGACTCTTCGAGCTATGTCGGTTACTTTGGTTCGCCTACGGATCTCCTCATTTCTGATTTGATCACGCATGGATACTTCAAGCATAGCTCTCTCCATCGCCCGCTGAGTGACCATGAGCCTTCTTATCAGACCCAAAGTTAGAGACCATTTTTCGGAGCCGTAAGTCATCACTGGCAACACGCACTGTTCGAAAACTTTCGTCTTCAGGCACTGAGGAATTTTGGACGAGAAGATCTCGCGGAGTTTCCCGAACCCTGCTCAGCCGAGTTGGATTCGGCGGTTGACCTCTTTCTCGAAATTGGACCTACCTAACTGGACTGTATGTCCTAGGTATATATCAACAATTTCGAGTGCAGAATTCTCAACTAACACAGGTTGGGGCTGAACGTGTGCATTAGAAATGATCTTTATCTTGCTCATATTCATTTATAGGCCCACCTGTTGAGGAACTACTAAATGAGTAATAAACGATATTTTTGTAAGAAGTCGATCGAAGCCGAAGAAAACGATAATTTTGTCAAAACACGAATTAATCTAAAATTCTATAGTTATTATTTAAAAGAAAATATATCATAATTAAATATGCATTAGTTATAGTCAGATTTCTGAACGTTTTGAGAGACAATGAAATAGAAATGCCAAGCCACAGGGATCTAAATTCAAACAATATTTTTTTCCTCTGAGTGAACAAAAACGTCTTTTCTTCACTGGTTTTAAGCAATAAAGGTGCTCTTTTTGAGCGTATATATGCTTAAGATACAAGTTTTAAACTTAGCCGAATAAAAACAGTGGCATCTACCAAGAAATATATGCAATAGTTACTGTTTCGTTTATAGTGTCACCAATACCGGTATCCCGGTATTAGACATTTCAATACCGGTATTGAAAACAGGCGAAAAAAGTCCGGGATCCCGGTATTAGCCAATACCGGGATCCCGGTATTGGAAGCCCTACTTATAACGTCTTTGAGAGGTGATATCTAGTAAAAGGCCCATCCACATGCGGCAGTTTTTATACTGTTTACATAGGTACTGCGCATTCTTTAATACTGTACAAGAATCAGCTTTTCTAGTTATCGTTCATTTTTGGTAACAATAAACCGTCTTTGAACGGCCATATCTAGCGAAAGGCCCATCCACATGCAGGCAGACTGTAACTTTTGTGATCAGTGGAGAGCCATACATCCACCTAACACTGAATCAGCCTTTCAGGCGATGGTTACCAAAAGTGCAGTTATCTCCTATAATATATTCATGTAAACCTGCATTTAGGTATGGGATAGAAATAATTATATCGATGACACTAAAGAAGAGCATTTTTTCACAAAGAGTAATTAGTAAAATTACTTGATTTTGTTATGTGCTACTTTTTGTCGTGTTTCTTCACTCGCACTGTATACATTCTGTAAATAAAGAGTTAGTTCTGGCCAAAATCTATGTATTAAATTTATACTAGCTAAATACGTACAATTTTTTTAAATGGATTAACAAAAAATGAGTATTATTTTAATTTTAAAGTTAGTATATTTATTAATTAATTTAAATGCGTTAAAATTGTAAATATTACCTGGGGCAAAAATATAAATATTACCATCGTACGAGAACAATTTCTTACATCATCATAAATCTTAACACATCATCCTATAATGTGTTTTACTGATTTGAGTTGTTTCTGTGTTAATTAATATTTAATTTTAATATTTATTAATAAAGTGTTCTTTGCTTCCATAGAATAATTAAATTAATTATTGACGTCATCAACATACCTACTCATAATATAATATCATCGATCTCTTGTGTCTGAGAAATTTTGCACACTGATCTTAATGGCTACCTACTAATATTCACAGTTTCAAAGACGATTGCAAATACATATGTATTTAATCTATTAATAGCAACAACTTTATCACCATTCTAGGAGTTGAAAAAGATTCTATGTACTCCAATGTAATTAAACTCTCTCTCTTGTAGCTATCTATGTAACAGAGGTGTCCTTCATTCAAAATTCGTTTTGTTGTATCCTAGTAACTCTGTAAAGTCTGATTGCTTGTTGGCTACTACAGTTCCAGTGGAACATAGTGATACAAAACCATACTCTACGTCTAGAAAGCGCAGAAATGAATAAAAGTAACTATTCTCGAGTTAATTAAAATTTCAAGCTGTCTTGCTTGCAAAAACATGAATTTTCAACTCTTCAGATTCCTTGCTATTACTCAACCAATACGAAGATCGTATGAACTATGAATTATTATTGACTGTCCCAGTCCTAACAATGTTTCATGTGTTGCAGAATAACATGTCGATGGATGGAAAGGAGGATTATTCAGACTTGCCACCGAACCAAAAGAAAAAGAAACTTCAAGCAAAAGTACACGAATTGACAAAGCAGGTAAATATTCTCACTTTCTTTATTCGTATTTTAAAAATTCAATAGGTTAGAAATTTTGTCAAATTCCGAAAAATCAGTTCAGCGGGTTTGGTTGAAAAAAGGTTTGGGTTATAAGATAAAATAAAGATGAAAGCTAATTTATCTATATTGGAGCCATCGATCTGAAAGTTGGAAGGCTATTTAAAAGATCCATTGATACAAGCTTTTACTTTGTAAGTTTTTATTATGGTAAGTTTAAAAATAAGTTGTTCTGATTACAGGTTGGCCAGGAACAAGCTGCGATGGAAGGTCTTATGAAAATGAAAGGCGTCTATGAGACAAACCCTACGCTAGGAGATCCAATGACTGTAGAAGGTTTGGTTTGCATATTGCTTAACTTATCATCGTCACACTGTATTGACAAACTGCGATCCAGCGTATTTTATCTCAGATTTGAATTGGGCACTCCCATATATCAAATCGAGGTTTTATGATTCCCGCGAGAACTCTTTAATTTTCCGGGATCAAAAGTAGCCTTTGTCCTTCCCTAGGATACAAACTATCCCTATACCTAATTGAATCAAAATCACTTGAACAGATGGGTCGTTAAAGCGTAGCAGATAAACAGACATACACACTTTCGCATTTATAACATTAGTATATAGATCATAGCTTAGCCTAAAAGGGTCCCAAGTTTCATCCATTATAATTTTGTTTAAAATTGACTTGAAAATGATGACAACTCAATCAAATCAGCAACTCTTTATCTAACTTAAAAACGCACTTTTAGTATGAAAGTTGTATGATATTCACAGTTGTGACGTCATCAAATTTCAACGCACTTTTTTTCTTTAATCTACATTTTAATAGTAGTTTGTGATATAAGGGCGGTAAATAGGTTTTTACAAACGAGTTGACTAATGTCAGCCCGATGACGCCAGTCGAGCCTCGAGGGCTGACCATCGTCACGAGTTTGTTAAAACCTTAACGCCCGTGTATCACACGATATTTTTCAATACATTTGTGAGAAAACTTGAAAATAAAACTCGAGTAGGTAGGTACTAGGTACTCACTAGAAAATGGTTTCTCACGCCCATACGTATTTCGAGAAATTTTGGCGGCTAGATTTTTAGCGCCATTTTTTTCTCACATCTAAAATACCTAATTGTTGATTTATTTTTATTATTCCATCACTTAAACTACTTATATTAATTAATAATTTATAGGAAAAATTCAATGAAAATTTTAAAAATAGCGCGCATTGATTATAGATTAGTATCTACGGCGCGTTGTTGTAATTGCTTTTTTTAAATTGGCTTCATGGCTCTAGGTTCTAGCTCTTAACTCCCAGCCTTTACTTTTTTGATTTATAAAACTTAAATCAGTTTGAATTAATAATATTAAATACAATTTTTAATTTCATCAATCCACATCTAAATTTTATTATTTTTTAGGTTCTCTACATACAAAGTCAATATCGATAAGAACCTTCTTGCAAGAAAACTTTTTATTTAGAAGTAAAGTGGACTTACAAAACTTAAAAAAAAACCTGCGAATTTACTGCACGAGGGCAGTAAATTCTGCAAAAAAAAAAAGCACGAGGGCAGTAAATTTAACTTACAAGCCCTGTTTACTGCTTCTGTAAGTACATTTTTCGAGCAAGTGTATTGAAAAATGGTTATCAAACTTAAAACTATCCGAGGATGTGAATTTTAGGTCTTTTGGAAGACCCTCTATATAATAATCAGTTAGAAATAATTTATTTTTGATATAGGCATCATCCCTATTACATTCCATGTTCTGTGACAGGTCAACTAAACGAATGTTGCGATAAGCTGAAGAAGTTGCGCGCACAGTTGCGCAAATACGAAGACTTACTGACGGAGGCCAACAACCAAGTTTGTGCGCCGCCAGTGCACCCCACCGCGCGGACCAACGGCGCCGCGCCCACGCAGGCCACTAGGTAAGACAAGACAGATTCCCAGGCAGTTTTTTTACTAAGCCAGTAGCTAGCAAGCACACAACGAGTAAACGTGTAGAAAATTGGTATTCAGAGATGTTAAGTGGATCCAAAGAAAGCTCCTATTCAAAAGACTATCAATTATTACGTAACGCAAAGTCACTGCGGTCTATTGAAAATGCAAAAAAATTGCCATTTTGAAATACTCAAGCGCGTCAGATTAATTATCATACAGGCGATTCAGCTTCATGTCCCAAACGTGCTGATCCATAATCGACGATTTTCTCGAGGAATTCTTCTGCCTGATGATTGAATCTGATGATTTGAAAAAAAAAAACCTGTACATTATATTACGTCAACCTTTTTTTCTTTCTACCGTATAATCTTCAAAATCCATTAGGTCTCTACGACGCTCGATTAAATCCACATTTAGCATCATGGGCTCCCGTACCATTATCTCTATTTGTCTACCGCAGCTAACATGGTTACTTGTCTCATTAAGTCAAAAGTAGAGATAAAAGTAATATTTCTTATCTGTGGTATTTTTATCCACGAACACTTACATGCCGACTATTTTTTCTCGTAACATAACCGGATTTTGTGCATGTTAGTGTAAACGAAAACTTAGCCGGCAACAACAACATCCCTCTCTCCGGTCCCAGGCTCTGGCCTGCAGGTCTTCATCAACCATATTTTTGTTAGATAAACCCTTACAAAATGGGTTTGTCTAACAAAATGGGGACGTCAAACATAAACACTAACATGTTAACCAACTGGAGTGGATAACACCCCTGCGTTTGCTTGGGTCGTTCATCTCACCCCCTTACCCCGGTCTGAAGCATCCGATTATTTGAATCTATAGGCTCTCAGGTCCCACGACCAACCAACGACGCGCGACGTCAAGCTCGCACTTAAGTTGACAGAAAGAATGGCAAAGTTCAGTCATCTGTGATACATTTTTCATTTTATAGAGCCAGGCGCGCGGAATTCCGTTGCGTCTCTTGCCTTTAAATCTTAAGTAATCACGAGATCAGTATGCATTCTGCTTGATGAGAAAGCGAAGACAGAAAGCGTTCCGTCTAATATAGAGGAAAGTTGTCAACGTGAACATTAATCTTAATATATAAAACAAAGTCGGGTTTGTTCGAACACTTATAACTCTAGAACGGCTGAACGGATCTGGATGAAATTTGGCACAGGGATAGATTATGGTCTGGAATAACACATAGGCTACTTTTCATACCGGAAAATTAAAGAGTTCCCGCAGGAACCAAAAACCTCAATCCACGCGGACGAAGTCGCGGGCATCAGCTAGTTAATTATAAAAATTAACTTGGTCTCATTTGTCAGCAGCATTGGGTCAAACAGTGAATCTCTATCGCGGTCAGCGTCGGAATCGTCCGTCAGTACCGGCACCGGTTGCACGGGCACTGGCACGGGGCCGGGAGTTGGCGGCTCGTGTGTCGGCAGCAGGGCGGCCGGGGGTTCCCCCGAGTCCGGCCTCGGAGGGGAGCTGGCCGCGGCGCACACGGACCACACGAATGGCGACCACGACGACAACGACCACGATCCTGACCACGACTTCTACGGTGATTACTATTACGAAGCCGATCTACAGCCGCTGGGGTACTGCAAAGCGCTTTACGCTTTTGAAGGTATATTGAATTGAGAATCCATGCTAATATTTATAAATGCGAAAGTTGTTCTGTCATAATATTATTTATTACCTTTTCACGGCCCAAAGGAAGGTTTTTAACACCTTAATACACACAGAACCAGGGAGGACTCACTTGGTCACCGAGAAAATTACCAACGACAACGTTGCCCTCGAGGTCATCTCTCATGAGAGAGAGAGAGAGAGAAGAGTTTACGCAAAAGAAAGAGAGTTGCGTCGAAACAAGTATTGCGTTAAAACAAGTTTATTTTTAACTTCTTTATAGTGTATTAACCTAGAAAGTACTATTATGCCTGTAACTTCTCGTCTACGTGGTTTTAGGTTTTTAAAAATCCTATGGTAATCTTTTGATTTTCTGAGATTAAAAGAAACCTGTATTCTTCCCCAGAATGCAACTTAACTTGGTAAGATTTTAAGTTGAAATCGGTTGAACAGATACGCCATGAAAGCAAAATAGGCACACTAATAGCAGAATAAACATATTTAAGTAATATTTTGTTGATTGGCATACGTTTTGTATTGTAGCAAACGGTACGGGCTCAACGATGCGCATGGAATGCGGTGAGCAACTACTAGTGCTGGAGACTGACGCGGGCGACGGCTGGACGCGCGTTCGGCGCCTCAACGCCAGCGAGGAGGGCTTCGTGCCCACTACCTATATTGCCACGACGCTCTACGCAGACGCGCATCACTAGCCGGTGCGTTTGTTACCTACACTACACACAACTACTAGTGCTGGAGACTGACGCGGGCGACGGCTGAAAGCGCGTGCGGCGCCTCAACGCCAGCGAGGAGGGCTTCGTGCCCACTACCTATATTGCCACCACGCTCTACGCGGACGCGCATCACTAGCCGGTACGTTTGTTACCTACACTACACACAACTACTAGTGCTGGAGACTGACGCAGGCGACGGCTGAAAGCGCGTGCGGCGCCTCAACGCCAGCGAGGAGGGCTTCGTGCCCACTACCTATATTGCCACGACGCTCTACGCAGACGCGCATCACTAGCCGGTGCGTTTGTTACCTACACTACACACAACTACTAGTGCTGGAGACTGACGCGGGCGACGGCTGAAAGCGCGTGCGGCGCCTCAACGCCAGCGAGGAGGGCTTCGTGCCCACTACCTATATTGCCACCACGCTCTACGCGGACGCGCATCACTAGCCGGTACGTTTGTTACCTACACTACACACAACTACTAGTGCTGGAGACTGACGCGGGCGACGGCTGAAAGCGCGTGCGGCGCCTCAACGCCAGCGAGGAGGGCTTCGTGCCCACTACCTATATTGCCACCACGCTCTACGCGGACGCGCATCACTAGCCGGTGCGTTTGTTACCTACACTACACACAACTACTAGTGCTGGAGACTGACGCGGGCGACGGCTGAAAGCGCGTGCGGCGCCTCAACGCCAGCGAGGAGGGCTTCGTGCCCACTACCTATATTGCCACCACGCTCTACGCGGACGCGCATCACTAGCCGGTACGTTTGTTACCTACACTACACACAACTACTAGTGCTGTGGAGACTGACGCGGGCGACGGCTAAAAGCGCGTGCGGCGCCTCAACGCCAGCGAGGAGGGCTTCGTGCCCACTACCTATATTGCCACCACGCTCTACGCGGACGCGCATCACTAGCCGGTGCGTTTGTTACCTACACTACACACAACTACTAGTGCTGGAGACTGACGCGGGCGACGGCTGAAAGCGCGTGCGGCGCCTCAACGCCAGCGAGGAGGGCTTCGTGCCCACTACCTATATTGCCACCACGCTCTACGCGGACGCGCATCACTAGCCGGTACGTTTGTTACCTACCCACCCTCGATACACAAAATTGACAATATTTTCTAAAGCAATTCAATTATTTTTAGTTGTTATTGGATCGATTTCTTTCAAAATTTCTTTCAAAATCAATATTTGTAATATTTTAAAATCACAAATAAATGCGCCAGCCCTGAGAAAGGAACTAAGACTGAAAATTTGTATTGAAATATCCGCCTGCTCCTTTGGCCCCTCTCACCTGCGTTGCCTCTAAAGCTTCTTCGTCAGATGGTGTATTTAAGTATTCTTTACCTAGATGCCCAAAGAGGATGCCCAACTGGGTCTTTTCCTGTTGCTCCCAGATCAAGAAGACCCAAGTTTGCTCTACACTCAATCATCTCCCATACTCATAGTGCCAAGTCTCGAAAATATCGATTAGTCTCCGTTTATAAAACAGATATGGTATTGATCGAACGTGACTATAATTCTATACATTGTTCTTTGTTAAAATCCTTGAAGGATGGATTAAAATCGCTCTTATATCCAATATTTTGATTTTGTTAATATTATACCAATTACGAGACCTGTTAATTGTTCAATAACGGGCAAATCAAGCAATCAACAAAACATGAATACGTAACTAACCGCTTTACGTGAGTATTGGCTTCGTAATTTGTATCACGCATGGGGATAATTGGGTATAATCATACTCATTAAGCCTAGTATCTGTTACGCTACTAGTAGGTATGCTGTAATGTAGTTGTAGTTACTGTTGGTCCAAGATCCCAGAGCCGCCAGACCTTACTTATTTTCTGAGAAACAAAATGTGTGTAATATAGTAGCTTTGGTACGTAGATTTAACGTACGCATACTCGCAAATTTGGGGCGACGGCCAATTTATAGTTATAAGGTGCTAAAGGTACGTAAAAACGTTGCTAACTTTACTTATTTTCTGAGTGCTGATTTTTATGTATGTTGTACAGAATATTGTTAATAATTAGTAATCAATACTCCCAGACTCATGCCGTGGGCCATTATTTCTGCCAGACACTTTAAAGGTCGCAAAAAAAAAACTTAACTTTACTTATTTTCTGAGTTTTCATTTTTATACACGATACTCAGAGAACTGTTTCAATACTATTTGCAAGCAGCCAGACTAATCTGATGGGCCAAACATCCGCCAGACTCAATTTGAAATTTCGCTGTGATAAAATGTTGGCCTTATTTACAAGGTTTTAGGGACCTTTTTCATTGTGTGGAGTAAAGAAAACCATCAATTATTGCAATATCTAAGCCTGTGTACGAAAAGCTTACGAAAATCCACAATAAAGAGGGTGAAATGAGGGTATGAACCTTACATGAAGGTTCTAAGTTTTTGAAGTTAGGGACTTGAAAATCGGCATTAAGGTTATTAGTTTTAAATAATAATAACCTGTATAAGCAATTTTCTGAAAATCCACCCCAAAAGGGATGAAATGGGGGTTGGAAGTTTGTATGAAAATCCTTTGTTTTTGAAGCTAGAGACATGAAAATCGGCACTTAAGTTTTTAGTTTTAAATAATAAAAACCTGTATAAGCAGTTTTACGAAAATCCACAACAAAGGGGGTGAAATGCAAGTTGGAAGCTTACATGAAGGTTCTAAGTTTTTGAAGTCAAGGACTTTAAAATTGGCATTTAGTTTATTAATTTTAAATACTAATAACCTGTATAAGCAATTTTTCGAAAATTCAGCCTTAAGGGGGTGAAATGGGGGTTAGTAGTTTGCATGAAAGTGCTATGTTTTTGAAAACATGGAAATCGGCATTTAAGTTATTAAGTAATTTTCAATAATAAAAACCTTCTTAAGCTATATATTATAGCCGCGAGAATGTTAAGAACTTTGATAAGAGCAACGTACCACCGTGTAAAAGTGAGCTTCTGCAGCAGTTTCGGCAGCGAATTATATAAGTAGCTTTTGGAATAATGCTTATTTGACAGAACTTATAATTTTTAAACCTGAAAGTAACGGATGGATGTTGCAAAACAACAATTACCATTTTAACTGGTTCGATGGGGACCAATTACCGGATTTTGTAAGAGAACCCCTTGAAGTAGAATCAGGTATTTTACTCTCACTTCAAATTGTTTTTATAAATTTTGAAGCTATTCGAAACTTTATTATTTTATTTGTGTTTACAGATGAAGATTTTACCAATGATATTGACGACGATAAAGATTTGAATATTCAACACCAATGTGCTTAATATGCACACAACGAGATTATCTCGCGACGAGAGAGAGATAGAGATGTTGTCGTTGCCAGCAGTTTCGTTTACTCTGACATGCACAAAATGCAGTATATTACAAGAAAAAATTATTCGGTATGTAAAGATTCGTAGAGAAAAATACCACAGACAATAAATATTACTCTCATCTTTACTTTTGACGTAACGAGTTAGGTAGTAGTAACCATGTTAGGTTCGGTAGACAAATAGAGATAACGGGTAGACATAATATTACTCGTTGTGTGCATGCTAACCCTACAGGATTGGCTAGATGAGGAATTACCAAACTTCGACGATGACGATAGTGATGATTATTAAAAATAACATTTAATAAAATATTTTCTTAAAATTTTAATAATTAGATTTAATTTTCATCATTATTATCATTGAAATATACTTAAATATTAAGATAATAAAAGCGGATATTTATATGGATATTTTTCGGGATAGCCTTCCGCGTGGGTGATGTAAAGAAAAGTAACATTCTTGTGATTGAATTTTTCATTTACGTTGGAAACCGTTTAAGCCTTTATAAACACTTGAAGCCTGGCAGCATATATACGTCCATTATTCAGGTCACGTTGTAGATTTCACAAATATATTTTTGTATTTAATTGAACACATTTTACTCTAGGACTTCACAGCTGATTAAGTCTAGCTCACTGAATCTCCTCATGTCACTCCTATGTTCTTCCCCGGGATATAACCTACCTCTATACCAAATTTCAGCAAAATCGGTTGAAAAGATGGTCCGAGAAAGCGTAGCAGACAGACAGACAGACAGACAGACACAGTTTCGCATTTATAATATTTCGGATTTAGATATGAGCATATAACCATATATATATTTAGCATATATATATTTAGATATAAACATATTTATCAGTACTACTGGTCGCCCGCGACTTCGATCGCGTACAATTTCTGATTTCCTATGAGATTATAAAATTTTCCCGCTGCAAAAGGCATATCTAAAGAGGCTATAATATATTATCTATAGCTTACGAAGGTTTTTATTATTTAAAACTACTTAATAAGTTAAATGCCGATTTTCGTGTCTCTAACTTCAAAAACATAGAACTTTCATACAAACTACTAACTCCCATTCCACCCCCTTAGGGCTGAATTTTCGAAAAATTGCATAATTATACAGGTTATTATTATTTAAAATGAATAATCTAAATGCCGATTTTAAAGTCCTTGACTTCATACTAAAACTAAAAACTTAAGTGCCGATTTTCATGTCTCTAGCTTCAAAAACATAGGATTTTCATACAAACTTCCAACCCCCATTTCACCCCTTTTGGGGTGGATTTTCAGAAAATTGCTTATACAGGTTATTATTATTTAAAACTAATAACCTTAATGCCGATTTTCAAGTCCCTAACTTCAAAAACTTAGAAACTTCATGTAAGGTTCCAACCCTCATTTCACCCTCTTTTTTGTGGATTTACGTAAGCTTTTCGTACACAGGCTTAGATATTGCAATAATTGATGGTTTTCTTTACTCCATACAATGAAAAAGGTCCCTAAAACCTTGTAAATAAGGCCAACATTTTATCACAGCGAAATTTCAAATTGAGTCTGGCGGATGTTTGGCCCATCAGATTAGTCTGGCTGCTTGCAAATAGTATTGAAACAGTTTCCTGAGTATCGTGTATAAAAATGAAGACTCAGAAAATAAGTAAAGTTAAGTTTTTTTTTTGCGACCTTTAAAGTGTCTGGCAGAAATAACGGCCCACGACATGAGTCTGGGAGTATTGATTATTAATTATTAACAATATTCTGTACAACATACATAAAAATCAGCACTCAGAAAATAAGTAAAGTTAGCAACGTTTTTACGTACCTTTAGCACCTTATAACTATAAATTGGCCGTCGCCCCAAATTTGCGAGTATGCGTACGTTAAATCTACGTACCAAAGCTACTATATTACACACATTTTGTTTCTCAGAAAATAAGTAAGGTCTGGCGGCTCTGGGATCTCGCTCTATGTTGCTTAAATGTAACTTTTACGTGAACTATCATTTTGCGGCAGACCCTGGTGACCTTATTCTGCAGATTTCTGTCATTATAAAGGGGTTCGTAGACTTTAGTACTTATGAAAGGTTGTCAGCAGCTTAATCACATAAAATCTTATTTTATATACACTCGGCGTCAAAAAAATCGCACCTTTCAAAAAATCTACTTCAAACAACTTTAGACCTTATTTGACATCAATAATGAGGTTCATTTTGGATATCATTTGAAAGGCGATGAAATGGAGAGTACAAAAACAATTCAATTGATTATTTTTCTTTTACTGGAAGAGCACAAAAAAAGAACAAGAAAACACCTACAATTTTGCTCCTTAAAACAGCCGCTAGTTGCGCTACCTTTTGTAGGTATAAAAGGGTCAATACAGGTTCAATCGGGATCATTCGCTATCCAACCGTTGAAGTGGACACACGAGAAGCTCATTCCCAAGAAAAACACCCTTGAAAATGGATACCACTGTCGATGAGGCCGCCCAAGTGATTGTACTACTGCAATCAGGCATGCGGCAGTGTGATGTCGCTCGGCAACTCAACTTGAGCCGTTTTTCGGTTCGAAGAGTGTACCAGCGTTTCCTGGAGACCGGTGGCTACGTCCGAAGACATGGGTCTGGTAGACGTCGCTGCACCTCGGAGAGAGACGACCGATTCATCGTGTCGACGTCTTTGAGAAATCGCTTCTTAAATGCTGTTGAGTTGCGACAGCAGCTCCAGACAGCTAACAGAAGAACCGTGAGTGTGTCTACGGTTAGACGAAGACTGGGGGAGAGGAAAATAGCGGCGCGAAGAGCTGCTACAGGTCCAAAATTGACCGCAGAGCATCGGCGAGCCCGCTTGCAATTCGCTCGCGAACACGTCAATTGGACCCTCGAACAATGGAAAGCTGTTCTCTTCTCAGACGAGACGAGAGTGTGCCTTTTCTGCAACGACAGACGCAAAAGAGTGTACAGAAGACAGAGTGAACGTTTCGCCCAAGCCTGCATCCAGGAGACGGTGGAATATGGAGGCGGTTCTTGTATGTTCTGGGGCGGCATGTCGGCCGACGGCAAAACCGACCTTGTTTGCGTCTCCCGGGCCCGAGGTGCTCGCGGGCAAGGGTCGCTGACTGCTCACCGGTACATCACAGAGATCCTGGAAGACCATGTGGTCCCCTATGCCAGTTTTGTTGGCGAGGGGTTCACGTTGATGCATGACAACGCTCGCGCTCACGCTGCAATTATTGTGCGCGACTACCTTCAAGAGGTTGGGATCTCTGTCATGCAGTGGCCAGCGAGAAGTCCAGACCTGAACCCGATTGAGCACCTATGGGACCATTTAAAACGCAAGGTTCGGTCTCGTGATCCCGCTCCTACGACTCTCCAGGAACTCAAAGATGCCGTTATTGAGGAATGGGACACTATCCCTCAAGAAGAAATTTTAAAATTGGTAAGATCCATGAGGGATCGTATGGAAGCCGTCATCAGGGCAAGGGGGGGTAACACTAGATTTTAGATTAGTTTTAAGATCATTTTTGTATTCTTTTTTGTGTAATTAATCTGTTTTAAATTAAGGCTTAATTAAGGACTTTTACTGTTTTATATACTTATTTTTTTTGTGCTTTTCCAATAAAAGAAAAATAATAAATTGAATTGTTTTTGTGCTCTCCATTTCATCGCCTTTCAAATGATATCCAACATGACCCTTATTATTGATGTCAAATAAGGTTTACAGTTGTTTGAAGTCGATTTTTTGAAAGGTGCGATTTTTTTGACGCCGAGTGTAATTTCGGCGGCATCTATCTCATTTTATGTAATTTCGGCGGCGATGTTACACCAGAGAGTCCTACTATAGTTTTTGATCTTCAAGAGTACGCCCCTATCGATATAAATAGGATTTAGACGGCGACACCACTTTTGTTGATAATTCAAGATGGCGGCCGGCCCACGGGCCATTAATCTGCCGACCCTTTGTACGAACATCACAGGTCGTGAGACTTCGAAAATCAACAATATTAATGATACAAAATTACAGATTTATGTCCAAGCAGGATGTATTTTAAGAGAAGTGTTCTAGGTACTTGGAGCGCGCTCTATACATTTGTATGGAGTATTAATTGATCCTCATTTGAATATAAACCAAGCAAACTCAAAAAGTTCTTTAGACACGTTCTTAAAATATGTACTTAGTTTGAAAGTTTAGGGGTCAAATTAGATTTTAAATTTTTGTAACTTGTGTAATTTTAAGACTATAATATAAAGTGTCGCATACCAAAGTTTACTCTCGAGCCATCCTCTAGGCAAGCGCGCTGCAAGGCTGCATCCTAACTTGCCAGCAGTTCTGAAGACAGCACAGCGCTATGCTATAAATAAATAAAATTGTGTTGAACTCATTATTTATTCTGTTCTATTCCTTGCAGATGTTTCACCACTCAGGTGTGCTGCGACTGTTGTGGAGTTGTGGTGGTTACTTTACGCGTTGAGTGTGATACAGTTTAGTGCTCGAGGACTTTGTCGCTACGGACTTGTGCAATCATTTGCGGCGCACGCGCATATTGAATGTTCTCTGTGGCCTATGTTATAGCTCGTATCATGTAAAGGGACCGTGGTGCATGGTGACAGGTGAGTACGTCTATGCGGCCGAGCATTGGTTCATCAGTCAACCTTTCGTTTTGCGATGGTTAAGAGCCGTACATGTTACTCAGGCTGAGATCTATAGAGCGTACTTTTACTTGGCTCAGACTTTAGAGTTGAAACGAGATGGACTTATGTGATTAACATAAATCTATCTCGTTTTAACAATGTCTTAAGTCTAAGCCATGGAACTAATAAGTACTACATGGTCTAAGCAAAGTCAAAGTTCGCTCTATTGATCTCACCCTTAGACACGTCCGCACAGCGGTCTTTTTACATGAAACGAACTGTGTGTATATTTACAAGTATTTTTGCTATAATTTATCCTTATTGAAATTAGATTTATTTTTTTATTGTGTATTTTAGGGTTTATGCACACTGCTACAGTAATAAGTTTGGTATCGCGTCCGATACACAATTAATTTTATATTTATTTTAAAGTCGATTAAATTCGATTACGTTTCGGTCTGTGTCGAGCACAGATGTTAAATGAGTTGACGTATCAATAAGTTTTTTGACATTTTCTTTCTCTGTCTTATAAAATTTGTTCGAGCGATAACTTTACTCGATTTATTATTACTGTCTCAGTGTGCTTTTACCGTTAACTCTAGTGGTCTATGATAGCGGTGCTGTCAAAGCGGTCGCTATAGAACGTCAAATGACGTCACTAAAGCGTTGTCTATTGAAGCAAAAATATGATTTCTTACATAGCATTTTTGACGTTTTCTAGCACTGCCGGCCGCTTCTAGCTCGCGATTAGCGGCCGTTATTTGACGGCACCGCTACCCTATGAAACGAGAGCTTTACCGAATATCCCGCGGTCAGAAATATAAAATGAGGAAATAATAACATTCCATGATCTTATTTATTGTGTATATTGTCAGTTATGAGGCGTACATATTTTCATGTATGGCCGTGTAACTATATTCTAGTTTTATATTTAATTGTAATATTAACACATTTAGATCTTCGTTGTGCCAGCTCTTTACGTGTTAAGGTTTTCGTACTTATTATAGTTGTTACTGCTTTTATGTGATTCAGCCATTGAGTATTCGAAATTATAGCAAAAATAGATTTATTAAGCCCGTCACAGACTCTAGCTTTATTAAATAAAATATGATATTAAAAATATGGCCGTGTCTGTAACTGGCTTTATTAGAACGTGTAATATATGTAAACTTTATGAACCGTTTAAAAAAATAATAATTCAATTCTACTTTAAATATTATTAAACAATTTATGGAATAATTGTATTACATGATGTATTATAAAAATGCTTATGTTAAATGAATCTTATGTAGTTTAAAATGCTAGCTAAATGTGGTTATTAGCCAATGCTATTTTCTGAATATTTGCTGTATGCAAGAACTCTATTGTATTTATATATAGTGAGATGAGGTATGGATGGAGTGCATTTGATTTTTATATAAAATAAACCTATATGATGACATAATATAAATTGTGTTTAATTTTCATTGTAAAGGTCCTCGCCAAAACTATCGACGCCAGAAAAGAGTTCAGAAAAAGCTTTATGTATACGGTATTAAGGTTGAAAACGACGTCGCCCAGCTCGGCCGATGCGACGCGACGGCTAACGACGGGGTTTTCACTCTTCACAGTATACGTGAAGCTTACATAAAGTTTTTCTGACCGGCTCAAGCCGGTTCAGTGTCGATAGGTTTGATGAGACCTTTAAGCTGAGTTAAGGGTCTGGTCCATACACAAAGCGCAACGGAAGCAATTCGCGACGTAACAACACGTTTTTCACCCAGGTCTTAAATTGCTGCCCCTTTTTTTTACACCAAAAACAAGTTTTACAGCATTAATACAATACTTTAACTGTACTCCCACCCTCCCCCTTGTGATGATCTCCCTGGCGCACTGGCGAGTCGCGTGGTGGTCTTATATAACCGGGTTCGATTCCCGGCAGGGTCAATTTGAGAATTTATAATTTCAGAATTTTCTCTGGTCTGATCTGGTGGGAGGCTTCGGCCGTCGGCCTAGCTACCACCCTACTGGCAAAGACTTATAGCCAAGCAATTTAAGCATTCCTGTACGATGCTGTGTAGAAACCGATAAGGGGTATGGGTTTAATGTAACCGCCGCGCGTACGCTTATCAGATTAGTCTGCTACCATCTTAGACTGCACCATCACTTACAATCAGGTGAGATCGCAGTCAATTGCTAACTTTTAGTGGATAAAAAAAGATTTAGAGTAGGTAGGTACCTTTAAGAATACAAGTGACGTTGACCTAAGTACCTGGCATAGACATAATTTCCATCGTTACCATGCATATGTGGGGAATATTGAAACATAACTTGTCTTCTTAAATAAAATAAATAAATAAAATAATAAAATAGACTTTAAGTATTTCCGAAATCATGCGATTAAATAAACATTAAGTAGGTACATTAAAATATTTTTACGTCATAACTAGGTACAGTAGATAAGTACCTAAGTATATAGTTTTAGATATATAAGATGTCATTCTTGTAGTTATTATAATATTATTTTGGAAAGTGAAAAATTATAAATGTCAAGTAGGTACCTACATAACTTAGATTTTATAGAATGTCACGAGTTTCGGATTGCCTGTTGGCAAAGTCCTCCTCTAGCTCCCGCCACTGTTTTCGGTCGTGCGCTACTCTTCGCCAGTTCGGTTCTGCGGTCTGTTTAATTTCATCTTCCCATCTACGGTGCGGTCTGCCTCTACTTCGTTTTCCATCTCGTGGATACCAGTTTGTTATAATTTTACTCCACTTGTCTGGTTTGTCCCTTTGCGAGTGTCCCACCCATCTCCATTTTTGTGCGTCTATTTTACTTAGAATGTTGGTAACTTTTGTGAGCTTTCTTATACTTTGGCTACTGTGTCGGTATTTGATCTTTACTCCCAACCCAAGTCCCAACATGCTTCTTTTCATAGCTCTCTGGCATTTCACCAATTTTATTCTGTGGTTTGCATTAAGAGCCCAGGTTTCACAACCATAGGTTAAGCATGGTAACACACAAGCGTTGAATACTCGTTCTCTACTTTTCATTATCTCTTTTAAAGCCCAATATTTCTTCCACCCATTTGCAATCCTTCTTACCTTGTCTTCTTACCAGAGCTTAAATTCGAGTTTAGTTCGTTAGTAACCAAATTGGAAGTGTACGGTACACTTCCGAATCAGAATCAATCTACTTACCTACATAGGTACGTTTTTGGTTTCGTTACGTCACAGATATCTAAGATAATAAGTTAAGTCGAAAGCATAGGTACTTATCTACATCGCAAAAATTAATTATTAACGAATTGGCAGAGATAAGTGAAAAATTAGTTGCAAACCAAATCCTCATTATCGCGTAAGTTAGCATAAGACGTGCAGCGTGCTAGAGTTGCGCAGTGCTCCATTGGCCGACTGCTGCCTTCCGCGTCGAGCCACGCAACGCTTGTGTAACAAACCGCAACAACCATCAAACAAGCATTGCATTTACATTGCTGGCTTTTTCAATCCATTTAATTAAACAGGCAAAACTAAGTCGACAATGGATGCTGTAGATAAGTTTCAATTCACTGGCTTTAAATACTTAGATGAAACGGTAGTACCTACTTAGATACTTACAAGACGTGGTTGCTCCAAGCTACAAAGATAAAACGAGTTTTGCGGGAACTGTACCTAAACTTCATCCCGAGGTCGGTTCTTGCGCAAATATAAATGCTTTTCCTGATATAGCACCTTCGCGTTGTGCTCATTGCATAATTTGCACAATTCTGTAGCTATTTCGTCGTCGGCCCCTAAATTGTCAAAGAAACATTTCGTCAAAACTCTCAAAATATCCATAGGTACAAGTACTAATATTATAAATGCGAAAGTGTGTCTGTCCGTCTGTCTGTCTGCTACGCTTTCACGGCCCATCGAACCATCGGCCCATCGACGAAGTCGCGGGCATCAACTATAGTTTGAAATAAACGCAACACCGTAAAATTTGGGCAGCTTTACCTACTGCTAAAAACCGAAACCTATACCTACTTAATGAGATGGGGTTACAGGGATCACGTATTATCAGCATACAATAATGGCGACGTATTGCGCCTAAGCACAGGCTTCTGCTGTATAAAGCGCAAGTTCGGTCCCACATGGAATACTGCTCTCACCTCTGGGCCGGAGCACCCCAGTACCAGCTCCTTCCATTTGACCGGATACAAAAGCGGGCAGTTCGTCTCGTGGACAATCCCAAAATTACTTGCACGCTGGAGTCCCTAGAGCACCGAAGAGACGTTAGTTCTCTTTGTGTGTTCTATCGTCTCTACAATGGGGAGTGATCTGAGGAGTTATTTAATCTAATACCACCTTCCGTGTTCTCCAGTCGCACTCTTCGTCGCAGAAACAAATTTTATCCTCACCACCAGTGGCGATTCCTGGTAGTCAATCTTGGGTTTGCGCTAGCTGATGGTTAGGTATTTTCTCAATAAAATAAATTTACCTCATATATCACTGATTAGGGGTATAGGCTTAATATAACTGATAGGTATATCCCTAACAGGTTTGCCCGCCATCTTAGAGTAGGTTACTGACATCATCACCCACCACCTGGTGACATTGCAGTCAAGGGCTAACTTGTACTTAGTAGAATACTATTTTTATTTATTTTACACTAACAGATTCCCGCGACTTCATCCGCGTGAACAACCATTTTATTTTGATAAGGATTACTACTACTATGTTACTATATTATGAGGATTAGGTACTATGTTGGTAAAAACACCTTCGCGAGTAAAGCATTGTTTTAAACCAAATTTGAAAATCATAATGACGGTTATTGTGAGACGACCTTAAAAGATAGCTATATGCTGTCGCGGACTTTTTTTTAGAACTTTTTGAGAGGAACAATTCCACCATACGTTATTTTCGTGTAACTTTTACCATTTACGCAGCGCACGCCACGGAAGCTCTCAGATGAGACAATTTTTTCCAACTTCATTCACATTATTGCAATATTCGTAGGGATCTTTAATGTTTTTGAAAATAAAATACAGCCTATGTTACTCGCTGATAATGTAGCTTTCTATAAGTGAAAGAATTTTTAAAATCGGTTGAGTAGTTTTTGAGTTTCGAAAATAATACTACACGGCAAATGCAGAGCTATGCTCAACTCATAGTGCACGCCTTCGGCCCTGATTCTCGCAGTACGGGCCACGTGGCGATGCGGCGCACGTCACAAGTCTGAAGTCACAACTCACAACCAAGGTGCGAGGTGGTCATGGAGCGTGCGTGATTTTAAATAATTATCGATTAACGCAATCTTCTAATTAATAAACTTATATGTTTTGTGAATGGTACCTATTTAATGTTATAAAATATTAGTATATTACATAGATCTAGTAGGTATAATCAATGACGAAGGAAACTAATAACATAGTTTCTTATTGTACTATGCTAATAATTGGTAAGTAACCTAATCATAATTATTGGTATTGCGCCGCAAGCTGCGCAATCTTAGAGGAATCGCCACTGCTCACCACCTGGATGCCTGGTCTTCTTACACCTCCCGTTATTCCAGGTAATTTCTGCCACGTACCTGCAAATTGTGGAACCAGCTTCCATTTTCTGTGTTCCGTAATGATTATATTAAGGGGCTCTTCAAAGGGCGGATAAACTTCCCAAAAGCCAGCAACGCATTGGCGGTTCCTCTGGTGCTGCAAATGTTCACGGGCGGCGGTAATCACTTACCATCAGGCGACCCGCCTGCTCGTTTGCTCGCTTTATATATAAAAAAAAAACGATCTTGTAACCTTAATCAGTCGGCCGACGCTTTCGTGTTTAATATAATATTTTATAAAGTTAAAAGCAACTTAAAATAAAATGGCACAAGGACTAAGTCGGTTACTAATACTTTTGTTTACAGCATTTTTGTATTCAGTTTCGTATGCAGTAAAAGTTTTACCTATGGATGGCACATCCGTGTCATTGGCCAGCGGATTTGTCGTTGAGCCGTCTCCCGTGGCCCGTGTACCTATCCCCTGAATTGGGGACTAGACTAGACTCCGTCACTAGCAAAAGTCCAATCTGCCTCAGCTGGTGTAGGTTGCTCTTTTCTTAAAAAGGAAAAAGGTTACAATAAGTAGACAATACAACACATACAATACGTTACAAGTCCCTACCTATTAGGTACCTACACTGACTTGTGGGTCACTGGATGCGAGGCCGGTTGCTTCCATGCAACTTTGTAACCTCGACGCAATGGCATTGATTGATCTAATAGCACCAACCAGTGTTGTGAAAACATCTTCAGAAACTCTTGATGTACCACTGCCATAATGTCTGCAGTAGATCTACTTCCTCCAAAGGTATGTAATATAATATCTATTATAATAGTAATTGTGGCCAGAAATAACACATTATTAATTTTTCCATTTGCGTTACATTAAGTTAAATGATTGATTCTAATCTATCTCTGTGCTAAATTTCATCCAGATCCGTCTAGCCGTTGGGGCGTGATTGAGTAACAAACATCCATGCATACATCCATTCATCCAAGCCTTCGCATTTGTAAAATTAGTTTAAAAGTAACTCCCGTAGTAAAATAAGGTCAAACTCCAAAAGTAAAATTTTTGTTCTCATGGTGTGGGGTGTAGTTGGATAGGTCATTCATAGTAGATTATTCAACAATGCAATGTCTTACGATATGGGCGCCGCGCCGGGATAAAGCGTAACGAGGGACTTTGGAGTAACTCCCGAGCGTAGCGAGGGTAGAGAATATATAAAAAAGTTAAAAGGAAAACTATTTATTTAATTGTATTAGTATATAGGCGTTTAGTATATAAGCGTTTTTATAATATTCAAACTAAGTAATTTAAAAAGAACGCGTATTTCGCCTGCAAGTTCGTCGCTCGTTTAGCACCACCCAGGGGACACGTGCAGGGAGGTAGAAGATAGTTCCTGCGAACGTGAGCGACGGGGCATTAGAGCTAAGTAAGTATTACAAGTTAATGAGAAATACTCGATCATCTTATAAAATGAGCATTATATTGTGACGGGCAACTAGGTACGGAACCCTACAATACGCGTAGCTCGACATACACTTGGGTCGGCTTTTCTGTCCAAGCCTTAAATGTACTTAGTTGCTACGCTTATAGTTGCTACGCTAGAGTTGCAAATTGATATTGAAAAGTTTCTGCCGTCCTTCTAATTAATTACCTATCTTATTGAGCAACACAAAGTTTGCTGACCATACACAAAGACTAAGTACGCAATAAAGTTATATTCCACGTACGTATGCTACTGCACCGTGCACGGGCTTGAACTAATGCAGATATACTTGAAAGTTCAAACAAATCATCGCTTCCTTGGCTCTATTTTATCTCCTGCTACGGCTGTGCACGTACGTTACGAAAATTACCTTTTAAATTCATCAGTTAGACAATCAGGCAGTGGGATGAAAGGAGATGTACTTTGCAAGTTAAGTATATAGGTAAGTTTTATGGCAATTTAATGACACCTATTGGTTTGTTTTGCCGTGTACAAACCAATCATAGCTATGAATGTATTTGGTGGTAAATATATAAATCCTCAGCTGATGCTTCTCAGCAGTCAGCAGACTAAAGATAATACAGTGTTTAAAAATCACTAATTGCATCTGCCGTAAATCGAACTATTATTACCTATTGAATACTATTGAATACCAGCTGTCCTTGAGATAAGGAAACCATAGGGAGTTTACTAGACCACAGTTCTCAAGTAATTCTACGCCAGGGAAGTCATTTTGCGAGGCCATCTGATTTTTTTAGTATGCTTACGTGCCTATACCTTTTAGGAAAATTAAATTATATAGGTACCAATTAGCCTTGAGCTTAATAAATAGAACCACGCTTACATTGTTAGATAGGTATCACCGCATCAGAGGATGTACCTGATACACGAATGCAATAAATAACGTCAAGCCGTAACATATTGTAATGGAAACTTTGGCATTGAAGCATCTACGAGTTATTGGCTCTGCAGTCTGCAGCTCACTAGCACAGAGCACTGCACTAGATTATTGGGAACAAGGTTCTCCGTCACACGAGAAACATGTTGTTTTATTAATTGGAAACAAGTTACTTTAATGTATCGTATAGGTCATTTGTTAATTTGATTTAGGTATAGATAGATAGATAGATAGATGAATACTTTATTGCACACATGAAAGAATACAAAGTAAAGTTAACTAAAAACTAGGTAGGTATGCAAAGGCGGCCTTATTGCTTACTGAGCAATCTCTACCGCAACCTTTGGTGAGAGGATTGAACAGGATGTGTAGGCCCGTAGGGTAGTGTGGCACAATAGAATACACGTTATTATTAATAGTAGACGTAATATATATTTATACATTACATATAAGTAAAATAAATAAATATAGATAACAATATATAATTATTATACATTATACTTACATAAATAGTACATACATAATGGATGATTGGATCATTGGATGGTATATTAGGAGTATTAGGCTAGCCGCACATTGGCCACCCCTAACGGGGCTACCTACTGGTCCTTCTCTAGATTGGGAATCGTCTTCGCAATCACATGCAGCCATGCGTAGTACAGTACCTATCCTTGCTTCAGGCATTATACTTAGCATGTAGCAGTAATAAAATAAATCATCCTAAAAAGTGGTCCAAACAAACGCACGCTTGCTCGATCAACGGGATGGTCGCTATAATGCAGAAGAATCCAGTGTGGGGTGATTGCATCAGCTACATAGGTATCGATAAATCGGTAAGCTCGTAACCAATGTGTAGCTAGCATTATGGCTGGCATAAACCTTTCAAATTAAGCTTATTATGAAGAAGAAAGATGACCAAATGCTGGATGTTCAACTTACTGCTAGTAACAAGTAAGCTGATTTTCATTTCTGAAATTTGTAGATAAGCGGATTTAGCGACACACACGTTACTACAGGCTACATGCTTATGCTTTCAGTAGCACTTATTAGTATCAAAATTAACGACATTTTATCTAGCGATACTTAGCCGAACGTACCTACCGGATTGTCTCCTGTAAATGTCTCACCGAGTTACTTTCTGGTTCTTGGCGGTAGGAATGGCATTCCGAACCAGTGGTACTCGACTATTCAAAAGCACTTGTCAAAGTCAACTGGAATAAAAAAATATTTGAATATGAATAAAGCTTATAAATTCATCTCACAAATTCATTAGAGTTAAGCGAAGGTAACTTGAAGGTAACTAAGTGCAACAAAACCTACTCAGGTCCTAGTATGAAGACGACCACTCTGGCGTAGTGTTGAGCGCTGTTGTCTTAGCGTGGGAGGTCCCGGGTTCGATCCCCGGAAGGGTCAATTTGGGAATTTATAATTTCTGAATTTTCTCTGGTCTGGCCTAGTGGTAGACTTCGGCCGAGGCTAAAGTTGCCACTCTACCGGCAAAAACTTGCCGCCAAGCGATTTAGAGTTCCGGTATGATACCGTGTAGAAACCAATTAGAGGTAGGTAAGGTTTAATACCTATACTGCCATACCCCTAACAGGTTAGCCCGCCACCATCTTAGACTGCATCTTCACTTGATCACAGTCAAGGGCTAACTTGTAGTGGACAAAAAAAAAGACAAATGTCTTTCTTAGCTGTTAAAAAGTCAGAAAAAAATGTTAAAAGACATTTATCACGAGGACATAATACAATGCGCGGCTCAGCTAGTAAAGACAAATTTTTACTTAGGTAGGTATATATGTCGTCTGAGCACGAACAAAATAAGTCTATTATTATCCTTTGTCCAAATATTTCTGCGAGGTACCTATGTAGGAACTGACTTACGTATATAGTTACATAAAATGGTAAGTGTGGCAAAGGTTAAGTCTTATGTAGTCTTATGTAAATATGCCTAATCGTGCAATTTCTATTGTTTATTGTATAGAACATGAAGTCACATTATTATGATGTACGAGTATGTAGGTATGTTGCTGCAATGCGGATCGAGCTTATTTCAGCTTTTGGTAGACAGAAGTCATGTTTACCTCCTTAAAACGGTGTCAACAACGACCACTCAGTCGTTGGGTGTCACTGGATGTCAGGAAGACTAGATATGTAATTGAAATTCCGGACTAAACAGCTAGACTGATTTGTTACGTAAAAACGACGTCCTGCTGTCACTAAAGGTGTGTGAATGGCATGTGCGTGGCATGTGCGTGGCAGCACGTGGCGCTTGCAGGACACAATTCTGCCGTGCACTACTGCTCTAGTATAGGACCTGATTGGGACTTGAGGACTTTAATATTATATTCTCTCTACCCGTTAAAATATGAGCGGCAGACGTCCAATAAAAGAGCGGCATTCAGCGCGCGGCAACCGAGCACGATTGCCGCGTTACTTATGTTTGGACACACCTTAAGGGGCAGTAAATTAACCGCGAGGAAATCAAAGTTTTTGCTTAAGCACTCAAACTCCTACGAACCTAAGAACTACAACTTTAGAGCGTAGAGGTAGGTCGTACTGGCTCTACCACATTGACCACAAAGTAGCACAAGTAAAGCTTAATGCCAATTTGATCTTCCTTTAAACTTTGAAGGGATGTTGTAAAAAAGGAATGGTGAATGTTTAAATACGAGGTCATGTGTTTATGGCCGATTGATACATAAAACAGTGGTCCATTGATGGCTTTAGGAATCACTTGGCAATTCGACACATCACTACACAGTACAGGAACTCTTTAATAATCTTCTCTAGAATTTCGGCCACAGCGTGGCTGTCAATCTCAGTCAGTCATAATTATGAGCCGTGAATACGAGATATCATACTACACCAGAGTATGCACGAACACAGGTGCAGTCTTTACTCTCATTGCCGATTGGACGGCAATCTGATACGACCGGAAAGAGATCAGTCGCTAAATCGATGGCTGTTTTTCGTGGGTACGGGGGCGAAGCTTTGCTTACTTCCGAACGCCGGGCTTATAAAACGGAGAATTTCTTCAGGGAAATCCCGAACCACTGAAATCTGAATATTCACAAAAAAAATATTAGTACCTACTCGGTAGTCGAGACACGAACCCAGGACCTCGTCATCAGCAGCCGAAGTGAATATTATGTTAACAATTATTATTGGGCAATTATATAAATACAGTCATATTATTGACACAGAATGAAAATAAAGTTTGTAGCATTCATTGTTCAATAAAAATTAAGCTTTAGTATCTACATAAGCGTTTTGTCGACAAAAACATCTAACAAATGTCCTGTCCAGTGAACAATTCTGCGCTGGATGAAATTTTTAGTATTCAACAAAAACTTAGCCAAGCAAACTACTCTGTCAAAAGCTTGAACATGGAATACACAAGTATTTTCTCATTTGTGAAGTCAAAGCTTGGATAAAACTTTTGTCATTTATAAAACGGGTTTTAAAACGATTTGACTCGACCTACCTACTTTGTTCGAGTGAGCTTCTCTATTGTTATAAGAACATAATATTATGTAGGTAGGTAAGTATGTGTATTGTGTATGTATGAATTATAACCTTACTCGTGATTTTTTGTAAATAGTGTTGAATACCACATTGAAATCGTAATTTTAACATAAGCAATTTCCAGAGGCGTCGTCTTCTTTTGTAAAAATATTTCTGCCTAGTGATTGACTCCTTTTCTGTGTTGAGGAGTGTTTCGTGTGTTAAGTGGTTAAGATTCGAAGTCGAATCCAGGGCACGAACCTCTATTCAACTCTTAGGAATGATGAACGGTGAAGGAAATCATCGTGAGGAAGCCTGAAGTTCTTCATAATGTTCTGAAATTATGTAAGAAGTCTAATCCGCACAACGCCAGCATGGTGGACTATAAGTTATGACCTTCTAGTTCTGAGATAAAACCCGCGTGCTCTGTAGTATTGTGAATCTGAATACCTACTTCCCTTGAGAAATATTAGGACAATACCTAATTAAAAAATATTTGCACAACAGGCCCAAAACAAACAATGCGTATTATATTTGACTTTTCCTGGATAATTAATGAGCAAAATACCGCCGCTGAAATTTTGGCCACCCGGGATTTGCATCTCTAATTTGAATAAATTATTCAGGACCTGAGGTTTATTCTGAATCAAGACACTAAATAAAACATATCTTCATGAAATATGTAAAATATATTTCATACTCTCGTAACCACCATCAGGGGGCACGGTAGTTCTAGTTCAAGCCAAGACGAGCACAGAATACAAATTGAAAAGATTTTCATATCAACTTTTACAAATGGCTTCTGTATCTTCAATTAATATAGTAAATAAGCTATGCCGTATTATGCGTGTAAGTAAAGCGTATAACTTTATAAGTAACTAGCTGATGCCCGCGACTTCGTCCGCGTGGTTTAAGTTTATTTGATTCCCGCGGGAACTCCTTAATTTTCCGGGACAAAAAGTAGCTTATGTGATATGTCACTCTCCATGTCCTCAACTATACCTATGCCAAAAGTCACTTGGATCCTTTGCTTTGTTGTGGCGTGATTGAAGGACAAACCAACAAACAAACACACTTTCGCAATTATAATATTAGTATGATATAAAATATTAAGTAATTAAATCTACTTAATAGCACTTTGTAGGCTAGTACCCACCTACACATGGAATTCTCTTTTCATCACTTCTATCACTACAGTTAGACCTTTCGGCCGTAACATCCTCGAACAACCTTAACCACTCAAAGTCGTGTGCTCTGAGTAACCAGTTGCACACTACCAAATAAAACCGGCCAAGTGTGAGTCGGGCTCGCGCACCGAGGGTTCCGTACAAACCTGTAGTAAGTTTTACGATTAATGAATTTAATGAACCGCAAAACTAACTTTGTTTGTAGAGGTTTATTGTTAATATCAAAAAAACTATGCTAGTTATAGCGTTGGTTTTATTTTTCCTGAAAAAATATACATAAGCTTCTATTGACCATAATTATTTCAGATTTTTCAATTGGTAAACTTCGGAGAAAAGGGGGGGGGGGGGGGGGGGGGGATTTGCCCGATAAATCAAAAACTATTATGCATAAAAATAAATAAAAATCTGTTTTAGAATGTAGAAGGATAGCCCTTTCATATGATATCCCACTCAGTATAGTTATCATACTTTGAAATTTCAAACCCCCGATTTTCCCCCTTTTTTAATTAAACTAAAAATAATTTTCGATTTTTTTTTATTTTAATGATGTTAGGCCACTATTATACACAACTATTCCAAATTTCATGTCGATAGCTTTAATAGTTACTGAAATAATCGACTGTGACAGACGGACGGACGGACGGACGGAGAAAGTCGCAACATAAGGGTTCCATTTTTACCATTTTGGTACGGAACCCTAAAAACAGCTACAGTGGATTGCAACTGGCTCTAACTGTGGTTATTTATTATTTACTTAGTTACAACAGAGGTAGAGCTTATTATCATTATTAATGTAAGTACCTAGTAAAGTAATGTAAGTAAAAATTTGACCTTAAGCCGCAATTAGAGTACCAATAATTTATAACATGATTAACATCTTACTGTGTCATTATTATAGCAGTTTTGTATCATTTACAGTTAATTTTATTATCTTACAAATCTAACCTTTGAAATAATATGAGATCAAGGGCATACGTGTTAAAGACTGTGCGTTGCTAGAAATATTAATAAGTGGACTAGGTATAAAGCCACAATTTTTTAAATGGTCGTAGCTTATCTCTAAGGTATCGATATTTTTAATGGTGAGTTTCACTAGCTGATGCCCGCGTGAAAAAACTTTTTATAAATGTGCTTAGACGAAAATTTCACGTTTCACCCGTTCATACAAAACGAAAGCCTGTCTAGTGACTGTATGATGTACTATCATACTTATATTATAAATGCGAAAGTGTGTATGTTTGATTGTTTGTCCTTCAATCACGTCGCAAAAGAGCCACAGAACAACATGATTTTTTGCACAGGTACTTATATTTGAGAACTTGGGGAATGGCACAGGCTACTTTATATCACGGCAAATTAAAGACTTCCTGTGGGTATGAAAAAAACTTATTCCACGCTGGCGAAGTCGCGGGCATAAGCTAGTATTTTATAATAAGAGTGACCGCGATGGCCATCGTGCAGCTTCTATAATTTAAATCATTCCATCTTGAACAAGAAATCGCTTAGCTCGTTGTTAGCTACATAAAAAGAGATAGTGGTCAAGCGCAACCTTGCAGGTAATCAATAAAGGCCTGGGAAAATGCAAAGCGCTATGGAAGCGACTCGGCAGAACGCCACAATAAACGCGTGGACGACTTACGAGTATAAAGAGTACTAGCAGATGCCCGCGACTTCGTCCGTGTGAAATAAGTTTTTTAAATTCCCTCGGGAACTCCCTAATTTTTCGGGTTATTAATAGCCTAGGACACTCAAAAATGATGTAGCTTTCTATTGGTACCTACCAGAATTTTCAAAATCGGTTCAGTAGATCAAGAGATTACGCCCTACAACCTCACAAACTTTATCTATCTCTCTATAATATTATATTAATATAGATTTAAGACATTGGCTCAACGCACTCGGCAAATAGATACAGGGCCTATAAATATTAACCGTGTGGTCTACGCTGGCCACCCAGCTCTTCTAGGTGGTTAAACAAAATCAAATATCTTGGTCTAATTTGCAAGCAGTGTTCACAATGTACATATTATTATTGTGGTTACGCTCGCCGAGAGCAAAGGGACATTTTGAACATCAATAACGTGAAAAATTTTGCAAGTTGATAAAGATACGTTATGAAATATGAATACGCATTTGGAATGTTTCCTAATACCAGTGATTCAATGTACCATCGCACTGTCGCCTACTACTACCTGTAAGGTACTATTGAGTATTCTGTGCTTACAACAATAATTACACTTACAATTTTTAAAACAACAGCGAATAATCTTCTGGGCAATTAATGCATCCCACCTTAGTTCCCTGGTATTACAGCTCCAAGCATTCCCGTTGGATCTTCGTTGGACACAGCAGTTGCACGTTGTGTTTTCCAAGCCCTTAACATAACTCTTTACAACGCGAACATAACGACGACACGATTATTTTGTAACAGAAACTTATCATTTATAGCGCCATAATGTTGCGTTTTTGTTACCGTGGGATGTCTTTCACATTTCCATGTCACTTTCTACTATTTGCGTCGGCATTTTTCTCAAAACCGGTAACGGTGAATGAGATACATCTCAATGCCGTAACGTATTACGTTTAAAATCGCTTTACCGTGAGAGCCTGTGAGGACATCTTATTCCGTATTATATTTCCGTGCCACTTTCTATTCATTGCAGAGGTCAATTTTACAAATGGATGATCAGGGTTATCATTTAGGTATATTATAACGTAGAGTTCCAGAATAGATTTTAACTATGCAATTTAGTTTTAGATGATATTGGATGGATTATAATTAGGAAATATTTCAGTAATACATTGAAAAGTTGCTTAGTTTGTGGTTCTGATATAACATTTCAGTTTTATTTTTCTGAAAATTCTGAATATAGAATAATTTTTTTTGGGTAATCGTTCAAAATAATTAATTTTAAATTTTCGAGGTTTCAGATTTTTATTGATTGACATGAAACAGTATTTTCCAATCATAATTCATTCAGAATTATGATTGGAATTTACTGTGTATTTTCGTCTATTGATGACCTCCCTGTTGCAGTGGTCACTGTGGTCTTATGAGGTCTCGTTTTCTAGTTCCAGGAGGTGCATTTTGGGAATATATAATTTCTACTTTGTGTCTGGTCTGGTCTGGTGGCAGCCTTTGGTCTTAGCTAGTTATCACACTGCCGGCGGTGTGCCACCAACTTAGACCATCCAACTGGCTCAAAGGTCTTGGCCGCCGAGCAATTTAATATTAGGTAAAGTCCCCTGCCGTTTATGTAAAGATGGATTGTAGGGTTATGGTCTCGATTAAACTGCCATAGCTCCCTCCGAATTATAGTAATAGAGCAAAAAGGAAAATATGAAGACCTCCTCTTCTATCATAGATTGTATCGTCGCTTACTATCAGGCGAGAACATAGCACAGTGTGGGTCCGCTTGCAGAAATGCCGTGTTTATCCTTTTAAACTTTTTAACTTCTGTAAAAATTTCATATTTATTCCTGGTTTATAGGTAACCCGGCGTCTATGCAAAATGAGTTGTCAACCCTAGGGTTGATACCTCAATCTTTTCGCGAAGTCGTCATATTGGGTAGCAATGTTAGCGGAGTAGGTAAATGAAATTAATTTGTTGAGGCCGCGTTGGGCCGTGGGCTACACTTTCATACCGGTCGGTGCAGACTCTAGCTACAGCGTGGTGGTGGTACCACTGCATAGCTGCGCCTGCGCATTCAGTGCCCAGTGATCGCTCATCCGATTCGTTGATTTTCGCGAACCATTTTCTACCTCACCCAGTTTACGAGGAAGTGTTAGTTCGCGTGTACATCGAAGTATTTTACGTAATTGGACGATCATTTCAAGGTAGGTGATGTTTTATATAATTAATTAGGTATATTAATAGATAGCGAGTAGGTATACCATTAGTATATTAATCTGTACTTAGATTTTCAGTTTCATAACTAACAGGATCACAGCATATTATATCCTACGTAATATTTAGGTATACTACAAAATAAGTAAATAAAACTATTTTTATAAAGAAGAACATGACTATAAACTACTAGATATATTTCAAAAAATTGTCTACCAAGGTAGGTTCGTTCAAGACGTAGGTTGGTACGTGTTTCCAAAATATTACCGACAATTAGTTAAATACCTATGTACTTAGAATAATAAATAACTTCGTACCCACGTGTACACGTTTATAGATATTCTACACGTATCTCCTTTTTAAAATGCATTGGAACTAAGTATATGCATAAAGTAGCTTTGCTTTTCGTATCAATCCCTCAAAGAGCTGGTCTTATTAGTTATGTGAAAAAATGTAGAGACATGTATCCTATTTAAAGCGTACCTACATACATGCATAACTTGGAACATTTTTCAACTTGACTGAAAAATATTAGAATTTTCCTAACAAAATATTACGAACACAAACCAGCTAGTATCAGTATAACTTGGTACATAGAATTAATTTTTGGAGAATACTTACCTAAGCAATAGTTCGCGTTTGTGCTTGTTTGTTTGACCAAGCCAAAGCCCGCCCAGGGCTGTAGCGGTTTTTTGATGATGATGTGTATAATTTAGGATGTTTCAAATAAGACAGACAAACTCCATTATAATTTACTATCTTACTAATACTATACTAATTACTGTTGTTTGTTTGTTGGTTTGTCCTCTAATCACGCCGCAACGGAGCAGCGGATCGACGTGATTTTTGCCATAGTTATAGTTGAGGACCTGGAGAGTGAGAGGGGGAGGGAGTTTTATCCCGGAAAATTAAGGAGATCCCGTGGGAATTAAACAACTTATTCCACGCGGACAATTTCGCGGACATCAGCTAGTTGTCCATAAATGGTGGTGGATTTAAAATAAAGCGCGACCTGTGATCGGTGTAGAATCAGGCATCAAAATCTGTTGAAAACATGGACAGTGAAAGCGTAGCAAACACACAGACAGACACGAATTTTTAAAATTAGTAAGGATATAGGACATATGTGAATTTCTAGGAATTATGTCATATTATTTCGGTTGAAATATGTAAATACAGAAATTACTGTTCAGTAGGTTAAATATTGTAATAATGATAAAATACCGAATGATTCCGTAATCACTGTCCCAACTCCGAATGCTATTTCATTAATATTCAGTTTTTTGGACTTAATTCTGAATTCAAGGTCATTTCTTTCTTGCGAGAAAGTGAAGCTAAGTGGTGTCTGCAAACATTTCGTAATCAAATGTCGCCGCCCAGTTCACTCACTGCGTAATGGTTACTTAGGTACTATACGGCAATATACCGCCGTCACATAAAATGATCATCTTGTTGCGAAAACCTACATTTAAATGGCGCTTTTACATTTGAAAGGCAAACAACCTTAATAGAAGCAATATTGTATTTCATTAGAACAAGGTTTTACCGACACATTTGTTTATCTTTGAAATATAGTTTTACAAGGCTTTGTTTAGTAAGTAAATTAAGGTCAAAAATAGCTAATTTTATACCGCCGTCATATAAAATGATCATCTTGTTGCGAAAACCGACATTTAAATGGCGCTTTTACATTTGAAAGGCAAACAACCTTAATAGAAGCAATAGGTATTGCATTTCATTAGAACAAGGTTTTAGTTTTACCGACACATTTGTTTATCTTTGAAATATAGTTTTACCACGGGTTTAACAAGCCTTTGTTTAGGTTAAATTACATTTGTAAGTTAAGGTCAAAACTAGCTAATTTAATTTGACCTGCAATACACCCTTGGTTGTTACATATGGGTCATCAAGCTTTTATGATATTTTTTTGTATATATAATTATATATATAGTCTCATAAAATAAAGAGTAAAATCCTGATTCACACCCACCCATACTCTGCATCATCGCCACGTACAAACCTTTGCACCTAGAAATCTGAAGTTTTGCACAGAGGCTTTTTTTATAATGTCGACAAGTAATAAGGCTTGGTTTTTACGAAATTCCCACGAGATCAAAGCGGCGAGCGTTCCGTATTGATTTTAAAAACAAAAAAGATATAGGAAAAAGTTCGAGCCTAATAGGTTTAACACATGTTTCTTATAGAAAAGGTACTTAATTACTTAAGCCAAAATAAAATTTAAAAATAATATAATCATAATAATATCCTTCCGACCGAATTTCGGCCACGGCGGCCAATTTCCAGAGAGTTATGCCAGATGGCTTAATCTCTCTGGAAATTGGCGCGAGATATATTATACTTGAAGTGCACAAGTGTGCGCAAACACAGGTGCACTCTCTGTTAAGACGGAAAATCCGACACAGCCGGACAGAGATCAGGCGCAGGACCGACGGCTTAACGTGCTCTGCGAGGCACGGGTGTGACACACCGCCAACTTCCTAACTCCGGGCTAGTACTGAGAATTTCTTGTCAGAAAACCCCAACACATGTTATGGCCCGACCCGGGACTCGAACCCAAGACCTCGTCAGCCGCATTCGAACATGCTAACCACTAGACCAACGAGGCAGTCAGAATATAATCATACTGAGAGTGCCAGAAGCCAGTACCTATTACAACAGGGATTTGATACTGAAACCCGTTGCCTGAGCAGCGAGCACATCAATTCAAACGCTTTTGAACACTCGCGATGAATCGATCACTGTCTCGGGGCTCGAAATAATTTTTCTACCGAATAAAAAACTAGGCAGTAAAGTACAGTAGACAGACACCGAATTTTTTACCGGTCATATCTACAAAAAGTAAAAGTTCTTAATCAGTGAATTTAGTGCTTCTGAATAATAAGAGCATAATGAAACTAAACAATAATTATGAGACTAATTTATTTTTATAGAACATTTCTGATGAAACACTTGTATGTTACTTTGAAATTAAAATATGCCTTAATTAGATTGCGTCATATTTTTTAACTATTCTATCTTACCTCTATTATGCGTAGGTTACTGGGTTATAATTGTAATTTTATGTTTATTGTTCTAAGAAATGTAGTAAAAGTACATTGTTAAAACTAATAATAACATTTTTGTTTATTCCACTACGTTAGCCCTTTAATGCGATCTCACCTGATGGTAAATGATGATGCAGTGTAAGATGGTAGCGGGCTAACCTGTTATGAGTACGGCAGTTATATTTAATTCATATTCCATACCCCTAATCGGTTTCTACCCGGCATCGTACCGAAACGCTAAATCGCTTGGCGGTACGTCTTTACTTAAGAAATTTTAAAAACACTAACTACCAAACGTATCATATAAATGGGCAAGAAATCCCTGTTTGCAGAACAGCTCAAATTAAAATTTGGGTACAAAATCCAAACATGTAATAAACGTGATATATTAACCCTTTTACAATTTCATTAATATATCAAATAGTCAGTCCTATCCACAACCGCTCCAGAATACGCTCAAAATATTGGAGAAAAATACAATTAAATATATATATATATATATATATATATATATACATATGTATATACCTAAGTCGCAAACCGACACGCAGGTACCTAGGTATATAATAGTAGGCAAGTCCAAATCCGAAACTAGTATTTTTCCACTTCAGCTTTGGACTGGGAATTCAAACACTTCTAGATTGGCTTGAAATTTCGTTACGCAATAGCTGAAATTTTAGGGTTTGGACTATTGACTCTAGGCTAGATTATCTAGGCCAGTCGCGAAGTGCCGGCACTTTGACTTTGGACTATAACATGGATCGAGTCGTACTTAATTGGATTCAAAGTACACTTGTTGTATTTAAAAAGCAACAATATCATAACCGAATTAATCAACACCGCAATCGAGGTAAAAATATTGCATCGCCTACATTGCGTAAGTAAAGCGAAAAGAACTGGTCCTATGAACTTGCCGCTCCATTTCAGACGAATGTTTGTACAAGTCGCTGTACATTATGGTCTACCTACTAACTCCAGGCTTGAGGAAAAACCAGAAAAATATCGAAAAACAATATTCGTGCCTTTGCACCGTATCAATTGTTTCTCACTGTGATATTTCAAACACTTCCCTCACAGATTGAATAGAGGCTTCCGTTACAAAATATGACTCTGGCTAGCTTTACCTCATGACGCGGTGAGCAAAGTGAGGCAGGTTGAGCATCTCTATACTTGAATTATTGGGTATTTGACTAGTCAAATCAGCAACATTTTTTCAAACGTCAAAACGCGTGCTTAGTATGGGATTTTGTATGTAACATTTCATAGTGACGTCAGCAAAGTTCGACGCACTTTTTTACTTTATCGATAGTTTAAAATAGTTATTCAACATAAAACTTACAGGGGACGTGGATATTACGACTTTTGGGAGATCCACTATTTAATAATCACTAAAAAAAATATTATTTGAATAGTTGTCAAATCGAGGCCTTGCTGCGTCGACTAGCGGCTGCCTCATCTTTTTAGAAAAACTTAAGAGCATCTTTTAGTTACGGTAAAAAGTCGTATGAAAACCAAAGATGATTTATTAGTACGAGTAGATTAGGGCTATGAGTGTCCGTAATTGCCATACAACCATATAAAATCAAGCTGACCACAAAATTGCCAATACCCTTTTCCTGTATATTAAAGGCTAAAATTATTTTTCTTTGAATACCAACGAACGACAAAGTAGAACTTTCACCATTTGTTAGCACTGGCAGTATGTCGCGCTTGTTACATCATTTAAGTTACCTACTAGAGGCGAGATATCTTTGTTTTCTGTCACTTTTATTGCACTAGTTAACACGGGAATGGCATTTCGCAAGGGTGTCCTAAAGTAGGTAAAGTCCGACAAACTTAATAATTTAAAAGAAACGTGAGGCATGCAGAGTTCCAATTTTGGCCACCGGGTGAGATAAGGTTGACGGACTGTATAATATTATGTATAGTATGAATACTAGCTTAAAGAAATTCTTAAAAGTAGAGATCTCAGCCTGCCAATAAAGAGTAGAGTTTTTAACACTTGTGTTCTACCTTGTCTAACTTACGGGTGTGAAACCTGGGCGCTGACTGTATATCATAGATCGAAGCTCGCAAAGTGTCAGAAGAAGAATGGAAAGAAGCATGATAGGAGTGAGGCTCAAAGACCAATGTAACAGCCAGGATATTAGGAGAAAAACAAAAGTCATGGACATTCTCAGAAAGATAGATTCACAAAAATGGAGATGGGCCGGACATTCACAAAGAGACAAGCAGGAAAAATGGAGCAAAATTGTAACAAATTGGTATCCACTCGATGGAAAAAGGACTAGAGGCAGACCGTATAGGAGGTGGGAGGACGAAATAAAAATGACCGCGGGACCAAATTGGCGTCGAGTAGCGCACGATAGACCACATGTGGCGGGAGCTTGAGGAGGCCTTTGCCAACAGGCAATTCGAAACGCGCGACATCTTATAGTAATAAAAATTATGACATATCACTTTTTAATTATTCAAATTATAAGTATTAATCAATCTCATTTCAATTTATGATAATAATATTATGTAGTTAGTTCTTTTAATTTAAATGTAATGTGATGTTTTAATTTTGATATTGTTAAATGCTATCATCAAAATATTATGTAATCACTTATGTATAAATTTTTACGTTTCGAAATAAAGGCTATTTTTATTTTATTTTATTTATTTATAGTATGAATACATAGGAAAACGTACGTACGTACGTACATATGTATTTAAATAGGAAACGTCTCCGAGTAATAGGTATATGTAATAATATATTATGAGTAGGTAGAGATCTGTTGCTTAGAGTAACTACTTAAATTATTTAGATTTAAGTAGTTTTCTCTATTTGGTAGATTCATTCGACTATTCTTATGCACTTGTAAAAAGTCTATTTGAATAAAAAACTTTTGAATTTTGAATTTTTTTTTTTAATTTAAAAATTAACAGTTCTTCGGTCAGTAAGTACTGATATTTTAGAATTTAGATATAGTACGGATTAATATTATTATACTAAGTGGTTAGAAACCGTCAGAAAAGTTGAAGGTAATGCGGAGAAATTGCTTACAGGGCTTATTAATCGATTGTGCTTCACAGGAAGATTAAGGAATTTAGTGTACTTACTATAAGTCAAACACAATCACACCACCACCAACAGTTAAGTTAAACACAGTTTAAGTAGTGGTGGTCCTATAACCTAAAACTTAACTTACCTTGAAGACAGGGGGAGGTTATTTTAGTCCGTGCAAGCCGGACATACCCTGCCATTAGGCAGAAGTCCGTAGGGATTTTTTCCTCCCCCAAGGAAAAAAAAGGAAGATTAAGGAATTTAGTGTACTTAATTTAGTGTGGATAAGTCAAACACAATCACATGACCACCAACAGTTAAGTTAAACACAGTTTAAGTAGTGGTGGTCCTAAAACCTAAGACTTAGCGAGCGGGGGTGAATATTTGACCTACCATGATTATTATAAAAGCATTTAAGTTCTTAGTGTGCTCGTATTTCAAGGCACGTCTACCCTTCACGTGTACAGCTATCAGTTTACAATAGGTACGCCGCGCCGGGAATGCTTAGGGAGTCGTTGTCTCTTGGTTCATTTAACATAACTCGTCTTATTTCCCAACGGCATGGAATGCTCGCAAATTTTTCAGCATAAAGTATTGCCCAGACGCAACGCGTGGCATCAGCGGCATCGTTGAAAGTCACACGCGTGACTGCGCGACTCTTCACGACATTAGCTCACAGATATCTATTCTATACTTTTATACTAATATAATATTATAAATGCGAAAGTTTGGATGGATGTATGGATGTAAGGATGTATGGCTGTATGGATGTTTGTTACTCAATCACGCCCGAACGGCTGAACGGATCTGGATGAAATTTGGCACAGAGATAGATTATAGTCTGGAATAACACATAGGCTACTTTTTATCCCGGAAAATTAAAGAGTTCCCGCAGGAACCGAAAAACCTCAATCCACGCGGACGAAGTCGTGGGCATTTTAGCTAGTTGTTGATATATAACTAAACTATAATAAAGTGTGACAGTGTGAAATTGGCGGTGTTTCACCTCCATGCCTCGGGGAACACGTAAAGCCGTCGACCCTGCATCTGGATCTCTCCCCGGTCGTGTCGGACTTTCCGTCCCATCGGGCTATGAGAGTAAAGGAACAGAGAGTGTCCCTGTATCTGCGCTCACACTTGTGCACTATAATATCTCCCGCACAGATGTATAATCTCTATGGAAATGAACCGCCATGGCCAAAATTCGGTCGGGAGGAGATTATTATTAAAGTGCAATGGAAGCAGCGTGACTTACCATCTATGCGCGATGTCACATACTGTGCACGCCTAAATACTGTTTGTCCCATTGTGTAGAAAAATCGTACTTTTTCATTCTGCTATGGCCGCTACGCGTTGCTGCCGACGCGCGTTCTGTTTTTCCAAGGCTTGAGAGCCTGTCAGGCGATTGTCTCTAACGCTGATTACTTGATTAGATTTATAATATTTTCTACACCACCACACAGAAGTTTAATTAACTAAACATATAAATAACTTATAAAAAACATCTAGGTAACATACGTCGAGTATAACTAGCATTTTAAATCATAACAACAAAGTTCAAATAAAAAAGTTTAGTTGAGCGTTTTGCAAAATTGTTATATGAATTTTGATGCAATTTAAGTGTATAATTTCCAAATGTATGAACTAACAGGAATCATTATATTTTATTCAAATCTGGTAGGTACCTATAACTTACCTACCTAGATCGATAACTTTAAAATAACCTCGATGTTTATCTCAAGAATGATTTCAGTAAAATGGTCTATGTTATCACTTTGAATTTGACTATGAAATAAATTAAAACCTGAGACCAATGTGACTCTGCACCTGGAAAGTGTAGATCTAGGCGGACTAGAAAAGACCCAAGTCCAGTGAGTGACGTCTAAGTATCGGCTGACCAATAGGTCAGACGGAAGTTACTCCTTGTTTTTACAATCCTATCCTATCAAGGTGTCTATCCACCACTACATCCCATTAACGTTCCACTGTGTTGGCACAGGCCTCCACTCTTGTAGGAGAGAGGGAATTGGAGCTTAGAATCACCACGCTGCTCCAATGCGGGCTGGCGGTCTACTAAGGTGTCTATCAGTATAGAATAATTAGCAGATCCTGGTCACAAGGTTGCAAGCAAACTTGCGAGGACAAAGAACGTTTAAGGGTCTTATAATATCATAGTCGTTTTATAGGTATAGAGCTACTATAATAAAACAGCCCCTCTGGCGGCTATGTGTAACTTTTTTCATAAAATTTAGATTAGGCACAACTCTACATAATTTTATTCCCCTCATCCATTTGTATATCTGTACGGGCGGACGGGTTGGAATGGGTCCTTTGAAAATATACCAAGAGATATTTAGATATTATAATATTCTGTAGACCTCCAAATTAAATATTTCTACACAGAAAGCGATAAGTATGCCTTTATTACTATATAGCAATCAATCATATGTACGAGTATAGAGCAATCTACATTTTTGTCTAAGCTGTCTGTTTCATAAACTTAGTAAGTATATCTTCATCAATTATTATTATTATTATGAAGCAATATTTAAGGGCATACAATAATATGATAACGTATATTTACCTATAGAATATTCATTAAGTATAGAGTCACTTACTTCATTCGCTGTAGTAATAAGTATAATATTATGTAGAATGTATAGTAACTATATTTTCTATTAATTCATCTCATATTATGATATCGCTTTGCCTTATTATTTTTTTAATTTGGTGCCCTCAGGCAGAAGTCTATAGCTAATAACCCTAAACTTTCAGAGTTCCTAACAGTTAGGACCCGTTATTGTACTTACGTAAATATACTTAGTCAAAAGTTTGTGTAGAATTCCATTCATGAAAAATTCATGCTAAGTACTATTATGAGATTTGCGTTTCAATCCACCTTGTTATAATCTTTGGTGCTGGGGCCACTGCCACTGTAATTTAAATGTTTTTAGAATATGCAAACTTTCAGAGTCATTAAAATTTCTTCAACGTTTTTCACAGAGTCTAAGTAAAATATTCCTAGGTTTTACCTATTTGAAACATTTCGTTCAGTTGAATTTTTGACTCTTATGTAAATAACTCCAAGATGAATAATAAAGCTACGAGTTTAATTGAATTTTAATACCTATCATTTTCTGCACTGTATTTTCTGTTCATTAGTAATACCGCGCTTGAAATTTTGTCGATTTGCAAATGTCGTAAATAGATAGGTAGAAACATTGCACAGTCCCACACTCTTTCGAAACAGACCTGTCGAATGTCGACACATCCGGCATTCTTGAAATGTGTTTCATGCGAACTTTAAATATTCCAAGAAACAAATCGATAATTTTGACCTGGTTGTAGGTATATAATGATGTTGGGCATTCTGAATTATAAATCTAGTATATACTTAAAGGAAAATCTAACAAAAATCAAATGATACTTACTAATACATGTTATTATAAATGCGAAAGTGTGTTCGTTTGTTGGTTTATTGGTTTATTGGTTTGTCCTTCAATCGACGTGATTTTTGGCATGGGTATAGTTGAGGACCTGGAGAGTGATATTCTTTTATCCCGGAAAATTAAGGAGCTTCTGCGGGAATCAAAAAAGCTTTTAAACCACGTGGACGATGTCGCGGGCATCAGCTGGGGGGTTCATAATCTTATCATTTATATGCAACAGTAAGGTGTTACGATTTGGTTTCTAGTAGGGCTATCACCGATTTTGAAAAAATCGTAGCCCCGTATTCGCTCAAGTGTTGCATTTTTTTAAATTTCTTTACAGATTTCGTGTAAAGCACTTAATTGGTCGACTAAAATTCAATATGTACCTATTTCAAGATCATTGCTTTCATCAGAGCATTGAAAAAGTCGCTTATTAATCTCTATAACAAGTTAGTCTTTCGACAGTCAAACGAACTTAACGTAACCGTAGAATTTTCGTGCATAATAATAAATGTAGGTAAGTACTCAATATTTTTAACTGATCCATACATATGAAATCTCAAGCTAGCTCTCAACTAGACTCTATACTGTAGTGGCGTTGTATGCATTTAAATGCACTATAATACAGGTGACAACCCTAATAGTGCCAACCCAGTGCTGCCGTTTCATAATTTATTCATTTTGCAATTTCCAAGGATGACTAAGTCGTAAAGAGAAAGATATTCAGTTTCTGATAACACGTAACTGCATGTATGTAACTGCAATTAGCAACCATTTATAATCGTAAGTGATTTTTCCATACGAATTTAATAATAATTGACCCCGTGACTAATGGCATGATTGCCATATTGTCATCTGACGCATATCTTACAAGATGGTACGCGTAATTTATAGAGCAAGATCCCGCGACGATCAGACCTTCGTTATTTTATTAAAGCTAAAAGTTTTTCTATGTATGTCTCTAATAGAGGTATAAACGATTCCCGACTATGAAGTTTGGATCGCGGTTGCTTTGGAAGGTATCAGGTAGAAAAGGTGGCACCTCAAAATTCGTTAAAGTATTAAGCTCCGTTTTTTATATTTTTCTTTGGAATAATATTAGAAACAAACGTTGTCCATTGTCATACACCTAGTAGGTACAATGGCAACCCCCTGTCAGACACGCTGTTGATTTATAATTTAAGAGTGTCAGCTTTAATAAAATAACGAAGGTCTGATCGTCGCGGGATCTTGGACTATTAAGCCGAATAAAGTACCTATGGTAAGTTTAGTAGATATGTACAAAAAATACGTACTTAGGTATATTCTTAAATTCGTGCTTTTCATAATATTAAACGTGTATAGTGAAAAATATGCAAAAATATCTATACCTACTAGCTGATGCCCGCGACTTCGTCCGCGTGGAATAAGTATTTATAAATTCCCACGGGAACTCCTCAATTTTCCGGGATAAAATTAGCCTATGTCACTCTCCTGGTCCTCAACTATACCCATGCAAAAAATCACGTCGATACGTTGCTTCGTTGCAGCGTGATTGAAGGACAAACCAACAAACCAATAAACCAACAAACCAACACACCAGTAAACAAACACACTTTCGCATTTATAATATTATAAGTATATAACTATAAGTATGATTGTTTCTATGTATAAAATGTAATAAAGTTTCGTCATAAAAAAAAGGGAATGCGGAGCATGACACCGACATTTTCAATATAAACCTAACAACCAAAGTCGGTTTCTTTAGATCTTCTCGTTTTATTACTTTCTGTTTCTATTTTGGCTGACCGAGTTTAGTTAGGGGTTCAAAGTTATTTTCCCTGTTTGTGGCTGCCAGAGGATATTGATGGGTCGGTTTCCGTACCAATTTCCGATTGCTGTTTGTTAACTTTCCACGGCACCACCGCGGCAATCGATCTTGACGAAATATGACACATGAATAGCTTGCGTACTGAAGACGGTCGTCGAATACATTTATTCTGGGAAAACACTCGTCGTTTTAATCTGGAATCAGAATAAATCCTAGGTCCATATTAATAAATCGAGATCAAGCTAAGAACAGCCCCCCGATTGTGTAAGGAAAACGTAATCGTAATCCGTTGTCAAACGTATAATTCGCCCTGTTTAAGGAGTTCTTAGATGCCTGCACGTCAATAAACATGCATAAACTCCTTAAACAGTTCGAGTTAATGATTACGATTTGCTTATACAAATGGGTCTCTGGTTCTCAAGTATCACCCTAGGCTCAAGACACGACGTCTTGAGTCCCTGTTCTAGAGGTAAGTCTTTTCCATAATGGTTACCGCATCCATATTAATATCTAATACTATAAATGCGAAAGTGTGTCTGTATGTCTATCTGTCTGTCTGTCTGCTTTCCCGGCTCATCCTTTTAACCGATTCTGACGAATTTTGGTACAGAGGAAGGTAACATACTGGAGAAGGAAAAGTTCAGCACGTCTTAGAACAAAGTGGTTGATGCCTAACATTATGTTTTCTACAAGATAATGCCTGCAACTTCGTCCACGTAAATTAAGGTTTTTTGATTCCCGCGGGCACTCTTTAATTGTAAGTAGCATATGTGTTAATTCAGGTTATAAGTTAGCTCCATTCCAAATTTCAGCCAAATCGGTTTAGTCAATATGGCGTGAGACACAGCCATCCACTCGGTGCAGCCATCTAAACATACAAACATCCAAACTTTCACAAATTAGGTGTTTGAATAAATAATAGTACATTAAATTCGTCCAAACATTTTCTGTAAATTTCACAAAGGTCAGATATTTGAGCCCCCGCATACGCCTATCAAATGTTCCCGACAAAAGCATCCCTGATGCGACATTAATGCAAATGTTAGGGGTGTTGTGGTGCTTGCGGGCGTCGGTAGCCGTCTGCTGTTCCCATCTAATGTACATGAATTTATAACTATGTTTGCGTGTTTATTTGGACGATGACTGTACGATCACGGAATCACTAGTCTAGTCAACAAGTGTTTTTTGGGTCAAACTTTTTTCTCCGCCTCCGAAAAATATGAACGAGGTATCATTCGATTCGGAATAGCGTGTAGATGATTTTCGAACAAAATTCAAGACCCGCTTGCAAAAATTGCAAAAGTTATTAACAATTAACTGAAAAAAAAGAATGGGGTTTTTTGGGATATTTCCTCCTCTTTTTGAATCTTTTTTCAAATTTGAAAAATATCAAATAGTTTTTGAGATATTTGTAAGAAACCAAACCCTAGTTTGATTGTTATGAATTAGCCCATAACAAAAAGGAAACTAAACTAACCTAACCTAACTAGGTACTAGTTAGGTACATACTATAAAATCAATGACCTTAAATACCTGAGCTTTTCCTGAACGTTCAGACATTTTTTGATTAAGGTATAGAGAAAACAATGATTTGAAAAGAAAGCGAATACAATTATTAATTATTTCTTTATTAGACAAAAATGTTTAGCTACATGCCCTGATTGGAGTTTGCATGGATTTAAATATATACGGTTTCTGATTTAATTTTACATCTTTTCTCTGATTTTATCAAGATGTGAACGTAGTCACCTTGGCTTCTATTTAAGAGTGTGTAATATGCAATTTTGTAGTTTGGAATAGTTATATTTTATCTCAGAATTTGTAAAAGTTACCACCTGAATTTGAGTTTTTTTGTTTACAATAATAGTGTTTACAAAATACTTCTTCTTCTTCTTATTTTGTTTTATGGCGTTTATTAATGCCGCACCAGCACAATGCTTTACAAAATACAGTTCGTATCGTATCATCTTGTCGTGTCGTGAAAAAAAATTCAGCCTCCGGATAAATTGTGCTCATATTTCTTTCTTGTCCGCTGCTGTTATACATCGTCACCGCGTCGCATCGTTACACCAGAAAGAACAATATTTTAACGCGGTGACTGGTGACTGCAACAAACCGCAGTGTTGAGCAAAATGTCATCACCGAGCAAATGAATAGCATTAATATTTGAAATTATTATGCTATTTGAGCACAGTTGAGGTTTTGCCAACACCTTATCTTATAATAATGTACTCGCAAAGTAGGTATTACGAAATAACATATTGTTACAGTGTATATGTTTACATGGAAATAAGATGTACCTACGTAAATTATGAAGGTGCGCACTAAAATTAATAGCATTGTTATCCATTTTAATAACAATTTATGAAAAAAAATCTAAAAGGCATATTACTTAAAAATACTTTAATTTTGATACGGTATTCTATATATTTTATGAAATGCGAAAGTGTGCCACTTGTCCAGCTGAAACCTTTTCACGGGCCATCTGTTTACTTATCTAATTTTGACGAGAAACAGCTTACATCCAGAAGATAGATGCAGACTAATCTGAAATTAAAGGGATTTAAAGAAACAGGATTTAAAGAAAATATAAATTAACGCGGATAAAATCTCACGTATCAACTAACTAGTGTGTTACAAACTCTCTTTGTGATCCGAAAGCGGCAATAAACAACAAAATATATTGAAAAAGATTGTGTCATAAACGTTAAAATATCCCCATAAAAGCAATCCCAAGTCCATAATATCACAAGTTTGGACAGAAGGTTCACGGTAGGGGGTTTTGTTTGATTCTATTTGGTGCCATGTTATATTAGATTCCCGTTTGCCATCATTGGAAAACGTCCCAGTTGACTTTAGCTAACTAATCCTACCGCCATATTGCGTTGCTAAACCTCCCCAATAACGTTAACTGACGTTCAATTAAGACCGCCATTGTCATGATAACCAACGCAAAAGCTCACAACGAAAGCTAATCAAAGTTCTTGTTTGTTTTGTGAAAGATTTCTAGATAGAAGCGGAAAATTATTAAGGCTATGTAGAGTCCAATTGAGCCGTACTTTTGAACGACTTTTTTTTAATAATTACTTGCTAAGAATTATTAGCCTATGTCCTTCCCCGGGACACAACTATCCCTATACCAAATTTCATCCTAATTGGTTGAACAGATGGGCCGTGAAAGCGTAACAGACCGATAGACACACTTCCGCATTTATAATATTAGTATGGATATCCTTCCCCGGGACACAAACTATCCCTATACCAATTTTTTTCCAAAACGGTTGAACAGATGGGTCGTGAAAGCGTAGCAGACAGACAGACAGACACACTTCCGCATTTATAATATTACTATGGATTACGTGTGAGTATATTTAACGTGGTACCCAATGTAGTAGTTTAACGTTATTTTTTCTTTACGCCACAGCTCGTATCTCTTGACTCTCATTTTGTATTCCCCACAGTGGGGCAATCTGAATACCACCAACAGTGTTTAATTGGCGTTCGATTAAGACCGCCATTGTTACTAACGAACGCCGCGCGAAATGATAGGATAAAACCCAATCAAAGTGCATGCTTTTCTGTTTTTTCGTGAACGGGTTGTATATGATAAGATCGGTTTTTTAGGAAAAATTTACTTACGGAAGTTTTATTCACTGTATTTTTGTAGTTTATATTCTCATACATAATTTTTAATTCAGGAGAATAACTGACTTCTTATCTATATACCTACTAATATTATAAAGAGGTAAAGTTTGTGAGGTTATAGGGGGTAATCTCTGGATCTACTGAACAAATTTTGAAAATTCTGTTACCAATAGAAAGCCACATTATTGGTGAGTGTCATAGGCTATATATATTAACCCGAAAAATTAGTGAGTTCCCGTAGGAATTTAAAAAACTTATTTCACGCGGACGAAGTCGCGCATCGGCTAGTATTAGAATATAGAAGTTATCAAACAAAAAAAAATTGAATTACACTTTGTGGTTTTCTTTATTAATACAAATCAAATAAACCGAATGTACCCTATTTGTATATCTCCTTCTACTCGTACAATCCGAATTGAACTTCATATTGCATAGCGATTTTTTTAATATATTCCTGTATAATAAAATACAACAATAGTAGCATTTTGAAAAATATCTTTGTTTGCGTTAAATATCCTGTACAGTTTCTGTCAACGGTTTCTGTATTCACCCGTAATATTTCATTGCAAATTCTCTCCAATAGCGACTGATTATCTTTTGATTGATCCCGCAATTGGCGTGTTCTGAATAAAGGCCAATCAAGCTCACGTTTTGCAATATTTGTTTGGTGGATTAACGAGCTTGGCAAAACATTTTAATTGTAACTATAGTAAGTATATACATACATATAGGTATATACATATTTTTGATGTTTTAGTGAAAGTTTAACTGATGCCTTAAGACTATACATTCGAGCTGAGCTTGAGCTGCAAGGGTAGACCCTTATATTTAGCTTTTTTGCCCCCTGATATTTTGTTACTCCCTGCATTAAACCAAAACTTATTCATACCAAATTGTAGGGAATTCTCTGATCTACTATAATGACTGACAACATTTTGAAATTAATTAATAGATTGTTTCTTATTACGGAAATACCAAGAAGCTGTTATTTAATCTTGATTTTTGTGTAAAGTTTGACGTTAGCGAACATCCAAATTTACTCGTTGTGGTTACACAAAGAGATACTTTTAATGAGTATAAGGTCCTGAACTACTATAGTTGAAGATAAAAATTATTAATTTGCTATCCTTTGTATTATAAAATTCAAAACAAAGAAGATTTAATTTGATAAAATTAAGGACACATATAACCTTCATTTAAGAAGGTTATTTGGCTTAATTTGTAAAAATAAATTAGTACTCCTAAAAGTAAGACATATTTTCAATTATATTAAGCAAAAAAAATAATATAATTAACAATAATTTACATCCAAAAATAAGTTTGTAACACACTACAAAACTGCGTGATCAAGCACTAGGAAAACTAGTCGTAGCCGAGGCTTCTCAGAGGGTGGACGTAACGCCTTTTGTCTCCGCAACTCAAAATGATATACGTAGCATATACCTGAGATTGTAGTGTGATTGTCACTTCTCAATAGTAGGCATTTTTAATACTGGCTGCTTTTTCTTATTGATGGTTGAAAATTATTTTGTTTTAAACAGTTTAAGGTTTGTATATTATACTTTATATTAAACGTGTACGATATTTATAGTTATATTACTTAATTATTTACTCGTAAATAAGAATTTGAATATTCAATTCAGACAAGGTCGTGTGTTTCAGACAGTTATAATAGTTATTTGTTATACAAGAGTGAAAAGTTGTTTTTTAACCGCGTGCTCAATTTTGATGACCGAGCAAGCGAAGGATTCTAAAATTGAATCACGAGCGGAGCGAGTTATTCAAAAATTAGAATCCTGAGCGTCAGCGAGGGAATCAAAAGAGCACGAGGTGAAAAATCTTTTCACTCGAGTGCAACACGTAACTTTTCATCCCACCTCAGCGAGGAAATGACTAAATGCAAAAAAATCACAAGGTAACTTTTCATCCCACCTCAGCGAGGAAATGACTAAATGCAAAAAAAATCACAAGATTAAATTCAATTCTGTTAATTTCTTCGTCACTAGAATCACTCATTTTAGGTTTTTCACTTATTTTCAATTTTCTTGTTTTTAATCGGTTTTAATTTTAAACAATATGACGTGAAAGAAAATGGTGCGCGCAAAGCAAATTAAAAAAGTACACCAAGAAGGTTACGAGTGTGAGTTTTTAACAAATTAAAAACGATTGTATGGAAATTCGGCACCATAGAGGTACAAGTAAATAGGTTTTAATTATGTTTTGAATTAACAAACTTCATAGACGAGTGATATTTACTAACGTGCACACGATGTTCTAAATTCAATATACTTAATCCTCAAGAGGATAATAACGGCTTTTAACATCAGATATCGAAGAATAAAAATACGCTTTCCGAGATGGTGGGATGAAAAATAATTTACTTTACTAAACTTGCCTTATAAAGCTTGTGGTTAAATTAACTATTATTTAAAGGCTGACCAACAATCTCTACCTAGACTACTAAATATTAATGCGATGTCATGTACTGAAATGATAATCACTCGTTGGTAAAATTTATTGAAAACAATACAATAGAAACAATAAACCTAGCTAGCCTAACCTAATAATGCCATGCCCGCGTGGAATGGTGGCGAGAATGCTGGCTGCATTTCCGCGCTGGACAGCCAGGCTGATCCTTTGCGCAAAAAATGAGCCAGCACTTCAAAAAAAAAAGTTACGTGTTTATTGTCTTTCATGGCATATTAGCGCGGTATCTTGTGTTTGGTTGTGAAATTCTCTTTCCTTATGACGACTTGGCATTTTATTGGTGTGATTTGCATTATGATTTGGTTATTGTATCCCTTTGGATCGTTTACCTCCGGCTTGAATTACTTCTGAATGATACTGCCCGCGATTAGATGTTGTGTTATATTTATTAAATAAATAAGTTTATATAAATTTTGAATTTGTAATCCTTACTAATATTAAACATGCGAGTGTGTTACTTTGTCGGTCTGTCAGCTGTCTACATGCAAGGTTTATCAAATCAAGTATCAAGTTATACCAATTTTTCCCGAAATTCGGTACAGAGATAGCTACTTTCTTGGAGACAAACATAGGTATTTTATCCCGGAAAATAAGAATGCCCATGAGATATTTAAAAATCATGAATCACGCAGATGAAGTTGCGGGAGTCACCTAGTGAAGCGACTCGTATCGAGACACACGATTGGACGTTAGTAAACTTATGCAATGAGTTTTCGAATAGTCAAATTTACTGTGCACTTACAATAAATTAGAAATTAGAATTTTATTTGTTTGGCTCGCATGTTTGCTTGTTTTTACACTTGGATAGATATTATTTATGGCCATGAAAATACAGTCGTCACGATAGCAAAAGCAGGTAGCTATGCAAACAATTGGGTAGTATTATTATTTACCACGCTTACGGACCTTTTTGATGAATAGGTTTTGTTTTATGTTTTGAACTGAACCTTTCTTTGCCCGACTTGGGGAAGGCTTGGTCGTTAGCAATCATGTATGTATATGTGTTTTTCTTTGTTGGTTCCCTCTTTATTGCAAACCTACATATTTTGAGTACTGAGATATTATAAGACCATAGTATGACGTCACGGCAAATCCAATATGGGATATTTCACTGACAAAAAAGCCATGTTTTTTTGTCTGTTTGTCAACTCAAAATACTTCATCAGTGCACACCTAGACTACTCAAGGAATAAAATATTTAGGTTCATCGATTTTGGCTGAGCGTTGGTCAGCCAAATGGCCTCATTTCGCGCTTTATTGGCATTGCGTGTTTTATTTTACTGTCAGGCAAAGTTACTTATTCCAAACAATGCACTCATCACGTCAACAAAAAGTTATGTAAAGTGCAGCTTGTACTTTATTGTACCCCGCGTAGTAAATTCTATTGTTATTTTGGTAAACCGAATATACATACTAGCGCAACTGTAATTATGTATTTTTTGCCTTTTGCAAGTGTATTTCGTTTACAGAGCGTCATTAGATTATTGTTTTTTTACGAGTATGGTTGTCGACCGGACTTTTCTTTTTGTTATTGTATCACTATTGACCCGTGATCGCTATTGTTATTATAATAAACAAAACCCTACATTAGTGCAATACTTGCAATTTGCACGTGCTTATCAGTTTTATTGCCTGCTTTGGAATTTGAAAAGGCATTGTCTGATGTGAATCAGTATTTCTATAACTTATTTATGTTGCACATTTGATAAAGCCTATCAGCCTTTTCCTACTTCCTCAGTTCACACCTAGACTACTCAATGAATCAAATATTTAGGTTCATCGATTTTGGCTGTGCGTTGTTGGTCAGTCAATCACGAAAAAAGTTGAATTAGGTTTTCATGGTATTTTTATGCGCTGTTTGGCATCGCGTTTTTATTTTACTGTCAGGCAAAATTATTAATTTCTTACAAATAACCATACACTCATTAGCACGGCAAAAAGTTATTTGAAAAATTGGTAGCTAAGCTGTATTTTAGTACTACCACGCAGTAAATTTCTATTGTTATTTTGGTAAGCTGAGTACACTACCGCAACACCTGCAGGATTACATAGTTTTATTACCTTTTGCAAGTGATTATCGTTTACAGAGCGGCACTTGATGATTGTGTTTTATATTTTCCGAACCGGACCTTTTTTATTATTGTATCGCTATTGACCCGCGAGTCTATTGTTAGGTACCTACCATGATAAACAAAAACCTATGTTGGTGAAACACCTGCATCTGCACGTGCTTATCAGTTTTATTGCACTGTTTTGTCTTTAGGATTCATTGCGTGCGAATTAAAATAAGTTATTTTTTTTCAGAAATGGGTTCTAAAACTCCGATTTTCTAAAAAAAAAGAAATATTTACGTAGTGAAAAATTAGCGAAGGCAAGGAATCAAAAAGGTTCAAAATCAAAATCAAAATCAAAATTTGTCTTCTTGCGGTTTGAACCGGAAAAAATTTAATTTGAAAATTGAAAAGATTATAAAGGACGATCAATTTTGGAAAAAAAATATGGAACCCAAACTAATAAGTTTTTATTACAAATGTATTTTGCCTGAAATAGTAGATCCCCGTAAATGGAGATCAGTGCCAATAAGAGACCCGTTTTTAGTTTGTTTTTACATTGAAAATTCGGTTGATCGTAATCAAGCGTTCGATCACATTGGAGTCAGGGTAAAATGTGCCCAAAGGGGCTTGATTTAAAGTCACAAATTCCAACCGATTTTAATTTCGAAACGTTTCCATTTGGAGCAGTGTGAATGCAAACACGAATTTGAGCTCTAAATCAATACTATTAAGATTCATTTTACTTTAACGCTAATATGATCGAACGGTTACGGTCAATCGATGCATGGTAAAAACTAATACCTGGCGTAGTGATATGTATATAAATACTAGATGATTCCCGCGACTTCGGCCGCGTGGATTTGAGTTTTTTGATTCCCGCGGGAACTCCTTAATTAGTCCGGGTTAAAAAGTCCTATGTCCTTCCCCGGGATATAACCTACCTCTATACCAAATTTCAGCAAAATCGGTTAAAAAGAAGGGCCGGGAAAGCGTAGCAGACAGGCAGACAGACGGACAGACAGACACACTTTCGCATTTAAAATATTAGTATGGATAGTAGCATTTACTATATAAATTCTAATAATTTTATATTGTAAATAATGTTAAGTAAAAATCAAAATAATACTAATATTTTATTTTGCTATTTTGTTTATTTTTGTACAAAATGTGTCTTATAAGTAACTAACAGAAAATAAGCAAACAAAGATAATGTTAGTATGGATGTACCTACTTAAAACATCTATACTTACAATCATGCAACCTTCTCTTTATATTTAAAAAAGTTTTATATGAAACGTATGTTAAGCGAATTAAAAACATTTCTTTTAAATATTGAAAAAATAATTGCCCGTTTGAAAATGGGATTAGGATCAAAACGGTTTGTCAAACTACTTTGCACCCGACGCCTTCTGTTAACTCGCTCAAACAAAGGACTATCCGAGACAAAGGATTTTATATACCTAAACCGGAGATAAATACCTAAACTTCAAAAGAGGCTCAGGGTATGTACGCTCGTTCTTGAAGTGAAACTTCTTTAGAATCGTTGTGATTTGAAAATTCGATGAAACGAAACGAAAAAGTGACACCAAAAAGAGACAAACATATTCATAATAAGGTTTAGCCTGCGGGAGAATGACTTATGACACAGAATACAAGTTATATTTATCTCATTATCTCGTAGGCTACTTTTCTGAAGTTTCACTTCTGCCGTGTGTGAATTGCACTCACACACTTTTTTAATGCAAATTCTGTCAGATTTAAACAAGGTAAAATAAACTCGCGTTGCTTTTTGGTATAAGATAAGGTGGATATTACTTTGAGGCATGGAGCATTCAACTAAACTGATTTATCTGAGCTTTGAGATGTGAAAAGAGTAGGTATGTTAAAATTTACCTATCACCTAAAACACCCTTGAAAAATGTACTTAGCCGAAAGTATTTATGTACTTACTTTCTTAAAAGATGAAATATAAAAACAAAAAAGTAGATGAAAGCTATCTCAGCGAATTTCATCTAAATCGTTTAAAGATGACAGACAGATATACTTTCACATTTATAATTTTACCATAAATGCACTACATACTCTAGTCCCTATCATAAGGAGAAAGGACGCGATCCTGATTATGATACATAAATAAAAAACAAAAAATTGGCAGTCATAGGGACTGCCGATAGAAGTGAAAACTTAAAAATATTTAAAACAATTAAAATATAAACCTTAAAACTAAGGCATTAAAGTTTAATTACGAATGTAGTAGGTATATTTATATTTAACAGGTTCGCTGCCACCCCCTCACGACCTTATGTCGGTGACGCGGAGCATGTCGGCGACGCGGAGCATGTCGGTGACGCGAAACCACAAGTTTACCCTACCAAAAAGTGCTCAACGCGGCTAAAGAAGTTTTCACTTCAAAAAAAGAAATGAGCTCAAAGGGCAAGTCGTCTGCTTTCATTTTTATTTCATATCCGCCTTCTTTCTGCCATAAAATATTCCATGCTTTCAAGGCAACGAGAAAAGTCCAACCTTTAGTTTTTCTTTTGTTCTGGCGCGAATGCCTAATTTGAATACGACGTTGTTTTGTTTTTGTTACATTCATAATAAATCCCGGGCTAGTCAAGCTTTATCGTTATTTTTTTTTCGCTAACACAAAATATGTTAAGAAAGTTAAAAAAAAACTGGCATATAAGTATCAGAATAATAATAACACATTTTTGCCTCACATTATTCGGTGGAGAACATAATATTGTCTTTTGCAATATCTAAAAAACCTTAATATAATATATTTAATATAAAGTGATTGCAGTGGGTAAAATACTAAATTTTAAATATTTTAACTCTTCTAAATTAGGTCCCGACTTTTTTATGTTTAAGGGTAGACTACCTATATTCAAAACTGAAAAAACACATTTTATGTACCTACGTACCTTAATCCGCTTAACGAATATAAGCATAACTATAAGAATAATTTACGGAGCTTAACGAATTGCTTCCAAAGAAGCGTCTAAAGCTGGGGGCATACTACCATACTACAATCGCTAAAAGCCGTATTAATTTGACATTGTTGACTTTCGTGTTTTAGAATTATAATCCTTATTTTAATTTATAGGGACGTCAAAATACGTGACTGAAAAGCTGTTATTTTGAAATAATGCTGCTTTAAGTGATGGTAGTAACCCCCCCTGATCTCATTAACAAATGTTTCTACGAGCGGATGGATTACAGTCACTAATTACATGATGTAGGTAAACGAGCCGCGTGACACTCTTTGAATGTAATACTCGTACATCCCTTCGCAATTAACACGCAGCGTTGAGGGAAAACGAGAGTACACACGTATTTCACGTCTGAGTATACTTTATAGCTACGATGAAGCGTCTTGCTACTTCGTTAGCTTAAAATATTGACAATGTTTACTCAAATTATGCTAAAAGTTGGATGTTTTATTTAGGTAAGTAGATAATGATTTAGCTGCACCGCTAGTTTCCTCCATGCATTTGACTTTATTTACCTTCCCACGTCAAGCGAAAGAACTATCGTTTGACTGTAATATGTACCTTTATTAAAGAGGGTTAACCCCTTTTCCGAGGTAAAAAGTCCTATATTATTTTTCCTACCTATGTCATTATTTATGTTTAATTTAATTGCAAAAAAGCACGTTGATCCGTTGCTCCGTGATCTGACAAACTAACTTTTAATATGGCTTTATGTTGATACGCTCTGAGAGAATGGCCGCCGCTAGAGTTAATTCTAAAATAAGTACTCTAAGTTAAACTATACCCACTAAAGAAACGCTGTTTGGCTAGTTTTGTATCGTAATTATTGTGTAAAAACTGTTTTGAGGCCACCACATTAAAACTAATGGAAACTTCCAAGCTCTAGGCGAGTGAGTCTCTCGTTACGGCATAGTTAGACGATGTTTTTACATTTACGAAGGACAATAAAGTATAGGTATCTTCTTCTTAAGCTCTTGTTTTGTTATAAAAATAAAATACTTCTAAAATGCGTAGGCACAAACACAAAGTAAGGTGGTAGCCACCGCCAGACTTTGGATGGCATAATGGTAAGTAGTAACAAATAATACTAAGTAAGTCCGATTTTCTAAAAAACGGGAACGAGCTTGTTTGTTGAAGGTAATCAGGTAATGTGATTTTTTTATAAAGTACTCGTAAATATTATATACTTAAACAATGCGCGTATTTTTTTACTTACAGAAAATTTTATAAAATTTAAAATTATTTACAAATATTTCACTTCTAGGTACCTACTGAGATTTTGAGAAGGTTTCGAAACCACAAAAGTTCCTTCTCGCTTGGATCCTTGGTTTATGGTCATGCTTTACAATATTAGGTGATTTTGATTACGTACCTACTTAACTTTGTTAGTAAAGATAACAATATAACATGCAATACTTAACCAAAGTTCATTTTGAATACTCAGTATAATCCTTAGGTTTAATAGATGGGTTAACCTAAGCACACAACTATTTTAAAGCGAGAGATGGTTTACGAAGAAGAAAGACTCATACGGGTGCAGTGTAGCTGCAAACTGTAAAAGTTCCACTAATGAGTTTTTTGTTCTTAAACAGTTTTTCATTAAAAGCTAAGACAAGAAAACTCGTTTTCTGATCTTTCTAGATGATGCCCGCGACTTTGTCCGCGTGGTTTAAGTTTTTTATGATTCCCTCGGGAACTTCCTAATTTTCCGGGATAAAAAGTAGCCTATGTCACTCTCCCTGCAGGGCTAGCTTGGGCCGGAGATAAAAATTTTATCCCCCTATTTTATCCACTGACAAGAGATAAAATTAACTTATCCACTTCTCAGAGCACGGCAACAGGGGAGAGGAGAAGTTTATCCCCGTTTGACATTTCACGGGGACTCGGGGGACTATTTGTCCACCGTTATTTAGCGTTTATAATATGATTCTTTGAACTCATGACAAGCATGGATCATCATAATATAGTTTTAACAGCGACATTGCCCATTGCTAAGTGAAAGAGTGTGTGTGGCAAGAGATCATTTTAATGAAACCCTATTATTATTTTACAATAATCAGCTTAGACTACTATGCCGGAACGGTAAAACTTCGCCAATAGAGCTGTTACTAGACATGGAAGATTCTTCGAGACCTGGGCCTCATTACATAAAAATCATTGCTATACAATGTAACGATCGCTATCACCCCTGATTGACCAAAAAGAAACCATTACTACAACAACAAGCATACCATAAATTCCCAACTTGACCAGCCCGGGTATCGATCTCCTAATACCACTGCGCTTATGAGATCTTGATTTTGTACAGGGATGATGCTTATTTTTTATCCACTGATAATCAAATATAGGGTCTTCCAAAAGACCTAAAATTCACATCATAAGTGAGTTTTAAGTTTTATAATCATTTTAAACTATCGATTGAAGAAAAAAAGTGTGTTGGACAAACTTCTATACTAGCAGCGCGTTTTTAATTCTGATAAAGAGTTGCTAATTTGATTGAGTTGTCATCAAATCCCCATTGTTATGAAATCATAGGATTCTTCAAGGCAGTCTTAGCAGTAAGTACATCTGAGTACCCTAAGGACGGCAAAATTGCCATTGTCCATTTGTAATTATTATATCAGCCTTGCCACAAGGCAAGAGGTCGGCTTGGCTTTATAATTTTCCTTTGTTCGCCTTCTTTTATGACTTTTATAAGGAAATGTGCACATTCTTTGTTTACAAAAGAAACATGTTATCAAGTTCATCTCATATTTCTCTTTTATTCACTGTAATCACAAGAAAGAGGTTTCACGTACAAAGGAGACACTAATGTAAGGGTATTTTTTTTCTTTCTATTGATAATTAACGAAGTTTATTAGATTTATTGAGTCGTTAATTTTGGTATCGGCCTTTTTCTACTTCAGAGTATTTTTTGCAGTAGGTAAGTACTTATGCAGTATAATCACAGATATTAGATTAAATCTAAATATATAAAAGGCAAAGGTGACTGACTGACTGACTGACTGATTTATCAACGCACAGCTCTAACCACTGGTTGGATCGGGCTGAAATTTTGCACTCAGATAGCTATTATAACGTAGGCATCCGCTAAGAAAGGATTTTTGAAAATTCCAACCCCAAAAGGGTTAAATGGAGGTTGAAAGTTTGTATAAAAGTTCGTCATTTATCAAGTTGTTTTTTAAGTTATATCCATGAAACTTTGATTTTGGGCTTTCGATTAAAAATAATAAATATATAAAAGGCAAAGGTGATTGACTGACTGACTGACTGACTGGTCTATCAACGCACAGCTCGAACCACTGGTCGGATCGGGCTGAAATTTTGCACTCAGATAGCTATTATAACGTAGGCATCCGCTAAGAAAGGATTTTTGAAAATTCCAACCCCAAGAGGGTTAAATGGGGGTTGAAAGTTTGTATAAAAGTTCGTCATTTATCAAGTGGTTTTTCAAGTTATATCCATGAAACTTTGATTTTGGGCTTTCGTTACGTGTTGCACAAATTTTAGAAATTCAACCCCCAAAGGCATCACATAGGGGATGAAAATTTGTAAGAAAATTTCAGATTTTAAAGTTATTTTTTAAGTAATATTTTTCAAGTAATATCCATAAAACTTGCCATTTTGGCTTTCAAATGAAAAAAGTCACAAAAATGCATAAACGGAGTATAAAGGCCCGTATATTTTGATTGCGTCGACTTAGAAGTTTGATTTTTTCACTGCTGCAGGTCCGCAACCTGAGTATTTGATATTAATTTCAACGTGATACCTCTACACGTTCCTGAGAAAAAGGGTCTTGACATACGGACAGGCGGACAGACAGACAGACAGACGCGGAATGGTTGTGCGAACGTGCCATACTTACGCCAAAAAACGACCAAGCAGCGGCTATCAATGATACGTAGCAGCGGGTATCAATGATACGTAGCTTGCTCACGCGTAAGTTCACCCAGTAGCTTGGTGATTTTGGCGCCTACTAATACTCGTAGATCAGTAAAGAATATTGTCTATAAAGAAGTTTTGTAGTTAATATTTTTCTATTAGTAGCATGACATTTTTTTAAAACATTTTAGTTAAAATAAAAATTGAACTTAACGTGAGCGAAGCCGCGGGCAAAAGCTAGTTAGAGTATAAGTGGTGGTGGTGGATGCATTGATCGTCATATATAACAGCCCATTAACGTTCCACTGCTGGGCACAGGCCTCCACTCTCATAGGAGAAAGGGAATTAGAGCTTAGACCCACCACGCTGCTCCAATGCGGGCTTTAACGACTATTATCATGTTAGTGATAATAACCGAGACCGACGGCTTAAGGTGCTCTCCGAGACACGGAGGTGAAATACCGCCAACTTCCTAACTCCGGGCTAACTGGTACTCTGAGAATTTCTATTCAAAAAACCGGCCAAGTGCGAGTCGGACTCGCGCACCGAGGGTTCCGTACACACCTGTAGTAAGTTTTAAATTATTAAAAAAAAACTACTTACTAGATCTCGTTCAAACTAATTTTCGGTGGAAGTTTGCATGATAATGTAATATTTTTTTTAGTTTTATCATTTCTCTTATTTTAGAAGTTACAGGGGGGGGGACGGACGGACACACATTTTACCACTTTGGAAGTGTCTCTCGGGCAAACTATTCAGTTTAGAAAAAAATGATATTAGAAACCTCAATATCATTTTTGAAGACCTATCCATAGATACCCAACACGTATGGGTTTGATGAAAAAAAATGTTTTGAGTTTCAGTTCTAAGTATGGGTACCCCCAAAATTTATTGTTTTTTTTCTAGTTTGGTGTGAAAATCTTAATGCGGTTCACTTCTACATCTACTTACCAAGTTTCAACAGTATAGTTCTTATAGTTTCGGAAAAAAGTGGCTGTGACATACGGACGGACACAGACAGACAGACAGACAGACAGACAGACAGACAGACAGACAGACAGACAGACAGACAGACAGACAGACAGACAGACAGACAGACAGACAGACAGACAGACAGACAGACAGACAGACAGACAGACAGACAGACAGACAGACAGACAGACAGACGGAGAGACAGACATGACGAATCTATAAGGGTTCCGTTTTTGCCAAATTTGGCTACGGAACCCTAAAAAGCCCATACGTATAATTATGTCTCGACCTGGGACTCGAACCCGGGACCTCGTCAGCCGCAGTCGAACATTTTAACCACTAGACCAACGAGGCAGATCAATGCATACTTCCACATAAATGATCGCCGTCGTGTCGTGTCGCCTTGAGAGCTTTATTAACCCGCTTCCATCCTTCTTAGTCACACAAACTTAGCTGACCCGCGTGACAGCGTCGCTGATCAGTTAACACATTGTGTTGCTACTGAAAATAAAAACTAAACAGTAATAAAAATTAGTTCCAATTTGGCTACCAAGCTAGATAAGTTGGTGGGACTGTACGAGTTACGCATTATCACTTACCACCATGTAAGATCGCAGTTAAAGGTTAACTTGTAAAACTATTACCTCAGCCTCTTACGTCTCTACCTAGGGCCTTGCGACCATGATCCAGTAAATGTTAATTTCTACAAATCTAAATCTAAACTGATATTATAAAGAGGAAAGATTTGATTTTTTGTTTGATTGTTTGTAGTGGATAGACTCAAAAACTACTTAACCGATTTTAAAAATTCTTTCACCTGTAGAAAGCTACATTATCAGCGAGTAACATAGGCTTTATTTTTTTTTAATAAGAGATCCTTACAAAAATTGCTATAATGTGAGTTAAGACGGAAAAAAATACAAAGCTAAATTGTTATGACAGACAATTTTGCAAAATATATGATTTATGCACTTGAAACTACCGCGGCGAGCCAGTCTTGAGCAACTGTCTTGAGAGAAAATCATTTGTTTGAGGTGTTCACATAACGTATTAAACTCGTTATAATATTATATCACATAGCGGCGGTTGTCAATAAACCTAATTCTGGAGAGAAATCACACGCGTTGACGTTTGGCAATATTTGCACTAGTCATTAGCATTACTCATTATATTCTAGCTTATAGTGTATAATTTATTATTAATTAGTAATCGTTACATAAATAATGAGTTCGGACATAATTTATATAGTCCATTCATTCTAGATTTCAATGTATGGGGAAAACGGCAAAATTAATAATTGTTTGAAACTACTGTTGTTTTATACCTATGAGTGAGTACATTAAAAAACACAACTCTCCCCCCCCCCCCTCCGGTGGTGGCTTCCCCCCTCCCCGCCTTGAAAAGTGTGCCATTTTGCAGATTTCCTAGATTTTCAAGAAAACTATGCAAGCTAGGACAAAATGGTCAAAGAGAGTATTGTTCCTTAATAAATTACCTACAAATAAGTTCATAGCATTTATTATAATAGGAGTTATAGTTTACAAGCTATGGTGCGTTAAAGTTGACTAAAATTCGCAGCTCAGTAAAATAAGCCTTAAATTAGTTCAAAAACACGCTTGGAATCTTTAAAACAAACCAATTGAGCCCATACTCGAGGGGCTTACTGATAATCATTGAAGAGTTCCCCTATCCACCTCCTGGTTCCATCATCAGATCAGCTCGATGCTGGAGCTGGTGACTTTGTAGTATGTATGGGCGAAAAAAGTTGTTTTTTTTCCAGTCCCAGTTTTCTAGACTCAACACATTTCCTCGCCATTGTTGCACTTGTAGTCCAGTCATTTTAGCATAAAAAAACCGGCCAAGTGCGAGTCGGACTCGCGCACCGAGGGTTCCGTACAAACCTGAAGTAAGTTTTAAATTTAAAAAAAAAAACTACTTACAAGATCTCGTTCAATCAAATTTTCGGTGGAAGTTTGCATGGTAATATACATCATGTATTTTTTTTAGTTTTATCATTCTCTTATTTTAGAAGTTACAGGGGAGGGACACACACATTTTACCACTTTGGAAGTCTCTCGCGCAAACTATTCAGTTTAGAAAAAAATGATATTAGAAACCTCAATATCATTTTTGAAGACCTATCCATAGATACGCCACACGTATGGGTTTGATGAAAAACAAATTTTTGAGTTTCAGTTCTAAGTGTGGGAACCCCCAAAATTTATTGTTTTTTTTTCTATTTTTGTATTTTTGTGTGAATGCGATTCACAGAATACATCTATTTACCAAGTTTCAACAGTATAGTTCTTATAGTTTCAGAAAAAAATACGGACGGACAGACATGTCGACATGACGAATCCATAAGGGTTCCGTTTTTTGCCATTTGGCTACGGAACCCTAAAAAGGGGGCATTAGATAATATGTGTTTATTATATACGAGTATCATAAAGTTTTTTAATTTATTCAAAGTTAAAATCAAAGCACAATCGGCGAGATGTTTGAGTGAGAAGGGGGGGGGGGGGGGGGGGGGGGGAGTGGGGAGGAAGGTGTTATTTATTTAAGGGTTAATTTCTATTCATTCCATACTATTATATAAATAAAATAGCAAGGTATATTTCAAAAACTATTTGTCCTATCAAAATAAACTAAACACTATTTTATAGGTAAATTAATTATCTTTGTCCTAAGTCCTGACAGCTTTTTTCCTAGCTCTAATACTTCTTCTTGAAATTACAAAAAACATTCACGGATTTTACAAGTGTTTCTTTTTTTATGCAAGTTAGACAGCCATATTTCCGAAACTATTAGTTCTGTCAAAATAAACTAAAAACTATTTTGGAGGTAATTTAATGAAGTTCATTTTTGCTTATGATATTTTTTTTCCTAGTTCTAATAGTTTCTGTGAAAATTAAAAAATATATACATGGTTTTTGAAAAAAAAAAAAACATGGAATAAAGGTAGTCATATTTTTCGAACTATTGGTCCTATCTAAATAAACCATATCATTTTGTAGGTAATTTAATGAAATTAATTGCTCTTCGAAGGATTTTTCCTAGCTCTAATAGTTTTTGTGCAAATTGCAAATAACACAGGATTCTAACAATTTTTTTATTTTTCTTCGTATACAATACGTGGATATATATGCGAAATTATTAGTCCTATTTTTATGAACTAAATACTTTTTTATAGGTCATTAAATGGTGTTTATTATTACTCTTGACAGTTTTTGCCTAACTCTAATAGTTTTCTAGAGATTACAGAATACATATAAAATGTTGAAAATTGGCTTATTTTACTGAGCTGCGATTTTTAGTCAACTTTAACGCACCATAGCTTGTAAACTATAACTCCTATCATAATAAATGTTATGAACTTATTTGTAGGTAATTTATTAAGGAACAATGTTTTCTTTGACGGTTTTGTCCTAGCTTGTATAGTTTTCTGGAAAATCTAGGAAATCTGCAAAATGGCACACTTTTCAAGGCGGGGAGGGGGGAAGCCACCACCGGAGGGGGGGGGGGAGAGTTGTGTTTTTTAATGTACTCACTCATAGGTATAAAACCACAGTGGTTTCAAAAAATTATAAATTTTGCCGCACAAGAAATTACAATTGTTATCAGCACCTAGTTATTTGTGCAAAACAAGAAAATTGCATTTGGTATCGATATTCTCCTCCTGAAAGTTGAAGGACCTACCTTATTGAAAATTCTTTCACATATTAGGAAAAGTTGAAGCATAGTCAATAAAGTAACATTTTGTATATCTTTACTACGAGTGGCAACGTCTGGTACCTACTTACAAGTGCAGGAAAATTCTCCGGATAAGAATGTCAAAAAAATCACTTAAAAGTCGGTCTCAAAGTGAAAACTCGTATTTGCATGGCGAGTAGGTAGCCGTAAAACCATTTATTTTGTTCGCAAGTGTGAAAATAAAGTTTTCCTTGGAGTTTAGGGGTTTTCGTTATTTCTACTGACTTATAAAGTAGAAAGAAGTTTTTATATAGCAGATAAAATGTTCTTAGTATACATAAGCGCGAGTACTTACTTATTAGTTAGGTATTTACCTAAATATATGTAAATACATATTATAAAGAATAGTATGCTTGTAAAGTACCTAATTAAAAAGCTTCATTTGAAAATAATCCTCCTATAATAATGGGGCTGATTCTGTAGTGCACAATCTCTAAACTAAACTAAAATAAGAGCATAATTACAAATATGGCTAACCCTTTCATAATACTCCCTGCGGAAAGGGACAGAACTAGATTTAAAGCTGCCATTTTAGTTTAGTTTAGAGATTGTGTTATACAGAATCGGCCACAATATCTATGTAAAATGTGGAGCAATGTTATTCTATACATAAAGTGCTGGTATACATTTTTATCAAATTATTTCGCTACTAGCTGATGCCCGCGACTTTGTCTGCGTGGTTTAAGTTTTTTTGATTCCCGCGGGAACTCCTTAATTTTCCGGGATAAAAAGTAGCTTATGTCACTCTCCAGGTCCTCAACTATACCCATACCAAAATCACGTCAATCCGTTTCTCCGTTGCGGCGTGATTGAAGGACAAGCCAACAAACCATTAAACCAACAAACAAACACTCTTACGCATTTGTTAGAAATGAAAACATACGTGTTTCACAATTTTTCAAAATTCCACCCCCAAAGGGGTGAAATAGAGGTTGACAGTTTGTATAAAACTCCGTCATCTCTCAAGTTATTTCGATGAAACTTGGTATATCCACGCGGACGAAGTCGCGGGCATCAGCTAGTTAACTATAAAGTATGAATATGATATGAATATTTCACGGCTTATATTTTAACTAATATGAATTTTAGCAAATACACAATTTTAACATTTCCAATTTTGTTTCAGATATTGCGATGTGTGTGAAATCGTAACAGCCTTCACGGATTAATAGCTTATTGGAACGAATTGGCAATGTGTTAATAATTAAGAAATGAGCACGATGTATAAAACAAACATGTTCGTAGTGACATTATTTGTGTTGGTGTGTGTCGTAAGTGGGGAAGTGAACAACACCGGCGTGTCGAGCTCTCGGATGGCGTGGATGAAAGGTCTCTTGGACCATCACGACTGGATGGAGATTCTTAATGGAAACCATACAGTGTCTGAGGAGTGCGAGGCCGATTTGAGGCAGTATATTACTGCTTTGAACGACGGGTCGCTATGGGCTTCTAAAAGTAAGTAAATACATATCTATACTATCTACTATACTAATATTATAAATGCGAAAGTTTGATGGATGGATGTTTGTTACTGAATCACGCCAGAACGGCTGAACGGATCTGGTTGAAATTTGGCACAGAGATAGATTATACCTACTCTGGAATAAAACATACAATACAATACAATATCCTTTAATTTGCATGAATACAGGTACAGTGGGTGGTACTTATATTATAATATGTATTATGATCCAATGTAATCAGCCATTTACTGCCTGCCTGCAGGTAGTTTATATATTGTATAGGCTACTTTTAATCCTGGAAAATTAAAGAGTTCCCGCGGGAACCACAAAACCTCAATCCACGCGGACGAAATCGCGGGCATCAGCTAGTAAGTAGGTATATAAATCATCTCTACTTTTTAAAGTTTCTGTGTCTATTAGACCTGATAGAGATGAAACATCGTTTGCACAATAAATATATGTATAGTCACTAGTCAGACTATTAGTCAGCCTGAAATTTATTCTAATTCTACCGTAGGTGAGCCCATAGGCTAAGGCTAGTTCTGATTCTAAATTTATTCTAAATTTATTCTGATTCTACCGTAGGTGAGCCCATAGGCTAAGGCTAGTTCTGATTTTAAATTTATTCTGATTCTAAATTTATTCTAAATTTATTCTGATTCTACCGTAGGTGAGCCCATAGGCTAAGGCTAGTTCTAGATGTAAACAGAAACGAGGTCTAGTTGTCTATATATAATCATGTATTATTACGTAATTTATTAATTATAAATATATCTAGGTTAAGGATTTCTACTACACCTAAGCTTTAATTGCGTGTTTACGTACTTAGGTAGCCTAGATAACTTTGCATAAATTACGAGTATTATACATGAGCATTGTGAAATACTAAAATTGAGAAAAAATATTTCTTTTTTACTATTATCTACTCTAATCTATCTATTATCTAAACTTTTATCTATACTTCTATACTAATATTATAAATGCGAAGTTTGGATGGATAGATGGATGTTTGTTACTCAATCACGCTAGATAGATAGATAGATGCAAATAAACAATATTCTATTCTATTCTATTCTATTCTATTCTAGAACAGCTGAACGGATCTGGATAAAATTTGGCACACAGATAGATTATAGTCTGGAATAACACATAGGCACACTTTTTATCCCTGAAAGTTAAAGAATTCCCGCGGGAACCAAAAAACCTCAATCCACGCGGATGAATTCTCGTGCATCAGCTAGTAAAATATATTTTGTGACAGTGGGAACAGTTCGGCATTTTCAATTTGGTTTAAATACCCAAAATCTTATTATCCTTGAGCTTATACGCTGACATATTCTTATGTAGGTGCATCCAGCCGCTTTGAGAATGTAGCAATACAATATTATACCTATTTAAAGCTATCAGTAACTAGACCGTGTCTTTACCGGTATATCTGATACATAAAAATATAGTTAACCTATTCTTCGTAAGGCCGTAAATATTTGTTTGTTATTTATACTTTTAAAAATATAATGCACCTACATATTATAGCCAAACATAATACCAGTAAGGTAGTGTTAAGTGTTCTGTGATAATACCTTGAGGTTTTCTATTGAGGACAGGGTTGCAGAAAGGAAGAATGAAATAATTTCATTCTTTAATTATTAAAGAAACATCCTTATTAGTAGGTGACAAGCGTGAAAAGTGACATAGTAAAATCACAGGTAAAATTGAGTAAAAAAAAAAGATAAAACATAAACTAACCACGCAAACTAATTTAAATCATCATTTCCAATCTTCATATTGTTCTTACTTACCTGATAGCACCTTTATAAATATTTTCAGATTATCCATCCAGATTTCATTCTTTAAAGAAAGAAAGAAAGAAAGAATAAACATTTATTTTCAAACTGTGCCACACATAACAAGCATAGAAATACCTACCGCATCACGTATGGCACAACCCGAAAAATGGTCCAGGCTCAGCATAATGCTGTATGTTCAGTGCAAGCACTGACCATACAGCGCTGATTTTCAGCCTGAACCCTGATTCGGGTGACACCACGGAAAAAAAAACTCAGTACTTAGTAATCTAGTTAATTAGGTTAGTTTAGTTAGGAAGCAGTAATCTAGTAATTCTAGTAATATATTATTACTTTCTCTTTTAAGGCAGAGTTCAAATAATTATTACGTACAAACAAGTCTGAAAAATCTAAATATAAATTAATCAAAATAAAGAACCCTACGTAAATGGCCCAAATTGCTTAAATTCTTCAAAAGTATAAGCTAATGTTGAAGATTTAAAAACTTGGTCCATTTCTAAACAGATATAATATATTGGTAACATGCAGTTGGACTCCAAGATTTCGTTACATCGAAATTTATATCTCAGTGTAATTTAACCACAGAGATTTCCTTTGTTCAATAAAACCTCTGGTTTTCTTTTGGTATTATTTGGTGAAAGAACTTCTCCAACTTAACTTGTGAATAAAAAGTTCTGAACTTGTATAAGATTTGTAAATTAAACGATTTCTCCTGTTTTTTCCTTGTTTCTATAAAACTTATTAATTAAGGATACTTGAACATTTTAGATCGGAAGCACACTATAGGGACTGATTAGGAGTGGTAGTGGAACGACTATTTGACCTGTCGCGCTAGTGAACCCATTGTGTTTTCGCGTTTAGATAAAGTATTTAATCGTATGGCATTTGATATTTTAAATAAGCGTTTTATGCTGTGGTTTTATGAAATAAAATTTTTAAATCTTAATTATTGACAATTATTTCAATTATATGTCAATTACCATTGACATTATATTATATTATAGTATATTATCATGTCATTAATTAAGATTTAGCTATAGTAATAATTTCATATTTTGGTGCAATATTTCTAGCTCGAGTTGGGTTATTTATGCAATACTTGTTACTATAAAGTATTGTAATAATTACAAATACAAAAAAAATACGTAATTCCTCATTTAGTTACACCAGTATTTCCAACGTTAAGGCGCGGACTGAAAAGCAGCAATGCAGAGTTCGTGACCTTCTTATTAGAATACAAAATTTTAATCCAGTAAGTACAATATTGTGCGTGTACCATGTTTAGAGTTTACTTACTCTGCATTTTTTTTATTAAGAAGTTAAGGTTCTTTATGCAACGCTACACGGTAAACAATCGTAAAAATTTTCCTTAGCTCCCAACGAAGGTTTAATGTGAATTAAAGCTTTATAAAGAATAATTACGCAATGGAATAGGTTTAAAAGATCATTGACCTCGTTTGCTCTGTAATTGCGCATAGTAAATGCCTCTCAGTGTCTAATTATGTAATCGACAACAAGTCTCGCGTAAGAACCACCGGTAGTAGGCAGTAGGCTGTAAACCGGCGTTTTAGTGTATAGGAGGACTAGCTAATAGCTTTTATCCGCTTCTACTTTAGAGGAACCATTTAGCTAATTCCAATTATTTTCGAGCTAAAATATCTGTTTTTGCAACAGGCAGGTTAACCATCCAGCCATTAACTGGATGGTTAGCCGACTTTGCGGGTAAAGTTTATTGAACTCACTATAAGAAATACCTCAAGCCCAATGCCCATTCCGAGAAAAAGGGCCTTCACAAGAAGACAGACACAAGGACAGCAAAGTGATCCTTTATGGGTTCGATTTTTCATTATGAGATAAACCTAGAACTTGAGAATTAAGAAGGCATTTCGTAGTTTAGATATTAGTTTTTATATGCTGAACCAGTTATGAGGACTAAAAATAGAAAGAAAGAGTTCAAAATTTACTTCAAATAAGACTTAAGATGTGGAGAAAGTGATTCAATATTCTCTTGGCAGTGGAACAAGCCACAGGTGCTAAATCTATAAAAAAGAATCGAATCTATGGCACATACCTACTATTGTGTTATAAACCAAAGCGTTTAAAGATTATTGACCTGAATACAAATGTGCGTAGTAAATGCCTTTCCATGACTAATTACGTAACCGTGAACGAGTCTCGTGCGCGGTTGAGCAAAAAGTCGTCCGCAGAAGGCGTGTCGCCAACGATTTAGACAGTGAGGCCACAGTACATTCGGTTTCCTTATTTATTTTATCAGACGGTGATATATATAATAACCGTTTGATGTCCGCAAAAAGTTCGCTGATTCCCGCGGGAACATAATAAAATATAATTATAAATTTTCCGGTACCTATTTATAAGCATATGTACCAGATTTCGTCAAAATCGGTTGGGCAATGGGCCCATTGACTTACCAATACCAATGGGCCATGAAATCGTAGCAGACGTTCAGACAGAATGCAGACAGACTCACTTTCACATTTATAAATGACTAGATAATTCCCGCGACTTCGTCCGATTAAGTCCGTCCGTGGATTAAGATTTTTTGATTCCCCCGGGAACTCTTTAATTTTCCGTGATAAAAAGTAGCCTATGTCCTTCCCAGGATACAATCTACCCCTGTACCAAATTTCATCAAAATCTGTTGAGCAGATGGACCGTGAAAGCGTAGCAGACAGACAGCCAGACAGACGGATAGACAGACACACTTTCGCTTATAATATTAGTATGGATACTCATATATAACTACTCATGATGTGCTGAGTACTTCTAAATATGATAGGTACAAAGGATGTTTAATGTTTAATTCAGGTATCTTCAAAGATTTACTTATCGTAAATTTTCTTGTTAGCAATTAGCACCTATTAGGTAAAGATTATCCTGTATTAGGTATCGCGCTTAATTTTGAAGGTTTGTGTGGTTATCTAAAATAATTGTTTTAGTCAAAGGATGTTTGCTTCTTGTTCTATCGAAATTCTATATACTTTCTTTTAACTTGTGTTTTAACGATGTTTGACTAGCGTAGGTACGTCATTACGTTGACTACATTAGGTTAAAATGCAAACTTTAAGTACCTACATAATATTATGTAGGTGTTAGCGGTATTATGGCGGTGTATCACCCCCGTGCCTCGGAGAGCACGTTAAGCCTTTGGTCCCGGTCATTATCACTAACATGATAATAGTCGTTAAAGCCCGCCAACCCGCATTGGAGTAGCGTGGTGGGCCGTGGGTCTAAGCTCTAATTCCCTCTCTCCTATGAGAGTGGAGGCCTGTGCCCAGCAGTCGGACGTTAATGGGCTGTAGTGGTAGTGTGGGTATAATTACAATCGAGATACCTGTATTTCATTCCAAAAATAGCTCAATTCTGTCGTGAAAATTTCTTTACCTACAATCCGAGTAGAATATAAGTGCGATACATCATTCTACCGGCTTTTCTTCGTCTCTCAGCTGTGAGAAATTTGTCACACTGGTTGTACTTGCACTGTGGGTTTCCATAGCATATCATAAGTGGCCCAAGTTGTCCTACAACCCAAATAATTTTCATTTCATTTCATATTGTCTCAAGGTTTCATGTTTATAAAATATTAGGGAACGTAATATATTATCCTATTATATTCCTGAGAACAAGAATACGGTAGCGTAGGTACGAATAGCTAAAAGATTAATGATAAATCGACAACCACCGAAAATTATTATAGAACCCTAACTTTATAAAAGGCTTTTTATGACTTAAATAAGCTCCATTGAAAAGGAACTCAAGCACACACCACCGTATCTACATACCCATTTATCATTGAAACACCCGTTCTTTGTATTCGTTTCGTCACACAGAAATAATCCGTTAACCTAAATAAGACTCGAATTTTCTTTCACGAGGCAACTGACTAGGCATTTTTTTATGTGCAAATAAAAACCAATCAATCCCATCATGATATTATCGACTTTCTAAGCTTGCAAAATAAACTCATTGCTCTTCTTCCATCTATATTACTTCAACTCATTCTATCTATATTATTTCAGTCTTCTCTCATAATGAGAAGTGTTTGGCCATAGTCCATCACGCTGGCCAAGGGCGGATTGTCAGACTGTAACACTAAGAAAAACTTTCAGGCGTGCAGGTGTCCTTGCGATGTTTTCCATAGCCAAACAATGTTAAAGTGATATTTAATTAAAATCTTAACTCCGAAAACTTAAAGATGCGTGCTTGAGATCGACCAGCTACTTAGGAAGCTGGGCGTCTAATCCACATGGCTATCACCGTTCTATATTATACAATATATCTATATTATACAATATACATACTAGCTGATAGCTGCGACTTCGTCCGCATGATAAAGTGTGTTTAATTCCCACGGGAACTACTCATTTTTCCGGGATAAAAAGTAACAGTCACTCTCCAGGTCCTGTCAAAAATCACGTCCCGTAATTGCACTGTTGCGTTTTGATTGAAGGAAAAACCAACAAACCAACTAACAAATATACTTTCGCATTTATAATATTATTAATATTATATTAATATGATTATACATATTTTTTTTACTAAAACTTAACTCAAGCTTTAGTATAAAAAAAATATGTATAATAATAATAATTAAGCTGCTTAACTGTAAAAAAAGCTTAGAAGCGTATAAACAAATAAACAAACAACCGCGGCTCGCGATTCAGTTTCCTAGTGTTGTACCTAATCACGAGAATGCCTAGGTTTTTAGCAAATCATAGCTCAATAAATACAGAATTTTATTTTATTCATTAGGCATCAAACAAATTAGCAGGTCTACCGTGAACAAAGTTTACAATTAAAAGTTCGACACGAAAGCTCCACTATCGCGAAGTAGGTACCTACTTACTTACCTTTTGATGGCTCTCCAAAACTTTCAAACTACGCTAAAGTTGAATAGGTCTTCTATACTCCCTTTCCCTAGACCCATTTACAAAAAAAAATCACGTCGTTATAATTAATCCTATTATTTAATTATCTAATAGCTATTATTGATACCATAAATAGCGTAGGTTTATTTTGGATGCTTATGTAAGTACTATTCACATTGCTTACTTACCACTGCACTGTAAGATTTAAAGAGGTTTAAAGAGTAAATTTTAAAAGGTAAGTTTTAAAGAGGTTTGCTTGTATTTGAATATAATTAACAAGTACATTTACAGGCATAATATAATTTTCTTTATCTATTTCGTCATAATAAAAAATCGTCATAATGGGGGATGCCCCGTCGCTCACGTCCGCAGGAACTACCTTCTACCTCCCTGCATGTGTCCCCTGGGTGGTGCTAAACGAGCGATGAACTTTCAGGCGAAATAAGCGTTCTTTTTAATTAGCTTCTTAATATTATAAAAACGCCGCCATACGATTAAATAAATAATAAAAACCGGCCAAGTGCGAGTCGGACTCGCGCACCGAGGGTTCCGTACAAACCTGTAGTAAGTTTTAAATTATTAAAAAAAAACTACTTACTAGATCTCGTTCAAACTAATTTTCGGTGGAAGTTTGCATGATAATGTACATCATATATTTTTTTTAGTTTTATCATTCTCTTATTTTAGAAGTTACAGGGGGGGGGGGGGGGGGGGGGACACACATTTTACCACTTTGGAAGTGTCTCTCGGGCAAACTATTCAGTTTAGAAAAAAATGATATTAGAAACCTCAATATCATTTTTGAAGACCTATCCATAGATATCCCACACGTATGGGTTTGATGAAAATTTTGAGTTTCAGTTTTAAGTATGGGGACCCCCAAAACTTATTGTTTTTTTTCTAGTTTTGTGTGAAAATCTTAATGCGGTTCACAGAATACATCTACTTACCAAGTTTCAACAGTATAGTTCTTATAGTTTCGGAAAAAAGTGGCCGTGACATACGGACGGACACACAGACAGACAGACAGACATACAGACAGACAGACAGACAGACAGACAGACAGACATGACGAATCTATAAGGGTTCCGTTTTTGCCAAATTTGGCTACGGAACCCTAAAAAAAGGGGTGGTATAAATTATGCCTAGCTTAAATCAACAGAATATACCAACTTTACATTTTCTTTATATTCACCTAAGTTAGCACAATGCGAAGGTAGTTTTTTCATAAAAATTTAAGCACCTGGCCGAGTTCGCGTTAAGAGCCCCCATTTCCTGCAAACTTCAGAATATAATATTACGCTCTAGATGTAAAATACCAATTTTAACTGCGCAGCTTCAAACTTCAAAGTTCAGGCAAGTGTTAGTAATTTTAACGTATTTGCAATTATTTTAAACGAATCTATGAATTACATTATATGGAAGTGTAAAGTGTGTGTTATTAATTTATCATCAGGCTAATCGCGTCCACAGCACACAGTGACTGTGTGCTGACTGAGTGACGCGATTTCACACAGTGAAAAGTCAGTTTGTGTGTGTGTGCCACACACACAAACATACGATTTTTTCGGTCTCTCCCCCTGACAGATATTAATTAATTTTTTCTTTTCAATCTGTCCGCCTGTTAAACCGACGAGGACACAGATCGAACTAATTATTTCCGGTCTGCCCTCCCATAGTTTCTCACCTTCCCGCCACCTTCATAAGGTCCCAGCTAGTTTATTGTACTTACGCTGTCTCTACTCCAGAACACATCTGCTCCAGCGGCCGTCGGTTCTGCAACAGTAATGACCTACCAATTGGCACTTCAGATTGCCGATATTTTGGGTTATAATATATGTAGCTTCGGTCAAGTTATATAATATTATGTATCTTCAGCACTTCACTTATGTTTAAATGCTTAATGAGAGTCTGCCTTCTTAAAATTCCCCTTTAATGAATATTCATTTCATCTGATAATAATGACCTGTGGATAACCAAGCAAAACGGAACCGAGGGCGATTTCACTAGATTATTTATGCGTGATAGTAAGTACCTACCTACTTTTCTATTACCTATTCTGTGATATTAGTTTATGAAACGGTTGCAAACATGATCCAACCCGCGTTGGAGCTGCGTGGTGGGTTTAAGCTCTTATTCCCTCTCTCCTATGAGAGTGGAGGCCTGTGCCCAGCAGTGGGACGTTAATGGGCTGTAGTGGTGGTATCACGCGAGTGTTTTAATACCTAATTATGTGGAGTATCATAATATAATGGGTATAGGTATGTGATCTTATACATAAACATGTAACATTACATCACAGGCCATGCAGACTTACTGAAAAAAATCTTGTGAGATTTTTCACTTCTAGTGCTGCTTATTGCAAATCTTTTTGCAAAAAATCAATTAAATGTTATTGGCCTGTGCTAAACACAGCCAGTATTTTTGGCACAGTAAGTATTGTAGTTTTAAGTATGCCTATGTTTATATGTTTAAAAACCAGGGATTAATATTATTATTTAAAATTGGCACTGACCCTATCAATTTCATCTCGCACACTGTTTCAGTCTATTGCAATGAAACGATTCGATTCGATAAAGCAATTTGCGTTTTCATCGGGCACAGATGTGCCGTCCATTAAGGGGAGTGGTAACGATTATATACGAACCTTTGGAGATCTTATATTATGGGCCAACTCTTATATGAATAATATTTTACATAACAGAATATTTTAGTATCCACTAGCAATAAACATTGATTGTTATATCAGGCAAGTTACTTGCACTCTTGTAAAGATTCGCAGTTGCAAGTCAAACTTTCAGAATCTGACACAAAAAAACATAACAGTTGATGTTACGATTAGGTATACATATTCAATTTGTTTTAAAAATACAAGAAGGGAAGGTACAGCTATCTCTGAAAATGGTAAAATATCGTCCCCGGGGTGACAACGACCGAGTGCGATACTTCACTGTAATTTATTTAAATGTCAACCCCGTCGCCTGTTACAAAAAACAACCGAAAAATAAACCGGAGCGTATATACTATTTTTGTTTTTGTGTTTTTTTACACGGCCGTATGGAAAATCTACAGAATCTCTCTTTATACAACTTAAAAAATGAAATACTACCTTGATTCCTTTTGGTAATTTTTTAATTTACTGTGGCTTTGGAAATTCGTCTTACAGACATAGTTAGGTAAGTTTGCGCTAAATAATCATCGTCGGCCGACGATAGTTTTTCTCGAAATTGTTCGTTCTGCAATAGCCAGATCCATAGACTACCGTCGTATATATTTACTACCGTGCCAGATCTTCCAACCACAGAACCGGAACTGTAGACTTGACCATGTCAAGGCCTAGTGGTTGTGGTACCATAAATCAATTATTATCTTAGCCTTTGCCTGTTTTGCTACCAAAAGTATCATCACAGCCACCGCGCAGCGCTATCATATTGGTAAATAGTATATGTTCCAAGGTGGAATAATTTTCCATTATTTCATTCAAACGATTGCTTCATTGAGGAGACCAGTCATTATAACGACCTTAAACTTAATATTTAAATTTATTGCTATCAATTACAAACGTCGTTATTACCAAATATGCCAATCTAATACATAAATATGATATCTAAACTTTGATTTAGTGGAAAATTACGACTAAAATGTTAATAATGTCATTGCAAAGTGCAATCGAATGGTTCAGTGAAGCAATCGAGAAAATGTTTTATTAATAAGATTATGATATTTAGCTAAGTTAATCTATTTAGGGTTTATTATAACCAAGGATACCCAGACCTGTAGTTTAATGTATTCATATCATTAAAATATAGAATTTTTTATGGGAGGGTTTTTTAAATTCAGAACTAGAATACGCCCGCGTAGCCTATGTCCTTCCCCGGGATGTAATCTACCTATATATACCAAATTTCATCAAAATCGGTTGAAAAGATAGGCCGTGAAAGAGTAGCAGATAGGCAGACACCATTTCGCATTTATAATATTATAGTATGGATAGTATGGATTTTTAAAAGTCACAGGACAAAATTTGAGTAGATATTACGTAGGTACAGAAGTTTTCCTTTAGACTATTAGTTTTTCTTATTCAACCCTCTATACTATTCATTACGCGTTGAGAATACATCAGAGGAAATAATAATAATCGTATAAGATTGAGTAATATTCTCACAATGATTTCCCTCCGGATACGTTCACGCGGCATGCCTAGAACATCCGAGACAAGGGGTAACACAAGTGTAGACACGTTGCACGAAATCTCGCAGCATTTTTGCTTTCATCGGAATTTCAGTAACAAGAAATGGGATGTCGAAACAGCGACGAAGGTATCTTTTTTGCCGAGACTATTTTTTCGTTGACGATTCTCGGTTTTCAAAACCTAAAGCTTTACTGTTGATAAAATATGATTTATTTATTTCACGTAGGACAACTTGTGTCACTTATGATACGTTAAGACTCTACCACCGGTTCAGAAAGATGATTCTATTGAGAAGAGCTGGCAAGAAACTCAGCAGTTGCTCTTTTCTTAAAAAGAAAAATGTTACAAAAAGTTAACACATACGTTGTGTTACAAGTATTAAACTGACTTGTGGGTCACAAGGATGAAACAAGATTCCACATAAAGTCGATTTTGCCCAACCAAGTAAAACGCATATTCTTTTAATTTATTTAATTACACCGAGTTCCTTGCTGGTTCTTCTCGGTAGGAATGGCATTCCGAACCAGTGGTAGATTCACTTGACGATTCAAAAATACTTGTAAAAGTTTATTTGAATAAAAAACATTTGAATTTGAATTTGAATTTGAATTTGAAAATATAATACATTTAACATACTAATATCATAAATGCGAATGTGTGTTTGTTTGTTTGGTTTGCGATTCAATCACGCCGCAACAGTGCAACGTATCGTCGTAATTAGGGTTCCGTACCAAAATGGTAAAAATGGAACCCTTATGGTGCGACTTTCTCCGTCTGTCTGTCTGTCTGTCTGTCTGTCCGTCCGTCACACTCGATTATTTAAGTAACTACCGAAGCTATCGACATGAAATTTGGAATAGTTGTGTATATTAGTGGCCCAAAGACACTGGAATTAAAAAAAATTGGAAATTATTTTTGCTCTTATTTAAAAAGGGGGGAAAATCGGAGGGTTGAAATTTAAAAGTGAGATAACTGTACTGTGTGGGGTATCATATGAAAGGGTTTACTTTGTACATTCTAAAACAGATTTTTAATTATTTTTAGTCATGATAGTTTTTGATTTATCGGGGAAAAAGTCAAAAAAAATACCGTTCCCCCCCCCCCTTATCTCCGGAGTTTACCAATCGAAAAATCTGAAATAATTATGGTCAATAGGAATTTATGTATATTTTACAGGAAAACTATAGCCAATGCTCTAACTAGCATAGTTTTTTTGATATTAACAGAAAACCTCTACAAACAAAGTTAGTTTTGCGGTTCATTAAATTCATTAATCGTAAAACTTGCTACAGGTTTGTACGGAACCCTCGGTGCGCGAGTCCGACTCGCACTTTGTTTTTTGCATGAGTATACTTGAGGACCCTGGAGGGCGACATAGCACGGTTGAACCGATTTCATCGTGGTTTTCCCAAGTTGGTTTGACTAAGAGCAAAAACACCATAGGGACCGGACAAGACAAAATATAATTCATTTATTTAATTACGTGTGCCACAAAAAGGGTTTAAAGCTATTATGTTTATCAACATAACAGGGTTTCCTAAAACGCTTTCGAATGGAACCTCACTGATAGTGATATCCTTACATCACTCCTACTGATAAAAAACCAGTTTTAGTTATATGAATGAACTAATATGTAACCGGCGACCTAGATTAGAGCAGGAAAATTGACGTTGATGGGAGCAATGAGCTTGCCTCATTATAGTAATCGCCCATTACATATACGATTCAGTTTTTTTTATTAAAACACGTTTGCGACCTGAAAAAAATAAATGCATCGTCATGAATTTGACTAATAATTATTTTGGCATCTACCTCCGTCTTTAATTATTTATGGTTAGGTTCTTCTTGTCCGACAAACTTATCTGACCCGGTGACAGCGTCGCTAGTATCTATGAAAAATAAAATAAAAACAAAGCTAAACAGGCATACAAATTTAGTTCCAATTTTGACCACCGGGTCAGATAACTTGGTGGGATTTTACTTTATTCTATTACAAGTAGGAACTCCGATCTCATGCAGTCTTTATAATATGGTATTAAGTAATTGGTTTGTAAGATATGTAAAAATGGAATCCAAGGAGTTTTAATTTAAAATATCTTTCAAATCTTTATATATATACATAATGTTTTGTTAATATAATCGCTAATTGCTATCTAGAAATATTAATAAGATTTAATCTGATTTATCAACGAATGCCCAATTTTAAATAAGGAGTTTGATAAAAATCTTTTGTTGCTGGTAGAGTGTCTGGTTAATAACCACCGAACAAGATGGTTCTCTTTATCAAACCAAAATCTCATCTGTGTAGTGTGCGGATACCATAATCAAGCCCAGAGTGCTTTCGCATCGCCTGCATTTCAAACACAGGGCTTTTAATATTTTATCCTGCTGCATAATTAATAGTGCTTTTAAATAGTGTTTCATTCTTGAAATAAAACTAACACTTTGCTAGAAGACTGCTATAATAAGCCGTATTTAGTATTTTTAAATACAGCCTATTTTGTCATTGCTTCTGAGAAAATGAAATATCTGGCGAGAAGCTTCTACTTTTTGCCAGTAATTTCACTGAAGATATGAAATAACAGGAATAAAGTCTCTTTTTGTAGTTTCAAAAATAATTTATTTCGTACTAGGTTATGCCCGCGACTTCGTTTGCGTGGATTGAGGATTTTTTTGGTTCCTGCGGAAACGCTTTGTTTTTCCGGGATGCGGATGGGGCGATGAGCTACAAGTAGCTCATCGAATAGCGTAGCTTCTTCCTACTAGTTACTCTGGAGCCTGGAGCATACTCTCAAGCCATTGCCTGCTGAAGCCCTTCTTTCAGGCCGCTAGTTAGCGACCATATTTTAGAACTGTACGTCATGCACTGATCACCTATGCTGATCAGTGTCGACATACACTGAAACCACTATAGCTGATACGTACCTATATAATAATAATAATAATATCGATCTTCTAATGAGATGTCAGAATTAGACGGAGCTCATAAAAGCGTGATTTTCTTTGTAACAGGTCTCTGAAAAGCCCTGTAGATTTTGCTCGTATGTTGTCATGACTTTTGACCTTAAAACACTAATTTTCATTTAGAGCTGAACTTTTTAAAATCAAAAATGTAATAATTATGACCGACTAAAAAGGTATTATTCGGGGTGGTTATTACAAAATATAATTATGATTATCATTATTCCATACGAGCTACCAAATCGGTAGTATAGGAACCACTTACTATAATTGCCTACTGAAAGTTATAGCACAGATTGTTAAAGTAGCCATTTTCCGTAAATCTCGGCTCCAACGAAACGTATCTCATTTCACATTACGATCAATATAAAACGAGACCCGGAATGTATTGCATGTGACCGCACAGTGGGATATTAAAATCAATCGAGGAAATTTAATCTGTGAAGTATTGGCATTATCTATTTCTGAGTCTGATTAGTTACATACTCGTACCTAGCTGTTTGTAACGTGAAATCGTCGGCGTTATAAGCATAGCTATTATTTTTGTATTAAATCTGTAATTATTTCGTTAACTAAGTATGTAACGGGAATCCTGATCTAGTGCACTCCCTACCATTGTACTGTTAGACATTACTGTTAGACTTTAGCAACGCGTTTAACAATGTTGACTTCGAATTGCTCCTCGCGGTTTTAAGTTCACTGAATGTCTCATCTGGAGTTGTTGATTGGTTCCGGTCTTATCTATGTGGTCGTCAACAATCTGTAAAAACTGATGGCAACTGTTCTTCGCCCCTATCTCTCTCTGCAGGTGTTCCACAGGGTGGTGTCCTTTCCCCTCTCCTCTTTTCTATTTTTATTAATACTGTCGCTGCGGTTATTTCCTTTTCCTTTCATTTTTACGCTGACGATGTACAAATTTACGCCTCAGATACTGCTGACCGTATCTCTACTACCATTAGCATCCTTAATTCCGATTTGGCCAAAATTTGCGAGTGGTGTAAATCCTCTGGTCTTTCAGTGAACCCTAACAAATCACAAGTTATCGTTGTTGGCAATCCCAAAATACTCTCTAAGCTAGATAACCTACCTGCTGTTTATTTTGATGGGGTAGCATTACCGCTTGAAGAAAATCTTGGTCTAATCATTGACAATTATTCTTTTTCGTGGGGACCACAGGTAGGAGAGGTGGGGCGGAGAATCTTCGCCACTATCGGGTACCTAAGGCGGTGGAAGAATCTCTTGCCGATCAGAACCAAGATTACGTTAGCCGATACACTCTTGTTGCCAGTGTTAGACTACGGTGACTCTTCATATCCAGATCTGTCGCAAGAACTTCTCGATAAGCTTGAGAGGCTTCAAAATATGGTTATCCGCTTCATTTTTTGCCTGCGGAAATACGACCACATTTCTGAGTACCGTGCTGAGCTTGAGTGGTTGCCAATCAGAAGGCGCAGGGACGTGCATGCATTGACCCTTCTATACCGTGTCCTGTTCTACCCCCAAACACCAGCTTACTTGAAAGAACGTTTTAGCTATCTCGGTCAGGATAGCCAGTTCTTTCTTCGTTCCTGCACCGACAATAAGCTAAAGATGCCGTCCAGCCGTACGAAATTCTATGGTGACACATTCACGAAGAATTGTGTCAAGTTGTGGAATTCTCTCCCTGCTGACATACGTCAGGCTAAATCCCTACATATCTTCAAACGTTGTCTGAAAAACTACTATCTATCAATGTAATGGAGTAGAATGTAGTATATTATATATTATGTATATATAATTATTTATGGTAGATATCTATATGTGTATTATTAGTAAGTATGTAGTGTTTATGTAGTCTATCTTATTCTATAAAAACTAAATTGATTTCCACACAATGCCAGACAACCCCTGTTTTCGCCTTTCCGATCACCAAAGGTTGTATGGGAGAGATCGCTTTAGCGATAAGACCGCCTTTGCACGCTTCACTAAGATTAAGCTTCTTTTTTTTTGTATTTATGTTTCTATGTCTCTTGTGTGCAATAAAGAATACAATAATAACAATAAATTTGTTTTAACGTGTCTGTCGTAACGCGGTTTTATCAATAAACACTAAACTGCTGTTTTGCAATTGGTTTGCAGTCCTTATCCTGAAGACTACATAGACCCTTATTTCGTCAAAACGATAAAAATAAACGTCGCTTAGTCTTATGGTCTTAAATCGTTGAAGCGTTTATAATTTAGAGCGTAATAGGTAAACTTTCGTTGAGATAACCCAGTTGCGCAAGATGATTAAATAAAATAAAGGTTTGATAGAGATGTACCTTTGCAGGTTGTTAAATACTCGTTGGGCAATGTACTAACAGTTAAATATGACGTAGGGTTGCCAACAATCTTTAAAGGCCCTGCTATGCTTAACATTAAAACATTAGTTGCTCATTCTATTTCACAATACCAACATACTAGCTGATGTCCGCGACTTCGTCCGCGTGGTTTAAGTTTTTTTTATTCCCGCGGGAACTCCTTAATTTTCCGGGATAAAAAGTAGGCTATGCCAAAAATCACGTCGATCCGTTGCTCCGTTGCGCCGTGATTGAAGGATAAACCAACAAACCAATAAACCAACAAATCAACAAACAAACACACTGTCGTATTTATAATATTAGTATGATATATGTGTCAACTTTACTTATAAGAATTCTACAAGGCATGGAGTACCGTGGAACGCCTTTTCGGCGTCCTTGGCTTTATACCATGTCAACTTAGGTCTCGCAAATTTTAATTTACATTTTATACGAAATTGTTCTAGATTTTCTAACCTAGACATCATAATGGCTTTCCGTTGAACATAATTTTAGTCAAACGCAAGACTACCGTGCTGCTTGCATAAAAATTTATCCTGTTTCTCAATATTTGGTGCAGGCAGCCCTAGTGACGTAACACGGTCGTTTGTACGAGCCGGTTCTTGCGCAAAGCAACCACATAATGTAAATCGCGAATTTCATAAGTAATCCGTGAAAGTGAGCGATTCATTTCTTCACTCGCACATACGCTCGCTCAACCCGTTTGACGAGATTTTCCACGACGAATTTTGCTCATAGAATTGGTCACTCGCTCGTAAATTAGTGTTTAATATATATAATGTTTACGTAACATCTTTAGATTATTAATTAACAGACTGGAATGCGAGTCTTGTTTATTGAAAATAATATGTATGTCATAACTTCCTGCGACGGATTTAACTATTAATATCTAGTGTCAAAACAGTCCTTAAAATTTTATGATCTCAGCTCTGGTGTAATTTTTTTAATGGCTCTTACTTTAAAGGCATATTTTATACATTTATTTATACAAACTTACTACTAGGTATATTTTTATAATTTAATGTTCTAGAATTTCACTTTACAGAAATTATTTATGATATAAAGTCTCCACTTAGCAAACAAGAAACCTTAAAATTGTAAGTAATTATTTCTTTACTTACTTACTTTTGTGCTTTCTTTCTTTTCAAGATCGGAAAAATAATTCTTTAGTAGGTATATCTAACGATTGGATATATTTTCATCTAAATATATAAAAGGCAAAGGTGACTGACTGACTGATCTATCAACGCACAGCTCTAACCACTGGTCGGATCGGGCTGAAATTTTGCACACAGATAGCTATTATAACGTAGGCATCCGCTAAGAAAGGATTTTTGAAAATTCCACCTCTAAGAGGGTGAAATAGGGGTTGAAAGTTTGTATGAAACTCCGTCATTTCTCTAGTTATATCCATGAAACTTGGTTTACAAGCTACGGGTAAAAAATTAAGAAATATGTGTTTCACAGTTTTTGAAATTTCTACCCCCGAAGGAGTGAAATAGGGGATGAAAGTTTGTATAAAAGTTCTTCATTTCTCAAGATATTTCTCAAGTTATATCAACGAAACTTGGTATTTTGGCTTACAGTAATAAATAAAGAAGTATGTGTGTCACAGTTTTTCAAAATTCCACCCCCACGGGGTAAAATAGGGGTTGAAAGTTTGTATGAAAGTCTTTCATTTCTCAAATTATAGCCATGAAACTTAGCATTTGGGCTTTCAGTTAGATAAGCAAGAGTACGTGTTTCACCATTTTTGAAAATTCGACCCCCAAAGGGGTGAAATATAGAGTTTGTCCTTCAATCACGCCGCAACAGAGCAACGGGTCAATGTGATTGCATGAGTATAGTTGAGGACCTGGAGAGTGACAGGCTACTTTTTAAACCAGAAAATTAAGGAGTGCCTGTGGGGAAAAAACTTAAACCACGCGGACGAAGTCGCGGGCATCAGCTAGTCTTAATATATATAAATCTCGTGTCACAATGTTTGTCCTCAATGGACTTCTAAACCACTTAACCGATTATAATAAAATTCGCACACCATGTGCAGTTCGATCTAACTTGAGAGATAGGATAGTTTATATTATATAGATTAGGATTATTAGTGCTACCCGTGCGAAGCCGGGGCGGATCGCTAGTCTTATATAAAAATCTCTACACTCTTGAATATTAAAATTCAATTTCCGATTACTTTTGAAATAGCTTCATTAATATCTCGCTTCCCCAAGGAAGTATGCCGGACATTCATCAAAGAAAGTTAAAACGTAGAAGTCTTCAGCCCTTTTTAATTAAAAATACCTTTCTTAATCTGCGTCTAAAAAAACGAACAAAAACTTGCGTACTATAACTGTGGTCGTATTACAAAAAATGTTTTCCTGACCAAAAATAATTATTATAAATTTAACTAATAAATAAAATAAATTTATTAAAAACACACCATAACAATCTGTTTATTTACTAATAATTGAATTCAGCATTCAATTTGGCAGAGTAATGGGATGATTTGATTATATCGCTCGTTTGAATCCCTTTGTCAATTTACTCAGTAGGTACATAATAATATTGTATAGACTCCTTTGAGAAAATCAAAGTAATTTATGTTTGTCAAGTAATTATAGTTTATCAAGAGATAAAATTTCATGTTCATTTAAAATAAGTATTCTCTAATATCATACAGTGAAAAGAATGGTTTTGGCTCACTCATTCACTGATCGTTTCAACAACGCCCAGCATAAACACTTAGATCTAGAAAGCGGAAAACCTTTCCACAGAGATAGCTTTTACAATGTAGACGAAGAAAAAGCCCAGATTTTTCGAAATCCCCACAGGAATGTAGCAGGAGTGTAGGTCGTCATTAGTCCATAATATATTATGCATACTTCCTATATAAAAATGCAACAGTATTTCTATTTGTCTGTCACCTTTTCACGCAGAGACAGCTTGTACTTACACGTTGCTTTGTCCCGGGAAATCTAAAAGTTTGCACGGGCCCTAAAATCATGCAAGCGAAGTTGCGCGTCAGTTGGTTATTATTAATTCAAATCAACCTGTAAGTTTGAATAGGAAGCCAAGTTTTTTGCATAATAAAATCGTAGAGAAAAAATGGTGACCGCAAAGTAGGACGTTGAACGACCATGACCGAAACAAAAGCGGCGCGCGGCGCTGCCTTCGCAAGTCGCGCCATACATTTAATGTATCAGGGTCTAGCTCCACTACTATATGCACGGCGCGGCGCGGCATGTAGCGGCAAATATTTTCTGTATTAGAGCTGGGCCCACTCATGTGACGCGGCACGCAGGTGCACTGCGACATAATTGTACAAAGAATACTTGCCGCTATGTGTCTCGCCGCGCGGCGCCTCTGTGTTGGGGCTAGTCCCTTTAGGAAACTACAACTTTTCCGGCGCAGTTTGCATTCTGCACTGCTAAATGCCGCAAAAAAAAGCTCTCAGGTCCGACACCCCCTTGGAAGAGATTTTTTGGAATTACAATTTTCTATTTGGCTCAGATATTGCGCCGCTTTGCTCCAATATAGTTATAAATATCTTGATGGAATACGCCACTTCCTGTGTTTAGGGTCAACTATGATAGATGTCCAGACATTGCACTCCATTTAATATATAAAAGAGCAATTTTGGTCGAGCAATTCGTAGACAAAAACAAAAAGCTTTCATAAAAGATACAATTTTACCAACATCACTAAACCGGTCCGACATTGATAAGGGTCTATAAAATATGTGCTACGTTAATTCGTTTGTATCATATAAATGATAATAAATGTGGAATGTGGATACGTTACCTAGGTATTTATTATTTAATTAGGTATCACGTTGAGACACTTGAGAAATGAGGTGTGGGATTCATTTCACTTTATTTTGGAAAAATGTAACTCGTTTTATTCGGCATTGAACTCAAGACACCTAGTTGATTTACCTACCTACCGACGGATGGTAACGTAAGTGTATAAAGTAGTCTAGAGTATAGACTCTATAGACTACAACATTTTTCTTATTACATTATACTAGCTGATGCCCGCGACTTCGTCCGCGTGGATTGCGGTTTTTCGGTTCCCGCGGGAACTAGCCTATGTGCTATTCCAGACTATAATCTATCTCTGTGCCAAATTTCATCCAGATCCGTTGAGCTGTTGGAGCGTGATTGAGTAACAAACATCCATACATCCATACATCCATACATCCATACATCCATCCAAACTTTCGCATTTATAATATTTATTTGATTTGATTATTATTAGTGTTATTAAAATCTGTATCAAAATGTATCCTACGAAAGTGGAAAAACAAATAAGATGATAAGATTACAATATGGTCCCTACGTACAACCAAACTCTTTAAGATGCTACTGGTATAATATATAGGTACTAGCTGATGCCCGCGACTTCGTCCGCGTGGATCGAGGTTTTTCGTTTCCCGCGGGAACTCCTTAATTTTCCGGGATAAAAAGTAGCCTATGTGTTATTCCAGACTATAATCTATCTCTGTGCCAAATTTCATCCAGATCCGTTCAGCCGTTGGGGCGTGATTAAGTAACAAACATCCATCCATACATCCATCCAAACTTTCGCATTTATAATATTTATTTGATTATCTATGGATGCTACAGAGGGATGCTATTATTAGGTATATGAATGAATTTATAGTACCTAAGTATGTGAGTACTGTTGAGTGTACTCTATAAAGAAAGATAAATTGTAGCAATCCATAAACAAGTAAAAAGATGAAACAACACTTAGTAAAGACTTGTCGTTGTAGACAATAGACCTCATCACTAATGCTGAGATCTATATAACTTGACTTGGCTCAGACTTTACTTAAAGTTAAAACGAGATGGACTTATGTGAGTAACATAAATCTGTCTCGTTTTAATCATGTCTTAAGTCTAAGCAAAGTCAAAGATCGCTCTATAGATCTGAGGATTAGACGCGACCTCTTTACGGCAAGTTTGTACTCTCGTACCTACTTACTTAATTCTAAAAATGTGAAACATTGTGAAATCATTACATGTCTCTCTGTTATCATCAATAGCGACATGTTTAATTTGTCCGTTATTTAAATATATGTATTTATGTATTTAATCTTACGTATGACTATTTTATTTATTTTGTATATATTAGTGTATTAATACGTTATTATTTTATGATATTGGTTAGTTTATGTATATATTAGTATTTAAGTTTATTTTTATGCACCACCTCCCACTGTCCACTTGTGCATTTTCTCCGTATCGATAAGGTTGTCTGGAAGAGATCGCTACTTAGCGATAAGACCGCCTTATTGTACCTACGTTTTAAGTTTTCATATTTGTTATCTGTTTCGTTTATGTTTTTGTGGTGTACAATAAAGAATATACAATACAATACAATACAATACATTGTGTTAACTTCACTGTTCGTATGCTTACCACAACGATAAGGTTGAATGAATTTACATAATATGTAAAACTTAATAGAAATGTCAGAATAACTTCGATTGCGCAAATGATTAAGCACTGCAGAACAGTGCTCGTAGTGCTTATATCGGAACTTCCACTAAAATATTGCACCTAAGATAAAATAGTTATTATAATTCATATTTGATAGGCTTTTGTTGCTTTACGCTTGGCAACATTTTTTATTCAAAAGCATAAAAAATAATGAATGAGCTGAAACAAGAAAAATCTAACAAATAACTTGGTCATAATTTTGATGTCAGTGGCCAATAATTTGCATTAATTTGGTCATAAAATTCCACACTATAGTGTTACCGACTTAGGTACACTCTACAGAAAAGTAAAATCTGCTTTTAATATTATTCCTATGTACTAATTTGTTCTAGCTATTAGGACTTATAATTATACCTACTACACCATTTATATACATTAAATAGAAAATCATTGTACTATCCCCAATATGTATGAAAAGAAATGCATTATATTATGTCGTATGAAATAAGTCTTAAATCTTAATATGCTAGTCTAAGCTTATTTGTACAAGCTAATAAATACTCGGGCGACGTAGTGTAAGTAATATGTAGGTACTTAGGTAATGTCTGCAGGTTGCAGATATTACGGTAATCAGAGTTCACGACTCTTCAGCATCGTCGTTTACACTCATGAATCTCCATGAAATATTAAAGACGAGGCAAATATTACAAAACTGGGAGGCGCGACATTCTATATTGGTGTACTTAATTAATAATGGAGCTTCTATTCTTTGGAATACTCCCTAATTAATTAATAACATTACTGAGGCACTAAATTGGAAGCACGATATTTTATGAGTGTATTACATGTTTAGTAACTTTGGTTAGTATAAATAAAAAAGTTTGGTTGATAAAAAAAGAATCCAATATCATAAGTATAGGTATATACCTACCACATAATCCAAGAGATTGTGAGGATGATTTTCCAAAGGAATATAGTATACATAAGTGAAACACGTTGAGCGTATATTAATCCGAGCAGATTAATATAGGTAACTTCTCATCAAATATCAAATATATAAATATTATAAATGCGAATGAGAAGATGGATGTATGGATGTTTGTTACTCAATCACGCCCCAACAGCTGAACAGATCTGGATGAAATTTGGCACAGAGATATATTATAGTCTGGAATAACACATAGGCTACTTTTTATCCCGGAAAATTAAAAAGTTCCCGCGGGAGCCGAAAATCCTCAATCCACGCAGACGAAGTCGGGGGCATTAGCTAGTATTTTATCCGTTTAACTTTCAACTGAAACTAAAATCCTAGTTTAAAAATATCTAGCGAAAAGTTTGTTGTATTTTAAATTTTTTCCAATATCCAGATTTTGCTAGTTATAATGGATTTTTTATTCTAAACTGGGCTACACCAAGTCAACAACGTGTAACGTGGTTGCCTGTTATAGATCGCTTTAAAGTGATAAAGCCGCCAATTATACCGATTTTATTTATTAAATTAATGTTTTTATTTGTATGTATGTCTATTTCAATTTAGCAATAAAAAATTGCTAAATTGAAAAGTTTTAAAATATCGGTTGCAACATTGGAAACAATTATACGAATATTCATACAGATACTTTTAAAAACTCATAGCAATGCAATTTTATGGCAATATTTTAACACCAAAAACACTTGTTAAAGTGTCTGGCCGCGGAATTTTAATCGTTAAATCATCACATGCAAATTTTAAACAATAACCAACGTAACGATATACTTCCCGTAGCTGTAGTCGTACTTTATGGACCGTTGTATTTTATGGTAATAGACTGCCTTAATCGGAATTTTATAACCGTAATGCAGTGTTCGCACTTAAAAGTAATGACGTAACGAAAGTGCCTCGTTTGTACTCTTTATTTTAGTGCGGGATGTAAAAGTCGTGTACCTACTTCGGGGACCTCTCGGACTCTATATTCCGACTAATGTTATTAGAGGTGTAGCTCTAGAGTCCTAGGAAAAACCAAGTCACAAATTGACGTACCTATAAATAGCGTTATAGACGTCGACTGTATGTTTTTTTTGTATGTATGTTACGCGATAATTCCGCCAATTATGAATCAACTTTGATGATTCTTTTTTGTTTGGTAGATCGTACTTCAGAGATGGTCCCATATAAATTTTATCCAAATTGATGCAGCGCTTTTTGAGACAATCAACAAAAAAATTATACCCAGATAATGTTTTTTACTTTTTTGTTTATGTTGGTAGGTAAATAAAGGTATAGTTTTGAAGTCGGTTTTTGTTTTCGATGAAAGCGAATAATTAATCATATGAAACGTTCTCTATAGCGATATTAAGTAATATTGAATGTCTTTGATAGCGATGCCAGAATTAAAACTCCGGTCCTATGTAAGTACCTATATCCTTACCAACCCAAGCTGCCAAGTGAACGCAACTATGTAAAAGTAAGAAAAAGAGAAATGTATTTAAATCGGTCGTGTCGAGTCGAAGCTTATGTCGAGCGGTCAAGGTTAAATAAACATACCTACTGAAAAGTAAATTCATTTTGAAATCGCGAAACATGTAAATGCGTGACCCGTATCAAATTTTATGTTTGAAGTTGGAAATGAAATATTCAAACACACACTATCGGATCGCTATTCGCAAACAGTTTTCCAGAGTTTTCGCGAAATTTTCTGTATTTTCAGTGACTTTTCGGTCAATATTTCCATACAGCCGTCGCGTCGTTCAACAGAAAGGCGACGAAGCGAAAAGGATCATTTGAGTTTAAAATGAAAAACGTGACAATTCATAAAATATGTATCAGCGGCTCTATAGCATTATATTACAAGTTCTCATACATGTGAATTTTCTTAAATGATAGTCAAACTTCAGACGGTCAATGGACGTTCGTATCACGATTTACTACCACCACTCCTCTTGGCGCCACGTCTTTTTTTTACGCCACTACAAGTTAGCCCTTGACTGCAATCTCACCTGATTTAATTTGATGATGCAGTCTAAGATGGAAGCGGGCTAACCTGTTGGGGGTACGACAGTTATATTAAACCCATATCCCCAATCGGTTTTTACACGGCGTCGTACCGGTACGCTAAATCGCTTGGCGGCACGTCTTTGTCGGTAGGATGGTGACTAGCTACGGCCGAAGCCTCCCACCTGGCCAGACCGGAGAAAATTTAGAAATTATAAAATCCCGAATTGACCCTGGGGATCGTATCCAAGACCTCCCACTTATAAAATCACAGCGCTCACCACTGCGCAAGGAAGGTCTTTGATGTTTTGGTGGTAACAAGATCAGCCAAAGCCTTCTGCTAGACCAGAGGCCCGATTGTCTAAGCCAGTGGTCGGCAAACTTATTAGCCAAAGAGCCAAATATGAACATTACAACAATTTTTAAAAAAATTGGGAGCCAAATCTGCTTATTTAGTAAACTTTTATTACACTAAATAAGTAGTACACTAAATAAAACTAGTGGTCCGCCCCGAACTGAGACCTCGCGGTATCCATAAACTTTTACAGAGCGCCAGATATTGACATCATTGTGAAGTTCTGTTAAAAATACTGAAGCTCATTAAAAAATAAATAATTTCATTTCCTTATAATATTTATCTAATTTTAGTATTTGTTGTTCAAGTACAGGATATAATTCAAATAACTGATCAAGTTTCAGGCTCAGCCTTTTAGAAAATTGAGAGTTCTGAGGTCAACTTTGGACGTTAGAAAATCTCCACTTTGAAAGCCCCTCCATTTCGTCAATTTTAGGGGAAAAATTAAAAAAAAAATGTTTTGGACTCTATTCCTAATTATTTTTAAAATGATGTACCGCAACCCTATGTAACGCTATAGAAAATATTTTACTTCGCATTCGCTTCTATGAGAGCCCCCCTGAAATAAAGATTTTTATAACTGAAGGGTTTTTTACAAAAACTACGTAACTAACAATTTTAAGGGTTTTTTTTAAATGATGGCAATATGATCTATGGAAAAAGTTACACTAGACAGTTTAATTAGATTTTACAAAAACAGCATAATTACTACAGAATCACACTGTAAAAAAACACACATTTTACAAAAACTACACAACTGCGTGCAAATTTTACAAAAACGACGTATCTGAACGCAGTTATGTAGTTTTTGTAAAAAAATAAAACGTCAGCCATAGCTGTCAAAAATGTCGGACTACGCGCAAAGTGAGGAATTTTCTAATTCAATTTTTAAAAGAAAACGCAAAGAAAAGAAGGAAACGATTATTAAAAACAAGGAAGTTGATGAGTTGATGAAGAGAGACCCCACAAGATGATTATTTATGATAAAATATGTGAAATTGTAGCAGAGGAAAGAGAAGATATTGATATTGATAATGAAGATGTAAGTGGAGGAGAAGAATAAATAATAAGTTCATTCGACTGTATAATGGCTGCAAGTGTTTTGTATGGCAATAAACTACTTAATTATGATTAATTATATGTCATTCATTGCAAAACTTTTACTTTTATTTTTACAAAAATAACATAAATGCATTTTTTTTACAAAAAGAATACTAGTACAGACTACATTTTATCATTTTATTCCATAACAGTAGGTAAAAATAATAAAAAATGTTACATATTCAATACAATATATTAACATGAATAAATGATCAAAAGTTCTAAGTTATTAAATGAAAAACATAGATTGGAGAACGTTTTTTTTATTTCCTGTAAAATTGTTGCTAAAAAGTTGTGCTGTTTTTGTAAAAAACCCTTCAACTTTTTAAGTCATATTCTGGAGGCTGGAGGCCATTGGTGTACCTACATATTATTATATTTAAATTTGAAGTAATTACGTCCAGTAATTCAGAAGTTATAAGACTCTGACAGACGGACGGACGGACGGACGGACAAGTGCAAATTCACTCAAGTAGACTCAGAGACCTTCGCTTCGCTCGGCCAAATATTTATTAATGCGAACAATGTGCTTGCATCTCCTTGGAAAGTTTGAGTAAGTCAGGTTTGTATGTTGTTGTTTTTAATTTAAAGCATGATTGCAAGTTCTCATCAATAAGATGACTTCTCAGTTTACTCTTGATAATGTTGAAAAAGATTGTTCGCATAAAGATATTATATGTAGGACCGAAAAAGGAAAGAACAGCAAACGCAAGCTTTTTCAGCTGATCGTAAGAGTCAGGAATACTATTCCAAGCGTTGAAAATGATCATGTCTTCCTTCTCCAGGTCATTCAAAGCAGACCACTTGTGCTGTGAACTAAGGTCACATTTTTCTTCTCCAATATTTCCAATTCAACACTAAGACGTTCGAATTCAGGGCGCCAAGTTTTTTTTTTAAATGAAAATAATAATGCGCCATCCGTGGATATTTGTGCCAGAGCCACACCACAGATCACTCTTATAATAGCATATGTTACTTGTCTCTGATATACTAGTCCCTGAGCCGCACTTATGGTGTCAAAGAGCCACATGCGGCTCTGGAGCCGCACTTTGCCGACCACTGGTCTAAGCAAATCGTAATCATTTGACAGCTTAAAACGTTGAAAAAACTAGAAGTTTAATGCGCTATAATCCGCCACAGAAGGTAAATCTATGTGGTACAGTGCGTATCTTGAACTTGCGGCCCGCGATATTCTCCACACCACATAAATCTTCCAAAATACCCTCAACGTACGTTTCACTCCGACACCGGAGCATCCTTAGGAGATGTTGACTCTACAATGCACGATTGTAAATCGTACATTGAGGGTATTTTGGAAGATTTTTATGGTGTGGAGAATATCGCGGGCCGCAAGTTCAAGATACGCACTGTACCACATAGATTTACCTTCTGTGGCAGATTATAGCGAATTAAACTTCTAGTTTTTCCAATGTCATGGACTTCCGCAAAGTAACGCCTGCTTCTATCCAATAGCTTAAAACGTAGTACTCGAACTGTTTTAGGAGTTCATACATGCTTTTTGACGTGCAGGCATCTATGAACTTCTTAAACAGGTCAAGTTATACGTTTGACGATAACGATTTCCTTACACAATCGGGGGGCTGACCAGAGAGAATCCATACAAGTTTCCATACTAATATTATAAATGCCTCTATAAATAAGTGTTTCTGTCTGTCTGTCTGTCTGCTACGCTTTCACTGCCCATCTGCTCAACCAATTTTGATGAAATTTGGTATAGGGATTAGGGATCCTTGTATCCCGGGGAAGGACATAGGCTACTTTATATTCCGGAATTAAGGAGTTCCCGCTTGAATCAAAAAACCTTAATCCGCGCGGACGAAGTCGCGGGCATCATCTAGTTTAGAAATAAAAACTCCCATCCCCTGCCGATTATCGAACCCGGGACTTTCTACTGCAGACCACACAAGACCACAGTGCTTACCACTGCGCCCGAGAGGCCGTCATACCTAGATCATACAAAGCTAGGTATATGTAATTTTTTAAGGTTATGCATATAAATGTATTTAACTTTTTTTCTTTTTTATTTCAGTATACGACTCCTCGGGTCAATACACCCCCAACATCCTATTTGGCAACGAATACTGGTTGGGGTCGATAAATGCATGTCGCGATCTACAACTCAAGCAGTACTACGCGCAAGTGCCCCCCTTCCCCACCACCTTCTACGTGGCCAAGATCAATTTGACCGTCGATGGAGACCATGTACCACAAGTAAAAAATACTTTGGAGACTTATTTATTTTAACCTGTTAAATTGGTTATTTGGCAAAGCAACTTTTTTCAAACGTCAAAACGTGCACTTATGGGGTGGGGTGTATAAAATACTGAACAGTGACATCATCAAAATTAGACACATGGTTTTCGAACATATTTGACAAGTCAAATCAGCAACTTTTTTCTTTATTATGCTTTCTATGGTGTGTATTTACCTATCCACCCTTGGCGAGTGTAGTGGACTATGGTCTAAGATAAATACTTCAGGAGGAGACCCATTATTTTTTGGCAGCAGACCCATGCTCAGTAGGTCGGTGATGGGTTGAGATCATTTGAATTAGATATAATTTCAACAAGAATTTCTTTATACAAAAAATTTTTTCAAATCGGTTTAGAAACCACTGAGATTTGCAGCGACATACATTAAAAAAAGAAACGCGCCGAATTGAGAACCTCCTCCTTTTTTGAAAGTTGGATAATAAAACAAAACAAATGAAGTAACTATTAGTTTAGTGAAAATTGGCTAAAAATTAAACCCTACTTCATTCCAGTAAAATACATATTGGAAAATGTTAACCGATAAATTGAAAAATAGACTGGCTGTTAAAGCTTTAAAACTCTTTTTTCATAAGAATTTCCCGTGTACATCGACGTTTTGAACGACCCTCTCGAGAGGCTATGTTACGGAACTTTTGTATTAAAAGTTCCCGTAAACCCGCAATGAAACTGCCATTGAAAGTTCTTTATGGAAAGCTTCTCGTCGATACAATACTAAAACAGATACGTTACTTCTTGTTATTACCGATTTCGTCTGACAAAATTTGCTCGAATAAATTGAATAAACTCGAAAAATTAACAGTGCAAGAAACGCATGAAACTTATCTCTACAATAGGGATGATGCCTATATCAAAAATAAATTATGTCTTACTGATTATTATTAAATAGAGGGTCTGCCATAAGACCTAAAATTCACATCCGCTGTTAGTTTTAAGTTTGATAACCATTTAAAAATATAGATTAAAGAAAAAAAGTGCGTTGAAATTTGATGACGTCACAACTGTGAATTTCATACAACTTCCAACAAGTGCGTTTTTAAGTTTGATAAAAAGTTGCTGATTTGATTGAGTTGTCATCATCCCTATTCTACGTGTCATCATCATCATATCAACCCATAGCTTGCCCACTACTGAGCACGTGTCTCTACTCAGAATAAGATGGGCTTGGACATAGTTCACCACGCTGACCAAGCGCAAATTGGCAAACTTCGCACACCTTTGAGAATGAAAAATGAAAAACCCTCGAGCATGCACGTTCCTTCTCAATGTTTTCCTTCACCGTTAAAACAATGATATTGCTAGTTCCGTTCGTGCCCCGTGTACCTTCCTAGCATTTACCCTACTTATTAACCCCATAATTTTTACAAGAAAGAGACAGTGTATGCGGATTGCGACAAGTCTTTTACCACTTCTATACAAATCTTGTTTAACACAGTAGTGTGTAGTAATGCACAGTAGTTTCAGCGCAATTAGTTTACACCATCGATATATATATGTAGGTACTAGATGGGCCCTTTCATAGAAAAACGTTGGGCGTCCGACCTGTGGAGCGTGCTCCACACCTGTATAAGCCGGTCCTTGTCCCCGCCATAGCGCTGTCCCGCTTTTCAGACTAGATGGCGTTCGTAAAATAGGTCCACATTCTTTGTTTGACAGGGCCCGTCTACGTTCAGGTCGTTGGTTTACACAGATATTAACTGGATTACAAGACGAAGGCACCACGCAATGTCATAATGTCGCTTTAGAGAATCTCACTCGCGTTTCAGGAGTTTTAATATTAAAAATTCCTTTGCTAGAAAGTGCATTACTGTACTGTACACCACATGTTACCTACTCCACTGTAACTGCTGAAATTACATACAAAATATCCAACGTGAATATGCCTTATGAAGCAATATTGAAGCAATGTTTCTATTTGTAAACCATCGTTGCTTCTATCGAGATATATTATTATATCTCTCTCCCACTCTGTTGCAATAATATGCTATTTTAATTTCAATATGTTATCGTTTGGAGCGCAAGCACACTACTAGGGACAATTTACCATGCTAAAATCTACTACTTAGTAATTTAAGAAATATTTAACTTTGTGGCAAAATAATTCTTGAAGGAGCTTAAGTTATAATAAGTTATAAAATGTATAAATAAGTAACAATATATTGTGCTCGTATCAATACTGGGGAAGGCTTGTAACTTGTGAGTTATGATAGAAGTCGCTATTCGTGGGGATTAATTACCCCATTAACGGCCAGAAACAGCCATTTAGGGTCTAAATCACCACAGTAATGATTGTTTTTCCGGCCTAGTAGAGAGTGTGTGATTATGATATGAAAATTAATAGTTAATATAGATATGCATAGAATACCAATGAGGTCACACATTGGTATTCTATGCATCTTCGATGTTTTCATTGTTATGTGGATTACTTTGTTATTCCATTGTTGTGTTACTATAAAACATTTTATATTTTAAAATGTATGGACTAAGCCATTGGCTGCAATCAGTCTAGCTGGCAAGTAGTTATGCAGCCTAAGGAGGAGCGCGCTTGCCTAGAAGAAAAAAACATGGTGTTCTTTGACAGCTGTAACTGTTAAACGCGTGAAACGCGCGTTGTCTGCGCGTATAAAACACGCTGTGTGCATAGTCTCTTATGTGTAAAACTTTGTTCCGCAGACTAGACCGATGTTGGTCGGTCAATGCGTGCCAGCTTCCTGCAGCAAAGATGCGGTTAAGATACTCTTGGACGCCTCTGAGAAGATTATATCTAACCGAGCAGCCATCGCCGGGATCGAGGCGGCGTTTACCACCCTCTACGTCCGCCCTGTCCCCGGCTCATACAATGTACTCAACGATCCTAAGCTACATATACTTGGGTAAGCGATTTTCCTCGTAACGTATTTCGTCGATTTTCCTTGAAAGATAAGCACTTGACTGCGCGCTTTATACATTGTACCTAGGGGTGTCACCGAGCTCCGCTCGTCGTCTTTCGGTTCTATTGTGTTCGGTGTTATTCCTGAATTGCCGTGGGAACTCATAGGTGACACCTAACTAGATAAACTTGGAAAGTGATATGAAATACGAAATTTCGTGAGAATCGTTTAAGTCGTTTCCAACAAACAATGTTATTCCTGAATTCCCGGGGGAACTTAGGGACGACACCTCCTCCACGATCTGGATAACTTGGCAATCCACCCACTATTTGGCAAGATATAATTTGATTTGATAAGTAAAACATTATATCGAGTTATTATTTTATGCCTTTTGACTCAATTTTCGAGTTCTAACGTTTGTTATAATAAGTATATAAATACAAAAGCTCGTATAATGTAAATGTAGACAAAATAACTGTGTATACTGTCTGTTTCGAATTGCCATTTTAAATAAGGTATATCCACCCTTAATTAGTTTTAAAGCGGATCTGCGGTGTACCGTTATTCTTGTTTAATTATGTGCGTAATTACTGGCATTATTCTAAAAATAATTATATTTGGTTTTTGCGAATTAAATTCCACTAAAGTAAAAATGTTTTCTAGGCGACTACGTGACGGTTTACATTGGCATTATTTTACGAATCCCACATAGCTTTTTTGTTAGTCGTAGCTCGTAAAACGAGGAATCTAATATTAGATCCCCTACGTGAGTGATTTGTATTTCGTGCGAAATGATGCGAAGAGACACATCATTCACAAATTTAGGGTACTAGATGATATCAGTGACTTGGTCCGCGTGTATTAAGCTTTAAAAAATCTCGTGGGATCTCATTGATTTTGCGGGATAAGCCTATTGAGGCTATGTCAGCCTCCGAAACTCAAGCTATCTTTTTAGTTTGTAGTGTTAGTCAAAATTAGTTTAAGGGATGGACTATAAAAAGATCACAGAAACTAACTAACTTTTGATATACAAATCACTGAAGTGTTTTGTCCGTGCGGTGTAAAACCAGATAAATCATATAGACAATAGAACCTAAAAGCTGACTCTTTGATGTTTCACTGCAATAGAAGGTTTCATCTTCAGGAGATGTTTAACCTCAATTAAGAAAATAAACAAATTGAAAAATAAACAAATCCAATCTATTCTTCTTTCCAGAACTGCAATGGTAATAGTTGCAATATGGATGCTGGCAGCCTCTATTTACGAAGGATACTTGGAACGACGTTATAAATACAAAGAGCAGAAGGACCTCGAAGTGGCCAACAACAACCACAAGCCAACTGTTGGTATAACATTTCATCTTTATACTGTCATATTATACTTATCTCTAGATTATTATCTTTAATTTTATATTTATCAGCTGTTTACTATTCACCCATAGTGCATGGACATGGTGATTACACCCTGATATATCATAAGTGGGAAAATGGACAACTAAACATTTCATTTCCTGGGTTTCCTAGGATAGCGATACAGTCAGTCACGTAGAGTATCTACATCGTAGACTCTACCTCTATACACGTAGCTTCATCTACGTCGTAGAGGTTGACTATGACGTAATATTATGACGGCACTGCTAGAAAAAGAGCTTTTTTGATACAGATAACATGGCTTAAAAACCATCCATCTATAGCCATCTTGTTTCGGAAGACGTTTTAGTGAGGTCAGTTGGTGCTGTAGAGGCCGCTATTTTACGGCACCACTATACCAAGAAACTCTAGCTATATAGAGGTTTTAAAAGCTGCAGCCGAAACACTGCATTTAAAATTGCTGAGTAGTTAAATAAGAACAGGATGCTTACAGAAAATTATTTCTGAAGAATTTACATAATATTTGTATTAAACATTGCAGCCAAATACTCAACAAAGTACTGAAAATAATGAAGATGACCTCAAAGACCGAGAAATTCGACGGGAACCCTGTGGTAAGACTACAATAAATTGTATTGAAGTATAGATTGAATCATTCAAATTCCTTTTGTTTGGATGACGTGATTTTAATATAGGCACCATCCAATCCATTGGATCATCATGAATACGGTCTCACTAAGAATAAAATCCAAGAGGTCTACGTAAGTAATACATTTACAATACTGAAAAAGCGTGTCAAGTCACCTACAGGAAGATAACTTCTGCTTACGCAATTTGACTCGTACAGTAAATGCTTTTGTACTGAAAAAGGCGCCTCATGCGGCTATCGCCTCACGTAGATATTATTTCGACAATGTGCCATCTCTATTTTGTTGAAGCTCTCCGAAATATTCTTTTAAAATTTTATTTGTTTCAGGAATGTGGTCGGAAATCTTATTATCGTTCTCAATCCTTTCAAACGGTCGAGCGATTCTTGGCACACAACGACCGAGCGACGGTGCACTTACCTGTCTACATGGCATGAGGTACGGCAACATCTTTTATTCATAAAATAATATTGTTCGCAGTTGTAAGAGCGAAAATCCGTAAGGGTTAGTTCAGATACGGCGGATGGACCGCGCGGACGTCATTTACATTATCAACATGTGGCGCGATAAACGATTAGTGTTGCTATTTCGACATGACTACCGCAAAATATGATGGTGGTGGAACTACTTAAACCTACCTAGAATGAGTGGTCTTAGAGCGGTCATGCCTTCAGATCGCATCAGACATGCATTCAAATTAGTAAAGCAGACCGCCGCCTGCGACCACGCTCTTCAAAGTAATTGAAGAGTGTGGTGGAAGGTAATTTAATTAAGAAATTGGACCCATTAAGCCCTGGAGGGTGTTCAATTACTTTGTACAGTTTGGTCTGGTTTTGGCGTGAAAGGGTTGCCACGGGTGAATTTTCGCGTCTGTGTGTCTGACACTATACCCGGTCCGGTTTATATCGTGCCGGTTTGTATCTCAACTAACCATAAAGAATCCTAAAACGGACCAAACTATTCTGAAATTTTGTGCAAAAATGAGGATGAGGATTGATATTTACAATCCGTTAAAAGTTTCACGCTAAAATCAAGAATTCACGGATTCCTTTATTTGTTCTAATTACTGTTTGAAATGTTTCAGATTCCTGTCTGTATTATGGGTCATAATGGTGCACACGTACTTGACAATTTTTTATATTGCCGACAACAAAACAATGCGTATTGTGACGGAACGGAACTTTCTTTACCAGTCTGTTGGCAACGCGTCCTATTGTGTCGATACCTTCTTCTTTATCAGGTGACTACATACTGCACTTTTACAATAATATGACATTTTCAAGGTGCATTGCGACGTTGTAGTGATATTAATACCATTTCTAAAAAAAACTAAAGTAGGATAACAAAAAATGAAAAATAAAATACTTACTTAATCGATTGCTTTTGAGTGGTTTAATTAGTACACATTTCTTTATTTTCGTAGTTCATAGAATTTGATTTTGTCTTATTTATGTAAAAAGATCTATCAAGTCTAACGCAATGTGCCTTAAGCCTTAGAAAACATTCTCATTCAAGATTTAATTTTTCAGTGGCTTGCTTGTAACAGTTCTATTCTTGAGGAGTGAAGAAAAAAAGGCAAAAAGAAAAAACGCTAAAAAGCCCGAGCAAGTCGACAAAGAAATAAATAAAAATGTAAACGGCTACACGAATTCTGCATTATCGGTATCTGTTATAAGCCAGGAGTCTTTCTACGAGGATATGCTCGATAAGCCAGCGGCGAAGGGATACTCGAAGCAGGAAATCCTTCGAATGACAAGATCTTTTTTCGTCATGTTCTCTTATCGTGTGGTTAGATTGACACCGGCTTATGCCTTCGTTATCGGTTTGAACGAGTTGGTCCTACGATATACACATGATCACACAGTCTTTGAGCCGGCAATTTTCGACCATATCACGTGTGCTAAATACTGGTGGCGTAACGTGTTGTACATAAACAATCTGTTCCCGCAAAGGGACATGTGTATGGTATGGTCGTGGTATATGGCCAACGATACGCAATTCTACGTCGTCGGTATAATATTGTTACTGATATCTGTGAAGTAAGTATCTAAGTTACCCTTATCAAAATTCACTCAATCACGCTTGAACGGCTGAACGGATCTGAATGAAATTTGGCACAGAGATAGATTATAGTCTGGAATAACACATAGGCTACTTTTTATCCCGGAAAACTAAGAAGTTCCCGCGGGAACCAAAGAACTTCAATCCACGCGGACGAAGTCGCGGGCGTCAGCTGCTAGTGTTATATAAATGCCAAAGTGTGTCTGTCTGTCTATCTGCTTGTCTGTCTGTAACTCTTTAACGGTCCATTTGTTCAACCAAATTTGACAAAATTTATTACAGAGATAGATTAAATCCTGGGGAAGGACGTTTTATCCCGAAAAATGAAAGAGTTACAACGGGAGTTCATAAAAACCAGGCAAACGAAATCGGAGGCATCGTCTAGTACCTAAAAAAAATGTCTTTTTCCAATAAGCAGTTTTTTTGGATACTCTACTGTAGTACATTTAAAATATTTTTATTTTTAGACACACGAGGTTCGCGATGGTGACCCTGATTCTAGTAATGGTTAGTTCGTGGGCAACCACTATATACGTGTCGGTGTGGCACCAGTACAAAGCTCGGATACAAGAGCCCTTCGAAATGTTCGACCCCTTATACGACAAGCCTTGGTCACGGATCGGTCCTTATCTAGTCGGTAAGTTGGTATTAATTGTTTACACGTATGTACGGTCGACGTCAAAAGTCCATATATAGCATAACTGATAAAAAAAATTCAAAAAATAAAATAAAAACCGACTTCAAAAACCACAAACACTAAAAAGTAAAAAATAATTTAATTTATTATGTATACAAGAGTAATGTAGTTCTATAATATCATTTTTTGGAGTCGGTACCAATTAGCCGCATGAACCGTCTACCTAAGTACTCTTCATTATTGTTGACGTGACTCCACATTGGCACCGACTCCAAAACCAAAAAAAAAAAAAAAGCAAAAGCAGGTAGGAAGTTTTGAAGTCTATCTACTTGTGAGTTTTGACCTTACCTACAATGTATGCTTGTAATAAGTAATTGCGAAAACAAACTCGGTTATTTTAATAATTTAAACTATACCTACCTTACTTTAACTCTCTATTTCAGGAATGATGGTTGGCTGGTACCTTCATAAAACCAGATGTCAAGTCCGGATTCCTTACTGGGTCGTAGCAATTGGATGGCCTACTTCGCTGGTCATAATCAGCAGCCTCATCTTCGGCATGGTGGACGGTTACTTCGAAGTTTGGCCCACTGCCTTTTACGTCAGCATTGGACATACTGGTGAGCTTCTTCACTTCAGCTTATATTAATACTATTTTTTTAACTAAAAATATGACAGACTATTCTAGTCTTGGGCATGTCAACTGGTACATAACTAGACTGATAATACCGTTCGCGTAGATAAAGGTTTTTTTTTCAATTCTGTGGAAACTCTTTTATTAACCGAGATAAAAAAAAGTAGTGCTACATCCGGCCGGGGGTGCACGCTAACAATGTACCTACTTTTCGTGAGTTCGTTATATTTTCGCATGCATGATACTAAAGTATAAATTACTGATGCCCGCGCCTTCGTCACGTAGTTTGAGGTTTGATGGTTCCCGCGGGAACTCTAATTTTATGGAATAAAAAGTAGCCTATGTGTTATTCCAGACTATAATCTATCTTTGTGTCTTTTATCCAGATCCATTCAGCCGTTCTGGCGTGATTGAGTAACAAACATCCACCCATTCATCCATCCAAACTTTCGCATTTATAATATTAGTATAGATATGTATCGTGGAAAGGCTGTACTTAGAATAATACTACTGTATACTATATAGCAGTGATATATACATAATCTTACTTGGAAATTCTGCACTGAACATTAGGATTATAAGGCTTTGCTTGAAGGCCGCGGCTGATTGGCAATTATCTGACTGAATACCACGTTGCGTTTAGCTGCGGGTGGCTTAGCAATGATCGCTTCCTACAGGAAAAGGAAATCAGTCCGCTTTCGATCGATGTTTTAGAATATACTAGGTGACGCACGCGACTCCATCAGTGTGGATTAAGGTTTTTCGGTTCCCGCGAGAACTCTTAAATTTTCCGGGATAAAAAGTAGCCTCGAAGCTAAGTTTCATCAAGATCCGTTCAGCCGATCTGGCGTGATTGAGTAACAAACATCACTCCATCCATCTATCCATCCATCCAAACTTTTGCATTTATAATATTAGTATAGATTCGTTGGATTAACAAGATAAGTCAAATACTCGTAGTATAAAGTTTGGGGTATACTCTCGTGTAACAATGGAAGTTGAGGGACAACGACATACATGTACTTACACTGTGAATGTTGAACCCGGCACAGTTATGTTACAAACGAGCTCCAGATTATAACTGGGTAATATCTCTATAGGTACACTATCTGACATACTTAGGTACACTCTTGTGTCTAAGGTTTGTTTAAAAGAAGAATTAGTCACGTTTTATATAGCTTGTAAGTTTTCACCTTTGCAATTTCGGTTTTCCCTTCGAAAATAGGTGACCGATAAAGCGTTTTTTTAAATATTTTAGCATGGGCTGTGGCGTTGGCGTGGATAGCAATAGCGTGCTGCTGCGGGTATGGAGGTCTCGTCAACTCTGGGCTCTCGTACAGAGGGCTGCTGCCTCTGAGTCGTCTCACCTACTGCGCTTACCTGGTGCATCCAACCATCATGATGTACACCTCGTTCCTTCTCGACGGACCGCTGCATCTGCAAAACTCAATGGTTGTAAGTATTAAGAACTATTTTAACGTATAAACTATCGTGAGTGATATTCAATATTACTATACATACTACCGGATAAACTCACGTGGTATGTCGGAACATACCCGACTAGTTTCGAACCCGTTCGGGGCCCTTATTCATGAGTCTGTTCGCACGACGCGGTCGCTGCTCGCGACTGCGGACTGCGGACCGCGTATCGTACAGCTCTCTGGGAGAGGTGTTGAGGGGTGTTGAACGGGTTCGAAACTAGTCGGGCATGTTCCGACATAACACGTGACTTTATCCGGTAGTATGTATAGTAATAGTTTTAAGAACCATTATCCAAGTGACTAACGCGTAGTGGAGAGCAAAAAGGTCAGTCATAGGTAACGCTCTTCTTCATCGGTAGGAAACTTTGTCGGACTAGTTTAGTCGAATTGCGAGGATGTCAAATTATAGTTATTCTTGAGGCTTCGGGCAACTTATTTCGGCGATATCCATCCGCTGGTTTTACATGTTTAAAAAAATCGTCGCTCCTTGGAGCTGGCTTCCTAAACCTGCAGCTTCAAGCCGGCTTAGATGTATATTTGGTCAGAACGATTAGGTAGATATCTAACATTTTTTTTTGCAACGTTAAGGAAAGGGTCTCAAAATATAAATTGAATAGGTACCTACAACACATTTAATCCCAAGTCTCGCAATAAAGACTCTCGATTGGCTGTTAAAAACCCTTCAAGCTCAGAAAAGACCGTTTCCAGGCGCTAAAAGGCTAAATGCGAAGATCAAATATACAAAATGCTCCGTTCATAGTCGTAAAAGAATGTTCTTTTCTCGGCAAGACATTTTATTTAAACTCAAATATTCTTTTATTGAAATATTTAAGCAGAGTGCTAATATAATTACAGTAAGGCTCAATGCACATTGGCATAAAGTTAAATTACTGTGTTTAATGTAATTACCTATCTAAAGTGTCAAGATTTCAAGACACTTGAAGGCTAAATAGGTGTATAGTGGCGTGAACTTTAAGAGGAGGTTTATCTACCCTGTGCTTTAAGCGCTTTATCTTCGACTCGAAAAGACAGCTTTTCTATAAAAAGATTCAAAGAATTTGAAAATGAAATTTATATTAATTTTTTTGGTTGTCCAATTAAATAAATCCATACTTCCATACTAATATTATAAATGCGAGTGTGTCCGTCTGTCTGTCCGTCTGTCTGCTAAGCTTTCACGGCCCATCTATTAAATCGATTTTGATGAAATTTGGTATAGGAATAGTTTGTATCCCGGGGAAGGACATAGGCTACTTTTATCCCGGAAAATTAAAGAGTTCCCGCGGGAATCAAAAAACCTTAATCGACGCGGACGAAGTCGCGGGCATCATCTTGTATAAATATAAAGATCAAAATAAGGATATTTGAGACACGCACGCATTTGCGTCTCGAATATCGTCTATAGTTTATTGTTACTTCGATATGTAACAATAAACTATAGTTAAAGTTCAAATTCTTTGAATCTTTTTATAGAAAAGCTGTCTTTTCGTGTCGAAGATAAAGCGCTTAAAGTTCACGCCACTATACACCTATTTAGCCTTGAAGTGTTGAGTAGGTTCAAAATTTGTCTAAAATCCATATATCTACTAATATTATAAATGGGAAAGTGTGTCTGTCTGTCTGCTACGCTTTCACGGCCCATCTATTCAACCGATTTTGATTAAATTTGGTATAGGGATAGTTTGTATCCCGGGGAAGGACATAGAAAATTATAGAGTTCCCGCGGAAATTTAAAAAAAAATCCAGGCGGACGAAGTCTGGGGCATCATCTAGTCATAAATAAGAATGTCGATCTAAAATCTAAATCATAATTCATAGAACATATTAATACCTATTAACCATCCTTACTCGTAATAATATTATGTGTTCTACTAGATGTCGTTTACTTACAATTTCAGCTTGTAATATACGCCGGGTATGCAGTTATAGCGTTCCTGGCATCGTTCGCTATCTCGCTGGCATTCGAGGCGCCTGCCGTGAGGCTGATCAAGATCTTCAGCGGTGGAAATAGAAGTCACAAATCTACTAAGTAACAGCATCTCGACATATTATTATGTATAGGTTGCGGGAAATAATTTCGTGAATCCAATACATTACGCTGTTGACCCATGGTAGGATGCCAACGTTTAACGTCTGTATCCGTGTGCCTGTGTGTGTCTGTGGCATCGTAGCTCCCAAACGGATGAACCGATTTTGATTTAGTTTTTTTTTTAAAGGTGATTTGATAGAAAGTGTTCTTAGCTATGATCACGTTATGAGATGAGTACAAGAAAATCAGTTCAGCTGTTTGAAGATCATCAGCTTTTTTCTAGTTGATGAAGGGCAACCTTCCACAGGTCTGATCGAATCGAAATTGGTAACCAAATTCCACGCAAGAATGAAGCTTCGCGTTTCTTGTCGTTAACTTACGTAGAACAGTTGAGCAACGTGGCGAGTGTGGGCGAAAAGATTCGTAGAAATTTAATTTTTGTCTCTCATTACACGTGGAATTCGTCTCAGTTTTTAAAATAAAGTTGTATACGTATTACGTACGTATATTGTAGTTGAACGTTTGAAACGAATTATTGTTAATAAAAATGATTTGTGGTTTTCTTGTAAAAATAGTGTATGTAGTGAGTAATTTTCGACGTCTATCGTACTTAAATACGAATTCATTAATATTACTGCCCGCCCACGAGCATTAGAAGCGTTGCAAACGTAACATCGTGTAGGGCAAACCGTGGGCAAAGCCCTGTCCAGAGGCCCAATTGTCTAAGCAAATCGATATCATTTAACAGCTTAAAACGTATTACACGAACTGTTTTAGAAGGTCATACATGCTTTTTGACGTGCAGGCATCTATGAACTCCTTAAACAGGTCGATTACGATTTCCTTACACAATCGGGGGGCAGACGGACGCGCTTAATGCCGTCTTCAAACATTTTTGTAAACTAATTGTTATTCCCGCGCGTTGCGGCGCACATAGATTCACTCACAGCGGAAAATTCAAGGGCACGCCCTTAGAAGATTCTAGGCTAAGCTAATAATATCAAGAATTTATTTACCGTAAGCTAAGTGTTGTTCAGTTCAAGGGAATGCATGAAACAGTCTTGTTGCCTCTTCAAAAGAGCTTTATCTAGTTTTAGTAATAATTTAAATGCAGCGGGCTAGACAAGTTCGTTAATATCATACTTAGTATTAGGAATAAGGAATAAGAAACCTGTAACATAGTTAATATCTCCATGTAAATAATACACTAATTAGTTTATGATCAAGCAAAACTTAAATCAAACAAAAAATAAACTATTGTAAGCGTATTATGTAAGGTATAGTACCTATTTTAATATAAGTTATGTAAATACCGGTCGAATCCAATCTAGGTTTTGCTAGACTATTTAAATGATATTGGAAAATAATTATTAAATAAATAATATAAACACGCTGTAACGGAAAGATAAGGTAATAACTAAAACGATAAATTAATTATAATGGCCTTTTACGTCGAACCAAGAAATGATTTAAACAAAATTCCTACGTATAGGTTTATATTTCATGGACCCTACTTTAAAACTGAAATATTTGATTTTTATACCAAAACAAACCTTCATAAACCGTTTACAGTATAATTATAACTACAGTCTACACCAAAAGGCCAAAACCCTGTCTACTTTGCTCATAGACGTAAGTTAAAGTTTAAGGTTAGTTTATTTTATTACCCTGAAAAGGTTAGGATTTACGACGTGTTCTTAAGAATGTACATAGTGTAAAGTTTGTACCTACAATTTACATGAAAGCTTCAAACACGGTTAGGCGTGTAGACATGTACCTAGACCTTTAATACGATATAGTTTTCGTGCCCTTTGAATATACCAGCCATTTAGAACTTAAAATTAAAGCAGTAACTTATTTATTTATTGAACTATCTTCGCCAAATTTGCAATGATAATACACAATGTCGGAATCCTTTTTCTTTGTTTCAAAGAGACAAAATGGTATCTAAGAAAAAATTAAAACTCTTTTTGGGCTCGAAAAACAGGATCATTGCTATTTTATCATTTATGTGATAGGTATGTTACCAAATAACCATTGTTACCAATCAGTGATATTGTTTCAGATCGATTTTACTTAGGTAGATAAGATAGGTTTAGTGTTGGTAGATCGAGTTAGTGGTTCTTTGATAAGGGCGAAAACACGCTACGGACAGCACAAGATAAAACATCCACGCGAAACGTCGTATAAAAATGTTTCGTCGTATCGCGTATGTCTGTGCAGCTCAATATAAAAGTGCGCACGCCGACGTTTCGTACTGACTTGATAAAACTTGTCCTATCCCGAGTGTGTTTTCGCCCTTAGTGTAAACTGTAAATACACTGTGGCTGAGATCTATAGAGCGTACTTTGACTTTGCTCGGACTTTACTTTCGAGCTAAGACAATGTCGGTATTTATAGAGCTAACTTCGAAGTCGTGCTGAGTGCGCGCTTAGCAAAGTCAACTAAACCGACGACTTACGAAAAACTCAGGATTAACCTTAAATTATAATTTTAAAAAGTTTAAATTCATGTAGACCAGTGTTATTAATTATAATATTACATTTAAAATAGTGAGTGTGGTGGAAACGGTATTTTCTACAAATTTCTTTTTCGTCATTCAGCCACAGAATACAAAAATGACCTTACATACAGCTCGAAAGGGGTTTGGTTGTATTCATTCCGAACATAGAATTAAATCCTGCGCTGAAAATTGATATCTGCGTTAGATTCCCAACCTATAGTTCGCGCGCGAGTTGAATGCTGTACCCTTACTCTGAGATTGATCGAATTTAAAATACGGTCTCACTAAGTGAGGTGAATCACATTTGCGTAAACTAAAATGAACCTTAATAGCATTGATTTAGAGCTACAAATTCAGTGCAACCGATTTAAAATTCGAAACGTACCGTTTGGAGCGCTCACTGTGAATGCATACACGAAACTGAGCTCTAAATCAATGTCATTATGGTTCATTTTAGTTTGACGCAATCGTATTTGCAATGTTAAAACTGGGAGTAAGCATACTGAGCAGTATGTTTACGAAAAAGTTAACAGCGCACGACCGGCTGATCAAACGATCCATTTCTTGACTAAAATAGTAAATGTATTTTTATTCCTCTTTTAATACGCCCGTTTTCCATTTCATGTGAGAATAACTTAATTATTGTTAAGTAATTAACAAATACAATTTAGACTGATTTCGATTTTTAAACATCAAAATTGTTAAATTTTATATAGTACATTCAAGAACATAATGCGTAGAATGAATCTTCCACAAATTATTTGACTTAGCGTATGCTTAGCATAAACTTAGGCCGATACAACTATAAATTCAAAATCAAAGATTTTGCTGAGCATACTTCAGCATACTCAGCCAAGTTTTTCGTAAGTAAAGTCTGAGCTAAGTCAAAGTACGGTCTATAGATCTCAGCCTGTGACCTCAGAACGAATACTTAGACCGACTCGAGCGGCCTTCCAACATCTCTTACTCTATCTTTATATCTTTATGTATCTATTCTTAAATATGTTTCTAATTTGGATATTGAATCACATTAAACCAAACTAGATTGACAGGATACGCACATACCAAAAAAACCAACCAACCAATGTTGATTCATGCAGGATACAATATAAGTGCCATTTTTAGGGTTCCGTACCAAAATCTATCGACATGAAATTTGGAATAGTTGTGTATAATAGTGGCCTAACATCATAAAAATAAAAAAAAATCGAAAATTATTTTTAGTTTCATTGAAAAAGGGGGAAAATCGGGGGTTTGAAATTTCAAAGTATGATAACTATACTGAGTGGGATATCATATGAAAGGGCTATACTTCTACATTCTAAAACAGATTTTTATTTATTTTTATGCATAATAGTTTTTGATTTATCGGGCAAAATGTCGAAAAAAATACCGTTCCCCCCCCCCTTATCTCCGAAGTTTACCAATTGAAAAATCTGAAATAATTATGGTCAATAGAAACTTATGTATATTTTACAGGAAAAATAAAACCAACGCTCTAACTAGCATAGTTTTTTTTACATTAACAATAAACCTCTACAAACAAAGTTAGTTTTGCGGTTCATTAAATTCATTAATCGTAAAGCTTACTACAGGTTTGTACGGAACCCTCGGTGCGCGAGTCCGACTCGCACTTGGCCGGTTTTATTTTATAAAGTCTTCTGTAAAAACGGCCTGATTCATAGAAACAGAAAAGGCACTAATAGGTACCTACTTGAAAACCATGAAAAATTGTTTTTGTTTGGTTATATAGCAATGCAAAACTAAACCTGTCCTTTACATTACTTGAGTATACCTAATGAGATATTTTATAAGACTATAATCTGTAAGCACTAAACTCATAAAATATATCCATGACTCAAGCAGGAACTCCACCTATGTTATTATTTTTAAAATACAACTTTAACGTACTCATAATTATGATGTTACTGTACATACCTCACTAGGTAATTGTACCTACTTTGTAAATATTGTACCGATTTGTACTTGAAAATAAATAAATTTGAATTTCTAGTCGTTAATTATTTTTCTTTCAATTCTCTCTCACCACAGTAAACCAAATAATAAATTATTTTAATACCATAAGCCATAGGTACTAAAATTCTACATCAATGCATAAGCCAGATAAACTTTGGTGACATATTATGATAGTGAGAACCGAATAGAAATCCGTAAAAAGTTTAGACATTATAAGCGAATACACAGAAGAATTAGAATACACCTACCTCAAGGACCTACTTCAAGGATTGCGATTTTTAGAAATGAGGAGAAGAAATAAACCGGCAAAAAATATAGCAAAAGTTTTTAAGGAAATTCAATTGAATTGAATTGCCTTAACAACTTTCATAATATTCGAGCATGATTTTTTTCGGACATGGAAAAGAAAATCTTTACGAAAGTTATGAAAGATTGAAAAGATACGTAGGTATAAATGAATTCCAATATTTGTATTCCGCTTCATGAGAAACTTTTCACATTTTAAAAGTCCGTCTAACATGATAATGACGCGCTTTGATTCAAGACTCGGGTCGGAAAAGTCAGTTTTCGAGTCGCCCAATTTAATATTCTTATTCTTATTTTTCGTACTTATAAAAAGCTTTCCTAAGAAGCTCACAAGAGGTAATAAATTGGAACTGCTGATTTAACGAAACTTCACGGCGCTTATAAAATGTCTATAAATAATTTATAAGCACCTGCCAGAGTTTATAAGAAAAGGAAATTAAATGAAGGCATTATTTATGGTAGGTACCTATATATTCAAACGTGCTTCCAAAAAGAAAGCCCTCAATATTGTTAGTTGTTACTAAATATTGCGTGTGTATGTGGGTGTATGTGGGTGTATATTGTGTGTGTGTATGTGTATTGTGTATAAGTGAGTGTGCGTTCGAGTTAAAAATAGGGAATTAGAAATCTGCTTATTTCTTACCCAGTAAAACCCTGAAACCAATAGGTAAGAGCTTTAAACCCTAAAAAATCAGCGCCATATTTATGGGCACAACATGGCGGCACTCATTATGCAAATTCACGTCTCGTTAGGAATGCATTATGCAAACGCATGCCCGCAAAGATGGCGGCCGCAATGATAGGGAAGGCCTTTGGGTAGGTACTTAGTGAAGACTACCTGTCTAGTGTCTACATTGTTTCATGAATTTAGATACACACATATATAAGAATTGTACCCACTAGCTACCGATGCTTCCGTCTGTCTGACGCTCCCTTTTCACGGCCTATCCACTTAAAAAGATTTTGGCGAAATTTGCTACCGAAATCTAATGATTCCCACGGGATTAAGAAAATCCTAGCTGACAAAGTAACGAGTATTCTGAATATCTGCTTTATTGCTTTATTAAGTTCACTGATCTAGAATGAGTTTTGAAATTTGAGCCTCTTGACTTTCCCTGTTTACATTTAACTGTCACAATAAGCGGGGGGCCGCCGCGGGTATTAAAACTATGATTTCTCTAAAATCCTTGGACTCCTACATATTAACTAAGTATCGATAGAATTGTTATGAAATAAGCTATAATTATATCTATACTTGTCAGTACCTATCTATTTCAATTACTTCAGTATAAGGCAATTAAGTCAAAGAATGTCCTTGAAAGTATGACGAGTTTCTCTTGTCGTTGTCGTCGTCATTGTTTGAAAATAAAACCACTGGTACAATATGTGCTCGTTAAAAACACCAGTTCCTTAACCTCATTGGAATAAGATCAAAAATCGAGCCTCATATTGTTTTACAGTGCTCTTCAATAGTGGTTACAAAGATACGAAAAATACAGAGACAGTAGACTCGTTTTTTAAACGCCGTAGAATGATACCTACTTAAAATCGATGTAGAGATTGAAAGTTGCCATAGAATAAGTTCGGATTGTATAAAGAAGGCTATACACACGCACATACCAAGCTGGACAAGGAAGTATGGCCACGGTAAAATCGGCAGTCTAAAGGTGTCGGTGCCAGATGCCGTGCGGTCGCGCGCGGCCTTTAGACTGTCGATGCCAGCTGACGGTTGTGAAAGTTGCCGACAGTCTAACTGCGTTTGCCAGTCCAAAGGATGGTTTTTAGTTGATTAATTAGGAGTTAAAGATTTGAGATATTTTACTTTTTATTAATTACTAGCGCATCTTCTACTCAGTCAGCGTGGATTGTGGTTTTTTGGTGCCCGCGAGAACTCTTTAATTTTCCGGGAAAAGTAGCCTATGTGGTTATTTCAGACTATAATCTATCTCTGTGCCAAATTTCATCCAGATCCGTTGACCCGTTCTGGCATGATTGAGCAACAAACATCCATCCATCCTTCCAAACTTTCGCATTTATAATATTAGTATAAGTATAGAAGTACCTATAGATTTCCTACATTTTCATTAGGTATCAAAATCGACAAAATATGTTCATAAAGAAATTTTAATTAACTTCAGTATTTCGAACACAGGTTTGGCCTCATTTATTTATAGTCATAAATGTACCTAATTAATGATTAAACTGGGGGAGATGGTTTAATAACTCTCTTAACTCATATTTTTTATTCAAATAAACTTATATTATACAAGTACTTTTGAATCGTCGAGTGAATCTACCACTGGTTCGGAATGCCATTCCTACCGAGAAGAACCAGCAAGAAAGTCGGTGGTTGCTCTTTTTAAATAAATTAATTTACAATTATTATTATATCAATGTGTACATAAGTAACCGCTGTCCTTAATTGAACTAAAAGCGGCGAAAGAATTCAAAACTTTGGTCGTATAATGAAAAAACACTTAAATAAAGGTTTTATCTACGAAATAATTTGAATTGTTAATTTCTCCAACGAAAACGATACAAAACGTAGCCGTAATAGTTCTTGGTATTTTGCTACGACAGAATTTAGAGAGATAATGCGTCCTTTATAGATTCGTGTGTCACGTCATACTGGTATGCTGACTATGATTTTTAGGTAGGAAAGAAAAACCTGTGTCCGTCCGTCACACGTTGCACATTTTGGTACCTATTTTACATTATAAAGGCTTATATTCATTGTTCGATTTCTAAGTTCTTAGCATGTGAGGACTCCCAGCAGACGAGAAAACGAGTAGAGCAATAAGACAGTCCAAAACCTGTGGCCCTAGCAAGGTAAAATAACATAGCTTCTAAGGCTGCCTTTCCACGAGAGATGTGCTACGCTGATACGCTACCGATGTGTGTCAAACCCCCTATTAGGAGCGCTTGATCTAACATCTAGCGATCTAAGCTGTTTGGGCAGCAGCAGATGAAATAACTAGCCTTTTAGATTAGACATCTCCAGCACTCAAATCCGCTTTCTGTCGAGTATCAACCAATGAAAATGAAGCTCTACGCAGGGTCGTCCGTGTCACATAATCGAATTACTATATGGCACTACAGCCAATATTGTAGATATTGATATCGAAATACCAATGTCGACGTATCTTGACAGAGGTTTTCTGTAATACTACGTGTGTTTTTGTGTTTTCTCGACCTCCCTGGCGCAGTGTTGAGCGCTGTTGTCTTAACGTGCGGAGGTCCCGGGTTCGATCCCCGGTAAGGTCAATTTGGGAATTTATAATATCTGAATTTTCCCTGGTCTGGTCTCTTTAGAAAAAATAAATTATACTATTTCATTACAATTATATATATTATATTTCATTCATAACATTATTATTCAATACATATGTAGCCGCTGTCCTTAGCATTGCTGGAGCGAGTCAAATATATGCTCTTTTATCATTTACGTAATCTTCAACAGTATTAAGCTTTTTTCAGAAGCTTAAGTACTTTTAATGGATTTCTTAAACGTGTGTAAATGCAAGTTTAAAATAGGTTGTGGAATTTTGTTATAGAATAGAGAACTCATTCCCACGAACGACCTTCGGACTTTGTGACGATTCGTACCTCTCAGTCAAAATATATATATTTAAAACAATATTAAAGAATTAAAATATAGTATATATAGTGGAGGAGCGATCTCGGTCCATGCTAGAAAGATTTCCGACAAACGGACTGGTCGCCGAACAAGCGACGGCGATGCGATAGTATGCTGTGGTAGCTTGGGTATGTGATGGTGCACAGCGATGCTGTGGTGTATGCTTGATGCGTGCAGTATGTGTCACGATGTCCACCGTCGTTCTCAGGCTGATGCAAAGCAAAGGGATTCGCTGTTCGTGTAATGGTGCGTGCAGTATGTGTCACGATGTCCACCGTCGTTCTCAGGCTGATGCTGAGCAAAGTGGATTCACTGTTCGTGTAATGGTGCGTGCAGTATGTGTCACGATGTCCACCGTCGTTCTCAGGCTGATGCTGAGCAAAGTGGATTCGCTGTTCGTGTAATGGTGTGCAGTATGTGTCACGATGTCCGTCGCTCGTTCGAACGCATAATGTCGTTGGAGGCTTCCAACGATATTTGATCCGCCTATGGTGGATTTATATACATATTTTAATACAATATATTTACACGTATATTACCTACCTACATATAATCATCGCTGGTTGAGTTGGGGCTGCGGAATGTACGTTATATCGCTTCGGCGATGCCTCAGCACGGCTGGTTCTGTCTTGATGTCTACCTAGTTGGACGTTTGGATGGGATTGGTTTGTTGTTGAACCAGAGGGCTTGCTCTCTGTGCGCAATGTACTTCGTGTGCATTACTATGTTCTCCAGTACACCTGACTCTGCCATGCGATTACTTATGCTTACATTATGTAAACCCGTAACTATCGTTACATTCGAACGACGACTAACCATGGTTGATAGGACGCTGTTTATTATTACCGAAGGTTGGATCACACGTGAGATACCGAATATCTAGCTATGTATTGCACTACGCCTGACTCAGCCTCGACACTTATTCATAGTTGCACGGATTCACAACCTGTGCTACTATACTATTTACGGTTCCATAGATTCACAACCTATGTTACTTGTAAATGCATAGATTCACGACCTATGCTGCGTCACATTGGCTCACAACCTATGTAACGTACGAACGACGTCCTACTACCCATGGTGGTCTCCGCGTTGTATTTAACTAAATTTCATACGTCCGCGCTATTTCCCCAAATGGTGGCCTAGTGGTTTAAGGAGGGGAGGCTGCTGCCTTTTGGTATACTTATGAGACCTATTAGTCGATGGCTAATGCCTCATGGGATACCAAGAGAGGGCCGAAGCCTATCATTGGTGAGCGGGGTGGAGCTACCAATCACCATTTATTTTACATTAAATCAATACTTGAAAGCGTTTATAAATTATTTAAAACTTGAACACGTCACTATTACCACTATTACATCTAGATCGGTATATAAGCAAGTCGTTGGGATGGTTGAACTCGAGGCTTCCGAAACTCTAAAAGATCTTGGTTTATTATGGACGCAACATTATGAGGGTCTTACTGCTGGATGATCCACGTGCCATTTTAAAGAGATATTGAATTTTATAGGTAGAGTAAGATATAGATTCTTAGGGACCCCGACAGATTAGTTACAATATGGTGCCGTAGTGACCAGGATAGTCACAACTACTCATATCTCAATGGGTCCCGGTGTTAAAATAGGTAGGTCAAAGTAGGCGAAAGCCTACAATATGTTGTCCGTGAAATGGAAAGAGTCAGAGGAAGCTTTCGGGTTCAATAATTAGGCCTAGCGACTTGTTGATAGGATGAATGTATGGAAGGTGGTATGAAGCAACACAAGATAGAGAGTGTTAATGTCTTATGGACAGGGGGTTGTGGTAACTAGTTGAGATGTCACAACTAACAGTTTTAAGATTTGAGGAAAATGTAAGATGGAGTGATGTAAGTAGAGCAAAGCGAGAGTGTTGGCCTGAGGATCAGCCGAACGAAGACAGGTCTCGAATGTTATATGCGACCCACGAATGCCTTAAACAAAAAGGAAAAATCTATAAAGCAGTCGTTAGACTTGTCGCATTGTATGGTTCAGAATGTTGGGCGGTTAAAGGCACGGATGAAAGAAAAGTACATGTGACAGAAATGCGACTGTAAAATATGGATGGATTGTGTGAGAACATATGCGTATAAAAGAGGTGAGTGATAGGTTGACGAATAACAGAAGTGAGTGTAAAAGGAAAACATGTTGTGCCGACCCCAATAGCGTGGGACAAGAGTTGAACTCGATGACAAAGTCATTATTATGTCATAAAATCATATCATCAGGGGGTTGCCGATGATCGTCTAGTGGGTAGGACACTACGTAAGTGATATGGTTATGTAATGTGTGTAAGGAGATGGTCATGGTATTAGAGGTAGGAGGAATGCTCAACATCGAGATATAATATGTTTAGCAGGTTATGGGAAGTGTTGTGAATGCGTTGAGTTTGGTAACAAAAGCTGTATTAACGTCATAAAACTTATCACATCGGGGGCTGCTGATGTTGGTTTAATGCTTAGGGCTTTATAATATAGTGATATAAATAAATAAGTTTAGAGACAAACAAATGGGAATATGTTTAGCAGGTTATGGGAAGTGTTGTGAATGCGTTGAGTTTGGTAACAAAAGCTGTATTAACGTCATAAAACTTATCACATCGGGGGCTGCTGATGTTGGTTTAATGCTTAGGGCTTTATAATATAGTGATATAAATAAATAAGTTTAGAGACAAACAAATGGGAAATCAGTAAGGAATACAGATTTTAGGTTTTGTTTTACTTAATGCCATTATGTGTGAATGGGAGAAGGTGAATGGAAGTGCGAGAATGGATGGATGGATAACACAGGTAGGAGCGACGCTGCAGTAGCTATTGATGTGATATAGATTAGGGCGATCATAAAACCGTAGACGCGGGGGGTTGCGACGTTGGTACTCATAAAATTTACAATTAGTTCTTTAGTTTAGTAAATTCTGTTCTGCGTGCTGCATAGAATTACAACTATTTGCACGCATCACAGAATTTAGGGGGTTGAATGTGACGATTCGTACCTCTCAGTCAAAATATATATATTTAAAACAATATTAAAGAATTAAAATATAGTATATATAGTGGAGGAGCGATCTCGGTCCATGCTAGAAAGATTTCCGACAAACGGACTGGTCGCCGAACAAGCGACGGCGATGCGATAGTATGCTGTGGTAGCTTGGGTATGTGATGGTGCACAGCGATGCTGTGGTGTATGCTTGATGCGTGCAGTATGTGTCACGATGTCCACCGTCGTTCTCAGGCTGATGCAAAGCAAAGGGATTCGCTGTTCGTGTAATGGTGCGTGCAGTATGTGTCACGATGTCCACCGTCGTTCTCAGGCTGATGCTGAGCAAAGTGGATTCACTGTTCGTGTAATGGTGCGTGCAGTATGTGTCACGATGTCCACCGTCGTTCTCAGGCTGATGCTGAGCAAAGTGGATTCGCTGTTCGTGTAATGGTGTGCAGTATGTGTCACGATGTCCGTCGCTCGTTCGAACGCATAATGTCGTTGGAGGCTTCCAACGATATTTGATCCGCCTATGGTGGATTTATATACATATTTTAATACAATATATTTACACGTATATTACCTACCTACATATAATCATCGCTGGTTGAGTTGGGGCTGCGGAATGTACGTTATATCGCTTCGGCGATGCCTCAGCACGGCTGGTTCTGTCTTGATGTCTACCTAGTTGGACGTTTGGATGGGATTGGTTTGTTGTTGAACCAGAGGGCTTGCTCTCTGTGCGCAATGTACTTCGTGTGCATTACTATGTTCTCCAGTACACCTGACTCTGCCATGCGATTACTTATGCTTACATTATGTAAACCCGTAACTATCGTTACATTCGAACGACGACTAACCATGGTTGATAGGACGCTGTTTATTATTACCGAAGGTTGGATCACACGTGAGATACCGAATATCTAGCTATGTATTGCACTACGCCTGACTCAGCCTCGACACTTATTCATAGTTGCACGGATTCACAACCTGTGCTACTATACTATTTACGGTTCCATAGATTCACAACCTATGTTACTTGTAAATGCATAGATTCACGACCTATGCTGCGTCACATTGGCTCACAACCTATGTAACGTACGAACGACGTCCTACTACCCATGGTGGTCTCCGCGTTGTATTTAACTAAATTTCATACGTCCGCGCTATTTCCCCAAATGGTGGCCTAGTGGTTTAAGGAGGGGAGGCTGCTGCCTTTTGGTATACTTATGAGACCTATTAGTCGATGGCTAATGCCTCATGGGATACCAAGAGAGGGCCGAAGCCTATCATTGGTGAGCGGGGTGGAGCTACCAATCACCATTTATTTTACATTAAATCAATACTTGAAAGCGTTTATAAATTATTTAAAACTTGAACACGTCACTATTACCACTATTACATCTAGATCGGTATATAAGCAAGTCGTTGGGATGGTTGAACTCGAGGCTTCCGAAACTCTAAAAGATCTTGGTTTATTATGGACGCAACATTATGAGGGTCTTACTGCTGGATGATCCACGTGCCATTTTAAAGAGATATTGAATTTTATAGGTAGAGTAAGATATAGATTCTTAGGGACCCCGACAGATTAGTTACAACTTTTTTGAGGCGGCGCGATGAAGTCACGAGCTTATTGCGGGCTCTAGTTTGCCTATCATGCAGATCGCATATTTTTGTAAGTAATTGTGAATGTGCTGTTTTACGAAGATTAAATTACTGTAAATATAATGCGAGACTACAGTAAGAATACCTATTTCCTTGAATTTCTCTGTAAGGGATTCACGCGGTTTTAAATAATAAAGAGCATCATTTAAAATAATTAATAGCCCGAGCATGACTAAAAATACTAGCGGCCACTTTTTGATTGGCAACCTGGCAAATATATATTCCCCCATTTATAATTATTATACATAAAAATTAGTTTTTGAACACGTACTCGATTCATGTTTAACAATCTTGCAGCGGGATCTGATTTTTATTTGAAAGACAGAATTAAAAGCAGTTTTGCTGGAACTAAAATTGAATTTTGAGAAGAGTCGTAAAAGAAAACTGCCTATGTACATTCTTGGTTATGCTCCTATTTGAGTCATTTAAAACTGAATATAGTCGAATGGCTAACGTTGAACGAAAATAACCATTCCAGAAATGGCTTGACTTCTCAGCTATTGGTTGTGATATTATAAAGCGCCATCGCGATTATTGGCTATCCACAGCGTCTGATTTAAATCCGAGAAAATTCGGATAATTTGTCTGTACTATTATTACCTATTCTGTGATAATCTGTGGTGATAATACACCACTTTGCACCATTTTGGATAACATTAAATTCGGACCTGTCTTGTCACTTGTGTTGTGTTGTGTATTTTAATAAATACGCCAATCTGTTTACACCGAAGCACAGTTTATATTTGACAAAATATTATTTCGGATTTAACAAAATGCATCTCAAATATATTCTACAATGCTCGTTCCCTCTAACCTCATAATGTACCTACCTAAATGTTCGAGTGGATTTTTGTATTACATCGAGTCTATTTTTAGCATCATTCGGCACGAACACAGCCTGTCGCAGACACATCTAATACGTACTACGTGCCCAATATTCACTGGAGTGATAATATCTTACTACCTGCCACAATTTTGTAAGTGTCTAGGTATAATTTTGAAGACGAGTATTTGTGACGCCGCGCCGCCTTCAGATGTTTTCATACAAGAAAAGTTTGCTTGATATCTTTATATGAGTTATAACTGCTTGATCTAATTCTAAAGCTATGATTAATAATTAATAAATGAGCTCACGCTTATTATGATGAAGTCGAGTCTAGGTGGGACCGTGCTTGCTTTGAATCAAAGCCACCTTTTTTTATACGAAGTTGGTCCACTGGTAGTAAAGGACCGTGCAGCCTTTGAACCGTGGTATCCTAGTATAGAAGAATCATTTTTTTACTTGAACTATGGAAATGATTAGGATATAAATCACTCAGTTTCTAAGAGGCATCGGGCGGTCGGAGCCGGGTATTTATAATTTCTTGTTTCGCAACTGGTCTTCAGTTGCGAAATAAGAAATTATAAATACCCGGCTGCAAAGACTCCGCCATCCCAAATTGTTAAGAACTTAGCACTCCCCTCTGTGTCAGTTATTTGATTTTATTAATTTAGGTCAACAAACAGTAGCAACCATGGTAACAAACAGTAAATTTTTATAAAGTAAACATTTGGTAAACCCACGACGTTAACCACAGATTAATTAACATATACTACCTTAGTACCTATATTAGTTACAACTTAATAATATTATTCTATCTAACCGTATTAATATTATACGTTGTGTAAGTTAATAGAAAACCAAAGTATAAGTATTCGTAGCTACCTACCTACTCCGGGTGCTAAATATAAAGACTCTATAAAACTTTTAAAAAGTTCTGTAAAAAGGCTTACGGTCACCCGAGCCAGGGTATCCGTCCGGAAAAACAAAACTCTTGTCATACTATTATCTATTCTGTGTTCTTGTTTCCATTTTACTAAAGCTTACTATTTTCAGTATTGCTAGCTTTCGTAGCGAACATTAGTGGACACAAGGTGCTATAGACAGAGAGTTGTTTTATTATTAGGAGTTTGTACACAAGCTGGTTGAACACTATGGGAGATAGGTGCTCGTTCGCGATACTTACCCCGTAGAGTGGACTAAACCTCTACACTTTACTATAGTTAATTTGCGCTGGACTTGCCTTAATTGATTAATTGGCCGTCAATAATATTTAAGTACAGTAGGTATTTAAAGCGAATCTTTATCATTAACAGACATACAGACGAAATACAGCGCATGTGTTTTAAGTTTGTTCAAATCTTTGCTTAAAATGTTCCCACGTTAGATATTTTTAGTATTTTTAATATAATTTCTTTAGTTGGTGATAATTTTTTAATTTCTGATGTTTAAGGTCTGCTGCTCCATGGTTTAACTCGATGGCTTTAACTATGTTATACAGGAACAGGCATGCGATGTAATGGAATTACTTCAGCGTGTATGCAAGGCATGCGTACGGTCGTGAAATGTATAATGTGTTAACTAAAAATTAATTTTGAAAATAGCTGTAGTCCTCTGACTGCACACTCTATAAAGCCTATAGGTACTTACTGAAGTACCTATCCAGGTATTTAATTCGGAGGGGGTCTTATCAGGGTCCTTTTTTTTTGCTGAGCCCCCCCGAAACAGATTTCCTAAAAGAAGCAAAACCGGAATAACACATGTACTTCATATTACAATTTTTATTCCTTTTTGTTTTGGTTATTATACGTAAGTATCTCCACATTCTGAAATCCATCAGGCATAGATATACATTTAAGCTTATGGATATCACATAATATTTTTTTAAGTGCCAAAAAAATCATATCTACTGTTAGATTGAAAGTTAAATACAATTTATGTATGGTATCCCTACCATGGTTTTGTAGAGTGGCAACACTGCTCTAGGGGGAGCGATGACTATGGCGTAACGCTATTGACGTGTGTCTGTGTAAATAATTGCTAATTAAAGTATTAAAATGGATAAACCGTTTTTGGATTTAATATCTCAGAAGCGGGATCATGAATTTCACGTGCTAATTAATTGTTTATCCGGACCTATCCTGAAAATGGTACAAATTGTAATTCAAGAAGTTAAAGTATTAAATGACGCCATGACCGTGACGTAATACGTGAAGAAAAAAAGAAAAGAATTAATAATTGTCGTCATGACGGAAGGTGAACTATAAAATACAAGAAGGATAAATGTGTCGTATTGTGAAATGATCGTAAGTACTTAAATACCTACGAGGGTTGGTACATTCTTGGTTGCATCGGGAATTGACACGACGACGCGTGCCTGTTGCAATCGGAATTGCATTGGAAAGTTGGCATGGAAATTTAAAAAGAGGTATCAATGGAATAGTTAGTACTTATCAAGTACTTGCATACAAATTACCAAAGGTCACAGCGAATTAATAAGGTTGTATACTGTGTTATCTTATTCTATCTGAGGATTACCATTAGGTAAGTTTACCATTTGCATTCAGTTATAGCATTTGCCTAGTTGTACTGTGTTTAGGTACATGGAATGAGTTAGTTAAAATACCTATATAATTGAGAGAAATGAGTAAAGGTTGAGTATAAAGGTATCTACCACTACAGCCCATTAACGTCCCACTACTGGGCACAGGCCTCCACTTTCATGGGAGAGAGGGAATTAGAGCTTGGACCCACCACTCTGATCCAATGCAGATTGGCGGGCTAAAGGTACATACTAGAGAATAATAATTATATTGGTTTGTCTGATCTGGTCTGTCTGGCTAAAGATAACTAGGTGTGTATAATAAATGGATACACCATACTTACAGAGTGAGATAAGTAGGTACGTGCAGATTGTACTTACATTAGTAGGTACTCTTATACTTAAATCTAATTAATTGTAGGCAATCTTGTACTTAAATAGAGAGTGAATATTCAATTTATTCTGAGAGTTATTTATGTGAATCATATTGTTGAGTAAATGAACAGAGGTCAAAAGTAACTGTAATATTATATACATTCCATTAAATCAAGTATAACCCATTAGAGGTCCTTACAAGTGAAAATTGCATTTGTAGAGTGAACGGATACCCAGTTAAAATAATAAGTAAGTTACAGTTTAGCCGTTTAGTATAAATAATATCAGAGCTATACATGTTTGAAGGGCTAGAGCAAGTATATAATTGAGTAAGTACATTATATATAAAGATTGGGTGGCATAGATACATTTGTTCGGAAAATGTGAATTGAAATAATATCAAATCTGCCTGGATGAAAAATGGGTTAGCCGAACTGGGTGTGAATTATGATGATGATTATTATTATGACAGGTTTTGAGACCCGGTTATACTGAAGTTGGTATTTAATAATAAGTATGTTGTCTGTCTCAAGTATTTCACAGTGGCTGTCTGGAGCGGTGTGCTTTATTGCCTGATAGAGCATATGATTTCTCATTATGCGGAGAGACTGAAGGAAAAGAGAGATATCACATCAGTGATGGTACTCACACCTGGGGTACCATGGTTATGGTGCTATGTACGGGCTTATGTCTGTTAAGATAGCAGAGGTTTTGCCAAGATAATAATATTTTTAATTTTACAGGTGTAATTAATAAATTAATTCTTGAGTTTTAGTGTGGTCTTCGCAATGTTCTCTGGCCAAGACCAAAAGCTAGTGGCATATTATGTTATGGTGGTTGCCTAACCTGCACCTTAATAACAATGGTATGGAATGATGTCTATATAACATATGGACCAAGTCCGGGTCGCCTATCTTGCAGTCATGTTAGCAAATAAATGCAAAAAGAACTAAGTGGTAATTTTGGTAAATTCCAATTTAATTGTAATGGATGATGACTCTAAAGTCAAAAAGGATAAGTGGCAAAAAAATAAAGGAGGATGCCACATTTTTGAAAAAAAAAAAAGGATAATTATAATTTTTGTTTAGAGATGCAAGGAGATTTATATACAGTCATCTTATGTGGTGCAAGGAGTTACAAGAATGATGCAAAGTTTAAGATTTAACTTTTATAGTTAAAGAGTCAAAGTCAAAATATATTTATTCAAAGTAGGTACTTACACAGTACACTTAATGAACGTCAAGTATACAAAGTATAAGACGTGGTGGTGATGATTAACATAGGTATCTTAAAACTAATGTTACGAGGGTTCCAAACGCGCCCTGGTCTGAGAAGAGTAAAATTGTTTCTTATGAATTTGGGAGCTAAAGCCCGGCTGTTGAATATAGAAATGTTACTCTGGAGAAAAAAATAAATAAATAAAGAGGATGTCGGTGGAATGGTACTGGTGGACCGGTAATGATAATATTGCAAATAATTCATATGGTTGAGATGAACAGAGTGTATATGAGAATATAACGGTATTTTGGGAGTGACTCATTTGTGATATTTTGGTTTGATTTTTGTTAAGGTATAAATTAAATAGAAATAAATATGCCTGCGGGGCCATGGGTCAGTTTCAGGAAATTACCTAAAGGTGAAGTACACTTGCTGTAAATGTCACATGCCTAAGGGGCTTTCATACAAATTAACGCACATGCCAGCAGGGCTGCACGGCAGAACAGTACAGGGTACAGAACAGTAAATGTAACATGCCTTAGGGGCTCCAGTACAAACTAATACATTGACTTGCAGGGTTGCAGATTAATTCAGGGAAATGCCTAACAGGGGCCTATGGCTCAATGGTAAGACACGCCTAAGGGGCTTCAGTGCCTATTCATGCATATAATGCCTGCGGGGCTACTGGTAAGTTTCAGAGCATGCCTAAAGGGGCTACAGAACACATGTCTTAAGGGGCTCCAATGCAAATTAATACACACGCCTCCGGGGCGACAGAGCGCATACCTTAGGGGGCTGCAGTACGTATAGCGTATGCCTACTGCGTAACGGATCAGCTTGCAGGGCACACAGCTGATAGAACATGCCTGAGGAGTTATATTATGTGTTATGTGTTACAGCACATGCCTGCGGGGCTACTTTACACAGACTGCCTTCAGTATAATTTAAATTATTTTTCAGTAAAGGGCAGCTGGTCGTTGTGGTTGTCGCACCTTGCCTTCGGGGCCTACATACTTGCCTTCGGGGCCAACGGACTTGCCTTCGGGGCTTACATACTTGCCTTCGGGGCCAACGTACTTGCCTTCGGGGCCTGCGTACTTGCCTTCGGGGCCTACATACTTGCCTTCGGGGCCAACGGACTTGCCTTCGGGGCTTACATACTTGCCTTCGGGGCCAACGTACTTGCCTTCGGGGCCAACGTACTTGCCTTCGGGGCCTGCGTACTTGCCTTCGGGGCCTACATACTTGCCTTCGGGGCTAACGGACTTGCCTTCGGGGCTTACATACTTGCCTTCGGGGCCTGCGTACTTGCCTTCGGGGCCTACATACTTGCCTTCGGGGCCAACGTACTTGCCTTCGGGGCTTACGCACTTGCCTTCGGGGCTTACGCAATTGCCTTCGGGGCCAACGTACTTGCCTTCGGGGCCAACGCACTTGCCCTCGGGGCCAACGTACTTGCCTTCGGGGCCAATGCACTTGCCTTCGGGGCCGACATACCTTGCCTTCGGGGCCGACACACCTCGCCTTCGGGGCCGACATATCTTGCCACGGGGCCGATACTCATTGCCTACGTGGCTTAGAGACACCTTGCCTTCGGGGCTGAGGGATACATTGCCTTCTGGGGCTGATACACTTTAAGTTCAAGTCAAGTGAAAATGCTTCAAAGCTGAGACAAGCTTTGCCCTCGGGGTTGTGAGGTTATACATCTGCAAGAATAGACACAGACTGCCTCCGGGGCTTATATGATATACTTTCAAGTGTGGACATTAGCGCCCTCGGGGCTGGACTGTAAAGCCTATCGGATTCTGATGAGCAGATGGTGAATCACTAGTAAGTTACCAGTGGAGCTGTACGCTGACCGCATAACTCATGTGGTTGTTCCTTGCCCGTGGGGCTCACCGCTCATGTAAGTTAATTCCGTACCTCTTATATTTTACTACATTTTGAATATATCGCTGGTGTGGAAAACAGGGGCCATGATGCCAGTAGACTTGGAAAGTCTAGCCTGCGGGGCTGCTACGTTTCGATTTCCGGTAGCGAGAGTTGCAAAATAAAGCAAAGCTTAGGTAAATTGCCCGCGGGGCTAGCCAGATTAGTACAGGTAATCTATTACTCGCCGTTGGGGGCATGGTAATATTTAAGTAGCAAAACAGCTGTTTTCTGCTTTTCAGCCGCTTTCAGGCGAAAGCGCAATGATGATGATGTTCAGTGAGTGTCACGGTTAGGTGACATAAAGGCTTAATAGGTCTGTAAAATACGCAGATGGTATCCACTGATTTCAACTATTGTTTTAAATGCGAGGCACTGAGTGGCAAACAAGTATTATAGCCGCCGCGTAAGTTGAACTATGCACAGTAACACATTTCGGGTGTCAAATGAAGTGCGGTATCAGGTGCGCCGCGTGGGGCCGCACGTTACCATACCCCTTGCTACCCGCGCATGCTTCGCATAGATCTGTAGTACGATGTACCTGCGCAGACGACCGCCATTTTGGGTCAAGTTATGGGATGCGATTTATATCGGTGTTATGTTTTGATGCCATTTGGAGTTCACTAAGATTCATGTGAGAGTAACAATATTTCTATGCAGGTTGAGCGATGTAACAAAATATCGTGTAAAGAGATTTACTTAACTTGTAAAGAGACTCGCTCTATGATGTTCCTTGGGATATTCATTCATAAAAGTGATATGAATACCATAATTAGATTGAGGAGGAACAGTGAAAAGTAAATTACCAAAATATTGAACAACCAATTATGTAGGTACACCACTACACATTTATATTTTGTTAACATTATATTATATTTATATTATGATATTATATTATATTATATTATATACGTTTTCACCACACTATCATGACTGCACAAATCAAAATGATATACGAGTATGTTGTAATGAATAGTATCAACATTTGGGTTCGGTTTTACGAAACGTTGAAATTTGGCAAGAGCTGATGAAGGCATTACCGGGCAGTTGAGTTGCCTGTTGTGTTAAGTTAAAACGAACAATACAATGCAGGGCCACGGTATGAGGTTAATCTATTCTTCCGGTGGGAATAAGGTGCTTTTGAAACTTCAACATTTCAAATGAAATTAGGAACGTAGAGATTTGCTCAAAAGATGGAGCATGTGCAAAGTATACAAAATGGCTCATTGTAAAGAACGTAGCTCAGGTCTTCGGGTTTTATTGAGTTTTGTTACCAATTGTAACCGATTGTCAGATAAAGTTCTGGAGGGGAATTGTAACATAAGCTAGCCTGTCTAAGGCTTACAGAGAAGGTATATGTCATTTATGCCATGTGTAAAGAGGAAAGTATAATTATATGTAATGAATGAGTAATAATAACCATTCTGGAAAGTAACAAAGTGAACATGAGTATACTCATAGGAAAACTAATTATAGGTGTACACCAGTAGACTATAAGAATCTTATTTATCATTCAATCAAATGATTGTGTTCTCATCTCCGTGAGAATGTCGAAATTGTTACGAATTACTTATACAATTGAAACTTTGGGTTAAGAGTAAGCAAGTGTATGATGTTATAGACCAGACAGAGTTAGTTTCTACCATTTCACTGATTATTACCTAAAGATTAATAATTGTCATTAAATTCACCAGAGTCAACTTATCTAGAATAATATTATGATGAGCTGTGTTATGGGTGATAAATCCATATTTACTTATTAGGTGATGTTTTGTAACGCGAAAAGACGATGGAGACTGATGCTCTTTTAACCTAAAACATAGTCTTGTTATCTGTAAACTGTACTTGGTAAGGTTTATAATGCCAGTGCTTTAACATTGGAGTGTCAGGCGTTAAAGGCCAGCGTTAATACTACAACTGGCAGAGTGGCATCAGCAATCATCGTGATTTTAATTAAGTGTTCAAATTATGTAAACTTCGGGACGAAGCCTGGGTCAGGATGACCGAACTGTTAGATTGAAAGTTAAATACAATTTATGTATGGTATCCCTGCCATGGTTTTGTAGAGTGGCAACACTGCTCTAGGGGGAGCGATGACTATGGCGTAACGCTATTGACGTGTGTCTGTGTAAATAATTGCTAATTAAAGTATTAAAATGGATAAACCGTGTTTGGATTTAATACTACTGAAAGAATAAGCCTCATCCGTATTGATAAATTTTCTTAAAATAGAGTTTTATCTAAACACCATTAGTGCAAAAAGGAAATTAAAAGATAGTGTGTAAGCGAAAAATCTATCTCTAGAAACTGCTTGTTAGTGAAAATCGAATATCAGATTTTCTGATTAGCTCTCAGCTTCGGACGTTAGTAGACGTTAGATAGTGTAGGAACATTGTTGTCTCTGTACTGGCATAGAAAATATAGGCCAGGGCTAACTAATTTTAACTAAAGGTAACTACTACTAACTAAACTAAACTAAACCTAAACTAAAGATAATACGGACCTTACATAAAGAAAAATATAATTATGTAGGTAAAATATGTGTTACAGGTAGACCGTACATATAATACTTAGGGAGATACTTTAACAAGATGATCAAAACCGCATCTAAATCCGCTAAAATATAAGAAGCGTATAACCATTACATTAAATAGTACGTAAAATGCAGTGATTATTTTGGCAGTGGGGCTGATTCTGTATAACACAATCTCTAAACTAAACTAAAATGGCAGCTTTAAATCTAGTTCTGTCCCTTTCCGTAGGGAGTATTATAAAAGGGTTAGCATTATTTGTAATGCTCTAATTTTAGTTTAGTTTAGAGTTTGTGCACTACAGAATCAGCCCCAGTGTATCATTAGACATCATACTTAATTTTTTAAATTCAAAAGCCCTCAGCGAAACCTGACGGAGCTTTTAATTTTCTATTTGCGACTCGCTTCAACTTTAGAGATCCATCAATCTTCCGTAATTACCTAACAGCTACATCATAATTGGAAAACTTTTCTGAACGATTATTATTATAAAAAACTAATTTTAAGCAAGTAGTCTAGTTAAGTAAAGATGGCAATAATATGGTTGTAGGCCGGGTTGGATTAATGAATGAATTATATGCCTATGTATAATTGTTACTAGGCGTTTTCTGTGATTTATCCAAGGCTTTTGATTGTGTTGATCACGAAACATTAGTCAGGAAATTGCACCATTATGGAATTAGGGGTGTAGCACTGGATATGATGAAATCCTACTTAAAAAACAGGATACAAAAGGTAGACGTCAATGGAAAGCGGTCTTCCGGATCGATTGTAAAAATGGGGGTTCCGCAAGGTTCAATTTTAGGGCCTTTTCTGTTCCTCATTTACATCAATGATCTTCCTAATCTCGCTAAGGATAATCATGGGATAGTATTGTTTGCTGATGATACATCACTTTTGTTTAAAATTAATCGTTACGAAGCAACTCCTGACGAAGTAAACAATTCTCTCACTAAAGTGGTACAGTGGTTTGAAGCGAATAACCTACTCCTTAATGGAAAAAAGACAAAGTGTATTAAATTTACATTACCTAATGTCAAACAGGTAAAAACCACTGTACAACTTGATCATGAGGAATTAGATTTAGTGGATACCGCTGTTTTTCTCGGAATAACGTTGGATGCTAAACTCCAATGGGGCCCTCATATAGATGACTTGTCGAACAGACTCAGTTCTGCTGCATATGCGGTTAAAAAGATTCGCCAGTTGACAGACTTAGAAACTGCGAGATTAGTATATTTTGGTTACTTTCACAGCATTATGTCATATGGCATATTATTATGGGGTAATGCTGCTGATATTCATTCTGTTTTCGTGCTGCAGAAAAGGGCTGTTCGTGCCATTTACAACATGGGACCTAGAGAGTCCCTAAGAACTAAATTCAAAGAAGTTAAAATTATGACAGTCCACAACCAATACATATTTGAAAATTTAGTATATGTGCATAAAAACATGCATAAATTCAAGAAAAAAAGTGACTGTCATAATGTTAATACAAGAAATAAGAATAAAATTGTTGTGCCCTCTTCTAGACTTTGTAAAATTAGTAATTCATTTGTCGGTAGCAGTATACGTTTTTATAATAAACTCCCAGAAGACATATTGGAGATGTCTCTCAACAAGTTCAAAGTTTTTGTAAAACGGAAACTAATTGAAAAGTCATATTATAGTGTAAAGGATTATTTGAATGATAGGCAACCATGGGTATGAATTGTTCCAGCGGCTAATTATGTTATATTAAAAATATAATTTAGTAATTTACTATATTTGTGAGATGGTGATAATAAAAAAAAAAAACCCCGGCTGAGTTTGTTGTGGGCTCTTCTCAGATCAGGGCGCGTTTGGAACCCTCGTAGCTTTAGTCTTAAGATACCGTTGTTAATTATCACCATCAATTCTTATTCTTTATAAACATGACGTTCAGAAGGTGTACTTTGTAGGTACCAATTTTGAATAAAGATGATTTGATTTGATTTGATTTGATAGGTATATCATGTACTTAGATATTATGTAGGTAAACAAATCTTGGAAGTAAAATTTAACGAACTTTATCGGTTTGAAGCTTTTCAAATGTATAATACCGATGACAATACATTAACTTGGTCCCATCGAGCTGATCTAATAATGGAACTAGAAGGTGGACAGTCGAAATCTTCAATGACTTCTATGAAACCCCTTGAGTTTGAGCTCATGTGGTTTGTTATAGCGAGTCGAATACATAACACTTAGTGGCAAGGGTCTGTTAATGGAACTGGGCAGTAGATACAGGCAATCCATCAATGGTATTCTCAGAGTTAGGAGTCCCATTTACATCGCAGATACATTGTAGATACAATTATAGATAATTAGATGATGCCCGCGAGTTCGTCCGCGTGGATTAAGTTTTTTATTCCTGCGGGAACTCCTTAATTTTCCGGGATAAAAAGTATATGTCCTTCCCCGGGATACAACCTATCCCTGTACCAAATTTCATCAAAATCGGTTGAACAGATGGTCCGTGAAAGCGTAGCAGACGGACAGACAGACAGACAGACAGACAGGCAGGCACACTTTCGCATTTATAATATTAGTATATGGATATATGGATATATGGATATTAGTATGGATTAGATTTGTATAATTATTGCTTACTAGCTGATGCCCGCGACTTCGACCGCGTGGATTTAGGTTTTGCCGTTCCCGCGGGAACTCTTTAATTTTTCGGGATAAAAAGTAGCATATGTGCTATTCCAGACTATAATCTATCTCTGTGCCAAATTTCATCCAGATCCGTTCAGCCGTTGAAGCGTGATTGAGTAACAAACATCCATACATCCACACATCCACACATCCATACATCCATACATCCATACATCCATCCAAACTTTCGCATTTATAATATTTATTTGATGAAGCACGGATTATCTTTGTCGGTAATTAGCCACGGCCCACGGCCAAAGGCCTCCAGGACAGACCAGAGAAAATTCAGAAATTAAAAATTCCCACATTGACCCTGCAAGGGATCCAACTCGGAACCTTCCCCTTAAAAGACCACAGCGCTTTATATCACTGCGCCATGGGAGGTCGTCAAACTAAATAATATCATTTATTTCTGTAAAGTTCGTAAAAATTGAATATCAAAGTATTATGTCAAAAAATTTATCTGCTGATATTGAACTCCGATTTTTAGATTCAATTTATTCGTCACTTTCACGCAAATATAATTATTTGAACGTGTATTCAATTTCAAATAATTGAGTTTTCGAGGTCGACCTAAATAAATATAATCCAGCAGAATTGATTTGGTTTTATTCAATGAATAAATGAAATGGATCATACTTCATACTGATATCATAAATGCAAAAGTGTGTTTGTTTGTTGGTTTATTGGTATGTTCCTCAATCACGCCGTAAGAAAGTGACGGATCGACTTGATTGTTTGCATGGGTATAGTTGAGGACCTAGAGATAAATACTTATTACACGCGGACGAAGTCGCGGGCATCAGCTAGCAATCCATAAAAATATTAGGTTGTTTTGTTTCTATGTGTTTTCACAAACGTTTGCAAACCTACTTACTTTGGATTAATAATAGTGATTATAGTACTTGAAGTTATAATTGAATTCAATATGAAATACTTTTAAACCTATTGGTGCTTGCAACGCCATGTTTCATCATCGCCTGTGAATTATATGAGTCGGAAGCCAGATCTTTACAAAAAGTTTCCTAGTTCTACGTTACTATAAAATATCAGCTACTATCTTCTAGGCAAGCGCGCTCCACCTTAGGCTACATCACCACTTGCAAGCAAGTTTGATTGCAGTCAAGCGCTAGGCTATATTATATTAAAAAAAAATTAGGTATGCTCGGAAATTCGTTATTGTAGATTTCGGTTTTTAAAAAATCCCATGGAAAAATTGGGAAAGAACGGGACAGAGGCATTCTTCGAGTCTTCGACTATAATCCATTCAGAAAATCACGTTGATTCGGTGCTCCATTGCGGCGTGATTGAACGACAAACCAACCAACAAACACACTTTCGCATTAATATTGGCAGTATCCAGATACTAGGGTCGCATCTACACCAGCCTGGCCTGGGGGAATTCTAAGTATAAGCGACTTTTGATTGCTAAACCCAACACTTTTAATTTCGTTTTTTGAAATGGGAGGCTGGTGAAATAAAACTACATTTAAATTCAATTAATTATTTTTACTATATAACTTTTCATTAACGTGCTTTAAATTTGACACTCAGATTCGATTTAGGAGCCAAAAAGACAGCGTAAGGATCGGATGCTACTTGATAAGGCGCATCCGGCTCTACTCTATAACGAAGTATCAATTGCGCCAGTGCTGCTCGCATTTGCATCATTCCGTACCTTTTACCTGAAATAAATAGGTAATTAGTTAATGACAAAAATTCCTTTACATCTCTCACATTCGGTAAGTAGGTCCTTATTACCCCCAAATGGAGCTTGTAGGTGACCAATTAGCGCTCTGGGGTAATAATGTAGCTAGAAAAGCCCTAGGGCGGTAAGTAATTAAAAAAAGTATGATGGTTAGATGTACGCGAACTTTTTGAAAGAGTGAAGAGTTTTTTTTTTAATTACTTACCGCCCTAGGGCTGTTCTAGCTACATTATTACCCTAGAGCGCTAATTGGTCACTTACAAGCTCCATTTGGGGGTAATAAGGACCTACTTTACCTCACAATCGAGATGTAAAGCAGAGTAGTTAGCTCGGGTGTAAGCATCAATTGCACCCTCGAACTATAGGCGCCCTCTCTGCGCTGGTGCGCCTAAATATCTCGGGCTGCAATTGATGCCTTACAACCCTTGGCTACTAATCTACTATTAATTGTAATAAAATATTGTAACTCCACAAACAGGAACACTAGCTACTAGTTAGCAATCTACATGCTGTCAAGTCAAAATAACTCCTATGCTGTGATATGATTGTGAGAAATGATTTTTTGCTCCATTTTATGAGGGTGACACGCAACAGCGGGTTTGATTATTCCGTCTATTGCTGGTGGTTCGTCATTCGGCCCATAGGACCCCATAGGAACCTATGAGATCCCATGCGCAGACACATCCACTTCTCCACCGACATCCAGTTCCATTCTCACTGACATACAATTATTTACGCGTAATTTACTTCGTACATCAGAGTATGAGGGATTTCAATTTAGCTCTTAGGGCTAAGTTTTAGTAGGTTTTTTTTTATTCCACTAACCCAGGAATGCTAAGGAAACCAGTGCGCAACTGGGTTCCTAAGATGGTAGCGGGCTAACTTGTTATGGGTACGGCAGTTATATTAAACCCATAACCCTATCGGTTTCTATACGGCATCGTACCGGAACGCTCAATCGGTTGGCGGTACGTCTTTGCCTGTAGGGTGGTAACTAGCCACGGCCAAAGCCTCCCACCAGGCTAAGTGCTAAGCTACCAGCACCAGCTATGTGATCGGCTTCAAGTGACAAAGTGGTGAAGCCTTGGTATATTAAACTTAGCTTTAAAATTAAGGAGGTTTCAAATACCTATGCAAAATCGTGGCCCTTCGCCAAAGGGAAGAAAGGTGTAATTAAGGTTGTCCCCCTCAGAGTAGGAAGTGAAACGCTCAGGCCGCCATTGCTCCGGATCAGGGAAATATTTTTCATTGTAATGTATTGCTAGTACATTTACGAATACAGGTAAACCCTTTTCTACTGTAACGTGTTCGTTCAATTTGTATTCCTTCTGACAAAGTCGATCCAAATATGGTACTGGAGTGTGTTTTCGCAAAGTTTCTGAAAGCAGTGTGTGTGTGTTACATTTAGTACCGAATGGAAACCGTTTATACACTGTAGTCTGTGATGGAAACGAAACATATTTTCAGTATTCAAAAGATTGGTAGATAATATTCTTATTACTTCATGCAATAATTAAAATTTATGTTTTTTAATTGTACCGTGAAGGCATGCCGTTAGATACTTCAGTTCCACCAAATTATTGTATTCCAATATATCTTTTCCATTTTCATTGACCGCTTTTACGATTTCATTGTAAAGTTTTTCCTGTAAAACAGTAAAACAGTCTTCTTTCAATTGATACAAATATTAAGCTGCTGAAAAATCATGTATTACATATATTTTATGTGCATATACTATTATGAAATACATTTACTAATATTATAAATGCGAAAGTGTGTCTGTCTATCTGTCTGCTACGCTTTCACTGCCCATCTATTCAAACGATTTTTATGAAATTTGGTATGGGGATAGTTTGTATCCCGGGAAAGCACATAGGCTACTTTTTATCCCGGAAAATTAAAGAGTTCCCGCGGGAATCAAACAAACTTAGTCCACGCGGACGAAGTCGCAGGCATCATCTAGTTAGATTATAATATAATAACCTGTTCTTCCGGATGATAGGCCAACTCATGAAGACAATAACTGAGAGTAGAAGACGAAGTTTCAATTGAACCTAAAATAAATACAGCTGCCTGCGCCAACATGATATTGTCAGCCAATTCTACGAAACACAATTATTTTTAGAGTATATTATAAACCTTTAAAGCAGTGGCTAATTCGGTTGAACAAAATCTCTCAATCGATAGGTAGGCCTTAAATTGGCGTAATCTTCTTTAAAAATAAAAAGTATGACACTGTTGGTCGGACTTAATTAAGTTCAGAGATTTGTTAACAACCGATTAACCCGTGGCCCTACGTAAGAGACAAACGCGACACCGTGACTCAATACGATGCGACGCGACAGTATCAAACAGTAGCTGACCCTTCACGTGGCCTACGATAATGCGTAGACAAGTTTGTCATTTTCTTTGGCATCGTATCGCGTCGCATGTCTTCTGTCGCTCACCTAGGGTGTCATACAATTAATATCTTACTGCCGCATTTAAAGTCTGAAACCTAGGAGTCTAATTCACTTTAATCATTACTTATGGAGGGCACTTAGACTCTCACCCGAGTTAGCATCGGCTGGTAGTTTCAAATTCTCTTTCAATTTTAGTAAATGGTTTACCAAATCTTTATAGTTTTCATTTTTAGCTTTTTTGCGTTCTTCAACAACGTTCCAAAACAACTTTTTTACATATTCAGTAGCTCCCTCAGAGAAAAACTTTAGCCTGTAATAGTGAAATAATTATAATAAGAATCGGAAGTTGTTGTAGTAATGATTAAATATAGTCAGAGTTTACTAGGTACTACCAGGTAGGTACTACTATTTAATTTCTCGAAAGAAGAACTAATAGAAATATACATATTCTAGACATAGAAGAACTCTACATCTAAATACACTATTAACAATATATGTGCATTACTCAAAAAGAAGAAACATAAATGATTAAAACAGTATTTATAAGATTTAAGAGTTCAAAAAACCTTAAAACAGCAGCTATTGCAGGCAAGAGAAAAATAAGAGTAAACTCTAAGCCGCGCCAGAATGTCCACTTGGCCATGTGGCTTGTTATGTACCACAATGGTGAGATCTGGTCATTTAAGACACTAACTCGTATTCCAAACACAGTGTAGGCCACAGTATCCGATGTGTACATCGAAAATAGTTCCTGAAAAAAGTTTAAAAATGCAATTTAAAAAATTTACCTTGTGAAAAGATATGATTTGATTAAATCCGTGGTTAATCTGGGCATACTTTATATAATGTCTTGTATGATCGCAATTGACAAGTATGTTGGGAAACAATAGTAATTTGTTATACAAGAGTGAAAAGTTGTTTTTTAACCGCGTGCTCAATTTTGATGACCGAGCAAGCGAAGGATTCAAAAATTAGAATCCTGAGCGTCAGTGAGGGAATCAAAAGAGCACGAGGTGAAAAATCTTTTCACTCGAGTGCAACACGTAACTTTTCATCCCACCTCAGCGAGGAAATGAGGTTACGAGTGTGAGTTTTTAACAAATTAAAAACGGTTGTATGGAAATTCGGCACCATAGAGGTAGAAGTAAATAGGTTAATGATGTTTTGAATTCACAAACTTCATAGACGAGTGATATTTACTAACGTGCACACTATGCGGACCACGCCATCCGCAGCACTGGAGGTGCTCCTAGGACTATACCCTTTGGACCTCGTAGCAAAGAAAAAAGCACTAGAACAATGGTACAGAATGAAACTGTCTAAACAATGGAAAGGCAATTTCATGGACAAAGGACATACAGACGTAGATAGAATATACCATGGACTTAATATATAATATACATTATTACGGAGATAAGCTGTCAATGATAATCACACACAATGACCTTATCAAAAGACAGCGAATCTTTGACAAGAAGTATAGAGTACACATAGGTTCGAAGGAGACATGGAAGATCGAAACCGCCAATGATGATAAGATAATCTGTTACACAGACGGATCAAGGCGGGAATCAACTAAGCTCAGTGGCGCTGGAATCTTCTGCAGCGCCACTCCTGGAAAAGACAAAGCTATTAGCTTAGGTAAATTTGCAAGTGTATTTCAGGCCGAGACGTATGCGATTTTGGAGTGTGCGTTTGGCCTATTGGACACTGTAAGCACAGAAACCGAAGAAGTTATCATATACAGTGATAGCCAAGCTGCTCTCAGAGCATTAGAAAGGAAGGAAACCACATCAGCTCTAGTGAGGGAATGTAAACAAATCCTAAACTCACTAGCTGAAAGGACAAAAGTCACAATTGCCTGGGTTCCTGGACATCAAGGAAACGAAGGCAACGAAAGAGCAGATGAACTAGCAAGAATGGGAGCAAGTACTCAATTCTGTGGACCCGAACCTTGCTTACCGATTCCATACTCGATCACTATGAAAGTGATCGAGGGGATCATAGAAAGAGAATCGAATTCAAGATGGAACAACTTCACACAATATAGGCAATCGAAACTGTTCCTGAAGTCATTCGATAAAAAGAAGACAAAACAACTTATGTCGCAAAGCAGAACCAATATAGCACTTATAGCAGGCATAACAACGGGACATTGTCTGCTCAATAGGCACCTCACAATAATGAGAATTGAAGAAGATCCATCATGTCCAGAGTGTGGCGAGGAAGAGACCAGCTTTCACTTCATAGCTGAGTGCCCTATGTACTCACTGGTAAGATGGGAATTACAAGGTAAGGACAGGATTAGTGACGAAGACCTACGGTATCTCTCCATAGGGGATATTGTAAGGTTTGCAAAAGCCACAGGCAGGTTTGAGGGGGGTAGGCTGCCGGGACACCAGTAACCTGTGTCCTAACACGGGGAGATGGGTGGAATGGTTCAAACTGTTGGACCGATCACCCGCTGGGCCACGGCGAGCGTCCCCTCCATAAGTATATATATAACGTGCACACGATGTTCTAAATTCAATTTTATTAGCCGATAATATCCTCAAGAGGATATTATCGGCTTTTGCATTCAGATATCGAAGAGTAAAAATACTCTTTCCGAGATGGTGGGATGAAAAATTATTTTCTTCCCTGCCCTAATAAATAGGGTTTCTTTCCTCTCCATAATTACCTACTAGTTAGCACTTATACCTTTAGATCGACAGATTTCTTGCTATCGATGTAATCTCGTTTGATCTTCAACCCCAATTCTTTTGCATTGAGGTTCATAAGTTCGGTCATCATCTTTAGACGCATTGATGTGAACATGGGAGAGAGCTCGTATCTCATACTCTTCCACATCGGATTCTGTAACAATTTTTCTTCTTCTTCACTATATTAACATCATTATTCACCATTTAGCTAACATAACTAGCTTACTAATTTTTTAATTGAATTTCTACGCTAAAATAAAAATCTAAAAGGTAGGTAGTAAGTATATGTATTATTTTTAATACAAACTAACAAAACTAATAATAAAACTGTAACAGGTCCAATTCTGTACATTGAAGATATTTTGAAAATTTTTTTTGGAGGGCACTCATTATTCGATACTGAAGCCAAATCTGTAATTTTTTCATTTTTGTCTGTCTGTCTGTCTGTATGTCTGTATCTTGGCCGCGCATCACGCCGAAACTACTGAATGAATTCAAACGAAACTTGGCACGATTTGAGCCCATACTACGAGGTAGGACATAGGATACTTTTTATCCCGAAATTCTACCCCCGAAGGGGTGAAATAGGGGTTGAGAGTTTGTATGAAAATCCTTAATTTCTCAAGTTATAGCCATGAAACTTAATTTATGAGCTGCGGGTTGAAAATGAAAACATACTTATGTGTTTCACAGTTTTTCAAAATTCCACCCCCGAAGGGGTGAAATAGGGGTTGAGAGTTTGTATGAAAATCCTTAATTTCTCAAGTTATAGCCATGAAAATTGATTTATGAGCTGCGGGTTGAAAATGAAAACATATGTGTTTCACAGTTTTTCAAAATTCCACCCCCGAAGGGGTGAAATAGGGTTGAGAGTTTGTATGAAAGTTCTTAATTTCTCAAGTTATAGCCATGAAACTTGATATATGAGCTGCGGGTTGAAAACGAAAACATACTTATGTGTTTCACAGTTTTTCAAAATTCCACCCCCGAAGGGGTGAAATAGGGTTGAGAGTTTGTATGAAAGTTCTTAATTTCTCAAGTTATAGCCATGAAACTTGATATATGAGCTGCGGGTTGAAAACGAAAACATACTTATGTGTTTCACAGTTTTTCAAAATTCCACCCCCGAAGGGGTGAAATAGGGGTTGAGAGTTTGTATGAAAATCCTTAATTTCTCAAGTTATAGCCATGAAACTTGATTTATGAGCTGCGGGTTGAAAATGAAAACATATGTGTTTCACAGTCTTTCAAAATTCCACCCCCGAAGGGGTGAAATAGGGTTGAGAGTTTGTATGAAAGTTCTTAATTTCTCAAGTTATAGCCATGAAACTTGATATATGAACTGCGGGTTGAAAGTGAAAATATATATGTTTCACAGTTTTTCAAAATTCCACCCCCGAAGGGGTGAAATAGGGGTTGAGACTTTGTATGATAATCCTTAATTTCTCAAGTTATAGACATGAAACAGCATTTAGGCTTTCGTTAAAATATGAAGAAGTACGTGTTTCACCATTATAGGGGGATTATACCGTGGGATAGTAATATCAAATAGATTAGAAAAGTAGCCTATATATGGGCTACTTTTTAATTCTGAAAAATTTACTGAAAAACTTATTCCACGCGGACGAAGTCGCGGGCATCAGCTATAAAGAATATACATACATACATACATAGGCTCCTTTTTATCCCGGAAAATTAATGAGTTCCCGCGGGAATCGAAAAAACTTAGTTCACGCGGACGAAGTCGCGGGCATCAGCTAGTTATCTAATAAAATTGCTTTGTGTTTGTATCACACGAAATAAATTGAACAAAAAAACTAATTTCGCAGGATCCCTCTTGTCACTTATGGAAATTCATCCAATAAAATTCAATTTGCAAAACGTTAAACGTAGGTAAATCGCAAACCTTTAATCAGATAGGTATTTTGGCAAAGTGTGGAAGACATTTCAAGCATTTATTATTATTATCGGTATAAATTTAGCTCTCACGCCCGCATACAAAATAAATTATACATATATATGGCCAAAAGAGTTATAATAAACTTACGCAAATAAAAATAAATAAATAAACTTACATACACACACACGTATATTACACAAATACACAAATAAGTAATTATTATCGGTATAAATTTAGCTCTCACGCCCGCATACAAAATAAATACATATATTATAGGAGATAGTTCTGCACTTTTGGTAACCATCGCTAGAAAAGCTGATACAGTGTTAGGTGGATGTAGAGCTCTCCACTGATCACAAAAGTTGCAGTCTGCCTGCATTTGGATGGCCCTTTCGCTAAATATGGCCGTTCAAAGACGGATTATTGTTACCAAAAATGAACGATAATTAGAAAAGCTGATTCTTGTACAGTATTAAAGTATGCGCAGTACCTATGTAAACAGCGTAAAAACTGACGCATTTGGATGGGACTTTTTCTAGATATCAGCTTTCAAAGACGTTATAACCTATACTTACTATGCGTTCCTGTAAAAAAATATAAGCAATTATTATGTCGTCCCGTTGATTGCTGTTAATAATTTTTAATAGCGATCAACGGCGACAAAGTTATTGCTAATATTTTTTTACAGGAACGCATAGTAAGTATAGGTTATAACGTCTTTGAAAGCTGATATCTAGAAAAAGTCCCATCCAAATGCGTCAGTTTTTACGCTGTTTACATAGGTACTGCGCATACTTTAATACTGTACAAGAATCAGCTTTTCTAATTGTCGTTCATTTTTGGTAACAATAATCCGTCTTTGAACGGCCATATTTAGCGAAAGGGCCATCCAAATGCAGGCAGACTGCAACTTTTGTGATCAGGGGAGAGCTCTACATCCATCTAACACTGAATCAGCCTTTCTGGCGATGGTTACCAAAATTGCAGTTATCTCTTAGTCTAATATATGGCCAAAAGAGTTATAATAAACTTACGTAAATAAATAGATATGAATAAACTTACATACACAAATACACACATAAATAGTTGCAGCGGGCAGAGGATTACACCCCGGCAGGGGAGACCAGACGGCCGGGGGTCAGTGGGACAGATTGAGAAACCGGCGGACTATCCTAGCTGAGTCTAGCAACACCGCTTTCTGCATCCTGGCTGCGAGCGAACTGCCACGGAACCCCTGTCGCCTCAGATGGTGGGCGAGGCTGACTGGGATTAACCCATTCGCAGATATAACGATTGGGATGGTTTCAGTGGACTCCACATGCCACATGGCGGAAACCTCGTGAGCCCGATCGAGATACTTTCGTTTTTTCTCCGTCTCAGCTCTCACAAGGTTCTCGTCATATGGAATGGTGATGTCCACCAAAAACACCCGCGACTGTGCCCGGTCCAACAGCACGATGTCAGGCTTATTCGCTAGAATAGTCCTGTCCGTGATGATGTACCGGTCCCAATAGAGCCGGACTCCGTCACGCTCGAGTACAGGCACCGGTGTATACCTGTAATACGGCAGCCTCTCATCCAGGAGACCGTACTTCAGAGCAAGCTCCTGGTGAAGGATTTTGGCCGCTTGGTTGTGTCTGTGCAGATACTCAGTGTTAGCAAGAGCCGAACATCCCGAAAGCACATGTCTGAGTGACTCACCGAGATGGCGACAGGCTCGATAGACGTCGTGAGTGCCATCCTTCAGAATGTACTTTCGGTAGTTCCGCGTCTTAACTACCTGATCCTGTATTGCACAGACAAACCCTTCGGTTTCCCCAAAGAGGTCACCGAAGCGCAGCCATTGCACGGACGCTTTTTTATCGACGTGTGGCTCATTAAAAGCTTTAAAAAAGCGTCCGTGCAACTCCTTCTCCTTCCATACGGTCTCCCGGTCAGAGGTGCTAAGTACCACCGGCGCCTGCCACTCGATTTTGGCTTAGGATAGGGGAGTGAGTCCTTTATCACATTCTATGACCTCTCTATGCATGGGTGACTCCCTCTTCGTCTCGAAGTATGTTCTGAGATTGGATATCTCCCGGTTATGCATGGTCTTGACGTTTAATACGCCTCGACCACCACATTTCCGGGGGATATACAATCTCATCACAGACGATTTCGGGTGATGCATGCGATAGAGAGTCAAAGTCGTGCGGACTTTTCTATCCAGGGCGTCAAGTTCGGTCTGAGTCCATCTGAGCACGCCAAAGGTGTACATGAGAACGGGCATAACCCAGCCGTTATAGGCTCGAACCTTATTGGCGCCTGACAAAAAGCTTTTACAAATTTTTGCCAGACGGCCAAAAAAGGCCTCGCAAACAGACTGTTTCATGTCCGCCTCATTCACGCCTATCGATTGCGACATACCCAGATACCGGTATGATTCAGCTTCGGAGAGGGTCCTAATGCTCGATGGCTCGAGATTAACCTCAGCCGAGTGAGTAACCTGCCCCCTCACCACATGCACGACCGCACACTTGTCCAGCCCAAGCTCCATCCTGATAGAATTACTGAACTCAGTAGTGATATTCAGTAATTCTTGCAGGCGAGTAGCATTGGGTGCCAGCAGCTTGAGGTCATCCATGTAGAAAAGGTGAGGCACTCTTGTCCCTCCTCTCCGAAACTGAAAGCCCGTCCCTGAACTCTCCAGCAGTGAACTGAGTGGGTTCAGGGACAGGCAAAACCAAAGTGGGCTCAGACAGTCACCCTGGAAGATCCCCCGCCGTATCCTTATCCGGTCATCAGCAGCCGCCAACCGCTCACCGTGGAGACAAAGGATCGTACTCCATTGCCCCATGCACTCCCTGAGGGAGTCTCGAACCGTACCATCGACTTTGTACAGTTCAAGAACCCTCAAGAGCCATGAATGGGGCACCGAGTCGAATGCCTTTTTGTAATCAATCCAGGCGGCGGAGAAGTTCCGGCGGTTGCGTTTGACCAATTGCCCCGCAACGGAGTCGATGAGAAGGAGCTCCTTAGTACCACGACTACCCCCCCCCGACATCCGTTCTGAGCCCCAGACATGATGTTATTCTTGTCTACATGACGAGATATCTTGAGGCTCAGAACGGATGTTAGTGTCTTATAGATGGTCATAAGACACGTGATGGGGCGGTACTTAGCCGGATCAGTGGCATCAGTGGACTTTGGAGCTAGGTGAGTGATCCCAGTAGTGAAAAGGTTCGGGAGCGTCCTCTGCTCGAGAGCTTCCTGGAATTGTCGAGCCAAGGTCGCATGGCAAACCGAGAAACCCTTAAGCCAGTAGTGATGCAGCCCGTCAGGACCCGGACTTTTCCAGTTCGGGGCCCGCCTTACTGCATCAACTACATCCTCCGTAGAGATGGCTACCGGGTTCATCGGTTCAATTACGGCACATGCTTCCTCTACCGCCACAATCCAAGGGCCCTCTTCATGCTCAACCTCTCGCGACCACACATTCCGCCAAAAAGCAACGAGGTCTGCCGAGTTCGGCCGTTGAGAGGTAGAGCAGACTGCTGGACACTCCAATCTTTTATAGAACCTTTTTTGATCACTCGAGAAGAGACGATTTTGCTGGAAGCGCTCAACTCTTTCCGAGTATCGCCGTATGCGATTCCCCCATGCAGCGACTTTCTGCTTCAGGTCGTCGATGCGCTCCGTTATCTTTTGGGCTATGTCGGGCTGATCTAACATAACCCCAAGCCCGTTGAAGGCAATTCTAACGGAGCGCACAATCCTTGGCCTGGTGTTGCCCGACCTGAAGCTTTGCAGTCTGCCAATGAGGCCTCTGGCAAGGTTGATACGGCGTTCTATTCTCTTCTTCCAGGCCGGTTCCGTGCTGCGCCTTGCAGCTGCAGCGCGTCCCGGACCCGGGGTCTTGACTCCAATGAATCGGTGTACAGCTAAAGCCGCACCGAAGAGAATAGAAGCCGTATCATCCAAGCCAGTGCTGCTCTCCAGATGTTGAGGCAGCATTTGGTTAATGGCCTCAATGACATCCCGCGTCGCTACATTCAGCGCAAGGCGGGAGAGCCGCGGACGATTCTCCAGAGGAGCGCTCCGACTCTCAGAAATCGCCTCTTCTAAAATCCTTCCCATCCGCTCTAAATCAAGGGAAACTGTTCCCTCAGCGCTTTCCTCAACAGGCAAATCGTGGGAGGTGGTAACTATCTCCTCGCGGGTAGGCACCGCTGGAGAGACGATTTGCTCTGTTATTGGAGGTGTCACCTCGGGAACAGCCTCACGTCGTAACTGTTCGAGCTCGGTAGCGTTAAAGATGTTCGAACGCTGAATATACCGAGCCCGATCTGCCAGGTTTTGTTCCGTGACGGTTAAAGTCGGCTCAAGCAGCAGGAACTCGCGGTACATTGCCGCTCGGTAGCCAGTCCGTCCGGTTTCCCCTCCTGTCGCCCTGTAGTACGCACGCATGACATTCTCGTTCATGAAGAACGAGAATGTCATGCGAGAAGTCCATCTCATGCGGCGCACACCACCAGCGGCGGGCACCGAAGATGGGACCCTGGAGGATCCCGTCGGCACCAAGCCCTCTGGTGGGGATGATGGACGTGTCGGCCGGCTAGGTGGTAGTGCCGGTTGACTGGTGCTACTGGCGGCCCATATGCTGCCACGCCCAGCGCCAGCTCCAGGCGCGCCCTGGCGACCCCCAGGTAGCGGCCCTATTCGCATTTCCTCTGTTGTGTCCATCATAAAAAAGGGGGGGTGGGTGAGTGGTGGTTACATCACTCGGGGTCCACTCAGGTCCCCGAGGAGGCTGTTTCTGCGGCCAGCTAGCCATGTTTCGGGGAACAAAATAAGTTGGTAAAAGGTTCCCCGGTTCCCTTAGCCGCCTCTTACGGACACCCACGGGATAGGAAGGGGTGGCACTATTCTACTCTGCCGGTGCCACACGGCGTAATTATTATTATTATTAAACAACTTTATTGCTTAAAAAAGAACAGTTACAAAGGACATAATATAATAAAAGTACATACAAAAGGTGACGTTATCACTAAAGTGATCTCTGCCAGACAACCTACACTAAATTATTTTCTATAGTAAAAAATCATTAGGTTTATTCTCTTTGGTATTTTCCTTTTATTTCAATTTTCGTAGACATTTTTTTAATACTATACGTGTGTCTTATCAAGCAATATGAGAATAATACAATCTTACCTTTACAGTAAACAAATTAAGGGAACCAATTGGATCATTTGCATTTGAATACAAGAATCTATCTTGAAAGTACTCGAAATCTTTACTGAGTATATTTCTTGCGAGCTCCGGGGTTTGTACCATTAACACTGGCTTCCAACCCAGAAATATTCCAACATAATCTAGCGGATGCCTCCTCCTTAACTCAAAACAATAGTCCCAAACACTTCTCCTCATGATAAATACTAAATTACCGAAAAATAGAACAGGTTTGTCGTATGGAATACCGCGATCTTTCCAGTAATTGTATATTCTGTACGAATATAGACATAGTAACAGAAAGCAAATTATCAGAAACCAAAGAATAAAATTCCAAACCATACTTGTGTATGAATGATCGACCATCACGTTACTAATTTAAATAAATCGAGGAAAATCTGCAGATAATAACAAACTTGCGTCGCTACACCTATATATGGAGATAATTTTATCGCTACTCCGTTTGCTCAAGTACTTCTCACAAGAATTAGCTTTGCCCGCGACTTCGTTTCAATAAAGACGTATTGCAATAAATGTAAACAAAAATTTAAGGGACACATTACAGAACCACTATTATCTTCAGATTTGTACAACTTATTATTATTAGTACTTATACGGTCAAACAGACAATATAAGTCTGATGCAATAGTTTATTATTAATAGTATATAATATACTATTAATAATAAACTATTGCATATATATAATATAGTATATAATAGTATATTATTATTAGAATTATCTTTTACAAGTTTTTCCACGTACAAAGTAAATACATACACTCTATTTAACAATAAAAGAACATCAGTTGCAGCAAAGCATAATATATGAATAACAATAGTGTAGGTTCAATTTTTTTCTCATACTCAAGGATAACGAGCTACGATTACTTATAAAGTAGGTACACGTACCCATGTAATCCTTTGTATACATCGTTTACTTTTGAGATATTATCTCTGGCATAAAGTTTTGCTTCGCAATTTCCTTTAATCAGATTTGGCAAAAACAGTCTTTATATGCTCAATAAATTAAATTATTAAAACTACCAATGATGGTAGTCGTGCGGCAATTTATTCTACTCTGATAATTAAACCTTATGTTGGTAAGTCAGTACATCCAGAGTCACAGGCAAAATCTAGGTATGCAAAACTGGTTATTTTCAGCTCTGTATCTGTAATAAAAGTTAAATTTTAGGCCCTTCATTAGAATACTTTACGGTTGTCGAGGTCTTAAAGCATAATTAAAATGTTAAGAGCCAGAAAGCAGGGTTGAATTTCACAAGAATGTCCTTTCATACCTTATAAATGAAATAGGTACTTAGGTATTACTTTTGTTGTCAGAAAACACCAGAAATAGACTTTTTACTAATGTGAATCCGAACAGACTTTAAATACATACGACTATTATATTATTATCAGTCTTGGCGACCAACCTAAAATAGTATCTTTAAACAGGCTGACACACAAAGCAATTTTATTATATTGATTGTTTATATTACATGTTTTGTCTGTTATCATAAAACTGGAGAAAACATTTAAGAGTATATGTATAGGAGTATACAGACAGCCTATATATCATTCGTTATCTTCATGTACTTACTTCAGTTTGCCCTGTTTACATTTAGATATTTTTTTTATTTAATGCCAGCGAGACGGTACACAGTATATATGCTATAATGCCTCGCAAAATGACTTTAATCTTTGAAGTTTAAAGTTAACTTTAAAGTTACAAATTTACAGAAGATACAAATTTTAAATTAGCTCAAAATAGTTTTGCCCATAACATTACAATTTATCTGCACGTTTGAGCACGTTTGATATGTAGCTACACCAATAAAACTATGCTTACAAAAAGTTTACGTTGAAAGCTAAAATGTTTGATAATTTAGCTTAGCAGTAGGTAAGGCTTTTACTATCTGCCGCCCGCTTAATAGAATTTTAGGTAAAGTTAATGGACGCTTTTAAAATGACTCTCTATTGAAATATACAATGTCTTACAAGATGAGCTTGATTCTCACCATTGTTTATAGTTATCGCAAGAAATTGCAAACTGGATGAAGTTTGTTTACTTGCTTTAGTTCCACATAAAATATAAACATTAAATGAAATTTTTTTTGAAAGTCCTATAGATTATGAAGGGAACTCATTAATTTTCTGGGATAAAAAGCCTAGCCTATGTGCTTCCACGAGATACGACCCATTTCTGTACCAGATTTCATCAAAATATCTTGAAAAGATGGGCCGATAAAGCATAGCAGATTGACAGACAGCCAGACAGATTTTCGCATTAATAATATTAGTATGGACTATGGATGTATGGATTATTATCTTATTAGGCACCAGGAGGAAATATCAATGGAATCATAATTTTATTGTAATGCCTCTGATATGTTACTAAGATAAACCAACAGTTGTTGACGAGGAGGAGGATAAAGACCACGTGGCTGGGATTACTTAAATAGCGGTTAGTTGGACCAGGTGAAGCCACTCACTGAATGAATTGGAAGGGTTATATAATTAATACAGTAAGCAAAAAGAAAAATTAAAATATAAATCTATACATATCCGGGAAAAGAATTGAAGGGACTAGGAGTAAGGAACTTGACAGCTTCAGTATGAGCACGCCTGTGGCATGTCCAAATCATAATTCGATTCAGCAGTATAAAACTGGTCGTTTCATATACTATTCCTACTCGGTAATATCTAGCTACTCAAATGTAATAATTAGATACTTACTCCATACTAGCAATGGATAAATATTTAGAAAAAACAAAGAGCAAACAATTACAGCTATACGCTACGCCCAGCTGTGCACGCCTGAAATATTTGCGCAACAAACATTTTCCCGGCTTACAAACTAGCCAGTACGAGTATGATATTGAATGACGACAGCGGAACAGTCGGAGGAAATTAATATTGTAACAGCTATATTTCGAATACATATTAATTGTTCCCAGAAGACAAATATTGTCAGAACTATTGACTGATGAAGCTGCTAAAATGATACAGTATATTTGTAGAATTTATATGTCATGAATGAATATGCATAGTATTTATGGTCATTGTTATATTCACAACAGCTATTCTGATACTAATACTGAGTATTATGCCTAACACCATTAATTTACTGCATTTAATAATTATTAGGTAATAACATGTTTTTAAGAAATTAATAATTGATTGAAAAAGAAATGGTGTAAAAATTATTAAGTACAGATCTTCCAATCACTTCCAAATCTGTTAAATTTTTAGAATAATCTTTGTATCAAGCTGCGTCAACCCTCCAGAACAACTCAAACAAACAGCTTTACATAATCGTATGATTAATTATTTCAAGTAATATACTGCAATTAATCTCTTATACCACGAACTGTTTTGTAATAAAAGGAAAATTAATTACGCTTCGGGCAGCTGCTTTGATCCCATTAGTCAAAAGAAAATTCAGTAAAGATTTCCATTTTTAAGGAGCTCATAAATATTTTGCTTTGCTTGGAAAGAGCTTTAAGCGTTTCTGCGCCCATTCCGCTTAATAAACCGTAACTTTTAATTTCCATTTTTCGACTTGCTATATTATAATATACTAGCTGATACCCGTGAGCTTTTCCTCGTCAATTTAGATGTTTTGTGCGGGAATCTTTGATTTTACGCTCGTTTTAAGTTTTCTTGTTTGTAACCTGTTTTTTTTGTGTTTTTGTGGTGTACATAATACGTACAATAAAGTGTGTACATACATCATCTGGGACCAAAATTGTCATAAACGCAGTACAAAGTAAATCCATCCGCAGAATGTAAGTAAAGACGTCTGCATTTGCTATGCCGTGAAAACAGGGACGCATTTATTTTTCGTAATTTAAATTACTCATGCGGAACGGATTGTATTTAATTCTGCAGTGCATGGAGAGTAGAGACGCATTTCGATAGAGTAGAGAGTATTGTTGGATACAAATCCAGAGTGATGTTACTTCTCTCATTTATTTGTAAACTGATTTCTATAAAATTATTCCTAAACATGTTTTACATAAATATATAAAAATACTACACAAAACACCTTTAAAAATAATTCTAAACAACTTCCACTTCCTGCGGGGAAGGACCCATGCAGCCAGTGGTCAGGGCCCCAGTGAGAGGAACCTCCTCACAATTCGTGCCGTCTCAAGGATAACTGCCTTCTGTATCCGACCCTTAATCCAACAACCAAGCGAAAGCTTCTTGAGGTTTTGGTCGAAACTTTTCGCAATAAGACCGTTAACTGATACAACTATCGGTACAACAATCGTTGAGTCAACACTCCACATGGCGGTAATCTCGTGAGCAAGGTCCAAATATTTCGATACTTTTTCCTTTTCTGCTTTAACCAGGATATCATCATGTAATTATTATATTGTTACTAATTATTATACTCGTAATATTGTACTGCCATATGGACTTTGGTATGAATATCTACCTCAACATCCGAATTCCGAACGTCCTTTTCGTCGCTGCAAATAAATTAAGTGCCAACTCCTATAAGGTCCTCCTCACAGATCACGGTCCTCCTCCTTGAAGTAGGTAGGATCCTGTACGTTATTAGTAGTTTGTGATATAAGGGCGGTAAATAGGTTTTTACATACGAGTTGACTAATGTCAGCCCGATGACGCCAGTCGAGGGCTGACCATCGTCACGAGTTAGTTAAAACCTTAACGCCCGTGTATCACACAATATTTTTCAATACATTTGTGAGAAAACTTGAAAATAAAACTCGAGTAGGTAGGTACAAGGTACTCACTAGAAAATGGTTTCTCACGCCCGTACTTATTTCGAGATTTTTGGCGGTTATTAATAGCACGATTTTTTTCTTTCATCTAAAATACCTAATTGTTGATTTAATTTTATTATTCCACATCACTTAAACCACTCATATTATTTAATAATTTATAAGAAAAACTCAATGAAACTTTTAAAAATAGCGCGCACAGATTACAGATTTAGTATCTACGGCGCGTTGTTGTAATTGCGGTTTTTTTTAATTGGCTTCATGGCTCCAGGTTCTAGCTCTTAACTCCCAGCCTGGACTATTCAGCCTTTAATTTTTTGATTCATAAAACTTAAAACAAATTTAATTAATTATATTAAAGACAATTTTCTATTTCATGAATTAATTTCATCAATTCACATCTAAATGTTATTATTTTTTAGGTTTTCTACATACAAAGTCAATATCATTATGAACCTTCTTGCGAGAAAACTTTTTATTTAGAAATAAAGTGGTCTTAGAAAAATTAAAAAAAACTGCAAATTTACTGCACGAGGGCAGTAAATTCTGCAAAAAAAAAGCACGAGGGCAGTAAATTTAACTTACAAGCACTGTTTACTGCCTCTGTAAGTGCATTTTTCGAGCAAGTGTATTAAAAAAAATAATGATAAACAGGTCACGACTTGTAAACAAAATGTTTCTAAAGATTCGTTTTTCCCAAACGTTATCCGGAAAGTAATTAACAAGATTAATGATCGGGCGCTGTAAGGGATATGATAACAGTGAAAATCCATTTTATGAGAGGATATAAGATTTATATCTATAAGTATCTAGGTATAGATATGCCTACTTATAAAGTATCATAATAATGTTACTGGCAGCGATTTATAATAGATAAGTGTCTGTTTATTATCGCTGTACCTACTTAATTTGTGATATTATGCTGTTAGGACTTGGAAAAAGGTTTCTGACATATTGCCATTGTCGTACAGTTGGCGTCGCGCGAATCGCATTGCAACGAATGTTCGACTGAGTTGAATGAATGAATCAATCAATCAATCAACCGTTGATAGTCCCAATTTACTAACTTGCAGGACTTGCTTGCTACATTTTGTTGCATGCATCTCAAGTGGGGCTAGACCTTAAAGAGTATGAAAAACACGTCCACCCCGGCAGACGCGACGCGACGGCTACCGACTCGGAAATGGCGTTCTGCCGCGCTTTCATTCATTCATTTCATTAATTTTCATGCATTTCATTCATTTTCTGACCGGCTTGAGCTGATTCCACGTCGATAGGTTTGGTGTGACGAGCACCGAAGCGAACCAAAACCCGGATACAAGTTAACTGGATAAAAACTGGAATCAGCTTACCTCGGATATTCAAACTGCATTTTCGGTTAATTAGTTTTATTTTATTTTCTTTATTTTTCAGTAATCAACAGCGTTACATCTAATATTTACAATAATTAGAACTTAACATTAAATAAGGCCATAAACGATTACAGAATAAGAATACAAAAAAATATTTTAACAGAGTAGATAGTAGTGCACTGTAGGTAGAACATAGAAGTAAAATAATAATAAATATTTGTAAGTTAGTAATAGTACGTGTGTGAGTAAGTAATAATAAGTGTGTGTGTGTGCATGTGTGAGGGTGTGTGCGTGTGTGTGTGTGTGTGTGCGTTGTGCGAGCGTGTGCGTGGGAGTGTGTTAGTTTACGATGGGACTGTGTGTGTTCTTTTATTTTAATTATTTGTATTATTAAATCGTTTATTTCTTGCGGTGTAGTGTTATTATCTCCTTTTTTAATTGTGTTTTCGATAGAAAAAATATATCTAAATTAGAGTACTGTTTATTATAAGTTCGTGATAGGCGTGGAATGATAGAATGTTGAGCATAATTCGTGTTGGACTTGGGAACATGTAGAAGGCGCGTGTGACGTGTTCGAACAGATTGAGCACTGATTGAAAATGCTGACAATAAGCTAGGACAATCAATTGAACCGCTCAAAATTGCTTGCAGTAACAACATGTCACTCTGAGACCTTCTTTGTTCCAGTGTGTCAATTCCATACTGAGTACACGCTTCCTCATAACTGTTAAATTTTTTAAAGTCTTTGAAAGCTAAATACTTTAAAAACTGCCTCTGTATAGTTTCAAGCCGTTGGGTATGTATTATGTATTGAGGCGACCAGATATTACACGCGTATTCAAGAATACTTCGGACATATGCAAAGTATAATGCTTTTATACAGTTTACATCGCTAAATGAACGAGTTACTCGTTTGATGAAACCCAATTGCTTGTAGGCTCTATTGACAATATTATCAATATGGTTATTCATTGAAAGTTTAACATCAATATGGATACCCAGGTCTCTAACTGTAGTCGCACTGGGAATACATGTGCCATTAATTTTATACTCGAATGCAATGGAACTTATTTTCCGGGTCAAAGTTATATGATGACATTTTTTTACATTAACTATGATTCTATTTTTTTCATAGTATTCTGACAAAGCATTTAGATCTTTTTGTAAATTAATGCAGTCTTCAATAGAGCGTATTTTGAGAAATACTTTTTTATCGTCAGCAAACATTAAATATTGTGTAGTTATCTCTATTCGTTTAAAAACTTTTAAACTTCGTCAGCTAAGGTAGAGTTTATTGACGAACAAATATTATTCAGATTGTTTGTAATAAATTAGTTTTGTACGGTCACACTTTATGAGTTAGTATTATTTATGTATATTGTAGACTAGCTGATGCCCGCAACTTCGTCCGCGTGGAATAAGTTTTTTTAAATTCCCATGGGAACTTCTCAATTTTCCTATGTCACTCTTCTATACCTCCTCAACTATCCTCCTATAGTCCTCAACTATACCCATGCAAAAAATCACGTCGATCCATTGCTCCAAGGACAAACCAACAAACCAATATACCAACAAAACAACAAACAAATTTGTTAATAATTTTATTGTAAACTTTTTACAAGAGCAATCGCCTTTGAAACTGTTGTAAGAAGATTTCTTTGGCAGTCAGCTATCTAATTGATGGAGAGATTCAATTAAGATCATTACTGAATCTGCTCGGCTTGAGGATTGAAATGCCCGTCCTTAGAGTTAAGTTTAGTTTTAATCTACGGGGTCGGCAGTAGGTAATTCTTTATTAGAGCCAGAAGTAACTCGGCGGTTGCTTTATAAAAAAATCAAAAATGACTTAAGACACCTTCATGGAAAAAGAGTACGAGTAGAGTAAGAGTAGTAAATCGCAACATCTTAACAATGGCGAGGTTTTGCTATAAAGTGCAACGTAGAATTTTTTATCTTGCATGTTATAAATTCTTCCAGCTTCAAACACAATTCATCGTTCCTCTAAAGGCAGTCAGTTGGCAGCTTACTAAGGCAGTATTTTTGCTGTTTTTACAGCATCCATCACCACCACCACTACAGCCCATTAACGTCCCGCTGCTGGGCACAGGCCTCCAGTCTCCACTCTTATAGGAGAGAGGGAATTAGAGCTTAGACCTACCACGCTGCTCCAATGCGGGTTGGCGGGCTACAGTATACGCTGGCATATTTTTGGTAAATTCTCATACTAAAACAACTACGTGTCAATGTCACAATCACACACTGGTAGGTATAGTTTGCGCGCGAGTTGAATGCAGAGCTTTTGTATGTGTCACCATACACAAGCTCTGTGTTCAACTCGCGCGCGAATTATACATGGTAGGTAATACAATCTTTAGGAAAAGCAAAAACAAAGTTAAGATTGATCGATGGTGTATAACTTTGGACGTGTTCCAAACGGCAACCATCAACATCAATAGTTATTTGTGTTACATGGGGCCAAAGCAAATTTTTGTTCCCCGAGGGCGCTATTTTGAATTCAGAGCGAAGTGAAGGATTCTATAGTAGAATCCCGAGCGTAGCGAGGGGTTCTAAAGTAGAATCCTGAGCGTAGCGAGGAATTCAATATACGCCGCCCGAGAACGAAAAATTTGGCCCCGAGTGACACACACTATTTTTCATCATTACGTATGAGAAAAAGCTAGGAGTATCAACCTACTATGTATGGACATTATATGGTAGTATGGCCTATACGTTTAAGCACCAATCAGAAGATACTCCTATCAACCTTCTATGTAATTGTATAGACATTATTAAGACGTATATTTAAAGTTTAAATAAAATGTAAAGACGTATATATCCGATCAACAAATTGATCACGTGACTTCGGACTAATCAGAACAGAGAAATGCAAAGTCGTATATCCGATCAACAAATTGATGACGTGACTTCGGACCAATCAGAAGAGAGAAATGAAAAGTCCTATGGGCCTACAAGTTACACTTTGCTCCCGCTATCCTCTGAAGGCAATATGCGTTTTTCGAATAGGTATGATGAAAAGGTTCTTTTTACCAAAAATATAGTTTTACACTCTATTTTAACCTGTGTTTAATAATATTTACAGTATGCCCCATCTTTCCCACCAATTACTTATTTAACTGGGTTGAATATCTGCCATATCATAAAAGCATTAACAAACTAACAAAAGCTTTCCTGAGCCGTTTAATTCGCACCAAAAAGATTATCTCCAAGTAATAATAAATCTCATTAACATCGCACAATGGGATTCACTAAAACCCTCTCGTTCACGGCCCATAATAATCTGCGTTGTCAAAGCTTTATTAAACATTTTCCTCATTAGTATTAAACGAAATACCTACTTAATTTGTCGCTGCTATTTAAAACCTAATTATAGTACAATCTCCTAACAACCAAATTCGGAGGAAACAAGGGAAGTATTTTTAATAAACAAAATTAAAATAAAGATTCAACATGAACATGTAGGTACATATTGTAATACACAATACTATTACTTCTAACTTCTACCCATAGTCTCTTCTAAGTATCCACACTTGGCCAACGTGGTGAACTATGGCCAGACCCTTCTCGTTCTGAGAACGCCTACTTGTCCAGTCATAAAATATATAAGCACCTTACAAACCCATAACTGAAAGCACCTGAACCACTGATCAAATACATATTTATATCATCAGACTAATGTTATAAGTGAGAAAGTGTATTTGTGTGTACTACTTTACTACTATTTATCCCGGAAAATTAAGGAGTTCCCGTGGGAATTAAAAAACTTTATCCACGCGCACGAAGTCACAGGCATCAGCTAGTAATAACCATAAACCAATAAAAACATATCGTTTTCAGTAACTCCGTGAACCATGCGACTGGAAGTAGGTATGAAAAAAGGGGGCTAGAATATTAATATTCTTCGCCTCTTTGCAGAAGAAAACGTAGAACGAGAAGTGATTTAGGGTACATTATCCGGATGGCTCGTTTGCAGTAAAAGTGGGAATAAGTGATGAGAAAACTCGACGAAAACACTTAGTAAGCAACGGTCAGGCCCCATTAATTTGATTGAGGTAATGTAGACCGAGGTATTACGTTTCTTTCTCTACAATGAGGTAAGAAAAAGGTACTTATGTTGTCATTCGCTTGACACTGTTATTATAAATGCGACACTGTGTCTGTCTGCTACCTACGTTCTCACGCCTCATCAATTGATCCAATTTCGACAAAATTTGGCACAGAGATAGGTGGCATCCTGGGGAAGGGCATTAGGACCGTATCTTTGTCCCGGAAACTCAAAAATCAAAATATCAAAATTTACGCGCGTGTAGTCGTGGACATGATACCCAATAAATAATATTATAGTACAATGGTAAATTTCAGTAGACAATTGCCTTAAGATAATCTAAAACGCTTATTTGTGGCACGCAAAGGGCGATTTCAAATTTTACTTCCTCTCACGTAGATTGGTACGAAGTGTTCGCTCAGTATCCAGCAACCATGAGCTTAATTAAGTTCTAGATGATCACTCATGAAATGGCACACGTAACAGTAAAGCGTATAAGCAGTAAAGAGAAACCACTTGGACGTGACTCGAAGAAATTATTAGAGTGCACAGTTGGAGTGACATAATTTTTCCGGGTGAAATTCATCATTGTCATTTTCACGAAGTCTGGAAAATGGAGGACTGCGCGGAAGGATATCGTTGCTCAATATTGTTCGAAGAGCCGAGATCATTATTTAGAGCATCGGTCTCCAAAGTTGAAACGCTCTTATGGTTGCCAACTTTCGTAAGGATACTAAAAGTATGACAACATTTTGGTGTACTTACCTAATAAATACCCTGTAAATATAATTAATAATTTAATTATTAATTTTGCAGGGAAGTATATTTATGTGTCGTTACTTTTTGAAGTAGAAACTTCTTTAGCCGCGTTGAGCACTTTTTGGTAGAGGGTAAACTTGTGGATTCGCGTCACTGTCACCGACATGCTCGCTCGCGACATGCTAGCGAACACTGACATGCTCGCGAACACCGACATGCTCGCGTTGTTACGAAGACAAAAGGTCTTAAAATATATAAGTATACTACATTCGTAATTAAACTTTAATGACTTAGTTTTATGGTTTATATTTTAACTAGATGATTCCCGCGACTTCATACGCGTGCATTAGATTTTTTTGATTCCCGCGGGAACTCTTTAATTTTCCAGGATAAAAAGTAGCCTATGTCCTTCCCCGGGATACCACCTACCCCTGTACCAAATTTCATCAAAATCGGTTGAACGGATGAGCCGTGAAAGCGTAGCAGACAGACAGACACACTTTCGCATTTATAATATTAAGTATGGAAGTATGGATATGGAAGCATGGATTATTTAATTTTTTTTTAAATTATTTATGTATAAACAAGCGCTTGGCTGCAATCAGGCTTGCTGGAAGTAGTGATGCAGCCTAAAGTGGAGCGCGCTTGCCCAGAAGATGCCTATTCACTCTTGATTTGAAGATACTATTTTTCATTCAACTCCAAAAATCCATACTGATATTATAAATGCGAAAGTGTGTCTGTCAGTCTGTCTGTCTGCTACGCTTTCACGGCTCAACTACTCAACCGATTTTGATTAAATTTGGTACAGAGATTGGTTACATCCCAGGGAAGGACATAGGCTACTGTTTATTCCGGAAAATTGAAGAGTTCAGAGCCATGGGGCATCATCTATACTAGTATAGACTGTAGATAGGTATAATTAGAATAAAGTATTTTCTCGTGTACTCTTTACCTTAAACAAATGAAAATTAGAATGTAGTTAATTGGTATAGCAAAATGAACGTTTTAACTTAGCTTTTGTGGTCTGCTGTAAATGTTTAATTAAAGTGAACAACAAGCACCGTTTGTTAAAGTCAGTGCTTTACCACATTTCTATTCGAAATTCTTAGTCTAATAGCCTGGTTTAAGATTGATATTTGCAATTAGTTGTTTCTCAGCTGGGTATGCTATAATCACATCAGTCATCAGCCGACGACCTCCGTGCCGCAGCGCTGAGCGCTAATGTCTTAACGTGCGGAGTTCCCGGGTTCGATCCCCGGCAAGGTCAATAATTTCTGAATTTTCCCTGGTCAGGCCTGGTCGGAAGCTTCAGCCGTGGCTAGTTACCACCCTACCGGCAAAAACGTGCCGCCAAGCGATTTAGCGTTCCGGTACGATGCCGTGTAAAAACCGAATAGGGGTATGGGTATAATATAACTGCCATGCCCCTAACAGGTTAGCCCGCTACCATCTTAGACTGCATCATCACTTACCATCAGGTGAGATCGCAGTCAAGGGCTAGCCTACGGACGTCCACTGCTGAACAATGGCATTCCCCAAAGAACGCCTCCACACCCGGTCCTCGGCCTTCCTCATCCAGCGCCAAGCACAACCGTCACCCCATTTTATATCGTCGGTCCAACGTGCTATCGATTGCTATGTTAGAATAGGTAATAAAATATGATGTATTTGCGTAAGTATATTTCCAGGATTTTTTGTAATTTGTTATTTTTTTTGGAAGTAATACTTAATATCAAGGACATTGTAATCCTATCTACTTAAATTTAAAAAATGCAAAAGTGTGTTTGTTCATCCTACAATTAGGTACGCTGCAATGTAATAATGGATCGTCGATGGTTTGCATGCGTATAGTCTCTAATCTAAAAATGTACGCGCCTTACGCTTGACATCATCTGTCCACGTAGTATACTATGTGAGAACTATTTAAAGTGACTTTAAGTGAGTCCAGTGGTTCTTAACCTTATAGTCATGAGGGACCATTTGACAAAATTTCTGTCTTGCCATGGACCACCAAGTTGGTTTATTAGTTTGTAGTTAATATAAAGTACCTAAATGTAAATAAATGGAGGATTGTTCTAATTCATCTATAAATAAAACACCCATAAAATTATCTAAATCGCTCATTATTTTAATTTTCAGTTTATAATTATTACAGTTACAGATTTTAATGCGATTTTTGTGATTGCATACTCTTTACTAACTTCTGAATCCTTGGTTCAGTGCTACTCAAAGCCAAACGCATATCGGCAGTGGCATCCAACCGATTTCGGTGCTTGTTTTTAATAATCAGAAGGGCCGAGAACCCCTGCTCACATAGATATGTTGATGAAAATAGAGTTAGGTAACGTATAGCAATGTCTCGAAGTTTTGGTAAAGAACTTGCTTTTTGGCTCCAAAATTCTTCAAGATTAATTCCTGATTCGAATGTATCTTTTAAGTTATTGTCGTGTTGCATTTCAATCACTTCTTCTTGAATTTCATCAGGCATCTCAGAAACGTTTACAATAAAAGGATTGCGGATCAGTTTCTGAATACTTTTATCATCGCGGTCGGGAAAATAGCGATTGAATTCAATTTTTAAGGTTTTTAAATGTAATATCATGTTCTTTTGTATTTGTCCTTTAATTTCAGCACCTTGTCCATCAATAATTTGATTAAGCTTATCAAACGCAGAAAAGTTATTACATTCGACCTTGTTGATCCATAGCTCGATTTTAGCGATAAACGCGCTGATTTTATCTTCATAAGCAAATATATTGCTCATGCCTTGCAACTTCAAATTTCCCGACCCTTGCAGTTGAAGGTTTAATTTATTTAGTTGCGCGAAAAAATCGACCAAATAAGCAAAACGTATTTGAAATTTGGACTCACAGAACTGATCAAGCAACTCTTTGTTTTCCTTGTTGGTTAAAAATATTTTTACTTCCTCTCTTAGTTCGTACAACCTCAACAGCATGTTTCCTTTGGAAAGCCAACGAACTTCCGTGTGGAAAAGCAGAGTTTCGTGTTCCGAGTTCATATCAGAACACAATTGTTTGAAGAGACGGGTATTGAGTGCACTCTTTTTAATGAAATTTACTACTTTTATAGCTATTTTCATCGTCAAAGCAAAGCATTCTGGGAGGGTCTTGGCAGCTAGTGCTTGACGATGAATAACGCAGTGCGTCGTAATTGCAAATGGATTTTTGGTTTTTATCAATGTTGCAAGACCAGAGCGGGAACCAAGCATAGCAGGAGCACCGTCCGTACAAAACCCCGCAAGGCGTTCCCACATAAGTCCATGTTTCTCCATATATTGACTTATTACATCCATAACATCTGCACCTTGCGACGTCGTTTCAAGTTCTTGACAAAATAGTAACTCTTCTTTAAACATTTTATTGTCATCCAAAAATCTAATAAATACAAGTAACTGACAACATTGCGAAACGTCAGTAGATTCATCACATTGTAATGCAAAATAAGGACTTCTTTTTATCTTATCAATTACTTGTTCTTCAATATCAGTTGACATTTTTTGAATACGCGACTTTACTGTGTCGTTAGAAAGTGGCATTTCGCGTATTTTCTTTTGTGCTTCCTGGCCTAAAAGCTCTTCTGCAACTTTGAGCATACAAGGCTTTATTAGAGATTCCCCGATTGTGTGTGCTTTTTTCGATTTGGCAATTAACTTCGAAACTTCAAACGAGGCAGATAATATTTTTTCAGATGTTGCATAACTTGTTCCACTGGGTCCAAGTTTCATTTTTTTAAGATTTGTTAATTTGCCTTCGAAGAATTCTCGCGAACGGTTACAATAATTCGGATGTACGGTCTTCAAATGACGTTCCAACTTTGCCGGTTTTAAAGCGTCATTAGAAAGAACAGTTGTACATAATACGCATTGAGGTCTAGTTTCCCCATTTATTTCTATTGAAGTAAATCCCAGTTTAATGTAATTATCATCATATTTTCTTTTCGGTGGCATTTTTCTGAAAAAACACATACATACATACTCACAAACTTGCACCTTTATAATATTAGTAGGATGACAAACCCCAGGGACTGGCGTACAAAGTAAATAGCAATTAAAAATTACCTATATACTTGTGTGACTTAAACAAAACAAGCAAGATTTATTTTACTTACGTATTCAAATCTGAAGCAGTTATTTACTATACAAATTTTCGTTGACCAACAATATTCGTCCTTTGCTGTCGAACTTTAAAACAGACAATAAGCAAACACTCAGAAATAAACGTCGAACATGTAGGTAGGTTGGACTGTTACTAAGTAACAAAGACAAACAAAAGGCGAACGGAACGAACCGAGTCAGACAGAGACAGTGGCTACTCGTTACGCATGCTACGCAGCTCCCTCCCCCGCACTCGTGCATTTCGCGCCTTCGAACTTACGTAGTAAACTATACCTAATCTGTGCTTCGGACCTAGCGTCCTTGCTTCGGACACGCGACGAACGCGGGTCTCGTTGTGTCGACTCGGTGTCACTTAAATTATCTTATTTATTAGGATGGCTCCGTGGACCACTTGGGACGCTTCCAGGGACCACCAGTGGTCCGCGGACCACCGGTTAAGAACCACTAATTAAACAGAACATTGGAGTAGAGTTAATTTTTAGATACGACCTCTATTTGAGGACAAGTTGAGGTAAAGTTTGTGAGTTTGTGAGATTGTAGGGGGTGATCTCTGGATCTACTGAACCGATTTTGAAAATTCTGGTACCAATAGAAAGCCACATAGGTTATAACCTATGACACTCACAAATAATGTATATATTAACCCGAAAAATTAGGGGGTGCCCGTGGGAATTTATGTCACGCGGACGAAGTATATTATGCTACTTTCATCCCGGAAAATCAAAAAAATCTCGCGAGATTTTCAAATCCCCGCGGACGAAGTCGAGAACTTCACCTAGTTTTATCATAATATCCTTGGATATTATACTGAAGCTATGCTTATTAATCATGATTTATCTGTGAATCGCGAGAGTGTAATGGGCGATGGCAGGTAATAAATTCAAAATGTAAATGGTTTGCAGATTAACTTAACGACTCGATGTATAAATCGTTATTGTTTTCAATATTTTAAAGTAGCAACACCTATTAGTATACTTTTATACTAATATTATAAATGCGAAAGCTTGGATGGATTGATGGATGGATGTTTGTTACTCAATCACACCAGAACGGCTGAACGGATCTGATTCAAATTTGGCGCAGAGATAGGTTATAGTCTGAAATAACACATAGGCTACTTTTATCCCGGAAAATTAAAGAGTTCCCGCGGGAACCAAAAAAACTCAATCCAGGCGGACGAAGTCGCGGGCAAATTAGCTAGTTTTTTATAATAGACAAACTAATTATATGGAATACGTCTTAGTACCTACAGTAAAAACTGCGTAAGAACTCTTTCATTTTCTGGGATAAGAGTAGCATCCTGTCTGTGGCCGGAATGCAACCTTGGCATTGACGGCGTGATTTATATACAGTATACCCATCCTTACTATATAATATTATAAACGCGAAAGTTTGTATGTATGAATGTATGGATGTTTGTTACTCTTTCACGCCAGAACGGCAGAACGGATCTGGATAAAATTTGGCACAGAGATAGATTATAGTCTGGAATAACACATAGGCTACTTTTTATCCCGAAAAATAAAAGAGTTCCCGCGGGAACCAAAAACCGCAAATGTATGTTTGTTACTCAATCACACCAGAACGGCTGAACGGATCGGGATGAAATTTGGCACAGAGATAGATTATAGTCTGAAATAACACATAGGCTACTTTTATCCCGGAAAATTAAAGAGTTCCCGCGGGAACCAAAAAAACTCAATCCAGGCGGACGAAGTCGCGGGCAAATTAGCTAGTTTTTTATAATAGACAAACTAATTATATGGAATACGTCTTAGTACCTACAGTAAAAACTGCGTAAGAACTCTTTCATTTTCTGGGATAAGAGTAGCATCCTGTCTGTGGCCGGAATGCAACCTTGGCATTGACGGCGTGATTTATATACAGTATACCCATCCTTACTATATAATATTATAAACGCGAAAGTTTGTATGTATGAATGTATGGATGTTTGTTACTCTTTCACGCCAGAACGGCAGAACGGATCTGGATAAAATTTAGCACAGAGATAGATTATAGTCTGGAATAACACATAGGCTACTTTTTATCCCGAAAAATAAAAGAGTTCCCGCGGGAACCAAAAACCGCAAATGTATGTTTGTTACTCAATCACACCAGAACGGCTGAACGGATCGGGATGAAATTTGGCACAGAGATAGATTATAGTCTGGAATAACACATAGACTACTTTTATCCCGGAAAATTAAAGAGTTCCCGCGGAAACTAAAAAACCACAAATGCATGTTTGTTACTCAATCACACCAGAACGGCTGAACGGATCGGGATGAAATTTGGCACGGTGATTATAGAGATTATATTCTGGAATAACACATATAGGCTACATTTATCCCGCAAAATTGAAGAGATCCCGCGGGAACCTAAAACCCTCAATCCACGCGAAAGAAGTCGCGGGCATCAGCTAGTGCCAAAATAAAGCTTTCTAGTGCTGAGAAGCTAGCCTGCGAGCTAAGCCGCGAACGGACAAGGCGAAACTATTAAAGTTTCTTGTTGACTATGGAACCCTTATTTTAATAATAGTATAGTATTTTAAGTAAGTTAATATTATTTTTTTAAATTTTGTTTAGTTGATCAAGATACACAATGAAAAATAAATATCGGGGGTTTTCAGAGAGAGAGACATAAAAGCTCGACTACAGAACACTATAAAACCTACCTAGTTACCTCTGTATCTATCTATTAAGTTTCGACAAATTTGATCATAGGTACTTATGGCATTTTGTCTCTCTGAGACACACTTTCGCATTTTTAACATGATTGTATTGATTAAAGGCATAACTTAGCCTAAACCTAACATGGCGTGTGCGACACAATGATCGCACAACTTATAAAAAACCGGCCAAGTGCGAGTCGGACTCGCGCACCGAGAGTTCCGTACAAACCTGTAGTAAGTTTTAAATTATTAAAAAAAAACTACTTACTAGATCTCGTTCAAACCAATTTTCGGTGGAAGTTTGCATGGCACATCATATATTTTTTTTAGTTTTATCATTCTCTTATTTTAGAAGTTACAGGGGGGGGACACACATTTTACCACTTTGGAAGTGTCTCTCGCGCAAACTATTCAGTTTAGAAAAAAATGATATTACAAACCTCAATATCATTTTTGAAGACCTATCCATAGATACCCCACACGTATGGGTTAGATGAAAAAAAAATTTTGAGTTTCAGTTCTAAGTATGGGGAACCCCCAAAATTTATTGTTTTTTTTCTATTTTTGTAAGAAAATCTTAATGCGGTTTACAGAATACATCTACTTACCAAGTTTCAACAGTATAGTTCTTATAGTTTCGGAAAAAAGTGGCTGTGACATACGGACGGACAGACAGACAGACAGACAGACATGACGAATCTATAAGGGTTCCGTTTTTTGCCAAATTTGGCTACGGAACCCTAAAAAACGGTATCCATACGACATCATAATAGAAAGCCAAATCGCTTGACCCTGTGGCTTTTGCTAATACGCCATTTACATACTTATTCGCGACCAAAGCCGCCTACCAGCATCTTATTCTCTAACTCAGTGGCAATCATTTTTTCACTACTTTTTTTTTGAGGAGGATCATACCTACCACATAATTGTCCGAGCGAAGCGAAGGTCTCTGAGTCTACTTGAGTGAATTTGCACTTGTCCGTCCGTCCGTCCGTCTGTCAGAGCCTTATAACTTCTGAATTACTGAACGTAATTAATTCAAATTTAAATATAATATGTAAACCGATGGCCTCCAGCCGAATATGGCTTAAAAAGTTATAAAAATCTTAATTTCAGGGGGCTCTCATAGAAGCGAATGCGAAATAAAATATTTTTATAGCGTTACAATTTACAAACTTACATAGGGTTGCGGTATATCATTTTAAAGATAATTAGAAATAGTAACAAAAAAATTTTTTTTTTAATTTTCCCTAAAATTGACGAAATGGGGGGCTTTCAAAGTGGAGATTTTCTAAGGTCCAAAACTGACCTCAGAACTCTCAATTTTCTGAAAGGCTGAGCCTGAAACTTGATCAATTATTTGAATAATATCCTGTACTTGAACAAATACTAAAATTAGATAAATATTATAAGGAAACAAAATTATTTAATTTTTAATGAGCTTCAGTATTTTTAACAGAACTTCACAATGATGTCAATTAATGGCGCTCTGTAAAAGTTTATGGATACCGCGAGGTCTCAGTTCGGGGCGAACCACTAGTTTTATTTAGGAACTTCCAAAACTCAGAAGTTGGGGAAAAAGATGTTATGACTTATGTGTGACTAAAGTAGTTTATTATAATATTAACCACTATCGACTAGGCCAAGAGCCAAAATTTAATATGTTATGTGTATATCTTGACGACCTCCGTGGCGCAGTGTGTAGCGCAGTTGTTTTAACGTGCGGAGGTCCCGGATTCGATCCCTGGCAGGGTCAATTTGGGAATTTATAATTTCTGAATTTTCCCAGGTGGGAGGCTTCGGCCGTGTCTAGTTACCACCCTACCGGCAAAGACGTGCCGCCAAGCTATTAAGCGGTCCGGTACGATGCCGTGTAGAAACCGAATAGGGGTATGGGTTTAATATAACTGCCATGCCCCTAACAGGTTAGCCCGCTACCATCTTAGACTGCATCATCACTTACCATCTGGTGAGATTGCAGTCAAGGGCTAACTTGTAGTGGTTAAAAAAATGTTGGTAATCGACGATTGGTTGGTAATTGAAGTCACGCTAAAATCGTCCACTCATAAGGCACCACCACAGCATTCACCACTGCCCCAGAGGAGTCGTCCTAAAAGTTTCTTAAGCATTTATTAAAAGGGTATTAAATACCTATATCTCATGATAACCGATTATACATCCAACCAGGAAATTAAAATATCCGTATCAGGTCCGCACAATGCAGCTACACGTTATTGAATTGCATCGCCTTTCTCACCTGCCATTGAATTCTGTTGGCTTCCAATAGTACTATGTTCTATTGAATAGACTATAGAGCATTGGAATAGTGCATACGTTTACGTTTAATAGGCCTGTCAGCGCTAAATCCAATCGCAATTGGTTAAATCTTCAACCAATCTTGAAGATTATACTCAACCAGCCCAGACAAATAGGCAGACAATTTTTTTAAATCAGATATCTCCTTGGTTTTTTCGACGTTAAATCGACAAATATCTTAGTAATTTTTTATTTATTTCCTAAAGTAGATTTTATAATATTAAGACGTTTAAATTACATTTGAGTATCCATCATATACTTTAATAACGTACTCTTAAGATAAAGTGTCGACCAGCAATAAAACTTGCAGTGGTGATCTGTCGCAAGTCACACTAGTAGTTTTTTAGGTAATCTATACCATTCAATCGCTCCACCATTCCACCATTATTATTCCATGTAACTCCTACCATTGCGTGATTAATGGGAAGAAGTAACGAGGTAATTAATCAGGAATCCGATGCAGATCGATAGAGAGATAGACATTGTTAAAAGCCCATTGTCTATAACAATTCATTGAAATGTAGTGATAAGTGAGCAAGAGGACGCAAGCAATTGATCTGCGTGGATTTAAGTTTCTCAAAAATCTTGTGGGAACTCTTTGATTTTCCGAGATAAAAAGTATTCTACGTCCAGGGGTGCAACCTATCTATGTACCAAATTTTTTGTCAAAATCGATAGAACATAATATTATGTCGTAGCGGACAGACGGACATACAGAAAGGCAGACATCACTTTCGCATTTATGATTATTAATTATAGTGAACCAGCTGATGCCCGCGACTTCGTACGCGTGGTTTATGTTTTTTTGATTCCCGCGGGAACTCCATAATTTTCCGTGATAAAAAGTAGCCTGAGTCACTCTCCGTTTTCAAATATACCCATGTAAAGAATCACGTCGATCCTGTTCGATCACACTGTTGCAGCGTGATTGCAGGACAAACCAATAAACCAACAATCAAACACACTTTCGCATTTATAATTAGAAATGTTAGAATGAAATATATAGAGGTCGTTGTAGTACCTACAGTATATCCATATACCTTTATTGTTTTAAACGTCGGACGACGTAATTTAAACGAAAAAAAAACTACGAATAAATTAACTATCGTTTGTATCTAATTACGTGAGTTTCATAATTTTTTTTACTGTCCGTTCGTACCTATTGTGCCCATTGATGCGTACCGATAATTTAACTTTCTAGAGAGTGGAATAGAATATTATTCTGTTTCCTATTGTGCATCGGAAAATGCTCGATAAAACTGCACCATTTAAAATATTCAGTCATATAGAATGTTTAGTCCATTGTACTGACTATTATCTATCTATATTATCTACGTAAGTATGTAAAGTCCGCGAGGTGTAAGCTGAGCTTTGCATTTGTATGGGTGTTCAGTGTTCACAATCACATCTCTAATCTCAGTAGGTACAGCAAGTAACGACAGTGTGTGACAGCCCCTCACGTCCAGTAGGGCTAGCATGCGCACGAGTAAAATTATGTCTACCCGTTATTTATTTATTTATTTATTTGTTTAAATCAGGCAACTAGGCCCATAGAAATATAAACATAATATAACATACAAAATAAAAAATTCTTAAAATAAACTAAATACATAAATATGAAAATATAATTATAAAACTGTAGGGATTCTGGATCTGGCTTCCCTGAAGCGACGGTAAACTATGCCCTCAGGCCAAAAGTCTGAACTGAGGAACACGTCTTTGCACGAAGCCGGAACAGTAAGGACATACGAGCAGAAGTAGGTTGCCCTACTGGACTTCAGTTTGTCCAGGGTCAGCTGCACTTCTGTCATCTGCGATCCTCGTGAACCTTCTGCAGCTCCTCCATGGCGAGTTTTATACGTGTCCAGAATGTACCGTATAATATCAGCCTTGGACGTCTCGGAATTTATGCGGGAAACATAAATCATAATGCTAGGTACTGCCGCTTTCAAGATGGTATTTGTCGTTGGCGCTGTACCACGAATATTTCGAGTTCGCGTCGGTCTTCTCTATTTGTCTTCCGAAGCTAACACGAGTACTTGTCTCGTTACGTCAAAAGTCGAGATAAAAATAATACATATTTCTTATTGTGGTATTTTTCTCTACCTTACATGCCTGCTATTTTTGTCTTGTAATATACCGTATTTTGTGCATGTAAGGATAAACGAAAAATTAGCCGGCAACGACAACATCTCTCTCTCTCTCGACGTGAGATATCTCGTTGTGCGCATGCTAAGCCTGCTGATACGTACTGCTGACACAAAGACAGCCCCCAGCAGTAATTTTAGAAATTCAGCTTGCATCAGTTAGCCATGTTAACTGTTTAAAGATAAAGCTGATTTTCGATCGGCCAAATTCAATAAGCTGATTTAATGAACTACATAATGGATTACATACTGTGACGTTGCCAGTTAAGAGGAATAAAAAACCAGCAAGTCAACACAAGGATTTATTGAATAGAGGTACAAGTGGGTCGTGGGACGAGAGGCCCGTCAATATTTTCGCTTCCTAGGCCTGCAGTGGGCAAGTACTTCCCTGTATTGCCGCAGAGTGTCGGTCCAGCCGGTAGAGGGACGCGCGGCGAGGTCTTCAACCAGGTAGTGTGCTGTAGGTATTTCGTGCACGCAGGAAGTCGGTCGTCTGCGCTCGTGGGCTCTGACCCGCAGAAGTGGCGAGGCCAGAGAGCTCAGACGTGGAAGAGGGCCACGGCTGACTGGGACTCGTAGAAGTCGAGGCGCAGATCACGAGAGCAGCAAGGAGGAGAAGAAAAAACCCTGGAATGCACATTCCGGCGTGTGAGAAAGCTGTTCCCTACTGACCATCTGATTGTGACACGTAGCAGCAAGCAAGCGGAAAAGTACTGCGTAAAATGGTGGTGGCTAGGTATGTCACAATCAGACGGAGTTACAGAAGAGAAAAGAGTGAAGCTAAGTTACAAATAATTATTTTAAAACAAGGAAAAGATAATATTAAAATGCAGAGGGCAATGAGAAGCTAATAATAATTTACAAGTTATAATTAATTAAGTATTTTAAAAACAATCAAAAGTGCTAATATTAGAAGATCAAGTATTTTAAAATATAGTGCAATTTTAGTTAGCTTTGCTATAGGTACATAATTACAATTTAGGCAAAGCAACATTCGGCGAACAAAGGAAGGTCGTACAAAGGACGTGTGGAATGGCCTTTAATGTTTGGTGCGTAAAAATTACTATTCTACAGCGAATTGTTCAGCACTTACCCGTTACACGGGGTTTATAATATCTGGAGAAGTCTTCCGACGATTAATAATTTGGAAACTAGCGTTTTAAATGTTAAATTCAGGAGATCGAGCAGCGCGTAGTCACCTTGGGACGAAATTTGTGACTAGCTGGCAGCGCGCCGGCGGCCCCGGTGCGCGGCAGCGCCACCGAGCCTCCAAGCGGCAGCCAAGCAAAACAACCGGTTCTAGGCGACGCACGGCAGCTGTTATCGCGCGTACATGCCTACTTATGTTGATGAAGTTATAATAATATGTCTTAGCTAATAGGTGCTTTAAAAGCATGTAACGCCTTCTACAACGTTACATATCCCCCTCTCCTGGTGAAGAATTTTATCCCTACAGGATAAAATTCGTTATGCCTTGAATTACGTTAGTACTTTACCCTTTTTTTAATCACCATTCACACTCTTTCATACATCACGCAATTAATAAAAGCAACAGTAATTTATTCTTTAAGATTACTGACTCATCCTTACAAAATGAGTTAAAGATTGTACAGAAACCAATAACTCTAGTACGAACTTAGCCACAAGATGTCAAAATTACACGAGGGATAACGAGATAACTAAAACATATTTTGTAATGTTAGTTAAGTTGAATATAATAAGATAATAATATATATACATTTAGTGATAGAATCTAAGTTAAACTGATATTATAAATAAATATATTATAATATGTAAATTTAAGTTAAACTTTATAGTGAGAAGATACCGGTTTAAGGTCTTTTATATGCCAAGTACCTAAATTATTACCCGACATATTTTCCAAAATATATACGAGTGGCGAACGTTTTTCTATAACGCGACACTTAATATATTTAGGAGCTAATTTTTTGCTAAAAAACTTATCTTTATCAGATAAAACATAAGTTTTCTTAAAGACAATGTCTCCTACTTCAAATTCGAAAGGCTTTCTACGTAAATTGTAGTTCAACGTATTTTTTGCATGAGCATGATATAATGTTTTTTGGACTTCATTAAATATATTAGCAAGATGACCTAAATTTTCGCAATAGATATCCCTAGGTATAAAGATAAATTCGTTACCTACCTCGGAGTTTAGGTAATGGGAACCGCAAGTGACAAGTTCTCTTCCATGAACAAGGAAATTCGGAGTATACCCAGTAGCCTCGTTCACAGAACTGTTTATAGCGAACTGAATTTTCGGCAGTTTTGAGTCCCAAGATCTGTGATCGTTCTCTATAAATGTGGCTATACTAGTAATGACCGTTTTATTATACCGCTCCACTGTATTAACTTGCGGCGTGTACTTGGGTGTGAAATAAACGTTAGGTATTTTGTACTTTTTAAAGAATGTATCCAGGTCTTTACTACAAAAATAAGTACCGTTGTCCAGAATAATATACTGAGAAATTCCGTGGACTAAAAACACGTGGTCCTCTAGGATTCGAATTACAGATTCCGTGTTAGCGCGTCGTAGTGGAAATAGCATAGTATATTTCGAAAAACAACAGACTACTACTAAAAGATAACTATGCTGCTTTCGACTAGTGGGCAAGGGACCTACGAAATCTATAGAGATCATTTGAAAAGGGCGTGAGACTTCCTTCGGTCTACCCATCTGTCCCATAGTACCGTGAGTAGGAGTTTTATAGGATAGGCAGGTATCGCAGTTAGAAATGAAGTTCACTACATCAGCGTGCATACCGGGCCAGTAATAGCGTAGCGTTAAGCGCTTGTAAGTTTTAAATACGCCGAAGTGACCAGCTGTAGGCTCTGAATGACACTCGGTAAGAACTAGATCGCGTTTTTCTTTAGGTATCACTTCCTTCCATTCGAACTCTTTCAGTAAGGCGCATTTAGTTTGCATGAAGCGGTAAAGTCGATTATTTTTAACAATGTAATTTGGAAATGAAGTTGGTGAGTTTTGACAACCATGGTAAATATTTAAGTACCATTGATCTGAACTGCTACTTGCACTAGATGAAGTATCATTAGAGTCTAAAGCTGCCACTGGACATGCGCGAGAAAGAGCGTCAGGAATAATATTGTCAGCACCACGACGATGTTTAATTTCAAAATTAAAGCAAGATAAGCGAATACCCCAGCGAGCTAGACGTCCAGTGGGATTGTTTAGATTGAGAAACCACTTGAGTGCGGAGTGATCAGTGTACACCGTGAACTTGAGACCATTGTCGATATAGCATCGCCAATGTTCCAGAGCTACTAAGACTGCAAGTGCTTCTCTTTCTGTGATACTATAGTTTCGTTCTGGGGCCGTTAGTGCTCTACTCATATATGCTATAGGATGTTCAATGCCGTTAATAGTTTGAGTTAACAACGCACCTATTCCGCAGTCGCTAGCATCAGTATGGATTTCGAACGGTAGGTTGTAGTCAGGGCAAGCTAAAATAGGAGCAGAAATTAAGCATTCCTTAAGTTTATTAAAAGATTCATCAGCTTCCTTAGACCAGATAAAAGGTTTAGCTTTTTTACCTGTAGACGTCAATCGATTCAGTGGTCCTGCGATAGTACTGAAGTTAGGTACAAATCTTCGGTACCAGGAAGCTGTACCTAGGAATCTTTTAACTTCCTTTTTATTAGTGCAATTTTTTATAGACTTTCATTAGTAGTGAGATATGAGTGTTAAAATCAGGTGAAACAATTATTATGTCGTCTACGAAAACAAATACAGAGTTTTCGAACTCGGGACCGTAAAACAAAAGATCGACTAAGCGTTGCTGAGTGGCAGGAGCATTCGTTAACCCGAAGGGCATGGTAACAAAACGGAAAGTACCCCGACCAGGAACATAGAATGCAGTTTTGTCCCGATCCTCAGTTGCAATAGGTATTTGCCAGAATGCTTTGGATAGGTCGATACTTGACAAATATTTAGCATTTTTAAGGTTGTCTAGTATTTCTGATACGTAGGGTAATTTATAAGCGTCTTTTCTAGTAACAGAATTTAGTTTACGGCTGTCAAGACAAAACCTAAGCTTACCGTCTTTTTTAGGGGTTAGGAGGACTGGTGAGGACCAGGGACTCTCGCAAGATTCAACCACACCTAATTTTAGCATTTCGTCTAATTCCTCACATAGAATACGTTGCTTATCTGGTGACATCCTATAGTATCGTTGTCTGATAGGCGGGGAGTCTCCTGTATCAATATGATGAGTGATAATATTAGTAACGCCTAGACCTTTATTTTCAGATGAAATATCCTCATATTGTTTTATAATATTATCCGCTAACTGTTTTTCAGAGTCAGACAAGTTGCTATAGCTTTGAATGAAAGGTTGATGTGAAGCATCAGCTTTAACGTTATTATCAACATTGCTACTAGTAGTAATAACACTGCTGACATATTTAGGGCAAAGTTGGAATTTTCGCCAAAAATCAATACCTAAAATTATATCTGGAGTAACTTCAGGTATAACAAAAGCTTTTAAAATGTGAAATTGGCTCTCAAATTCAACAGGTAGGTTAATGTAACCAAGACTTTGTAAACGTTGACCACCGGCCGCAATAACAGAAATACAGTCTTCGTTAATTAGAGTCAGACCAAGGTTGCTAAGTTTATCCTGTATTCCATTACCTAGTATTGTAACACTAGAGCCAGAGTCTAAAAGACCTAAAAAATGGTGACCGCAAACTTGAATTGATGCATGAGGCCTATTATCATTGTTATAGTTTTTATCGAGAATTGTGTGGATTTTATAGGTTTTGAAATACAAATTTATAATACTAAGCCAATTTTTCCAATCCTTATCATTAAATTTACTGTCCACACAATTCTCAGATTCTAGTTTTTTGGATCAGGCCGATCAGGACTTCTAGCGCAGTCTGGACAATCTGGAAATTTTACATTTTTTCGTCTGCAGCCAAAACAAAAAATTTCACTGCGGTCAGCGGTACACCCTCTAGTGCTATGACTATCAGAACGACATCGAATACAGTAACGAGATCGTTTGTTACTTACAGGGGTACTGACTGCATGGACGTAATTACTATCTGAATTTGTGTTTTTATTACTAGTATGTTGAGGTTTATTATAATCAGTTGTAGTATTTTTAAGTTTATAGTTATAATTAAATTTTCGAGAGAAGTTAAATTTTTGTTTATTACACGAGCTACCCGAGTAAGCTAAATCAGGTGCCAAGGTATCGGAAGTGGCTTTCGGCGGTTCCTTAAAGTGTGAGAGACGAGACTGAATGTCCTCGTAGTTGCGACATAGGTTTCGTAACTCAACAATAGACTTTACTTCCGAAACTGACGATAAAGTGCTAGCATAGCAAGGCCTAATGTTGTGTAAGAGTATTTCTAATTTTTCTTCGTCCGTGGGTTCCTTAGTTAGTCGTGCAAATAACCCGGACATAATTGACAAATATATAATTATATTTTCATCTTCACCTTGGGTACGAGATCTTATTTCAGCAGACAGTTTGTAATCGAAATCCGGTTCGCTAAAATCTTTTTTTAATAAGACGACAAGTTCCTCCCAAGAGTGTACGGAATCCTTAATACTTCGGTACCAATGAATAGCATCGCCAGTAAATATTTCAGTGGCATTCTTAAGTATTTTTTCAGACTTTATATTTTTTGCTTGACAAAATTCATTAGCACGTTGTATAAAAGTCCTTACACAAGATTTTCCGTCAAATTTTAATTTAGAAAACAAATTAAGGTTGTTTCCCTCGCAAGTAACGTTGACATTAAGTGGCGTTGTAGGTGTTGCAGAATTCGAAGAACTAGTACTCGAAATGGCTAGGGGATCTGTAGCATTGTCTAAGAGCGTGCTAAGTTTCGATGCGTAAGTTTTATATAAAGTGACACATCCATCATAGTCTTGTTTTATTTTATCAGAGCAAGGAATCCGGTTAAGCCGATGATATAAATGGTTCAATAAGTTTTGAGTTCGTAATAGTGCACTTCTGTCAGTAGCAGACAATAGTGTTTGGTTTACCTTCTCAAGAGCATCAACTACGCCTTCTAGGTCAACGGAAGGATCAAAGGGACTAGTTAGAATATCCTCCGAAGGATATATCGGACCACATTTAGCTATTTGTTTCCGCAACTCTTGAACCGTGGTAGCTGGAGTTTCACCTCTAATAGCTACTTCGTATTCAAGTTCCCCTTTTTGAAGTGACATAAATTTGACCTCATATGCCATTATAATTGAATTTAAAATAATTAAAAGAATCAAAAAAAAATTAATAAAGTACGCAAGGTAAGTGCTGACCAATCGAAAAAAAAAAACAACTAAATTCTCCGTCTGTTACAATTAAAATTAACTAAAATAACGTTTTGGTTGTTTTTTCTTTAAAGCGTGAAGTATTATAATAAAATGATTGAATGATTGATGAATGATTGATTGATTGATGAAAAAAATCTAACTAGTAAAATCAAATCAAATCTGCAAAAAATAAAAAACAATAATTGCAACTAATGTGTACGAGCGTGATTAAGAAAAAAAAATTTTTTTTTTAATGCTAACGGTACCAATAAGACACTGATAAAATACACAGTTAAAAGAAAACACTTTTATAAAAAAACAATTAAAAATTCAACAAAAAAAAATTGGCCTAAAATTGGCCTAGGCAAGATGACTCTTAAGTGGAGTACTGCCTCTTAACAAAATTTACGATAGGTAGCTTTTTACGTCGAACACCTTAGTTGCTGGCAACCAAAAAATAAAAATAAAACGTTTCACAAAACATAAATAACAAAGCACACATACCAAATTTACCACTACAAGCATAGGAAGCAAAATAATGACCATAAATACCAAGTTGTGGCGCCAGTGTGACGTTGCCAGTTAAGAGGAATAAAAAACCAGCAAGTCAACACAAGGATTTATTGAATAGAGGTACAAGTGGGTCGTGGGACGAGAGGCCCGTCAATATTTTCGCTTCCTAGGCCTGCAGTGGGCAAGTACTTCCCTGTATTGCCGCAGAGTGTCGGTCCAGCCGGTAGAGGGACGCGCGGCGAGGTCTTCAACCAGGTAGTGTGCTGTAGGTATTTCGTGCACGCAGGAAGTCGGTCGTCTGCGCTCGTGGGCTCTGACCCGCAGAAGTGGCGAGGCCAGAGAGCTCAGACGTGGAAGAGGGCCACGGCTGACTGGGACTCGTAGAAGTCGAGGCGCAGATCACGAGAGCAGCAAGGAGGAGAAGAAAAAACCCTGGAATGCACATTCCGGCGTGTGAGAAAGCTGTTCCCTACTGACCATCTGATTGTGACACGTAGCAGCAAGCAAGCGGAAAAGTACTGCGTAAAATGGTGGTGGCTAGGTATGTCACAATCAGACGGAGTTACAGAAGAGAAAAGAGTGAAGCTAAGTTACAAATAATTATTTTAAAACAAGGAAAAGATAATATTAAAATGCAGAGGGCAATGAGAAGCTAATAATAATTTACAAGTTATAATTAATTAAGTATTTTAAAAACAATCAAAAGTGCTAATATTAGAAGATCAAGTATTTTAAAATATAGTGCAATTTTAGTTAGCTTTGCTATAGGTACATAATTACAATTTAGGCAAAGCAACATTCGGCGAACAAAGGAAGGTCGTACAAAGGACGTGTGGAATGGCCTTTAATGTTTGGTGCGTAAAAATTACTATTCTACAGCGAATTGTTCAGCACTTACCCGTTACACGGGGTTTATAATATCTGGAGAAGTCTTCCGACGATTAATAATTTGGAAACTAGCGTTTTAAATGTTAAATTCAGGAGATCGAGCAGCGCGTAGTCACCTTGGGACGAAATTTGTGACTAGCTGGCAGCGCGCCGGCGGCCCCGGTGCGCGGCAGCGCCACCGAGCCTCCAAGCGGCAGCCAAGCAAAACAACCGGTTCTAGGCGACGCACGGCAGCTGTTATCGCGCGTACATGCCTACTTATGTTGATGAAGTTATAATAATATGTCTTAGCTAATAGGTGCTTTAAAAGCATGTAACGCCTTCTACAACGTTACAATACATATTAATGTTGGGTTCGTATTTTTTTTGCTAAGCTCATAATGCTGAACGCAGACTACAGCAACTCGCAAGCCCCTCCAAGTGTCGAAAATGACGCAACTTGGTAAATAGTTTTTAGTTTTTAGAATCGATTTGCATATTATATTATAGCCCGGGGTATGAAAATTTATGGGGAGTAAAATCAAAACAGTTACGTTATTGACTTTATGTTTCCATGGTAACACTTGTTTACGTTTCCATGAGTATGTAATGTATTTTTCATCATACCTATTCGAAAAACGCATATTGCCTTCAGAGGATAGCGGGAGCAAAGTGTAACTTGTAGGCCCATGGGACTTTTCATTTCTCTCTTCTGATTGGTCCGAAGTCACGTCATCAATTTGTTGATCGAATATACGACTTTGCATTTCTCTGTTCTGATTGGTCCGAAGTCACGTGATCAATTTGTTGATCGGATATACGTCTTTACATTTTATTTAAACTTTAAATATACGTCTAAATAATGTCTATACAATTACATAGAAGATTGATAGGAGTATCTTCTGATTGGTGCTTAAACGTAGGGGAGGTCAGCTCAAAGCGGCCATAGGAGGCAAAGCGGCCACTCTTCATTTTTCGGTTATTTGAAATGATTTATGCGACGTTGCCGTTTTGTCGCATAAGGAACCTCCCGCCCCGCGCCGGGCAGTCATTCGGTAGCGGTAGGAACGATCGCGTGGCTACAGTGTCGAAAATATTATTTTTACATGTTTTGTTAAAAAAATGCAAGGTAAGTTCATCCTGTTTTGATCATACCGCTTTCTATTTAAATTCTTTTATAATACGTGTATTGTTTCTTATCTATTTGGCTTGATTTGTGCAAAATTTGCTCAATCGTAAATGTATAAAAGTGTGAGCAGCCGAATTTTTAAATAATATGGCCGAATAGGGCAAAGCGGCCCGGGCAAAGCGGCCAACTGACCGCTTTGCCCTTATTAAAAAATATTAGGATTAGATAGATAATGCTTAATTATTTTGTTTAGATGGTGAACAATTATAAGAGAAAAACCAACCAGGGATCATGGGATGAAAATCTTATGGCACGGGCGATCAAAGAGATAAGAGATAAACGTGGCTCTGTTAAGTCTATCGCACTTAAATGTAGGTAATATGATAATATCCCTCGCACTACTCTAAGAAGACACATTGCGACAGGATCTGCGAAAAAGAAACTTGGGAGATACCTATAAAGAAGTTTTTACTCCAAAGCAAGAAGAAGAAAAGAATAACGAAAGGCTACTTTTAAGAATTATTATGATTAAAATAATGCAAGGTACCTTCTAATTAAATCTCAACTCGGACTGAGAAAATATAAATAATTAGATTTTTATAAAAATACTTATTATATAATAGTAATAAAAACAAAACATTGATATTTTAATTACATTGAGTGCGAGGATATTTTTATAATAATTCTTTATGTAAAATAATGATAATTACTCAAAACTGTATCTGGTTAAATTTAAACTTATTTAGAAACTGAGAACTAGAAACTGAATTGAACTAGAAATTGAGTAGGTATAATACGGGTAAAATTAATACTAAATATTTCTTTAATATATAATGTTCTTTTATATTTTTTGGACATTTTTATTTCGTCAAGCATGTTAAATTTAAAAAAAAAAACAATTATACGCAGTAACGTTGGGGCTGGCCACGTTGCCCTTGGCCCCCTGGCCGCTTTAGGCGGCCGCTCGGGCAAAGCGGTTTTTTTACAAGTTTCCGTAATTTAGACATCATATGCATATTATTTCAATTTCGAGATCTTAAATTTCACAAATCATAAATTTAATAAACTTCTTTCCCATCAGTATAAAATTCTTGTGGAAAATCAATCGTTTGATAGGTTTTTTCTTTACTCAAAGTTAAGGTGGCCGCTTTGAGCTGACCTCCTAGGTAATGTCCATACATAGTAGGTTGATACTCCTAGCTTTTTCTCATACGTAATGATGAAAAATACTTAGTGTGTATCACTCGGGGCCAAATTTTTTGTTCTCGGGCGGCGTATATTGAATTCCTCGCTACGTTCAGGATTCTACTTTAGAACCCCTCGCTACGCTCGGGATTCTACTATAGAATCCTTCACTTCGCTCTGAATTCAAAATAGCGCCCTCGGGGAACAAAAATTTTCTTTGGCCCCATGTAACACAAATAACTATTTCATCATACCTATTCGAAAAACGCATATTGCCTGCAGAGGATAGCGGGAGCAAAGTGTAACTTGTAGGCCCATGGGACTTTTCATTTCTCTCTTCTGATTGGTCCGAAGTCACGTCATCAATTTGTTGATCGAATATACGACTTTGCATTTCTCTGTTCTGATTGGTCCGAAGTCACGTGATCAATTTGTTGATCGGATATACGTCTTTACATTTTATTTTAACTTTAAATATACGTCTAAATAATGTCTATACAATTACATAGAAGGTTGATAGGAGTATCTTCTGATTGGTGCTTAAACGTATAGGTAATGTCCATACATAGTAGGTTGATACTCCTAGCTTTTTCTCATACGATTCAGGCGTGATTGAAGGACAAACCAACAAACAAACACACTTTCGCATTTATAATATTAGTATGATAATCGTTCGTAAAGAGTAAGCTCCAGTCGTTCATCGGAGCTGACACACACAATTTTTTTAAACAACAGTCGGCGGGACCTATTGACCTGTGGGTCTTTGATGACCAATAATAATTTGAATATTAGCAAAGCAAATCAATACCTAGGTGTTTGACAATCAGCTTAGTTAACGGGCGCTTACGCAACAAGTCAGAGTGAAATCAGGTTGTCTATATTATCAGTACATTTCTAATATTGTAAATTAATCTAATAATTAAATAATTATTTATTATAGATATTCATAAAATTTTGGGCAACATTTCTTTTACAAGTACAATAAAGGTAAGTACTCAGGCTTTGGGATTAGAAACTATGAATTTTATTTGGGATTAGAATTCATGTAGGTTTACTTTTCTTTATACAATGTCGTGCTAGCTAGTACTTTTATTATAAAGTACTAAAAAAAGTAGCTTATATTGTGTTATTCCAGATTATAATTTATCTCTGTGCCAAATTTCATCCAGTTCCCATAAGCCGTCCTAGCGTGATTGAGTAACAAACCATCCATCCAAACTTTCGCATTTATAATATTAGTATAGATTTCTCTAATTACAGACCTGATGGCTCCCTTATCACATACGGAACCTAAAAGGTTCTTGACGGAACCCAGTATCACAGAAGCTGAAGATGAATTCCCGCAGCTGGTCGCCCCGCAAGCAGCTCCCAGGAAATACAACTTAATATACACTAACTTGATAACATTTGCTTACGCACATGTAGCTACTCTCTATGGACTCTATTTAGCTTGTACAGTAGCTGCGTGGAAGACATTAATTTTCAGTGAGTACCTACCGATTATAATATTTTCACCCCACTAGCTCAAAAAGGAGCATCGCATTTGCTGCTTAAAACCAGTGAGCAAAAGTATTTTGAATTTAAAACCAGCAAAAGTAGTTTTTGCTTACTCAGTAAGAAAAAAGCGAGTTTTGCTCACTGGTTACTGTAGGTGTAATGTTTTTCTTACATCATGTATTTTCTCGCTAGTGAGGTGAAAAATTTTAAGTATCACACGATACCAAAGTTTTTTGCTAAGAATTTTTATAGTGTAAGGAGATGCGTTTATTTACGCTGTGGACTAGCCTTCTAATGAGCGGTAAATCATTAGAGTAGGCTCAACGGTTTTGTTGAAAATCGTTCCTCTGACTTCCCCATCCAGCCACATCTATTTACCGTTGGTCTAGCGACTGGCGGGCGATTTTTTGCTCCAATTGGTACATTTAGGTATAGGATAGGTATCTTTTTATTGTTAGTTTAGTCTATTTTATTGTAAATATTTTTTGTAGTATTATGATTTTGTATTTTGTATATTATTATTATTTTTGTAGTATTATGTTGTATTAGTCTATCGCATTAGGTTATACCTGTAAGGATAGATATAAGTTGGAAGATAATAAATAATAATAATAAATAATAATAATAATAATAATAATTTACATGATTTGGTACATAAACTTGCAAATTTTTTGAGTTTGCATTATCTTACTCTGCTGCGATTCTTTTTTTGTATTACACATCTCCATCAGGGATTTTTTTGGGTATCACACGATGCGGGAAGAGAATTTTATCCGATAAGTAAACTTGACACCCATACCTGCTATCTTATTTTTCACAGGTTACATATTATTCGTGCTGGCAGCTGTAGGTGTTACCGCTGGAGCACATAGGCTGTGGACTCACAGGGCATACAAGGCAAAAATACCATTACAAATTATATTGATGGTGATGAACTCAATAGCATTCCAAAACACGGCAACACATTGGGTGCGAGAGCATCGGATGCATCATAAGTAAGCCTTGAATCAAAACCAAATACTTAAAAAATACATAATTTTTCGACAAATGGCTTTTAAAATCCATGGAATTAAAATTTGTTTCTATACTAGCCAGGTTAAGACTTCATCCTCCTATTCGGATTTCGGGGGGCCGAGGTTCAATTCCTGGGGCTATCTATATGCCTATTCAGGAACAAAAAATGACTTGCTTTAACGGTGCAGGAAAACATCTTGAGCAAACTGCATGCCCAATCGCTATAATTTTTCAATGGTGTGTAAAGAAGGCCAAGTACGAATTGGCCAGCGAGGTCATGCAATGCATGCATGCAGGCAATGCATGTACCCTTCTTATTCGGAGAGGAAACCTTTTCTCGGTAGTGGTGGTCGGTGGCAATGGATTGATGATGATGATCAATCCGTTTTTGTGCATGTTAAGACAGCAGTGTTAGAAGCGATTTCGGAAAAATGAGGCGAACATCAAAGATTTGGAATTTTAGACTGAAGATAGATACCATTGATGCAAATAACTAATGTGCAAAGATAAAGGCTTAATTGTTCCAGGTACAGCGACACGGATGCCGATCCTCACAATGCGACGCGTGGCTTTTTCTACTCGCACATGGGGTGGTTACTGGTCAAAAAGCATTCAGAGGTGATAAGCAGAGGAAAATCCATCGACATGTCGGACATACACGCCAACCCCGTGCTTAGGTTTCAGAAGAAGTGAGCATCGAAAAACGATCCATAACGCTTTCAGATTCATTGTTATAAATAAACTTGCCTAGAGCATCCATACAATAACTTTTATAAAAATAACATACTATTGATAGGAATTACGTGCAAATTCTTACACAAATGTAGAAATGCGTTGAGTTAAAGTTTTTTCTACTTCCAGGTACGCCATTCCAGTCATAGGAACAATCTGCTTCGGTCTACCAACTCTCATTCCCATGTTTTTTTTCGGAGAAACTTTCAACACCGCATGGAATATCGCCATAGTGCGTTACGTCTTCAACCTCCACATGACATTCTTCGTCAACAGTGCTGCTCATTTATGGGGCAATAAGCCTTATGACAAATACATAAAGCCGGCTCAGAACCTTTTTGTATCATGGGTAGCGTTTGGCGAAGGATTCCACAATTACCACCACGCGTTTCCATGGGACTACCGAACCGCCGAGCTGGGTAATAACTGGTTAAACCCGAGTACTAAGTTCATAGATTTCTTCGCATGGATAGGTTGGGCCTATGATCTCAAATCGGCCCCCGACGCCATTGTTCAGTCGAGGGCGAATAGAACTGGGGATGGCAGTAACATGTGGGGGTTTAAAGTTGATAAGACTGAAAAACAAATGTAATTTTTTGTGGTTCCATGCTGTAAAGTCAGTGAATCTAAATGTGATTTGAAATTGAAGGAAAGAAAAAAACATTTATTTACAAAGTGGACCACACAATATAAACAAGCATACCTACTTAAAAAAGGTAGATCACCCCTGCGCCTCAACACAACCATTACACTAAACACTCGCATACTTATAAAAACCGGCCAAGTGCGAGTCGGACTCGCGCACCGAGGGTTCCGTACAAACCTGTAGTAAGTTTTACGATTTATGACGTATTAAAAATAAAAATTACGTTTGTTGTATGGGAGCCCCCCTTTAATATTTACTTTATTGATATTTAATTATTTATTTTGAAAGGTAATATACAAGTTAATATTCTGTGAAAATTTGAACCGTCTACCTGTTACCGTTTTTAATATTGAGCAAAAAAATACGAAAAAAACACGTTTATTGTATGGGGACCCCCCTTAATATATATATTTTTTTAATTTTTAGTATTTGTTGTTATAGCGGCAACGGAAATACATCATTTGTGAAAATTTCAGCTTTCTAGCTATCACGGTTTATGAGATACAGCCTGGAGACAGACAGACAGCGGAGTCTTAGTAATAGGGTCCCGTTTTTACCCTTTGGGTACGGAACCCTAAAAACAACTCAAGCAGAAGAGACGCAGGAAGTTGCATTTGCATTTTAGTAACGCATAATATTTAATATGTTTCTCGTAGATTTTATCGTTCGTTTTATTTTTATAAAACTTGAAATTCCCGAGAGCTAGGCGTAGGTGTTGTTCTGCTCATTAATATTATTGATGTTCATATCCTTGCGTACGATAAGGAATCGTTAGCTCCAGCAGCAGTATTTTTTACTATGTGCCCAGATCAAATTGTATACTCTACAAGAAATTACAAACAGAAACGTTTTTATTTTACATAGTGGAAAAAGGATAATCTATTGTTGCTCCCATTATCCTGAATACTATTGCGCCAAGAATACAGTTACCGTTAATTTTGTCTTATTTAAAAACTAGCTGATGCCCGCGACTTCGTCCGCGTGGATTAAGGTTTTTTGGTTCCCGCGGGAACTCTTTAATTTTCCGGGATAAAAAGTTGCCTATGTGCTATTCCAAACTATAATATATCTCTGTGCCAAATTTCATCCAGATCCGTTCAGCCGTTGGAGCGTGATTGAGTAACAAATATCCATACATCCATACATTCATCCAAACTTTCCCATTTATAATATTTATTTTTGTCTTATTTAAAAATAATCTACTTAGAGCTAAAAAATATACCTATGTTGTAAAATTTATATAACGAAATGAAAATTTAAAAATGCATTAGTTGTTTAGGCATAGCACCTCGATTTTCCGCCAATAAAGCAGAGTAAAAAACAGTTTACTAAATGAAAATTGAAGTGTAATTCACACAAAACCATTTAACAATGAAATAGTTGACGTGAACACAGCAACTAACCGGGACAAGCAACGGGTACGAGCATCTTCATTTAACGGTTCAAAGCGCTTCTCTAGCGGAAAACTGTGGTTTTCGTAGTAGATATAAATTACTATTACTTGTTAGCTTGTTCCCTATAGACTACAGTTTTGTATGAGACTTTTATTCCAATTCAAAAGTTTTTTATTCAAATAGACTTTTTACAAGTGCTTATGAATAGTCGAGTGAATCTACCACTGGTTCGGAATGCCGTTCCTACCGAGAAGAACCAGCAAGAAACTCGGTGGTTGCTCTTTTGAAAAAAATAAAAAATATTTTTTACAATTAAATTAATGTAAAGATACATAAGTAACCGCATTCCTGAGCATTGCTGGAGCGAGTTATAGGTGACCTACTTAGCCCCATCGTTTTCACACGTTCACATCGTTTTCAAATTTATATTACGTACGATCAGGCAGAATATCACAAAAAAATACAAATGCTGGTGCCATTGTTACTATTGGTGTACCCGCATCCATACATTTTCATTTCATAGAATTTAGAATTAGGTAATTCAAAAAAGTCTTAGATTAAAAATATCTACAAAGACTTCACAGTTATATAAGTTATATGGATGCACTCGCAAGGCTGCCATCAGAGAAGATTGGAGACGGATTATTAAGCGTGCCACAAAACCAAAGTGACGACCACGACCGCTCTGACAAGAGCGAAACGACGAAGAAGAAGATGATAAGTCATACTCGCAACCTAGTAAGTCGTTTCGTTATCGTCGTCTCAACCTATAGACGTCCACTATTGGACGGAGGTCTTCTGTATAGATCCCCACAGAAAACGGACTTGTGCCGCTTGTTTCCAGCTGCTCCCAGCTACTCGCTTGAGATCGTCCGTCCACCTAGCGTCGTCGTCCAACGCTGCGCTTTCCAGTGCGAGGCCGCCATTCAAGCACCTTGGGACCCCAACGGCTATCGGTACTTCGAACTATGTGCCCCGCCCATTGTCACGAAATATAGGCGACTCTTCGGTTACACTGGCACTTCTCATTTCTGATTTGATGTAGGGATACATACTCCAAGCATAGCCCTCTCCATTGCCCGCTGAGTTACCCTGAGCCTTCTTATCAGGCCCATAGTAAGCGACAATCTTTCGGAGCCGTCTGTCATCACTGGCAACACGCACTGTTCGAAAACTATGGAGGAAATTTGGACGAGAAGATGTCGCCGAGTTTCCCGAACGCTGGCTTCCGAATTGGATTCGGCTATTTAAAAGTTAATTAATGATGTTCTCAAATTCGATTTATTTTGAATCTATCTAATAGAGATACTATGAAAAATATAACATTGCACGTAGTTTTATATTTATTAGAATAAATATAACGATTTATTTTCGTTTACAAAAACACACAACGAGACCTTTAATTTGTTATTTACCTCGAGTGACCCATGACCCGTTCACCACATTTTTTTTTCGTGCCGTAACTAAGTTGACGTAATCCGCAGACGCAGTAATTTATCAGAATCGAATAATTAAAATAGTAGTGACGGAATTTATATCAGAGTGTTTAGACTCTAGAGGAAGAAAAAAATCCCACTTGAACTGCAGATACTACGGAAAATCACATACACATCCGCTCATAACAGTAATAGGGTCCTACTGTAGCCAGGTAAAACAGTTTCAAGAAACTATTGATTTTAATGGCCATTCAGAATCATAGAATAATTGCTAACAAGAGGCTACCTCAGGGCAAAGAGGTTTTTAGTTTAAAATCGCTGATTTATGGCTTGCAAGTGTGCCAACTGAGCGCAAATTATGGAATAAGAGCCGGATACACTACCACCTTCACCGATCTGTTAACCAGATGAAACATATTTTTTCGTGAAGTTACCTATGGATTATGGTACTTACCATAGTCCACAGGTAACTTCACGGGTCGGAACCGCTTGAGTTCAAAATATAGGTAATTTTATAACAAACGCGATGGTATAGCATTGCCTACAATAAACCTGTCAAAAAAAAAAATTATAATTATTAATTAATTTAAAAATATCCTCCGGTCCGGATTTTGATAGGCAAGCTATTTTAGGCGTATTTATCTATTATTAAATAAAAATATGTTTCATGTGTCTAACTCTAACAGATCGGTGAAGGTCGTGGTGTATCCGGCTCTCGGACCATTACTTTCGCCGCAGGAGTCACGTAGGATTTAGAAGACACGAAGAAAATGTTTCGGTGAAATCCATGACTCGGCGACAATTTAGTTTTGATTATACCTACTCGTATACAAACACTAAAAACTTTATGTCCTTGCAGTGATCCAAAATTTAAATGGTAGAAAAAGATCCCGAATTTATAGAGATCTGTCCTTGGACTATTTCTGATATTAATATGTTTTTCAGAGTTATTACGAGAGAGGGTTATTATGCACAGTCAGCGATATACCTTCCGAGCGTCTAACTCGGATTATTATGTAGATGACTCTTCGACACAAAGCCTCTGCCGGCCGGCCTGCGCCTACACATACCTACTGTCGCCCTAGGGCCTAACGTAAATGATGGAAGAGAGCATCATTTTATCTGCCAACTCAAACGTCAAAATGGGACACAAACAGAAACTACAGAAGTTTGCAAACGCTCTAAGCCTATCCCAATTTCACAGCTCTACGATACTGAGATAAAGTGTTGTCCTCTTCCGCGTGGCTACAGCTTTGCCGATCGGGTGAGTCGAATGAAATTCGAACATCATCAAATAAATATTATAAATGCGAAAGTTTGAATGGATGTATGGATGTATGGATGTATAGATGTGTGGATGTTTGTTACTCAATCACGCCCCAACGGCTGAACGGATCAGGATGTAATTTGGCACAGAGATAGATTATAGTCTGGAATAACACATAGGCTACTTTTTATTCCGGAAAATTAAGGAGTTCCCGCGGGAACCGAATAACCTCGATCCACGCGGACGAAGTCGCGGGCATCAGCTAGTAATATTATATGTAAAAGTCGAATAAACACAATACTAGCCGATGTTGTTATTCAATAAAAAAATAAAAACAGACTTCAAAAACCACAAACACTAAAAAGTAAAAAATAATTTAATTTATTATGTATACAAGAGTTAATTTAGTTCTATAATACCTAACATTTTTTGGAGTCGGTACCAATTAGCCGCATGAACCGTCTACCTACTCTTCATTATTGTTGACGTGACTCCACATTGGCACCGACTCCAAAGAATGTTATTATAGAACTAAATTAACTCTTGTATACATAATAAATTAAATTATTTTTTACTTTTTAGTGTTTGTGGTTTTTGAAGTCGGTTTTTTTTTTTTTTTTTGAAAATTTTTTATTTCACAATTTTTAGTGGCCCCACTGTTTTAAAATACAGGATGTAACCAGAAGGAGATATGCTATGCATGGTTAAAACATACTGTTTACAAGACTATCACACTGATCGCGAGCAATTTACTCTTATCCATGAGGAGTTCCGTTCTCCATCTCCGGAGATATTCATCAGATCTTCACCAAATTGAATTGGGACCACACGGGAAGCACCAGCTTTCAAATAAAAAAAGAATCATCCAAATCGGTCCACCCAGTCAAAAGTTCTGAGGTAACAAACATAAAAAAAAATTTTTTAAAAAATACAGTCGAATTGAGAACCTCCTCCTTTTTTTGAAGTCGGTTAAAAATATCTGTATCCAATGTATCTACCATAATATTCTGTGTATAGCAACCTTTAAGGAGTGCAATGTCCAGAAATGGCGAAACCTGATGGGCACAGACTTTTTGTTTTTATTATATTTTTGAATATAAAAGCATTGCCGTCTATACTAAACATTACTGATCAGGTAATTTCATATTCTACGTTCCTTCCTTTATGAATGTAGTCTTTCTTCGTGAATCGTGAATTATTAATAAATAATTTGACCAACTAATGACGGAACTTTGATATAGATATTTGTAAACTATATTAAGTTAGTGTAGGTTCGGTAAGTGCTCTTGACTCTGGTATTTTAGACTTCTTCCTGTATTTACCCTTAACAAAAATACAAAGGGTTTAAAAGTGGCTACTTCGGGATAAGGGTAAAAAGGCCGTGCCTTAAAAGTTTGCTAGTCTTTACTCAACTTAGCGAAGACACCACCATGCCACACCCTGATTATCTCGATAATGTAATACGAAATAATGAAAATTTGGTTTCATCAAGGTTTTTTATCGTCATACGTAGGCAATTTTCAAAGAAAATTATTTGTTTATTTTTATTTGTAAAAGTCACCAATTCAAACTAATTATATAGCACCCAGCTGATATTTAGCGGTTGATGTTAGGATACAACTAATAATAATAAAAAATTACCTTAAAAAAACTGAAGTATATTAATATAATAAACTGGTATGCATAAATATTCCTCATAATATAACCTTATAAGACTGTTTTTTAGTCGTTTTGTGACCGTCCAGTCATACACAAGTATGTTAGCGAATTACTTAATATTTGGAGCTGCGATAGCTTGTCTCCTTTTCCTGTGGTTTTATTGGCATACGACATGTTATAATTACTGGAAACATCGTGGTGTCCCATATGATAAGCCCTTTTTATTTTTCGGTAATTTAGGGTTTATCATGAGAAGCAGTGTTTGGGATTATTGTTTTGATTTGAGAAGGAGGCATCCGCAAGATTACGTTGGGATATTTCTGGGCTGGAAACCAGCATTGATGGTACAAAATCCAGAACTTGCAAGGCAGATACTTAGAAAGGATTTTGAGTATTTTCAAGACAGATCTGTGGATTCCAAAGCAACGGATACACTAGGTTCCTTAAACTTGTTTACTGTGAAGGTAAGTTTAATAGGTGCATAATATTTACTATACAGGATGGCCCAAATAGTGACGTCCAAAGAAAACATTATGATTCCTTGTACCTAGACCTATCAGAAAATACTCAGTAAATGTTCAGCGATTTTTGGTAGTTTTCGAGTTATAATTTTTTAAAGTTTTTTTAGGAGATTTCTGAGGGAGCGAGTGTTAAATTTTTTTCTGAATTTTTTTTCGTGAACATGGTTGCTGTGATGTGTACTACTTTGCATAAAATAATTACCAACTTAACATTAACATAAGTATTTTTGGTCGTAAGTGAAAAGTTTACGTTCGACAGCGGTAGAGTCAAATTTTCAACTTTAGTTTAAAATTACTTAAACCTATCTACGTCACTTCCGACTAATTTGAAAAACTTTAGGGGTTCTTAAGCTTCCTTTATTAGTCTAAAAATTTGGTACTTTAGGGGGCATTATTGTGAGAAATCGGACGTCAAAGGCGGTAAGTCGGAAAATTCTGAATTTACAAATTGATTCTTAAAATTGATTTTTGCGTATTTTTGACTATTTTATAACTTATTGCTGTAGGAAATTTCTAAATTTAAGTATTTAGCACAAAAATAATCGATATTTATTGATTAAGTGACATCAAAGTTACGTGAAAGTTATTTGGCGTTTTTTAGTTTTTAACAGTCATAAGGCAAAAAAATAACAGAATTACACTTGGTTACTAAAAACTTAACATTAAACACTCACTCCCTCAGAAATCTCCTAAAAAACTTTAAAAAATTATAACTTGAAAACTACCAAAAATCGCTGAACATACATGGGGTATTTTCTGATAGGTCTAAGTACGAGGAATCCAATTTTTTTCTTTGGACGTCACTATTTAGACCACTCTGTATATTTTATTATTATGCTGTTTATATCTATTATCTATTATAAAATTATTCTAAAATCTAATATATATAATAATAAAAATGTAATGTCTAATATATATAATCTGAATCTCGGAAACGGCTCCAACGATTTTCATGAAATTTAGTATGCAGGGGGGTTTGGGGCAATAAATCGATCTAGCTAGGATTCATTTTTAGAAAATGTGGTTTTTATCCGTGTTTTCAGGCAATGAAAAACTGCAACAATATCATTAGAATACGAAGGTAATTTTCGCCAAGGTTATAATAGCTCAGGTGGGAAATCGGGCGGTCCCGAAACCAGATGACTCCGGTTCGAGTCCAGATGTCTCCATTTCGATTCTTTTTTTTTTCTTTTTTTTTTAAGTTCCTTCTTTTGCGAGAAAAACTATTATTGTTATTGTAACCACTCGTGATTTTTTATTTAAATAACCAGTTCATATTTTTTTTTATTATTATGTCGGTAAGATCGAAAAATATTATTCATATTTCATCAGTCTGTACATAATTCGTATCTATCTATCTATACTTATAATAAAACTGTAACAGGTCCAATTCTGTACATTGAAGATATTTTGAAATTTTTTTTTGGAGGGCACTCATTATTCGATACTGAAGCCAAATCTGTAATTTTTTTCATTTTTGTCTGTCTGTCTGTCTGTCTGTATCTTGGCCGCGCATCACGCCGAAACTACTGAATGAATTCAAACGAAACTTGGCACGATTTGAGCCCATACTACGAGGTAGGACATAGGATACTTTTAATCCCGAAATTCTACCCCCGAAGGGGTGAAATAGGGGTTGAGAGTTTGTATGAAAATCCTTAATTTCTCAAGTTATAGCCATGAAACTTGATATATGAGCTGCGGGTTGAAAATGAAAACATATGTGTTTCACAGTTTTTCAAAACTCCACCCTCGAAGGGGTGAAATAGGGGTTGAGAGTTTGTATGAAAATCCTTAATTTCTCAAGTTATAGCCATGAAACTTGATACATGAGCTGCGGGTTGAAAATGAAAACATATGCGTTTCACAGTTTTTCAAAATTCTACCCCCGAAGGGGTGAAATAGGGGTTGAGAGTTTGTATGAAAGTCCTTAATTTCTCAAGTTATAGCCATGAAGCAGCATTTGGGCTTTCGTTAAAATATGAAGAAGTATGTGTTTCACCATTATAGAGGGATTATACCGTGGGATAGTAATATAGGCTACTTTTTATCCTGGAAAATTAACTGAAAAACTTATTCCAGCTATATAAGAATACTAGTATGGCGCGTGGTTGCGCGGCCCGCTACAGCGGACCGCGTAGTGGACCGCGTGGTCCACTGTCTACTTACTCGCTGTCCTACTATCCTGCCGCCCGATTATGTAAGAATGACCGATCAAATCGTCAAAGTTCGGCGTCAAAGTAAAATAAACCATAACAGCATTAAATTAGAGCTCAATTTCGAAACACGAAATTGAGCTCTAACTCAATGCTATTATGGTTTATTTTACTTTGACGCCGAACTTTTACGATTTGATCGACAATTCTTACATAATCGGGCAGCTGGTGTACTGTCTACGTGTTCTGATCTGAACAACACACTGCTATGCTAGTGAGCACAGTGGAAGCGCCAGCACGCCAAGCGTCCGACGTAAAAGAAAATTCTCATAAAGGAGAAACATAAAACAAAGACCACCAACCCCCCGCCCCTCCCTTTTTGTTTGAGCAGCCCCTAAGTAGGTACCTTTAATACCCTGACCGTGCTCCTCACCCATCATCCGAACCTTCGATCATCATCTCTCTCCATATTTTTTTCTCCGAAAAAATGAGATTTCTTCCATAAAAACAAATCTTGAAAAGGAACCGTAGCCTCTTCAATATTCGCCATACATTTTCTATGGAAAATAAATTCCACCATCTTGAATTTTTTTCCTGTTCATCAAGTAGACCCTCACGTTTTGATCATCTTTTGCCAAGAAACCACTCTTCCATCTTTTATACTCTCAGAGATAGACACCGACGAAATTTGTATGGCGGCCATCTTAAATCCCCCATTTTGAATTTTTTTTCAGCTCACTGTCAATTGGATGAAGTTTCGAGTGACATTTGTTCGAGCACCCCCCACCTATCTTCAATACCCTTTTCTATGGAAAAATAAATTCCGCCATCTTGATTTTTTTTCCTATTCATCAAGTAGATCCTCATGTCCTGATCATCTTTTGCCAAGAAACCACTCTTCCATCTTTTATACTCTCCGAGATAGACACCGTCGAAATTTGTATGGCGGCCATCTTAAATCCGCCATTTTGAAATTTTTTTCAGCTCACTGTCAATCGGATGAAGTTTCGAGTGACATTTGGTCGAGCACCCCCCACCTATCTTCGATACCCTGGCTGGTGCTCTTCATCCGTCTTCGAAATCCTCAATCATCAGCTCTCTCTGTATTTTTCCTCTTAATGAATTTTTGTCTTCTATACGAAACGATGAGTGAAAAAAAAAATGTTCATACAAAATTTTACAGGAGAGGTGATCAATCAGTGAATCAGCACGAGCAGCTATATATATATTAATACATACATACATACATACATAGGCTACTTTTTATCCCGGAAAATTAATGAGTTCCCGCGGGAATCGAAAAAACTTAGTCCACGCGGACGAAGTCGCGGGCATCAGCTAGTTTAAATATAATTTCCAAAAACACGATTTACACGGTCATCCAGGTACTCCTAATATTATATAATATGCGAAAGTGTGTCTACCTGTTTGTCCCTTTGTCTATCTGTCTGTCTGCTACGCTTAAATGGCCCATCTTTATGGTATAAAGTTAAGTTGCATCCCGGGGAAGGACATAGGCTAAATCAAAATCGGTTGAACAGATGGGCCGTGAAAGCGTAGCAGACGGACAGACAGACACGCTTTCGTATTTTTATAATATATAGTTGGTTCTCTATGACAACTTGCATAACCATTTCAAGGAATACATTTAATTACCCATCACATTGTACATTTTTAAGTATTATTAAAATACTAATATTTCAAATCATAAGTCAATACATTCATAAGTACCTATTCACGTTTCATGTTACAGAACCCTTTATGGAAAAATATAAGACATGAGCTTACTCCCATGTTTACACCAATGCGCTTAAAGATTCTTACTGAACTTATGAATTTGAACGCAAAACAATTGGTGCTAAGAGTAAAACGAGAATACGTCGATTGTAATAAAACGGCGAATCTAAAGGTAATTAGAATATCGCAACAAAGTCCTGACAAAAATAAATCTCTCATTTACGTCTTACTAAATATAATTTAGAACTTATTTTAATAAAACATTTTTCAGGAACTATTTTCGATGTATGTATCAGACACTATAGCATATACAGTTTTTGGGATACGAGTTAGTGTTTTAAATGACCAGAATTCACCGCTATGGTACATAACCAGTCACATGGCTAAATGGACAGCCTGGCGTGGCTTTAAATTCATCTCAATTTTTCTTATGCCTGCAATAGCTGCCGTTTTAAGGTAAAAGTATAGACAATATTGTATAGTCCCACAAACTTATCTGACCCGGTGGCCAAAATCAGCTCATCTGACCCGCCAAAATTGGAGCAAATTTTTATGCATATTTGGTTTTTGTTTTTATTTTCTGTCACCGAGTCAGAAAATTTTGTTGGACTATAAGTAGAAACAGTTAAAAGTTAAATACACAACTATTAAGCACTACATAAGTTATAAGATATAAATAAAAAATAATCATGATCATAGTAATTATTATGTTGCCAAATTAACAATGTGTCAACTCAGATCAACTGTTTGTACTCATTCAGTGTCACGTTAAAAAATTTGCCCTATTTATAAAAATAAATAGTTTAAACTACAAATCTGAGTGCCAACCTTATAAATTATTCAATTTTAATACCACTTTACATCTTAATAAAATAACTAATCAGTTGAATATTGTAAATATTGCAAATATTTACTCAAAAATAACTCATTATTTTAATCAAAGTTATACCTACTTATATTTTGAAATATTTTTTGTAGGGTGAGTTTTTTCTCTGAACAAGCAACTGAATATATAAAAAAGTTGTTTTGGAACGTGGTTGAAGAACGAAAAAAAGTTGAAAAAGTAAATTATAAAGATATGGTGAGTTACTTGCTGAGCTTAAAGGACAAGCTGGAACTGCCAGCCGGTGCTGACTCTCGTAAGTTTCTTGTACCTATTTACTGAATTCCTACGTTATTAATTCAAATTCGAATGTCTTTTATTAAAATAAACTTTTCAACTAGTTCGGAATGCCATTTCTATCGAGAAGAACTAGAAAGAAACTCGGCGGTTGCTCTTTTTTAAAAAGTTTAACAATAAAATCAAATATTATTATGTTTAAGGTATACTTAATATGTAACCACAGTCCCACGCATAACTAGAGCTTGGCTAGAGCCACAGACCATACAACCAACTACTATTCGGTGGCTAGAGCGAATCAAATCCACGCTTTTTTATCATATAATATAATCTTCGATTGTATAGTATAGAGTATGCTTTTTTCACGAGCACACTATTAAATATTAAATTAACCTTGTGTAAAGGCAAGTCTGAAATGGATTTTGGAATTTTGTAACCGAAGAGTAATGTCGTTTGTGCTGGTACGTCGCTCATACGGATTCATGAAATTAAAATTCTATGCACGGATTATTGTAGTAATTGGTTTTTATATTTAATTTAAATAAAAGTACTTTAAAAAGAAACTTGGAGTGTATTAACTGCGACACCGACGATTTTGTGCGAGTCGCAGGAGAATGTGGTGTATAAAAGATTTCTCAAGACCGATATACTCCACCAACATCGCCGTATTAGGAATTCAAGCGTCACTATGTTTTAACATCAGTTTAACATGTAGCTATTTGTTATGTTTTTATGTTGAGCAGAATTTGCTGATGATATCATGTTGGCACAAGCAGCTGCATTTATTTTTGGTTCACTTGAAACCGCGTCTACTGCTCTCAGTTATTGTCTTCATGAATTGGCTTATCATCCAGAAGAACAGGTTCGTATACGCTGATTAGAAATTTTATATCTTGTACATTTTAATATTATAAATGCGAATGTGTGTCCGTTTGTCTGTATGTACATCAGTTACCACTTCAATATTTTGTACAGAGATAACTTGCATCCTGGAGACAGGCATATTAAGCTGTTTATATAAGAAAATCAAAGACTTTCAGATGGATTTTTAAGATACCTATATCCAAGCGCATTTTATAGTTTTTTAATAAAGCTATAAAATGAGTAATAATTCCATACCTTTGAAGTGAAGCACGCTTTTGGGAATTATTACGAAAGTGTACTTATTACAGGCAAGACTTTATGATGAAATTAAAGTAGCAGTAAAAGAAAATGGAAAGGACATTTTGGAATACGATGATTTGCTGGAACTGAAGTATCTAACGGCATGTCTTAACGGTACGGTTATTGATATATTTTTACATGACTGATTTAAATTACATTTCAACAAAACTCAAAGTATTTTATAATATAATTAATTGCAGAAACTTTGCGTAAATATCCTCCATTAGGATATTTGGATCGACTGTGTCAGAAGGAATATAAATTGAATGACAACCTTACAATAGAAAAGGGTTTACCCGTGTTCATAAACGTACTTGCACTACACTACAATGAGAAATATTTCCCTGATCCGGAGCAATGGCAGCCTGAGCGATTCACTTCCTACATCGAGGGCGACAATCTTAACAACACCTTCATTCCCTTTGGCGAAGGGCCACGGTTTTGTATAGGTAAATTATAATGTGTTATTACTTATTAATACCTAGTGTTGTTACCGTAGGCGCATCGCCTGTGTTACTTTGATGATTTTTCACCAACCCCAAAATTTTATAATAAGTACTTCGAGATCTTTGCATGAGAGAAAAAGTCCACGTAAAAAATTGTTTACTTTGACCATACAAACGGTCAGGCTTTTTTTTAGCATGACATTGGATACAACATGTTCATTCAATTTTATGAATTTTATATTGTTATTTATAATTAATAGAAATTAATATTTTCAGGTAAAAGATACGGAATGATGCAAATGCGAGCAGCTCTTTCTCAACTGATACTGAATTATAAAATAGAGCCAGAAGTGCCATACTCTGTTACATCAGATCCATATTCGTATCTTTTATCACCGAAAAAAATGAGCGTTAAATTTATTGAACGTTAGATATAACATAGATCTAGCACAGATTAGTGTTTATAGGATTAAAACTTTGCACTTTAAAATTAGGTGAATAAACTTATGGTGGCTGGTACGTATTATATGAATTGATTGGACGCATACTTCTTGACGAAAATCTATTTCTAATTAAGGAATATAATAAAGTAAGGATCCATCTTAATAAGTTTCTCTATAATAATAATAATCTTGTACTTAGGTTGAATATTCCCCATATTATTCTTTATCTTTATTGATTAAAAAACATTCCCGGGACACAAGACAGTATACAATTCGTCACCCTAGGTTACAGATTTGCAATTAAAATTAAATTTAGAATGATAATATTTTAATTTACGAAATAGTAATTAAAATTAACTATACTAATAAACCCATTATTTACGAATCTGACAGTTATTTTGTTTTATTTAATGAGCTGGAGCGGTGGGGTGTGACCCCCAAAAATAATAATGTGTGTGTGTGTGGGGGGTGAAAAATTAGTAAGTGGAATGTCCACTTACTAATTTTTTTGTTATTTTTTGAGCAAGCGCAATTTATTAAGTTATGAACCTGCTATTGCAGTTCTGCAAAATTCATGTATTCAAAATATATGAACAGCTATTTTTAACAAGTGTTAAAGGTAAAACTTGTTAAAAATTGCTGTTACGTCCGTTGTTAAAAATTGACAAGAAAAAAAATACCAAGGTATTTACTCTAAAGTAAAGGTCCACAGTAATATGCTCTAATAAAATATTAGTAGGTTAAGCGGCTTATTACAATCCACAGTTCTGTAATACAACAGAAGACCCTCGTATTACCGCGGATTATGGCGCAAATAAGGACATCCCTAGATACCGACATTTTACAACCCTTCATCGAGCGGCATCAAATTATGTTTAAGCCTTATAACAAGGAAAATTTATAAAGGATTTTCCGAAAACCGATTTTTCTGAAAAGGAAATCTGAAATGAAATGAAAATATACTATTATTGTACACCAAACTAGATACAAAACAGAAGAATATAGGTACATAAAGGGAAGAAACAGTACAATATGCGGCCTTATCGCTAAGAAGCGATCTCTTCCAGGCAACCTAAAAAGGAAAATATAATAATAGAAATACTGGATGAGGGTGAACACTAAAAAACCGGCCAAGTGCGAGTCGGACTCGCGCACCGAGGGTTCCGTACAAACCTGTAGTAAGTTTTACGATTTATGACGTATTAAAAATAAAAATTACGTTTGTTGTATGGGAGCCCCCCTTTAATATTTACTTTATTGATATTTAATTATTTATTTTGAAAGGTAATATACAAGTTAATATTCTGTGAAAATTTGAACCGTCTACCTGTTACCGTTTTTAATATTGAGCAAAAAAATACGAAAAAAACACGTTTATTGTATGGGGACCCCCCTTAATATATATATTTTTTTAATTTTTAGTATTTGTTGTTATAGCGGCAACAGAAATACATCATTTGTGAAAATTTCAGCTTTCTAGCTATCACGGTTTATGAGATACAGCCTGGAGACAGACAGACAGACAGACAGACAGACAGACAGACAGACAGACAGACAGACAGACAGACAGACAGACAGCGGAGTCTTAGTAATAGGGTCCCGTTTTTACCCTTTGGGTACGGAACCCTAAAAAAGGAATGAATAAGAATGAAATAATAAATAGGTACAGTACCTTTAAACTAAAAAAGTTATACATCTAGCTAAATACACAAATTAATTTAAATTAAAATATTATAAGTAATATATTTAAACAAATAACATACATAAATATATACATACATAGAATATGTACTTAAATATCATAATATTATAAAGATATATGCCAAAAAAATGAAACTAAGGAATCTGCTTAGGGATTTTCCGTATTTTGAGGTAAAACATGCTTATGTGCCCATTATTTAAATGCAGGTACATAAAAAGATTCGAAACAGAGAAAGTAAATGGTTCAAAGGATTTATTTAATCTGATGCTAAAGTACTTACGGTACCACAACGTTTTCTGTAAATTAGCGACCCGGAAAACGGCTCGGAAAATCACTTCCATTCGCCACACTTGCTATTTCCGGAACAAAGACTTTCAGAATCTGACACGTTTTTGCTACCATTACTTTTATCAGTCTTACCAAAGTGACGATCTTCTACAGGCTACTAATGTCCATCCGTGATAAAAGGTTTTTTTAGGAGAAAATTTATTAAATTTAGAGGAATTGATTTTAACCTTAGAAAATACCCAAACTTAAAGCTCCCGTTAAAACTTTTGATTTAAGTATCCGTATTTTTTGTGCTTATTGACAACTTGACTAAAAACTGACTGGCCTAGTGCGACTGTGCGAGACGGGCTCGCACCCGAAGGGTTCCGTACCATCGTACAAGATTTAACACTATGAACCTACTTTTTAAATACTAGTTTACTGTATGAGGATTTTTTATTATTTGTTGTTATAGCAGCTTACTTGAGATAAGACAGCAAAATAATCACAGACAGGTCAAGAATAATATTTTCATCCCATGTATTCGAAAAGGACGACTTGGTTCGCCTTTATGTGCGCCCAAAGGTGGTGTTTTCTATAAGAAACTTTTAGCGGGCAGTAATGAGTTTTTAATCCTCTTTATACTCGTAAGTGCGCCGCAATTATCTTTGCCGCGCACTTATTGAATTTGGAACATCTTAGTGTTCAGCGCCAACGCAAATTGACGACCTCCGTGGCGCAGTGTTGAGCGCTGCTGTCTTAACGTGCGGAGGTCCCGGGTTCGATCCCCGGCAGGGTCAATTTAGGAATTTATAATTTCTGAATTTTAACTAACGAAAGGGCTAACTAGTAAAGTAGTAAATATTTTTACATTTAAAATAAATTTAAAAAAATACCTTTTAGAGAAACAGGTTGAATTTCAGGATCTGGTGGCGGAATTTTCATTTCTGTAGGGTTATAATTCTCATTATACATATATAGGTTTAATTAAATATGTTTATTTTTATTTTTTATTAATTTCAATTAATCATTATTATTTATTTTTATTATTAAATGTGAATTTAACAGAAAGTATCAGACTATTAAAATGAATTATATTTATTTTGTTTTCTTCTACTCAATTAAAATCTATATAAGATATATATATATATATATATATATATGTATAAGTGCAATAGACTGTAATTAGTGGTTTAGTGCTAGTTTTATTATTTACTAGCTGATGCCCGCGACTTCGTCCGCGTGGATTGAGGTTTTTCGGTTCCCGCGGGAACTCTTTAATTTTCCGGGATAAAAAGTAGCCTATGTGCTATTCCAGACTATAATCTATCTCTGTGCCAAATTTCATCCAGATCCGTTCATCTGTTGGAGCGTGATTGAGTAACAAACATACATCCATACATACATACATCCATCCATCCAAACTTTCGCATTTATAATATTTATATGGATAATTATGGATCCGTGGCGTCGCCTGCAACAAGGTTCCGGCTGAAAATCAGCGCTGCATGGTTTTTATATTGCCTTTGTGCATATTCGAATCATGCAGCATTATGCTGAGTTGGGGCCTTTTTTCAGGTTGTGCCACACATGACTCCTGTTGTCCCGGCGCTTGTGTCACCTTGGTAGTTTAGCACATTGCTGTTGGTGGTGGTGATGGAGGCGCCGGGGTAGCATACCTTTAAGGTAAGGGCATGTGTGGCAGAATTGGAAAATAAATGCTTTTTCTTTCTTTTCTTTCTTTCTAAAGGTAGTGGATATATATATAAAAAAAATATATATATAATTAAATAAATATTATTATAAAGGTGAAAGTTTGGATGGATGTGTGGATGTATGGATGTATGGATGTTTGTTACTCAATTACGCCCGAACGGCTGAACGGATCTGGATAAAATTTGACTCAGAGATAGATTATAGTCTGGAAATAGCACATATGCTTTTTATCCCGGGAAATTAAAGAGTTCCCGCGGGAACCAAATTTTCTCATACAGGGTGATGAAAAGTAGAGTGTATCACTCGGGCGCAAATATATTTTTGGCTCGGGCGACGTACTTTGAATCCTTCGCTACGTTCAGGATTCTAATAAAGAATCCCTCGCTACGCTCAGGATTCTACTCTCGAATCCCTCACTTCGCTCTGGATTCAAAAAAGCGCCCTCGCCGTAAAAATATAATTTTGCTCCCTAATAATACAATCTACTATTTTTCAAAGCAATTCACTGGTACTAGGAATTTATAAAAACTCTTTCTACTTTTGTAAAAGGGTATAAAATTTATCACTTACTTATTAATTATTCAGCTGACGCTAATGAGGAAAAGGCAGTATCATCCGCTGGGAAAAGGGATTATTAGGGATTTGAGAACAAAAAATAAGTGATAAATTCTTGGACTACATATTCACAGTAAAATTCATCATATCTTTGGTTAATAAATATATACCACGCCTACGGCTCGGCCTTCAAACTCATACTCGGCCTGCAATTGCCTATTTCCCAGCCTTTGCAATAATGTACTATTACGTACAACAATTTTAACGCTAACACTAAACGACACTTTATATCCCAAAAATGAAAGCCTCAAAAAATCAATCTCAAAAACGTAAAGACCTTCATAAAAAATCTCAATAAACGTGGAAGAAGTCGTGAGTAAAAGTTTCTCCATTTGAAGAGCGTTATATGTACATCAAAGACGGAAGCGGGTTCATCCAAGCCAAATTAATTTTCAGAGCTTATCGGTCTGTTATGTTTAAACAAACTCCTATCATTGTTTGAAAAGACATCGTCTTCAAATAGGTAATAGTAGTTTGTGATATAAGGGCGGTAAATAGGTTTTTACATACGAGTTGACTAATGTCAGCCCGATGACGCCAGTCGAGGGCTGACCATCGTCACGAGTTTGTTAAAACCTTAACGCCCGTGTATCACACGATATTTTTCAATACATTTGTGAGAAAACTTGAAAATAAAACTCGAGTAGGTAGGTACAAGGTACTCACTAGAAAATGGTTACTCACGCCCGTACTTATTTCGAGATTTTTGGCGGCTATTAATAGCGCGATTTTTTTCTCACATCTAAAATACCTAATTGTTGATTTAATTTTATTATTCCACAACACTTAAACCACTCATATTTATTTAATAATTTATAAGAAAAACTCAATGAAACTTTTAAAAATAGCGCGCACAGATTAAAGATTTAGTATCTACGGCGCGTTGTTGTAATGGCTTTTTTTTAATTGCCTTCATGGCTCTAGGTTCTAGCTCTTATCTCCCAACCTGGACTATTTGGGAGGCATTCAGCCTTTACTTTTTTGATTTTTAATACTTAAAACAATTTTAATTAATTATATTAAATACAATTTTTAATTTCCTGAATTGATTTCATCAATCTACATCTAAATGTTATTATTTTTTACGTTTTTTACTTACAAAGTCAATATTATTATGAACCTTCTTGCAAGAAAACTTTTTAATTAGAAGTGAAATAGACTTAAAAAAAAAATTTAAAAAACTGCCAATTTACTGCACGAGGGCAGTAAATTCTGCAAATTTACCGCACGAGGGCAGTAAATTTAACTTACAAGCCCTGTTTACTGCCTCTGTAAGTGCATTTTTCGAGCAAGTGTATTAATATATATATAGCTGCTCGTGCTGATTGACTGATTGATCACCTCTCCTGTAAAATTTTGTATGAACTTTTTTTTTTTCACTTATCGTTTCGTATAAAAGACAAAAATTCATCCGGAGGAAAAATACGGAGAGAGCTGATGATTGAGGATTTCGAAGACGGATGAAGAGCACCAGCCAGGGTATCGAAGATAGGTGGGGGGTGCTCGACCAAATGTCACTCGAAACTTCATCCAATTGACAGTAAGCTGAAAAAAAATTCAAAATGGCGGATTTAAGATGGCCGCCATACAAATTTCGTCGGTGTCTATCTCGGAGAGTATAAAAGATGGAAGAGTGGTTTCTTGGCAAAAGATGATCAGGACATGAAGGTCTACTTGATGAATAGGAAAAAAATTCAAGATGGCGGAATTTATTTTTCCATAGAAAAGGGTATTGAAGATAGGTGGGGGGTGCTCGAACAAATGTCACTCGAAACTTCATCCAAATGACAGTGAGCTGAAAAAAAATTCAAAATTGCGGATTTAAGATGGCCGCCATACAAATTTCGCCGGTGTCTATCTCGGAGAGTATAAAAGATGGAAGAGTGGTTTCTTGGCAAAAGATGATCAGGACATGAAGGTCTACTTGATGAACAGGAAAAAAATTCAAGATGTCGGAATTTATTTTTCCATAGAAAATGTATGGCGAATATTGAAGAGGCTACAAGTGTAGAACTATGCAAGACTACGGTTAATTTTCAAGATTTGTTTTTATGGAAGAAATCTCATTTTGACGAATGGTTCGGAGAAAAAATATGGAGAGAGATGATGATCGAAGGTTCGGATGATGGATGAGGAGCACGGTCAGGGTATTAAAGATAGGTACCTTACTTAGGGGCTGCTCAAACAAAAAGGGAGGGGCGGGGGGTTGGTGGTCTTTGTTTTATGTTTTTCCTTTATGAGAATTTTCTTTTACGTCGGACGCTTGGCGTGCTGGCGCTTCCACTGTGCTCACTAGCATAGCAGTGTGTTGTTCAGATCAGAACACGTAGACAGTAAACCAGCTGCCCGATTATGTAAGAATTGTCGATCAAATCGTAAAAGTTCGGCGTCAAAGTAAAAGAAACCATAACAGCATTGAATTAGAGCTCAATTTCGTGTTTCGAAATTGAGCTCTAATTTAATGCTGTTATGGTTTATTTTACTTTGACGCCGAACTTTGACGATTTGATCGGCCATTCCTACATAATCGGGGGGCAGGATAGTAGGACAGCGAGTAAGTAGACAGTGGACAACGCGGTCCACTACGCGGTCCGCTGTAGCGGGCCGCGCAACCACGCGCCATACTAGTTTATATATATATAGCTGCTCGTGCTGATTCACTGATTGATCACCTCTCCTGTAAAATTTTGTATGAACATTTTTTTTTTCACTCATTGTTTCGTATAGAAGACAAAAATTCATTAAGAGGAAAAATACAGAGAGAGCTGATGATTGAGGATTTCGAAGACGGATGAAGAGCACCAGCCAGGGTATCGAAGATAGGTGGGGGGTGCTCGACCAAATGTCACTCGAAACTTCATCCAATTGACAGTGAGTGAAAAAAAAATTCAAAATGGCGGATTTAAGATGGCCGCCATACAAATTTCGTCGGTGTCTATCTCGGAGAGTATCAGAGATGGAAGAGTGGTTTCTTGGCAAAAGATGATCAGGACATGAAGGTCTACTTGATGAACAGGAAAAAAATTCAAATGGCGGAATTTATTTTCCCTTAGAAAAGGGTATCGAAGATAGGTGGGGGGTGCTCGACCAAATGTCACTCGAAACTTCATCCAATTGACAGTGAGTGAAAAAAAAATTCAAAATGGCGGATTTAAGATGGCCGCCATACAAATTTCGTCGGTGTCTATCTCGGAGAGTATAAAAGATGGAAGAGTGGTTTCTTGGCAAAAGATGATCAGAACATGAGGGTTGAACAGGAAAACAATTCAAGATGGCGGAATTTATTTTTCCATAGAAAATGTATGGCGAATATTGAAGAGGCTACAAGTGAAGAACTATGCAAGACTACGGTTCCTTTTCAAGATTTGTTTTTATGGAAGAAATCTCATTTTGACGAATGGTTCGGAGAAAAAAATATGGAGAGTGATGATGATCGAAGGTTCGGATGATGGGTGAGGAGCACGGTCAAGGTATTAAAGATAGGTACCTACTTAGGGGCTGCTCAAACAAAAGGGAGGGGAGGGGGGTTGGTGGTCTTTGTTTTATGTTTTTCCTTTATGAGAATTTTCTTTTACGTCGGACGCTTGGCGTGCTGGCGCTTCCACTGTGCTCACTAGCATAGCAGTGTGTTGTTAAGATCAGAACACGTAGACAGTAAACCAGCTGCCCGATTATGTAAGAATTGTCGATCAAATCGTCAAAGTTCGGCTCAAAGTAAAATAAACCATAACAGCATTAAATTAGAGCTCAATTTCGAAACTCGAAATTGAGCTCTAATTTAATGCTGTTATGGTTTATTTTACTTTGACGCCGACCTTTGACGATTTGATCGGCCATTCTTACATAATCGGGGGGCAGGATAGTAGGACAGCGAGTAAGTAGACAGTGGACCACGCGCTCCAGTACGCGGTCCGCTTTAGCGGGCCGCGCAGCCACGCGCCATACTAGTTGAAAATATATACTTCTTCCCCTATGAATTGTTGACGGTAACGTAAAGTAAAATTTTTACCCTTTCTCAAAAATTGCCCTCTCACTTTGAAAGTACCATCGCCATGCTGTTCCAATGGGAACATTTCAGTAACGAGATTGCATAATATTTTGATCAAATACTTTAATCTATACTATCTTCTATACTACTATACTAAACTATTTATGGAAGAATGGATGGATGTTTGTTACTCAATCACGCCAGAACGTCTAAACGGATCTGCATGCAATTTGGCACAGAGAAGCAAATAGGCTACTCTTTATCCTAGAAAATTAAAGAGTTCCCCCGGGAACCAAAAAACCTCAATACACGCGGACGAAGTCGCGGGCATCAGCCCATAATGTAATATATTGAAAAAAACAACAAAAAGTAAAAGGGTAGAAATACAATATTCAAATTATACTTCACTTATAATCCTTGCTGCCGACTTTTTTAAATTGAGAAGCACCGGCAAGACTCGGCAGTTATTTTTTCAATATCTACTTTTTAAAAAAATTGGATCGTGGATCCTAAATTGCTTTATATAGACTTACAGTCTAATTATATTAATGGGGCATAGAAAATTTTAATTAATTATTATAGGTTATCCATAACCTATTCACACCTTGTCACTTATCGCGAGTAGACAGTGACAAACTTCTAGGTTTAGCCACCTAATCTATCGGTACGTAGCACTCACTTTGTCACTGTCAGAGCTTACGTCCTCTTACCAACATTCATGAAAGAGCTTTCACTCTAGAGAATCAAAGGAAGATATAAGAATAAAGAACATAGTTCGAATCCCTATCCACCGACGCGAAGTTCGTTTGTATTTTCAAATATATTTATTTTTTCTTTCGAAGAAGATGAGTTAGAGAGTCGGCAACTATTAATTGTTGATTGTTTTATCAATAAATTATTGTGGCTAATTCTATTGTTGTAATCATTCTCTTACCTAAGGATAAGGAAATGGATAGCAACAAATTTAGACCTCTCCGAAGGGAAATCTCTTCGGTGCCTGGTTTTTAATATCAGCATAGTTCTGACATTTGGCCGTGCTATTTTTATAATTATTTACTTATCTTTAATGGAACGTACTCCCAGGTTATATACGATTTTAAAAAATCGTATAAAATTCAACATGTACAGCAGTTTCTAAGGTTAGCGCGCACAAAGGATGATTCGGAATTTGTATTTATAATATTATATGTACCTACCGACAGTGACATGATTAAATAAATTCAAGAAAACTCATTATTACTATCATAAGCTTTGTGACACTCTCGAAATAGAATTCCTTGCCCTCGGAACTTACCCACTATAAGTGAAATAGTTTGACCTTATCCGACGGTGCGGGGACAAGTTCTGCGATAATAATCCTGATAACTTACGAGCAACTGTCCACAACCATCCGAGCACAGCTGTCAATAATTTACAATTAATTTGTATCCGAATTTGTGTTGTGCTCAGCCTCAGTTACGAAAATATACGTACCAACCTTGAAGGCGCCATTGGCACGGCTTAAATTGGATTCTGTATAACAATTTGCAGCCATGAGCTAACACAATGAATAAAGTTTCCTTGTTTTCAGGACCTATAGACATTAATACTTATTTCGTTCGTAAAAATATACAAACGATATTTAATTTATTTTACATATAATTTCATTTATGGGCAAGATACTGGCGCAAAATTTGTCTCGAAGCCTTTGGGCTAAATAGGCACCAGCTGGGTTATCTGTAGCGTAGACCAACTTAATGGACACGACGACCTATAGATTAAAACATAATGTTTAGATAGGGTTTGAAAATATGATGCAACAAATCAGATAAGTACGTGAAAGTACAGAACAAAGCAATAAAACTAAATAGCTAAAAATCTAAGAAGTAAAATTATTGTTTTAGTATGGCAAAACTGCATGCAAAATACAACAAATCAAAGCCCAATTGCACAATGACACAATTTAGCATTTGAAAGAGAATATTCTTATTCAATGCTTCTTATGAAGAGATGCTTATTCAAAATTTGAAATCTATTCAGGTAAGGCTCAAGCCGGTCTGAAGAGATACTAAAGCTTAGTTGCCAGTTGCCAGACTGTCTCAGACTCTCAGTTGTTAAACTTAACAGACTTACTGATAGGCGTCACGTTTACGTAGGCACTCCTTGCATTAAAGGCTGAAATTATTCAAGTGCCTTCGGGAAGTTTGTTCCAATTTGTGCAGAGTGAAGAATCACTCAAAAACCAAAAAAAATAAAGGTGCTGAAAAATTGTAAAACTAAGATTATCCGGAAAGCGTAAAAGTATGTTTGACAAAATTAGTCAAAATTGTGGTCGAGTGGATATTTTCGCAGACTATTTTCGACGTCTAATCTTCGTCTTTCTTCTTCATTCGAAATACTCGTAAAATTCGTGATTCTTGAAACACTCGTCTTATAATTTTTTAACAAAGTAAATATTTTATCCGATCGGACTGTGCTCCTGTCACAGAACTCAATGATATACAATATAATATATTGAGAGAGAACTATGAGCTGCAAAGTAAGTAATAGCATACATACTATACCTATAGTGTGGTAATAGTAACTAAATTTAAAAAATATAAGTAAAATTAAAAACTTGCATACTTTCGGCACAGAATAGGTAATTGTACGTTGTCTCGGATCCACACTTTTCCTTAAAAGCAAAAGCTACGACTTGGTTGCTCGAAGGCTACGAGTAAGTAGTTACAAGTTTACGAATAATATTTTGTGCAAATGAACCACGTGAACCATGTGAATTAGGTTTTGAACCACCTTTCGGATTCCACGCACCTCTAAAGTCTTAATCAGTTGATCTATAGAGACTCTAAAGTCCAAATCCACGAAAACTTTTGGTAGGTAATAGGTATTTCATTTGAAGAACCTTGAACCAACTAAGTGAACTCTACCTTATAATGCGACTGATACTGTCGCTTGCTGATTGCGAGACTCATTTAATTTCGAGTCACAACCGCTGTTTGCGCATTGAGCAAATGCCTTCTTGGAATAAAAGAAGGAATGAACTTCCTATTTTATTACCCGACTGCGGAATGCGCAGCGTTATTTAGAGACATATTTAGTTAAGAAAGCCGAAGTAAGTAAGAATCAGTAAAACTGCAAGGCTACTAATACACAAAAGTATATGAAAGACATCTCAAATACATAGTTCACTCTTTGTAATAGAACAAAGTAGAAAGGTATATCAACCGCGTCCTGTAACTGATTTTATCATTTATTTATTGATGCAAATAACAATGGCGATATTAATTCCGAGATAGCCTTCCATAATTCACGAATTCCCACGAATTACTTCTTTTTTATTTACGAACTATTTTTGACTCTGTTTGATTTTGTAACTCATTTCAGCCCTATAGTCCCAAACACATTGTTGTATTATTACCAATAGAATATAGATTTTGGCCTCCTTTTCAGGTGATCCTGGGTTCAAATCCCAGGCACGTACTTCGTACACTTATTCTAACTTTTCTGGATCATAAGCATTTTCAGAAATTTAATAAGTATTTGTAAGGAAACCTACACACCTGAGAGTTTCCATAAAAATTTCCAGCGTGATGAACTAAGAATAAGAATTCTGAGAAAAATACCTGTGACTGTACTCAGCAGTGGCTCGACGATGGGCTTAGATGAATTAATAATCAATCAAATAAATATTATAAATGCGAAAGTTTGGATGGATGTATGGATGTATGGATGTATGGATGGTTGTTACTCAATCACGCTCCAACGGCTGAACGGATCTGGATGAAATTTGCACAGAGATAGATGTCTGCACATAGCACTTTTATCCCGGAAAATTAAAGAGTTCCCGCTGGAACCGAAAAACCTCAATCCACGCGGACGAAGTCGCGGGCATGCTGATGCCCGCGACTTCGTCCGCGTCAAAAATATAGTAAAACTAGCTAACTACAGTTTTACTATATTTTTAACTACCTTTCCATCAAACTCTTAACGAATGTTACAATTTAGAATTTAGGCTAATGAGATCATGGTATACCTTGATCGTAAGATTATCTACGAGTAGGTACACAGATGTACTTATAAAATAAATTCTACCAACCGATGCGGAACAGGAATTTATTCAACTCGTTTGTTCGTGCTTAAACTTCCGTAAACACACTGCAGCATAAAAACAAACAAACACGATTGAAACGTCAGGGTTGCTGCTTTGTATGGAATGATACGCTTTTTAAAATGCTGTGCATATAAAATAGGCAATCGTTGGAAGCTTTTAGTATTCCGTACCAACATTTCAGCAAGTTCGGCTGCCGAAATAATCTAACTGTGAAGGTAAAGTACCTAATCAATTTCGAAATTTTGGCTCCTATAGATGCATTTAAACTTTTAAAGCTCTATAACTCGATTAATATCCAGTTTGCTTAGTCCTGTAGTGTTAGTATAAACATCTCACCAACATTGATAGAATTTAAGAGTTAAATTGACCTAAACTTTATTTTTAAAGCTCATCTGCAGCCAGCGCTCCAAGCGAAAACCTTGAGAAATTAAAATTGGAGCTAGTTTTTACTTGAAATCAAAGTGGATTTGGTCCATTTTAGTCTGACGTTAAAATGTGTATCGATGCTCGAATTCTATCAACGTTGGCGAGATGTAAATCTCATACTAATACTACTGTATTCAATTTCCTTGCTTTTTCGCAATAAGAAAATTGGCTCTCTGCCCGACAAATTCAGTTTTTATTACACAACACTGCCATGAGTTTGCTAAGCTAAAATTGCACACGGTATTATTTGTGGGGTATTGGTGTATGTATATCGGATTCTAGTGGACCGATTATATGATTAACATTAGTGCAGTATGGAATGTCAGTTTAGTTTGCGAGGTGAGAGAAAATAAACGGGAAACCATCTATGTAATAGCATATTATTTAGATTAATTTTCTAAAAAAAAAGCGACTTTTCAGATTTGCAGCGATTATTTTCATTCCACACAGCAAATATTCTAGCAATTATTGACCGAGCGAAGCGAAGGTCTCTGAGTCTACTTGAGTGAATTGGCACTTGTCCGTCCGTCCGTCCGTCCGTCTGTCAGAGCCTTATAACTTCTGAATTACTGAACGTAATTACTTCAAATTTAATATTTATAATATGTAAACCGATGGCCTCCCGCCGAATATGGCTTAAAAAATTATAAAAATCTTTATTTCGGGGGGGCTGTCATAGAAGCGAATGGGAAGTAAAATATTTTTATAGCGTTATATAGGGTTGCGGAATATCATTTTAAAGATAATTAGGAATAGAGTCCAAAAATATATTTTTTTTAATTTTTCCCCTAAAATTGACGAAATGGGGGGCTTTCAAAGTGGAGATTTTCTAACGTCCAAAGTTGACCTCAGAACTCTCAATTTTCTGAAAGGCTGAGGCTGAAACTTATCAATTATTTGAATTATATCCTGTACTTGAACAACAAATACTAAAATTAGATAAATATTATAAGGAAACGAAATTATTTAATTTTTAATGAGCTTCACTATTTTTAACAGAGCTTCACAATGATGTCAATAGATGGCGTTCTGTACAAGTTTATGGATACCGCGAGGTCTCAGTTCGGGGCGAACCACTAGTTATATAGAGCGATCGCCGCGTTTCGAACCATCCATCAATAGGATTTCACTCCAATCATTGACCGATAAATTATTGGCTAACTAGGATAAATAATTTAATGGTTGCTTCGTAACGGCGAACCTTTCACATTTTTTTCTGATTAATAATAGAAAATTGTAAGTAGGTATAGTACAGCCATTCATCTTGACCTGCACCGAGGTCCGGAACTTGCTGATTGTTGTACTGAAAAACGCTAATGAGCTCATTAACCTTTTCGCTTAGGCATTTACTTTGTATGAGATGAAAATAAAGAACAGTTAAGTTTATACCTTCTAACGTCATTAAAGCAAATTAATATTTTTTATATTCTTTAGTTTTGCCTGTCCGCATAAAGGCATATGACAGAATAAATAAATAACTTCAACAAGTAATTTTTAATTTCACAAACTCCAGTCTGTTAATTCACTTTGACAATCGAGATTTAAATAAAGAACAGCTAAGTTATACCTTCTAACGTCATTAAAGCAAATTAATATTATTTTAATATTATTTCGTTCATGCCCGTCTGAATAAAGACATAAGACAAAATAAATAAATACTCGTAACTTCAACAAGTAATTTTCAATTTCACAAACTCCAGTTTGTTGATTCACTTTTACAATCGAGTCTAAAAAACTTTTCTTATGTTATGTAGATCTATACTTAAAATTAATTTTAAGTAGAAGTTTAAGCTAAATTAATATTACTTATTAGCCCATAGGCTAGATGGTAGTACACACTTTATGCTAAGAAAAAAAAGGAGATACGCAGACGTGAACATTGAACAGTAAATACTTTACCCGTTTTCCTAGGGGAGCGATGATAAACGCGACGTGATACGACTCCATAGAATTTGTTCCAAACTCATATATAAGCTGACCCTTGACGCTGACGTGTAGGGTCAGCTAAGTACTGTTTGATGGCGTCGTGTCGCATCGTATCGAGTTGCGTTGTCGCGTTTGTCGCTCATGTGGGACATGCGAAGCGATAATGATGCATAAGTTAATCATCTCTGAAACGAACATATTAAAAATACCTACATAATTAAACCTTACACCACATAATTATTATATACCATGATTACAGGTTATTGATATAACAAAGACATAATCGGGGACATTATGTCAACACAAAGATAGAGTTAGATGTAACTATAGCTGATACCGAAAACTTCGTCCGCGTGGATGTAGATTTTCCGGGATGAAAGTAGCCTATGCTACTCTCTAGATTTAACCAAGTACATACGGTGCCAAGCGGAGTATAAAATATCATAATATTAAAACGCATTTATACTTCAATTGTATTTTTCACTGCAAAAGGGGCTCATGTCCGCTGTTGATGGCAAAAAGGGAACATGTCCATGGTTTTTATTTTTAGGATGTCCCTAACGAAGAAATTCTTGCATTATTTTATTTTCCCTTTCCTTATTTATTTTATTTTTTTGGCCTTTCCTGAAAAATTTGTATGCATTGACATGTGCCCATTTTGCAATTAGTGATTCAATTATATAGTAGGATAGGATGTAGTATACCTAATTTTAGATGGCCGCCGCCTAAAGGTTGTATATAAATCGAATGAAAAAAAGAAAGCTGAAGAACGTGGTTTTTAGTTCACTTGCTACTTGATTTACTTGGTAGGAAGAGTATGTCCAACCAAGCTACAGTTTAATTTAGAGAAGCAAAAATTAACAAGGTCAGAGTAGTCTGTTAGAATGAAAATAAAAACATTTGCAACTTTTAACCTACCTGCCCAGCTTTAACGTTAAATATCGAGCAAAAATAAAAAGGCCCAAAGATGTTCCCAGTACCGTGCCCCAATCTAGTGTGCTCTAATTCCGGAGAGAGCAGATCGATAACGTTGAAAAGGCTGAAAAGCATGAACTGTACAGTCCCACAAACATACCTGACCCGGTGATAGCGTCGCTGCTATTTTCACATTTAGTGTTGCTAATCATACTTACTAATATTATAAATGAGAAAGGGTTTGTTCTTAAATCACGCCGCAACAGAGTAACGGATCGACGTGATTTTTTTGAATGGGATAGTTGAGGACCGAGAGTGACATAGGCTACTTTTTATCCTAGAAAATTAAGGAGTTCCCGCGGGAATCATAGGAAACTTAAACCACGTGGAAGAAGTCACGGGCATCAGCCAATAAATATTAAAAATAAAACAAAAACTAAGCAGTTATAAAATTTTCTTTCAATTTTGCCCACGCACCGGCCAGACGTGCTAAGCGGGGAGAAAACTGTATGAAAATCCATTTCTAACGCGCTGTTGTTTTTTAATTTTAAGTAAATATGGTTTGGACGTTGAGAATTTGGATATGTCTTACCTTAGGGAAATATAATATTAGAAGCAGCTTCACCATATTTGACATAGAAAAGTCAAATACGGTGAATGTCGATTGTCGTATCGAAGTCGATTGTCGATATCGATATCGATAGTCGATATCGACAATCACACAATATCATATCACACCTATCAATATAATATCACACAGCACCGCTGCGACAGCATAGCAATAGCTACGTATTAAAAAAAATACGCGCTGAATTGAGAACCTCCTCCTTTTTTGGAAGTCGGTTAAAAAGGCAACAATATTAGAAATGCGAAAGATATTATTTTCTGTTGGTTGGTTCTTTAATTAAGCCGCAACAGAGCAACGTATCTAAGTGATATTTGAAATGGATATACATAGTTAAAGACCAGGAGAGTGACACATGTATACTACTTTTTATCGCAAAAAATCAAAGACATTTCACGCAATTTTTGAAAACCTTAATCCACGCTATAAAAGTCGTGTATCTAGTTTCTAAAATATATCTGAGGTTGACACGAACACCCCCACTTGTGTAATAGGTACGATTAGTACGATGAATGCCTCATACTAACTATACACCTTCAAAATACTATTTTAATTTAGGTATAGTACATTGATGTATATGGTATAGTACGTACGTACGTACGTAAGGTAAATAACATTTAGTAATGAAGCAAGTCTCGTATTGAAATACGAGTAGAAAAGCACAATGTTACGTGTACGTTCTTGTATTCAAATAGAAACATGTGCTTTTATAGTTTTCTTTTCATAGACGTGTGTAGGTATTTTTAACCACTGAGAACATTTTTAATATCAGACTTAAATTTTTCGATTTGCTAGCGCGACACTTTGGAATAATGCTACGAATTCTATAGAAAACTCCTTTCGTGATCGAGGTAGATTTTAAATATTGTGTACCTATCTCATAAACAAAAATGTGTAAAACACTTTCCAAGTTAATCTTTATACCGACTTTTCGTCACTCGAAGCATTTTTGCTTTTTCAGGCTAAGGCTTTTTTCAGGTAAAACCATGTAACATTGAAATCTAAATTAGTTGAAGTACAAATTATAATATTGTGCGTTCTGAAAAGATTAACGGTAGAGCTTCTTGCCGGCTCTTCTCTGCCCGAATCTGTTTGCCAAACCAAATGTGGAGTATATATTACATACACATTTAGTATAATAATATTATATTCTTATATGTGAGGGGTAAGCAGAATGAAAGAATAATCTTGAAAATTCATCTTCCATGGGTCAATTCACATTAGCAGCGAATCGGAGAGAAATTCTTAAATTTTACTTCCTCAACTAGATACCTATAGCACAAATTATTACTCATAAATTATTATTTTCTGAAGCTATCTACATTCAAATCTAAATAAATTTGTGAACCCTTAGAATTTGTTAAATTGTACCTACTGTATTTGCTATGAATGATTTACTATTTTTGTATAGATCTGTTTTTTTTAATCTAATATCTACTTAATTGGAATTGTATTAATTTGGTTTAATTATTAATGTCAGTAATTGTGTATGCTGTGATAGCCTATAATAGGTTGAGCATTTACGAGTATCATGTATTTGTATGCGTCTTAAATATAAATATAAATGTATCTAGTGTATCAACTGTTGGCTGTCCAAATAAATAATACTAATAATAAATCAATCAATCAAATATGCAAGAAAATATCACTTCGAATGGCAAATGCGCATCGAACATAAGAGCGTTAATAGTAGTTTGTGATATAAGAGCGGTTAATAGGTTTTTACATACGAGTTGACTAATGTCAGCCCGATGACGCCAGTCAAGGGCTGACCATCGTCACGAGTATGTAGAAACCTGAACGCCCGTGTATCACACGCTATTTTTCAATACATTTGTGAGAAAACTTGAAAATAAAACTCGAGTAGGTAGGTACTAGGTACTCACTAGAAAATTGTTTCTCACGCCCATACTTACGTATTTCGAAACTTTTGGCGGCTATTAATAGCGCGATTTTTTTCTCACATCTAAAATACCCAATTGTTGATTTAATTTTATTATTCCACATCACTTAAACCACTCATAATAATTAATAATTTTTAAGAAAAACTCAATGAAACTTTTAAAAATAGCGCGCACAGATTCATGATTTTAGTATCTATGGCGCGTTGTTGTAATTGCTTTTTTTTAAAATTGGCTTCATGGCTCTAGGTTCTAGCTCTTACCTCTCAGCCTGGACTATTCAGCCTTCATTTTATTGATTTATAAAACTTAAAACAATTTTAATTAACTAAATTAAATACAATTTTTAATTTCATGAATTAATTTCATCAATCTACATCTAAATGTTATTATTTTTTAAGTTTTCTACATACAAAGTCAATATCATTAGCGAACCGTCTTGCAAGAAAACTTTTTATTTAGAAGTAAAGTGGACTTCTAAAAAAAAAAACTACAAATTTACTGCACGAGGGCAGTAAATTCTGCAAAAAAAAAAGCACGAGGGCAGTAAATTTAACTTACAAGCCCTGTTTGTGCATTTTTCGAGCAAATGTTTGAAAATTCCATAGTGCACGGCCAAGTGCGTGTCGAGCCACGCGCAGTGTAGAGGAGGTATCCTAAAACATATTTTCAATACACGAAAAATGCACTTACAGAGGCAGTAAACAGGGCTTGTAAGTTAAATTTACTGCCCTCGTGCTTTTTTTTTGCAGAATTTACTGCCCTCGTGCAGTAAATTTGTAGTTTTTTTTAATTTTTATACTTGTCCACTTTACTTCTAAATAAAAAGTTTTCTTGCAAGAAGGTTCGCTAATGATATTGACTTTGTATGTAGAAAACTTAAAAAATAATAACATTTAGATGTGGATTGATGAAATTAATTCATGAAATTAAAAATTGTATTTAATGTAGTTAATTAAAATTGTTTTAAGTTTTATAAATCAATAAATTAAAGGCTGAATAGTCCAGGCTGAGAGTTAAGAGCTAGAACCTAGAGCCATGAAGCCAATTTAAAAAAAACGCAATTACAACAACGCGCCGTAGATACTAAATCTTTAATCTGTGCGCGTTATTTTTAAAAGTTTCATTGAGTTTTTCTTAATTATTAAATAATATGAGTGGTTTAAGTGTTGTGGAATAATACAATTAAATCAACAATTAGGTATTTTAGATGTGACAAAAAAATCGCGCTATTAATAGCCGCCAAAAATCTCGAAATAAGTACCTACGGGCGTGTGAAACCATTTATAGTGAGTACCTTGTACCTACCTACTCGAGTTTTATTTTCAAGTTTTCTCACAAATGTATTGAAAAATATCGTGTGATACACGGGCGTTGAGGTTTTAACAAACTCGTGACGATGGTCAGCCCTCGACTGGCGTCATCGGGCTGACATTAGTCAACTCGTACCTATGTAAAAACCTATTTACCGCCCTTATATCACAAACTACTATTTTTTTACAAAATTTAATATTACTTATTTGTGGGCGTGTATGACCCATGCAAAATTTCTAGTACTAACAGCTTTTGAGCTAAGCCGCAGTCGGACGGACTTTTGATTACGGAACCCTACAAATGAATGATATTATAATGTGTCATTCATTTATAACATAAACAGAGAACAACGCAATTTTCTTAAAAATGTTTACGTAGTTATTTCATAACAAAACTTTAATATACTCTACAATTGTATCGGCTCGACGCAATGTCAATTTTCAACCAAATTGCTTGAGTCGGTAGAGCTTGAAAACGCGAGTGAACAAAGAAATAGGCTTAACGGATTACAGAAAATCGTTTAGATCTGGATGATACGCGATATTGTTTCGTTTCATTTTCCAGCACCCTTTGTAGCGTGAACAGCTCTCGTCTCTGTCAAAGATGATGGCAGTGAAGAGTTAACACCTATGTACCCTTCAACATCAAAGGAAGCTAAGCAAAACTGCCACAAACACAGTAACTTTGATGGAAACTCGTAAGAAACAGTAAAGCCGTTGGTTTAACAGTATCAACACAGGGTAGATAACCATCAATCCGCCCAAATGCAACGACGTCACTTTTATCCACTACAAGTTGCGATCTAAAGTGCGTTGGTAAGTGATTTTTTTTAAAGGTGGTAAGTGATGATGCAGTCGTAACATGGTAGCAGGCTAATCTGTTAGGGTTTTCAAAAAAAATTCAAAATTCAAATGTTTTTTATTCAAATAAGCTTTTACAAGCGCTTTTGAATCGTTATAATATGAATCTACCGCTGGTTCGGATTGCCATTCCTACCGAGAAGAGCCAGCAAGAAACTCGGTGGTTGCTCTTTTCCATCAAAACTTACAATCATCATAATGATACAAGTAACTGCAGTCCCACGCATAGCTGGAGCGAATCAAATCCATGCTTTTTTTTATCATTTACGTAATCTTCGATTGTATAGTAAGCTTTTTTCACGAGCATACAATATTCAATACACGCCAAGACTGGCAGACAGAGGCAGCCCCATTTCCGACGGTGGCACCCGTTCACGAGCATGACGCATGATCCAGCCATTGCTTCGCTCAACCATATTTGAGGGAACGTAACAACCGGTTATGGTTGTTATATTAAACCCATACCCCTCATCGGTTTCTACGCGGCATCGTACCAGAGCGCTAAATCGCTTGACCAGTAGCATAACTGAGAAAGTGTGTACGCATTTTAAAACCAAAATCCACGCTGACAAAGTCGCATAATCTAGTTATTTCATATTTTGTGAGTGCTGTAAACAGAAGTTTTCAAGTTCATAGACTAGAATTTAGGCGGGGTAACTGTTGCCATCACCAACGCACCCTTGACCCTGTTCACAGTCGCGAGAGCTGACACAATACGCAGCTTTCCCAAAGATTTTTCATACACACAGCATTTTCAAACTTTTGTTTGGATGTTGTATCTTTATGCTTATGGTTAATCTTGACCTGATAAAGCTTCTTGTTGGTTGGGATATACCTACTTAGTAGACGCTTTTATGGCGACTTACGCAAACTTTTTGTTTCTGTACATAAGCTTTATTCTATCTAATTTCTATTTTTTATTTATTCAGAGTGTTGTAAAGGCTGAAACAATATTGTTATGGCAACTTGCGCGGCAACGTCTCCAAAGCGGCAATTCTAGAAGATTATTTTTAATTTATTCCATGAATCCCCTCGAAAATACCTGCTACGGGGTCCTTGAATGACACATAAAAGTTGATACTAGGAGTTATATGAGTTTCACTCAGCAAAGCGTGCTTGGAAGACGTGCGGCTGAGATCGTTCGTCGTCGGCATCTGCACCATAGATAAATATGTACAATGATCTGCACTACATTTTGACGTACTTCACATACCTACCTTACTTGAACCGAGCTTCGTCCAGTTATTGTATTAAAAGCTTTTCAACTTTTTACTTCGGAAATAAAAGCGCTTCAAAACCTTAATAAATACCTATAGAAGAATCCATAAATTATGGCTCATTAACATGACATTTTATAGCTTAAATGAGTTTTTCATCATACCTATTCGAAAAACGCATATTGGCTTCAGAGGATAGCGGCAGCAAAGTGTAACTTGTAGGCCCATAGGACTTTTCATTTCTCTCTTCTGATTGGTCCGAAGTCACGTCATCAATTTGTTGATCGAATATACGACTTTGCATTTCTCTGTTCTGATTGGTCCGAAGTCACGTGATCAATTTGTTGATCGGATATACGTCTTTACATTTTATTTAAACTTTAAATATACGTCTAAATAATGTCTATACAATTACATAGAAGGTTGATAGGAGCATCTTCTGATTGGTGCTCAAACGTATAGGTAATGTCCATACATTACAGTAGGTTGATACTCCTAGCTTTTTCTCATACGTAATGATGAAAAATAGTGTGTGTCACTCGGGGCCAAATTTTTTGTTCTCGGGCGGCGTATATTGAATTCCTCGCTACGCTCAGGATTCTACTTTAGAACCCCTCGCTACGCTCGGGATTCTACTATAGAATACTTCACTTCGCTCTGAATTCAAAATAGCGCCCTCGGGGAACAAAAATTTTCTTTGGCCCCATGTAACACAAATAACTATTTCAATCGTGACAAAACTAAGGACTTTACAAATTTAAAAATTTACCACAAATTAACTTGTTCAAATAATTTTGACATATAATAATAACCATATTCTGTTTTTACTATGTTATAATTATTGACTTTATGTTAAATTTAAGCTTAATGTTATATCGTATGCCTGTTAGAGATAGACTGTTCCTACTATGTAAAATTATTTTAAGATCTTCAACTATGTAACAGTCAAACAATTTAATAAATGAAATTAAATGAAATGAAATAAAATCGCGTCAGTTATGCAGTTAACATCGCCCATATTGTGTGTTTAAAATTAGGAAATTAGGAATTTGGTCTATTTAAAGTTGAACCAAAAGTAGATACAGGTATGTTTTCGTTTAAGTCCCGTTTTCAACTAGAAAGTAACTTAAAACACTTTTCACGGAAAACATCTGCCATAATGTACCTGTAGATACGAATTGCTCGCAAATTCAGTTTCACATTATTCCCTAAGGGGAATTTATTGCAAAAGCAGCTTCCGAAAATCTGACAGCATCCCGTGGATATATGCAAATTGGATTCTAAGCCTGAACGCCGCCGCGGTGAACATTTATAACAACGGGCAAGTGAAAAATAAACATCAAATTCCCTAGGCGAATTCCTAACGAATGGGAACGATATTTTTACAAGTATACCTCTGTGCATTGAATCACATATTTACCTACACTAAGCAAAGCTTTAGTATGTAGAAAGTGTATGAACCAAGCACTCTTATTGTGAATATCCATACAATATTTAAAATGTGAATAATGTAAAAGCATATTATAAGTAATACCTATCATACCTGATTGGTATGAATTGCTTTTGCTTTTTAGGCACAATAAGAATGGCACACGATACAACATAAAAAACTGCTTTGTTCGACAAGCTGTAGGTACAAAAGAACGGTTGAGCTATCCGCCTTTAATCTATCATACGATTCATGGTTAAAATTGGTAAAGAGATATTGCCTTTTTAAGTGAACAGTAAAGTTAAATTTCAAAAAACGAAAGCCTTCTAGAGAAGACTAGAATACGTGTCGAGTTTATCTCCAAATTGAATCTATTTTTCTATTTCAATAAATTTTCACATTATAACACATAATATATATTATTGTTACACGCTTCGAGCCTGTGTTATGAAAGTTAATTGTTATTGATACGTACAGTCTACGAGGCGTAAGCTCAGCTTTGCATTTGTGTGAGTGTGTAAATCAATAACACGCCAAGTATGACAAAGTCCACTGTTCAAAGTTTAAACCGGTTTGTAATGACTGATTCTTGACTGACCTTTTTGTAGGTCCGATAATCGGGCCGATAATTTCGCCGACATTTCTCACCGATTTTGTGACCGACACAAAATCCGAAACTGTCACTTTCCACCGACAATCGGTTCTGTGGGTTCGACGGAGATACACCGATTTGGTTTTTGACCGTCTTTTTCAATAGGAGTGCTTTTCAATATTGCAATCTGCATAAGTATTTAATTTTTTGCCGACAAAAATCGGTTATCAATGCGGTCTGACGTGGGCAGAGCTCCTAACAATTACACTCACACTAAAACAAAGCTCAGCCTACACCTCATGGACTGTACTCTAATACAGAATAAATAAGTAAAGAAATGCATGTCACCGCCCTGATGACCAGAGAAATCTCAAATAATAATTAAATTTACCTTGCTCCGATCTGCTATGATGCGTGTAAGATATCTTCATACTCTGTTCTTTTCAAGCATTTGGTGAGGATATTTTGGAAAGTTGGAATGAGCAAACCATAAAAGGTTAAACTTGAGCTTTTAACAACGATTCAACAAAAAACTTGGAGATACAAGAGCAATTCTGCGCATTATTTCATTCTTTCAGGAATTCCAAGTTAGTGATAAGTAGGTATAGTTATCTAACCCTTAATTAGTCGCATGGGGCGAATTTCCCCGCGCCCCCGCTAGCTTCCCCGCCCGCGTCGAAGTTTGTATTCCAGCAGCGACCAAGTCACGGGAGTGGAAGGATGCGTTGCTGCACTCTTGAGCGGTGACCCCGTGCGACTAATTAACAATTTACCAAAAAACCAATTGAAAGTATCAAAAAAATGCGCAAATTTTGTGTGCAATGATCACTCTCAAATATACAGTCAATAGTGTAATAAAAGTGATTCGGATTCCTAAAAATATTCTAAAATTTTAATTTTGATCTCAGTATAAGTACATTTAGCTTATTCATGTTTAATTAGATATTTAATTCATATTATTCCTTTTAAATATAATAGAATTAATAAAGCACTTTAATAATAAACAAGTTTTATGTACTTATATATTATTTAATAAATAATAAAAATTATTCCTACAATTTGGGGTCACCTGACCCCATGCGAGCAGTTATGTAATTTTCTTCGTGCGAGTAATTATGGGCTAAGTACCTACTTTTCTTTCGTCATGAGTTCTGTAAGTTCAAAGTTGAAAAACAATTAGTATCGAAGAAAATCCTCCTATATTTTTTTGAATACTTGAGGAATGCTATTTATGATCATAACGTCTCTTCGATACGGTTAACTTTTTCGATTTACCTACAGTATATCTTAATATGTCGCCAGGGCCATTAGCACAGGAATATATTGATACTTTTGCTACACTGAGCGGTAATGTATCATTTATGCCTTTAGGTTCTACCGTTAACCACAGCCTTATTTATAAGTGAACAACTATGGTATTATATATAATTTTTTGAAGGAAAAACTGACTGATATCCATGTACCGCTGAAACCACTGGATACTTGAGATTTAACGACTATTAATACCTGATGTTAAAACTCCCATCCTACAAACCATCCACATCGAAAAATTCCAACGGGATCTTTAGCTAGTAAGTAGGTATTCGAATAGAAAGAACAACTGAGCCACTAGTATTTTTTTATAATTGACGTAGTCGCACTGAATTAAAGAAAATATTAGCTTAATAATAATATAACCTAAATTGAACCCCTAATTCCAACATAGACGGAATTAATTCAATGTTTGAACAATAGAAAGTCGAGAATAAACTTTGCCTATCGACGAATTGCGATCTCGAAAATTAAAGGACGTCTACATTTCTTTTTGCCATTTCTTACAAATTGGTCATTAGCCATTACAAAAGACAAGATTTGCAAATATAATATCGAGATTTTTCATGTAATAAGTTCCTACTTCGAGAGAAAGTAGAGTCAACACAAACAGTATACTGATCTATCGGTAAAGCTTTATAAAAAGTTGTATCGCCCTATTATGCCGAATCTTCTTAATCATTTTCGCTGAACAGGAAATCGAAAGCTGAACGCTGAACAAGAAATAAAATATAACACTATTTTGTTTACAAATAAATTGCCGAATTCCATTGACTTTACCGAATTCACATAAAGTACAGTTCAGTTCACCCTTTCTCGATAAAGGATATTATACCCTCAATGAAAACAAACGATAAATAAGTATTGAAAATAAAGGAAGGAATAATCTCGCCATTTGAAAGGAGCCTGTGCGTCCAAAAATTCGAATCGGTATAAAAGCTCGTGAATTCGGGACGCGGCGAAGTGCATCTACGAAGACAGTTGTTTCAGTAATATCAGGCCTGGCTCACTTGTCACGTGACCTGAGATATTTAACTACTGCTGCGTGGACGCTCGACGGCACTCGTATCAGTCGAGTGTTGCGCGCGGACCGTAGTTATACGTTTGACTTTTACTCAAGTTCTCGTTATGGATAAACAAAGAAAGATCAGTAAACGATATCGTATCACATTAGGTCGTTTTTAAACTCTAATTATTAAGACCTAACTTATCGCTCTTTGCACTTCCTAAGGACCCTGAAAGGTAAGTTTGTATTATTTGCCTATCTAGGTACATAGTACATACGTACCTACTTAGAGTTCTAAACAAAACTAATATTAATACATAATGTGGGTAGTTTTATTTTTATATCCACACAAGATACAGTTTTAAACAAAAGTAAATACATATAAACCATAGGTAGTATCCAATATTATAGTGATAGCCTAATGGGTAGACTTCAGCCTCCAAGTCTGGGGTTCGATCCTGGGAACGCACCTCCAACTTAATTAATTAAAATATATCATTTACGGTGAACAAAAATCGTGTCTAAAGCTGAAAACATGCCTGAAGTTCTATAATCATTATAAAAAACTCTAATATGTCTGCCAACAAGAAATTGGCCAGTGTGGAGGAATATATGGCTTAAACCCTTCTCATTCTGAGAAGAGCCTCGTGAGTCGTGCTTAGTAGTGGGACTAGTGGGCCGCCGATGAGTCGATGATGATTAATCCATAATGTGGGTATATTATTTTGTCTCGTAAACTCTGGCATGGGCCCCCTTCCACCCCATATAAGTCTAAAATATTCATTGATATTTCACTACTTGTGGAATATATAACGACTTTTTTTTATCCACTACAAGTTAGCCCTTGACTGCAATCTCACCTGATGGTAAGTGATGATGCAGTCTACGATGGTAGCGGGCTAACCAGTTAGGGGCATGGCAGCATGTTAAACCCATATCCCTATTTGGTTTCTACAAAATCTATGAATAATAATAATATATCTTTTATCTATTTTTAAAGTAATCGTCGTCATCATTGCAACCGATTACCGACCCATAGTAATGATACCGATAGTAAGAATTTAGAAGTAGTCAACCCTAAGGCTACACGCGCCGCGTCTGAAGGGATAAGAGTTACGCGATAGAAAGAGATATATAGAGGTAGGTATTTAATTATTTTCACTCGCAGCGCTGTGCGAGCTGAATTGCACTTTATTACGACGTAACCTAAGTCGCTGATGGTTAAAAGGTCTTCGCGGAGTAACTCTTCTGTTACTACTATTACCTATTCTGTGGTAATATTCCAGAGTTACGTTCCAGAGTCCAGACTGTAAACTAGCTTCAGTTTACCGGCGGTCGAACTGCGGAATGGTTGTCTTCCGAACCGCGCGACGAGACTACAAATACGTAAAAAACTCGATCCCGAACTGAAATTAGTAAGCAAACTATCGGTGACAAAAATATTTTATGCTGTGAGAATTAATTCATTCAAAATGTACATTTTATAAGAATAAAATCATCACCAGTGCTTATCGCTGCGCATCGGTGAGTATGAAATGACATGTAAAGCTGGCCTCACGAATTGCACTTTATATTTAAAAGTGAGGCATTTTTAGGGTTCCGTACCAAAATGGTAAAAATGGAACCCTTATCGTGCGACTTTCTCCGTCTGTCTGTCTGTCTGTCTGTCTGTCCGTCCGTCACACTCGATTATTTCAGTAACTACCGAAGCTATCGACATGAAATTTGGAATAGTTGTGTATATTAGTGGCCCAAAGACACTGGAATTAAAAAAAATTGGAAATTATTTTTGTTCTTATTTAAAAAGGGGGGAAAATCGGAGGGTTGAAATTTAAAAGTGAGATAACTGTACTGTGTGGGGTATCATATGAAAGGGTTTACTTTTTACATTCTAAAACAGATTTTTAATTATTTTTAGTCATGATAGTTTTTGATTTATCGGGGAAAAAGTCAAAAAAAATACCGTTCCCCCCCCCTTATCTCCGGAGTTTACCAATCGAAAAATCTGAAATAATTATGGTCAATAGGAATTTATGTATATTTTACAGGAAAACTATAGCCAATGCTCTAACTAGCATAGTTTTTTTGATATTAACAGAAAACCTCTACAAACAAAGTTAGTTTTGCGGTTCATTAAATTCATTAATCGTAAAACTTGCTACAGGTTTGTACGGAACCCTCGGTGCGCGAGTCCGACTCGCACTTTGCCGGTTTTTTTTCATGCGGATTCGTTTACATTAATTTCGTATTGTCTACCGCTACTGTCATAGAAACAAGAAGTAGGATCTGATGCTTTTCATTATCTTAATGTTCTAAAAACTTTAAAGAGAAATTTTACAGAAAAATATAGTCTAGTAGTAATAGAAAGTCCTTTAATAAATCAATATTTTCGGGTCATCAAAAAGTTTCTTCTATGATTTTCTAATTATACTTACCTTTAGGATGGCGAAGTGGATTAACAACATCAATTTGTGGTTCGTTCGTTCGAATTAAGTATATTCAATTAGGTTAGACGATTCTGCTCTCTTGAACAACTTTGACAACTGTTAAACTTCTACGTAAGTAGGTAGGTAATTGTATTTTAGATTAATTCCAAGTCTTGAGACAGTTGACGAGTCTACGAGACCTTCTTTCCTTGAAACTTTTATATCGCTGGATTTTTCAAGCTCTATTTTAAAAAACTTCATGATAAAAGAAAAAAATTCAATACACTAGATGCACGCGGCTTCGATTGCGTGGTTTAGGTAAGGTTAGGTTTCTAAAAAGCCTGCGGGAGCTATTTGATTTTCTGGGATAAATATCCTTCCCCGGGAGTCCAATCTCTGTATCAAATTTCGTCAAAATCGGTTTAACAGATAGACCGTATTTTCACGATCTATCCTTTTGCTACCCTTTTGGGTAGCAGAGAGACAGGATTGGATTGGATATGGATTTATCTTACGGAAGATGTTTTCTTTACAAAATCTAGTGATAAGATCGAACATCATTAGTTAAAAATTAAAATTGTCTGATAACAAAAAGTAATAAAATAATATCTAACACGTCAGTAGTACCTACTTATTTTTAAGGAATTTCTAAGCACTTTCTGATGAGTACCGTAGCACTAAGCTACGTAGCAAATCTGCGTAGCAACGTAACACAATAGATTTCATATTTATACCATTACTTAATATGTTTCTGGGTTAAGTTTAAAAACCAGGCCTTTTAATTGAGCTATACTCATAACCTAGTTACTGACTAGAAAATCATCTGAAACAAATTTTAAAAAATCTTTCTTGATTTTTACCTACTGTATAATTATGTATTAACGATTAAGGTATATTAATTTAATATACCTTATAAAATATAATATAGTAAGCTATATTATCATCTAGTATTATAACAGCTGGAACCGGCGGCTTATGTGCTCTAAGACCACATAAAGGTTAATTAATAAGGACAATGGACAAGCAAACTCAGCATATCTATATTTAGTGAGTTAGATCATGATACTTGATCTTAACCGTATCAAAATCCTTTAAAAATTCAGTGAAATTCAAAGGATACCTTAATTAAACACCACAGAATATCAGCTGGTGCGTGGTTACGTTTTGGATATTGAAGTGTACAAAGTCTCCTTGACGATTGAATATGAAATACAGAATGGATTAAATTATGTTAAAATTTAGCATAAAATATTCACACTTATTACAATATTATATGTCAAAATTACTTAATTAAATTATTAGTATACTATTAAAGATGAAATTGATGATTATGTATTGAAAGTTCGTGTTGCTCAACGAGAATAAACTCACGATTACAAAAAATGGTCATATTATGTAGTTTTACACTCAACAAATTGCACATTTTGCGAAGCTTAAAGCTCTAGAGCTCAACGTGTTCTTGAAATAGCGACAGCATTTTAACGAATATTGATAAAAGGGCATTCGCACGAGGCAATTTGTGAAAAGTTCGTGATGGAAATCGACCCTTCATAAAAACCGGCCAAGTGCGATTCGGACTCGCACACGATGGGTTCCGTACCATCGTACAAGATCACTATAAGTATGTACTTTTTAGATACAAGTTTATTGTATCGAGACCCTTTATATAAATTAAACTTTATTTTAATTTCATTATTTTTTGTTAGAGCAGCTATATTACGGTATATAAGGTATAAATATTACGGTTCAAGAGATACAGCAAATAACGCCGAAATGAAATCTTGTATGAGGGAGCCCCTTTTATTTTTTAATTTAATTATTTTTACTATTCGTTGTGTTAAAGAACTGTCTAGCTATTACGGTTCAAGAGATACACTGTGGCAGACAGACGGACGGACGAACGGATGTATGGATGGCTTAGTAATGGGGTCCCGGTGGCACCCTTTGGGCACGGAGTCCTAAAAAGGCATTTGAATACCACTTTGTGTGTAAACGCACACCTACTCTGGGAGATTCAATTGGCGTTAAGGGATATCTTATCCATACGGCATATTACTTCATACGAGTACCTAAAATGTATTAGCTATAGAAATGTAGAATCTCTCTTTGGAATAACTGAGGTACGAATAAACCAAAATATATTTAGATGGTAATTTGTCTTACATATTTTCCTTAGCAATGTATTTAGTATAGTTGCAAGAGTAAGAGTTTATGTAACATAAATTAAGATTTAATTTATGCAGTCTTCAGTGGATTTGATAGATAATGTTTCTTAGTGCTAGGTTGGTAGTCGTTCACGTAGAAGAGCGGATGCACCAGACCCATACTAAAAAATTTGATGCTAAATTGTGTTGGTTTGTTAGTTTTTCCTTTATCACGCCGCATTTAAGAGCAACAGATTTTTTCGATGGGTATAGCTGTTGAAGATCTGGAAAGTAACATGACTGAAGAGACGGGACTGGTTTATGCTGGAAAATTAAAGAGTTCCTTCTAGATTTTTAAACTTTAAATCCATGTGGGCGAATTCGAGTGCATCATTTAGTTTTGTATAAAGTCTGGTATGAGTTGAATAGCCACACATACTAAAACGTTTGATATTTTGCAAGCGCGCCCGCCTGTCAGCGTGAGCACGCACTTATTTATTGTTGAAAGTTGAAAGTTTGATTATAGCACAATTTCTAAACAACAAAAGCCGGCAGCAATAACTTACCATAAAATTATGACAGTATTTGTTAATAACTCGATAGCTTGATATATGAAGTTTAAATCCAGCTTAAACCAGCTCGTAATTTAACTTGATTTTACTCTGTGTCAATAAATTAATAAACAGTCTGTAAGCAGTGCGCAATTTGCAAGGGTCATAAAATACACTGGCTCAATTCCGCACCAGGAAATCCTAGTAAGGCTTTAGATTATATAAATTGTGTTTAATATTCTACATTGCATTCCAAAACAATACAATATTGTGAATACAGAATTTTATTTTATAATTCAGTGCATGAAAAATTGGTTTTTATTTCGTTACTAGCTGATGCCCGCGACTTCGCCCGCGTGGTTTAAGTTTTTTGATTCCCACGGGAACTCCTTAACTTTCCGGGTTAAAAAGTAGCCTATGTCACTCTCCAGGTCCTCAACTATACCCATGCCAAAAATCACATCGATCCGTTGCTCCATTGCGGCGTGATTGAAGAACAAACCAACAAACCAACAAACCAACAAACCAACAAACCAATAATCCAACAAACCAACAAACAAACACACTTTGACTTTGTATATGATTATTTTCAGTTTTTAATATGATTTTCACTGTAGGAGATTATAGTGGGCTTTTATATACGACTAGCTGATGCCCGCGACTACGTCCGTGTACATTGAGGTTTTTTGGTACCGCGGGAACTCTTCAATTTTCCGGGGTAAAAAATAGAATGTTATTCCAGACTAACATCCGTGTGCCATTTCATCCAGATCCGTTTAGCCGTTCTGGCGTGATTGACTAACAAACATTCATCCATCCATCCAAACTTTCGCATTTATAATATTAGTAAAAATGTATAGTAATTCCCCTGGTAGTAGTTCTCCTGGGAGTCTATGACTTGGTTGGGGGGTTAAACTGCGAAGAAAGATGAATTGATATAATATATTATGTATTGCATCGTTGGGTCCCCGTGGATTTTTGGGTAAGAGGTTATTGTGTTTTTGTCTGATATCATTTAAACCTCAAAAGCTCAACAGAGAATTAGATGACTTGTTATAGACCAGCCGGAGGCGATATAATATTATATCAGTTGTGTGTTTTGTGAAAACTGGGTCGATTTTGCTTATTTTTTTTTAATTACTTAAATTCATCATCTATAAGTAAGTTTTTATGGTTTAATGTATTTATATTTTCCACTTGTATTTTTAGACTGACAAAATGCCACGGACACCAGCCGCCAACTCTTCGGTTGTCCTCAGCAGCTTCAGTGGTACCACTACCACTACCACAAGCGCGTCCAGCAATGTCATCACGGTTGCTAAATCCACTAACGGCAACAAACGACCAACAATTATTATTTATCCTACAGGTTAGTTATTGTTTTTTCTCATCTCTAATACTTCAAAATTACATTTTGTATTAAAGATTATTACATTTGCTAACCAACTTATTAAGAAATAAATTGAAGAAATTCCAACGAGATTCATAAAAACCTAACGCAACTGCGTCCACGTAAATTATTACGTGGACGCAGTTGGGTTAATCAGCTAGTTAATAGTTATTATCATTGATGTAGAATTTTGGTACCTATACATTTCAATGGTTATTATCTTATAATAACTTCACTGTCAAGTTTTAACTCAGAATATATATTCAGTTATATTTTGAAAATATAATAAGTGATAACACAGGCATATTTTATCCTTTCCATCCTATACATATAGAGCAATCTAATATTGCCATCGTGAAAGTTCTGAAAGCGAAAAAGAGCCGAAAATTTTATAACATCGTAAACTTAGGTACCCATTTAAATAGTAGCTACTGAAAATGGACATGGTCCTTTTACTATCCGCCGTACACATGCTTCGTGCAGTACTATCGGGTCGCAGCCTTGAACAATAAAAATATATAAAATGAAAAGGTGATTAACTGACTGACTGATCTATCAACGCACAGCTCAAACCACTGGGCGGATCGGGCTGTTTGGCATACAGATAGCTTTTATGACGTAGGCATGCGCAAAAAAGGATTTTTTCAAATTTTAGGGGTTAAATTTGAAAAAATCCTTAGTAAAATAGGGGTTTGAAATTTGCATAAAAATCGAACTTAACGTGAGCGAAGCTGCGGGCAAAAGCTAGTTGAAAATACGTTTGTGCCCGGACCGAGCGTGCTCGCGGCACGGTTTAGACTAGACACGGTAAGAACTTTTTAAAATGTTATATTACGAAAATTCTATCATCCGTACCCCGGGCAGACTATAGCACAGGAAAATATAAATCCTGCCCTGAAGCTCTTAAAATTTTGATGAGTTTGGGTCCCTTTCCCGGTAATTAAATACCGCAAAAATTTCAGTAACAGCTCGAGTTATGTGTGAAAATTTTACTTCCGTTAACGGTACTCGGTAGGTACCTATAATGTCGCATATATTTAGAAACAAACTGAAATGGAAACAATTTAATCCGAACGAAATCGAAAGATAACATTTTTCGCTTCAATCTGATATTCCGATATAACCAATTCAGAATTAAGGTCAGTCACGCGAACGATGCAAAACTTTCCACTTAGCGGATTAAGTGAAAACATCAGCTCTACTTACTGTTTAATGGAAATGTGTTTCATGTATACAGTAGGCTGCATAAATGAAACACATTAAGCTAACTAAATACGCTGCATCATGTTTTATCAACTTAATGTATTTCATGTGAACGTTTTGTGGACCTTTTCAGGTAAACGTAGGCATAAATCAAAAATTCAACCTCAAAAATTTCAAGAACAGAAGCAATTTCTAGTCATAATTTTAAATCCTGCCGAATCTAAAATTTTTAGTAAAGGCATTTAGTGACGAAAATAATATTTGCAAGTTTTTGAAACAAAGTGGCATGAATTTTCTTTCAGATTCAAATTATAATTTTTGTATCTACTAATCCGAGTAAAAGCTTCAGTCAAATGGAAGCGACATTCGTGCGGGACGCCGCTTAAAATCTTCGGATTGAGTACGCATCGTGGGACCTACTAGTACATAGTCTCTACAGCGTCACTGCGGGGTTGGGCCGAGCGCTAGGCGTCGCCGAGAAATTGGGATTTGGGTGTGTGCCCCATTGGGTTGGGTTCGAGGACATCGGGGGGCAATGTCGTACTGTCTTACTGAGGCACGGACCTAGGCTTAGGATGTCGTTGGGACGGGTGGGAGGTCAGGTGCATTTCATGTAAGTATGAGGCAGCTGCGCCAATGATCGGCGCCGGGGTACGCACTATACATATACATATATTTTGCGATTCGCATCTCATACCCCATGCGGGATTTGCCTCAGTTTGAGCTAAGCTTTTACAGTCAGCCACGCGAGCGATTCAAAACTTTTCACTCAGAAGACAATGTGAAAAACAACCACCCTATCGCATAGTGAAACACATAATGCAACTTTCTGCTTCATGTTTTATTAAGTTTATCTATTTTTATTTGAATAGTCTGATGGAAGCAAGCGTTGTTTTGCAGAATTACCAGGTAAACATACCTACAAGCTTAGAATAACTACCTATAGAAGGTATGTTTCCAAACAACGCCTTCTCAAAACGCAAGCTACAAATTCGCTATGTGTGCTGTGTTTACTTGCCTCGTAAACGCAAACATAATATTGCCAGTTTGAATGTTTTCCCTCTAATAGTTGGGTAAGTAATTGGTTAGTTTGTTTGTAGCATTGTAGCTTCTAAAACTAAGTTAACCAGCTTTTTTCGGACTGCGCGAGCGTCGTACGATGCCATTTATGGCACCAATTGAACGGCTTACATTTCGCGAGTGTACTAGGTTTCTATGGGTAGTTATTCTAAGCCTACAAGGAATAATAACTCAATATTGCTTCAAGAAAGAGAATATCTGTGCGTACCTGTCACCTATACCTGCGCCTGAACCTAGGCGTGCTACCCTACCTGTGCTCGTCCAGCATATTCAGTGTGCACGGAACGTCATACAGTTTACGCTGTAGCAAGAGGCTCAAATCAAAAGCCACTCTTGGGTCTCTTATAGGTCTTGCATTTCGCTGCACGTTCTAGGAGCATTTACACGGACATGCGTCTTGCAATTTTACTAAAAGCCCTTGACTGCGATATCGTGGTAAGTGATGATGCAGTGTAAGATGGTAGCCTGGTATTGCAGTCATGTGTAACCAATACCTACCCCTATACAATGTTAAAATGTGTTTGGAATTTACAATTTCCTTATTGTTTAAGTAATAAGAAAATTTTAAATTCCCAAATTGCTCCTGGCACCTGGAACCTTCCACCACAAGACCACAGCGCTCGCTACAGTGCCATGGACGTTATCAATCTATACTAATATTATAAATGTGAAAGTTTGGATGGATGGATGGATGTATGGATAGATGTATGGAAAGATTACTCAATCACGCCCCAACGTCTGAATGGATCTGGATGAAGTTTGGTACAGAGATAGATTATAGTCTGGAATAACACCTATGCTACTTTTTATTCCAGAAAATTAAAGAGTTCCCGCGAGAACCAAAAAACCTCAATTCACGCGGACGAAGTCGCGGGCATCAGCTAGTTCTTAATAATTCTACAAATACAAAGTACTAGTACTATAGTTCAAATTACACTTACAAATTATAGCTTGGCAGTGGCAAGTAAGTACGTCAAAGTTCAGCAATTATACCGTACTTTTCTTTGTTAGCCGTGAGGCGGTAACCCAATTCCCTTTGTTTCCGTCCCTAGTTTAAAGGTGTAATAATAACCCCTAACAGCGTGGTATTGTTTCAGTGACGCCCGAGTCGATAGTGGTGCCGATTGTATCGTGTATATTTGGTTTTCCTTTACTGGCGCTGACGGTTATATGCTGTTTGCGGAGGAGAGCGAAATTAGCAAGGTAAATGTGAAACAGGGTGAATGAAGGTTCACAATATTTGGTGCTACGTGTCGTAATAAGTGCTCGTTGGTCTAGAGATTGGCATGTTCGACTGCGGCCGATGAGGTCCCGGGTTCGAGTCCCGGGTCGGGCCATATTTAAGTGTTGGGTTTTTCTGACTAGAAATTCTCAGTACCTACTAGCCCGAAGTTAGGAAGTTGGCGGTCTTTCACCCCCGTGCCTCGGGGTGTGCTAGAATCGTGTACTAGAATTTCGCGCTGCATGTTCTATAATCTTACAACTTCCTACATCAAAACTACATCAAAATACTCTTTTTGTGTGTGATGATTGAAGAACTCAGTTTTGTGGAATGTTAAAGCAACATTTTAAAAATAAAGCTGTACTTTTATTGAACAGAGAAAGGGCACGTCGACGTAACTGCGAATTAGATCGCGGCGAGCTGTCGGTAGTGAGGCTTTCACCAATCAAGAGCAGAGCTCGCGCGGTCAGTTTGATCAGATCACCACGACCTCCACCCACTCTGGAACTGGATACAGTGCTAGAAGAACGCTCCGATCCCGAACAGACCACGATGTCGCAAGTAAGTAGCTAGGAACCTCACAAACTTTTCTTAGACCATGTTTTGACCAAAAGTTATTTACACTTTCATTTTCGGATAATAATCATAATTTATACAATTTTTATGTACTATCCTCTAAGTCTAAGGTACTAGTTATGGTGACTATCCCCAATATAATAAAGGAACCAAAGTCAAAAGCCATTCATTCATTGCATTTATTAATTTATTAAGCACTAGGTAGGTAGGCATATTATGTATATATGAAGCACTAAGTATGACTTTTCGAACGTCAATAAAATATGGACGTGATGATAGGTACAGCTCTTGTATAGCTGTAGTGATGGTGGTAAAAATCTTAATTTAGGTTCTCAGAAAAACTCGCGACAGAAAGATGTAACTATATAATTCCTATTTCTTGGTAATTCCCTGAAATAGGCTCCATTAAATTTTTTGTAGGAAATTATAGATAATAGACGAATTATCAGCGCTTAAATGTTGAATCTTGATTAGCATGTTTTGTGTTCGCAAATTTTTCAGGTAATGCTTAACGGCATGTACCTGTTAGAAAGTTAAGTTGGTTTCATTATTTTGTAAATTTTCATTAGGTATTCAAATGAAAATATTCTCTTTTAGGTAATTATTTTTCAAGCTCTCTCGAATCCAATTCTGCATCTACGGGAATTTAATTATTACAGCTCATGACACAAGAGACCACTGCAAAATATGGGTGACCCAAAATTCTCTGTCAAATTAAGTAAGCTAATAGCCCCTTAAAGTCACACAGCGGTCTAACCTACACAATAAACCCCTATAGTGTACCCACTGTACAATGAATTGTGTAATTTAAATATCTTTGTGGCGCATCCAGTGCCACAAACATAGCCCACTGCACACTAAATTGAATGAATTTAAAAAGTAAATTCTGTAGGTAGATATAGGTACCTTTTTAAAAATGTATTAATTCTTTTCACAATCAAATTAATATTACGTACGGTAGGTAAACTTCTTTATTTTAGTATAAGTACCTAATATATTCGGCCTGTTCCACTAGTCCCTACCAACGAATCCCCCCTGGGGGGGAAGAGTGGAATTTTTTTCCACCTATCCCTACGGTAGGCTTCATATTTTCCTGTCGATTTTCGATGTAATAAGAAAATAGCAAAATCTACACCCAAAAAATGAGTTCATGTACCTACTGTACTTAGGTAGGTATAGTCATATAATAGGAACCGCTCAGTCAAAATAGAATTATTAGTGCGTTATCATTAAGAAGTAAATACTCATTGTGTTATAAGGATTTTTATTTTGTGTTTTATTCTAGTAATAATAATAAAATCGTTTCCATTATTACCTACATTACTTTTCTGCGTCACATAGGTACAATGTTATGTTCAATCTTATTACCTTTCTGGGCCACAGTCCACACACGTTTATGAGTATAGCCATTAACATTTCTTTAGTGCGGCAGCGGTCGGGCTAAATAATAAACATTAGGTAGTTTTTTTATGGTATTATTCGTTTGAGCGAGAGCTACACCAAAACAACAGAAACAAGACTCGCTGAAAAATACATAATACACATAAATCATACAAACAAATTCGTTTCTCGCGCACTCTTCATACAATGCTGGCAAAATGTTTCAAACGGAAACATTTTGCCAAGAAATCTTACAAGTAAATCTTATCAATCAATCAATCGAATCTTACAAGTAAATGATATTGCGTGCGTAGGTATGTTAGGCCGGCCACACATCGGACATACATTTGTACTACGCCTATTGTGGCGCCACATTTAACATTTAACACATATATCTGCATGGAAGTACTCACACCAAAGACACATTTGTAGCGGGTGATATAAAGGGGCCACAATTGGCGTAATATATATTATGTACGTCCGGTGTGTGTCCGGCCTAAAACAACTCACCACAAGGTGAAGGTGTAGATAATAAAATGAAATATTTACCAAACTGTAGTCTCGTGCGAAGCTGCAATAAAAATTAAAACTGACTAAAAATAGCATGAACTCGCAGACTAACACGTAAGTTTTATTTTTATAAAGACTTGTTGAATAAATAATTATTTACTTTTTACTCTAATTTCACATGTTACAAGAAATGGACGATGCGAAGTTGCCGTTTGTACCGTACACACTATACACAAAACACGACGTGATTTTTTCTTGTGATGTTTTCACGTATAAAATAAGTATAATATGAACCCGACTCTCTGCCCCAGAATCCTTGAAAAATTCTGGTACACGGACCTTTTACGATAAAACCGAACTTGAAAAAAACATATTTTGAAATAAAATGTCACGCCTCATTGAAGCAGCAACGTGGTATTATTAGCATACTATCAGAGTAAGTTAGAGTAAAGAAAAGGGCGTTGTTCACGTGTTTGTATATTGTAGCAGGAGCTTTACAAGAGGGACAGAACGTCAACCGTTATCTTTTTATACCCGTTTTTGTTCTTACCATTCCCTGAAACGGCTGGTCGGATGGTTCTGCGATAAAAACAAGCAACCCTTTTCTGATAAATCTTCTTTTAGTCCTATTTTTATTTTTAGCAACATTATTCTGGTATTTTTAGCTATAAAGTTTTATAGCCCGCTAACTTTATAGATAAAAATGTCTTACTAACTTATGTTACTAACTTACCTAACTTCTCTCGCCTGCACAGGTCGGCTAACACCGCCACTTCTATACTAAGTATCTATGTTATAACATGTTGGGTGTTATACAAATTTCAACCGTCATCTTAATAATTATATAAAAAAACCGGCCAAGTGCGAGTCGGACTCGCGCACCGAGGGTTCCGTACAAACCTGTAGTAAGTTTAACGATTTATGACGTATTAAAAACAAGACGAAATGAACCGCAAAACTAACTTTGTTTGTAGAGGTTTATTGTTAATATCAAAAAATTACGTTTGTTGTATGGGAGCCCCCCTTTAATATTTACTTTATTGATATTTAATTATTTATTTTGAAAGGTAATATACAAGTTAATATTCTGTGAAAATTTGAACCGTCTACCTGTTACCGTTTTTAATATTGAGCAAAAAAATACGAAAAAACCACGTTTATTGTATGGGGACCCCCCTTAATATATATATTTTTTAATTTTTAGTATTTGTTGTTATAGCGGCAACGGAAATACATCATTTGTGACAGCTTTCTAGCTATCATGAGGTACCATTTATGAGGTACAGCCTGGAGACAGACAGACAGACAGACAGACAGACAGACAGACAGACAGCGGAGTCTTAGTAATAGGGTCCCGTTTTTACCCTTTGGGTACGGAACCCTAAAAATGAATACCTATTTCCCTTGGTCACGACCCTTGATTCTCTGATCTGTGGTCACGACTCACGGCATCACGCGTGAACGGCTGGACCAATTTCGCTAATTCTTTTTTTTGGACCCCGGGATGGTTTATATTTACAATTGGACCCGGTAGGGGGCGCTGCAATCGGGTTTGAGGTTCAGGGCAGGACAAAGTCTGCCAGGCCCACTAGTCTAAAAATAATGATGAAAACCCTTGTATACGAATTAAAAACGGTAACCTAACGGTAACGGTAACTTAAGGCGTCGGGCACGAAATTTACAATTGATTACAAGTGATTACAGATTCAGATTTATTTAATACTGTTTAGATGACGGAATCTGTGAGAAGAGGATGAAATAGTGGAAATGTTTGCAGGTTGAAATCACACCAGACCGGGAAGTGGGGACAATCCTGTTCAGCGCCATCGGCGCGGTTGGGAGTGCGGCAGTTTCAGCAGCGGCCTGTGCCGGGGGCAGCTAGCGGCGGGGCTCAGCGCAGCTTGGAGCTCGATCGCCGCTCTGGGCTGCGCTGACGAGCCAACCGCTCGACGACGACGTCGAAGACGCTGCCGAGACTGAGGACAGCTAGCACACGGCCGACGATCATACGATCGCTGATATCGGCGAGCGAATGAAACTGTTCTTGGACATTCCACTCAGATTCTAATTGGATTGTTGTAATGTAACAAATATTAAGTGTTGTGGACGAAACAAAGTATTGAGTGACAGCATATTTCCAATTAATGAATTAAGTATTCCTAACTGTCGTAACAAGTATTACAAATGCGAATGTAATTGAACTCTATACTAAAGATGTGATTTTAAGGCAATCGATTCGTTGTTTTAGCAAAATATTCTAGGCAAAATTTGTGAGCGTTGAAAGCGCGGTTCATATCACTGCAGGAGTAGGTCCGTATATTATAAAAATACAAATTCTTAAATATTCTGATTAACCTTCCCTTTAAATTGTTTTGTTATATAAACAGTATAAATCTAAGAGCAGTTTCTTCAAAAAAGAAAATTAAAGTATCTTTCCAATCAAAACATAAAGCCAATACTTATTTATATAAAAAATAACAAGACGAAGAAAATAATATCTCACCGCAGGGCGCCGCGCCGTTGTTATCAAAGCTTTCCAGTGACGAAGTCCAATTATTATTATCAAAGAAATCTTCTCAAAGTGGCATTCAAAATTCGTGATATACCTAATCTGAGAAAGTACCTGTTTTCATTTGAAATTATTATTGAAGTAATTTAATTAAGGAAGGTATATTTTAGTAGTTTTCTTATGATTTCTTATGATTTGATGAAGGTCGTAAGTTCTTCGTAATTGATCATTTGATATCAATTACGAAGAACTTACGACCTTGCTCCTGCATGTGTGTACCTACTTATTTCCATGCTAACGGAGAAACCTCAATTGAAATAAACTTAGGGCCGATTTTTTACATCTCTGAATAACGTTTTACCGACGAATATTTGATGTTTTGACAGATTTCCAATGGCAATAAGTAGGTATTCCGTCGGGTAACTAAACGATACTCAAAGATGGAGAAAGCGGCCCCCAGTAGACCAGAGTTACTGTCTAGAGTTTTATTTTTATTTCTTATTACCTAGGGAATTTATTAATAACTATGAAATGCGCTGTTTTCTTCAACACAAACGCTGCACTGTTTCAAAGGAGATTAATTCATTGTTTTAGCAATACCAAATATACTAGGCAAAATTTGTAAGCGTTGAAAGTGCAATTGATATCACAGCAGGAGTAACTAGGTGTGTATCATATTGTATATTATAAATAAAAAAAAGGACTCTCTTCTGATATCCACTCGGGATAGTCGGGTAAACGATACTCGGAGATGGAGAAATCGGCCCTTAGTAGTAATTATTTTTATACACGGATAAATCATACTGTTTAATGTCTAGAGTTTTTTTATCTTATGACCTAGGGAATTTTAATTGGTACTGGATATAAAAATAACTACGAATTGCATTGTTTTCTTCTCTCTAATTTAGGACGACGATTTATAATATTATTAAAATGTAAACGAATTTTTATCGAAAATATTACTTAATCTAAATTAAAGGTGTTATGATTGAAAATATTTACACCATAGATTTTATGCACGAATTTGCTTATAGAATAAACTATGCTGGAAGTAGACGAATTAATAAAAAGTAAGTAACTTATTAATGAGTAGGTATAGTATAAAAGTAGGTAAACTGTGTATAATGTAACTTAATACTTAGCTGGAATTTTCTACAAATGGCCTGACTATAATTCATAGGCTATTTTAAAAACTACTGATATTATGAGCTGTAGGTTTTAAAGAGACCAATATATAAATATCTTTGACATATCTCTTCACATTAAATACACTCATACAGTTATACTATTCGCATTTTGTGAAGAATTACTTATTTGTGTCAATCACATAATATTTTTAGTTATAACCTACTTTATGTTATTGTAAAATTGATGTATAAATATTGGAAGAGCTAGGGCTTCTGACACAGGTATTCTTATGCCTAATAGAAGGCCTCAGCCACAATGAAAAAAAAGCTTTTTCATTTTTTTTTATCACTCCAAAGTTTTCCTAATAATATGATAGTGTGGTAATTTACACTATCTATATTTCATACCTATGCCGCCAATTATATTAAGAGATAGATGACGAGTACATATCACATACGCAAATAAATATAAAGGGTTCGGTTAATATGATATTAAATTCCGCAATTACGCATTTCTACTTATTATAATAGCTTTTGTCTGACACACTTTAGTTAAGTATGATTGTTTTTGCCTAATGATTTGTAATTTTTAATTTAAGTACCAAAATATTTGCGAAAGAATATTTCCTCATTAAAGAGATATGCCACAATACTATGTTTATGTTTGTAATCCATACTATTATTATAATCAATGCAAAAGCGGGTCCGTCCGTATGTCCGTCCGTATGTCTGTCTGCTACGCTTTAACGGGCCATCTTTTCAACCGATTGTGATGAAATTTGGTACAAAGATAGGTTGTGTCACGGGGAAGGATATAGATTATAGGCTATTTTTATCCTGGAAAATGGAGGAATTCCGGCGGGAATACAAAAAAATCAATCCACGCGGAAATCACGGGTATCATCTAATATCCAATCTTAAACAAAATGAGTAATTTTATAAATAAATAAGTAATTTAGTATCAGAATGTAAACTGTATGCAACTATAAGCGAGCGTACAGCCACAGAATAGGAAATAGTACTGTACAGCCATGAAACCTATGAAATACCTATCAAAATATTGACCCCTTTCATACCTCCTGACGTATAAAATATCTTCGCCCGAATATATTAGGCCTCATTATTATGATAGCAATTGACCTTTCCGACAGCCTATTTATGGGATCGTGAGTCGTCACGCTTTATCTTACCCTGTACATAATTTTGGCCTAAATGAAAAAACCTAAACGTTATGTTACATATTGAGATAACGTTGCTATATTGGAGGCTATTTTTGCGGTTCGCGTGACCTCATGTTACTCCAAGGGTCTCCATGTTACATGTGGCGAGTAAATTAGCAAAAACGTCAAGGACCCACGAGGGAGCAGCGTAGTAATTGTGTAAGTGGACAGAGAAGGGCCACTTAACAAGTACGGAATCATTGTGAAATTTGCGGTAACTTTTTTTATAATTGCTATAAAAAAATGTCAAGGTGAACAAAAAACCGAACAAATTGGTTCAGGGTTTTAAAGAAATTTTTCAGAGAAGATAGTAAATCTCTAGTTTGAAAAGATACCAGTGCCATCATATTACAGCAAGCAGCAAGCCGTTAAGTCGCGTCAAATGACGTTACTGAAACGTGGTCTATTGCAACAAGATGGTGTGGTTTCCACGGGTTTCCTAGAAAGTATTTTTGACACCATAACGTTGGTATATAGCGCGTTCTCTAGACTCTAGAGGCACAGTCACAAAGCGGCTACACATACTTATTTATTCTTACTCTTTGTCGGCTACCGATATTCTAGGAACCAAAGGTTTTGGTAGTGGTTTTTTGCAAAAGTGACTTAAGGACTCAACTGTCAATTTTGCATAATTAATTTGTGCTGACTACGAAGAATCCACCCTTAAGTATAATATTATAAACTAGCTGATGCCCGCGACTTCGTCCGCGTGGATATACCAAGTTTCATCGAAATAACTTGAGAAATGACCGACTTTTATACAAACTTTCAACCCCTATTTCACCCCTTTGCGGGTGGAATTTTGAAAAACTGTGAAACACGTATGTTTTCATTTTTAACCCGCAGCTCATATATCAAGTTTCATGGATATAACTTGAGAAATGAAGGACTTTCATACAAACTTTCGACCCCTATTTCCCCCCTTCGGGGGTAAAATTTACAAAAACTGTGAAACACTTATTTCTTCATTTTCAACCGGTAGCTTGTATACCAAGTTTAATCGATATAACTTGAGAAATGACGGACTTTCATACAAACTTTCACCCCCTATTTCACCCCCTTAGGGGTGGAATTTTGAAAAACTGTGACACACATACTTCTTTATTTTTTACCGTAAGCCAAAATAAAAAGTTTCGTTGATATAACTTGTAAAACATCTTGAGAAACGAAGGACTTTCATACCAATTTTTATTCCCTATTTCACCCTTTTGGGGGTCGAATTTTCAAAAACTGTGAAACACGTATGTCTCCATTTTCAACCCGCAGCTCATATTATATCAAGTTTCATGGCTATAACTTGAGAAATTAAGGACTTTCATACAAACTTTCAACCCCTATTTCACCCCTACAGGGGTAGAATTTCGGGATTAAAAGTATCCTATGTCCTACCTCATAGTATGGGCTCAAATCGTGCCAAGTTTCGTTTGAATTCATTCAGTAGTTTCGGCGTGATGCGCGGCCAAGATACAGACAGACAGACAGACAGACAGACAGACAGACAGACAGACAGACAAAAATGAAAAAAATTACAGATTTGGCTTCAGTATCGAATAATGAGTGCCCTCAAAAAAAAAATTTCAAAATATCTTCAATGTACAGAATTGGACATGTTACAGTTTTATTATAAGTATAGATGTGAAAGTGGTCAACCTCTCTGTCTGCTACGCTTTCGCTGCCTATCTGCTCAACCAATTTTGACGAAACTTGATACAAAGATATTAAAGAAAATAGGCCGTTTTTTTCCGAAAAGAAGTTTTTTTTTAATTCCACTACAAGTTAGCCCTTGACTGCGATCTCACCTGATGGTGAGTGATGACTCTGTCTAAAATGGAAGCGGGCTAACCTGTTAGGTGTGTGGCAGTTATATTAAACCCATAAACCCCTAATCAGTTTCGCTAACGCTAAATCGCTTGACGGTACGTCTTTACCAATAGGGTGGAAACTAAGCCACGGAATGTATACTTAACGAACTTTTCTGTCTTTGATTAGGTAGGTACAGCCGAAAATAAGAAGGTTATTCTGAATGGTGTTATTGCTAGCAAAGCGAACATAAGTGTTTCATTCCAATTCCAATATTGTGACCGCGAGCTCCGAGACCTTATTTACAAAGAAGAAATGGCACGATCGAACCCTTTTTGCGATAAGCAAGTGATGGAAATGGGAAAGTTGTAATTCCGAGTGGTCATTTCGGTTTTATATAATAAAAAACTAGCTAATGCCCGCGACTTCATCCGCGTGAAATAAGTTTTTTCAATTCCCGCGGGAACCCCTTAATTTTCCGGGATAAAATGTAGCCTATGTCACTCTGTCAAGTCCTTGACTATACCCATGCAAAAAATCATGTCAATCCGTTGCTCCGTTGCGGCGTGATTGAAGGACAAACCAACAAACAAACACACTTTCGCATTTATAATATTAGTATGATATGTAATGTAGGGTAACTTATATAGGACAACTGTAACGTAGTAGCAACGGTCATACCTACCTACCTACCTACAGGGACTGAAAAACAGTTTCATAAAGGTTGCAGAATTATACGTAAAGGTAAAAGTACCTATTAAGGTTACAGTTACTAACACTTATTAACAGATATAAACGGCTACACTTTGATTGGGTTACAAGACTTACAGTATTGAATCTGTTACATTTATAAATGTGTGTCCCCAAAGCAAAGGATAACAGTATCAAAAAACAGTGTTAAAAACACTTATTCCTGTTACAGTTTCAGTCCTTACCTAGCTACCTAGTGGTTAAGAACCTCGGGGCTCGTCCTTTTATTCGGACGGTCTGAAATTTGGCCCCGGGCACGCACTTCTAACTTATGGGACTAACGTGCAATATAAACCATTAAATTTCAATTTCTCTCAAAACAATTGAAAATTCAAAAGGTTTTTAGTTCAAAGAAACTTTTGGGTATAAGTGCTTTAGAATTTTCAAGTGAATCTACCACTGCACTGGTTCGAAATGCTATTCCTACCGAGCAGAGCCGGGAAAAAACTCGTTGGTTGCTCTTTTAAAAAAAATGGTATGGGCAATATCATGAGAAAACCTGTTTCCCTCAGTACCTACTCCAAAATGTTCTCAAAGGCTTATGAAGTCTCCTAAGAGAAAACTTGTGGGTTAATGATGGTGATGGGTTAAAGTCTTATTTATACTTATTGTTTATACTAAATAAACAATAAGTATAAATAAGACTTTATTGTTCGTGCTCCATATCTTTGTTTGAACACAGCGGGGATGTATCCATAAATTACATAGTTTGCTCCATTTCGCGCCATTCGCCGACAATCCGTTTTATTGTAAAAATAATCTATTATACTGATAAACCTTTGTGTATTCAACTTTTCCCCGCTTAATTATTGAAACCTATTTACAATTTTGTCACGCACGTCGATATCGGAAACCATCGAGACCAAATCCACATATCCCGGGAAAAAACCCGAAAGATAATAATGTAACTCACGTAGGTGTCTCATTTAAAAGGCGCCCTACATTTTCCGGATAGCTAATAATCAATTGCGAAGATTTTCACTGAAATGTAGGTAAGTAGGTATTTACCTACTTATAGTACGCGCGCGAGTTGAATGCAGAGCAAATGTATGGTGACACATACATTTACTCTGCATTCAACTCGCGCGCGAGCTGTAGATATCGTATCATTTTTGTTTAAAATCTAGATTGAGTCAATGGAAGATAAAATTAAATAAGTAGATAAGTATGCCAAAGGTGAAAATAATTCCTGTCTCTACCAAGTACCTAACAGCTGAGCTATTTTTTAGAGAACGCTTCCGATATAAGTCAAACAAGTCTATTAATGAAAATTAAAAGTATAAAACTTAAACTTAATTCACCGAAAAGCAATTGCTATGTGAAATATTCAACGAGCTTATATCTATCTACGTAGGTTGTTATGCCGGTTCGCCGGCCTCCTTCAGTTTTCGGCCTTTACGCGTACTCGGTGCCGCAAAATTGCGAGAATATCGCTTAGAAATACTATTTCCAAATGAAATCTTTATTCAGACATTTGAAAATAATTGCTTTGTATCTGACAACAATTTTGGTCAGGTAACATCTTCGAGTGATTTTAGTGAATTTATTCAATTCGACGGGGGGCATCGGAGGTAACGCAACCTGCGGAAATTAGAAAAAAAATAGTGCCGCGCGTTTCACTCCAAGGCAAGCTTTTTGTTGTTTTTGTGAATGAATGATGTTAATAGGCATGTAATACCCTTCTAAAATAACTTATTAACATACTTTTAATATGATTATGTGAATATTTTGTACAAAACAACAATAATGTTGGGGGCCGCGATCTAACATTAAATTTTCTTCAAAACTTTGTTTTTCGGCCTAGGGGCCGATATGTGGCGTATCAAGTCTTCCACGCTTTTGTCTCTTTTATTCAATTGGTGAAATGATATATGTCACGACTCTTTAATATTAATATATATATAGCTGCTCGTGCTGATTGACTGATTGATCACCTCTCCTGTAAAATTTTGTATGAACATTTTTTTTTTCACTCATCGTTTCGTATAGAAGACAAAAATTCATCCGGAGGAAAAATACGGAGAGAGCTGATGATTGAGGATTTCGAAGACGGATGAAGAGCACCAGCCAGGGTATCGAAGATAGGTGGGGGGTGCTCGACCAAATGTCATTCGAAACCTCATCCAATTGGCGGTAGTTGAAAAAAAAATTCAAAATGGCGGATTTAAGATGGCCGCCATACAAATTTCGACGGTGTCTATCTCGGAGAGTATAAAAGATGGAAGAGTGGTTTCTTGGCAAAAGATGATCAGGACATGAGGGTCTACTTGATGTACAGGAAAAAAATTCAAGATGGCGGAATTTATTTTCCATAGAAAAGGGTATTGAAGATAGGTGGGGGGTGCTCGACCAAATGTCACTCGAAACTTCATCCAATTGAAAGTGAGCTGAAAAAATTTTCAAAATGGCGGATTTAAGATGGCCGCCATACAAATTTCGTCGGTGTGTATCACGGAGAGTATAAAAGATGGAAGAGTGGTTTCTTGGCAAAAGATGATCGGGACATGAAGGTCTACTTGATGAACAGGAAAAAAATTCAAGATGGCGGAATTTATTTTTCCATAGAAAATGTATGGCGAATATTGAAGAGGCTGCGGTTCCTTTTCAAGATTTGTTTTTATGCAAGAAATCTCATTTTGACGAATGGTTCGGAGAAAAAAATATGGAGAGAGATGATGATCGAAGGTTCGGATGATGGGTGAGGAGCACGGTCAGGGTATTAAAGATAGGTACCTACTTAGGGGCTGCTCAAACAAAAAGGGAGGGGCGGGGGGTTGGTGGTCTTTGTTTTATGTTTTTCCTTTATGAGAATTTTCTTTTGCGTCGGACGCTTGGCGTGCTGGCGCTTCCACTGTGCTCACTAGCATAGCAGTGTGTTGTTCAGATCAGAACACGTAGACAGTAAATAAGCTGCCCGATTATGTAAGAATGGTCTATCAAATCGTCAAAGTTCGGCGTCAAAGTAAAATAAACCATAACAGCATTGAATTAGAGCTCAATTTCGTGTTTCGAAATTGAGCTCTAATTTAATGCTGTTATGGTTTATTTTACTTTGACGCCGAACTTTGACGATTTGATCGGCCATTCTTACATAATCGGGGGGCAGGATAGTAGGACAGTGAGTAAGTAGACAGTGGACCGCGCGGTCCATTACGCGGTCCGCTTCAGCGGGCCGCGCAGCCACGCGCCATACTAGTTAATATATATATAGCTGCTCGTGCTGATTGACTGATTGATCACCTCTCCTGTAAAATTTTGTATGAACATTTTTTTTTTCACTCATCGTTTCGTATAGAAAACAAAAATTCATCCGGAGGAAAAATACGGAGAGAGCTGATGATTGAGGATTTCGAAGACGGATGAAGAGCACCAGCCAGGTTATCGAAGATAGGTGGGGGGTGCTCGACCAAATGTCACTCGAAACTTCATCCAATTGACAGTTAGCTGAAAAAAATTTCAAAATGGCGGATTTAAGATGGCCGCCATACAAATTTCGACGGTGTCTATCTCGGAGAGTATAAAAGATGGAAGAGCGGTTTCTTGGCAAAAGATGATCAGGACGTGAGGGTCTACTTGATGAACAGGAAAAAAATTCAAGATGGCGGAATTTATTTTTCCATAGAAAAGGGTATTGAAGATAGGTGGGGGGTGCTCGACCAAATGTCACTCGAAACTTCATCCGATTGACAGTGAGCTGAAAAAAATTTCAAAATGGCGGATTTAAGATGGCCGCCATACAAATTTCGACGGTGTCTATCTCGGAGAGTATAAAAGATGGAAGAGTGGTTTCTTGGCAAAAGATGATCAGGACATGAGGGTCTACTTGATGAACAGGAAAACAATTCAAGATGGCGGAATTTATTTTTCCATAGTTAATGTATGGCGAATATTGAAGAGGCTACAAGTGTAGAACTATGCAAGACTACGGTTTCTTTTCATTAATATATATATAGCTGCTCGTGCTGATTGACTGATTGATCACCTCTCCTGTAAAATTTTGTATGAACATTTTTTTTTTCACTCATCGTTTCGTATAGAAGACAAAAATTCATCCGGAGGAAAAATACGGAGAGAGCTGATGATTGAGGATTTCGAAGACGGATGAAGAGCACCAGCCAGGGTATCGAAGATAGGTGGGGGGTGCTCGACCAAATGTCATTCGAAACCTCATCCAATTGGCGGTAGTTGAAAAAAAAATTCAAAATGGCGGATTTAAGATGGCCGCCATACAAATTTCGACGGTGTCTATCTCGGAGAGTATAAAAGATGGAAGAGTGGTTTCTTGGCAAAAGATGATCAGGACATGAGGGTCTACTTGATGAACAGGAAAAAAATTCAAGATGGCGGAATTTATTTTTCCATAGAAAAGGGTATTGAAGATAGGTGGGGGGTGCTCGACCAAATGTCACTCGAAACTTCATCCAATTGACAGTGAGTGAAAAAAAAAATCAAAATGGCGGATTTATGATGGCCTCCATACAAATTTCGTCGGTGTCTATCTCGGAGAGTATCAGAGATGGAAGAGTGGTTTTTTGGCAAAAGATGATCAGGACATGAAGGTCTACTTGATGAACAGGAAAAAAATTCAAGATGGCGGAATTTATTTTTTCATAGAAAAACTATGCAAGATTACGGTTTCTTTTCAAGATTTGTTTTTATGGAAGAAATCTCATTTTGACGAATGGTTCGGAGAAAAAAATATGGAGAGAGATGATGATCGAAGGTTCGGACGATGGGTGAGGAGCACGGTCAGGGTATTAAAGATAGGTACCTACTTAGGGGCTGCTTAAACAAAAAGGGAGGGGCGGAAGGTTGGTGGTCTTTGTTTTATGTTTTTCCTTTATGAGAATTTTCTTTTACGTCGGACGCTTGGCGTGCTGGCGCTTCCACTATGCTCACTAGCATAGCAGTGTGTTGTTCAGATCAGAACACGTAGACAGTAAACCAGATGCCCGATTATCTAAGAATTGTCGATCAAATCGTAAAAGTTCGGCGTCAAAGTAAAATAAACCATAACAGCATTGAATTAGAGCTCAATTTCGTGTTTCGAAATTGAGCTCTAATTTAATTCTGTTATGGTTTATTTTACTTTGACGCCGAACTTTGACGATTTGATCGGCCATTCTTACATAATCGGGGGGCAGGATAGTAGGACAGCGAGTAAGTAGACAGTGGACCACGCGGTCCACTACGCGGTCCGCTGTAGCGGGCCGCGCAACCACGCGCCATACTAGTTAATATATATATAGCTGCTCGTGCTGATTGACTGATTGATCACCTCTCCTGTAAAATTTTGTATGAACTTTTTTTTTTTCACTTATCGTTTCGTATAAAAGACAAAAATTCATCCGGAGGAAAAATACGGAGAGAGCTGATGATTGAGGATTTCGAAGACGGATGAAGAGCACCAGCCAGGGTATCGAAGATAGGTGGGGGGTGCTCGACCAAATGTCACTCGAAACTTCATCCAATTGACAGTAAGCTGAAAAAAAATTCAAAATGGCGGATTTAAGATGGCCGCCATACAAATTTCGTCGGTGTCTATCTCGGAGAGTATAAAAGATGGAAGAGTGGTTTCTTGGCAAAAGATGATCAGGACATGAAGGTCTACTTGATGAATAGGAAAAAAATTCAAGATGGCGGAATTTATTTTTCCATAGAAAAGGGTATTGAAGATAGGTGGGGGGTGCTCGAACAAATGTCACTCGAAACTTCATCCAATTGACAGTGAGCTGAAAAAAAATTTCAAAATGGCGGATTTAAGATGGCAGCCATACAAATTTCGTCGGTGTCTATCTCGGAGAGTATAAAAGATGGAAGAGTGGTTTCTTGGAAAAAGATGATCAGAACATGAAGGTCTACTTGATGAACAGGAAACAAATTTAAGATGGCGGAATTTATTTTCCATAGAAAATATATGGCGAATATTGAAGAGGCTACAAGTGTAGAACTATGCAAGACTACGGTTCCTTTTCAAGATTTGTTTTTATGGAAGAAATCTCATTTTGACGAATGGTTCGGAGAAAAAAATATGGAGAGAGATGATGATCGAAGGTTCGGATGATGGGTGAGGAGCACGCGGTCAGGGTGTTAAAGATACCTACTTAGGGGCTGCTCAAACAAAAAGGGAGGGGCGGGGGGTTGGTGGTCTTTGTTTTATGTTTTTCCTTTATGAGAATTTTCTTTTACGTCGGACGCTTGGCGTGCTGGCGCTTCCACTGTGCTCACTAGCATAGCAGTGTGTTGTTAAGATCAGAACACGTAGACAGTAAACCAGCTGCCCGATTATGTAAGAATTGTCGATCAAATCGTCAAAGTTCGGCGTCAAAGTAAAATAAACCATAACAGCATTAAATTAGAGCTCAATTTCGTGTTTCGAAATTGAGCTCTAATTTACTGCTGTTATGGTTTATTTTACTTTGACGCCGAACTTTGACGATTTGATCGGCCATTCTTACATAATCGGGGGGCAGGATAGTAGGACAGCGAGTAAGTAGACAGTGGACCACGCGCTCCACTACGCGGTCCGCTTTAGCGGGCCGCGCAGCCACGCGCCATACTAGTATATATAGCTGCTCGTGCTGACTGACTCATTGATCACCTCTCCTGTAAAATTTTGTATGAACATTTTTTTTTTCACTCATCGTTTCGTATAGAAAACAAAAATTCATTAAGAGGAAAAATACAGAGAGAGCTGATGATTGAGGATTTCGAAGACGGATGAAGAGCACCAGCCAGGGTATCGAAAATAGGTGGGGGGTGCTCGACCAAATGTCACTCGAAACTTCATCCAATTGACAGTGAGTTGAAAAAAAATTCAAAATGGCGGATTTAAGATGGCCGCCATACAAATTTCGACGGTGTTTATCTCGGAGACTATAAAAGATGGAAGAGTGGTTTCTTGGAAAAATATGATCAGGACATGAGGGTCTACTTGATGAACAGGAAAAAAATTCAAGATGGCGGAATTTATTTTTCCATAGAAAAGGGTATTGAAGATAGGTGGGGGGTGCTCGACCAAATGTCACTCGAAACTTCATCCAATTGACAGTGAGCTGAAAAAATTTTCAAAATGGCGGATTTAAGATGGCCGCCATACAAATTTCGTCGGTGTCTATCTCGGAGAGTATAAAAGATGGATGGAAGAATGGGATGGAAAGTGGGTTCTTGGCAAAAGATGATCAGAACATGAAAGTCTACTTGATGAACAGGAAAAAAATTCAAGATGGCGGAATTTATTTTCCATAGTAAATGTATGGCGAATATTGAAGAGGCTACAAGTGTAGAACTATGCAAGACTACGGTTCCTTTTCAAGATTTGTTTTTATGAAAGAAATCTCATTTTGACGAATGGTTCGGAGAAAAAAATATGGAGAGAGATGATGATCGAAGGTTCGGATGATGGGTGAGGAGCACGGTCAGGGTATTAAAGATAGGTACCTATTTAGGGGCTGCTCAAACAAAAAGGGAGGGGCGGGGGGTTGGTGGTCTTTGTTTTATGTTTTTCCTTTATGAGAATTTTCTTTTACTTCGGACGCTTGGCGTGCTGGCACTTCCACTGTGCTCACTAGCATATCAGTGTGTTGTTCAGATCAGAACACGTAGACAGTAAACCAGCTGCCCGATTATGTAAGAATTGTCGATCAAATCGTAAAAGTTCGGCGTCAAAGTAAAATAAACCATAACAGCATTGAATTAGAGCTCAATTTCGTTTTTCGAAATTGAGCTCTAATTTAATGTTGTTATGGTTTTTTTTACTTTGACGCCGAACTTTGACGATTTGATCGGCCATTCTTACATAATCGGGGGGCAGGATAGTAGGACAGCGAGTAAGTATACAGTGGACCACGCGGTCCACTACGCGGTCCGCTGTAGCGGGCCGCGCAACCACGCGCCATACTAGTTCTTTTATGTACCTGATGTGAAAACCCTCGCCATTAGTTTTCGGCCGTCAATTTGTTAGTATAAATTAAAAGTGAAGACCATTTTGGGGGTGGCCGAAAATCACAACATAGAAGAAACAGTACCTACCTCAGTTTTCGGCATAGTATGGAAAGCATGTGAAAATTGAATACCGGTAATAGTTTTCGGCCATAAAATTGCAAAGTTTAAAGCCAACAATAATTTTGAGTTAACGTTTTTATTTTAAAGATAACTAAGTATCATTACATATTGTACCTATGTTATTATTTTTAATAATAAGGCCAGAAGCTAAGAATAAATAAGGCCAGAGCACGAGTAACAGAAGAATCGATCAGACTAGTTCAGGGAACTTACAGAGTTTTTGACCGAGTCAAACATTATTTATTTATTTATTTATATGCACAATTATCCAAGAGTGTTATTTCAAAAATAACATAAAAATAGGAACGTATTTGATAGGTTTTAAAGGTGTTGTAATTCGTGACTAACAAAGGTTCCAAGTTTTTTATTAAGTAATATAACTTTCTTGAATTATGTTGATTATGACTTTTAATAACATTTGGATACATAATAAAACAATGATGAACTTACAAAAAGCGTTTTAATGTAATTTTAAACTTATAAATTAATTTTAAATCCATCACAATCCAGTGGCCGAAAACAGAATACCCGATGGCCGAAAACTGAAATTTGAGGCCGAAAACTGAAATTTTAGCGTTTTTCCGGATTAAATAAAAAATAAAAATAACTAATAGCTTCAAGCGCAACACAGTTTCTAAAAAAGAAACTCCAGTATATGGGCTTTCATCTAACATAATGAGCATAGCAATATTAAGGTTGTAACATTTTTTTCTGATGTCCTAAAGTTGATGGGAGCACTAAAAGGCCGAAATCCGGCACATCGCCTACTTAACTTCAATGCTTAAAATGATAAATCTTCTCTGTAAGAAATATACACGCTATTCGAACTTCTCGTATTTACATTAGCAGATACAAGGAAAGCCTGATAAAGCGAAAACTTTGTATCGCGAAACGATAACAAAATTAACGCATCGCATTTCTAAGAAAAGCATTATCTGATATCGGGAAAATAAATTTCCGATATTTTCCCATTTACCGGCGGCGCCACGAAATTTTCAAGCCTCGACCACTTTTATTTTGACAAAGCATCCGAGGTACAATTCTTTTTCTCTTTTCAAAAATTTATTTTACCCACCCGTCCCTATCGGTCCATTTTACTGGTCAAACAAAAGCGCATAACACCTATTTATATACCGTCGCATACACATAATATACTCTATACATGTACACATACTATTGACTTTGCAGGGATTCCCAAAGTGGTCGATATCGGTTTCCCAGGGGTCGACATAAACGAAAACTGTCATGTTTTATAAGTAATTGTCAACGTCAATAAGTTTACCTATATTTAATAAATTATTTGATTGATTTGATTTGATTGACTGATTTTGGGGGTCGACGAGGTCAACAAAAATCGACCCCTATTTTAATGTTTTTTTTTTCAAAAAATAATTAGTAGTTACCAACTTAAGTATTTTTACGTAATTTGTATTAATAATTTTTAATTACATTTGATATTTACTGATGTTTATGTGTATTTATTTTGTTAAATTTTGATGAGAAAATGATGTCAAGTTTACTCACTTAACCAACCGCAAAGTTTTAGTAAAAAACTAGAGATAGAATTTCTAAAGTAATTTGGGGTCTGAGGTATCAGTTCATTTTGGAAAAGGGGTCTCTTGCCCAAAATAGTTTGGGAATCCCTGGCTATAGAGTATATTATATACCAATCTAAAGTCAAGTATGTGTAGATATTATGTCTTACACATTGTGATGCACAAATAGGTATACGGTCTATATATAATAATATATTGCAACCCTAAAACATTACGTAAACGGGTATAAAGCCGCGGGTCATAACCAAATATAACATTATTAGTTTTAGTTGCAGCTGCGCTAGGGAACTTATAAATAAATAAATGTTAATAATGGGTATCAATGGGATAAATCATCTGGCTCTGGCAAATACAAAACCGGCCAAGTGCGAGTCGGACTCGCGCACCGAGGGTTCCGTACAAACCTGTAGTAAGTTTTAAATTATTAAAAAAAAACTACTTACTAGATCTCATTCAAACCAATTTTCGGTGGAAGTTTGCATGATAATGTACATCATATATTTTTTTTAGTTTTTAGTTTTCTCTTATTTTAGAAGTTACAGGGGGGGGGGGGGACACACATTTTACCACTTTGGAAGTGTCTCTCGTGCAAACTATTCAGTTTAGAAAAAAATGATACTAGAAACCTCAATATCATTTTTGAAGACCTATCCATAGATACCCCACAAACCAAAAAAAATTTTTTGAGTTTCAGTTCTAGGGACCCCCAAAATTTATTGTTTTTTTTTCTAGTTTTGTGTGAAAATCTTAATGCGGTTCACAGAATACATCTACTTACCAAGTTTCAACAGTATAGTTCTTATAGTTTCGGAAAAAAGTGGCTGTGACATACGGACGGACAGACAGACAGACAGATAGACAGACAGACAGACAGACAGACAGACAGACAGACAGACAGACAGACAGACAGACAGACAGACAGACAGACAGACAGACAGACAGACAGACATGACGAATCTATAAGGGTTCCGTTTTTGCCAAATTTGGCTACGGAACCCTACTGGTGCAGCTTTTGATAAGTCAGGACTCCACCACCGGTTCGGAAAGAAAATTCTTCTTACCAATGATAGTAGAGCCATACAAGACACTCAAATTCCCTTATCGTAAACATAAAGCTATTGACGGGAATATAATGAAGCTATGACTCTATAATAATTATATTTAGCCCTTGACCGCGATCGCACCTGTATTGACCATTGATGCAGTGATTGTGACTGGCTCTCGGCACGTCAGAGCCTCGTTTGCCAATTGGCAGGGTGCACCACGCGCAGGTGAGGTTGACTTTGGCCACTAAGATGGAAGTTGGGCCACTTACACCCCAAAAAGTTTTATAATTTTTTAGTTTTATAAAAAATTTATAATACCCATACTCCCAAGTGCCTACGTCCAAGTTACTACGGCATCGTACCGAAAACACAGAATAGGTAATAATAGTACCGCTAAAGGACATGACCAGTAACTGCCCTCCGATTCGGGACAATGTGCAGGATTTCCGTTTTTACAGTAAGGTTTAAAAATTAAAACTGAAATTACTATGGATTTATTATTCCGAATAAGGTCAAGGTTAAAATGTCTATAAAAACAATACGTTTATTGTTTAAATCTTGAGCGTCCGGTTTCCTCTTTATGCACTACTCCATTTTGACGTTCCGTTTTATCCATGCCTAATAATAATCTTGTTACCCTACATGAATACCATATACCTAAGTATCACTATATTATGAGTGATTTATTTTTGATCAATTAAATAGTAATGAAAAGGAAATGTGTGTTTTGTTTTTATTATTTTTGTTAGTTGACAAGCCTCAAACGAACAAAGCATTTTCAAATAACCACTGCGTTTAAAGGAACGTAACGCCCTCTGGCATTGCATCTGTCTGCCATCTGTGGTCGAATAGTTAAACAAACTCGCTAATCAAAACGTTTAGCGTCATCTGTTGTCGAATATTTGAAAAGACTCCCTAGCGCCATCTAGTGTGGCAGCATAACAATGTAGCGTGATTTTTAAAGGAATTACATAATTCTTGGAATATAGTTTTATTATTCCAGTATTATCCTCATCCATGCCCAAATAATGCAACGATTACTTATTTTCCCGAGAAACGTGGTTAACAATACTTAAACTATTTTTTTAGACTCGCTCACCACAACAACTAGTGCCATCTAGTGTGGGAAAGCAGTTTTTTGGTAAAACTTCTTTTATTTATTTTCTCAGTTTTCAGAGCCTTTTCCTGAAACTTTTTTATCTGAAAACTATAAAATATAAAAATTACAATAATAAAGAGTTCATTGCTGCACATTAATTTTTGATATCTAGGCAAGCTCCCATAATTGCGCTGGTCAAGTCCTTTCTTGGCGGTACGTCTTTGCCGGTCAAGACACGGCCGAATCCTCTCACCAGACAAACGTTGCTATCAAGGCTATTTAAAATATGCTGGCACCTACATTACCGACATTATGTAGTGTTTTCCAAAAAAGTGTTCCCTTTCCTTACTATTAAAACCGGTGACAAACTTGTTATATAGAGAACTGTTACAGGGCCGCGTAATGCAATCTGTAACGAAGAAGGTCGCATACCTAGGTATACTTACTACCTACATAGTAAGACCTACACAGCGAAACCTGAATATCATTAAAGGTAGATTTTATCTTATTTTGAATCGAAATCTTATCGCAATGAAGTTTATAGTTGGCTAACAATGGAGTTTTACTCAGCATCTTACGAATATTTTTATTTTTTATAAACACTGTAAGTAAGTAGGAGTTTTCAACGCCTTTTTAAGTGGCGTCAATCTAACAGCCAACGAATGTATCCCTGGTGACCGGGGGGTCTGTCGCCCGATAGGAAATAGTGCTCGAGTCGGAAGGCGCACTTTTGTGTTCTTGGTGCGCCTCAGACGGTGTGCAGGCATACTTTATTAGTCCCGGAGGAGGGTCTGCCTCAGCAGGTGCCGCTGGCTGGCTAATGTCCCCTGCCCAGCACCAGGCGATGCGTGGAACACCGGGGGGTTTTAGTTGACATAACACCCTTCCTCCCCTGGCGCATTGGTATAAATGAGGAATTTCTCAACGAAAAGGCTAAAGAGTTAGATGAATTCCGTGTTTAATAAGCACTCCACAGCAAACAACATTACCTAACAGTGGAACGCAAAATTCAGACCTTCGATCGGTAGATCTGGCGGTGGTTCATTTAAAACAGATAATTTCATTGTTGGCTGTGTTATCGACGCCATAAATATTATTATGATTACTTAACAAGCGACCACTTTTTTGACAACTGCGAGTATTTATGACCTCTAACCGCGACTTGATTAACGAGATGTAGTCATAAATAATAATGAGATTCCGAAAATGTTTTAATCTCTATAGTATAAACATCGGCTAAGCACGATCTCGATATTGATTTATCTACCTTACAAGTTTTTTTTTATTGAAAAAGACAAATGAAATGTTGCCTGTCTGTGTGCTACGCTTTACGCTTTACGCTTTCACGGCTCATCTGTTTAATCAATTGTTATGAAATTTGGTACAGGATCTATATATAGGTTGTATACCGGGGAAGGACATATAAAGCTCGCTTTTATCCCGGAAAAAGAACTTAATTCACACGGACGAAGTCGCGGGCATCGTCTAGTCTAATCTAATTAGTACTTACCTACTATACAAACCATGCCCAATCGATGAACAGTCAGGTTGATCATTGGCCCAAAAACTGGGCCGGCCTTACGTCACCAAATGAGGCAAATAAACAATTTGTCAATAAAATATCTAATCATCAAAACCCAAATCGGCAACACCAATTTTTTTTTATGTTGTTTGTCTGTCTATTGGTCTGATATATTAATCGAAACAGCAGAAGTGTTTTTGCGGGTCATTCGCTGACTGGTAGAAGTCTATTGTAAGAAGTGATCGAGACTATACTTTCAGTCAGTTTTTCTTTTCTTTCAGTTCATAAAATTATACTAGCTGATGCCCGCGACTTCGTCCGCGTGGATTGAGGTTTTTCGGTTCCCGCGGGAACTCTTTAATTTTCCGGGATCAAAAGTAGCCTATGTGCTATTCCAGACTATAATCTATCTCTGTGCCAAATTTCATCCAGATCCGTTCAGCCGTTGGAGCGTGATTGAGTAACAAACATCCATACATCCATACATCCATACATCCATCCAAACTTTCGCATTTATAATATTTATTTGATTAATACAGACACTTAATTGTAAGGTTGTGACCTAAATGGTCCTATATTGGACAATGATGTGATTAAGTTTCAACCCACCAAGGTTATGAAAAAGCAAGGTCGGTATAAGTAAATCGTGCCCTCCTTAAATTTTTAATTTAATATGGCGCCCAAATTCAGCCAAAAGTTATTACATGATATTATCTTTTAGCCAAAATTGTTTCATATAATATTTAATATTTTCCGCCAAATATTGCTATACTCCTCAGTACTGCTTATTACTACCTAATCTCCAAATCCAGATATACAGGCGAATCCAGACTGTCGGATCGGACGAATATCAACATAAATAATAATTATTATGTAGGTATCCACCTTCATATTATGAGCTACAACAGAGGTACCTAAATAGCTGGCGTATTTCCAAAGTAAAGCGTTCCTCCAAAGTGACCAGCGTACCGTTTTTTTTTTATTCACTACAAGTTAGCCCTTGACTGCTATCTTACCTGATGGTAAGTGACGATGCAGTCTAAGATAGTAGCGGGCTAACCTGTTAGGGGCATGGCAGTTATATTAAACCCATACCCCTATTCGGTTTCTACACGGCATCGTACCGGAACGCTAAATCGCTTGGCGGCACGTCTTTGCCGGTAGGGTGGTAACTAGCCACGGCCGAAGCCTCCCACCAGGCAAATAACCTTTAAAACCTTTGAAATAGCTGTTGCCATCACAACTCTATTTCAGGAAAGGCGCTATCGCTGCATACGGTATACCTACCATACCACCAGGGGTACAGTTCTACAGGTAAGTATATTAAAAAAAACAATAGCAGCTATAATATTATATAGCACCTAGTAGGGGAAAATTGAAAAAAAAAATTGCAAAATTGCTATAATATTATATAAAACTTATTAGCTTCATAGCTAACTATATATATTACTTAGGTATCTATAAAAAATTATCACGTTCATTCACTCTCATTCAACTTAACCCAAACATAGGTACCTACTGTTAAAATAGCATTAATTTTCATTATAAACTATGGTTTTCAGCTTGTTTTAAACTTGTATATATAACGTAAAAGTTAACTTCATCTTTGCTATTCAAACCAAATTCGTATCTATTGAACTACTCGTAAGTACTTGTTTCAAAGGTAGCACTTGGTAGCACCATGTAATGTGCCTTATTTATTCCAGAACATGTTTACGAGACTGATAGTACCGAATGTGATATCGGATTCATGCCTCTACGGGTGCTATTATAATGTTATGTAACGTTCTGTATTTTTACGTTTTTGAGTTTCAATGAGCAATTTTCCGATGCAAGTAACATTAAAAATACATATTTTTCAAAATTTGGTTGTTTCAGCTTGGAGTATTTGTTGGATATTTCTTATTTAGTTTCCATACTTTACATGAATGTTTCAAGTGAAGAAAGTTTTGACGGATCATTTTTCCGGACCAAGATATTAAACATAAAAGAGTTTAGGTAAAAATACCTAACTTCCGTTGAAAAAAATTTTTGGATATTAATTATAAAATACCTTTATGTTATATGATACTTTATCATACTGTAAAGTTCCGTCATCTGAGGAATTACTGCTGGGGTCCACTAGCTTCCTTTCCTAGACTATTAGTATATTAACGTTTACATTAATTAAACATCAACAAGCATGTCATTTTTATTTACCATTGCGTGGGTAGCGGCTATAGGTATACCCTTGTGCGAGAATAAAGCCCCAACACGTAGAAGATTCACAGGAGCATTAATCTAAATAATTGCTAACAACAGATTTTACAATTCATCTTCGACATATCGACGCCCCCGGGGAATAAAATCGTAATAGACAAAAGTAAATTTTACAGGACGAGCAAAAAACTGTTATTCTGTTTTAGCTCATAAACTAACCGGCCTATATTAACATACAATACATCATTTTTTTCAGTATTTTTTTTTCTTAATAAGTAGCTATAATAAAAAAATATATTATAATACCTACACAATTTTTATACATTAACAATTATTTTAAAAAAAAAGAATAAATAACACATTGGTACAAATTGTGAATTGGTACCATATAAAATAATACCCTGTGTTACCTGTAGGTATAATATATTTATTATGCAAGATCTATTAACATAATATATTATAATTTAGAACATATAATACAAACAAATAGCCATATTATACATATTCAGCCGTTGATTACACTTTATAACGAAATGACGAGCAATTTTGGAAATACATTATTATCTCGCGAAAAACCGTGATAAAACCGTAATAAATTCGGCCATGTGCTCAATCCCTTTTGAATCCATGTATGTATGTCAATAATGTACAACAGTCTCGAGTTTTCGCCAAATGCAGAGAAACAAGCCCTGCGTTCTGTCTAAATGTCATCGACTTCTCCATGTAAGACTATTGGAACCTGAATTCGCAAGATGTTTTTATATGAACAAGTCATTAAACAGTACGTCAGCATAACAGAAGTACTTACCTATCAAAAAAATATTTATATGATACAAAACCACCTAAGAGTAAGTATATAGGGACTCAAATCTGGAAGGTTGATGCATGCAAGTAAAGCGTGTTAAAATGTTATGGATTCATCAAAATACATAAACCGTCCGAAAACCACCTAAGAGTAAGTATATAGGGACTCAAATCTGGAAGGTTGATGCATGCAAGTAAAGCGTGTTAAAATGTTATGGATTCATCAAAATACATAAACCGTCCGACAAAAAAACATGAGTTCAACCGTTTTATATAATGTATGTTAACTAGTTAAAGAACAAAAATTAACTTATTATAATATATTATATTGAATATTCTTATTATGATGTAAAAATAAAATGTAATAACAAGGTACATAACATTGTAAAAATAAATTAGCTAGGAACCAAATATCATTATGAGAAGAGGAAATGCCTGTTACAAATATTACAGAAATTGAAGATGGTATTTTAACAATCTACACTAATTTTATGAATGTAACCAACTGCATGCTATCAGTAAGAATCGCAATAATATGCTACACTGTAAGTCAAGAAGTGAACTGTTATTTCATGTGTACATAGTTTGGAAATAAAAGGCTTTTTATTTATTTAAACTAGTTAAAGGAAAAGGTGGAATATTAAGTTAGGTTTAATCCACTAATCCAATAAAGAAAAAAAAAACTTTAAAATATAATAAAAATAAATGGTAAAATGTTGTATATTTTTAACTATATTTATTTCTTCCTAGGTATGTTCTCATAGTTAGATACTGTCCGTGTCCGTCGTATCGTGTGACGAGTCCCTATTAAGAATAACCGTAGAATAATAATTGATTATAATACTATGATTTTACTTGATTATATTAGTATATCCGATAGATCGGTAATATCTTGCCATTGATATCTGGTATTTAGAAATAAATATTTAATTAATCTTTTTTCCGAATTTTCCGGCGCATATTTTAATATACTAGTAATAAATAATGTTCATTAAATATTATTTACTATTATATTTGACAAACATGCGTCACATATAGGCACATTAAATTGTATATTATACATATTATATTATTGTATAATATACATATTATACATATTATATTATTTATATGACACAGTTGTGTCGAAATCAATGTGTAGCATGTTCTAGATAAGAGGCCTAGGTATATTTTTGGATCAGTATGTTAAGGTTTATTGCTTTAACTCGCCATAGTAAGTAGCGATATGTATGACATGCACGACTTTTGTCGCAGACCGCATCTCTATTTACAAGTCAAATAAACGACTTACCACTACGAGTCTAGAGAACTGGAAACTTTAGTTCATTTTTCTATAATAAAGATTCAAGAAACTAGAATAAAAAGTTTGCTTTCAGCTCAAAATTCGGTTCGAAATAGTTATTATGATGGATCCTATGTGTAATAACCCGATTTTTATCAAATTATAATTAATGCTTTTAAGACGGTCGGAGTATAAAACCCGGTAGCAGCTTAATTCACAAAATATGATAGTACAAGCTAAAAATTTTCAAAAAAAAATAAAAACCGACTTCAAAAACCACAAACACTAAAAAGTAAAAAATAATTTAATTTATTATGTATACAAGAGTTAATTTAGTTCTATAATAACATTTTTTGGAGTCGGTACCAATTAGCCGCATGAACCGTCTACCTACTCTTCATTATTGTTGACGTGACTCCACATTGGCACCGACTCCAAAGAATGTTATTATAGAACTAAATTAACTCTTGTATACATAATAAATTAAATTATTTTTTACTTTTTAGTGTTTGTGGTTTTTGAAGTCGGTTTTTTTTTTTTTTTTGAAAATTTTTTATGTCACAATTTTTAGTGGCCCCACTGTTTTAAAATACAGGATGTAACCAGAACGAGATATGCTATGCATGGTTAAAACATACTGTTTACAAGACTATCACACTGATCGCGAGCAATTTACTCTTATCCATGAGGAGTTCCGTTCTCCATCTCCGGAGATATTCATCAGATCTTCACCAAATTGAATTGGGACCACACGGGAAGCACCAGCTTTCAAATAAAAAAAGAATCATCCAAATCGGTCCACCCAGTCAAAAGTTCTGAGGTAACAAACATAAAAAAAAATTTAAAAAAAAAAAATACAGTCGAATTGAGAACCTCCTCCTTTTTTTGAAGTCGGTTAAAAAGCTGTTACATCTCTTTTCTTAGTTGACCAATTTTGACCAACCAAGAAAATATATTTTCTACTAGCTGATGCCCGCAACTTCGTCCGCGTGGATTGAGGTTTTTCGGTTCCCGCGAGAACTCTTTAATTTTCCGGGATAAAAAGTAGCCTATGTGCTATTCCAGATTATAATCTATCTCTGTGCCAAATTTCATCCAGATCCGTTCAGCCGTTGGAGCGTGATTGAATAACAAACATACATACATCCATCCAAACTTTCGGATTTATAATATTTATATTTTCTACTAGATGATGCCCGCGACTTCGTCCGCGTGGAATATTTTTTTTTTAATTCCCACGGGAACTCCTCAATTTTGCGGGATAAAAAGTCTAAAAAGCCTATGTCACTCTCCGTCCTCAACTATATCCGTTGCTCTGTGATTGAAGGACAAACCAATCATACTAATGTTATAAATGCGAAAGTGTGTATGTTGGTTTGTCCTTCAATCACGCCGCAACGAATCGACGTGATTTTTAGCATGGATATATTTGAGGAGCCTATGTGGCTACTTTTTATCCCGGAAAATTAAATAGTTCCCGCGGGAATCAAAAAACCTTAAACCACGCGGACGAAGTTGCGGGCATCAGCTACTAAACCATTAAACCAACAAACAAACACACTTTTGCATTTATAATATTAGTACTATGATTACAAGGTGAATTTAGACTAAAGACCCAGCACATGTGTTTTATGGGTCTTTACGCATGATTATTTGAATATCAAAGTATACCTAGTAGGTGTACCTACTTAATTCAAAAGTCGTATTTTTTTCAATATTATGAGAAAGGTGGTGCCACATTTAGCACATGGTGTATCGAAAGCTCATTCAGTCAAGAGCATAAACACTGCACACGTTACTCGACTACGAGTACAAGTTGCGATTAATGCCAACCCTAACGAGCCCCTCGACCCCGGGTACCCGGCCCCAGTTCCCGGGTAACGCTTCAGAGGCTCTCATTAACGATCGAGAGCTCGACGATATTCGAGCTGATACACAAAAACGAACATTTCTTATCTAAACATAATGTTATAACCATAAAGTTTTACGTTTCTGCTAGAGCTGCAATGTCGTGCAAAATGGACTCAACTTAGAAGAGAGTAGGTATAGGCTTCAGCTTCAATCATGATAGGATAAGTAAACCCTCTACTTATACGTACTCTACAGCCATCGATCCCGTTTTTAATTTCTAACATCTGATAATTATTACACGTAAGCCGTGGTAATCGTGTAAATCGTACTCTGATTCCGATGGGGTCTGTATTCTCTAGTCTGTATTTATAATAATCTTACGAAAACTCATAGAATAATCACTTTAAAAGTAGGAGATTCACAAATTACAAAATGCTGGCTATAAAGAAAAGAATACAAGCTATAGGTACCTAGTTATTTCCCCAGTTCACATGGAACCAAATATATACAGATAGAGCTCGATCGGCATACCTACCTACGTAGCTACGTAGCACATTTTTAAGCAGTTTATTTTGTTTTATGATCCGCCAGTTCACAGCTGAAAATCGGCACCTTGAATTTCTTGCTTAAACATATCGCGGTACAAAAAACTTTTCATTTTTCTTTACTTACCTACTGTCTGAAACGTTGATGAATTGATACAGGAACGAAAAGCTATTACAGGACTAGTTTACAGAAGTCAAATAAAAGTGACTTCTTTAAGATAGCGAAAAGTTATCACATACATTTTTAAGCAATTTTTTTTTCTTGGGTTTCACTATATAGAACATTTTTAATGGTCTATGGATTTATTTATGAGTAAGTATGACAAAGTGGTTAAGAAGAAGTTTTATTGTCTTTATTGAAATACAAGTTAGCCCTTGTCTGCGATCGCACCTCTAAGATGGAAGCCTAGATGGAATGGATGGCTGTCAATCTAAGATGGAAGTGGGCTTACATTAGTGGGCAGTTTAATTGAACTCATACAGACACAACGACTTAAAACGGCTTCTAAGCGAGTACCTTTATCAAAATTATTCAAATTATAACACCTCGTCAACTGGAATCTGGAGGTCAATGCGTTATAAATTATCACATTGATGAAAATTGAAGGCTTTTTGTCTCGCGTCGGCCGGCACCTGCCTCCGAACAATGCGAAGCACCAAACAAAGTGTGAACTTGGCGAAATTGCGAGCATAACTCCTTTGTATGAGCAGAATCATCGAGTTCGAAGTTTAGACTAATGGTAGGTAGGTACTAAACTACTTACCTACCTTAGGTAATTTTTATGTATACATTTTTCAATTTTCTTTAAACTTAGGGTTACAATTTTAACCCCAATTTCACAATGATGGATGAAGAGAAAAAATTAAAATATTAAGAAATAAACGGGGATGAAACAGCGCAGTTAATTCGTTTATTGTTGCATATAAAACTAGGAATATCGTATCATCAGGCTAAGAAGTGTCTAAGTTACTTGAGACTTAAATCTACTTATTTACAGGGACCTTAAATACTATATTATAGTAGCCTAGTAAACTTCATAAATACGATTTGCGATCAAGAGAAAATAATTAACGATGAACTGTATCAACAGAATTTACTCCCAAACGAAACACAACAAAACCATTAATATGAGTATCACGTAATAAAGATGTAATATTGTCATAACGATGAGAAGCTATCTCTGAGTCAACACGCAAAACCACCACATTTTAATGGTCAACCATCAAGGTCAGTCCATCGCACCGTCGGCCTTTAAATGTTAAATTAATACCCTGCGTGCCGCCCGCAACGGGCAATGTGATATTTACCTCTCTACGGGCAGAGTGCGTGTGCAAATAACAAAAAAAAGTGTCCCTATTTCATCCAATTCAGTGCTCTATATTTAGTGATACACGAAACTATACTAAATATTTTAGGGAATAAAATATTTAAAGGAAAATGTTTTACTAAAAGAAAATTCATTAGGGGTAGTTACCTATTGTATTTGTAATCTCATAAAGGTATGTATTATATTCTACTTCATAAATTAATTAATCTCAAAGTTGTGAAAAGAGTATCCCATTTTCATCCAATCGAGTGCTCTATATTTAGTGATAAACGAAAAGTGAGTAGGTAAGTATTTTAGTTAATATAATATGTGAAGGAATACGTTTTGATATTTTTTTAAATCATTTGGTGTTGTTATGATATAATTATTTTGTCATTCAATAGAGATGTGTGTAATAAATCAATTTATTTCAAACTTTTGTAAAAGTATCCCTTTTTCATTCAATCCAGTGCTCTGTATTTAGTGATAGGTACACGAAACGAGCTACACGAACTATCATCGGAAAATGTTTTACAATTTTGTTTGTTGATAATTTGAATAATTCCTTAAAGATTCCTTTTAATTAAAACTTCGGGCTTCCTATTAATTAATTTAAAAAATGCATAAAATCCGCCGTTCTGCAAGGCATTAGTTAAAAAAACAATAAAAATTTAAGTGCTCATCTAATAATATTTTAACCATCTACATTACGTTGTAACTATATAGTCTATATAAGGTGGTAGATTCTTACGACTTATCATAAGTGGCAAAAGTTGTCCTACGGGAAATAAATCATTTCAATTCATAAATTTTTAAGAGCCCAGAAAGTTTCATTCTCTCAAAATGGGTATGAATTTTGCAATTAGGTAAATATTTAGATATCCATAGTAACAGTATAAATGCGAAAGTGTGTCTGTCTGTCTGTCTGATACGCTTTCACGGCCCAACCGTTCAACCGACTTTGATGAAATTTGGTACAGGGATAGGTTGTATCCCGGGGAAGGACATAGGCTACCTTTTATCCCGGAAAATGAAAGAGTTCCTGCAGGAAAAAAAACTTAATCCACACAGACGAAGTCGCGGGCATCATCTAGTTATTCAAAAAATAGATCATCCCAACGCGCGCGTTTCGCAACCTCGGACCTTGAAATAACCAGACGTCACTGGGATAAAAAAAATTGCCGAAAAATTAAAATATAAACTTTAAAACTAAGCAATAAAGTTTAATTACGAATGCAGTATATTTAAGACCTTTTGTCTTCGTAACAACGCGAGCATGTCGGTGACGCGGTGTCGGTGACGCGAATCCACAAGTTTACCCCCTACCAAAAAGTGCTCAACGCGGCTAAAGAAGTTTTCACTTCAAAAAATGAGTAAAACAAAAGAAAATGTAAAATTGTATTTATAAATGATATTATAAATGATATTAAAAATAATATTTATATAAATTGTTTTGAATAGAGATCAATAAAATAGTGAATACAAAAGACGCAAAATAAAGATTCTATCGTAATGTGACGTACCTAGATATTTTAAGAAAACTACTTAGATTGTAACCGCACCCATTCATGATCAAATGATGAACTTGACCGACGACATTGTAATTTATTATACATAATTTAATCTATTCAAGTTCATTTTAAATTATTTTGGTAGGCAGGTTTAATAATGTAATAATTATCATTTTAATATCTTTTACATACTTACCTAATTATATCGATTTCCCAAAAAGTTTTTTTTTTAATTTTTGGGTGTGTGTTTCTCTGCCTTGCTGTCTGTTTGCTAACGCGTCAGGTCGCATAAGGTTGCCCTAAGAATGTTTAAAGTGTGAAAATGTGTTCTTAAGGATCGGTTGAAATAACTACTTAGTATTTCTCAATAGAGTACCTAGAACCAGTAGGCTTACTATATACACACATAAATACAAAACAATATATGCGCACTAACGTCCTTCTCAATTACCTACCTACTGCAGTGCACTTAATATATTCACATTATAATGTTATGGAGTTAGGACACGTATGTAAGGCGTACCTATCTGCTTCCGTTGTAATTATAACAACTGAGTGAAAGTAATAAACCTAACATAGGTGTTTAGGTACTCATGAAGTGCCCTGTCCTATTTGTATAAAAACACACAGAATTTCAAAATAATACCTTAATCCATTGATGTAGTTAACCGGTAGAAGGAACAACAAGGGTATATTATGGTACTCTTAAAATATCGGTCATCCTGGCGGATGGGCATATTTGTTACAAAAAATACATAAAATAAAGATCAAACGAAGAATCATGACTTCGAAGACAATTTGCTACATAAGACCCTTAAATTTTGTGAGGGCAGTTATTGGCAAAACCATCTTACGACCATGCACAAGACATTAAATACGTAAACTTGTTTAAAAATACGCTCCAATAAACAAGAAATCATAGGAAAATATGAAACGCTTTGTTACGACATATAAGGAAAAAGGAAATTATTGATCTTAGGGTCTTGGATCTTATTAGGGTTCCGTAGTCAACAAGGAACCCTTATAGTTTCGCCATTTTCGTCCGTCCGTCTGTCTGTCTGTCTGTCCGCGGCTTAACTCGGAGGCTTTTAGTACTAGAAATTTTGGATATGTAAAAAAATATATAACGAAGTTAAAAGGCAAATTATCACAGCTAAGTAGGCTTTACAAGTTAACCCTAACGAGTAATAATCGACCAACTTGTAAATTGTCCGCATATTATGACTGGCAACTACGGAATCCTAAACTGCGCGTGGCCCGTCACGCACTTGGCCGGTTTTTATAGTCATCGATTGGCACCGACGTCCCTTCTTTGGTTTGGGAGATTTTAAGCCATCAAAACATAGACTTGTGTAAAATTTTTTCGAAAATGTAGCTAAATCACTTACCATCAGGTGACCCGCCTGCTCGTTTGCTCGCTATATATATAAAAAAAAAAAAAAAAAAAAAAAACTGCGTAGTTACCATATATATTTTATACTAGCTGATGCCCGCGACTTCGTCCGCGTGGATATACCAAGTTTCATCAAAATAACTTGAGAAATGACGGACTTTTATACAAACTTTCAACCTCTATTTCACCCCTTTGGGGGTAGAATTTTGAAAAACTGTGGAACACGTATGTTTTTATTTATAACCCGCTGCTCATATACCAAGTTTCATGGATATAACTTGAGAAATGAAGGACTTTCATACAAACTTTCAACCCCTATTTCACCCCTTCGGGGGTAAAATTTACGAAAACTGTGAAACACGTATTTCTTCATTTTTAACCGGTAGTTTGTATACCAAGTTTCATCGATATAACTTGAGAAATGAAGGACTTTCATACAAACTTTCAACCCCTATTTCACCCCTTTGAGGGTGAAATTTTGAAAAACTGTGAAACACGTATGTCTTCATTTTTAACCCGCAGCTCATATACCAACTTTCATGGCTATAACTTGAGAAATGAAGGACTTTCATACAAACTTTCAACCCCTATTTCACCCCTTCGGGGGTAAAATTTACAAAAACTGTGAAACACTTATTTCTTCATTTTCAACCAGTAGCTTGTATACCAAGTTTAATCGATATAACTTGAGAAATGACGGACTTTCATACAAACTTTCACCCCCTATTTCACCCCCTTAGGGGTGGAATTTTGAAAAACTGTGACACACGTACTTCTTTATTTTTTACCGTAAGTCAAAATAAAAAGTTTCGTTGATATAACTTGTAAAACATCTTGAGAAACGAAGGACTTTCATACCAACTTTCATCCCCTATTTCACCCTTTTGGGGGTCAAATTTTCAAAAACTGTGAAACATGTATGTCTCCATTTTCAACCCGCAGCTCATATATCAAGTTTCATGGCTATAACTTGAGAAATTAAGGACTTTCATACAAACTTTCAACCCCTATTTCACCCCTTCGGGGGTAGAATTTCGGGATAAAAAGTATCCTATGTCCTACCTCGTAGTATAGGCTCAAATCGTGCCAAGTTTCGTTTGCATTCATTCAGTAGTTTCGGCGTGATGCGCGGCCAAGATACAGACAGACAGACAGACAGACAGACAGACAGACAGACAGACAGACAAAAATGAAAAAAATTACAGATTTGGCTTCAGTATCGAATAATGAGTGCCTTCCAAAAAAAAATTTCAAAATATCTTCAATGTACAGAATTGGACCTGTTACAGTTTTATTATAAGTATAGACATACACTTAGCTGTACAAGTTTTATAATAGGACCGTTATTACGCGACAACTTTCCAAGCTCTACAATTAACTGCAGCGAATAAAATGGAGAAAACAATCCATTCGTTGGATTCTGCGGAAAACGGCTTTAGCGATTTGTTGTCTACTTGATTTATATACCTAATCTGGAACGCCTCGCGTTTATTTTTTCATTTGTGCTTTAATAAGCTCGCGTCTCTATATACAAAGCTCACAGAGGAAGAAAAATTTATCGTAGAATTTTTATTGTTTTGTTTTTAACTAAATACTTTTTTTAACCGACTTCAAAAAAAGGAGGAGGTTCTCAATTCGACTGCATTTTTTTTTTATTTTTTATGTTACCTCAGAACTTTTGACTGGGTGGACCGATTTGGATGATTCTTTTTTTATTTGAAAGCTGGTGCTTCCCGTGTGGTCCCAATTCAATTTGGTGAAGATCTGATGAATATCTCCGGAGATGGAGAACGGAACTCCTCATGGATAAGAGTAAATTGCTCGCGATCAGTGTGATAGTCTTGTAAACAGTATGTTTTAACCATGCATAGCATATCTCGTTCTGGTTACATCCTGTATTTTAAAACAGTGGGGCCACTAAAAATTGTGAAATAAAAAATTTTCAAAAAAAAAAAACCGACTTCAAAAACCACAAACACTAAAAAGTAAAAAATAATTTAATTTATTATGTATACAAGAGTTAATTTAGTTCTATAATAATATTCTTTGGAGTCGGTGCCTATGTGGAGTCACGTCAACAATAATGAAGAGTAGGTAGACGGTTCATGCGGCTAATTGGTACCGACTCCAAAAAATGTTATTATAGAACTAAATTAACTCTTGTATACATAATAAATTAAATTATTTTTTACTTTTTAGTGTTTGTGGTTTTTGAAGTCGGTTTTTATTTTTTTTTTGAAAATTTTTTTCTTAACTTTAGCTTAAGTTTTCCAAGGCCCATCCGCTAAACTGATTTTGATGAAATCTGGTACAGAAATAGCTTTCATTCCGAAGACGGGCATAAATCTCATTACTAGAAATTTAGACCACCTTCCTACTAGTTTAAATAGTAAATTAGCGCCTCACATGACACATCACTAAAGCGCCTTGTGTTTTCTATGTTTACCAACTCATTGTTCTGCATATTGTCGTTAACAACTAGCCGCAATGGCCTCACTAACACTACTTGGCTAATTATTTATTATTGAACTGCGATTCGCACTTCCAACTAGTTCGTAATCTAAATTCATTCTGCCTCCATAATTCAACGGTGCTGAAGTCTGAAAAGTCCCTGATCGCAAGCTTGCGCTAACTTGGAAGATAAGCATTTAAAAATGCATAGGAACTAGGAAGTATTCCTTAAAAATCATTCTTTTATTAAAAATCTTAATAATTGTAACTAAAAGAGTAATAGAATAAAAGTCGAATTCCTCAAGTGGAGACGGCATCTCGTCATGGAGAGTAGGGCGCCTCTTCCCGAGTGCTATGATGAGCTGTATACCTAGTCAGCGATTGTTGGTGGCCCTATGTGAATACAGGCTGGTGATGACGATGATGATGAAAAAGAAATATTAAGTAGGTACACCACGCGCCGCGCCAGTAGAAAATACATTATCGCTTGTATGCTAGCAGCAGAGGTAAAGCATAATATCAACCAAGCTCAACTTGTTTATCAATAAAATATAATAATAATGTAACTATTCAGGATATCAAAATGATACGATATTGGATAAGTTCGATTACGGACCTAAAGTAAATCATATGATCGTCATACCTTTTTAGGGTTCCGTACCAAAATGGTAAAAATGGAACCCTTATGGTGCGACTTTCTCCGTCTGTCTGTCTGTCTGTCTGTCTGTCTGTCCGTCCGTCACACTCGATTATTTCAGTAACTACCGAAGCTATCGACATGAAATTTGGAATAGTTGTGTATATTAGTGGCCCAAAGACACTGGAATTAAAAAAAATTGGAAATTATTTTTGTTCTTATTTAAAAAGGGGGGAAAATCGGAGGGTTGAAATTTAAAAGTGAGATAACTGTACTGTGTGGGGTATCATATGAAAGGGTTTACTTTGTACATTCTAAAACAGATTTTTAATTATTTTTAGTCATGATAGTTTTTGATTTATCGGGGAAAAAGTCAAAAAATATACCGTTCCCCCCCCTTATCTCCGGAGTTTACCAATCGAAAAATCTGAAATAATTATGGTCAAGAGGAATTTATGTATATTTTACAGGAAAACTATAGCCAATGCTCTAACTAGCATAGTTTTTTTGATATTAACAGAAAACCTCTACAAACAAAGTTAGTTTTGCGGTTCATTAAATTCATTAATCGTAAAACTTGCTACAGGTTTGTACGGAACCCTCGGTGCGCGAGTCCGACTCGCACTTTGCCGGTTTTTTTTTCCTATCAAAATTAAAATTATACCTAGGTAAGTACAACCTTTTTACTTTTCGATCACGTACTTAGTCGGTGATTTGCATTTTTATTGACCATATTGTGATTAATGGTAGCTGTTACCATCATGTTAATTTCCATACCTATACAGTATACGTAGTCACGTTTGTCACTGTTAGTTTTTTATGCTTATAGACCGGGAGATGGTCGTAGGTGATAGTCTCCCATTTTCTACTGCATGCCTTTTTAAGAGTTGATAACTAACCCTAAAGTATGAAAGATAGAGGGGTTACTAGCCCTTGCGCGCTTGCACGTCATAAACAAAATGGCTTCTCTTTGTGACAGAATTTTAGTTTTTGCCGTGACATTCTACTGCATGCCTTTGTAATATAACGTAGTTGGAACAAATTTAAGCTATAATAATTGATGGCATGCAATTCGCAATGGCCGACGGGGCTCAAACGGTTACGTAGAAATGTAAAAAAAAATAGAACATTTCCGTGTTTACAAATTGCATGCCGTTGTAAAAAATTACTTTTATTATCTCAAATATACTCTACGAAAATTGGCATGCACCCCTCGTATGACCAAGGGTGGAAAATATTAGGAAAATGTTGTGAAAATTCAATACAGCTTTTCCGTGATTTCAAACTACTTCTAATAAAGATAAACATTAATTTAATGACCAAATAATTCTGAAATACAAATGGCATGCATGTTGCTCATGATCATTATATTATAAATAATAACAAAAGTTGCAAAAATTTAATAAACATTTCCGTGTTTTTTATTTGCATGCCGTTTTGTATTTCATAAAAACGTATTATTTTAAGTATATACCGAAAATGGCATGCGTATTAAATAATACCATCATATTTTAAATAATAATGAAAGCTGCAAAAAATTTAATAAATATTCCGTGTTTTTAATTTGCATGCCGTTTTGTATTTCATAAAAACATATTATTTTAAGTATATACCGAAAATGGCATGCGTATTAAATAACACCGTCATATTTTAAATAATAACAAAAGTTGCAAAAATTTAATAAAAATTTCCGTGTTTTTAATTTGCATGCCGTTTTGCATTTCATAAAAACATATTATCAAATAAATATTATAAATGCGAAAGTTTGGATGTATGGATGTATGTTTGTTACTCAATCACGCTCCAACGGATGAACGGATCTGGATGAAATTTGGCATAGATATAGATTATAGTCTGGAATAACACATAGGCTACTTTTTATCCCGGAAAATTAAGGAGTTCTTTCAACCCCTATTTCACCCCTTTGGGGGTGGAATTTTGAAAAACTGTGAAACACGTATGTTTTCATTTTTAACCCGCAGCTCATATCCCAAGTTTCATGGATATAACTTGAGAAATGAAGGACTTTCATATAAACTTTCAACCCCTATTTCACCCCTTCGGGGGTAAAATTTGCGAGAACTGTAAAACACGTATTTCTTCATTTTTAACCGGTAGCTTGTATACCAAGTTTCATCGATATACCTTGAGAAATGAAGGACTTTCATACAAACTTTCAACCCCTATTTCACCCCTTTGAGGGTAAAATTTTGAAAAACTGTGAAACATTTATTTCTTTATTTTTAACCGGTAGCTTGTATAGCAAGTTTAATCGATATCACTTGAGAAATGACGGACTTCCATACAAACTTTCACCCCCTATTTCACCCCCTTAGGGGTGGAATTTTGAAAAACTGTGACACACGTACTTCTTTATTTTTTACTGTAAGCCAAAATAAAAAGTTTCGTTGATATAACTTGGTAAACATCTTGAGAAACGAAGGACTTTTACACCAACTTTCATCCCCTATTTCACCCTTTTGGGGGTCGAATTTTCAAAAACTGTGAAACACATATGTCTCCATTTTCAACTCGCAGCTCATATATCAAGTTTCATGGCTATAACTTGAGAAATTAAGGACTTTCATACAAACTTTCAACCCCTATTTCACCCCTTCGGGGGTAGAATTTCGGAATAAAAAGTATCCTATGTCCTACCTCGTAGTATGGGCTCAAATGGGCGCAAAAAAAAACAGGGAAATGTTCTTTATTTTTAATTTTCGTTATAAAACCTTTTTTTTAATTTTATTTTTGCACATTTTTTATGTCAGGCTTGTGTAATATGCATGCCATTTTTTTTATCAACTTAAAATAATGTTTTTTAATGAAATATTGAATGGCATGCAAAATAAAGTCACGGAAATTATATCAGCGTTTTTTGCAATTTTCGTCATGCATGCCACTAATTTACAACTTTCTGTTGTGCATGCCAAATTTGCTAACGTCAAGTAATTATAAAAACTAAGTATTGTTCAAATGGCATGCAGTTTGAAATCACGGAAAAGCTGTATTGAATTTTCACAACATTTTCCTAATATTTTCCACCCTTGGTCATACGAGGGGTGCATGCCAATTTTCGTAGAGTATATTTGAGATAATAAAAGTAATTTTTTACAACGGCATGCAATTTGTAAACACGGAAATGTTCTATTTTTTTTTACATTTCTACGTAACCGTTTGAGCCCCGTCGGCCATTGCGAATTGCATGCCATCAATTATTATAGCTTAAATTTGTTCCAACTACGTTATATTACAAAGGCATGCAGTAGAATGTCACGGCAAAAACTAAAATTCTGTCACAAAGAGAAGCCATTTTGTTTATGACGTGCAAGCGCGCAAGGGCTAGTAACCCCTCTATCTTTCATACTTTAGGGTTAGTTATCAACTCTTAAAAAGGCATGCAGTAGAAAATGGGAGACTATCACCTACGACCATCTCCCGGTCTATTATCTTTCAATCTGAAAAACGGGCGTGCCTCGCAAAAGTAATGCTAAAAATCATGTTCAATTTAGCCGATGTATTTGATTCGTATTATAACGTAACGTTTGATAAAGGTTGCTATTTTAAAAGGTACTTAGGGAATTTTTAATCTATCTGAAGTAAACACTCTCCCTCACTCACTCTCGACATGTGGAATACATGGGTCTACATTTGATAATCCTGACGTTGACATATCAGAAGACACTGATCACACTGTTTATGCGCTAACTACTATAAAGAGCAAATAAGCCAAAAAAATGACACTGTATCCGTTCTGATTACAGCATTAGTTCACGGTTGTATGCAATTATTGTACAGCTATAAGAATAAATTAATATACAAAATTCCAATTCGATTTTACAAATGGTTGTAGGTAATATTATAGTCTTTTAAAAAGGTAAAAATAAAAATATATATATACCTACCTATATTCTAAATATTCGTTTTCACTTCTATTCACATTATTGATTTGCAAGTTTGTGTTCTCAGAGCACTCGATAGACGTTGGCTTTCTTTGTGTGAACTCTATAAAGAGAGTACAATGAGCAGTCTAGAATAAATTTTCTGTTTGAGCGTTGTACCACCTAAAACAAAAACTAAGATGGTTTCTCCTGCTAAGCGTTAAGCTTTAAGCTTGAAGAACAGGATACAAAATATAACTTAAAGTGCGAAAATAAATGCGATTTTATCTAAAGGAGCTATTTCAGCTAGATTAGTCTCAATCAATCATGTGTCAGGTTTTTCTGACTGACTCAAGGAGAGGAAAGCAAGTTTCATGAGTACTTTTGTTTAGGTGAAAAGCTTGTCTAAACTGTGTGTTTGTGAACTACGTGGTTTATAGTTGGATGTTTTGTTTACTTAGGTTACTTATTGTTGCTGTCGTAAAAATGTTACTTTATTCGTAGGTCATCTACTTAGGTATTCATAATTCGTATTATTTATGCACAGTTAGCTACATCGTCGTCTGCCATAAATAGCCACTTAGCAACGAGGCTGCCTTATTATAAAAACAATTATTATGCTGTACCTATATTATGTACATTTTGTCCCTAATTATGGTGTAGATTAAAGATTCTACAATAATTACTTCATTAATTAGTAACTAATTGCGTGCTGTACCAACCTAGGTTATTGGAACGGATTTACAGCAATCCGAGATACAAAACCTTTCAATAGTAATCTATGATGATGATGATGATGATGATGATGATGATTCCATTGCCGAGTTCGGCAACAGCGACTGGATCTCTGGTAGCTAACTAGGTATTAGAATAAGGGCTTCGCTCATGTGCCCTGATGTGACTGATGTACCCTATTTTAGCACGGAATAAACGCGCTTAGTGAGGACTGAGGACCCCACTGCTGAGCACAGGCCTCCACTCTCATAGGAGAGAGGGAATTAGAGCTTAGACCCACCACGCTGTTCCAATGCGGTTTGGCGGGCTCTAGATAGAACCCTCAGTCATGCCGAAATCCTCATGATATTTTCCTTCATTATAAAAGCGAGTGACATTTAATTGGGTATTTGACAACAAGTCAAATCAGCAACTTTTTTCAAACGTCAAAACGCGCGCTTATGGAATGTTGTATGAAATACCTACTGAACTGCGACGTAATCAAAATTCGACGCACTTTTTTACTTCAAAACATTAAACAAACAGGGGACACGCATGGATATTACGACTTTTGGGAAATCCGCTTTTTAATATTCACTAAAAAATAATTTTTTTGAATAATTGTCAAATACCCAATTGCTAACACATATAATTCCGAAAGGTTCTCCATAAGTCATAACTCTCAGTAATGCAGGTTTCCCCACAATGTTTTCCTTTACCTTTTCCACAATCGCACATGCGGTACTTAGTAATTTCAATTAATTTTGTGCTCCTATTTGTAAGCAAGCTATTCCGTCTTCGTGAGTTTATTTTCTTTAAAGATACCGCTTTTTAGTTGGGCTCTACATAGGGCTCTATACTTCAAAAAGTTCAAAGAATCACACACAAAATTTCAAGTTGCTCAATCAAGTAAGTCGTATCTACATTGACATGTCAGTCGGATTCTCAATAAAGGCTTAACACTGAATAAATTTAAATAATAAGTAAGGTCCTGAGTACGTATAACAAAGGGTCAACTTTGTAATCCACCCTATACCAATACACTTCACAGTTCTGTTAAATAACGGTATATTGATTAATTGGAATTTGAATTAGTTCGTTTTTCAAGTAGAGTTCGAGCAACTGCCTTCAACTGTCGAAGTCAGTAGATAGGTTGTTGAACCTGAAATTTATCTTGCGCGCTAGGTTTTTAAATTACATAAGTAGAAACCATAAATACCTATTTATATATATTTACTGGACAAAGTAACAATTAACAATAATGTAAACTGTTGTCAGTAAATAATATAATTCTCACATTAACTTTAACATCGTAGGTGTGTCAATGACAAAGTTAAGATCAGTAATTATTTATTTCGAAACAACGAGAAAAGCAACCTCTGAATTCTGAAACAACTTAAAAATTCTTGATGTTTAATAAGAATGACCTAAGGATTTTATTTTAATTACTAGCTTTCTTAAAATCCGTTACAAACTATCATCCCCAATTTAACCCCTTTGGGGAGGAATTTTCAAAAAACTATGAAACACCATTTCTTCATTTTTAATCAAAAGCCCAAATACCAAGTGTCATGTAGATAACTTGAAAAATGTCGGACTTTCATACAAACTTACACTCCTATTCCTATATAAATCTTTCCTTAGTACACCTCTAGGGTGCTCATTTTACGTAGGCGGGAAAGTATATGCTTATTTTGCTTAATTATTATTATTTTAATGGATTTCAAATGGCTATTTTATGTATGGCAAGTTTACAATTGTATCATTTTTCATCAGACCTGTAGGTACCTAGGTACTAAAAAGTTATGTAAGTTAAATATTGAATTGTTTTCCCAATCTCTGATATCTTTTGAAACTGTTCGATTTCAAATTAACGGTAACCTACAATAAACTTTCAAGGTTTCATTACTTTCATGTTTTTAACTAATTGTATCACAATTAGATATTGAAAAATTAAACAAAATATTTGTAGATTTAATTCCTATCATTTAATGTTATTCTCATTCAATTCTTAGTTATAAATGTTTACAAAATATCGGTATAATTTTTTTTTAAAACCATCTTTTCTATATGAATAAATAGGTCCCAATGGGAGCGTGTTGGGATCAAAGCTGCCAGTGTTCGGGCACCAGAATGAGAAATATGAGTAATATCCTTGCCGACCAATGCTTGCCGTCATAAAAAAAACTATAATTTTATGAAGCCATCTCGGCTCAGACTGTCGCTTATCTTCCCTATCATAGTAAAAGTACTTAGGTACCTATTTAATGAATCGCTCACACATCGCTTATATAGGTAATTTTGCCTCCTTAGGTGAGAAGATTTTGCAGTTTAGGTTAGAACATTCAGTTTACGCAAAAACACGCGGAAATGAGACCTAGCATTGCCTGAGCATTCTTGGCATCATTCCAGGTGGTTATGACTTGTGTAATATTTGTTAAATTAAGTTATTAGTTCCTATTAGTTAAATTCGACCTTTACCTAAAGGACGGCTGCCGTGATCTGCGCAACGAAGTCTGGGTCGGCACTCGGTGCACACAAGACACAGGCTTGAAAACTCAGAACTCGTATTGGCTTCATTGAATACGCTGATTGATTCAACATCATCATCATCACTATTAAACGGTCAGCGTTGCTTGAATAGCCAAACCAGGCCAAAATATCGTCCTAATGATGAGGAAGCTTTTAAATAACCTACCTAACCGTATTGTACGTCTCTCTAAATTCAGGTTTGGGAATTGGGATATGTATATCCATGATGCCAGACGTAACCTATCGATTACCACCCATCTTACTCGCCTGTCTTGGATGAAACAAATGAAATGACGCGTGCCCCAGCGTTCAGCATACATCACGTCACGGGATGTCTAGCTAGACAAATAATCTTATCACCTTCAAGGCTCGTAGTGTACCAACCAGCATTTTATTTTTATTCATTTTATCAAGGCACCTTTATGCAACGGGTTCAAATCTGGTTCTCTAAAATTTATAAGATAGAATATTAGATAGACGTAGCAGACAGACAGATAGACACACTTTTGCATTTATAATATAATATTATGAATCTAAACTATACATACAAACTAAATAATACCATCTCGAACCTGACCTGCTTGACTAATTAGCTTGGGCAGTACCTATTTACGGAAGGTACGTGATACGTCATCTGTATTCTAGCAATATAAACGCCTATGGATAAGAATGGGCTTTGCATATTAATATAATAATATTATTGTGTATGGTAGGACATAACTAAAGAACCCAGCAAGTATAAATTACCATGGCGATGGTACATGGATATTTATATTTTTCATAAGGCGACTTACTGCCGCACTCAGAGTCGCTAAGTTATCATTACTTAAGCGAGTACTATAAATAATGATTAAGCTACTAGTGTGGCAGTTAGTGCAAGAATATTACATTTTAGTATGATACGGGAGCAACACTAGAGCTTAGAAGCTATAATTCCCTCACGGCTCACACCATTTACATTAGATGCCAACTGCCAACTAGAGTGTGACCGAAGATTAACAGAGTGCGATCACCCTCGTCGTTTAATCCCGACTTAAGCTCGAAACAGCTTTAAAGAATGTGCCCTAATAACAAATTCTACGTCTTCACCCAATCCGTACCTACTGGTTAAATGCACTGATATATTAATATTATATGTATTAAGTATTTTCTTTTCAGGTAGGTATGTCATCCTGAGGAAATCAAAATGCGAATATCAATTTCTATATACATTCTCCTAAGTATATCTGGCGCTTCTCTAGAAAGGTTCAATATCTTTGATTTCTGGACAAACTTATTTCGACCATTGCCACTTAATGAAAAGGAAGGATTCGTTCCCGATTACAATCCAAAAGATGGACAAGAATATGATTTTATTATAGTAGGGGCAGGCTCAGCGGGTTGCGTTTTAGCAAACAGACTGTCAGAAGTGCCACATTGGAAGGTGTTGCTTCTAGAATCGGGAGGCAATGAAAACTTTTTCTCAGATATTCCAATTTTTGCACCTTTCCTTTCAATAACGCCGATGAATTGGGGCTACACGTCAGAACCGGAGCAGAAAGCCTGTCGAGATCTAAGAGGACACGTTTGCTACCTGCCGCGAGGTAAAGTACTCGGAGGTAGCAGTGTGCTGAACTTTTTAATTTACCAAAGAGGGCATCCCGATGACTACAACGATTGGGTCCGAATGGGAAATGAAGGCTGGAGCTATGATGAGGTGTTGCCATATTTTAAAAAGTCCGAAAACATTAGAATACCTGAACTTAGAAATTCAAGTTATCACGGATTGGGAGGGTATCTTGACATTGAGCATGCACCCTACAGTTCTCCCTTAAATCGCGCATTTAAAGAAGCAGGAGAAGAACTCGGTTACGAATGGAATGATCCAAATGGAGAAAATTTAATTGGCTTTTCAAAGCCTCAAGCTACTATGAGGAATGGTAGACGATGCAGTACATCAAAAGCTTTTTTAGAACCAGTTAGGTTCAGAAGAAATTTAAAAGTTTCGAAACACTCAACCGTAGTTAGGATTCTTATCGAGCCCTTAACGAATGTCGCCAAAGGGGTTGAGTTTATAAAAAATAATAAGAGGTAAGTTAAAAATTAATAAACTTTTTAATTAAGTACCTACTTAAAGTACAAAATATACTTACAAATGCTGAAAAATCGTAAGCCTTCAATAAAATTAAATGCCAGAAGGAAAGCAATTAAACGATAAAATAAACCTTAAAATAGGGTTGCCATTGACCAAATTAATAATAACGTTATTGACCATTAGCAAAATCTGCAGAATATGAACTCTGTGGGTCGTTATTGCCTGTGTTATGGGTCATAAATAATTATTAACATTTTAATTGCCCGTACCTATAGGAATACCTTCTCATCAACGCTGATGATTTTGCACATCTACCTACATCGGCAATAAGTAAATAAAAATGGGATAAAGATAAAGCTGGGTAAATATTGAGTCATTACTCATTGAAAAAATATATATACATATATGCAATATTAATAAACAGTCCAACAGTTTTTTGTAAACAATATCTTTCTTGCCTCACCGCTCCCGAGGTCCAAGGATAAAAGTTCTTACACTTCTCATTACCAGGCCAAGAAATTTTGTTTGCGCCGAATTTCATCAAAATCTGATCAGCCTTTTTTAATAAAATCATATTGAATAAAATGCATACAAATCGAATTAAGTATAATACTTGAGGAGAATAAGAACATAGAAAAAGTTATCTGCTTAGAGTTGAATAACTTGCAAGTTGCAAGTAGGCGTGGACCGCATCACCATAAATATGAGCTACTAAGACCCATCTGCAATGAATTTAAAAGAAATTGCATCTGAAATTTAAAGAATTAGGTACATATTCAACTCCTAGACGGAGAGCTGGCGACGAATTTCGGGAAGGTCCTTTTGGCAAGCTGAAATTGTAAAAAAATATAATTACCTACGTCAATAATTGGCGAGTCCAGTCCTGCCAGTCTGTTAGAGAGCGTTTGCGGTTATTTCGTATGTCGTAGTCATTGTTACGTCTTATTGTGTAAGCTGGTTCTCCATTTCTGCAACTAATCAAAACATATCCATCGTAAAACGTATTAGTTATGTGAGTTAGAGTTTTGACGATACGGGTTAACATAGAAAATTGACTGTGTACGCTTTCTACTTACTATTACTCTTCTACTTACCTACTTCTACTTATGTTCTGTGAATAAGAAGAACTGGAAAACACTTACCCAGCCTAATTTTTTCTATTGAATACCTATCTTAGGATAATATTGTTACTTGTGTAGGCACTACACAAAGATCAATGACTAAAATCGCGGATAGACTTTTCGACCAATGGTAGATCTTCAGCTAATTCATTATTATTTCAGGAGGAAAGTTTACGCTCGACGGGAAGTAATTTTATCCACTGGATCCATAGGATCGGCTCAACTTTTAATGCTGTCTGGCGTGGGTCCCAAAGAACACCTTGGAGAGTTGGGCATCACCAATCTAGTCAATTTACCCGTGGGATACAACTTACAAGATCATGTAACGTTTTCGGGAAATGCCTTCATTGTCAATGCAAGCGGGCTTTGTGTAAATGATGTAAGTGCAGTACCGTCTAATATTATAAATAAAAACCGGCCAAGTGCGAGTCGGACTCGCGCACCGAGGGTTCCGTACAAACCTGTAGTAAGTTTTACGATTTATGACATTATTAAAAAAAATTGCTTAAAAATTACGTTTGTTGTATGGGAGCCCCCCTTTAATATTTACTTTATTGATATTTAATTATTTATTTTGAAAGGTAATATACAAGTTAATATTCTGTGAAAATTTGAACCGTCTACCTGTTACCGTTTTTAATATTGAGCAAAAAAATACGAAAAAAACACGTTTATTGTATGGGGACCCCCCTTAATATATATATTTTTTTAATTTTTAGTATTTGTTGTTATAGCGGCAACGGAAATACATCATTTGTGAAAATTTCAGCTTTCTAGCTATCACGGTTTATGAGATACAGCCTGGAGACAGACAGACAGACAGACAGACAGACAGACAGCGGAGTCTTAGTAATAGGGTCCCGTTTTTACCCTTTGGGTACGGAACCCTAAAAATAGCTACAACATTCCATGACCACAACCACATAATAATGGCCACATGACATTTACTTGTTAACATTCTGATCTCATTGCTCTACTGGCCATCCATTAATATTGAATACATGAGAATCTACTTAGCGCATCTACCTTACGATCTCGCAATTATTTCCCGTAGTGACTGCGGTAACCTCTTTCAATAATTATACCTAGGTGATGGCATACAGTTATGTAGAAAAACATGTCATTGAGGGTTATTCATGAACAGCAAGTATAATAGAATAGTTTTATACTGACATGCAAAAAAATATTAAAAATGTTGATGTAGGTAGGTACATACTTATTTAAAAAAATTGCCTACGTAAACGAAAACGACAGTCGCAACAGATCGACCGCAAAAAAGAAATTCGAGATAGAGTGCTACTTTTGAATCCTGAGCGTAGTGAGGGATTTTTGACGACCTCCGTGGCGCAGTGTAAAGCGCTGAATGTCTTAACGTGCGGAGGTCCCGGGTTCGATCCTCGGCAGGGTCAATTTGGGAATTTATAATTTCTGAATTTTCTCTGGTCTGGCCTGGTGGGATGCTTCGGCCGTGGCTAGTTACCACCCTACCGGCAAAGACGTGCCGCCAAGCGATTTAGCGTTCCGGTACGATGCCGTGTAGAAACCGAATAGACGTATGGGTTTAATATAACTGCTATGCCCCTAACAGGTTAGCCCGCTACCATCTTAGACTGCATCATCACTTACCATCAGGTGAGATCGCAGTCAAGGGCTAACTTGTAGTGGATAAAAAAAAAAGACTTAAGAATGCCAATACCTTACCTTAACTATCATTTATCTACTTCCAGATCATAGCGGCATCACCAACATCCGCAGCTGCGTATTTGATGGGACAAGGGCCCCTGACCATCCCCGGCGGTGCAGCTGGCCTCGCTTTCACACAGACAAAATATGCGCAAGACTTGGCCAAGGGCCGACCTGATATTGAACTGGTGATGGGCGCTGGGTCGCTTGCTGGCGACCTACTTGGAATTATACGAACTATGCTTGGTAAAATATGCGTTCTTATTATATACCCTTTATTCTCCGGCAATTGTTGTAAATAAAATAAAATTGTTAGACAAATCTCTGTTTTATATGTGTACACAGGTGTTACAGATAACTGGTACAGAGAAGTTTACGGTTCACTACCGCTGGAAGAACGGCAGAGGTCATTCGCACTCAACCCCATACTCATCCGACCCCGCAGTGTAGGCCGCGTCACGCTACGCTCTGCTAACTTCAGCGATCAACCGAAAATACATCCCAACTATTTTGATCACCCAGATGACTTGCAAGCTATCATGGAAGGAGTGAGATTTGTAAGTTATTTTTTATACCTATAACAGCAGATGGGCAGTGGGCTACCTACTAACACAGTAGAGATCGTCTAATCTAAAAATGAACAAGTTTGCGTTATTTAGGTATGCCCTACCTGGCGCAATGGCTAACCATTGCCATTGGATAGCGCTAACGCTGTGGTCTTATTGCCGGAAGTCGAAGGTTCGATTCCCAGCAGGGTCATTATTTGGGAATTTATAATTTCTAAATTTTCTCTGATCTGGTCTGGTGGGAATCTGTATGATCTGATGATGTTAACCGTTGCCTGTCCGAGTGGGTGACATGAGATAGCCGATAGGCAGATAGCTGTGTATTTTGGGGCATACTTGTAAGGTAGGTTTAACTAAGTAGGTATGTTTAGTTTGTTTGTTTAAAAGTATAATACTCATAATATTATGTATGTTTAGTAGCCTGTGCTATAGAATGTTTGCATAGTAGCTCGCCTATTATGTGCTAGTACGTCGATTAGTATAAGTAGATGCCATAGATAAATTACGAAAAGGTCTATTTTAAAGGAATTCTTCTTGCTTAGCATAACGTAGATACCTAACCGGCTTGTAACATCATAAGCTATTTACTTTTTATCGCAGAATATTCACAAAAGATGCTCCTATTTCATGTTCCCTGTTTGAAGTTATCTACTGAAAAATTCAGTGGCCCTCTACTATGGAAAATGTCGAAATATTTTCTTTGACATAGGTATTTTAGGGTTCCGTACCTGAAAAGGAAAAAAACGGAACCCTAGGATCACTTAGTTGTCCGTCTGTCTGTCAAGACCCTTCTTCTCAGGAGCGCATGGAGGTATCAAGCTGAAATTCATATCAAATACTCAGGTCTACTGTCCCTTGGAGCTGTGAAAAAATCAAACTTCTAAGCCAACGCAATCAAAAGATACAGCCGTTTATGCTGCAAATTTTCGACACTCGCAAGGGAATCAAAACCTACAGGGCACTTCCCGTGAACTCAAAATCTTGAAATTTGGTACGAAGCAACGTCTTATAGCACAGATAAAGGAAAAATTGCGAAAAGCATTGTAGTGTAAGCCTCTAGTTACTATTTAAGTTCATGTATCCATTATTTAGTGTGCATTATTAAAGTATCAACCGAAACCTGTGGTCGTTTCTCATTCGCCTACCCAAAACCCTATATGGCGACCCTGCCAGCGCGTGCGCGGCCAGTGACCGACCGTGTAAGGAAACTATAACATAAACACTGAGTGGAATGCAGTGCTGAAGAAGATGTTATAATCATGGCAATAATTGTATATTATAATTCGTCAAACTGGCTACGTGTGAGATTTGTGCTTTGGCAAAAAACTTTTATAAAGTGGAAAAACTAATAATGGGCAAGCAACAATCAAAGGAGCAAGAAATTATAATTGCTCAGAATGGTGCTGGGAACTCTGCTTCCACGGAGCAGTTATTGTGGCACGCCAGTTCGACATCGTATGCTTTGATTGCCATTTGTGGTCTTCTGTTTATTGGGGCAGCGATACTGCTATTTCGACATTATCAAAGGTGTCATGGAAATTGGATCCAGCGGAGGATCGAAGCCTATGACCTGCAAAGGTCGATGAGTATGTATCGGCGACAGCAACGAGAAAACGTTGCCGCTTCAAAGGATTCGCCGGTGTGAGTGTGTGTCAGTGCGTGGCGAAAATTCGTTAAAAGTGTCAATGTGCGACAAATATTAGTTAAGAGTTGGTTAAGCATGTGTAATCCTATAATACCCGTGCTATAATATTAATCATGTTATTAATTTTAAGGTATTGTTACTGAATTTATTGATTTTTATTTAGGTATACCTTTGTGTTATGGCAGATGAAGCCAAAGAAATACTAAGCGAATTACAATATATTAAAGATTACCTTACAAAGTTAGGACCTAGTAGGCGATCACCCTCTATAAGAGAGAAAAAGGGAACCGAAGCAAAATGTTTGTATGATAGATTTTGTTTCTTAAAAAATTTAATTGTAACTCAAGTAGAACGTAAAGAAATAAAAAGTTCAGAGAGTGAACAGATTTATAAAATATTTGATAACATTAATTCGCTGTATACGAAAGTAGTTCAACTTTGTTCTGAGTGTACTGATAGTTATCCAAGTGCACCCATCATCATGGAGAAGTTTGAGCTAAAAACTGCAGTCCCTCTGCTACCAGTTATGACGGGTGATGAGAACGTCACGAAACAATTAATTTCGAATATAGAGATGTACGAATCAATGATCGACGAAAATAGTAAAAAGCATCTGATACAGTTTGTTTTAAAATCAAGGTTGTCCGAAAGCGCTAAGCTGCGCATGTGTTCTAATTATTTGTCTATTACAGAATTACTCAAGGATATGCGAAGTATATTGTTACGTAAGAAATCTGACACGGCGATTCAGTCTCAACTACAATGCATCCGACAAGATAACAGGAGTATTCAAGAGTTTGGTAAGCAAGTCGAAAAATTATTTGTTGATTTGACGGTTTCTCAGGCCAACGGAAATTCTGCCTCGTATGAAATTTTGAAGCCAATAAACGAGCGGATTGCAATTAAAAGATTTTCCGACGGTTTGCGAAATAGTCGACTGAGTACTATCATTGCAGCTAGGAACTACAGTTCACTGAAGGACGCGATTCAAGGTGCATTAGACGAGAACCTTTCCAGCGGTAATGAAGACCGAGTGATGAATTTTCACCATAACAGAGGTAGGTCTAGTTTTAATCGTAACCCACGAGGACGTTTTCTAAATAATTCTTTTAGAGGATTTTCTAGGGGGATGCCCGCATCTCAGAATTCGAGTAATTATGGTCGTGGTCGTAGTTATCGTGGTAATTTTCATAATGTCGCTTCTCGCGGACAAAATAATTATCACGGCTCCAACGGTTTTCGTGGCCAAACATGGGTTCGTAACCAGGCGCGACGGAATCAAATAAACTTAGCCGAAATGAATCTTAGTGGTGATTCAAATCAAAAGCGTAGTGATGATGTCCAAAACAACAAGGACACTGACAAGGATAATATGTGGTTTTTTCGAGCATGAACATTTCTATTGCGAAAATATAAATTCAGTTCATATGAATGTTTTTGATGAGGAATGTAGCTGGCTAATTGACACCGGTGCGTCGTTATCTGTAATACGACTAGAGTTATTAGACAAATGGAACATTCCTTTCCATATAGAGCCTATTCGAATAAACGGTATTGGAGGACATATATTTTGCGATGGATTTGTTTGTCTAAAATTAAATTATAAAGACTTTTATTTTGAACATAAATTTTATGTTTTGAAAAACTTTTCTTGTAGAACAGATGGTATACTAGGACAGGATTTTTTGAGTAAATTTAATTGTTTACTAGACTTTGAAAGAAACATTTTGACCCTTCAGCAAGGATCACCCATTGAGATACCTTTACAGATGGGACAACTAGGTTATAATAGTTACATAACAATCCCGCCTAGGTGTGAATTTACGTATTTTATGCGGACGGACTTAAAAAATGAGTATGTGGTTATGCCTAAGCAATTGAGTGATGGAGTATTTTTGGCGTCGGTTTTGGTTAGTCCTGTTGGTGGTAAAATTCCACTAAAAATTTTAAATACTAGAGAGGAAGAAGTTAAATTAAGTTATTTTGTTCCTGATATAGTAAGCTTGAATGAATATTCCTTGTGTTCATTTGAAAAAAGTAACGTTAACGCGGAACGTGTGAAAAAATTATTCTCCTTTTTGAGTCTAAGCCATCTTACCAAAGAAGAGCAAATTTCTATCGAAAATATTTGTGCTAAATACTCTGATATATTTTTACTACCAGGAGATAAATTAGGTGTTACAAACATGTATAAACAATCAATACATTTGAGGGATAATGCTATTCCTACGTACACAAAGCCGTATAGACTACCAAAAAGTCAAAAGAATGAAATTGATAGGCAAATTAAACAGATGTTAGATAACGATATTATAGAGGAGAGTAGGAGCGAATGGTCTAGTCCAGTCCTTCTCGTTCCGAAGAAAAGTGATAGTCATGGAAACAAAAAGTGGCGAATTGTAATTGATTATAGAAAATTGAATGATAGACTCCAAGATGACAAGTTTCCATTGCCTAACATAACAGAGATACTCGACTCTTTGTCAGGAGCTATATATTTTACACATTTAGACCTTAGTCAAAGTTATTATCAATTAGAATTATGTCCGGAAAGTAGAAAATATACTGCATTTACTACCGATAGGCAGTATCAAATGAAACGACTGCCGATGGGTTTGAAAATCAGCCCAGGTGCTTTTAGTCGATTGATGACAGTAGCAATGTCTGGTTTACAATATGATAAGTGTCTTGTTTATCTCGATGACGTCATATGCTTTGGGAGAAATCTCGATTCTCATAACAATAATTTAATTGACATTTTTGAAAGATTTAGGAAAGTGAATTTAAAAATAAATCCCGAAAAGTGTAAATTTTTAACTAAACAATTGCTGTATTTAGGCCATGTAGTATCTTCTAAAGGTGTTTTACCTGATCCAGAAAAAACCCGAGTAATGCAATGTTATCCAAATCCAAAAAATGCAGATGAAGTTAGACGTTTTGTAGCTTTTGCGAATTACTATCGTAAATTTATTCCACGTTTTGCCGATATAACTATACCTTTGAATAAACTGTGTAGAAAAGGTGCTAGTTTTGTATGGAGTACAGAATGCGAAAATTCATTTACTAAACTTAAACAATCCTTGGTCAATCCACCCATTTTGCAGTATCCCAATTTTGATGAAGAGAATGAATTTATATTGCGCACAGATGCTTCTGGATTAGCTATAGGCTCAGTACTATGTAACAAAAATGATTTACCAATAGCATATGCAAGTCGTACTTTAAATAAATCAGAGATAAACTATCCAACAATAGAAAAAGAGCTTTTAGCTATTGTATGGTCAGTCAAATATTTTCGACCATATCTATTTGGCAAAAAATTTACAATTAAAACGGATCACAAACCGTTAGTCTATTTATTCAGTATCAATAACCCTTCCAGTAGATTGTTAAAATTTCGGTTAACCCTAGACGAATATGATTACGTAATAGAATATGTTAAAGGTGTGAGTAATGTAGCTGCAGACGCATTATCTCGCATTATTTTAACGTCCGATGAATTAAAAAATATGAATAAAGAAGTTTTGAATGTTATGACTCGACGAATGGCGAAAAAGCTATATGATAAAACAACTGACAATACTGACAGTGCAGACAATACTTTGCTTAACAAGAGTGACGAAGACAATCGGCCTGATCAACCGAAAGTCGTTGAAATTCTTGGGAAGCCAAAGAATTGTACTGAATTAAGGATTTCACAATATAAACTAGGAAAAAATATGAAATACGTACGTTATAACGATTTCGTATACGTACCAAACAAGGATAAGATTTTTATAGACCCATTTTCTCGATCATGTTCGACGCGAGACGCTTTCGTGAGAGATTTGGATTCTATTTGTAAAAAGATATCGATCGATGAACTTTACATAATTAAAAATAATGAAAGTAAGAAGTATATAGAATGGTTAACCAAATATCGTAAAAATAATTATAATCGAGAAAGTACTCGAATTTATATTATAAAAAATATAATAAGTATAGACAACGATGACGATAAAAAAGTTATTCTCAATGATTATCATTTACTACCTACAAGTGGGCACGCAGGTATACGGCGTATGCTCAATAATATTAAGAAATGTTACTTCTGGCCAAAAATGGTGGAAGATATAACGGAATATGTAAAAAAGTGTAGCAAATGTCAAAAACAGAAACATTCGTTACACACCAAACAACCTATGGTTATAACTACTACTGCGCAGTCTGCCTTCGATAAAGTTTTCTTAGATATAGTTGGGCCCTTAGATAAGGATTATTATAATTACTCATATATACTCACTCTTCAATGTGAACTAAGTAAGTATGTTGAAGCATTTCCATTAGTATGTGGATACTATAAGGATAGTGTAAGTGTAGCGCGAGCTTTCGTGGATAACTTCATACTACGTTACGGGATACCACGTGAAATAGCAACAGATCGGGGATTGGAATTTGTCTCTAAGACAATGACTGAGGTATGTAAATTGCTAAATATAAAACATACTGTATCCTGTGCATATCATCATGAATCTATTGGTTCACTCGAAAACTCACATAAAAGTTTAAATGCATATTTGAGAATTCAAACCGACAATAATTCTAGAGATTGGAGTTATTGGCTACCATATTGGTGTTTTTCATATAATACTTCAGTACATTCAGCAACTAAATTTACACCATATGAACTTGTGTTCGGTAAACCATGTAACACACCTTCTAATTTAAAAAATCATGTAGTTGAACCATTATACAATTTTGAAGACTATCCACTAGAGTTAAAATTTAGACTCCAAAAAGCACAAAGTGATGCAAGGCAAAATTTAATTTTATCTAAAGAGACTAGAAAATATAAATATGATCAATATTTAAAACCAGTAACGTATAGAAAAAATGATTTACTATTAGTTAAAAATGAAGTAGGAAATAAGTTTAGTGATGTATATTCTGGACCATATAAAGTTTTAAAAGATATGGAACCAAATGTAAAAATAATACGTAATAATAAGGTAGAAATAGTACATAAAAATAGAACTAAATTATATGTAGAGTAAAAAAAAAAAAAAAGGTTATTTTCCTTTTCTTTTTTTTTTCATTTTGTTGGGGCGTGTAGTGTAAGCCTCTAGTTACTATTTAAGTTCATGTATCCATTATTTAGTGTGCATTATTAAAGTATCAACCGAAACCTGTGGTCGTTTCTCATTCGCCTACCCAAAACCCTATAGCATAAATTTTTAGTAACATTATATTATAATACCTACAGGTTTGTACGGAACCCTCGGTGCGCGAGTCCGACTCGCACTTGGCCGGTTATTTTCAACATAAAAACTAAAATTGTTTTAGGTAGAAGTTTTCGAACGGAGAATAGCGTACCTACCTACTATGTTATATTTGTGGCAGGCTCAACGGGTCATAAGCACAAAGGGGTTTCAGCGATACGGCACTAGACTGCACAACACTCCGTTCCCGAATTGTGAAGGCTTTCCTTTCAACTCGGAAACGTATTGGGAATGCGCTATTATGCAGACATCGATAACGCTGGATCATCAAGTATGTATTAGTTAAAGCGCTAGTCTAAATACATGGTAAATAAATGTATGGTAGTAACTACTAGGTAAGTAGTAAGCACTAACTAACGCGTATTTGGGTGCCAATCGTGGCGCGCGGCGGGCTATTTCCGGAGGGTCCATCCCATAGAGTACCTATAGAATTATTAACGGTCGAGTACTTGACTTCTGAGGGCTTTTGAAACAGCCAGGGAAGTGCAATCGAACCCCTACATTTCCGTTGCCAAAATGACAGTTTATTCAAAATATCGATATATATTAAGTACTAGATGATGCCCGCGACTTCGACCGCGTGGATTTAGTATTTTTAATTCCCGAGGAAACTCTTTAATTTTCCGGGATAAAAAGTAGCCTATGACCTTCCCCGTGATGCAACCTGTCTCAATACCAAATTTCATAAAAATCTGTTCATTAGATGGGCCGTGAAAACGTAGCAGACAGACAGACATACTTTCGCATTTATAATATTAGTAAGTATGGATAGTATGGATGTAGGTAAGTATGTCAATATGGGATATTGTGTGGAATGCATCTGGGAGTACGTCAATACAAATGCACAAATGCAACCTGCGCCACGAAAAGCAAACAAAGCGTTAAATGCTAAAGTAGGTAGTTAGCAATCGGCAATACTTAACTTTGTAGGTATGGTGTTTTCCCGTTCTCCTACTAATTTGTTCTATTAGTGGGAGCAATGGTTTGCCACTTGCCTGCTGTCCCTTAAGCGCTGATTTGCATTTCTCCACTGGAATTCCAGTTCGGTAAACGTGAACAGTATTTTTGTTAAGTACTTACCTACTTACTTAAATACTGTTCAATTAATAGTTCAATACTTTCGCATTACGCATATAGGTACTTACCTACTATATAATTCACTACATAGTTAATACCTATCACTATTTTTTAGCTAGCCGACTGCAATAGCTATCTCATTCACTGTCTTGTAACTCCACATGTTTTGCAATCGTATAGCCAAAGAATTGGGCATTTGACAACTATTCAAATAAATTATTTTTTACTGATTATTAAATGTATCTAGAGGATCTGCCAAAAGTCGTAATATCCACGTCCCCTGTTAGTTTTATGTTGAATAAGTATTTTGAACTATCGATTATAGTAAAAAAAGTGCGTCGAACTTTGATGACGTCACTATGCAATGTTTCATACAAAATCCCATACCTATTATGCACGCGTTTCGACGTTTGAAAAAAGTTGCTGATTTGACTAGTTGTCAAATACCCAATTACTGGAGTACCTATAATTCTACACAAAGCTGTCCATTCCAGACTAAAGTCCCACAAACTAATAAAGTTAATTAGCATTCACGACTAGAACATTCATTTTACAGGTGGGCACATGCAAAATGGGGCCGGCAAGTGACCCCACAGCAGTGGTATCGCCACGGCTTAATGTGCACGGCATCCAAAGACTACGGGTTGCAGACGCGTCCGTTATGCCCAGGATACCAGCGTCGCATACACACGCACCAGTTGTGATGATCGCTGAAAAAGCTTCAGACCTCATTAAAGAAGACTGGAGAGACCATTAGCTTCTCTATAGTAACAAGTTATTTGACAAAACCTGGTCATAACCTAAATGAACATTTGGATTTTGAACATATTTTGCATACTAGTCATTACATTAATAAATAATTAAGTTTATGCATCTATATATCTATATATATCTAGCTAGTAGAATAAAATACAGTTTTGTTTTATTTCAAATTCAAGAATCTTAGTTGTAACAAGACATCTATGTAATAGATATCAATAGATTAAACCAACGACTTATAGGTTACATATTTTGCCTTTTAAGTAATTTATGTGAAGGTGACCAAGACCATAAGGAATCATAAGAGCATATGAAATAACAGAAACAATTAAAAACTTTTTAACTTGTTTTATTTAATCATACTTAACTAATGCTACACTGTGGCCAATTCTGTATAGCACAATCTCTGAACTAAACTAAAATGACAGCTTTAAATCTAGTTATATCCCTTTCCGCAGAGAGTATTATGAAAAGGTTAGCAATATTTTTAATGCTGTCATTTTAGTTTAGTGTAGAGATTGTGCACTACAGAATCAGCCCTATTGAGTAATCTATTTTAAGTGGAAGAGCGGCCAGTCTTTGTTTTTCTATTCAGTTTCCTGTACAGAAAGGCTAGTCGTTTTTCATATTCTTTCCATTTTGTTGGTCTTACTAGTGGAGTTGCAGTTCTTGCCCACATTTTTCTTTTTCGAAGTAATATCTGTGATAAACATATTATTGATTAATAATAATTGCTTAACTATAAAAAAACTTAATTTTTGGATGGGGCATAACTAATAATTGGTAGGCTTTCTTTATAAAGGTTGTTTGGGCCATGACAGCCAAACTCAACCAAGGCTATTTAAACATAAGATAATATAGTGTAATAGAGAGAGATTAGCAGCATGGGGCATACTACCATCTCTTAAAGCCGTACTATTGTAACATTGTTGACATTTGTGTTATAGAAATTATAATCTTTATTTGAGGGACATCAAGGAATGTGTCATAAAACTGCCATTTTGTCATAATACTGCTGAGAGCGATAGCAGTTACCCCTCAGGATAGCTTTACATTTTTTGTAACTAACTAGCTGATGCCCGCGACTTTGTCCACTTGGTTTAAGTTTTCTTGATTCCCACCAGAATCCCTTCATTTTCCGGGGTTAAAAGTAGCCTATGTCACTCTCCAGGTCCTCAACTATATCCATGCCAAAAATCACGTCAATCTGTTGCTTTGTTGTGGCCTGATTGAAGGACAAACCAATAAAAACACTCTCGCATTTATAATATTAGTATGATATAGAAATTCCCTGTAAGCATAGGTGGTGTGATTCTAGAGCTAGTCAATTCCTACTTACATGATATTCACTACCACGGACACCACGTATCCAAGATGGTACATTGTATAATGTTTTGACTGGATGTAAATTGCCAGAACCAAGAATGTCAATATAGTCATTTTGACCAAACAATGCTTTGCGTTCAGTCCATGGATTAGCAGGCCTAAAAAAATTAATTAATAGCTGTAACATGACATCTTGCATCTAAAAACAGCAAAATCTTCATTGAAAGCAATGAAAATGAAAAGAAAAACATTGAAGGAAAAAGCACATCTTAAATTTTTTTTGTATCTTCCCAGGATAAAAATATTTGGTCTCCTCAAGTGACATAGTTTGTCATAATCGGTTTAATTATTATTGTACAGTGAAACGAGTGCAGACAGATGCACTTTCAAATTTCCAATATTACTATGGATAGATAGTATGGAATATTAGCTACCTGTATTCTGGCATTGGCAATCGTAGTCCTTCAGAACGCGGCATCAAACCACCACTCCAGATTTTTTCTTCATAGCCATATCTTCGTACAAGGCGAGGTTTATCCGCGTGATATGTAGTTCTACAAAAGAATAATTATTAACATTGGATAGAAGCAGACGTTACTTTACGAAAGTCCATGATAATGAAGGAACTTTAAATTTAATTAGTTATAATCCACCACAGTAGGTAAATCTATGTGGTACAGTGTGTATATTTACAATCGTGCATTGTCGAGTCAACATGCATGAATATGCACCGGTGTAGGAGTGAAATGTACGTTGAGAATAATTTGGAAGATTTATGTGTGGTGAATATTGCAAGATACACACTGTACCTACCACATAGATTTACCTACTGTGGCGGATTATAGCGAATAAAATTTCAAGTTCCTTCATAATTATTAATGTTACACAATATTAGCTAACGAATTTCAAGACGATAGGATGAAATAAAAACAAATATTTTAAAATCTAACCTTACAATATTTACAGTTGGTCGCCAAAGCGTTTTAAGGATCGCCGTTCTAAGCCAATCCATTATTTTCTTACATGCAGGACTCTAGAACTTCATAATATTGACTGCAAATAAAACACTTGAAATCTTAAAATAAAAATATTGTGGTTTGGAAACTGGCAAAAGCTAAAGCAAATAGGTTTTAGACAGTTTTGATTTGACCAGCTGTTGACCAAAGAGAATATAACCAGAGACTAGTAACCAGAGAGAATATAACTACTACGTGCTGTTGACCCACAGAGTGTTGACCGACCATTTTTGACGTCTCCTTTGATTTTGGGTGCGTTCCGCCGAAATACACTGAGAGCACTGGAAGTCCCCACTAAAGAGCACTGCCAGTGCTCGCAGTGCTTATAACGGAACACACACTTTGTAATGTCACAGAGATATTAGGACGTCTCTACGTCTATGGCGGTAGTCTATGCTTTTTGGTCTAATGTCTGTGGTCTAATCATATTGATCTTGATCCTTAGATTTATTAATTAGGATCTAATAATTATTATAATCATAATCATAATCATTTTTTTTTTTGCCAGAATATGGTACATGTTACATCCATACATCCATCCAAACTTTCGCATTATTTAAAATATTTATTTGATTAATTTTTTTTTACATTTTCTTCATACTTAGCGACTTGTAAACATTGTTATAGGGTTGGATTTAGTATCGTTTGGCAGGAGTTTAAGGGTGAAAGGTGTTGTATTCTGTAGAGGTTTGGTCTCTGATTAAAACAATACCACTCGCGTTAAAAGGTAATGCACCGTTTTCGAGAAATTTAAAATAAAATATTATAACCTCTAAATGGATGAAACATAGTAAAATGAATGCAATATGACTGTGAGAGCAAGATAGCATATATACTTTTGTTTAGGTGTGATAAGGACATAAGATAATGTCAAACACAAGTGTCATAATTTATTTGTCAAAGACTAGAACCCAGAGCCGTAAAACTATTAAAAAAAGTGATTTCTATTCATAGAGTAAGGTAATAGTTTAAAACCACCCAGAAATGCCTTGCTGACAGCATAGCGGTGGTACTCTTTCCTCCTCCGCTCCCACTATCAAGAGCGAGCGAAGCGAGCTCGGGACTTGGGGGCACTCCGACTCGGATAGGTTAGGTTAAGAAGAGGATGGCGGGAAACCCCCCCCACCCCCCTCCTCCTGCCAAACGATACTAAATTATAAGTACCCCCTTATATTCAACACAACATTATATTTGTTCCCAATAGGCAATAGTGGTTGAGTCCATATTCCTACAGGTGGGACCACGGAATACCACCATGTAGTTTGTACTCTTAATATCACAGCACTAGACAGGTATGTTGAAGAGCAGGTCAGGTTTATCATACTAATATTATAAATGCGAAAGTGTATTTGTTTATTGGTTTGTCCTTCAATCACGCCGCAACGGAGCAACGTATTGACGTGATTTTTGGCATGGATATAGTTGAGGACCTGGAGAGTGACTTGCTTTTAGGAGTACTGGGCAGCACCACGAAGCAATAGGTAAAGACTGGAATGCTTACTCATAATATCTACTTATAGCAAATACCTTCTCAATTGCTATCCGACTTCGACTATGAAATTAGAGCGAGAGGTCGGACACCAGTGGTGTCTGATCTCTCGTTTTCCCTCTGAAGTTGAAGTGGGATAGCGATAATTAATGGGATTGGCTTCAAATAAGTATTTAGAGTGTGCACTCCATCTACTTTTTGAACCTTCTTGGGCATTATGGGTCGTCTTCTTGGGTATTATAAGCCGTCATTTTGTGGTGCCACCCCTTATACGGTAGATACGTGTTTTGTTGACCGAGCGAAGCGAAGGCATAGATGTATTGAGCCAAGATGCCCGTTTGCACTAAACTTAGGAATCGCCTAATTTCCTGCCCAACTTGTTTAGGCTTATCCTAGCGTTTAAAAAGCTTGCACTAACCTTAGGCCATTCCTAAATCCACTTAGGAGATGCCTAACTTTATGAGCCCGATTAGTAAGCGCCCAAGCGTTAGGCGATACTTAAGTTGAATTTTTTGTAGTCTGTGGACCATTTTGATTGGTCTCACGGTTGATATGTACCTACTCTGTGGTTGATAGGTATCACAACCACAGAGTACCTACATTGTTATTGTGATTGATATTTAAGTAGAACACTACACTGATCACAAGCAAAATGGCACAAGATTTATTAGATTCTTTCTCCTTCTTTCTCATTATGTCACCACTGGAATTGTGAATTTGGGTGATTTTTGCCCAAGCCTGTTCTTTCTCTTTATTTGATGCAGTATCGTGTGCTGTTACTTTGGAAATAATGCACTGCCCCTCTTCGCACAACAACCGTACAAACCGCAACTTCTCCTCTGCCGTAAAATTGGCAGTTCTTTTTCGTTTATTTATTTGTCTTTCCATTTTAATTGCTGATTTATAAAATCCCGTAAAATAAATAACCTTCAACTCCACGTACATAATGTCACCTGTGCAATATATAAACCAATAAAATAAAATACACCAATGTTTTAGCTTTTGTCTCTATTCAACTCATGCCTGAGGTTATGACAAGTTAAGGTAAAAAAATATTCTAGTGTTTACATTACTTTGCAAGATATATTTTTTAAAAAAAACCATAAACAATCATTCATTCCATTCGTTCCTAGAGATGCCTAACTAGGCAATGCTTAAGTTACGACACAGCAAGGACAAGACTGTCAGTGCAAACGATTTTTTTTGCTAGGCCGTTCTTAAGCCTAGGTGTATCATAACTAGGACAAGCCTAACTTGAGTTTAGTGCAAACGGGCAGTCTACTTGAATGAATTTGCACTTGTCCGTCGGTCAGTCCGTCCGTCCGTCTGTCAGAGCCTTACAACTTCTGAATTACTGAACGTAATTACTTCAAAGGACATCATCCACGATTCATACATTTTTGGTTCAAAAGTGAAAGTGCCGGCCAAAAAATTATTTTGCTGTATTTCGTTAGAACTTGTCCACTTAAACAGTTTTTATTATTATTATAATTATTATTATTTTTTTTTTTTTTTTTTATTATTTTTAGACATAATTTTACTTTCTTGGGGCTTATGTTTTTTAAAAATGTTATGTTTTAACAAAATAACAAAAACAAAACATTTTACTTAATCGAAAAAATATAGATTTTAAACTTAAATAAAACCAAGGGCAATCGTTCTACAGCTTCGGTGTAATAATAAAAAATGTTTAGGTGGACAAGTTCTAGCGAAATACAGTAACAATTTTTTTTGGCCGGCACTTTTTACTTTTGGACCAAAATGGATGATGTCCTTTAAATATGAATTTATGTAAACCGGTGGCCTCCAGCCGAATATGGCTTAAAAAGTTTTAAAAATCTTTATTTCAGGGGGGCTCTCATAGAAGCGAATGCGAAGTAAAATATTTTTTATAGCGTTACTTAAGGTTGCGGTATATCATTTTAAAAATAATTAGGAATAGAGTCCAAAAATATTTTTTTTTTAATTTTTCCCTTAACCCCTTACTGCATAGCATGCCATATCGGGCATTAGGGATTTTCAAGATATAATTTAAATTTGGTGCATGTTTTTTATCTTTGGCCACATTATATGAATAAAGCGGTAGTACGTTTTGACATTTGTGATGACGTATGGTGTCCAACACCAATAAAAAAACAAGAAAGTCAGTTCATTTACCGACGGTCGAGTAGAGGTAAGTCGATCCATTTTGCGCGGGCTTTTCGATGGTTTTTCGCAATGAATGTCTAGGTTTTCTTTTTTTGGGTCAGAGGATGGTCCATTGTCAAGCCAATAGACAGAAAAAATCAAGACTGGCGTGCATGATTTGAGATATTTATGCTGTTGAATTGTTTTGCCAGATATGGGATTGCATGCAGTTGTGGAAATTTTTGTGGGACAGCTGATATGGTATAGTATGCAGAGTGATCAAAATCCATATATGGCATAGTATGCAATAAGATGTACTGTTATAATTTTTAATGTATGAGCTTTCTTAGATGTGCTTTTGTGTCTTGTAAATGCAATTGATTATGTAAACCCGATTATAATGCAATAGTACGTACATAATAGTAAGGTATCTACAATTGAACTGGTCTGATGATGGAGACGGAAGGTGGTCACAGGATCTTAGCTGTTGCGAAAAGCCGCAAAAAAATGTTATACGTTATCTTGCTCTTTATTTTACCTTACAGAAAAGTTATGCCGAGACGCAAACAAGTTCACGTAGTAAACATTCCAGATAGTAGCGAGGAGGAGCTTTCTGAAGATACCTGAATGGAGACCTGAGTATCACGAATCACGATCCATTACTTTTGTCTGACTACGAGCCTAAGATGGGACGCGCTTGCCTAGAATTAATAGAACGAATGAGTTTAAAAAGAGTAAATATTCCTAATTAAAAAAATGTTGTTAAATAAATAAATAAGCTTATTTTTGTCTTTTGTTGTATAAAACCTGATTACGTGAATAAAGTGAAGCTTTGTCATATTAGGTACACGTTACATGTACCTACTGCCAACTATTACTGCATACAATGCCATATGTGGAAAATGGGATATTACATCCATAACTGCATACAATACCACATTTGGCATTAGCAGTTTTTGATCATTATTTCCAAAAATACGTAAGATAGATTTTTTTAAAATTTTATGTAGACTCTCTGGTGGCAACATTACCACATAAATTTTTTTCAGCCAAAAAAAAAATCCATGCAGTAAGGGGTTAACATTGACGAAATGGGGGGCTTTGAAAGTGGAGATTTTCATGGAAGAAGGAATTACGACTGAGATTTTCTAACGTCCAAAGTTGACCACAGAACTCTTAGTTTTCTGAAATGGCTGATCCTGAAACTTGATCAATTATTTGAATTATATCCTGTACTAACAACAAATACTAAAATTAGATTTAAATATTATAATATTTATCTAATTTTAGTATGTGTTGTAATACGTATGTAGGAAACGAAATTATTATATATTATTTTTAATGAGCTTCAGTATTTTTAACAGAACTTCACAATGATGTCAATAGATGGCGCTCTGTAAAAGTTTATGGATACCGCGAGGTCTCAGTTCGGGGCCAGGGGCGAACCACTAATAAATAATAATATAAACTCCGTCATAACTCATAAAAGCACCAACTTGGAAGTTGCAATATTGGGTGGGAGATCGATGTGTCGAATGTGGGAATACCTTTATTTCAAAAGATAAAAACGAAAATTCTCTGTTTTGTATTGTCTATCTAATCTACAATTGTCTATATTTCAATTAAACAAAATGGCTGAGTTGCTTTGAATGTTATTGACTTTTGGAAAGCAAAGTTTAATAGGTACGTAAAAACACTTATTTTAAAATGTTATTTAGACTATTTTTCTATGAAAATATAAAGAGTAACTGATTTCATGCCTATTAATTTCTGTGTCTCCGTGAGTGCGCGCTTGTGCGTTGTTTGTTTACTTGTTATGTTTTTGCTTGATTTATTTAAACACACTTGTGTTTGTTGTAGATTAACATATTTTTTTAAATATAAGGTAATTTTGTCTAACATTATTTGTTGTAGGCACTCAAAAAATGTCTAAGAAGGACCCAAATGACCGAAACGAGAGAAAGTTGGACTCTGGTGATTACGAGAACCTTATATCTCAACACAGTATTTTCGAATCGTCGAAGCCTAGGCATCAAGAACTTCCAAGTTTTCCAGGTTTTTCTAACGCTGAAACTCAAACAAAACCTAGTGACTTAAAAACTCAGGGGCTTCAAAGTAGCCTTGGAGCATGGCACTACAACCCCTGGTGGATGCTCGCAAGCACCTCGCGAAGTGTTCCGTCTCAAGATGATTACTCGGACAGTGACCAAGCTAAAGTTAAACAAGAGCCTAGCAGGACAGCTACTCCCGATCGTGATCCATTACAGAATGATGTTGAACAGTTTCAATCTACATCCACTCCTCCAGTAGGCCTAGACTCTTTTTGTGACGATTGCTCAGATCCATTCTGTGATTCTAGTGTGGCAGTGTGTCGTAAGCTATTTCATTGCCCGCATTGCAGGAAGAGCTATCCTACTATTCTTGAATTCAACACACATTTAACAGGAGTGCACCCCGCCCAAAAGCCATTCAGATGTCAAATCTGTTTGGAACCATTCTATAAAAAATCACATCTACGAAGACATTTGGACTCACACCACACACGTAAAGATGTAAACAAATGTTCAGTGTGCTCAAAATATATAAAAGATAAAAGTAACTTACGTAAACATATGCAAGTCCACACAGGACGTGTCCCACAGAAACAGTTTAAATGTGACTTGTGTAACAACAAGCGCTACATGTCTCTCGATAGACTCAATAATCACAAAGTAGTATGCACAGGAGAGAAAGTACTAAAATACTGTGACATGTGTACTAAAGTGTTTGATAATTCAAGATCTTTGAATAGCCACAAGAAAGTGCATGCAAGGGAGCTAAAATGTGAAATCTGCGGTGAACAACATCGTTCTTTAGAGCTGTTCAACAATCACAAGATGGTTTGTTTGGGGGGCCCCCAAGAGGCTGGCAGTAGTGCGTCCGCTAACACTTCAGCAGCTCAGTTAAGCCGTTGCTGTACACAGCCAGGACTGTGTGAACACGACAAACCAGCCTATTTGAACATACCAAGCTATGCTGCTGGCCGTGTTCTTGACGCTACTATGTCATCTCTAAAATCTGAAATGAACTGATGGCAACATTTATGTCAAAACTCTAATAATAATAGTAAACTCAAGTTATTCTGATTTCATTTTTTACAGATTACCAGACGGTTAATTCAATGACAGTAATAATTTACACATTTGAGAATTTCACAAGACTGATGCAAATATCCCGCCTCACAACTTGCTTTATTATTACCATTTAAATTTAGGATGTAGCTAGTAAGTAAATGCAGGTTAGAATAAGTTGATTCCTATTTGAGCATATTTAAAGACAATTGTGGCATAACTTACAGGAATAAATTTGATATCTGTAGACAAAATCACAGCAACGTTACAAATGTCTCTGGCAAAACAATTATTTCAAAGGCAAGCTCCATTTCATATAAATATCACATTCTTTTTGGCAGGTTATTAAACAGAAATCAACCACAACTATAATCCCTATGTAATATTGTTTGCTAAAATGTGCTCAAGTGGTTTCCCACCTTTTATTTTGTAATATAGTAGAAAAACAAGTTTCCACAAATCAGTTTTATTTAATAGCGAACCAGACCACATGTTTATTGTACCCTTGAAAATGACAGATAACGTTATTTATTATTTGAATGTAACAATGCCTTGACTGATTTAGAATAATAACTATTAGCATGCAGTATTACATATAAACAATTTTTTTTCTATTTTGTAAAATTGTAAGAGCTATATTTTTATTATAATTTTTAGGTGTATAAGTTTAAGTATCAAGTTAGCAAAGACTAACATGAGCAAATTCTATTTTTCCAGTGCTCTATTGTACATTGTGCTCCAAAGACATTTAAAATGTAGTTTCTTATGCATATTGTTAGGGAGTGTAATCTGAAAAATTTCTAAAGACAACTATATAATGATACTTTTGTTTTTAATGTTAGATCTAGGCAAACTTTGTGAAGTGCAATGACCTTGGCTAAGCCGTAAGCATGTTGTAGTCTATGGAAGATTTTGTTGGGTATCAAAGTAAAACAAAATAATATTTATTCTTGAGGTGTTATACACTGAAAACTATTGCCTAAATCTATAAAACTATAATTTAAGGACTTATGACACCTACAAAGGAAAATGGATGAGAAAACTTAATTGTAACTTTGAATTGATACCAAATCTATTGCATGTACTTACTTTAAAACTTAAATTAACCAGACTAAAAACCAATTAATTCTCTTCTTTTACTTACAACAGAATTGGTGTCAAAAATTAATGTTTCCTTGCTGTTCATTTTGACAAATTATTTAAAGTTTCATTTGGGATTCAAAAATTATGTAGTTACTTTAAAGTAGTTGCTAATTAGTAAGGTACAGTATATAAGAGGGTGTGATGGGTCTTTTGTTTTAGTGAATTTAAAGGCTTGGAAAGACACAGCAATGACGTCAACAGCGGCAAACCACAGTGAACGCACCGTATACCGCACCGTCACGGCGCGGATGGCGCGCGATTTTGGTAGCATGGCATTACGTGCGATCCGCAGTGTGAATACTTTTATATTGTTTCTTGTAAGATTTAATAACTTCCATGAAACGTTGGACGTGTTATCTTTGCGCGCTGTGTGTTTTCAAGTCCTAAACGTCTCAGTACTTGGTAAAAGCAGGCGTTACTTTGCAGAAGTCTGTGACATAGAAATAAGGACGGGAATCGTGATATATACGATTTGATTTGTCCCTACATGCGTCGAGTGGAACAAGAAGCACAGGCAATAATACTGGCTAAAAGCAGTAGGTAGAGTAAATTCGCGCTACGCTGGCATTTTGTGGCATGACGGTAACCGGCTCTTGACTCTGATCATCAATTTAATACTTAGTTCCCGTTCTTTTCTACACAAAGCTTTATGTAAAATGACAAGAAAAAAATCAAGCCGAACTTATTGAATAACACAGTTTTGTGTAAAATATGCCTATCTGCAATTTTTTTTTAATTGTTCTTTTTCCTATTTTTGAAATATGTAATTGAAAATTATTATTATCATTATTTATTTTATAACAAGTTATTCAAAAATGAGACTTCTATTTCGAGGCTTTATATTCATGATTAGTTGTTGCTATTTACAATTGTTTTTTTACATGTAATGTTTATTTTATATTTTTTTTTGTGTTAGAATTAGTTTTAAAACTGTGTAACCAAAACAATGGGGGCATACTAATGGCCGAATACAGAACCCGTTTAAGGACGTCATTAAAAATAATTAGTGTAAAAACAGTCACATCGTTTGTATGTTTGTACTGTTTCAGTATGCGACCTTTAGTTATTTTATAACAATTTACACAGTACCTAAACAATCACCAACTGAAGATGTAAAATAATTCTTACAAGATGGATAAAATAATTTTATCATTAAGGGGTTTAGTCAATTATATTTTACTACTAAGACAATAAAGCACGCATGTTATTCAATTTTATCTATAATGCGATGCGACTTCTTATCTAAAAGTAAAAATATAATAGAGTTCGAAATTTACAGTAGATTCCGCTAATAACGTAAGCTGAACGGCAGTTTTGATTTCAAAAAGGATAAAACCAAGACCTAATTATTTTTTAATTCTGGTCTATATTTTATTTCTGAATTATAAAGCCTAGTTTGGACTTAGATACGCCCGAAATTACGATAAAATAGTTTCAATAGCAGCTTCGTCATAATTTTACCAAATAACTTTCTATTAAGTAAGTAATTATATTATTTTCCTCTATCATGTTCTTTGAGATATAAATTTTTATATAAAGATCAATTACTTAATATTATTTTAAAATAAGAGTTGACGGTCGAATTAATGTTAGATAACATTTATTTTATTCAGTAATTATAAAGTTACTGTTAAGGGATCTTTTTATATTTGTGTAGGTATAGTATAGCCAATATTATTATTACTTTCAAAATTTATGGCACATAAATGTAGATCACGGTAAAAATTTGATAGGTAAGTACATAGTTACTAGGTTTGTACCTACCTACCAATTTATAACTACCTAGAGCAATGTATAATGTTTTTCTCACCTCCGGGCGGAAAGCGTCAATTTTCCTCCCGCTGCGCTAAACGAAAATGCCGCTTTCCGCCTCCGTCGAGGAGAAAAATAGTATACACACCACGGGCAGTAAATAAGAAAGCCTCAGATCACATGTTTATTGACCTCGGCTTCGCCTCGGACAACAATTACATGTGATCTGAGACATTTCTTATTTTACTGCCCTAGATGTGTAATGTACTATTCCTTTCTATTATTTTACAACATAATATTATATGTTTTCTATCTATGCAAAGCAAATAAATAAACTGTAGTTTTAAAGAAATGTTGCAATTTTGTTCGTTTATAATATATACCTAGTAGTCTAAGATCCGAATCTAAATCGAGACCTACCGGTTTGATAAGAGAATCAAATTTATTTTATAATTTTCATATATTAGAAAATAAATTAAAAATGGGTAGACAACAGAAATCCTGGACAGAATATTTTTAATTATTTTTTGAAAAATGGTTTTTCATAAAATGTTGCAAAATGAAGATAATAATAAAATTTTATACTGGACTTAAAGTATAGAGCATATAGAATGTGCAATCGTAGGGTAGACTATTATTTACCTGGATAAATAATGGAAATAATAGTCTACCCTATTATTTACCTGGATAAATAATGGAAATAATAGTCTACCCTCCGATTGCACATTCTATATGCTCTATACTTTAAGTCCAGTATAAAATTTTATTATTATCTTCATTTTGCAACATTTTATGAAAAATCATTTTTCAAAAAGTAATTAAAAATATTCTGTCCAGGATTTCTGTTGTCTACCCATTTTTAATTTATTTTCTAATATATGAAATTTATTATAAAATAAATTTGATTCTCTTATCAAACCGGTAGGTCTCGATTTAGATTCGGATCTTCTACTATAGTTAGTTTGTAATGAATCGATAAGAAGTGAAGCTACATAGACCATACCTAATATTGCTAATAGATTGTTTCGAATCTAGTTATATTCATAGCCGCATCTTGTCTTTCGAAAGACAATGAAAAAAAATTGATAACTTTTTTCATGTAATTTTGTAAGTACTTATTTATAATCAGTACAAATAAGTAAAAGTAATGAATTCCTTTCATCTGCGTTATATTTTTTGGAAACACAGTTTATAAATTAATAACAGTGTAGTATCATTTATTTTTATGATGTTAATTAATTTAACTTACGCACCTAGGAATAAGAAAGAATGTGTTCATATGAATTTAGTTTTTACATAGAGTATACCTAGTTTAATCTCGATTACAGTAGTGTACTAGACTGTGAAACAGTGCAATTTCTTGGTAGAAATTTCTAGTAATTTCCACCGATATTTAATGCTAACCTTAGTTGCAATAATATGTAGGTATAGGTAAGTTACCGCTAGAGTATGGAAATCATAATGTCTTCATTAACTAGCTAGATAACCTTCCCTTGACTTGTTTATTCTACGTAAAGTACCTAGAAAACTTGGGAACTGCAGTTGCACAACCACCCCTAACGTAACGTTTTAGGGACTCATTACACCTATAAAGCTGATTGGATGCGTAGGCGTAATAGAAATATTGCATGACTATAAAATAAAACCCCCGCGTTTTGTAAGGACAAAAGCTGAATCGAATTGAAAAAAGTGTAATTAGTCCCTTAATGTGCTCCTTAGCGTATATCTACGTTCGTTCAATCGCGGAACGATTTGTTTTGGGGCTATTCAATATCGTACATCATACTACTATTATAAATGCGAAAGTGTGTTTGTTTGTTGGTTTGTCCTTCAATCACGCCGCAACGGATCGACGTAATTTTTGGCATGGGTATACTTAGTTGAGGACCTGGAGAGTGACATAGGCTACTTTTTATCCCGGAAAATTAAGTAGTTCCCGCGGGAATCGAAAAAACTTAAATCACGCGGACGAAGTCGCGGGCATCAGCTAGTAGTACCTATTTCAAGACATCTAGTACCTACTCATTAATTAGCAGGCGACTTGGGGCTCGTATGTTGGGGGTCTCAGTTTTTTGAAATGGGGTTACACCTAGGTCTCGCTCCTCTTGTATCTTCATTCAGCTTCACCTGCTCGATCTATGTTTCGATATGGATGTACTTAGATCGCTTTCCTTCGCTCCTAGCCTCGCAGGCTTGTTTCAATCGCACACTGCACCTTCCTCGGAAGTTTCCGACTTCGCGTTTACAAAAACATTAGCAAAAGGACAAACTAGACTGCTGCAGTATAGGTACTCAGATTGTGTTCTAGGTCACATTCCATCTAAGCTTATGCTTTAGGTATTTATAAACTACATGGTGTTTGTTTTATCCAAGACTACATTATGTAGTTATGATTTATTCCAGCGTCTACAGTTTATTAAGTGAAGAATGCTTCATCTTTATAATAAAATAGATTAACTAGTTAATCTGAGTATCGAAAAAAAAAAATCTCTTTTTATCTCGACTTATAACGGGTTTACGCACTTTAGCGGTAATAGAGACACCTTAGACCAATAAATATTGACATAATTCATACGACTGGAAACAAATGTGCAAACTATTACTAAATATGTAGTAAATATCCCATTTACTTAGGTCGTGTGAACTATACAGGCATCCGGTCTACAAGTGCTTATGTATGGTTGTATCTTTAAATATATATAACAGGAAATGTGTAAGGAGGCAACACACACCGGCAAAGTGAACATCTCCGTATGTATACGCTGGTCTTAATAAAAGTTGTGTTATTCTCTACACAATATAATTAACTGTAGCAAATGATAGCAATTCAGCCTCTTTAATTATTATCTACATATTTAGATGTATCACAACCTATTAGGCACCAACATTTTATACTAAACGACTGTCACGAATTGTTAATTATTTATGTTAAACTTTAATTGTATGAACAAGGAAAGTTCGAGCTACCCTAAATTCCAATCATGTAACTTGTTCATATGCAACAAACTTATTTTATTATTATAATGAGTATTTGTACTCTTTTAAATTTGAATAAAAACATTATTACTGGTACCTATTTTTATTATTACTCGATAATCATTCCATTAAGAAAATGCCGGTAGAATAGAGCAAATAATATGCCTACAGTAGCGTCACGATAAAGAGCTGGACCCAAGATTTTACACCTTGCCATGATAGCAGTGTGATGCCTGATGATAATATTCGGGTGTCGAAACACTAGCTTTAATGTAAAATGGACCGTGTATGCCTCGCGATAAGGCTACACTTATTTTCATGGTCTATTTTACTTTAGCGTTGACCGACGCTCGAATTCTAGTCGTTGGAGAGATGAAAGGGTCCAGACCTTGAACCTGCGAAGTGGGCGCAAATAAAATCTATCTAAGTACTTGGTGGAATTTAAGGCACAATGTTGGCGATATGACGCTGCATGATTGGTTCTCAAGTAAACCTTTTTCTCTGTCTCATTTGTCTAGATACCTACATCAGTACACACCAACTTTTTTGTTATATGTTGGCTAAACTCCGACACTTCACGACTTCTTACAAGTCCATTTATTCAGCAGTTTAAGTATATATAGAACTAGATGATGCCCGCGACTATTAAGTTTTTTCAATTCCCGCGGGAATTCCTTAATTTTCCGGGATAAAACGTAGCCTATGTACTTCCCCGAGATACAACCTATCCCTGTACCAAATTCCATCAAAATCGGTTGAACAGGTGGGCCGTGAAAGCGTAGCAGACAGTCAGGCCGACAAACTTTCGCATTTATAATATTAAGTACCTATAGGTTCTTATGAGTAGATTATACGAGTATCTATATTTGACAGTACAATCAAACACTTGATCAGTAAATATCCTTTTATTACAGTACCTACTACCTATTACGAAAAACTAAATTACAACCCGACCTCTCTTCACTGCTGCCTTTACAACTTTGGCTTTTTTCTCTTTCTTCTTTTTGGAAATGTTCTCTTTTCTTTTAATTTGCCTTTCCTCCTTTTTCTTTTCAACATTCTGAATTCTGCCTTCCCATTTCTTTTGACTTACCTTCTTCTTTTGTTCCTATAAATAAAATATAAAATTAACTATGTATGACTCAGACAAAATTAACAATTAAGGAATTTTACAATATCTAAATTTATTCCCTGGTCTGGTCTGGTAGGAGGCTTGGGCCTTCGACGTGGCTAGTTAGTTACCACTCTACCGGTAAAGACGTCCACTCTACCGGCTAAGCGATTGGGCGTTCAGCTTCAGATTGAAACAGTACCTATCAAAAGTAGGCAAAATGGCGCGCATTGTTCCATAAAAAAAAAATTATGGTAGAAGGGGCCACAACCCTCAGTTATACGGCGCAAAGAGAGAGATCCCGGAAAATCTCGAAACGATTACCCAAGATATAGTGTTTTTTTCTGTTATTCCTGCCAGAAATGTCTTCGTTCTTTCTTCTAAGAGTTGATTGATCATTCCAAGAGACTGTTAATAAAGTTAACAAGTCAAAATATAATAGTTTGAGGATACCATATTTTAGTGTGAAATGATGACCTCTTGGTCTTGGTGGTAACTAGATAACGGAAGCCTCCCACCAGGCCCAAATTTGTGAATTCTCCCGGGTCTGGCCTGGTGGGAGGCTTCGGCCGTGGCTAGTCACCACTCTACCGGCAAAGCCAAGCGATTTAGCGTTTCGGTACGATGCCGTGATCAGGTGAGATCTCAGAACTTGTAGTGGATAAAAAAACAATACCATTTTCTTGATAGATTTCTTCAACAAAGTGGGATCATCCTTGACTTTCTCTCCTTCAGCCTTTTGAAGTATATTTTTCCAAGCTGCTTTCTCTTTTAACTCCTTTGCCTTCTCACTGTCTACTTCAGCCAGCCTTTGTAGCTTTTCTTCTTGATGTTTGAGATTCTCAAGAAGCTTTCTGGGATCTTTATGTGATCTATCACCTCTAACTGAAAATTGTAAAAAACAAATAATTATTGACAAGAACTCTTGTTTTTTTGGTTACTACACTATAACTGTGATCTTGCCTAGTGGTAAGTGATGATGCAGTCTAAGATGGAAGCAAGCTAACCTGTTGGTGGCATGGCAGTAATATTAAACCCATAACCCCGGTTTCTACACCACACCCTACTGGAGCGCGAATTTACTTGGAGGTTAATTTGCTGATAGGGTGAATAGAATAGAATAAGTATTTATTTATTTGCTTCATTGTAAGTAGGTGGGCGTATTTTTATAAAAGTGTACATGGGTTTTTTGCCCTGTCCACCAACTTTCGGATTTTTTTCTCATATTTAGATTACGCTGATCCCAACATATTTTATGATTTTACGTCGCTTATTAATCCAGTCATATTTTCGTCTACAAACAATAAACATATTGATTCACATAAATTTAATAAATTACAGCATTATTAACAAAAATAAATGTGTGATTTTACCATGTCCTCACCTGATTCTATAACTTTCGATTTGAGATAGCAAAGCAGCCATAATAGATAGATCATTGATTCACCCATTATTAGATAGCTTATTTTATGTACTTTTGATTTATTTATTGAATGAATTTATTTACTTATGCAGATGATTTTAATTATATTTTTTTAAAGTCTCAAATTTGGCTCTATGTGGAATTTCCATTGACGTGCGCTTTTTTGCTCAGAAATTATAAAATTACTACTATTGCAGAAGATTATTGGTTGCTTTCAACATTAATAAATGCTGTAAGACTGCTACCATGTTGTTTAAATAATCAGTCTTCCTGCAATCGGCGTCAAAGGAGTCCATTTTGAGTGAGTGCTCATAACCCATCCATTGATTAGCAGCGGTTTTTGAAGGTAAATACCGAATTAATGTCTTTCATACATCATTTTTAACATAGTTTAATTCATATTTTACTAGAATGTAGTATTGTTTTCTAGTAAAGGTCGAAAATTCTTGAAATACATATGCAACAAAATATTTCTGGCGTGAATTCGTTACGGTCCCTTGAGTAACTCTTTCGAAATTGTCAGTCAATGGAACAAATTGTTACTCAATGGATTTCTAAAGGTTTGTACACGGTTAAGCTTTTTCGGCCCCGAGTTTTGCATTGGAAACGATTATTTTATAAACAAAAAAAAATATCTGAGGTGAGAAAAAATATCAGAAAGGAAGAAACGGAGAAGACAAAACGCAAAAAAAAATTGTTACTTATAATCATTTTTTTAATGTGATTTAACATACTAGAAATTGGTTAGAAGTTCCACTTATATTTTTTAGATGACATTTAAAAAAATTTAAGTACAAAATAAAAAATAAAGAGTTAAAAATACTCAAAAGTACCTACTACGACTATTATAGTTTTATGGTAAGAAAGTGCAATAATTCTTAACAATGTGATCAGTGCCCTTACTTTTCCCTTGAGTAATTAATTGTCAAGGTGCCACTGACAAATTGTCCTCTCAAAAAATCTTGTATAAATGCTTATAATATTGGTTATTTATCATTAATATAAGTTATTGTTATGTTATATTTAAATAGATATTTTTTATCGGAACTTGCAAAAACAAAAACAAAAAGCATTGTCTATTTCAGAAGTTAGATAGAAAAACAAGACATTAATTTGCCATTACGTTAGTCAAAAGAACTAAAATGATCAAATTTTGATAGTGTTTCTGTTATTTTATGTTTGCTGTCCCATTTTTCTGATTGGCATGATTGGTAAGACTAATTAAAACTTCTGTAAATCTTACCTAAAATGGTTTTTTTAAGTGCATTTGTGAGATAAAGTTCTGTTTCTCAGTGGAAAATTTCTTCGTCAGTTCATTTTAAAATGATTATTTTTACTATAATTAAACAAAATATTTATAATCAGTGCTATTTCTCATAAAGATAAATAACTAGGAAACACAAATCTATCAATAAAATAACAAAACATGGCAAAAAAAAAATTTTCATTGATTTTATTTCATGTACACTTTTAAAAAAATACGCCCAGGTACATAGTATGGTGTTATTATGTAATAAAGTGAACATGTTACATTCAGCCATGCAATGGCGTGCAAAAATACTTAAAACTAACATAGGTTAAAGGTTTCATAAAACTAACTACTGAACAGTGCACTAAACAAGTTGGAAGCTTTGTACACTTTAAAATTTTTGTAAAATTAAATAAAATAAAAAGACAAAAAAGTTTAAATCGGGCGATAAGTTTAAAAATTCAAGAATTCTTTTAAAGAATAAAAGTTATGGGCACAACTTATTTTTAAATAATTTAATTGGTAATGCCTTGATATCTTTTGGCAGCTTATTGTATATTTTTACGCATAAGGCGGAGCAATTTTTTAAGTAAAATTCCGTCCTCGGTCGACACAGTAACACAAGCCGGTCCGTGTTTCTAGTGCACAGTGGGTAGATATCACTAGCTTTAATAAAAATACTATGGTTTTCTCTCACGAACACAGATATTTCATAAATGTATAAAGAGGCAGTGTTAAAAGATTTAATTTTATAAAGAGAGAGGTTCTGCAAGATGTTATTGGCGAGACTCCGCAAATTGCTCTAACACATCTTTTTTGGGCTATAAAGGCCCTGTTAAATGCAGAACTATTTCCCCATAGAATTAAACCATATCTGAGGACTAGCCACAGCCTCCCACCAGGCCAGACCAGAGAATATTCAAAAATTACACAAAAAAAAAATTCAAGCTTTATAAATTCCTGAATAGACCCAGCCGGGGATCAAACCTGGGGCCTCCGAGAGGTCGTCAAATTTCTACAGGCACTTTGCAACACACCGTGTCTTCCAGAACGAGCCTTATAGGTAGGTAATATGATAAGCATTTTCATTAATTTCTAACAAATGATAATATGAGTATAACATACCATTTTCACCAAGCTTCGCAAAGTCAAACTTCGAAAACACTAGTTTTCCTTCATTGTTGAAAATTGGTTTTGGTGTGTTTACATTTTTTTCCTTATGTTTTATTTTTTTTTCCTTTATTTCTTTTACATCTTTTATTTCTGAAGAGTCAAGAGCTGCTTTAACTTTATGTTTATTCAGTTTTACTCTTTCCCGCTTCTTTATTTTCTTGTTAAGCTTACTGGTCAAACTCTTCTTTGCAAGTTTGGTTTTAAGATTAAAATTATTCTGAGACTTTATTTTTTCTAACTTTTCTTCGAGCTCTATGATGCTTTGAGCCCTCTTTGGAAGTTGCTTCTCTTCATCTTGCTTAGTCGTATTAGTTATTTCAATATCCATTTGATCATCATTTTCACCTAGAAAATATAGAATGTAAAGTCAGATTTTATGACATTAATTGCAAATTAATTAATTAATTATTGCAAATATAACTTCAAGTAAGAAAAAAAAAGTGTGTGTGTGCAATTCACACACGGCAGAAGTGAAACTTCAGCAAAGTAACCTACAAGAGAATGAGAGAAATATAACTTATATTCTATCTCATTCTTTCGCAAGCTAAATCCTATGATGAATGTTTGTCTCTTTTTAAAATCGCTTTTTTGTTTTATTGAATTTTCTAATCACAATGATTCTAAGACGTTTCACTTCAAAACCCAATACTTAATACTGTGACTGTTGGGCTTGTGACCGACGAGGCAGTTTAAGTCTCTAGTCTAGCCTGTTAGTGCTGTTAATTTAACACCAAAAAACAAAAACAAGAGCTAGAAATTAAAATCTAAGGCATTAAGGTAATCTAATCTAAGGTTTAGGAATTTTATCGCTAGTTCTTGAATCAGTCCGATTCAAGAGCTAGTGTTCATAATCAATCTCAACTTCAACAAGCTCACCTTTTTTCAGTAATGGTAGTGAAAACCTTGTAAACAAGTTTTTTATAAAACTCAATTCCTTTTTTAGTTGCGCTTTAAGATGAATGTTTCTTACTGGTTTATTCTTCACATTCATGATGCCTGAAAAGTTAGTGGGGGTTGGCATTTGAAATACGCATCTGGAATTTGGACTTGATAAGGGTTGATTTTTATAGGGGTAGGTTACCCCTTTCAATCGACACCCCCCCCATCCCGCGGAGATGCGTGGTTTTTTTTTTACACGTGTTTGAAGTTACGTGTAACGGAACGTTATTGTGTTTGAAGTTACGTGTAACGGAACGTTATTTTGCGTTATAGTGATTACTTTTATGTTATTTTAACCCTTATTTTTAGTAATTTTCTTTATTTATTATTATTTTTAATAGGTAAATATAATGTAAAAAAAAAAGTAACGTATAACAAGGTGCACCTATAGGTAATTAGGTTAAGGTTATTTTCCTTTTTTGACCACCCAGAAATAGGAGCCCCGCGAAGCGGGGCTCCGTCGACATGCTCTTAGAGGGGAAGAGGGTGACGGCTAAGGAGTTTTCCTAGGTCCCCCACTTTTTCTTAGGCTATAGTCGTAAATTCATAAATAAAGTTAACACAACATCAAAAAATAAAAAAAAAAATTAAAAAAAAAATTATAGGTTTCCGCGCCGCGGGGGATGGTGGGGAGGGTTCCTACCCTCCCCCCTCACCCCCCCCTCCACCCCCACCCCATACATCCAGATGCGTATTTCAAATGCAACCCCAAATATTTTGATTTTATTTGGTTTGATTGAATCCCTCACTCACAAGTTTGAACCGAACCAACATATTATTAAAAACATACGAACCTCCCAAAGAGAATATAACCACTACGTTTTTACCTCCCTACAAAAATTCCTTGAGTTAAATGCAGAGACAAGTACACAGGACAAGTATGAAGTAACAAACATTGATTCGGATCACCCACAATCACCGACTAGAAACAAAAGATTCGGATTTTGACCACCAAAGGGGACCCTAGACGGTCATGCGGCATGACATGCGTTACGTGCTGTCATGCATGCATGACAGCACGTAACGCATGTCATGCCGCATGACCGTCTAGGGTCCCCTAACCAGAAAATTTTTAATGCGATTTCTTCTTCTTCTTCTTTTGTTTATTGATATTCAATGTACTCTGTGGTCTAGTGGCTCCACCGACCAGAAACAGAAACAAATTGCCTCCGCGCGGCGAGCGTTTGAAACAATGACAAAATAGGTCGGTTTGAAATGAGTGCGATTTTGAAAAGGATTTTAAGGTTAATCACAGACTACAGAGTAATGTCACAGATCACTATTCACTACACAGCAATGTACTCTGTGCTACACAGAATCCGAACTATGTAGGTATGCGAAACACAGACATTGTGATGCGAAACTGCACACAGTTATAAATAAGTCTGTGCGAAACTGTGATGCGAAATATTCCACCAGAGACAAGTTTCCACCACCACAGAGTTATAAAGAGAAGTATGTCTGTGTCCACCACAAACGTAGTGGTTACCGTGGTTAGGTATCTATTCGTGATCTATTCTCTTTGTCCACCACAAAGAACAGAAAACAAGTTAGAAGTTTATCTTTTTAGTTTACACTTTACGTTGGTTTACGTTCAATTCTATTGAAACAATGTCTCATCAAGAGATTTCTTGTGGCTTAGAATATATAATCGCGCCAGACTTACAAGCGTGTCTATCGGAAGCGTTGCAGTCCTGTTATGCATTTATCGTGTTGCCGGTTATTCACCCACGTTTTCGCCGGTCTTATCTACCGTCCGGTGGAACAGTGGGAGGGTTTACCAGATCGGACATGATTATTTCACCACAAGACTGGAACAGCAGGATTGTTGGAAGGTTATCGCATTATCTAGATCCTGACTCGGGATCTCCAGTTGTCCGCCAACGTCATGAGGATTGTCTAAATGAGGAACTTGCGTATTCTAGAGGACTAGGGCTCCCCGCCATTATGTTGAATTTGCATTCAAGAAATGTCAATAACTTAGCTAGGAACTTGCATACGTACCTGGAGTCAAGGTGTGTTACGTTTTTGATATATTAATGAAATTAAATAAAAGTTAACTTCACCATATATAATTTTTGATGGAATGGAATATCTTTATCACATCTTCATCCAAAGGTTTTTTTTTTAAATTTAATTTTATAATAAATTTTACAGCCATCATCCATCACTTATTTGGGCATGTGTGCCAATGATATGCCAAAGAACAATGAAAGCAAATGAGTCAGAGGAAAATGACAATGATGTGGCTTGGAATGAGCCTTGGCTTTGGTGGACCATGTTCCATGAGCGCATGAACTGGGATAAAAGAATAGGTGTGGTTGTGGAAATACCAGCTGATTTGCCTCCACAGGAAGTACTTAAACGGTGGCTTGGTGAACCAATTAAGGCTATCATTGTGCCTACTTCTATCTTCCAAAATAACAAGAAAGGGTCAGTATGAAATTCCTTCTCTCTTGGCAAAGTTACATAGCAAGATTTCTGTGAATTTTCAATATCAGTTGATTGCACTGGATACCCCACATTTTTTTTTTATTTTTTTTTAATTTATTTATTTACAAAATAACTTTTACATATTACATATTAATAACTTCACGTCCTGAAACTCTCAAGAGTTTATGTGGACGTTGCACATTCCTCCTTAACAACTAAGTGTACATATACATATTCAATTACAATACAAATCAGCTGTTGTTTGCGTAAAATACCTAGGAGCGCTCGCTTACCCTCGAGTAACATTGCATCAAGCAAATGCCAAACCGGAATTATGCAGCGTGCATTAACGTGTGCGCGGTACTATACAGGCTGATTTAGTTTAGATAGGTGATAATTACTTACGCAATATAGAAATAATTATGCATAATTTTAATAGTATATTATAGTATATAGAAATAGTGGTTTTATTATATTTGTTATGTTTATACATACCGGGTTAATTTGCTGTAGTTTACTTAATCATTGAAATATTTTTTTAAAACTCGTTTTATGTTTTTAGCTGTGATCGAATCTCTTAGTGCTATTGGTAGATTATTAATTAGCCTTGGTATAAGAAAGTTGGTCGTTCTTTGGCCATAGAAATTATTAGCTCCTACCGTTTTGATTTTTCGAGCTGTTACTTTTCTTGTTAATTTAGTGCTTTTATATAAATCTTTGTTATATTTAAGTAAGTTTTCTATGAGTAAGCGTAATTTAACTTTTTCTTTTATTGGGAGGATCTTACATTGTTTGTATACTTGTGTTTCATCATCTTGGCACTTAAGTTTAATTTTAAAAGGTAATATTTGTTTAAGTATTCTTAGTTCTAATTTCTCTATTTGTTCAATGTATGTTTTAAAGGTGCGGCCATAGCTGCTTAGACCGTATAAAATTATGCTTTCACCTAGTGTCACATCAGTAACTGGAAGTAGTTCTGATTTTATCTGTCAAAATTTGACCTTGTTTCCTCAGTTTCTTGGAAAGTATGTTATTATTGCAGCCCTTAGGTAACTCTTCAATTTAATGTGAGGTAAAATTTAAAGAAGACTTCCAATACCAACATCCTTTTCCTGTACATACTAAATAACCGATTTATGCACTACTAGCTGATGCCTGGTGACTTTGTAGGCGTGGAATAAGTTTTTTAATCCGAAGGGAACTTCTTCGTTTTCCAGGTTAAGTCTATGTTACTCTCCAGGTCCTCAACTGTACCCATGTAAAAAATCACGTTGATCCATTGCTCTGTTGCAGCGTGATTGAATTAAAAAGTTACGCTAGTTCCAGTTTTATAATTGGTCATGTAATAATGGTCCTTCATATTTCACCTTTCTAGATACCCAGTTTTATCAAGAGCTCACCAACAAGTAGTTGTGAGTATGGTGGAACATGATGCACAAGTGATTGTCAGTGGAGCAAGGGGATCAAACATTGAGAATATTTGTAAATATTTGTATAGATTGTGGAAGAAAAGGCCATATGTTGCTGATGATCCAATGCTTATTTATGCAAGAGGGTAAACATTTAATTTAATTTAAAAATAATAACTTTTAGGGCCACTTGCACAAAAACATTTAAACTGTAGCATAATATTACAGCTGCCAAAAATGACAGCATTAATACAATTAGTTGACCAAGCGAAGCAAAGGTCTTTGAGTCTACTTGAGTGAACTTGCACTTGTCCGTCCATCCGTCTGTCAGAGCCTTATGACGTCTGAATTACTGAACGTAATTACTTACTTCAAATTTAAATATAATATGTAAACCGATGGCCTCCAGCCGAATATGGCTTAAAAAGTTATAAAAATCTCAGGGGGGCTCTCATAGAAGCGAATGCGAAGTAAAATATTTTGCAGATTGCGTTTTATCATTTTAAAGATAATAATTAGGAACAGAGTCCAAAAATTTTTTTTTTTAATTTTCCCCCTAAAATTGGTGAAATGGGCTTTCAAAGTGGAGATTTTCTCATATCCAAAGTTGACCTCAGAACTCTCAATTTTCTATGAGGCTGAGCCTGAAACTTGATCAATTATTTGAAAGAAGAACCAGCAAGAAACTCGGCGGCTTATTCTTTGTAAACATGACGTTCAGAAGGTGTACTTTGTAGGTACCAATTTTGAATAAAGATGATTTGAGTTTGAAACGAAATTATTTAATTTTTAATGAGCTTCAGTATTTTTAACAGAACTTCACAATGATGTCAATAGATGGTGCTCTGTAAAAGTTTATTCGTTTGTGCTTCCAAATAATAGATGTTAGCAGTTATCACCATCTTACGTGGAATAAAAAAATAGTCTACTGAAAAAGTTAACTATTACAATATATAAGTAGTTAAAACTATCTTATGGATACTGCGAGGTCTCAGTTTGGGGCAAACCACTGGGGCAACCACCAACAAAAACTACACTTTATATTTGTGCAACCATTTTTGTTACTTATAGCAGCTCGATTGAATGATGTCCTTATGTGGTTGACGTCCAGTGAGCTCGAACCAACGGTTCTGCTCTACGTTTCTGATTCGTACCGCCAGGATGTGGAATGCCCTTCCAGCACATGTATTCCCTGCCACATATAACTTAAGTACCTTCAAGGCAAGAGTGAATAGGCATCTTCTAGGCGGGTGCGTTTCAACCTAGACCTCATCATTGCTTTGTATTAAGCGTGATTGTCGTCAATCTTGCAATAAAAAAAAACAAACAATCAACTTTCTTTATGAAGAAGTTTTAATCGATTTGACAAATTGATACTTATCTTTCCTCAACATTTTTTTACTGTTTTGGAAACATACCCAAGCGTTTAAATGGCTAAATATATTAATGTATGTATTAAAATAAATAATTTATGTAAAACAGTACAGTAAATGTACATGAATACATAGAAAGCATCCATATGGTGCTTAAAGGACTATCAAGAAAGCGTTGCAGCTCCGTGACTATTTTGAGAAGAAAAGTCATACTTATAATTACTAGCAACCCCCATTTCACCTGCTTAAACAGATTTTTATTATATAAACTATTAACTTAAATGCCAATATTTATGTAGGTATGTCACTAACTTCAAAAATATAGAACTTTCATACAAACTTCCAACCTCCATTTCACTCCCTTAAGGGTGAATTTTCTCGAAACCGTTTCTTAGCTGATGTCTACACTACATAAAGAATGTACCTTCGAAATTTCAAGTTTGTATGCTTTATAGTTCCTGAGATATTGTGATTAGTCAGTCAGTGAGTGATATTTCGCTTATATAGATATATTATACTTACCTACATTATTTTTGTAGAAAATATTTAAATTTAAAAATTTCGTACAATTGCAATTAGCCATTAAATTGTCAAAAATAGGCATAACTCAATTTTAAGAATCAAATTTTAAGTTCTAAAATTACCGCCTTACCACATTTGAAGTCCGATTTCTCACTATAATGCCCCCTAAAGTACCAAATTTTTTAACTAATAAGGGATGCTTAGGAACCCCAAAAGTTTTTGAAACTAGTCGGAACGGAAGTGACGTAGACAGGTTTAAGTATTTTTAATCTTAAGTTGAAAATTCGTCTCTACTTCTGTCGAACGTAAACTTTTCACTTTTGGCCATAAATTTTCCGACTTGGGTTAATGTTATGATGGTCATTATTTTATGCAAAGTAGCACACTTCATAGCAAGCATGTTCACAAAAAAAAGTTCGGAAAAAAAACACTAAATAAAAAAAAAACTTAACAATCACTCCCTCAGAAATCTCACCAGAAAACTTTAAAAAATTATAACTCGAAAACTACCAAAAATCGCTGAACATACATGGGGTATTTTCTGATAGGTCTAGTTACGAGGAATCTAAATTTTTTTCTTTGAACGTCACTATTTGGGCCACCCTGTATAGATAGATTAACACACAACAATAATTATCAATAATATTATCAGTGACAGTCAAAAAATTGATTGATTTGCCAACCTAGTAAGTTGGTAATTATACCAACTTACTAGGTTGGCAAATCAATCAATTATAAAATGGATCATAGTTTCTACATATTAATGTAGAAACTATGATCCATTTTATAATCTCTCATTTCCTCAGATGGGAAGATTATCTACAAATACCTCTGCAACCTTTGGCCGACAATTTAGACACTCACACATATAATATTTTTGAAAAAGATCCCGTTAAGTATGACCAGTACCAAAAGGCAATTGCAGGAGCATTGCTTGATCTTCAAAAGAAAAGGAAAGAAAATAGCGTTCAGGTTAGTACTTAAATCAATTTGGCAAGTTGTAATAAAATCTTACAAACTACACATGTGTCAAAAGTCAAGATTGGTTGAGTTTTATAATTTTATTACAGTGCTTCACAAACGAGGAAAGTTTCTAAATTTACTTACAATACATACGAGTATCAAAAATTTTCGGAACCGGCAGTATTTGAACCTCTCTCTGGGAATCGCGCCCTGAGCGCCTTTGACCACTAGGCCACGGTTCACTTACCTGTTAGAGCCGAAATTTGAGATATATGCATCTTTAATCCAGTCTTATAACATGACTGTTTAAACTGATTGGTTGAATTAACATATCAATGAATAAACTTTGGCACATAATATGGTTTAATAACTTTTTCAATTAGCAAATATGAGTTGTTATGTACCTAATCAAATTAATTTTAATGTATATTTAGTTTAACATTTTCAGAATGAAAGCAACACTGAAATAATCAATACTAGTACAAAAGAACAGTCTGAAGCAGGACAGGGCGACAATCCAATCAAAGAAAATGAAAGAGCTATAACTGTAATGGTATTGGGTGCAGGACGTGGCCCTCTTGTAAGAGCCACCCTGAATGCGGCAGATATCACTAACAGCAAAGTAAAAGTAAGTCCTAATGATCTATCTTCTAATACCTAGAATAGTAGTTTATGAAAGTGTTGCATAATATGGCTTATGAAATCATGAGTTAATTTAACCTATCACAGGATCGATACTTTGAAAAACCAATATCTATATGTACTAATATTGTAAATGCGAAAGTTTGGAATCCAAACATACATCAATCCATCCATCCAAACTTTGGATGTACTTATGTTTATTAGTCAATCACGCCAGAACAGCTGAACGGATCTGGATGAAATTTGGGACAGAGATAGATTATAGTATGGATTAGGCTACATATCCCTCCAAATTAAAGTTCCCGCGGTAACCAAAAAACCTCAATCCACGCGGACGAAGTCGCGGGCATCAGCTAGGAAGTCATATAAGTGATCAATATCATAATATAGAGTGGAACATAATGGTAGAATGGGTTCAATGTTTTTGGACAAACTGCAAGTAGGGGTGCAGTGGTTCCAACAAGAAATCCAGTTTACTTAAATCCTATTTATGCGCCTAATTTTCAGCAGATTTGCTTCTTGTTGTAGGTGTATATACACTATGTAACAAAAACCCTGTGGTCCCAGTGAGCTGCGTTATTAGTATCGATATTAAAACATAGAAAATCAACTTATTTGGAAAAACTCTTAAATTAAAATATTCAAATTAAATGTTAAATCAATATTATTTGTAAAATAAAAATGGTTGCTCACTCCTGCACAGACTCGTGCAATTCTACGAGGCGATATGAGCCAAAGCGAGCGCGAGAGAGATAGCAAGTCAAAGGTGCCGCGAGCGTCCGCAGGCGGCAGCCGCCCGCGCTCTAGGGTCACTGTACTGAGGGTACTGAGGTCATGAACTCGTCACGTGTCACCCGTGAGTCACCAAACAACACTCAGCTGTTTGCTGAACACTAAACTTTTTAACGTTAACTTTATTTTACACTTTTGTTTAACACTGTTGCAACTTTTAAAATGTCAGTTCGTGCAATTATTAGGTAAAGTATTAATTAAGTACATAAGTATGTAATCTTATCGTACCACTAATTTATGATGACGTCAACGGCTTCTCGGTTAAGGAGATGCGATATGCCCGCCTTGTACCTCTAGGCATTTATCACACCATTTGACGATATTTGCACGTACGCGTCCGTATTACTGATAAATCGGACTTTATTTCGTCGAATGCTGCAACTATTCGCAAACGCATTTCGGCCTCGGTATCGCACGTTTTATATCATCTCATCATCTCCCGAGACACATCAACATGTTAAAATATTCTTCATTCGTGTAAGACATTTCACGTAATTTCGCAACGCAATGCGTACGTCCGTTCGGTAGTAAATTTCGCGAGCGACTAAGAATTAGGAAGTGAGCTAGGGCGGGCGCGGGCGGTTTAGTACACGGGGTAGGTGGCGCCGGCGGTGTACTGAAAGGTTTAGGCGGCACGGCGGTGTCCTTTGAGATGGTCTTTGACCGAGCCGATTTCGCGCTACTGTCAGATGTTACAAACAATTTTTTTATGCGTATATTTTATTAGGTATCTTGACTATGAACAATAACTGACCAGTACTTGATTTTTTAAAATAAGATTTTCATTTTTGGTACACCCATATGATTATGTATACTTACGTACCTAAATGGAACAACAGGGTTTTTGTTACATATTGTATATTAAGCCTTTAGTGGATTATTTCAGGTAATAGCAGTAGAGAAAAATCCATCTGCAGTAGTGGTGCTTACTGCACAAGCTAGAGAAGTATGGCGCGACCGTGACGTCACTGTCATTCCAGGCGATATGAGACAAATCAACTTTTCGCCTAAAGCTGACATTATAGTTTCAGAACTGTTAGGTATTATATAATATTTAGTTTTTGCCCACCTTAATACAGAGCAATAGGGATGATGACAACACAATCAAATCAGCAACTCTTTATCAAACTTATAACGCACTTCTAGTATGGAAGTTGTATGAAATTCACAGTTGTGACGTCATAAAATTTCAACGCACTTTTTTTCTTTAATCTATATTTTAAAATGGTTATCAAACTTAAAACTAACCGAGGATGTGAATTATAGGTCTTTTAGAAGACTCTCTATATAATAATAATCAGTTAGAATAGTACATTGTTCACCGAGGGGAGAAAGTGACCGATTACTATCGAGGGTGTAGTTTGAGGCCCGAGGCGTAGCCGAAGGTCCGCAATACACGCGAGGTAGGAATCGTACTTTCTACCGAGTGATACATAGTGCTTTATACTACACCTGCGAGGAAAATAATTAGTCATTAAACGAACTCACAAAGTGAAATTCTATCATAATTATATGAGTCGCTTCATTCAAAGCTTCACTATCACAACTAGACTACATTTTGAGGATTATTGCAATATATGTATGGATTTCGATATCGACATTCGACAAAGATAACGACAATCGATATCGATAACGACAGTCGACTATCGACATTGATATCGACAATCGACATCGATATGGACCATATAAATCGGCATCGATATCGACAGTCGAGAATCGACATTCACCATAATATTTGACTTTTCTATGTCAAATATGGTGAAGCTGTTAGCTGCTTCTAATATTATATCCATAAGGTAAGACATATTATCCAAATTCTCAACGTCCATACCATATTTACCTAAAATAAAAAACAACAGCGCGTTAGAAATGGATTTTCATACATATTTTCTCCCCGCTTAGCACGTTAGAAATGAAATTTCATACATCTTTTCCTCCCGCATATTTGGTCTGTAGCAATGAAGTACTTTCTACCTCGTTTTGACAAAAGCAAGAGGGTACTTTCCGAGCGGGTGTAGTATAAAATAATTTCTTTTTGATATAGCCATCATCCCTATTGTCTTACCAAACAAGGCACAAAAAAATAACTGCAAAACTTGTGTACATAAATGTTTAAATAATATGTCAAAAGGAAAAAAAATATTAAGAGCACTACCTCTTGCTCATTGATGAGGTATAAAGATAGTGATATTCAATATAACATTTATAACATTATGTAACTGGTTGAGTTAGTTATGTATCATTCTAATATTATAAATGTGAAAGTGTGTTTGTTTGTTGGTTTGTCCTTCAATCACGTCGCAACAGAGTAACGGGTCGAGACGTGATCTTTTTCATGGGTATAGTTGAGGACCTGGAGAGTAAGACCTGTACTTTTTAGCCTGGAAAATTAAGGAGTCTCCGTGGGAATTTAAAAAACTTATCCAACGCGGCCGGCGGCCATCTGCTAGTTATGTTATAATGTAACTCGTGTTTTGTGGGAAAGTTTTCCGACTAGTTTTGGGGTCCTTATTAATGAATAAATGAAGTTCACTTTCATTATTCACCAAAAAGAGAGTTTTAGTTTTTGTGCCGATTTCAGTAAAAGTTATCACAATTTCAGGATCATGGGGAGATAACGAGCTCTCACCTGAATGTTTAGACGGAGCTGCGGGGCTCTTAAAAAGTGGTGGTATTTCTATACCAAGGGAATATAGTTCATACGTAGTCCCCATATCGTCGGCACGATTATGGGCGGCTGCGCGGGCCGCCACGCTAGGCAACTCACAACGAATGGAGAAGAACCTTGAAACTCTTTGGGTGGTTTACATGAAGAATAAGCATGACATTGGTGAGATTAAAGTAAGTACACTTTTAACATTAAATCAATTACCAAATTGCCAAATTAGTCAGGATTAGGGCGCCAGCGGAGGGTGAATTGCTCATACAAACGTAATACCAAAATAACTTGTAATTCGAGCATATTTCCTCCATAATATGCGATTATTAAGATTGAAATTGTATTTATCTAGGTCCCTGGATAATTATTTTTTCAAAATACTTTCCCAAAAATAAATGTAAGCAGATTACGTTTTGCACGTTTTTACGACATAAACGACATGTTTTCTCCTTATTTGTTTCATATTAAAACCAATGATATCTCACGTAATAATTGATCAGGAACATAGCCTATATTGTCAAGTTACAGAATAACAACACGAAGTTAAAAACACAACAATTTTTCATTCATCATTTTTGGTATTCACGGAACAAGACTAAATGTATAACGAATTCTGTACGCTCATATTGCTATCGCGCTTGCACGCGATCATGTGTCATCAGCCAAATAGGGATAGCAATATACCGGCAAATTTATATTTGCGGTTCGAGTAGAAGTTGCGAGCGGCGTTCGCCGGCGTCATAAGCAACCACCTATGATGTTGTAGCTATAGCCTCTAAGACAAAAGGCAGATTTTTATTATTATACTAAGTAGGTATATCATATATATTTTTTACTACATTATTAATAGTTATTTGTTATACAAGAGTGAAAAGTTGTTTTTTAACCGCGTGCTCAATTTTGATGACCGAGCAAGCGAAGGATTCAAAAATTAGAATCCTGAGCGTCAGCGAGGGAATCAAAAGAGCACGAGGTGAAAAATCTTTTCACTCGAGTGCAACACGTAACTTTTCATCCCACCTCAGCGAGGAAATGACTAAATGCAAAAAAAATCACAAGATTAAATTCAATTCTGTTAATTTCTTCGTCACTAGAATCACTCATTTTAGGTTTTTCACTTATTTTCAATTTTCTTGTTTTTAATCGGTTTTAATTTTAAACAATATGACGTGAAAGAAAATGGTGCGCGCAAATAGTCCATTCATTTTAGATTTTTTCGCGGCAAAATTTATAATTTTTTGAAACCACTGTGGTTTTATACCTATGAGTGAGTACATTAAAAAACACAACTCTCCCCCCCCCTCCGGTGGTGGCTTCCCCCCTCCCCACCTTGAAAAGTGTGCCATTTTGCAGATTTCCTAGATTTTCAAGAAAACTATACAAGCTAGGACAAAACCGTCAAAGAGAACATTGTTCCTTAATAAATTACCTACAAATAAGTTTATAACATTTATTATGATAGGAGTTATAGTTTACAAGCTATGGTGCGTTAAAGTTGACTAAAAATCGCAGCTCAGTAAAATTAGCCAATTTTCAACATTTTATATGTATTCTGTAATTTCTAGAAAACTATTAGAGTTAGGCAAAAACTGTCAAAAGTAAAAATAAACACCATTTGATGACCTACAAAAAAATATTTAGTTCATAAAGATAGGACTAATAATTTCGCATATATATCCACGTATTGTATACGAAGAAAAATAAAAAAATTGTTAGAATCCTGTGTTATTTGCAATTTGCACAAAAACTATTAGAGCTAGGAAAAATCCTTCGAAGACCAATTAATTTCATTAAATTACCTACAGAAAAATGTTATGGTTTATTTAGATAGGACCAATAGTTCGAAAAATATGACTACCTTTATTACATGAAAAATTTTTTTTTTCAAAAACCTTGTATATATTTTGTAATTTTCACAGAAACTATTAGAACTAGGAAAAAAAATATCAAAAGCAAAAATGAACTTCATTAAATTACCTCCAAAATAGTTTTTAGTTTATTTTGACAGAACTAATAGTTTCGGAAATATTGCTGTCTAACTTGCATAAAAAAAGAAACCCTTGTAAAATCCGTAAATGTTTTTTGTAATTTCAAGAAGAAGTATTAGAGCTAGGAAAAAAGCTGTCAGGACTTAGGACAAAGATAATTAATTTACCTATAAAATAGTGTTTAGTTTATTTTGATAGGACAAATAGTTTTTGAAATATACCTTGCTATTTTGTAAGAACCGGTGGTAGTCATGTTGACTTAGCATAATAGTATGGAATGAATAGAAATTAACCCCTAAATAAATAAAGTTTTTTTTTATTTTAGGCCCAAATGATGCCATCCTTCCTCCCCACTCCCCCAACCCCCCTCCCCCCTCCCCTCTCTCAAACATCTCGCCGATTGTGCTTTGATTTTAACTTTGAATAAATTAAAAAAAAATTTAAGATATATAATAAACACATATTACCTAATGCCCCCTTTTTAGGGTTCCGTAGCCAAATGGCAAAAAACGGAACCCTTATGGATTCGTCATGTCTGTCTGTCTGTCCGTCCGTATGTCACAGCCACTTTTTTCCGAAACTATGAGAACTATACTGTTGAAACTTGGTAAATAGATGTATTCTGTGAACCGCATTAAGATTTTCACACAAAAATAGAAAAAAAAACAATAAATTTTGGGGGTTCCCCACACTTAGAACTGAAACTCAAAAATTTTTTTTCATCAAACCCATACGTGTGGCGTATCTATGGATAGGTCTTCAAAAATGATATTGAGGTTTCTAATATCATTTTTTTCTAAACTGAATAGTTTGCGCGAGAGACACTTCCAAAGTGGTAAAATGTGTGTCCCCCCCCCTGTAACTTCTAAAATAAGAGAATGATAAAACTAAAAAAAATATATGATGTACATTACCATGCAAACTTCCACCGAAAATTTGTTTGAACGAGATCTAGTATGTAGTTTTTTTTTAATAATTTAAAACTTACTACAGGTTTGTACGAACCCCTCGGTGCGCGAGTCCGACTCGCACTTGGCCGGTTTTTTTATGCTAAAATGACTGGACTACAAGTGCAACAATGGCGAGGAAATGTACTGTTGAGTCTAGAAAACTGGGACTGGAAAAAAACAACTTTTTTCGCCCATACATACTACAAAGTCACCAGCTCCAGCATAGAGCTGATCTGATGATGGAACCAGGAGGTGTATAGGGGAACTCTTCAATTATTATCAGTAAGCCCCTCGAGTATGGGCTCAATTGGTTTGTTTTAAAGATTCCAAGCGTGTTTTTGAACTAATTTAAGGCTTATTTTACTGAGCTGCGAATTTTAGTCAACTTTAACGCACCATAGCTTGTAAACTATAACTCCTATCATAATAAATGTCATGAACTTATTTGTAGGTAATTTATTAAGGAACAATACTCTCTTTGACAGTTTTGTCCTAGCTTGTATAGTTTTCTTGAAAATCTAGGAAATCTGCAAAATGGCACACTTTTCAAGGCGGGGAGGGGGGAAGCCACCACCGGAGGGGGGGGGAGAGTTGTGTTTTTTAATGTACTCACTCATAGGTATAAAACAACAGTAGTTTCAATTAATTATTAATTTTGCCGTTTTCCCCATACATTGAAATCTAGAATGAATGGACTAAAAGCAAATTAAAAAAGTACACCAAGAAGGTTACGAGTGTGAGTTTCTGTGGTTTTTAACAAATTAAAAACGATTGTATGGAAATTCGGCACCATAGAGGTACAAGTAAATAGGTTTTAATGATGTTTTGAATTCACAAACTTCATAGACGAGTGATATTTACTAACGTGCACACGATGTTCTAAATTCAATTTACTTTATCCTCTAGAGGATAATAACGGCTTTTACCATCAGATATCGAAGAATAAAAATACTCTTTATAATATTCTTTAATATTTATTTAAAATATTCTGTGTTTTTATGTTTAAAATATTTACTTATTATTATGTCTCAGTACACCCCTCCCGCTTTCTTTTAAGTTTACTCTGCCCTAAGGTTGCCTGGAAGAGATCGCTATTTAAGCGATAAGGCCGCCTGTTGTGCTGTATCCATTTATGTTTGTTTTTTTGTCTTTTTATTTCTTTGTGTACAATAAAGTATATTTTACTTTACTTTACTTTTACTCTTTCCGAGATGGTGGGATGAAAAAAATATTTAAGCTCATTATAGATTATTATTTTTACTATCTCTATTTCTGTCCATTTATTTATTTTACTTTTGGCAGCTCGAATCAATGATGTTCTAATGCTTTACTGATTCGATTTTTGATAACAATTATTGACTTTCATTAGGAAGTTTTAATTGATTTGACACAATGATAATAATTATCTATGCACAACATTTTTTTATTGTTTTATAAACATACCCAAGCGTATAAATGACTTAGTATATTAATGTATGTATTAAAATAAATAATATATATACAACAGTAGGTACAGTAAATATACATGAATCAGTCAGGTCATAGAAACTATCCATCGCCGAATGAATTTAGGGCCGCTACTCACACTAACTTAAACAAGAAAAAAAAAACACCGCTCACAAAATAATATTAAATATATATATATTTATATTATTTATTTTAATACCATGTGTATGAAAAAAAAAACTTTACGACCATCGTGAGTGGCACCTAATTCAGAGCAAAACTCGCATTAAAAGGTCTCTGACATCATGTCAGAGGATAACTGAGTGCGAAACATATTTAAAAAAAAAACCATCCATCGCTAAAAATGTATGGTGCTTATAGGACTATCAAGAAAGCTAATGTTGCAGCTCCATGACTATTTATTTAGTTACGAAATATTGGTTAAAAGGCACGTCGCTTTACTATTGTAAAAAACGATATGCGTCTATGGAGTATTGCATTTTTTGTCGGAGTATTGCATTTTTTGTCGATGGTTGCCTGGAGGTTGCCTGTGAATAAATTAATAAAAATTAACCAAAAGAAGAAGATACTTCATAGCAGTGCTTATGTCAAAAGTAAAACAAATGGTTGGACAGAATACCTATAGTGGAACTTACTCATTTTATCTATAATAATATGTAGACTTAAATGTGGCTTATTTTAATAAAACTATATTTTCAGAGCGTGTTTACCTTTGATCATCCAGCAAAAGGTTTGAAAAATCACGAAGGACAAGAATTGACTGATTACAGAGGCCTTCCATTGACTGATAACAGAAGATCAACAACTCTGAGTTGGGAGGTGAAACAGGACAATGTCATGCATGGTTTTGGTGGTTACTTTGACTGCTTATTGTATGGCAAAGAAATGTTAAGCATAGTACCATCCACACACAGCCCAGGAATGATATCATGGTTTCCAGTTTTCATACCAATTAAGGTATTAATTTGATTATTGTGATATTTTTCACATTTTCGAAGACCTAGCCTATCTAGCAGCAATAACATCTAGAGACCTAAATAAGCATTGTATGGTCTACATGACTACAAGGAGCACAAATATTATTTTGTTCAAATTGGCAGCCAAATCCAGAGCTAATTAGGTAGCGTTGCCAAATAAAATTTGCAGACTAACTGACAAGCGCAATCCTATCTTAGAACAGCTCACCAATTTTTTCTTGCCCTAAAATTGATTATTTCAAAATTATTCCATTCTTACAGACCCCTTTAAGAGTCCAAAAAGGTGACACAATAACAGCAACATTTTGGCGTTGTATGAATCCTCGTAAGGTATGGTACGAGTGGATTGTTGAAGTTGGTAACAAAGCAACTCCACTGCACAATAGGAATGGGTGCAGTTCGGAAATGTTATTATGATTTCATTAATAAATCAAAAAGGCATTCTGTATAATATCATGAACTAATAATTATAAACTTTCATATTGATTTAAGAATTTTATTTTATTGCGCAATAAATACCTTTTTTTTCATAATTATTTTATTTTCATTCTTAATAAATTAGATCTTAACTCATATTTGTTTAATTTAACTTTAACCTAAGTAATCACATCAAATGAATTATGTCATCTTACTAAACTTTGGTAAGTGGCACAATATTCATCTCTTTGTGGAAATCATCAATGTTTTGCTCCCATCTCTTCTCAAAATATATTGCTGAAATGAAGTAATTGTCAACAATTTAATAAGAATAATGTTAGTTTCTAATCCCACTGCCAACCATTTGGCCGATTTGTGTTCATAACTAACCAATTAAATAAATAATTTTAAAACCATTGAACATAATATGCAATTCACACATTATATGGAAAAAAATATTATTAATCAAGGCAATAGAAATGTAAAGATGGAAAGGGAAGGAAAACAAATAAGGCACAAGAAAAATATCTTACCTTGTAAAAACTTAGCATTATTTCCAGTTTGAATGGCCCAGGGAAGATAATATTTTAAATAAAGCTGCCTATGTTTTGGTTTCAGCCTTGCTGCTCCCCATATCCCTCCCCCAATGCACATAGGAAGTTTCGTTTGAATCCCTTCCACCCATTTCACAGTTACCTGGTCATAAGAAAAAAAAATGTAATAGTCCTCTCCTAAGCCCTTGCCTATATGTAAATGACCTAATTATAATTACTATTGTGCAATGGCAGACTTCCACTATATCAGCCCATTCAATATCATTGAGCAAAAGGTCTGAATTGAACAGAAATTATTGTTCAGTGAAACTTATCAATGTACAGAAGGATAAGATTCGGAAGTTATATCAATTCCACAGTTTCGATTAAATCTGTTGTAAAACCTCTGCTTTTTGATCTGTGAGAGTATGTAGGGTACACTTGTAAGATCAACGTAAATTGATTAATTGAAGAATAAACTTATTCAGTATGAATTACTAACTTCACCCAACATTGTAGTCTTCATGAATAATGTAGCGTGAACTAAATCATGAACCTCTCTGTATCTTTGCATGACATATGCTAAATCAGTATTGGCTATAAACTGTACTGGTAACCGTGAATCTGCAGTTATATTATTGTCCCTCATAAAGTCTGCATACACACGACCAATGCTCCTTTCAGGCATATCGGACAGTGCCATAGAACAAACCGTGTTTGAATTTATGCGCGGCATTTCCTGTAATATACTAGAACCTTCAGAGCTCTCAAGCATTTTATCTCTCATCGATTTAAGAGCTATTTCCCCTGTCACCTCTCCTAAGCAAGCGATCATATCACCTCGATGTGGATCTAAGAGAGCAACTGCTGCTGAGCCAACGGTCAGTACGCTTTTCTGGAAGAAATTGGTATGAATATAATTTTTCTTCTTTTCTTCGTGAAAACATAATTTCTTTTCTGAGCAACTAAATCTTCTAATAAACGTAGTGAGCCGCATGCTTCCACCAAATAAACAGGAGCACAAAATCATCCAAACTCATAATATTTTCACAGCATAGTTTCACAGGTTGTAGTTGTACAATTTATTATAAATGATTTTCACTAAGACCACCAACGACAGACGTCAGACAGGATATACAATACTTTAAACTTATCTATGGACTCGTCACTCGACCAAAAAGAAGACCAAGATTTCAGGTTATACAATACTTGTCTATGACCAAGACAGAAAACCTGCTGACCTACCCCACCCTGTGTATTGTGCCGACGTTTGTATGACGTTTGGGAGGTGTTTCATAGTATTACCTATCCCTTTCGGTTACACGCTGACCCTGATTCTAGAGATTCCTTCTTAGAATATATAAAATCAATCTAGATGGAGTAATGAGCGATGGTCACAGAGTTATAAAGAGATATGTCTGTGGTCATGGAATTAGGAATTACGACTTACGTCTGTGGTGATGGTCTGCTCAACTCTGTGGTCTGCTCAGTCGTCACAGAGTTATTTATATGTCTGTGGAAATTTATGTTGTGTCTGCTTCTATTTATATGTCTGTGTCAGTCGTGACTCGTGAGACATATATCTCAGTGCTCGTGCTCGTGAGCATGGAACTATTTAGTACTACGTACAACCGTAGCTCTCTGTAGCAGAGATGTGATTAAATGTTATAAAAGATTAATTGTTAAAACGTTATTGTTATAAAACATTAACGTGTTAAATTAAAAGTTATAATTAGGTATAACTGTTTAAGTTTAAATGGATAACAATTATTAATATTCAAAAGTTGTCAAATCTTAAAAAGTTATTTAATAATTAATTCGTTTCGTTAAAAGTTCAATGGAATGAATGTTATATTTTTTACAACTTAAGTAATAGGCCTACTTACTTACCTACTGCAAAGATGTAACTGGATTCGGAAATGAAACGTTTTTTTGAGTTGTTTTTACATTTATTTGAATTTAAAAACATCAATATGAAATACCTAGGTTTTAAATTGGAACGTGTTTTAAGTTGATCGAGTTCAGCACTTCACAATAGTTTCAAATTGCGGCATTACTCCGCTTTCAACTCATGTTAAACTAAGGTTACACTTTACAACTTTAAGCTTAAAAACTAAATATTTTACTTCCATTAAATTAATAGGTATTTAACATTCACAACACATTTCAATAATTACTGAAGTTTGATAATGGTTTACGTTTACTTGAAATCATTAAACGTTAAAAGTTATTTTTACGTAAATTCAATAATAAAAGCTATTTCTATTTGGATAAGGCTCACAATTCCTTGTATTATAAAAACAACAAATAGGTAAAGCAGTACATAAGTGGCTGCTGGCTGAATGTTGTAACAGCGCCATCGTCCGGCAGCCAACTAAACTTCTATGCAATTTACTGTAAAAGACTCAACGATCGTTGTCAATAAATCTATACGCGATATAGTTATAACTTTTAACGAACATCTCAATATTTATTAACAAAATTAAAAGTTAAAAAATAATATTGTGTTATATTAAATGTTATAACTTTTAATGCTCACCTCTACTCTGTAGTACATAATAGTTCCATGCTCTTGAGACAGCCATATTCAAGTAGGTACCTGTGGTAGGTACCTACAATAAATACTGTGTTTGAGAAGTATATAATAAAGTGTTGCCATATTCATAATTTACTCCCAAAGTGGTGACTCCTGTCAGATAGAATCGGAAAAATAGGGAATAAATAAATAAATAAAGTTTTATATAACCAACACAATTATAAATATAATATTAGTAGTGGATAAAAAAAATAGTTCATTGTTCACCGAGGGGAGAAAGTGACCGATTACTAACGAGGGTGTAGTTTGAGGCCCGAGGCGTAGCCAAAGGGCCGCAAGTGGCCGCAATACACGCGAGGTAGGAATCGTACTTTCTCCCGAGTGATACATAGTGCTTTATACTACACCTGCGAGGAAAATAAGCGATAATTAGTGATTAAACGAACTTACAAAGGTAATAATAATAATAATAGTTAATAATAGTTAATAGTCCTTAATTAGGTTAGGCTAGCTAGCTTTAATTTCTATTGTATTGTTTTCAATAAATTAAAAAAAAAAAGTGAAGTTATGAGTCGCTTCATTCGAAGCTTCACTATCACAACTAGACTACATTTTGAGGATTATTTCAATATAGATTTCGATATCGACAATCGACATCGATATCGATATCGACAACCTATATCGACAATCGACTCGATACCGACAATCGACAAAGATAACGACCATCGACATCGATATCGTCAATCGATATGAGTATCAACATCGAAATCAACAATCGACATCGATATCGACAAACGACATCGAAAATCGACATCGATATCGACAAACGACATCGACAATCGACATCGATATCGACCATCAAAATCGGCATCGATATCGACAATCGACATCGATGTCGACAATCGACATTTACCATATTTGACTTTTCTATGTCAAATATGGTGAAGCTGCTTCTAATATTATATCCATAAGGTAAGACATCCAAATTCTCAACGTCCGGATACCATATTTACTCAAAATTAAAAAAAAACAGCGCGTTAGAAATGGATTTTCATACACTTTTTCTCCCCGCTTAGCACGTTAGAAATGAAATTTCATACATCTTTTCCTCCCGCATATTTCGTCTGTAGCAATGACGTACTTTCTACCTCGTTTTGACAAAAGCAAGAGGGTACTTTCCGAGCGGGTGTAGTATAAAAGTAATTATTACAGTCAACCATGTCAATGTATTTGCATAAACCTAGCTTATAGTTTAGCTAGCCGGCATTGAAAAATTCATCTAAGCTGTAGTAGGTTCATTAACAGGTACAATTTACCTTTCGTGCCGACGTATGTCAATTTATAATGGTCAATACGAGGGAGGTGCGAAAGAGATTTCAAAGCGCGATTTCAAATACGGAGGTGCGAAAGAGACGCTTGTATTTACCTTGGTGGTATAATAGAACGAGACACGAGTGCATCTAGCCGCTAGCGCGCGTTTGTCAAAGGTACAGTGATACACTGATACATTCGGATGTGAACGAATACAAAGAGTGATTAATGGAAACGGATTAATACATATCTTTTTTATCAATCTCTCAGTTACCCATCTGTACTTGACTGACAGAGCGTCGCATTGGTGGTAGCGTGGCGGGAAACCCAACTTTTTGCCGCCGGCGCACCGCTTTCACGACAAATCGTATTTAACTATCTGGCGCAATTCTAATTCTTTGTTTAATTGTTAATAATAATAGTTGTTTCATAACTCGTGGTTGAATTTAATAGTTTGGGTTTAGTGGATTGGAGCAATGAATACCGACGAGAGCCATCCTGTGCCTCTATTTATGTCTGTAGGTACCACCAAAATGTCGATAGTCACGTGATAATCACGTTGCAAACGCGTTTGCGACCCATTGCTACAATCCTGAAAAAGCTTACGTGAAGCCGGCGACTGTAACAACCAAGATCCTTGACATATTTGGATGTGATATTGCGACATTTTTTAGCCGATCGCTCTGCTGCAGTTTTAACAATGAAAAACGTTTTAAGGACTGTAACAAACACGATCCGGATATTTTTGGACTTTTACTACAGAGTAAAGACATGGTGTGTGTTCCGTTATAAGCACTGCGAGCACTGGCAGTGCTCTTTACTGGGGACTTTCAGTGCTCTCAGTGTATTTCGGAACGCACCCATGTACAGACATGTCATTTTTAAGGGTGTGTTCCGAAATACACTGCGAGCACTGTAAGTCCACAGTAAGAGCACTGAACAGTGAACAGTGCTCGCAGTGCTTATATCGGAACATCCACTATGTTGTATGTAAATCCGTGTTTTTATTTTTTAGCCAATTGCCCCGCTGACGGCTGATTAGTGATTGCCACTTTGTACGTCATCTCATTTGCAAACAATTTGCAAACATTCTACATTGTGAACATTGAAAAAAAGTTAAATCTTTGTGTTTTGACTAGGTAGTGATTTTCTTAAAAATGCTATGATAATCTAAACTTTAGAGTTTTTGTATTACATATTTGTATGGAAGCTTGGAAGGTTCTTGATTTTGGTTTGTAACAGATCTACATAATATATAATTAAAGTGAGTAAATATTGTACCTACTGAGACAATTATGTAAACTGTACCAACTTGTACTCCACTAAAACATGATACAGATACATTTGAAGTACATTCTAAGACCTCGAAAGAAAGTGAAAGTGCTCACGCGTTAATATAATCGGGCACCTATACAGTTCAGTGGAGATTGTTACCATTGAAATCATATAAAATTTTGTTTAAGTTATAAGAAAACTTTGTGAAACAGTAGTTAGCTACTTTTTCAATGATATTTAGAGAATAAGTTCCTAAACGCATATATGTTTTTTCTTAGAACCATACATCTATCTATCTATCTATTATACTTATATCTGTTTTAAGTACATACCTACGGACAAAGTAAAGGTTCATGTTGGTAGCTTATGGCTATTTCTGTACAGTTAAATAAATAGGCTTAAAACTTGTGGGTAACTTGTTTTTAGTTTATGCAAATTGTTTAGTAAACTTTCATTCAACTCAACTGTTCCTTAATACCTACTGTTTAAAAAAACATGTGACTGTATACATTACAGGCAAACTACACAAAACATAACCAAAGTAATTCTTATTCATTTAGGTACAATCAAATTATGGCACACAGTGATATGGATTATTCTTCACATGACATGGGTCACATGAATCATGGGGCTCATCATCGCGAAATGGGCATCAATGATTCACACTATCACAATATGGATGATTCTATGAGTGTAAGTTTTACCTCTAATAAGAGCATTAATTTTATTTGAGTAAACATGTGTAATGAACTAGTAAAGTCTAGAAAAACTAGTGATAGTAAACTCTGTACTCTCCATATTCCATGTGAGACTAACAGTGAAATACAGAAACACTATACTGTCATGAGTTTTTGGCAATGTGGCTAAATTATGTTGGCCACAGTTCTCTTACTTAACTACCTATTTACTTAATCTGACTAAGTTTGTTCTTAAGCCTTTTGCCCATGTCTTCATTCACATTAGGTTAAATTTTCATACAAATTGCAAACCCCGTTAGAGTTAAATTTTCAAAAATCCTTTCTTTGTGGATGCCTATGTCATAATAGCTATCTGTATGCCAAACAGTCTGATCCGTCCAGTGGTTTGAACTATGTTGATAGATCAGTCAGTCAGTCACCTTCTGTTATATTATTTAGATTGACATTTTGTAATTTTTATGTAATGGTCCATGGTGTAGGTTTTTAAATTATGCCTTCAGGGTGGCATTACTGACTTTGGCAAAATCTGACACCATTGAAGTGGTTTGACTTTGACAATAGGCCTATCAATTGAGCCCTAGTGCCACCTTCTATTTGACTTGCGCCTTGGAGTGCTTAATTCCTGGCAGTTCACTCCAGCGAATCAAAGAGTCGTAATTACAATAGTTCAACAGTGCTAGGCTTTTAGGTATGCCACATACAGGCTCAGGTCGCTCCCAACTTTGCGCAAGTTCGTCGGCACTTCTGTCACTCCTCGGCTCGCCGCTGTGGAAGGTCCTCCAATATTTCAATTCTCACCCAGCAGGTCCACATCTCACCTCACCGACGATTTGAAAATACTTAATTATACAGCTGGAATTTACCTCTTTTAGGGTATATTTAATTCAAGTAAGGATATTAAAGTTATCCAGGGTAGTGATTGGTTGCAGTCTCATGAGCATGGACACCACCATCAAACCAACCCGCATGAGGGGCACATGATGTCAATGACTGTAAGTTATTCTATTAAGCTTTTGCTCCTGGCTTTGCCTGAAATTCAGAACAACAGTACTATTTCTAGTGTACTTGAGTTTTAGTCTATTTGTAGATTTTCAATCTGAAAGATCTTTTTGAAGCATGAAACAAATGATTACACGTTAAAATTTTGAATTACTATTTTTATTAATTTTCAGTTTCATGGTGGATTTGAAGAGACAATTCTTTTCTCATGGTGGAACGTAACTGAAGTTGGAGAGTTTATTGGATCCTTTTTTGCAATATTTATCTTAGCGGTTCTCTATGAAGGGTATGAAAATATTTGTTACTTATACATGTTCATTTCTTGTAGTAGATAAAAGTTTAGTTTCTTGTAATTTTTGTTAGAAATATTCTTGGACAATAAATTATAGGATTCATTTTATCTTTTGTTTTGCAAGATACTTAACAAAACCTATAGGAAGTATGTATACCTATGTTATAACTGTATAAATAATTATTTATTAATTCAGTGGTATGCTTTATTATTTCCAGTCTGAAGTACTACAGGAAACACTTACTATGGAAAACATACACTGGCCTTCAATACTGTGCAGTAGCGCCACCAGACAAGGGTGTTGCAAATATTTGTGCACCAGATGAACCTCAAGTCATACAGTAAGTTTATTTATTAGCTACTAGCAGCCGCCCAGCAGTTGATGTCTATTGGTTGACCACGACAACAATCCAGATTCTTTTAGAATGACGGCTACCATTCTATCCTTTTCTCTCAAATGACTGTAGAAGAGGAAAAGAGATAAACCTATTTTTATTATCCTAATAGCATCTGGAATGGGTCATACTAGTTGAACGTTGGAATATAATAATGATACCTACTCAATGATCTCAGCTAACCCTGTAGCTTGGCATGATATAATATTATTCTATATTTGCAGAATGTGATGAGATACATTTTAGTGCAGAATAATTTTTTAACCTTGTAGCCAATGTAATGTTCTGTTTTTTATATTTCAGATCCTTGCCACACACACTAGAAAGAAATGTGTAAGTGTATAGTCTATTTACTTAATTAAGAAATATATCAATCACTTCTTTACAATTGATAGGTAGATGAATAGTCAGAATAATACTTGTTCATTAGCCACACAATCTAGGTATTGAATTTTCTATGACTACAATAAGTAGTGTTGTATTATTAATGATCCATTTAAGCTAATTGTATTTTTTTAGGCCTACAATGATGAGTGTGGCACATGGTTGGCAGACAGTACTCCATGGTGTTCAAGTTTTAGTGAGTTATATGTTAATGTTGGTGTTTATGACATACAACACATGGCTCTGTGCTGCCGTAGTCCTTGGATCTGCAACTGGTTACTTTCTCTTTGGCTGGCGCGAATCAGTAGTTGTGGACTTTACTGAACATTGTCACTGACAAATGGTTAATTAACAGTGTTCCTAATAACATTATGCAGCTGCAATTTATAACCTCGCCTTTAGGAAGGAATTCAAAACTGTTATGTATCATGGTGTTATAATTACATTGTTATTATAAGACAGCCTTTTTGGGTGACAATATATTATTTATACCAGTTATTGTGTATTGTAAGGTAATTAGCTCATTAGAAAAAATACAACTGCTTTGAAATATTTAATTTATGTTTTATTATTCAAAACTGGAATACATAATTCTAAATAATTAATTAACAAAATATAACTACTGTTTTAATTGATCAGAATTAAAACTATTAACTACTTTTTTAATTACCTAATTAGAATTTATATTATAAATTATAATATAATAATTTTAATTAATTAGAATTATAATAAATTACACTGGAATACTTAACAAAAATTGTGAGGCTCATTTGAGATCATCAGTATTATTTGGAATGTTGAAATGTTTACGAGTACAATGTTTCTTCAAATTAGATCCACTATTACATTTATATTCACAGTATTGGCATGCAAATGGTAATTCTCTGCTATGCAGTCTTTTATGGGTCTTTAATGAATTTATGAACTTTGTTCTAAATGTACATTCATCACAAACATATAGGTAATCAGATGAGTGAATTCTTTTATGAGTTTTTAGATTTGAAGCAAACTTTGTAGAGTAAGAACAATTTTGGTAGTCACATTTGGACATTCTGTGTGATTTTAAATGTTCTTTATATTCATTTTTCTTATAAAATGTTCTGAAAATAAGATTGATATTATAAAAACTGTTAACTTTCCAATGTAATAACAATCCAACAAGCAAACTTGTGTATCTGCCTGTGTTACCTTTCCACAGCCTATCTTTATACAGAATTTGGTATAGAAACATAATATATAGGGTGCATGTCAGAGATGGGTTTAATCTCTGGAGAATCTCAATTAACAGAGTTCCCACAGAATTCTCAAAAACCTAAACCCACACAAAGTTGATGGCATCATTTAGTAGTTAGTCAAATAAATAATTATAGAAAATATACCTGTCTGAACAAAGTTCACATGTCCATTTTTTCGCCGTTTTTTCTATTATAACATTGGTTTTCACTGGTTTTTTTATCGTAACATTGGTATCATGCGTAAAAACATTTGTTTCATTTTGGTTTTCCTTTACTTTCAAATCTTTTTCCTTACACAGTATCAGAGATATGATAGACTTTGGTGGGGTACTAAAAAGTATCTCGTTCTTCTTAGTTGGCCTGCCAACACTGTTTTTAAAACCCACAGCAACATTGGTTGTTGATTGAATCTTTATTTCTAAAGGATTTTCCTCCTCCAATACATCCATGACAAAGTTAGGATCTACATAGCTATTGAATAATCAATAACCATTCCAGTTTATTAAAGTTAGAAACATTAAGTTCTTGGTTGGAACACTATTCGCATTACTCAAAAAAATATTGAAATTGGTAGGTACTTAGGCAAAGAGTATAATAATATTACTTAGGTATATATCTAAATACCAGTGTTGCCATTGGCGGCTGGAGAAATAGAACGTCGGGGTGTCTGAAAAGGAACGAAATTCGAGGTGAGGGAACGAAGAACATAATATAAGTTTTTAAATCAATTTTTTTCCAGAAAATTTAATTGTGCAAGACTTATAGGTTTATATAGGCATTTATATTCATTTATTAAGGGGGATGAGCACATCCGGCCCGCGAAATTCAAATTTAATTTGGTTTTTCGCAATTTGGAAGCTTATAACACATCGTAGGCTTATGGCATTGAAATTGCGAAAATAGCAGTATCATCTTCACAGGTTGATATTAAAAATTATGCTTGAAAGTGTCCAGTTTAGGAAATTAATCCGAGTATCGAGTTTGACGTGAGTATAGCCATGCCATGGCCATAAGCCTACGATGTGTTATAAGCTTTCAAATTGCGAAAAACCAAATTAAATTTGAATTTCGCGGGCAGACCGTTGTGCTCAACGTTAATATGTAATATCTATGTATTGTCACCAAAGACAAGACAAGCAGTGATAGTGAAGAAGAAAGACAAATAACACTCATGAATAATCAGTCGTCTCGCTCGCCACAGACTAAAGAAGCGTATTTTTTTGTTATGGCTGCGTTCGTACTTGCTTAGGAAAGGGCGGCAGTTTTGGGCCGGATGGAGAAACGAAACGCAATTTTTTGTTCTTGATTCTTGATTATGTAGATTATGTAGTCTTGACTTCCTTAATTATTTTCTAATTTTGTTTTCGTAAAAGAACGAAAAGAACGGTTGAAGTAAGGGAACGCCGAGGGAACGCTTGATCATAAAATAGAACGCTTTTCGTTCCCTAGGGAACGATCTGGCATCGCTGCTAAATACTATCATAGTACAATCTATGATACTATGATACTATTAAACTCTGTGATTAAACGTAGGTGGCACAATATATGGTTTGTTTGTATGCAATAGGCACAAAATCCGTGACACGCAGAAAGGGAGAGAAAAACACATATTTTTTTCTCATTCTATCTTGTGTAACATCCCAACACTGCATCTCTTTCATGTGGGAGTGAAAAGGAGATATGGCGGCGTCTATATATCTTAAGTTCAAGACATACTATCAAAACGCGACGCCACGCCACGCCATCCGACGCGTGTCGGTACTAATCAATCCCATATATTTAATAGGTTCAGAAACATATATACAACACGCCATGTGATCACACGCGCCCACACGCGGTAAAATCCAGTCGAGCTAGATCGGCGTGTTGCCAGGAGAGGGGGAACACACGCTACCCGACGCGTGTCAAGCAGTGTGTTTCTAGTTAACACCCGACGCCACGCGTCAGTTGCGCGAGAACTTTCGTGGTGTATAAACGCTATTTAAAAAAATTACTGAAATCCACCATACTCCCCGGACCTTGCTCCAACAGATTACCATTTTTTTTGAAATTTGGATAACTTCTTGCAAGGGAAAAAATCCAACTCCGATGGGGCAGTCCAAAGCGCCTTCAAAGATTTTATTGATTCCCGTCCGAATGGTTTTTTTAGTAAAGGGATCAATGAACTACTTCCACCATCACCACTACAGCCCATTAACGTCCCACTGCTGGGCACAGGCCTCCACTCTCATAGAAGAGAGGGAATTAGAGCGTAAACCCACCACGCTGCTCCAATGCGGGTTGGCGGGCTTTAACGACTATTATCATGTTAGTGATAATAACCGGGACCGACGGCTTAAGGTGCTCTCCGAGGCACGGGGGTGAAACACCGCCCAACTTCCAAACTCTGGGCTAGTACTGAGAATTTCTGGTCAGAAAAACCCAATACTTGTTATGGCCCGACCCGGGACTCGAACCCGGGGCCTCGTCGGCCGCAGTCGAACATGCCAACCACTAGACCAACGAGGCAGTCAACCTACAGTCAATGAACTACCTATGAGATGGCAAAAGTGCATAGATAGCAATGGTACATACTTTGATTAAATAAATATATTATATTTTAAAAAAACTACTTTAAGTTCCTCCCTTACAAAACGCCAATTTCATATTATGTAAAGACCTAATACATGGCTACGTCACTACTCTTTCGCCTTTCACATGATACTGGCAAAGCTAATGTAGATTGTACCGTCGGGTGGCGTGTTGTATATGTGCACGGCACGCGTCGGGTGTCGACACGCCGCGTCGGATCGTGTGTTGATAGTATGTTTCAAGCTTTCCTCAGTCTACGATTATAGGAGTCCATCTAGAGGACAATGATCCAGCAGAGCGATCGGCTATAAATTGTCGCAATATCACATCCCAAAATGTCCTAAAGGATATCCTTTGTTACAGTCCTTATAACCGGCTTCACGTAAGCTTTTTCAGGATTGTAGCAATGGGTCGCAAACCACAGATTACTAGTCACGAACTCTGAATATCGATATTTTGGTAGTGCAGACCTATTTATAATCCGACTAATTTGAATGTCTATGGTAATCATGTGGTAATCTAGCAATTTAAGTAGACTTAGCAGTCTTCCAAATTTAACTGCGTTACCTATTTAACTAAGTAATATTTTAGAGTCTGTGGTTTCTTGAGATTTTCTATTTATTATTTGGCTTTGTTTTTTATTGAATATAATTTAAGAATAAATATAAGAAGCGATGCGCTTAAGTTAGTAGATTTTCTTTTTAAGATGCAATCAAAGATACCATAAGCTAGAGATATCTCGAGATACCGAAATTGTCTATGGATATTTTCATTCTAATCACAGCTGATTATATTATAATGCGCAAAGGATTCTTCTGTAGGTCGGTGCAAAGGATCAGCCCGGCTGTCCAACGAGGAAATGCAGCCAGCATTCTTGCCACCTTTCCACGCGGGCATGTTTCTAGCTTTAAGTTCTATTGTATTGTTTTCATTAAAGGTTTGAAAAAAAGTAGTACTTAGGTACCTACATAAAGTTGTACTATGTAGGTACTAGGTACCTACTTAACGTACCTAATTCTTTTTTACCGTTAATTTTAATTATAAATAACTAGATCATTCCCGCGACTTCGCCCGCGTGGATTAAGATATTTTGTTGATTTCCGCGGGAACTTTTTAATTTTCCGGGTAAAACTAGCCTATGTCCTTCCCCGGGACTACCCCAGCAGGGCTAGCATGGGCCGGGGATAAAAATTTTATCCCCCGATTTTATCCAATAACAAGAGATAAAATTAACTTATCCACTTCTCAGAGCACGGCAACAGGGGAGAGGAGAAGTTTATCCCCGTTTGACATTTCACGGGGACTCGGGGGACTATTTATCCACCGTTATTTAGCGTTTTTATTTATTTATTTAGGAATAAAAATTTTATCCTTTCCTCGGGGAGAAATAAATTGTCTCGGCCCATGCTAGGGGGGCTGTACTAAATTTCACCAAAAATGGTTAAACAGACGAACCATGAAAGCGTAGCAGACAGACAGGCAGACAGACAGACTTTCGCATTTATAATATTAGTATGGATGTAATATTATTACTTATTTTCTTAGCATTGGTATGTCGTACAATTTTTATATTTTTTTAATAGCGTGAGTTGGCAATACTGCGAATGAGAATACTTTAATAGACATAGTTATACGGTATACCTATTAAAATATACCGGTAAATTGTCAATAGAATGTCTTAAATTAAATAACATCTTGAAGCCATTCCAATATAGCATACCTGCTTGCTTGAAATAATAGTATTTTCTATTTTTACCTAACAAACGATCTATTCGAGCTTTTTAATCCTTTTATTATATTTATTTTGGATACTATAGAGTCGTAAAACGACTATTGGACACCTTATGTCACCGCTAAAAACACCTCCCACCATGTATCAATGAAAGCCTAGTTTGACGTGACGTTTGTCATGGTCCTTAAACGACATCTTACTTCAAAAGTCCTAAGTGATACCAATTTTCAGCAATAAATTCTATCGATAGGTGATCGATAGTTACTGCATCAATGTCAAAACATTTTTTTGTCCTCAACGATCCTTTACGGACAGTCTCAGTGATACGTGAAGCCAAAACCATGTTTTGACATTGATGCAGTCCTTTAATGATTGATGCAGAAGTTACGCGATCGCTCTGCTGAGCAACATACCCACTGCCTGTCACGGATTTACATACAACTTCGTGTTTATGTACAGCAGAGCGATCGGCTATAAATTGTCGCAATCATTAAAGGACTGCATCAATGTCAAAACATGGTTTTGGCTTCACGTATCACTGCGACTGTCCGTAAAGGATCGTTGAGGACAAAAAAATGATTTGACATTGATGCAGTAACTATCGATAGAATAAAATTAATGTATGGACATTGCTGAAAATCGATATCACTTATGACTTTTGAAGTAAGATGTCGTTTACGGATCATGACAAAAGTGACGTCAAACTAGGCTTTCATTGATACATGGTGGGAGGCGAAAAAATTCTATGTCTATGGTGGGAGGTGTTTTTAGCGGTGACATATGGTGTCCAATAATCGTTTTACGACTCTATAATAACTAAAATAAATAAAATATAAGGATTAAAAAGCTCGAATAGATTGTTTGTTTGTTAAAAATAGAAAATACTATTATTTCAAGTAAGTAGGTATGCTATATTGGAATGGCTTCAAAATGTTATTTAATTTAAGACAGTCTATTGACAATTTACCTATAGAGGAATATTTTATTAGACCGTATAAATATTTTCATTGGCAGTATTGCCAACTCACGCTATTAAAAAAATATAATAATTGTACGACCAAATACATACCAATGCTATTCATTAATATTATGTAATAATATTACATCCATACTAATATTATAAATGTGAAAGTGTGTCTGTCTGTCTGTCTGTCTGCTACGCTTTCATGGTTCATCTGTTCAACCGACTTTGGTGAAATTTGGTACAGGGGTAGGTTGTATCCCGGGGAAGGACATAGGCTATTTTACCCGGAAAATTAAAAAGATCCCGCCGGAATCAAAATATCTTAATCCACGCGGACGATGTCGCGGGAATCATCTAGATTCTAGTTATTTAAAATTAAAATTAACGTTAAAAAAGAATTAAGTAAGTAGGTAGACTTTATGTACCTACTTACTTTTTTTTTTAAATCTTTATTGAAAACAATACACTATAACTTTATGCTAGAAACATGCCCGCGTGGAATGGTGGCAAGAATGCTGGCTGCATTTCCGCGTTGATTCTTTGGGCATTCAAATAAAATCATGATTAAAATGAAAATATCAATAGACAATTTCGGTATCTCAATCTCAAGATATCTCTAGCTTATGGTATCTTTGATTGCATCTCTCTGGTTACTAGTCTCTGGATTGTGTAGGGCGGGCGATAACCACTCGCCTGCTACAATCAACCACCTAGATAGGAACTTCATAAGTGTAGGCGTTGAAATGATACACTCGATAATGACTAACACGATAGTATATTATAATAACGACATATTGTATAATAACACTGTATAGATATATGGTAAAAGAAAGGTGGGCCTAGCAGCGCGGCTAGAATTGCATCGTAAAAAGAAAATTTACTAACATGCGCGCATGGCTTCTTAAATTATTAAGTATTTTCTATGTGACTACCCCTACTCATGGAGGTAACAATAGTTATTTGTTATACAAGAGTGAAAAGTTGTTTTTTAACCGCGTGCTCAATTTTGATGACCGAGCAAGCGAAGGATTCTAAAGCGAGTGATTCAAAAATTAGAATCCTGAGCGTCAGCGAGGGCATCAAAAGAGCACGAGGTGAAAAATCTTTTCACTCGAGTGCAACACGTAACTTTTCATCCCACCTCAGCGAGGAAATGACTAAATGCAAAAAAATTACAAGGTAACTTTTCATCCCACCTCAGCGAGGAAATGACTAAATGCAAAAAAAATCACAAGATTAAATTCAATTCTGTTAATTTCTTCGTCACTAGAATCACTCATTCTAAGTATTTCACTTATTTTCAATTTTCTTGTTTTTAATCGGTTTTAATTTTAAACAATATGACGTGAAAGAAAATGGTGCGCGCAAAGCAAATTAAAAAAGTACACCAAGAAGGTTATGAGTGTGAGTTTTTAACAAATTAAAAACGATTGTATGGAAATTCGGCACCATAGAGGTTCAAGTAAATAGGTTTTAATGATGTTTTGAATTCACAAACTTCATAGACGAGTCATATTTATTAACGTGCACACGATGTTCTAAATTCAATTTACTTTATCCTCTAGAGGATAATAACGGATTTTACCTTCAGATATCGAAGAGTAAAAATACTCTTTCCGAGATGGTGGGATGAAAATAGTATTATTCTAGGGGTAGTCACATAGATTATTAGTATATATAGAAAGAGGAGACATGTAATAATAATCCCACAAGTGAGCGAAATGAGTATATACGCTAATGCCAAGGAGTGACAGAGCGAGAAAATAATTTCTTGTCCTGCTCAGAGTATCACTTTTTTTGCTTGACTCAACCAACTGTTGAGTCAAACAATCCTAAGATATATTTTTTGTTATTCGCACTTATTCGTATGAAATCCGAATTCGACAAAGTAGAAACTGTGCTCACAGTTCACAAAAAAAATGTTTAAACATATGCACAAGACATGACAATAGTGCATTGCTGTGTGTTTGGCTGCAAAAGCCAGAGTGGAGGTAAATGCGAAAACATAACCTTTCATATTACGTAAGCTTACAATTTTGACCCTATTTTTACCAGATTGTTACAGATACGAACAGGTTATATCTGTAAAAACTCGCATGAATGCTACAATGTATAGAAATAACTAAATAAATACGTAGGTAATTAGCATAAATAAAATAATCGAATTTTGTAACATTATCCACCTTAATTAAGAAACTATACAAAATGATGCCAGGCGACCATTTTTGTATGTTCTATGCACAGGTTCTATGAAATTAGTCGGGTGTCTCGCGTTGTGGGGATCCCAGCTGTATTATCATATTTATCCATGTTTGGAACCCAAAATTAAGGGAAAACAACGTGTGGTGTCGTGGGACACTAGATAGGACGGAATTTCCTTATTACATAAATATTAATTTCAATTTCTAGTCGAGGTAAAAAGAAAAACAATGGCGTTGTTACGATGTTGTTGTTGTCTTAAATATAAATATACTACATTCGAAATTAAACTTTAATGCTTAATTATATTAAGATTTAATTTCGAATAAACTATACATAAAAATCTTGACATGCTCGCGTTATTAAGAAGACAAAAGGTCTTAAATATAAATATACTACATTCAAAATTAAGCTTTCGTTCCAAAAAGTGATAATCAATGTACATATTATATTAATAAGAATTTTAAAATATTAAAAAGAGTTCCCGCGGGAACTTAAAAACCTTAATCCACGCGGACGAAGTCGCGGGCATCAGCTAGTTGCTTACTTCCTGTTGTATTATCTTTGACAGCTTGATAAAGTGACATCAGATTCGCTTTCCTCTACTATCTTTAGGTATTGCCGTAATGCCCGGGATACACGAGGCTAGTTTTTCAAGCTAGGATAGCAAGCTAGTGTCAGTAAGCTAGCAAGCTAGTACTTCTGGCTTCGTGTAGACAAAACTAGCTTCATTTCTAAGCTAGTAAGCTAGTTTACAAGCCAGGATAGTTTTTAATAGGATGGAGTTCTATTTTTTAGGATAGTAGCGCCCCCCACCACTGATTTTACTATCCTGGCTTGTGTACTAGCTTCATGTGGCCGGCGAAGCTAGTTTTCAGTTGGCTAGTAAGCAGGAACCACGCGTTTTGTTTATTTTTTGGCGTTAGAAGACTCAACAGAATATCAAACAAATCAGGCGTCATTCGCAAAATACTCTTATATTCGTCTAAATCTTCATTGCGAAATTCTTCCAATAGTAAAGCAGATGATCCACGTTCATCTCTTCTTAAAATCCACGTTCTTGTACACACCCTTTTTTGTAACTCTTCTTCTAGTTCGTCTAGTGCGAATTGGCACAGTTTTCGAAGTAACTCCTTCAGTCGAATAGTGTTTTTTTTCGCATGCAGCTCATTTTGGACGTATGGTCACCTCAGTTACTGCAATAGTACTAGCTTAAAATAATCCTAGCCTCATGTCAACAGAACTAGCATGTTCCAAGCCAGGTCAGCAAGCCAGGACAGTACTAGCTTGCTATCCTAGCTTGACAAACTAGCCTCGTGTATCCCGGGCATAAGAGATATTTATGCTCCTCGCACGCTTTGACCGTCTTTCTTTTAAAAACATGAATAACTACCTGATGGCCGTGACTTCGTAATTTTCCGGGCTAAAAAGTAGCCTACCTATGTGTTATTCCAGACTATAATCCACCGCTATAATCTATCTCTGTGCCCATCCAGATCCATTCAGTCGTTCGTGCGTGATTGAGTAACACAAACATCCATCCATCCATCCATACATCCAAACTTTTACTTTTATAATAGGTGTTAGCATAGTTAGCGAAAGTGTGTTTGTTTGTTGGTATATTGGTCTACTAGTGGTTCGCCCCGAACTGAGACCCAAGAGAATATAACCACTACGTTTTAACTGAGACCTCGCGGTATCACAGAGCGCCATCTATTGACATCATTGTGAAGTTCTGTTAAAAATTCCATCATCATTAAAAATTAAATAATTTCGTTTCCCTATAATATTTATCTAATTTTAGTATTTGTTGTTCAATTACAGGATATAATTCAAATAATTGATCAAGTTTCAGGCTCAGCGTTTCAAAAATTGAGAGTTCTGAGTTCAACTTTGGACGTTAGAAAATCTCCACTTTGAAAGCCCCCCATTTCGTGAATTTTAGGGGAAAAATTAAAAAAAAAAAATTGGTTGCCTGTAAAGTCGGTATACGGGCGAAAGTTTTACGTGACAACGACTTTGAGTGGTAAAATAATTTTAATGTGAATATTCATTCGTATAGTAGGAAGAAGGATGAAATCTCTCTCACTCTCTCTCTCTCGCTCTGTCTCTCTCGCTCTTAGGCGGGCTAACTGTGCTCGAGTGGAAGGGACGCGTGCCTTTCACTTTTTATGTCTGTCTCTCTCGCTCTTAGGCGGGCTAACCATGCCCGAGTGGAAGGGACGCGTGCCTCTCACTCGCTCTCATTGTGAGCGCATAACGTGAGCGGAGCGTAACGCAGTTTCTTGAAGTGTCACCCGGCAAACCAATTTATAAGACGTTGTCACGTCAAAATATTTTTGGACTCTATTCCTAATTATCTTTAAAATGATATACCGCAACTCTAAGTAACGCTATAAAAAATATTTTACTTCGCATTCGCTTCTATGTGAGCCACCCTGAAATAAAGATTTTTATAACTTTTTAAGCCATATTCGGCTGGAGGCCATAGGTTTACATATTATTTTTAAATTTGAAGTAATTACGTTCAGTAATTCAGAAGTTATAAGGCTCTGACAGACGGACGGCCAGACGGACGGACGGACAAGTGCCAATTCACTCAAGTAGACTCAGAGACCTTCGCTTCGCTCGTTCAATAATTAGATTTTTGGTTTGTCCTTCAATTACGCCGCAACAAAGCAAATGGGTATAGTTGAGGACCTGAAGAGTGACAAAGACAACTTTTTATTCAGGAAAATCTAGGAGTTCTCTAGGGAATTTAAAAAACTCTGTGAAAAAACTTATTCCACGCGGACAAAGTCGCGGGCTTCAGCTAGTTTGATAATAAAGAAAACTTCACTTCACTGTCGTATTGTTCCGAGTTGTTCCATTTCGATGTAGAAATTCGTGGTTTGGTGACTGGCAACACTATCAGTAGACGCGCGGCCGCGGCGCCTGGCGGCGAAATTTGCCATGAGGGCGCCACTGTGGCTGCTTGAAATGGCCATCTAAAATTTTCGTTGTGTATTCTTTTGAATCCTATGATGATTATGAAACCCTATGTCATCGCCTGGCGAAAATTCAAAATATTTATTTTTTACACGTTTTTCTATGCCTTTATTGTTTTATTTTAATTTCCAGAATGAAATAAGTGATAAATAAAATTTAGGTATGCCTAAAGACGCTCATAACTCGCTTCACGCTCGGCGGCCATGTCTGAAGCTCGCTTGGACCTTTGAGAGTTCGTGTTGTGCTATTCTTTGTTTTATTTAAAAAGACAGTGCTTTTACTTGCTGTTATACAATGAATTAGTTTCATACTTATTGACTATGAACTTTACTAAATGTGGAGTGTTTGATGTATTCGAGCAAATCGATAGAATTTGCTCTTGCAGAAGTTCTCCATCATCGTATTTTTAGTTCATCCGCCATATTGGCGTTAATATCTCTTCGTAAGTCCTTTTTCGTAATTTCTTAGCTTGTAGCGCAATTTAAGCATTATAATTTGGTTATTTTGCTAGTCTTTTACATGGTCTATGTCATGTGTATCAGTAGAAATTGCATGATGCGAGTATTGAGCAATATTTCAACATTTTAGGTTTGGCCCCTGTGTTAGTGGTTTCACCCATTTTCTATAAGGGGAAAAAGTCTTTGCATTAGTAAAGCATCTAGATTAACATACTCAAAATAGTTTTTAGACGTTAAATATACACCTGAATGCATTTAAATTTCTGCTGGTCTACGCAATATTCGGTTACTAAATTTTACGAATCGTGTGCTATTTCTATATAATTAGTGCATTCAAATCATTGTTATCTCAGTTTCACTACAAATATCATAGTACATAATACCTCAATGACAAATACACATATATTTACATAAATTGCCAACTTTTATTCTATTTTAACAACCCTCGCACCCTTACATGTTATAATTTACTTACTCAAGTGGGGTCAAGGAATATTCTAGATCTTTAGAATACATTCTCCATTCTCCTTGTAGCGTTAAAACTCAAGCCATTTTTACAATTCGTAAAAAGTACTACGTAAAAGGTACTTTGTAGTTAGTTTCGGCACTCAATCTTGGGGCTCATACATAAAGGTCACAATCGTAGGTACTTAGGTAATTTAAATCTGAGTTGCTACTATTGCTAAAGTCAAGGGCTCATAAATCTGCTGTGATGCATATAATTAACATGATGTGAAAGTGCATGCTGCTTGGTTTCTATGAGTTAAGATATTTTCATTCAATCATAGGCTGAGTTGGTTAGGCGGATTAATAGCTCTCTAAATAGGAACATGATATAAATAAAAAATTTGTTAAATAAAATGAGACAGATTTATCCAGTCAAAATGGCACATCAAATTTTCAGTCTTGACTAGGTATTTATGATATCATTAAATTAAGTAAAATATATAATAAATAAATAAATTTATTTTCAATTAAACAGAGTGGGACAACTAAATAACATTTTAGCCTTACAACTAGGATAAAACTAATGAACATAGTTGACATGCAATTATTTAAATATTATTGTGCACCTGTTTTCCGAACTAGTTAGAACTGTGTCTCGGAAAACAGGGCTTCCAACTCGAGACACAAGAAAAATGATAACACTGCAACTGCGTGTAGGCTTGAGTTTGCATGAGTATGGGTGTTGTGTGTGTGAGTGTGTGTGTGTTTGTGTTGTGTGTGAATGAGTATTGTGTGTGTGAGTGGGTGTGTGTGTATTAATTTAAGTAAGTAATGATTAAACTAGAATCTCCAAAAGTCCTTCAGTGGTCGAGTATGTTTGCTTAAGAAGCCAATTCTTAAGTGCATCTTTGTAATTATGGTGATTTAAAGAATGCAGAGAGATAATTCTATGCAACTTATTATAGAGGTGAGTTCCGAGGAAGACAAAAAACCTACGACTAAAAGCAGTCTTTAGTTTACCATAGCTAGCAAGCTGAGGTCTACGACTGGGGCAATCACGGGTGAAGCACGTCAGAGAATGTTGTTTAAGAGCTTTAGCCAGAATAAATAATTGTTGTACAGTTAATACTTGACAATACTTGTAAAGCATATTAGTCGGATTCAAACGGGGTTTAAAGCAACACACCTTCAATACAGCTCTCTGTGCATGATCGATTTGAATAAGATGTGTTTTAGCTGCACCTCCCCAGACTGTTATGCAATAGCCTATAATAGATTGACATAGTGCTTGATAGACCATTTTTAAAATTTCAGGATCAGCTGAGTGACGAAGTAGGTTGAAAAGTAACTGTATAAGTTTAATTTCAATTTTGAAACAATTACTTAAGTATTTACTTAGTGACAAAAACCTTTAAAATTACCAAATATGCTTTCAAACTGACTGTGAAATCTGTAGAGCGAACTTTAACTTAGCTTAGGCTTAAGAGGCCAGCGAACGTCTCGTAATTTCTACTCGAACCGCAAATATAAATTTGCCGGTATATTGCTATTAGGGCTTTTGAATACCGGTTTTTCTCAATACCGGTATTAATACCGGAATGATTTCCGAATTTCAAATTTTGAATGATTTCCGGGATCCCGGGATCCCGGTATTGGAAAAAATTTAAAATGTGGTAGATGTTTTTTAACTTAAAATTAGTCTTTTCTGAAGCAAACGGCTCCATAAAAACAGTTCTTTCATAAAAAATTTTTTTCACCAAATTAACTCAAAAAAGTGCCTTTTCTGCATAAATTCAGTGAAGAAAAGCCGTTTTTTTCCCTCAGCGAGATTTTTTTTGGATTTAGAACGCTGTGGTTGATTATTACGCTGTGGATTGGTATGTCTATTTCACTGTCTCACTAAACGTTATGTAACTCCTTCACTCTATTTTATATCATGCAATATTTTATGAAATTGTATTTTCTTTAAAAAAAATCACCAAGTATTGATTTATTTATTTGTATTTTGAGTATTGAGATAATTATTTACGCGTTGACTTAATTCTCACGGAACTATCGTTTGTTTCATGTATATATAAGGTGAAAATTACGGACCACGTAATGTTCTGAAACTCCATCACATCATTTTAATTTTTTAAATACAAACTTATTAAGTAATACTTTTATTATTATCAAATAATCAATTTCTTATTCATATCAATCAGAATATCAACTATATGATTTTTAAAATAAAACACGTACATACACACAAAATTAAATAAATATGGCAGGGAATTTTAGGAATCTGTGTGTCCTAGGTATATGTGCTCATCAACAATTTCGAGTGCAGAATTCTCAACTAACACAGGTTGGGGCTGAACGTGTGCATTAGAAAAGATCTTTATCTTGCTCATATTCATTTTTAGGCCCACCTGTTGAGGAACTACTAAATGAGTAATAAACGATATTTTTGTAAGAAGTCGATCGAAGTTGAAGAAAACGATAATTTTGTCAAAACACAAATTAATCTAAAATTAATAATTCTGAACGTTTTGAGAGACAATAAAATAGAAATGCCAAGCCACAGGGATCTAAATTCAAACATTAATTTTTCCCTCTGAGTGAACAAAAACGACTTTTCTTCACTGGTTTTAAACAATAAAGGCGCTCTTTTTGAGCTAATATGCTTAAGATACAAGTTTTAAACTTAGCCGAATAAAAAACAGTGGCATCTACCAAGAAATATATGCAATAGTCACTGTTTCTTTTATAGTGTCACCAATACCGGTATCCCGGTATTAGACATTTCAATACCGGTATTGAAAACCGGCGAAAAAAGTCCGGGATCCCGGTATTGGCCAATACCGGGATCCCGGTATTGGAAGCCCTAATTGCTATCCCTATTTGGCCGATGACACATGATCGCGTGCAAGCGCGATAGCAATATGAGTGTACAGAATTTGTTATACATTTAGTCTTGTTCCGTGAATACCAAAAATGATGAATGAAAAATTGTTGTGTTTTTAACTTCGTGTTGTTATTCTGTAACTTGACAATATAGGCTATGTTCCTGATCAATTAGTATGTGAGATATCGTTGGTTTTAATATGAAACAAATAAGGAGAAAACATGTCATTTATGTTGTAAAAACATGCAAAACGCAACATACAACGTGCTTACATTTAATTTTGGGAAAGTATTTTGAAAAAATAATTATCCAGGGATCTAGATAAATACACGTTCAATCTTAATAATCACATAAAATGGAGGAAATATTCTCGAATTACAAATTATTTTGGTATTACATTTGTATGAGCAATTCACCCTCCGCTGGCACCTTAAGACATGGTTAAAACGAGACAGATTTATGTTACTCACATAAGTCCATCTCGTTTTAAACTCAAAGTAAAGTCTGAGCCAAGTCAAAGTATGCTCTTAGGTATAGATCTCAGCATAAGAATAGGACTGAATGCAGCCATGTTTTGATAAGCTTCACATTTATTTTGATTCTTTTAATCTTCAACATTTACAAGCATAGTAAGAAATATTTTTAATATGTTAAGTAAACAAATCCATTTGAGTTTTAAAATTTAGATTGTTTCAATCTACCATAAACTCATTGACCAGCTGTGATAGCTATAATTAATCATCATCATCATCATCATATCAGCCTCCACATGTCATAGCATAAATAAGTCTTTCTTAGTGAGCACTACCACTCTGCTAAGAAAAAAATATTTACTATCATATCCAGATGCTATAAGGATTATACCTATTAGGCTGGCCATACACGGACAGCTTGAAGCAGTCAGGAAGGACTGCATAGTGAACGACAGTTTTCTATGTACACTTCTGTCAGTCTTCTGCTGTGGGCGTTAGCAGCAGTTATCAATGGTAGCTTCAAGCTGTTGACTATGATTGCAAGAGCCGTTTGTGTTTGTTGATCAATGGCTAACTTCTCGAGCAGTCCGTGTATAGTCTTAGAACTGAGATAGCAGCAGAAATTTCCTGTTACAATATAGTGTCAGAACAATAGTTCACAAGTCATTCATCATACAGCTCTATTTATAATGCTATCCCTTTCATAATACTCTCTGCAGAAATAGGCATCACTAGATTTAGAGCTGTCATTTTAGGTTAGTTTAGAGATTGACAACATTAGCCACATTAATAAATATTTATTATGTATATGTGATTGTTCAAACTCGCAGGCGCGGTCCCAAAATATCAAACATAATATTATGGCATAAGTATCGAAATGTAAACGCGGGTGCGGTCTTAATAGCGGGCAAGCTCGCGACTTGTGCGTGCGTCGCGTCGCGATATTATCAAACGTGTTGTTTATGCGTGTTCACGTCGAACTAGCGGCGGCGCGCGCGCGATCCACTCACAGCGTCAGGTAAGATCAACCTGTTTGAACTTATCGCTGGAAACGATACCACGTTGTCATAATATCTTTCAGTACAGAAGACTATCAGTGCTATTCAGGCAAGAACTACAATTTTTACAAAGCAAAAACTGCCATCATATGAAACGTTTATTTCCAATAAGAATAATTAATAGATCGTTACATGTTTACAACTACTGGTACGTCAGTCGCAGGGTGTCCACGGACCTGGAAGGTCAGGGAAAGTCAGGGAAAAGTCAGGGAAGCTATTGTGGGTCAGGGAAAGTCAGGGAAATGACTTCTCTACCTGGAAAAGTCAGGGAAAACCAGGACTTTTTGATGATTGATCTTTAAAATTAATGTAAAAGTCTAAAAATGTATAGAATAAATAAAAATAATATTATCTTATCAGTCATCAGTACTTATTATATCGTCGCAGGAAAGGCAAATTTACTGAAGCTCCAAATGACCATTTCGAGAAAAAGCCGTTTTAAGTTTTTTTTTTCGTTTGTAATTCATAACTTTTTTCCCAGCACACGAATTTCGATGACGTCAAGGTAAACTTTTATTAATTTGTCATTTTCTATGTCCAGAAGTACAAACCATAATAATTGGACTGCTGGTTTGTGATATAGTGGCGCTTAGGTAAAAATGACTTCAATTTACAGTAAAGCAAAATTTCTTAACCGCCATTTGATTCAAATATTTATAGCAATCAAAATTCTTACTTATATAAATTGGAAAACGACAAATTTTCTGGAACTATAACAATAATGTAATGTTCGTAATCTTAAGTTACTGAAAAGACTTTTAAAAGTCTGGTTTCATCATGTTAAAACAACTTAAAAAGTGATCGGCTCATTATGTTGAATCACTAAAAATCCTTAAAGGTAGGTTATTGTTTTAGTTTTTTCGAGTAAAAAGACGTAAGAGATAATTACTTTTGTCTAATCACACCTTTAAAACTACTTATAACTTCAGATAATACACAATAAGAGCTACTTAAATACTGTAGTGCCAAAATTAAAGTTACTTGAACCATAAATAATAACGTATAATACTTCCATTACTAATGTGTAAGAGTAAAGTCTTAATTGCTTATGATTATGAAAATTCCTATCTTTTTTTAAATAATCTTACGTAAATTAGTAGGGCATAGAGATGGGCTTGAGCTGGGCTGCCTCCTCTTATGGTACGGTATGGTTATGGTGTGGCAATCTACCTGTGTTGAAAATTGTCACCTTGATAGTTGGACACCTTGGGAAGCCAATAACATAAATCTCTGAGTGTTTGTGAAGACTTAATTTTTGTCTCTTACAATCATTCGCAAGATAAACATTTTTACTTTGAAAAATTACAGCTAAAAAGGTCAGGGAAAATTTTAGAAATGGTCAGGGAAAGTCAGGGAAAAGTCAGGGAAATGTTTTGACGATTTAGAGTGGACACCCTGAGTCGTCACACCCGCGCAAACGCCTGGCAGCCACTGTGAACGCGAACACGTCAAGTCAACCGCGCCCGCCACCGCCCTCGCGCCCGCGCGTTTTACGTGATCAAGTACTTATTAAGTTATTATAGTCTGTCCATTCATTTATTTTACTTTTGGCAGCTCAATTCAATGTTCTAATACGTTACTGATTAGATTTTTGATAACAATCTACCTACTTTCTTTATGAAGAAGTAATCGATTTGACACATTGATAAATTTATCTTTGCTAAAAAAAAAATTGTTTTTTTAACATACCCAAGCCTTTAAATGACTGAGTATATTAATGTATGTATAAAATAAATCATCTATATATATATTTTTTTTCAATTTGCCTGTCAATAATTATGAAACTTCATAGGCGTGTTTATGACAAAAGTAAAATAAATGGTTGGACAGAAAGGAAAGTCAAATGAATTTTGTTTCTTTAATGTAATTTGATTTTTCTAGTCCAAGCGTGTTAGGAAATTTCCCATTTTTAGTGCTACCTATTCCTTTATTCCCCAGCAGGGCTAGCACGGGCCGGAGATAAAAAATTTATCCCCCGATTTTATCCACTGACAAGAGATAAAATTTACTTATCCACTTCTTATTAGGAGGAGAAGCTTATCCCCCTTTGACATTTCACGGGGACTCGGGGGACTATTTATCCACCGTTATTTATCGTTTTTATTTATTTATTTAGGAATAAAAATTTTATCCTTTCCTCGGGGAGAAAATTGTCTCGGCCCATGCTAGGGGGGCAGGGAGTATTATTGAAAGGGATAACAATACATTCAGATCATTTTAGTTTAGAGAATTGATGTGTACAATAGAATATTAGTGACAATATTAACTTTTGTATTTAAATGCTATAAAATCATATTTTAAACTATAATTTAATGATGCTTTATTTCTGTTTTATGTAAAATTTTTGTTGGTTACTCATAGGTTTGTAATATTGCTAAATGATCATTAAATAAATTTCTGCTTTATTTCACTTTGTTGTATTATTTTATATAATATATAGCAAGTACATATTATATACTTACTTAAAGATTAAAATAACAATTTAGTCAGCATGCTATTTATTATTTAAACATTGGGATTCTGAATTTGGACTACTAGTCATGACTACCCAAAATAAATGAAAACCCTACAGGGTTTATTTAAAAATACTAATAACCTCTTAAGGGCAACTTCTCTACATAATACTGAAAACTTTTGTTCTACAACTTTTTAAATAACCTTGATAAATTCACAAAAAAATTTCACTTTTCATTGTAGACTCTAGAGTCTAGACATTTCATGTTTTTAGTAGGTAGACGACTAGTCGAGCGAGAACCGGTTCACCGCGTCACCAACGGATGACAAAACGCGGCAAACAGGGTTACCTCGTTTTGTCGTAACATAGCTTAATTAATAATTTGATCTAGTCCTTAACTATGACAAAGTGGCCGATTCTGTTTAACATAATCTAAAATGACAGCTCTAAATCTAGTGCTGCTCCTTTCTGCAGGGAGAATTATGAAAGGGAAAGCAATATAAATAGATCTGTCATTTTAGTTTAGAGATTGTGTACAACAATTTGCCACATTGGGGCTGATTCAAATAAATAAAATAAATAAATCGTTTATTTGCTTGAAACATGGTACAATTAAAAGATAACACATACAAAATTTGACCAAACATGTTTCGTCATATATATATATACTTATGGAGGGGACGCCTGCCGTGGCCCGGCGGGTGATCGGTCCAACAATTTGAACCATTCCACCCATTTCCCCGTGTTAGGACACAGGTTACTGGTGTCCCGGCAGCCTACCCCCCTCAAACCTGCCTGTGGCTTTTGCAAACCTTACAATATCCGCTATGGAGAGATACCTTAGGTCTTCTTCACTAATCCTGTCCTTACCTTGTAATTCCCATCTTACCAGTGAGTACATAGGGCACTCAGCTATGAAGTGAAAGCTGGTCTCTTCCTCGCCACACTCTGGACATGATGGATCTTCTTCAATTCTCATTATTGTGAGATGCCTATTGAGTAGACAATGTCCCGTTGTTATGCCTGCTATAAGTGCTATATTGGTTCTGCTTTGCGACATAAGTTGTTTTGTCTTCTTTTTATCGAAAGACTTCAGGAACAGTTTTGATTGCCTATATTGTGTGGAGTTGTTCCATCTTGAATTCGATTCTCTTTCTATGATCCCCTCGATTACTTTCATAGTGATCGAGTATGGAATAGGTAGGCAAGGTTCGGGTCCACAGAATTGAATACTTGCTCCCATTCTTGCTAGTTCATCTGCTCTTTCGTTGCCTTCGTTTCCTTGATGTCCAGGAACCCAGGCAATCACGACTCTTGTCCTCTCAGCTAGTGAGTTTAGGATTTGTTTACATTCCCTCACTAGAGCTGATGTGGTTTCCTTCCTTTCTAATGCTCTAAGAGCAGCTTGGCTATCACTGTATATGATAACTTCTTCGGTTTCTGTGCTTACAGTGTCCAATAGGCCAAACGCACACTCCAAAATCGCATACGTCTCGGCCTGAAATACACTTGCAAATTTACCTAAGCTTATAGCTTTGTCTTTTTCAGGAGTGGCGCTGCAGAAGATTCCAGCGCCACTGAGCTTAGTTGATTCCCGCCTTGATCCGTCTGTGTAACAGATTATCTTATCATCATTGGCGGTTTCGATCTTCCATGTCTCCTTCGAACCTATGTGTACTCTATACTTCTTATCAAAGATTCGCTGTCTTTTGATAAGGTCATTGTGTGTGATTATCATTGACAGCTTATCTCCGTATATTCTATCTACGTCTGTATGTCCTTTGTCCATGAAATTGCCTTTCCATTGTTTAGACAGTTTCATTCTGTACCATTGTTCCAGTGCTTTTTTCTTTGCTACGAGGTCCAAAGGGTATAGTCCTAGGAGCACCTCCAGTGCCGCGGATGGCGTGGTCCGTATAGCACCGGAGATCATCAGCATTGCCATCCTTTGAACTCTCGTCAGCTCTTTGCTGATTGTTTTTATTGCTGCTTTGTGCCACCAAACAATTGCTCCATACATAATTCTTGGTAGTATGATGGCCGTATATATCCATTTTATTACATGCGGTTTCATACCCCAAGTTCTGCCCACCGCTCTTTTACACTGAAAAAGGGCTATTTTGGCCCTGGAGCATTGTTCTTCTATGTGGGTTCTAAATCTAAGTGTACTGTCTAGCACAACACCTAAGTATTTAATTTCTTTAATCAACTCTATCTGCACCCCTTCGATTGCAATTGGTATCAGATGTGTTGTTTTCCTTTTCTTGGTAAAAAGAACTAGCTTGGTTTTCGAGGGATTAAGGTTAAGTCCTCTCTCTCGGCACCATTTAGTTGTAGTTTTGATACCAATGCTCATAATGTTCCTGACTGTGTTGAGATCCTTACCCGTTACTAAGAGCACACCATCATCTGAGTATGCTTGCATGTATATCTTCATGCCATTGATTTTTACTACCAATGAATCTAATAGGAGACACCATAGCAGAGGCGATAGGCACCCGCCTTGTGGAAAGCCTCTTATGGATTTTATGGTGTATTCCTCTCCTCCTAGTTCTGATGATATAGAGCGGTGCTGTAGCATGTTCATGATCCAATTCTCTACAGCGCGCTCTATACCATCCCTATGTAGTGCTGCTGCTATCGCTTCCCGATTCGCTTTATCGAATGCCCCTTCTACGTCAAAGAAACATCCGAGAGCGAATTCCTTATTGCTAAGTGATCTTTCAATCCTTACCACTAGATTATGGAGGGCAGTTTCTGTTGATTTGCCTGCCATATATGCATGTTGGTTGGAATGTAGTGGCGTGCTACTTAAGTCTAGTTTTGACCTCATATGTCCGTCTATTATCTTTTCTAACTACTTCAGTATGAAAGATGACAGACTTATGCATCTAAATGATTTCGCTTCTTGATAAGTTTTCTTTGCTGGCTTTGGTATGAACACCGCTTTGACTCTCCGCCATTTAAGAGGTAAGTATCCAGTCGCCAGGCTCGCTTTAAATAGTGCTAGTAACGTTGCTTCTATGTATTTGTATCCAATTTGGAGCATTTTCGGAAAAATGCCATCTGGACCAGCCGCCTTGTACGGAGCAAAGGAATGAATGCTCCATTCTAATTGTTCTCTAGTTATGATGTTTTCTGCTGCCCTCCAGTCAAAATCAGCATTTGACACCACAACACTCTTATTATTTTCTTCCCCTATCATTTGGCACTCTGGAAAGTGTGTTTCCATCATTTTACCCAGGACCAGTTTAGGGTCTGATACTAGTTCATTGTCTATTTTAATGCTACCAAGTCTACAAGTTCTATCTTTGGCGAGCACTCTCATCAGACGGGCCGATTCTGGATAATCCGTTATTCCGCCACAGTACGAGTGCCAGCCGCTTCTATCTTCTTTCCTGCATTTGTTGCGAAAATCGGTTCTTATTTTCCTGTAGGCTCCCCAGCTTACTTCGTCATCCTTTTTCAAGGCAACTCTGAGGGCTCTACGTGCTTTTTTCCTAGTTTTCTTTAGCTCTTTGTTCCACCAAGGTTGACCCTTTCCCGGTCTGATTTCTCTCAGTGGACAGGCATCTTTGTGAGCTTCAACCAGAGCTGTTTCTAGTTCTCTTGCTCCCGTTTCCAGTTCCTCTAAATTACTAAAGGTTGTGCGACATGGATTCCATTTGCTTAGTGTTGAAGCAAATAGTTCCCAATTCGTTTTCCTTATGTTCCTAACTTGTACTTTTTCCAATTTACTGTCTATGTGAAAGGTTATTCTACGATGATCCGAGAAAGAATCTTCTTGATCAACTCTCCACTCTTTCACGTACTTGGAAATGTCCTCGGTTGCTAGTGTAATATCTAGAACTTCCTGTCTTGATTTAGTGACAAAGGTACAAGTGTCTCCAATGTTCATTATCTCAAGACCATTACTTAAAATAAATTCTATTAGTAGTTCTCCCTTCTTATTTGTGTTAGTGCTACCCCACACCTCGTGATGCGAGTTCGCATCACATCCAATAATAATGGGAGTTCTCTTACCTCTGTATTTAATTACAGTTTCTTCTAGTTCTTTGGTTGGTGGTGCGAAGTCCGTTTCGCTGGGTATATATGCTGAGATAAAAGCCACCCTTTCCTTGTTTCGTCATTACTGACATGCAAATTTAAACATGAGTTGAAATTATTATCAAAAGTAATTCATAAAACTAACTACTAATTAATCAGTCACACACAATCTCCTAAACTTAAATGATAACTCTTCTAATAAATCTAGGCCTGCTCCTTTCCGCAGGGAGTGATAAGAAACAGTAAACTATATAAATAGAGCTGTCATATTACTTTAGTTTAGAGATAGTATACAACAAAATTGGCCTCATGGTCGCTAATTCTGTGCAACACAATCTCTAAACTAAAATGACACCTCTAAATCTAGTTCAGTCCCTTCCTGCAGATAGTGCTATGAAAGGGTTCGCAATATTTTTAATGCTGTCATTTTAGTTAAGAGATTGTGTACAACAGAATTGGCCTCATTAGAATCCATTGGAATTTATTAAGAAAATGCAAAAAACAGTTGCCTACCATAAAAAGGTTAAAATCCTATTACTTATATAAAAACATTTTGACAAATTGTCATAATGAACTTCTCCCGCCTAAGTTCAAAAATCGCTGCGAAACAGCGCAATCCTGAAGAAAAAAAGGTTTTTTCCCTTCAAAATCATTCTTACGGACTTACAAAACCGGTAACCGCGTTTAATCATTCAAGAGTAGACAGTAAGAATTGACGAAAACCTGTAAGTAAGTATACTGTATAACAAACTTCAAACGTTTTTTTTTTTTCAATTTCAACTTTGGTTACCCGCGTTTTGTCATCCGAAGCCAGCGCGCACCGAATGCGTGCCGCGTGATCCGTGGAGTAGTTTGTCTGCAGAGCAGCCAATTTTACACAATATGATTATTTTTGTATGATTTTTTTTTTTAAAAGTAGATTAAAGTGTTCAGTATTACGTACAGAAGTTACCCTCAAGAGGTAATTAGTATTTTTTGACTAACCCTGTATACCAGCAGCAGATTAGCCAAAAATCTTATTGTTTCAAAAATAAAAGTTACAAGCACTATGTACACAATATCTATTGATGAAAACTTGAATGAATTCCCTTTAACTCCATAGAAAACACCAGTATTATATGGACAACTAGCTGATGCCCGCGACTTCGTCCGCGTGAAATAAGTTTTTTTGATTCCCACAGGAACTCCTTCATTTTCTGGGATAAAAAGTAGCCTATGTCACTCTCCAGGTCTTCAACTATACCTTCCCCTTGCAAAAAATCACGTCGACCTGTTTGCTCTTTTGCGACGTGATTGAAGGACAAACCAACAAACAAACACACTTTCGCATTTATAATATTAGTATGATAGCTGAATCAAACTGAGAAGTGTAATTAAGTGCTTATATTTTATTTTTTTAGGTTTGGATCTCGGCCTGAGTGACCAAGTGAATTATTCAGCTTCCTGCAGACATCAACTGCCCTGCATTTATGTGCAAGGTAAACAATACTCAAAATGTACATAATTATTATTTAATTTAGGTAGAATCAAACTTGTCCAATTTTAGTTACATCAATTTTTGCTTGTAATTTTCTCCAGGTCTAAAAATAACTAAATGAACAGAATGAAGTACACATAGGTGCAAAGGCACCGCAATATATTATGATAGAATGGTTGTATGTTATAAGAGGATATAGCTGATGCCTCTTAGCCAGAAATTGGACGAACCTCTTGTTACAATTGAGGTGAGTACCTTGCGTGTTTCTATTTCTTTGGCAGGATCTGTAATAGCTTTTGCATTGTTCTTATTAATCTTAATTAAGTATAATCAAGTAAGTATATAAAAAACTATAAGAAGAACTAGTCTTCTATGAAAGTATTTATATGTCCTTATTCCTAGTAATTTTATAATAGTAACAAGAGATTTTTTTTTTAGTTAAGTACCTTATCTTCATGGTGTCCCACAGTTGTCTGAGACTGCTTTTATTTATATTTTATTGCATTTGTATGAAAGTATTTTTTATAAGAAGTATTACTTTTAACAGAACTTCACAATGATGTCAATAGATGGCGCTCTGTGATACCGCGAGGTCTCATTTCGGGGCGAACCACTAGTAAATAATTCATTAAATAATTAATTCACACTTTATTTATTATAATATATAGATAGGCATGAGTGGACTGATGTAGTCTAAATTCATCAGTTGCTACAGTATTTGCTTGGTTTTGGCAGGTAGATCGCAGACTCCAGCACAATGCAGCAGGCAGTCGATCCTCTCGCTACAACAAGCACTGTAAGTTTTACTTATAAACCTGATGCTAAAACAACTTGTGTTCTATAGAAAACTAGCCGATGCTTGCAACTAAATTCGCGTGTAGTTGCTTTTTAATATCCCGCTAAAGCTTTTTTGGGGATAAAAGTATTCTATGATGCACACTACTTTGTCGAATTCCATCAATCAGTGGTTGAGCAGTGAAACGGTAACAAACGAACAAGTAACTTTCTCATTTGTACATTTTGTACTTTACTATAGTTTAATATGAATAGCTTCTTACGCTGCGCCGCTAATTTGGAAATTTGTCCAACAGAAATGTAAATTTTGCTCACGGCGATCAAAAGTATGAATTAACATAACTGTAAAAATTTTATATTCTGATACTGATAAATTTTATATTCTAAAATCTAAAACAATGAGACGTTAGAATCAAATACATAACTAATAAATCAAATACATAACTATATGTGCTCGATATCGATATGAAGTGTGAATATAAATTTCCATCTGTAGTATCGAATTTGCTTGCTTTCGGTATAGCCGTCGGCGGAACCGGTGAACGGGACGCCCTCGGAGGAGGCTCCACGTCGACAAGGGCGAGTGACGAATCAGTTGCAGTTCCTCCAGAAGAACGTGATCAAGGCCGTGTGGAAGCATCGATTCGCATGGCCTTTTCACCAACCTGTTGATGCTAAGAAATTGAACCTTCCTGTAAGTATTAGATTATTTATTTACGCTTAACCGATCAAAAGACCTCAGCCTTAAATATCACTGTTGTAATTAAAAATCTCGCTGTCTGTGATAATTATTTATTCCAATCTTGTAGGATTACCACAAAATCATCAAAAAGCCTATGGACTTGGGCACCATCAAGAAGCGTTTAGAGTCAAACTACTACTATTCAGCTCAAGAATGTATTCAGGATTTCAATACAATGTTCACAAACTGTTATGTCTACAACAAACCTGGAGAGGATGTAGTCGTAATGGCGCAGACTTTAGAAAAACTGTTTCTAAATCGGGTAAGCGACATTTTTCATTTCATTGTTAAATATCTCTTTATTTAAAATGTCAATTTGGTATGAAATAGAGATTCTTTCATGTCTGTGGTGTCCTGTTAATCAAATTGTATTCATAATAATTATTATGCTTGGAAAGAAAGGACAGCCTTTTCAAAATGGCACAACAGGAAATACAGGAGCTTGAAAATTTCAATGACCTCTAATCTCCTGCCTGGCAGAGATCACTTCATAACGATAAGGCCGCCAATTGTACCGATTTGTATTTTGTTTTATAGTTTCTGATTATTTATTTTATTCTGATGTTTTTGGTGTTCAATAAAGGATATTTCATTTATTTTCATTCGTTCATCTCTGAATAAAAATTCGTTTCGACATTTGCACGCCAAAATTTAAAAGCGAATTAACACTACATTCAAAACTTTGCTAAAATTTATTTTCGTATGATACAATAAAATTACAAATGGTTTTCAATGTGTAATTTTTAAAAAGTGACCACGACAGATTCAAGATTTCGTATTCCTTATGCACGTTGTTCAAACACAGATAGCGCAAATGGATAAAGAGGAGAAGGAGATCGAGATGCCGTCGAACAGCAGCAAGGCTGCGGTGAAGAAGCGCACGGGCGGGCCGAGTGCTGGCGCGGGCGCGGGCGCGGCCGCGGCGGCACCGGGCGCGACGGCGGGCGCGCGCGCCACGCCCTCCAAGCCCGCCGCGCCCGCGCCGCTGCCCGCCTTCGTGGGCTCCACCAACACCACCACCACCACGCCCACGCTCAGCACGCCCGCTGCCACGCCGCCCGCCACGCACACGGGCCTACCGCAACAGGTTACCCTTTGTTATAAGTATTCCTTTTTTAGAATCAATCAAAAGTCTCAAGTAGTGACTTGAGACTAACTCAGACCTTTTTTCGTCTTTTCGTCCGAAAAATGTTTTAAAATGGCCGCCAAACAGAGTTATTTTAATAAAGTATCCAATTGGTAGTGCCTAGTTGATCAAAAATGAAATAATGCCCGTGTTTAGTTTTTCTTAAACTGCAAAAGTACACACACTTATTGTGGTAGGGGAGCCCATGATTTTCAGCATACTACCTTAATCTGTCGCACTCGAGTATGTCTGATGATCGAGTTTTTCAAGTAAAACTTCTTTAGAATCGTTGTGATTTGAAAATTCGATGAAACGTGATTTGAAAAAATAAGAGACAAACATAAAAACACATAAATAAAGAAGATTTAGCCTTCGAGAGAATAAGAGAAAATACAAGTTATATGTTCACGACCAATAGATGGCACTGTACGATATTGAGTCGCGCTACTGCTCCATTGTGCTCAAAAGGGTATATTTATCTCATTCTCTCGTAGGCCACTTTTCTGAAGTTTCACTTCTGCTGTATGTGAATTGCACACACACACTTTTTTTTTACTATTACGATCCGCTGTCCTTGACAGACACCCAAGATACACAAGGCTTATATTATATGGTGAAGGTATATACTGTACAGTCTACTACAGGATCCAAGGAATCCCCCCTTATATTAATCTTCCGTGCTGGAGTAAATCCAAAAATCCCCTCTTGGGCTCGCCTACTATTGTAAATTATGTATTTTGTTTTTAGCACAAGTGCTAGTCTTTTCGATTCCTGGCTGGTTTCATATAGATCTTGCCTAGAGATAATCAACATCAGAAATGAAATACATAGATATGAGTTTATTACAAGAAAGTCTACAAGACTTTTGCATTCAAGATGCTATTGAGTAGAAGCAGACAAATCTCAGCAGTTACCTACTATTTAATTTATTATTATGAAAAACGAAAGTGAATAGGGAGATATAATTTTTTCTCTTTTGTTTTGGCTTTAGGTAGCAACTCAACCTTCCAATTTCCACGTGACCCAAGCGGCCGTACAACCAGTCCCCACAATACCGGCTGTCACACTGTCACAGACCCAACCCGCCAAGGTTAGTTATCAATCTTAACTGTTTATGAAATCTGTTGTAATAAATGTTAAACAAGTGCTGAATTCTAGTTTGAAATATGGTCATTTGTAGGTAAAAAAAGGTGTTAAGAGAAAAGCTGATACCACAACGCCCATGGGTAGCTCATTTGAAGGTGGCTATACAACCCCCACTATCGAGCAACAGAGCGGACCCAAGCCAGCCAAAATATCCACGAGAAGAGAAAGTGGAAGACAGAAAAAGGTACGACCAAAATTTTGTATATAATGATCATAAAATCTATCCAACAAAATCATGCGTAATAAATCCAAGTTACGGAACCTTCGAAAGTAATTCGACTGAGTGACATAAGCGAGGCGGAAGATGGTATCGCCAATCTGGTAGAGTTAGTTTTATGTTTGAAAACAATTTTAAACTATCGATTGAAGTAAAAGTGTATTGAATTTTGATGTCGTCACAGTTCAGTATTTCATTCAACATCCCATACAAAACGCGCGTTTTGACGTTTGGAAAAAAGTTGCTGATTTAGCTTGTTCAAATACCCAATTGGCAGTGGCGTGCTGTTCATAGAGGCATAGAAGCACTGCTTACCCAAGTGGAAATACGTCTGTGCTCATTTTTTACCAAGACAGTCAATAAATAGGCATTCTGACTTACCAATGCCTACCCTAGCTTCAAACCCTGTGCACGCCACTACCAATTGGACGTTATTCTTTCTCAGGGCTGACTGATAAAAGAAGAATTGTTGCCAAAATTTTAAAAAGTCGGCGCCTTTGTTTTGTTTTTGCTTCTGGACGTTTTCATTCAAAGTCTACATCTCAAGTTCTCTGCGATCATAAAAAAATAAAAAATGGGGCTCATTTTGTTGTACACCATCTCTAAAAATGACAGCTCTATTTTTATTGCTATCCCTTTCCTATTACTCCCGGCGGAAATGGGCAGCACTACATTTGGAGCTGTCATTTTTGACCGAGCGAAGCGAAGGTCTCTGAGTCTACTGGAGTGAATTGGCACTTGTCCGTCCGTCCGTCTGTCTGTCAGAGCCTTATAACTTCTGAATTACTGAACGATATGTAAACCGATGGCCTCCCTCCGAATATGGCTTAAAAAGTTATAAAAATCTTTATTTCAGGGGGGGCTCTCATAGAAGCGAATGCGAAGTAAAATATTTTTTATAGCGTTACATAGGGTTGCGGTATATCATTTTAATGATAATTAGGAATAGAGTCCAAAAATATTTTTTTTTTAAATTTTTCCCCTAAAATTGACGAAATGGGGGGCTTTCAAAGTGGAGATTTTCTAACGTCCAAAGTTGACCTCAGAACTCTCAATTTTCTGAAAGGCTGAGCCTGAAACTTGATCAATTATTTGAATTATATCCTGTATTTGAACAACAAATATTAAAATTAGATAAATACAATTATTTGAATTATATCCTGTATTTGAACAACAAATATTAAAATTAGATAAATATTATAATATTATCTTTTACAGAACAGAACAGATATTTTTAACAGAACTTCACAATGATGTCAATAGATGGCGCTCTGTGATACCGCGAGGTTTCAGTTCGGGGCGAACCACTAGTAGTTTTGTTTAGAGATTGTGCTCAGTGTTGTGTTTAGTGTGAGAATTGGCCTCATTGTGGCCAATTCCGTATTAACACCATCCCTTATCTATACTAAAATGGCAGCTTTAAATCTAGTTCTGTTCCTTTCCGCAGGGAGGATTATGAAAGGGTTAGCAATATTTGTAATGCTGTAATTTTAGTTTAGTTTGGAGATTGTGCACTACAGAATCAGCCCCATTGTTGATAAGATTTTAAAAAGTCTGCGCCTTGTTTATATATTTTTTTGCTTTTGGATTGATTTCATTCAAAGTCGTTATCTGCAGTTCACGGCGATCATAAAAGAGTAAAATTCTAAATTCTAAATTTCTTTCTTTCTTCTTTCTTTCTAAAGTAATGTTGACCATTTAAAAAATTTTGAACCCTATGAGCTCAGCTTAATATTAGAGCTATGTTGATGCAACATCTGACTGGTGGTCATTGTTGTGGCATGGTGCAGGCGAGCCGGGTGGCGGAGGACGGGTTCAAGCTGGACGGGCTGTCGCCGGGCGCGGCGGGCGCGTCGCACGCCGCGCTCGCGCCGCAGCTCGCCAAGGGCAAGGAGAAGCTCTCCGACGCGCTCAAGAGCTGCAACGAGATCCTCAAGGAGCTCTTCTCCAAGAAGCATTCGGTGAGACGCTTATTGCCGCCCACTGTATAGTTCGCGCCATTCTAATAGTCGCATCTGAAGGTAACCGCAAGTCGCGTTCCAATAGCATATTATTTTAGGTGTTCGCCCGCGCGCCTCGTGCACTCCGCGCTTGCCATTTTGTTAGCTTCGGCAGATTGCGTTAGTGAGCAAGCTCCTCAGCTCGAAGACGTCTAGTTGACTGGCGGAAACTATACAGTTCGATGCAGTTTTTTTGACAAAAATATTTTTGATCACTGTCTTTACATAAACTTCTCAGCTGCCAAAAACATTGAATCGAAATATATCTGTAGAGGCACCAGTTGGGACGATTTGACAGCGCATTATCAAATCTCACACACAGAAAATGATTTCAAACCTTAGACATTTATATCTGGTGCCCCTACTTAAGATATTTTATTATTTTCTTATGTGTTTTAAAGTATCTAATCTATTTAGAAATAACGCTTTTTGACAGGGTTATGCATGGCCGTTTTATAAACCTGTGGATGCGGAATTGCTAGGTCTACATGATTATTTTGATATTATTAAGAAACCTATGGACCTTGGAACTGTCAAACAAAAGATGGATACTAGAGCTTACAAAACGGCTGCAGAATTTGCAGCGGACGTTCGTTTAATATTTACGAACTGTTACAAATACAATCCGCCCGATCACGATGTTGTAGCGATGGCTCGGAAACTTCAAGATGTTTTTGAAATGAGGTAAGGCGCAATTTTATATTACAGTAAATTATTTATTTGAATGTTAGCGTTTTTAATATATCTTATGTGTTTTAAGATATGCAAAGATTCCTGATGAACCAAGTCATGTAGGAGCTCCACATGTAGATAAAGGAAGTTCGGCGTCAAGTTCAGAGTCGGGCTCTGAGTCTGATACAGAATCTGATGATTCAGAAGAAGAAAGAAATAGAGCAGTAAAATTGTTAGAAAAGGAACTGCTTGCACTGCAAGAGAAAATGAGGAAACTTGTTGAGGAGTCTAGCAACAAGAAAAAGGCGAAAAAGAAAGTAAAGGACAAGTCACAGAAAAAACAAGTCTCAAACAGCACAATTCCTAAAGCAAATGCGGTCGCTACATACAACGCTAAAGCAAATAATATAGGCGAAAACTTGGGTAAGGGTTACTCATCAAAATATTCATTTATGGTGTGTCTATGCTGCAATCTATTGAATCTCATTCAGTGTATATCTCTACCAATGTAATAAACGAGTTATCAATGAGTTAGAAGTTAAACAGTTAATAGATTAAGTAAAGGTAAAGTTTGATTTTGCAGAAAATAGGTCCACTTATAGGTTTTATCTAAGACAAAAAATCCTAGGTAAATAAAAGAATATAGTAATAAATACATTAAAAAAAAATGTCCGTCAACATAACTCCCTTCACAAAGCGTTCATGATGCGGCAACCTTGCGTACCTACTGACTGACTTCGCGCGCATTTTAGCGCGACATATTTACGAGACGAGGCGGACATGCATGCGCTGCGAACGTACGTGCCGCGTCATTTACTAGAGTACGATCTTTCAACAAAACCTTTCGACACACGCACACACACCTTTTCGGGCGACATTTCCGAGACATTGAACTGATGTTTGGTTGCTAGTTGGTCATGAACAGTCACGTAAACATGTTGGTCCATAATATGTCCCCTCGTAAATCCAAGGCTTAATAAGCTAAATATGTTCGTTAGCGACAGGCGGCATGCGCGGCAAGACGGGTAGCAAACGCGGCGCAGGAGGCGCGGGCGCGGCTGCCACGGCGGCGGGCGGCGCGGGCAAGGCGGCGGCGCGCAGTGCGCCCGCCAAGAAGAAGAGCTCCACGCCCACGGCCGCGCCGCAGCACCACGCGCCGCCGCACCACGCGCACCACGCGCACCCCGACACGGACGACGAGGACCTCGCCAAGCCCATGTCCTACGACGAGAAGCGGCAGCTCTCGCTCGACATCAACAAGCTGCCCGGTCAGTATACCTGCTCTACACTACACTACACACCACACAGCCGCACCACTTTGACTAGTTCGCAAATACGCTTTAAAATGTGCTGTGCCAACGGAAAGGATTTTTTGGGCATAACATACTATATAACCATCACTATTATTCTATTGGGAGTAGGGACCAAAACAAACTAGGGAAATCCTAGTCTTAGTGGCAAATGAAACAATCACAATTGTGGTTATTTGCTGAATCTGCTATTTTGCTGCAACAATGCAATGAAGGCAATAGAGAGTGGCTAATCAAGAATTGATCTTCACACTGTAACTGTCATTTTACCGTGTGGCTGATTACCCTGGGTCCCTATTTTTCGTAGTATATATAGCTCGTATATATATATAGCACATGCCTCGAATATGCAAATAATGATATTAATGAATTTATTCTTATGTAGGTGACAAACTGGGAAAAGTAGTCCACATAATTCAGAGTAGAGAACCTTCACTGAGGGACTCCAATCCAGATGAAATTGAGATTGATTTTGAAACATTGAAACCATCCACACTTAGAGAATTAGAAAGCTATGTTGCATCGTGTCTTCGGAAGAAAACGCGTAAGTAATTTTTAAACATGTTCTAATTTTTGAAATGGCGTCTTCGTTCGTCTTCAATTATTGAATACATTTCCCGTTTATTTTAGATCGAAAGGTGTCTGGAAAATCTAAAGATGAACAAATGGCTGAAAAGAAACAAGAACTAGAAAAACGGTTACAGGATGTATCAGGGCAATTAGGAACACATAAGAAACAACAACCTAAAAAAGGTATGTATCTCCTAGTAGTATATCATAAGGGTCTCGCCACATCTATCTACGCGGTTCGGGCTTAAGCCGGTCAAAAAAGGCTATATGTATATGGTAATATAATATTATATTACATATAGCCTTAACTTAAATATTTCAGTAACTCCTCTAACACTGATAAGAAGTTTAACTCGGGTGAAAGGTCACCTGAGTGAATGTTATTTTCTTTTGTTTCCATGTTTACTTGACACGGGCAAAATGTCATAAATGTGCCGAGAATGCCGGAATATGCATTCGCCACTTTTGATTCATTTTGAGTGTAGGATGACAAATAAAAGGCAGAAATAATGCCTAATTTGTCTGGTGGGAGGCTTCGGCCGTGGCTAGTTACCACCCTACCGGCAAAGACGTGCCGCCAAGCGATTTAGCGTTCCGATACGATGCCGTGTAGAAACCGAGTAGGGTTATGGGTTTAATATAACTGCCAAGCCCCTAACAGGTTAGCCCGCTACCATCTTAGACTGCATCATCACTTACCATCAGGTTAGATCGCAGTCAAGGGCTAACTTTTACTGGATAAAAAAAAAGCGAGAATTATCGCATACACTCCAATGCAAAGCTTGCAAGACGTGCTGGATCTCTCTTGCTGGACGCCACGTTGCATTGGTTGAATGCCCAATCACATCTCGCTAGCTCCATTCAAGACTGAAAGGTTGCCTCGGAGATTGGTTTTTAAGATGGTGGTTCTTTCCGCAGAAGGCTGCAAGGATGGCCTCGGCGGCGGCATGTCATCGTCGTCAAGCTCGTCCGACTCGTCCAACTCGTCGTCCAGCACCGACACCAGCTCGTCCGACAGCAGCGACAGCGAAGCAGGTTAGACTTGCACACCACTCTCGCCCCGCCCCACCCCCTGCCCCGTGCCGTGCACATTGCGACTTAGCTATAGACTATAATGGTACTTGCATTTAATTAAGGCTAACCGTAACGCGAAGCTTGAGATCTTTGATCAGTTTTAGGTTAAAGCCAATTATTGTTGATATCTGAGAATGGAGTCTTAAAGGTTTTACCCTTTGCCAGTATTTTTAAAGTGTGACTGATCACGGTACTTCTTTCTTTAAATATACGCGGGATGGGGAACATTACAGTTTAAATTAGAATATTTATTTGATTCTAGTCTGAGTGTGTCGACTACAGAATGAATGGTGAGAATTCATATGTGGAATCCCAGATATTTGATTGAATTGTTTAAGCATTATGCAAGTAATTCCTCCAAAACATCTTTTTGCGAGAGCTACTTCAATTCATAATTTACATCCAAGATATGGATAAACCTTTATATAATATATTTTTATTTATTTATTGACATAATATATTCCTCTTTCAAGTGATATAATTTACTACCAGAATAATATTTATTCAGTGATTATTAATTTTATTCCTAACGACTGAAAGTTTGATCAATGTGTGAATGTGCACAATATGAAAGAAAGAAAATGGTTGAGTGAATGCTGTATTGTGTCAAATTTATTTAAGGGCTGATTTTTCAATCGTCAGATAAAGTTTATCGGAGGAATAAATTTGACGTTTTGACAGGTTTTGTATTGAAAATCTGCCAAAACGTCAAATTTATTCCTCCGATAAAATTTATCTGACGATTGAAAAATTAGCCCTTAATCAGGTAATATTTTGTACTTTTTTATTTTATTCCTCATTTATTACAAAGTTTGTGTATATATAATGCAGGAAACACCTCGCAATGTTTTTTTTTAAAATATGAGTACTTACCTTTTCTGAACTGTGTAGGATTTTAGTTGTGTGCATGTTTGCGTGCGTGTGTTGCAGAAGACGTTCTGTATGATTTATACTACTGTGATATTGGAAAGAGGGATACCTTATTCGATCGGACGGTTGTTGAGATCACAAATTTGTCTAACACAAGAAATGTTGGTAAAGGCACAAAACAGTTAAACCGTTAGTATGGAGGGAAGCCAGCTTTTGGTGTTCACTGAAATTCGTAACTGGTGCCGGTAAGAAATGTTTTATTTGGTTTGCTTTCATAAACCAATAGGAAATACCTTTTCACGTTAATATTTTTAACTATATCATGTCCTCGAGTGCGACGTTATTTCATTTGCATCCTAAAAATTGAAATGTCTATATAAGAATCGCTATCGGAAACTTCAGACCTTAGGGTTACTAATCGCTTAGCGTGTATAAGCCGCAGCGCCGCAGACCGGAGGAGCCAGCTGCAGCCACGCTCACGTAATGCAAACAATTGTGTAAGGACGGATACCGACTAGCAAGCAAAATTGTACACCCTTCTTACACTCATACCCTTTGTTCTCTCTACGACGAGGATGTATTTAAGTGACATGTTGTAGTTAAAAATGTAATTCATTGAAAAGGTATGGTTTATTGGTTGAACGCTTGTTACTCGATGCTTGCTCCAAAAATTCAACGAAAACGTAAACAGTATATCACAACAAAAAAAACACCTAAAGCTGGCCTCCTTCCTTCCACAATTTGTTTGCATAATTGTATATTTACCATATTATTATGATAGTAAAAATAATTGTTCATGGCACAGATTAATATTATAATAATTGTTATCAGAATTGTGCCCAACTTCTGTAGCTTTCCATAGTTGTTTGTTATACTTATGTATCAGGCAGCTCATGTTGATGTATTTAAGCTTTAATTTACCACAAATTGTAATTTGTGTCATGTCGTATCAAATGAAGGGAGAGGAGTATAATGGTGCAATAGCTGTTGTGTGTCACGATAGGTACTTGGCAGAACACAATATATGCGTTTTTGTAAACAGGAACATCTTTTGTTTGTCTGCAAAAGTTCAATAACAATTTAAGTTGTAGACTAGTCAAATCTGCACACCATTATCAGTAATCAAACTAAGGAATTTAGCATACGAACAAAATTTGTGGGCCTCAAGTTTCTGGGCAAGATTCTTTTTAGGATTTACGATATGAGACATAACTGTGACTGGAATATAATTATACAACTATTATTATATTATACTTTAAATATTATTTTAATTAGCTTAATTGATAAAGAATATTTTAGGAACATAGGTCTAAAGATGCAAAATACTATAGAGTATAAAAATATCTCAATAAATCTTATTTATTTATTTTTCATTATTACATACTACTTATTTGCTTATTTTATTGTTTCACAATGCATATTTGTGACTGTAGTATAATTATAAAGAATAACAACATTTAAAAGTGGTAGGATGTTTTCTGGAGGCACTTCGAACTATAGGCCTAATTAAAGTATCTGTTTAATAGAAAGTCATGTAGATTAAAAGTGACACAACAAAATGACATCACAAATTGTGATTTTTGAGTGGTCTTGGTATCTTTAGCTTAGCAATCTATGATTCTTTTATTTCATTTTTAGAAGTTTTTATAGTATTTATTTTATTTTGTATGATATTATTTGAAATCCCCTTTCCATTGTAAGAAGAATCAAAATTGGGCAGTATTTTAATGTAAGTTTTTTTTAAATTTGAAGAAAATCGACAATTGTACATTCCTGACGATAACTAAGAAAATATAGGAATTTTAGTGATAAATTATGAAAGCAATAGAAAATTTCATGCAAGTACAATATTTTATTTTTTGATTAGTTTAGCATTATTTAGCCATTACATGTCATGTAGACAAAGGCGAGCTATTTTTCGTATTTCTATATTATTTTATTGTATTCTTCTTTAGAATCTAACAAAAAACAATGTTTTCCTGTTTGTTTTTGTTTGTATATTTCAAAATATATTTTTGTTATATTTAATTTGGAACTATTTTGTCGCCTTTGTCTTGGGTTTTATAAAGAACGTTTTTTAGGGGCCGAGAATGAAAGAACAAATTAGTCTTTGTCTAGTAAAAAATCTTTATACTCTTGTTAGCATTTTGCAGCATGTTTTATGGAGATTATGATTGTCAGATGTAAAAAAATGTTTTTAATTTGCTGAAATGACTTGTATAGATTTTCAATAAGTTTTAGTAATATTTGGTACAATGAAGTTATCCTATGAAACATCTTATTTTGATGTTGGTTTTAATGAATGTAAGCAGAAACACCATGTGTAAATTTTAAATAAGATTTATTTGATCTACCCTCATGACTTTAAATTGATTAGATTGTAAGTTTGAGTGGTAATAAACAAACTTTGTAAATAATAATAATATTACAAAAATTTAAGTAAATCTTTTAAAGTAACATATTACGAAGTTTATTTTATTTTTATTCCCTGAGGTCTGAAGTTTCTATAGCGTCAAATGTTGAAAAGGTTTTTTAAATGTAGGTTTGGATTGTTTACCATATTGAAAATGGCCTTCTTTTCAATACCACATACTACAAGTGTCCTCGATATCTACTCTATTCAAATTCTTTTATTACTAAAGAAGTTTAAATTAAAGAAAGCCACTCACGTCTACGAATTCATGTCACGAATTTTACAGTTTGGAATTTTTATTTTAAATTACATCATTTTCATGAATTTTAATACATACAGTTAAAAGTTTAAACTTTCTTGAAAACATAATTTTATGTTTTGCCTTTATTTTTGTTCACAAAGTTGATCCACAAATTTTAAAAGAGTAGATATCATAAAAATGTGTATGCCATCAAAGTGAGATGTATGTGTCTGAAGATTGACCAAAACAAGCTAAAATATGGTGTTCAAGTGGAAATGACATAGGTAGGTCTTACATGCATATAATTTCAAAAATAAATCAGTGGGAACTTCAAACAAAAAGTTATATTATTTCTATATTACAGGAACAGGTTCTGGTAAACCTCCTAAGAAGAAGGTAAAAAAGCAGACGAATCAGCTTCCATCGCAAACGGTAAATATTTTATTATTAAACTAGATAACACCCGCGACTTCGTCCGCGTGGATTAAGATATTTGATTCCCGCGGGAATTCTGTAATTTTCCGGGACAAAAAGAAGTCTATGCCCTTCCTCAGGAACCCCTGTTCCAAATTTCATCAAAATCGGCTGAACAAATGGGCCGTAAAAGCGTAGCAGACAAACAGGCAGACACCTTTATAATTGACGGAGCGAAGCGAAGGTCTCTGAGTCTACTTGGGTGAATTGGCACTTGCCCGTCCGTCCGTCCGTCTGTCAGAGCCTTATAACTTCTGAATTACTGAACGTAATTACTTCAAATTTAAATATAATATGTAAACCGATGGCCTCCCGCCGAACATGGCTTAGAAAGTTATAAAAATCTTTATTTCAGGGGGCTCTCATAGAAGCGAATGTGAAGTAAAATATTTTTTATAGCGTTACATAGGGTTGCGATATATCATTTTAATGATAATTAGAAATAGAGTTTTTTTTAATTCTTCCCCTAAAATTGACGAAATGGGGAGCTTTCAAAGATTTTCTAACGTCAAAAGTTGACCTCAGAACTCTCAATTTTCATCAAACTTGATCAATTATTTGAATTATATCCTGTACTCGAACAACAAATACTAAAATTAGATAAATATAATAAGGAAACGAAATCATTTAATTTTTAATGAGCTTCAGTACTTTTAACAGAACTTCACAATGACATCAATAGATGGCGCTCTGTGATACCGCGAGGTCTCAGTTCGGGGCGAACCACTAGTATTAGTATGGATTATAGTACACTGATTACCATTTTTGGCTTATTATTTTCAGAAAACGGTAGCGCCGGTCGTAGTGTCTGCGCCGAGTGCGCCCGTCGCCCCTGTTGCGCCCGTCGAAGTGGCGCCGCCCGCCGAGCTCAAGCCTGAGCCGGCGCCCTCGCCACAGCCCGAGGTCAAGAGCCAGCCCGCGCCGCCCGCGGCCCTCTCGCCCCTCGCACCTCTCGTCACCCCCGCGCCCGCACCCGTCCTACCTGCCGCCGTCAACGTGTCTGATTCTTCAAACGTATCCGTATTGAGGGAAATCGAAAGCCAGAAGCATGCAGTAAAAACAGAACCACGGAACGGGCTCGACAAAGTCGATGCTTCACAATACATAGATCCTATCGAGCGATCGCTCGCCAGTCTCGAGCGGAGTCTGCAAGCCGACGTGCCCATGGACGTCAGCGTCGGCGCGTCCGAACCCCCCATGCGCCTAGATGAGTTTGCCCTGCCGAAGCCGCCGTTGGTACCGGATGCGGCTCACCACAACTTGATGGCTCAACTCGGCGGACTGACGGACATGACGCACGTCACGGAGCAGATAAAGAATGAATTGTACGATCCGCCTCACAACGGGTTCGTGGACAAAAACCCGCAACATGAACGCGAGATGCTAAGGCCGGATATCAACACTAACGTGCCCAGCATGACGACCGCAGCGCCCGCGGCGTCCATATTCGACCCTGTGTACACAGCGCCGCTCGCGCACGCAGTCGTGGCGCCGACGCACCCGAGCCTGGCTGTACCCAGTTCGGTGCCGCCAGTGGTCAAAAAGGAGGAAGCCAAGCCTCTGTTGACTCCGAAGCCGATCGAGGATCTCATGGGGCCGGCTGTGGTAACCAACAATATGACCGATAGAGTTAAATACGAAATGGAAAAAAAAGCAGAAGATACTAAGAATTCAAATTTTGCTCAAGCCTTTAAACTTAAACAGGAACAGAATTTGAAAAATGCTAGCTCCTGGTCGTCGTTGGCCCAAGCTGGGAGTCCACAGAGTATACCTACCATAGGAACCAATAATCAAATTAAACCGAAACCTGTTATGGATACTTTTCAAGTAAGTATATTTTGTATTTTATAAGATATTGAATCTATCACTAGTTACTTCCATAATAAACATTTATAACTTTTGTTCTAATTCAACAGGCTTTCAAGAAACAGGCTCGTGAAAAGATCGACCGGCAGCGAGCGCTAATAGAGCAGCAAGAGCTACGAAAGAAAGAACAGGCTGAAAGAGAGAGACAGCGGCAAGAAACAGAAAGGCGGCACCCTGAAGATGACAAATTGAGGTATGTTCGAAGAAGAAAAATTAGACTTTTCTTCACATTATTTTACTCAAACTCAAAGTATATTTATTCAATATTGGTACTCACAAAGTACACCTTCTGAACGTCATGTTTAAAAAATATAAGATGTGGTGATAATTAGCCACGGTATCTTAAAACTAAAGCTACGAGGGTTCCAAACGCGCCCTGCTCGAGAAGTCTTATCTTATACAGTAAAAGCTCTTTATTCGCGGGGGATACGTTCCGTAAATATGCCGCGAATACAGAAACCGTGAATATGGAATGGTAATTTATATGGGATTATTGGCGATACGTTCCTAGGTGACAAAATAAATAACAAATATATTAAAAAAAAACAATTTAATTGAAGTTTTTGACCATATTGATTAATTATTTTCTTCAGGCTTAGGCAATGGTTTAAAGAATATTGTTATATTTTCTTGCTTGGCAGTTTTTAAAAGCTTCTTCAATTCAGACTGTTATCAGCAATGGCATTAGCTAAATACTTTAGGCATAGTTGTAATAAGGTTCCCCGTTCTACCACAGAACAGCGAGAAACCGTCAGCGTTGGCATCCTTATGTGGTTGAGGTCCAATCTGCCCGCACGAAACTTTTTAGCTCGACGTTTCTGATCCGAACCGCTAGAGTGTGGAACACCCTCCCAGCGCACGTGTTTCCTGCCACGTATAACTTAGGTACCTTCAAGGCAAGAGTGAATAGGCATCTTCTAGGCAAGCGCGCTCCAACCTAGACCTCATCATTGCTTTGCACTAAGCATGATTGTCGTCAAGCGCAAGCCTATCTCACAATAAAAAAAAAAAAAAAAAGGTCTATGTATTTTACTTCTTTATTAGTCCATTTGACGACGCGTTTACAAAGGATATTGGGTTGGATACCTATTAGAATCCTTTTTATTAATATGTATGTACCGATGTACCGATTAGATCCGCGAATAAAGAAATCTTAAGCCGCGAATATAGGAATTGGGTCACAATTTTTTAATCCGCGAATAGTGAAAACGCGAATGAAGGAAGCTCGATTAGGGAGCTTTTACTGTATATTAAATAAGGCTGGCATAATATGTTGCCAGCCTATTAAATAAATAGGCTGGCAACATATTATGGTCTATTTAGCTTTTAGGCTGCAAGTTCCAAAAACCAGCCTCAGGTTTTAGAACTAGTGTTTTTGTTGTAGGTATATATATTTATGTTTTTGGCGCCGTCCAAGCATTGGCTTCACGGAAGATCAGCGAAGTGAAGACCATTTTGGGGATCAAGTCACATTTTCTTTTTTTTATAAAGTCTTATTTTATTATTAGTTATTTCTTGTACTTGTATTATCCCCAAATAAAGATTTTCTTTCATTCTTTTGTTTATAAAACGTTATGTAGTTCATGTTCACTTTCTTACCTCAAACAATAAATATTTGAAGTGGTCGGTGTGTATTGCGCAGGGTGGGCGTGAGCGCGCGCAAGGCGGAGAGCGCGGAGGTGTCGTCGCCGTCGGTGTCACCGGTGGCGCGCGGCTCGCCGCCCGCCGCGCCCGCCGCGCCGCCGCCCGCCGCGCCCGACAAGCCGCCCGCCTCCGAGCGCGAGCGCCTGCGCCAGCGCGAGCAGGAGCGGCGGCGGCGAGAAGCGGTAAGCGCCCCCTACCTTGTACGCCGTGCGAACAGAATAGGGATGATGAGTACTCTATTAAATCAGCAACTCTTTGTCAAACTTAGAAACGCACTTCTAGTATGGAAGTTGTATGAAATTCACAGTTGTGACGTCGTCTTTCAACGCACTTTTTTTCTTTATTCTATGTTTTAAAAAGGTTGTCAAACTTAAAACTAACAGAGCATGTTAATTTTAGGTCTTTTGGAAGACCCTCTATTTAATAATCAGTTAGAAATAATTTATTTTTTATATAGGCATCATCCCTATTCCACTTGAACAATACCGAGCGTGTCACCGAAAGCATAGATTAATTATAATACAAGTACAGATCGTCAACTTCATACATTCAATCAAAGCTCGCTAAATGCGCATTAAAGTCGCCGGTACTTGTAGTTCTTCGCTTAATCTGGTGATGGCGTAACTGTGCAAGCTGAAAAATAAATATTATCAAACGTAGCTATTGCCATCTAACGAGGAGTTGCTGAATCATCAACTTAATCAAACTTACCTAGTGCCATCTAACGAGTAGTAGCTGAATAAAAATTTCAACGAAAAGTGGCCGAATAAAAATTTTAATCACCTTGGCGCCATGTTGGCGCAGAGATTATAGAGCAAGAGCCCGCGACGATCAGACCTGAGTTATTTTATTTGAATACTCATTTTGAATAGTGGCTAACAGGTTTGTAGGGGCTCGGCTCCACATATAGCTCGAATACATTTTTTTTTGGATCCGAAATACCCTAAGAGCATCCACTGAATTGCCCCAGAGAATGAGACCATAGCCATAGACGAAGAAATAAAGGAGAAATAAGGAAAAATAATACTTGTATTATAATTAATCTATGCCATAGCGTAAAAGTGATGAAACATACCCATGATATGCGCACAGAGCCACTTCCTTAGATGTCACACTTTTGAGCTTATATAAAGCGTACACAAATCTTTTTAATTTTGTACATAGAATATCTACCTGCAGTTTCCAATTAAGAAATTTATCCATGTATTATTTGGCAGGTAACCGGTAGATAAGGTGTATTAAATATCACCTCAAATTCGTTAAAGTAAAAAAACTCAGACAGCTCAGTCATTAAAAAAATGTCAATCTATTTTGAAAGTATTATTATTGATTCATTTATTTATTCTCAGTCGTTCTTACCTGTATTGAAGACATACACAGATAAACTTTCAGCTTTTATAAAATAACAAATGTGTGATCGTCGCTGGCTCTTGGACTATTAGTATCTGTGTGCAAACCACACTCGACTTTAGCCGTTATTATACCTGGGCATAGATTAATAACAATTTTATTGTAATAACCTGGGTGAGTATACCTATTTAATATATAAAACTCTCTAACAAACAACTCACGGTGTTTGTAACCAAATTCCTCCGAAACGGCGTGACCGATTTTTATGAAATTTTTTGTGTATACTCGGTAGGTCTGAGAATAGGTCGTGAACAATAAATTAAAGAGTTCCGGCGGCAACCAAAAATCCGCGCGGTCGAAGTCGCGGGCATCAGCTAGTCTACACTACTAATATTATAAAGAGGAAAGTTTTGTATTAATAAACTCAAAAACTACTTGACCGATTTCAAAAATTCTTTCACCATTAGAATGCTACATTATCCTTGAGTAACATAGGCTATATTTTATGTTCAAAAAAATTAGAGATCCCTACGAAAATTGCAATAATGTGAATGAAGTCGGAAAAAATTGTCTCATCTGGCAACTACCGTGGCGTGCGCAGCGTAAATAGTTAAAGTTACACGAATACCTACAATGTATGGTGAAATTGTTCCTCTCAAAAATTTCTAAAAAAAAGTCCGCGATAGCATATATCTATCTTTTAAGGTTAACTCACAATAACCATTTTTATGATTTTCAAATTTGGTCTAAAAGAATGCTTAACTTGCGAAGGTGTTTTTACCGACATACCTAGTAAGTATTTATCCTTATCAAAATAAATATGTTAGTCATCTTAAGTATTTAATTAAGACAAAAATCGCCCTTTACATCATTTAATTTGGATGAATATCTTATGAGATATCATAGATATTCATCTTTTAATCAACTTTTAGCCCAGTCGAATTAGGATTTGACACGGAAATAATTCCGCGCAGCAATTTTAATTCGGAAATCGTTGGAGGGGCTCACTGGCAGTCTACATTTCAGTTTTCGGGATTCCAACCCTGTTGCGTCATCCGCCATCTTGAATTTTAGGGTGATTTTTTTTTTGTTGAATAACTCGTTTATTTTCAATTTTACATGAAAAATGGTCATTAACAAAGTTGTTTGGAATTAAATTTCCTACAATTATGGTTCTTATAAATTTTTCCTTAGGATCGATATTTTTCGATTTAGACCCGAAAAGAGGTGGGATTGAATTTTTATTTATTGAATAACTCGCTTATTTTCAACTTAACACGAAAAATAGTCATAACCGAAGTTATTTTAAATTAAATTTCCTACAATTTTGGTCCTTATCAATTTTTTCTTAGGATCGATATTTTTCGATTTAGACCCGAAAAGAGGTGGGGGTGAACCTTAATATTCTATTATGTTGTTTATTATTGATTTTTTTCCGTATAAACGATGATAAACTAATCTGTTGAAATAAATTAAGATTACAATCACTTTGAAAGTGACGGAGTAGCGGGGGCAAACTGCGCGCGGAGAGAAGCAGCATATATAGGTACTAAGTTGTACTTATCGTATTCATATAATTTACTAGCTGATGCCCGCGACTTCGTCCGCGTGGATTGAGGTTTTTTGGTTCCTGCGGGAACTCATTAATTTTCCGGGATAAAAAGTAGCCTGTGTCACTCTCCAGCCCATAAACTATCGCTATGCAAAAAATCACGGCAATCCGTTGCTCTGTTGCTGCGTGATTGAAAGACAAACGTAAGCGTAGGTAAGCGTATCTTCCCATAGGAACTGTGCATTTTTTCGGGATAAAAAGTAGCCTATGTCACTCTCCAGCCCATAAACTATATCTATGCAAAAAATCACGGCAATCCGTTGCTCTGTTGCTGCGTGATTGAAGGACAAACCAACAAACCAACAAACACACTTTCGCATTTATAATATTAGTATGATATCTATGCAAAAAATCACGGCAATCCGTTGCTCTGTTGCTGCGTGATTGAAGGACAAACCAACAAACCAACAAACACACTTTCGCATTTATAATATTAGTATGATGACTAATTTAATGATTATATTTAAGTGTCAGCATAGAATAAAACCACCTTGATCCTGAATGAGGCATATTTTAGGGTGACTAAGGGAGCTTTAAATCTGTCCCTTTCCGCAGGGAGTATTATAAAAGGGTTAGCAATATATTTAATACTGTTATTTTAGTTTAGAGATTGTGTACAGTAGAATTACCTCAGTTATCTACTTATTATGATTCTAAACTTAAAAAGTAAAATATTTTATCAAACCATAAAAAACTCAAATAGCAAGTGAAATTTACATTAATAGGTTCATGGTAGGTAGGTATAAAATACAATCAGTTCCAATGGCTAGCGTAGGTCAGAAGTTTTGAATCATCAAAAATCCAGGAGTGAGCACAAGAGTAATCGTATAGCAGCAGAATCTCGGAGTCCAGAGCAAGCGTAGGTCAGCAGTAATTAAGAATCATCAAAAATCCAGGGGCGAGCACAAGTAATCGGGTAGTTGCAGAATCTCGGAGTCCATAAGTCTTATCACGGTCACAAACAAAAAATAAATCAAACAAACACAAGAAACGCACAATTCACTGACTGTGTGTGTGTTCCGTTATAAGCACTGCGAGCACTGGCAGTGCTCTTTACTGGGGACTTCCAGTGCTCTCAGTGTATTTCGGAACGCACCCTGAGCCGGCGCCAAACCAAACAAAGTGTCAAAGTCCAAAACTGTCCAAAAAAAGAGAAGGAACAAAATATTTTCACTAATTGTTAAGCCATCTATCGGAGAATAGCATAACTGCATGGTCCGCTAGCTGAATAAAACGTAAAAATACACAGAACTTGTTTCAAATCGAATTACTTCTACAAGTAAATTTTGTTAAAATTAGTTGAATGTAAATTTGGTCTTTGCTGTGTGTTTTTATGAAATTTTGTATTTTGATACTATATTATAAATAATTATGATGAATTGAACCAAGAGAATGCGATATTTCACCGATTTAAACATTATTTAAAGTCAAGCGAGCCTGGTAGCGCCACCTAGCGATAGTAATAGCCTAGAAATTTTTTTATAAGGGAGATGATGGTCTTTCCTTTATTTCTTCGTCTATGCCGAAAGGGATACTATATGAAGTACTTTCAATATGTAGGGTTGTCATTTAGTAGAGCTGGTTCGAGTTTGATGTGTGTAGGCGGCACGCGATAAGGGATAAAAGATCATGCAATAGGGATGATGCGTATGCATCATCCCTATTGAATGATCCCTTGAGCGTTGATGTTTTGAAAAGAAAAAAAGTGTGTTGAAATTTGATGACGTCACAACTATGTACCTACCGTCGCGGCGTCTGAAAATGTTTACCAGTTTTCAAATTAGATTCTTTAAAACTCTGCGTGCATTAAGGTCTAAAACGCTTAAGACTATCGTCTAGTGACGAAAATCTGTTTCACAACGCTTTGCTGCCTTCTCCGTATCGTGCGATAGAGAGAGTTGCAAGTCCAGTAGGCATATGCCTACATTTTATTCTTCAAATATTGTTTCAGGTGATAACGTTTTTACCCCCCCCCCCAAACGTTTACGAAATTAAACAATTTTGGTCTCATTAGATTCAGTACACCATAATCTAGGCTCGTAACGTTTTATTTTTTTAGTATTTTAGTTCAGTTAAATTTAAAAAAATTAAAATATTCGAGGAAGTTTTTAGGTCAAAAATATGGATATTTAGACGCTAATAACTTTTAACATAAGCAATATTTCTTTAAAATTAAAACGTACGAGCATAGTTCTTCATTGTATCTGCAACATTTCTAAAAATTATGAAAATTGGACAACATTTACGGGAAGAAAAACGTTATCGCTTTTTGTATGAAAATTTACAACTAGACGATCCTCTACAAGGTATATATGTATTATGTTTCGAAGTTATCAAAAGCTTTCAAATATCGAATTTAACAAAAAGAGTATTCAATCAATCAATCAATGACCTTCTGACACAGATGGGTTCATGCAATTATGAACCTTAAGGCTCTATAAACAATCAGGGCGCAACCAGCTGTAGGTCTAGTTCTCTTGGTTTCTCTGAGTATACTTGCTCATTTGCTGGTATAAGTGAGTGTCAGCTAATTGAGGTGATTGAGATCATTGAGCTGCAATCGGCAATAGGGCCCCAACTTGGCGTCAGGTTTTTGTTAAATTTATTTACTCATTAATTAAAATGATTTATCTAATGAATACATTTTTGTTTTTCAGATGGCAGGCATGATCGACATGAATATGCAAAGTGACATGATGGCAGCATTCGAAGAGTCATTGTAATATGTTGCGTGGACATTTTATTCTAATTGTACATATGTGTATCTAAATGAATGTCAATGCAATCTATAAATATGGTGATAGTAAGACGCCAGAGTGATTAGTGAACGTTTTGTGTGTGAACTGTTGACTAACAAGTGGTTAAGTGCTGTGAATAGATATACTTATTATAAATTATACTGTTGTATCACCATTCTTGACTTCGTGAGTGCGTCAGGCCTTTGCCAAGGGGGTTGCATTTTAACATAAACTGTATTGTATCATAGTAAGTTTGTATGAAAATACTTGATGTAAACTCTCTTTACATTTGTAAGCCTATGATATATATTTATATTTTTGTTCTAGGAGCGTCTACCTTCCAAACTTGTTTTATATAGTATATACTAATAAATAGAAAAGTAGTATTTTAAATGCAAAAATCAAAAAATTATTTTATTTTATTTTATTGATGAATAAATAGGCAATCAATTTAAAGTTTAAACCATGGAAATCTGTTATTGTTCAAGCGCTGTCTCAATGTACAGTTTAGGCCAGCGCGTGAAGAGCGCAGGCGCGCTGTGCAGTGCGGCAACGTGCGTTATGTATTTAATAGTAAAAGGAATTTCTGTTACCTGTTCGATTTTCGATAAATATTGCTTAATGTTAGTAGATTTTTTATCATTCTGTCAACGGTAAAACAGATCAAATGTCATACATTTGATTTGAAATATATTTATTTTACATTGGAATATGTCTTTTATGTTTTTGTAGTTAGATAACTCCAGTGGAAAATGTTTTTAAGTATTATCGGAATTCAACATACTCATAAGTTTATGGTATGAGTAACTGTTAATATAGTACCATCCGAATAACAAAAATGTATATTATTAAGGAAATTATAATTTCAGCCGTTCTGCAGACTTTAAAAATGTAGATATAAAGTAAAATATATTGACATTCCATATTGTACTTTGTTGTTTAAATTAATGTATAATTTTTTAAGACGACATGTATAAAATCTTGATCCATACATCATAATATTCTATCACAACTAAGGAATGAATCTTATGTCTACTACATTTTAAAATTGGAGAATTCATTATTGAATAAAGAAACTACTACTGGGCACATCAGGAAGCCTTTTTTTTTGATGAAAATATGTTAAGCCATTTAGGAATTTGAAGTTCTTTTTTCTGGTGGTTCTTTTTGCAGGGATCTCAGGCATTCAAATATTATTTTTTATATTTACTTCCACTTGTTTAATCAGCTCGAAACTTCGTAGTACGCATCTAGGTAGTCCTTATGACACTGCATTATTAACCATTGACTGATGCTGCAACTAAAAATTTAAAGCAGAGGGATGTCTCATTTTTGGGCACATTATTAAGACTAGTGTTAGGTTGCAGTCACACCTGCTGGCAGGTAAACAGACTAAAGGTAGAGGCGTGCTTGCCCAGAAGTCGCTTCGCTGTGGCAATATATCGTTCACCAATCACCAAGTGGTACACAAGAGTTTATTTTTGATCTTGCGCCGCGTTTAACTGCCATACCTACCCTCTTACCACGTCAGTCCGCTACCATCTTTGTATGGCGGAAAACGTAGTATAGAACACTCCTCGAGTAGGTGCAGCGATGACATCAAGAGAGTGGTTTGGTGGTTTGCATCTAATGGAATTTAAACAACCAAGGATAGGCAACGTATAGTCCGTATCACAAAAGTCTCTAGACACAGTGGCGTGTACGATAGAGGCATAAAAGCATTGCTTACCCTAGTTATTGAAGCTCCATGCTTATTTTTCATCATGCGCTGTCTGAAAATAGGTATTTACTATTTACCTAACCAAGCCTAGAATACTGTGCACGCCCCTGCGTAATGCGTATACATTTAATCCGATTCGTGGAACCATAGATTTATTATATTTTTGTGGAACTAATACATTCATGCGCGGTTCGGTTGTATTAGTTCCACAAAAATATATAAAAGAGACTTCTTTCGTGACACGGACTACAGGCCCAATCTGAAAAGCCCTATATCCAGTGGATGCTTACTGGATGTTGATGATGTTGATCAGTGACAAGTAACTTATCTGCTAAGATGATGCAGTCGTGACAAGTAAAAGTTAAAATTCCTGCTGAACCCTTATGTGGAACCAACAATACGGTCTGAAGCGGGTAGGTAAGCCGATCCGATGGATTGACGATGGCAAGTGGCATAGATTGACCACCGAGATTGACTATGTGGACAACTGCATCAACACTAGTCTTCCCTGTGTCTTCCATCCACAGAGTTATAACTGTGCTTCCATCTGAGTCTTCCACAGACTAGAATATATACTCAATCGATGGGACATACGCATACACCTATTATGTACTACCTACAGTCCAATTCAAACTTTATGACCATCTCCTACTCTGCCTACGGACTTCTGATTAATATCAATTATCAACGAACATCGTCCGTTTCGTTGCGCTAACTACAAAAGTAGGTATCAGCCGTAAACATACATGCTCTATGACGGCTCTATGGTATCAGCGGATTAAAGACATAACCAGCAGGAAGCCAGCAGGGCGATTGTGTAAAACCTGCGTCAATCAATGTTACAGTCTGAATTGTTTTGATTGGCTGAATCTATGGTATTCTGGCTGCGTCAATGGATTTTGGCCAATAGTGGAAGAATGCTAACCAATCAGAGGTGATTGCGATCGTTACTCTGTAGCTGTCATTTTTAGACAATCGCCCTACGGCTGTACACTCGCGGCCATAAAAGAAGGAATCTCTAGAATCAGGGTCAGCGTGTAACCGAAAGGGATAGGTAATACTATGAAACACCTCCCAAACGTCATACAAACGTCGGCACAATATAGGGTTTGTTTGTATGCAATCAATAAGCAATAGACACAAAATCCGTGACACGCAGAAAGGGACAGAAAAACATATTTTTTTCTCATTCTATCTTGTGTAACATCCCAACACTGCATCTCTTTCATGTGGGAGTGAAAAGGAGATATGGCGGCGTATATATATCCTACTCAGTCTACGCTCGCGGCTAACTTCCGAGACGTCAGAGTTCATAAATAAGTGTTCTGTGTCAGAGTTTTAATCGGACCTCGGACTGTACCGACGCGACGCGACGACAGAGTACCACAGCAGAGTACCTACTTACTCAATGGACTGTCAGTCGTAATTCCTTCTTCCATGGTACACCGTACAGTCCCACAAACTTAAGTCTTATCTGACCCGTTGACAGCGTCGTACCTTTCCTCGTACGGTCAATAAAAACAAAAATTATACAGGTATAAAAATTAAAAATTAGTTCCAAATTTGGCCTCCGGGTCAGATTTGACGGACTGACTATATACCTACCTTTGCATTTTGTACCTGTTAACCACTGACCAATGAGTACCTTCAGTAAAATAAATTTATTCTGAAATTCCTCTCTTTTTTCCGATAATTATTCTGAATAACAGCTGTTCATGGATCGGTGTCTGAAGGTATCGTTACAAGCGTTTTTCCTGCACTGGTGGGTTGGTATCAATACTATGGAGGTACGTGCGACTAACTACTTGAGAAACTCGGAGAGTTAAGAGTTTGGATGGATGGATGTTTGTTACTCAGTAGGTACAGCTGACCGGATCTGGATGAAATTTGGCACAGAGATAGATTAGATACCTATACCTATAGTCTGGAGTAACACATAGGCATACCTACTTTTTATCCCGTAAAATTAAAAATTTCCCGTGCGAAACAAAAACCACGCGGACGAAGTCGCGAGAGAATCACGTTTTCGTTAAGTTGATAAGATTCATAGTGCTAATAATTACAATACATAGTAGGTACACAATTTACCTAGACGAGCTCTGTCGAACTTGCAAAGAATGTGCAATTAATTTACTAACGCCATCTAGTCTGAAAAGCGGGAACTTATTTGCAACTGCGCCATCTAGTGTGACAGCTTGAAAACGGTCATAGATTAGTACAGATGCGTCAACCAAATGCTTGTTGAAATGAAAACATACACATCAGTGTACTCACTGAGGTACACGATAAATGTTATTTTTAATTATTGATACTTTATTCAATCTTCGACAAATACCACTAATACTCTTCAATTAGAAAATAATTTTGGAAAGGATCCATAATCATTGATAGATATTAAATAAAATCTTTAAAATAAAATTATCATAATTGACGAATCCTCTTTATTTATTGAAGTTCGTTATAAATTAAACTCACGATAACTTATTTTATCATAACATATAATATTAGGTCTAGGTAGGTATTGATGCCTATTGTCCGTTCTGCCCATTTATGCTTTAACTAATCTTGGTTAGGTACTTCTTTTTATCGTACTGGGCTGGACTATTTTAGGGCTGGAACCCAAAGCCGTAAGGCGTTAGTAAAGAAAATATTATACAGTTTGCCGCGGAAAGAAAATGATTGCGTAGTGGATGAATAATAATAGAAATACTAATTAAAGATTAGATAACGTTTTTTATGAAATGTATAATTAATTGTAAAACGTTAAAATAAAAAATTATACACCGCAAAACTAATGGACTACTTTTCAACACGAGCGAACGTGACAGCGTCATGCACTCAAAGTTGGTCGGAGAAATTTTTACTATGAAAGAACCCCATCTAGTACCTACAAATATATCGTGCTAGGTATATTTTTGCACCTAAGGTCTCGGATACACGGACAGGTTGAAGCAGTTCATTCTGACTGCTTCAAGCTGCGACTGCATAGTGAACTAGTCTTCTACATACACACATACATGGAACCACTCGAGCAGTTGCGACTGCTTCGGGCGGTTGGCAGCAGTTATCAATGGTAGCTTCAAGCTGTTGACTATGACTGCAAGAGCGATCCGTGTATGTTGATCACTGGCTAACTGCTCGAGCAGTCCGTGTATGACCGGCCTAAAATGCTCCTCCGGCTGCTGATCTTTCAAAATGACTTGACCATAGTGACATGTGTCACAGATAAAATATTTTGGATTGTCCAGATCATTGAACTCATGAGCTTCCTAACATTAAAAATAAAACAAAATTAGATTGGAATAATAATATATCACATTCCTTGATCTTACTGTACAACTAAATTATGCTACAGACAAGCACTTATATATTAAAATTACATTAATATGTATATTTAAATAAATTCATGTTCGCCTCGCACTACGAGGCGGAGTCCCACTCTATGAGGTAGGCTGGGGGGAGTCCCGGCGCAACTCTGCGTGCGAGGACGCGGAACGTCTGTCCCGCTCTAAAGTACGACTGTACACTGGATTTCAAAGCCGAAAGTTGCCGAGCGTCGACTTCGATGGAACTGCTGCTGGCCTTATGTGGGCTCAACTGTAAACTCTTCACACTATTGTTACTATTGGCGCTGTTATTCGTGTTTCTTCGCGCGTTCTCATAGTAGTTTTTCTCTGGTCTTTGTCTTAGTCTTCTCCCATGGAATTTGACGTTGTTAATATTATGAGTGGATGGCGGCGTGACGTCACCGTTTTCTGTTGGCATCTGGGCAGACTTAGAAGCTTCATCCGGCAGCGGACAAGACTTGTTGAGCTGGAATAATTGACTAATGTAAGTAAAACATTTTTTTTTTTGATGTGGAGGAGGAAAATCCTCATGGATGCCAGAACTGGCATGCCCGACTTCACTCCAGGTAGATTTTAGTGACCTACTGACTAAAAACCTCCTCCGTTCTTCATCTACTTCTTCCCGGTACTGCACTAAGCATTTCGTCAGAAAGGTAGCCGTTTTTTTAGTAAGTAAATTAAACATACAAAATGATTTTCTAGATTGGAAACAAGGATGAATAAAAATCAGTTTTTATTCTGGAAGTCAAAATAATATGTGTATTATGTGTTTCATGTGTGTGTGTGTGTGTGTCATGGCTAAACTGTCTGTCATGTCTGGAAAGTTACAATAATATGCAGAACATCAATGTTTAAACCGATCATATGAAATCTAAACTGCGTTTACGCAATGTACCTTCACCCTTTATAAAATACCCAACTTCCTATTTATTTATTTTTGGATATTTATAAAATACGTTTAAGTATGATACTTTTTCAGTTTCGTCGCCTGAGGAATTACTGTTGGGGTCCACTAGCTTTCCTAGACTAGTTACTTTCAACCCCTAAGAAATGAGAGGGTAATTAATACGGCACTTAGAATAATTGAAGATGGCAGCCAATTTTATAGATTCTATGAATGAATTCATTAGATAATTATCTGAAGAGTGATGAAAGCTTTTAGTAACCTCCTCTCCTCACCCACCAGATAAGTATTCTGAAATAACATGCATTCAAGTGATTTTTCTTGGATGGCATGCTTCATACAATTGAATCAAACAAACCTGCAGCTGTAGGTGTTTCCGCGGCCGTCTATACTTCCGTCTCTTCACTTCTCCGTTTGGACCAATAACAATATCCTTCTCGCTCAACTTCCTTTTCAAAGGTCTTATCATAGGGCCCATTAGCGGGTTCAACTGGTTGGGCAACGAAAACCGAGAATGGTACTGACTTCGCCCATTCTGCTTATTGTACACATTCATATTCGACGAAAACGGGGTTTTTGATGGATATGTATTCTTCATTAGGAAAGGGTTATTTTTGCCCTGAAAATCTTTAAGCGGTGGTATAATAGCGTCTAGAGTGCCTCTACTCGACGTTTCGTCTCCTGACGATTCGATTTCGTGGTTGAAACTATTACTATACGGAGGTAAACTGTCCATGTGCTGGAGTGACATTATTTTGGAATGTTCAATAATGTTCTTCGTGGACAACTTGGACACTTCTAGGTTCATTGTGGCTATCCTCGATGTATGCGTGTTGAAGTTTATATTACAAGTGTCGTTATTGCTAGAGTTTATGTCTTCCTCTTTGGGTATCTTATCTAGTTGGACCGAGCACGGTAGTAGAGATGAATCGAGCGATGGCACGGGAGAGATTTCACAGGTGGATTTAGCTTCATTAGATTCGTTTTGATGAACCTCAGTCACTTTTTCTAAAGCATCATCTTTGGCATCGGATTTCCTCGCAGTGGACGTACACACAGAGGGAGACGGCTGCTCATCGCGCTCCGTCGCTTTAACTGATTCATAGGAACTCGCAGAATCATTTTCGGAGTTGGAGTTCGAGTTCAAGTTTTCGTGGAACCGTTTTCCCATCATAAGATTCAACCAGTGCCCATCTACTGGAACTATCATGCGTTGAACTGGTCTTTTATAGGAACTTTTTTCGTTGTTACTACTGGAAGGCTGCAAACTGAAAAAGAATTCATGAATTCATTAAAATGCAAAATAAGACTTGTATGTTACTTGTATGCAAACTAAAACTGTAAATATAACTTGTGTTATTTTAAATTACCTATCATCAATTTCAGGGTGTGGCGAAGGCGCCCTGGACAGAAATCGTAACCGTGGGGCGTACTCTCTTACAACCTTGTCAGTCAGTGGCTCTCCTTCTTTCACCTGAAACAGCGTATTGACCAGAAATGTATAGCGTTATCTAGTTGAGTCTTTCAGAGCTAGTTCAGACTTCAGACACTACAGATTCCATAATATTTTTTTATCCACTACAAGTTAGCCCTTAACTGCGATCTCACCTGATGGTAAGTGATGATGCAGTCTAGGATGGTAGCGGGCTAATCCGTTAGGGGTATCGCAGCTATATTAAACCCATACCCCTAGTCGGTTTCTACACGGCATCGTACCGGATCGTACCGGGATACAAACAGATGGGCCGTGAAAGCGTAGCAGACAGACAGACACACTTTCGCATCAAACTAATATTATAAGTGCGAATGTGTGTTTGTTTGTTGGTTTGTCCTTCAATCACGCCGCAACGGAGCAACCGATCGACGTAATTTTTGGCATGGGTATAGTTGAGGACCTGGAGAGTGACATAGGCTACTCTTTATCCCGGAAAATTAAGGAGTTCGCACGGGAATCAAAAAACTTTAACCACGCGGACGAAGTCGCGGGCATCAGCTAGTTTATAATATTAGTGGTAGATTCATTCGACGATTCGAAAGCACTTGTAAAAGTTTATTTGAATAAAAAACATTTGAATTTAACGCGCGGTTTGTATCCGCCGCGTTGCTTGGTCGCGAGCCTTGCGGGCGGGTCTTGCATCATGGCCGCGCAGCCAGGCCGCCAGTGCGCTATAGCTCTCAGATTTGTGTTTTCACTGTTCACGTGTACCTGCTCTAAAGCGGAGAGCTGAAGCGGCGGGGGCGGCGGCCGGCGCAGGCGCAAGCCCCAGATGGTCGCGCGTTTCTTCATCTCGCGGCCACACTTGAAGCGCTTCCGGGACGAAGTGAGCGCTGTTAGGATCTTTTCCCGACGCTCGGTCACTGGAGTTCGCCACATCTGTCGCCGATATTGATTGGATTAAAAAGGATATGATATAAGGATGGATAATGAGCGATTTAGCGTTCCGGTACGATGCCGTGTAGAAACCAAGTAGGGGTATGGGTTTAATATAACTGCTATGCCCCTAACAGGTTAGCCCGCTACCATCTTAGACTACATCATCACTTACCATCAGGTGAGATCGCAGTCAAGGGTTAACTTGTAGTGGATAAAAAAAAAATTAGCAGAGATTGGAATCACGAAATGCTGTTATTAAAGACAGGCCCCTAGCTTAATTAGCGCGCACTCAAAACTCCCCATTGAAAAGAAGGGAATATCACAATTAAGGCATTAGGAGGACAGAGAATGCAATTTTAGTAGTAAAAGAGAACAAGATTTTGGATATGTTAATTTTGAGGAATAGATTGAACATTTCGATTACGATTGTAAGGCCTATCCAGGACGTAAATCGCTGCATCATGCCTATAATATGAGCAAAATATGAACAGCCCAGATATATTATATCCATAGCCCAGTCCCTGACACCGAACTGTGCAGTGTGTAATGTAAGCATGTAATGTCACCTTTTCCGGCAGCTGCAGCGCGTGCCAGTTGTCCATGATGTAGGGCATGATGACGGTGTCCAGGTCGAAGTAGTTGGGCGCGTTGTATGCGGTGAGGTTGAACAGCGCCAGGTGCGCATATCCATAGCCCAGTCCCTGACACCGAACTGGGCAGTGTGTAATGTAAGCATGTAATGTCACCTTTTCCGGCAGCTGCAGCGCGTGCCAGTTGTCCATGATGTAGGGCATGATGACGGTGTCCAGGTCGAAGTAGTTGGGCGCGTTGTATGCGGTGAGGTTGAACAGCGCCAGGTGCGCATATCCATAGCCCAGTCCCTGACACCGAACTGGGCAGTGTGTAATGTAAGCATGTAATGTCACCTTTTCCGGCAGCTGCAGCGCGTGCCAGTTGTCCATGATGTAGGGCATGATGACGGTGTCCAGGTCGAAGTAGTTGGGCGCGTTGTATGCGGTGAGGTTGAACAGCGCCAGGTGCGCATATCCATAGCCCAGTCCCTGACACCGAACTGGGCAGTGTGTAATGTAAGCATGTAATGTCACCTTTTCCGGCAGCTGCAGCGCGTGCCAGTTGTCCATGATGTAGGGCATGATGACGGTGTCCAGGTCGAAGTAGTTGGGCGCGTTGTATGCGGTGAGGTTGAACAGCGCCAGGTGCGCATATCCATAGCCCAGTCCCTGACACCGAACTGGGCAGTGTGTAATGTAAGTATGTAATGTCACCTTTTCCGGCAGCTGCAGCGCGTGCCAGTTGTCCATGATGTAGGGCATGATGACGGTGTCCAGGTCGAAGTAGTTGGGCGCGTTGTATGCGGTGAGGTTGAACAGCGCCAGGTGCGCATATCCATAGCCCAGTCCCTGACACCAAACTGGGCAGTGTGTAATGTAAGCATGTAATGTCACCTTTTCCGGCAGCTGCAGCGCGTGCCAGTTGTCCATGATGTAGGGCATGATGACGGTGTCCAGGTCGAAGTAGTTGGGCGCGTTGTATGCGGTGAGGTTGAACAGCGCCAGGTGCGCATATCCATAGCCCAGTCCCTGACACCAAACTGGGCAGTGTGTAATGTAAGCATGTAATGTCACCTTTTCCGGCAGCTGCAGCGCGTGCCAGTTGTCCATGATGTAGGGCATGATGACGGTGTCCAGGTCGAAGTAGTTGGGCGCGTTGTATGCGGTGAGGTTGAACAGCGCCAGGTGCGCATATCCATAGCCCAGTCCCTGACACCGAACTGGGCAGTGTGTAATGTAAGCATGTAATGTCACCTTTTCCGGCAGCTGCAGCGCGTGCCAGTTGTCCATGATGTAGGGCATGATGACGGTGTCCAGGTCGAAGTAGTTGGGCGCGTTGTATGCGGTGAGGTTGAACAGCGCCAGGTGCGCATATCCATAGCCCAGTCCCTGACACCAAACTGGGCAGTGTGTAATGTAAGCATGTAATGTCACCTTTTCCGGCAGCTGCAGCGCGTGCCAGTTGTCCATGATGTAGGGCATGATGACGGTGTCCAGGTCGAAGTAGTTGGGCGCGTTGTATGCGGTGAGGTTGAACAGCGCCAGGTGCGCATATCCATAGCCCAGTCCCTGACACTGAACTGGGCAGTGTGTAATGTAAGCATGTAATGTCACCTTTTCCGGCAGCTGCAGCGCGTGCCAGTTGTCCATGATGTAGGGCATGATGACGGTGTCCAGGTCGAAGTAGTTGGGCGCGTTGTATGCGGTGAGGTTGAACAGCGCCAGGTGCGCCAGCTCCAGCCAGCACAGCTCCAGCCGACGCAGGTACTCCGCGCCGCCGTTGCAGTTCGAACACGAGAATATATACAACCTGACGAACGACGCCATTTCAGCATAACGTGTACAACCTTTTAGCATTTTCAAAATATTTGTTTAGTGGAACACTATCATACTAATATTATAAATGCGAAAGTGTGTTTGTTTGTTGGTTTGTACTTCAATCACGCCGCAACGGAGCAACGGATTGACGTGATTTTTGGCATGGGTATAGTTGAGGACCTGGAGAGTGACATAGGCTACTTTCTATCCCGGAAAATTAAAGAGTTCCCGCGGGAATAAAAAAAAACTCAAACCACGCGGACGAAGTCGCGGGTATCAGCTAGTCAATAATAATTATTTAGTAAAACCATTGCAGATATTTACCATAAAGATAAAAGAAATGAAGAATTTATATTGGTGTTGAATTTAAGGTTTTGTGGGAGGTACCAAAATCAAAAGTATTTTAAATTTACTTTCTTAAAATGATTGGGGTGTTGTTTTAGAGGTTCATTGGGGTGTTAAATTGTATCTGTTCAAAACAAATATGGAGGTAGTACTTTTTTTATTAAAATGAATATAGGTTTTTTACCCATGACGGAACGAGAACTGTATGTGCATTTTACATTAACGGTTGTGTTTGTGCACTTATTTGTTTTGTTACCATTTTTCTGAAAACCTGCTTTGCCAATTTTGATCTCTGGGTGTTGTAGTAAGCAAATATTTAAGTAACTCACTTATCGCCCGCATAGAGTGGATATTGCAAACTCGGTACGCATCTTTGGTGAAACCAGCGGGAACATCGACAGCAAAGTAACATCTGAAAAAATAATAAATCATTTGTAACATTATGGGTATGTTCCGAAATACACTGGCCAAAGTGTGTCTGTCCGCCTATTTGCCACGCTTTTATGGCCCATCTATTCAACTGATTTTGACGAAATTTGGAGATATTTGATAGGCTGCTTTTTATCCTGGAAAATCTGGTCCACGGGCTTTTCATAAACCGAAATCGCGGGCACCATCTAATATGATAAATGCGAAAACACGAAGAATAAAGCCGTTTTAGAGCAGCCAATTTGAATGTTTCAATTTTAGTATGAAGAAGATACTTTTTTTAATAATTACTTTATTTTAGGTTGCTAAAATAAAGTGCAACATACTTGTGCGAGCCAATCACTCTTCTGGCCACAATAACAATGGGCCTCATTTGGATCCTTGCCAGCCTCAGAAGCGGTGGACGAAGTCGTGGATGCAGTCTGCAACAACCAAACATCGTAGGAAAAAAAGATAAGTCATTGGACAATTTCTTAGTGTGCGGGCACGAAATGAGCGACGGCCGAGCGGCGGCGACAGCGGGGCGATGGAATTCGAGAGCTGGCGACGAATTTCGGGAAGGTCTTTTTAGGCAATCTGAAATTGTGGAAAAATATAATTTCGTTCATTGGCGAATCCAGTTCTGCCAGTCTGGTAGAGCGTTTGCGGTTATTTCCCTACTGCGCAGCATATAAAATTTTCAAAAAAAATCCGAAAAAATATTTTTTTGGCAACTTGATTTTTTTATCTTTAAATTTTATACTTAAAGAATTCGAAAAAATAAATCCCAGACGTTTTTGTCGGTTATAAAGTATTACCAGACCTCTTTCAAATTGTTCCCGAAATTCGTCGCCAGCTCTCCGACTAGTCGCATCGCCCCGCTACCGCCGTCGCCCCGCTACCGCTAGTTTCGTGCCCGTACACTTAGTACTTATAAGTTTAGTTTAAAGAAAAATTGCTTTTAAGTGAAATAGTCTGGCTAAATTGTAATTAAATGTTAATTAAATAGGAAAAAAAACTTCCACCCATTGTATTTGTAGTATTGTAATCAGATGTACCGAGTACACCCGATTACAACACTGAGTAATATGAGCACAGGTAAAGGGGACGCCAATACATAATTTAACTCAGCTAATAATTTTTTTTTAAAAAAAAGGTAATGTAACCTTAAGGCTACATTCGCACTGCGAAAAACATTCGCGCGGATTTTTTTCGAAATTCTGTAACTTCAAGCCAGTTATGTTGTTTGTCAGTCAATTTTAGCGGAATTGTTGTGATTTCCTTCGGACAATTATTCAACCTGTGCCTAAAAAAGTTCAATCTCAAAAACGACTGAACTGTTTTCAAAAACAAAAGTCAACTAACATCGCACGGTGGCGTGAGTTCCTGCTGCTGTCGCCTCTGCTGGCCTCCCTTGAACCGAAACAGGTCTGACCTCTTCAGTGCTCGGTTTTCAGCCGCGGCCACGCGATACCTCTGGTCCACGCACCGTTTGCAGTGCCACGACGCTCCTGGGAGGAAACAAAACATAAAACCAACTTCCAAAATAAAACCAACGCCACAAAAGTATGCATGCTAGTCTTCTTCTATAGTACGTGTCACGAAAGGAATCCGGCGGCAATTAGTGGAACTAATTAGCGCCGCTTGCACACGACGCACGTGATGCAGTGCTGAGGTCGCTTACCGCTTATCCACGCTTCGACGGGCGGCGAGTGGCACTTGGCGTGGTAGCCGCGGCCGCACATGTCGCACGCGATGATCGCGTTGTCGGCGGGGCTGGCGGCCGGGCCCTCGCGCCGCTTGCACACGACGCACATGATGCGACCGTCGTCTGCAGGCGGCACGCTGAGCAGCTTGAGCGACGACACGGCCGCCCACGCGTGCGTCCCGTCGCCGAACTTGACCAGGCAGCGCGCCACGCCCGTGCCCACTTCACACGAGTCGTTGTCATTGCTGGTACTCAGCTCTACTATTGTCCCTGTTGATGGAGTAACAGATCGAGAGGATATACCGCGACTCCTTGTGATTAAATAGCACTCTCATTTCAGGTCAGGCCTGATATTTTATAACCTTGGTAGGCCTCATACTTCATAGGCACAATACACATACAAAATAAAGAGTCACCCTATGTAAAGGCCTGTCAAATTGGTTGAGAGATACTGACATTTTACAATGTGATATATTATTGTTTTGACGCCAATCAATTTGAGACCTTACCTACGAAAAGATAACATGTGATTTACTTACATTACTTCAAACAAATTACACAGTTACAGTTTAGGTGGCACATCTAATTTTGATATTAAAACATTCTGTACTAAATAATATAAATAAAATAAGCATACCTAAATAGTATTTCCCATCCTTGTTGGGCACCAGTACATCATCACCACAGTGGAAAGGGTTTCCATTATTCTTTTCCGTGTTGGTCGTAGAGTCTGGCATGGCATCCTGTGTTTCTTCTTCTTTTTTCTCATTCTTTTTGTTAGTGCATGGTGTAATTGTTTTGTCAAAATCGTTCAGGAGAGCATCGATCAGAGACAACTGTGTTGAGACTTCTACAAAGAAATTAATGCTGTTACAAGTACTTTAGTAAAATGCTAGTTATTGCAGTAAATTGTAAACAGGATGGGAATCTTTATAAAAAAAACTGACCAAGTGCGAGACAAGAAATATGTCATATCAACACGTAATCAGCTGTGAAATAACTGGCTAACATATGGCACTAAACTGGTAACGCCTCACTAACAATTCGACACCCTATGAGTACAGAACACTAATTAACGGTTTTCGGATTTTCCCTATACTTATGCTGAGAGTCCTTGCTTTTTGCCAAATTTCATGATTCTAGGTCAACGGGAAGTACCCTATAGGTTTTGATTTATTGGAGTGTCAAAATATGTATGCAGCATAAACTGATTTGATCTTTTGATTGTCTTGACTTAGAAGCTTGATTTATTACAGCTCTAAGGGACCATAGACCTAAGTATTTGATATTAATTTCTACTTGATATCTCCACCAGTTCCCGAGAAAAAGGTTGTTGACAGACAGACGGACAACGAAGTAATCCTATAAGGGTTCCTTTTTTCCTCTTGAGGTATGGAACCCTAACAACCGTTGATACTCACAATTTTGCATAGTAAATTATCTTATCTTAAGGTGTCAATCCCAATGACAAAGCTCACAGTTCTGAGCCCAGACCCTGATCCACCTGACTTTGAAAAGTACCTAAACTCATATTAGTTACTGTTGGTACACTGAAAACAAGTTACAAAGGGCATGCTCTACTCTTGGGCTCTACTTGTCACACCTTCATGTTTATTAGCATAAATTTTATAGCCCCTACCACCCCAATTTTTTTAAGGTGGTAGATTTTCTTAGTAAAGTGACACCCATCATATGACTTATTATAACTGCATAAATAAGTTATATAGTTGCTTATTTGAAAGTAATAATCAATGGATTGATCATGTGATATTTGCAATAGATTACAATATCAACAGGCAGTCGATTGAGGCCTTTTGATATTTGACTAAATACATTCGGATTTTGGAAGTTAGTACTACTTACTAACAGTAATCTTCAATGCAGCACTAAGTGAAGTAATCTTATTAACTATCTATAACTAACTTATAATATCTATTAATAATTTATTAAAATACTAGCTGATTCCCGCAACTCATTGTCTGTGTGGATTGAGGTTTTTTGGCCTATGTGTTATTCCAGACCATAATCTATATCTGTGCCAAATTTCATCTAGATCCGTTAAGCCGTTCTGGTGTGATTGAGTAACAAACATCCATCCATCCATCCAAACTTCCACATTTATAGTATTAGTATGAATATATAGATAAATTTTATAAATGTGAAAGTCCTTCTTACTCTGTCTGCTTTTTAAATTTGGTACATAGGTTGCATCCCGGGGATATAAATAGGCTACTTTTACCCCAGAATATTGAAGTTGTTGCAGAAATCTAAGAACCTCAATCTATGTGGACAAAATCACAGGCAAATTCTAGTATTAATATAACACACTACATATACAGGTACACTCTCATCTCTATGTGCTTACTTTCAAATTGAAACTGTTATGGCCCGAATAATTCTGCTAACTAGAAGTGACCTAGAATAGTCAGATACAGATCTACAGTTAGATACTCTTATACTCACTTGCAGAAGCATACTTCCAAATAGACAGCAAAAAAGAAAAAAATATTAGTTTCAGATAAAAAATTTCAAAATATTCTACTTACAGGTAGGTGAATATTTTATTTAAAAAAATGCTTTTTAACTTTAATGTCAAAAGGAATACAATATTGTAGACTATTAAAATACAATCCAGGCCCTATTAAATATTCATAAAGTAGATAAATAATCAATTAAGGGTACTCATAAAACATACCAAAATGTGTACTTCAGTTACAAACTTTGTGACCCATTGTCTTAATGATAATTATAAAGTATTCAATAATAAAAAAATATTTAATTATTTACCATACCCATGACTCTTTCTTATGTTTAAGCCATGGATCTAGAACCAGCCCTGGAGTCTACTAACTACATTTAGTTGATGATAATATGAAGTTAAGAACTTATTTGAGGTAACCCACAGTATGAGGATCATGAATCATCCATAATATAATCATAATAACCAATCAAGATGTTCCTTATTCAAAGATAAGATTTGAATGAGGATTTTCATTCAAATTGCAACAAGACAAACATTAAAGAATTAACTTGTATTGTTTCATTTATTCCCTCTTCTATGAGACTGAAGGCCTGTGCCCAGCAATGGGACTTTAATGGGTTGTAGTGGTGGTGGTGGTATTGTCTCATTTAGCCATGCCTTTCAAAAACACTTACCATGCAGAAAAGAGTTCTAATACTTAATTTCGACTGGATGTTTGTCACTTTAATATACGTCATATTGAACACAGGGAGTTGTAATTTGTGTAGTTAAATAGCTATTTGATGGAAAAGAACAATATAGAGTACTGAAGTTACATTTTGGTTACATGATACAACGTCGACGTGGGGAGGTAAAGTCATTATTTTTGCTAACAAATTACCTGTTAAATTTAAATATCAATAATTAAGACAACTTTAGTTATTCCTTTTAAATTGCAATATGAAATGATCCGCTTTAAATAAGAATAAAATGTGTACGAACTCTTCAAATTAATTTCTCGTGTAATAGGTACATGTTTAGGTAACTGATTAAATAAATAAAAAACTTACCAGCGTTAATATCCATTTTAATCCTGCTTTTTAAAATCGGAGGCGGCCTTCAACCACCATAATATGTTTTTGGAATTCATATTATAAATGGAACACTAAAAGCATTGGCGCTATTGCGGCCATTATTGTAGTCAAACCTATCTTCGTTTTCCCGCGGTAATAAAATTAGACCTGATAAAATATGATTGGAACGTCGAAGTACGATACTTTATAAGATTTTAGAAGTACATTTTATATAATATACAATGGTAAAATTGGATAGGTAGGTAGTTAGCATTTATAAAAAAAACGTATGCAAAATATCCCTTGGTTCACTTTTCTCAAGTCGAGTCCGCAGACCACAGAACATAATACTGCCGCAGACCATAGACCTGTCCATAGACCATAGCCAGGGACCACAGACAGCACCTACTGTGACCTATATACAAAGAGAAGCCTATATATTATATCAAAGACCTTTATGTTACTTGTCTCTGGACAGCACACTGAGCATGGAGGTAGGATAGCTTTAGGTGTGATGTGGTGTGATTAGTACCCACAGAGTTTTAAAGAGAAGATTACCTCACTACCTCCATGACTCAGAGGTACAGTACAGCCACAGACATATAAAGTACAGCAGTACCTACTGTTTAAAACCACAAAACGGAACGCAGTCAGCACTGAGAGCACCATTTGACTTAACAATGATTGTTATATAGGTTTTACATAATCGCCCTGCCCCCCTAGCATGGGCCGAGACAATTTTCTCCCCGAGGAAAGGATAAAAATCTTATTCCTAAATAAATAAATAAAAACGCTAAATAACGCTGGGTAAATAGTCCCCAGAGTCCCCGTGAAATGTCAAACGGGAATAAACTTCTCCTCTCCCCTGTTGCCGTGCTCTGAGAGGTGGATAAGTTAATTTTATCTCTTGTCAGTGGATAAAATCGGGGGATAAATTTTTTATCTCCGGCCCATGCTAGGGGGGCTGCTGATCGACTTAGGGGTGTGTTCCGATATACACTGCAAGCACTGTTCAGTGCTCTTTATTGTGGAGAAATTCGTTCCGTTATAACTGACAGTAAACTGCCGCAGTATCCTAGGGAAATATATGACGTCATTAATCGACGCCATTTTTGTACTGTGAGCACTGGCGTTTTCGGTGTAAGGTGCTTTTAGTGCTTTGAACGAATTTCTCCCCAGTAAGAGCACTGAACAGTGCTCGCAGTATTTAACGGAACATAGCCGTACGGTAAAGGTACCTATTGCATTTTTGTATTTTTGCTGCGTCAATGGATTTTGAGAGTCAATAGTGGAAGAATGTTATCCAATCAGAGGTGATTGCGATCGTTACACTTACTGTCATTTTTAGACAATCGCCCAGCAGGGCGACCTACCTGTAACACCTGCACCAATCGTGATTGGCTGAATTTATGGTATTCTTGCTGCTTCAATGGATTTTGTCCAATAGTGGAAGAGTGTTAACCAATCAGAGGTGATTGCTTCCGTTACACTGTAGCTGTCATTTTTAGCCGATCGCCCTGCAGTAGTCCTACCGTGTGTTCCGTTATACACTGCGAGCACTGTTCAGTGCTCTTTACTGTGGAGAAATTCGTTCCGTTACACAGGCAGAATCCTAGGAAAATTGACGTCATTAATCGACGCCATTTTTGTACTGTGAGCACTGGCGTTTTCGAGGTAAGGTGCTCTCAGTGCTTTGATCACGTGATCTACTGCTGGACTGCGTTCCGTTTTAAACAGTAACCAGTATAGCTTACTTTAAAGGAACGGCTTCGCAGTATACTAAATTGACGTCACATCTTACAGTGCTCGCAGTGTATTTCGGAACATACCCGTATACTGCGAAGCCGTTCCTTTATAGTTAGGTATACTGGTTACTGCTTAAAAGGGAACGCAGTCAGCACTGAGAGCACCTTACCTCGAAAATGCCAGTGCTCACAGTACAAAAATGGCGTCGATTAAAGACGTCATATATTTCCCTAGGATACTGCGGCAGTGTACTGTCAGTCCATAACGGAACGAATTTCTCCACAGTAAGAGCACTGAACAGTGCTCGCAGTGTATTTTGGATCACACCCAATATCAATTGTTGTGATTGGCTGAATTAATGGTATTCTCGCTGCGTCAATGAATTGGAGGAGTGTTAACCAATCAGAGGTGATTGCAATCGTTACTCTGTAGCTGTCATTTAGTCGATCGCACTGCAGCATCATGGAGATAACAAATACTGTGGGTATGTTCCGAAATACACTGAGAGCACTGTAAGGTGTGACGTCAGTTTAGTACACTGCGAAGCCGTTCCTTTATAGTTAGGTATACTGGTTACTGCTTAAAACGAAACGCAGTCAGCACTGAAAGCACCTTACCTCGAAAACGCCAGTGCTCACAGTACAAAAATGGCGACGATTTATGACGTCATAAATTTCCCTTGGATACTGCGGCAGTTTACTGTCAGTCCATAACGGAACGAATTTCTCCACAGTAAGAGCACTGAACAGTGCTCGCAGTGTATATCGGAACACACCCTGTATTTGTTACCTCCAGGCTCCATGTGCAGCATTGTCAGCAATGAGTAAAATGTCCAATGATGTCAAATGTCAATGTCAATTTTAACAACAACAAATCTCACAACAAAATAAAATACAAATGCAAGAAACAGCTCTGTCTACGGCATCAAACTCAAGTATAACAAACAAAATATAATCGTTGGAAATTGGAATACCTACTTGTCTCTGGTTGTAATCCTGTTGGTGTGTTGGAATCACAATAATTTGGAAATAGGAATCATTGGCGAAAGAAAAGGAAAAGCACAATCATTGAAGCAAGGAATTTACTACTCTGTACCGAGATTTGGAGTTTTGGTTGTTTACATAATTAGTAAATAAATGGGCAATTCAGGTTTAAAACAACATTATGAAACGGCTTCGAAAACGGGCGTCCTACAAATATCTAATCATAGATTGAAGGAAGTTCCAGAAGATGTTTTTCATCTGTCAGAACACCTCCGAAATTTGGACATATCCAAGAATAAAATAGCACATATTCCAGAAGAAATAAGCAGGTTAAAATTTTTAAAACAGTTAAACCTAAGCACAAATTCTATTCAAGTTATACCAGCTTCATTAGCTAATTTGAAAAAGCTGGAAATGCTTAACATATCTTTCAACTCTATTTCTAGTTTGCCTGATTCTTTTTCGGGTCTAAGTAATTTGAAGCAGATATATTTAAACAATAACAAGTTTAAACAGTTTCCTAAACAGCTTCTTGGACTGAACAGTCTGGAAGTGATAGATCTTTCAAATAATAAGATAACAGAAGTTCCGAGTGGTATGTCTAATTTGTATGCCGCAGAGTTAAACTTGAGTCAAAATGAAATATCATCATTGAGTGCAGATTTGTACAAAGCACCAAGATTAAAAATTCTGAGATTGGATGAGAATTGTTTAAACCTGGAATCAATTACCCCAAGCTTACTTAGAGATTCCAAAATTCATACAATAAATATAGAGGGAAATCTATTTGAATCAAAGCAGTTAGCCTCTCTTGAGGGATACAATGAATATACAGAGAGATACACAGCAATGAAAAAGAAAATGTTTTGAATTTTGCTTTTTGTTTAACTTGTTGAACTTTAATGTTTTATTGCATCATGTTATTTTATGAAGTTCTTTTGTGTAGATAATTTAATAGTAAATCAGCTGTATATATTTTATGCATGGATATTATAGTTTTATTGGATTTTTTACAATTTAATTAAAGTTAAAGTTAACATCTTAACTTAATAATAATATAACTTGCACAATTTGGTAACATTTTTGTGTTTTATTGAGTCAAGAAATAAAATCTAATAATGAAGAATTATGAAAAAAAAGAATATTGATTCTGTGCTTTGCATATTTTTAACACCATTTTAAATCTTATATCAAACCACTTATTAAGTAATATCATAAATATTATTGCCGTCTCACATATTGCAATACTTATTCTTTTTTAAGTATTGCAATTTGTATTTAATTTATAGAAGCTATTGAAAAAAAATTGTATTAAAATTTGTAAGATATTGATTATGTTCTTTTTATTTCAACTTAGATTTGATGTTTGAGTACATATTTAGGTGTACATGGCTTAGCACATTTATGGATTTAGGCTTTTTATTGAATGTAGGAATTGTTTAATGACCAGGATTTTTGGATTTCTTTTAAAATTAGTGGATTTTTTTATGTCTCAATAATTAACAACCAATGACACTTAATTTTTCACAGAAGAAAATAATATTGTATTTTTCATGGTGATTTCACTAGTGGTTCGCCCCAAACTGAGACCTCACGGTATCACAGAGCGCCATTTATTGACATCATTGTAAAGTTCTGTTAAAAATATCATCATCATTAAAAATTAAATAATTTCGTTTCCTTGTAATATTTATCTAATTTTAGTGTTTGTTGTTCAAGTACAGGATATAATTCAAATAATTGATCAAGTTTCAGGCTCAGCCTTTCAGAAAATAATTGAGAGTTCTGAGGTCAACTTTGGACGTTAGAAAATCTCCACTTTGAAAGCCCCCCATTTCGTCAATTTTCGGGGAAAAATTAAAAAAAAATATTTTTGGACTCTATTCCTAATTATCTTTAAAATGATATACCGCAACTCTATGTAACGCTATAAAAAATATTTTACTTCGCATTTGCTTCTATGAGAGCCCCCCTGAAATAAAGATTTTTATAACGTTTTAAGCCATATTCGGCTGGAGGCCATAGGTTTACATATTATGTATATTTAAGTTTGAAGTAATTACGTTCAGTAATTCAGAAGTTATAAGGGTCTGATAGACGGACGGACGGACAGACAAGTGCCAATTCACTCAAGTAGACTCAGAGACCTTCGCTTCGCTCGGTCAATAATATAAAACAAAGTATGTATATTTTTACACTAGCTGATGCAAGCGACTTCGTCCGCGTGGATTGAGATTTTTTGGTTCCCGCGGGAACTCTTTATTAATTTTCCGGGATAAAAAGACGTAGCCTATGTGTTATTCCAGACTATAATAATCTATCTCTGTGCCAAATTTTATCCAAATCCGTTCAGCTGTTCTGGCGTGATTGAGTAACAAACATCCATCCAAACTTTCGCATTTATAATATATTTAGGTAGGTAGTATACCTAGATATAGATTTTTTCATCCCACCATCTCGGAAAGAGTATTTTTATTCTTCGATATCTGATGGTAAAAGCCGTTATTATCCTCTAGGTAGTCACTAAAAGAATGAGGTTTCTTTTTTTTTGGCTTTTCGCGGATAGCGTTTTAGCCACGTACAAAATGAGGAATTCAAGTTTTCTTTATTACAGAAAAAACAAAAGTTATATTTGAGTGAAAGTTTTATTTATTAAACAAGTAGATACAAGTTGAAATTATCTATTTAAATACGAAGTTGCATGAAATGAGCAAGCAATAGGCACAGATGTAGCAACAGGTACCTACATTAATTTATTTGTTTCTACTGTTGAACACGATCTTTTTTGTATCGAAACTTTTTTAAAAACTAAGCAACTCAACCAATAAAATAAAAAAAAACTCTATAACTCACTTGTGAATAATAGCAATGAAAAAGTCACAGTTTGATTACAGGTGTCATAAGTGCGTAATTGCGGTGAAATTAGAGCCACTTTATGAGCAAGTGTGTTGAAATAGTTATTTGATAAACAAGAGTGAAAAGTTGTTTTTTAACCGCGTGCTCAATTTTGATGACCGAGCAAGCGAAGGATAAAAATTAGAATCCTGAGCGTCAGCGAGGGAATCAAAAGAGCACGAGGTGAAAAATCTTTTCACTCGAGTGCAACACGTAACTTTTCATCCCACCTCAGCGAGGAAATGACTAAATGCAAAAAAAATCACAAGATTAAATTCAATTTCTTCGTCACTAGAATCACTCATTTTAGGTTTTTCACTTATTTTAAATTTTCTTGTTTTTAATCGGTTTTAATTTTAAACAATATGACGTGAAAGAAAATGGTGCGCGCAAAGCAAATTAAAAAAGTACACCAAGAAGGTTACGAGTGTGAGTTTTTAACAAATTAAAAACGATTGTATGGAAATTCGGCACCATAGAGGTACAAGTAAATAGGTTTTAATGATGTTTTGAATTCACAAACTTCATAGACGAGTGATATTTACTAACGCGCACACGATGTTCTAAATTCAATTTACTTTATCCTCTCTAGGAATTTGCCGCGTTTTTGTTTTCTTCAAATACATAAACGTTAAGTTTATTTTAATTTATTTTTATAAATAAGATAATATGTTCTAAAAATACGTTACGATGTTAAATCAAAGCGACAGTGACAGTGAATTGTCGGATTCCATCAGTGCAAATGCTGCCGCAATTATAAATAATTTGCTTCCAACAAAAATCCAAGGAAAATTATTTAAAAACTTATGAAGAATTTTCAACGTCAGAAGTGCGAAAGGCCTATCAATTTCAGAATCAGTACTTCTTGTCTATTTTGATTATCTTATATTATTATTGTGTTAATTTTTTCGCAAATGGTACGAAAAGTAGAGTATTTTCCTCGGTGATAAAGCTGTCTTAGTCTTGGGTGAACTTAAATCCCTCGCTACACTCGGGAGTAAACCTCGAGTCCTTCGTTACGTTCGCGATTTAAATCGTCACCCGCGACAGAAGACACTGCTTTATCCCCTTGGTTAATAATCTACTATTTTTGGAGTCGGTACCAATTAGCCGCATGAACCGTCTACCTACTCTTCATTATTGTTGACGTGACTACATTGGCACCGACTCCAAAAAATGTTATTATAGAACTACATTAACTCTTGTATACATAATAAATTAAATTATTTTTTACTTTTTAGTGTTTGTGGTTTTTGAAGTCGGTTTTTTTTTTTGAAAATTTTTTATTTCACAATTTTTAGTGGCCCCACTGTTTTAAAATACAGGGTGTAACCAGAACGAGATGTGCTATGCATGGTTAAAACAAACTGTTTACAAAACTATCACACTGATCGCGAGCAATTTACTCTTATCCATTGAGGAGTTCCGTTCTCCATCTCCGGAGATATTCATCAGATCTTCACCAATTTAAAATGGGACCACCTCTGAAGTATGACCTACCAAACAAAAAAAGAATTATCAAAATCGGTTCATAATTGGCGGAGAAATCGCGTAACAAACATACAAAAAAAAAACATACAGTCGAATTGAGAACATCCTCCTTTTTTTGAAGTCGGTTAAAAAACACTCAATTTCTTCGAGATCCTTAGCCAACTGAGTCGGTGCCAATGTGGAGTCACGTCAACAATAATGAAGAGTAGGTAGACGGTTCATGCGGCTAATTGGTACCGACTCCAAAAAATGTTATTATAGAACTGTAACATTACGTACTTAATTAAGCACTGGACATTTGCGTTTCACCTGGCCAAATAATAGTTGGCGCCACCAGAATATTACCTCGCGCTAGCGTTTTACACTATCCGTAGATATAAGACGGCCACCGCGGCCAGCCATCGACATTCAATCACCACGCTTACTGTAGCGCTTCGGCGGAGTGCTTTCCACTAGGAGACACTCGCCGGACACTATAGTCAAGTAGTTAACCTGTTTTAACTTTTAGGGTTGTGCTTCCTGTTTGTCGCTTCCACTGCGTGGGACGTCAACAAGGGACTCAACTTACTATTATTGTATATCAAGTGCTTAGTAAATAAAACGTGTTCACCCAAGTTTCGTGTTTTTCCTCGACCCGACCTTGCACATCAAGCTCCGCATCTTACAACTGGCGCGCAACGTGGAGCCGCCATTTCCCCAATCTGGCGGACAACGTCGGCAAATTGAACACCACAGGCCCAAAATTTCACGTAACAAGATCGGGTCGGACATCGACACTGCGCCAAAGGAAGAAATCAAATATGGCGCTGACGGCGGAGCAATTTCAAAAGCTGCTGGAACAAAACCATCAACAGCAGCAATCCCTCATTGCCGCTTTAACGAAACAGAAAAGCGGGAACATGACAAAGTGCAAATGTTTCTTCAACGGCGAGAAGGAAACAGAAAAAGTGGAGTCATTCCTGTCTGCTATTCACCTCTTCAGAAACCTGGAAAGAATTTCGGACGAAGACTTCATCCAAGGTTTACCATTGGTGCTGCATAAGGACGCCGGTACTTGGTGGCAAGGCGTCAAAGAAGAAATAACGACCGTGGCGGATTTCGAATCGCGCTTGAGAGAGAAGTTTTCACCATTGAAACTCCCTCATCTTCTTTATCAGGAATTGTTGACCATTTCACAAAGTGCCTCTGAAACAACTGAGAATTTTATCACAAACAAAAGAATGCTTTTTTCATTATTACCGGAGCCAAAACATCCTGAACCACAACAACTAGATATGATTTACCACCTATTGCGATTGGACATAAGAGATAAAGCTCCGAGAGCGTCTTTCACCACTTATAATCAGTTGCTGGAATCTGCGGGAGGCATAGAGCAGATAAACAAAGAGAAGAAGACAAGCCACCCAACTGCCCCTTCGCTCCCACGTAATACAAAGATTCGTTGTTCTTTTTGTAAGAACCCCGGACATGCAGTTGCAGAATGCCGTAAGAAGAAAATAATTGAATCCCGAGATGAGCACAGACATACCTCTAAAGATCAGGCCAAAACCCAGGCCTCATCGCCGACTCAGCCGAAATTCTCGTGTTACGGCTGCGGTGCTCCAAATGTGGTACGCACAAACTGCCCTACCTGTTCCCACCAGAAGTCGTCAAAACTCATTAAAGAAGAGATTGGGTTTTGCTCCCTGAGTATTCGGCACGAGACAAGACCACGACCGGTCATACCGGCGACAATAGGAGGAATAAAAGGATACCCTTACGTCGACACGTGCGCGAAAACAAATGTCGCCTCTTACTCACTGTATTGCCGACTCCTAGAACAAGGTTATGGCTTTAAAGAAGAGAAGGTAGAACTTACCTTAGCTGATGGAGTCGCTAAAAGCTGCACAGTCCTAACAGTCCGGGTAGATGTCGAGGTCTTTGGAAGGGTGTTTCCTACCAGTTTCATGGTATTACCGGAATCCAAGAAAAATAAAACTCTACTGGGTATAGGGTTCCTTACAAGATCCATGATGGTCCTAAATCTACCACAATTTACATGGCACTTCATTGATAATCCTGATGAAGTACACGAGCTTTTCACAGAGGATTTTGTGAGATTTAATGATAAAGCAGTTTCTCAAAAGAACGCGCAACGGCAAACAATGATGCCACATAAAACAAACGTACCCGTTCACGCAATGAGTACCACTCCCAGCATATCGTCCGGCGCTGACAGTTTAGTTTTCATTCCTGAGCCAAGGGACGATGCGAGTCTTCCAGATAATAGTGCACAGATGAAAAGAAAATATGAACTCAAAGAGATAACTTTCGTTACTCCTAAACATGCCAAGACGCTTTTCGATGGATATTCGCCTAGATTAAATTATATGTACCGAGATGCCCAAATGAGTGTTCAAAGACAGGAAGTGGAGTTATCACCTCATTCACTGGCGTTATTTCCAGACACGTCAGAAATCGGTATTAACACGGTGGACATCGAACTGCCTTCCAATGACGAATTAACCACAGATCGTCAAAACCAATTACGGAGCCTGTTTTCGAGTTACGAAGACGTGTTTACACCATATGGCGAACCAGCCAAACACGTCCAACATATTATTAATACAGCAGGCAAGGGACCTATCTCGGTTCCACCTTATCGCTTGTCTCCACCACGCCGTGATATTCTACGCAAAGAGATCGACAAAATGACAAAAGATGGAATTATTGAGCCTCGTATTACCCCTTGGGCTGCACCTGTAGTGCTCGTCCCAAAGAAGAACGGAGAAATACGAGTCTGTATTGATTATCGCCGCCTTAACTCCATAACAGTACCCGACTCTTACCCAATCCCGAGAATTGATGATTTACTTCATGAAGCAAAGCCTACATCCTTCATGTCTAGCCTTGACCTTAAAGCGGGATATTGGCAAGTCGAGGTCAACAAAGATGACATAGACAAAACAGGATTCATCACCCCATTCGGAATTTACGTTTTCAAACGCATGCCATTCGGGCTGCGAAACGCACCCGCCACTTTTCAAAGGTTAATTGACAGATTTCGGGTATCTCTAATTGATGTGAAAATTCTGGCATATTTGGACGACCTAATCGTATTTTCTACGTCGTTCGATGCTCACCTCATAGATCTGGCCAAGATCCTTGCCAAAATGAGAGAATTTAACCTCACTGCCAACCCGAAGAAGTGCAGATTCTGTTGCTCAACCATAAAATATTTGGGCCACTACATCACCCCATTTGGACTGAAAGTGGATCCTGAGAAAACAGCAGCTATAGCAAACCTTCCTACTCCAAGCAACCTACGGCACTTGGTTACTTTCCTACAGACTTGCTCGTGGTACCGTAGATTTATTGAAAATTTTTCGGCTATAGCCGAACCCCTAACTAAGCTTACAAAGAAGAGTGCCCAGTGGGCTTGGACATCAGCACAGCAGAGAGCATACGATGAGTTAAAACGTCGTCTCACCACTGCCCCGATCTTAAGACAAGCCGATGAAACCAAACCTTTTATAATTAAAACAGACGCAAGTAGTTACGCTTTAGGAGCTGTTCTGGTCCAGGGGGAGGGAGAGGATGAACACCCCGTGGAATATGCGAGTCGCCTCCTGACACCAGCTGAAAGAAATTATTCGACCACTGAGCGGGAAGCGCTTTCGGTGGTCTGGGCGGTCACAAAATTCAGAGGATACATAGAAGGAGTACCTGTAACTGTGGTAACTGATCATCAAGCCCTGAAGTGGCTTATGTCCTTAAAGTCACCTACTGGCAAACTAGCACGGTGGGCTCTACAACTTCAAGCGTACAACATCAACGTACTGTACAAGCCTGGCCGTACCAACGTCGTTGCAGACACATTGTCGCGTCCTCCATGCAGTGAGGAAAGCAAAGCGGAGTGTGGTGTTTGTGCTGTTACCATAGATATACCAACACGCAGTCAAGGCGAGGTACGTGCTGAGCAGTTAAAGGACACTTTTATTTCACGCATCATAGAAGCTTTAGAGAAAGATTCTGATGAGAACGCAACATATTGGAGTAACAAAGGTTACTTCACCAACAACGGACTGCTTTATCGTCTAGCACCTGATTCTGATGCCGACGATGCACAATTAGTCGCACCCGAGCACGAATGGGCAAACATACTTGCCGCATATCATGATGACCCAATGGCTGGACACTATGGTGCCGAAAAGACGTACGCTCGCATTTCGAGAAGATATTTTTGGAGAGGCATGCGCAAGTACATTGAGGCATACGTACAGAATTGTTTGCCCTGCCAACGCTATAAACCTACTAATCTTAAACCAGCAGGTTTACTGCAAACAACTGCCATTAATAAGAGATTTGAAGCCATATCCCTTGACCTATTTGGTCCGCTACCAGCTTCCCCAGATGGAAAAGTTTGGATCCTGGTAGTACAAGATAATGCTACACGCTGGGTTGAACTGTTCGCTCTACAGACTGCCACCGCAGAAGCATGTGCTGACACCTTACTTAAAGAGGTCATCCTAAGATACGGCTTGCCAAGGCGATTGACGAGTGACAATGGAAGCCAATTTGTCAGCGCAGTTATGCAGAAGTTATGTTTCTGTCTTGGAATCAAGCATACCTACACCCCAATATATCACCCGCAAGCAAACCCTGTTGAAAGACGCAACCGAGATCTTAAAACACAGCTTGGAATTCTAGTGGAAGGCAACCATGGCAATTGGCCCGATAAGCTCTCAAGTATCCGATTTGCCATGAATACGGCTGTCTGCTCTTCAACTGGAACTACACCTGCCTACCTGACTTTCGGGAGAGAGTTAAGAACAACCGACGATATCCAGCATGATTTCCGTCAAATTGTAGAATCCGAAAATTTCATTGCTGAAATTACACCAAAGCTCATAAGCATGGCCGATACCATGAAGAAAGTCAGAGAGGTACAAGAAAAGAAAGAAGAAGCTCGCAAGGAATATTTCGACCAGCAGAGACGGGAGAGCCCCCGTTACAAGGCTAATGATTTAGTCCTCGCCAATGTTCATCCCATAAGCAGAGCCTCTAAAGGCTATAGTTCGAAATTAACCCCCAGACGGGATGGGCCATATATGATAGTGGCACAAGCTGGTCCTGCCTCCTACAAACTTGCAAATGTTGGAGATCCTAATACAATCATTGGAACTTATCACGCTTCCTCACTAAAGCCCTATGTTGGACCTGGGGAAGAACTCCCAACCCCGATCCAACCTTTACGGAAGAGGGGACGCCCCCGAAAGAACAAATAAGGAAATACACACCTGACATATCCAGTTCCCTCGTCGGGACGCCTTCGAAAACTGAGGGGGAGACTGTAACATTACGTACTTAATTAAGCACTGGACATTTGCGTTTCACCTGGCCAAATAATAGTTGGCGCCACCAGTATATTACCTCGCGCTAGCGTTTTACACTATCCGTAGATATAAGACGGCCACCGCGGCCAGCCATCGACATTCAATCACCACGCTTACTGTAGCGCTTTGGAGTGCTTTCCACTAGGAGACACTCGCCGGACACTATAGTCAAGTAGTTAACCTGTTTTAACTTTTAGGGTTGTGCTTCCTGTTTGTCGCTTCCACTGCGTGGGACGTCAACAAGGGACTCAACTTACTATTATTGTATATCAAGTGCTTAGTAAATAAAACGTGTTCACCCAAGTTTCGTGTTTTTCCTCGACCCGACCTTGCACATCAAGCTCCGCATCTTACAGAACTACATTAACTCTTGTATACATAATAATAGTTATTTGTTATACAAGAGTGAAAAGTTGTTTTTTAACCGCGTGCTCAATTTTGATGACCGAGCAAGCGAAGGATTCAAAAATTAGAATCCTGAGCGTCAGCGAGGGAATCAAAAGAGCACGAGGTGAAAAATCTTTTCACTCGAGTGCAACACGTAACTTTTCATCCCACCTCAGCGAGGAAATGACTAAATGCAAAAAAAATTACAAGGTAACTTTTCATCCCACCTCAGCGAGGAAATGACTAAATGCAAAAAAAATCACAAGATTAAATTCAATTTCTTCGTCACTAGAATCACTCATTTTAGGTTTTTCACTTATTTTCAATTTTCTTGTTTTTAACTGTGGTTTTTAATCGGTTTTAATTTTAAACAATATGACGTGAAAGAAAATGGTGCGCGCAAAGCAAATTAAAAAAGTACACCAAGAAGGTTACGAGTGTGAGTTTTTAACAAATAATTAAAAACGATTGTTTATGGAAATTCGGCACCATAGAGGTACAAGTAAATAGGTTTTAATGATGTTTTGAATTTACAAACTTCATAGACGAGTGATATTTACTAACGTGCACACGATGTTCTAAATTCAATTTACTTTATCCTCGGCCTATTCCATTCCTTTGGGGGTTGAAATTTCAAAAATGGTGAAGTACTTACTTCTTCATATCTAACTGAAAGCCCAAATGCTAAGTTTCATGGCTATAACTTGAGAAATGAAGGACTTTCATACAAACTTTCAACCCCAATTTACCCCTTTGGAGGTGGAATTTCGAAAAACTATGAAATACCTATTTCTTTATTTTTTACCGAAAGACAAAATACGTTACAAGTTTCGTTAATATAACTTGAGAAATGACGGACTTTCATACAAACTTTAAACCCCTATTTCACCCCCTAAGGGTGGAATTTTGAAAAATCCTTCCTTAGTGAGCGCCTACGTCACAAAAGGAACCTACTGTCAAAATTTCAAGTTTCTAGGTGGGTGTTCCGTTATAAGCACTGCGAGCACTGTCAGTGCTCTTTACTGGGGACTTACAGTGCTCGCAGTGTATTTCGGAACACACCCTAGGTACAGCTATTTAGGCTGTGCGTTGGTCAGTCAGTCAGGACTTTGAATTTTATATATCCTATAGATAAGTACATAATATTTAAGTCAATGTAGTTTACGCGCTTTCTATTCATGCCATCGTTTCGATATATGCACATGGCAGCCACCCGCTTAGCCGAGAAGCAATCAGGAAACACGATTCCACAAAGTTGGATTTTTTTCTGTCGATGCAAGATGGGCCGCCTAAAGACGGCCGCTCCGCCACGCTACCGTCACGTGCAAAGGGACGCTTCCCCTTCCCGAAACAAACCTCGCCAGAAAGCTATATAAAAGCGGATAGCATCCCTTCAAAATCATGCAGTAGGTCTACAGTACGCATCCTGCAGTGCCAGCATACCTCGAGAGGCCGTCTACCGGCCATCGAAGGAAAGTAGCACTAGCAGTATGTGACACTTACAGTACGCAGCTCCCCTTGCTAGCATACCTTGAGAAGCCGTCTACCGGCCATCAAAGGACAGCAGCACTGGAAGCCAAATACTGGAGGAACAGGCTCGAAAGTGCTAGCACTTGCTAGCCACAGTGCCATCAAAGGACAGCAGCGCCAAGAACCAGAACCTCGTGTCGCAGTCGGTACAAAGTGCTAGCACACCTAGAGAGGCCGTCATACCGGCCATCAAAGGACAGCAGCACCGATACGCCGACCCCGCGTCGCGAATAACCCCGCGCCGCCGCGGTTTAAAGTGAAAGTTACCTCCCCACATTCAGTGAAAGTAAAACCCATAGGACTCTTTGGACTGAAAGTGAAAGTGAATCCAATAAGACTTATATCTTAACGTGAAAGTAAAACCAATGGGACTCTTATAGACTTAAAAGTGAAAGTGAACCAATAAGATTTTTAAGTGAAAGTGAACCCTAGTAGTCTTATTTGCGTAATGTGTGTAACTGTAACCTATAAATTCTCTGTACTTCACTAGTGTACTTAAGTCCTCTCTGTGTTAATCTCCTCGTGTAAATAAACCATCTTCCTGTGTGTACTGAGTGTTTCTATCTGACACGCCTGGCGTCACCCTCACTGGCTCTACCTACCTCAGCGAGACAGAGAGCGTGTTATATTGGCGCCCAACGTGGGGCACATCTTTCATACTACTCAATATAAGTAATTATTTCAAACAGACGGTGAAAAGTGAGTCACAATCTGATCACAAACAAAGGTGTGAACTAAACATGAACTCAAGAGAGTCAATCACAGATGTGGAGTCAATAGAGACAACATGACACATCCTACGTACTTAGGTATGCCTGTGACTTATATGCCCATCCAAATAAGGGCAACTATCAATACCTAAGTAGGTAATAAACATAAAAATTCTTTCCAAAAAACCGAATTCCAAATCCACTATAAAGTAAAAAATATTTTTGATTTCTACACACTATGTTGAAGTTGGGCGAGCCTGACGCGTCAACTTTGCCTATCTTTGTAATACTCGCCCGACTTCAACATAGTGTGTAGAAATCAAAATTATTTTTTACTTTACAGTGGCTTTGGAAGTCGGTTTTTTGGAAAGAATTTTTATTTTTAACTTTTTAGTGTACTCTAAATCCGCACGGCTTAGGAGTGCAGTACCCTGCAGCATCAGAGTTGAGGAGTTGGGACTTGGGTTTAAGTATGAAGTCGTTGCTTGACACCTACAATATATGAATTCAACATAAAAAATCCTAAATCGCTATTTTTCAGGAGTTCTGTACCCTGAAGCATCAGGGTTGAGGAGTTGAGACTCAGAGTTGAATCGTATACACGTGACTTGATACGTACCTACTATATGAATTCACCATCGTCCTAACTCCCTAGTTTTGAGCCACCTACAGCATCAGGATTGAGGATTTGGAGTCAGAATTTTTTATGGGACCACCTCGGGAGCTTCCTCTAACCAATGAAAAAAAAATTTTTCAAATCGGTTAAGAAACCACGGAGATAAGTATGCACCGACATACTTACATTAAAAAAAATAAAAAAAAACATCGCGCCGAATTGAGAACCTCCTCCTTTTTTGGAAGTCTGATAAAAATATGTAGGTATGCTGCTTATCTTTTGTTGACAATAAAATAGACCTTGACCGAACATAATATTGTTATTTGATAAAACTAATGTAATTTTAACTAAGTATTCACGAACATCAACATACTAGGTACATAGATACTTACTTAGTTACTTAATTTTAATTAGGTAATTAAGTAGGTATCTATGTTTGATTATACGAGTACTTATGGTATGATGATGGTATTTATGTTTGTTCTTAGTACTTAATCAAGAAAATACCTACTTAAAAGTATTTGTACTAAGAATAAATACAACCTTCTGTCAGTAATCAGGATATACTTATAATGAACAAATTCTCTATGACTATCTCACTGTGATGTGCTCAGGATTTTTTTTGATTAAGTACACTTCACCTTTGACTGTGATCTTACCTTGGCCTGTGGTAAGCTGGCAACTTGAGTAGGTATGTAGTACCAATGATGTATTTAGTTAATAATTTTTTTTCTAAATTGGAAGCTTCAATCTGGTGACCCTGGCAGAGGTAGGTAATAGGTATGGCTGATAGCAGTTATTTTTTAACCCACAGAACTAAATCCATTGGTGGAACGAATTTGCACGATGGCAACTAGCCACAGCCGAGGTCTCCCAGGCTTCCACCAAACTCCCACGGACGGAGTGTTAAACATAGGTACCTTTAACCATACCTATTCTGTGCTTTAACTACCTTATTAGTACCTACTCTTAGAATAACTACCTACTACTATAATATTTTAACTCTATGCATATAACTTATAAGGCCACAGTGCTCATCACTTAGCTTTGCCGGGTTGGTCGTAATTCCAGGCAATATTGAAATACCTACCTTTAAGAAATAGTTAATAACGCTGTGAAGAAAATTGCAAATCCCAAGATAATGGAACTGAAATTATACTTGGTAGTTTACTAGGTACCTTCACTTCCTAGTGATCTACGGTACCACACGGTACCGTAGTCTACTATCGTACGGTACGGTAAGTACGGTTTAGCGTTCCGGTACGATGCCGTGTAGAAACCGACTAGGGGTATGGGTATAATAGTACCTACTTAATTGCCATGTACCCCTAACAGGTTAGCCCGCTACCATCTTAGACTGCTTCATCACTTAGGTACCATCAGGTGAGATTGCAGTCAAGGGCTTGGCGTAGTAAAAAATAAAAATAAAAACGCTACAAAAACAAAGCATGTAATAAATAGGTACCTAGGTACTTATCGACTTAACAATATCTTCAAATTGTTTTCGTATCGAGTATCGCCTTATCTGCAGTAGTTTCAGGTCGATGATACAGCTATAGTTGGACTTCTGATAGGTAGGTATACCTGTACGTCTGCGTATTTTAACTAGGTCATAACTCACAGAATATGACATAGTATTGGGTGGTAGGTACCTACTGCTAAGTTTTTATGACGTAGAATAACAGAATGGCGTGCTGGTTATAGAGACATTACCCTACCCTACATTACACAGCTTACCCTAATTGAAAATGGTCAAAACTGGGTGTTTTTCTTCATTATATCCTGCTATTTATGTAGTAGGTAGGTACCTAGACCTAGACCTGCTGCAGTGGAAACATGCTATTGCTAACCACTAGACAGACGACTGCTGCTGTCGAGCTCCCGCGTCGATTTCTGGGTCGGGCGGGCGGCTCGCATCATAGTTAAGTATTGGGGTTTTCGGACAAGAAATTATCAGTAGGTAATAGCTCGGAGTTAGGAAGTTAGCGGTGTTTCACCCCCGTGCCTCGGGGAGCACGTAAGGCCGTCGGTCATGCGCACTGTTACCTATTCAGTGGTCATGCGCCTGGTCTCTCTTCGGTCGTGTCGGATTTTCCGTCCCATCGAGCTAGTTATGAGAGTTAGGGAATAGAGAGTGTACCCACCTGTGTTTGTGCGCATACACTCGTGCACATTAAGTAACATCTCCCTACAGTATATTATATAGTCTATACCTAATCTCTGTGGAGATTGGCCGCCGTGGCCGAAATTCGGTCAGGAGGGCATTATTTACCTAGACGTTCGTTATAACTAAATGCTTATGCCTATCCTGGCTTCGAACCCTGTGCACACCGTTACCTATTACAAATAAGTAGTTAACTAACAGACTATTCTTTAAGCAATAGATACCTATGTAACTACTTTAGTTACCTAGCTAGTAACTTGCCAAGCTACCCTAAAACAACGTTAGATATTATCTTCCTCCTTTATTTTCCTATACGTGTAAAGTTCAAACGCAATCATATTGTTTATATTATAAGTTAAATGTTTTCCCTATAGGTACTTACTTAGTTACTGTCAATTTAAAATGCATAGTACGGTGTCACAGCTCCCAATGCCAAAGTTGATATTACGGTTACCAACTTTGACATTGAAACTCCGAAAGTAGCAATGCGTGGAACAAGTAGGTTTTGTAATTTGTGTGGGCCTACAATATGGCACACTTATCATTTGTTATCGAATCGTCAAACGAACGCTGACGCGGCTCAACTGCCATACCATCATAGATCCGTAGTTTGCCGTTTGGTACTGACTACTGAGTAACTAGTTGTTGTCACACTTTAGTGTGCGTTAGATGGAACAGTGAATGCAGTGCTGTTTAGAAGTGCTTGCAGAAGTGCGTTTTTTGCCTTTTAAAAGTTCCTATAGTTAGCAACAGTAATTTTTAATTTTCTGTGCGGGCAAAAGTGTTTTCAAACTTTTTTTACCTATGTGAGTTTCAGTAACTTTTATTATTTTTCCATGTTTATTTTAATAGGGTGCTTATAGGTATATGGTTTGGTACCTAGGTATGCAGTTAGAATATTTAGCTTGTTTATTAATCCGATATTTTGTTAGATATAACGACTTAGGTAGGTATGTATTTTACTTGCTACACCCACAGATGTAGTTTAGTTTAGTACCTACTACGTCTATGGCTACACCTATACACGCTTAAAGCGCAGAAAGTAAAAGATATTCATTCAAAAAGTGTCAGTAAGATGTATCTAGGTAGGTAACTACTTAGGCAATATTTGTATCGTATTAACTTATCATACCTACCTAAATTAGGTATGTAAAAAAACTAGAGAAATATCTGATCAATTTAAAAACCGGCCAAGTGCGAGTTGGACTCGCGCACCGAGGGTTGGAAGGAATTGATTTAAGTTAGACTTCTAAATTAATGAAGATGGTGCTAGGTACAAAACAATTACTAATGAAGTTATAACTTAAAAATAAATTGACTTTTCTTTGATTGATCATTTACTTAAGGCCTAGAATTTTTAAATTGTAAAGCGCGAACCCAGAAGCTCAATTACCTATTATTATGGGGCGACGAAGCGATTCTTCTGGCGTAGCCCATCCATTTTATATCCACATTTCTATGGGCACCCGACAAACGACAAATCGACAGACGTTAAACATTCATTGATAATATGGTCATTTAGTATAGTTGACTATTTCATGAACCGCCACTACTTATTTCTCGATATGTTCGATTATTTTTATGAAATGTTTTTGAACTGAGAAGTGAGCGCGGGGCTGGTCCACGCTGGTAACGGTAAAGAGACGGACTCTGGATAAATTACTTCCATTAACTGTGCTTAGACTGCGATGTTGCAGAAGTTCCATTTATCATACAGATGCATGTGATAGTCCAAGGTGGAAGCGAGCTAACTTGAACACAAAATAAAACGAACTTCTTTTATAGCAGACAGTAGATTACTTAAGGTAGGTAATTCTTATTTTAGTAATAACGTGCGGAGGTTCCGGGTTCGATTCCCGGCAGGGTCAATTTGGGAATTTATAATTTCTGAATTTTCCCCTGGTCTGGCCTGGTGGGAGGCTTCGGCCGTGGCTAGTTACCACCCTACCGGCAAAGACGTTCCGCCAAGCGATTTAGCGTTCCGGTACGATGCCGTGTAGAAACCGAATAGGGGTTTGGGTTAAATATAACTGCCATGCCCTTAACAGGTTAGCCCGATACCATCTTAGACTGCATCTTCACTTACCATCAGGTGAGACCGCAGTCAAGGGCTAACTTGTAGTGGATAAAAAAAAAATAGGTAAGAACTAAGTAGATAGATTAGGTATACCTACCTAAACCTACTATAGGCAGGGCTGGGCAAAATACATGCTTTGCTTTAATTGAAATACGAATTACAAAATACTTTGTATTATACATAACAAGTGCAGTGTTGCCAACTCTTAGCTGCTTTACCATCATTATACTCTCGGCTCGCACTCACACTCACGAAGGTAAAATGTATTTTATTCAAATGTATTTTTAAGCCTCAAGTATTTGAAATACTAATTACAAAATACCTCGGCGTCAGGTATTTGAAATACCAATTACAAATTACATTTAAGTAAGTAATTGAAATACAAATACCAAATACGTATTTGTATTTCAATTACGTATTTTAATTACAAGTACCTAATTCAAATACTGCCCAACCCTGACTATAGGTAATTCACAATTCACGTCACTCAAAGGTGACGTCAGAGTTCAGATGCACATTGCAATGCATAAAATGTTGTTGTGTTCTAGTATTTCTTGTCCTTCGCTTAACTAATCTAGATTAACGGTCATAAGGTTATCAAGTTATTATCTTATTTGTTCCTCCGTGGTAGGTACCTAGGTACTTCACAATTTGCGAATAACAAGTACCTAGGTACCTAACTAATAGAATAATTGTAAGCATAGTTTATAAAAGTAGGAGTTATTTTTAAGGTACTTAGGTACTTTTAATTATTTTTGTGTTACTCTCAATCTCAGCTTGCGCTAGGAAATAGTTTCATGCGCAATTAGAGACTTCTCGAGAAAATTAATCCAATTATTTAGTTCATTATGAACCTTGGTTAACCCTTCGTTAATGTACCTACTTGTACCTACTAAGTACCTAAGTATTACCTATTTGAGGGCGCAATTGCTATCGCAACTTCTAAAAGTTGCGAACTAAACACCAAAGTACCTACCTACCTAAGTACCTATTAATTGGAATATGCATGTAATTTACTACTTAAATAATTTTAATATAGGTACTTTATAATTATAATATTTGCGCCCATTTCAGGCTTTTGTTAAGCGTGAATAGGAAATTTGCCAATCACAATTAAAAATGTTTGCTTGCCTATACCTATTTAAATAAGTAGGTACTTACCTACGAGAAGGTAGGTAAGTATATCTAGCTTAAGGAAGCTTATACATATATTTAATTGGCTTTACCTCGGCTTTCCAAATAATTTTAGAGCAAACCAATAAATAGGTCATGAATTGCCAACCAATTTTCATATTTTTGCAAACCCTAAACAGCAAACCAATTTCATATTAGGTATATTGGCTAACAGAACACTTTAATACAAACCGAAAAGTTAATATTTTGCGAACCAGTTAAGTAAATGATAGCCCATCATATACCTACCTACCTACTTATTTGAGCATTTTCTTGTTTACATAGTCTAATATGCTGACGCCAGTTAACATAATAATATTGTTTTCATCCCACCATCTCGGAAAGAGTATTTTTACTCTTCGATATCTGAAGGTAAAATCCGTTATTATCCTCTAGAGGATAAAGTAAATTGAATTTAGAACATCGTGTGCACGTTAGTAAATATCACTCCACTGACCACTCGTCTATGAAGTTTGTGAATTCAAAACATCATTAATACCTATTTACTTGTACCTCTATGGTGCCGAATTTCCATACAATCGTTTTTAATTTGTTAAAAACTCACACTCGTAACCTTCTTGGTGTACTTTTTTAATTTGCTTTGCGCGTACCATTTTCTTTCACGTCATATTGTTTAAAATTAAAACCGATTAAAAACAAGGAAATTAAAAATAAGTGAAAAACCTAAAATGAGTGATTCTAGTGACGAAGAAATTAACAGAATTGAATTTAATCTTGTGACTTTTTTTTGCATTTAGTCATTTCCTCGCTGAGGTGGGATGAAAAGTTACGTGTTGCACTCGAGTGAAAAGATTTTTCACCTCGTGCTCTTTTGATTCCCTCGCTGACGCTCAGGATTCTAATTTTTTGAATCAATTTTACAATCCTTCGCTTGCTCGGTCATCAAAATTGAGCACGCGGTTAAAAAACAACTTTTCACTCTTGTATAACAAATAACCATTAGTTTCTGATAGCGTAATTTGAGCTATGATAGCTCAAATTACGCTATCTTTGTCAGTAAGTATTTAGTATGTAGGTAAGTTACCCAACCTATTGTTAATTCCGTAAAATTCTAGCACAGTAGGTATCACTATATATGTTAGAGGCACTGGTTAGAGGTGAAAGTTCATGAAATTGCTGCAACAGCATACCTACCTAGTTTAAAGTAAAAATTTGTCTTCGCATTATTTACGTCGATGTTTATTTTACTCGTAGGTAGGTAAATAGGCCATCATCTACTATAATATTATACCTCTATGGCCATCATAGATAATTAACAGCATCTACCTACCATAAATGGAAGTAGGAGCCTATTAGGAAACTGTTAAGTACCTACCTACTACATGCCGTTAGGTAGGTACTTATGTAAAAAATAGGTAGGAAAATTCTTGCCTTTGTCATCAGAACGACCATGACCTCCTTGATTTCATCTCTAGTCCTCCAGCATCATAATTCATAATTAAGTTCATAAGGTCGATTTTATAAAAACTTAAGTAAGTAAGTAGGACTAAGTAGGTACCTACCTACAAATCGAGTAAGTATGAATAATTTCCCTTGATCTCTAAAGTACCTATATACCTACCTACTTACTTTACACACTTTGAACTGATGTAGTACCTACTTAAGTAGGTATGTTGGGGTAAGAACGGACGGATTTTAGACCAATTGAAAAGGTTTTGTAAAAACTCAATTTTCTCGATATTTGTTGAAGATAATTTACTAAAATATGGTGCATTTGTTTAATTTTTAAACGTAGCTTTGGTTTCAATTTTGTTTATTTTTGTAAACTCAACAGTTTCTGCTTTATACGCCTGTAAAAACAAGACATACTTTATTATGGCTATGGTTAAAAAATTGTCCTTCGGGGGCAAGATCGGACGTACTTTCAAACCCGCTTCTATGGCTTTGAGAACAAGGTGTATAAGAATAATAAATCCGATCTTAAACGCACTACAATATATAAAAAAATGACGTTTATGTAATTAAAAACATGAATGTTCCAATAGATTTTTTTTTTTTACTTAAAGGCATCCGATCTTACCCCCAGTGATAAATTTTTTACATTTTGTGATTCTCAAACTTTGCTCTCATCATAAGATGAATTATCCAGATCCGCGGGAAAGATCGGATGAATACATTTTTTGATAGTTATTAATGATAGCTAATTTTAACCTTGAAAAAGGGACAGAAAAAGTTTTCAATGTCCGAACTAAAGACATCAAAATTCTATCTGTCCGTTTTTCAAAATTGTAACGTTGATCCCAAGCATGGAAATTGCTTAAAAACAATTTTTTATAAGTATCCATTAAAAATTACATAAATAAAAATATAAGACAGAAATATAAAAACATAAATAAATAACATAGTAAAATAAATGACAAATAAAAATTAATGCTGTAAATAAAAAAAAACCGGCCAAGTGCGAGTCGGATTCGCGCACCGAGGGTTCCGTACAAACCTGTAGTAAGTTTTACGATTTATGACGTATTAAAAATAAAAATTACGTTTGTTGTATGGGAGCCCCCCTTTAATATTTACTTTATTGATATTTAATTATTTATTTTGAAAGGTAATATACAAGTTAATATTCTGTGAAAATTTGAACCGTCTACCTGTTACCGTTTTTAATATTGAGCAAAAAAATACGAAAAAAACACGTTTATTGTATGGGGACCCCCCTTAATATATATATTTTTTTAATTTTTAGTATTTGTTGTTATAGCGGCAACGGAAATACATCATTTGTGAAAATTTCAGCTTTCTAGCTATCACGGTTTATGAGATACAGCCTGGAGACAGACAGACAGACAGACAGACAGACAGACAGACAGACAGACAGACAGACAGACAGACAGACAGACAGCGGAGTCTTAGTAATAGGGTCCCGTTTTTACCCTTTGGGTACGGAACCCTAATAAAAACGATACCCAAGATATAAGACGAACATACACAGACATTTTAATGTTATTGGGCTCTTTTCTATATCTGTACGCTTCTGAACACATTTCCATCAAAATCTCGAGATCAAAATAGAATAATCCTTACACTGTATTTTAAGGTGAAAAATATTCATGTTATAAAAGTTTGACAATCCCTGCCTCATTTTGTACAGGTAAAGACCGGATGGTTTTAATCCGATCTTTACCCGAAAGAGGGAACATCGGATATCTGCTAATAGACATCCTAGGCGTATTCTGATCAGATCTATCTAGCTATTGCTACTTAAAACCTAGTATTAAGGCGAAATATTAGCAAAACAAGCTGTATTTTCGCCAAAATATGAATCTTAAAGGGAAAGGGAAAGATCGGATAGAAGAAAAAAAGACAAAAATTACCTTGTTTTTTTAAATTCACCATAACTCACGTACGGTCCGTCGGGAGTGATTGGCGCAAACTGAAGTAGACGCATAACAAAATGGCGTTGAACATAATGATACCAACATTAAAAAATATGGTCTCATTCGCGGGAAATTTGATGTATACGATCTTACCCCTTTCCGCTCTTACCCCAACATACCTTAGTTCTAGAACTAAAGAGAACTTTTGTGGTTTGTAATTTGTACCTACTTATTGTACTATCACAGAATAGGTAATAGACAATAGTACGTGTACTAGGTAATTAAGTATAGAAAATATTTTGAAGACCGGATACGTCATACGAGTGATTAGGAAAATCTTTACATTTTTGGAGATCTGTGAAATATGGTCTACCTACCTAAGATAATTCTCGGAAAGCGTGTCGACTTGTTTAAGTATACCTACCTAACTAGTACCTAGGTAGGTACTAATATTTCCGCCCTACGTAGGTAGATAAACAATGCCTTTAAACGCGTCTCTACGGCTCTTATTGTTAAATATTTGTTAACACATTAGTCATTACCTATCTTCCTATAACATTTTACCTAGAGTGAGATAGTAACTAGAACTAAGTACATAGTTACAATAATTATTTTGGTAAAGTAAGTAGGTATACTAAACCAGCATCAATTTTTTCAGGTTTATAAATGTGACTAAAAAAGATGGCCGCTTTTAACGTTATATTCGGATGTGTGATGGCACTTCTTATTATCTTATTCACAATCAGCTCAATCGCCAGATATTATATAAAGGTAAACAAAACAATAATATTATTCTAATTAGGTACCAGCCCCCCTAGCATGGGCCGAGACAATCTTCTCCCCGAGGAAAGGATAAAAAATTTATTCCTAAATAAATAAATAAAAACGCTAAATAACGGTGGATAAATAGTCCCCCGAGTCCCCGTGAAATGTCAAACGGGGATAAACTTCTCCTCTCCCCTGTTGCTGCGCTCTGAGAAGTGGATAAGTTAATTTTATCCCTTGTCAGTGGATAAAATCGGGGGATAATTTTTTTATCTCCGGCCCATGCTAGCCCTGCTGGTACAATATCGTGAATAATTTTTTACTCATTTTGATTTGCTCAATCAATAATTGCAAATAAGACCTATATAGTCCTAAGGCTATAGGTAGGTACTTGTTCAGAAAGCTAAGTATATTGTATTCTTTTTTAAATTTAATTTTATGAATTCCGATTTCCGAAATAAACACTTTGAGATCACATGTTTGAGATCATCAAAATCATATAGACCTTTACTGCCGGAAAAGTTTGCCAACTTCCGAGCTAAGTAGGCTCTTTTAATGGTGAAAATGTTTTGTTTTTCAGTTCACACTATTCGTGGTGTTATCTTTAATATTTGCCACAGCACCTTTGCCGTTGATGTTCCTAAAGCCATTTGATCCTAAGAATGCATTGTAAGTACTTACTTAAATTTTTTTACTACACTTATGAACCATAATTTTTTTTTCATCCCACCATCTCGGAAAGAGTATTTTTACTCTTCGATATCTGATGGTAAAAGCCGTTATTATCCTCTTGAGGATAAAGTAAATTGAATTTAGAACATCGTGTGCACGTTAGTAAATATCACTCGTCTATGAAGTTTGTGAATTCAAAACATCATTAAAACCTATTTACTTGTACCTCTATGGTGCCGAATTTCCATACAATCGTTTTTAATTTGTTAAAAACTCACACTCGTAACCTTCTTGGTGTACTTTTTTAATTTGCTTTGCGCGCACCATTTTCTTTCACGTCATATTGTTTAAAATTAAAACCGATTAAAAACAAGAAAATTGAAAATAAGTGAAAAACCTAAAATGAGTGATTCTAGTGACGAAGAAATTAACAGAATTGAATTTAATCTTGTGATTTTTTTTGCATTTAGTCATTTCCTCGCTGAGGTGGGATGAAAAGTTACGTGTTGCACTCGAGTGAAAAGATTTTTCACCTCGTGATCTTTTGATTGACGCTCTAATTAGATTCCTTCGCTTGCTCGGTCATCAAAATTGAGCACGCGGTTAAAAAACAACTTTTCACTCTTGTATAACAAATAACTATTATTATCAATGACAAAGCAGAGCTAACTAATAATTCACATAATAATGGGTTATGGGGTGAAGACGCACTTAGGTAGATATAATTTAAAATTTACGAGTATGTTCAGTTCATGAACTTATAAAAACCACAAACACTAAAAAGTAAAAAATAATTTAATTTATTATGTATACAAGAGTTAATGTAGGTAGTTCTATAATAACATTTTTTGGAGTCGGTACCAACTACCAATTAGCCGCATGAACCGTCTACCTACTCTTCATTATTGTTGACGTGACTCTACTACATTGGCATTTGGCACCGACTCCAAAAAAATGTTATTATAGAACTACATTAACTCTTGTATACATAATAAATTAAATTATTTTTTACTTTTTAGTGTTTGTGGTTTTTGAAGTCGGTTTTTATTTTTTTTTGAATTTTTTTTTATTTCACAATTTTTAGCGGCCCCACTGTTTTTGCTATTTATTTTACTTGTAATTTTTTTTTTTGCGCTGTTAGTGCTGACTGCTGAACGCGTAATACGGTAGAGTTCCAAGGGGGGAACGGTATTTTTTTTTTTGACAATTTGCCCCATAAATCCAAAACTACTATGCATTAAAATAAATAAAAATCTGTTTTAGAGTGTACAAGTCAAGTACAAAGTCCTTTCATATGATACCCCACTTGGTATAGTTATCCTACTTTGAAATTTCAAACCCCTGATTTTCTCCACTTTTTTAATTAAACTAAAAATAATTTTCAATTTTTTTGATTTCCATGATATTGGGCCACTATCATGTCAATAGCTTTAATAGTTACTGAAATAATCGACTGTGACAGACGAACGGAGAAAGTCACACATTTCCAAAGGTTCCATTTTTACCATTTTGGTACGGAACCCTAAAAAAAAAGATATGCTATGCATGGTTAAAACATACTGTTTACAAAACTATCACACTGATCGCGAGCAATTTACTCTTATCCATTGAGGAGTTCCGTTCTCCATCTCCGGAGATATTCATCAGATCTTCACCAAATTAAAATGGGACCACCTCTGAAGTATGACCTACCAAACAAAAAAAGAATTATCAAAATCGGTTCATAATTGGCGGAGAAATCGCGTAACAAACATACAAAAAAAAAAAAAACATACAGTCGAATTGAGAACCTCCTCCTTTTTTTGAAGTCGGTTAAAAAAGGGCCTTTGTAGTCTCTCTATAGTAGGTATCTAAGGCTTAACTTGCCGAGCTCATTTGGCTAAGGATCTCGAAGAAATTGAGTGTTTTTGTCTTCTCAGTAGCCTGGAGAAGTTTTGAAGTTTGCGGTGCTAGGTAGGTAGGTATATCAGATAGGTATCTACTATTGTAACTATCTCGGAGAGCACGTAAAGTTGTCGTTCTAATTTCTCTGAGGTCTGGTAAGTAAAGGCTCTGAGGTCGTGTGTAGGTAAGTATTACGAGAGTGAAGGAATAGAGTTGCACCTGTGTTTGCGCACTTGTGCACTATAATTTAGTAATTAGTATAATTTAGTATTAGAACTCAAGCCATAGTGGTCGAAATTAGATCAGGAGGAGATTATTTAGTTGGGTATATGTACCTAATCGGTTTCTACTCGTGTGAAACTAATTAATAATTGACCCAGGCCACAACAACGAAACAAACAAAATTGACGAACAAAGCCTTGGAACAAAACCTAGGTATATATGGTATGCTGCACTATCTATACTTATAATAAAACTGTAACAGGTCCAATTCTGTACATTGAAGATATTTTGAAAATTTTTTTTGGAGGGCACTCATTATTCGATACTGAAGCCAAATCTGTAATTTTTTTCATTTTTGTCTGTCTGTCTGTCTGTCTGTCTGTCTGTATCTTGGCCGCGCATCACGCCGAAACTACTGAATGAATTCAAACGAAACTTGGCACGATTTGAGCCTATACTGCGAGGTAGGACATAGGATACTTTTTATCCCGAAATTCTACCCCCGAAGGGGTGAAATAGGGCTTGAAAGTTTGTATGAAAGTCCTTAATTTCTCAAGTTATAGCCATGAAACTTGATATATGAGCTGCGAGTTGAAAATGGAGACATACGTGTTTCACAGTTTTTGAAAATTCGACCCCCAAAAGGGTGAAATAGGGGATGAAAGTTGGTATGAAAGTCTTTCGTTTCTCAAGATGTTTTACAAGTTATATCAACGAAACTTTTTATTTTGGCTTACGGTAAAAAATAAAGAAGTACGTGTGTCACTGTTTTTCAAAATTCCACCCCTAAGGGGGTGAAATAGGGGGTGAAAGTTTGTATGAAAGTCCTTCATTTCTCAAGTTATATCCATGAAAACTTGGTATATGAGCTGCGGGTTAGAAATGAAAACAGACGTGTTTCACAGTTTTTCAAAATTTCACCCTCAATGGGGTGAAATAGTGAAAGTTTGTATGAAAGTCCTTCATTTCTCAAGTTATATCGATGAAACTTGGTATATCCACGCGGACGAAGTCGCGGGCATCAGCTATATCTAATAAATATTATAAATGCGAAAGTTTGGATGGATGTATGGATGTATGGATGTTTGTTACTCAATCACGAACGGCTGAACGGATCTAGATGAAATTTGGCACAGGGATAGATTATAGTCTCGAATAACACATAGGCTACTTTTTATCCCGGAAAACTAAGGAGTTCCCGCGGGAACCAAAAAACGTCAATCCACGCGGACGCAGTCGCGGGCATCAGCTAGTAAAATAATAATTTTATATTTTGTTTTGTAGAATCCCAGCTGCACTCTTACGGCTGTCGGCTCGACTGCTAGGCATCCGCTGGACGGTGCGTGGTCTCGAAAATGTGGACGACTCCCGTGGAGCCGTTGTTCTGCTGAATCACCAGAGCTGTCTTGATTTATATGGTAGGGAATAGGCATTTATAGGGTTTAAATGAAAATACCTATTTATAGCACCGATCATTTTTATATGGCAACATTTCATAGGGAAAAAGAAATCTAGTGTAGGTATACATTTCTAGTACATACCTACTTAAGTAAAGATACTGTACAAAGTAGGTACGTACGAAAAAGTGATGATGGTATTGGGTTCAAAGTGCTATGTGAATAGTAGGTAGGTACCTCCTATTTTGTTGTGTAAGTAATAATTTATCGGAGGACAATAGAATTACTGATAGAATATTATCCGTACGCTAATAGGTTGCCTACCGAGTACCGATCATAGGATATTCATTATTCAGACAATGTAAGTAAATTATAAAATGTTTGCGTAATTTAGGAATGAAATTACATACCTATCTAGTATCACAGCCTTCTAGTATCTACCTACTACTACCACAGAATAGGTAATAGTAGGTACTAAGTAGGTACTACCACATAATGTAAATAGGTAGGTACTAAAGGTGCGATGAGAGCCTAGTTGGCCAAGAACTTGGCCTTAATTCGGGGTCTGCAGGTTCATGGAAACCTCATGCGGTTCGTTTTCAGAGGCCTTTTAACATTTTAAGAGTCGTACGTAAACAATTGTATGTAGGTACGTTTCAAGCAATTTAATAACACTTGATATTCGCTGTTACTCAGAATAGTGGGCCGTTTATGAACTACTTAGGTAGGTAGGTAGTTACGTACCAACATGCTAATACTAAGTATGTAGGTATGGTGAAAAACGCTTCCGTTTTGCTGTAACAAAGGTTTGGAATGGTCTCCCACCCCCCTCTTCGCGAATGGAATAAATTTACAAAAAGTCTGTCTGTTAATAGTATGGATTGCGCTGGATTTGACGAGGTGAAGAGATTTGGACTTCAATAATTGTTTATTTTATTACATAATTTAAATAGTAAAAAAGTTGTCATATACTGTTCTTTTTTTACAGTTTTGGCAGTCCTCTGGCCTTTAATGGCAAGGTGCACAGTGGTGTCGAAACGTTCACTGCAGTATCTGGTGCCATTTGGTACCGCCACTTGGATGTGGGGGACGGTCTTCATCGACCGTGGCGCAAGTACTGCGCGCTCTGTCCTCAGCAAACAGTCTGAGGCTGTCAAGAATCACAAGGTAATTTTTAAATCTACCTACTCGTCTTGATTCTTAGATTTAGACTTGAGAGCATGATAAAAATAAAATTGCAATAAAAACCGACCAATTGCAATTCGTCCGCCGAGGGTTCCTACACTTCCTAGCTTGGGAAGAAACACAACCTGAATCAAAAACAAATGCTTGCTTGAGAGTTGAGACTGGTAAACTTTGGATATTCCCATTTTAAAATTTGACTCTATAACTAATTCAACCCCTCTTGCAATTATTGTAATACTTAATATTTTTTGAATTATTTATAATAAGGTTGGGCATGGACAATTGATTCACTCTTTCTCAAGGTGTTACGATTACAACTGCAGCCATCGACCACTAAACCTAACTGCAGCTGTGACGATCGGAAAAACGGACGCGACGGACGGATTTTGTCACACCATATGTGTTCCTACTTCTTTTTTTACCACTCTGGTACGGATGGATCCCTGTAAATGATTGCAATCGATTAAGGTAGGTACCTAGTAGGTACTGATTCTGATCAATTATTACCTATCAGGTTTCTAGGCTGGGTTGCATCGAAACATTTTGACGGCCACATGTATATATAACCTGTTAAAAACGCTAACGACCGTTAGTCAAGTTTACCAGTTAGACCAGTTTTTATCCCGGAAAATTGAAGAGTTCCCGCGGGAACCGAAAAACCTCAATTCACGCGGACGAAGTCGCGGGCATTACCTAGTGGTTGTTTAAGTTTGTCGCGTACCTAATAGGTATTTGCACCACAGATGATTTCCTCACACAGGATTTGAAATTAAATTTCTTTTTCGCTTAGCTTTTAAATGCCACAGCACAAAGACGTGCTATATCCTCAGGCGCGGGATATACCTATACAGGAGGCGTGGCGACGGCGCGGCGGAGGTTCGTGTGGCCTTGGAAGTATGAAAGCGGCGTCCAAGCGGCACGGCGTCCGCGCCTCGCCGCTTGGACGCCGCTCTGTATACTTGGCGCCCCGCGCGTCGCTTGCATACATTTTGTATGAAATATGATAGAACAGGCGGCGCACCCGCGCCGCGCCTGCACTTCGCCCGCGCCCGTCGCCTGTTGTGTATGTCCCGCCGCCGCTTGGGTACCTAGGTTACCTAACCTTCAAAATCCAAATTACAGAAAAACCTGTGCGTTTGTAGAATGTTAAAAGCCATAGTCCTTGTCAAGTAATATATGTGTGTCAAAGTCGTTTTTAATGTGCAGTGTGCACTGCATCGGTAATTGCCTGTCGTGTGCTAAGTAGACTTTGAAATAGCTTGTCCAATTATGAAGTTAATAAACTACCTATCCCAAAAACATTATGTAACCTGATGTGAAATTACATGGCCTACTTTCTTTAAAAAGTATTGGCCGTTTATAGTAGGTTACCTACCTGCTGACATCAAAATTATGACCACGGCTCTGAATTCGTCATATTTTACTCGTTAAACTAGTGGTTCGCCCAAAACTGAGACCTCGCGGTATCACAGAGAGCCATCTATTGACATCATTGTGAAGTTCTGTTAAAAATAATGAAGCTCATTAAAAATTAAATAATTTCGTTTCCTTATAATATTTATCTAATTGGGTATTTGACAAATAGTCAAATCCAAGTCAAATCAGCAACTTTTTTTCAAATGTCAAAACGCGTCCTAAGTATGGAATTTATATGAAATTTTAAAACGTGACGTCACGTAAAGTTCGACGAACTTTAATCTTTAATCGATTGTTTAAAATGGTTATTCAACATAAAACTTTTAATGTACGTGGATATTACGACTTTTGGGCGATCATCTATTTAATAATCACTAAAAAATAATTTATTTGAATAGTAGTCAAATACCCAATTTTAGTATTTGTTGGTCAAGTACAGGATATAATTCAAATAATTGATAAGTTTCAGGCTCAGCCTTTGAGAGTTCTGAGGTCAACTTTAGACGTTAGAAAGCCCCCCATTTTGTCAATTTTAGGGGAAAAATTAAAAAAAATATATTTATTAAGTACCTACGCTATAAAAAATATTTTACTTCGCATTCGCTTCTATGAGAGCCCCCCTGAAATAAAGATTTTTATAACTTTTTAAGCCATATTCGGCGGGAAGCCATCGGTTTACATATTATATTTAAATTTGAAGTAATTACGTTCAGTAATTCAGAAGTTATAAGGCTCTGACAGACGGACGGACTGACGGACGGACGGACAAGTGCCAATTCACTCAAGTAGACTCAGAGACCTTCGCTTCGCTCGGTCAATTAAGAAGTGTTGCCAAGCTGAAAACAACAAAAGCCTCGAAAGGGTTTCTTACGCTCATATCAATAAACCGACATTAGTTAGAAAAAGGTTCTAGTGCATCGATCGGTCAATCTATGGTTAAAAGTCTTAACCATAGATTAAAACCGGTCAAGCATAGATTGACCAATAGTTACTTGAGAATCTGCTGTTAGCTGATATCGGCTTAATAATACTGGCTAGTACCTACTATTACCTATTCTGTGCTAGTACTTTATGACCTCTAGGCTCATAGACAAAAATTCTTACACAACATATTATATAGGTAATTAAAATCCACTTGATTTGACAAGTAGGGAAACACCATAATATTCCTAATTAATGTTTATTGCACCTTAAAGTACCTACCTACCTATTGCGTCATCGTTAACGTTGCGTCATGTCGTGGTCGGCAATTATTCTGCCGTGGATTCAAGAAAAAGAGTTTGTTTATCATTGCATAATTTATGGAATTTGAATTTCGACATGTATGATGTACTTAATCACTAATCAATATTTTGTGATATTATGTCAGTACCAACTAATATTATAATTGACCGAGCGATGCGAAGGTCTCTCGAGTCTACTTGAGTGAATTTGCACTTGTCCGTCCGTCCGTCTGTCAGAGCCTTTTAGCTTCTGAATTACTGAACGTAATTTTACTTCAAATATAACTAATAATATGTCAAACCGATGGCCTCCGGTCGAATATCTATATATATATAAATCTCGTGTCACAATGTTTGTCCTCAATGGACTTCTAAACCACTTAACCGATTATAATAAAATTCGCACACCATGTGCAGTTCGATCTAACTTGAGAGATAGGATAGTTTATATTATATAGATTAGGATTATTAGTGCTACCCGTGCGAAGCCGGGGCGGATCGCTAGTGGCTTATAAAGTTTTAATAGTTATTTGTTATACAAGAGTGAAAAGTTGTTTTTTAACCGCGTGCTCAATTTTGATGACCGAGCAAGCGAAGGATTCTAAAATTGAATCACGAGCGGAGCGAGTGATTCAAAAATTAGAATCCTGAGCGTCAGCGAGGGAATCAAAAGAGCACGAGGTGAAAAATCTTTTCACTCGAGTGCAACACGTAACTTTTCATCCCACCTCAGCGAGGAAATGACTAAATGCAAAAAAAATCACAAGATTAAATTCAATTCTGTTAATTTCTTCGTCACTAGAATCACTCATTTTAGGTTTTTCACTTATTTTCAATTTTCTTGTTTTTAATCGGTTTTAATTTTAAACAATATGACGTGAAAGAAAATGGTGCGCGCAAAGCAAATTAAAAAAGTACACCAAGAAGGTTACGAGTGTGAGTTTTTAACAAATTAAAAACGATTGTATGGAAATTCGGCACTATAGAGGTACAAGTAAATAGGTTTTAATGATGTTTTGAATTCACAAACTTCATAGACGAGTGATATTTACTAACGTGCACACGATGTTCTAAATTCAATTTACTTTATCCTCTAGAGGATAATAACGGCTTTTACCATCAGATATCGAAGAATAAAAATACTCTTTCCGAGATGGTGGGATGAAAAAATCTTTATTTCAGGGGGGCTCTCATAGAAGCGAATGCTAGGTAAGTAAAATATTTTTTATAGCGTTACTTATGGTTGCGGTATATCGTTTTAAAGATAATTAGGAATAGTCCAAAAATCTGGACGGACAGACAGACGGACGGACGGACGGACGAACGGACAAGTGCCAATTCACCCAAGTAGACTCAGAGACCTTCGCTTCGCTCGGTCAATTATAATCAAAGAGTTAAAACTATGTTATGGATAACGCGATGTCTCAGTTCGGGGCGAACCACTAGTGTTAAAACATAATATAATAGGCATTACATACAGCTACTTACTTATTTCACATTTAAATCATCTGTGACGCATATCACAATGTTACACGTTAACCTCTGCACGCTACCGGCAGATAAGAAACGAAGTCATTATTAACGGTTCAGTAGAGCAACACATACGTACTACGAGTATATACAAAGAGTTACCTTCATGTTACCTTGATACCAAATAATTAATTTATCTGTAGATAACTAAGTACCTACTTACTAAAATATTTTTGGGCTCAGCTTTAGAATACTGTCGGTTGAGTTGGACGTTAATATTTTTTTTACAGAAAGACCTTGATGTGGTTAGCCTTCCACTAAAATATTTTACTCCGAATTCTAATACTTTTCGAGAAATATTTTTTTGAAAATTCGCAATTCTTCACCACTTTTCAATATTTCGTACGACATTTGCCATAGATTACAGACTCATTGACGTTTAGTTGGCGTGATAGAGATTCGTTTTACGTAAACTAGTACCTAAAGTACCTAATCTGTCATTAAAGTCCCTTTTTTTTGACGTTTTCGAATAAAACACAGATAGTGTACCAAAAACGGAACGCGCCAAAATTTTTTGCGCTAAATTGACAAATGACATTATTGAATTCAAATTTCAAATCTTCCACCCAGAAATGCCTTGCTGACAGCATAGCGGTGGTACTCTTTCCTCTTCTGCTCCCACTATCAAGAGCGAGCGAAGCGAGCTCGGGACTTGGGGGCACTCCGACTCGGATAGGTTAGGTTAAGAAGAGGATGGCGGGGTCTGTAAGACCCCGCCATCCTCTTCTGTGGTTATTTACTTTGTTTACGTCCCAGAATAAGGAGCCCCGCGAAGCGGGGCTCCGTCGACCGGCCTTGGAGGGGGTGAGAGGGAGAGGGTGAAGTCTAACTCCCCCTCCCCCTCTAAAGTACTTTTTCCTTTGGAGGGGGGGTTCACCCCCTCCCTTCCTACCCCTCCTCCATAAATGAGGTTCATGATATCAATAAAATATACAAAAACATAACCTCAAAATGAGATTTTTAAAAATTCATAGAAAAAAAACGGTGCATTACCTTGTAATGGGAGTAGTGTCGGGGGGTAGGGGGCACCCCCCTCCTCCCCCAAAACCCCCCCACCCCCCTCCTCCTGCCAAACGATACTAAATTTTACCCAATTTGAGAACCTAACCTCAAAATTTTAAAAAATTAATATCTCGGAAACTAATAAAATTCGGAACGTCTTACTTGGAGGGGGGGTATATCCCCTCCCCCCCCTCCCCCTCCCCGCTCCCCCTCCCCCTCCGTCACCGACAGTATACTAAAGCCCAACCTATTTTTGTTACACTTAAGTAGGTACATGTAGGTAACAAATAAAAACCGATAGAGTAGGGTTCCGTTGTCACAATAAGTATGCGTGCATTTTATACGTTGGGCGACTATTATTTCTAAACTAAGTATTTAGCTGTGATAGTTTTCCTTTTAACTTTGTTATAACTTATAGGTATATATATACTCCCACGAATTTTTTCACATACCTATCCAGAAACAACCGTTTAGCTGGCATAATATGTATTTAAAGCAAACAGTCTGAATCTAAAAATGGTTTCCCTCACTTGCGCCATTTTTGAACGACCTATCTTTCGACACCCCACACCATGGGATAGACGAGAAGAAAAAAAATCACCCCCACTTTACATGTAGGGGAGGTACCTATTTACTTTAATTTTTTTTTACAAAAAATTATTTTAACTCTTTGTCGGCGCTGGCGTAAAAATGTTTTTGATGGATAAGTTCTATTTTCGTTATAGACACCACGAATAATAAAAGAACTAAAACATGACGAAGAATACTAAAATGCAGTAGGTACATTAGGACCTAAACAGGAATTCCCCCTCGACCATCTGGCCGAGCCGGTGGTAGCCAAAGCCAAAAGGAACGTGCACAAATCGCACTTCTAGGAGCTTAGCTTATTGTCAATTAAATAATTAACGTTGCTTTCCTTGGGATTCAGTTGTCGATATTGCTTTAAAGGTAAAGGAAAACGTGAGGAACCGGCATACCTGATTGCTCCATAATGTTCTCAAAGGTTTGTGAAGTCTGTCAATCCGCACCAGGACATCGTGCGGAACCTAGTTACCTACCCTATGGCTAATGGCCTAATCCTCTTATTCTGCGAGGAGACCCGTATTTTGCAGTGGAAGAATGAGAGGTGATATACCTACCTATCTATCTATCTATCTATTATGATGGTGGTCGTCATCGTCACCAAGCAATAGAAGTTTACACCGGAATGTCTCTCGTAGGGACTTCCAGACGCCGCGGTCTTTCACTGCCTAAATCCAGCGGCTCCCTGCGACTCGTCGGTCCACTCCGGGGTGGCCATTCCAGAATTTCTATAATAAGCATTATTGGATATTCTCATTTCAGCGTAAGCTGCTTTTGTTCCCCGAGGGTACGCGGCACTCAGGCGACAAATTGCTGCCATTTAGGAAAGGTGCTTTCCACGTGGCGTTGGACGCAGGGGCTCCGATTCAACCAGTTGTCGTCTCCAAATACCACTTTTTGGACTCCGAATCTCATAGATTTGGTTCAGGTATGTACTTACAGTGACATATAAAAATCATAACGCTCGACGAGCTCGACAATGATGGACATAGTAGTACCTACGTATATATAGGACAAATATTAGGTATGCACAATATAAGGATCGTCGCCACAAACGCAATTTTGTGCAGTCAGGATAATTAATTATCTCTAGCACCGCTTCTATCTAGAATTCATACTAGGTAATATTATAAATGCGAAAGTGTGTCTGTCTTTTTGCTACGCTTTAACGGCCCATCTTTTCAACCAATTCTGATGAAATTTGGTACAGAGATAGGCTAGGCATCCCGGAAAATTAAGGAGTTCCCGCGGAAATCAAAAAGCTTTATCCACGCGGACGAAGTCGCGGGTATCATCTAGTTTTATAACTGACTTAAAAAAATAAACGACTCGCGCGCCACCTATTGTTTAAAAGTAGGTACCTATACACTTCTTCCCATTTAGAATAAGTACCTAAATTTTGCGCGTCAGAAACCTTACCGCAAGTCGCAACAACAACTACGCTATCTGATGACGAACGCCTAAGGGGCAAACAAACATTCATTTGTACACAAAAAAAATGATTATTTTTGTAGTAAATACTTAAAATCAGAAATTTTTACTGCAATTAGTCAAAAAATAGGCGAAAATCAATTTTAAAAATAAAATTGTAAGTTCTCAATTTTCCGTCTACCACCTTTGAAGTTCCATTTCTCACAATAATGCCCCCTAAAGTACCAAATTTTTAGACTTATAAAATATGAAGCTTAGGAACCTCAAAAGTTATTAAAATTAGTTAGAAGTGACGTAGAAAGCTTTAAGTATTTTTAAAAATTCGACTCTATTTCTGTCGAACGTACGAGTAGGTAATAGATATTATCGCGTTACATGTAGGAGGTCACGCACGCGATTAGGCATCTAATTACAATATCAGGGGGTCTACTCTCTTTCTATCAATCGAAACTTCGCAAACGAACGTAATTAGTCGGTTATTAGACCCACACAAAATCGTTCAATCCAATCGGTCACGAAAATTGTCCATGGATCCGTACTTCGTCTGCGTGTACGAAAACCAAATCGAGAGGAGCATAGAGATAATATTATGTAGGAGAGGAGTTAACGTTTCGTTCGTTTGTTTGCGAAGTTTCGCTTTAGAGAAAGAGAGTAGACCCCCAGAGACGGTGTAACTACTTACCTACAGATTTGTATTAATTTTTCATGGATAACTATTTGAAATAGATTATTATATTTCTTTCGCATATGTTCGGGATATATGTTTATATAGGGGGGTATATGTTTGGGATTCCATATGTTGCTATTTTTATAATCACAGGCGCTTTTTTTTGGCATAAGTACTTAGAACGGAAATCATATTAGTATTTCGTCTTTGTCTTTACGCACATAAGATAAGTATGCTTGTATAGAATGTAAACCATTGAAAATACTTGAGTAAATGGCATAGGCTGGCTTCGAGCAAATAGATAGGTAAGTTTATTTGCTCGATTTCTAGTCTAGTCCTGCAATCGCTAATTGATTTGCCTAAAAAAGTATTAAGAAGATCATCTAGTGACGAAACGCGACGCGAGTAGGTATTTTAAATAATGCTATCTGTTTCACAACGCTTCGCTGCCTTCTCCGTATCGTGCGATAGAGAGAGTTGCAAGCCCAGTAGGCATATGCCTACATTTTATATTCTTGAAATATTGTTTCGGGTGATAACGTTTTTACCCCCCAAACGTTTACGAAATTAGACAATTTTGGTCAGTACACCTTAATCTAGGCTCGTACGTTTTATTTTTTTATTATTTTAGATAAGTTAAATTTAAAAAAATTAAAATACTCGAGGAAGTTTTTAGGTCAAAAATATGGATATTTAGACGCTAATAACTTTTAACATAAGCAATATTTCTTTAAAATTAAAACGTACGAGCATAGTTCTTCATTGTATCTGCAACATTTCTAAAAATTATGAAAATTGGACAACATTTACGGGAAGAAAAACGTTTCCGCTTTTTGTATGAAAATTTACAACTAGACGATCCTCATATGGGAATAATTCATTTTAATAATGATTTAGGAAACCAATCACAGCCTTTTCAATATAACATTTGTGTGCTTTTCTTTGCAGGAGAAATAATTATAACGATATTACCGCTAATCGAAACGGAGGGTACGGTAAAAGAAGATATTTCAACACTGGTGGAGACTGCACAAAACAAGATGCAAGATGTATTTAGCAGGTCGTCTGCTGAAACATTACCGAGGGTCTCTATGCATTAGAGTATAAGAAGGTATGATATAATTCAGATTTTCTATATTAATTTTAGAATATTGAGTAACTGTATGGCTATAGCATGCGCACTACGAGTAAAATTATGTCTACCCGTTATCTCTCTCTGTCTACCGAAGCTAACATGGTTACTTGTCTCGTTACGTCAAAAGTAGAGATAAATGTGTATGTCTTATTTGTGGTATTTTTCTCTACGAACCTCTAGAATATGTCGACTATTTTTTTCTTGTAATATACCGCATTTTGTGCATGTTAAGGTAAATGAAAAATTTGCCAGCAACGACAACATCTCTCTCTCTCTCGACGCGAGATAATTTCGTTGTGCGCATGCTAAGCACACTGGACAACCAAGGTAGAAAAATCATTAAAACTGTAGATATATTTGGCAAAAAAAGGAATCTTTTATGAGCTTTAATGTAAAGGTGTTAGGTGCCTATAAATAAATGCTAATTTATTTCGTTAAAATTTTCAAGGAGGGGAAATCCTCATGGACATCCGACTCCGAATCCGATAGTGCCGGACTCCTACCGGCTAAAAACCCCTCCTTTCTCCAAGCAGTGATGTCCCCGCCTTGAAGGCTTACCATTACTGCCTCAGCTTGCCTCATCCTCATCCGTCCCTTTCATCCTTCTCCTTTTTTTCATTATATTCAAAAAATTCAAAATTCAAAAGTTTTGTATTCAAATAGACTTTTTACAAGTGCTTATGAATAGTCGAATGAATCTACCACTGGTTCGGAATGCCATTCCTACCGAGAAGAACCAGCAAGAAACTCGGCGGTTGCTCTTTTGAAAAAAAAATAAATAAATTACAATTTCATTAATTTGTAATTACATACGTAACCGCTGTCCTTAGCATTGCTGGAGCGATTCAATTCCATGCTCCTTTGTCATTTACGTAATCTTCAACAGTATAATAAGCTTTTTTCAGAAGCATACTTATATATCTTATATAAATATATAAGTATGCTTCTGTATCTTCTATAAATTCTCGGACTACAGCCCAGTTTCTTTTTGACTCCAGCATTGTACAAATGATGCCCTCCACTTTGAACCCGCCTCCTAGGTCATCCATCACCTTCTTTCGTTTTTCCTCAAACTAAGGACAATGGAACAACGTGTGCTCGGCATCATCAATAATTGTATGTATGCAGTAGGTACATACATTGACTATTAGCCTATGCTATTGGCCCTTTTCCTTATGCGCTCTGTGTATTGCATAAAAACCCCATGCCCCGTGAAGCACTGTGTCATACGGAATTTCAGTGTTCCATGTTTTCTGGACACCCAGGACTTTATGTCCCCAATGAGTCTGTGCGTCCATCTCCCATTCGTGGACTTGTCCCATTCTTTCTGCCATCTAGCAAGTGTCCTTGCACGAATGGATCTTCTTTCTTCTGGCAGCTTAAGCCCATAGCTTTCTGATCTTTCCCTAGCCAGAAGATGAGCTGGGATTAAGTTCGCCAGTACAAGGGCAGCATCCGTGGATGTTGTTTTATAGGCGCAGCAGGTTCTTAGCGCCATTGCACGCTGGATGCTCAATACTTTCTTCCTGTGTACTTCCTTTTCCATGGCAGTTACCCATATTGGAGCCGCATACATAGGTAATGGTAGACTGCGTTGCTAGGGTTAAAGTCCTTCTCTTCCCTAAGTTAGGTCCACGTGTATTGGGTAATATTGCGGAGAGTGCTTTTATGGTTCTTTGAGCTTTCTCACACACCACCTTTACGTGTTGGCCGAAACTTAGTTTTGAGTCTAGTGTCACTCGTAGGTAGGTAAACGACGGTTGGGGTGGGCTTTACAGGTGTATTGCCGCATGTAAATATATAGTCCGCTCTTAACCTTCTATTGAATATAATAGCTACGGACTTCTCTGGAGCAATTTCCAGTCGGTTGTGCTTCATCTATTCTATGATCTGACGAATTCATGTACATTTAGTGTACTGTTGTATATCAAATATGATTTATTTAATACATACTTTAATATTATACTTACTTAGTCATTTGAACGTTTGGGTATAACAATAAAAAATGTTGAGCAAAGGTAAAATATCAATGTGTCAAATCGTTTAAAACTTCTTCCTAAAGAAAGTCTTCATATCAAAAATCGAATCAATAACGCGTTATAAGATCATGAGTCAACTCCATCTGCCAAAAGTAAAATAAATGATTGGACAGAGATTATCCATATCCATACCAGTTGATATTATAAATGCGAAAGTGTGTCTGTCTGTCTGTTTGCTACGCTTTCACGGCCCAACTACTCAACCGATTTTGATGAAATTTGGTACAGGAATAGGTTATATCCCGGGGAAGGACATAGGCTACTTTTTATCCCGGAAAATTGAAGAGTTCCCGCGGGAATCGAAAAAACTTAGTCCACGCGGACGAAGTCGCGATCATCTAGTATAATATAAACGCGAAATACTAGCTAAGTACCTACCTACCTACTCAAACAAATTCAGGCTAAGGTAAATTAAGTATTTTAGTTTTTGCATTTAAGTAACTTGAGAGCTTATGTTCTACAATTTAATGTTACGAGTACCAATAATTATATCTAATGATTCTTGCTAGTGATATGACTTAGCGTTAAACATATAATACTAGTATTTCTAAAATGTACTTTATGTTTTCATATAAAATCTAGTCTCTAGTCTAATCCTAAATCCCAGTAATGATTTGAATAACTTTGTTTCAGGTAGTCTAAAGTAGTAGCTTAAATAGGTACAATAAACGTAAAACGGGGCTGTGATAATTTCAAATGTTCGTCGTACATACTAATATATTATGATAAACAATAAGCAACTATATTATGTTAAAACAGTGTGTATATCTATAATATTTTATGTACAAAATAAATTTTACTAAAAAAAGGATTATTTTTTTTTAAATAATTGTACCTAGGTACCAAACCAATTCACTAGGATTATCACAGTGTAAAAGATCACACTAACAAGACAATTAACTATTATAAATGCGAAAGTGTGTCTGTCTGTCTGCTACGCTTTCCCGGCCCATCTTTTCATGATTTATTTTTTTTATTCACTACAAGTTAGCCCTTGACTGCGATCTCACCTGATGTAAAGTGACGATGCAGTCTAAGATGGTAGCGGGCTAACCTGTTAGGGGCATGGCAGTTATATAAACCCATACCCCTATTCGGTTTCTACACGGCATCGTACCGGAACGCTAAATCGCTTGGCGGCACGTCTTTGCCGGTAGGGTGGTAACTAGCCACGGCCAAAGCCTCCCACCAGGCCAGACCAGGGAAAATTCAGAAATTATAAATTCCCAAATTGACCCTGCCGGGGATCGAACCCGGGACCTCCGCACGTTAAGGCAACAGCGCTGCACACTGCGCCACGGAGGTCGTCAAAATGATTCATCCGATTTTGCTGAAATTTGATATAGAGGTACTTAGTTTATATCCCCGGGAAGGACATAGGCTACTATACTATATTTTATCCCGGAAAATTAAGGAGTTCCCGCGGGAATCAAAAACCCTAATCCACGGACGAAGTCGCGGGCATCATCTAGTTAAGTATAAGTAATACCCTGAATTGTGTGTAGTCCCACAAACTTATCTGACCCGATGCCAGCGTCGCTAGTAGTATAGAAAAATAGAATAAAAACAAAAACTAAAAAGGCATGAAAATTAGTTCCAATTTTGGTCACCGGGCCAGATATGTTTGACGGACTATATTTATGTTGGTGTATCGATCAAGCTTTTATTTTATTTGGATTATATACTTCGGACTTCGTCCGCGTGGATTAAGGTTTTTTGATTCCCGCGGGAACTCCTTAATTTTTCGGGATAAAAGTACTACCTCTATACCAAATTTCAGCAAAATCGGTTGAATAGATGGGCCGGGAAAGCGTAGCAGACAGACAGACACACTTTCGCATTTATAATATCAGTATGGATTCTGAAATGTGACGTCATTAGAGTTCGACGCACTCTTTTACTTTAATCGATTGTTTAAATTCGTTATTCAACAGAAAACTATCAGGGGACGTGGATATTACGACTTTTGGGAGATCCTCTATTTAATAATTTATTTGAATAGCAGTCAAACACCCAATTCAAGGTGCGTTCGGCGCGTACAGCGTGAGACCATGAGAAAATGCGAAGACTGCGCTGTTTGAGTCTCCTGCCAAGCGTCTGGGACTTAGGTGCGCGGTCATCTTAGGTGGAGAACACATGCCTAGATGTTTATTCACTCTTGATTTGAAGATTGATGAACAGCTTCAATCGAAAACAGTTCAAGTTAGATTTTAATAAATGAACCTTGAATTTTATATAAACATTTATTAAGAGCTCACTTAATAATAATATATATGAAAAATATTTGTCACTCTGTCTTTACACGGAATAAGAGTACATAATTATACAAGTGTAGATTACATTACAAAAAAAAAACATCACAATAATCCAAGTAGGTAAGCATTTGGAGAATACAATGAATTATTTATCCTAATGATTACACTGAAATCTTATTATTTTAAAACATTAAGGGACATTTGATTAATGTCGAATAATGGCGCCACGAAAGATATCTGGCCTTGCACCTGCGCAGTGGACAATTTATTGATCTCGTCTGTGATACGAAACTATGAACAGAGTCGTGATGAATTATTATCAATCCTGCCACGCTATTGGTTTGTCGGGTGACCTTTCGTTTAACGTAAACTATGAAAGAACCGAACCAGTCTTTCAGAAAGTTCATCCTTTAACATTTCCTCCTCCTTCCTTTCTTTTTACCTAAAACTAACTGGATTTTATGGTTTATGATTTAAAAAATAAGCAACGAATTGAGAACCTCCTTCTTTTTGGAAGGTGGTAAAATAACTAAAACACAACTCAAAGTTGTAGTTTTCTACGATAGCGGCTGCTGTATAATCACAAAGAAGTTACAGAAAAAATGTCTACTGAATGGATATCTGAATTCCGTTTAGTGTAGTTTTCGCCAAGTCGGTATCAAAGTCGATGCCGTCATATTATAACGCCCTTTATCCTAGAAAAAGAGCTTCGCTCCACAAGTTTGAGGTATGATATGAAATATAAATGCGCCCAAAGAATAGGAAAGTCCGACAATTGAAAATAGTGGTTTGCAAGGAAAATGATTAAAATACATGACGACTTTTTTCTATATTATTTATCTAAAAGTATATTGAATCAAAATATAAGTAAGTCGTCCCTATACAAAATTTGGACGCACTATCGTAATTATAGTGTTTTGATCAGTAAAGTAAGTACATTACACACCATTTGAAACAATTGTTCTGAACCAAAACATAAAAGCATTGTTTACTCATTACGCCATATGGAGTAGTAGGTTGTTTTCATTTTATATAGGTATATGGCCAAGATTCTAATGTATTAATCGAATTGTAAACTAGAGATTACAATGGGTCTACAGATAAAAAAATTACCCGTGGTCCCATCAATGGGACCATGGATAAATGCTCCATATAATGTAGCTTATTTTTATTGCGTCATACCGATGATTTATACCGCTAAACCAATTCCCTAATGAACTAAATTAAATAACTTAATCGTAATTGCAGTCGTAACATTGCAGTCTGTCACTTTGAGACTGTTTATTGACAGATGTATCATACTAATATTAGGTATAAATGCGAAAGTGTGTTAGTTTGTTGGTTTGTCCTACAATCAAGCCCCAACAGAGCAACGGATCGACGTGATTTTTGCCATGGGTATAGTTGAGGACCAGGAGAGTGACATAGGATACTTTTTATCCCGGAAAATTAAGGAGTTCCCGAGGGAATCACAAAATTTTAAACCACGCGGACGAAGTCGCGGGCATCAGCTAGTTTTGTCATATGGAAACATTTAAAAAATGAAAATCATCCCGAAACTGGTTCAGTAGGCACATGGTCTATATTATTGCACCACGGCGTGGACTATTTAAGTCACACGTGTCGTAACTTACTATAGTTATACGTTAGTACTATTCTGTGCTATATTTTTGCATCGACTAAAATAGAAAAGATTTTTAATGGAATAGGAATAAGTAAGTACAAGTTATTTTTTGGAATTCTTTGGCAAAGATATGCAAATGACATTATTTAATTATTATTAGTTAGTAGTCCATTCATTCTAGATTTCAATGTATGGGGAAAACGGCAAAATTAATAATTGTTTGAAACTACTGTTGTTTTATACCTATGAGTGAGTACATTAAAAAACACAACTCTCCCCCCCCCTCCGGTGGTGGCTTCCCCCCTCCCCGCCTTGAAAAGTGTGCCATTTTGCAGATTTCCTAGATTTTCAAGAAAACTATACAAGCTAGGACAAAACTGTCAAAGAGAACATTGTTCCTTAATAAATTACCTACAAACAAGTTCATAACATTTATGGTGATAGGAGTTATAGTTTACAAGCTATGATGCGTTAAAAAAAAAGTTATTTAATTTCTATTTATTCCATACTATTATGTAAGTCAAGATGACTACCACCGGTTTTTACAAAATAGCAAGGTATATTTCAAAAACTATTTGTCCTATCAAAATAAACTAAACACTTTTTTATAGGTAAATTAATTATCTTTGTCCTAAGTCCTGACAGCTTTTTTCCTAGCTCTAATACTTCTTCTTGAAATTACAAAAAACATTCACGGATTTTACAAGGGTTTCTTTTTTTATGCAAGTTAGACAGCCATATTTCCGAAACTATTAGTTCTGTCAAAATAAACTAAAAACTATTTTGGAGGTAATTTAATGAAGTTCATTTTTGCTTATGATATTTTTATTCCTAGTTCTAATAGTTTCTGTGAAAATTAAAAAATATATACATGGTTTTTGAAAAAAAAAAAATTTCATGGAATAAAAGTAGTCATATTTTTCGAACTATTGGTCCTATCTAAATAAACCATAACATTTTTTTGTAGGTAATTTAATGAAATTAATTGCTCTTCGAAGGATTTTTCCTAGCTCTAATAGTTTTTGTGCAAATTGCAAATAACACAGGATTCTAACAATTTTTTTATTTTTCTTCGTATACAATACGTGGATATATATGCGAAATTATTAGTCCTATCTTTATGAACTAAATATTTTTTTATAGGTCATTAAATGGTGTTTATTTTTACTCCTGACAGTTTTTGCCTAACTCTAATAGTTTTCTAGAGATTACAGAATACATATAAAATGTTGAAAATTGGCTTATTTTACTGAGCTGCGATTTTTAGTCAACTTTAACGCACCATAGCTTGTAAACTATAACTCCTATCATAATAAATGTTATGAACTTATTTGTAGGTAATTTATTAAGGAACAATGTTCTCTTTGACGGTTTTGTCCTAGCTTGTATAGTTTTCTGGAAAATCTAGGAAATCTGCAAAATGGCACACTTTTCAAGGCGGGGAGGGGGGAAGCCACCACCGGAGGGGGGGGGAGAGTTGTGTTTTTTAATGTACTCACTCATAGGTATAAAACCACAGTGGTTTCAAAAAATTATAAATTTTGCCGCGAAAAAATCTAAAATGAATGGACTATAGGGTCAGAATGTTATTGTATGTAGGTACGATAAAAGAGGTCTCTTACCAATTGTTTCGAAAAATAATTCTGTAGGTATTTAAAATGCCTTAATTTTAATCTTCTAAAATGTGTCATTCTATTTCATCCTGGGACATACCATTATGTTATTGTTAATAACTTAATATACCTACATAATATTTTCATTTGCGTTTGTAGGAGGCCCATAAAAAAATACCAACAAAAAATCAATATAAAAATAAAGAATCTTAAGATACTATAAATAAGTATAAAAATACTTAACTAAAACTAAAAGAAAATGCGGCTAATTCTATTCTAATGACAGCTCTAAATACATTGCTATCCCTTTCATAATACTCCCTGAGAAAAGGGACAGAACAAGATTATTTAGACATGTACAACACAATAAGCCACATTGTGACTAATCCACACATAACACACGATCTCTTAACTAAGCTAAAATGCCAGTTTGAAATTACAATCCTTTTCATAATACTTCCTGCGAAAAAGGATAGCACCAGATTTAGACCTGTCAATTTAGTTTAATTCAGGTATATAATTAAGTATAACAGAATTAACCACATTATGTCACACCCTCACATATAAAACTGGATGTAGGGTCTACAATAATCATTTTAATGTCTAATTTGCATACTGAAACTTATACTAAAAAGCAAGTACAATAAAATGTTAAGTCGCTATAAATTTTAAGATGATTTGGTAGTAATTTAGTAATACCTACTTTAATATTGGATAAATTAAAAAATACACTAAATAAATACACATATCACTGGAGTATATACAATATTTGGACACCTAAATAAAGAAAATCACAATTTAATACACTGGAATATTGCAATCGGCCTATCTGGACGATTCAATTTTAATTAATTCCACAGCCTAATTTAAGGCCAAAACACACAGGGAGCGGGCGCGGGTCGGGCGCGGGCCGGGTCGGGTGCGCGGCGGTTTGAATTCCTTGTGTTTACATGGACGACATCACACAGAATGCGGGCGTGGATCGGGCGCGTGGCGGGTGACGCTGTGTGATGTCGTCCATATATTATAGGAGATAACTGCACTTTTGGTAACCATCGCCAGAAAAGCTGATTCAGTGTTAGGTGGATGTAGAGCTCTCCACTGATCACAAAAGTTGCAGTCTGCCTGCATTTGGATGGCCCTTTCACTAAATATGGCCGTTCAAAGACGGTTTATTGTTACCAAAAATGAACGATAATTAGAAAAGCTGATTCTTGTACAGTATTAAAGTATGCGCAGTACCTATGTAAACAGCGTAAAAACTGACGCATTTGGATGGGACTTTTTCTAGATATCAGCTTTCAAAGACGTTATAACCTATACTTACTATGCGTTTCTGTAAAAAAATATTAGCAATTATTATGTCGTCCCGTTGATTGCTGTTAATAATTTTTAATAGCGATCAACGGCGACAAAGTTATTGCTAATATTTTTTTACAGGAACGCATAGTAAGTATAGGTTATAACGTCTTTGAAAGCTGATATCTAGAAAAAGTCCCATCCAAATGCGTCAGTTTTTACGCTGTTTACATAGGTACTGCGCATACTTTAATACTGTACAAGAATCAGCTTTTCTAATTATCGTTCATTTTTGGTAACAATAAACCGTCTTTGAACGGCCATATTTAGCGAAAGGGCCATCCAAATGCAGGCAGACTGCCACTTTTGAGATCAGTGGAGAGCTCTACATCCATCTAACACTGAATCAGCCTTTCTGGCGATGGTTACCAAAATTGCAGTTATCTCTTAGTCTAATATAAATACAAGGAATTCAACCCGCCGCGCACCCGACCCGGCCCGCGCCCGACCCGCGCCCGCTCCCTGTGTGTTTTGGCCTTTACTTACTAAATACACACTGGGTTAAAATAAATTCACCGATGACATAACAATGATTAAAATTCAGCCCTCAACTATTTTGAATTCGAGCCGTGACTGGAGACGTTATGTACATTGCATAATTATTTGTTTACGACTTTCTAAATTCGGGTTTCAACAATTCTTGGTTTATTTGGTAAAGAATCTGCAAAACACTAAAATTGAAGTGAAAATACATTTAAAACGGCATAAAATTAATAAATTTTGACACTGTTTAGGCATGGCAATGATTTTGAATCGTTCGGTTATTTTCGGCGCCTAAGGTATATTCGCAGAAATCATTTTAAGTATACAATATATTATCGCTGCCAATTTATTTAGGAAATAATTTTAAATAATTTAATATCTGTAGTATAATTTAATCTTATGTTGTGAAAGAAATCATACTAATATTATAAATGCAAAGGTGTGTTTGTTTGTTGGTTTGTCCTTCAATCACGTCGCAACGGAGCAACGGATCGAAGTGATTTTTGGCATGAGTATTGTCGAAGACCTGCAGAGTGACATAGGCTACTTTTTATCCCGGAAAATTAAGGAGTTCCCGCGGGAATCAAAAAACTTAAACCACGCGGACGAAGTCGCGGGCATCAGCTAGTCCATTATTAAAACGTTAGGTATCCCTATTATAATGATTGTCTACGATTTTTTAATGCCTATGAAAGTGATTGTCTATATTTTTTTAAATGTCATAAGATATAGGTACATTAAATGAAAAATATTAGTGTTCTCAGGGCATTAACCCGATTATCTGCTTGGGTTAGTTGTTTGGTATTTTTACAAACTTCAACAAAACTTGAACTACTGCTGTGCATAAACCAATAATTAATAACATTTCAAAAAATTATTACAGCTTTAATTGAGATCTCTAGTCATTAATCAACATAAGTGTTTATTAAGCAAATGCCTATATAAGATTAGCATTGCTGAAAGTATATACTAGTTTTCATTAAAAATTTATTTGAAAAAAAAAACGTCCCTTTCTATATTTCATTGAGTAATCTCATGAAACTGAAGTATATAAACAAGTTAAATATGATATTTTAATCGTAGAGTATTAAGTATTAATTACAAGATTTTTGTACATTTAGCTTTTCTTAGCCAACATCCAAAAAATACGTTATTAAAAAATAGGATCTATAATAAAAATGGCGTCCGAAAGAATTCGACGTTACACACATAATAAAAGAGTACAAAGACCATAAAAGAACTACACAAAGATAATTCACTTTTAAATAAACACAGTGGAAAAAGATTGATATATTTTTACCAAGTTCAGTCCTGCTTGGCAAGAGGGTAGTCCTGCGGTAAAGCGTTCAACACTTCTTTGGACAGTTCCTTGTAAGCAAGCTCCATTATGCTTTGAACTTTGTCTTTGAGTGCCGGAACATCTTCCATGGTCAGGCCAGTAGTGGGAATAGGCTCTAGGCACTGGATTATTGCGTGTCCTGAAATTTAGAAACAAAAATGTAATAAATAACTTTATTTCACAAAAACGTTATTTCTCTGACAAGATGGAATTATCCAGAATTTTTTTGGTCATGTAACACCAAAAACATTTCATGTAAAGTTGTTTGCCAAGACTCACAAGTTCAAATCATAATGCTTTCACTGTTAAAAAGTTATGAGATCTCTAGTAGAGCCAATCCTACTTTATATTTATACTTATTGTAGTTTTAATAGCAATGAAGTAAGAGCAACTTAACGAGCAAATTTATTGTAATACCACATTATATTGTATTACTTTGTATTCTCTCTGAAATTCTCTCCGTAAACTCAAAACTATCTCTCTCACATACACACCCACACACACGCACACACACACATGCACTGTGCACACACACAAACGTAAATTAATAGTGATACTAACAAACTAACAATTAGAATAGATATGATAGCATTTGAAATTTTGTAAGAATATTAATAACTGATAAGGAAAATAAAGGCTTAGTAATAATAATAATAACACAACCACATTGTATTTACTATTATAACACAAACCTACTTAGAAATTAATGAACAATTAGGGTGGGAGATCGACAAATTCAGGTTAACTTATTTTAAATTTAAATTTCTTCATTTCGTAAGAGCTATTGTGATAAGATTTACATGAATAAAAATTATTGAGTGTGACAATAGATTGTTGAAACTATTCGATTTGTGAATGTAAATGTTTTACTGAAGGTGAAAGGTAAATTACAACACAATTGTACATATTAGGCAAACGAGGACTGGAAGACATTTGATAGAAACTATTACTATCCCAAGAAATCTGCTCCCACTGGGATTGACGGAAAGAGATCACTCACCTTCAGCAAGGAGAGATAAGTAGAAACACGTACTACCTAGTGTACGCAAATTAATAATTGTAATATTATATATCACCATAAATCCTACTATATGGCAGACTAGCCGATGCCCGCGACAATTCGTCCGCGTGGATTGAAGTATTTTTGGTTCCCACGGAAACTCTTTAATCTTTCAGGATAAAAGTAGCCTATGAGTAACAAACGTCCATTCATCCATCCTGTGATTGATATTTGTTACTCATTCACGCCAGCCCCCCTAGCATTGGCCGAGACAATTTTCTCCCCGAGGAAAGGATAAAAATTTTATTCCTAAATAAATAAATAAAAACCCCGTGAAATGTCAAACGGGGATAAACTTCTCCTCTCCCCTGTAGCCGTGCTCTGAGAAGTGGATAAGTTAATTTTATCTCTTGTCAGTGGATAAAATCGGAGGATACATTTTTTATCTCCGGTCCATGCTAGCCCTGCAGGACAGCTGAACAGATCTGAATGAAATTTGGCACAGAGATAGATTATAGTCTGGAATAACGCACATGCCAGAAAATTAAAGAGTTCCCGCGGGAACCAAAAGGCCTCAATCCACGCAGACGAAATCGCGGGCGTCAGCTAGTAAGGATAATTCTAAAATACGAACGTGAACGAAATATTAAAATAATACGGCTTTAGGCGTTGGTAATATGCCCCCACGTCCAATAATATAATCTTAGTTAATGCAGGTAAAAGTTGACCATTGATAAAAACTATTATTCTTGTACGACGGAGTGTCAACGTCTAGATTAGACTCTGCTTGTTACCTGATAGTAAATTCTTATAATTTACTATCAGATAAATATGTATATTATTATCAATAGTGAACAAGATAGGTGCATATTCTGTTATTTTAATCACCTTCAATAATTCCCTGAATAAAACAAAATTGCTGCTAATTATTCATTAAAAATCATCCACAACATTCAATGCCATACAAATAAAAAAATTAAGTTGCTGTCGCGAATTTTAACTGTTAGACATTTTATTCTTTGATTTTACACATCTGATGATGATCTTTGACAACTCAATTTAGGCCCTTATTTCATTTGTAAAAAGGTTGTGCAAACATTATTTTAGACTATGCCCGCGATTTGCTATTTTTTTTAATTCCCGTTGGAGTGGTAGATTCACTCGACTATTCAAAAGCACTTGTTAAAAGTCTACTTGGATAAAAAATATTTGATTTCATTTGGAACTCTTTAAATCAAAATCGGTTGAAAAGATGGGCCGTTAAAGCGTAGCAGACTGTCAGACAGATACACTTTCGCATTAATGGATTATTCCAAATTTCAAATGGATAGCGTTAAGTAGGTATCTGTTAGTTACTGGTACAAAAGGTCCTGGTACTGGTATAACATTTTCCTAGGGAACCCTAAAATAATACGTGAGCTCATCTGTCATACAAACATATTATTTATTTATCTTTAGATCTAAACGAAACGATAAATCGATATCTGGCTTAGTAAACTAAGCCAGATATCGATTTATCTTTCGTTATCTATTCCTTAGGACAACATAGATAATTATGTTTGCTTAGAATGTTAAGGACTCAAACATATCATTTCCGGGATTTTCAAGGACTCTTAAAACATCTCTATTTCCGGGAGTTTCTAATAGTATAGAGGCAACTTCGTACGCAAATAAAATACAATAGGTTTAAGAATCACAACATTTTAAAATTACTTATGTGAAATTATATTTGTTATTAGGCTTAAATATTAATAGTTATTCTCCCACACAATAATACAATACAAAAATTAATAAAACCTGCATTGTGCATTGTGCTCATGAATAATTTCATATGTGCATCAAAAAAGCTGAGTTTTATTTATTATCAAAAAGTAGCAAGTCTTAAAATACAGATAAATTTGAGTTGTAAAGCTTTTATTCTCAGGCCTCAATAACTAAGGCATTTCAGCCTAAGAGCTAAAGCTGAATTGAATGTCTTACAAGACTCAAACGTGACGTATTAAACAGGACTCAAGTCATTCAAGTCAGACTATATTTTGCGATGACCGAGTTTTATTCATAAAAACTCCAACCTGCAGTCATGTTAGATTTGAACCCTGTAAAATGGAGCCGAATCTTACTATAAGCAACTTAATTACTCGAGCCTCTTTCATAACTATGCGAGCCCTGCATAGGCATATATACTAACCTTTGTTAAAAATGTATTTCTTTCTATTTATGAAATAGTAGGGCGATATCACAACTGGTAAGATCGGGACTTGAGCAGCAACGGCGATATTGAATGCCCCTTTTCGAAAAGGCAACAATTTCGTGAAATCTCTATTTCTCGTCCCTTCAGGAAACAACCATAGTTTTGTCTGAAATATAGGAATATTATATTTTTATTAAACTGTTAATCAAAAAACAAAATTTTTACAGGTTACACAAAATATATGAAAATCTATCTTAACATCATGTTCAGCTGTTGGACACGGCCTTTTTTAGCTCGATGTGCTCTATCTTCAGCCAAATATCTAAATATTGTGATAAATTTCATCACGCCTTTTCTAGTTAACAAAATTTGTTGCTTAAAAAATAATTTATAAACAAACTTAACCTACTTGCAATACATACTAAAAAGTTATTTTCTAAGCTTATTGTTTTAAAAAAAAAAACACGCGCCGCATTGAGAACCTCCTCCTTTTTTGGAAGTCGGTTAAAAATACATAGCGATGTTTTGTTCTCGAGGTTACACGTGGTGGGACTGATTTGATTTCTACTTTGTGATAAGATTAAGATGATTGTGCAAAACCAGCCAAGCGCGAGTCCGACTCGCCTACAGAGGGTTCCATAGCATTAGTATATAATACATGATTTAAGCATAAATACATACTAGGTTATTTTGTTAAATTATCTACAGTCTATACACGTCTATATGGGACCACAAAACTGTTGCTGATTACTAAAAACGTTTATTTTAAATTCTTTGTTTTTTTTTCAGTAACCTAATGTTTAATAACATAATAACATGAAGTATAAACTTGATTTATTTAATTACTTACCTTGTTTTTGATCATGACCTCGGATGTTGCCTCCAAGGCTTTGTATGCATCTTTGGAATTATTTCTATCTATAAAAACAACTCCTGCTAGATATGCTGATAAACCAAATGGCCACACATAGAACAGTTCCTTCCTTGCAACTGCTGCCACTTTAACAGCAACATGCCATATATTGAATAAACCTGAAATTTCACATCATTATTAACTAGCTGATGCCCGCGACTTCGTCAGCGTGTAATATTTTTTTATAATTCCCACGGGAACTCTTTAATTTTCCGAGATAAAAAGTAGCCTATGCTACTCGCCAGGTCCTCAACTATACCCAAGCAGAAAATCATGTCGATCCGTTGCTCGGTTGAGGCGTGATTGAAGGACAAACCAACAAACAAACACACTTTCTCAATATCATACCTATAATTGGTATGATGGACCTTAAAATAAGGAAGTACTTACATAATAGTATTAATTAAAAATGTTATTTTTGTTACAAACAAATTACTTACTTAATGAATCATTCATTAAATTATACATACTATTTCTAAATTATTCCAAACAGGATTTTTTGGCTCATTAACTGCTTTTTGTAGTAGGGTCAATTGAATGTCAGAGTTTTTGAAAACTTAGGTAGTTTATTTTATACGAGTATGTTCTATTTTTACATAAAACATTTAATGTTGTTTAAGTTATGCAAGTACTTAATTAACCTTTAAGGAGGTAAACAAAAATAATATCCCAGGGATAAAAATAATAATAGAGACTTGGTTGAGACAAAGATTTTTATTTGTTCAATAACAATGCTATGTGTATAAAATGTGCCATTTATTTAAGGAGAGCACTGTCGCCTAAAACACAGGTCTATACCTACCTCATGTAAGTTGGTTGTCTGTATGTACCTACTCCGTTTCGTTACTTTTACGTTATATTTAAGAATATTATGTAAGATTGTAAAATGCAGAAGTTATTTGTTATTATATGTTTTTTTGATCAATAATTTTTTTATATATTTATTATATATTCTCTACAAAAAGATCCTTGTCAAGATCATAATATTGTATTTACTTTAAATTTAAAAAGAAACTAATTCTTATGATTAGAATTAGATAACCCTTATAGGATAACTTCATTGTCTGTCTGTCAATCCCCCTTTTTCTCAGGAATGTGTGGAGTTAGTTATCACTTATCAAGTTGAAATTAATATCAAATACAAGGTCTATGGCCCCTTGGAACTGTAAAAAAAATCAACACAAGCAAAAGATACTGCTGTTTATACCTCATATTTTGACACTCTTCAATAAATCAGAGCCTATAATATGGTACTTAACGTTGACCTAGAATCATGAAATTTCGCAAGAAGCAAGGTCTCACAGCCCATGTATAGATAAAATCCGAAAATCGATAATTAGGGTTCCATACTCATTGGGTGTCAAATTGCTTGTCAGGCGCTACCAGTTAAGTGCCTTGTTAGCCAGTTATTTCACATCTAATAACGTGTTGTTATGACATTTTTCTTGTCATTACTAAAAGAATTTATATTGTGTGGTGGTACCGAACCCTTTGTTGTTGTTGTTTGTCGTTTGGTTGCGAGTCTGACTCGCACTTGACCGGTATACCTAATTGTAGACTGATTGGTATTTTCTAATTGTTATTTTTGAATTCTTTGGCAATTATTACTTATCTAAGTAATTAATTATTTAAGTATTATTACAGAAAAGTACTTAGTTTTTGCAAGAAGTAGATCAAGAATGGTATCATCAACAGTAAAATATAGTAGTAATTAGTAAAAAAAGTATACTACAATGAGCCATTTAGACTTTTGCAAATTTCGAAGTATTTAAGTGTTATAAGTCATATATTTTTATAACGTCAATTTGGTGTGAAATCAATATTATAATATACATTTTTTAATACTAAGAGATGTGCGTGAATAATCTATGTCATTAAGCTACTATTTTTCACTCATAATAAGAATTTGAAGATATGAGCGTAGATAAAATAAATAAATCTATGCTACATAATTATATTTGTTTTATTAAGTTATATTTTTTGCTGAGATAAATAATAAAGGAGTATTTTACCTAATACATCAATTGTAGACTGGTGGTTTGATATAATAACAGCTCCCCTGTCTTCCGCTAGGACTTGCCCATTTCTTAAATGCCACTTTATTTCTATTAATTTGGTTACATGTTTTACTATTTGGGCTCCAAATCTGAAAGCAAGATTATTATTCTGTAAGTGGTGAAGATAAAATAAACAACACTGCAAAAGAAAGAAAATGATATTCATTAAGTATAATGTTCATAGTAGCAAATGCTTGATAGAGTACTTATTAAATAATCAAGCGATACGTAACACTTACAGGGAGTTTTTCACATTCTTTTGATTGAAAACAAAGAATGGTAACATCACTAGTGCAACAATTGATGTCCAAATATAAAAGACTAGAAATTTTGACTGGAATTTCACATAATTTGGCGTTTCTGAAAACAGTTGTTTTAAAATATACGTTGCGATTGTTATCACACAAACGTAAACAATTACGTCCCACATGATGCTTGCAAGCCGACTACTGTGGCAGCTCCTTTCTTCAAACAATGATGGTTTAATTAATTAAATCCTGAGCTGCATGACTCAACTGCCTCCGTGTATGGTCTAATCAGTTCAATGAATTATTCTGCCACATGTATTGATCAAAAAGGATATATTTTTTTTTTCTTTTGTATGAGTTATTTTGGAATCAAATAGGTAGTTTCAGTAGTTAAACTTCACCGATTAACACAGCTACATAGATCTTTATTCACATATTTATTTCAAATATTATATAGTAATTTTATAATATTTAATTCTTCAGCAACAATAATTCAGATCTATAAATCAAACAACCGCAAATAAATAGCCCGCGTCTGCGTCCCGCACCCGAACAGTGCACTTTTGAAGTTAACAAGACCAGTGTGACCGGATGTAAAATAATGAGCCTGCTAACTGCGGACTGCCTGACAGACGACAGTAGACTGAAAATCGGCTAAATTTTTTGAAAATAATTATTACTAACGAATTAATTTATTCATATTTTGTATGGAAATATAAAACTCATTAATTAACTCATCGACTACGATCTCACACTGCCTGGTGATAAGTGATGATGCAGTCTATAATGGTAGCGGTATGGGTAGCGGGCTAAGCTGAAGTATGGAAATTATATAAAACGTACTAATGCTATACCCCTTCTTGATTTCTAGGCGGGATCGTATCGGAACGCTAAATCACTTGGCACGTCTTTTGCCGGAAGGGTGGAAACGGGCAACGGCCGAAGCATCTCACTAGACCGGACTAGAGACAATTACTAACTTAGTAATTGTTTTTAATATTCATTAATCATCATTTAGGAATGTAATAACATGTAAACATAACAGTAATATAACAGTGCGAGCTAAGTAAAACTCAGTAAACTTGTAACAGCCGAATCCTGTACGCTTTCTGCTAATATTTTGTTAAAATATAAACTGCTAAAACCTGCCAATTTTTTTTATCCTGTGAAAAGAAATGCATATTCCTAAAACCTCATTCGTTCAAAATCGCAGGATCCTGCGTAATCTGGTCACACTATTTCAAGTTTTCTACTGACAGTTCATTCTTGCCATAGATTATAGCATTGATAACATCATATTATTGAAAATAAGGGTAACTTTAGTCACGAGAATAAGGGATAAAAAATACCTCATTCATCAGTTGAGTAAAATCTTATAAATAACCTTAACGGGATAAAATATACTAGTGGTTCGCCCCGAACTGAGACCTCGCGGTATCCATAAACTTGTACAGAGCGCCATCTATTGGCATCATTGTGAAGTTCTGTTAATAATACTGAAGCACATTAAAAATTAAATAATTTCGTTTCCATAAATAAATTTATCTAATTTTAGTATTTGTTGTTAATGTACAGGATATAATTCAAATAATTGATAAGTTTCAGAAATGGTTGCGTACAGAAATGGTAAGAACCATTACCCTGGCGTGACTGTCCGTTCGTCACACTTTGCATAATATTATTTTCAGTAAAACTAAGTAATTCTAGTAACTTGAAAAGAACATTCTTGCCACACCTTATTGTAAATGAATGAATACAAAATTATTGTTAACTACCTACGTAATATAAGTAGGTACTATTACAAAAAGGGCCATCAGACCAGCGAGCTGGAGGTCGTCCTACACTGCGCTTGCCGGTAGGTAGGTACGCGGTTTCCACTCCAGAACACGTCTGCCCCAACGGCCATCGGTTCTGCGACAGATATGACCTGCCCACAGCCACTTCAGCCTGCTAATCCTCAGAGCTATGTCGGTCACTTTAGTTCTTTTACGAATTTCCTCGTTCCGGATTTTATCCCTGAGAGAGATTCCCAACATAGCCCGCTCCATAGCACGCTGAGCGACTTTTATTTGTGGACGAGGCCCACCGTCAGTGTCCACGTTTCCGCCCCATACGTCATTACCGTATGTACGGATGTATGGATGGATTGTTGTAAATGCGAAAGTTTGGATAGATGTATGGATGGATGTTTGTTACTCAATCACGCCCCAACGGCTGAACGGATCTGTAAGAAAGGCACAGAGATAGATTATAGTCTGGAATAACACATAATAGGCTACTTTTATCCCGGAAAGTTAACGAGTTCACGTGGGAACCAAAAAACCGCAATCCACGCGGACGAAGTCGCGGGCATCAGCTAGTAACTAATATAAGTATGTATTATGAGGTTGACCTTAAAATACTTATCATAAATAGTACAAACAGCATTTTTTTGCAGTTTTAGCAGAATTACTCGTATCTATCGGAAGCTGATAATCGATTTTGCTTTTTAATACTATGTTATCGAGGTTCGCTCAAGGTAAATTTGGTATACTTACCTACCTATACTTACGACAAATTTAAAAGGGTGCCTACCTATTTGGTACCTATTTAAAAGTAGCCAATTTGACCTAGGTAGGTAGGTACTATGCCTCCGACACCAGCACCATCACCACGACTACAAAGTCCATATTAGGTAAGTGGGTAAGTTTAGCTTAGCTACGTTTACGTACCTACCTACGTAACATTTTTCGTTTTATGTAAAGAGCAACTGCTGAATTTCTTGCCGACTCTCCATGAGCAGTTTTCCGAACCGGTGCAGTGGTAGAGTCTTGAGTCTTGACTTATCCTACGTGACACAAGCTGTTGTCCTACGTGAAACCAATAAATCATCATCATCGTTTAAAATTGAGGAAGAAGTAAAGATAACTACTTGGTAGGTACTTATACCTACTTACTATCCGAAGTCCGAACTCACGAATATATAAAATCAAATGACGTTCTAAGGTAGGTTGTAGGTTGGTATTTTACATACATATATACTAATTATCCGGTTAGCCTCGACCTTATAGATCTAGTCTGCTGTCGAGGAAGTAAATTATACAACTGAAGAATAGTATACCTAAGTAGGTAGGTACAATCAATAAACTATAGGGTAAAATCTATTCTTCAAGATGAAAACAAGATTTGATGTTTTACCTAATAAGATCATATTTTATCCCGGAAAATTAGAGTTCCCGCGGGAACCAAAAAACCTTAATTCACGCGGACGAAATCGCGGGCATTAGCTAGTAATTTATATTAGTAATATTATTTAGTAAGTAGGTATATTATACTTACTAAATATTACTAATATAAAGTTTTGAACCCTGTTGTTTTATAATAATTTAAGAGTGTCTGACAGGGGTTTGAAATCGTACTAGGTGTCTGACAATGGACAACGTGGTTTCTAATAATTATTCCAAGGAAAAATACGAATTTGATGTACCACCTTATACCTTCCAAAGCAACCGCGATCCAAACTTCATAGTCTTCTTTCTTTCTACCTCTATTAGAGACATAGGTAGGTACCTACATAGAAAAGCTTTCAGCTTTAAGAAAATAACGAAGGTCTGATCGTCACGGGATCTTGCACTATATATAAATAAAAAAACAATTGCCGCATTCTCGCATCACAAAGAAATGACTTCGCCTGAACCAAATCTGATGGAATTTAAAGTGTGTGTTTGTGTGGATCCCGTGATGGTTTATATAGGATTGCACCCGGTAGCGGGCTCTGCAATCGGGCTCTAGATTCAAGGCAGGACAACCTCTGCCGGACCCACTAAGTAGGTATAGTAATATAATAAAACTAGAGGATGCTCGCGACTTCGTTCGCGTGGCATAAGTTTTTTTAATTCCCACAGGCACTCCTTAATTTTCCGGGATAAATCCTATATATCACTCTCCAGGTCCTCAACTATAACCATGGAAAAAATCACGTGGATCCGTTGCTCTGTTGTGGCGTGATTGAAGGACAAACTCTCTACTTAACGCCTTTGGGGGTGGAATTTTCAAAAACTGTGACGCACCTATTTCTTTATTTTAAACCAGAAGCTCAAATACCAAGTTTCATAGATATAACTTGAGAAATGACCGACTTTCATACAAACTTTAAACCCCTATTTCACCCCCTTAAGGGTGGAATTTTGAAAAATCCTTCCTTAGTGAGCGCCTACGTCACAAAAGGAACCTACTGTCAAAATTTCAAGTTTCTAGCAACAGCGGTTTAGGCTGTGCGTTGATATATAAGTCAGTCAGTCAGGACTTTGAATTTTATATATATAGATGTTACTTTTATAGGAAACTAATTCGCTAATAGTAGCAATAGGCAAGTACTAAGCACGTAAGTACGTAAGTACCTACAATATAATTTATTTTGTGTCCAGTTTGGTTGTAGAGACGAGTACCTAAGGGGAGACATGACTGCGATCTCACCTGATGGTAAGTGATGATGCAGTCTAACATGTTAGCGGACTAACCTGTTCGGGGGTACGGCAGTTTCTAGATCGTACCGGAACGCCAAATCGCTTGACGTCACGTCTTTGTCGGTAGGGTGGTAACTGGTAACTGGTGCGAGCCACGGCCGAAGCCAGCCCAGAGAAAATTCAGAAACGATTATCTCCCAAATTAACCCTGCCGGGAACGAACCCCGGTTGTATGATAACAGCGCTCACCACTGCGCCAGAGAGGTCGAGATTGGGAAATAGCCCGACCTTGAATAGTTACCACTCTACCGCTAAAGGCCTAACAAAATAATATTCCCGACCGAAAAATCATTTCATACATCTTGCAATCATTTAAATACATTTTGCAATAGTAGCGCATCGATAGGGAAGTTTGAAAACAACCGAACTGACTTGTAAAAAAAACGGGAAAATAGCGTCAGCGCTAACGACAGGCAGCATCCGATTTGCCGTCCGCACCCGGTCAATAAATTAGTTCAGAATCCTAACTTTTCCAACTTTTTTTTTGTAAATATTTCTTTAATATAATCGGTGGTACCTAGTCTTTTTTTTATTTTATTGTGAGATAGGCTTGCGCTTGACGACAATCATGCTTAGTGCAAAGCAATGATGAGGTCTAGGTTGGACCACGCTTGCCTAGAAGATGCCTATTCACTCTCGCCTTTCGAAGGTACCTAAGTTGTACGCGGCAGGAAACACGTGCGCTGGGAGGGTGTTCCACACTCTAGTGGTTCGGATCAGAAACGTCGAGCAAAAACGTTTCGTGCGGGCAGATTGGACATCAACCACATAAGGGTGCCAACGCTGACGGTTTCTCGCTGTTCTGTGGTAGAACGGAGAAGGAGGAACAAGGTTGTGAAGTTCCTGAGCACACTCTCCATGGTATATCCGATAAAAAACCGATAAGCAGGCGACATTGCGTCGGTGTTGTAGACTCAGTAATTTCGCCTGCGTAAGTGGATCGCCATTTATCCTTCTAGTGGTTGGTCGGCGAAATTAATTACCTAATATCAGATGGAAAACATTGTGACGAAACCTGCTGCATGCATGTCATGAAATGAGTGAGTGAGCGACCGGAGGGCTGAGTGGGAGTTTTTTTACTTACTCGATCGCGTTAAAGTTAACTCCTATTTGTATGGAATTGATCGAGCGCCAGCTATCATCAAGCACTTGACAATTCCATACAAATCGTAGTAACGTTGACCCGGTCGGATGGGAAGCAAATCTCCCACTGGGCACTCTGTTCTTGCAAATAATCCATAATTTTTAACCGACTTCAAAAAAAGGAGGAGGTTCTCAATTCGACTGTATGTTTTTTTTTTGTATGTTTGTTACGCGATTTCTCCGCCAATTATGAACCGATTTTGATAATTCTTTTTTTGTTTGGTACTTAGGTCATACTTCAGAGGTGGTCCCATTTTAATTTGGTGAAGATCTGATGAATATCTCCGGAGATGGAGAACGGAACTCCTCAATGGATAAGAGTAAATTGCTCGCGATCAGTGTGATAGTTTTGTAAACAGTATGTTTTAACCATGCATAGCATATCTTTTTTTTTTTTAGGGTTCCGTACCAAAATGGTAAAAATGGAACCCTTATGGTGCGACTTTCTCCGTCCGTCTGTCACAGTCGATTATTTCAGTAACTATTATAAAGCTATTGACATGAAATTTGGAATTGTTGTATATAATAGTGGCCCAATATCATGGAAATCAAAAAAATTGAAAATTATTTTTAGTTTAATTAAAAAAGTGGGGAAAATCAGGGGTTTGAAATTTCAAAGTAGGATAACTATACCAAGTGGGGTATCATATGAAAGGACTTTGTACTTGACTTGTACACTCTAAAACAGATTTTTATTTATTGTTTTGGATTTATGGGGCAAATTGTCAAAAAAAATACCGTTCCCCCCTTGGAACTCTACCGTATTACGCGTTCACCACTCACAGCGCAAAAAAAAAATTACAAGTAAAATAAATAGCAAAAACAGTGGGGCCACTAAAAATTGTGAAATAATAAATTTAAAAAAAAAAATAAAAACCGACTTCAACAACCACAAACACTAAAAAGTAAAAAATAATTTAATTTATTATGTATACAAGAGTTAATGTAGTTCTATAATAACAGTTTTTGGAGTCGGTGCCAATGTGGAGTCACGTCAACAATAATGAAGAGTAGGTAGACGGTTCATGCGGCTAATTGGTACCGACTCCAAAAAATGTTCTTATAGAACTACTTACATTAACTCTTGTAGGCTTAAAAAATAAATTATTTTTTACTTTTTAGTGTTTGTGGTTTTTGAAGTCGGTTTTTATTTTTTTTGATTTTTTTTTATCCAGTTGCATTTTTTAAGCATTCATGGTCACTGGTCAGCAAGGACCATCAAACAATGTGGTCAAGACCACGTCTTTTGCACAACAAACAAACAAAATAGCTACTTTATTAGTGTCAGCTTATTGTTTTAACAAGTCACGTTGAAAACGAGAATTCGTTACGAGATTAAAGAAAATTCGGCTTATCGCATGAATCAATGATTAGTTGAATTCGAAACGTGGCAATTAATTTACGTAAGGGTTTTCACGTAAGTAAGCAATAAATGACTTCGATGTACATTTATCTATAATCCATGATTAAGCTAACATGGGTAGAGTAAAGGTATACATTAAAAGCAAATAGTAGGTAAGTAGGTATTAAATGATTTTTCTGTGTACAAAATGTGTCGGTCTGGAAGTGGAGTCCAACCCTTATCCCATTGCCATTCTCCACTTAAGTATCTGCTATGTACGGTCGACGGCATAATTCCATACATAGCTCTAAGGCTACAACCGCGTGCAAGCAATGCTGTGAATCACTCACGTGCTCACTCACTCTGATAAACATAAACTGTCAATAATATTATCAACCTTAATTCAACAACATAAGGTTTTATATAGCTTTAAAAGTATTACTATTCAATAGAACCTCCACTTTTTTCAATAACAGCAAGCAAGCGCCGCCGGGTTAATCCGTTTGTAATATTGGGACAGATATCCGTTCCCATAAATATGTTCTCCCATACTACCAACAGTGAGCCTGCGTTTCCTCTGCAGTCCTTTCATTTAAATATTATCCCACCTTTGCACCATCAAACCTCATAATATTCAATAGGATTTAAGTTTGGTGATCGTACCGGCCAGGGAATAATTACTGTTGTCTGGGTTTTGACTAAACCAATTACGCACTATATGTGCTCGATGCACAGGACAACAATTATCATGCACAAATAATAGTTGTGGCACATCAACAGCTGGACAACACTTCCATGTCTTATAATGTGCAGCTTTGGCGCTGGTGTTTAAGTATCGAACATGTTCGCGAACTCGACAGTTGGTATGAAGCTATTGTTCTCATGTTGTTTATCCATAATATTATGTCTTCGTTGTGAAGCATTACTCTCTTCGTCGGGATGCGACACCCAACTTGGTTGTCCACTAAAAACCAAACAGCGAGATTAAAATAACCACTTTTGAAACTACTAAGTATCTTGCCTAAATTTAATAGTTATTTACTTATAAAACGTTATGTAACAAATCCTAAGTTTATGAACACACTTTTTTTAACAATAAAAACAATAGTTACTCACGGTGAAACCAGTTTCATTGCAAATTTGAGCTATATTGTATTCGATATTATTTAGCTCATTAATAATATGCATCCTCTTCTGCATATTAATATTAGCCTGCATTATTGTTGAAGATAAGAAACAGCAAAACTTTGTAAATTATAATAATTTTGTAGTATTTGCTAGTAACGACTAACGATTGTCAAATCTTCCGTCCGTCAGTACTCAGTGACCATATCTGTTCAGTGATATTTTAAACTACCGGCATATGCTATTACTGGTATAAAAATATCACTCATCAAATAAAAACAGTAAAAAAACAGCTTAAACGGGGTCGAGATTTGAACCTACAACAGTTGCGTTGCGCAGTCTGAGTAGTTCCACGCCTCGCCATTGAGCTCACTTACTTGGGGTGTGAAATTATCGATATTACGCAGCTATTACAATACCTACAAGCTGAATGACTTATATTATACTACTGCAAGTGTGTGGGTGTCCAACCGCATATGTGCAAAGCAACTTGTTTGCTTATTCTATATGCAATTTTGACGCTGACTGTACTTCGAATGAAAATTGAGTTTTATACCAGTTGAAGATACTGTGGCAGCTGATAGAATACCCTCGTGGGTAAGTACCTACTTCCAGTAGTAGTATGGCACTACAGGGACTACATAGCTGATGCGAAATATTGCTCTTTTGTAAGCTAATATTTTCTTTGCAACGCTACTAAATAAAATTATTTTTTTGTCTCTAGATACGTATATTTCAATCAGATGGATATAAATGATCAAAATACGTAAATATGTGTGCACTTGTGTAACTAAAAAGAACGATTGACTGAAATATCAACTTTGAGGTCGAACGAACGTGCCTTCAATGTGTTCCCGCATAATATGTGTAGGTAGGTATAAGTATAGCAAAACACATAAGTTGGATATCGTCATTGGTCCTCCAGCCACCGGCTATTTAGACAATACTAGCTGATGCCCGCGACTTCGTCCGCGTGGTTTGCGGTTTTTCGGTTCCCGCAGGAACTCTTTAATTTTCCGGGATAAAAAGTAGCCTATGTGCTATTCCAGACTATAATCTATCTCTGTGCCAAATTTCATCCAGGTCCGTTCAGCCGTTGGAGCGTGATTGAGTAACAAACATCCATACATCCTACATCATAAATAGAACGGATGGCTCTTTTCTGCAATACAAAAATTTATTGGATATCAGCTGCTCTGCCCCACAATAAAATGCCGTACGACATAACACTGTGGAAGTAAGCAAAGTAGACAAGCCTAGCCGTTTCAATATCGGTAAACTGTCTAATTTTCCTGACAGCAAAAGCAGCCGAGCTAAGTTTTCGCGCTAGTGTCTCTGTGTGTCACAGAATGTGTCATACATCCATGCATCCATACATCCATCCAAACTTTCGCATTTATAATATTTATTGATTATTGATATTTGATTATGATACTTGACCAATTAGTCAAGCTTCTATGATTCTAACGTTTACTGAGGGCCGCGTTCGCTCTTAGATTACGTAGATGATCTCTACAGCTGAAATCACTGGGTCTACAAAGATGATTTTTTTCACGTAGGTTCACGATATTATATACTTACCTAACTGCAGCTGTACTATTACCTATTCTTTGATATAACGTACCTAGTCCCTCACTCACTAGGAAGTAGGATATGTAAATCTCGGAATTTTTTCAATCCCGGGATTGGTTTCGGTATTGGACTTCAATACCGGGATCCCGGTATTAATACCGGTATTGAAGTTCTCAATTTGTACTTGAATATTTTAAATAAAAACACGTTTTTGGAACGTTAGTTCCTTATGGGACGATGCGGTTGGGAAAATAGCCGGCAAAAAACGTCCGGACCGAGAGTAAGAATTTAAGTATAATGTATTCGAAATTAAACCTTAACATAAAAGAATTAAAGTTCAATTTCGAATGCGTAATTCCGAAAATGCGTAAGATTTTTATGTATAGTTTAAATTTCGAACCTAGTATGTGGAACGTAAGTTGAGAGGTATTCAGAGAGAGAAGAAACGAAATGTCAGATGAGTGAGATGACGCACCTAAGAGGCTTTTGAAAGAATCCTTTAGTTGACTCGAAAAGACGAATGGCGGTTGGTGTGTGTTTACGATTAGTGTTGAATGAAAACAAGTGTTTATTGAGTTTCGATATTTGGGGCTCCCTTGGATCACAAAACAGGAAACTGTTACCAAAATTTAAAAAAGTCAGCGCCATTTTGAAATTCTTTGTTATTGAACCGATTTCGTTCAAAATCGATATCTGAGGATCCCTAGGATCACAAAACAGGAAACTGGTACCATAATTTAAAAAAGTCAGCGCCATTTTGAAATTCCTTGTTATTGAACCGATTTCGTTCAAAATCGATATCTGAGGATCCCTAGGATCACAAAACAGGAAACTGTTACCAAAATTTAAAAAGTCAGCGCCATTTTGAAATTCTTTGTTATTGACCGATTTCGTTCAAAATCGATATCTAAGGATCCCTAGGATCACAAAACAGGAAACTGGTACCAAAATTTAAAAAAGTCAGCGCCAGTTTGAAATTCTTTGTTATTGAACCGATTTCGTTCAAAATCGATATCTGAGGATCCCTAGGATCACAAAACAGGTAACTGGTACCAAAATTTAAAAAAGTCAGCGCCATTTTGAAATTCTTTGTTATTGGATTTCGTTCAAAATCGATATCTGAGGATCCCTAGGATCACAAAACAGGAAACTGGTACCAAAATTTAAAAAAGTCAGCGCCAGTTTGAAATTCTTTGTTATTGAACCGATTTCGTTCAAAATCGATATCTGAGGATCCCTAGGATCACAAAACAGGCAACTGGTACCAAAATTTAAAAAAGTCAGCGCCATTTTGAAATTCTTTGTTATTGAACCGATTTCGTTCAAAACCGATATCTGAGGATCCCTAGGATCACAAAACAGGAAACTGTTACCAAAATTTAAAAGTCAGCGCCATTTTGAAATTCCTTGTTATTGTACCGATTTCGTTCAAAATCGATATCTGAGGATCCCTAGGATCACAAAACAGGAAACTGTTACCAAAATTTAAAAGTCAGCGCCATTTTGAAATTCTTTGTTATTGACCGATTTCGTTCAAAATATCGAAACAGGAAACTGTGACTTTTTTAAATTTTATTACCAGTTTTTCAGATTTTGTTTCCTGTTTTGTGATCCTAGGGATTCTCAGATATCGATTTTGAACGAAATCGGTTCAATAACAAAGAATTTCAAAATGGCGCTGACTTTTTTAAATTAATATTTATGTAATAAGGAACTACGTTCTTATCTGGTGTCCCACGACACCACACTTTTTTTTAATAATTTGCAATCTTGTGTTTATTTAAAATCTTAATTAAAAACACTAACAATCGATATTATATTATAGTTCCTCTAATAATATTGTGATATCGTTCATTTTAAATCATCTACATTTTCATTAAAAAAAATCTCAGTCTTATTTAGTAGGATGTTGCTAGAATATATAAATATTCGCTAAATATTGAATTTCGCAAATGTCTGTATATTTTTTTCAATACCGGTATTTCGGTATTGCACCTAGTTCAATACCGGTATTTGAATCTCGGAAATATCGACCGAGATCCCGGGATTTCGAGATCCCGGGATCCCGGTATTCATGCCCTACTAGGAAGTACCTATTTTCAGATAATCTAACAGGATTAAAAAGATTAAAATTCACGCGGACAGCCGTGCGACGTCGCGCGTCGTCATGCGATGTGTCCGATAGGTAATTTTTGAAATGTTTTGATGTATCCTCGAGAAAATACATAAGGAGGTGATGCATAATTAATATTGATAAGTTGTTTATTATTGTTATAATTAATTTGCTATCTGACTTCCTGTTCAATATCTCGTAAATGTAAGTAGTAAATACTAATTTATACTACGAGTATGATGTTGATGACCCCTCGTCATCGTTTTGAGTAAATGCAATGTTTTATGCATTTAATTAAATTAGATAGCTCGAGCAAAGTAGGTAAGTACTTAGGTAGGAGTAGCATAATAGAACCTATGTACCTACATAAAAAGCGAAATACCTACCATTCCCTGATCACTCACTCAATCTTGTAGGTACCTAGGTTTCGTACCTAGGTACCTACGAGTCACAATAATTGGTGACAGCGCCTTTAATAATAAATAATAAATCTATCTATATATATATATATAATTGTTATCTAATCAACGCACAGCTTAAACCGCTGGGGTTAGAAACTTGAAATTTTGACAGTAGGTTCCTTTTGTGACGTAGGCGCCCACTAAGGAAGGATTTTTCAAAATTCCACCCCAAAGGGGGTGAAATAGGGGGTGAAAGTTTGTATGAAAGTCCGTCATTTCTCAAGTTATATCCATGAAACTTGGTATACGAGCTACCGATTGAAAATGAAGGAATACGTATTTCACAGTTTTTGAAAATTCTACCCCCGAAGGAGTGAAATAGGGGATGAAAGATTTTATGAAAGTCCTTCATTGCTCAAGATATTCTCAAGTAATGTAATATCAACGAAACTTGGTATTTTGGCTTTTGGTAAGAAATAAAAAAGTACGTGTTTCACAGTTTTTTAAAACTCTACCCCCAAAGGGGTAAAATAGGGGTTGAAAAATTGTATGATAGTCCTTAATTTAAAACTTGGCATTTAGGCTTTCAGTTAAATATAAAGAAGTACGTATTTCACCATTTTTGAAAATTCGACCCCCAAAGGGGTGAAATAAGGGATGAAAGTTGGTATGAAAGTCCTTCATTTCTCAAGATGTTTTACAAGTTATATCAACGAAACTTGGTATTTTGGCTTACAGTAAAAAATAAAGAAGTACGTATTTCACAGTTTTTCTAAATTCCACCCCTAAGGGGGTGAAATAGGGGGTGAAAGTTTGTATGAAAGTCCGTTATTTCTCAAGTTATATCGATGAAACTTAGTATACAAGCTACCGGTTAAAAATTAAGAAACACATGTTTCACAGTTTTTGTAAATTTTACCCCCGAAGGGGTGAAATAGGGGTTGAAAGTTTGTATGAAAGTCCTTCATTTCTCAAGTTATAGCCATGAAACTTGGTATATGAGCTGCGGATTGAAAATGAAGATATACGCATTTTACTGTTTTTCAAATTTCTACCCCCAAAGGGGTGAAATAGGGGTTGAAAGTTTGTATGAAAGTCCGTCATTTCTCAAGTTATAGCCATGAAACTTGGTATATGAGTTGCGGGTTAAAAATGAAAACATACCTGTTTCACAGTTTTTCAAAATTCTACCCTCAAAGGGGTGAAATAGGGGTTGAAAGTTTGTATGAAAGTCCGTCATTTCTCAAGTTATATCGATAAAACTTGGTATACAAGCTACCGGTTAAAAATGAAGACATACGCGTTTCACAGTTTTTCAAATTTCTACCCCCAAAGGGGTGAAATAGGGGTTGAAAGTTTGTATGAAAGTCCGTCATTTCTCAAGTTATAGCCATGAAACTTGGTATATGAGCTGCGGATTGAAAATGAAGACATACGCGTTTTACAGTTTTTCAAATTTCTACCCCCAAAGGGGTGAAATAGGGGTTGAAAGTTTGTATGAAAGTCCGTCATTTCTCAAGTTATATCGATAAAACTTGGTATACAAGCTACCGGTTAAAAATGAAGAAATACGTGTTTCACGGTGTTTGTAAATTTTACCCCCGAAGGGGTGAAAACTACCTACTTAGGCTTTCGGTAAAAAATAAAGAAGTATGTGTGCCACAGTTTCTCAAAATTTCACCCCTAAAAGGGCTAAAATAGGGGTTGAAAATTTGTATGAAAATCCTTCATTTCTCAAGTTATAGCCATGAAACTTAGCATTTGGGCTTTCGGTAAAATATGGAGAAGTACCTACGTGTTTCACCATTATAGGGGGATTATACCGTGGGATAGTAATATCCTATTCTGTGGTAATATAGGCTAATTTTTATCCCGGAAAATAAAGGAGTGCCTGTGTTGATTGAAAAAAACTTATGCCACGCGAATGAATGACGCTCAATCACACCAGAAAGGTTGAACGGATTTTGATGAACTTTGGCAAAGAGTATAGATTATAATAGTCTGGAATAATAATAATAATAATAGGCTACTTATTATCCCGGAAAATTAAATAGATCCCGCGAAACCTCAAACGAATGTTCGATACTCAATCACGCCAGAACGGCTGAACGGATCTGGATGAAATTTGGTAAGTACAGAGATAGATTAAAGTCTGGATTAACACATAGGCTACTTTTTATCCCGGAAAACTAAGGAGTTCCCGCGGGAATCTAAAAACCTTAATCCATGCGGACGAAGTCGCGGGCATCAGCTAGTACTTTATATAATAATAGGGATGATGATAATAATCAAATCAGCAACTCTTTATTACGTATCAAACTTCTAAACCCGCGTTTAGTTTTACGTGGATTTTAAGTCCCCTCTTTAATATTCAAGTAGCACACTAAGAAATAATTTATTTTTGACATAATAAGCAACATCTCTGTTATATTTATGTACCTAGATCTATCATACATATTATTATAAATGTGAAAGTGTGCTTGTTTGTTGGTTTGCCCTTCAATTACGCCGTAACAGAGCAACAGATCGACGTGATTTTTTTCATGGAAATAGTTGAGGACCTGGCGTGTGACATAGGCTTTTTGTCCCGAAAAATTAAGGAGTTCCCGTGGGAATTAAAAAAACGTATTCCACGCGGACGAAGTCGCGGGCACCAGCTAGTATTATAATAAAACTGTAACAGGTCCAATTCTGTACATTGAAGATATTTTGAAAATTTTTTTTGGAGGGCACTCATTATTCGATACTGAAGCCAAATCTGTAATTTTTTTAATTTTTGTCTGTCTGTCTGTCTGTATCTTGGCCGCGCATCACGCCGAAACTACTGAATGCATTCAAACTATACTTGGCACGATTTGAGCCCATACTACGAGGTAGGACATAGGATACTTTTTATCCCGAAATTCTACCTCCGAAGGGGTGAAATAGGGGTTGAAAGTTTGTATGAAAGTCCTTAATTTCTCAAGTTATAGCCATGAAACTTGACATATGAGCTGCGGGTTGAAAATGAAAACATATGTGTTTCACAGTTTTTCAAAATTCCACCCCCGAAGGGGTGAAATAGGGGTTGAGACTTTGTATGAAAATCCTTAATTTCTCAAGTTATAGCCATGAAACTTGATATATGAGCCGCGGGTTGAAAATGAAAACATATGTGTTTCACAGTCTTTTAAAATTCCACCCCCGAAGGGGTGAAATAGGGGTTGAGAGTTTGTATGAAAGTCCTTAATTTCTTAAGGTGCCTTATACGGATTTCATGATGTGTCATCCTTTTCCAGGTACACTTTAAAGAATCGGGAGTCACAGCTGTGGGGATGTCATGGTATCAAATTAAAGGTCATTTCTTCATCTCTCGTTTGACCTTATAAAAATGCACACTCCAATACAAATTTTCTGCATAAATACGTTTCTCCGAACGCAAGATCTGCTGAAAATGACGAAAAATGGGGTCCGGATAGGTACCCATAAAGCTAGATCCGCTGCATATTTTAACTTGAATATTAACAATAAAGTGGGGCTTATATAGTCCTCTATCCATGGTGCAAAGCATTAAGCATACAAATAAATATGTTTATAGTTTATGTGGCAAAAAAAAAATGTTTCATACATTTTTCTATGAAAAGAAGCCGAGCGCTAGGCGTTTGGCGCTCAGTACGCGCTGAGACGCGCTCGTGGACGGGTGGGTGTATCGCTTTTTTGCACGAAATTTATTACGACAAAATGAACACCGTGTTGTGTAGTGCCATAGAGATATAATATTCTCTATGTGTACTGCGCTTAGAAAAACTTGATACCGACATCCACAAAGAAGGAAGTTCTCAAGTGTAGGCGTATTTTTTTTACCCGATTACGGCAAAGCCACAAGGAAAGGGTATGTTAGGAATATATATGTATGTATGCATGTATGTATGTATGTATTAAAAAAAAGTGAGCGCCATTTTGAAATTCTTTGTTATCGTACCGATTTCGTTCAAAATCGATATCCGGGGTTCCCTGGGATCACAAAACAGGAAACTGTTACCAAAATTTTAAAAAAGTCAGCGCCATTTTGATTTTTTTTGTTATCGTACCGATTTCGTTCAAAATCGATATCCGGGGTTCCCTGGGATCACAAAACAGGAAACTGTTACCAAAATTTTAAAAAAGTCAGCGCCATTTTGAAATTTTTTGTTATCGTACCGATTTCGTTCAAAATCGATATCCGGGATTCCCTGGGATCACAAAACAGGAAACTGTTACCAAAATTTTAAAAAAGTCAGCGCCATTTTGAAATTTTTTGTTATCGTACCGATTTCGTTCAAAATCGATATCCGGGGTTCCCTGGGATCACAAAACAGGAAACTGTTACCAAAATTTTAAAAAAGTCAGCGCCATTTTGAAATTTTTTGTTATCGTACCGATTTCGTTCAAAATCGATATCCGGGATTCCCTGGGATCACAAAACAGGAAACTGTTACCAAAATTTTAAAAAAGTCAGCGCCATTTTGAAATTTTTTGTTATCGTCCCGTTTTCGTTCAAAATCGATATCTGGGGTTCCCTGGGATCACAAAACAGGAAACGGTTACCAAAATTTTAAAAAAGTCAGCGCCATTTTGAAATTCTTTGTTATCGTACCGATTTCGTTCAAAATCGATATCTGGGGTTCCCTGGGATCACAAAACAGGAAACTGTTACCAAAATTTTAAAAAAGTCAGCGCCATTTTGTAATTTTTTGTTATCGTACCGATTTCGTTCAAAATCGATATCTGGGGTTCCCTGGGATCACAAACAGCAGTCAATCAAAAAAAAGTCAGCAGTGAACTTTTTAAAATTTTGGTAACAGTTTCCTGTTTTGTGATCCCAGGGAACCCCGGATATCGATTTTGAACGAAATCGGTACGATAACAAAAAAATTCAAAATGGCGCTGACTTTTTTAAAATTTTGGTAACAGTTTCCTGTTTTGTGATCCCAGGGAACCCCAGATATCGATTTTGAACGAAATCGGTACGATAACAAAGAATTTCAAAATGGCGCTGACTTTTTTAAAATATTGGTAACAGTTTCCTATTTTGTGATCCTACGGAACCCCAGATATCGATTTTGAACGAAATCGGTAAGATAATCTTTTATACATTATTTTACAATCTCAAAAACTGAGTATTATTGTAGCCGCGAGTATTGTTTCGGCGCATAAATAGGTACATAATATTTACCGCGGCCAACAGCGTAAACAAGTACCTAGTAAATAAATAATCGTCTAATATTTTCAAGTAACAAAATTGGTTAGTTGGCAATAAAATCGAGCGTCTCTACGCTCTCTAGCTCTACGCTCTCGTAAAGCGTGCATATATATGCTGTAGTGTGACGAGTTGTATACCTATAGTTGAGTTTTTTACCTATAGTTGGTCGCGGGGTAAATGTTTAAAGGGCCTTAAGTTATAGCCATGAAACTTGATATATGAGCTGCGGGTTGAAAATGAAAACAAATGTGTTTCACAGTTTATCAAAATTCCACCCCCGAAGGGGTGAAATAGGGGTTGAGAGTTTGTATGAAAATCCTTAATTTCTCAAGTTATAGCCATGAAACAGCATTTGGGCTTTCGTTATAATATGAAGAAGTACGGGTTTCACCATTATAGGGGGATTATACCGTGGGATAGTAATATAGGCTACTTTTTATCCCGGAAAATTAATGAGTTCCCGCGGGAATCGAAAAAACTTAGTCCACGCGGACGAAGTCGCGGGCATCAGCTAGTAATAAATAAATAAAAACTTTTTATTTCAGGCAACTGCCTTTACTACACCTAACCTATTTTCACTTTTCATTACAAACCGGGACTAAGGTAAGAGCTGAGAGAACAATTATTTACTTACAGCTCCCGGATTCTATTTGATGCAATGGAAAGTTCGATTTAAAAACTTTTTCCAATCGAAGTTTACAGAGATAGGTATTTACCCTATTCGTTTGACAATCGGTTTAACACGACTTTTTTTAACCGACTTCCAAAAAAGGAGGAGGTTCTCAATTCGGCGCGTATGTTTTTTTTTTTATATCTCCGTGGTTTGTTAACCGATTTGAAATTTTTTTTTTCATTGGTTAGAGGAAGCTCCCGAGGTGGTCCCATAAAAAATTCTGACTCCAAATCCTCAATCCTGATGCTGTAGGTGTACCATACTACATGAAATCCTCAAAACTAGGGAGTTAGGAAATTTCGATGGTGAATTCTTAAAGTAGGTATCAAGTCACGTGTATACGATTCAACTCTGAGTCCCAACTCCTCAACCCTGATGCTTCAGGGTACAGAACTCCTGAAAAATAGCGATTTAGGATTTTTCAATTTATGTTGAATTCATATTGTAGGTGTCAAGCAACGACTTCATACTTAAACCCAAGTCCCAACTCCTCAACTCTGATGCTGCAGGGTACTGAACTCCTAAGCCGTGCGGATTTGGAGTACACTAAAAAGTTAAAAATAAAAATTCTTTCCAAAAAACCGTCTTCCAAAGCCACTGTAAAGTAAAAAATGATTTTGATTTCTACACACTATATTGAAGTCGGGCGAGTATAACAAAGATAGGCAAAGTTGACGCGTCAGGCTCGCCCGACTTCAACATAGTGTGTAGAAGTCAAAATTATTTTTTACTTTACAGTGGCTTTGGAAGTCGGTTTTTTGGAAAGAATTTTTTTCAAACATTAGGTAGGTGTAGCACTCTAAAAAATAATTCCGTTGCTCCGTTGTGGCGTGATTGAACTTGAAGGACAAACCAACACACTTTCGCATTTATAATATTGTCAGGGTCACCTATATTTTTTTTTAAACTTGAATTTATATAGGTAGGTACCTAATATACCTATTATGCAGCAAGAATAACATCCACCATGAGATCTGCGGCCAAGGTCTTCAAGGTTTGGACAACCTATTATTATTATAATCTAATGAGTTTCTTTTTAGCTATATTTAGTTAGTTCAGAAACCAGCTTTGGCAAAATGAACAGGATCTATATCTATACTTATATCTATTATCTATCTATCTATACATAAAATAAAACTGTAACAGGTCCAATTCTGTACATTAAAGATATTTTAAAATTTTTTTTTGGAGGGCACTCATTATTCGACTGAAGCCAAATCTGTAATTTTTTTCATTTTTGTCTGTCTGTCTGTCTGTATCTTGGCCGCGCATCACGCCGAAACTACTGAATGAATTCAAACGAAACTTGGCACGATTTGAGCCCATACCACAGAATAGGTATGCCCATACTACGAGGTAGGACATAGGATACTTTTTATCCCGAAATTCTACCCCCGAAGGGGTGAAATAGGGGTTGAAAGTTTGTATGAAAGTCCTTAATTTCTCAAGTTACTTATAGCCATGAAACTTGATATATGAGCTGCGGGTTGAAAATGAAAACATATGTGTTGCACAGTTTTTCAAAATTCCACATCCGAAGGGGTGAAAGAGGGGTTGCGCGTTTGTATGAAAATCCTTAATTTCTCAAGTTATAGCCATGAAACAACATTTGGGCTTTCGTTAAAATATGAAGAAGTACGTGTTTCACCGTTATAGGGGGATTATACCGTGGGATAGTAATATAGGCTACTTGTTATACTGGAAAATTAACTGAAAAACTTATTCCATGCGGACGAAGTCTCGGGCATCAGCTATAAAGAATATACATACATACATACATACGAGTACATAGGCTACTTTTTATCCCGGAAAATTAATGAGTTGCCGCGGGAATCGAAAAAACTTAGTCCACGCGGACGAAGTCGCGGGCATCAGCTAGTCATACCTAATATTACTTACTGATTCTGAATTATGAACCGACATTTACTGTATAAATTCATTCATACCTATTATTATAAGTATGTAGGTACCTAATATAAACTTCCGATTTAGATATTTATATGAAACTAGATGATGCCCGCGACTTCGTCCGTGTGGATTAAGGTTTTTTGATTCCCGCGGGAACTACTTAATTTTCCGGGATAAAAAGTAGCCTATGTCCTTCCTCGGGATATAACCTACCTTTATACCAAATTTCATCAAAAAGCAAAAAAAAGCAGTTGAAAAGATGGGCCGAGAAAGCGTAGAAGGCAGACAGCAGACAGACAGACACACTTTCGCATTTATAATATTAGCATGGATACCGTAGGTATCTTAAAATTAATTTATTGCATGAAATTCCGATTTAATGGTGGTAAATTGTACGGTCTATTAAATTAGAATTAAATATTAAAAAGAATTTTAAAACTAAAAAAAAAGAATTTTGTTTCGAAAATTTTAAAGTAGGTAAGTATATTTTTTTATTTTTAATCAAATAAATATTATAAATGCGAAAGTTTGGATGGATGGATGTATGGATGGATGTTTGTTACTCAATCACGCCCCAACGGCTGAACGGATCTGGATGAAATTTGGCACAGAGATAGATTATAGTCTGGAATAACACATAGGCTACTTTTTATCCCGGAAACCTAAGGAGTTCCCGCGGGAACCAAAAAACCTTAATCCACGCGGACGAAGTCGCGGGCATCAGCTAGTTTAATCATATAAATATTATAAATGCGAAAGTTTGGATGTATGGATGTATGTTTGTTACTCAATCACGCTCCAACGACTGAACGGATCTGGATGAAATTTGGCACAGAGATAGATTATAGTCTGGAATAGCACATAGGCTACTTTTTATCCCGGAAAATTAAAGAGTTCCCGCGGGAACCGAAAACCTCAATCCACGCGGACGAAGTCGCGGGCATCAGCTAGTCAAATAAATATTATAAATGCAAAAGTTTGGATGGATGTATGGATGTATGGATGGATGTTTGTTACTCAATCACGCCCCAACGGCTGAACGGATCTGGATGAAATTTGGCACAGAGATAGATTATAGTCTGGAATAACACATAGGCTACTTTTTATCCCGGAAAATTAAGGAGTTCCCGCGGGAAACGAAAAACCTCGATCCACGCGGACAAAGTCGCGGGCATCAGCTAGTCCATATTAAATATTATAAATGCGAAAGTTTGGATGGATGGATGTATGTATGTATGGATGTATGTTTGTTACTCAATCACGCTCCAACGGATGAACGGATCTGGATGAAATTTGGCACAGAGATAGATTATAGTCTGGAATAGCACATAGGCTACTTTTTATCCCGGAAAATTAAGAAGTTCCCGCGGGAATCAAAAAAACCTCAACCACGCGGACGAAGTCGCGGGCATCAGCTAGTAATATATAAATTCGAAAGTTTGGATGGATGGATGTATGGATGGATGTTTGTTACTCAATCACGCCCGAACGGCTGAACGGATCTGGATGAAATTTGGCACAGAGATAGATTATTGTCTGGAATAACACATAGGCTACTTTTTATCCCGGAAAATTAAGGAGTTCCCGCGGGAACCAAAAAACCTCAATCCACGCGGGCACATCCACATAGTCGCGGGCATCAGCTAGTGTTTAATATTTACCAATAACAAAATGTTGCTCTACAGTTTTTATACTTACTTACTTTTATGGTATTTAGTATTTACCACAGATATAAAAGATCATTGACTACTTAATTACCTATATATTTAAACTTTTGTGATTCAGGACTTTATATGGTTTTAGTGTGGGTGGCGTTGGGTGGCAACCACTTTCGTCTTGTTCATCATCTCAGTCTATGGACGAATGATGAACGATTTGTAACTACGTATACTAGAAATACTTCTTAATGAGCGCAAAATCCAGCCCTCTCGTTCAAGAGAATTAATTAACTGTAATCTTCCTGGAATATACCTACCTACCTACCACAGTAAGTATCGATCGATAAAGATGTAGATAAATTAAAATGTAATGAGAAACGGAGGAACCTGTATTATTATACACTAACTTCCGTTTAATGGCGCGTTTAAATGAAATGAGTATTAATTATTATACGTGAAACCATTTTCCGCTTTCCCAAATGAATGATCATTTCATACAGAACCGCTATTAAAAGTTAGTCTTTTTTGTAGGTAGCATTTCTAATCGTTTTTTATAAATTCTATATCAAGTGAAGTTAGTAATCTTACATAAATTGGGTATTTGACAACTATTCAAATGAATTATTTTTTAGTGACTATTTAATAGAGGACCTCCTAAAAGTCGTAGTATCCACGTCCCGTGTTAGTTTTATGTTGAACTATTTTAGACTAGCGATCAAAGTAAAAAAGTGCGTCAAACTTTGATGACGTCACTATTCAATATTTCATGCAAAATCCAAATTAAGCACGCGTTTTGAGTTTTGACGTTTCAAAAAAGTTGCTTATTTGACTAGTTGTGAAATACCCAATTGTGGCTGATGCTTATGAACTACGATGGATTAACTTAGGAGGCTATGACCATTTTAAGTTCGTACTACAACCAATGTTTGTCCTCGCCCCTATGGTCATAATGCCATCGTCGGCAGCGATGGATTCTGACATAGCATTCCAATGGCCATCGCAGCACATCGCACCACGGTTTGCCGGTAACCCTCCAGATTAGACCTGACCCAATTTAAAAGTCAATAAGTAATATTTTGATGCCTAGTGAAGCGGCGATAGCCTTGTGGTTAAGACACCCCACCTCCTGAATGGGGTTGCGACTTGCGGGTTCGATCCCCCACCGAAATTAAATATCACTCTCTTCAAACGGTGAAGGAAACCTGCACGCCCGAGAGTTCTTCGTAATGTTCTCCAAGGTTTGTGAAGTATGCCAATCTGCACTTGGCCAGCGTGGTGGACTATGGCCAAACCCTTCTCATTCAGAGACAAGACTCGTGCTCAGTAGTGAGCCGGCCAAGGGGTTGATACGATTATGATAAAGATGAATATTTTGATCCTACTGTTACGGGCTAGCAATATTTTTAATGTTGTCATTTTAGTTTAGAGATTGTGTACAATAGAATCGCTGACCCGATAACAGCGTCGCTAGTACGAGCTCGTATCTAATAAAAATAAAATGAAAAAACCTTTTTATTGGTGAGGGTCTTCCCTTCGGCTCGGCTTCGAGGGCGGGGTAATTATATAAGCCGGTGATGATATACCCCGTTCTATAGGGCCTGTCTTGGAGGCTACTGGATCTCATCTGATGGTAAGTGATGATGCAGTCTAAGATGGTAGCGGGCCCCTAGCCCATACTCCTATTCGGTTTCTACACGGCATCGTTCTGGAACGCTAAATCCCTTGGCGGCACGTCTTTGCCAGGGTGGTAACTAGCCACGGCCGAAGCCTCCCACCAGGCCAGACCAGGGAAAATTCAGAAATTATAAATTCCCAAATTGACCCTGCCGGGGATCGGACCTCCGCACACCGCTCAATACTGCGCCACGCTTTCATTACGTACCTATTACATAATCAAAGGCGCCACGGTGGTCGTCAAAGGCCTAGGCCGGGTGTTGTCTTTGGTGTTGGGTCCGCACTGCGCTTGACGTCATCACCGTCGCGTGCAGGACCAGCTTCGATACTGTATACCAGTCAGTATGGTATCCTTAGTAGGAATGGAGATGCGTAAGCACCGCCATTCCTGCTGTGAGGGCTTGTATTGCGTCTCGTGTTAAACAAAAACTTAACAGGCATAAAAATTAGTTCCAATTTTGACCACCGGGTCAGATCATCTGAAGAAATTAACTATCTTTTTGACATATCATTTACGGTAGTAAATATTTTAAAACTATGGTAACAAATACTTATTTATCTAGGTACATAATTACAGGTATATATGGTGAAATCCATACTTCCATACTAATATTATAAATGCGAAAGTGTGTCTGTCTGTCTGCTACGCTTACACGGCCCATCTGTTCAACCGATTTTGATGAAATTTGGTACAGGGATAGGTTGTATCCCGGGGAAGGACGAAGGCTACTTTTTATCCCAGAAAATTCAAGAGTTCCCGCGGGAATCAAAACCTTAATCCACGCGGACGAAGTCGCGGGCATCATCTAGTATTACAATAAAACCATTAGTAAATACCTGTGGTAAATACTCTATGGACTAGATACGTGTATCACGTATCGAACTTCGTAAAAGCTTTTAGTATAAAAGAAGTAAAATATTTTATACTTTAGACTTGTTACTTTGAAATAGTTATTTACACATCGTCGGCGTCGCTCAAGAACATGAGCTTTGTTAGCTTTTCTAATAATAATTGTCGTGTTTAATGTTAAATTTCTCAAAGTTTGACTTTAATGTTTGATTCATAACACCATATTGTGATGGCGTAAGAAAATCGTACGCCCACATAAGCTTTAGAGGTTTAGCTCAAGGCGAGAAATTTAGAGTAAATGTGGAAAAACCCCCAAAAGAAAGGAAAACTGCCCAGTAGATAATATTTATAGCGTTGTTTTGACAGCGGACTACGATAATGCGTTATTTTGCCTCTATTCGCAAACCCTCACGTTCCGGCCTCCGTCTCTATTCTAATGCAAGGGGATAGGGATATGTACATACATATCATATAGTAGATTGTTCATCAAGTGACTGAAATGAGCCATTTAATTACGAGATGTTTAGCTTACCGAGCGTAGCGAGGTATGCTATACCTATAGTGTCGAGTAGAATGGCTTTTAGTTCCGTGGTAAACACTCTACTTTTCACTTCAATTGCGAGAAAATAAAATAAGTAACGTTTTTAGGGTTCCGTACCAAAATGGTAAAAATGGAACCCTTATGGTGCGACTTTCTCCGTCTGTCTGTCTGTCTGTCCGTCCGTCACACTCGATTATTTCAGTAACTACCGAAGCTATCGACATGAAATTTGGAATAGTTGTGTATATAAGTGGCCCAAAGACACTGGAATTAAAAAAAATTGGAAATTATTTTTGTTCTTATTTAAAAAGGGGGGAAAATCGGAGGGTTGAAATTTAAAAGTGAGATAACTGTACTGTGTGGGGTATCATATGAAAGGGTTTACTTTGTACATTCTAAAACAGATTTTTAATTATTTTTAGTCATGATAGTTTTTGATTTATCGGGGAAAAAGTCAAAAAAAATACCGTTCCCCCCCCCTTATCTCCGGAGTTTACCAATCGAAAAATCTGAAATAATTATGGTCAATAGGAATTTATGTATATTTTACAGGAAAACTATAGCCAATGCTCTAACTAGCATAGTTTTTTTGATATTAACAGAAAACCTCTACAAACAAAGTTAGTTTTGCGGTTCATTAAATTCATTAATCGTAAAACTTGCTACAGGTTTGTACGGAACCCTCGGTGCGCGAGTCCGACTCGCACTTTGCCGGTTTTTTTTTAAATTATTTTTTTGCCATTCTATTGTTACATTTTAATAGTAGGAGTAAGATCTTTATTTTCACTTTATTTCACCCATTTACTACCTATAACGCCAGCAATTATTAAAAAAAATACTTTAATCCCTAGACCCTAAATGCTAACTTTAGTCCGCGTACGCTAAGCTATAATAACATCTTTTTAGAGCATGAGAGGTGAAAAAAATATTACTTACCGGTCCACCGTCCAACCAATTCCTGCTCCCCGATTACGTAAGAATTGTCGATCAAACGTTAAAGATTTTCGTAAGTATGTTTTGATTTTCGAAGTTTTAGATATGTACGATACCCTAAACGTATAAGAATGGGCAGACGAAATTGAGCTCTAATTCAATGCTGTCATGGTTTATTTTACTTACTTTGACGCCGAACTTTTACCATTTGATCGACAATTCTCACGTAATCGGGGGGCTGGTCGTCGATTTAATGATAGGTAGGTAGTATCTATGGAGCCATATTTACTTTCAAAGTACCTAGTACCTAGTACCATTGATAGGAAAGAAACTGTACGTGTTTAGTAACGTAGACACTTATTAATATTTGTATATATCATACCTGTGAATACTATACTATATACTATAATATTATAAATGCGAAAGTGTGTTTGTTTGTTGGTTTGTCCTTCAATCACGCCGCAACGGAGCAACAGATTGACGTGATTTTTGGCATGGGTTATAGACTATAGTTGAGGACGGAGCGTGACACAGGCTACTTTATATCCCGGAAAATTAAGGAGTTCCCGCGGGAAACAAGTCGCGGGCATCAGCTAGTAAACTATAATTAATCATCCTCATATAATATTCTAAATGAAGGTGAAGATCTAAGACTATATACGTTAATACAGAATATTAGCCACATAGCTTAGGACATATAATGAATCAGTTATACAAAGCAGAGAATTGCAACCTTTAGTTATATCTACCTATTATTGCAATTTCTTTAATTCCATACTCCAGAGCCAGTTTGTAATAAAACCCGATTGTCAATACGTAGCGCAATTATCCCATAGTTCAGCTTCAGAGAATAGACAGCTCATCAACGACGAGACGTGACGACGCTGTAAAGTGTAAAGTGTTCTCTACTTGTGCTGTCATGAGCTGTAAGCCTACTCTACGATAGGAAATCTGTGACGTCTTTTGTACTGAGCTCTTCTTTTGAAATCGGATTCAAGTAGGTATGGTAAATGGTTGAATAGCGTGTATTTGGTTTTTATGTGACTATTTTAATAAAATTATAATTATTTATAAGCAACATTTTCTTATGTAAAGAAATCACCAGTTATATATCTAAGGATTATACAGACATTTACTTAACTGGCTCTGGCTGGTATTTGCGGTGAGTACTGAGTAGGTAATAGGTATGTGTTGTTAGAGGTTCCGGTCGCCTTTTATCCTTCCTGCACAGATTAAAAATAAAAGTTACTTCTTGGCAAACATGTTGGTGAAATCTTACCTCAGAAGTGAGAATTTTACCTATCGTTAGTGAAATTTAAAGGGACTAAGAATTAAAAAAAGTTCAGAGTTCAGGTCAAGAAGTTATATGCGAATGCACACATAATTATGTGGTTGTGACTTATTTTTTACATTATTTGAGAAGACAGCAGTAGGTAGGTAAGCAGGTACCGCTTATCGTAGTCCACCTAATAATTTCGTACAGATCATAGAAAATATTATATTATGAGTAGATCGATTCAAAATTCTGTTTGAAAGAGAATATGACTGTACCTACCTGCGGTTCCTAGCAATTTATGAGATTTTGGATACGAAATTATTTTACCTTTCATTCTGATTCTAAATCCGAAATAACAAGGGCCGGGGCAAACATAACAAATGGCTGAAATGCGAATATGTTTCATTTGTATCGAATTCTTGGTAATCCTTTACAATGCCATGTCGAGAAAAGGGGCGAAATAATTGGCACCTGCGTTATCTGTAAATTATTTTTTGATAAGGAATAATTTTTGTATTCTTTTTCTTGGAAAATAAGAATTATTTTTGACGTAAATAAAAGCTATGACGAAAAAGCTCTGCTTGGAATTTTATAAGAACTCTCTATAGTTCTAATAAGTTTGAAGTGTATTGTGAGATGGTGAAAATATGGTGAAAATATACCTGGCTGCCTTTTATGTGGGCTTCTTCTTAGACATAAGACTCTAATGGTGCTCGCGGTTTTAGTTTTAAGATACTATGTAGGTACTATTACGTAATAACTAATAATTGTTACCATCAGGTTTCTATCGTTTTTATTAGGTACTTTTATCTTTTTAACCATCGTTAATAGTAGATTAGTAGCCAAGGGTTGTAAGTCATCAATTGCAGCCCGAGATATTTAGGCGCACGAGCGCAGGGAGGGCGCCTATAGTTCGAGGGTGCAATTGATGCTTACACCCGAGCTAACTACTCTGCTTTACATCTCGATTGTGAGGTAAAGTAGGTCCTTATTACCCCCAAATGGAGCTTGTATGTGACCAATTAGCGCTCTAGGGTAATAATGTAGCTAGAAAAGCCCTAGGGCGGTAAGTAATTAAAAAAAAAACTCTTCACTCTTTCAAAAAGTTCGCGTACATCTAACCATCTGTGATGTGGGTAGGACTATGAATAAGTTAGTTCGGAATAAATGACCGTTGAGTGAACATCGCCTGCGTCTTATTGTGCCCTATAAACCCTAAGGATATCACAGTGGCTAACGAGGATTGGATTTACAGTTTATATATAGTGCGTGCGTGGTTTATTTAGTTTTTTTTTGCGCCATGTCGATCGGAAAAGTAAAGGAGTTCGATATGAAAACGGGGGTGTGGTCGTCGTATATCGAGCGGCTCGAGATGTATTTCACGGTCAACAGCGTTAAAAGTGAACTCAAACTGCCCACGTTAATAGCGGTGATGGGGGACGAGGCGTACGAACTTCTGGTTAACTTGTCCAGCCCAAAGAAGCCGTCGGAGTTGAAGTATGAGGACGCGATCGACCTATTACGTCGGCATTTACAACCGGCGCCGTCGGTTTTGGCGGAAAGGTTCAAATTTAGGCAGAGGAGACAGGCAGCAGAGGAAAATATCGCCAGCTACGTCGCCGAGTTAAAAAAATTAACGCGCCATTGCAAACTGGGCGATAATCTAAATGAAAACTTACGGGATCAGTTCGTGTGCGGATTAAGAAGCGATCTTATCCGTCAAAGATTATTCGCGGAAGAGGAAGGTATAAGTTTTGCAAGCGCGGTTAAACTAGCGAATTCGCTGGAGGCTGCGGAGCGGGACGCGGCAGCGGTGGATACGGCGGGGGCGGCAGGAGCTGCGGGCAGCACGGACAGCGCGGGCCTGCATTCGATGGTCGGAACGAACGGGCGGCGATGGCGGGCGGCCACGCGCGGCCGAATCACGCAGGGCGAGCGCGCGGCGCGGAACGGCGCTGGAGCGCGAGGCGGAAGTGGTGCTAGGCGGACAGCTGAGGGAAGTGCACGGGAAGACAGGTGTAGGGGGTGTGCATCCACTCTCCATGGCTATGAAGAGTGTAGATTCCGGGATTACGTGTGTTCCCGGTGCCGCTCCCGGGGCCATATCCGGCGCGCCTGTGTTCGGAAGACAAATGACGCGAGGGGGTCAGTGCATTACGGCGAGGCCGAGAACTCGGGGTCGGAAGAGGAGGAAAATTCCGGTGACTACCATAGCGATTTCCATCACCTATGCTTAAACGATTACAAGGCGGTGAGTTTGCCAGTACTTATAGAAGATATCGAAATTAATATGGAAGTCGATACGGGGACTGCGGTTTCGTGTATTAATAGTCGGACATATGAAAAACATTTTAGTCGAATATGTTTAGAATCCACGAGTATAAAGCTTAATTTTTACGATGGGTCAGTGCTTAAGCCATTAGGAGTGATCAAGCCCGTGGTGGGTTACGGAAATATGAGAAAGAGGTTAGAACTATTTGTTATAGAGGGCGGGACAACATCCCTCTTAGGTAGGCAGTGGTTAACGGAGTTAGGAATTAAAATTCCTTTGTTTACTAATTGCCACAAAATTAGCGAGGCCGGCGAAATAAAGGGTTTAGATAATGAGTTAAAAAATTTGGTTAGCAGGTATAAGGAACTATTTGATGGCGGTCTGGGTCGGTACACCGGAGGCAAGGCAACCTTGAGAGTACGCGAGGGGGCGACTCCCGTCTTCCACCGAGCTCGCGCCCTGCCATACGCGTTGCGGGAACGCGTAGACGCCGAACTCGATGCGATGCTTCGGGACGGAGTCATCGAACCTGTGGACTGCTCTGACTGGGCTTCGCCTCTGGTACCGGTAAATAAAGCTGATGGTTCTTTGAGAATTTGTGCTGACTATAAGGCCAGGCCTGGCTCACTTGTCACGTGACCTGAGATATTTAACTACTGCTGCGTGGACGCTCGACGGCACTCGTATCAGTCGAGTGTTGCGCGCGGACCGTAGTTATACGTTTGACTTTTACTCAAGTTCTCGTTATGGATAAACAAAGAAAGATCAGTAAACGATATCGTATCACATTAGGTCGTTTAAACTCTAATTATTAAGACCTAACTTATCGCTCTTTGCACTTCCTAAGGACCCTGAAAGGTAAGTTTGTATTATTTGCCTATCTAGGTACATAGTACATACGTACCTACTTAGAGTTCTAAACAAAACTAATATTAATACATAATGTGGGTAGTTTTATTTTTATATCCACACAAGATACAGTTTTAAACAAAAGTAAATATAAACCATAGGTAGTATCCAATATTATAGTGATAGCCTAATGGGTAGACTTCAGCCTCCAAGTCTGGGGTTCGATCCTGGGAACGCACCTCCAACTTAATTAATTAAAATATATCATTTACGGTGAACAAAAATCGTGTGTAAAGCTGAAAACATGCCTGAAGTTCTATAATCATTATAAAAAACTCTAATATGTCTGCCAACAAGAAATTGGCCAGTGTGGAGGAATATATGGCTTAAACCCTTCTCATTCTGAGAAGAGCCTCGTGAGTCGTGCTTAGTAGTGGGACTGGTGGGCCGCCGATGACTCGATGATGATTAATCCATAATGTGGGTATATTATTTTGTCTCGTAAACTCTGGCATGGGCCCCCTTCCACCCCATATAAGTGTAAAATATTCATTGATATTTCACTACTTGTGGAATATATAACGACTTTTTTTATCCACTACAAGTTAGCCCTTGACTGCAATCTCACCTGATGGTAAGTGATGATGCAGTCTACGATGGTAGCGGGCTAACCAGTTAGGGGCATGGCAGCATGTTAAACCCATATCCCTATTTGGTTTCTACAAAATCTATGAATAATAATAATATATCTTTTATCTATTTTTAAAGTAATTGTCGTCATCATTGCAACCGATTACTAGGGCTTCCAATACCGGGATCCCGGTATTGGCCAATACCGGGATCCCGGACTTTTTTCGCCGGTTTTCAATACCGGTATTGAAATGTCTAATACCGGGATACCGGTATTGGTGACACTATAAACGAAACAGTGACTATTGCATATATTTCTTGGTAGATGCCACTGTTTTTTATTCGGCTAAGTTTAAAACTTGTGTCTGAAGCATATTAGCTCAAAAAGAGCGCCTTTATTGCTTAAAACCAGTGAAGAAAAGTCGTTTTTGTTCACTCAGAGGGAAAAATTAGTGTTTGAATTTAGATCCCTGTGGCTTGGCATTTCTATTTCATTGTCTCTCAAAACGTTCAGAAATCTGATTTATAACTAATGCATATTTTATTATGATATATTATTTTCTTATAAATAATAACTATTGAATTTTAGATTAATGTGTGTTTTGACAAAATTATCGTTTTCTTCGACTTCGATCGACTTCTTACAAAAATATCGTTTATTACTCATTTAGTAGTTCCTCAACAGGTGGGCCTAAAAATGAATATGAGCAAGATAAAGATCATTTATAATGCACACGTTCAGCCCCAACCTGTGTTAGTTGAGAATTCTGCTCTCGAAATTGTTGATGAGTACATATACCTAGGACATACAGTCCAGTTAGGTAGGTCCAATTTCGAGAAAGAGGTCAACCAAAGAATCCAACTCGGCTTGGGCAGGGTTCAGGAAACTCCGCGACATCTTCTTGTCCAAAATTCCTCAGTGCCTGAAGACTAAAGTTTTCGAACAGTGCGTGTTGTCAGTGATGACTTACGGCTCCGAAAAATGGTCGCTAACTTTGGGCCTGATAAGGAGGCTCAGGGTCACTCAGCGGGCGATGGAGAGAGCTATGCTTGGAGTATACTTGCGTGATCAAATCAGAAATGAGGAGATCAATAGGCGAACCAGAGTAACCGACATAGCTCGAAGAGTCCAAGCTTTAAGTGGCAAAGGGCGGGGCAAATAGTTGGTAGAACCGATAGGCGTTGGGGTCCCAAAGTGCTTGAATGGCGGCCTCACACCGGGACGCGCAGTGTTGGACGACCCCCCACTAGGTGGACGGACGATCTCAAGCGTGTAGCTGGAAGCCGCTGGAAACAAGGGGCACAAGACCGTGCTCTGTGGCGATCCATGCAGGAGACCTACGTCCAGGATGTCTATAGGTTGAGACGACGATAGTAGTTTAAATTACAGTCTTCGACACTAATTTCACTAATTAATTAAAATTCCCTGCCATATTTATTTAATTTTGTGCTTACGTTGAGAAAGTGCGTCACAAATATACTTTATATTAAAAGTTCAAAATTCAATGGAGGTTAAAAATATAATATTTTCGTAAGAATTCATCCAAAAATAGTTTTATTTTAAAAATCATATAGTTGATATTCTGATTGATATGAATAAGAAATTGATTATTTGATAATAATATAAGTATTACTTAATAAGGTTGTATTTAAAATGATGTGATGGAGTTTCAGAACATTACGTGGTCCGTAATTTTCACCTTATACATACATGAAACAAACGATAGTTTCGTAAGAATTAAGTCAACGCGTAAATAACTATCTCAATACTCAAAATACAAATAAATCTAAAATCAATACTTGGTGATTTTTTAAAAGAAAATACAATTTCGTAAAATATTGCATGATATAAAATAGAGTGAAGGAGTTACTTAACGTTTCGTGAGACAGTGAAATAGACATACCAATCCACAGCGTAATAATCAACCACAGCGTTCTATATCCAAAAAAAAATCTCGCTGAGTGAAAAAAAACGGCTTTTCTTTACTGAATTTAAGCAGAAAAGGCACTTTTTTGAGTTAATTTGGTGAAAAATTTTTTTTATGAAAAAACTGTTTTTTATGGGTCTGTTTGCTTCAGAAAAGACTAATTTTAAGTTAAAAAACATCTACCACATTTTAATTTTTTTCCAATACCGGGATCCCGGGATCCCGGTATTGAAAAAAATCGTTCCGGTATTAATACCGGTATTGAGAAAAACCGGTATTCGAAAGCCCTACCGATTACCGACCCATAGTAATGATACCGATAGTAAGAATTTAGAAGTAGTCAACCCTAAGGCTACACGCGCCGCGTCTGAAGGGATAAGAGTTACGCGATAGAAAGAGATATATAGAGGTAGGTATTTAATTATTTTCACTCGCAGCGCTGTGCGAGCTGAATTGCACTTTATTACGACGTAACCTGAGTCGCTGATGGTTAAAAGGTATTCGCGGAGTAACTCTTCTGTTACTACTATTACCTATTCTGTGATAAGGCTACCGTTAATCCGGTATTGTTAGTTGATCGTTACCCCTTACCCAGAATCGACGATTTAATCGTTCGCTTAAGCGGGTCGAATTATTTTTCGAAGATAGATCTCTCACAAGCGTATAACCAGATTGAGCTTGATGATACTAAAAACTTTACCGTGATCAACACTCATAGAGGTTTATACCGGTATAATAGATTAGTATATGGATTAGCGTCAAGTGCGGGGATTTTTCAACGTATAATGTCCAACCTACTGCGCGATATACCTAATGTAGAAGTATTCCTGGATGACGTAGTAATTGGAGGGAAGAGCAGGCAGGAACACTTGCAGGCGGTGGAGTCAGTCTTTAGTAGGTTACATCGGTACGGATTGAAATTAAAAAGTAAAAAGTGCGTTTTTCTTGTTAGCGAAATAAAATATTTAGGCTATGTGTTAAACAAGGAGGGCATAAAGACGGACCCGGATAAAGTGGAGGCCATCACAAAAATACCTAGGCCCGGCAATGTAACCGAATTGCGTTCATTTCTAGGTTTAATAAACTTTTACGCGAAATTTGTAAAAAATATGAGTGCTAGGTTAGTACCTTTATACGACTTGTTAAAGAGAGATAAGAAATGGTTTTGGTCGAAAGATTGCGAACGAGCGTTCAAAGAAGTTAAGACCTTATTAACTAGCGCGGAGGTGTTAGCGCATTACCTACGATCCTAGCCGGCCGCTTATCGTAACGTGCGACGCGAGTGCGAAAGGGATAGGTGCCGTGCTCTCACAGCCGAGTCAGGAGGGCGACCGCGAGAGGCCTATAGCGTACGCGTCGAGAACACTGAATGAGGCAGAAATCAACTATTCACAGATACATCGGGAAGCTCTTGCAATTATATTTTCAGTCAATAAATTTCATCAATACCTATACGGTCGGCATTTTACCTTACGGACCGACCATAAGCCTTTGGTGTCGATATTTGGGCCGCATACAGGGATACCGGCGATGGTAGCTAGCCGTATGCAACGGTGGGCTATTATTTTGTCCGCGTATACTTTTGATATTGAGTACGTGCGTACCGATGAGAACGGAGCGGACGGATTGTCAAGGTTACCGTTGACAAGTAGGCAACTCGCGACGACGCGGCCACTACCGGAGCAAACTTATTTACACTTTATTCAGGAAGCTTTACTATTAGATTACAATGAGATTAAGAAATATACGGCTAGGGATCCAGGGTTATCGAAAGTTTTAAGTTACTTACGGGATGGCTGGCCGGAGGAGAATGGTATGGTAAATTTACAACCGTATTTTAATCGCAAAAATGAATTGTATGAGGAGCTGGGCTGCGTGATGTGGGGCCATAGGTTAGTGGTCCCGGAGGCGTGTAGGGAAAGAGTGTTAACGATGATACATGAGCCTCATATGGGAATAGTGAAATCGAAATCTTTAGCACGCAGTTATGTTTGGTGGCCTTCTTTAGACGATTCGATTCAGCGTATGTGTCAGGAATGTGAGATATGCGCTGCACAGGCGGACTCACCACCGAAACAGACAGTACGTATGTGGCCGTGGCCTAACCGACCGTGGTCAAGGGTTCACTTAGACTTCATGGGCCCTATTTTCGGAAAAACATATTTGGTGGTCGTCGATGCCATGTCTAAGTGGATAGAAGTATTTCCGGTGCCTAGTACTTCGTCAGCGATAATTATTGACAGACTTATGGAGCTTTTCAGTAGATTTGGCTTAATAAAGCAGGTAGTGACGGACAATGCTAGTTACTTTGCCAGTGTGGAATTTAGGAACTTTACGCAAAGTCAAGGGATTGAGCATATTTTTACAGCGCCGTACCACCCTGCCTCCAATGGCCTAGCAGAAAACGCGGTAAAAACCTTGAAACGCGTAGTCAAGAAAGCGGTCTTAGGTAAACAAAATGTAGACAGAGCACTCTGGACTTACCTGATGCATTACAGAAATACGGAACATTCCACTACTGGGGAAAGCCCGGCCATGTTGATGTTAGGTAGGCGGCTTCGTACCAAATTAGATAGGTTAAAACCAGATAGGGAGAGAAAGGTAGCTAAGGTACAGCATCGGCAAACAGAGTTAGCGAAAGGAGTGGAGAGGGACATAAAACCCACGGAAGAGGTGTGGTATAGGCAGTATTTAAAAAGAGAAAAGTGGGTCCCGGGTCAGGTTGTTGAGTCTATGGGTCCAAGCAATTATAAAGTCAGAGGTCAGGATGGGGACTTAGTTCATAGACACATTGATCAACTTAAGAAACGTTCCACGAGATTTTCTCTCGCTTGCCCTACCACAAGCTTAGATCGGGAGTCTGGCACAAATTCTCAATCAGTAGTTTCACCGAGGCAAGTCCGGCCGGAGCAGTCTACGGCAAGTGACGTTGAATTATCGGTTAAGCCGAGCAACTCGGAGGGGTCGGGTAATGCCCATACGGACACTCCGGCTTCACCGGAATTTCAGGATGCCTTGGAGGAGACAAGGTCTCCGCCTCAGACCCGCCATATTGCCTCACCGGTTCATCCGGGTACACCAGCTGGGTCTCGCCCAATGAGGCAGTGTAGGATAAGGAAACCCTATACTAAGTTGTGACCCTTTACTATAGAATAAGAATTTTATTTTTATGGGTTAAGCTGTTGATAGTATATAAGTTGTTTTGTACATTGATTATTGTAATTGTAAGTATTTATTTAGTGTGGAGGTGTGATGTGGGTAGGACTATGAATAAGTTAGTTCGGAATAAACGACCGTTGAGTGAACATCGCCTGCGTCTTATTGTGCCCTATAAACCCTAAGGATATCACACCATCATACTTTTTTTAATTACTTACCGCCCTAGGGCTTTTCTAGCTACATTATTACCCCAGAGCGCTAATTGGTCACCTACAAGCTCCATTTGGGGGTATTAGGGACCTACTTACCGAATATGAGAGATGTAAATTAAACAATTAACTATCAACTATGTATTATTTAATGACGTTCAAAATGTGTAAAGTGCTATCCACTTTGCATGGTTTTTGAGATTGACTTTCATGGACAGCGATGTAAGGTTTTTTACATGGTCTTCGGTTCCTAATTCACATTCCAACGGCAAACTCTAAAAACGCCTGACCCCTGATATTGAAGAACAGGCAATAACGAGGTTCGTAAGGTTGAATGCATGATTATCGTTATGGCATCTGCTATAGAGACATAAATAGAGAACTTGTAGCAATAGTAGGTATATTATACTTTATCTATTTCAATTCACATGTTTCTTTCAGCATGCTTGAAATCCTTAAACGGTTCGAGTTATACGTTTAAGCTCTCAAATGATTACGTAAGCTTTAGAAAATTAAACCTTCCAATTAAGTTTCGTTTTGAGATTGTGTGTACCTAACAGAATTAGCCAAAATGTATCTGATCTGTTTTATGTAGTTTATTTTGCTCATAAGCTGCAAGAAAACTGCTGAAAGCTTGATATAATATTCAATTATTCATGAAAAGTCGTATAGCGTTGGCAATTTAACGAACGTCGCGCGTCGCTCGTTGCTAAAGTTGAGGTACCTATTTAGGCAAATGAATCTTTTTCTTAGGATTAATTTCATACGTATTTTAAATGCTATATGGCTTCTTCCATTGCTTCTTAATCTTTCTTAGGGAATTACTTTCTTATTCTTGGAAATTTTTAAACACACCTACTTAACTTCGAGTAAGTGTTAATTAAAAAAAACTGTAACCCGACTTCGGAAAAAATTCGGAGGCCCCACTTTTTAGGGTTCCGTAGCCAAATTTGGCAAAAACGGAACCATATAGATTCGTCATGTCTGTCTGTCTGTCTGTCCGTCCGTATGTCACAGCCACTTTTTTCCGAAACTATAAGAACTATACTGTTGAAACTTGGTAAGTAGATGTATTCTGTGAACCGCATTAAGATTTTCACACAAAAATAGAAAAAAAAAAAAAAATTTTTGGGGGTCCCCATACTTAGAACTGAAACTCAAAAAAATTTTTTTCATCCAACCCATACGTGTGGGACATCTATGGATAGGTCTTCCAAAATGATATTGAGGTTTCTAATATCATTTTTTTCTAAACTGAATAGTTTGCGCGAGAGACACTTCTAAAGTGGTAAAATGTGTGTCCCCCCCCCCCTGTAACTTCTAAAATAAGAGAATGATAAAACTAAAAAAAATATATGATGTACATTACCATGCAAACTTCCACCGAAAATTGGTTTGAACGAGATCTAGTAAGTAGTTTTTTTTTAATAATTTAAAACTTAACTTAATCAAATAAATATTATACCTAAATGCGAAAGTTTGGATGGATGTATGGATGGATGTTTGTTACTCAATCACGCCCCAACGGCTGAACGGATCTGGATGAAATTTGGCACAGAGATAGATTATAGTCTGGTATAACACATAGGCTACTTTTTATCCCGGAAAATTAAGGAGTTCCCGCGGGAAACGAAAAACCTCGATCCACGCGGACGAAGTCGCGGGCATCAGCTAGTAATTTATATCTCGCGCACCGAGGGTTCCGTACAAACCTGTACGGAACCCTCGGTGCGCGAGTCCGACTCGCACTTGGCCGGTTTTTTTGGATGTAACATCCGTAATATCGATTTTGTTCGTGTAAGTAAATTGTAAAATGTAGCATGAAGCTATAGGTAAAGAATGAAGCAACCATAATACCCATTTGAAGTAAATCCCATTTATCGCTATAATCCCACTTTGACTGACGAGCGAAAGCTAGTGTAGTTTAGCCTAAGTTTCTACATTGCAAACATCTACTACTTAGTAAGTTTTCAGCATAAACTTAGGTTTTCAGTTGTACCTTTGTTACAACTTTACAATTTCGTTCCTGTGAGAATATCTTCGGGCCAAGTTTCTGTCAATATCGGAATATCTTATTGCTAGATAATATTAGCCGCCCCTCGCACCGGATGCCTGTCGGAAACTAGCACTCGGCGACGCCAATACCACCGGTCTCATATCCGGATTCTACCGTCTCAACGGTTCTTTACTTGTGTTACAGAAGTTATTTAATTTGCCTTCTTTCCTTTATGATAATACCTTTGGGAGTCGTCAAAATCTCATCAACAATCTGTGTATATTTTGCTTCATCTTTGAAGAGTTTTATGCCAACAAAACATTCTTGATTTAGCAATCCACGGGCACGATTTATATATATGAAATTTGTCGTAGAGATAGATTATAGTCTGGAATAATACATAGGCTACTTTTAATTCCGGAAAATTAAAGAGTTCCGCGGGAACCAAAAAAACCTCAATCCATACGGGCGAAATCGCGGGCATCAGCTAGTATGATAATAATTAGCATTGTGATCCGGTTTACATTTCAGCTCAATCGGAAACCGGGAAGTGTCAAGTGGGTCAAATTTAACTTGCAAGATTTGATTACATACAGACATCGGGACAGGTGAAACGAAATAAAAGCTTGTAATTAATCAGCACGCTGGAGGTTGTCCACTGGGCATATTGTGTCAGACATGCCCCCCAATCATGTAAGAATGTTCGATCAAACGTTTAAGATTTTTGTCAAAGTAAAATAAACCATAACTGCATTGAATTAGAGCTCAATTTCGTCTGCCCATTCTTATACGTTTAGGTATGTACGATACCCTAAACGTATAAGAATGGGCAAACGAAATTGAGCTCTAATTCAATGCTGTTATGGTTTATTTTACTTTGACAAAAATCTTAAACGATTGATCGGACATTCTTACATGATTGGGGCCATGATCTGCGCCACAGCCGATCAGCTTGATAATCAATGGGGCTAGTATGTATAGCTAGTATGTTTAACTATATCATATACGTATGTATGCTCTTATAAATTGCGAGAGGTCGTACCAATTGTTGAGCGTTTTTTTGGGTATACTGAATTCTTTTGAATGAACTGAAATTTTTGTGTACTTGATTCGGTACACAAACTTTACAATATGAGTGTAAAGAGAGAAGGAACCTCTGGTCTGGAGCTGGACCTTCGGTACGAAACATAAACTATGCTAAACCTCCCACCAGTAGGTAATCCTTCTTCAGAGACCAACTACGCCCAAGTAAATTCTCTTTCATATTTAAATATTCATGGGTGAGCCAGATCTAAGGTAACTTTGTTTATTATACGCGTAACTAAAACTTAACTAAAAGCTGTAAGTCATTAATTATTTACCTATTCACTAATTCCTACATACAACTTCATCCTTGTTGAGTTCACTGCAAAATCCCGGCGCACCATTTCTAAACGATGGAAATATTGAGTGTTTTTTATAACTTTTTAAAAGTGAATCTATTAAATACTAGATGATGCCAGCGATGGTTATTTTCACTAACATGATAATAGTCGTTAAAGCGCGCCAACCCGCATTGGAGCAGCGTGGTGGGTCTATAAGCTCTAATTCCCTCTCTCCTATGAGAGTGGAGGCCTGTGCCCAGCAGTGGGACGTAAATGGGCTGTACTTAGTGGATGCCCGCGACTTTGTCCGCGTGGATTAAGTTTTTTGATTCCCGCGGGAACTCTTTGATTTTCCAGGATAAAAAGATACAACCTATCTCTGTACCAAATTTCATCAAAATCGGTTGAACGGTAGGGCCGTGAAAGCGTAGCAGACAGACAGACAGACAGACACACTTTCGCATATATAACATTAGTATGGATATTAAATATTACAAAATAATAAATATACAATATCTACCAGATACAGAACTTAGGAAATTCTAATTATTTATTAAGTTTTTGGAAGGATCCGGCATTTTGTAGCAAATAACAGCTATATTTCTCTTGAGTTGAGTATCAGTCAATTTAATGTAATAGGTTAAGGTGTAGCTCAAAATAAATTATCGAAATGAGTAGACAAGCTTTGGAAGTTTGGAGTAGCGTTATGTTTACAGAATATTATCGTCTGATGTGTCCCAAATAAGCTTTGTTTGGAGATAGCTTGGCGGAGGAAGCTCCCCACGGAGCAACAAACAAAACGTAGCAAGTTTACTTGTAGGTAGAGGTAAACAGTTGTCACGAGACAAATATTCTTGAATTCAGGTACAAGGTTTGATATTATCACAGTTTAGTTTGAGATTATTTGATAATATTGTGGTAAATATTAACACTAAGTACAATATTCAAACTCAACTGCGTTAACTAAGTATCATCTCAAAAAATATCAGGTTGGCACAAAAGTAATGAGACACTAGATTTTTTTTTAATATATTTTATTATGTTTATCGTAAAATAAGCTCAGTCAATTATGTAGTCTCCATGAGCGTCTAAGACCTTTTGCCAACGACCGGGCAAAGTTTGGATGCCTTTCGCCCAGAACTCTGGTGGCCGCGAATCGAAAAAAAATGTGAACGTCCAACTCCGCGACATGTATACTAAAGCTGAGCCAAGATCTCTCCTACTATCAAAATATAACAATAGAATGGCAAAAAATAATTAAAAATCGTTATTTATTTTATTTTCTCGCAATCGAAGTGAAAAGTAGAGTGTTTATCACGGGACTAAAAGCCATTCTACTCATTTTAGTCCCTTGATGAACAATCTACTATTTAGGGTTGCTGTTACAGAGATTACAGATAAATAATACGCAGTAGGTAATCAAGACTACATGGACTAGATAATAGAGATGTAAGATGTTATAGTAATACACACAAGTCTGCTTTAAAAACTTGTAGACCAAATAAAATTGTGTAGATTCGAGAATATAACAAACGCAAATTCATGTAAGTAGATATGTAGTGGATTGTGGCTCGACTTTGTCCGCATTAACAAATCAGCAAACAAGCACACTAATGTGTAGCTTTGTGAATGCGAAAGTGTGTCCGTCTAATAATCTGTCTGCTACGCTTTCAGGGCGCATACTCTGTTCAGCCGAGTTTTTAAAACCTAGTGAGGAAGTATTAAAGTTATTATCCCAAGAAAACTCTTACCATTACGTGATTAGAATGGAAAGGAGTCACGACCCTCAGTAATAAGGAATACAGGTCCAAGAGCTGGCAACGAATTTCGGGAAGGTCCTTTTGGCAAGCTGAAATTGAAAAATTTAATCACGTATTTATTAAGTAATTTCAATAATACCTGCGAATCGCCAGACAAATTTTGCGGTTTTAAGCAATTCCCAGACGTGTATAAAGTTTTCAAATGAGTACGACATACGAAATAACCCCAAACGCTCTACCAGACTGGCAGGACTGGATTCGCCAATTGACGAAGTTATATTTTCCACAATTTCAGCTTGCCAAAAGGACCTTCCCGAAATTCGTTGCCAGCTCTCCGTCTATACGATGCAGAGAGAGAGTGGAGATAAGTATAGATTGTGTATATGTTACAAATATTAACAAAATACAAATATCTATAATATTATTGATAGCAACGGTGCACGAATTTGTCAGACAATAAACAGTAATCATGGCCAACAACGAAAAATCTTAACTCAGAATAATGTTTAAAGCTCCTGTTATTAGAGCCGGAGCACTTCGGCGAGTTCTAGATGGCGACTTCGAATTCAATTACTTTTATTGTTTGTTTAACGTTAGAACTCAAATTGCTTTTCCATGTTTTCTCGAAGTTATTTGATATTGATTATATCAATTGAAGAAAAAAACATTATTTATTTGTTGTGAACTTATAATTTGTTCTTTATTCAAAACACTTGAATTTAACCAACTCTATACGTTGATAATATATTCTTTCTAGTTTTGGGTTTTATTATTTTTTTGTTATGTAATTTTTCATGTTTTCTTCTTCCTCACGACTCCTCTTTAATATTATAAACTAGTTAGATGATGCCCGCGCACAGATAACGGATGCTCGCGATTTCTTCCGCGTGGATTGAGGTTTTTTTTGTTCTCGCGGGAACTCTTTAATTTTCCGGGAGTAAAAGTTGCCTATATGTTAATCCAGGGTACATAGTACATACCTTAGCTACATAGCTTAGGTAGAAACATACTCTGTTAAAGTTTACACCAATATATGATTAAAATGGAAGCTAGAAAAGTTTGTAACCGAACTGAATTTCTGTCGGGTCATCGTAAAGGTACAAGAATTTATAACGACAGGGCAAAATATGTGCAGTATCTTAGCATAAAGAAAATAAGCATTATATTATTACATCAATGCAGTGTACATATATCTAATATCCAGCAACATCAACACAATTTCAGCACTTATATGTACCAAAGTTTCGATTGCAATAAGCGTTGAACTTTGAAACTATGAACCTGGCGATATGGTAGTGCTCGGTGTTCGTGTTTCTCAAACAAACATGTTCAAACTTCACAAATCAAATTTTCCACTTCACAGTCCTATAACTACATGTTATTACAGAAGTCATATATCTGGTTGGAAATATCCGGTGATTCGATGCCGTTCTTCTTGTTCATGTTATGTTGTCTACCAACTTTTACCTTACGAAAAACAAACGGTAACACCACATTGAAAAGACACAGAAGTTTATAGAAATGTTAAGCGAATATGGTCTGCGATTATGTTTTACTAGCTGATACCCACGACTTCATCCGTGTGGTTTAAGTTTTTTGTCATTCCCGCGGGAACTCCTTAATTATAAATAGGATAAAAAGTAGCCTATGTCACTCTCTAGGTCCTCAACTATACCCATGACAAAAATCACGTCGATCCGTTGCTCCGTCACGGCGTGATTGAAGGACAAACCAACAAACAAACACACTTTCGCATTTATAATATTTGTATGATTCTATTTTGAAAAGAGAATGAGAAGAGATTGATAGGTATATTGTGAGAAAGGACAACGAATATAAGAAAAAAAATATTTAACATCGTTTAATATCATTTTACTGAAGAACTCATACTTCTGTACCATCCTTAACATGGAGAATACACTATATTACATACCTACCTCATTGAGAGAACTCAGGCAATCGGAAAAATGAATTACGTACAAATATACCGCACGTCAATTCCCATACAAGTTGATGTAAACATTTCGAACGTAGTGATCGTTGAATATGAAACAGCAATCACGATAGCTGCAAACTTTATGAATGTTTAAAATGTAGGCGGTTGAAAAATTTAACAGCTTCACGGATTGTTGGGGTGCTTCTTTATTAATATTAACGGTTTTAAAAATTAAAACGAGTTTCACTTATATATTTCGGCACTCTCTTTAGCTGTGCAGTAAAATTTTTGCTTCATTAGGTAATACATACGGGTCGGACTGAACTAAACGAAGAGTTAACTATGATTTCCTGTCGCGTCGTCTGGTGACCGAGTTCCATATACAAAGTATGACGCAGACTTTTTACCCGCCAGGCAAAATCTTTTCTGGCGAAAAACAATGGGGTTTTTTTATCCCGAAAAACAATGGGGTTCTACCTTGGTTCTACTTCTACCTTCTACCTTGGACAGCGGATATTCGGGATTTTTGACCGATTTTGCTCAATAATTCCCTCTATTCCGAACCGATTATGAACATTCTTTTATCTCTTTGCTGGCAGGTTGATCTGATTGTGAATTTCGTGAAGATCTGATGGATCTGTTCAGAGAATGCGCGTGGAACCCCGTTGAACTGATCGCAATTGATTTGTATGTTGAGGAGTTCCGCCATATTAATTCGCTTAACTATAACTTTTAACGATGCTGTATAATACATAGGTTAACTGTGTAAGGGGGCGCGCACGAAACGAGCGACGGCCGAGCGACGGCGACAGCGGGGCGAAGGAAACCGAGAGCTGGTGAAAAATTTCGGGAAGGTTTTAGGCGAGCTTTAGGCGAGCTGAAATTGTGGAAAACTATAATTTCGTTCATTGGCGAATTCAGTTCTGCCAGTCTGGTAGAGCGTTTGCGATTATTTCGCTACTGGGCAGCATATAACATTTGCAAACATTTTTTTGGCAACTTGATTTTTTTAAATTTAAATTTTATACTAAAAGGAATCGAAAAAATAAATCCATGACATTTTTGTCGTTATAAAGTATTACCAGCCCTCTTTCAAATTGTTCCCGAAATTCGTCGCCAGCTCTCCGACTAATGGCATCGCCCCGCTACCGCCGTCGCCCCGCTACCGCTAGTTTCGTGCGCGTACACTTAAGTGTGGCTGTGGCTGTAGAATGCCCGGTGCCTTCGGACGAAGCCGGGCGAGAGCTTAATATACCTAAAGATGACGTTAAAGTTGGCGCATCATCTGCTTCAAAGTGTTTTCTCACGTCTACAAAGGTTTTCTGGGAGAGATCACCATAACATAAGCGATAGGATATGGCTCCTTTGCATGCTGTTTTATAGTTTTTTTTTTTTAAATCCACTATTTAATATTAAACATACTATTCAATTGTAGTCATGATCGAGTTAGCATTTTTTATCAATATCGCCGTCGGTATGTTACTCGTATCTGTCACGTTAAGTCACTCATAATACCATTTAGATACGGCGTATTGTCACAGAATAGGTATAGTCCGCGCGCCAGCTCTGAGGAATCGAGGGCTGAAGTGCGGGCGGGTGCGCACCGCGCCCGACCCGTCGCGTCGCTTCATACTCCGCACACTCCCATACTAGTGCCACCCTTGACGCGAGAGTACGCTTTATCGAGTCCTGTAGGGCGATTGTGTAATTCCTGCATCAATCATTGTTACAGTATCGATTGTTGTGATTGGCTGAATTTATGGTATTCTTGCTGCGTCAATGGATTTTGTCCAATAGTGGAAGAGTGTTAACCAATCATAGGTGATTGTGATCGATAAACTGTAGCTGTCATTTATAGCCGATTGCCCTGCTGTTTTTAATTTTGTGATAACAGAGTTATATTGTAATATAAATAGTACTAAACTTAAAAGTTTCTTTGTCTGTGCAAATAGCTGTTTAATTTTTAAATTCCTTATAGTACTGATTATTCTGATTGTGACAGTGATTAATCAGATTTTACGTTCATTTTGTACAGTTCATTATAATTTAATTTTTTGATACAATTTGTTTTTTCTTCCTTATTGCACTTAATATCCTCATAGAATTATTATTTCATAATTAATTCAATACACGCGCACAGATACTAAAGATGTGTTAGTATTGATAGCGTAATATCGACTAAATCACAACTCTATCTCATACGTCAACATTCTTGAAGATTCCTCGGACCTCGCGCGCGAACTGTAATAGTACGTGTATTAGTTGCATTGATAAAATAATATCAGGTGTACTTGTATAGTTTCCAAAATATAGCAGACTAGATGATGCCCGCGACTACGTCCGCGTTAAGTTTATTTTTATTTTCGCCGGAACTTCTCATTTTTTAAAGTAATAAAATAGGGATAAAAAGTAGCCTATGTCCTTCCCCGGGAAGGACATAGGCTACTTTTACCAACATTCATCAAAATCGGTTGAATAGATGGGCTGTTAAAGCAGTACAGCAGTCGTAGCCATTGATGTAGAATTTTAGTACCTAGACAGACAGACAGCTATATAATATTGGTTGGATATTGACAATTTCTATTTGTTCTATAGTTTCAATATTTTAAGAAAATTTAGTTTCCGCTAGGCAATTTAGTTCTCTCTGGAACTTAATGTTGCCATTGTTATAAAAATGGGTCATTGAGTGGATACATGTAACATTGAAGTTAATATGCTTAGCAACCAATTTATTCATTTTTATACGTACAGTAATACTTACGATCACGCATTTGCCAGTGATGCTCTGTTCGATATAATTGCACCTTGAGCCAGGAAGTATGCAAGGTTTACGAGAATAAAAATCATAAGTCTAAGCATTCATTGAAACAGTTACCTTTTTGGCCGCCACGAAGGCAAACATAACAAATATTCAATGTTAAATACATAATAAAATGATCAAGTGCTAAAATCAAACAGTGTCGTAAATTATTTTGCACATAAATCTTGTGCAGTGTGGGTGACAATGTGGGATATTTCTGTTTACATTTTTTACTTATTAGTGGTGTACCTTATTTGGAAATTTATATTGTATAAATATACACCTGATTATGTGATTTATTATGCTAAATTCAGTATCTACATCATCTGCGCACAGATTGCTTCTGCGATATTAGTACCTTATCTGGCTATAAGTCCAAGAAACCTCAGGAACGGAAAGTAAGTAGTTGGGCATTTTCTTTCTAAGGAAATAAGCACTTATTTAATCTTGATTTGCGGGTGCCCACTAGGTAGGAGGTAGTAGATAAATTTTGGCTTTTACTATATATATTATTTTGTGTTTAATCTGTACTACTAATACTTATACTTTTACTAATATTATAAATGCGTTTGGAAGGATGTCTGTATGGATTTTTGTTACTCAATCACGGATCTGGATGAAATTTGGAACAGAGATAGATTATAGCCTGGAATAACACATATGCTACTTTTAATCCCGGGGAATTAAAGAGCGGAAGATTGGGTCATTGGGAACCAAAAACCTCAATACACGCGGGCTAAGTCGCGAGCATCAGCTAGTATATAATAGAAACAAAAAAGAATCTTTCAAGAATGAATTTTGTCATTACATTTTTTTAATCTAAACTTAAAGATTTGATTTGATTGTTTGTAATGGATAAACTCAAAAACTGCTTGAAACCGATTTTAAAAATTCTTTCACTTAGAAAACTACATTATCAGCGAGTAACATGGGCTATAAGGAGGAGGTTCACAATTCGACGCGTATTTTTATGTGTAAGCTTTTTAGGGTTCCGTACCAAAATGGTAAAAATGGAACCCTTATGGTGCGACTTTCTCCGTCCGTCCGTCCGTCTGTCACAGTCGATTATTTCAGTAACTATTAAAGCTATCGACATGAAATTTGGAATAGTTGTGTATAATAGTGGCCTAACATCATTAAAATAAAAAAAAATCGAAAATTATTTTTAGTTTAATTAAAAAAGGGGGAAAATCGGGGGTTTGAAATTTCAAAGTATGATAACTATACTGTGTGGGATATTATATGAAAGGGCTATACTTCTACATTCTAATACAGATTTTTATTTATTTTTATGCATAATAGTTTTTGATTTATCGGGCAAAATGTCAATGTCGTCGTAAAACTTACTACAGGTTTGTACGGACCGCTCGGTGCGCTAGTCCGACTCGCACTTGGCCGGTTTTATTTTTAACAATCTAAGAATTTACAGTAATGATAGTTTTATCATTTATTTTTCCAGTATAACAGCACTGATATTGCAACATTTGTCAACGGTTTTAGGAGTAAAATGGGAAAGAAGAAATACAAAAGTTCTCCTAGAAGAAAGAGGTGCAGTTGTAGTAGCTAATCACCAGTCTGCTCTTGATACTTTAGGTAGGTAAGTAGGTAAATAAACTTGCATAATTAATTGGAATACATTTGCATAATATTATACAAATAATATTGGAATACTTATAAGTCTTTGCTAGGTATAATGAAATTGTACTCGAATAATTCAAAGACACTCGTAGAAGTCAGGCAAGTTGATTTTTAAGGAAGTCTTGTCAATCAAATAGCACCTACGTGAATAATCGCCAGACGCGAGAACGTTATTTAGGTCTTGTTCTTTTATTTACTTAAGTAGGTATAACGCAGTGGCATTTGACTGGCAGAAATTGCTGCTAGGCATAAAATCAGTAATATGTACATGGTTCTCAAATCAAAGGTGCTCTAAAATATAGTCTTAGATTATTTTCTGCCGTGCCGTCAAGCCGCCGTGCCGTGCCGTGTCTCTCCTGTAGAGAACGAAATCATTGGAAAAAATGCTTCAGCTTATGTGCATTTTTTCCATTTGATTTATTATGTTGCTATTACATACAGGTCGGAATCTCTGGAACTAAATAATAATATTATTTACTATTTTATTATAGGAATGTTTAGATTAACCGATGTCATCCCAAGAACGGCACCCGTGTGTAGAAGAGAAATCCTGTATTTGTTTCCATTCGGATTGGTTGCATATCTGAATGGATGCATTTTCATAGATAGAAGGAATCCTGAAGCCGCCAACAAAAAATTGAAAGCAGAGGCTGATGTTCTTTTCAAAAATAAGGTAATATGTGGGAAGCTAGCACAATCACACATGGGGACATTGGGACAAAATCGAAAATTAGGAAATCTATCGGGCGGCGATCGAGATGTGCGTATTTTTCGGTAAGAAAGCGATACATTTACTAAGTGTTCCGCTCCTTTGGTAAGACTTAGTTAAACCACAGAATAGGTGTTATACGCCCGCTTTGATTTAGACTTTTTAGCTGATGGTATCAGATGGTAGAAATGCGGAAAGACTGCATATCACGAGCAGATTTTCACTTTCACCTTTGCACCCTCAACCGCGCGTGGTTATCGCCATTATCAAAAAGGGGTCCCCTCACATCACCCTTACGTATTAAAAAGAAAATTGGAAGTTCTACAGATCATGTGCAAAACTACGCTCTATATCTTTTCGTCTATAAGCTTCCAGACGCATCATAAGGTTCATTGCGTGTACAGTCGATTGCAGTAGTGCTACAAATGGATATTTTTCAAAAAAATAAAATACATTCCTCAAGTTAAAAAAGATTTTACTTTCTTGAATCACTAGGAAAACAATGATTTTGAAGAGCATAGTGGAACACGACACAAAGAGGCCATCGTTTTAAGTTAGAGTATTTATGAAATTAATCGCGCTGAAACTTGCAAATTGATACCAAAGTTTTGAGATGACCATATTGACCACAGTAGTGCTTACTGGTGTAGATTTCGGAATTTTTCGAAAAAATGCTGCCATTGTTGTACTTTGCCGAGTTTATGGTATCTTTGATATCTGAAAGATGTTGTTTATAAATTACTCATAGTTAGAATAATGATCACCTGTACACAAACTGTTATTTTTGTATTCCAGGCAAACATATGGATATACCCTGAAGGAACGAGGAATAATAATTCTGATAAACTGCTGCCTTTTAAAAAAGGTGCTTTTAGCCTGGCAATTGCTTGCCAAGCTCCAATCATGCCTGTGGTTACATCACCATACTATTTCTTAGATGGAACAAAACGTATTTTTAACAATGGTAAGGGTTCTATATTTTCAATGATTGGACGACAAACGTACAAACACACTTTTCTATGAATAAATTCAAATAACAATTCGATACTTACTTTTAGGTCATGCGATAATCCAGTGTCTAGAAGCTGTGCCCACTGAGGGATTAACAATGGACGATTTGCCAGAACTCAAAGACAGAGTTCAGAAAATGATGGAAGATACCTATCAACAACTGGGGAAAGAAGTGAAAGCTCGATATTTATCTTAAAAAGTCTGTGGTAGCCTTAGTATTTATTGATTAATAGAGATGCCTAATCATGACATTGGCCGTCCATTATGATTAATAACTGGCAGTTATACTAGTTCGTAGAGTGGTGGTAGGTACCTCTGCATAGGATTCCAATGACATAAAATAATATTGACAAGGTAAGGCAAGGTGATGCGATAATAATAATTGGGGAGGTTAATATTAGATATACCTACGTCAAAATTCGCGTTCGAACGTAATATATAATTTGTTGAGACGAAACCTTATTTTTTGTCGACGTCAATTGGTCAAATCATGACGTCAAATCATATTTTTTTGATTAATATTTTGTCGAGATGAATTATACCTACCGACAAAATTCCTTCGAGAATAATTATTTAAATCTAAACAAAAAATAACGAATCGAATACTTAATATGTTTGATGAGCCATAAACTTAATGTATGGGTATTACATATGCTTAAGATTGGTTTTTATTCGTCGCTAAAATATTTTGTACCCACTATAGTATTGAAATATTGGGTACAAAATATTGTATTGGAGGACCATGTTTAGTGGCGCGCTCTCGAAAGGGCCCTAAATGTCCAGCGGTTGACGCACACAGGCTGATGGAATGAAAAAATGAAATTGTATTGAAAACGTTTAATGATCTCTTCAAAATGTTTATTAATTATGTTTATATACAAATTATTTCCAAGTAACTATTTGTTCGTATTCACTAACTTTTTATATTTCAATGTTTTTTAATAAACTACTATTAGGTATTCTAATTCCCGTCGGAATTTCGAAAAATCTCTTCATTAATCAATCTCTCAAATAATGATTCAATGGATGTTTAAACATGGGAATTGTACCTATTTTAGAACAAACAAATGCCTTGCATACTTTTGAGTTGTGACTCATGTCGCTTCAAATATTTTACATGTTCCAAAAGGACACTGAATAACTGAGCCGGGAAGCGAATGCGTTAGATTTTTTTGTTTTTCGTAGCTTTTTTAACTGTTTTCTAAAGTATTTAAAAAAAGTTTTTGTAATGAATTCTGCAATGAGTTATCATTTGAGAGAGTTTTCAACATATCAACGATCTATAGATAGGCTCAAACCAAATCCTAGTAGGTATTTTATGATCATAGCACATTTATTATACTATGTAGATGCAGGATCAAAAACATTTAAATGTCGCGTGTTGTCCACCCCTGCCCAGTTTACTTTATGAGCCAAAAACAGCCTTCATATAGCACGAAATTATAATTACTATCACATTTCTATAACAATGTTATAACAACATAGCATAGTAATAACAAAAACTGTGCTGTACTCAAAACTGAGGGAGTGTCATCCAAGAAGGTGATAGAATAAACCGGGACTGGCGGCTCTTACCTACGGCTCGTATAGAGGAGAAATCGTTATAATCAGAGGAGGTGTACATTTCCGAAGTAATAGAAGGTACTATTAAGTATTCAATAGTAGTAGCACAGAATACTATGGTAATAATAATGAATGATAGCAATTTAAAGCTTATCTTCATTGCTTTGTGCTGATGGTATGCAATTAAAAATGTTTTTTTTTTGTCTTTCAAGGAAATAAAATTCGTAAACGTTTCGCTGGCAGTAGCCATGATGCATACATTAATCAATTGTTTGAAATGGAAATATGAATAATTTTCGTTGGAAGTTATTATAGTTTATTTTAATAATAATAATTATGTATTTATTTATTTCAAGTGACAGGACTCATACATTTAAACAATTATTAATTTCACACAGTCACATTACATAAATACAAATTAAAATAATAACATAGGTACTTAAATCATATACAACATTACATCAAATTACAAAATTAGTCATATTATATCAAATTACAGCATTAAAATATACAATAATGTTAACAAGATACCTACTATATGTGTTAGTTTATTCGAAATAAGCCCCACTTATAATCTGTCGCTAATCGCTATGCGCAACGTGCAGTCCACAGCAGTGGTTTATGTATGCGAAGTCGAACCGATCCGCAAGCGCAGCCAGCATGCTGTTGGTGCTCCCCCGCACTCGCCGAACCAGCGAGGTGCCTCACTTGCGCATAATTGTATAGAAACAATCTACGCATGCTTCGGCAAACATAGTTGATGCGCTGCAATATCGAGGGAGCCTCAACAACATCCTGAATGCGTTGTTGTATTGGACACGAAGGGCGTTGTAAGATCTTTGCGTAAAGTCAGTCCACAGACTGCAGGTGTAAAACGAAGTACAGTAGGCTCTGAAATGTGTGATTTTCACATCTGCAGAGCACTGCGCAAACCTACGAATAACCATATTAGCTCTGACTGACATCGCCCTTCGTTCCCGTTCAATATCGCCATCATCTTTCAGGGTAGGTGTAACAAGATGTCCTAGATATTTAAATTCTTTTACCCTTTCTAACGGAGTTCCATTTAACTTTATCGGTGGCATTTCTGATACTTTTCTAGGCCCGCCCTGAAATACCATACACTGACTTTTTTTCACATTATAGATAAGTCCATGGTCAGATGCATAGCCCTCACCTAGATTCAGCAGCTTTCTGATTCCACAGACCGAGGCGCTCAACATCACCATGTCGTCCGCGTAACTTATGTTATTGAAACAGACGCCATCTATGTAACAACCGACATGCTGCTCGCTGAGCGCCTCAATCAGACCATTGACGTACAGATTAAAAATGGAGGGTGAGCTCAACCCCCCCTGCCTCACCCCACATTCCAACCTATACGAGTCCGACATGGTGCCCGCCCACTTCACGTTATTCACCTGGTTCCCATACCAATACTGTACAGATGCTTACCATTTTTACCATACTTAACATTTGCAACTAAAATTCGGGAATTTTGGCACGAAGATAGATTATAGTCTGGAATAACACATAGGCTATTTTTTATCCCGGAAAATTGACGAGTTCAAAAAACCTCAATTCATGCGGACGAAGTCGCGGGCATACATAAACAAAACATTATAGTGTTCTTCTTACTGATTGAAAATAGTTATTAGTAATAACTATTATAATGTCAACATGGACGTAATAAAATTAGCAAACCTTAAGCAAACAATATTTCTTCTTTGAATAAGCACTTTTGATCACCATTCAAATATGATTATCGCCAGCAATAAGATATACCTACATAGAAGATACCTAAGTTCTAACGATATGATTCAAGTTGAGAATTTAAAAGAAAACTTTTCAATCGCCTCCTATTTGTTTAGGACGACTGTTCGACGCTGATAAGAAAGCAAACTCATTCTAGAATAGCGCTGGGTTTATTTTTCAAGTAAGCACTCGTGCTGAGCATCATTTTGATCCCTTCGTTTATTTGCAGCAATCTCACTGAATTTCATTTTTATAGTCAGGAGTTTCGGTTAGGGCCCACTGAATATTTCGTCCTTGTATATTTTTTTACGATATTGTGTTCGCTTTTATACACCACTACTTTACTGGTCGGGATTCCGAGAGCAACTATAGCGTTTATTGGTAGATGGTAGATGCAGCTATTTAAAAATTATGTTTCACGAACGCTTTTTGAAGACCTGAGCTAAAAATTAAATAGCTCTCGTTAAGGTCTTTCTTTAGTAATTTCTGTGTAGTAGAAGAAGACAAAGAGAAGAAGAGACGAGAATAGGACATTTTAGTTATCTACTACTAATACAATGTAATCTCTTTGTTTTTTCAGATTTTAAGCTTGAGTATCTAAGATCCACTGTCCTATTGCCTGAACGGCACTTTTAAAGGTAGGTAAAGGACTAAGCGAGGAGTGATCTAGACTACATTGTTACCTTTCTAAGTTGGTAAATCCGCACGAACGAAGTCAAGGGCAATTATGTTAGGTTTTTACAGAATACCCTTATTTAATTTACAATAACACGAAACAAACACAAGCCGATATTTGAGTGAAACGACGCGGTAAGCTAAATAGGAACGTTATGCAAATGAACAGTTAATGTTATTGCGAGGCAGGGAGTAAACCCAAACCATTCGCCGCTGCAGCGTCGAGCTTTAAACTAATAAACGGCATTTAATAAATTTGCTGATTTTATCCTTTAAAGTGGCACTTATTTCTTGTAAAGAAGCAAATCTCTTATTCTTGTATTACCTACTAGTTGATTTTATCTGGCCATAAGTAAGTACCTTTGTAAGTACTAAGTGGAAGTTAGAAATTCATCTAAATATATAAAAGGCAAAGGTGACTGACTGACTGACTGATGTATCAACGCACAGCTCTAACCACTGGTCGGATCGGGCTGAATTTGCACTCAGATAGCTATTATTGCGTAGGCATCCGCTTTTTTTTATTTTTGAAAATTCCAACCCCAAAAGGGTTAAATGGGGTTGAAAGTTTGTATAAAAGTCAACGAACAAATCGGGATGAACGTGATTTTTGGCATGGGTATAGTTGACGACCTGGAGAGTGACATAGCCTACTATTTATCCCGGAAAAAGTATAAAAAAAGTATAAAAGTTAAGTATAAAAAAAACTTAAAGCACGCGGACGAAGTCGTGGGCATCAGCTAGTTCTTAGATAAAAGCGAAGCAATCTAAGCCCATTGAACCAAAAAAATTGTCAGTCATAAGGGATTGCCGATAGAAGTGAAAACGAATATTTAAATAATAAAAAAAATATATAAACCTTAAAACTAAGGCATTAAAGTTTAATTACGAATGTAGTATATTTATACTTAAAACCTTTTGTCTTCGTAACAACGCGATCATGTCGGTGTTCGCGAGCATGTCGGAGCGAGGTGTCGGTGACGCGTACGTACGCGCAAGTTTGCCCTATAAAGAAGTTTTCACTTCAAAAATAATTAATCAGTTCCTATATTACCTATTGTGTTATTGCACTGGAACATTAAATAGTTTGGCAGTACAGCTTTGCAGTTATCTAAGAGTGGTGAGTACACCCTGCTCAGCAAAAGCTTCTCACCCGACCTCATCAGGATTCTTTTAAAGCAGTGCCTTAGAAAGATTCTTCATTTTTGTCTGGAAAAATACTCAAAGTGATAATTGCTAAGCTATTGTTGTTGGCTTTGGGGTAGTTTTATTAGAGCGCTGTCCATTTCACGATAAAGTATGTAATCTGCGATTCCCTAAAATTGTAAGATATCAGCAACCGTTATTGGATTGTTAATGGCATTTGCCATTAACAATCATTTACATTTGCCATTGACAACATTTGCCATGAAGTCTTAAGGGTTGGTATTAAGTTCAATCACATCATCCATATATTATAAATGCGAAAGTGTGTCTGTCTGCCTGTCTGCTACGCTTTCACGGCCCAACTACTCAACCAATTTTGATAAAATTTGGTACAGATATAGATTACACCCCGGGGAAGGACATAGGTAACTTTTATCCCGGAAAATTGAAGAGTTCCCGCGGGAATTAAAAAACATCAATCCCGAAGTCGCGGGCATCATCTAGTAATATTATAAGACATTTTCTTATATAAAATAAGCAACTGAACTAAGACGGAAAGCGATTTAGGGTTTTGAAACTCGATATTTTGTAATCATTACAATGGAGAATATCATAGAAAGGATTTTGACAAAATAAAAGATCTTTATAAAGAATTACTAAAGCGGACAAAGTCGGGAACACGCAGCTTAAACGAGTTCTTCGTGTTACATTCTGTGAGTAGCTCAATTCGACGAGTTAAAGTCTAATCAGACAGTTATTTGAAGAAAGTTTCCTCACACGACCATCGCAACTCAATTTAGCCGAACCCGCAAAAAGATATTGAGGAATCTCCTGAAACTTTGGTATTTGCTTAGTAGCAAAATCGGGACCTGAATTTATAAGTATTCACATTTCACTGTAACGGTAGAGTTCATTTGTACATCGAATTTGGTCCTTATTACATGGACGCAAGGATTATTTTGAAATGCATCCGATATGTTTGATTGGGATCTGACACAAGAACGAGTAAACATTGCTAAACTTGTGTTTTCATTTATTGGCCTCTGGAAATGGAATTTTGGTGAATTTGATTATTTTGTAGTCTATAACTACTGTAGGATGCTGTGTGGCTGATAAATTGATTACTTTATCGTCATACAAACATTAAAAAACATAGCCTACCGGCTACATTTTTACCAATTAGAACAAATAATAGTAGATTTTTTGAGGTTCGACTAAATTTTAATTCCTTTACCCAACCGGCGAGGGCTGATGTTAAAGTTTCATATATTTTTTATATAATTTAGATTTATATAAATTAAAAAAAAGAGCTACTGCTGAGTTTCTTTCCGGTTCTTCTTAGTAGAATCTATTTTCCGAACTGGTGGTAGAGACCTGACAAGTCAAAAGTAGCACAAGTTCTCCTACATGGAATAACCATTTCATTTCATTTCATTTCAATAAGATAAGAGATGAGACAACAACGCCCAAAATTATACAATGCTAGTGACTTACTAATACAAAGTTTATATCAGATATATTTATGCAGAAGAGAATGTTCCATATTCCATTAGAATTCTTACATCATGAGTACTTTACAATGCCCTTATCGGAACCATCTGGGTAACCCCAATTCAATTAATAATTCAATTTGTTGAATTTCGACTCATCCTACTTGTTTTGATTTGGCTTAGGTACTTCTTTTATATGTATGTTTGTGTAAGTGAGAAATAAATACTTAATAAATGACTACTGAATAGTCTACTAGTGAATACTGAATAGTTAGAAAATATACCTACAGCATAAAATACTATACAGACTTCACTTACAGGGTTGTAGTGGATAAAAAAAAAACCCGATGCATTTAAAGGGAAAACTCTATTTTTTATTCTTTCACATATTATAAGGTAGGTGCAAGTACCTATTAACAAGACATGGGATAATTTTTAATGCTTCTTGTTACAGACATTAAAGATATACGATCTTCGCTGAAGTACGTAAAGTATAAGAAATTTTCACGAGAGAGATTTTCTTACAAGTTACCGAGCAAACATGTAAATACCTGAGGCAAGATTTACCTCTCAATTATTCTTGTACCGTCTTCGCAAATCAGAACCTCTTTGAAGTCATCGGAGATATTTATTCTGCTTCAATTGTACATATTTGATTTTAATATATTCTTTTTCAGTTTATATATTAAACTCAAACACTATTCAGTCTTTACATACTGTTTGAAAAACGCAGACTTTTTTTTAACAAAAGTGTAGACTGTGATTCTCTGGTTCTATTTTACTTAATTGTGTAATCTAGCTGTAGCTTTGAAGTACTTTCATAAAATCACAGAATAGGTAATAGTAGGTACGATAAAAGTGCTGACACCGACGCAATGTTGCCTTCACTATCATATGTTTGCTATCGTTACTTTGGAAAGTGTGTCGGCATACATAATAATTATGTGACTATCATCTAATTAACTCATTACGTTCTTGCTCAAAATACTTTTAATATTCATCTGTTCTAAGGTGTACCGGATACGGCAAGCACTCTTCACTATCATAAGTACTTTATAAATGCGAAAGTGTGTTTGTTTGTTGGTTTGTCCTTTAATCAAACCGCAACGGAGCAACGGATCGACATGATTTTTGACATGGCAATAGTTGAGGATCTAGAGAGTGACATAGGCTTCTTTTTGTCTCGGAAAATTAAGGAGATCCCGCGGGAATCAAAAAAACTCAAACCACGCGGACGAATTCGCGGGCATCAGCTAGTTCCGGTATAAGTGTAGATAGTCGAATGCTTTCAAGGCAAGCGCGTTCTAACATAATTAGCACAAGAGTTTTAGATTTCCGTAGTGAACAAGGAACCCTTAAAGTTTCGCCATGTCTGTCCGTCCGTCCGTCCGCGGCTTAGCTCAGAGACAATGGCAAATTAACTTAGCATTTTGTAATTCCCACAAAGACGCGAGCTCTAAAGCGATGGAAATGATAAATGAAATTATATTAAGTAATTCCATTTCGTGAATATTCGCAATTATAATCTGAGTCATCTCCATCAGCTGAAGAGAAATTGAATTGCGAAATGTCGCCATTGACTGAATGAAAATAATAGCGTTTGACGAGATTTGATAATTCAGTTGTGTACATAGGCTAATGGTTTAGATAGATTTTATAGATAACTAGCGATCCGCCCCGGCTTCGCACGGGTAGCACTAATAATCCTAATCTATATAATATAAACTATCCTATCTCTCAAGTTAGATCGAACTGCACATGGTGTGCGAATTTTATTATAATCGGTTAAGTGGTTTAGAAGTCCATTGAGGACAAACATTGTGACACGAGATTTATATATATTAAGATGTGCTGATAATAGTAATAGTGTATACTATTGGTAAAACTATAATAATATGAATGTTTGTCCTATTTATAACCCATTGAACTTTTGAATGTCACAAGTAGTTCACTCCGGTAGTGGCACCGATCGAGCTGTTATTGGCAAACGAATAGGTAGATACTTCTGTACTAACTAATATTATAAATACGAAAGTTTGGATGGATGGAAGTTTGTTACTCAATCACGCCAGAACGGCTAAACGGATCTGCATGAAATTTGACACAGAGATAGATTATAGCCTGGAATAACACAAAGGCTACTTTTTATCTCGGAAAATTAAAGAGTCCCCGAGGTTTTTTTGCGCGAACAAAAAAACCTCAATCCACGCGGACGAAGTCGCGGGCATCAGCACCTACATAAAATTGTAATTTCGATACAATTTTAAGCGTAAACTAGTCATGCATTTTAATCTAAAGATATAAAATTTTGAAAGTAATGCTTAACCCTTATAATATAAAAAATATGAAATGCGGAGTTTTTGCGGCGTTAATTTCAAATGGAGCGCTTAACTTGTGTTCAGCCTAATGAAAGTAATGCTGTTATATCGCAGAAAGATTTGAGGCTGTTTGAATGTTTTTTTTATTCCTATGCCAACTTCCAATTGATTTCTCCCGCTAACATTTTCCAGATATTTTACGAGTCACTGAGTAAAGAACCAAGCGCAGCTTAATGACCCAATAGGATTCCAAAGTATGGAAGCAAACGCTTTTGTAATATTGTATAACTAGCTGATGCCCGCGACTTCGTCCGCGTGGATATACCAAGTTATTTCTTCATTTTTAACCCGCAGCTCATACACAAAGTTTCATCGATATAACTTGAGAAATGAAGGACTTTCATACAAACTTTCAACCCCTATTTCACCCTTTTGGGGGTTGAATTTTCAAAAACTGTGAAACACGTATGTCTCCATTTTCAACCCGCAGCTCATATATCAAGTTTCATGGCTATAACTTGAGAAATTAAGGACTTTCATACAAACTTTCAACCCCTATTTAACCCCTTCAGGGGTAGAATTTCGGGATAAAAAGTATCCTATGTCCTACCTCGTAGTATGGGCTCAAAATTTGCCAAGTTTCGTTTGAATTCATTCAGTAGTTTCGGCGTGATGCGCGGCCAAGATACAGACAGACAGACAGACAGACAGACAGACAGACAGACAGACAGACAGACAAAAATGAAAAAAATTACAGATTTGGCTTCAGTATCGAATAATGAGTGCCCTCCAAAAAAAATTTTCAAAATATCTTCAATGTACAGAATTGGACCTGTTACAGTTTTATTATAAGTATAGATGCAACTAGTATGGCGCGTGGCTGCGCGGCCCGCTAAAGCGGACCGCGTAGTGGAGCGCGTGGTCCACTGTCTACTTACTCGCTGTCCTACTATCCTGCCCTCCGATTATTATGTAAGAATGGCCGATCAAATCGTCAAAGTTCGGCGTCAAAGTAAAATAAACCATAACAGCATTAAATTAGAGCTCAATTTCGAAACACGAAATTGAGCTCTAATTTAATGCACTTATGGTTTATTTTACTTTGACGCCGAACTTTGACGATTTGATCGACAATTCTTACATAATCGGGCAACTGGTTTACTGTCTACGTGTTCTGATCTGAACAACACACTGCTATGCTAGTGAGCACAGTGGAAGCGCCAGCACGCCAAGCGTCCGACGTAAAAGAAAATTCTCATAAAGGAAAAACATAAAACAAAGACCATCAACCCCCCGCCCCTCCCTTTTTGTTTGAGCAGCCCCTAAGTAGGTACCTATCTTTAATACCCTGACCGTGCTCCTCACCCATCATCCGAACCTTCGATCATCATCTCTCTCCATATTTTTTTCTCCGAACCATTCGTCAAAATGAGATTTCTTCCACAAAAACAAATCTTGAAAAGGAACCGTAGTCTTGCATAGTTCTACACTTGTAGCCTCTTCAATATTCGCCATATATTTTCTATGAAAAAATAAATTCCGCCATCTTGAATTTTTTTCCTGTTCATCAAGTAGACCTGAATGTCCCGATCATCTTTTGCCAAGAAACCACTCTTCCATCTCTGATACTCTCCGAGATAGACACCGACGATATTTGTATGGAGGCCATCTTAAATCCGCCATTTGGCGCGTGGGTGCGCGGCCCGCTAGCGGACCGCGTGCTGGACCGCGTGGCCCACTGTGATCCACTGTCTACTTACTCGCTGTCCTAATATCCTGGTTTACTGTCTACGTGTTTGACGACCTCCGTGGCGCAGTGTTGAGCGCTGTTGAATTAACGTGCGGAGGTCCCGGGTTCGATCTCCGGCAGGGATTGGAAAATTTATAATTTCTGAATTTCCCTGGTCTGGCCTGGTGGGAGGCTTCAGCCATGGCTAGTTACCACCCTACCGGCAAAGACGTGCCGCCAAGCGATTTAGCGTTCCGGTACGATGCCGTGTAGAAACCGAACAGGGGTATGGGTTTAATAAAACTGCCATGCCCCTAACAGGTTAGCCCGCTACCGTCTTAGGCTGCATCATCACTTACCATCAGGTGAGATCGCAGTCAAGGGCTAACTTGTATTGGATAAAAAAAAAAAAACTGAACAACACTGCTACGCTAGTGAGCACAGTGGAAACGTCAGCACGCCAAGCGTCCGACGTAAAAGAAAATTCTCATAAAGGAAAAAACATAAAACAAAGCTGGCTTTCCTAATGGCAAACCGACAATAATTCTTCCATAAAGAAATAAAGAACAAATCTTGTAAAAAAACCATATCAAAATCATGCATATTTCCTAACTTCTTGTACTCTCTTCAATGTTCGTAGATTCTGCCATCTTAATTTTTTCTGCTCATCAAGTAGACTTACCTATCTTTAATACCCTGACCGTGCTCCTCACACATCATCCGAACCTTCGACCATCATCTCTCTCCATATATTTTTCTCCGAACCATTCGTCAAAATGAGAATTCTTCTATTAAAACAAACTTTGAAAAGGATATAATATCTGCCATATATTTTCTATGGAAAAATAAATTCCGCCATCTTGAATTTTTTTCCTGTTCATCATGTAGACCTTTATGTTCTGATCATCTTTTGCCAAGAAACCACTCTTCCATCTTTTATACTCTCCGAGATAGACACCGACGGAATTTGTATGGCGGCCATCTTAAACCCGCCATTACGAATTTTTTTTTCAGCTCACTGTCAATTGGATGAAGTTTCGAGTGACATTTGGTCGAGCACCCCCCACCTATCTTCAATACCCTTTTCTATGGAAAAATAAATTCCGCCATCTTGAATTTTTTTCCTGTTCATCAAGTAGACCCTCATGTCCTGATCATCTTTTGCCAAGAAACCACACTTCCATCTTTTATACTCTCCGAGATAGACACCGACGAAATTTGTATGGCGGCCATCTTAAATCCGCCATTTTGAATTTTTTTCAGCTCACTGTCAATTGGATGAAGTTTCGAGTGACATTTGGTCGAGCACCCCCCACCTATCTTCGATAACCTGGCTGGTGCTCTTCATCCGTCTTCGAAATCCTCAATCATCAGCTCTCTCTGTATTTTTCCTCTTAATGAATTTTTGTCTTCTATACGAAACGATGAGTGAAAAAAAAAATGTTCATACAAAATTTTACAGGAGAGGTGATCAATCAGTGAATCAGCACGAGCAGCTATATATATATTAACTAGTGTTTCGCTCTGTGCGCGAGCTGCTAAAGCAGCTCACGAGATGTGGTTAGACGTTAGTACTAAGTAGTACAGACTTGACGTCTTTATTGTATTAAACCAAAGAGCAACGGCGAAATTTTTATTGACCACATTTACTAAATTTTGATTGTACACAAGTAAGGTAAAGACGAAAGTAATTTGCTTATTTTTTAAAATTTTATCAAGTATTCACCTTAATTAATTCAACCTAGGTAAAAAAAAAAAAATTTAGGGAATCTTTTTTGATTATTTAGTTCCCGTTTCTCAGTTTAGTGTTACCATTTTATGTATAATCTACCTAGTAGCTAGAATAAATCTAAATTAGTAGATTATTTTGTATCGTTTTAAAAATTGAAATTATTTCGTTTAATCAATGTTTGCATAAATAATAGTATTGCTCTTTTTTTTAGTGTATTTAAGTTAATTTTCTTGCATACATTATTTAATAATCTCTAACAGAATGGTAATAATTGAAAGAATATTAAGGCAGCACTGATGCTGATTGTCTGTGGCTGTGCCTAATGTTTTACTGGTCTGTGGTTGTCATCTGTATTTGTTTTTGTGGCTTTCTTCCGGTTGTCATTTTTAGAAGTGACATTACCCATAGAGATATATTACCTCTATGGACATTACCACAGAACCTACAAAACTTTAGAACGAAATATCTTTTTTTTCTAGCCTCATAAAAAAAAAATTCTAGCTGATGTGAGCTTCATATTCGACGCTTAGAAAAATATATTTTTTTCACACGTGTACATAATTATTTTTTCTCAATAATATTGATGTATGGAAGTTCGCCGTTGCTCTTTATTTACTTAGATACACAATTCACCTTTAAGTAGAAAGATTTTAAAAATGGCGCTGATTTTTTAAAACTTTAGTATCACTTTCCTGTTTTGTAATCCCAGGGAGCCCTAATATCGATTTTGAACGAAATCGGTCAATAACAAAGAATTTCAAAATGGCGCTGATTTTTTAAAACTTTGGTATCAGTTTCCTGTTTTGTGATCCCAGGAAGTACTAAATATCGATTTTGAACGAAATCGGTCAATTAACAAATAAGTTCAAAATGGCGCGGATTTTTTTAAATTTTGGTAACAGTTTCCTGTTTTGTAACCCCAGGGAGTCCTAAATATCTATTTTGAACGAAATCAGTCAATTAACAAAGAATTTCAACATGGCGCTGATTTTTTTAAATTTTTGTAACAGTTTCCTGTTTTGTAATCCCAGGGAGCCCTTATATCGATTTTGAACGAAATATGTCAATTATAACAAAGAATTTCAAAATGGCGCTAATCTTTTAAACCTTTGGTATCAGTTTCCTGTTTTGTGATCCCAGCGTGCCCTAAATATCAATTTTGAAAGAAATCGGTCAATTAACGAAGAATTTCAAAATGGCACTGATTTTTTAAATTTTGGTATCAGTTTCCTGTTTTGTGATCCCAGCGTGCCCTAAATATCGATTTTGAACGAAATCGGTCAATTAACAAAGAATTTCAAAATGGCGCTGATTTTTTAAAAACTTTGGTATCAGTTTCCTGTTTTGTAATTCCAGGGAGCCCTAAATATCGATTTTGAACGAAATCTGTTAATTAACAAAGAGTTTCAAATTGGCGCTGATTTTTTAAAACTTTGGTACCATTTTCCTGTTTTGTGATCCCAGGGAGACCTAAATATCGATTTTGAACGAAATCTGTCAATTAACAAAGAATTTCAAAATGGCGCCGATTTTTTAGAACTTTGGTATCAGTTTCCTGTTTTGTGATCCCAGGGAGACCTAAATATCGATTTTGAACGAAATCTGTCAATTAACAAAGAATTTCAAAATGGCGCCGATTTTTTAAAACTTTGGTATCAGTTTCCTGTTTTGTAATCCCAGGGAGCCCTAAATATCGATTTTGAACGAAATCGGTCAATTAACAAAGAATTTCAAAATAGCGCTGGTTTTTTAAAACTTTGGTATCAGTTTCCTGTTTTGTGATCCCAGGGAGCCCTAAATATCGATTTTGAACGAAATCTGTCAATTAACAAAGAATTTCAAAATGGCGCCGATTTTTTAGAACTTTGGTATCAGTTTCCTGTTTTGTGATCCCAGGGAGACCTAAATATCGATTTTGAACGAAATCTGTCAATTAACAAAGAATTTCAAAATGGCGCCGATTTTTTAAAACTTTGGTATCAGTTTCCTGTTTTGTAATCCCAGGGAGCCCTAAATATCGATTTTGAACGAAATCGGTCAATTAACAAAGAATTTCAAAATAGCGCTGGTTTTTTAAAACTTTGGTATCAGTTTCCTGTTTTGTGATCCCAGGGAGCCCTAAATATCGATTTTGAACGAAATCGGTCAATTAACAAAGAATTTCAAAATAGCGCTGGTTTTTTAAAACTTTGGTATCAGTTTCCTGTTTTGTGATCCCAGGGAGCCCTAAATATCGATTTTGAACGAAATCGGTCAATTAACAAAGAATTTCAAAATAGCGCTGATTTTTTAAAACTTTGGTATCAGTTTCCTGTTTTGTGATCCCAGGGAGTCCTAAATATCGATTTTGAACGAAATCGGTCAATTAACAAAGAATTTCAAAATGGCGCTGATTTTTTTAAATTTTGGTAAGTTTCCAGTTTTGTAATCCCAGGGATCCCTGGGCATGGGTAAAACGGAAAATCTTGCATAGCTGTTTTACACGTCTTGTTGTCTCTTCAATATTCGCCGTAATAGATTTTCTATGAAAAAATAAATTCCGCCATCTGGAAATTTTTTCCTGTTCATCAAGTAGACCTCTTGATCATTTTCAGCTCAGTATCTTTTGGATGAAGTTTTGAATGACATTTGGTCGAGCACCCCCCCCCCCCCCCCCTATCTTGAATACCTTGGCCGTGCTCTTTACCCGTCTCCGAAATCCTCAATCATCAGCTGTCTTAATATATTTGTTCAAGTTTAATTTTCTGACGTGTATACGAAGCCATCAGTGAAAAAAAATTTTTCATATAAAATTTTACACGAGGACATTTTTGGGAAAATCTCGAAAACTACCCCAAATGTGGCAACACTGTTTAGATATCTCGATACTGCCGGTCGGGTTACACAATCGATCCATACATGTCAACTTTTCCAAGTGTTGCCAACTGCCTCAAAAACGCTGGCCGCCACCTCTTTTCACAGAAACATTTTACATAGTTTTATAATTTTCCCGTAAACTACAGGATATACCGCTCCTGATGACGTTTCAATTTTTCATCTTGCTCGCACCCAGCCGAAATGATCGCCCCTGAAAAAAGACCATGTCGAAAATCACTTTTACTTTGATAAATTCCAGTGTTGCCAGACCTCGGCGACGAAAATACTCAAATGTCATTCATACATGTGAGACACGTGGTTGCTCGTACTCAAATTTTGCAAAAAATACGTATTTCGATTTTTTCATTTTTGGGGTAAATCTTCAAAAATTTCCCGAGAAATAGGGTAATTTTTTTTTCCCAATTCATACCTCGAGTCTGTACACACAATCGCCCCGTAGAAGGCAAAACGCTCCGACGTTGCCAACTGTGAGAAATTTGAATTTTATAATTGCGTTTTTTCGTACTTCAATCGAACGGCCGCCGCGACAGCCGTCATCTTGAATTTTTAAAATCCACTCCCGTTCTGTCAAAATACAGGCGTAATGTCAAAATTGTAGGCGAAAAAAGAAAAAAATATTATGCTCGACCATGCCGTTTCGGATCTGTGGAGCCGCGGTTCGGGGTCGAAAAATCAAAAATTTGAAAACACTACAGCTCGGCCGCCATCTTGTTTTTCTAATTTTTTCCACTCTTTTTATTGATCGTTTACGAATTTCTTCAATCTTAGCGAGTTTTAACGAAATCGGTTGGAAAACAAAAGAGTTGCAAGAATCACGTCGGCCGCCATCTTGTTTTCCGAAATGTCATAATTTTTCCCTACTCGAATCCCACACCCGAACACATTTCCCGTACATCATTGTATCGTTTTCTGTCTCTTTCTATGAGAACAATTATGTATGTCCTAATCGCCATATAATTTGGTATGAAAAAAAATATTCCGCCATCTTGAATTTTTTTTCTTCTCGCTAAATAGATCTTCTCGTCCTGATCATCTTTGGCTGAGAAACCACTCTTCCATCTTTTATACTTTCTGAGATAGACACCAAATAAATTTGTATGGCGGCCATCTTAAATCCGCCATTTTGAATTTTTTTTCAGCTCATTGTCTTTTGGATGAAGTTTCGAATGACATTTGGTCGAGCACCTATCTTCAATACCTCAGCCGTGCTCTTTACCCGTCTCCGAAATCCTCAATCATCAGCTGTCTCCATATTTTTCTTCAAGTTTAATTTTCTGATATGTAAACGAAGCCATCAGTGAAAAAAAATTTTTTCATACAAAATTTTACAGGAGGATATTTTGGGGAAAATCTCGGAAACTACCCCAAATGTGGCAACACTGTTAAGATATCTCGATACTGGCGGTCCAGTTACACAATCGATCCATACATGTCAACTTTCCCAAATGTTGCCAACTGCCTCAAAAATGTGATCGAAATTTTCAAAAACACGAAAAGAATACAAAATGGCCGCCACCTCGTTTCACAGAAACATTTTACATAGCTTTATAGTTTTCCCGTAAACTACAGGATATACCGCTCCTGATGACGTTTAAATTTTTCATCTCGCTCGCACCCATCCGAAATGATCGCCCCTGAAAAACGACCATGTCGAAAATCACTTTTACTTTGATAATTTCCAGTGTTGCCAGACCTCGGCGACGAAAATACCCAAATGTCATTCGTACGAGTGAGACACGTGGTTGCTCGTACTCGAATTTTGCAAAAAGTCCGTATTTCGATTTTTTAATTTTTGGGGTAAATCTTGAAAATTTCCCGAGAAATGGGGTAATTTTTTTTCCCCAATCCATACGTCGAGTCTGTACACACAATCGCCCCGTAGAAGTAGAAACGATCTGACTTTGCCAACTGTGAGAAATTTGAATTTTAAAATTGCGTTTTTTCGTACCTTAAGCCGAAAGGCCGCCGCGACAGCCGCCATCTTGAATTTTTAAAAACCACTCCCGTTCTGTCAAAATACAGGATACATGTAGGCGAAAAACGAAAAAACTATTATGCTCGACCACGCCGTTTCGGATCTGTGGCGCCGCGGTTCGGGGTCGAAAAATCAAAAATTTTAAAGCACTTCAGCTCGGCCGCCATCTTGTTTTTTCAATTTTTGCCACTTTTTCTATAAATCGTTTACTAATTTCTTCAATCGTTGCGAGTTGTAACGAAATCGGTTTGAAAACAAAAGAGTTGCAAGAATCACGTCGGCCGCCATCTTGTTTTTCCGAAATGTCATAATTTTTCCCCACTCGAATCCCGCACCCAAACACATCTCCCCTACATCATTATATCGTTTTCTGTCTCTTTCTAGGAGAACAATTATGTCAATGAGTGAGTCAGTCAGTGAGTGGTAATTGAGCTATATATAGTATAATATTGCAATACTACTGCACTAATACTGAGTTTGATTAAATACAGAAGACCAACAACTTTTATTGGTTACGATTTAAGATAGCAGCATATTTTTTGCTGAAAAGTATGCAAATGCCGGTTTGAATTATACTTCTTTAATTAAAGTCTTCTTATAACTTCGTTTTAATTATAGTCAGTCAAGAACGTAGCCAGGACTAAAACATTGTTCGGTAGACTTAATGAATTTAGTCCAGCTTACCTTTTTATATCAATAATGAAAATTGAAAAAGATTTTTTCTTTTCTTTATTTGTTTAGGGACTTTCATACTTGCCCCATTATAATCGAAATGTATACAGAAAACAGTTGAAAATTTTTCTATGTTAAAAAAACATTTAAACGAAATAATTAACTTGTAAATGCGCTTTATGCAAACCCATCTCATAGATTTAAAAGAAGACAAACGACAAATTGCCTTCGGCCGATTATTTATGGCGTTTGGCACAGTTTGTTTCTTATTGTGAGTTTCGTTTCTCATATTATTATCTACTTACCAACTAAGTTTTCTTTATTGCAAATGTTGGTGGTCTAAGTACTCTGGCTTCTCACGTATTTTTCTAGCAATTATCAAAGTTTTGAAGCTGACCTGTAGCTGTCTGTCGCTATGTAGGTAGGTATACGTACCTAATAATATGTAGGTAGGTATACGTACCTAATAATATACTGCATATATTGCACGTCAAAATATGTAGATAACTCAATGTTGTAGATACTTTAAAAAAAAATCTAATGTGCTATGTTATATAAACACTAAGCTATGTGTTAGCTTTATGTATTTTTTTTTACCCAAGAATAGAAGCAGCGTTGCTCTAGTCTAGGAGCCCCAATAAAAAAAAAAACTCATGGATAATGTCTTGCTCTGAAGTTACTTTCATACTACTTACCACTAATTTTTATAATATTTTTTATATTTTCACTAGCTGATGCCCGCGACTTCGTCCGCGTGGATCGAGGTTTTTCGGTTCCCGCGGGAACTCCTTAATTTTCCGGGATTTTAGCCTATGTGTTATTCCAGACTATAATCTATCTCTGTGCCAAATTTCATCCAGATCCGTTCTGCCGTTGGGGCGTGATTGAGTAACAAACATCCATACATCCATACATCCATCCAAACTTTCGCATTTATAATATTAATAAGTATTTGATTTCATTAATATTGTGCTCGGCTCTATCTCGCTTGATTAATTAAGGAAGGACGTTTCAATACGCAGTATAGCCGTAAAAATGGTTAAAACTTAGTGACCAAGACCATAAAAATGATGCACTGACGCTTTTCTCGCCATTTGGCTGCCCACCAAAATTTTAGAGACAACTTTCTTAGTAGGAGGGTTTGTCATTAATAACTTGAGAGGACTGACTGCCTTGACAGCGCCTGCTTCCCACAGTTTAAATGAGAGATAAAATCTCGAAATACCAACACGAAACTGAACTAAATGACCTCTCTTGTCTTGTCGCAAGTTATTGAGGCTTTGTCTGTTTTTATTTGATTGGGCGATTACAAAATCAAATGGCGGCCTGTATTATTATAATATTATAAACGCGAAAGTTTGTATGTATGGATGTATGGATGTTTGTTACTCTTTCACGCCAGAACGGCTGAACGGATCTGGATGAAACACACAGAGATAGATTATAGTCTGGAATGGCACATAGGTTATATTTTATTTTTTATCCCATAAAGTTGAAGAGATCCCGTGGGAACCAAAAAACCTCAATCCACGCGGACGAAGTCGCGGGCATCAGCTAGTAATTCCTAATTTTTTTACACAAGTAAAAATCACACACCAATAAAGTCACAAGATATCAGTAAAGTGACATCATAATATGTATATGAAAATCTCCAAAGGTATTGTCAGTGAAAATAGAATCCTTCGAAAGAATAGAATATTATCTCTTATCGCGGAAAAGTTGTGACAAGTGATTTTATTCGTAGTCTCGCCTCATGAATGTTCGTCGCCCTTCTTTCTTGATCCTCAAAGAATATCATTGACACACGATGTTCGTTGGTTAGATAAAAACAGTAATGGGTATTGATATCCTGTATCGTTTCTCTTTGAAGAATGAAGCGTGTCGAGTTAACATTGGTTATATGTCATTATTTTTTTTTTAAATTACAGTAATATAAAAAGTTTGGTAGGCCTTATTTTAGTAATTGTGGTAGTAGCAAGGCATAGTAGTGTTACATGATTATATCGATTCCATTGCTACAAAATACCTATTAATTAGCTATTTAGTAGGTACTTTTGTGGGTAGCTAACTCTTGCTACACTTGCCATCTAGTTTTTGCATTATAGTAATTAATAATAATTATATAAACCAAAAAAAAACAATTAAAATTGAAAACCGAACGGTTTGTATCAAACACTTATCTAAAAAATTAATAGATGTTTTTATCTGAAAGTGTGTAGAATAGAATAAGCATTTGTCATCCCATTTCACTTCGATATAATAAGGGCAGATAAACGAAAGAATAGCTTCTGAAGATTAATGTTTTATTAATCGTGTCACGTGGGCGACGGAATGTAAAAATAACTCTATTCACGGAAAACACTTTTAAAAAGAGCTCGAAATTTTATGAGGTGAGCTTTAGCGTGGCTTTAGGTTATTTTTAAAATGTGGTTTGATGAAGACTGTCACTCGATGGGAGCTTATTTCACGATTAGCGGCTCTGGGATCTTGGACCATATTGTTAACGTTTTGTAAGGTAATTGTAACGTGTTGTAGGATGTAGCAAGGCGAAATTTTAGTTGCGACAAAGACTCGAGGAATAGCTAGGCTATGATGTTTAATTATTATCATTATTCGACATATATATATATATATATATATATATATATGTTATTTTTAAAATATTCCAGTATTTGTGAATTTTTCCAGTAGTAAATAATTCTCTGTTAATATAATATTGTGAATGTTTCTTGAAATTTTGCACGCCATTATTTGGCAGATTGTAATATGTACCATCTTTATGTAACTTACCATCATGCAATAAATGAATAAACATTAAACATTAAACATTATTATAAATTTATTAATATTGTCGTTGACCGAAACGAGTGGCAACGAAGTTTCCAGGCAAAAAGCGTAATTAATAATATGTAGTATGTTTTGTAACAAAGTTATATTTTGAGTTTTATACTGGACGCTATCTAAGTCAACGTTGGGTTATAAGGCCATAATACTTATATTATACTGCACGTTTATTACAAAGACAGGATCGTGTCGGTTTTGGTTTTTCCACAGCTGAAGCTGAAGTTGTTTTGCCGAATGTACATAAGCATTTTGTACCAGCTGTCGAAAACCTTTAGATTCTGCTTCAGTAAGGCAGACTAGAGCTGAACGCTCTGGCCTGACTGGCACGCTCAAGAGTACTTGTCAAGTCTTGACTTGAAAGATTAGATAATTTATCGAATTTATGTAAAAATTACTATATAATACAATGTGTACAGAGAAAAGTTTATGTATACCTACATACTTTGTACCAACGTTACTTTAGTATTGTTATGGGCAGTAACTATCGTAATAAGATAGGATTGTTACGTTTATTGTAGAGGTGGAAGAGACGTGTAAAATTGTGTGTAGAGCTCCCTGTGGCAGCCTTTGTCCCCAATACCGTGTGACTGAGACCACGTTTACACGACAAGATTGTTTCAGTACATTGCATAGGTACGACATTTTTATCCAATTGTCAATAATTGTGTATGCCAGAAAACAGTAAACAGGAAAAGCTGGATTTACGATTCAAGTCAGTTTCAGAATACATATATTAAAAAAGGTGATTTTTATTTTTATAGAATTCCAAAAATATTTTAATGGAGAGATATACCTAATAGTAAGTAGTCACTTAGTACCTTTATCTAACGCTATTCCTGGCCCTATGGTGAGCGCTGTTGCCTTAATGTGGGAGATGTCGGATTCGATTCCCAGCAGGGTCAATTAGGTCAATTTATAATTTCTAAATTTTCTCTGGTCTGGCCATACCGTATCCGTTAGGGTATCGTACATACATAAACGTATAAGAATGGGCAGACGAAATTGAGCTCTATTTTTTGTTTGTATTTTATTGTTTGTTACTGCACGCTCTATCGATTACCACATAAAAATAACTTCCTGTTAGGTTCCTCCTATAAAAGAATTCCTGTATAGTGTTGCACTGTTCGAAGTTCTATCAACGATGACGAATAATTCCCCAAAGTCAATTCAACCCATTCTGCCTCAGAAAATCGGGTCGAATATTTGTGGTGCAAACGAGGCCTGCCTGGATTATTTTTGTTCAAAGCTACCATTGTATTTGCTCGATACACTGAAATTGGTGTTATAAATGTTCCATTCGCTTTTGTTTTATTTACTCTAAATATTTGTATCTTTGTTGTCTTTTGAGAGTCCAGACCGAGACCTGTGCTGAGAGTTTGGGATTAAGAATTATCTACTGTAAGACATAAATACTTCACTGTTTGTAAAAAATCAATGCCTCGAATTTTGGTACATTTTCTACATACTTTGCTGAGATCTCACTTCGTATTACCCAAAAATAAGGGGAAAAAAATACTCTCTGGATATTAATCAAGAATTATATTTTAATTGAATACAACAAGACTGGATGATAGCATGTAAGATAGCATGTATGAACTCGTGTCTACAATACTGGTGCTGGAGTTAGACTATTGTGGCACTGTCTACGTACCATTTGGGTAATAGGTTAGGTTAGGCTGCCAGCAATGTACTTATTCGAGTCGTTTATATAATGTCCATCACAACCCTTCGATTTACTCGCTATAGCACAGATTGATGAGAGGATTTGGTTTGGATTTAAGAAAGAGTAGAGTTTACATGACGTTTTTTCGAAAACGATAAACTTAGTAACCACTTTAAAATCCCCTTAAAATTATAAGGCTTTACCTTTTTTTAAAATACTGGTATGCTAAAAACGTCAACTGTTAACACGTTTGCTGCGACACTAACTTTTCAATACTTTCCATTCCTTCGGTACAAGGCCTATACACCTGGTAATAAAACTTCCATTGTGGCGGCACAAGGCTTATAGACCCTGTAAAATTTAAGACACTTAAATCCTTTTTTGGGCTTAATGTAAATATATATATGTTTTTTTTGCTTTGAATATTAATAATAATGAATTAATTGACATACACCTGAAGGCGTTCGTTAACAACTTGTTTAGTTTAAAAATTATAGCTATATTCAAAATACAGGGCTTAATCACCCTGTGCCGCACTAAATAAGGGAAGTCTGGTGCGTATTTTAAGGATGTGAAATAAAAATATCGATAGCTGTAATTAAGTTTTAATATAATGGAAAAAAAACAAACATGAATTAATGTTTTTCAATAAAACATGGGTAGCAAAAGATTTTTGCACTGAACACATTTAGTTAAAATTTCTTCTTATCACCTTTTACCAAAGTGTGTTTGTCAAGTTTTCGTGCGGGTTCTGAAAAGATTAATTTATTAATTTATTATTATTTATTTGTATGTGTATGTGTGTGCGCATGTGCGCATGTGCGCATGTGAGCGTGGATTGGATGTGGATGTGTATGTGTATGTGTGTAACCCACTATGCGCGTGTCCGACTCGCACTTTACCACTTTTGTAAACTTAAATACGCACTAAACGGGAAACGTAGGTAATTAGGTAAGTAAAATAAATAGTAATGATGACTCACCAGCTGTCTCTGATAAATCAATCTGTAATTAGATTTAACTTTTACTGCATCACTGTCCTCGATAACATCATATTATAATATATTTTTTCGGCACCGTTTTGTTGATCTTGACGCCATGTCGACACGTGCGTTTCTCACGATTGCAAGCCAACACTAGTCGCGCGAAGCTAACGCGGGGTGCGGTACCAGGTGAGCGGGGTACAAGGTGCTTCGATCTGGTTTCGCATTATGATGAAATTTTATTTCTTCCGTGCGGTACCAGGTGTAAAAACCTGGTATTAAGGTAGGTACACCATTGGATCCTATTTTAATAATACATCTTAGATATATATTCATCTCTTTCCTACACCGAACCAAGTTAAAGTTAGGCCTTCCGCGCGACAAGGAAGTCTATACTTTTCTTAGCCGCACTGTAAGCGTAGACGCATACAAGGTGTTTAAACCTGGTTTCGCACTCAACGTGTTAAAGGTACCCTACCAAAAATCTATAGGACATTATATCCCTCATACAATCTAATGTGTAGATCCCTTAACAACATTACGAATTTATATATTCAAAGCACGATTTCTATTATAGTAATACTGAAAGCATATTTGCAAAGCCAAATAAATCTATTTGAAAAACTGTTACAAAAAATAAGAGCGTTTGGGTTTCGGTTTGTGTACTCTACTATAATCTATACTTATAATAAAACTGTAACAGGTCCAATTCTGTACATTGAAGATATTTTGAAAATTTTTTTTGGAGGGCACTCATTATTTGATATTGAAGCCAAATCTGTAATTTTTTTCATTTTTGTCTGTCAGTATGTCTGTCTGTCTGTCTGTCTGTCTGTCTGTCTGTCTGTCTGTCTGTCTGTCTGTCTGTCTGTCTGTCTGTCTGTCTGTCTGTCTGTCTGTCTGTCTGTCTGTCTGTCTGTCTGTCTGTCTGTCTGTCTGTCTGTCTGTCTGTCTGTCTGTCTGTCTGTCTGTCTGTCTGTCTGTCTGTCTGTCTGTCTGTCTGTCTGTCTGTATCTTGGCCGCGCATCACGACGAAACTACTGAATGAATTCAAACGAAACTTGGCACGATTTGAGCCCATACTACGAGGTAGGACATAGGATACTTATTATCTCGAAATTCTACCCCCGAAGGGGTGACATAGGGGTTGAAAGTTTGTATGAAAGTCCTTAATTTCTCAAGTTATAGCCATGGAACTTGATATATGAGCTGCGGGTTGAAAATGAAAACATATGTGTTTCACAGTTTTTCAAAATTCCACCCCCGAAGGGGTGAAATAGGGGTTGAGAGTTTGTATGAAAATCCTTAATTTCTCAAGTTATAGCCATGAAACAGCATTTGGGCTTTCGTTAAAATATGAAGAAGTACGTGTTTCACCATTATGGGGGGATTATACCGTGGGATAGTAATATAGGCTACTTTTTATCCTGGAAAATTAACTGAAAAACTTATTCCACGCGGACGAAGTCGCGGGCATCAGCTATACAGAATATACATACATACATACATACATACATAGGCTACTTTTTATCCCGGAAAATTAATGAGTTCCCGCGGGAATCGAAAAAAACTTAGTCGACGCGGACGAAGTCGCGGGCATCAGCTAGTTTATAATAAAAATGGAAGGGATTTATAATAATGTAATGCGCTAATCGGGAAGATAGTATTTTCAAAAAATGTGAAAACACATAAACTTCGCCCTCCCAAGGAAGAGTATAGCTTGTGCCAAGGAGTAGACAGGACATTGACAATAATAATATAATTATAATAATTATAATGACAATGATAATTTAGACAGGTTACCAACCCGCCCAACCAACCATATAATGCCCAAACCAGGTTGAGCATATTCAAATAATTATAACGTTATAGAAGCCAGCCTTTGATCAGAATCACTTCGCTAAATACGTTTCAACTCAGAACCAATTTACGTGTTCTAGCTACTGAAAGTTACGATGCTCGTCCATCTGAGAAATTCACTGGAAAGGGGAAAAGCGCTTTAAAGCACTGAGGTCAAAGTTTACAATTACCCTAGAGGGTTGAACTAGAACAGAAGATGCATAAAAAGAATCATAAAACTATTACATTCCGGTAGTTTCATTAGATGAGAGAAAAACTATTCGAGCTTTTCCACACTTTTTAAAACAAAAGCAGTATCCTCTGGTTTCAATTTTTATGGCACGACTCTTTCGTGTCATTACTTTAGTTACCCTTTGTAGTTAACTAAAAACACAATATTTTGATACGTTGGTCTGTTTTACTCAAAAAATGTTACTTATCATGAAATAGGTACTTATGTAAAAAATAGAGCTAATAATTAATGATTAAACGAACTTACCTGTAAGTGAAGTTCGATCATAATTATACGAGTATTCGTCCGAAGAGATTAGCATGATATACTTGTAGTACCGTGTACGTACGGCCACTTTCACACGTTAGTTGAGGTAGCTGGAAATAAAAACAAACGCTCCCTCTTACCGGCCGATAGCAGGCCGCTATATATAGGCCCCACTCCTGCACAACTAGTCATTTAGTTCGGAGCTTGACCTTTTTTTTTTTTTTTTTACACTTTCATAAACACATATATATTACAAATTTAACCTTGAATTTGAAATTTGACCTTTTCATGACACTGGGGTAACCCGTGGGAGGGTGGGATGCTAATCTCTTCGGACGAATACTCGTATAATTATGATCGAACTTCACTTACAGGTAAGTTCGTTTAATCATTAATTACACTTCGTATTCGTCCTCCGAGATTAGCATGATATACTTGTAGATATTGAGAGACTTGTCATGAAAACAGGTCTTACTCGTAGTTATTATGCGAAAAACGCACTTTAACCATCAGGTATATCATATATAATACATAATAATGATTATGTTCTTATTTAATGAACAATTTTATTTATTTTGATAGATATTTACGAGGTAAGTACTGTATAACTTGTGTTTTATACTGCTCGATTTTATTATTACAGGATCATAGTATTTGTAAGAAATGAGTCAACTCAACAATCTGAATTTTCGATAAGGAAAATTATAATTTCAAAAGTATTCGAGCAACTACTTAGTGTCGTGTACTTTGGGCAAAAACAAGGACCAGTCTGTGGATATGCCAAGTGACTGCAACTAAAATATTCTTGTGGATATGGCGGGCTCTTGAGGCCGCGCTGTATTGAGGAACAGATAAGTCCGATATTGTGTCGAAGGTGTTTAATTTTGTCAAGATAACTATTGAGGGTTACACTTACGATAATGTAAAAATTGTATTATATACGGAAAAAACCTGTTCAGAAAGTTTTAATTAAAAATTAAAAATTTTGATTGACGAGAAATTTCGAAGGAAAGTTCTATGTTATATATTATTATTATTACAATTTTGAAAAACTTTTGCATTCAATGTAATTTTCTTGAAGCTCATAAAATTATTTAATGCTTCAAAAGTTCTTTTATAGTTGAAATTTCATCAGATCATTGATTGAGAAAAACAAAACACAAAAAAAAAATTAATGCATTTCAAGGATCTCAAGTGATGTTACATTTTAGCATAGAAAGTCAGTATGAATTTGAAAAAAAAAATTTAGAAAATCTATTTATAGTACCTATGTTCAATTTTTTTCAATGAAACTGCATATTATACTTAGAGATCACTTATCTCTAATATTACGAGATCTACAACTATTGGTAAAGTTGTGATAAATTTCAACAACTCAAATTCAATTGAATTAATGCTTGCTGAAGACATCCATGGAAGAGATGTATAGTATTGATTGCCGAATTGAAACAACTTAATTGATCAACTATCGTGTTGTTTAAATGAATTTATAGAAGGACAGAAATAAAACTGACTGAAAGGTATTCATCATTTCTATAGATGAGAGTGGGAAATCTCATATCAATAAGGACTACCGGCGAGCAGCCAGCAGTAGTTCCAACCAGGGTATGTGAGGTGTAATTTGCGGCTGCAGGAACGAGAGAGAAAGAAAAAAATAAAAAAATAAAAATAAAAATATATATATACTTATGTATATATATAACCACGTCAGATGGTTCAAAGACCAGTGGACCAGTGGGTCCGAAGACAAATTACAGCAAGTAAACCATTAAATATGCGATATGATGGTAGGCTATAAAGGAACAAAAATTATGAACTTTACTTGTGTTTTCTTGATAATACCGAAGAGTGGAAACCCAAGAGATTGAAACCCATGAACGCATTAATGGCGTACGCATCTGAGTCATTCTTACACGAAATATATTAATTTTTATAATTGGTATAACATTGGGACGCAAAATGGAGAATTTTCGAATTATTTGGACAGTTCCCACTAAATACCTTTGAACGGATTCGTCTTGATTCTCTAATAGCTTTAGTATCGTGACTAGAGCGTTTATATGTAATACAAAAATCTTTATAATCGCATCTATTCAATATATATCTCGTGGGCTCATCTCAAGAGGGGAAATACCTAGCAGCCATGCAGGTTATGAAACCAACTGCAATGGTATTGGCGATCTTGAAAAGATTTTGAAAAAATGTGTAAGTATTCAAAAAATACTTGAAACCGAAGTAAGCTGGCAGAATTTCCAACTGGTTAATGTGAAATGCCTCATTTCGTTGGGTGCTAGCAGTTTCCTCACCACAAGCGGCCCCCAACCCCTCAGTTGAGAATCCTATGACAATTTCTACATCATTTCAATTTTGTTTACAGAATTAAGCCGCTCAAAATCTGAAGGACAACAGGATATAGATGCGTTGTTTCTTAATTACCATTTTTTAAATTTAAAACATTTACACCTTCTAAAACTTGGTTGTTTTAGCCGGCCACGATGAAGTAATAAGGCCAACTAATGTAGCAAAGTTCAAAAAAAAAAAAAAAATATTATTATGTATATAAGAATAAATTACGTATTCCAAAAAATAAAGTTGCAGGAGCTCGGTGGCAACTTATTGTTTCTTTTCATTGAAATATATATATATTTATATATATATTATAGAGACGTTCGTTTTGTGATTTCTTTTTTAAAAAGAGAATCAATCATCATCGAACAATAACTATAGGTAGTGTCGGAACTCCTTATACGGAAGTTATACTTGTTTTAAAATTAATTATAGTTAAAACTGTTAAGTTGCCAAACTGTAAAGATTATTAAAGAATTATTATGATTAAAAGGAGTAACATTAATTTCTTAGCCTCGAGGAAATTTTTAGATAGGTTCCACGAGCGAAAAAATACAAAAAATATTGCAGTTTGGTTTAAATAAACCAAATAACTGTGGAACGTATATTTGGAAAACTATATTCAAACAAAAAACGCAATTAATTTAGTTGCCTTTCTGGTCTGCATGTATTAGGACCGAAAACTAAGCATCTTTTTGATTGGTTGTGGTCATATAGCAGTTCTCACTAATACAATTATTGTTCTAAATTCTTCAAATAAAGAAAAAATATTGAAATGTTTTTCATTGTTTTATATTAAAGTAAATATGTTCTTGCCGTATGACTCGGAAAAAGAGTACTGCAGTCAAAAATTAATGTACTGCAGGATCACTTTGTGATATAGCTCCTATAGCTAAGGGACCATCGACTGCCTTTTGAATGAATTTCGAGGCAAAACAAGAAACACTTAAAATAGGAATACTATAGGAAAAAACAACTAACCACTGTAGGGTCATCGGTTATGGATGACCACTGCTTTTTTAAAAATTTTGCCAATTTTTAAAAAAAAAATTACCAGTGTTCCTAATCTCGGACAACGATGGCTGCGATGAGAAGTCCTTAGCCGAAATGCTCGCATAACAGGTCTGTTGATTTAAAACTTCCTTTGCGGTTTGGGCTTGAGGCTGTTTCGACTCTGCGCTCTATTTAATTATCGCCTTAGCATCTTTGTAAGTTTCTGAAAGATTCTTGCTAAATAATAAGAATTAGTTTTAATATGCAATAACTAATCCTGAGGACAATTAAACGTCTTGTTAAAGAATCGCTGTATGTCGTAATTAAAGCGTCGTGCGTCCATTAATAGATGCTGTATCCGACGATCCGTATCGTTTTATAAAGCTCTGCTGTAGTAGCTATGCTCAAAACATCATAACAAAAAACTCGAAGGCGTCTTGCTGTCGGGATTCGGGAGTGAAGGCGGGACTTGCGCCTGCGTCATCATGACTTCTCCCAGGGCAGGTAAGATCGTTGGTCTTCATGACATTAGTCATTCATTTTTGTTCATTAGAACGCAGTCCCAATAGTGAAGCATATTATGGCAACATGAATGCTTGGATAAGTTTTCGCACCTGATCGAAGATGCTTTGAGATTCAAGCACGTGCGCGCGCACTTTCGTCGTACGAAAAAAGGTGTGCCAATAAAGTGCGTAAAAGGACGCACTTCTCAAAAATAGATTTTGCAATAGTTAGTTCAAACAATCAACGCAATACAGGCATAATTTCATAGGCATGAAATCGTGTACGAAAAAAAAACACTTCAAAATTGAACAACGCCTGAGAGCCCCCGCTCTTGACCCATTGCCAGTCCATTACTTTGTAGGCATGAGATTGCACGCGAAAATATACTTCAAAATTGAGCAATGCCTGAGGGCTTTCGCCCACGACTCATTGCAAGTCTATTACTTTGTAGGCATGTGATTGCACGCGAAAACGTACTCCAAATTGAACCGTACTTTAAATTTGAGAAATGCCTGAGGGCTTTCGCCCACGACTCATTGCAAGTCTATTACTTTGAAGGCATGAGATTGCACGCGAAAACGTACTCCAAATTGAAACGTACTTCAATTTGAGCAATGCCTGAGGGCCCCCGCCTACGACTCATTGTAAGTCTATCATTTTGTAGGCATGAGTTTGCACGCGAAAACGTACTCCGACTTATTGTAAGTCTATTAGGCATGAGATTGCACGCGAAAACGTACTTCAAATTGAGCAATGCCTGAGGGCTTTCGCCCACGACTCATTGTAAGTCTATCATTTTGTAGGCATGAGATTGCACGCGAAAACGTACTTCAAATTGAGCAATGCCTGAGGGCTTTCGCCCACGACTTATTGTAAGTCTATTATTTTGTAGGCATTAAATTGCACGCGAAAACGTACTTCAAATTTGAGCAATGCCTGGGGGGCCTCGCCTACGACTTATTGTAAGTCTATTATTTTGTAGGCAAGAGATTGCATGCGAAAACACACTTCAATAGGTAGCCATAGGCAATCCGATTTGCTAAGATTTCATAATATCCACGTCTAGACAGGTAGATTTTAACAGACTTTCTTGCTGATTCTTTTCTGTAGGAATGTTATTCCGAACCAGTGAAAGATTCCACTCGACGACTCAAAAAGGACTTATAAAAGTCTATTTGAGTAAGAAACATTAATTGAATTTCGGTTTGAGTTTAGGTATATATCTAAAAAAAAAAAAAAAATCCTATGCGCAAACACACATTATTAGAAAGTTGGCTGACGAGCAATGTTGCGACTCGACGGTGGCAGTGTTGGCGATTGCAGTGACTCCAAAGAACTCGATGACAAGCAGTGTAGAAGACTTCAAAAACAAAAGCTCGATGACAAAACAGTGTAGAAGACTCCAAAAAACTCGATGACAAACTTATTCGGTGATAACGTTTACGTGATCGGTTTAATTTCAAATTTCCGAAATCACTTTTACGTTTTTATCACAAAAATAAATAATAAAAATATTAATTTTTAATTTAATAATTTAAAAACTCACCGAATTTGCGGACGTGCGAAGTGGCTGAGCACGAAAACACGAATGACTAGTTGTGCAGGAGTGGGGCCTATATATAGCGGCCTGCTATCGGCCGGTAAGAGGGAGCGTTTGTTTTTATTTCCAGCTACCTCAACTAACGTGTGAAAGTGGCCGTACGTACACGGTACTACAAGTATATCATGCTAATCTCGGAGGACGAATACGAAGTGTAATAATCTATGGGTCTAAGAACTTGGTATTTAGAAACCTCGACAAAATATGGTGGTCGCAAAATAGCTGTTCTGTTTATTCGGCCATTTTAAGAATAGACGGAATCAACGCGATATTTTCCTCCGTCCGAAAAAAGGCGCTCAAGTCGCGCATAGTATAATTTTGTTTGAAAAGCTCCAATAACAATTTATTCGGCACCAGCCACCGCAAACTCGCGCAATTTCCATCTTTCTCTCTCTTATTAACCCTCTGCCGGCTCACTACTGAGCACGAGCATAATATTACCGTGGCACGAGTCTCATCTCGGATTGAGAAGGGTTTGGCCATAGTTCACCTCGCTGGCCAGACTTCACACGCCACGATGTTTTGCTTCACCGTTTGAAGCAAAAGATAATATTTAATTTCTTAAAACGCATACCTAATACTTAATTTCGAAAAGTTGAAGGTGTGTGCCCGGGGATCGAACCCGTGACCTCGTACAGATGGTCGGGTCGGGCAATCACCGCTTCACGCTTCTCCATATTGTCTTCCAATTAATATTTTAGGATCGGCTGATCTAGTAATAATAGACGAATGAGAACGGTAGAGGCGTGGACCATTTTAAGCTCTGAATAGAGAAAGGCCTTATTATTAATCTCGCACGAATTGATATTCAACACGCTCGTCTGAACACGCTAGTTATCCATCCATTGTTAATATCGTTAATGTATTCTTGACTTGAATGAATATTAATTACTCTCTGTTTCTCTACTTTATCTTAATAAGGGTCACTCGAAGCTTCTTAGCTATATTTAAATAATATTTTAGTCTTATCAGTATTAATCCTGCTCAGTTAATATTGAAAATCTGAAAGTTTGAATGTTTGGTAAATTTTTAAGCTTGAATGTTTGTTACTCCTTCACGCCACAACTACTGAACCAATTTTACTGAAATTTGGAATAGGTTAGGTTAAACTTTGAATTTACATTTTATCCCGGATAAATTGAGAGTTCCCGTGGAAATCGAAAACCTGAGTGCACGCCGACGAAGCCGGAGAAATGGAAGAAGCCCGCAACTTTTTCTACATGAATGTGGGTTTACCTATGTCGTGGTAATTTTTGATTCTCCGGGATAAAAAGTGGCCTTTGTCCGTCTCTAGGATCCATCATAATATCTCTGTACCAAACCGATAGACTGATAGACACACCTGCACGCACTTGTAATATTGGCATGTGTTGTAGATTTATTTTTAAATAGCAACCACCGAGATTGTTGCTCGTTGTTCTCTGTTGGAAGTGCATTTCGAGAGATTGTCAGATTCATCTATTCGTTTCTATTTCTATTAATGTATAGATATTATGTATATGGATTTTGTATAAAGTATAATATGGTAAAAGGAATTTCCGTTCCAGCAATATTTTTTAAATCGTGTTTTATTGGGCAAATTAGGCGTGGGTAACATTAATTTTTAAAATCGCTTTTTGATCAAAGTTACTGTTATCTTTCTTTACATTTAGTAACTAATTGCCGTAGAAATATAAACTGTTATCTATTTTCCAGAAGTAGTCTTGGGCTGCAAATTCCTTAGCAGCTCTCGCGTTTACTTCTTGAAACTTAAACACTTTGTTGTCCGGAAACGCATAATATTATTCAATTAAATGTTCTCTTAGTAGAAATAATAAAAGTTTCGTTGTTCAAAATAAATACAAACATATTCCACTGGATTCTTTATTATTAGAAATATTGACGTTCATATTACAGAGACAGAAAGTCATACGAAAAAATGTAACTCTCAGTAGGTAAGTTATTAATATCAAGTTATAGAGAAGAGTAGAGTAATGTATTAGCGTCAACTTAGTAGAGATAAAGTAGAATAATTAATAAAGTAATATAAATTAGTTTCTTACTTGATCCAAGTCGTAATGTTTACGAGGCGATTATGTTCAGCGGAGTTCAGAACATTAACTATGTTAGTGCACCCTAAGTAAGGTAGCCAACACACATACGGCTTTGGGATTATCCCGGGCTTTTATAAATGAGGTTCCCCTAACATTGTGGCATGATTTAATATGTATGTGAAGGAACTGTTGTATCACTGGACCTGATACAACTGACTGTTGTTCTCGAGAAACAAAATGTTCGAACATCCGTTCGAAGTCAAAGCGCAGATTCAATACCATTCAATATGGTCAAAGCTTAAAATATAGGTTTTACTAAGGATTCCCTAAGCCTAGCCTTATCCCTAGGCAAATAGTTGGGTAACATTTTAAAATACAACCCTTTTTTCATGTTTCTACGCTCATGCATTTCTCATCTCTTTTTGGCATGGCCTTGGCATCATGTCATCAAAATGTTGAAAATAGGGTACAGTTTTACCTAATGATATTATTTTAAGAATATGCAGTAAGATAAGATAAGATAAGATATTTCTTTATTGCAAAAATACACGTGAAGAGTTCTTACAATCTTTTTGGAAACCGTGTACTACCAAACTATAAAATATTATAAGTCTAGGAATAGGTATAGACATTTCATTATTCGTCGTTTATGGACAAGACAATAATATATTGGCTTGTTTCCTGGATATTTTTCTCGGAGAATTGGCAGCTAACCCTTACTGAGACATAACCGCAACATTCTGAACGGAGCGCCTGAATAAGTGGGGCGTAATTAAATTCCTACATGATAAACAAGTTTCTTGACTATGACTTGGTCACTATGATCTAGACTCTCTAGAGAACTGTCTAACTCGGTGTGGTAGATGTTTAGAGAACATGAATAGATAAGTTACCACATTAAATTCTAGAGATCGCCCGCGACAATTTCTGATTTTCTATGAAATTATGAAATTTTTTCGCTGCAAATAGCCTATCTTTAAAGGATTTATATAGATTATGCTGTTTTTTTTTATTTAAAACTTATAACCTAAATTCCGATTTTGATGTCTATACTTCAAAATTATAGAACTTTTATTGACCGAGCGAAGCGAAGGTCTCTGAGTCTACTTGAGTGAATTTGCACTTGTCCGTCCGTCCGTCCGTCCATCCGTCTGTCAGAGCCTTATAACTTCTGAATTACTGAGCGTAATTACTTCAAATTTAAATATATATTTTTTTTATTTTTCCCCTAAAATTGACGAAATGGGGGGCTTTCAAAGTGGAGATTTTCTAACGTCCAAAGTTGACCTCAGAACTCTCAATTTTCTGAAAGGCTGAGCCTGAAACTTGATCAATTATTTGAATTATATCCTGTACTTGAACAACAAATACTAAAATTAGATAAATATTATAAGGAAATGAAATTATTTAATTTTTATTGAGCTTCAGTATTTTTAACAGAACTTCACAATGATGTCAATAGATGGTGCTCTGTAAAAGTTTTTTCGTTTGTGCTTACAAATAATACACCTTAGCAGCATCTTACGTGGAATAAAAAAATAGTCTACTGATAGTACTGATGTCTATGAACGTTGCGTAGAGATGTTACATTACATAATTGGCGTCAATTATATAGTTAAAACTATGTTATGGATACCGCGAGGTCTCAGTTCGGGGCGAACCACTAGTGTAACATTTGGGGTGGATGTATATATAATAATAACCTTATACAGGTAATTATTATTTAAATAATATACAGGTTATGATGATACGCTTTTATGCATAAAATAAACACAAAATTGTTTAAATTGTCTCATTGGAAAAATAAGCTGTCAACTGATACTGTTTAGTTTAGGTTTAAAAATTGGACGTTATATTACAATTATAAAGTTGGAATTTGATGATGATGAAAATTTTACTTCTTGTTATACATAGATGTTGTTATTATAACAAAAACCCAGCCCAGCCTCTTCTAGATAATTGGAAAAAACCTCTAGCGGATGTTTATTGGAAAAACCTTTTCTGTGGTATTAACTTTATAAAACAGATGTAATCCAATGACGTATGGAATTTTCTGTAGGTAATTGATTTAGGTGCGGTGGAAATGTTGATGTTTTTGACATTTCCACATAGGCTCGTTATTTGGACCATCTTGTTTAAAGTACCTAGTAAAATACCCTTTTATTAATGTGTCCATTAATTACGTAAAATCATCATCTAGCAAAAAGGTAAGCTAATTATCTAAATCCTGTTTGCATAGATTTTTCCCGTAATTTGGAAAGTTTAGTGTAATTAATAAAAACCGCTTTACGTATAATTTACTCATGAACTTATTTCTACAGCACAATCAGTCTTGAAAGATCTTCTAAGCATACCTAAAGTCTCCATGATTGTTTTTTTTCTTATCTAAATCTAATACTCATTAATTTTCTTTTTGGTGACTTTTTTCTTTCTAGGTTTACGGGTAGATGTTATCTGCTGGACTCCTTTACCCCCAAATTCCATTTTACTTTTCCAAGGGAATGCCGGGTTGTCCACGCCCTTATCCTTGAAATCCCGTACTTCATACTGATTCCATAAAAAACAGCATACGTTATGTCTGTTCTTACAGCCGGCGATTTCCGAGAGTTGTCTGTACCCGGGGCACAGTTTGTAATTGATACAGATTCCACCACGTTGCCAGCACGGCGTAGTTAGCATAGATCCTAGAGAGGAGAATTAATCACTAATTACGTAATTTTTTACTACGAATAAAGCCTTTAAAAGCCTTTTAAAGTTTTAACTCTCGTGTTTAAATAAACTAGTCGGGAAAACTACATTTCAAAAGTTTTGGTACATGCAGGCACTAAGTTGAACCGGGTTTTTACAGGGCCACTCAGGGCTTGATACCCAGTGAGATGTAGGTTCAAATCTCTCTGTAAATTCTGATTTGTATTTAAAAATGATTACGACTACGTTATCACGCGGCTTTTTCATCGACGAAGTTTTGTACAGGCAGCAAAAAGATTACCTATTGTGTCGCGCTGACTCGAGCTGCAGTAGTTCATGCGTTACCCTGGACTCTTATTCTATTAGTAAACGTAGTAACTGTAGGTGTAGGTAACATAAGTAATTAATGGAGTCGTTATTGTTTTTCAACTAAATTTTGTCGGGCTTAAATGGCACGTTTTCCTGGCAGATTAATTACATTCGTACATCGCAACGAAATCTGACGCGTATCAATCAATTATATTATTATAGGGGTCTGGCAAAGTGTGGCAATTTGCAGTGAAATATGTACAATACGAAGGGCTATGAGAGCTTCTAAAATATTAATGTCTTCCCATATATCGTAACCGTAACTCAGAATGCGTACTATTTGATTTCCCTTTATGATTACGTCTATAAATTATTGTAATGTAAAAAGATGATAACGTATTGTAAATGGTTATTGACATAATATTTTGAATGTGAAATCTGCCTGGGAACATTAGCTTACATAACATGATGTGCTGTTCAAAATAAAGATTCTTACATTCTGACCAGGATAAACATTGAAGGAAAAAACATGCAATGATAGCTCTTGTACTTCTAGGTACACACAGCTAAGAAAAACATTTTTAAAATCTTTTAGACAGAAGAAGTTAATTAGGATTTAAAAGGAACTTACGCCGAGACGGTGCAAGCGAAGCGAGAGCGCTGTGATAAGCGAAAAGCTGAGCTCGAAGATCCTCATATTCATCGTCCACTGGGAGATCTAGGTTAGCGTCATTTCTCAAAGAAGATATTAATCCCGTTCCCAAGTCGCTAGCACTAGCGGAATTCTCATCTTCCGCAAGAGTTTCATATATTACACAAGAAATTATTAAAAGTAATACATGCATTTTAACAACATTGCAGTGTGACTCGTAGCAAAAATATTTTCATATCAATTTTATGTACAGCTCGTTTACCAGAGGGTTTTATTGAAAATGCATAAATTCCAATGATAAGCAAGCTACGCACGAGAATTCGATATTGGAAGCCGGGTCGTGTATTGACAAGTTAGCGTTTATTTAAATGGCTAGAATATCTGCAATGTTCATGTCAGATAATACTTTGTAGAGTGGTAAAGAGCGTAATAAATAAATTATAACAAATTCACAGATTTCATAGTTTCTTAGTGACAAGTTCAAATTACTACAGAAGGAAATATATAATAATCATTTCCGCGCCAACCAACATTTAATAGTGAGGCCGTACTTAATACTAATTACCTCAACCATAAATCATAATAATATGTCGATCGATATGACAACAATTTTAAAAATACCCACGTTATTAGCACAAAATATTATATGTATTAATTTAAATGGAAGATGCCAGCGAATTAGTCCGCATGGATTAAGATTTTTTAAATTTTCCGGGGGAACTTTAAAAAATCCTCCAGGTTCAGTCCAAAAATTCCTCCAGTCCAAAAATTACACACTGGTCTTTATCTATGTTCATGCAATATGTACATATCGAGTCGATCCACTGCTTCGCTGCTGTTAATTGAAGGGAAAATGACAACCTAACAGACGCAAATCACGCACTTACGTGTTTATAACACGTAGGTATAGGATAACTATTATTTGCTATGTCACACAAATTTGTGCTCTATGATTAGGGCTGCATTGAATTACTTCTACCGATACACCCGGTCCTTATGAATTATTGATAAGTACAGTGGTATCAATCGACTCGTACCCGATTATGTATGCCGTGTGAACGACACAGCCTTTTTAAAAGCACTCAAATATTCAAATAGATCCAAAGGTTTTTGAGCAAATCAATAATATGTTAGAATACTATGTATGTTACGACTGTTAGGCCATTTCATGATCACTAATAGGTATCTGATAATATTCGGCATAAGCTTTAACGTGTAACTTTAGCATGTAAGGTAAAACAAGAAAACCCTCGCCATTATTATCTCTAGATTTAAAGAGAACAGCCCTGACTGAATCCTGCCTCGTAGTTTTAGTTTTAAGATACCGCAATTACCTTATATTTATTATCACGTTTTATAATTTACTAGCTGATGCCCGCGACTTCGTCCGCGTGGGTTGAGGTTATTTTTTCCGGGATAATAAGCCTATGTGTTATTCCAGACTATAATCTATCTCTGTACCAAATTTCATCCAGATCCGTTCAGCCGTTGGGGCGTGATTGAGTAACAAACATCCATCCATACATCCATACATCCATCCAAACTTTCGCATTCATAATATTTATTTGATAAATGATAATCCGAATAAAGGTAGCGGGTTGGGGGTAGATAGAGGTTGAAGAACGTATTAACCTCGGGTAATCAAATATCAAATAAATATTATAAATGCGAAAGTTTGGATGTATGGATGTATGTTTGTTACTCAATCACGCTCCAACGGATGAACGGATCTGGATGAAATTTGACACAGAGATAGATTATAGTCTGGAATAGCACATAGGCTACTTTTTATCCCGGAAAATTAAAGAGTTCCCGCGGGAACCGAAAAACCTCAATCCACGCGGACGAAGTCGCGGGCATCAGCTAGTATTAAACTAAAACAGCTGCCCATTTGTCTCCCGTAAAAAGGGTTAAAGGATTTATCCTAAAATGACGTAGTGGATCGTTGAGTTTTTAAAATGTATAAAATACGTCCCAAAGCGTTACTCGTATAGGAGTCTCGTCGAATAGACAGCTTATATTGACATCCTATTTTACAATTAGTGTAAATTAGCTTTATTATTTCTATTATAATGTAAATAGGATTATGACATAAGAAGATATAGAGGGAGATTTGATTTGAAAATTCTAAATGTTGTGGGCATTAAAATTAAATAATTACCAACAATTAGCTGTCGTTTTAAAATGCTTCAAAAAAATGTTCGTGAAAGCTTTTTATTTAAATTTCTAAGTAGGTAAATTATAGAAAACTTCACAATAAAACTTTTAGCTAGCTAGCCTAACCTAATTACTATACAAATCAATGAATGGCAATGGTGGCAAGAATGCTGGCTACATATCCGCGCTGGATAGTAAGGCGGAAAAAAAAATTGCGCAAAAAATGAGCCTGCCCTTCTGTCACCGGACGAGGCAAAACTGATGACGAAAGCTTAGTTTTAGCACAGGTTTTAGGGGCTACGCCCACGTCAGACTTATTGTAGGTTCGATAATCGGGCAAACTTTGTGACCAACTCAACAGACACGTTCGGCACTTTATCAGTGGCTATCTTGGGAAGTGCACGTCATTAATTCATCAACAGCTGTCGGTAAGTATACATTTTCCATAGTAGCCCATACATTTTCGCCAAACATTTTTCATTTTCCACCGACAATCGGATCGGCCGGGATACACTGACTTGGTTTTTAGCCATTTTTTTTTGTTGGACGTGTGCGTTTCAATATTGCAATCGGCCACCGATTGTCTGACGCGGGCTGAGCCCCTTTAATTAAAGCGTTAAAATGAGCTTACCTATTCAGCTGAAATAAGAAACCTTATTGATTGCTTTTACAAGACCGTTCCTAATTGTTCCGAGCAAATTCTGACAGGCGATTGTGTCCCGAAGATAAATTATGCAGCAGTCACTATGATGGAACAATGGAATGGCGGGAAATCAACACAGCGATAATTGAGCCCTGCGAAATATGGGTCGTTCTTCTTTGGTTCAACCATAGGAGGTTAACGATTGCGCTATGATAATATGACATGACGCTGTGGCATGAATTAGGCAAATATATGCTACAGATTTTAGGTATAGACTAATTGACCCGCATCGAATATAGAGAGAAGCAATAGGTATGCAAGTTTGAGCTGTAGGTACTTTGATATTGGTCAGTTTCTACATCCATCTAATTCATCCAAAGTTTCATCATAACTCTATTTATGGGGTCAATATTAAAACAGGTCCGGTAATATTGGTGAAAAAAACATCAAAATCGGTTCATTCAATAAAATCCATGTTATTAAGTATTATTAAATATGCGAAAAATCTTAATTCACGTGGACGAAGTCGCGGGCATCACTTACTCGTAAATAAGCATAAATAATTATGCATACCTACGGTCCAATATAGAACCTAATGTTTTGAATTCGGTAAAATACCAACACTCATACATATTATGAAGAAGATAATATAGACAGATGAATATTTAAGTAAGTATAATAACTTTATATTAGGGATACGTTTTAGTGTTATAAATGAATCTAGTAATAAAATATACTAACAGTGACATTGTGGAAACGAATAGTGCCTATATTTCAGAAAACCCTGTACCCTAAATCTGTTGACTTTTGCCCTGAAACCGTAATATTTTACAGCAGGCACTGACACCATTTACGCTAAAACCCTGAAAACGTTTGGTAGTTACAGTCCTTTAACACTGACAGAATTAATATAACGGTCAAGTGCGAGCACAGATCACTCTGCCCCCCAATCATGTAAGAATGGCCGATGAAATCGTTAAAGTTCTGCGGCAAAGTAAATAAACCTTAACAGCATTAAATTAGAGCTCAATTTCGTTTAACCATTCTTATACGTTTAGGTATGTACGATACTCAAACGTATAAGAATGGATACACGAAATTGAGCTCTAATTCAATGCAGTTATGGTTTATATTACTTTGACGCTGAACCTTTACCATTTGATGGACAATTCTTACATAATCGGGGGGCTGATCTGTGAGTGCGAGTCAGACTCGCGCACAAAGGTTCCGTACCACCACACAATATACATTATTTTAGTAAATAACAGGAAAGATGTCATCACAACGCGTAATAAGCTGTGCAATAACTGCATGGCTTACGTATGGCGCTAAACTGGTAGCGCATCACAAACATTTCGATGCCTATGAGTACGGAAGTCTAATTAACGATTTTCGGATTTTTTTCCTATACAGTGCTGTGAGACCTTGCTTCTTACCAAATTTCATGATTCTAGGTCACCGGGAAGCACCCTATAGGTTTTGATTTATTGGCGAGTGTCAAAACATGGCGGCATAAACGGCCGTATCTTTTAATTGCGTTGACTTAGAAGCTTGATGTTCTTACAGCTCCAAGGGACCGTAGACTTAAGTATTTGATGTTAATTTCAACTTGATACCTTCACGCGTTCGCGAGAAAAAGGGGATTGACAGACAGACATACAACGAAGTGAACAAGGACACTAGGTTTATTGTACTTTAGAATGTTTATAAAGTGCAGTTTGTTTAGTAATCTTAACAATAAATACATAGTATTACAAGTATTTTTAGTAGTAAGTATATTTTGTCTACAAACAGAGATTTCTTTAATCGAAACAAATAGAATCCGCGTATAGATAATAAAACGAATAAAAAAATATAAGAAACAAAGAAAACACAAGGTACATCCAATAAATATGCATGTAGTAACGTTATCGTAAAATGAATCTTTATTATTTTGCCAAAATATTTTTAGGGTAGAGTTTGAATACTTTTCGCAAAACAAACATGGTTGAACTTTGCTCTCAGTATTGATTTTATAACAAAAATATTACATTTAGTCGTATTTAATTAAGTTTTGTTTCAGTTCGTTGAGTTATTATAATAGATTTCTCACGATATCAAACAATGAATGACTACCTATATGTTTAAATTTTTTACATTAACTTTTACATTACTTACCAAAGTAAGTATAATTTTTATTTTACCAAGTATTATTTTATCTTGAACTCAACAGTTCGTTGCCGTTGGTTTGTATAAGAGCAAAAAACATTATGGACCGGATAAAAAGAAATTTCCAAAATCCGCGTTGGAGGTAAACGACCATTTAACGCGCTATTATGTGGAGCATAAACGATCGACGAGGTCTCGGGTTCGAGTCCCGGGTCGGGCCACAACAAGTATTGGGTTTTTCTGACAAGAAATTCTCAGTACTCGCCCGGAGTGAGGAAGTTGGCGGTGTTTCACCCCCGTGCCTCGGAGAGCACGTAAAGCCGTCGGTCCTGCGCCTGATCTCTCTCCGGTCGTGTCGGATTTTCCGTCCCATCGGGCTATGAGAGTAAAGGAACAGAGAGTGCACCTATGTATGCGCACACAGTTGTGCACTATAATATCTCCCGCGCAGATGGCTCATCTCTCTGGAGATGCCACTGTGGCCGAAATTCGGTCGGGAGGACATTATTATTATTATTATGTGGAGCATCAAATAAAAGTGAGTCATGCGGATTTTTTATCCATATGGTGTTTTCAGTTTTCACCCAACGTGAGACTGAATTTTGAAACGAATCTCGAAATAAATTGCAGTGGTTTGAGTTTGAGTCACACAATTCGTAGCGGTGTCGGCTCATGTCGGCTATGATTAAAAAAGTTATCAACTTCCAAGCAAATTTTATATTGTCACATCCAAGGTTGCAGTTTTTATGTTCACGGCTTTTTATTGTTGGGGAAATTTTCACGGGGATTTCTGTGCACAAAGATAATCAATCAAATAAATATTATAAATGCGAAAGTTTGGATGGATGGATGTAGGTATGGATGTATGTTTGTTACTCAATCACGCTCCAACGGATGAACGGATCTGGATGAAATTTGGCACAGAGATAGATTATAGTCTGGAATAGCACATAGGCTACTTTTTATCCCGGAAAATTAAAGAGTTCCCGCGGGAACCGAAAAACCTCAATCCACGCGGACGAAGTCGCGGGCATCAGCTAGTAAATAATATTTTTGAAAATTCCCTAAACGTTATTGAAATTAATTAATTATTTAATTTGAAATTAAAATGACGAGTGATGACGATAGCAGCAGTCATTGAACTCCTAAATTATTATTATTGTGTATATTGTTTTATTAATTACTAGCCTTAATTTTATTGTCTTGCTAAGGTAACGTTTTATCCCGGAAAATGAAATCCGCGGGAATTAAGAAACCTTATGCTTGTACGCGGACGAAGTCACGGGCGGTTTAGTATAAACTATGAACCTTGCTGCATGGCTTCACCACCAGCTGGAACCGTACAGCAGCGATTCATATTACACCAGTCGAACCTATGCTCAGGACTCAGTTGGCACAGCCCGAACCCGGCACACCAGCATCCCTATTCTCGAACTCAGTGGTTATCAAAAAATTAAAGCTACTGACATATATTTTTTATGCATTGAAGGTTTGCTATGAAATAATGTGATTCGAATTTCATAGCAAACCTTCAATGGATAAAAAGTACTCGTATGTCAGTGGCTTACATTTTTTGATCAGGCGCAAAAGATGCGCATCTTCGGCCCTACTCCTGTAGGGCCGAAGATGCGCATCTTTTGCGCCTGATTGTGTATAAGTCGCAGTCTATACGCAGTCTAGTCTGACCTCAGCAAAATCCTTAATGAGCTACAGATGCGACTGAATAATATAAAATAATAGAAATTGGTTTCATGTTACTCGATATTAAAAATATCGAAAAATGAGACAACACTGTATTTTCATTTAACAATATGTGCGGTTACAGTAACTATCGGTCGTGTAAACTATACGAAACGGATATTCCTTTCCAGATTTATGTGCCATAGTGGCAGGGGAAATACCGCGTATTTACGACAATGACTTTTATTTTGTCCATATTCTTGTGACTATTGTTATCCATTTTACTGGAAAAACGCTAGATAGTATGGCTGATTGAAGAGGCCCTTCGTTCACCTAATACCAGGTGAACCAAGAACCAGCAATTAATAAATATATAACTACCTACTTACCTATCAAATACAGATTACGAATTAAACGGGAAAAAATGGGGCAGTCAATTCTTTCTTGATTACAGCCATGCACATGCATAAATTCTGTTTGAATTGAGGTATGAACAGTGGTATGTTACGTGGCGGTCATAATTTTCTATCGATTTCATGTTACCTTGTACACACACCACAGTTGTAGCAAAACGATATTTTACCAGGTATCAAAGTGTTTGAAACTACTACAGGCTGTTTACTACCATCGCTTATAGCAGTATTATTATAATATTGCAGGTTTTTGTGACGTACCATGATGTCTCCAAAATGACAAAGGATCGTAATTCTGAAACTAGAGCGTCAACAATATTAAAATAATCCTGCTTTAGGCGATGGTAGTGAGCCCTCTGTATAGGAATAATAGCATGAAATACGGCGTTCATAAATAAATCTTGATTAACTTGCTAACATGGTAGCGGTAACAAACAATAGTTTGCAAGACATTGAAATGTTCCTAGAAATGGATGTTATAAATTCTACGTTCAATGAAACTAGTCAAACCACTTCTATAGGGCTGGAATATTTGGTTAAAGCATTTGGACTATAAAAAATTTGATGACACAGCATAAATTCAGAGTCGATGGAATAAAAACATGAATAATATATACTTGATAATACTATGGACGATACCCGTGGACTTAAGGTTTTTAAAAATTCTATGGTATTTCTTTGATTTTCGGGGATTAGCATAAGTATATCCTTCCACAGATGCAACCTATCTCTGTACAGTCATCATCATACAAACAGTCGGAGGGTCCGTGAAAGCGTAGCAGACAGATAGCAGACAGTAATCTATCTATTATCTTTTTTTTTATAATAAAACTGTAACAGGTCCAATTCTGTACATTGAAGATATTTTGAAAATTTTTTTCGGAGGGCACTCATTATTCGATACTGAAGCCAAATCTGTAATTTTTTTCATTTTTGTCTGTCTGTCTGTCTGTCTGTCTGTCTGTCTGTCTGTCTGTCTGTCTGTATCTTGGCCGCGCATCACGCCGAAACTACTGAATGAATTCAAACGAAACTTGGCACGATTTGAGCCTATACTACGAGGTAGGACATAGGATACTTTTTATCCCGAAATTCTACCCCCGAAGGGGTGAAATAGGGGTTGAAAGTTTGTATGAAAGTCCTTAATTTCTCAAGTTATAGCCATGAAACTTGATATATGAGCTGCGGGTTGAAAATAGAGACATACGTGTTTCACAGTTTTTGAAAATTCAACCCCCAAAAGGGTGAAATAGGGGATGAAAGTTGGTATGAAAGTCCTTCGTTTCTCAAGATGTTTTACAAGTTATATCAACGAAACTTTTTATTTTGGCTTACGGTAAAAAATAAAGAAGTATGTGTGTCACAGTTTTTCAAAATTCCACCCCTAAGGGGGTGAAATAGGGGGTGAAAGTTTGTATGAAAGTCCGTCATTTCTCAAGTTATATCGATTAAACTTGGTATACAAGCTACTGATTAAAAATGAAGAAATATGTGTTTCACAGTTTTTGTAAATTTTACCCCCGAAGGGGTGAAATAGGGGTTGAAAGTTTGTATGAAAGTCCTTCATTTCTCAAGTTATAGCCACGAAACTTGGTATATGAGCTGCGGGTTAAAAATGAAGACATACGTGTTTCACGGTTTTTCAAAATTTCACCCTCAAAGGGGTGAAATAGGGGTTGAAAGTTTGTATGAAAGTCCTTCATTTCTCAAGTTATATCGATGAAACTTGGTATACAACCTACCGGTTAAAAATGAAGAAATACGTGTTTCACAGTTTTCGTAAATTTTACCCCCGAACGGGTGAAATAGGGGTTGAAAGTTTGTATGAAAGTCCTTCATTTCTCAAGTTATATCCATGAAACTTGGTATATGAGCAGCGGGTTAGAAATGAAAACATACGTGTTTCACAATTTTTCAAAATTCCACCCCCAAAGGGGTGAAATAGAGGTTGAAAGTTTGTATAAAAGTCCGTCATTTCTCAAGTTATTTCGATGAAACTTGGTATATCCACGCGGACGAAGTCGCGGGCATCAGCTAGTCTATAATATATTGTAACTTTTGTCACTCTTTTTCTAGGAGGGAACGTCACTGCAGCCTAAACCACAGAGTACCTAAACCACAGGGTAACCTACATTAGGCTGCAGAGACCGACCATACATTGTATTTGTACACCTAAGCCTTACTTTTGTAAATTTTTGTGAAATAAATTATTATTTATTTATTTAGGTAGACACTTCCGCATTATTTAGCGTCCGACCGAAACTAGTTTTTACGGCCGAAACTGATACCGAAACTTCCATAATATAAGGTCATGTTTTCGTGGGGAAAATAAAGTAAACATTATCATTTAAGTACCATAATTATTTTTTAATTTTCACATGCAAGTCCCGATACGACTCACGACTGCGGACGCGGCGCAATGGTACTTCGTCGCTCGCATCTCAGTGCACCGAACATAACCCATCGCAGCGCGAAAACCCTCGAATGTAGTTTTGGTTTCGACTGTAGTTTCGGACGGATGGCAGCCGAAACTGAAACCAAACCGAAACCCGTTTTTTACCGAAACCGAAAGTTCGGTCGGACTCTACATTCATTATATGTATAAGTATGGATTCATTTTTTACAAAATAAAGTCTGAGTCCATGAAAATGAAAACATGAATATAAAAATATGTTATATCTAAAGCATGCAAACGGTTTGATAATGTAAGGCTTGATTTTTATGCGTCAGCACGTTCTATTTATGCTGGCTATAACTTAACTTGTGTCTAAAACTGTAACCACGTTTTCATTTTAACAGCGCGTTTACACTCGTGGTCTAAAATATAAGATTGTACGTACTGCCCGCATTTTCGTTGGGATGGGATTTCATTTATTTTTCGGATTAGCAGCTTACGATTGAAACAAATTTCGTCAAAATCGGTTCACCGGTTTAATCTATTCATTCACTATGATATTACCACTAATAATTTCATGAATATTTGGCACTCACCTTATGGGGACATAGTGGAGGTTTTTTTTACTATTCGATCGCGTTATTTGACTACGATTTGAATGGAATTGTCAAGCGCATGACAAGGACAGCGGTCGCTCGATCCATTCCATACAAAATATTATGGTTATCAACTTTAACGTGATCGAATAATCAAAAAAAACTCCCACTAGGTCTGCTGATGCAAAAATTAAATAGATATACTATCGTTACAACTAACATGGAACTTTGTGTCAGTTATACCGAAAATGAGCTACTTAATAAAATCTGAATTTATGATAAAACTCTTTGATGTTACTGAAACAAAACCAAAATGTTTGAATTTTTAATTGGCTGCCACTTACTTTAACTGTTGAAAAATTAATGCTGGAAATGAAATGCGCAAGTTGAATACCTACTATAGAAACAGTCGTGATCAAGTTTCATGACTGATAAATAAATCAATATGGTTATATCAGTTAGAGAAATTTAATTAATGTGGCCTTTGTTATTTCAGTTGCCAATAACTATTATCTTACTCTGTTACACGCGCTCGTGAACTGCTAGTAATATAACAAATTGTATTATAGTTTTGGCATTAATAATACATTTGTGCAACTGATTTGACTGTTTCGATTAAGTAAGCAAGAACTTCAAAAATTTCACCCAATTTATTTAATCTAAACTGAGATTAGAAGAAGAGATAAAAACTAAATATTAAACTAACTATAAAATAAATTTAAAACAAATCCTTATATAATACCTACTAACAATAAAATAAAAATAAAAATAAACCCCTAATCAAAAAGACCACCCCTGGTTGCCCCTGGGCCAAAGGTACCCATCAAGCTTGCAGCATTGCCACGCTGAATGGCGATGGATAACCTTTGAACCAGGTAGGAACCAGAACGTGGGTCGCAGCCCCTTTCCCTCAGACGACGCCCGATCTCTTTTATAATTTTTTTTTTTTTAATTTTTTTTTTTCACCCAATTAGAGCAGGAGCGCGTCAGCTAGCTGTTGTCCATAAAATGGAATTAGTAGAAAAAAAATGACACCACTATTATTATCATAATATTTCTTAAATCAAAGTCTTGTGATGTCTCTCAAGTTATAATATGTAGATTTTCTTTTACTGTTTTGCTCTAACCTTTGGGTCCCTACTTTTACATGGCGGCTTTTATATAAAAAAAAGGTACCGGTCCACGGTTTTCCTAAATTTCAAATATCATAGATTTTCTCCACAAGACCGCACTGATTCATCGAATCGACGTATGGAAATTGGATTCTACCCTTTCAATTTTATCGGAAGACTTATCTAAAGAAAGGAACTTTTAGTGTAAATTGTTCACTTTTTCAACTGTAGGTTACTACGTCTTTGTTATAATAATATTAGATGGTAAATAATATGATTTAATTTAGGTCCGTTTTCTATGAATTTTATTTACATAATGTTACTAAAACAGTCGGCCATTTGTCTCAATAATATAGATAAAACTCTGTCTTCAAAGGCATTTTTATTTTAATTTCATATTAATTTCACATTAATTTTTACTACTCCATTCAATATATTATACGCTTAGCTAATCAAAACTTGTAATATTGTAGGCAGATTTTTGCCTTAGGGTCAAATTTTTGTAATAACTTTGAAACGTAACCTTGCTTAAGCATTTTATACCTTAATGCACGCAGTGTTTTAAAGAATCTAATTTGAAAACTGGTGAACATTTTCTGACCGCGACCGTACTCATCACGAAACTGTAAAAAGTCTTACGTGGAAAAGGCACAAAGTGAAACTAGCCTGTGAACAGATAAGATTATCAGATCACAACACAACTGAAAGCCTTCTTACGTATAGCCTAAGACGGATATCTTGGATTAAATCATCGATAAATCCCGTAGCTTAAATGTACAAATTGGAAGATTGCTTCCGACGGAACCGAAAATTCTTTTCGACAAAATTTCTCTTAGTTGTAAGCCGTTCATAAATTAGTAGGTAATAATTGAACCGAATGTCCATTTCATCCTCAATTCTAATGCAATAAGCACTTTTTCTCGTTTTACTGGCTTAGGAAGTATTCGAATATATATTCTAATGCCAACTAAACAACAGTAGACAAGTAAATTAATGATAGCAGATAGTTGTAAAAATTAAAAAAAAGATGAATTTGGTTATAACTCAACGATTTAGAGATTGGACTGAAATTAGAAAGGGCATCTATAGGTAATTCCACATTAAGATAGACATTGCCGGACAGACAGACCGACAGACAGACCGAGGACCGAAGTATAGGTGGCATCCCGAGGAAGGCCATAGGTCACTTTTTATCCCGGAAAAGTAAGGAGTTCCTGCGGGAATCAAAAAAACTTAATCCACGCGGACGAAGTCGCGGGCATCATCTAGTAGACTATAATAATTAATATAATAATAATGTCGTCCCGACCGAATTTCGGCCACGGCGCGGCGGCCAATCTCCAGAGAGATTAGCCATCTGCGCGGCAGATATTATAGTGCATAAGTGTGTGCGCAAACACAGGTGCACTCTCTGTTCCTTTACTCTCATAGCCCGATGGGACGGAAAATCCGACACGACCGGAGGGAGAGACCGGATAATAATTACTATAGTTACAAATTACCTGCAAAGTTCCGCAAAGCGTGTCTTGTGTAACTCTCTCCAATGTTGGAGCTATTCGTACCTACATAATATTAATAAGTTGGTCTCTTCTTACCACATGGGGGATCGGAGGTGACCCATTTAACCGAGACGTGAGCTCTTATTAATAATTCAGCGGGACAGAAACTTGGAAAGTAATAAATAATTTCTCTACCTTCTGAGGTAAACAGTCGAATCATCGAAGAGGTGGGCGAAATATTGGAACAATGATTTTCACATTGTGTAATGCGAATGTCACAGTAGTTAAGTACATAAAAACTGTCTGTATCCATTGTAATATTTTTGGACTATTTAGTATGATATCAATATCATACTAATATTATAAATGCGAAAGTGTGTTTGTTTGTTGGTTTGTCCTTCAATCACGCCGCAACGGAGCAACGGATCGACGTGACTTTTGGCATGGGTATAGTTGAGGACACAGATAAGTGGTTGAGGACCTGGAGAGTGACATAGGCTACTTTTTATCCCGGAAAATTAAGGAGTTTCCGCGGGAAACCAAAAAACTTAAACTACGCGGATGAAGTCGCGGGCATCACCTAGTACCAAAATGTTAGTCAAAGTTGGAGAAAAAGGAAACGATTTTGACTAAATCTGGCACAGTGATCTGAAATAGTTCCAGTGACCGACAGGCTACTTTTTATGCCGGAAAATTATGAGTTAGGTATTACGGTATTTTATAGACGTTCATTGTCCACTATGTTGAAGTCGTGAAGTCGTGGGAATCGTCTTGTAAAGTATAAACATTAAGAAAGTTAATGTGGCTATTTCTCTTATACTCAATCTCTAAACTGAAATATAAAGGCTAAAAACATTGCTATCCCTTTCATAATGCTCCCATCAAAAAATGATGGCAATTAAATTCCCAGATCCATCCATTGTAGATCCTACTGTGTTTAACAACAAAAGATACGTAAAAATTCTTGCATCAGGAAATTATCTCTTGTTCGGAATCACAATGATTTAAGAGAAGATTTCAAATTGACTACGTTAACTAAAATCTTTATTATATCTTTTCCATTTTCCAGTCGTCTCCACTTCATCTCTGATTTATAGCGTTCCATTTTATAAATTTTCAATCTCTGTCACTAGCAAGAATTGTATTAAATAAGTCATTTTCTATTTCAATTGTTCAGAGGTCTAGATACCAAACTCTCTTAGACCAGCTAGGTACTTCTCTATAGCCAAGCCTCGTCGCAGTAAAACAAATTAAAATTAAATTAAAATATCGTTTTCATCATACCTATTCGAAAAACGCATATTGCCTTCAGAGGATTGCGGGAGCAAAGTGTAACTTGTAGGCCCATAGGACTTTTCATTTCTCTCTTCTGATTGGTCCGAAGTCACGTCATCAATTTGTTGATGGAATATACGACTTTGCATTTCTCTGTTCTGATTGGTCCGAAGTCACGTGATCAATTTGTTGATCGGATATACGTCTTTACATTTTATTTAAACTTTAAATATACGTCTAAATAATGTCTATACAATTACAATATATAGAAGGTTGATAGGAGTATCTTCTGATTGGTGCTTAAACGTATAGGTAATGTCCATACATACTCCATACATAATACATAGGTTGATACTCCTAGCTTTTTCTCATACGTAATGATGAAAAATAGTGTGTGTCACGCGGGGCCAAATTTTTTGTTCTCGGGCGGCGTATATTGAATTCCTCGCTACGCTCAGGATTCTACTAGCGCCCTCGGGGAACAAAAATTTTCTTTGGCCCCATGTAACACAAATAACTATAAAATCCACATCATCCCGAGTGACACTGTTTATGACAATATAGCAGGGCAGTCATGTTTTTAGTCATGGAAGAAGGAATTACGACTGCCTTTCATTTTTCATTAAATATTGCCTTTTATTTGCTTAAATTAGGTTCACTGGCTTGTTTATTTAAAACTGCCCGCGACTTCGTCCGCGTGGATTAAGGTTTTTGATTCCCGCGGGAACTATGTCCTTCCCCGGGATACAACCTATCCCTGTACCAAATATCATTAAAATCGGTTATTACAGATGGGCCATGAAAGCGTAGCAGACAGACAGACAGACTTTCGCATTTATAATATTAGTATGGAAGTACCTACTTTACTTTACTTATCATTATTAATATTATTCATCCAAATTTGTACTTAGGTGTTATTTCAGAACACTTCTTAACCCAAATTTTGCTACCCGAATGATGTTTATAAGCTTTAAGTATCTTATAAAATTTTCGCTCACTCCCATTTTGTTAATGTAGAAATTTTTCGCAGAAGTAATACAGTGCAAATACAGCACCCCGGAGTTGCCATCAGCCGCATTGTATGCAAATGAATACACTTTGCAATTTCCACTAATTACTTTCCTTTCGGCGATAGTAGAGACGAACGACGACGTTTATTACTTTTCAACTTAATTTCTTACGCGTAAATATTTAGTAGTTTTATTCAGTTCAGTAACTTTGTGAAAATTTTGGTGGGTATACAGCAATGTCCATTAAAATGTTAGTCATGAAATACGACTGGATTTCCCATTTTAGCTCCAACTAGGTAAAAGCTTGGCCTAGGATTTTATTGCATTAAGCTCCTCCTCCTGCTAGTAAGTTCTTTGAGCCAAGTTCCAGTAAGGTTTCAGCTGCATGTTGAGTTATGGATAGAAATTATAGGTACGGTCAAAGCTTTAAAATTTTCGAGAGTATGAAAAAAAGTTTGCCCCTGAAAGGTAATATTTCAGAAGAGGCAAATGGTTTCAATTTTCCGAGATAAAGCGTAAGTGGGGTAAGGGGTGATAAATGGCGATTCCAGGCCCATCGTAGGTTTTTATCATAGTTTCTGATACTGTCTCAAATATCAAATATAGTTCAGTCATCATAATATAGTGAGTATGCAATATACTGAGGTTTATAGCTTGATTTCTAAAAGAATCAAGTAAAAAAAATAGTAGGTACTTTATTTATCTCAGACCATTATATTATGAATACTTGATGATTTGTACTATTTTCTGTAATATGGTAGATATAAAATAAATATTACAATGTAATAAATAAGCATACTTCTTAATACTTTTAAACATTCATGCTTCCATATCCATATTATGCTTGCGAAAGTATGTTTGTTGGTATCTTTGTATGGGCTATCTACTAAACTGAGTTAGACGAAATTTGGTAAAAAAGTTACTTACTTATTTATATCTCGGAGGCGGACACGGGTAACTTTTAGGGTTCCGTACCTCAAGAAGTAAAAATATGGGAACACTTCGTGGTCCGTCTGTCTGTCTGTCTATCATCACTATTTTTCTCGGGAACGCGTGGAGGTATCAAGTTGAAATTAATATTACATAATTGTATCTATGGTCTCTTGGAGCTGTAAAAAAATCTAGCTTCTAAGTCAACGCAATCAAAAGATACGGCCGTTTGTGTTGCATATGTTGACATTCGCCAATGAATCAAAACCTATAGGGTACTTCCCGTTGACCTAGTCATCATGAAATTTGGCAAGAAGCATGGTCTCACAGCACTATTATAGGAAAAAATCCGAAAATCGTTAATTACTGTTTCGTACCTACTCATAGTGTGTCGAATTGTTTGTCAGGCGCTAACAGTTTAGCGACATAATAATATGTAAGCCCATTATTTCACAGCTGATTACGTGTTGTTATGATATCTTTCTTGTTATTTAATAAAATAACCTTTATAGTGTGGTTTTGTTCGCGAGTCTGACTTGACCGGTTTTTTAATCTCAGAAATTAAAAAATGTTTCCACTGGATTATGTTAAAAAACCCTAAATTGAAGCGAATGCGATGTAGTGGTCTTTGTCTAGTGAAAATAATATAATGTACCAAGCTCGTTAAAGTTTTGCCGAGCACAAAATTAGCTAGGGAGATATTATTATGATGTTATGTAATCTAAGTAGCTAAATTATGCATAATTTCAACTCTGCTTTTAGTCTAATGTGCTAATTATCATCCCCAGCCGGAAATAAATTGCCTCAATTGCCAACAAAATTTGGTGTAACAGCTTAAGTATATTATGAATAAGTACATAATGACTTCAACCATAATAATAACACGGCGTTATATATACCTACGGTAAGACTTGGTGGTCATCTCGGATGTTTGTTGCCGAATCGGCTTCCATTTTGAACTGCTCATCTCATCACTAGAGGAAATTGCAGCCAAGTAATAACTTATATTTGAACAAGACGATGCTCGTGACTTCGTCTGTGTTGATGACCATCCCTGAGATGCTATCGCTGTACTAAATTTATTCAGTTGAACATAACTGTAAGCGTAGCAGACTGACAGACACAATAATTTTGCAGTTATAATATTAGGACGAATTCAGAAAAATCAGGCCTAAATAGTGAGTTTGACTATTTTCTATTATGTTCAGCACGGTCAAAATTGATGTCTTTTTACAAGCTTTAATTTAGTTTCAACTATCCCGGTGTCTGCCTGTTTAATAAAATCTTGCTAGTTTCGAATAGGAAGTTGGTACCTACTATATACACCCAAAACAATACAATGGGACTTTATCCGTATCTTCCGAATATGGGTCGTACAAGCGAGTGACCCTCGATCTTGCACGATACCTGCGAATTGACACGCTACAACAAAGATTGTTGGCAAGTATCGTCGGAGGCCTGAGTTAAATCTGTGAAGAAATCGTGAGAACTTAGATGATTTAAGGTCTGAAATTAAATTCAAATAAATCTAGGAACATGAATCATGATATGTGAAGCTACAATAGACAGACATGAATTAAAATAAGAATGATTGGTATAATTAACCGAAACCCCCGTTCAAATACAATTAGTGTCAAGTTAAAATGCCAACAACAAATTAATGTAATTGCCATACCCTACGTCTTTTGGTCGGATAAACGAGATCCCGAAGTCGAATCCAACACCAATTAGCTATGTAAATCCTTAGGCGTTATATAATCTCATTTCAGTCTCAAATGAACGCTATGGCATATCTTGCATAGCTATTGGGGTATGCCCAATAGCTATGCAAGGTATAATAACAGCTCCGTAAATTGTAACTTAGTCTCAAAAATTTACACAATAGGAAGATTGCTATTGATTTTGCAGTAGAAACTTTCCTATTGTGTAACTTTGTTCGTTCTCTAGAATCGCCATGCAGTACTTCAAGGGAAAATCAAATGATTTTTACATTAGTAAATCCATGCTAATATTATAAATGCGAAAGTGTGTCTGTCTGTCTGTCTGCTACGTTTTCACGGCCCATGTTTCAACCGATTTTGATGAAATTTGGTATAGAGACCTATCTCTCTATTTCCTTCCCCGGGATGCAATAGGTTGCATCCCGCGGAAGGACATATGCTATCCCGGATAATTAAAGAGTCCCCGCGGGAATCAAAAAAAACTTAATCCACGCGGACGAAGTCGCGCGCATCGTTAGTATCCAGAGATTTTCCATTTATTTTGATAGTCTAGCGGTGTAGGCGCCGAGCTTCTTCTTCGGGTGGCCAGCGTGGTTGACTATGGCCAAACCTGGATCTCATTCTGACAGGAGCCTCGTGCTCAGCAGTGAGCCGGCTAGGAGCGTTCGTGACGATAAACAGCATATTTTATTAGATTTTGCTGACGTAGTTTGCACTTATGAAAGCTCATTAATTATGGAAACTGTTTTAATGAAAAGCGTTAAGTACTTATTTCCCCTGGAGGCAGAAAGCGTAAAATGTATTAGGTTACCTACCTAGTCTATAACATAGATTTTATATTAGGTAATATAAATAGCAAAGATTTTTGAATTTTTGGTAAGATAAGATTTATATCTTAACTTATCAATAGATCATTATTTTTATTGCTCCTAGAGATTCTTGCACTTACTTTTTTGGCAAATTCTCAAGTAAATTTTTCGGGATAAAAATATTTTTTTAAAAGAAGAATTCCTGCTTCTTTACTTAATATATTTTTTTTTTAATCCAGTTGAATTATATTTACTTAATACAATAATAAAATGCTAAAAACTAAATATTAAACGAACTATAAAATAAATTTAAAACAAATTAGTTTACTTTACTAAATTAGTCAAAATCTGTTGAAAACATGAGCTATTAAAGCGTAGCAGACAGACAGACAAACACACTTTTGGATTTATAATAATACTAGCTGATGCCCGCGACTTCGTCCGCGTGGATTGAGGTTTTTCGGTTCCCGCGGGAACTCTTTAATTTTCCGGGATAAACAGTAGCCTATGTGCTATTCCAGACTATAATCTATCTCTGTGCCAAATTTCATCCAGATCCGTTCAGCCGTTGGAGCGTGATTGAGTAACAAATATCCATCCATACATCCATCCAAACTTTCGCATTTATAATATTTATTTGATTAAAATAGGGATTTTTTTGTCAGTTAGCCAGTAGGTATATATTACTTTTTATAATATTCTTAGAGCATTTATTGAGTATAAAAGTGTAATAAGGAGAAACAAATTAAACTATGTGTAGATACAAGAAAAATAAGTTTGTTATTGCAGCATGAGAATTCTTGAAACTTTGTATGATTTGTGGTAATTGTAGAAACTTGTTGATAGTACTTCCCCTCGTTATCGGGAGCCTTGGCGTATTTAATTTACAGCGCTGTTCATTGTTGTATTTATGTTACTTTGAAAATTGCAGGAAAACTTATATCATAGTTTTATTAGCTACTACTTACTAGGGTTCGATCCACGGCAGGGTCTATTTCTGAATTTTCACCAGCCTCTCGATTGTGTAAGGAAATAGTAATCGTAATCGTTTACACATATTTTGACCTATCATGTATATGAGGATAGTGGATACATAAGATATGGCCCTGCACGTCAAAAAGCATGTAGGTACCTTAGAACGCGCATTGTACAAGAGCGTCAGCAGTGTCTATACCTTAAATTCACCCTGATACGACCAAAAATTGTTGCTTTTAGTAATATTGTACAATTTTATTATGTGTTTATTTATTGAGTACCTACCTATTTAATACTTTATTGCATACAAGAAAAAAAGCATAGTTCCAAGTTTTGCATGCAAAGGTCTTATAGCGATCTCTCACTGACAACCTTTGGTGAGAGGAGCAAGGTGAAAGAACTTTTTTATTTATTTAAACGTCTTTATTGCATACCAGAGTAAACTTAAATAATATTATATTAGCACAATACCTGAGTTTTTTTATCGTGTATTCGCCAAAAATCACCAAATTCAATTCATATTCAAATTCGCCGGGAAGTGCAGCGTTGGACGACCCCCCACTAGGTGGACGGACGATCTCAAGCGAGCAGTTGGGAGCCGCTGAAACAAGCGGCACAAGACCGTGCTCTGTGGCGATCCATGCAAGAGACCTTCGTCCAGCAGTGGACGTCTATAGGTCGAGACGACGCGACGACGACGCCGACGATTCACCAAAGACATGTATGGTATTCGCACAGTACCGATACTGGATACGGGTATTTTAGGCATGACCTATTTTTATACACGTTCACAACATTATAGTTGCAATTACATTAGTAACATGGTAGCAGATTTAAGCTTAATACATTTTTTATTATTTTTCGCAAAGCATTTCTTGAAATCTCCACCAGATTCCCGATAAATACATAGCAGAAACTTCTTCAAACTCGTTACTAAGAAACGTGGACTCTGTATAGGTGGTATAAAGTATGTTGTTATTATGAACTGGGAACAGGATAATAGTACTTATGTGCACGTATATTGCAACTTGCAAGTATGTTGTAAAGGTCGTTCCCACTGACGTCATCTTTAGAGTGTTGTTTAATGGTTCTTTCGCACGGGCGAGATGAGATCGTACCTATTCATATCCTTCACTGCATTAACACAACACTATCCGCACTTAAAAACTATAATCTAGAAAATATGCCTTTTTTACGTTTTAAGTAGGTACTTTTTAGGTAGGTACGTATCACCTACTCAACCAATTCCAATGAGTATAAAAAACTACACCTGGCGAAATAATATAATATACTTAATATGGCCATGGTAGGTACTTTTTGTCTCGGTAAATGTCGCATGTCAGATGTCGCTTAAGCGTCGGGAATCGGATAAATAGTATATTACACTATAGTAGTAGGTAGATACCTTTTCCTAAATGAAATCCGCTGGCGGACTTTAACCGCGTGAAAAATCTTGTACCTATAGACTAAGAGATAACTGCAATTTTGGTAACCATCGCCAGAAAGGCTGATTCAGTGTTAGATGGATGTAGAGCTCTCCACTGATCTCAAAAGTGGCAGTCTGCCTGCATTTGGATGGCCCTTTAGCTAAATATGGGCGTTCAAAGACGGTTTATTGTTACCAAAAATGAACGATAATTAGAAAAGCTGATTCTTGTACAGTATTAAAGTATGCGCAGTACCTATGTAAACAGCGTAAAAACTGACGAATTTGGATGGGACTTTTTCTAGATATCAGCTTTCAAAGACGTTATAACCTATACTTACTATGCGTTCCTGTAAAAAAATATTAGCAATAACTTTGTCGCCGTTGATCGCTATTAAAAATTATTAACAGCAACCAACGGGACGACATAATAATTGCTAATATTTTTTTACAGGAACGCATAGTAAGTATAGGTTATAACGTCTTTGAAAGCTGATATCTAGAAAAAGTCCCATCCAAATGCGTCAGTTTTTATGCTGTTTACATAGGTACTGCGCATACTTTAATACTGTACAAGAATCAGCTTTTCTAATTATCGTTCATTTTTGGTAACAATAAACCGTCTTTGAACGCCCATATTTAGCTAAAGGGCCATCCAAATGCAGCAGACTGCCACTTTTGAGATCAGTGGAGAGCTCTACATCCACCTAACACTGAATCAGCTTTTCTGGCGATGGTTACCAAAAGTGCAGTCATCTCCTATAATACTAGACGTTTCATATATCCTTTCATATGTTTTACAATATGGCGTGCGACTTGTCCTGACGTCAGTCGTATTTTTAGTACTGAAAGATCTTAGAGCTGTTATGTTACTAGAGAAACAATGTCCCTCTCAAGTTGGTCCATTTCCAAATATGCTTTTTGTCATTGAGTAATTTGACACAGGATTTGATGTCAAATATTTATATGCGGTATATTTATCATAATTTTTGACGACCTCCCTGATGCAGTCGTTGCGGTATGTCCTGGGTTCGATCGCCGGTAGGGCATCGTATCGGAACGCATATCTAATTGCTTGGCGGCACGTTTTGTCGGTAAGGTGGTAACTAGCCACGGCTGAAGCCTCCATCCAGATCAGATCAGGGAAAATTCAGAATCCATACTAATATTATAAATGCGAAAGTGTGTCTGTCTGTCTGTCTGTCTGTCTGTCTGTCTGCTACGCTTTCCCGGCCCATCTTTTCAACCGATTTTGCTGAAATTTGGTATAGAGGCAGGTTATATCCCGGGGAAGGACATAGGCTACTTTTTATCCCGGAAAATTAAGGAGTTTCCAAGGGAATCAAAAAACCTTAATCCACGCGGACGAAGTCGCGGGAATCATCTAGTCTAGTTAATTATATAAAATCCCAAATTGACCATGTCGGGGAGCGAATCCGGGACCACACACTTACAAGACCACAGCGCTCACAACTAAGGAGGTCAGGGAGGTGAGAGTGCTTAGTGATATGAGAAATTGCGATATGCCGCTCCGCACTGACCCTTACCCAGTTCACGGTGGTGAGGTTTGATTAAAAAAGTTATCAACTCGCGAAATGTCACGTCCATGATAGCTTTTCCGTTGCAATGAAATCCGTTTTCATCAGTTTCCCGAAACATGTCACTCGTACTGTGTGAATGATATTAAAGTCGCGGGTGGGTTCTATGGAATTTTTATATTCGGTAGAAATGGCATTCTGAGCTTTAGATTTAGCATTCGTAGATTCACTAGACAATAATATTAACAAAAGCACTTGTAAAAGTTTACTTGAATAAAAACATTTGAATTTGAGTTAAATATAATTATTAATTATGGATAAATGCTAGGTGTTTAGGTTAACTAGCTGATGCTTGCGACTTCGTTCGCGTGGCTTAAGTATTATTTAAATTCCCACGGGAACTCCTTAATTTTCCGGGATAAAAAGTCGTAGCTGACGCAATTACCCATGTATGTACCAAATTTCATCAAAATCGATTGAAAAGATGGGCCGTGAAAGCGTAACTGACAAACAATAATAATAGTCAGCTATAAAAAATATTTCGTAAAATTAGATGATGTAAGTAATGTTAGGTGCTAAGTACCTACTCGTACTTGTTTAAAATTATTAAACTACTAGCTGATGCCCGCGACTTCGTCCGCGTGGATTGAGGTTTTTCGGTTCCCGCGGGAACTCTTTAATTTTCCGGGATAAAAAGTAGCCTAAAGTGCCAAATTTCATCCAGATCCGTTCATCCGTTGGAGCGTGATTGAGTAACAAACATACATCCATACATCCATCCATCCAAACTTTCGCATTTATAATATTTATTTGATTGGACGTCAGCAGTAGGTACACGAACATACATTATGTTTAATAGAAATCAATTAGTATGGATTATAATTTAAAATAAAAATTTTGGTTATTCCCCCTTTTTCTACGTTCCTTGTAAAATTCCGCGGATTTGGATTACAAAAGGGGCGTTATTTCGCTCGTTTGCATGAGCATATTGCTCTTATTATACACTGCCTTTCATTCCGACTGCAATAATACTTACCCGCTGATCACCGCCGCACTGTATTTACTTATTATTATTTAGAAGATAATGCGAATTTGCTTTATCTAAAAGTTTTATCATAGATAAAGAAAGATGTCTTAATATGCCTCCGGTGGTTAATTTTTGCAATGACGATCGCCAGTTCGATTTAGTTAGTTGAGTTCGATTTCCTTTTTTTCTTAGTAAATAAGTATTAAGATTTTGAGTAAGACTGACTCGTATGAGTATTTTAAAGATGGTCTACAAATCCATCCATAATAACCGTAATATTATCATGAGTGCAACCAGCCAGTATCACTTGATTGGACTGCTACGTTCGTAGCTACGTAGACCCAAGACGGTAATTGTATGGGTGTCTGAATTCGGAGATCTCCTTGAAGTAGGTATATAATCGCGCTCACGCTTATTAAGGATACCTAATCTTACCTAGTCTGGACACCATTCCGAAATATTGGATGCCATCATACTCAAGACCTTGAGCAATTAGACTACGACTCAGAGAGTGATCACTATAGATGATGAGGTAGGTACTATAATAGGTAGTAATATTAGCATAATTGTATATTAGAATAGCAAGATAATCATTTGGTAACAAGATTATTCAGATTCATATAATATTAGTAATCAACTAGCGTGTATCGTAGTCTACGTCGAGTCTCTCTATACGTTATTCTATTACATCCAACTCACGTCTACTAACATGAAATGCTACTATCGGGGTCTAGATTTTGAATTGCAAAACCAAGATAAATATTTCGTTTGAAACATGAGATCCAGATATTGTGTACTCAACCATAACTCTACGTTACGGTATATTCTCTTAGTATAATTTATTTACTTAGTACAATTTATTTACCTCAAATTGCAGTAAATGATTATTATTAAAAAAACCGGCCAAGTACGAGACAGACTCGCGCAAAAAAGGTTTCCGTAGACAGTACAAATTATTTTAGTAAATAACAAGAAAGATGTCATGATGTGAAACAACTGGTAAAAACAAACAATTCGACACCCTATGAGTACGGAACCCTAATTAACGATTTTCGGATTTTTCCAATACTTGCCTTGCTTGTTGTCAAATTTCATGATTCTAGGTCAAAATAATATGCAAAATATGTGCCATAAACGACCGTATTTTTTGATTTCGTTGACTAAGATCATCTTGCTTGATCTTTTTAACGCTTCAAGGGACTTATTAATTTCAAATTGATACCTCCACGCGTTCCCGAGAAAAATGTTGTTGACAGACAGACAAACAGACAGACAGACGGACAACGAAGTGATTCTGTAATTTCCTCTTGAGGTACGGAACCCTAAAAAAAAGAAACGAGAAAGGTGATATGAGGCGCATTTTTATTAAGTACAACAACTCAAATTTCAGTGGGTAAGTTGGAACGTCCGTCAGTAGTATTTATTTTATTGTTCTATACTTGCATCGTATTCCCATTTTTCAGGTACCATTGCAAAATTTCATTAAAATCCCTCTCAAAGTCTCGAACCTAGCACCAAGAATTCAATATCAGAATTTTATAGTTCTATTTTAGAATTTTCAATTTCATACAATTCCTAAATTAAAATAAAAACCTGTCTATGTTCAGCGATTTCAAATAGTGTCGTTTTTGAATATAACTTTGTTATCCATATAAATATATTAAATAACTTTGGGTTACTCTCGCTGCGGAAACTCGTTGATTAAATGAGACGATTTAAGGAAATTGGATTTTGCCCTATGAATTTTATCGCAAGACTTATGTTAGGGAAATGTCTTTCACACTGAATTATTGTCTGTTTGAGCATCAGAACTTGGGTCTTATATGTTCATGTTTATGAAGTTTTTTACCGCTGATATTACGTGCGCACTGAGTTACCTACCCTAGCTTTATACACGGTTTGATGTCATGAAAAGGCGTTTTTGAATGTAATACTTAACTAGGTGGTTCACATGGTCCATAGATTACAGTAATAAGTAACTATTAAAACTTTTCAGTGAGATAATTAATTTATGTAAATAGGAACCTGGTAAGATTAAGAATGAATTGTTTCAACAAAATATAGGTAGTGAACTAAACATAAGTGTAAGTACTCAAAATCAAGAAGCTGTGAATATTATGAAAGCTACATTTTGAATACATATGAAAAATAAACAGTGAACACTTTAATTTTCCATGATAAAATGTTGCTTATACCGAGTTACAACCTTCCTCTGTACGAAATTTCATCAAAATCAGTTGAACAAATCGCGAGAGCGACAGTGCGACCGTGTGCAGACAGACGGAAAGATAGAAAGGCAGTCGGACAGGCAGGTACATTTTCGTATTAGCAACAATAAATAGTCTATAAGGTTCACACGTTGACTCTATTTATTACATTCATATGCGTTCTTTTAAAACAGCTTTACATAATACGATGACACAGGTGGTAGGTATACAACGGTAACGATTCATTGGGCTTGTAGGGTGAAATCCTATCGGCTAAGCCCATAATTCTAAGTGTTCTAGCGTGTCAATTCTCATACAACGCCGATACGAGCGAGCGCGTTCCAACCGCAAATCGACTATAGTCTGTCATGCAAGATTGGTGCGGCCGTTGGTACCTACAGTCTGCATCAAAATAAAGCTGAGAGATTTAATAATGACTATCTATTCCAGGTGAAATTATTAACTGCCTGATACCGCCAATTTTAGCCGCTGGGTGATTCCGCGAAGGCCCCACGCCATTCTATATTAGTCGTAATCCGATAGACGTGCATTGCTGAAATAAAATGTTTAGCTGAAAAAAAGCTGAAAAGCTTTTTTTGTTTAGCTGAAAAACTGGAAATATTATTATGTAGGTTTCTTGTAACTGGCCTACTACTTCGATGCGTAACGGTCTTGCCCTGCCTGGATCCAACCGCTTCCTGCCACTCGCATCGGGGCCCCCTTCCATTATTCAAGAATAGATGATGCCCGCGACTTCGTCCGCGTGGATTAAGGTTTTTTGATTCCCGCGGGAACTCCTTAATTTTCCGGCTGATGTCCTTCCCCGGGATATAACCTACCTCTATACCAATTTTCAGCAAAATCGGTTGAAAAGATGGGCCGGGAAAGCGTAGCAGACAGACAGACAGAAAGACAGACAGACAGACAGACAGACAGACAGACAGACAGACAGACAGACAGACACACTTTCGCATTTATAATATTAGTATGGATATTTTTTTTGGGGTAATAAACTGATCTTTCCGCAATTTTAGAATACATCCTGCCCCAAATAATTCTAGAACGTATCGATAGTCAGATTGTACCTACTTGAGCTTTAAAGAATAATAATAAAGCAAATCAATTATTATTCTACTGTCAGGTATGTAATATGCCTGCTTTCACGTGATATATTTAAACTGTAAAACCCGCGATCCACACACCTGTACATTTTTCTGATACGGACTATACATTTTACAGTTGTAATAGTTGTGCAGATCAATACCAGTAGTAAATGCTCTCTAGATATAGTGTACATTCTAACATTCTACTTTTGATGTTAAAATTGTATGACTTTTCTAAGTAATCTTACAATATCTTTAGTAGGTATCTAAAAATAATGGTTCAAGGGTTAAAAATCCTGAGACCTACATCAGAACAAAATATATAGTTAAGGGCTAATGTTTCATCTGTACTCACTACTTACATGACCTTATAATATAAATATTATAATAACTAGGCGGATTTCCGGAAAAACTTAATAATGATATCTCTCCTAGTGCGGCAGTAGCTGTTGCCTGTTAGTCCTACGATGCTATTGCGTAGTTGGCTCGAATGCCCTTTTAATCCCACTGAGAAAATAAAACAAAGACTTGTAAATCGTAATACACTTATATTCTAATTTACTCGTAAAATACGAGTAAATTAGAATATTATCGTATTCAAGAGCGCATTGCAAAGAATAGCTGGTAATCGAGAAAGTTATTTTTTATAAAAATATGTAGATGTCTTCGAGAGTATGACCGCACCGTAAACCATTTCCGTAAGCTCATTAAGTCCACTGCAAATGGCGGCCATTTTCAAGTAAAGTTTAATAGTTATTTGTTATACAAGAGTGAAAAGTTGTTTTTTAACCGCGTGCTCAATTTTGATGACCGAGCAAGCGAAGGATTCTAAAATTGAATCACGAGCAGAGCGAGTGATTCAAAAATTAGAATCCTGAGCGTCAGCGAGGGAATCAAAAGAGCACGAGGTGAAAAATCTTTTCACTCGAGTGCAACACGTAACTTTTCATCCCACCTCAGCGAGGAAATGACTAAATGCAAAAAAAAAATCACAAGGTAACTTTTCATCCCACCTCAGCGAGGAAATGACTAAATGCAAAAAAAATCACAAGATTAAATTCAATTCTGTTAATTTCTTCGTCACTAGAATCACTCATTTTAGGTTTTTCACTTATTTTCAATTTTCTTGTTTTTAATCGGTTTTAATTTTAAACAATTTGACGTGAAAGAAAATGGTGCGCGCAAAGCAAATTAAAAAAGTACACCAAGAAGGTTACGAGTGTGAGTTTTTAACAAATTAAAAACGATTGTATGGAAATTCGGCACCATAGAGGTACAAGTAAATAGGTTTTAATGATGTTTTGAATTCACAAACTTCATAGACGAGTGATATTTACTAACGTGCACACGATGTTCTAAATTCAATTTACTTTATCCTCAAGAGGATAATAACGGCTTTTACCATCAGATATCGAAGAATAAAAATACTCTTTCCGAGATGGTGGGATGAAAAACCTATTTTCACGATGAAAAAAAAACTTGGATCTGAAATTAAATAAGTTCGAAACAAAAGAAATCTCAGGGAAATTAATAATTTTCCAAGGGACCAAATCCTTGCAAACTTAAACAAAATAGATTTAGCTATAGGCAAGTACTTGCAGTTGCCCGCGACTCGATGAGTCCCTAAAATATTTAGTTTGAAATAAATACCTGAATAGTTTCAATATTAAACGAACTGATTAATTAATTAGTAGGTACTACCTACTAATAAATAGATTTCGTTACTTTCAACGTTTAGCATGGGTGACTAGTGACTACTGACTATATACCAGTGATAATGAAGTATACATAAGTAGAAAATATCAAGCTCTTGTGAGTCCAATGGCCATATAGTATCTAAAATGAAAGGAAAGTTTTAATTTGTCACTCCAGTCCAATCCATTCGCATCCAGATAAAGAGGTATAAAGAGCCATTTCTTCATCGAAAATCTACTTATTGATTTAACGAAAATTAAACTGGGTGGATCAGGAAAATGAAAGCGGTAGAAAGATCTTTCATTAAATGTCGCTTTATTAAATGTTTCTCGTAAATCTGCGAAGGAAAATCGGTCTAGGGATACTATCGCCAATTCAAATCATCAAATCGTCAATTTATCAATTAGGGGCGTTCTGCCTCTTGATTAGACACTCTTTGTGGATTTATAATCATTTTTAGCTACCTATATCGATAAGGATAAATTCTTATATCGTTTTATTAATTCTTCTTGATATTGCGTTCTAGGAATCTACATGGTACACTTATAATACGTTGTGTACGAATATCATGAGTTAGCGATAGGTTTTGCTGAGTTCATCCTTAGGTATAGTGGAATACTTAATAGGATGCGGTCACAGTAATCGATTTCTATGATTAGGTCGGCAACGTACGTAACGGTCGGTACGTATTAAATTGCTTGGCAGAGCGATACACATGCCCGTAATAAAATACCTTTCTAATGTTGCTGGCAGTACATCAGATCGGGGTGTTATTTAAAGTTTTAACCCCAAATAGCTTGGGAACTGAATACGTCTGACACGGCGGGACATGTTTAAATCACAGACGCCACATCGCGCCGGTCCCCTTATAAATTATTTAGATGAATGCTACTCAAGTTCAAAATAACCTACAACACTTTTAGTTATAAACCGAAAATGGATATTTAGGCTACAGCACTCTGAATTTTTATTTAATTATATATTTTTAGTGCACACATATTATAAAGCAAAAGACATCATAGAAGCGTGCAACGACGATTAATTGCTAGTATCTCTACATGTTTGGATCGTATTTTTTTTACTTATTGCATATGGTATTTATTTATTGCACAGTCATAAAATCTAGGTATCATACTTATCGATGGTATATAAATACCATTTACCTTTTACCTTATTTACCTTTGGAAAGTGTGTTGTATATGAAAGTATTTTATAATATTATGTTTACGAGAAAATATGAATAACCATTGCCAATTAACAAGTTCCTGAATTGGCAGTGTGCAGTTTGTGGTTGTTGTAGGAGCGATGGTTTTTAAAATCGAAAGTTTCTAGATTTGCTCGTACAAATTAGCGTACGAGTAAGACTGTGGGACGCTATCTAGATCTAGCACGTTATACATATATCACGCTTCTTGGAGAAAGACCTATATCCAGCTATATAGATGGTTATAAGCTTAAAATATACTAACAACAATCGTTATTAAATTGAGATGAAAGCCAATGTAAACCCGACTTAAGACGAAAACTCGAGCTATATTGAGACGATTGGTTTATATTGACAAAGTTATGCCTATTATCAGAGGGAACAATCGCAATATTGAGTTAAACGGACTTCTTACTTATTCCTCTACCGAAATGTTGAATGGAGTGTCTTGTTAGATGGTGGTATTTCGATAAGATTGATCGCGAAAGTGGTCATGCGAGAATTCAAAGTTAAGAATGGCCTCGTTGGTCTTGCGGTTAGCTCTTCTTAATATCTTCTTCTTTCTAGACTAAATTTTTATAAGGGTACCTATATGGTGTGTACCACCGCATCAATTTGCAATCGATCAAATCTATCAACCACGGATACGGCACTTGCCGTGTCTGAAATATCGTACAAAATCTAACACTGTTAGGAGAAAGTCTTTTTATGAAGCTGAGACATGGATTACTATTTTTATCCTTCTTTGTCCATGATTTCAGGAAAATAGATAATTTTCCCATGATAGCGGATGACCGCTTTTAGGCAGAGACCAGATGAAGATCCCACAACGGAATACTTTATAGCCGGCGATAATAGTGGTGTCCGCTGGTGTTACGCAGACTTTTTTTTGGGCATCTGTTTTAAAGTAGAAACAATAATTCTGTGATCTTTTTCCCTCACTATTGTCGGATCATCTGCACTAGGTAGGTATTGAAAGCAGGTTCCATTCCTTATAAAAGTATCAAATACTAAAAATAAACTTATTTCAGTTTCAGGTACCAAGATATCTACACGCCTATATTTGCTTTGAACTCTGGGTAAAACCAATCTTAGAATTGTGATTTCTTTGAACATGCCAATCCTTGTACGGAGCTTTTCTTTAGACTCCGTAAGTAATCCTTTTTATTATATTCAACAGACGTTTCCAAAACGAAGAATATATTTTTAGGTTGTTGATATATTTACTACAATTTAAATTTCGCAATATGTATGTGTAGAGTAGGTACTCTAGGTAGGTACCTATTTTCAATTATTTTCAAAATAATGGGACGTCATGGCGTACCTAGGTAAATTTATAGTAAAGATTAAATTGAGTAAGTAATAGCTTATTGTTATCTTTACAGAAAACAACCGCAGGTTTTAAAAAAATTGTTATTGAGAACCTCATTATAATTTACTTAGTAAAATAATAATGTACTTAGCTTTAGATACAATTTGAGAGAGTGAAGGATTAAATTGTAAACGTCGCTATTACTCTGGGCATTGTATTAAATTCTTCACTGTCTTCACTTTCCATCTCTAGATCGTCCCGGGATCTCTGAACGCCAACAGTGGGTGGTAGAGGTCTAAAGTTTTTACAGCACACTTTGAAGCGGGTAGTGCATCCAGGTACACCGACGTCCATGTCGTGGTTGGTACAGAACCGGATGTGTAGACACGATCCTCCCCGAGCCCAGCAAGTCGCTGCTGTTGTACCTGATATTATATTTAAGAATTAAAAAAAACAATAATGGGATAAATTACAAGAATATAGGTACTAAAATTATACATCAATGGGAACAGCACAGGAATTAAACAAATCAAAGGCACAGTATCGGTGAAAAAACTACGTATGACAGGTGAATATTGAGTGTCTAATACCGTATTGAATTAGCTCAAATTTTGGCTGCCTGAATCTGCAAGAGGCTCGGAATGAAAAAAGGAATGTGTTTGAAAACATTGATGTTTGAAATACACCAATGTCATATTAAAAATGTTTTATAATTATTATATTCCACTCTTTGCTACTCGAACCACACAGTGCAGCTGTACTCGAACTAAGGTGAGAATACACTTCGTTTCTCATACATCTTTCCCTTGACAATGTGAAGATTCGATGACGGTCAGTCATTACATTTCATTAGAAGTATGTATAGTAGTGCACTGGATCACAAGACGAGTGGTCGATCGACGCCTCAGAATGCGTTGCATTACACCATCGTATCGTATATTAACTTAGTTTTTCCAGTATAGGCTATAAATAGCATGAGGGACTAACCGAGTTGAGGTTTTCCGCCAAAACTTCCAATAAAAACATCTTTATACTTAGTCAACACTACACTTGTTTCATTTGTTTCGAGAGTTGCGTCTGAATCCATTATTATAAAAGTAAACATGATCAAAATAGCTGCAGAGAATTGAAATGATAACATTTCTACAATTCGATAGATAAAGGTATAAATTGGGAAATGAATCAGCGTTATATAGTTGCCTGTAATTGCTTCAGAAATCGATTTTCCACGTTTCTATTCAATTTTCTGATACTTAAATTACTATAGCCTCTATACGTAACTTCGATTTGTTATTTTTGTAAATAAAGTTTGTCATTAATTGACTTTATTCTACGAACGTACTACGAGCGTAGCTTTTATTCCGTTCAGACAGGACTTCGTGCTTTCTACTGCTTTTTAAGGCTTGCTTGCTACTGCGCGAAGACATACTTAATTTCATGCGTAGCCAATACCTATATAATAGCTGTGTCGACGAAATGTAGAGTATGGCAAATGTCAATGCTGTTATGTTATGGTCTTTCTGGACACTCGCATCCTTGCCTTCACGGGTCGGGCGGAGTGGGACCTCAAGAACTATAAGCTTCGCTGGAAGTTTCTAATGGCGGGACAGCGAGAAAACCCGCTTGACGAGGTTAATTGTCAGTTGTCTGATGGTGTAATCGGTGCCGCACCTTACTACACCCCGAATCGTCCACACCGTTGTTGCCCCTCTTGCTGGCAATATCGTCGGGTCATTTGAAGGGTCCATCTAGAGAGTGACTACTGTGCTATTAAGTAGTCGCCTGCCGAAATTATGCAATTTGCGAGGGACCGCAATCAGCAATGGCAGACCTCTATTGTCTCTGTTATGCCTATAGCCATGATGAAATCCGCAGCACCCGATCCAATTTACCCCCAAGCATTTTTAGCAATAATTTAGCATCCAGTGAAGATTTTCAATCATTAGATCATATTTATGTACTGAAGAATAAGATCCGGTTAGGCGACATAAACGGTTTTATCCATTTCACAATTATTAGCTTTAATCTCCCGTAAAGCCTCTACGTGTTGGATCTATGTCCTCGCGCAAGCTACAGTCCGGGTACAGTATATTGTTATTTAAGTTTTGCATTGTAACCACCAGGTAAAGCCGCTAATTGAATAGACATGAGACAGCGCTTAACGCACTGACATGCACAATTCTGAGACATCTCTATAGCTGTGTCCTGTTGGCTCAGCATAATATATAAGCATAACTAACATTTAACTGTAACTTCAACTGGTGCATAATTTCCATTATTAATATTACCAGTTTAATAAGTTGACCGTATATATACGCCTATTAATCTGAGTAGAGCACTTTGAACTTGCAAGGAACACTAATCAGTGTTTGAACATATTTTACTTTACCCTAAACCATAAGATACGCCAACTAATCGCGTCGCGAGGTTCTTGCAAACCTAATTTCCACGCAAAAAGTCGCGGGCATCGTCTAGTAAGACTATAATCATACTTATTTACAATCCGGGGAGCATAAATGTGGAACAACGCAATGGAAAGGGGCAAATGCAAGTAACAAGTTTAACGGGAGTTCTAAATTTGTTTCAGAGCTCTAACTGCTTAGAGTTAAGAATGCAAACGAAAAGTAGCTTTAGAGAGTTATAAATCATTGAAATAATAATTATGCTAAAAGGACAATTTCCTAAAAAAGTATTCGCTTTTTTCATTTTATATTTTTACAGCGATATAATAAGCGAATATAAGTACCTAATATTAACTACGTTGCTTGCGACTTTGTTGTATACCATTGGGACATATTTTGACGCCAGTAAACATCACAATAAATATGTTGAGCATCCAAATATTCTATTCAAATAATCAAATTCATACCGTTACACGTAAAATATCTGTGAAATTCCCGGCATGCAAAGTGAATGAGAAAAATGTACGCAAAAGGAATTTTCCAAATTTTTACGTTAGACGAAACATTACGGTAGGTACAATATCTCTGGCAAATTCTTATTTAATGAAGTCACATAGCAATAAAGTGACGTCGGGAATCGCGGTACTGTACCTACCTATCTTTTGGCATATTCCAATTGAATACTTTTTGAGAGAATTGAAAATTGTCTTCGCTTGAATAGGCGCATCTACAAATCGCATCATCCCACAAGAGGCATAGGTATGTAAAAGACTAAAAGCGCAAATGTCGTCAGTACAACAAGTCAGCCGCATCGGGTGCAGCACAGAGATGCCGTCGGACTGGCATTTACAAACGTTTCGACTTTTTATTATCTACTGCACTTCAATGTAGAATAGGAACTTTCGAAATTCCCACGGGATCTATAATGCGGTTTTATAAATTCCAGAGTAAAGAATGTTTGTATAACGACGCTGCAGAAAATATGACATGCCTGAAACCACTTATGCGGAAAACTGACAGCGCTCTAATTATATTGAACCCAGCGTAAAGAGCTCGGGCTCCATTCATCTCGAGCGAATATACAGTGTACAAGGCGTGCCAACCTTTTAAAAAGTTTCGATGCATACATTCCATGGATAAATGGATTTTTAGTCGCGTCAGCACGGAAAATTAAAGCTTCTATAAAATGGATGTGAGTGAATTTATAGAAGAAATTCTTAACACCCCTTATAAAGAAGCAAAATGAAAAGAAGTTAAAAACGTTGAAGTTATTATTAATTTTAACGGCAGTTTGACCAGCGACACGCTCAGGTTTATAAAAACCAATTTTTATTTAAAATTTTAAGAATAAATTTAATGCGGAACTTTAACTCAAGTAGTTAGGTACTTAATGGATAATAAGTATATGGTGATAGTACCTAGGCTTATAAGTAAAAATACATCAAGAAATTCAGTAGGATATGTCGGTTTCTTATACTTTTTTCCCGTAAAAATATACAAAATTAGAAAACAATAATTATTGTAACGTTCAAAACTCATACACTGAAAAAGAGGTCTCACTTCTGACTCACTCACTCACGGACTGACTCATCAACACCCAGCCAAAACCCTCGGATTTAGAACGCTAAAATAATATTGCACAGCTAGGTTTTTCTTGTATAATGTAGACAAACTATACACCGGATTTCCCGAAATTCGGTGAATGCTACCCACCGAATTTCGGGAAACAAAAGGTACACGATTACGAAAATAGAAATATAATATTTGGAATGAACTAAAACTGTTATTGTCATACGATTTCAGAAATAGGTTTATATGCCGTCGAGCCTGTATGGTTTCCGGTAGAATGGATATCGGCAAATCGCTTCCATTCGAAGGCCAACCGTAAAACTTTGTCAAATGACAAAGCTCTTGGCGTGTCAAACCTCACTCAATGTGGATAAGAACAAGGATCATCGCACCAAGTGACTGGCTCCAGTCACGCATGTCTGGATAGTGCTACAGTATGCCAATGGTAGGTATATCTCCATGTATGGACATAGAATAGTGAATCCGTTTATAAAGATTTGTTCTTAGTAAGCTATATTTATGTCCCAGACAGTATATTATAATTTATAATAATACATAAATTATATATAATAAACATATTATAATTATTGTTTGTCAATGGTGTGAGTGGCGATGGTCTAGCTAGTGATATAACTTATAAGTTTTGTAAGTATTGCTACAAAAAATCCTGCAGCCTGCACATACCATAATGCCGATAACTGTCGGACAGAAGATCTGTTTTCGATCTTCCAGACATTTATGGGTTATTACGGCCGTATTATGGGTATCTATGTACACGACATTGAAAGGTCAGCAAATACCACACCACATGGCGGAACATTTATAATACTTTGCTTTAATTAGTTATTTGCGCCGTCGATGTATTTTAAGCCAGTGGATGAATAGGTACGTTCATACAATCCAAACTTCCATACTAATATTGTAAATGAGAAAGCGTATCTTTCTGTCTGCTACACTTTCACGGCCCATCTGTTTAAATTGATTATCTGTTTAACTTGATTCACTTATTTATGAAATTTGGTACACGGGTAAGTGTACCTTTGTGCTTCCCCGGGAAGGGCGCATCTCTTCCAGGGGAAGCACAAAGGTACAGGTAAAGGTAAGGTAAGGTAAAGGTTAGTTTTTATCCCGGAAAATCAGAGTTCTCATATGATTTGAATCAAATAATGCGAAGTGAAGTTAAATAAAACTGTAAAATAGCTTAGAAAAACACGAAGAAAGTAAAGTAAAGTACCTACTTAGTTTTAATTATCGTCAAAGGAAATCCGAAGTACGGGAACAAAGCCCCTATAATCGGCTTTATAAGGCATCGGTAGTAATGGATTAATTCGCAGATCATTTCCGCGTAAGTATACTTATTACAGTCATTACTTATGTACCTAATTGCAAGAGAAGTACATAGTTAAAAAAAAGTGTTCTTACAGGTATCTGGGTTTGGTATTAAAAACCATTGAGGTATTATGTACTAACGTACTAGAGAAGACACCGCGAATGTAATCTGTGCTGCGTCGCGAAGCACGCGGCGGGTGCGTGACGCGCGGGTAAGGTCATAGATGAGACACGCAGAAGTGACACTACGTATTTTCTGCCTATTGGGTTATTCAATGAGACTACTTTTGAATTTATGCAGTGTGAGACTGCATAAAGTGCACATATTAAATAAGATAATAGTAGACCTAGTTTTATAGACGGAAAAAAACAATTAAAAAGTAAAAACAAAAAGATATTAATTTTATACAACTTTAACCTTTTTATTAGGAACTGTTGACACTATAAAAGAAAACGTTGTAACTTAACCAATCCACCTATCATGTTAAAAAATAATATACATATAGTGTCATTTTTATCTTACTTTTTTTTATCCACTACAAGTTAGCCCTTGACTGCGATCTCACCTGATGATGCAGTCTAAGATGGTAGCGGGCTAACCTGTTAGGGGCATGGCAGTTATATTAAACCCACCCCCATATTCGGTTTCTATGCGGCATCGTACCGGAACGCTAAATCGCTTGGCGGCACGTCTTTGCCGGTTAGGTGGTAACTAGCCACGGCCGAAGCCTCCCACCAGGCCAGACCAGGGAAAATTCAGAAATTATAAATTCCCAAATTGACCCTGCCGGGGATCGAACCCGGGACCTCCGCACGTTAAGACAACAGCGCTACACACTGCACCACGGAGGTCGTCATTTTACATTTAACATTACTAATTTCATATAGGTATTGGTTTAAAGTGTACCTACAACATGGTATTTATAAAATACCAAATTGCGATAAAAAAATTAAATTAAATCTAAACTCACTAAAGTTATGTTACCTCTCTACCTTATCATTATAGAAATGAAGTGAAAAAAACATCGTTTCCGTTTATATAATAGTTATTTGTGTAACAAGAGAGCTAAAATGTATTTGTTAAATTTTAAAGTTTTACAGTAATTAATTACCGAGAAACTAAAGAAGTTTCAAAATAGCGCTGACTTTTTTAAATTTTGGTACCAGTTTCCTGTTTTGTGATCCTAGGGATCCTCAGATATCCATTTTGAACGAAATCGGTACAATAACAAAGAATTTCAAAATGGCGCTGACTTTTTTAAATTTTTGTAACAGTTTCCTGTTTTGTGATCCTAGGGAGCCCGGTCGAATAATAAAAAAGTAAAATGTAAAATGTATGATCGTAGGTGTTTCATCTGTAGGTAAAATTCATTTTTTAATCTATGATATTCCGAGAAATGGTGGAACGTGGGTGAATCAGTAGAAAAATATCTTCAAAAATTTGTTTTGGTTTGTTTTCGTTAACGTTTTGTTTACTTACCGATGATATGTCACGCGACAATATTTTATATTTACAGTTGTATTATTTTTACACGTTTTTATAACGCACGAGGGCATTTTAAAATTTTCGTGCGAGCACAATTTCGACACGCGGCCGCGAAGAGCGTAGGCGAGAGACTAAATGAGGTGAAGCCGGCCGGCCGCAAAGCATGGCGCAAATTTGTTGTTTGCGGCGTCGGTTCTAGTACTTGTACATATAATTCAATGTTAAAAACAACATTTTTAGCACGCTAGGTACCTATCTGACTGATCGTCTCGTGGTATTTAGGTTTTTTAAAAAAATATATATATTAGGTATATATATAGCGAGCAAACGAGCAGGCGGGTCACCTGATGGTAAGTGATTACCGCCGCCCATGAACATTTGTAGCACCAGAGGAACCGCCAATGCGTTGCTGTCTATTTGGGGAAATTATTATATATGCGATCGTTTATAAATTTTATACCTGTTATGTAATAACTGCTCATCATACAGATATGGCTACCTAAGCGATAAGGCCGCCTTTTGTATCCTACAAATTATGTATCCTACTATTTGTGGTACAAATAAAGTGTATAATAATATGCTTGCAGAAAGAGCCAAGAGGCGCAAGTATGAAATTATAGAAAATAATTTCATTTTTGTGCCTTTTGGTGTTGAAACCCTGGGGTCCTGAGACGAAGATGCTAGATCCTTTTATAAGGATCTACCTTCTCGTCTCACAGAGTCCACAGGTGATCGGAGTGCTGGCAGAACCTCAGCCAACATATAAGTTTGGCTATTCAGCGGGGTAGCGCAGCCTGCGTTCTGGGCACATTGCCTCTTTGCAGCGGCTTGATGATATTTTTAATTTTTAATTTACTTTTAATTTAGATTTTAATTAATTTCATAATTTTAATTTGAATGGTTAAGAATATTATTTTACCATAGATAAATATATACTTGAGAACCTGTTCTTAGCTGATGTCGGCTTATTAATACGAGCCCTAGAGAGGTCTGAGCACAGAATAGGTAATAGTAAGTCTGAGGTCTGCGGTTAGGCTAAAGCTTGGCTGAGTCTGTGGCGAGGTCGTGGTTTTGTGGGAACACACTTATCGCGCGACCTTCTGCTTGGTTAGTCTGCTTAATCCTTAGCTTATTACGGCAACATTAACTATTAGCAACCCGAAACTGAAATTTAACATTAATAAGCATTATAAACGGCATAAATTTTCTTACAGATTCCTGCAAGTAATTATACTCCTCATCCAGGCATTGCAAAATTATAGCAGAGCTAAATACACTGTCATTATTATAAGTAAGAAATTCAGAATGCACCGGTTTTCACTTTTAGCTCGAATATCACTTAGTAGACTTTTATATTATTTTCTACCTACTTTAGAAAATTTTACACTTCACAGCATCTCTTTCATGGCAAGTATTCGATGTTGTTACAAATTATAATGAACATCCATACTAATATTACGGGAGAGTGGGGTAATCGCGCACCGCGGGTAATGGCATTTGTAATTTAATTTGGGTTTGTTTCATTTCAGTCACAATTACCTACTCTCCCCTATAAATGCGAAAGTGTGTCTGTCTGCTACGCTTTTACGGACCATCTTATTAACCGATTTAGATGAAAATTGTTATCAGGAACATAGGTTGCATCAAGAAGGACATAGGAGCTCCCACTGGAATTAAAATTGTAGCATGTAACATCGTTGCATGTTGTTGTAGACTTATAGATTAAAGCTAGGAATTCAAGAAATTCAATATGAACCAGATTATTGTTTATCAAAAGGTACATTGTTATTCGGTAAGCTCGTTACGTTATGTGCTATAATAGGGCGAGAGAATACGTCTCAGTGAAAATAATAAAAGGGCCTAAGTTTAAAATGTTCAGTTTCACAGTAAAATTTTACCTACATTATTTATAGAATAGAGACATTGACCGGTGGACATTGTGTAGTATTAACTGCATCTGCAAGTGTGGCTAGGAGCGGATAGATTAGGAAGGCGGAGCACAATATTATTGGGCTATGTTCAACTTTGGATGCATGCAGATAGCTGATTGTTTTTTTTTATTAACCAACCGTAGAGTTTTTGCTAACCATGAAACTGTCTATGTAGCTTACTGAGAATTTTGGGTGTGAATACCGAATCTAGTTTAAAACATGTAGGCTAAAAGTCAGATTTGCTTTGGCGACAGCATAAATAATATTAATTAATCTACGCAATCCAAACCTCGAGAACCCATATCAACATTATTACATCATGCGAATGTCTTTCTTTCTTTTATTTTTTAACAACTTATATATTTAAACAATTTTGATGATGATTTTGATGTCACGATAGGGAGACGGACATAGGTTCCATAAAAACCCCACGAGATTCTCAAAAAACCTGATGCCATGGAGCTAGTCGCAGGCACCATCTTGTTTAAAGTTAAAAAAATAAAGTGCATTCATACATCAGTAAGTATAGTTAAATAGGATTTTGGAGTTAGGTAACTTTAGTACTGTAAAGGGAGGCGTGATTAATATTTACACGTACAGACAAAGCCAGCGGATTGATTAGCAGGTATTCATTAGCTATTCTCACGCAGTTTCTATTCAAATTTACTCAGGTATCCACTGATAGTAATTTCTCCTATTCAAGACGATGTATAAATGTTAACATTGTGCGGAGTAGGTACGTATTTCTATACGTTATTCGTTCCAATATCACATGAGTGATAGTATCATATTATTCATTACGGTTAAAACTTTGAAAGAGAATTAAATAATTTATGTAGTAAGTCAGATAACACAGAATACCCGAATATGATAGCACAACATGATGTTGAATTATTATGATTTTGGGCCTTTATAAAGTATGAAGCCATATTATACGCCCATCACTATCCAGTTTATAAATCCTGAAGTATGAGATTGTTTACTGAATCGTCTTTTAATCAAGCCGCAGCAGAGCAATGTTACTTACGCTAGTTTCTATCCCGGAAAATCAAGGAACAGCTGGCAGAGATATTGCAGAGATCTAAACTCAGACGGACGGGGTTGCGGGCACCGTATTATATTATTAGTTGCTGTACATTTTCTATACTATGCTCTATACTATTATAAATACAGTTTATCTGCAAGTTACAAGCCGCTAACCAAGATTGCATCAAGATTGGTTGAATCTTGATGGAATTCTATCTCCAATTCCATCAAGATTGGAATAGACCAATCTTGATGGAATTTGAATCAGATTTTGCATCTTGACGAAAATATCACATGATAAAGTTGCAGGCAACTGTTATTTTATGGATATCATATGTCTTTATGTGCTTCACTAATACATTTAGGCCTTACAGCTAACATGGGTCATAAGGGTCATAATTCATAGGATATAAAAAATGAATCCTTATTTCCCTTGGTCACGGCATCACGCGTGAACGGCTGGACCAATTTCGCTAATTCTTTTTTTGTTGTGTTTGTTATTGTAAGGAAAAGGTTATTATGAAAGAAAATGTTTGAAAAATTGTACGGAAAAGTAAAAAAATTTGGTTAAAAAAACTCCATATACAAAAGTAAATGAGACATAAGACAGTAGAGAGATATTCAAATATATTGTCAGACTGACGGTCATTTATTCAGTTTCATATATTATATACATTTATACTGGAAAAAAAACCAGTTCCCACGGGACTCCATAAGACCTAAAATCCACGCGGACGAAGTCGTGGGCATCAGCTAGTTCATAGGATATAATTATTATCATGTTTCCCATTCACTAACAAATCCAAGTTTTCGCTGTCCCGAATTTGAGTGTTTTATAAACACGTGTAGGTATTATTTATTATATCTCTATTCTAAATAGAAGAAAATATATTTCAATGCAGAAAAATTAAAACTTTAATAAGTAACATTTGAATAAATGCAAAACTATTTTCAATACTTGTCTCGATGCGTTCCGATTGATTGAACTGGAAATTCAATTTATTGAAACGTATTTGTGCTTTATTATACTTTTTCTAGAACTTATTGAACATTATTTAAGTTTTACAATAGCTTTTTTATAACAATATAAATGAATAAAACTTTGCATTCCAGTCGAATTAGTTTAAATACCTACTTTAGTTTATATTGCTACAAAAAAACTTAATGGAATTTACATTTACATACAATAAACATTTATTTTTATTTCGTAAACTTTCTCAGTGTTTATTTAAAATCTGTAAAGGTAATCTGTATATTCCAACATGTTTCGATCAAAGATGATCGTTAGATTGGCTCCGTACCAAATAAGCTTCCAAATTCTGACTACTCTCTATACAAGTAGGTATATTCAATTCAATTCAATGTTTATTCATTCGAAATAGGTACACTGTACACTTTTTGACAAAGACTAGGTAGGTAATGAGGCTGATTCTTTATTGCACTATCTCTAAACTAAACTAAAATTAGAGCATTACAAATATGTCTAACCCTTTCATAATACTCCCTACGGAAAGGGACAGAACTAGATTTAAAGCTGCCCTTTTAGTTTAGTTTAGAGATTGTGTTATACAGAATCAGCCCCATTATACAACTAAAAGTACATTCAGTATGGTATGGCCGTCACAATCAATTTTACTGGTAAAGAGATCTAAGCAAGGAATATTAGGATTCGCGCTTATTCTTGGTTTTGTTAACATTACCATTTTTAATCGTACGCAAAAATACTTACATAAAGCTGAGTATCAATTATCATCAAATTATAGGCCGCCGCGCTTCCACTTTGGATTGTGCCTGAGATTGAAAGCAAAATGGTTGCCTTTGCATGCCAGTATTTAATTACTTACTTACTAGACGATCCCGAGATTTCATCCGTGTGGATTAAAATTTCTGAAAAATCCCATTCGTCTAAATCAAAATCTCAATTTTCCGGTAAAAAAAGCCGGTATTAGCCGTAGCCTATGTCCTATCCCGGTATGCAACCTATCTCTGCGCCAAATTTCGTCAAAATCGGTTGAAAATAAAAGCCGTTAAAGCGTAGCAGTCAGAATCTGACTGCTACGCTTTAACGGCTTTTATTTACTTATTATTTATCAGATAGACAGACTAACTTTCGCATTTAAAACATGAGTAAGTATGGATTAATAGATATTATGCATCTTTACTTGTAAGTAATATCGACTTCATACGTATAATAAAGAATTTACTTCTTTTTCTTATTTTCCTAGAATAAAATATAATATTTTGACAACCCGATATATACTAAAGTTGGGAAAAATTAATTCAGCTGCAAAGGTGCACTTGGCAGGCAATATTAAAACTTTGACCGGGAACTAGTAGTGCGACTACATCCCTTCGGAATTCCGCCCTCCGTCGCTTTCTATGCAAATGTGTTTAATACACTACGGTACATTTTGTCACTTGCATACGAGCTAATTGCTTTGTTTTGTCTGATAACTTTGGGTTAGTAACATATACGGAGTTGTGTCTCTTTGTCTGTCTGTTACGGCCTTTTTAAAACCCATCCGTTCAACCGATTTCGACTAGATGAGGTATGTACAAATATGCTTGGATATTTTTCAAACCCTAAATAGCCATAAAACAAAGTAGGAGAACCCCCTATGCAACGCGAATATAATTGACCGAGCGAAGCGAAGGTCTCTGAGTCTACTTGAGTGAATTGGCACTTGTCCATCCGTCCGTCTGTCCGTCCGTCCGTACGTCCGTCTGTTAGAGCCTTATAACTTCTGAATTACTGAACGTAATTACTTCAAATTTAAATATAATATGTAAACCGATGGCCTCCCGCCGAATATGGCTTAAAAAGTTATAAAAATCTTTATTTCACGGGGGCTCTCATAGAAGCGAATGCGAAGTAAAATATTTTTTATAGCGTCACATTGAGTTGCGGTATATCATTTTAAAGATAATTAGGAATAGAGTCCAAAAATATATTTTTTTAAATTTTTCCCTTAGACGAAATTAGACGGCTTTCAAAGTGGAGATTTTCTAACGTCCAAAGTTGACCTCAGAACTCTCAATTTTCTGAAAGGCTGAGGCTGAAACTTATCAATTATTTGAATATATCCTGTACTTAAGTAAATAACAAATATTAAAATTAGATAATTATTATAAGGAAACGAAATTATTTAATTTTTAATGAGCTTCCGTATTTTTAACAGAACTTCACAATGATGTCAATAGATGGCGCTCTGTACAAGTTTATGGATACCGCGAGGTCTCAGTTCGGGGCGAACCACTAGTATACGCGGAATAGATAGTGCTGTGGGAAAAATTTCGTGTGCGCATTTTCCGTTGGTTAACTTAAATTAAAAAAAAGTGTTCAGCTAATTTATGGAGAAGTATAAGACGTGAATAAGGTCAACTGCTGAAACGGTCGTTAAGGGTTTATTTCCCCTACAATTATATTTTACCCTTTCCATAAATTCACCGGCGGAAGGAGTACTAATGGATTTTTCCGCGCGAGTCCCTACGAGGGAAATTTAAGGAAATAGGTATTCTTACAGTAGCCTCTCCATACATATCTATACTTATAATAAAACTGTAACAGGTCCAATTCTGTACATTGAAGATATTTTGAAAATTTTTTTTGGAGGGCACTCATTATTCGATACTGAAGCCAAATCTGTAATTTTTTTCATTTTTGTCTGTCTGTCTGTCTGTCTGTCTGTCTGTCTGTCTGTCTGTCTGTCTGTCTGTCTGTCTGTCTGTCTGTCTGTCTGTCTGTCTGTCTGTCTGTCTGTCTGTCTGTATCTTGGCCGCGCATCACGCCGAAACTACTGAATGAATTCAAACGAAACTTGGCACGATTTGAGCCCATACTACTAGGTAGGACTAAGGATACTTTTTATTCCGAAATTCTACCCCCGAAGGGGTGAAATAGGGGTTGAAAGTTTGTATGAAAGTCCTTAATTTCTCATGTTATAGCCATGAAACTTGATATATGAGCTGCGGGTTGAAAATGAAAACATATGTGTTTCACAGTTTTTCAAAATTCCACCCCCAAAGGGGTGAAATAGGGGTTGAGAGTTTGTATGAAAGTCCTTAATTTCTCAAGTTATAGCCATGAAACTTGATATATGAGCTGCGGGTTGAAAATGAAAACATATGTGTTTCACAGTTTCTCAAAATTCCACCCCCGAAGGGGTGAAATAGGGGTTGAGAGTTTGTATGAAAATCCTTAATTTCTTAAGTTATAGCCATGAAACTTGATATATGAGCTGCGGGTTGAAAATGAAAACATATGTGTTTCACAATTTTCAAAATTCCACCCCCGAAGGGGTGAAATAGGGGTTGAGAGTTTGTATGAAAGTCCTTAATTTCTCAAGTTATAGACATGAAACTTGATATACGAGCTGCGGGTTGAAAATGAAAACATATATGTTTCACAGTTTTCCAAAATTCCACCCCCGAAGGGGTGAAATAGGGGTTGAGAGTTTGTATGAAAATCCTTAATTTCTCAAGTTATAGCCATGAAACAGCATTTGGGCTATCGTTAAAATATGAAGAAGTACGTGTTTCACCATTATAGGGGGATTATACCGTGGGATAGTAATATAGGCTACTTTTTATCCTGGAAAATTAACTGAAAAACTTATTCCACGCGGATGAAGTCGCGGGCATCAGCTATAAAGAATATACATACATACATAGGCTACTTTTTATCCCGGAAAATTAATGAGTTCCCGCGGGAATCGAAAAAACAGTCCACGCGGACGAAGTCGCGGGCATCAGCTAGTACAATAATATAATTTTTGTAAATCAAAACATTTTTAACTACAAAAAACGCAGCGATTTTCACGACGGGCAGAAAATTTAAATTTTTAATTTTCTCTTCTGTGTCCGATCTGGGTTTAACAATTACCTACTCATATTTTTTAAATTCAAATTACTAATTACAAGTGCTTTCGAATCGTCGCGATCGAGTGAATCTACCATTGGTTCAGAATGACAAGTAACCAGACTAAATAACAACCAAGTATAAATATATAATTTATTTCTTTAGCTCTTATTGTTGTATCTTTTTGAGTAGGTAATTAGATGGCCAGGCCAGTATGAAAAAAAACAACTAAACCCGTTTAACTGACACGATTTTAATGAATTTAAATAGGCCTTTTCATGCCCACAGTTTGCCTAAGTGCTTTAAAAATGCTGAAATGGCGTATGCAAATAAATCTACGGTCGTTACGATATAACAAAATATGGGTATACCCATAAAAAAGGTATTGTACTCGTATATGCTGGGCTTTGTGATTTGTGTTCATAACTGCCTAGTTTTATCTGTGAGTAAAATAATTTTGGTGATCCATACTTAATGTTAAGTTTGTTAAAAATAAATTCTTCGCATCTAGTATAAATAAGTAGTGCTTTACTTGCAAGAATTTAACACGGAAGCTCTTTTCTTACATAAGTGCGACGTGATTTCCTTTTGAGATAATTTATTTTTAAAGCTTACTAAGCTTTAAAAATAAAATAATAATGTGTCAGCTTTTGCTTGCGAGGAATAAACCAGAATTAGTGTTCGTAAACCTATATGTTTTCTATATCTCATCCCCTGAGCTATTATTAATCTTTGCTCCTGATTTTTAACCGACGGGGAAGGTTCTCAATTCAGCCCGTTTTTTGGAATGTATGTACCATACCGATTTTTCCTACATTTCTTTCGTTCCCGAGTTTTTTTTTTTTTTTTAAATAATACAATAATGACAATGAAGTCTAAAATGGAGCAGATTATCTACCTAGTAAAATAATTTTTTTTAAGTTTTAAAAATCGCTAGAAAATCAATCAATCAAGTATATAGCTTGGTAAAAAGTTCCTTTTTTTTACGTTTAAGGTAAAACCCAAGGGAAGCGTACCCGTGCGAGGCGGGTCAGCTTTTTTAATATATAAAAGGCAAGGTGATGGTCAAATTATTGCCGGTACATTGATTTTTGGCCAGCACTCAACTCAAGCGAAACCAGCAGGTAGGTACAGAGGCATTTATCTACCGACATTTCTGATCAGATCAAAGTCTCATCTTAAATTAAATTAACAACGTTGTTCAGTCATAAATAATTATCTTGGAAGCATAAATTTAAAGATATTTTCTGAGACGCAATTAGAAGGCTATTGACATTCAAATTAAGATTAAGTGGAATCTAAAAGCAAAGTTTCAAGTTCTCTTTGTTCGAGGCCAGAATTTCATGAAAATTTCGATTTTTAGAATATTATAAAATTGCTTTCTGAGGAAAAATAACTCTAATGATACATAATTTAACAGTGCAAATAATTTAACTTCATGATAAAACTAGAAAATATTTATTATATATTTAAATATTTATTATAAATATTTTTTTTTTTATTTTTTTTTTATTTTACTAGAAAATATTGGAGTGACTATAGTAATAGGGACATATAAATACTTGTCGAGAATACTTACCTATGCTCTTTTTACTAGCATCTACTAAATGTTTTTTTTTATTTTATCCACTACAAGTTAGCCCTTGACTGCGATCTCACCTGATGGTAAGTGATGATGCAGTCTAAGATGGTAGCTGGCTAACCTGTTAGGGTCATGGCAGTTATATTAAACCCATACCCCTATTCGGTTTCTACACGGCATCGTACCGGAACGCTAAATCGCTTGGCGGCACGTCTTTACCGGTAGGGTGGTAACTACTAGCCACGGCCGAAGCCTCCCACCAGGCCAGACCAGGGAAATTCAGAAATTATAAATTTCCAAACCCTGCCGGGGGTCGAACCCGGGACCTCCGCACGTTAAGGCAACAGCGCTCAACACTGCGACACGGAGGTCGTCAACATCTTAAACATTCAAGTATTTTAGTTTCGCTGATAAAAGTATAACTACTCGTACGTAGCTTTTAAATATACTATACTTAAGAAGCCAATCTATGTAGATATTTCGAAATTCATGAAAAGCAGTGTAAGTATGAAATAAACTCTTGTTTAATTTGTATGGTACCTATTCACTTTCTCATTCTATCAACACTTTCTCGTGCCTTTTAGAACGCTTTGTCAGATATTATGTCTCGCAGTGATTGTGCTTGGGCCACTGCATGATCAAGATAACAATTAAGTTGAAGATAGTTCAGAGAATTCTACTTTCTAACATAATATTATTGTAGCAAAATTAGTATGCAAGGCTAACAGTCAACGATAACGAGTTAATTAATAAGCCTTGTGATGCAGACGTAATCAGATTACAACAGAATTGCGTTACACCTAACTATTAGCATTTCAGTCATTAACAATGGAAATCATCAATAAACGCCACCACCACCACTACAGCCCATTAACGTCCCACTGCTGGGCACAGGCCTCCACTCTTATAACAGAGAGGGAATTAGAGCTTTGAGCCACCACGCTGCTCCAATGCGGGTTGGCGAGCTTTAACGACTATTATCATGTAAGTGATAATAACCGGGACCGATGGCTCAACGTGGCTAGTACCGAGAATTTCTAGTCAGAAAAACCCAATAGTCAATTATTATGGGCCGACCCGGGACTCGAATCCGGGACCTCGTCGGCTGCAGTCGAACATGCCAACCACTAGACCAACGAGTCATCAAAAACACTTCATAGCTTTCATGAATTTAAAGATCTCCTTCAATTAATTCAATCTGATCCGAAATTCTTCAATAAAATTTTCCTTTACGAGCCTATTTAATAAAATTAATCGACCTAAGCATTCATTTTCGCTCTGAACGCCACCTGAGCCAATTGATTTTACTCCATTTTGTTGAAATGTGAAAAACGTGACTTTATTGTCATTGGTATTTCTAGAGTGTTTCGGGTTTTGTAGCTACCTTGCGGAAGGATGCAGCTGGTTGCTTCTTATATAGCGTTAGATAGAGTGTCTTTGATTTCGGGTCGATTTAATATTTTGCCTATCAATCAGTCACGTCGAGCCATAAAGCTCTGTTTCGGAATGATTAAAGATATATTATCACTATTAAAAATCATAGACATAGGAGGTATTTCCTAAATCTACGAGTATAATTTCTGATCTAAACTTCAATTATTACTTATCAGATCAGAAATTATATCAAAAATATCAAAGCTGAATCCTCAATTTAAGACAGCAAGTTTATTCGATGTGCTTCAAAATGGCTCCAAATAATCACTTAACTACAGGTGCGAAGCTATCAATTAAAATTAAGCTTGACATACATTTTGTAGTCCGTTTGAATGTCCATGCATTTACGAGTATTGCATAGCTAAACTAGGTCGAGGATTGTTTGATGTGTCACACAGTTGTAACAGCGTAATACTATTCAATAATAATAGATCACGTAGATAGGTATGTATGGTAAAGAATAATTATCTAACAAAGGACTTAAGCCGTAGGCATAAATACCTGATAATCGCCCTCAAGGGCATAAGTCGTAATGGAATGAGTGCTTAATGATTCCCTTTACCTAAAGTTTTGGGTATCGATAAGTTAAGTTGTCTCTCTATAATGAATGTAATTTTCTTATCAGTAGGTCTATATAGGTCTATATAGTGAATATAAAGTCTATGGTATTTAATATTTATCCATCTATTTACGTGAATTTTTTTATAGTAAAAGCCTAAAGGAGCAAAGACAGGCGTATCGTGATAGGTTTAAGCAAGGATGTCTAGGATGCTCTCAATTCAAAGCCTAACTTTATTCTAAGTGTCTAAATTAATTGTAGTTCAACTTGGACACTTGATGAACTTGAACATTTATTTAGAACTAGCTGATGCGACTTCGTCCGAGTGGATTGAGGTTTTTTGGTTCCCACGGGAACTCTTTGATTTTCTGGGATACAAAGTAGCCTATGTCCCTTATAGTCTGGAATAACAATTCCAGACTATAATCTATCTTTGTTTCAAATTTCATCCAGATCCGTTCAGCCGTTTTGGCGTGATTGAGTAACAAACATCCATCCATCCATCCATCCAAACTTTCGCATTTATAATATTAGTATAGATTAAGAGTTTAAAATTGTAAGAAATATGTAATTGTTCACTTCTTAACTTACAGTATCAAAAAAGTTAAGGTCCGGTAGAATTAAATAGAAGGAATTACACCCGTCCGACCCGCACCCGTCCCCTGTGTGTTTTGCCCTTTAATGTACCCATGAAACTTGCATAGCCCGCGATATTTACCACACCACAGAAATCTTCCAAACTACTCTCATCTAACTAATTTCTGTAGTGTGGTGAATATCGCGGGCTATAAGTACGGGATACACGCTGTACCACATAGATTTACCTATTGTCGCGGATTATAGCGAATTAAACTTCTAGTTCCTTCGTTATCATGGACTTCCGCAAAGTAACGCCTGCTTCTATCCAATACCTGCAGAAATTATACCGAAGACAGGTGAAGAGTGATATGGGGATGTTGTTGTAAATGCACCTCATAATGTTTGCAGGCCACAAACTCCAGGTTATTATTGCTTGCGGTTACCTTAACACAAATTTTGTATGTTTAAGTACATGCACCTTAATACGTGCTTTGTAATTAAATTCCCCGCTCCACATACCTGCGGCTAGCGTTTACGTTGTGGCTTGGGAAAGTTAGAGAGTTTCACTTATTCGTGAGATAAAAACTGACATTTAAATAAAATCATTGTACTTACCTTGTTTATAATCGTGCTTTTTTTGGTTTTGAATTGATATTTCACCTTATAACTCACTCTTAACTGACAGACATATCAACGCCCAGCAAAAACCTGAAATTTTGCACAGAAGTTTAATTCTATATTGTTATATTTTTTTGATTCAGACTATGTTTCATTGACCACTTTACTTATAAAGATTATTAAAGTGGATTATGCAGATTGCAGTTTAGGCACAAAAACGGTTTCTCGGTTTTTGAGCGAGACCGAAAGTATTATCTCATTGGATTGTATCGTTTCAATAACCGGGAGATGCTTCGAAGCTTGTATTTCACAAAGTTAGTAACTTTGTTGTTACATGGTAGACTGTAATAGGACACTGTTGTGTTGTCAGGCAAAAAGGTTATCACACCCGAGCCTTCATTGTGCGTCAAGTATATATATAACTTTGTTTAAGAAGACCTATCATCAGCACTAACATTCGATACAACTTTGATTGCGCCTATTTTAACTTTTGCCAACTATGCCGGATACAATAATAAAAGCTGCATTCCAGGTGGGAGCGGCGCGACTAGCGGGGCGGTGGGCTTTTGAAACTTTTAAATGCTTGAGATCTGAATATTAAATGACAAGCACGGAAACCGTAGAAAGAACGGATATCAAATGGAAAAGTATACCCCTGGTAAGCCCTTGCATCCACTTTCAGCTTAGTCAAGCGTTTATCATGACGATCTCCCTGGCACAGTGGTGAGCGCTGTGGCCTTATAAGTGGGAGGTCCCGGGTTCGATCCAGGGCAGGGTCAATTTGGGAATTTATAATCTCAGAATTTTCTCTGGTCTGGCCTGGTAGGAGACTTCGACCGTTGCTAGCTACCACCCTACCGGCAAAGACGTACGGCCAAGCGATTCAGCATTCCGGTACGATGCCGTGTAGAAATCAAGCAGAGTATGGTTTATAATAGCTTGAAATAACGTACCTTATGAATGAATGAATGAATGAATAGAGCTTTATTTAATCCCATACAAACGTCCTTAAAGCGATGCTAAAACGATTTCTAGGGAAGCATACCACCTAGTTGCAATAGGCATTTTATTCGAGACTATGTTTATTTACGTACTTACCTACTTAGTAGCAACATAGCTATTCTACGTCTCTACTTAGAGCTTAGCTAACACGCCAAGCGGAAAAACTGTTGTAGATACTGAAACCTTGTTGACGAATTGCTTGACGTCAAACGTTATTAGGTAATGTAATACGTGATCACACCTCCAGTTTTAGTGTGATGAGTTTGTAATTGTGTCAGGATCCATATAAATTGCTTCACGTTTAGTCTATATAAACTTTCCGGTGTTGTAAACAATCTGAAAATGGAGTAGCTTATATGATATTTAACATCAATTTTAGGGGTGATTGCCTTTAAATTTAGAGTTATTAAAATGTAGGTATTGGATGATATTATAGATTAAATATTATGCTTTCAACTTTCTTTAGGTGTTGTTTATTTGGATACATTTACCTTGTCCCTCGTGGGTTTTCCCAATCTGTCCAATATACGTAGGTATCTAGATTTCAGGGACAATATCGGCTGTGACCTATGACTCTTCTTTACTTGAAGCCAATATGGATTTTATGAGGTAGGTATTTTGTACCCAGATGCACCCAGATTATGATATGGTTCTTCTTATAAAGGTATAGGTAGGTACTTACTTTCGACAGTCAAACTAATAATTCTTTCGGTTGGTAATTTTCTTACGCAATAGCAATTAGCTTAAATGAAAAACGACGAAATTCACAGTCGAAGGCATTTGCATAGAAAGCGGCGAAGGGCGGAATTCCGAGGGGTTGTACACTCACCAAGTCGCACTTACTCTATTAGTTTCCGCTCAAACTCGATGAAATAAATACCAGAGGCCGTACTGCCAACGCTTAAAGCAATACTTATGCAATATTACTCAAATGATAGTTTGAAGTCACGTACTTTGACGTACTTAAAATAAGGGTTTTAATTCTAAAATTCAAATTAAAGAATAAATATGTCTTTAAGCCTTGGCAGTATTTCATGCCCCCAGTTATTTCATTATGAATGTCCTCCCGACCGGATTTCGGCCACGGCGGCCTATCCCCAGAGAGATTAGCCATCTGCGCGGGAGATATTATAGTGCACAAGTGTGTGCGCATACACAGGTGCACTCTCTGTTCCATTACACTCATAGCCCGGTGGGACGGAAAATCGGACACGACCGGAGAGAGATCAGGCGCAGGACCGACGGCTTTACGTGCTCTCCGAGGCACGGGGGTGAAACACCGCCAACTTCTAGTCACTGTCTAGTTTTAAACAGTTGTTCACATACGCAAAAAAATAACCAGCCAAGTGCGTGTCGAGTCACCTGCAGTGTAGGTAGGGTTCCGTAGTTGCCCGTCACATCATGCGGTCATTTTATAAGTTTGTCGACTATTACTCGTATAAGTAAACTTGTAAAAGCCTGCTTAGCTGTGATACTTTTCCTTAAAACTTTATTATAATATATTGTACCACTGCCATTAATTTTTTCACGTATCCAAAAACAACCTCCGTGGCGCAGTGTTGAGCGCTGTTGCCTTAACGTGCGGAGGTCCCGGGTTCGATCCCCGGCAGGGTTTGGAAATTTATAATTTCTGAATTTTCCCTGGTCTGGCCTGGTGGGAGGCTTCGGCCGTGGCTAGTTACCACTCTACCGGTAAAGACGTGCCGCCAAGCGATTTAGCGTTCCGGTACGATGCCGTGTAGAAACCGAATTACCATGCCCCTAACAGGTAAGCCCGCTACCATCATATACTGCATCATCACTTACCATCAGGTGAGATCGCAGTCAAGGGCTAACTTGTAGTGAATAAAAAAAAAAAACCGGCCAAGTGCGAGTCGGACTCGCGCACCGAGGGTTCCGTACAAACCTGTAGTAAGTTTTACGATTTATGACTTATTAAAAAAAATTGCTTAAAAATTACGTTTGTTGTATGGGAGCCCCCCTTTATTATTTACTTTATTGATATTTAATTATTTATTTTGAAAGGTAATATACAAGTTAATATTCTGTGAAAATTTGAACCGTCTACCTGTTACCGTTTTTAATATTGAGCAAAAAAATACGAAAAAAACACGTTTATTGTATGGGGACCCCCCTTAATATATATATTTTTTTAATTTTTAGTATTTGTTGTTATAGCGGCAACGGAAATACATCATTTGTGAAAATTTCAGCTTTCTAGCTATCACGGTTTATGAGATACAGCCTGGAGACAGACAGACAGACAGACAGACAGCGGAGTCTTAGTAATAGGGTCCCGTTTTGACCCTTTGGGTACGGAACCCTAAAAAAGAAACCGGTTAGCTTGCAGGGACACACACACTTGACTCTAACAAAATTAGCACTTTAAAGTTAAATATTTCGCAAACGGATCCCTGAATAGAAAATTGATTTTTCCACACCCAACTTTGACGCTTATATTGTGATCAAACGCTCAATATGATTTTTCGAATTTGCAATGTAAAAACTAAGCGTACCTACTGGTTCTTAAGAGGTAATTTAAGACGACCGTTTCCCAGGCTTCCTAGTTAACAAAAGTTTTGTAGTATGACTTTTCTAATTAGCTCAAAAATAACGTCTTCTTTGCTAAATTAGTAAGTTCCTAAATTCTTTTTTATGCGCTGTCATTTGGTGGAATCATCTAATTAAGTTGTCAGTTCCACAATTTATTACCGAACCCTTGGATGTAGGCGAGTAATTTCGTTTAACCGTTCTAAGCATAACGTGTAATACCTACACTTGGTACAAGGACTCCAGAGGGCAACTTACAACTTCTGTGTAAAGAAAATATTGTGACTACCTTTAGTCTAAGAGCCCAATAGGATTTTAGCAAAGCTGAATCCTCACTTTTAGGTTTAATAAATAATCCCAATCGTTTCCTAATAGGTATAATAAATGCGAATGTGAGTTTCCATGGTAATTTGTTTGTTACGTTTTTTGGATGAAATTATATTATTTCATGAAAAATCGCCTTTTAATTACATTAATAGGCGCTTACCTAATACAATATATTATAGATAATGAAGTGCTTCTAGATTAAATAGGCTTTCTTCAGCTTATCTTCTCTTCGTGACGTGACCCGCAAAGAGTTTTATTATTTCCTTCCTGTAAAATTAATTATTAAAAAGTGTAACAGTTCTAGTCCTTAGTTACATTTATATAATATTATTATGACATCTTGCGGCCGTCTCCTTGACTTTAGCAATCACTTCAGTCCTCAGTAGTAAACTCGGCACGTGTTTCCATTGTTCGTTGGTATTTATATTTTCTTTTTGCAGCTTGTGTTTGAAGAAACTTTACAGACAAAAAGCCGCTTCGGTGATTACAAGTTTTGGATGGTATTAGACAGCATTTGGTCTATGCCCCGAGTGTTCTAAGTTATAGAGAAATCTTGCGAGCGGAATGTAACGCCAGACATTATAGTCTTCAGGGGGCATTCTAGTACCTCCTACCATCGCTTTAAGCCGCATTGTTTTATTGTTCTTGATGTTCGTGTTTTAGAATCCATAGGTACTAATATTATAAATGCCAAAGTGTGTCTGTCTGTCCGCCTGTCTGTCTGTCTGTCTGCTACGCTTTCACGGTCCATCTGTTCAACCGATTTCAATGAAATTTGGTACAGGGATGGGTTGTATGATGTATCCCGGAGAAGGACATAGGCTACTTTTTATCCCGAAAATTAAAGTTCCCGCGGGAATCAAAAAACCTAAACCCACGCGGACGAAGTCGCGGGCATCTCTAGTCTCGCTGGTTTATTATAATCCATATTTTAGGGACGTCAAGGTAGGTACGTGACATTAAACTGTCATTTTGAAGAATTACTGCTTCAATCGATGGTAGTAACCTCCAGCGTCTTGTTCGCGCAGACATGGCGAAGGTACGCTTTGAGAAGGGCGTACTCCTACAATTTCAATTATTAAGCGTCATGAAATTGTGTTTTGTACTATTATTATACCTACTTATACTGATACAATTGGCTCTTGACTGCGATCTCATCTGAGATCTGGTGGTAAAGACTTACGACTTTAACGAGGACTGATTAAATCAGTTACTTACGTACTACACAAGACTAGCAAAAGACAATCAAAAATTCGTTGTCGTCAACTGATAGATGCCCACAGCTGGAAATTAGACTCTTGTAGGGACTTCCCCACGCCGCCGCCACCTGAATCCGTCGACTCCCTGTGACTCCTTTGATGTCGTCTGTCCACCCAAAGGGACTCCGCCAATTCTGCGCTTTCCAATGGGGGGTCGGGATTCCAGCACCTTTGTTACTTAAAAATATAAATTCCATAATTGCCACGCTGGGAATCGACCCCAGGATCTCCTATGACTACAGCGCGCTTACCGCTGCACCAAGGATCAGGTTAAATTACTATTCCATTCCATTAAGATTTCAGATTATTTACCACATGCGGAATTCTAATGAAGTCATTAAAGTTAACGCTAGTCGTGGTTTAGTTTGTGCTAACTAACGCATTCCGGCTTCCTTCGAATGAAATCCTGAAGACCTAGGTACAAAATTTTAAGTTCAGGTATAGGCACCCGGTATACAGACAAACTGGATCAATTATCGCGATCCGTATCGATCGTGTATAGGCACAGAGTGGATTGACGTTGGATCACGACGTCATGATCAATTTGTATCGCGATCATTGATTAATTAATTATTGACCGTGCACAGTTGCAGCTGTAAGTTGATCTTAGCCAGTCATCTCCTGCTATTTTTTATAGAAACTTCTATAAGATATGCCGTTTATCATAATAAATTTCAATTAGAGCAAACATTGATTAAACTGGCAAACACAATCACGAAGAAATAGGATTTTCTAGGTCAAGAACATTTGTTATGAGAGATTACAGTACCGGGTGTAATCTAATTTGGCACAGGTTCAAAGTAAAGACCATTTTCGTGTAAACCTGTTATTTATTCAGTGGAACAGTGCGGACGTGTGCTGCGGGCTATTCCTATTAATAGCTTCTTGAATGAGTTAATTTAGTAAATTAGGAGAACTCAAACCTTTGCCAGCAAAAAAAGGCGTATTTCGACTATTTTCAAAGCTAATTCTACATCCGCAGACATTTTTAGTTAAATGGTAAAATGGGAAGTAAATAGGTACTTAAGGTGGGCCTGATTCAATTTCAAAGTGAGTTCAATTTTAAATATTTTTTTTAAAAACAATGTGTAAAAATACACATCGTAATATGGTGATTGCATCCTCTATACTTCCGCAGAAAATTAATAGCTAATTAGTATTCTGTGACGTGTGACGAGTATTCTTGAAAAAGAAACATTCATAAAGTAAATAGACCTTTTACCTACTTTAAAAAATTGATTATTATTTACCAAAAATAAAAAACCGGCCAAGTGCGAGTCGGACTCGCGCACCGAGGGTTCCGTACAAACCTGTAGTAAGTTTACTACAGGTTACTGTAGACTGTACAGTACTAGATCTCGTTCAAACCAATTTTCGGTGGAAGTTTGCATGCATGTACATCATATATTTTTTTTAGTCTCTCGCGCAAACTATTCAGTTTAGAAAAAAATGATATTAGAAACCTCAATTTATCATTTTTGAAGACCTATCCATAGATACCCCACACGTATGGGTTTGATGAAAAAAAAATTTTATGTTTCAGTTCTAAGTATGGGGAACTCCCAAAATTTATTGTTTTTTTTCTATTTTTGTGTGAAAATCTTAATGCGGTTCACAGAATACATCTACTTACCAAGTTTTAACAGTATAGTTATAGTAGTTCTCATAGTTTCGGAAAAAAGTGGCTGTGACATACGGACGGACGGACAGACAGACAGACAGACAGACATGACGAATCCATAAGGGTTCCGTTTTTTGCCATTTGGCTACGGAACCCTAAAAACCAAAACAGAATGTCTAGAATCTTAATAACGTAAACTAATCTAACTGACAAAATTAATAATTAAAACCAGGGCTTCATACGATATAGATAAGCCTTTACCAATCAATACTTAGTTACCACAAATTTTGATTGGCGGTCGGATGGCTTCCCACTCGTTAACGTTGATTAACATGTTAACTCAAATCCACGGTAACGTGTTAACAGTCCGTAACCCCGTAAACCGACATTTTAAGAACTTTTGATGAGCTTTGTGCATGAGATATTAGTATTATAACAAAAAGAAAATTAAAACGTTAAAGATTAATCCCTCCTTAGTAGACAGTTGCAAAAAAAAAAAAATTATTAAAATATATGTAATTGTAAAATTCTCATTCTTGCAGAATACATTTACCATTTTTACACTTCTGGGTGACACTTTTTACTCATAAAATTATAATAAATGACAAAAAAATGTGAAAATAATCTATATTATAATTATTAACTATGAATATTTTTTGTACCGAATACTTACAATATTTTTTTTTTAAATTACACCTAAATTTTAAAGCTACTAAATTTTTTGCAGTTCAGAGAAACCGCCAAAACAGACACGATACTGGCTCTAGAAAGTTTAGTCTCCCATTGAATAATATAAGTATTTATCGCAGTTTTAGGGAACATAGTAGTTGAAAACTGCTTCTGCCTTCTACCATTTGCATGTAGGGGACAGTGATTACGTCTAATAACGTAACGGTAAAACAGTACCAGACGAGTTTTTGATGGTTTCTGCGACACTTCTATTTTTTTAATGTTAGCGTGGGTTTTATCCAAAGCATCTATCTGAAGCAAAGCTTTTGCATTTCAAAAGCAACGACGAAAATTTCTCTGCTTTATTTACCTTGTTATTTCAGTGGCACCTACTTATTTAAAAAAAAAATGTTTTCAGTTATTATTAGCCTGCTTACATATCACTGAAAAACTCTGTGTACCTACCCTCCTAAGTTTGACTGGGAGATGGTTCTCGAACCTTAAGATCCCTCTTTGTTTGACTTTTATTGCAATAAGGAGGAGAAACAAAAACTTTTCCAGTTTGAAGACGAAACTTTCGCAGTTTGGAAGCATAATAAAGACTGTCAACTATTATCATCCGTATTGATATAAATTGATCCACTGGCAGCCGATGACCCGAAACTAGGCCTTTATTTTACGCGAAATTGATGGCAAAACTAGTAGGTATATCATTAAGGCTCAACGACATTTTTATCGCCAAATTTACACACAAAGCAAATCTTAATTAGTGTTGACGCGGCTGAGTTATTATAATGACCGTACCACAAACAACAATCTAGCAGCGACGATCAAAGGCATCTCATTACAGGGAGGGATATCAAGGGCTTCAGGTAATTACCGACAATCCTCTGAAGTAGTTACAGACACAGACAACGATACCTACTGAATAACTCAAGTAGTCATTTTTAAGTGGCAATGTAACAAGAATGTTTCCTGCCCTTGCCTTGTGGAATGTTTATATTTTTAGTAGGACAAGTGATAAAAATTAAGAAAGTTTTGCCAAAAGCTGCCCAAAAAATGCAGGATCATAACAACTTTAACACAGACGTCTTATAAAAAAACGTTCTTCTTCATTCTTGTAAATTAGCAACGACGTCCAATTTGTTCAATAAAAGACGTTCTATTGTAGGACGTCGCAATCTATGATAGATATCTATGCAAGTATAAACACTTCTGATCCGTGCATGGGTATGGCTCTGGATTAGTTGAATGTCAGTAGGTATGTATGTATGCAAGGCACAGCCTTTCTCCATTATGTGCGAGGAATAAGTAATTTCGCTTCTACGTCTTTCTCTAAAGTTATACGGAAACTAACTTTGGCCATCAATTTCCCCCTGTGCCTTGGGGAGCACGTTAATTCGTTGGCCTCAGATATTACTATTCATTTTCTATTAGGGGTTAACGAAGGGTGATGATCGTTAAACCACCCTGTTTATCTATTGAGGAGTACAAAAGGTGAGATGGTAAACGATTGAAAGTCGTGCAGTGACCTTAATTGAAAAATTACTGGGTTAGAATAATACCTAACAAATCACTCTGGTCAAAAGCCTGGTGGTTCTTTGGCTGGAAAATGAAATTATTATTACAAAATGACCCTTACTTTATCAGGGCACAGTTAAAACTTCATCACATAAAAAGAGATATTGGAAGACCAAACCCAAATTACAGTCCTTAGTGCTTTGAAGCACGTGGCGAGTTCAACTGAGCACTAATTGCAGCAAACAAGCGTGCGTGCGTCCTTCTTGATCCTGATAGTAGGGGAGCCCAAGAGGGGATTTTTTGGATTTACTCCACCGCGTCAGAAATTGATAGCGTATACGACCCACGTGTCTCTGTTATCGAATGGCATGTTTGTCCACCAGTTTGCATGGTGGGGTTGGCCGTACGGAAGTAAAAATATTGGTAAAAAAACAAAAAAAAACGAGCGCGTCAGATTTTCAGAGGAGATGTTACGTGGACCCAAAGAAAGCTCCTGTTCAAAAGACAGACGATTCTGACGTAACGCTAAGTCACTGCGGTTTTTTGATAACGCAAAGAAAAATTGCCATTTTGAAATACTCGAGCGCGAGATTATTATACAGACGGTTCAGCTTCATGTCCCAAACACGATTATCTCGAGGAATTTTCTTACTCTGATGATTTGAAAAAAACCTGTAGACGCTGCCCCCACCGGTGAAGGGATATACATCATATAACCTTTTTTTCTTTCTACCATCTAATCTTCAAATTCCTTAGGTCTGCACGACGCTCAAGTAAATCCACATTTAAGCATCATTGCCTCCCCTACCATGAAATTTGCGATCTATGTATCGGATCGCGGCTCTATACAGATTGCCGAGGACTGTACATACACACGTATTATATCTAGTAACATTGCTTCCCGCACATTACATGACCTTTCGCATACAATATGTACGAATATTATAAATTCGAAAGTTTGCATGGATGGATGAATGGATGCTTGTCTCAATCACGCCAGAACGGCTGAATGGATCTGGATGAAATTTGGCACAGAGATAGATTATAGTCTGGAATAACACATAGGCTACTTATTAAATCAAAGAGTTCCCGCGGGAACCAAAAAGCCTCCTCCTATCCTCCTATAAAGCAATCCTCGTAGACGAAGTCGCGGGCATTAGTTAGTTATAGATAACTATTAACAGCTGTCCTCGGGATTTTCATTGAATTAAAATTATTGTCATGTTCAAACAAGATGTTCAAACAAGATTGTCCTCTCCTATTAAAGGCAATCAAGCTATGTGCTGTTATAGGAAGAAGCTACGACTCTGCAGGCGGAGTTTAAAATCACGAGGACGTTGCAATTTGAATCTGCTCCGTCTCAGTTGATCTTAACAGTCCGTAAACCCGTAAACCGACATTTTAAGAACTTTTGATGAGCTTTGTGCATGAGATATTAGTATTATAACAAAAAGAAAATTAAAACATTAAAGATTAATCCCTCCTTAGTAGACTGTTGCAAATAAAAATTTAATTTTATTGAAATATAATAGTGAAATTCTCATTCTTGCAGAATACGTTTACCATTTTTGCACTTTTGGGTGACACTTTTCACCCATATAAATCCACGAAAAATTGTAATAAATGACTTATAAAAAATACTAATATGATAAACACGCTCTTAAAATTGGACTGTTGCAATTCGTTTTTATACGTTCGATACAAAATTAGTTAATAAAAAAATCAAATCAATGTGCACGATTTATCAAAATTTACGCGTCACAATAACCTGTATTTCTTAAAAGTTCGACGAAATTACTGATAAAATAAAATTTACCATGAATGTTTAGTATTTATATAACACAAATTGTGTAAAAATAAAGTTCTATAAAATACCTATATGACCAAAAAATACTAGTGGTTCGCCCCGAACTGAGACCTCGCGGTATCCATAAACAGAGCGCCATCTATTGACATCGTTGTAAAGTTCTGTTAAAAATAGTGAAGCTAATTAAAAATTAAATAATTTCGTTTCCTTATAATATTTATCCAATTTTAGTATTTGTTGTTCAAGTACAGGATATAATTCAAATAAGTGATCAAGTTTCAGGCTCAGTCTTTTCTTTGTAAGCACAAACGAATAAACTTGTACAGAGCGCCATCTATTGACATAATTGTGAAGTTCTGTTAAAATACGGAAGCTCATTAAAAATTAAATAATTTCGTTTCCTTATAATATTAATCTTATTTTAGTATTTGTTGTTCAAGTACAGGATATAATTCAAATAATTAATCAAGTTTCAGGCTCAGCCTTTCAGAAAATTGGGAGTTCTGAGGTCATCTTTGGACGTCAGAAAATCTCCACTTTGAAATCCCCCCATTTCGTCAATTTTAGGGGAAAATTAAAAAAAAAATAGTTTTGGACTCTGTTCCTCATTATCTTTAAAATGATATACCGCAATCCTATGTAACGCTATAAAAAATATTTTACTCCGCATTCGCTTCTATGAGAGCCCCCCTGAAATAAAGATTTTTATAATTTTTTAAACCATATTCGGCGGGAGGCCATCGGTTTACATATTATATTTAAACTTGAAGTAATGACGTTCAGTAATTCAGAAGTTATAAGGCTCTGACAGACGGACAGACAGACGGACGGACGGACGGACGGACGGACAAGTGCCAATTCTCTCAAGTAGACTCAGAGACCTTCGCTTCGCTCGGTCAATTATCAAAGTCTGATCAAATTCACGTGTAAAATGGTACTGCAGATCGTACGACCGCACGTACGTACGAACTTGACTACGCAAAGTATCAAAGTATCTTTACTGGCCTATGTCGTCTATGTATGAGTGCAGCCTAACGGTCTACTGTGCGGTATACCTACAGATTCCAAAATTGACCGATGGCGAGTATACGGCCTCTTAAATAACATTTGCCAAAATGTTGAATTCATTAGTAGGTATATAGAGCACATATAGGACATAAAAAGTAAGCTGCTTTTATTAAGACTGAATAATTACAACTCCGATTCTGTATATAGCATATTTACTTAGTATTTGAAACGAAAACCACAAAATTAAGGAAGAGCAAAATAACTAAAGACCAAAACTTAAAGGCTTTAAACACACAACTTGTAGGAGTAAGTTAAACTAACATTTACTGTTCTTCCTAAACTCTAGCCTCACATAAATCTTAGGAGAAGACAGAAAACTGGACACTTGTAAGCCATTACTCAGTGCTGCAGATATCTGTGGAACTTTAAAGCTCCGCGCATCTCTCTCGTAAAAGATTTACTTTATAGGGGCTGTGAATGATTAAATATCCACATTGAAAGATTTTAAAACACTGATATTATTAGTTTCATTTTTTTTTTTTTTTTTAGTTTCATTTATTTGATCAAAAACATACAATATACATGATGCACAGTTATCAAAAAGTAATACAATACAATAAAGTTTTATATAAAAACTTAAGGTTTTTCATTAATTTAACACTTAATTGGATATACATCATATAAAACAAAGCATTTTGTTACTGCTGCGCTAGGGAACCTGTATGACAGCAGTAACGACTTCCTCCAGGATCTCACTGAGTGACTTATAAGTGACAGGATTACTTATAATATATTTAATGTTAAACTAAATTAAATTAACAAGCAGGATAGCAGATAGACGATAGCATAATGAACTAGATTAGCTTGTGACAAAAACATGCTCTTGTGTTACATGAACAATAAAAATTATATTTTGCTCCTTACTTTTCCGGGATAAAAAGTAGCCTATGTGTTATTCCAGACTATAATCTATCTCTGTGCCAAATTTCATCTAGATCCGTTTAGCCGTTCGGGCGTGATTGAGTAACAAACATCCATCCATACATCCAAACTTTCGCATTTATAATATTTACTAGCTGATGCCCGCGACTTCATCCGCGTGAATTGAGGTTTTCGGTTCCCGCGGGAACTCTTTAATTTTCCGGGATAAAAAGTAGCCTATGTGCTATTTCAGACTATAATCTATCTCTGTGCCAAATTTCATCCAGATCCGTTCAGCCGTTGGAGCGTGATTGAGTAACAAACATCCATACATCCATACATCCATACATCCATCCAAACTTTCGCATTTATAATATTTATTTGATTATTTGATTTGATTAGTATGGATAATTACATCATATTATTGTCCTACTTACCCCATATGAACTTATATCATACTAATATTATAAATGCGAAAGTGTGTTTGTTTGTTGGTTTGTTGGTTTGTCCTTCAATCACGCCGCAACGGATCGACGTGATTTTTGGCATGGGTATAGTTGAGGACCTGGAGAGTGACATAGGCTACTTTTTATCCCGAAAAATTAAGGAGTTCCCGCAGGAATAAAAAAAAACTTAAACCACGCGGACGAAGTCGCGGGCATCAGCTAGTTAAAAATAAATGACAAGTGTTTTAAGTTGATATTAGCTACAACCAGTGGACATAAATTTAAAAGAATTAGCTACTTTATCATAGTTAACGTTAAAGTTTGATAAAAGTAAAAATATTACGTAACATTACCAAGGGGTTTTAAAAGTCATCGAATATAGATTTCAAAGTTATATATTTTCAATCTCACACTTCGGAAACGTTATAACATAAATTGAAAGGATAAGGCTAAAAAGGGAAAATTAATTAAATGGGATTAGGTACAACCTAATCGGGTGGATTAAACAAAGTTAACGCCGGTATAATTTTAAATGGCGTTAATTATAGGTACTTTTAATAACGATGAATGTTATGACCTGCAATTCTACACAAGTTAACAAACAAATTAATTGGAAAAATAAGCTTGATCCGTCACGAAGGGCGACGCGACGGCACCTGCAATTGAGGCCTATTTAAAAAAAAAGGATCATGAAGTTACAGTACGCGCGCGAGTTGAATGCAGAGCTTTTGTATGTGTCACCTTACAATATTAGCTCTGCATTCTACTTGCGCGCGAACTATAGTTTGTAGTACTGCAGAGCGCGGTATTTAAAGGGCCTTCTCCATTTTCATCGATTCTCAAATTGATATAATTTCGTAAAGTCAAAATATTATACTTATTCTCTATGACAATATATAGACGAAAAAGACGTTTGGACTAACTTTTCTCGACGACAAAAAACAAAAGATCTCCAATCAAGCTGTCTGTTAATGGACAGACATTCTTATTTTATATCCGACTGATATTCTTATTTATTAATTTAATTTCGCCAAGCTTCGCTTCACGCTTGGTGTGCTGTCGTCGTGCGCATTAGGGTTGCCAGATGGTCGGGATTCGTCTGGATTCTCCCGACATTTTAAATAATCTTTAGACTCCCTACAAAACTATTTATTTCATTTTTATTTCTCCCGGCAACAACCCCAAAATCCCGACATTTTCAAATTATGCCCAGATATTTGATCTTCCGATCTGGCAACCCTATTGCGCATGCGTCGTATGGCTTACGACTAAATAATATACTTGCTGAAAAAATGTAGAGTTCGTAGGGAAACCTATAATTTAAGATTCCTGTATGTAATAAGCAGACTACATACTCGTAATTCTCTTAAAAACTTTTGCTAGCCTTTGACTAACTTTTGTGTTTAACTGGCGTAACAAGAGTATCATTCGGGAATTCCATCAACACTGCGGCTTGTGGTTTTAAACTTTACCCCAAGAGTCGGTTTGAACTTGCTAATAACGAGTAGTTCAAACTAAATTTAGAGTTCCCGTATAGTTAAGAAGTTAAATCAGTTGTTCGACTGTAGTCTGTAATCAGTGTCTAGCATTTCATAGAATATGTAGTGTTCCAAATACCTAAACCCAGGGTAAGAGTTATCATAACGAGGTTCTTATGGGAATATTCTAGGATTGTAGATACGTGAAATAATAATACAATTCATACATTTAGATCATTCCATGATACTTTATTTACATGGTTGTGAAATGTACAACCTAACTTATATAACAAATAGATCACAGAAAAATAAAACACCTGATCACATAAAAAGCTTAAAGATTAATTTTAATTGATTAACTTCTAAGCTACTTAAAATAGTCTAGATTTTCAAATATCCAATACTTTCAACTATAATAATCACAAACAAAAATAATAAATTAATGATAAATCGCAAACAAACATATTGTGTATCAATAAAATTTTAAATTTCAACAGTATTTATATCTTCTAAAAAAAACTTGTAACAGTAACATGTTATTTATAAGAACTGACAATTCTATGCAGTCAAATCTTGACTAAAACATGATGCTACTTTTCGTTACAAATACATAAAAAATAACATAATTCTTACCTGACAAAATTATATAATTTTTAGTAACTAAAGAGTACATAACGTTTGTAAGAGTTGATTATTCAATGACATACTTCCTATACCAAAACTTTTAAATCCTCAAATTGATTCCTCAGACAAGAAGTTATAAATTAGCGATTGAAAAATCGACCCATAAGGATCAGCTTGAGGTTCTGGCACTAAAAAACATTCATTGTGGTAAAAATATTCAATAAAACTATAAAATACTGCGAGCTACTGCTACTAAAATCTGCGATGTGAGTTTTTAAGGCGAACATTTTGGGAAGATTCCCATAATAATTAAAGCATTCATTTACCACCATTGACTACAAAAAAAGAGAAGTTTTACATAATATACGAAGAAATAAATTTTCCGCCTTAGAAGTTAAAGCTCAATTTAACCGTTAATTGTAGTTCATTTCATACATTAGACTAGCCTTTCGAAGTTTGTGTTTAATTTGCTCTATGTAAGATGGCTGCTTAATGGAACGCGTTGAATAAGTCATCAAAGTCTGAGTGCTGTTGAGGCGACCGCATTTGTAGAGTCAAACACCCCAGTTTCCAAATGTAACAAGAGAGAGCCCAATGGATCTTTACCACCTGAAAACGACGTCACGACATCAATAACCTTAGGGGTTATTACAGATGACGTTCGATTTTCTGTCCGTTTGACTGACACATCACATATGATTTTGTGATTAACAAATCCGTTTCTTTATCACTAAACTAAGCCAAGTAATGCATTACTTCATAGCATAAAAAACAACAAACATCATTCTACAACTAACATAGTAACTGTATTAATTGGCAGTGCTGTACTGTGACGTATTCTATATAACTTTTATTTTAACTATCTGGTAGGTAACTGTTACGTTTAAATAAATTTATCTTAATTTTTCTACAAGGAAAAAATAGATATGAGACTTCTTTTGTGATACATTTTATTATTTACATTTTTGGCATTTGTTATCACTGTGAAAGAGGCCATTTAATTTATTAAAGGTACAAAGTAATTTTATATAATTTGAAAGCTACAAGCCCAAATAAAATGTTGCCAGGGAGCCGTTTTATCGTTTCATAAAATTATCAGAACTGGTAGAAACATAATATTTTATTTTGCTATGGAAAAGATTAATTTAAAATCAGAACTCTAAAAAGTCGTAGAACAAAAAGTTCTTCAGTATAACGTACAGAGGAAGTACCCATAAGAGGTAACTGCAAAAGTTTAGACGGATGCACTTCAAAATGATACCCAATTTGATTTAACTCGTGTGGGCTACTGTTTTAATTTCCTGTGGTATGTAATATCAAATGTGCATGACTTTTATACCGAAAATATTTTATCTGTTAATAAATATCAGTATCAATATTCAATTCCATGAAAAGGTTTCTTTTTATTTGCAGGTATTATATATTCATATTTTTATTACTGCATTTTCTTTTATGCATGTTATAGGTATTTAACGTTGCTATTAATAAGTGCATGTTGCATTGTAACGAGAAAATTCAACTGTAAAATTGCAACTTGCAAGAGAATGTGGAATATTGTGATCTGTACAGTGTTTAAGTGAAGTCTGCTTTGATGTTTTGGACTTAATAACATAATATTATAATCTGTGAAAACACTCTTACTATTTTAACACAATAATTATCATCATCGCAATTCTCTTTTAGTGGACGTTACGATGTAAGTAATAATTATATCATTGATTTAAAACAAATATTCGAACCGACATGATATAAAACAATCACATACCTACATTTTATTAAATGTTGACTTCAATAACTTAAACTATTCTGAGCAACGATCATTGTTTGCAACCAATACAATTATAATTACTCTGATATTATCTGCTCATAACATGAATCTTCATATTAATTCGACTAAACTCTTTTTATTTTTATAAATACACTAATCTTCCCAATATCAACTACAAATATCAATCAACTATTTTTATAAGAACACTTTTATTTCATATAATTATAATATTTAGTTTCGTTTTGTAAATTAAAACGGTCAGCCAAAAAAAATTGTGAAGAATTATTAATATTATTCAGACGCCACTTTATAGATTCAGGGACACAAATTTATAATTATCTTCAGTACTTAGAGTTAACCTGAATTATGTCCCATAAATCTAAAGCACACAAATATATAATAACAATAAAATAATATGAAACCATTAATTTTATTACAGTTTTTTTAAAGTACGTTCTAAGTTATTGCTTGAGCCTGAAAGTGGATGGCTTATTATTTCGTCCCCATGACCTTATTGATTGAATTCATCCTTTGGTATGTAGAGTAAAGAACATTTATCTATGTAATAATTTAATATCTTATTGAACAAAATTTAAACAATGCAGCTTCACTGAAAAGTGGCGTGTTAATAATATTGAATATTAAATTGATAATTACTTAGAGCTACACTACAACAGTTTTACCGTAGAATCATCGGTGTTGATTAGATTTGTTCATCTTGGACATCTGTGAAGAAAAAGATAATAAATTAAATTAATAATAACATACAACTGCTAAATGTTCCCATTAAAACATTAAAAAGCTGAAATAATATTTTTTCGTTAAAGCTTGTGGGCAACAAATAATAAAGCAAAAAGTTAGACTAATAACAATATAAGCAAAGGTACAGGTTTATTCACATTTTTTAAAAAGCGTTTCAAATTAAAAACAATTTAGTGATTTTGCATCGGTTTCCAACGTAGTAAAGCCAATAAACTTTTATTTACGACCAGTAACATTCATGCAAGGAAATCTCGTTACACAGCATTTCAGATTTATAACAACTTCTAAAGAAAGTACTAAACAATGTATAATTTTATGAATAGATTTATATACTTTAGTAGGTATATGAAAATAGGTACATATTGATGACGTGTAATTGAATTATAAGTGATTATTAAAGATGCATATAACTAAACATTTTTTGTTCATATTAATTTAGTCAATTATTGAACTATAGGTAAAACTGAATATTTTTTTGTAGTAGATCATAAAAAGATATAAATTACTATCTATTTTTTAAAATACATGATAATAGTTGTTATTCTTTAAGAACTTTAATAATTTAAATTTAACTTTAATATTAATAAAAGACCGGTGCAATATTTTTCTGGTATTAAAGTTAAATATTATGATGAAAATGATAATGAAGTTAAAAAAGTAACAGAAAAAATGAATGAATGTGTGGAAAAATGTTACAGTAATATGATTATATTCTTTCGTTTTGTTAAAACAATATAATTTAACCATTTATTTCGTATGAATGAACGTACCATACTTTAGTGAAGCGTAGTTATGTATATACAATACACGTGTCGGCGACGCTAGGGCGGTGCAGTGTGGAGTGTGGGGTCATGCTGGGTGATCAGGGGACTGCGGACACAAATACGCACAGGGCGCTACAGGATACGGAACAACATCTGCAGCTATATATACTTACACAGCCTTAACACTCAGAACTCTCGACATATCGCTTGTCACAAGGTATGTTGCAACTTTATGATCTCTCTCCTCATTACAAGTCAATTTTGAAAAGAAAACATTACCAATTAACATTTTAGTGGTTGTATTTTATAATGTCAACTTAAATTATATTATTATATACAACAAAGATTTAGGTATAATTTTAATATGCATTTAACGAGATTTGACTGCATGAACTCTCGAAAAAAAATCAACTACGCATCTAAAAAGAATAAAAATATGAATAGCGTTTGAAACAAGTACGGTTCGATGAACATGTTCAATATTTTATTCTATAAATAAATAACGTTTCACATAAATTATCATTAATAATTGTCAACGACATTTTCAATCTAAACCTATTTTAATTTGTGCTAATTATATTTTAAAGTGTCAAAGTTGAAGACATTCGTGTAAATCTTAAATTATGTTTGTATTAAACATTTAAAAAGCTTTATTATAAATGTATCGTTGTAGTGATCTAAAGTGATTTCGTCCATAAGACAAAGTGCCATTACAATGGCGAGAATAGAGAATTTTACAGTCAAAGTAGGTTTTGTTTACAAACAATAAGAATTTTCGTGTAGTTCCCTATTCTAATAGTATATTCTAATTCAGTCTAGTGAGAGTTAAAGGTAGGGTATTTACAATACACAAGGGATTACGTGCAAATTGTCACGATTTGTGAGGTAGAATCCAGTTTGAGGAAGGACTTGGGGCGATTTGGAGCCAGGTGTTAGACAGCACAAAAAAGAGTAATAAAGCTTACGACTAACGTTTTTTTGAGATTATTTTTGATCTAGCGCATTTTCGATGCATGTTTGATGCTTTTTTGTTTTTAGGTCAATTTATTAATTTTGGTGAAGCTGATTTAGCTTATGAAGAATTAATTAAATTGACTTATTTTTAATCAATCTAAAAAATTTAGAGATAGACGGACATAGGAAGTACATACAAAAGTAATGGCAATTAAAATATTATTCCATATTTTAACAATATTATGTGCGTTAAATAATATATCAGGTAAAGAACCAGGGGATCACAACACTCGTTTATTATTATTATTTGTAAAATTTACTGAAATTAACAGGCGATGCCTCTAATTATATTATCAATCTAGCCTATATGATAGAGGGGTGAAGTATTTTATTATTAAGACTTTGGTAGAGAGAGAGAGACATCAGTAGATGCCGTAATAAGGGGACTTGGGTATTTTCAATGACCCATAAATGTTTCTCCTAAGAGTCGGATGATCGCAAGAAATTAGTAGTATTCGAGCATAATTTGAAGTCATGGTTAATTTTATTATAAGTACTGAATTCGCACACCAATAGGTAAATTAATAAAATCTACCACGTCCATAATCAATTGAGCGATTATTGTTTTAATTTCTTGATTTATGAAAAGCGTTTGACACAGTTCGTGTTTTTTACATGACACGACCTAATATGTCTATGATAATAATTGCAAAGTAGGATTTATAGGTAGCTTTCGGAGAAATCAAGGTCGGAGACGGAGGCTCGTGAGGAGCGTGTGTAGTTGGTGGAGGTGCCGTAGTCGGAGGTGGCGGTGGCCAGGTCCGCGAGCACTGCGCCCGTACCTTGCGTTACACCATCTGCTGCCGCTGCCTCGCGCTCAGCTAGTTTCTGCTTTAGAACTCGGATCCGCTCCTCTTTCTGTGGACAACGCTTTTATTCTATTTTTCTAATCTAAAGTCTTCTGACGCCATAGTCTTACTCATGCAAGCACTTGTTATAGAATTGTTGATGGTGTTGAAAGTAGGTATATTATTATTGGAGGTGGTCATGAAGATTTTCAAATTTATTTTAATCAATAAATGACATTTATACGAGGTTCAATAAAAGAAAGAATAAAAGAAACAAGCAGGATAGATTCTGTGCAAAATAGCGACCCAGTAAGTAGATGGGTTCCCCAGTTTTATGTGACTAGATGCTGCCCGCGACTTCGTTCGGATGGATTGATGTTTTTTATTTTCCGAGATGATTTTCCGGTAAGTATAAAAAGTAGTCTATGTCCTTCCCCGGGATGTAAACTATCTCTGTACCAAATTTCATCAACATCGGTTTAGTAGTTGGGCCGTGAAAGCGTAGCAGACAGACAGACAGACACACTTTCGCATTTATAATATTAGTATGTATTTATAAATAACAACGCTCATCTACAATTTTAATACTAGATGAACCGCCAATACAATGCAGAGTTTTAAAGGATTTATATTTTATTCTTCCCTTGAATAACTTATTTCATATTGTTTATTATAATAATTATTGTCGTATACGAAAATAATATCATAGAAATAATGAGTTTTACTCTACTCTACTACTGTTTGAGTTTTATTTCACTACTAGCTGATGCCCGCGACTTCGTCCGCGTGGATTGAGGTTTTTCGGTTCCCGCGGGAACTCTTTAATTTTCCGGGATAAACAGTAGCCTATGTGCTATTCCAGACTATAATCTATCTCTGTGCCAAATTTCATCCAGATCCGTTCAGCCGTTGGAGCGTGATTGAGTAACAAACATCCATCCATACATCCATCCAAACTTTCGCATTTATAATATTTATTTGATATTTTGAACTGTACCTGTGCTATTAGCTTCTGCAATTCCTCATTCTCTTTAACAAGCTCTCGGTAATGCTCCTCGTCAGCCGGGGCAGATCCCGAGCCTGATCCTCGACCAGTTTCTGGTCGTTCCGTTGGATGTCGTATAACCTCGATAACCTGCATAATATTGGAGGTATGTTATGTAAAGTCCAAACCAGACTTTTACTAAAGTGGTTTTACACACGTTTAGATAATTACTTTATGATCTGAAAAGTGGTTCAGGTTGTTATGGAAAACGCCATATTGAGATGAATAACATCAATTATTGCAAGTACAGTGCTAGTAGCTACTAGTGTAAATCACGGTTTTACGGCCAAGGGCCACGGACCTGTTAGTAATTATGGCCTACTTTACGATAGAGCATAATCCACATTTTTTCGCACATTAGCACAGGTAGGTGACACTGTGTAACCTACCTGTGTGTAACACTGTGTAGTTATACTGTGTAACTGTAACTGTGTAACCCATGGAATCATGAAATCAATCATAGGAATCTGCTTATTATGTGTAACTTACACATAATAAGCAGATTCCTAGTTTCATGGGTAGGTACACATTATTACACAGCTCCGTGGCAGTTGGTATAGGATTTCCTTATCAACTGTGGCATAGGTATAAGAGTAGGCACTGAAGTAAGCGATGATATCGGTGTTCGGAGAGAAAATTTTGACGATAAGTACCAATCACATTTTGATAGCTGAGCATTCCTCGTTTTATTACAGGCGTCGATGAGATCGTAACTTTAATGATTTTTTCACGTCCTTAATATGGGCAAACGATTTTTAAATTTGATTCTAATGAAGGTCGTATTCATTCCCTTTGAACCTTCGAGAGATCGTTTTAATTAGTAATTATTTATTTCAAAGATTTGTTTATCGGAAAATATTAAATTCTAATATAATATTTTATTTTAATATATATTTAAAAAAAAACCATTTTAAACAAAGTAATGCCATGATGTAACTTAATTTTAAGCTAGGTAAGCATTTAGAAATAGAAAAGTTAAATGTACTGTTAAGAAAAAGTAAGTTTAGAGCCATATTATACATAATATATCGCCGAAGATTAAACTCTGTATGTATAAAGAAGTCGTAAAGGCTTGTTTGTGAAATTCAAAGCCATCTTAGCTCTTACTTTGTTTCAATTAACAATTCCACTTACATTAGCTAAATTTTGTAATTTTTGCACAGCAATGGAGTTTTTTTTAACGAAGGTTAAGAGTATATCTTTGCTTTTTTCAGTGTGTTTACCTAATAAAGGAGACGAGGAGGGCGTGTCTGTGCATTAATTAAAAATATTTAAACCGGAATAGACGTACAATAAATAGTTATTGTACCTTTGTTTAAGCAAATGATGGCATACAAGTTTATCTAGGCCTATATGAAGTCTTATAGAATTGATACAAAGGTAGATTTTTGCGCAAGTACCGTAACAGACCAGAGATCTGGCAGACCAGAGCCGCAAAAATGTGTGTGTGAGAAGTGTGATGGAAGATAAGCCCCATTCGATGCATCGCAGAAATGCTTGTGACCTTAGAATATAATATGCCTTAGTAGATATAGGTCAACGCTGTTTCTCATTTTTCACCTCCTCCACCTCTTCCTCTGTTGCTGTTATTCTTATTTTCAGCATCGAGAAATGAGCTGCAATTTCGCTCCATGCCTAGGTAAGTATGTCAATTCGTTACTCAAACCATACCTATCTGGGACATCCATAGCGTACAAATATTATAATAGTTTACAATAAATATTATAAAATGTTGGACAACAGCGACATTCAATGAAGAACCTTAGGCTGCATCACCACTTGCAAGCAAGTCTGATAACAGCCAAGCGCTAGCCTTGAAAAAAAGCTTACCTTAGGAATAAATATGAGAGCCATGCTTAGGAAACAGCAGAAGACAATCGCGAGGGAGACAAACGCGAAGGCGGCGTCTTGTTGGCTAGCGATGACCAGGGTGACAGGGCCAGTGATGAGGCATAACACCACCACATTGTATATACTCATGCCGACGTAACGTGAGTCGTTGATTTGGCGCACCTTCACGGAACGTGTTTCGTAAGCAAGAAACAATCCAAACACTAATACCAGACCCTTGTACCCGTACATTACACCTGAAACAAGAGAAATGATTAAGAGATAATGTTCGAGTATTTTGTTCGTAGTGGTGAAAATAATGGTCTTTGATTAATGTCTGTAGCAGTTTTTTGAATTGTATCTCGGCAGATATTATTTTCTTCTTATCTACTGCTGTTTAGCTTCTTTATAGAAAAATCAAAAGCATAAATCATTTGTCTATGTTCGCTGGGATGCAACTTATCTATAGGTATACCAAATCTCATCAAAATCGTTTGAGAAGATGGTTAGTAAAGGCGTAGCAGACAGACAGACACTCTTTTTCAGTTAGAATAATATGAGTATGGATTATATTTTCATTTGTTATTCACGCTATTTTTGCTAGGATCTGCTACAATTTTAAAAGTATAATAAAGTAAGATCATATTGTACTATGGTAAGTGTAATGTATTGAGGGTAGTAATAAAATAAATACTGCTGTAAAATATGTCTTGTCACAATAAACCAGTCTTGAGCTTGACGCCATTCGTGTTTTACTTATATATCTCAACTGGCGCAGTGTATCGGTAATTGTGTTAAAAATTTATTATGCCGTACGGAAAATTACACGAATTCGATATCCATGGTGATGCAAAATGGGACTCATATGTGCGGCTGTTTATATGTGAACAGTTTATACTATTAAATGCGATCGGACCGGAATTACGGGTGGCCACGTTGGTTACACACGTGGGCCCGGCTACGTACGAACTAATGTGCGACTTGTGTGCTCCAAATCATCCGGAAAACAAGAAGTTTGAAGATCTGGTGGCGCTAGTTCGCGAACATTTAGACCCAAAGAGGTCCGAAATCGCCGAGCGGCACATATTCCGACAGCGGCGGCAGGCGGATGGTGAAAGCGTGGGTGTTTTTCTTCAAAGTCTTAAACATTTAGCGACTCATTGTAACTTCGGTTCGCTATTGGAGGAAAACATTAGGGATCAATTTGTATCCGGCCTGCGAAGTGAGGAAATGCGCTCGCGTTTGTTCGCTGAACCTACGTTGGATTATAAGAAGGCGGTGGAGTTGGCGCTAGCATTAGAGGCGGCTGACAGGCACGCTGAGGTGGCGGCCTCGAGCGGCAATGCAGTCGCGGCAGCGCTGGGCTCAGGAAGCTCAGGACCCGGGCAGCTCGGGGACGCAGTGCATCGCGTGACGGCGGCGGCGCGGGGCGCCGGGAGCAATGCGCGAGGGCAGAGGTCCATTTGCTGGCGATGTGCAAAGTCGGCGCATGACCCTAGTCGGTGCAGATACAGGTTTTACTCTTGTAATGTGTGTAATCTCGTCGGGCATCTGGCTGCTACGTGTAAAAGTGCTAAAAATAGTGCAAAACATAGTGCTAAAAATGGGCAATATAAGTTACAAAATTATATAGTGCAAAGTGATTCGGAAAGTGATGCAAGTGATGGATTACATCATTTCTCAACGGACGCTAAACGTAAGGACGACCCATATTATTTAAAATTAAAGGTCGAGAATTATAACATATTGTTCGAAGTTGATACAGGTAGCAGAATATCGGCTGTATCCAAGCAATTCTATGATAGTCATTTTTCACATTTGCCAATAATTCAAGATAACGTAAAGTTTCGTTCATATTCGGGCGATGAAATCGTGCCTCTCGGTCGTATCGATGTCCGCGTCATACGAGAGAGCGAGAGCGCGGTGTTACCGCTGTTTATTATTTGTAACGGTGGGCCGCCGCTTATGGGACGCTTATGGTTACGTAAATTGAAATTAAAATCAATAAACTTACATAATATTTCAAGTGAAAATGACAACATCATATCTAATCTGAAGCAGGAATTCCCGGAAGTTTTTAGAGATGGTATTGGCACGTTTAAATCCAAAATTAAACTGCAATTGAAAGATACGGAACCGATATTCTGCAAAGCTCGTCCGATTCCTTTGGCGCTGCGAGTACCCGTTGAGCGCGAGCTACAGCGGCTCGAAGCCGAATCCATCATTGTTAAAGTTGATAGGTCCGATTATGGGACGCCAATAGTACCAATTATAAAGAGAGATGGGTCGATTCGCATTTGCGGCGACTATAAAGTCACAGTAAATAAACAATTAAAAGATTTCCATTATCCTTTGCCACGCATTGAACAATTATTCGCAGCGCTGAGCGGTGGCGAGCAGTATACTAAGTTAGATTTAAAAAACGCTTATTTACAATTGAACTTGCACGAGTCATCTCAGCCGCTCACTGCTATTACTACGCACGTCGGAATTTTTGTCTATAAAAGAGCACCTTTCGGTTTAAAATGTCTACCAGAAATTTTTCAAAAATTAATTGAAGAAACTTTGTGTGGTATAGATAATGTGGTCTGTTTTATTGACGATATTTGTATAACTGGATGCAATAGAACAGTTCATATGAAAAATTTAAAAGCTGTGTTAACTAGGCTTACAGAAGCAGGATTGCGCATTAAATTCGAAAAATGTGAATTTTTTAAAGACGAAGTTTGCTATCTAGGATACAGGATAAATAGACACGGTTTATATACGGATAAGGATAAAGTGGCGGCAATTGCAAACTTACCTGTGCCACAAAATGTGTCTCAACTAAGGGCCGCACTGGGGCTAATGAACTATTACGCGCGTTTTTTGGCCAATATTAGTAGTACATTGCACCCACTTTATGCCTTGTTGGCTAAGGGCGCCCGCTGGCGGTGGACGGAGGCGTGTCAGAAAGCATTCGACCAAATAAAAGAGCAACTAGTGAGTGGGCCGGCATTGGCGCACTATGACCCGCAGCTGCCGCTGGTGCTCGCGGTGGACAGCAGCGCGTACGGCCTGGGCGCCGTGCTGTCGCAGCTGTACCCGGACGGCAGCGAGCGCATCGTGTGCTGCGCGTCGCGCACGCTCAACGAGGCGGAGCGGAAATACAGTCAGATCGACAAGGAGGCGCTCGCGATAGTGTACGGAGTCGCGCGACATCATCAGTATGTATTCGGTCGTAAGTTCACCTTGCGTAGCGATCACAAGGCTCTCACCTACATCTTTGGCCCGAAACATGGAATCCCGCAGACAGCCGCCAGCCGCTTGCAGAGGTATGCGGTACGTCTGGCTGCGTACGATTTCGATATAGTATTTGTATCCACGGATAAAAATGGTAACGCCGATGGATTGTCGCGCCTGCCTCTGACCGCGATGAGTAAAGGTAAAGTATCGGACGGCGAAGAGGAGGCGGCATACGTGCATTACGTAGAGGATAGTTTTCCTCTCAATCACAGGGACATAGCGAGAGAAACCAAGAAAGATGTTATTTTATGCAAAATTTTTGCATATATATTAAGCGGGTGGCCCGCACAAACGGAAGTCGAAAATGAGAAACCGTACTTTCATCGTAAAGAAGATCTACAAATCGATCACGGTTGTATCGTCTGGGGGTACCGAATTATAATTCCTACGAAACTACGTAAACGAGTGATAGAAGAAATTCACGAGGGTCACGTGGGTATTGTACGAATGAAGCAAATTGCTCGAAATTTTGTGTGGTGGCCACAGCTAGACGCAGACTTAGAACAGCGCGCGCGATCGTGTACCGCGTGTCGCCAAGCACGCGACGCCCCGCCCCACGTGCCGCTCGTGCCGTACGCCTGGCCGCAGGAGCCATGGGTAAGACTACACGTAGATTTCTTATATTTTAAAGGTAAGCACTATCTTCTTGTAATAGATGCTCACTCAAAATGGATCGAGGTCGTAGCGATGAATACTGGGACGTCCGCTGCGTTAGTAATTAGTAAGTTACGTGGTCTGTTTGCCAGATTTGGCATTTGCAAGCAATTGGTCTCTGACGGAGGACCCCCGCTGACGTCGTCCGAATTTGAGCTTTTTCTCAAAAGAAACGGTATTCAGCATATCCTCACGGCACCGTACCATCCTTCAAGTAACGGAGCAGCTGAAAATGCGGTTAAAACAATTAAAAAGGTGCTGAAAAAGGCCACAGTTGATGGAGAAAATGTTGAAACCGCTCTAAATAAATTCCTACTACAATATCACAACAGTCCACATAGCAGTACCCAGAGGGAGCCTGCTGTGGCTATGTTCGGTCGGCGACTGCGCACACGTCTGGACCAGTTACGGGCGCCCTCGGCGGCTCAATGCGTTGAGGCGGCTCAGAACAGGCAGGTGGCACACGCCGGGGGCACGCATCGCGACTTCGCTCAGGGAGATCCAGTATTAGTTAGGGACTTTTCGAAACTGGGAAACAAATGGAAGGAGGGAACGGTAGCAGAGAAAACAGGCTCAGTGACTTATAAGGTAAGGATGGACACGGGAGGCGGGAAAGTGAGCACTAAACACGCCGATCAAATGATTTCAAATAAATCAAAACGTTATTCATGGGCAGCCGGTGTTGAATGTGATGCTACCGATGTTACACAGGTAGGACTATCTCCAGATAATAAGACGCCGGGTGCGTCACCTAGTTCAACTAACACCAGCTCTTATGAGTTAGCCGAGGCTTCTCCGGCCTCTCCGGTATATCCGGTATCACAAGCTGGCTCGCCCGTCGCGTCGCCTGGGGCGGCAGCGTTTGAACCAACTGGGCAAACACGTGCGTATACCCTCCGTCCACGTACCAAACGGGTCAATTAAATATCTGAGCCGTAATCATCAATAATAATTAATTATTCGATTTTGGAACAGTATATTATAGGTATTATATAGTGATGTTGCTGTAGTTACTTTCAGTTTGATTAGCTTAGAAGATTTAAATAGGGATTTATGTGTAATTAGCATTAAATTTATGTAGGTACTTATTATTTTTGTTTACTTAGTTATGCCTGTATTTTGAACATGTTAATTTTTTTTGTTTTGTTTTCTCTTTTTCTCTTTTAGTTACCCCTCTCGAACTCGGGTCTCAGCACTCTATTCTGTTTATCTATGTATCTCATTTTTGCTGCTCTGAGAGGGGGAGTGTAATGTATTGAGGGTAGTAATAAAATAAATACTGCTGTAAAATATGTCTTGTCACAATAAACCAGTCTTGAGCTTGACGCCATTCGTGTTTTACTTATATATCTCAGTAAGATGGAGGAATAACTGACGAATAACGTCCGCAATCGGTTAAATGGATTACTTATCGAATAGATTTAGAATAATTATTTCGACTGTTAGGTTAATGCTTGGTGTAGGTGTAAGCAAGAGGAACTAAATTAGGTATTCCCAGAGGCAGGGAGGAGAGGCAAGGTCAGATTCGGCCCTCGTTTATATTACGCGCCGACGAACTAAACAGAACTGTAAATTTTATTAGGCATACATTCAAAAAAGGACTTAAAAAACACAAAATTGTACATAACGGTATAGGTATGCACTATTCATTAGCAACCTTCATTAAAACTTAGCGAGTTAGCATAAAAACAACGCAGCAAAATTTAAATCATAAAAATGTTTAATAACGCAGCGGATGTGAGTAACGAACAGGTAGGGAATCTGAATTTTGTTTCCGAGTTAGGTGTGCAAATTAGATGCGGTGGACTTTGAAGGATTTTATTAATTCTTGTCCTTCATTGTTTGAGGGGAAAATTTATTTTTTTGTCAAGGTAAATTTTGTTCAAACGTCTATCGATGTTTATTTAGTTCGTTGTACCTACTTTTTATTGAAAAAGTTTAACGTTTTTAATTTGATGAGGTAGGTAATTGCTTCTTATTAGATCCTTTGCATCTCCGAAAATAATATACTACTTTATTGTAGCAGACAATTTTGAACTAAAACCAGGCCTGGCTCACTTGTCACGTGACCTGAGATATTTAACTACTGCTGCGTGGACGCTCGACGGCACTCGTATCAGTCGAGTGTTGCGCGCGGACCGTAGTTATACGTTTGACTTTTACTCAAGTTCTCGATAAGGATAAACAAAGAAAGATCAGTAAACGATGTCGTATCACATAAGGTCGTTTAAACTCTAATTATTAAGAACTCTATGCACTTCCTAAGGATCCTGAAAGGTAAGTTTGTATTATTTGCCTATCTAGGTACATACGTACCTACTTAGAGTTCTAAACAAAACTAATATTAATAGATAATGTGGGTAGTTTTATTTTTATATCCAGACAAGATACAGTTTTAAACAAAAGTAAATATAAACCATAGGTAGTATCCAATATTATAGTGATAGCCTAATAGGTAGACTTCAGCCTCCAAGTCTGGGGTTCGATCCCGGGAACGCACCTCCAACTTAATTAATTAAAATATATCATTTACGGTGAACAAAAATCGTGTGGAAAGCTGAAACCATGCCTGAGAGTTCTGTAATCATTATAAAAAACTCTAATATTATGTCTGCCAACAAGAAATTGGCCAGCGTGGAGGAATATATGGCTTAAACCCTTCTCATTCTGAGAAGAGCCTCGTGAGTCGTGCTTAGTAGTGGGACTAGTGGGTCGCCGATGAGTCGATGATGATTAATCCATAATGTGGGTATATTATTTTGTCTCGTAAACTCTGGCATGGGCCCCCTTCCGCCCCACACAAGTGTAAAATATTCATTGATATTTCACTACATGTGGCATATATAACGACTTTTTTTTATCCACTACAAGTTAGCCCTTGACTGCAATCTCACCTGATGGTAAGTGATGATGCAGTCTAGATGGTAGCGGACTAACCTGTTAGGGGCATGGCAGCATATTAAACCCATATCCCTATTCGGTTTCTACAAAATCTAATAATAATAATATATATTTTATCTATTTTTAAAGTAATTGTCCTTGTCGTCATCATTGCAACCGATCACCGACCCATAGTAATGATACCGATACAAGAATTTAGAAGTAGTCAACCCTAAGGCTACACGAGCCGCGTCTGAAGGGATAAGAGTTACGCGATAGAAAGAGATATATAGAGGTAGGTATTTAATTATTTTCACTCGCAGCGCTGTGCGAGCTGAATTGCACTTTATTACGACGTAACCTGAGTCGCTGATGGTTAAAAGGTCTTCGCGGAGTAACTTTTCTGTTACTACTATTACCTATTCTGTGCTAAAACATTGCTTCTTTGTACCTAGTAAAACCTCTTTAAATCAAAATATAATCATACTTTACACTCAGGAGCGAAACCTATAATTGTAGGTAGTATAAACCCAGATATGCTTTAATAAAAAATACCAGCATGGTTTCCTCTTTTTCACGACACAGACGTGGCTTTGATTGAAAAAGATGTCAACCCTCGTATTGTCACGTTTCATATTGCAGACTTTTTGTAGGAGGGAAATTTCCTTTTTAGGATTAGCTTTACAACGGAATCTGTGCTCTTGGACATGCCGCACTACAAATTGATCTAACAAGGAAGACTTAAATAATTTTTCGTTTTGTTTTTTTTGTACACATATAAATTTAAATACCTTAATCAAAGAGACTTGTATTCAAAGTCTGCTTTGACCGAAAATCATCAGTCATATCATATAAAATTGTAGCGACCAACATTTTCCCTTCTTCGAGGAGAATTTTCCTTCAAAGGACAGTACATGCTTAGATAACATTCAGCTAAATTGACTGTCATGACGAAGTCTAAGCCCTGAAAACCTTAATTTAAACATGTACACTCGTATATTTGTATAACAGGAATATTTCTTCTGGGTATAATAGGTTTATAGGTCTTTTGTCGGCTTTCTACAGTTTGTGTTTTACTCATTCTTCTACGTGTCCCTACCAACGCTTCCATGTCTTGTCTTTTGCTTTTTTCATCAACCTATTTACAATATTGAATTTTTTTACGCCTCCTTTGTACTTGCTTAAGCCGTGAGGTTTATAGGGTGAGGGTTTTGTTACTTACCAAGCCAGACGGTATTGTGATCACTCTCGCAATGTTCTAGCTCGGGACGGATGTGGACATCATCGTCGTGATGGCGCGGCGCTTCCAAAGGGAATATTTCCACACGACGCTGCAGCGGGTCCCTTATCTGCCAGGCGGTTAGCAAAACTACATCTACCGCTAGAAGTCCTCCAACCATCGTGTATAGCTTCCAGCCGTGCATACGTTTCTAAACAAATGTAAAAAAACCAAATTAGCGCTCTCGCAAAAGCATGATAGTAAGATCTTTTTGTGGGAGAGTCGTTTTCCAGGAGACTAGCCCAAAGGGTCAAAGGGAGCCCAAAGCCCAAGATCGATGAACAAAGGATACACCGGATTCCGAGGAAATTCGAATTCATGTGCTTAGGGTGGCCACCGTGAAGTTTTTAGTAGATAAAAGTGCCACACAACCCGAATTCTCCCATTAGATGTCGGGTGAATTTTCCCTTTTACCAAATTTACCCTGATAATAAATAGCTACCGAGAAAATGTACCTGTTTAGTGTCAAGGTAAACAAAAACGTGGTTGTAACGCAATTACGCAGCCTACTGCCTACTTGACAAGGGACTGCTATCTTCTTTCCACAAAAAGGTAAGTAAATTGAACTGTCTGTCTATCATTTTGATTTGTGACTTTTTTGCACTATGTTGGATAGGCAACAGTTACTAATACCTAGGCATTATTATTAATACCTAATTAATTTGACGACCTCCGTGGCGCAGTGTGTAGCGCTGTTGTCTTAACGTGTGGAGATCCCGGGTTCGATCCCCAGCAGGGTGAATTTGGGATTTTATAATTTCTGAAAAAAAAAATCCCTGGTCTGGCTTGGTGGGAGGCTTCGGCCGTGGCTACCCTACCGATTTACCGAACCGAATAGAGGTATGGGTTTAATATAACTGCCTTGCCCCTAACAGGTTAGCCCGCTACCATCTTAGACTATCATCACTTACCATCAGGTGAGATCGCAGTCAAGGGCTAACTTGTAGTGGATAAAAAAAAAATGAAACAAAAAGTTAAGATTAAGATTTTTGCGATCAACAAAGGTTCCTAATGTACTGTTCACGTAAAATGAACTGTACCAGTTTAGCAGAAAGTAATTACAGCGTGCGTAACGTTAACTTTGCCTTTATATTTTAATATATAAAACGTTGTTTATTAGCTTTGAGAAGAAAGGCTTTTCGGTCCAGCGGTTTTAATGAGCGACTCGGGGTACACGGCTCCTGGTAGTGAAGGGAATTAGTATTGATCTTTATGGCTTGCTCTTAAATATTATCATAAAATCTGTATTTTCATATTTTTTTATATTACTTGTTTCTAAAGAATATTGAAGATATTTTTTAACTGTCTTGTTGGTCTATTGGTTACAATGTTCGACTGCGGCCAACTAGGTCGTATTGTAAGTAAAGTCGTTGTTTCGGTCGTTGTTAAGTATTGGGTTTTTCTGGCTAGAAACTCTCAGTTATAGCCCGGAGTTAGGAAGTTGCCGATTCTTGTCTCCCGTGCCTCGGAGAGCATGTAAAACCGGCGGTTCTACGGCTGTTATCTATCCAGTCGTGTCGGACTTTCGTGTCGTGTGTGCCGAGAGTGCACCTGTATTTTCGCACACACTTGTGCACTATATAACTAGTGGTTCGCCCCGAACTGAGACCTCGCGGTTTCACAGAGCGCCATCTATTGACATCAGTGTGAAGTTCTGTTAAAAATATCATCATCATTAAAAATTAAATAATTTCGTTTCCTTATAATATTTATCTAATTTTAGTATTTGTTGTTCAAGTACAGGATATAATTCAAATAATTGATCAAGTTTCAGGATTGAGAGTTCAGAAAATTGAGAGTTCTGAGGTCAACTTTGGAAGTTAGAAAATCGCCACTTTGAAAGCCCCCCCTTTCGTCAATTTTAGGGGAAAAATTCAAAAAAAAATATTTTTGGACTCTATTCCTAATTATCTTTAAAATGATATACTGCAACCCTATGTAACGCTATAAAAATATTTTACTTCGCATTCGCTTCTATGAGTGCCCCCCTGAAATAAAGATTTTTATAACTTTTTAAGCCATATTCGGCGGGAGGCCATCGGTTTACATATTATATTTAAATTTGAAGTAATTACGTTCGGAAATTCAGAAGTTATAAGGCTCTGACAGACGGACAGACGGTCGGACGGACAAGTGCCAATTCACCCAAGTAGACTCAGAGACCTTCGCTTCGCTCGGTCAATAACTCCCTCGCAGATGGTTTATCTCTCTGGAGATTGGCCGCCATGGCCGAAAAAGTGACCCTTAATTTCATAGCGTGAAGCATTTGATCGGATGGTTAGCTGAACAAAGTAGTTTAAACTAAATTAGCTCTATAATCTAACTATGTGAAAACCTCACATAGCCATTGGCTATTTGACAAAATAATCCTTGGCATTTTATAACACTAGCAGATGCCCGCGATTTCGTCCGCGTGAAATAAGTTTTTTAAATTCCCACGGAAACTCCCTAATTTTTCGGGTTAATATATAGCCTATGACACTCACAAGTAATGTGGCTTTCTATTGGTACCAGAATTTTCAAAATCGGTTCAATAGATCCAGAGATTACCCCCTACAACGTCACAAACTCACAAACTTTACGTCTTTATAATATACAATATAATATAGTATAGTATAGATATTATGTGAACCAGGGTTGACGGTATTTTTAGCCCCCGACGCAAGAAGAAAGTTGGTATAAGTTTGGTCGCTTTGCCTCTCTATCTGTGTGACTGTTTGTGTCATCGTAGTGCTTAAACAGATGGTCAAATTTGAATGCGTATATTTTATTCGAAAGCTTGTTGAAATGGTTCTTAGGTATGTTTGATGTCTGTCCTTTGAAGACTATCAAGTATCAACTTTTTTCTCAGCCGATGAAGACATATCGGGCATAAAAATATTGATATATATGTAACTTTTACATGTCGACGCTACATTGATAATATGATTGACCTGATAATGTAACAAAGACATCCTGTGGACTAGTCAGCTCCTCGACAACTTACAGCACTCGATCGTTTATGAGCTTAATGATTTGATCAAGACTACTACAGTTTTGTTACAGACAGACTAGGGTCTGATGATGAGAAAGCAGTGGGTAGCAGGATGGCAGATTTTTTAAACGTAAACTTCCAATAATTTCATATTTAGGGGTGATTTCATTTTTTTACACTTGCCAGAGACATTATTTCAATCTATTCAAATTTTCAATTTATTTATTTAAAACATGTAGGACATACAGGTGTCTCTTATGTTACGTCATGTTTTGACTCTATCACCGGTTCGGAAAGTAGATTCTGCTGAGAAAAGCCGGCCAGAAACTTAGCAGTTGCTATTACACGCTTTAGTTGTATGGTATGTCTCTGCATGCGATGCGGCACTTCGCAACTGAAGACCGCATTGTTTGCGGAGCTGAGTGGGCAATCCAGGTTCGAAATCCCGCTTACGTACTATCTTCTTTCGTTGAACAATAGAGCAGGTACAAAGCCAGTTTTGTGTAACCAATAAATTGTTTCCAGAATATTTTCCTGACCGTTATTACCTACGTCGACATTCTTCGGCATAACACGCTCCCGCTATTTTGAATTCTGGCTAGGGTCTGCTTATTATTGTAAACCTATTTCCCAGGCTAGCAGAGGCCATTACTTTTTACATGTAGCGACTTCTTCCTTAAATTCTCCAACCAGTTAATGATAAACGAATAGCTCAGGTTAGAAATGATAAGTTCGACTCTTAGGTTAACAAAGTATTATCAGTATCAAGTGAATTTCCTTTTTGATTTAATAGGGTAGTGTATTGAGCGTAGACCCATTGGCGTTTGTTCACAATACGCAACTGCAATCCTAATAAAGCAGGACCATTATTCAGCTCGCAGTACCAAAATAAAGCAACAGGAAACTGAGTACTATACTCGTGTTCCATTTCCAAGTCCCTGCTATAGATTAAACGCAGAACAAAAGTTGCCTCTAGCCGTTTGCGTTGTTGAGAGAATTTATTTGTTCCGGTGTGCTTGTTACCTTTGCCCGTCTACGTCCAAGTCATAGATATTATTGATAAACTGCTTTCTTTCACTATTTGCCTTTGTGAATTCTATTTCTCGGGTTCTGTGCAGTCATTTTGACTTAAATTAAGTAGTACTATTATAGTATAAAATGCTGATAAACTACAAAGGTGTTACCTAATAAGTTCAGTAGATTTTTAAAATGATGTGTGCAAGAACTTTGGAAATAACATAACATGAGTTTGTGATAGAATTGAATTGGAAATAAATGTTGTTACGGTTGCTTTTACTTACCGAGATGTACCGTCGCAAAGTTACTGGACTCTCAAACTACGCAATGATGAAGCCGAATTTGTGTACCTATATCTACTTTGCATAAAAGCGTAAACACATGAGGTGCGTTCATTTTTAGATTAGACGACCTCCTAAAGGTCTGTTGTTTTTAACGCGAAACGAACTCACAGAACATACACAGAAGAGTTTATATTTATAAAATTAGTTGATTTGTTCTATTTATTACTATTATAGGTACCTAATACTTCGTTCTTTTGGAGTTAGTTAGGTAGTTATTTGTAATCGGTTGTTTATTTTTATAAATTCATTTCGCGTATACATATAAGTGGCGTGCCACACGGATAAAAACCTTGTGTACTATTTTTAATTTAAGCTTTGTGTACCCGCCGTTGGTATACCATAATACAATAAATAAATAAATATATTATTATAATAAATAACACAAAAAACTTGTAAATCAATTACTTATAGTTGTTCAGACGTGTTTACGTCTATATTGCCGTAGTAGTATTTACCTTTGTGTCCACTTTAGGTTTAGTAGTGTGTCGATGCACGCGCCACACTTTGGTGAACATGGCACCGTAAGCCATGGAGAACCCGGTTGCTAGGAGCCAAGCCCGAGCTGCACAGAGTCCTGCGAAGTGCTCTGGTTGCACCCATCTTCCGTCCACGCCGAGAGCGATGGCGGCGCCAAAGCAGATGCAACAACCGCAGAGCATGACCGTGTTGCAAGCCGGATGAGACCATTGGATAACCCTGCCGTATATTCAATGGTATTATGAGAAAAAGGAATGAGTAAGAAAGAAATTTACTCACAATCTGTAAGAATCTAAGAGCAGGCTTATTTTGCAGGCTTTAAAGGAATGCGATTAAACTTATTAAGATCAATAAAATATTTAAAAAAAAAGTGAATATAATTTAACAAAACACAACTGCCTTGCCATATTGAAGTTTAAAAACTTATAGCCAGTGACACTCGGGAGGATGTGAGGATTCTAACAATATCCCATACATCCTAATATGTTCAGGCATTTAGAAGTTATGGTGGAATAAAGAAACTTATAGACATACATGAACTCTGATAACATTACACTCCTTTTTTGGCAGTCGTGTATTAAAAGGTGCACAAATTACAAAGCCATTTATGTAGACAGTTTAGAGCAGTTACACACACGGCGTATTTTGAATGCAGGTGACGCGATACAAACGCGATTTTAACGCGATTCATACGCGCATCTGTCGAAACCTTTGCAGACAGTAAACGCGATACTGGCGCGTGTTTATATCCATTTCTATTCAACTTCACTTATAATGATGGCGTCGGGGAGAAAAAACGAATCAGACTTGCTTAATATTCAGCTGGCGTTTGTATCGATAGAAATGCAACCATCTGCTTTTTGTATAGAAAACACCAGCGCGTGGCCCCTCATGTTCATCTACTTATGCCTGTAACATGTTAAGTTACCTTCTGTGTCTATGCAGGATATTGAAGACTATTAAACCTATGGCAGCTAAAATCCCAGCAATGCAGAGCGCCGTCATGCAGGCGAAGAGTGACAGCGAAACGGTGCGCAGCTCGTTCACGATCACCGTTCGATCCGGCGGCACCTTGCCACCTGTAACACATTACACCTTTACGACGGGTTCTATTTTAAAACCTTCGTACCAATATAGTGCAAGTTCAAAGTGACTCAGCGTGCTATGGAGAGGTCTGTGAAATTGATTCGAAATGAAAAGATCCGCACAAGCACTAAATTCACTGACAGCCAAACCATCTGCTAGTTGAAGTAGCAGTGGACGGCCATGCTTGTCGTAGAGGGACTGGCTGTTGAAGTCAAAAGTCGTAGAGTGGTGGACACTGCATACAAGTAAGTGTAGTTATTTAGTAGGGCCTCCAATATGATGGACCGACGATACAAAAGTATTTCAACATTGGATGTCTAGAGGAAGATTAATGAAGGATAGAGATTCATTGAAGGCAGAGTTGCCCTCTCGAATCCCGGCTGACCACATTCGGCCACACCAAAACTTATAGAATCTTTTCATATAGACAACCTTTACAAAAGACACGGTAACCTTTCATAATCTTAGAAAAACTTCTCTATTTTAGTTAACACACGTACTACGTGCTGCAGCGAATCTGGGCGGCCGGCGTGTTACGATAAACTTGGAGTTTTATACCTAACGGGCGAGAAGGCTTTTGTTATCCTGTGGGAGATTAAGGCTGGTACGCGACGTGCTAGGAATAAACCTCTCGAAGGTATAGATAGATCTATCTATAGATCTATTTTTGGGGTACAAATTTTGCTGTGACATTGGAAATTTTAATTATAGCGACTAACAAAGTTTTATTTTGGGAGCGATCACTGAGGCAAAAATTAAAACTGTCAGAGGGACAGGAATTTGAGCTATGGCGTTATTTTAAAAGACAATGAAAACGGCTTTCAATTGGCACGGCCTAGAAATTAACCTTCTCTATAGGCTCTATAGTTATTTGACTCGGTACAGTATGATTTTTAATGTTTTTTAAGTTTTAATTTTTGTCGATATCGATGCCATGGATTTTTAGACGAAATTCTTCCTAGTCCAAGCAATCATTCTCTGAAATAGTCTCTAGTAGTCTCTTTCAGGTTTCTGGCCTCTGACGGGTCTTAACAATAGCAATAACAATTCAGTTGTAAATAAAACTAAAGGATCTCAAATAAAAAACAATGATCAAAAACAGAAGAAACAAAGAAGTGGCGTAAAGGTAAAATACGCCTTAACTGCCCTATTGGAGAATATTTAGACCCGTATGTTACATTGTAACTGTCCCACGGCTCATAAAAATCCCCTATGTCCAATGATCGTAAACCTTTAGTCATAAAACAGACTCACTTTACTTAAAACTAATGCACCAGAAAGAAAATGGGTCATTTCGCTATTTTCACACATTGTAATCTATACTAATATTATAAATGCGAAAGTTTGGATGGATGGATGTTTGGATGGATGTTTGTTACTCAATCACGGCAGAACGGCTGAACGGATCTGCATGAAATTTGGCACAGAGATAGATTAAAGCCTGGAATAGCACAAAGGCTACTTTTTTTCCAGGAAATTAAGGAGTTCCCGCGGGAACCTAAAAACCTCAATCCACGCGGACGAAGTCGCGGGCATCAGCTAGTACTACCTACTTGCAAAAGGTGAAAGTAGGCAATATATTATAGCTAGTTCAATCCACGAAGACGCGCCCCACTCTTTTCCGCAATCGCTTAAAGTGCAAGTGTGCAATGTAAACTACAAGAATGTGAGTTCTATTACTACGCAGCGAGTAGCAATGTCACACACGCACACAAAATTAAATAGCGAAAAATTCCCCCGAACCCCGAAACCCGTTGTTTCCCCTCGCGATAAATAGTGGGGCGCGTCTTCGTGGATTGAACTAGCTATACCTACGATCATTTTTTGCTTCATGGAAGTTAAAAGTTTAATAATGTTGGTTTCTTACGTCTATTTATGACTTCTATTCATACTTATGGCAAGTTCTATAAGACATGATCAATAACTGATGATCTATTGCAGCAAACAAATTCAATGCAATCATAATCGTGGGCGTCAACTTTTCAGATAATATTTATGTAAATATTATGAATTATGCATCTATCTAGGTGTTCATTTCAGTGTTCAAATCAAGAGACGCCGCGTCGGCTTCGTTAAATATCAGCGTCAACGTTTATATTAGATCCTAAAAGGTTACATAATTAACAACATTTCGAAGCCAGACCATTAGTTAGGTAAGTCCCATTTTTAAATAAAATATCTTTTTACCTAAAAGTTCTTGCGACACCAAGTAATTTAGTTTGTCATTTATCTTGGAAAATGTTAATCGAACGGAAAATTTCCTTACGTATTTCCCAAAGTATCTTTTGTGATTCTTAGAGAGACAAAGTGAGAAGGGACACACACAATTATTACTCTCTCAAGAGTTTCAACGCCGTGTATTTCCCAAAGTTCAAAAGGGAAGGAAAGGAGGACTCTTTTAGATCTTTTTAAATGTTTTTTTAAGTCTTCATTTTAAATTCGTTTAGTATCTCATACATATAGTGCTTTGCAAATGATTTCAGCAGGTACTTTACGACCTTGTTAAGATTTTTTAATATTTTTTTAAATATATTTTTAACGTCGATTCACTAGGACGAGCTAAGGGAAAGATAAGATAATGATCAAATAATATAATAACCACTAGCTGATGCCCGCGACCTCGTCCGCGTGGTTTAAGTTTTTTGATTCCCGCGGGAACTCCGGGATAAAAAGTAGCCTATGTCACTCTCCAGGTCCTCAACTATACCCATCCAAAAAATCATGTCGATCCGTTGCTCCGTTGCGGCGTGATTGAAGGACAAACCAACAAACCAATAAACCAACAAACAAATACACTTTCGCATTTATAATATTAGTATGATATGATATGATAGTATTATAATGGCTGACTATATTATGAATTAATGAAAAACGTTCATTGATTTGTTTTGGATTAAATAAAGTATATTTGGATTTCCAATTAGTTTAATTAAACCAGCGTCCGAATTTCAAAGCATTCACTTTAAATGTAATGTTTTGGATAAATATTTTGGTTTTCGTAAAATGAAAATGATATATTTGCTTCATCGTAGCAGTTGTATGAGTAATGAACCCATTTTACTATTATTAGAGCGGCACTGTAGGTACTACAATATTTACACAATGATGATATGGGTGTGTCATTTTGCGTTGACGCTGAAAACCAGCAATCGCAATCTAATTTGGATGACCTCTGAAGGTACTAAAATTCTACATCAATGCCTCTGACTTAACTATGTATTTATACATATTTGGCTCCTAAGAATTCGTAATTTTTTTAAATTACGAAGCATGCGATTTCGTCAGATGAAATCGCACGTGGATCGCGCACGTTTGCAAATGAGAGAAAGATCCAAAGGGGGCACAAGATTCGTTAGAGCCCCAAGAGGCAGAATTTTACGTCTGGAAAAGCGAATGGAGTCAGTAACAATTGCCGAGCAACTAACGTCAATGTATAATATTATCTTAGATGCACTCTACCGAATTATCACTCTGCCGAATTTTGCTACTACTCTACTAGTTACCCTTTCCATGCTTCGCGTGACGCGACTCTGTCGCCTTAAACGGGGTGATTCGTACCAAATCGTGCACATTAAGGGTTAACCCTAATAATACACTGTCATTAAGAAAATATATTATTATATTGTCTCTATCTTATAAAATGGCAAAAATAAAATAAAGAAGATAATAATATACTGTATAGGTACATAGGTAAAATTCACCTTGTAAATTGTTATTCAACGAAAAAGAAAATTATACTTATACAAGTCCTCAGGCCCATTCGGCATCTACAAATTTTCTTTTCGAAACTCTATGAGACAGCTAAATTGTGCCAAAACTTCCAAACCGTATGTTCTGTATCTAAAGCTACATAGTCAAACACAATCTCGTAATGCCAACTCATAACTGAATTAAAAACGCTCGACGACTTATCTTTCTTCCAACTTTTAAAAGGTTTGTTTTGCAATTTCTTTCAAACCGCAGCAATCAAAACTTGCAAGCTTAAGTTAAGTGTGTTTTTGTTAAATACTTAGGCAGGGTTTCGTGAACGACAATTATATTAACTCAACTTGGAGTATTCTGTGCTTGAACGTAATTTTGTTTATTAAGTTTGGGTTTTGAAAGATGACAGATATTTTCGTCTGATATAATTTTCACTGATATAAATAATATTTTTTTACTAGCAAACCCGCTCCCGGTTTTGTTTTGAAATTTTCGATAATCGATTAAGATATGTTATAATTTAGTTTCAGCCCCTTTTCAACCCCTTTTATAGTCCAGAAACTTATCTGGCCCGGTGGGAAAAATTGGAAATAATTTTTATACCTGTTTACCTGTTTAGATTTTGTTTTTATTTTACTAGCATGTACTTAGTTTAGGAAGGGTAGGTAGTTGGGTAGGTTTTAGGTAGGTCGTAAAGTACTCGATAAGAATTTAGCTTACCTACGTCATAAAGGCTGTGCATCGACAGATCAGTCAATGAGTCAGTCAGGATAAATCTTTTTATATTCAAAGAGATAAATATTGTAATTTACTAATTTATTAAAAATCCCAGTCATAAAACTATAGATAAACTTGAGATACCAAATAAATAAAATAAATAAATCGTTTATTTGCTTGAAACATGGTACAATTAAAAGATAACCAAGTACCAAGTAACCGCTTATGTTCAATTTTGTTGTACCTATATAGCTTTAAAGCCACCCCACTAACATTCTTTATTTTTCATTTCGCTAGAGTACGTATACAGCTGTCCCATTTGGGACTTGGGAACAATAACAGCATTGCAATTTGCAGCATTTTTATTGCACATAAATTTTGTAGGTTATCCAAACACGTACAAACTACAATGTACAATTTACAGTTAGATTATTCACAAATATTTTATTAGTGTTTTCATTGCGTAAACTTGCATTATATAGCACCTATTCCACATTTAAAAAATCCATACGTTCAACTTTGAGGTGAAATTGTTGTAGATAATAGAGTCGACATCAGTCAGCGGAATCTAAACCTTATTGTAAACGCATAAAATATATTTTTACTCACCAACCCATCGCTCCCTGTCTAACCATGTAAGGTTGTCAGCCTGCGTGTCGTAGTATCCCAACTTCACATAATGGTTGTCCGTCAGCTGCTCTATCTGTGTGAGCGCTATGCGATCTCCTTGAGAGGAGAATGCCACCAAACCCTGTTGTAAAACCCCATTGTATTGTACCATGTAGATAACAGATAATAACATGGAAACGTTGGAAGAAAATTCCGATAACTTAGTCTACTTAGCGGGTTAGGAAAATTTAATTTAATTATGAAAACAATGAATTTTGTGTTTTTAATAAATAATATTAATTAAGATAATAATAAGCCAAGCTAAGTATTCCTAAACTATATTAAGGGCTAAAATACACTACGGACAAAAAAAAAAAATTCTGCCTGACACAAAAGTTTGCGAGCGCACTTTTAAATGAAAATCAAACTACAGCGGCCGGACGAAACGTGTTTCTCATAAAACGCGGGAGTTTCGCTCGGACGTCGTGTCTCGTCCAGACCGTAGTGTGTTTTCGCCCTAAGGAAACAAGTCTAACAAAAGGCTGCTACAGTAATCAGAGGATTCGTGCAATTCCTCAGTTATTTAATTCGTGGCCTTTCCCAAAATAAAGCAATTAAAATTAAAACAATATTCACCCCAAACTGTAGTTCTAATGGGAATATAATCTGCGAGTCATTAGGTTAACGAGGGTAACTTAACTCGCCCTTGGCTAAGAAAAAAAATCAAAGACTAAGCATACTTACATTGGGTATAATTGCCCCACTAATTTGGGGTGCAAGACTGAGCTCACATTCTAATTTGGCGTTAAATTGGTTCAAATTCCCTGACGTAAGCAAATAGGTAAACGTTGGAAAACTAGAAGATCGTAACAATTTTATCCTAGTAATTAGTACCAATAATTATAGATTTGATTTTAACGTTTCTCAGTGAGGCCCTTACAAATACGATAAAAACTTGCTTTTATCAGTTTATTTTAACTACGTATTTATTAAAATTATCTTAGAACTTTAGAGACTATCAGAGATATTCTAAGTCGGTGATGTTTCGAATTCTGATATGCATAGAGTTGCTAATAATATTATATTATCAAGTACCTACTGTTGCATAATTCAGAAGGCATCTTTGAACGATGCAAGCCTGTAAAGGAATTGATCCGGTTGCTCAATTGGGAGCCAATTGTTCGCGAAGCTTGTAATTTAATTAATATAAGTGATATAGGAATCTCTGGTATTCCCTTTCAGAGCTCGCTGATAGCTGGCACGATTTGTGATACAAGGAGCATGCGCTTTTCAATTGGGTATTTGACAACTGGCCAATCAGCTACTTTTTTTCAAACGTCAAAACGCCTGCGTTTAATATGCGATTTTGTATGAAATATTGAATAGTGACGTCATCAAAGTTCGCCGCACTTTTTTACTTTTATCGATAGTTTAAACTAGTTATTCAACATAAAACTAACAGGAGAAGTGGATATTACGACTTTTGGGAGATCCTCTATTTAATAATCACTAAAAATATTTTATTTGAATAGTTGTCAAATACCGAAATATAGGTATTAGGTACATCTTCTAGCAAGCGCGTTTACATCGCTCTACACTTCTATTGCTCTATGTATGGCATAGATTTTTAGGATTGGTCTCCGCTGCGCTCCTACTATAGGTACCGCCGGTGTACCTACTAGTAAATTGCAGTAATTCATAATCCGCCGGAGGACGTACTATAAACCGATTTAGTAAGTTATATAATGCCGGTTTGCGTAGTAGGTAACCTGTGTAAAAATAATACTACATGAAATAAGACACACTAGGATCACATTCTTTCAGTAAAAATTGAATTTTCAATGTAAATTAATACGATCTTCAAATTACAAAATTGAAATGACACCATTGAGTGTTACCCGAAGGTGTTACCTGACACGTTTAGAAAAGCGGAGACTAATCCAAAATCCTATGGTTTATCTAGTCCTTATGGTATGGTCCTTAGGTTTGAATTTAAGATATCCATGAGCTTTTGACACAAGACCTTGTTTAGTGTTTGCTCTTGAACGAGCTTAGCTATAAAAGAAACAGATGCTTACCGACACTCCTAGAAACGACGTCGAGTTTATTGCTTCGTAAATGTCGTCCGCAATTTTCTTATTAGTGTACGTGAAATTCTTTAAGCTCAAGCCATTCTTCTCAAGTTTCTCCATTGTTTTGTTAAAGGCTGAAAAAAAACTGAGTGTAAATATTTTCTGAGTAGGTATGTAGGTACCTGAAGTAGGTAAAATACATTTCGTTTTGTGTTCGTTTTTAATTCAATTTACCTACTTTAAATAATCATTTTTGGACGCCTGGGGGTCTACTCTTTTTCTCTCAAACGAAACTTCGCAAACGAACGTAATTAGTCGGTTATTAGACCCACACAAAATCGTTCAATCCAATCGGTCACGAAAATTTTCTATGGATCCGTACTTCGTCTGCGTGTACGGAAACGAAATAGAGAGGAGCATAGAGATAATATTAAGTAGGAGAGGAGTTAACGAAATTTCGTTCGTTTGTTTGCGAAGTTTCGTTTTAGAGAAAGAGAGTAGACCCCCAGATCTGTTTGTTAAGTACGTTTTTTTCTACGGATAAGGACGTTAATATAAATAAAATTGTGTGTCAGCTCCGACGCACGACTGGAGTTTACTCCTTACGAATGAAAAGTGTTACCATGGAAACATAAACATAACGTAACGTTACGTAACGGAGAAAGTTTGATAATCCCCATAAATTTTCATACCCCGGGCTTATGTATGAAAATCGATTCTTAACAGTACAATAATTCTAGTAATTGCAGTACTAGATCAGCAGATTAAAAGTATAAAATTACCTAAAGCAACGGACCACACAGCGTCGTAGGCTAGGGGCGCCTCTTGATACCCCTCCGGAAATCTCTCCCCGTCTATGTTATAACCGGCTTCCCGGAGTGCTTCGTTCAACCGAGATCTGTTGCAAAATATTATAAAGTGTTTTTTTTACCCACTACAAGTTAGCCCTTGACTGCGATCTCACCTGATGGTAAGTGGTGATGCAGTCTAAGATGGTAGCAGGCTAACCTGTTAGGGGCATGGCAGTTATATTAAGCCCATACCCGGCATCGTACCGGAACGCTAAATCGCTTGGCGACACGTCTTTTACCGGTATAGGGTGGTAACTAGCCACGGCCGATGCCTCCCACCAGGCCAGACCAGGGAAAATTCAAAAATTATAAATTCCCAAATTGACCCTGCCGGGGATCGAACCCGAGACCTCAGCACGTTAAGATAACAGCGCTCTACACTGCGCCACGGAGGTCGTAAAACGGAGGTATATAAAATTCAAAAGACAGAGGAGATTTTTTTTGAAAATAATGTATTAATTTCTATGCACACCATCATGTCTAGGATATTTTTAACCCGACGACATATAGGCTTGAAAATAACAAAATCCATCCGATTGAAATTTACTACGACTAGCAAATGCTAGTAAATAAAATAAATCATTCCACCTTTAACCTATTAGGATTTTTACCTACCTACGACGGTTTAGTTCTCAACAAGAACAAAAGTTGGCTTATCTAAGAAACATAGTTAAACGTAGCATAAAATTTAGTTACCCGTGACTCTACACAAAGCAAAAACAAAGTTGTCGAAAACAGCACTGACAAGCATTGACGAAATAATCTACGGAACAACCAAACAAAATGACAAACGCTCGAAATGCCGGAAAAAACAGTTTCCGTCAATGTTCTGCTGAAATTGCGGAACAGATAATCGTAAATGGGGTGTGGTTTAACTCACTCCTTCATTCCGTTTTTATTACAAGTTCAGTTTCGCCAGATTATATTGTTTTTTTTTTCTGAACAGGACCTGCCCCCCGATTACGTAAGAATTGTCAATCAAATGGTAAAGGTTCGGCGTCAAAGTAAAATAAACCATGACAGTATTGAATTAGAGCTCGATTTCGTCTGCCCATTCTTATACGTTTAGGGTATCGTACATACCTAAACGTATAAGAATGGGCAGACGAAATTGAGCTCTAATTCAATGCAGTTATGATTTATTTTACTTCGACGAAAATCTTTAACGTTTGATCGGCCATTCTTACATTGATTGGGGGGCTGAGGGTAAATCAATTCAATGTACAGTAAGAAAATTTTAGTTCGAAATCATCTAAAAAAGATGGTCGATGAACAAATCCTGATAAAATTTGGCACAGAGATCGCTTGCATCTATGGTATTTAATAATTTGTATAAGGAAAACAAAGCCCTAACGGGATTTTTTAAATGATTTTAATAAATTATAAAATGTGTAATAGTGATAAATACGTTTAGATTCTGTTCCGAATCAGCTACCGTTTCCATTGAATACTCGTAATATTTGATGAAAGAAACGAAAGCTCAAAGGAAATATCATTCCAATTTCCTAACCGTGTAAATATTGTTAAAAGCATTGTATACGAGTTTCGACATGCAGTACACTGGCGCAGCAAACAAGGACTGTCTGAAATTCTATTAATAGTTTCGCTTACTTGTATCCTAGATATTATACCATATCTATGAATCAATTTTACACAAGTTCGTAAAACAATCAATGAAAATTACTGCTTTGGTTACAGACGAATATTGTTTTACTTCCCTGTTTTGGCTTTTTCAAAAAATAAATCATAAAAATTACCGAAAGTCTTCCGAAGTCATCCCCGATATCGTTGTTTGGTTGGCGTTTTGATTCCACATTAACGCTTCGGTGGTAAGATGTCCTTCCGCAGCCTCCCGCATTTGATCTGCCGTGCAGTCCAAACCTTCTCGTTCTAGGTTTGTTTCAAACCAGTTGTCCTCATACCAACCTAAAACAAACAGTTTGCTAAATTTTTAACGTACTTGAAGACGAAATACAAGCCAATTATTCTTACTACAACCAAAATGTAGCATAGGCAATTATGTTTATAAAATCACTAAGTAGTAACACTTCAGAAATTAGCGCGTTATGCCCGATTATTTTAATGCGGCTATAATATTATCTCAATGTGCCGAAAGCGGAAAGGATTGTATTCAAGTTTTAACTAACAATGGAGAACATTTTGTCGGAGAACGTTCTTATTAATTCTACATGGCCAACCATTCAAAGGCCGTGCTAGAAAACTAGTATAGAAAAACGCTGTACGCAGAACTCATTAACAGATTGAATAAAAAATTCAATGATAGAAGGAATCAAGTGTCTACTTTTAAAGCCCCATTTAATTCATAATGTAACAATCTGACCTAAATAGCGAACGTTTCTACCCAAAACACAATAGACAGACCACTCGCTGTGAAAAACTTGCCTCTTCAGTGAGAAATCTATTTAATGCAAAGGGAAAAGAATTCTGCAGTTTGTAAATACGCTCTGAGTGTTTGCACGTTTTCATTCAGTACTTGACCTCGTATTACAACACTGTTTTAGCCAAGAATCGCCAGTAAATTTTAAAACGAGGGAAAATCTAAGTGCCTGTCATTTTAAAAACTAGACTTAGCGTAGCACTTAATACTAGCTATTAAGGTAAAAACATTATTAACACGTTAGCAAAACATAATGACTTCGAATTAACAATCGGAAACTTTACGAAAAAGAAGCTAAAAACTAAGGAAAAATTAAACAAACTAAAATCTAAAATGAATACAAGAATAGTTTTAAATCCAGAATAAGGAATATAACTAGGTAAAGTATTCCTTTTAAAATAAAGGGCGAAAAATTTTGATTCATAAAACTATGTTGAGTTCAGTTGAGCTTTGTATAAAGGGACTTCTTAGCAAAAAAAAAAGAATTTATAGGTCGTAATAAAGTTTTACGATCGACGAGGAGAGGTTTCTGAGGCTCATATTCGGGTCAACCGGATGACGAAAACCTGCCGAATTCAAGATTATACCGATTGTTGGAGTGAAGCCAAAATACCGCTTCAATTACATTTTTGCTGCTAGTAATATTACAACGATCCGACATGGACATGAATGTGAAATTGAAATCGAACTACATAATATGCTATGTTATTAATATAATGGTGTGGCATTTCTAACAATGTCTGTAGGTACTATAACAACTGTGTTCTAATATCAGTAAAGTACGAGTACATTTATTTATTCAGGTTGCAAAATATTATGTCAAATGTTAGTTGCAGTTTTTTTACAACATGTACGAGTATATTATAGGAGACAAAAATGTTTTATTATGATTTGGCTGATTCTACAAGGTTCTAGGAAGAAAAATGATATTATTATGAGATCAGACCGCCAACCCGCATTGGAGCAGCGTGGTGGGTCTAAGCTCTAATTTCCCTCTCTCCTATGAGAGTGGAGGCCTGTGCCCAGCAGTGGGACGTTAATAGGCTGTAGTGGATGAGATCAGAATGACTGAAACTGTTAAAAACAAAAAATATAATTATTATATTATTGTAACACTAAGTACAAAGTCATTTATCATTTTATTATGTTTCGATGCGAGGAACTTGCCGGAGAATTGCTTTTGAAGATTAATGTAACATTTATAGCTCCACCTGGGTATGAGCAATGGAATAAAAATTAAGCTTGTTTTATAGGAAATGCCAGAAGCAAAATAGGATTATTGTTAAAACTTAAAACCTATTTTCATGTTTTCAATTATTGTGATAGGACTAGAATTAATTAATATTGCAGAGTTTATTTTTTTAGCAGTGCACTGTAGTCACAAAGACGCATTCATATCTGGTCTGGTATAAAGTGAAAAAACTTTTTGTATTCCCTTTTTTACTGGTTGGAACTTTGGCACTTTAAAGAACAGCTAAATTATCACTCTATTTATAAATTAGTACAAAATATTTATGTACTTTAGCTGTGATAGTTTGGATTCCTTACACCAGATAATATGTACATTCGAGCTAAATAGACCATAGTAGTTAAGTTTACGTAAGAATATTAAATAATTAACTAACTCAAAACTTGTTTCTAAACTATCACTGTATCTTGCAACTTATTCTGTATTTAATTTTCATTAAATAGGTAGATATTATTTTTTAAATACGCGTTTAATTAATAATTATATTATGGTCTACAATAACTTATTTTATCTATTTTAATTCTATTCCCGTTTCAAGTATTTAGCGTGCTAGATAAATTACTTTAGATTATTTTAATTTTGGTCCGCAAATAAAGCAAAACTATTTATAAAATTACCAGCTATAAAGCGACACGAAAAGACCTTGGAAGATTGTATCGCAGGACGGTTATTACAGCAGTGTGCTCGCATGGGGAAAAAGCTCCGTGACAGCCATCTAAAGGTTTCCTTTTAAGACAAGTTGGCTTTTGTAATTACTAGCAACTAACAACTAACTTTCATACTGATATTGTAAATGCAAAAGTGTGTTTGTCTGTCTGTCTGTCTGTCTTCACGGCTCATCTTTTCAACCGATTTTGATGAAGTTTGGTAAAGAGTTTCCACGGAAATCAAAAACCTTAATCCACGCGGACGGAGCCGCGAGCAACGTCTAGTTGTTTATTATTTTAGACAAGGTAGAAACGCTTTATGTGCGCACATGAAATATCTTAGAAAGTAAGGTTCATGAGAAGATTCTGGTGCTAACTAGACCAGAGGTCGGTAATTGAAGATAGAAAAAGAACCAGGACAATATGGATGAACCCAATATACTTAATTGGAAAGACTAAATCGTTAAAATTATTCCAACGGACTTCCTATCCTTTACTTTATTTTAGTTACTTGTTCATTGTATCGGAGGGTACGTATTGTATACTTGGGTTGGTAAGTAAAGGAGTAAGACTTGTATAAAGTAATGTCCAATTTGTCCGCGAGCTCTTAGATGATAACAAAAGTTATCTCGAACAAGATTCATGAATACACAAATAAGGTTTTATTGATGTTTCATTTTATGTGCGATCGCGAAGTCAAAGGTTAAATAAATACATTCAAGCCTGGGCGACATCTGTAAGTTGGAACAAGCTCTGCATGCTCGTGAATAATTTAGAACAATGAATTGGTAAACCGCATTGTGGCATTTCTACGATCTTTGCACGTACCTACATATAGCTTGAAGCGAAGCGTTGCAAGTTAAACATTTTACATAATATTATTATAATATGTGGTGATTTCAAGCACACAGCTTAATTCACGTGAAAATCATTTTTAATGTATTTCTTTCTAATATCAGCTCTCATAAGTACGCAAACATCACTCTTAAATCTGAACGACTAAAAATATTCGTTATTAGGAACGTTAGAGGATCGAGTTGCGTTACCAGGTTATAAACCGGTATTCGGTTGACACTATGTACAAAAAATTATATTATTAAGTTATTTGAACCAATGCAAACAAGTGCAAAATATTGCAGCTACAAAGCTAAAGTATCCAGCTACAATTAAGTAAAATAGTTTATATTATTAAACATTAAGGCCTGAAATCCTTCGACGCAGATATCAGTCTGGTATGTCAGTCACGTATATAGTCCCACCAAGTCAGTTAGTTGGCCCGGTGGCCAAAAGTGGAACCAATTTTTATGACCGTTTAATAGATTTAAACAGCGACGCTGTCACCGGGTCAGATAAGTTTGTAGGTCTATTATAGGTACTGTTTGGAATACGTTAGATTTGTCTACGGCACAGTGTGGTTACAGGATACTAACTATACGAGTATTACTACGTTGTGGAACTCCACAGTCATAGTACACATTGCGTACCTATTCGTACGCGCCACCGACGTATGTGACCAATAACAGCGAAGAAATAATTGAGGTCTAAGCACTACTTACCAATAAAAAACCAGACGTACGATTTTCCATACAGCTTGTGCTTGTAGACTTCACAGAGGACTCTTCTTGCCGCCACCACATAAAAGAGGCCGACAATGACTCTTGCGTCTTGTCTTCTGAGATTTCGCACCGCGTCACTTGGATCCGATAGGAACGATTGTCGGGTTACTATTTCAATGCCTGACTTCTTGCAGTGGGCTTCCAGGTCTTCTACAGTCTGCAAGAGAAGAATCAGTTTTAGAAAAAAAACATTTTTTTTCTGTAAGATACAATTTTTCCAAAAAAATCTTTTGTTCCAATATAATGGAATGACGAATATTGTTGGAATTGAAAAAAAATAGTATGAAGAAAACCTTAGGGCTTATTTCTAAAGTTTTCATAGGGAGAAAATTTACCTCTTGGAGGACATCTGTATGAAGCCAGAACGAGACTTCCTGGTAATGGTGGATTAGACTGTAATGATTTTTTCAGGCTTGGAGGGTAGTGTGACTTTTACAGAAGGTTGAAGCTTTACTACAATCAACGTGATGTACGCTAAGAATAGGGCGTTTTTTAAAGAAAAGTCGAAAATACAATGTGCAGCTACATTTGTAGTCTGGAGGTCTGGCATTGATATAGTAGAAATGACACGTCGAAACACCACTTGTGCAGAAATCTAGCAGCGCTCTAATTACATTGAGGCCACCGTGAAAGACTCGAGCTCAATTCATCTCGAACTAGTATTCAGTACACGTTGCGCAGCAACCTTATAAAGTGTTTCACTGCCTCGTATAACCAGCGTATGAAAGGATTTATATTCATGACTGTCTGGAAAATGAAATCTTCATAATACGGCAAGGTTTCTTTAGCGATAAAATAGCGATTACGAGTAATTGAATTAAAAATTTATAAAAAGGCTATGATGAAATCTTGAATCTATGACTTACTAGTCAGTGTGTAGCATTGTCTACTCATTTGAGCAACAATCGTGCTTCTCAGCCAATGGGATGCGTTTAACCAAAAGTAAATAACAATCTACTATTTGGTTATGTCCCAAACATACATGATATGGTTCCTTTTATACTATTATTGTTTTACCGGTATAATACCTAGTTACCATATTTTCGATTTAAATTTCATTTTATCTATTATATAAATAAAAATCAATTTCCAAATGTATGTAAGCGCATAACTTCAGAACGGCTGGACCGATGATGAGGGAATTTTTTGTGTGTTTGAGTGGGTCTTGGGATGGTTTATATTAAGTATAATTGGACCCAGTAGGTGGCGCTGCAATCGGGTTCTAAATTCAGGGCAGGACAACGTCTGCCAGGCCCACTAGTTTCAAACATTTTTTTAAATATTATTGTTTATGTTCGTCTTTAATTCTGATCTAGTTCCTGAGGATTTTTTGCATAAAATGTTTAGAATATTCGAAGTACAACGCAAAATGACGAAGGGAATAGGTAAATCTCATAATTATTACTTACAATTTCAAAATCAAATAATTAAAACTACTTACTTTGCAAATAAGGTAACCAAAAGTACCTATATGCAAAATAAAATGAACTAAGCAGAAAGCGGAAGCTTCTTAATGATATTGAGGCCAGCGTAAAAAGCTCGAACTCAATTCGACTGTAGCGAACACCGTGTGTGCTCCAATCCTCTAAAAAGTTTTCCTGCATACACTCAACGATAAATAGATTTTTACCCGTGTCAGTGTGGAAAGAGTTTTATAGATAGCACGCACGGGAACTTTATAAATAGAATTTTTCAGCGGTTTCCTCAGTTACTCTTTGATACGTGCTACATAAATAAGAGTATTCTAATTTTATTTGATAATAATTAAATGTCTTTAAAAATAAATTAAGTCGTAAGTGCCAGCTGTGCTTTAAGAATAACTACCTTTTGTGCTAATCTTTAAAAGTTAAGTTACGGTAATTAATTCAAAAATTCCTATCATGTCTGCAGTTATTATTAGTTCGACTTCTAACTAATTAGAATAATAACGGAGAAAAAGGTCACCCTAAACCACTTGAGTTTTTAGCGGTGTAAGTTTTAATTACATTGAAGTAAGTACCTAAGAGATTCAAATTGTATTCATCAAAGGAAGCCTAGATCTCGGACAACCTTGCAAGTTTGTTTGGCGCATCTGAATGTCAACTAGGCTAGAAAAACTTTTTGCACTAACTACAAGAACTTTTGTAGTTCGTTTGTTTTTGCTATAGGTATTAACGCTCTGCAGGGTTTTAACTAAAGTTTATGCGAAGAAAAAGTGCAAGTTATTCACCTTTATTTTTACAAAAAAAAGGATATAAGTTAAGTCTGTCTACAGTCTAGTGAGAGCGGAGAGTCGGATTTTTGGATACATGCAACACAAGACTACTCAAAGCTTAATAAAAAATAATAATCTAGTCAAAGTAGACCTACGTTTACCCGTACGTGCGGGATACCCGATCAAAATTTTCTTAATCTTACAGTATTTTGCACTCTCAGTTTTCACTAGACAGACTATCGGCAAATGCGTTAAAAAAAAGGACTGGTAATCTAAATAAACAAATTAATTAACAGTTTAGACTTTAGAGGCGAGCCGCGCATACCTATTGCAACGATCGGATACTGTCAGCTTGATTCTGCTACGAGTACATTTACCTACTAATGGCGCTCTGGGTATAGCATAGTGTATTTCAGCCATATTCTTATCGGTGAACTTACTGATATGAAGACTTCCTCAGCCTGTTGTAATATCGCGATGCGAGACCAGCCGAATTTCTGCATGAGCTTGATCCTCGTAGGGTTGTGCACTGTTGCAGATGGATGTGTGCGGAACAGTGTTGGAAATCTCGCGCGGTCGGAGAGCGCAGGCGAGGATGCACCGTAACATAACTGCAAGAAATATTATATTACTAGCTGATGCCCGCGACTATTTCTGTGCAGATCCGTTCAGCCGTTCTTCCGTGATTGAGTAACAAACATCCATCCATCCATCCAACTAAACTTTCGCATGTGTTATTCAAGACTATAATCTATCTTTGTGCCAAATTTCATCCAGATCCGTTCAGCTGTTGGGGCGTGATTGAGTAACAAACATCCATCAATACATCCATCCATCCAAACTTTCGCATTTTAATATTGGTATAGATTAGGAAAGACAAACACTACAAAGTAGGAATAAGGCAGCCGAACCGGTTTTAGCTTTTTTACAAACGAGTAAGTGAAACTAGTTCATCATACATCATTTTTGACACCAGAGGTGATGTAGTGGAGTGTTTACACAAGCAGACTGTTTTCGTTATCTCCCTATTCAGCTTCACTACTTACTACCTATACCACCTATACGCTCTTTGCTTTATTAGTATTTTTTAGGAAAAACTAAAATACCGGGTGGACGGTCAAGGAGTCGCAGACTTATGATATGTCCAGCAGGCTTTGCGTGCGCACAACGAGATATCTCGCGACGAAAGAGAGATTTTGTCGTTGCCGGAAAATTTTTCGTTTACCCTAACATGCAAAAAATGCGGTAAGTATATTACAAGAAAAAAATAGTCGGTATGTAGAGAAAAATATCACAGATAAGAAATATTACTTTTATCTCTACTTGGACACAATGAGACAAGTAACCATGTTAGGTTCGGTAGACGAATAGAGATAACGTGTAGATATAATTTTACTCGTTGTGCGCTTGCTAGCCCTACAGAAGTAACAGTCTGCGGTCTGTTGATTGAAATACTATGGCAATAGGTATATACCTACTTATACTTTTTGTTTTAATTATTACTAGCTGATGCCCGCGACTACGTCCGCGTGGATTGAGGTTTTTTGGTTCCCGCGGGAACTCCTTAATTTTGCGGAATAAAAAGTAGCCTATGTCACTCTCCAGGTCCTCTACTATACCTATGCCAAAAGTCACGTTGATCCGTTGCTCCGTTTTGGCGTGATTGAAGGACAAACCAACAAACCAATAAACCAACAAATAAACACACTTTCGCATTTATAATATTAGTATGATTAGGTAGGTACTTACAACCATAAGATTCCACATTTTCGCTGCCTCAGCGACGGTAGTACACACGGTGGAACAACCAGCCAATAGGAGCAACTTCTGTGGCGGATTGTACAACAGATTGTACATGACACTCGCACCGAGGCCAGGTTCACACTGTCAAACAAATTATAAATAAAATATTCAGACTACCTCCCTAGTGCAGTAGTGAGCGCTGTGCTCTCTTATATGTGAACGGTCTCGGATTTGATTGGCAGGGGCTGTTTCGGAATTTATTTTATCTAAATTGTCTCTGTCTCTGGACCGACTTCGTACACGTCCAAACCACATGCAGTCAGGGATCGAAACCGTATTTTTCCTTTCCAAAATTGGCAAGTTATTTTCCTGTACTGTACTATTTCGTGATGTTAATCAAGCACGATAAAGTAACATTTTATTGTTCCAGCTGTTCCCTAGCTATTATCCAAATGAAAGACGTAATTGATTGTGCTTGTATTACCCGAACAGGCGACAAAATGGTGAACATTACGTTGATTAAATTTGTAATTAGGGTTCGAAGGCAAATAAACAGAAGCTAGAGTGGTTGGAGTTTCTCGTAGCACCTGAGCCTATTGATAAAATAAAACACGCTTACATCGAATTAGAAGATGTTATCGCTTTCCCGCTTAATAGTCTTTTAGGTAATGTCTTTATCGGTATTTTATTTGATTATGGCTTATTAATTGTTCTCCTAAAAGCCTTTATTGTTATTGGTTACCTGCTGAACTTGTTTCGTTTTACCAGATCTAATATTTTACTTTATTAAACAGTAACATTTCGTTATATTCATTGAAATAGAATGAGTACCTACATTAAAATTCTAGGTACATCAATGGTTATTGAATGAGATTAAGGCCCGGTAAACAATCAGGCCGCGACCAACTATAGGTATAAAACTCGTCACACTACAGCATATATATACACGCATATATAGCTCTACGCTCTACGTTCGATTTTATAGCCAACTAACCAATTTTGTTACTTGAAAATATTAGATGATTATTTATTTACTACCTATCTATGCCTCCGCGCCACATTCCGCGCCGCTGTTGGCCGCGGTAAATATTATGTACCTATTTATGCGCCGAAACAATACTCGCGGCCACAATAACACTCAGTTTTCGAGATTGTAAAATAACAATTGTATAAAAGATTATCATACCGATTTCGTTCAAAATCGATATGGGGTTCCCTAGGATCACAAAATAGGAAAATGCTACCAAAATTTTAAAAAAGTCAGCGCCATTTTGAAATTCTTTGTTATCGTACCGATTTCGTTCAAAATCGATATCTGGGGTTCCCGGGGATCACAAAACAGGAAACTATAAACAAAATTTAAAAAACGGCAGCGCAATTTTGAAATTCTTGGTTATCGTACCGATTTCGTTTAAAATAGATATCTGGGGTTCCCTAGGATCACAAAACAGGAAACTGTTACCAAAATTTTAAAAAAGTCAGCGCCATTTTGAAATTCTTTGCCTAGTTGCAACAACACATATCAGTTGATTGCGATTGTTAAGCAACGTTGACCCAAGTGGGTGACCGAATTTGGAAGTCCGAATATGGCCATTTCGTTTCTTCCGTGCCTCGGAGAGCACGTTAAGCCGTCGGTCCCGGTTATTATCACTAACATCTGATAATAATCATTATTAACCTAAGAGTTGAAATAGTACCTACTCTTAGCCGAGTCGTATGCGGAAGGACCTGGGAACCCACCATGGCCTCTGCACTAAGAACGCCCTTGCCGAGAGGGGATCACAACCTCTATCCAGCCTAGATATTATGAATTAACCTGTCAATAAATGAATAATTTTGTTACACCGTGTTTAAATTTTGCGAAAAATTAAGCAATTACCTTGCTATCGTTGCTATGCAGCAGTAGTTTAAACCCGGATAAAAGATCAGTCCTCGCGTTGACATCAGCCAGAGCCAACTCAGCGGCAGGCTTGCACGCCTGCCCGCCCTGCCAGCCGCCCTCTCCCTCCATGGGAAAAATACCACCAATATGAAGGTCGTCATCACGCTTCCCATCACTGTATTTACACAACCCACTTAACAGGAGCACCAGCAACGCTCTCCTGCTTCCTTTCCGCACACGCACACGCACTATACACTTGGCAACAACGAATAATTGCACTACAGTATTCACTAACAACGATTTAATTTTCAATGTACTACGAGTAGTTCGGAATAAATACGCTTTTAATTTCACTAGAGGACGCTTTGGAAAATTAAAGTTCGCACGCATCCGCGGTAACGTGGTGTCGCGCAGGTGTGACATCGCACATATAAATTGTAGATATAGCCTAATAAGCGTTATGTTTCTCTTAAAACGTGGTGTCGAGGGCGGGTTTAGAGGCGCATGGTGCCGGGCGGGCCCCGCCGGCGGCACGCGACCCCCGGCGCCCTGCAGGGTCATCGCACGCGGCGGGGACATGTTGTCATTGTCCACCTTTCTCATTTTCCATCCTTTGTCCTGTAACAAAAACATCAAGAGCTCAGAGGAACGCCATATTACACAGCTGAATACACTTATAAATCTACACCGAAATAAATAGCTCCACCACCGTTATAGGTATGTTATTATTCTTTTAACCCTAGTCGCTAATGGCGAAAACACACTACGAACAATTGTTTTGTCATGCTAACAAAAAGTCCGCACGCGTTTATTATTACGAGCTGCACAGACTGGTACGACATGACGAATCGTGTTTCTCATACGATGCCAACGTCTTGCGACAGACATTTTATCCTGTCCTGTCCGTAGTATGTTTTTCGCCCTAAAATGATGCATAAATGATGATAAAATGATGCACGGGTTGTGTCAAGCCGTGCCGGCTTGACACAACCCGTGCATCACTCAATAGTCATAGCACGCGTCGCGTCACGTAGTTACAATAGGAATCCGGGAATTATTATTTATTATCATAATGATGAGAGAGAAATGTCGTAAAACTGCACCTTTTAGCATTTCCATAAGTTTTCATACCATGTTTCTAATTTCATTCATTAGTTACAAACTTCAGCACGAATGCGTAAGTGTGTCTGTCTTTCTGTCTGTCTTTCTGCTACGCTTTCACGGCCCATCCGTTCAACCGATTTTGATGAAATTTGGTCCAGGGATAGATTTCCCTTTTTTCGGGAATCAAAAAAAACTTAATCCATGTGCATGAAGTCGCGGGCATCATACAGTTGTTCAATAAATTAAGTATGATTTCAAATTAATAGTTTACCAGAGACATTAAAATAGCTACGGGACTCGATCATTTTCTTGTTGATTTTCCTCCGTCCTATTATTCCGAGCCCGAGACTAAGTACCTTATCATTTGTCTTCTAGACACAATCGCCTGTCAGAATTGGCTCAGCGCAATTAGGAGTGATGCTGCAAACGCAGTTCAAGCAAAACTTTCTTGTTTATGCTTACTGAGCATGTCTTTGAGTACCATTAATCAAACACGTTATCCTGAAGGATGACAGTTTTTAATTTAGTACACGTAGCGACAAAATTCATTAACGGTTTTGGCTAAGATTGACCTTCTTTAAATTTTGCATACCTTCCTAACCTTACAAATGAAACGATGACAAAATTTGCTCCTTTAAAGCTTTCAGGATTAATTGAATGGAGAGTAAGCAATATGAATACCGAATTGGGCACTTGGAGCTAAGAAAGGTTCTTGAAGAGGCTATTTAACTAAAACAACGACGAGTGGGGAGAAAGCGGCTAGGCTTTAAGACCGTAGCTTTGATGCCTGATGAATAACATCGTTCCAGATTTTCAGTAACACGTAAGAATCCGATAGTTGAACAAACTGTCCTATTAAACTGAGAATTAGTATTACTCGTAGATCGAACAAAATAATTTAAATTAACAATTTAATAATTTTTAAATAAATAATTACATTAAGATCAGAATAATTTAAATTGAGAATTAGATCGAACAAAATAACGAGAAATCCATAGTTGAAGCACGTCCAAGGACTCTCCAAGAAAATTTGCTAGGACCTACTCAATTTAATTTATGCTGAACACCACAGTCAACAAAAGGGTCCTACGAAATTACGTCGAGACAGCGAAGGGTTCGGTAATAAATCGTGGAACAGGCAGGTTAATTAGACAATTCCTACAAATGGCAGTGCGTAAATTAAAGTGGGGATGGCGAGAATGGGAATAACAGTCAAATCTATAGAGCCTATTTATCTACTTTACGAGAACCTATGGAGTATTGTGGAGAGAAGAAAGAAAGAAACATCATCTTTGCTGAAAATTGTGGCACTGGTTTGAACCTAGTCTTGAAGGGATCGATTTTCTGTATAGGATGCTTCTGTTCAAACCATACGCAATCGAATTTTTCCTATTTTTTTAAATAGCTAAATAAAGGTATACTCAGTTTAATTGCTTTACAGTTACGAGGATTTTTTGTGGAATATTTACCTACTGGTACACTACCACTACTGGTAACATTGTGGTAAAGCTCCTTATCCTATTATTATAAACAACCCTCATAATTTATAAACGGTCATAACTGTCGTGGCATAAAATTAAAATTTATCTATTGTATTTGTGGTTATATCAAAGTACGTCGTGCTGTACAATATGGTAATTAATTACTTCAATATTGTTAATATGCAAATTACTGCATTATTGTCAATAATATAGAACCTAATCCAAGTCTCTGTTGTATAATAATAAACTACTATTTTTTCACCAGAATTATCATAGCATGTTCGATTCCATAGCCGAAGATGGTATCTTCAAAGGTACGTCGCAATTTTCCCTTATCTATAATATTTTCAAAAATGTGTAATTCTGTCTTAAACACAGTAGTGGCCGAACAAAGTCCGTAATTGTATTTCTTGTTGAACCTATCCAATGTTGTTAAAATTTAAAAATAACTTTTACTGTTGCTTCAGTTGTGTTCAAAATTGTGCCCGGTCACGACAACTCACAATAACTTGGAAAAATTTTAATTCTTTAAAGTTACTGGTAGTGACATTTTCATAGCTTTGCTTACACTTTCCAACTTGGTTATACTCGCACCCCAGTCAGGCAATAATACAATTTCAAAAGTTTTCAATGGAATTTATCTGATAGCTTAGTGTTATATCTTTCAGAATAATGGAAATATAAACTTTACTTTTAGCTACATTGGTCCTATGATATTGCGAAATCGTTGCATTAGATGCTCTTAGTATATTATAGTCTATTTTGTACATAACTAGGTAAAACATTATATTATTATACTAAAATTCCATTTTCTTACTTGGCCTGTACGCCTTTTTCGCCAACATTATCGCATGTACTTGTAACTAAATATTATGGCAAAACAAAACAATAAATCATGTTTTATCTACTTTACGATGCAACTGTCCCTCTGATTAGCCAGACTTAGCCTTTGGGCTAAAGATACGTCGTTTTTAATATTGTATCTTGTTCAGTTGTCACATATTTAAGAAGCAATTTAACATCGAAAACCTAATTCTCTCGCTTGACCTTTACGCCCTATTTGCCCGAATTGAAAGTGTAACTCAAGACAAGTTGCTTTTATACACTGCAAAGCCGGTCGACACACCTGCGTCACCATTGTTCACTAAGCATGAATATCAAATGTTGTTTGCGAAGACCCATCATGGAGCACTCGCTTTTCATGCAACTTTGATTTTGCTAATTAATACTAGCCAACTTCAGCGAACGCAATATTCACGTTTATTCCAAACCATCCTTTGTTCAAAGAGGATCCATGTTACCTCTTTAATAGTCAACGTCTGTGACCAAAAGTAGCCTTTTCACATTGCTGGTAGGTATGATATGACTAAGCTCTGTCACTTTATCTGTGTATGCAGCTGAGCTGTGTACCTACTGGATTTTGTAGGATTTTGTACTACATATTATTTGTACCTAGTTGATACGCGAACAGACAGTAAAAAAAAACAAAAACGACTCTGTTTTGAACTCTGTAAATTGATAGCTTCCTCCAATCAAAATTTTCAAAAAATATTTATTGTACTACTTATAGGTACCTACCTACCAAAATATTATACAGCCTTGTCCTGTAATATCAAAGAAGATAGCTTTGCACCGAGCCTTCCTACAATTTCAAAAGCTGAAACGTTCATTAAAAATTCGTTGACAAACTTTAAGAATATAAAAAACTAACAAATGGAAAACATTTTCCTGTGTAAAATTCATATTCTTCTGCACTTTGTGTTATATATAACGTGTTAAGGAAAATACGGACAAAATATTACAGAAAACTGTACCTATCTACTTTTACTGATTCAGGTTATATTCAGCAATTATGGATATCATACTTATATCATACTAATATTATAAATGCGAAAGTGTGTTTGTTTGTTGGTTTATTGGTTTGTCCTTCAATCACGCCGCAACGGAGCAACGGATCGTCGTAATTTTTGGCATAGGTATAGTTGAGGACCTGGAGAATAAAATAGGCTTTATATCCCGGAAAATTAAGGAGATCCCGCGGGAATCAAAAAAACTTTAACCACGCGGACGAAGTCGCGGGCATCAACTAGTAATTGTATAAATAGGGTAAAAAGCTCATCGTGATCGTGGTTCGTTAAGAAGACTATGTAAATGCGAGACAATATTTACTTGTCATTAGATAAATCTTATGCAGTGAGCCGTTTCAAAACCCAGTCCCTGACCCGCAGGCAACTTTACCATTGGAATTCAAACAACCACAAGACCACGCAGGAGCACCTATATCTTATTTAATTATTGATTTATTCGTTGTGAACACAATATCAGCATACATTCAGCCATTTCTGGCGTACAACATCTAGGATTGTCTTCTCTCAGAATGACAAGGGTTTTGGCCATACTCTACCATGCTGGTTGAGTGCGGATGTTTTTATTCAACGTTATAGCAAGTAGCACTTAGTTCATTGATTGCTCGAGGATCGTACCGCCGACCCGCATCATCAGCATCAGCAGCATTCGTACTAGTGTTTAACTGAATAAATTTAATTATTTTTTTATCCACCACAAGTTAGCCCTTGACTGCGATCTCACCTGATGGTAAGTGATGGTGCAGTCTAAGATGGTAACGGGCTAACCTGTTAGGGGTATGACAGTTAAATTAAACCCATACCCCTAATCGGTTTCTACATGGCATCGTACCGGAACGCTAATTCGCTTGGCGGCCTAACCTATTTAATAGGTTCATGCTTGGCGGCAAGTCTTTGCCGGTGGGGTTTTAACTAGCCAAGGCCGAAGCCGAAATTATTAATTCCTTGACGGGAATCGAATCCGGTACCTCCCACGATAAGACCACAGCGCTCACCACTGCGCCAGGGAGGTCGTCAAAGTAAATGAAAGTTCATCGTTTTGCCAGTGGTTTTACCACACGCCGAAACGGTACTCCACAAACATGACCATGAGTAGTGCTAGCGGCTTACCGCAACAATATGGCGATTTGTGGTGAGCCGATATAGCCTGAATCCTTACTAATGTACGACATGTATGGATGTATGGATGTATGGATGTTTGTTACTCTTTCACGCTAGAACGGCTGAACGGATCTGGATGACATTTGGCACAGAGATAGATTATAGTCTGGAATAACACATAGGCTACTTTTTATCCCGGAAAATAGAAGAGATCCCACGGGAGCCAAAAAACCGCAATCCACGCGGACGAAGTCGCGGGCATCAGCTAGAATATTATAATTATTATAATTATTCAGCAAAACTACGACCTTAACGAAAAACGTTTGTAAAGAAAATAAACCGATGTTTTAAAAATTCTTTCTTACATTTTACCTTGGTTCTATGTATTCCTACACACTCAAACGGAATGAAAAGAATGTCTTTGTAAGAAACGGAACAGTAAATTATACAGAGTTTTAATGTAGCTAAAGAATTGTAATCCTTGAGAATGTAAAGTTTCCGTTTACAGGTATATTCTTTGTGATAAAGAGTCTTTTATGTTTTTCAAAAGAGCTTTTATGAGAATATTCCTCGTGATATATTATTACGATTATATTCCTAAACTCTAAAAATACTTTTGGCATTGTACGTAGAGCAAAGTAATGTCAAAGTTTTTTAACACTTAAAACAATAATCTCTGTTTCAGAATGGACTCCTATCATACTGATTTCTAGCGCTTGAGTAATGACCTTATGACATACTAGCTGATGCCTGCGACTTCGTCCGCGTTAATTAGGTTTTCTCCACGGGTACTTCTTAATTTTCCAGGATAAGCCATGACCATCCCGGGGATTCAACCTATCTCTATGGATTTTCACCAGCTAATTTTTAATAGCTTAGGGTAGGTGGATCAAGACGCCCAGATTAAATCGGGTGTCCAAATAAAATCATTTGCTTTAATAGAGAAGCTTATACGCCACGGTATGCTCAAGCAATAGTTACCAATATAGACCCATACGAAATATAGAATAAGAGCCAAATTAAACGCAAATGGAGCGCCATTTTCCTACTTGTACATAGCCTGCCTATTCTCGAAAGCTATTGTTAAATTCTGAAGAATTTCTTCCGAGAAATACTTGGGTAATCGATACTGAGACGGCATTTTCCAAGAGCCTTCTTGAAGTTTATTATACAGTATTATATAGTAATCAAAGAATAAAATGATTTACTTACCGTAAATAAGTTTTTTACACCTAGCTTTTTTTTATCAAAACCTATTTAAAAAAAATATATAACTAGTGAGAAACTGCCGCTTTCGATGTGGCGGCACCCTTTTATACCACCCACCACCACCACTACCGCCAATTAACGTCCCACAGCTGGGCACAGGCCTCCGCTCTAATAGGAGAGAGGGAATTAGAGCTTAGACCCACCACGCTGCTCCAATGCGGGTTGGCGGGCTTTAACGACTAGGTATCATGTTAGCGATAATAACCGGGACCGACGGCTTAACGTGCTCTCCGAGGCACGGGGGTGAAACGCCGCCAACTTCCTAACTCCGGGCTAGTACTGAGGATTTCTAGTCAGAAAAACCCAATACCTAATTATGGCTCGACCCGGGACTCGAACCCGGGACCAACGAGGCAGTCCCCCTTATACCCTACGTGCCCTTTTATACAGTTTTAAATAATTGTAAACCTATCAAAATCTAGTTAGGATGACAGATTTTTGCTGTTCTACACACTTTTGATGTAATTTGTTTTGATTAAGTACCTGTTTTACGATTATGAGAAAATAGGGTCTTACACATTCATCCCACAAAAAACGGATCATAGTAAGTACCCAGTAAAAGTTTTCGTCATTTTATGTAAAGAGCTCGAAGGATAAGTAAGGACACTTAAGTTATCTTTGTAATGTGACTTGATTTTGGGCTAGTACAGCCGCTGTAGACCAACCGCGTGGACCTTCCTCGTGCCTTCTCGTTCCTTATGCTTTTTCTCATATCATATTAATTTATTTCATATAATATAAATCGGCGAGGATTGAGCTATACTAAAAACTCTTACTTACTCTTCTCGCTTATATGAACTGGCATAAGCTGCCGTCGAAACCGAGGGTTTGTGACAACATGCCTTCCTCATAATATCCTAAACTAGCTCTTACGAGAGGTAATAATCCTCTCTAAACCGTATATTTGAGAGATGTGGTAAGCTTAGGCTAGAGATAAAGTGTGCTATTTAACGCGTGTCCGGCCACATTCATTCTCTGTTTTTATTTACGTTGCTCTATTTTGAACGAGACGGTAATGTTTATTTCTTTGTTAAACTAGCTAACGCCTTAATGTTATTGTTCCTCTATCCTTTATATCCATGTTATTGCACTTCTTTACGATTTCTTGCTAGCTTTTAAAGTGACGCAAACTTAACGATGAAGTGTAATGAAAAGAGCACAGAATACCAAAATAAAGAAGAGAGGAATAATTCATACATATGATAGGGAAGACCCCTATCCAAAAAATCTGTGTAGTAATTAATATATTGGGTACGAAATAACCTATGCAGAGATAATACTCGTAAACATTGAAATAGAATGAGTAAACTAAAATTCTACATCAATGCTCGTAAATAACGAAAAAGTTGCAGAAAAGAGTCCTGCATAGTTTTCTAGGGGTTTCTACATTTAGTACAGACTCACCAACCAATCCCATCTTTCTTATTTTAACTTCAAGGAACACGTTTCGTTGCCCCTCGATACATTTGAGTTATCCCAGCAAAATATATTTTGTACGTTTGGGGTAATTATTACAATCCGAGATTGGTGTATGATAATTTTAATTTCAAAATATAGACTAGATCGGAAAATATAATATTTGCCCTATTGTATAAAAATGTTGAACAAAAGGAGACCAGAAAAAAAATCCGTATCAAACACAATTCAATTTGAATTCAAAGAAAAATCTTATAATTAAAAGTTAGAGGAAAGTTAGAAGCCTTAAAATGTAAATTGTTAGAAAAGTTGTCACCGTCTTCCTTTTCGATTTTCACAAGAAAATTCAGGAATTGAATCGTCCGAATCCATTTAGTTTTGGTGTTTTATACTCAACCAAATACATGTCGGGCAATATACTCGTACTAAAATTCTACATCAATGCCTTCGGGGTATGAATAATTCGAACAACCATTTAATTGAAACATCGAGCGTCACTGAACAAATTCACAGATTGACAATTGACGATTGGATCTCTTTGTGCGGGATCATTTTCGTCTTCCATCTATCGAAATCGCTCTTTGCTCACTCATCTGAAAAACCACTCGTAGTCTGCTACGAAAAAAAAAAACAAACAAAACAAACAAGTCTTCAAAAAGCATTAAAACAGAAAGGAACAAATAACTTTTCACAACAACACAACAAATAACCTTCGTAATAGTGTATGAAAAGAACGATGGTTTAAAAGAAATTATAAAATTTTACTAGTGCTGTTTACGACAGCGGTTTTATAAAGGGGTAAGCGAATACAACATCGGGAAAACCGTTAGGGCGGCTTTTTCCTTGAATTTAGTCACTGAACGCAAGGGAAGTTAAACATTAAACCCTTTAGGTATTTGGCTTTTTGATCTAGAAACAAGATGGGTTTAATGCCTGGGGAGTTTATCGTAGGACTAGCCGACCCTAGTTTGCTGGACTGTAATTACTTATTTATTTTTATTTTTTATTTATTCGGCAACCAAAACAGATTACAATAGTAAATACTGATCTAACCTAAAGTCTTAACTAATTACATTTTAATCTTATTGTAATCCTACAGGGTCGCACTACATGAATAAGGTTCTTTAAGCGTACAAAGTAAAACCACAAAATAACAAAGAATTAAGAATACCTAATATAAGTATAGCGAACATTTATACCTACTTAAATAACTATTTTACACAATTTATTTATGAATAAAGACAACCTAGAGTTAAAAATATCAATATCAAATTTTTCAATGTCATTAAACAATCGACACATTCTTATGATAGGATCGTAATATGAAATATTATTTCTACAAACTTCGAGTGTAAATGTTTTCGATCTACGGCATAATCGCCTGGTGTTTAATTTAATCTGAGATAGCAAAGTGGGGGAGTCTATATTGGCATGTAGTATTTTATGTCGAGGGTCAGCAAATCTTGCCGTTTATGGCGAATATGAAGCAGAGCCATGTTAAATTTTGTAAGGCGACCAGCATATGATGGCATCTGCCTGGATAACCCACAACGGAAAGCGAGTATTCTCAGACATTTTCTCTAAACACTTTCTATATTATTTGAGTGTACATTATAGCAAGGGGACCAAATGATTGAGCAGTACTCCAGCACCGTCCTTACCAGGGCGTTATATAATAGGATGAAACTGAGTGGATTTTTAAACAATTTCGTGGTCCTTGTTATGAAGCCTAAATTCTTCTAATCTTTATTAGTGATGCTGTTGTAATGATCGCGAAAAATTTGTGAAAATAAGTGTGGTTGTGGAATTGTCAAAAATCCTGCAACACGTACTACTTAATATATCTTTTTGTTACCGGAAGCTCAAATCCCAAACATCTTGCTTTTAAAAATTACGGACTTTTATAAAATTCTCATGCCCTATTTAACTTAACCCCTTTAACTCTGGAATTTCCAAAATAATAAAACACAAATTTCCAAAAATATTCGTAAAGTAGGGGGGTAATTTTTTTGTCGCCTATCTCATAGTGTGGGGTGTCGTTGGATAGGTCGAGTATTGCGGCTTGGGGAAAACCATTTTTCTATTCAAGGATTCTTTCGTGAAATACTATGCTTTTAAGTGTAAAAGGAAAACTATCACAGTTAAGTAGACTTTACAAGTTTAGGAGTATTAATAGTCGACCAACGTATAAAATGTCCGCATTATGTGACGGGCAACTACGGAACCCTACTCTGAGCGTGGCCCGACACGCATTTGGCCGGTTTTATCTATTCAAAACACAATTCAAACTACATTAGAAGTAAGTCTGCAACTCGCAACTCTACATTAAATTAAGCTTGAGTACATCCTCTTGTTGAGTACAGACACCACTACCCACCATGCCCACCTCCTTTCTTCTGAATGTAAGCTATTAGATCTTAAACAAGTTAAGTTTGGTGCTTATTTGTAAAAATGTATCAAATAGACAGACTTTTATGAGTCCAAATAGGTATATTTATTTGGACTCGTAAAAGGAGGAGGGCATGGTGGGTTACTTTATAGGTATCACATAGAACTATTTTAAAACCCGTACTAATATTATATCTATACTTTTCCTTACTTAAAATATTATAAATGAGAAAGTGTGTCTGTCTGTCTATCTGCTAGGCTTTCACGGCCCATCTGCTCAACTGATTTCGATGAAATTTGGTACAGGGGTAGATTGTATCCCGGGGAAGGACATAGGGTCCCTGGTTTTTATCCCGGAAAATTAAAGAGTTCCCGCGGGAATCAAAAATCTTAATCCACGCGGACGAAGTCGCGGGCATCATCTAGATATTTAACACTAGTGTTAAATAATTCTACGCGGACGAACTTCTCCGATAAATGTTTTATTCATAAAAATATAATATCATGGACTTTTCATGTCTATTTTAATGATGTCGGTTTCAAATTTCATTGTTCCTTCAATAAACTGCGGTTATCGGTTTTGTTGACCTTTAACCTATACCTGGCTGCTTTCTCTTGGCAGTGCTTGGATTTTCGTTTGATGTTGTGACTGTTCATTTTCAGGTAATTTTAAAGCCACGAAAACTTCAAAACTTGGCAAGCTCTCGTGCCAAATTGATAATAAAATGAAAGCTATTTTGAGGGAGATCTAAAATTATATGCCCTTTCGATGTTCACAGCGGTTCGATAAAAATGTAGCCCTCTGTTTTATTCACGTTTTCATCTTCATTATGAATAGCTTCATCACTACAAGCCCTATACATAGTCTTCAATACTAAATTATACTTAGGCTACCTTTCACGCTTGGCTAGAAAAGGGTTCAAAAAGCTAAACTACGCAAATAAAGCAATCCTTATAGAGGGTTTCGATATAACTCTCGCTACGCATCCTGGCACATCTTTGATAGCAGATTTATTTTCAACTAGAGAATGACCGCGACTCCGTCCGCCTGGATTTAGGTTTTCGAAAAATTCCGTAGTTTTTTTTTTCGGCATAAACAGTACCTTACGTAGCTTACGTAAGTAGCTTACCTACTTCCCCGGGATGCAGAGTATGGAAGACGTCAACGCGGGCGCGAAACTGTAGGTAGGTACCACAGATGTAGTACCAGATACCGCGCTCGGAACACGGCAGACGCGCCAACAAAGCGAATACAAAACGAAAAGCAAATACAATTCTCAGTTAGTTGGATGCGACGCGTCGAGAAGTTTTGACGTGACGTGTGTGTAGACAAGTTTCTCGAAATAATGCCGTCTTGTGTCTTGAAACACTGTAAAAATTGTTACCAAAAATTAAAAAAGGAAGATGGTGTTTCGTTTCATAGGCAAAAATTTATATTTTCATTCTGTTAGATTTTTTTTCCATGATAATTAATTGCTGATGACTTGAAACACAAAACCTCAACGATATCTATCAGTGTTGCTAATTTACGTTGAAATATTTTCCCTTAAATTAAAGAAGGTGTAAATGGGCTGTTAGTAGATAGTTTTTTTTTGTGAAACAGCTACGCTGCCGGTTTATTTCGAAGTACGCCCTTTAATTTATTGGTACGCCAGCTGCTTGGTACGCAGATGGTACGCAGGCTACTTTGGTGGTACGTAGGCTACTTTGGTGGTACGTAGGGTACTTTGGAGGTACGCAGGCTACTTTTAAGGTACGCCAGCTACTTTAGAGGTACGCCGACTACTTTGGTGGTACGTAGGCTACTTTTAAGGCACGCCAGCTACTTTAGAGGTACGCCGGCTACTTTGGTGGTACGCAGGCTACTTTTAAGGTACGCCAGCTACTTTAGAGGTACGCCGGCTACTTTGGTGGTACGCAGGCTACTTTTAAGGTACGCTAGCTACTTTAGAGGTACGCCGGCTACTTTGGAGGTAAGTAGGCTACTTTTAAGGTACGCAGAGCTGTACGAGGTACGTACGTACCTCTAAAGTAGCTGGCGTACCTTAAATGTAGCCTACGTACCACCAAAGTAGCCTACGTACCTCCAAAGTAGCCGGCGTACCTCTAAAGTAGCTGGCGTACCTTAAAAGTAGCCTGCGTACCACCAAAGTAGCCTACGTACCTCCAAAGTAGCCTGCGTTCCTCTATAGTAGCTGGCGTACCTTAAAAGTAGCCTACGTACCTCCAAAGTAGCCTGCGTACCTCTAAAGTAGCTGGCGTACCTTAAAAGTAGCCTGCGTACCACCAAAGTAGCCGTCGTACCTCTAAAGTAGCTGGCATACCTTAAAAGTAGCCTACGTACCACCAAAGTAGTCGGCGTACCTCTAAAGTAGTCGGCCTACCTCCAAAGTAGTCTACGTACCACCAATTTAACTGGTATATCTTGAAAGTATTCGTCGTACCGCTAAAGTACTCAGCGTAGCTCCAAAGTAGCCAGCGTACCACCACAGTATCAGGGGAGATCGCAGTGAAGGGCTAACTTGTAGTGGATAAAAAAAAAAACAGTAATATGCGCATCTCCTTTTCCAGGATACAAGCTATTCTCCTACCATATGTCGTTGAAATCGTAAGGCATAAAGAAAGAACCAACAAATACATTTTCTTTCATTAATTTGGCACTTTTTCATTAATCTGGCAACATTTCACGCACACTGATGCATGTGTTCAGACAGTGCTGTCACGCACACTCGAATAAATTTTGGCCGCACTTCTGTGTTCCGAGCGCGGTATCTGTTTAGTACTACATCTGTGGTAGGTACACCCCCGGAACTCCAGACCACGTATTAAAGGGACGTTAAAGATATGAAATTTCAGATCTGTATATGGATACGGCTATATAATAATATTTTAATACCGATTTTAGATGCGGTTTCGGATATGAAATTATTTCGGATTTACCTATAGTTTGGGATAGTTTCAGTTACGAATATTAAATTTTTAAGACATTTTTAAAGAAAAATAGAAATAGGCATTACCTATTTGTATTTTTCTTTAAAAATATGAATTTTCTTGACTTTATTTCTGCCCGTGCCGCAGCTCCAATGAAATCAACATTGATTGACAGGGTAAGGATGTCGCTTCTTTACGTAGGTATAAGCGCGACTTCCACGCACGATTAGAATTGCGAACGCCTTCAAACGGCCTGTCTTCGTATATGTTACTTGTTTTAGAAGCTACGCTGGATACGTTGAATTATGTTTCGTACCTTCTGAGTAGGGCTTAACCCATACATTTTCAATCAAACTACCTCACACAAACCATCACTGTGACTGCATCACTGGATAAGTCTAATGCACATTTTAGTCGCTAAAAAAACAGCTAAATTTCTAGTGTGTCGCTCGAAACTCATCAATATGGATAGTGTCAGGGTAATAGCGCCCTTCATCAGTAAAATGCAAGCGATTCACACTATAGCCGATAGTGGCTTAAAATCAATATGCACGGGGCGTACAAACTCGGTCACTGTGAACTGTGAAGTGTCGATGCAGTGATTGCATTAGCAAAAGGTTAATTTGGCAGGTGCATGTGCTTTCAGACATACAGACATACCTACTGCAGTGCTCGTTAAGAAAGTTGATACCAAGTTAAATGAATGACAGAAATCCAATGGAACTAGAAAGGGAAGTCATCAGGGAATTATATCTATAGACGCTAATTATTATGTAAAGATTTTACATTTCTTAATATTATTTCAATGTGTAGCTAGGTATTTGCCCACAACTTCACTTGCTTGAAAATATTAAGCTCAAGCTTGATCTTGGATTTTAGCAGGACCGATTTTTTCATTTATTTGTCTAAGTATGACTATGCAGTTTTAAACTTCGAAAGTTTCGTCTCTAACTGTCCAGTGATTTTGCATTTTTTGAGACACAATATAAAATTTGATATTAGTTGAAAAGTACTAATATTAAAATAGTTTTTACCCATACATTTGTGGTAAGCAATTTTCCTTAAAACTTCGCCAGGCAAACTGTTAAATTGCTTGGGTTCACCTTTTGACCTTTTACTATTATATCCCTCCGAAAATAGCTTGACATCATTAATGTAAGCCAGTTTCAAAGTTGTATCATATGGATTAATATTAATTGAAGGTTAAGGTAAGTAATTACTTTGCAACAATCCAAATTGAGTATACGATTGAAGTAGTTTACATTTTCCATACTTTTCATACAAATAAGATTTAAATTATCGACTGAACAGAAAAATCAGATAAGAAAAAACCTAATTTCTAAAAATATTCTGATTATTTTTATATAACAGACACAATGTATCCTAAGATTCATGAAATATATAAATTATATTATATTTTTAAGTAATCATCATATTTTCTGAACTTTCTTCTTCTTACTGTAATCTTGTAATACTGTAATATTATATTTTTATGTAATTATCATATTATGTGTACTTTCTTCTTCTTACTCTATCTTAGTAAAACCGGTATAACGGCGTGCGGAGTTCAAACACAATCGATTCAACAAAGCGAGAAACCGGTGCAAAGTTGTGGAAAAGCTTTATTGCGCTGATTGTTCTTGGGATTCTACCATGCAGCTGTAGATTTTTGCTGCTTTTACGTTTTATTGGTATTGTATACTTTGCTTAAAGGAGTAAATGCTTAGAGACTTAGACCATAGATTTACGTCAGAGGTAAGTCAGTAATTCTTGGATGGAACCGTTCGCGCATGGGAGCCTGGTGCTTTTGATTTTAAATTGCAAGAAAGGTAGGGGAAAACGCACAATATTTTTGAAAACATAGACGAAATCGAAGATTAATGGCCAGAGAAAGGAGGAAGTTTTAGTGGGTATACATAGGACACTAAATAGACCGCCGTCCATCATGGTTTCAACCTCTCGATGAGAAAAAAAAAGTAAGACGTATTCCAACTGTCCATGACTTTATACCCACGCAGTAGTGATACGAGGTAGATACTCAGCATAGAGTTTATATAATATACTAGCTGATGCCCGCGACTTCGTCCGCGTGGATTGAGGTTTTTCGGTTCCCGCGGGAACTCTTTGATTTTCCGGGATAAAAAGTAGCCTATGTGCTATTCCAGATTATAATCTATCTCTGTGCCAAATTTCATCCAGATCCGTTCAGCCGTTGGAGCGTGATTGAGTAACAAACATCCATCCATACATCCATCCAAACTTTCGCATTTATAATATTAGTATAGATAGTAGGTACTCAGTCTTACTCAAGTGTTATTATTAAGATACTTACTTCGTATCACTTCTGTTCTGCCTGGTATTGATTACAGCGTGCTATTTTGAGAAACCTCGCGAGTCACAGTATCAGTCACAATGGCGTTGCATTTTGAGCGATAGGGCAAACAGCTGGCGGCTGGCGACAAGAATGATGGAGTGGTCAAGGGCTTACTCGATACATGCACATAACGATCTCGATACTTAACTGTTTACTTACGTGTAGGTGCAAACATGATTGATGATCCTTTCAAGTAATTTCTTATTTTGTAACAAATCGTAAAATAATGTTTTCAGATCTCGTCTTCTATATTTCGCAGCTTATTAAACAGCCAAGTCTGATTATTATCTGAATTTATTTATCCAAAATTGTGTCAGGTTTAGTCTGATGGAAGGGGTTTTCCGGGGCTACATACGTCACCGGTGAAGTTGAAGTTGAAAATCTACTTACCACTTATAAGAACGAGTGTTTCCATCCTAGATGACACTGTCACTGCCAATCAGGCGAGATAACAATCAAGCACTAATCTAGGTACTAATAGGTATAGTGCACTTGTAAAATCAGCAAGTAAAAAAGATGTACATTTAAATAACATAAGATGTACATACTCATATTAATATATTTTACGAGTAAGTACTACTACCCACTTACATATTCATTGACTAACTCATGCCCGTCATTTTGTCCGGGTGGAGTTAGGTTATTTCAAAATCAAATTGGAACTAGATTTTGCGGGATAAAAATGGCCACTCTCCTGCAGCAGGTCCACAACTATACCTACCCATGCAAAAAGTAACATCGAACCGTAGCTTTATTGCAGTGTGGTTGAAGGACTAACAAATAAACAAACACACTCTCACATTTATAACATTAAGTATGATTTAATAATATTATTTCCTAGCTGATGCCCGCGACTTCATCCGCGTAGATTGAGGTTTTTTGGTTCCCGCGGGAACTCTTTAATTTTCTGGGATTAAAAGTAGCCTAGATGTGCTATTCCAGACTATAATCTATCTCTGTGCCAGATTTCATCCAGATCCGTGTAGCCGTTCTGGCGTGATTGAGTAACAAATATCCATCCATCCATACATCCATACATCCATAAATCCATACATCCATTCATCCAAACTTTCGCATTTATAATAATATTAAGAGATAGAGTGTAGATCAGAAATAAATCAGTTGCTTTGAGATATCTCTAGGACTCTAGGTACAGACAGCCTTTTAGCTTTTAGCAAATTATGTCGGCCGTTGGGAATATGTTTTCGAGTTTGACCTAGATTTTTGTTGATTTGATCCCTGTGAGTCCTAATTTTTTGAGATTACTTCAATTCTTTTGTAACACTAAATATCCATATAAATATTATAAATGCGAAAGTTTGGATGGATGGATGTATGTATGTATGGATGTATGTTTGTTACTCAATCACGCTCCAACGGATGAACGGATCTGGATGAAATTTGGCACAGAGATAGATTATAGTCTGGAATAGCACATAGGCTACTTTTTATCCCGGAAAATTAAAGAGTTCCCCCGGGAACCGAAAAACCTCAATCCACGCGGACGAAGTCGCGGGCATCAGCTAGTTATTTAATATTTAGTGTTACAAAAGCATTATACTAATCTATATACTAATATAGTAATGCGAAAGTTTAGATGGATGGATGTATGGATTAAAAAACCTATGTGCCATTCCAGACTATAACCTATCTCTGTGCCAAATATCAGCCAGATCCGTTCAGTTGTTATGGCGTGATTGAGTAACAAACATCCATCCATTACCATTAGGTATAAATATAATGCTCACACATTATTTTCTTTAATATTTTTACCTACTTACAAAAGACATGACTGATCAAGAAAAGGAGTGACTGATCTATCAACGCACAGCTCAAACCACTGGACGGGCTGATAGCTATTACGAAGTCGTAGACATCCACTAAGAAAGACTTTTAAAAATTTAACCCCTGAAGAGGTAAAATAGGGATTTGAAATTTGTGCAGTCCACATGGATGAAGTCGCGGGCAAAACCTAATATATGCATAAAAGCACAGCTTACCATTTTTACCTGCCAGTAAATTATTCTTTATTCGAAGACCCGGCTCGTTAAAACGCTTGTTTTCCCCATATTTTTATACGCTGCGGAGACGTGGACTTTGAGACAAGTCGAGAAGAAAAGATAGATGCTCTTGGGATGTGGTGCTGGAGGCAAATGTTAGGAGTCTCATGGACCGAATTCCGCCCCAACGTAACCAATCTCCAAGAACTCGGCATTAAGCAACGGCTTTCATCGCTGGCACAGAGTCGCATACTAAAATTTTTTTGGACACGTCTTCCGTCGTGAGCATGACTCCATCGAGCGCCTCGTCGTGCAGGGCAAGGTGGAGGGCACCAGAGGGCGAGGAAGGTCACCCATGCAATGGACCGACCAAATTAAGTCAGCTGTTGGCGGTTCATTGCACGAGTGCACCAGGCTGTCGGCCAACAGGGAGAAGTGGCGGATGCTCGTGAGGCGCATTACATCTTGACCACGACCACTCTGTCAAGAGTGTTACGACGAAGAAGAAGAAGAAGAAATTATTCTTAACTAAACCTAAAGACCTACACTGGTTTTAAATCCTGTGCACACCACTGGACTGATAGGTACTCTAGAAGTTCCACGGACGATATGTTTTAAGTATAATAAAATAGTATTCAAAAGTAAAAACAGTATTAAAAAGCTGGCCTAACAACCATCTATGAGTTTAACGATTAGGTGAAACTTTTCATTTACTGGCTAAAATTGACCTCGGTAAGGTAAACACGTAACTTTTGTAATAAGTAAGCCAATAACGAATAAAAACATCAACCACGATCATGACTTGCACTGTCACAAATACAATGTGATAATAATAAGCACGCCACGGCCACAGAATAGCTAAACGGTTGAAAGTAACGTCATCATTATCACTTTACCTATTAAATTTAAATCCCGAAAATGTTATTCAAAAGTAATGAATTGTCGACAAGCGATTGAATCGCCTCGCTGTAAAAATAACAATCATTTCCTCCATTTCGCTTTGTCGTGCTTCAACCTCATTATTTAAAGAGATACGTGTGAGGGGCTCCATCGATTTTCCATTTGGCCTGCTTTGTTCTCTGTGTGGGGGATTAGGGACAAAAATTTCATGCGCCCTCTATAATTTTTATGGAATTATAATAAACTAGCTGATGCCCGCGACTTCGTCCGCGTGGAATAAGTTTTGGTCGTTAATTTTTCTTAATTTTTCTAATGTTTCGCGCAACTTTCTTAGTTTTTACTTTCATAAGAACCTTCTGCTTACAATAACAAACACAACAAAAAAAGAATTAGCGAAATTGGTCTAGTCGTTCACGCGTGATGCCGTGACCAAGGGAAATAGGGATTCATTTTTATATATATATATATATATATATATATAGATTTTTATATATAGAAGATAAATGCGTTTGCTAAATAAAATAAAGAAACATAATATTCATGATACAAAGATCAAAGAAATTCCAGATTTCATGAACCTTTAAATCGTATCAAGAACACGCCAGTGAATGCAAGTAGGATATATCCACAAAGAGGAAAATACAATTTTCCAAGTACTTTTCTGTCTAGAGGTTATACAATCGTAGAAACTGATTTGACTTACCTACGAGTAATCTTTTTTTAAACATATTCCATCGAGCAATACATTGTGCGATGGGTAAGTACTTATATTTATTTAGTCTTGCCCTGCTATAGTATAATGTGTGTGGTACTGCGTAACAAATGCGTTGTTAAACCTATGGTTAAACTCCCTTCATAATTTTAAGAGCATATAGTAGAGCCGTTGGTCTTGCGCCTGATTTTAGATGACATAAAGAGCCAGAGAATAGTGTGTGTGATAGTACTGTCACGTTCGTTGTGATGAAATGCCGTGGACGAAATTCAGTCAGAAGAAATTGAAATTGTACTACTTTAAATCGTTTTTTTAATAAATAATAATAGATAGTTCGTCCAACTATATTAATAACCACAAAATAAACATCTCGCTTAAACCCGAACCGCAATGCTGTATAAATAGCCGGAGGTGGATGGCACAAGTGGCAAACATATTGTGTAATAAAATCCAAAATCGTCTTAGTTCAGGTGTGGTTAAGATTTAGTTTATGAGCTTTCTTTCAAATATTTTTTATACTTCATTTTTTATTACACAGTTATCTAATAAATAATAATTAATGAGAGTAACGTTGGTTTCTATATCAAAACATAAAAAAATTTCAAAAAATAAAATAAAAACCGACTTCAAAAACCACAAACACTAAAAAGTAAAAAATAATTTAATTTATTAAGTATACAAGAGTTAATGTAGTTCTTAACATTTTTTGGAGTTTTCTTTATTACGAAACTTATTGTATCAGTTTCATTAGGAGATTGATTCCAGCAAAAAGATCTGATCAAACGTTCCCTTGAGAGTTATAGTGGCTCACTTTATCCTTATTAAGGATCCGGATGATCAAATGATTGAGCTTATCATATTAAACTTACAAAGTGGCTTAAAACTTTAGGTGACCCAAGAACTTTATGATTATTTGAAATCTGAAGGTAGATGAGTCTGATGGTGGAAAGTCGTGAATCTACAAGGTGAATTTGAATTTCAAAAATTGATTCTCCATTTCATTGTTTACCCTCAAATAGGAAAGCGCGAAAAGTATATTAGAGGTAATGGCGTCTGTGTCACATTATCTACTTGGGAAATGGCTTTAAGAGTGCGCCATAATATGATTATTAAGAAAAATTTTACAAATTTAGTAATTTTACAAAGTAGGTACCTAGTACCTACTCAGTTTTGCTATTATGCATAATTGGGGTGATAAAATTCATAAGTCAAAAATGATTTTTTCAAAGTGAAATATAAAATACACTGAGTTTAGTTTTAGTTCGAAATTAGATAATTGCAATTAGTTTAATAAAAGTAGTAGTAATTGTATGGTGAGTATTTACTTAGAGTAGAACTTAAAAGAACACGTACTTTGTCTGAATACATCCAAGCAAAGATTTGAATGGATTGAAATAATTTTTCCACGATTCGGAAGAAAGCTCCCTCTGTAAACGTATCAAACCTTCACGCAAGCAAAGTCACGAGAACGAGCTAATAGGTAAGCTCATTAACAAAATGTCACAAAACCAAACATGAATCTAGGTCATGATCGACACTGGCTTATTTTTGTTTGTACAAAGCTTTATGGAAACAAAAAGTTATCGATGCAATTCAGATTTATTAGACGGTCGACAAGCGGTATATTTTTGTTGTTTTTTCCCGTTCGTGTGTATTAATTTGGGTATGAATAACGCCCGAAGTTGTTTTGCGTTCCAAGGATAAATGACATAAGTTTCTGAAAACCGGATGGTGTAATACAGTTGGTTACACCATCAAAATATATTTATTGCAATGAAACTCCATGAAATATGACAGGAGCTAAAATTTTTAGTAATAAAATTTCAAATATTGAATCGAAGCAGGCGTTACTTTGCGGAAGTCCATGATAATGAATGAACCAGAAGCTTAATTCGCTATAATCCGCCACAGTAGATAAATCTATGTGGTGTAGTGCGTGTCTTCCACCGACAACATGCGAACGCCCACCACCCAGCAATTCGCACCGGCACAGCACTACACTACACAAATTCTCCAAATCACTCTCTACGTACGTTTCACTCCGAAACCGGAGCATCCTCAGGAGATGTTGACTCGACAATGCAATGAGATGTTGCTTCACAATCGTGCATTGTCGAGTCAACATCTCCTGAGGATGCTCCGGTTTCGGAGTGAAACGTACGTAGAGAGTGATTTGGAGAATTTGTGTAGTGTAGTGCTGTGCCGGTGCGAATTGCTGGGTGGTGGGTGTTCGCATGTTGTCGGTGGAAGACACGCACTACACCACATAGATTTATCTACTGTGGCGGATTATAGCGAATTAAGCTTCTGGTTCATTCATAATAAAATTTCGTTAACGATTTCGTAAATTAAGATCATAAATTATATTTATACTAGAAGATGCTCGCGACTTCGTTCGCGTGGCATAAGTTTTTAATTCCCACAGGCACTCCTTAATTTTCCGGGATAAAAAGAAGCCTATGTCACTCTCCAAGTCCTCAACTAAGTATACCCATGCAAAAAATCACGTTGATCCGTTGCTCTATTTCGGCGTGATTGAAGGATAAACTCTCTATTTGACGTCCTTGGGGATAGAATTTTCAAAAACTGTGAATCACGTATTTTTTCATTACAGACCGAAATCCCAAACACCAAGTTTCATGGCTACAGCTTGAAAAATGACGGACTTTCCTACAAACTTTCAACCCCTGTTTCAGCCCTTTGGGGGTGGAATTTCGAAAAACTGTGACATACGTATTTCTTTATTTTTTACCGAAAGCCAAAATACCAAGTTTCGTTGATATAACTTGAAAAATGACAGACTTTCATACAAACTTTAAACCCCTATTTCACCCCCTTAAGGGTGGAATTTTGAAAAATCCTTCCTTAGTGAGCGCTTACGTCACAAAAGGAACCTACTGTCAAAATTTCAAGTTTCTAGCCACAGCGGTTTAGGCTGTGCGTTGATATATAAGTCAGTCAGTCATATATATAGATTGGCAGGCCGAAAGCGATGTGGCTGACTTTCAAGGTTATAATATGACATTGAAAGTCAGCCACATCGCTTTCGGCCTGCCATAATATTATGCCAGGCATATTATGACATACGAGTATATTATGGGCCGGTTGTTTCAAACTATTGGCTATTGTAACTTAATTACGTTTGCAGAGACGCCAGATTACGTTGAACCCAGGAATAAATTTGAAATTTTGACAGAAATTGTATACGAATTTTACTAGTATCGCGTATGCAAAAAAATTGGTAAATTAACACTTTCTTTGACTAAAATTAATGGTTAGCGCTATATTTAAAGGTAACGTGTTCGTCAAAATGTGTTTATGCAACCAAGTTGATGCTGCAGCGCTTTTGTAGGAAATGTCATAATGGAAAATGTGTCCTATGATGTTTGAGCTCTTACGTATATATTTTTCGTAACTCTTTTTTACTTATCGGTGTCGTACATAAAATTTTACCAGCATAATTGTACCTTTTTAAAATACAATACTTACCTTCGCAAGGAAATAAAAGTTAATAATTTTTTATTGGTTAATTTAATCCATTTATTCAAATATTAGATACCTACGCGTGTTGCTACGGTTAGAGCTACGCGTGTAGGTTCGTAGCTCAGGCACAAGAAACGGACGAAACTCAATTATTTTTCAGGATAAAATAAACTGCTCTCGGGTACTGTCTTACTCCAAATGAAAATTTCAAAATGTATTTATATAGAAATCAACCAAATGCACTTTTATTATGAGTTAAATTGTTCGTGTAAATATACTCAAATGCATACATTAATCTCTAAACTAAACTAAAATGGCAACTCTAAATCTATTGCTGCCCCTTTTCGCAGGTTGCTGCCCTTATATGAAAGAGATAGTAATATAAATAGAGCTGTCATTTTAGTTTAGCTTATAGATGGCGTGCAACATAATTGGCCTCACTAGAGGAAGACAAACTTGGCCTAAGCTAGATCGACTTACCGAGGAACAGGGATACCTACTAATCGAAACTTCGTACAGTTAAGCTAGGTAATCTAAGTTGAGCAACTCTAATTAGCCGCACACCATAGCTTCTTGTTAAGGATGCGTTCCTGTGATTCCGCCCGGTACAATGTTGGAGTAATTTAATTTCAGTCTTGATCTAGCCGCCGCTAAATCTAGAAGATCAGATTGCTGCACTAAAGAGAGATTTTAAAGATAAAACTGTATTTTTCATTTTTAATTACAGCAATGCTGAAAAGAAAAAAGAGAGAGTCAACATAATAAAAGTTTAAAAAGGTGGAACGTGGAGTTTTTCGTTTATAAAAATGACTAACTAACCCAGCCAGACTTTGCTTTTGCAGAATTTCTGAAAATCCTATTGTGAGGTTTACAATGTAGAGGTCAAGTTTTTAAATCAAGGGAAATCAAATTTTTAAATACCCATTTGGTGTGAACTGTACCTTATGTCAGACAGAATCGCGTCTCTTTGGTTTTTTATACTTATCTATACTTAATAATATAATTTTGAAAGTTTGGATGGATGGATGGATGGATATATAGATGGATGTTTGTTACTCAATCACGCTTGAACGGCTGAACGGATCTAGATGAAATTTGGCACAGAGACAGATTATAGTCTTGAATAACACATAGGCTTCTTTTTATCCCGGAAAATTAAAGAGCGGGAACCAAAAAACCTCAAATCACGCGGACGAAGTCGCGGGCATGAGCTAGGTCTTACATATAGTTAATTACAAATGGTCTATACAAGAGCTATAATTAGATTCTTACTGTGCGATTCGTTGCCATCGTCATCTCAACCCATAGGCGTCCACTGCTGCTGGATGATGGTTTTAGCTGTATGGCATCTCCTCGGGACACAGTCTTGTGCCGCTTGTCTAGCGGCCCCTAGCCACACCCTAGCTACGCGCTACTCGGTCGTCCATCGACTTAGTGGGGAGCACATACCATACAATACTCGGTAGTGGGGAGGCAGTATCCAAGCACATTGGCAACTCAATCGCCTCAAGGAAATCACTTTTTTACTACTTTACGGGATTATTAAACTAAAATATATATATCGAGTTATTTTCAAAAAATTTTATAACTTTTTACATTAAGGTACCAGATGTACTAGAACGACCCAGACCGATTTTTAACTTGTCCCACTTATGGTAGGTATATCAGGACTCTATCAACGAATTATGCCGGTTTTTTTTTTTATTGTGAGATAGGCCCGCGCTTGACGACAATCATGCTTAGTGCAAAGCAATGATGAGGTCTAGGTTTGAGCGCGCTTGCCTAGAAGATGCCCATTCACTCTTGCCTTGAAGGTACCTAAGTTATACGTGGCAGGAAACACGTGCGCTGGGAGGGTGTTCCACACTCTAGCGGTTCGGATCAGAAACGTCGAGCTAAAACGTTTCGTGCGGGCAGATTGGACCTCAACCACATAAGGATGCCAACGCTGACGGTACCACATAAGGATGCCAACGCTGACGTTACTCTTGATCTTCTACGGATCTTGTCGATTAGAGTGGGATTAGGTTACATAATGTACTTTTTAGGTTTGATGAACATCTTACAGGGCACCTCTTGTTTGAGGAACAAAATTTTACCCGACCATGGCAAATTATTAATTTAGAGCTCCCAAAAGGATCTTCTGAAAATCTACTCGAAACCGTCTACTTATTTCTATTAAATCTTGTCAACTCTTTATAATTCAAATACAATTTGCTTAATTACAAGCAGAGTACCTATCTCTAAAATAATAAAGTGCGCTAAAGCAAAACGACGAGTGGGCCTCGATGGCGCACTCGAAGATTTTATATTTTTATTCGTAATTAATTAATCAGACTATACTATAATATTATCAATGCGGCAGTGTGTTTGTTTTTCGGATTGTTGGTCTGTTGGGTTGTTGGTTTGTTCTTCAATCATGCCGCAACAGAGCAACGTATCGCCGTGATTCCTTGCATGGTTACAGTTTAGGACCAGAAGAGTGTTATACTCGTAGATACGTTTTATCTCGGAAAGGATTAAGGATTTCCCATTGGAATTAAAAAACACGCGCGGGCATCAGCCAGTATTTGATATTTTAAAAACAATAGATTGAAAAAAACTATATTGGACGTATCCCTAAATAACGACATTGTAAAAATGATTGAAAAAAAATTTATGGGAACCGGAGAGTATTTTTATACAATATCATACATTAAAAAATACGAAATTTCCACGGGTGTGAAGCGGCGGGCTATTTTTAAATAAAACATACTGACTTAAATAAGATTTTCATTAGGTACAACTTTACGCATGGCAACACACCATGACGTATAGAATATAGGTAAAATATAGCGTCTCCTAAGTCCAAGAACAAAAAGTGAGATAACATTAATAAAGGCTTCTTCACCATCAAACCATTGCAGCATGCAGCATAAAGTATTATGTTCTAGCTGTAAGTTACGTCTACGTATTTTTGTTATAAATAAAAATAAATAAATAAAAATAAAACCTTTATTTCAGATCTTTTTTAAAATCCATACAGTGTTAGTGTTAGTAACAAGATATCTTAAAAACTATGTTAGTAATAAAAACAATTCACACTTAATAAATGCATCTTAGTTTATGTACCTGTACCTCTTATGATACTTGGAGTTGACATGCAAGCCAACCCAGTGCTTCATAAAAGGGTTTTCCCACTTTCCTACCAATGTTTTCAGAATTCTGTTGGAGCTTCCGCGCACTCTATTCATCACAGATGCCGCTCTTTTTCTCATTATACCATAAAAATCGTCGGTATAAGCCTCCGCAAACATCTGTGACGCACTGCAGTAGCGCGGCAACCCCATCAGCATTCTGAAACTATTGTTATATTGTACGCGTAGGTCATTGTAAGCCCTCTGCGTATATGAAACCCACAGGCTGCATGTATAGAGAGTTTGGCAATATGCTTTAAAAAGAGTAAGCTTTACCTCTCTATTGCAACGAGCAAACCTGCGGGCCAGCATATTACTTCGGACCGCCAATGCCCTACGCTCTCTTTCTATGTCTTTAACATCCGACATATCTTCTGTTACGATGTGCCCTAAATATTTAAATTCAGTCACTCTCCTAAGTGCGACTCCGTTGAGGGTAACGGGTGGAATGTCGTTAACATCGTACCCTTTGCTCTTAAATACCAATAGCTCACTCTTCTTTACATTATATACGAGTCCATGTGACGCAGCATAGGACTCGCATATTTCGAGGAGCTTTCTGAGTGCGCTAATTGATGGGGTCAGCAAGACCATATCGTCTGCATAGCTCAGATTATTTATTAAGAAGCCATCAATCGAGCAGCCGATCCCAGTCCCGCTAAGCTCATCAATCAGCTGGTTAATATAAATGTTAAATAGAGCAGGAGATGTTAAGCCACCCTGTCGAACGCCGCACTCAAGGCTATATGGTTCTGAGTAAGCATCGGCCCACTTAACCCTATTAGATTGTGAGCTATACCAAAATTTCAGGATCCTAATCAGCTCAGACGGCACATTTAAGCTCTGTAGCTTCTCCCATAGTCGGTCGTAGCAAACCAGGTCAAACGCCTTAGAAAGATCAAGAAAGGCAGCATACACGGGTGTTTTCCTATCCGTATAGTACTTGACAGTCTGCTTGAGCGCCAGTATGGCACTTTCCGTGGACATGTTTCGTCTGAAACCAAACTGCGCATCACTAAGCTTCAGATACCTACTAAGTTGACGATCAAGCAGACCATCAAACACTTTTCCTAATATTGCGGCTAGAGAGATTGGTCTGTAGTTACATTTATCCGAGATATCACCTGTTTTATTTTTAACTACAGGAACCACTACGCTTTTCATTAGGTCTACAGGGAGATAGGAATGACGAATGCAAAACGTATACAGCATCGCAAGTACACGATAGATATGAGGCCCCGCATTTACAAGATGCTCTACACTTAACCCGTCATGTCCTGGAGCCTTACCCCTCGCGAGGCTTTTTATCACACTCTTGACCTCTTTGGCATTGAACGAGAGAGAAGAATCCGATATTTGTTCAGATCTTTGAGCTAACACGTCCGATGAAGTCTGAGTCTGACGTAATGTAGAGCGTACTCTAAAATGCTCACTGAATATGTTAGCTATGCGCTCTGCATCCGTCTCTCCATCCACACTCACAGGGAGGCCCCCTCTAGGCTTTAATTTATTTGTTCCTTTCCAAAATGTATTAAAATTCTTCCGCTTATGGTGCTGCGCTAACGCATCCATCTTAAGCTGCTCTTCATGATTTTGACAAAATTTTAATTTACTTTTAAATTTTCTTCTGCTTTCTCTCATATCGTTATAAGTTACTCCAGTAAAAGGCATACCGTGCCCTTTCCAAATAAGAAATTTCTCACGAGCCTCCCTGTGAATATCTTTTACGTACCTGTTCCATCCCGCGATCCGCCTACCCTTGCCGACCCTTCCAGGCTGGTTACTCGCGTACGCTGCCTTCCGGAGTCCCTGAACTATTCTTTGGTATAACTCATCAATTACCCTCCTGTGACTTTGATCATCGCACATTTTGTCACAACATACGCTTAACTCAGCAGGAAAGTCTATAGTCTTAAGTAGGTTAGAACACATTTTATTGTATAATATCTATCTGGGTTTTATCCCCCCACTTAATTCTAAAGTTATTATTCTGGTCGGATACAACTGAAGGCTTTGCAACCTTCATGTAACTAGACTTTATTCTTGTGACACCAAGATCGCAAATTAACTCAAGCGGGAAATGATCAGACCAGAACACATCATAGCGCACCTTGACATCCCTGATCGATAGCCAGCCCGCCTCCGTCACCAAACAATGATCAAGCCAGCGCCGACATCCGTGCGCATCACTAACAAAGGTGTAGGTGTCGCTGTCCCGGCCAAGCTTGGCAACATCAGCACATATCCAATCTTGGTCTGAGCAAAAGTTTAATAGCTCCCTACCGAACAGTTGGCCAAGATGCGCGTTGAAATCACCCAGCATGTACACAGATTCAATATCACACAATTCAATCGTAGCTACAATCTCACTGAAACATTCATTAAATTCCGCAATGTTCTCAGATGAGTCCGTAGGCATGTACACACAGAAAAATAGTAACTCTCGATTCTCAATTATCCCTTTTATGGCCGTTAGACGACTATTATTACACTGCACAATAGATACTGACGTAAACACACTTTTTCGCCATAGCAACGCCACACCACCATAGGGCCTACCCCGCACTGGGCCCTCAGAGAGATTCATAGACGATTTACCCGTGTACATGAAATCACTATTTATATCTCCAAGTATAGGTATTTCATCAGGCAGTAGCCAGGTCTCTTGAAGGGCTATTACGTCTGCCGATTGACACAGTGAGTTCACACATTCACGAGATCTCTTAATACCCTTACAGTTAAAGCTAATAAGTTTTATATGTAGGGACTTCTTATCCATTAATAGTAGGTAAGTTAGCCTCCAACGCGCTAGCCTGGGCTGGATTACTCGCATTATATTTAAAGTATATGTATCGCCTAAAAGCTACGCCTTCGGGCCATACATTCTCATCCATAAACACCGACAACTTACGTATAGGAATATCAAACTTATAAGCTTCGTATTGTTTAGCTTGTTTCATTCTCATTTTTGACAGTTCTACCTTTACGTTAGTCTTTTGATATATGTGCCTCGTAATATCCTCTATCGAAGCGCCTTTGTCTACATTATAAATATAAAAAGGTATTTTAATCTCTGTAGTATTGCATACTACGTACTTCACTCTATGGTACCAAAGTTACCCATCCGCGCGAAATACAATGCGTTTTTATAGAAATAATACACGCGTGTAACAGAACGCGGAGTAGATTCGATTAGCATCTAACTTCAGATATAGGTGTTTGCCTCGCTCGTACGCAGCGAGAAACCAATGTAGCCATCTCTCTCTCCCGCCGAGTGCGGCCATATTCGATTTGGTTGGGACGAACTTCAAAAAGGAGAAGGGAGAGCAAAAAAAAGTGAGGGGTCGCACGCGCATCACCAGCCGTCTGGAAGATGTGAGGTTTTTTTATTTTTGAACGCCATGAGGTGGTAAAGTTTTTAAGCAGGATGTATCCACATCATCCTTGCGGCAAATAGACTCCAATTTGGTTGGGTCGGCCTAATTCCTCCAGTATGGATTCTTCCCTAATTATTTTTTCTCCTTGCTAATTAGTAAGTTTTGATGCCGCGCATTTCGAGCGACGCGCATACATTCTCTCAATATGGGATCCCCCATATTGATTTATCTTTTTCTTTATTAGCTAACGATTTTTTATGCCGCGCCTTCTGAGCGACGTGCGTTTAATTCTCTCGAAATGGGATCGCCCATATTCATTTTTCTCGTTATTGATTAATTAATAGTTTTTCTTTGCCACGCGTTTCAAGAGACGCGTTTACCGTCAGACGCAAGTTTTGTGGCTGCCCCACAGGAAATGTTCATGCTATAGTTATTACCTCATGTAGAATATCGCATAAGTAGTGCAAAGCAGTGATCGTCTAATACGGGCCGCGGTGCAAAGTGGACGGAAGTGAGTGTGTGCGGTTCGGGGTTCCATGGACCCGAGACGACACCCGATTGACGCCGAGGTTATCTTCAGAGGGTTGTGTTCCAAAGCGTTGGCGCACCCTCTCTCCAAATCTACCCTGCGGGACACTCCGGCATCGAGGGATATACTGGTGAATCCAACTTGTACTCTTGCGGTAAATTAATTCCCCTTGTGATTTCGTGGCATCGGTATTCCTAGTGTAGAACTGGCAATAAATCTTATGTAATTGTTAAATGTAACTTTATTGTTTCTTTGAAGAAGTTCCCTTAAATAATCCAACCTACTGCTGAACGCGACGGTCAAAGTTAATTGCCCAGCACGGTCCTTGACTCAAATGTTCGACGCCGAGGCCGGCTGAACTGTCCTGAGCACCTCTAGAGCGAGTAAGTATCGATGGTAAGCCCGCTAATATATTCTCTTATTATCATTTTAATGTTGTAGCCTTATCGCATCTTTAATCTACAACATCATTGTAGTAAATCCCCCTTTATTACTACAATTGGCGCCCGAATCAAAAGCATAGCTTAAAGGCCTCGCATTCAGCAAACGGTAGGAAGTGGAACTAATTCATTGCAGAGTTAAAATTCCTCTGTCAATTATTTTCGGTCTATGACTAATTATTTATGCCATCTCAAATTTTCCGTCTGTCAAAGCAACGACAAATGTTTCATGTCAGACGTCAATAGGTGTCAGTCTTGCACGACTATCAGACACTTCCCAGTTTTTGACAGATTTTCCATAAATTAACTATATTCTACAGTATCTCTTGTAATTAGACCAACGGCATAATTGTAATGGACAAATTTACCAAATTATAACGTTTAAAAAGTACATAACTTGTAAACAAACTTGTACTTATGTGTTTATTCTAGCAAAGACAACTAATGTATACAGCCGAATTATTTCCTAACTAATCTTGGGTTTTGTTTGTTTATGTGGTTCCTACAGCAGCCCTGTCAAAATTGTTCGACGGACAGGGATGGATACGCATTTCCAAGTAAGTAATTAGTATAATTACTGTTTCCTATTTTACATTTTTCACAACAAGTACAGGTTAACTAGTTGTTGTTGCACTTTGATTTAACGTCAATTGAATGCGGAATCCATTTAAAGCGCGGAACTCACATCATGTTTATTTTAATTAATATAGACATACAGTAATTTAAGAGCGTCTAGCTATAAATAACAACTTGTAAAGCAAGAACATTTCAAATAGACTCGTTCAATAAACTTTTCATAATTATCCCTCAATCATGGTTAATCATTTTTTTATAAAGCCAATTCTAGCAACTTATCGTTATATACAATGCAATTTCTGCAGTTGCAATTCTGAAGCAACCGCAATGAATAGCACTTCCATTTATATTGAGCTCGTCACTTCACCAGTGTCGAAGCCAGATGTTAAAATAGTTTCAATATGTTATTATTATAATAACTATATGATACCTAAACATTACATAACATGAATCTATATGAATATAATATAAACTTCAATATAAAACAACTTCTTAAGTTGATAAAATTTTCCAGTGAAAGGACAATGTTCAAACTCGGACATCACCATAAATAAGGGAGATGGTCCAAATCTATAAGTTTTTTCTTTTGCATGTTATACTTCAACATCCATAAAGTAATGTAGGTCACTCTAAGTTAGTTGGCACTACTCATTTTTTGTCAAAATTTTATTTTTCATCTGATACTAGGAATTTTTAATTTTCCCTAACATTGTGTTCTCAAAGTAACACTACTTATTAAACTATTGAATAGTTTAGCCATTCAAAAATGCAAGACAAGTGGAACAATAGATTGCTCATAAGTATTAGTTAGTATGCTACTAAGCAACAACTATACTCCATTACATTTCTTAACTCCTACTCATTTATAATTTTATATATTTATAATCTAAGGAAGTATATTATAGTTTCCCCTTTCGCATGGTCGAGGAGCCGGTCATTTTTTTGTGTCTGTCTATTTGACAACACTTTTTCCTTACCTATTTGGAAGGAATTATTTTTATATTGTTTTGTCTAGTCTCTTGCATAGACAAAGAGCTAGCAAACTATTTTGGCCTGCCTATTTGTCAGTGCACTTTTTCCCACCTATTTGGAGGGATATTTTTTAGGCCGGAATTCCGCATAGTAGGGGAGACAATCATATATTTTTACCTGTCTATAGTACAGTGTAATTTTTTTATAATTAATTGTTTTGTAGGAAGTTTTTTAGAATGGACTCCTTTATAGTCAAAGAGCCAGTGTTTTGTTCTGCCAGTCTACTTGTCAGTATTTTTTATTATTTCTTATCATTCAGAGGGAACTTAAATTTTTTGCCTAGCCTCTTGCATAGACAAAGAGCTAGTCAACTTTCTTTGCCTGTCCATTTGACAGTATAATTAATTTTTATTCCCTAGTATTCAGAAATTTTTTTGCCTAGCCTCTTGCATAGACAAAGAGCTAGTCAATCATTTTATCATGTCCATTTCACAATAGATTTTTTTTCCTTATCATTCATAAGGAACTTATTTATACTTACACCTTGCATAGTCAAGGAGACAGCATCCTTTTGTTTACGCAACCGAAAGCAAACCTGGAATTCATTTGTATTTGAATAATTACTATTATAATAGGATTAAATAGGCATAACTAAACTAAATTAGATACCTTATTATATCTTATTGATAAGTTACTTAAGTATGATTAAATCTATATTTACAATATAATAAGATCCATTTAATTAAGCAGTAATTAGACATAACTAGGCGTAATTAAATATAAATAATTAAGTCCTAGCTCATACTTATACATAATTAGAAATTTAACTTACATAAGTTTAATTAAATTTGAATAAATAGTTTTATAATTTACTTTATAAGCTTACTTAAGACTTAATTTTAATTAATTAATTTCTTTATAAGATAAAACTTAAGTTTTAGATTAAGTCTAATTAAATCTAATTACTAAGTGCTAATTTAAGTTTATTCATAATTAGACATTTAAGTAGTTTTATAATTACATTATAAGTTTACATAAGGCTTAGTATCTTAAGTTTTAATTTTAATTAAGTAAAGACCTTAATTTATAACTTAAGATAGCCATTATAGTACTAGGTCATATATTCTACTTTTAACTAATAACCTAAGTCTATTTTTAATTAATTAGCAATACTTAAATATAATTAAATATAAGTAAGTCTAATTATAATACGGTTATTTATAGGAACTTTATGATAGTTTTCCTACGGTTAAAATTTTAGTTAGTCAATTAGATTAAAAATTTTTTTCCGGGTTGCGACGGCTGTGGAGACAACTGGGTTGTCTCTTTCCTGAAAAAGGGGGTATTGTAGTATTGCATACTACGTACTTCACTCTATGGTACCAAAGTTACCCATCCGCGCGAAATACAATGCGTTTTTATAGAAATAATACACGCGTGTAACAGAACGCGGAGTAGATTCGATTAGCATCTAACTTCAGATATAGGTGTTTGCCTCGCTCGTACGCAGCGAGAAACCAATGTAGCCATCTCTCTCTCCCGCCGAGTGCGGCCATATTCGATTTGGTTGGGACGAACTTCAAAAAGGAGAAGGGAGAGCAAAAAAAAGTGAGGGGTCGCACGCGCATCACCAGCCGTCTGGAAGATGTGAGGTTTTTTTATTTTTGAACGCCATGAGGTGGTAAAGTTTTTAAGCAGGATGTATCCACATCATCCTTGCGGCAAATAGACTCCAATTTGGTTGGGTCGGCCTAATTCCTCCAGTATGGATTCTTCCCTAATTATTTTTTCTCCTTGCTAATTAGTAAGTTTTGATGCCGCGCATTTCGAGCGACGCGCATACATTCTCTCAATATGGGATCCCCCATATTGATTTATCTTTTTCTTTATTAGCTAACGATTTTTTATGCCGCGCCTTCTGAGCGACGTGCGTTTAATTCTCTCGAAATGGGATCGCCCATATTCATTTTTCTCGTTATTGATTAATTAATAGTTTTTCTTTGCCACGCGTTTCAAGAGACGCGTTTACCGTCAGACGCAAGTTTTGTGGCTGCCCCACAGGAAATGTTCATGCTATAGTTATTACCTCATGTAGAATATCGCATAAGTAGTGCAAAGCAGTGATCGTCTAATACGGGCCGCGGTGCAAAGTGGACGGAAGTGAGTGTGTGCGGTTCGGGGTTCCATGGACCCGAGACGACACCCGATTGACGCCGAGGTTATCTTCAGAGGGTTGTGTTCCAAAGCGTTGGCGCACCCTCTCTCCAAATCTACCCTGCGGGACACTCCGGCATCGAGGGATATACTGGTGAATCCAACTTGTACTCTTGCGGTAAATTAATTCCCCTTGTGATTTCGTGGCATCGGTATTCCTAGTGTAGAACTGGCAATAAATCTTATGTAATTGTTAAATGTAACTTTATTGTTTCTTTGAAGAAGTTCCCTTAAATAATCCAACCTACTGCTGAACGCGACGGTCAAAGTTAATTGCCCAGCACGGTCCTTGACTCAAATGTTCGACGCCGAGGCCGGCTGAACTGTCCTGAGCACCTCTAGAGCGAGTAAGTATCGATGGTAAGCCCGCTAATATATTCTCTTATTATCATTTTAATGTTGTAGCCTTATCGCATCTTTAATCTACAACATCATTGTAGTAAATCCCCATTTATTACTACATCTCTGCGGCCTTAAAACTTCCTTGCGTGTCCGTCGCTCCCTTACCTTGGTTACCTCTAAACTTGTACTTATTTTTTCCTTTATTATACTTAACTTGTGTCCATCCTTCCTCCATACTAGAATTACCTTTTTCCTTCACGACATCCGCAAATGTATATCTCTCGGCCTGGGACGGCGTACAGACGCATGAATCACTCGTAACTGCCGTTGGCATATTTTCTTTTAGGCATTTATTTAGAGTGAGATCACTGTTAAAGCTATGCGCGCTTTGTGGAAGCAGGATGCCGTGTTGCGGTGCAGGCGATGTTATTTTCGTTTCAGTCTTTCGTGTTGATTCTTTCCTCCTCTCTTGATAATTTGAAGCGAGATCGCTGCTAGCAGCGTGCTCGCTGCGTAAGAGCGGGACATCTAGCGCGTCGCAATTCGCATGCGACCGCATATTTTTTTCCAATCCAACCGGTTTGTTCGAAGCAGCGTCGTACCGACCGTTGCACTCGGGCGGCGCACAAGCGAGACTCATATATGCATTCTCCTTGGCATCGGGCGAGACAGATATATGCGCTTGACCTTGCGGGGCCTTGAAAACGACGTCACTCTTGTTAACGGTCACTGACTTTGCCGCTTGTTTAACGGCCTTAGGTTCAACGTCCTCTTCTAAACTACAGTAGGTATTCTGTGTTAAGCCCATTGGACCACTATCGCACATTACAAAACTATTTACTAAACATCCTCCTCGTTTTTTACCTACATAATTTTGCTCGGAGATTAAGTTTTGGAGTTCCTCCTTTGCTACATAACTAACTTTTACATGGTCAAGCTCCCTTTTTAAGACCAAGAGGTCTTTTAGAAGTCTCGTTGCATCTATGTGATCGAAAGTTATTGGAGGAAGCTTTTGGAGCTCTCGGGCCACAAAAATCGGCACCAACTCTGGATCTACTGATTTAAACAGATTTATAATATCCTCCACATCCCTGCCTGCCTTTCCTTTACTTTTGCGCTGCATCATGCGCTTTGCTGAGGGCACAGCCTGCTGAAGCAGTGTCTTAGCGCAACATATCTCTTCTTCCTCGAATCCTTCAACACACAGCTGCACCAAACTTATATGGTCCATTATATCCAACTTGTTTTGAATAAAACAAAGCACCTCATTTACCACCACATTGCAGTTATTACATTTAACAATATTCGCACCGGCCGCCATCGTAAATATATGAGGTCATTGACCTCCGCCTCTGCGCACCCGATACGTCCGACCGCTTCGGGTTGCAAACGCACACACATAACATCTAGAGAATTTTGAACCTGCAATGACATTTTACAAATAGAATTTAGTATTTATGTCATACTAGCTAATGCCCGCGACTTCGTCCGCGTGAATTGAGGTTTTTAGGTTCCCGCGGGAACTCTAAAATTTTCTGGGATGAAAAGTAGCCTATGTGTCATTCCAGACTATAATCCCGGAAAATTAAAGAGTTCCCGCGGGAACCGAAAAACCTCAATCCACGTGGACGAAGTCGCAAGCATCAGCTAGTATTAGTATAGTTTATGAAAAATTAATTTACATAATATTTAAAAAACGTGAATTATAATCACAGGTATAATAATCGTACAGGTATAATAATATTATAAGAGGTGTCAGGCTCTGTGAAGAAATTAATTAAATTAATTAAGAATGGCGCTCTCTTTTACGCCAAGAATATTACGTTATCCCAACATAACGTCGCGGTGTATAAAGACTAGAAAATTGGAATTGCTATGTTACGTACTAAGTGATGTTATACTGGCTTGTATCTAGTGACCTAGTTTGTTTTCCTATACAATCAATATCCATTTTGCATGTTATCATCTGAGAGTTAGATTTACTTTACGACTCGAAATAACTACTTATTTTGTGAAAGTTTACTCGAATATAAAAAGTTTTCTATCCGTATCCATAGGATTTCATTGTTTTGGTATTCAGATTAATTTTCAGGTTTTATACCATACCATTTTACACCAACGAAGTTTAACATAAAATTAGGTAATTTATAGATATATTTTTATGTAACCAGCTATTTCTTACCAATTTTAGGTTCCAATACAAGGCCACTGAGTTCCTCAAATATATCTTAAAACTTAATTAAGCATTCACAAGAATTTTCTTTTGATGACACCATAAGCCCAACTTGTCAGTAGGTACTTCAACTAATAATAAAAATTTTATGGGCGTTAATTAAAAAAGCTAAATCCTGCAGAGAAGGATTAAACGACGTGTTTCGCCATTAGTCGCAAGCTTTATAGGGGTTGGTTTAATGATCCAGCTTACCCGAGCCATCGCATAGATATACTGGTATTGTTGTTGGAGACAGAAATGGTACAAACAAGGAAGTCGGTCATCATACACGTTTCGACTCCCACATTTTGTTCAGTCAAAATAATATAAAATGGGTTGCAAAAACCGCATGTTTACTGAATTAAAAAAAAAAAAATTGTTTTGCATTTAACCATCCTCTCCACTGAGTAGTAAGTGATCCTCTCTTACTTGCTGAAAATTTTGTATTGCTTTAACGACGGTGATTTTATAATTTATACTTACTAAGTAACTTATGTTTCTTTCCGCGGTCATAAGTGAATCCGGGCTAAGCTTCTAGTGAGTTTGGTTACCCTGTATTCTTAACTTGTTATAGATAACCTGGGTTATCTCTGTTTGCCAGATGAGGCAGCTGGAGCCAGCTTATTTTTGTCAATTGTCTAATTGAGCTCAGTTTTTAAAATTGAATCTACCTAGTACCTACCTAGTCCTACCTAGGCGCAGCGTTAGCAGATCCCAACAACGGACAGACGACACTAAACAAGTCATAATTATGTCAGTAAACTTTCAAGATGGCATGTGAAAGTTTATTCCCTTCGAGAGATCTATATTATCCAGCTCAGTCTATCGGTCGGCGACGAATACCTATTGCAAGTATTTTATGAACCAAAACGGTTATTATCTACTCTTTTTTCGTAAAATAAACGCAACGTGGCTAACGACGACCAGAAAATTAAATAAAAGCTCTTCCAGCGTAGTATTTACTTAACTGAAAAACTGTGTTGCATTATTAACTGAGATTTTTGCGGTTTTTTATCGCACATCCGGCACTTTAATTAACTCTCTTTAAAATAACGAATATATTTCTTGATTAAAAATACTTGTATAATATGGTATGAAAATGGAATTGTTCTTTATTTTTAATAGCCATTGGAAATAGTTTATACCATTGTATTACGTCACACTACTTCATAGCTCACTTGTAGCACTTTGAATTTAAAAATATGCTTAACGGTAAGTAACTGATAAATATTTGGGAGCCCATCATATTATAAACCTGAGAAAACGATAATATTTTCACCCTCATCATTTGGGTGCTTGGAGTCGTTCGAACACTATTGAGTACTACACTAGTTGAGGCGGATCACTCTGACACACTATAGTCAATATATTATTGTGAAATAGTATAGTATAGCAAAGCAATAGCACAGAATAGGTAATAGCACAGATACTAGTATCTGAGTATAGTATAGCGTACAATGTACACCCTATTTTTAAACTACTTTGGTTCAATGAATTTACACGTATTACAAGGACATTTCTAGGCGTAAATTGTTCTCCAATCAGCAATAAACGCAAGCACGTGTTTCAGAAATCGTCTGTATTACGTTTTCTATCACAACCACCACCATCACTACAGCCCATTATCGTCCCACTGCTGGGCACACGTCTCCACTCTCATAGGATAGAGGGAATTACATCTTAGACCCACCACGCTGATCCAATGCGGGTTGGCGTTTTCTATTAAACAATGAAAATAGCCAGGACTAAGCGCAAAATTTTTGAAGCAACCAAAACAATATTATCATAGTCGACAGCTGTGGCAACATGCTGTATCTACACACCAACAAGAGAGAGTTATTTTTGTATAATTCATGAATTTGCGAGTCAACATTCCCGACTAAAAATAATTACAGTAGTAGTAAAGCATGTACCTACAGTTTTTTTGGTTTAGCTCAACATTTGAAATGTTCATTTTTCGTGAGAGAGGAAAGACCAAATATATTAGAAACAAAGACAGTTGGTTGATGTACCTACACGAGGGGCGAACGACTACCTAAGTTATTGTTGAGTCGTCAATCTGTTTTAAAATTTTCACTGTCTAAGTTTTATCTCTGTTACGAGCTGTCCAATAGCTTTAAAACTTTAAACCTCGTAAACATCAAAGTTAGGACGCCTAGACAGTAAACACAACAAATGTTTATAAACATCTCACTTGCGAGGAAAACTTAGATATAGTTTTGTTCATTTCGCCTAATATCCCCAAAAGGCCATGTAGGGATGTACTTTTCTACATGCCGTAGACTCGTAGACGCAAAGTAACTACGCACTTAGGTAGTTTATAAGTCCGCCCTCTACGTTCCCATTACGTGGATGGTGTTTGAATTGCTTTATTTACTCAACGTATAACCAGCGCATGTGACAAAGTTGTTTGTATATTAATGCTGGGAAACCACTTTTGCACTAGTATATTAGGAGTGGTGCAGGTTCATTGGAACTTATCCATACTAATAAATGCAATTGTGTGTCTGTTACACAATTAGCGAGCTTGTCGGGAACGGGCATAAGCTACTTGAGTTACTACATAAGGAATATCAAAGACTAGCAGATGCCCGCGACTTCGTCCGCGTGAAATAAGTTTTTTAAATTCCCATGGGAATACCCTAATTTTTCGGGTTAATAAATAATGTGGCTTTCTATTGGTACCAGAATTTTCAAAATCGGTTCAGTAGATCCAGAGATTACCCCTACAACCTCACAAACTTTACCTCTTTATAATATTAGTATAGATTATACGCGGAATTTTCAAAAACCTAAATCCTAACCTAATCTAGTCGTGAGCATCATTTCGCAAAATATGTTACGTTATTTTGTAAAAATATGTCATTTACCTATAGCAGTCAATAAAAATCGAGACAAAATAAGTCATTAGAGCCAGTTCATTTGTACGCCATCTCTAAACTAAATTACAGCTTATATTGCTATCCCTTTCTCAATACTCGCTGCGGGAAGGTGCAGCTATAGTTAGAGCTGTAATTTTAGTTGGCAACATATCTAAGTTATCCAGATCACTAGCTGAAACATGGCAAAATACGAGAGAAAAAAACAGGATGGAAAATAGCATTTATTTTTTAAATTCAAATGAAATCTACGTATGATTTTGATTTGAATTTAAAAGTATGAAATTTTACACTTTATTGTTTGTTGTAAAACAAATAAAAAGAAAACAGGGATCCTAAATCTCATTCTTCTAAAACGTAAACCCAATTCAATATTACAGAAGCGTAGAAATTCCACGATCTTGCCAAGAACTTTATGACGCTCCCCGTCCCCTTGCACACCATAAAGTTGGAATTGAAAATTCTATTTTACAGGCCGGTCTTGGGTACACTGGGTAAGTAGTTTTTGTATAATATTGCCCTGCTTTAATTTCTTTGAGGATATTAAAATACGCCAATCAAAAAAGTGACTCCATCCAACTTTTAATATTTTGCTTCACAAATTTCAATTTTCCAAGAAAAGCTGAAACTAAACCTTTTGAAAAAACTTGAAGTTTAATTCGCTATAATCCGCCACAGAAGGTAAATATATGTGGTACAGTGCGTATCTTGAACTTGCAGCCCACGATATTCCACACCACATAAAGCTTCCAAAATACCCTCATCGTACGTTTCACTCCGACACCGGAGCATCTTCAGGAGATGTTGACTCTACAATGCAAGATTGTGAATTAAACTTCTAGTTTTTTCATCGTCATGAACTTCCGCAAAGTAACGCCTGCTTCTATCCAATAAATGTCTGCTTTAAAATTGATCAGGTTTTCTTTTAAATCTGGATCTTTACTTTCCAGAAACTCTAAAACTGATTCATAAAGTGAAAATTTTCTAAAACCCTTTCAATGCCTCAGCGTTGCGGTTCCGCCAAGTAGCTAACTTGGTAGAGCACTTGATTTTGATTTCCCTTGAAATGATCCTAATCTAAAATTATCTAAAGCCGCAATGATATGTATGTTGTAACTTATAGAAAGTGCCCGGAATCGTAATAATAGTTCATGATGTTATACCTAGACGACGCGACGTGGAATTTTATAGACGACGTCATGGTCAGTATATCATGGCGCCCTGGCCATCTGAAACACTGCGCTAAGATGGTAAGATTGCTCAAGAATTGAAAGCCAGTGCCCTCTACAACGGTTTTCAAAGTTGGCGGGAGGACTATACTCGTACTTTGCTATGTTTCTGACTGGCTCTTCTCAGTAGGTAAAGTCTGTTGAGTATCGTCCAAATTGGTGGTAAGTTTATGACCTACCTATCTAATAAGAGCCTGTAAAAGGTCTAGGTACTTATAATCATTTTACACATATGAAAAAGATTATGGTGTCAAATAAACTGAATATCAAGTTCAATCTCAAAATCGACATTTATGGGTTAGTCAGGGACGGCCAACGGACCATAGCGTGAAACCGAACGTCACACATCATTGACATCAATTCCCTAAGCTCGCATTATCACGATATACCAAGTCACAGTTATGGTGCTCGATATGCCATGGCGAGAGATACCTACGCTCGAAGGATATATTTTGGCCTAGTTGCGACATGATAAAACGATTGCAATATTGGTGTTAAACTTGAATTAATTCTACGGCGCGTGGAATTTCGTGCATAGACTCGATTATCCACTTCGAAAAATATATAAATTTGAAGACAAAAGTTGTAGATATAATAAAATTCCTCATAAAGTTTGTTGATAAGTGGAAAATAATCAAAATATTAAGTAAAAACAATCGTCTCTTTTTCTACTTGCTCTAGAATCTAGATTAATCTATATATATAAAATTCAAAGTCCTGACTGACTGACTTATATATCAACGCACAGCCCAAACCGCTGGTCCTAGAGACATGAAATTTGGAAGGTGTGTTCTTTGTGAAGAGTAGGTATCCACTAAGAATGGATTTTTCGAAATTCCACCCCCAAAGGGGTAAAATAGGGGTTGAAAGTTTGTATGAAAGTCCGTCATTTTTCAAGTTATATTCATGAAACTTGGTATTTGAGCTATCGGTTCAAAATGAAGAAATATGTGTATCGCCATTTTTGAAAATTCTACCCCCATAGGGCTGAAACAGGGGTTGAAAGTTTGTAGGAAAGTCCGTCAGTTTTCAAGCTGTAGCCATGAAACTTCGTGTTTGGGATTTCGGTCTGAAATGAAAAAATATGTGATTCACAGTTTTTGAAAATTCTATCCCCAAGGACGTCAAATAGAAAGTTTATCCTTTAATCACGCCGAAATAGAGCAACGGATCAACGTGATTTTTTGCATGGGTATACTTAGTTGAGGACTTGGAGAGTGACATAGGCTTCTTTTTATCCCGGAAAATTCAGGAATGCCTGTGGGAATTAAAAAAACTTATGCCACGCGAACGAAGTCGCGAGCATCCTCTAGTTATCTATAAAACTGCGAAACGCGCTTATGAGTCCTGTAGGAGTAGGCTCCTGCAGCCACACACTACTGTGTAAGGAACTTTATTACAATACAGCCCTGTATTTCACATCGTACACGTTTATATCGTGTCGAACACAATATACAGTGTAACCTTTTGCTTTGCTTTGAACAAACAAAAACCACGATCGCAACTCATGCGGTCCAATAGTTTAATATATGTATAAAAAGAGAAGGTGACTGACTGACTGATCTATCAACGCACAGCTCAAACCACTGGACGGATCTGAAATTTTGCATACAGATAGTATATGACGTAGTCATCCGCTAAGAAAGGATTTTTTAAAATTCAACCCCAAACGGGGTTGAAATTTGTATGAAATTTCAAACCTCCTTGTATAATTTGTATAACGCGAGCGAAGCCGCGGGCAATAGGTAGTGCTTAAATGAAACTTGTTAATAATTGAACCTTCATTTTCTTAAAGGTCGACAAGGAAATTGCCGTCTCCTGTAAAACTACAAAACCCGTTACAGATTACCTAACTAAATTAAATAGGTTCTTTTAGTACCTTAGTTATTTAATTTAGTTAGCTACTTTATTAGCCCGATTTTTGGCTCCTTATTTATTAAATGTCTAATAATTTGTAGTAAAAGGAAATTAAACTGTTGTCAGCGTCCAGACAACGCCCTATTTGCAAAGAGCATAGAGATAGGCAAAAGTACTTAGCGTTTATGAGCTGACACTACCTCGGTACAACGTTTTTATTGCAAACGTATGTAAATCTAGCCTTGTTTAAAAACAACGGAATCAGCACGGAAGCATATAGCGCCGACCACACAGTGTTTACGTATATTATATAACTGTATATATTTTTTTCGTAAGTGTTTAAAAATATGACACTCTTTCTATGAGTGGTTTAGTAAGTATTCATGAGATTGGCAGTGACCGTGCGTGAAATAAAAAGAGGAGCTAGGTTACCTTAAAACAGAGTAATTGGGAAAGAAATTAATTTGAACGATTTGGTAGCATGATTTGAGTAGATCAAATCGAATGAGCTCGCCCGCTGGATCAGGTGACATCACTAATTGGCGACTCGCCTGATAGGTATGGGCAAATTGATTCCATGCGTGTAATGTGTTAATCTTCTCGTGTACCCAATTACAGGAATGTCGTAATAACATACCTACAGCAATCAAATCTGTCGTATGTGTCCGATTCTAGTTGATCATTGTTTGGAGTAATAAGAAACTACATCGTGCCCGCGACTTCCCCCGCCTGTAGGTTCTTTAAATATCATGGGAACTGCGATTTCCGACATAAAAATACCTAAGCTTGTATTAAATTTTGTCGTAATCCAGTGCTCAAGAACAGAATTTATCACGAATAAATTCTTCTTAAAGTCTTGTTTATTACGAAATTATTATTGGGAATTTGAATTTGAATTCACGTAAGTAAATCCAATTTTAAATTCATTTGCTATTTGCCCTTGAAACATTTCTAAACGGCTTATATTGCATGTTACGGCTCAATTTGGGTTAGAATTACCTCAAATACTTCCTTAATCTCAAAACCAGTCACAAGCATAACCTTGTTTCCTTAGCCTATACTAGATGTATCGATCCGATAGGCATGTTTTGTGCCAGTGCACAAGGCCGATGAAATTGGATAGCCACTTTATTATAAAACCACTTAGCCCTGGCCTCTCAAGTTTAATAATACCTGTACCTACGGGCCACGTAACTAAAAATTAAAAAAATCGAATGATTAAGTCTTGTTAATAAGAATAACGTTTATAACGAGATTTTTTTACCTATTCGATCGCTTTTTAGCTAACTACGATTAATTGTAAGCGCTATATGACAGATGGCGTTCGTTCAATTCCATTTAAATCGCAGTTAGCTTTAATGCGCTCGAATAGGTACCAAATCTTCCACTAGACCCGCTGATCTTGGAAGATGGTTTCGGCTGTAGGTATTTACCGACCAGGAGAATCTGGAAATTTACAATTTAGAAATCTAAATTGGCTATCTGGTCTGGTGAGAGTACATATCGATCCGATGCGAGGCCAACAATATACGATTTAAAAAATCTGACGTAAACCCTTCCACGATAGCCCGTCTCCATCGTGGTTTGGATCGTCACTGGCCAATTTAATATTTTATTAACCTTAGCCCCATAAAAAAGGTCGTACTAGTAGGTACAACTGGTATTTTTAAATTTTAATATACATAGCACCTACAACCTGGTCCCTATTTTTAAAGTACAAAGTGATAAAAATTGTATTTTAGCGTAACAATCCCATAAAGTAATAAAAAAGGGAGTCGCTCGTGCTTTTTAAAACAAAATAATTAACACTAAAAAGTCTGCGGGCACTGCGTCATTTTATTTCCACTAACGTAATAAAGTTGGAAACGTTCGATACTATTTGAAGTTCAGAGTGTATGTATGTGTACCTAAATTTACCTTATTATCATTAAAACTCATATTAATTAATGAATAGATATTTGTCTATCAACGATTATGTACAAACCAGTCATCCCCTGCCTTATTTTGCAGTACCCCCCTGTTTTCTAAAAGAATACGTGCGAGGCTGCATTGATTTTCCATTTGGCCTGGTCTATTCTCAGTGCCGGGATTACGTATATCTACTCCAAGATTTTTCACAGTACGCGCTCCGAGTATGACACTTAGAAAAATATCACAAGATAAAAACCGAGCAAATACTGTAACAAAAATTTGCTGATATTTTTCTGAATGTCAAAGAAATAATAATATTGTGACTTCATATTGACTCATATTTTTATTTCGATTCAAGTTTCTTACAATAGTTTCCGTGAAAACTAATTTGATAATGACTGGCTTTTGTTTTATTCTTGTACTCGTACAATACAATTGAAATAAAATAAGAAATTTACACCATTGTTTGGTTTTACTATTTATAAAGGACTAGCTGATGCCCGCGACTTCTTCCGCGTGGATTGACGTTTTTTGATTCCAGCGGGAACTCTTTTAATTTTCCGGCCTAAAAATGGGGTATGTGCTGTTCCAGACTTTAATCTATCTCTGTGCCAAATTTCATCCAGATCCGTTTAGCAGTTCTGGCGTGATTGATCCTTGCAAAGTTTCGCTTTTATAGTATAAGTACCACGATTTTTTCAGAAAATCTTTCTGAAAAAATCGTGGTTTGATCAATTTGAGCTATTTTATACTGAACGGTTATTCAGTATACTGGAATCAATATCAAAACCAATATCCATCGATTCTGAGGTTTCCTAAGAAATAGTCAATGATTGAATTCCTATATTAATGATGTTATGAGTTTCTACCGACCAGTGCTACCGACAACCAAGTCAACTCGAGTCACCCAATCAAATCGCGTTGCGATCCGGAAATTCACTCATTGCCAATTTATGGGCCGGTAATGCTGAGATTTAATCCTCAGAATAGACGTTTAAATGGTCAATTTCAATTATTTGATCAGATCGCTTGAAATTATTTTCTCATCGGGTGAAATTCGTTGAAAGAAATCATTATTTTCATGAGAATCACTTACACCGTCTATATCTTAATTAGACACTGACTACGCGTAAGTTAAGTTTTAAATTGATGTGAGTGTTAGTGTTAAGAAGTGTTATAAGGAGGACAACCTAGGGTTGGAACTCTACAGTGTGCACAAATGCAAAGTTCGAATCGTATGCCTCAAGGAATGACCTAAGTGTGAGCCTCGTATTAACTAAGGGACAATCAATGTCCCGCGACACTTGTCGCCAGAGTCGAGCGACGTAGCCCGACATCGCACGACAAGTCTGGCAACAGGCAACAATAGGTAAAAGGTCGCGAGACAAGATAGCTAGCGACGTCAGTCGACATCGCCCGAGGTCGCGCGGGCAACCTCGGGCGCGGGACATGTGTCCCCAAGTGAATAAAAATTGCACATTAAGTCAAATCTATCAGAACTGCCGCAAGCTCTACACGCGCCAAAACAACTTAGTTTTCAGGTCTGAAAATGGGAATGCCGACAACAGAAAGAGCCTTAACTGTCGATTTTCCACTGATCGATACGTTACACGTCGCCAACACCGACATGGCAAATACAGAAGAAAAAATGCATTAACAATTCAAATTACAGGTGACAGACACTAGCAATAATAATTTGCCAAGCAGTCGTGGTGGCAGTGCTGGTCCTAACGTCAGGCCGGCTGCTTCCCTCCTACAACTGGCCTTTCTAATGATAATGGAGGCTTAACTAATTAAATTTTCTTAAACATACCCATTCGTAAATTAAAATTAAGCTTAGAATACTGTGCAATCTACGGTAGGTAGCAACAAAGTACCTTTATCAAGGAAACTAAATAGAGATGGGCAAGATAAATCCCTAGTTTGCTTTGCAAACGAGATCTTTACATTAATTAGAAAATATCATTAAAGCGAATTCAGTTTTAAACGGATAACGAAACCTGACGTAAGTAGTTCTGACGCGACAGTTTTCTTAATTTTTCAGGTCTTTAATTGACCATTCAGCTTGTTTTCTCTGTGGACTTCTAAAATAGAATTTTCGTAATTTGGGTTGTAAAAATGCAATTATTTTTTAGGAATACTTAACTGTGTTCTCAATACTTAACTCTTCGCGTACTCACCTACCCGTCGTCACTTGTGCGATGTACTAGATTGACCTTAATTGAACGTTACAGCGCACTTTGTTTACCGACGCGACGCCACCGCTAGTGAGAAATTATGTAAATTAAATTCGCTTCGTTACATCGGCGCTATATCGTGTTATAACTGAGATTTTAGCGTTATAAATAAATATCAGGAAGATAGCTGAGAATTTTCTTTACGGAACTCAGTTATTAAATGTTAAAAATATTGTGTTAAAAATGTGTCTAAGTTAACTATAGAATAAGTCAAAAACTCCCAAGCTATATAACTATTATACAGATTTATTTTTGGAAAATTATTTGGGATTTTCTTTTAAACAGATTTTGATGGGTTGGTACAGATATAGGTTGCATCCCGAAGACGGATTTATGCTACTTTTTATCCATGAAAATTAAAGTTCCCACGGGATTTTAAAAAACCTAAAGGTTTAGCCCCACTACTGATGCACGGTGTGGCACGCAGTGCAAATATTCTTTGTATGAGTTTGCATGGGCATGGGCCCACTTAAGCGAGGCACAGAGATGCACGGCGACAAAGTTGTTCAAATAATACTTGCTCAGACGCGGCCTCTGTAGTGTTGCTAGACCTTGAAATGGCGCGATCGCGGGGCACATCTAGTAATTAGCATCTACCCTTAATTTGTTTAGGCTTTTGTAGTTGTATTCATATCACCAAATACCTAGTATCGTGTTCACGGTTTCTATGACTTGGTTTTTACAACACAATAGTTTGCTGCCATGAAAACTGCACGAAAGTTAATGATTTTGACCTTCGCGATAAACGCTGTATAGAAATAAGGCTTTCCCTTTCAACGGCACAATACGCCGCGCCGCATGAAAACAGCACGAAGCACACGGTTTATTATGTGGGTCATGAATGCGTAGGGGTGGTGCTTATGTAACCCACAAGGAGTGCTTAGCTACAAGGATTTATATGAGACTAAATGGAGGTTATGATATATGATTGACGTAGTGCTGAACTGAATGGTGATAATTTAACGAGAAGATTTTTAGCGTATTTTTAGGGTTCCGTACCTCAAAAGGAAAAAAACGGAACCCTTATAGGATCACTTTGTTGTGCATCTGTCTGTCTGTCAAGACCCTTCTTCTCAGGAACGCATTGAGGTATCAAGCTGAAATTCATATCAAATACTCAGGTCTACTGACCCTTGGAGCTGTGAAAAAATCAAACTTCTAAGCCAACGCAATCAAAGATACAGTACACTCGCAAGGGAATCTCGCAAAACCTACAGGGTACTTCCCGTGAACTCAGAATCTTGAAATTTGGTACGAAGCAACGTCTTATAGCACAGATAAAGGAAAAATTGCGAAAAGCATAAATATTTAGTTACATCATATAATAAAAATATTTTTAATAATTTTAAACTTAAGTAGGTACCTACTACCCCTTTCCTCATGAACGCGTAGTGGTGTTAAATTGAAATTCATATTAAATACTCAGGTCTATAATACCTACCTTTAAGCTGTAACAAAATCACATGTATACGGAACCCTCGGTGCGCGAGTCCGACTCGCACTTGGCCGGTCTGTTTTGTAATAAAGCCGAGCTTTTTTCTCTTGTCATCGAGTACACTAGTTTACTACGTAGACACGTTAATGTACGTACCACCGAGTATAGTAATGGTTGTATGGTCTGTGGTAGGTAGGTAGGTACCAATCTAAAGCTTAATATCAAAATAATTACCATAGGCAGTTAAACTACAGGTACCTACGTTATTTTGCTTGAATTCTAATATAATCCTTTGTTACGTACAATTACGTATGATATAATACCTAATATAGCGCAACCAATTTTTCTTTCATATCAAAATTGTTGTATGGAGACCATAATATTATTACGGTGCAATCCAATTACTCTACGTCTACGAAGCTCTTACAGTTGCAGCTTGCTTATAATATTTTCCTCTATATAATATCCAACACAACTGCCATACATTTCTATTACAAAGTTCACGGTCGCATCTGGCGTTCGGCAAGTTCTATTTAAACTTATCCCATTAAATCCTAATTTTAATGTTGTTTGCATTATTTGATTAATGTATGTTCTTATTTACGGTCATTAGAAGAAGCATCGGAGATCGTAAAGCCCTGGCCTAAGACAAAGTTAAATTGAAATATAATAATATACGGCTTGATGATGATCTTTATGTACCTACAGTATCTAAAAACCAAAGCTACGAGGGTTTCAAACGCGCCCTTGTTTGAGAAGAGTCCACAACAAACTCATCTTGTATTGCACGACTGCCCAAAAAAGGAGTGTAATGTTTTCAGGGTTTATGTAGGTATGTACTAGCTGTCGCGAGTATCAGCTAGTCCATCCATACATCGATCCATCCATCCATCCATCCATCGATCCATCCATCCATCCATCCAAACTTTCGCATTTATAATATTAGTATAGATGATTGTGAGTTTCTTTATTGCACCATAAATTCTAAATGCCTGAACAGATTTGGATGTATAGGGTATCGTTAGAATATATGTTTTTTTAATACGAAACTCGTATGCAATTACTCGCTATGTGCACAATTTCATGCCGCATGAATTCCACGATGACTTTGTTCCCCTTTTTTATTTGCGAACTTATTTTTTTTACATAAAAAAAGTTGTATTTTAACTGCACGGCGTACGCGTATTTAAAAAAAAGTTGTATTTTTACTGCACTGCGTAGGTAAGCGTATTTTTATTACGAGTCCTGTATTTTTACTACAATTTAGGGGCCAGAGTACGACAGTGAAATCAAAAAAGCTGTGATCCCTGTGTGTGTGTGTGTGTGTGTGTGAGCTGTGTGTGTGTGTGATGTGTGAGAAGTGTGTGATGTGTGTGTGTGTGATGTGTGTGTGTGAAAAAGGTGTGTGTGTGTGTGTGTGTGTATCTGCGTTTGTTTGAGCTGTGTAAAATTTATATTTCATGCCGATACAATTGACGCCATGCAAATTCTTCTTTCGTTATCGTCTCACTGACCGCTCCATCTATAGGTACTAATATTATAAATGCGAAAGTTTGGATGGATGGATGGATGGATATTTGTTAATCAATCACGCCAGAACGGCTGAACGGATCTGAATGAAATTTGGCAAAGAAATAAATTATTTATTAATTTAATCGTATGGCGTTTAAAAACAACACTTATTTCGCCTGCAAGTTCGTCGCTCGTTTTAAATGCACCCAGGGGACACGTGCAGGGAGGTAGAAGGTAGTTCCTGCGGACGTGAGCGACGGGGCATCCCCCTTTAAATAAATTATAGTCTGGAATAACACATAGGCTACTTTTAATCCCGGAAAATTAAAGAGTTCCCGCGGGAACCAAAAAACCGCAATCCATGCGACGAAGTCGCGGGCATTAACTAGTAAAATATATACGAGTATAAACATTCATTAAATGAGACCTTGTTATTAATCTAGCCCAGACTAAAATATTATAAATGAGAAAGTGTGTCAGTCTGTCTGATACGTTTTCAAGACCCATCTGTTCAACTTATTTTCACGAAATTCGGTGCAGAGATAAGTTGCATCCCGGGGAAGGACATTGGTTTTTTCCCGGTAGATCAAACATTCCCACATAATTTTTCAAAAACCTTGATCCACGTGGACGAAGTTGAGGGCATCATCTAGTATTTTTCAGTATTGGTGTGAAAGTGCTTTATTTCCCGAGATAATCTTTTCCGAGAAGATGTTATTTTTCCACCACGGGAATAAGACGTCAGCAAATATTACACTATTTCTTACAAAAGCAGACAAAGTGAACATTGCAGGCGGTACAGTTAGCAGATGGTATTATGTTAACAGCATTCGTTTCCTTTTGCTTATAACAAGCACATTTAACCGAGAACTAAGTAGCTAGTTTTTTATTCACCGAATAAAAAACCAACGTAGCGGAAAACCTTCATTTCGACTCATGTATGAATGTAGATACATTTACAACTTTGACATTTACAACATTACAACTTTTGAGCTTAACGAATTTTTCAATATTGTACCGGTCGAACGCCCCGTCTCGTTGCCCAAAGCCCTTAAAATTTAAGAAAAGTTTTTGAATAAATAACGTTGTCTGAAACCGTTTCGATATTGTCCTACCTATTTCAAAGCGAGCCAATAACATTATGTAAGGGAGTTGACGGTAAAATTTGTAATGTCTAAAATTCAATATTTCTCAGTGTTTTGCTATAAGCTATATGGCAGTAAGTAATATCATTTGCTGTCAAATGATACGATTTTTATTACGAAAATTAGACAGACTATTTAATAAATAGGTAAAAGTTTTCTCCTGTCAATTTTGTTTTATAAAGCAAAGCACAATCAAATTAGAAAACCTAGTACTTACTCAGACTTTTTATAAAAATTTTGTTCTTGCTCATGGCTTTTCGTAGCCAAAAAATATGTGCTTAGATGTAAGTATTATGTTGAAACAATATGAAATGAAATGATTTATTTCACGTAGGACGACTTGTGCCACATAATGATAAGACGTAAGAATCTACCACCGGTTCGGAAAACTGATTCTACTAAGAAGAACCGGTAAGAAACTCAGCAGTTGCTCTTTTCATGAACAGAAAAATGTTACACTTTGTAATTATTAAACAATGCATACGTTACGTAACAAGTACTACACTGACTTGTGGGTTGCTGAATGCGAAACCGGTTGCTTCCATGCAACTTTGTCATCGAAAAAATCATCAATCCATACTAATATTATAAATGCGAAAGTCTGTCTGTCTGTCTGTCTGTCTGTCTGTCTGTCTGTCTGTCTGTCTGTCTGTCTGTCTGTCTGCTACGCTTTCCCGGCCCATCTTTTCAACCGATTTTGCTGAAATTTGTTACAGGGGTAGGTTATATCCCGGGGAAGGACATAGGCTACTTTTTATCCCGGAAAATAAAGGAGTTCCCGCGGGAATTAAAAAACCTTAATCCACGCGGACGAAGTCGCGGGCATCATCTAGTAGTATAATATAATAACCTCGACTTAACAGATGCTGTTTAACACAGTCTTTAAATGTATGCAATAGCAACGCCAGAAACTCTTTTGGTACCATGTTAAATTACTTACTAGTTTGTTTTTTTATCATCACCGATAGTATAAAAATTCATTCTTAATTCACCGCCATCTCTCCACCTATTAACGCTTTTACCAGCTGTGACAATATAGCTTATACCCATGGGCCGACTGAGCTCGTTAGTTGTGTATGTATAATGAATGAAAGCGCAAACATTTGACGCAAACAATTCGTTCTGGTCTGATAAGCCCTAGCGTCCTGTACCCATATCACGATAAGCAAACAATACGCCCTTCGAATATCGGTGGCTTTGAAGTTTGAACATCTATTTATATATCGGATCAGCAGGATTATTTTCAAGTCCAACAAATCTGTCGATGTGAAATAGGTCTCTATGCGAACGTCGAATAACATAAACAAGTTGTTGCAGATACCTAATGAATGAACGGAAAGTTAGGTACTTGTACGTTCTATTTTTATTCTATGCTTAGTAATAACATAGAACCAGCAAGCAAGCACCAGCGAAATCTATTCTGTGCTTAGATAGATATCTTTGCGTTCAAACAGGTAGTTTAGCTCGTTTTTAACTGCCTCATTGGTAACCATGTTCGACTGCGGCTGACGATTTCCCGGTTTCGAATCTCGGGTTGGGCCATAGGGTTTTTCTGACAAGTTCTTCTCAGCTATCGCTCGGAGTTAGGAAGTTGGCGGTGTTTTACCCTGTGCCTCGGATCTCTCTCCGGTCGTGTCGGATTTTCCAAACCATCGGGCTATGAGAGTAAGGGTACAGAGAGTGCACCTGCACACACTTGTGTACTATAATATCTCCCGCGCAGATGGCTAATCTCTCTGGAGATTGGCCGCCGTGGCCGAAATTCAGTCAGGAGGACATTATTTATTTTTTAAGCATGGTTACAACTTGACAAGTCATTACACAATGCTTCGCTGCTATGGTTAAAGGCGTTTAACTGGAAACCTATTGAAAATCCACAAACTAAGGCGATAGTGTTGTATTGTACACGTGGATGGAGATCAAATGAAGCATGCATGACTTGGAGCGAGCTCAATTAATTGGAAGTTATTGCAGAAGACAATATCTTTTCCTCTAACCGTTTTATTAGAATCACAAATTGACGTAGACGTTCCTCATTTAATATAGTAGGGAATCTCACAGCTGAGATAAAAAGATAAAGTCAAGTAAAGTAGAGCCAATTAAAGTTTTCACAGATAGAATGATGATAGACATAAATGGGAAACCCATAAGTATGCGAAAGAGTAGTCGGTAAAACTAAAAGAGTTAAAGAAGACCAACGAATACTTACTTTATAACAAGTACTTTTATTAAGTGTCTTTGTTTAAACAATTGTTTTAGCGTATAAAAGGGGTATTTTATGCTTGTAATAAAGTACATGTACCCAATACTTATGTAATTATGAGTTTCGAGCACCTCCCTAACGCAGTGGTGTCTTTATAAACGCTGAGGTCTATACTTGGCGAAAGGTACCTTACCTCTAGAGGAAAAAAACATAGAAATCAACAGTCAACCGATAGGAGCATTATGATTTGCGATACAGTACAACCCTGCACGGCTGTAACGTACATCTATAGCTTAGGTGTCCCAATTTCAAGCCAAGAGAAGGCATCAGCTGGCTGAAAATGAAGTACTTAAATAATTTGGGATGCGACGTGACTTGATAGAATAATCCAGTTAACTCGGTCGCCAGTGCAGGCAACAACACTAATTGGATCTCGGCTATAAATGGCTAATTGCTTCGTATATCACCGGACTATCCGTTAACCCGCCTAATTGCGCCTACTTATCTCTCTGATTACTAGTCATAACTTATAATGTACTACTTAGAAAACTTAATCCCGCGACTTCGTCCGCGTGGATTAAGTTTTTTTCAACTCCCGATGTAGCTATGTAATAATTCCGATATAAAATGTAGCCTATGCCCTTCCCCTGGATGTAACCTACCTCTATACCAAATTCAATCAAAATCAAATTTATAATATTAGTATGGATAATGTGGACAATGAATACGAGTATGTATTCACGTGAATTAGGTTAAAAGATTTTTAATAGTCCCGGGCATATTAGAATATTTACCAGTGGTCCCGGGGAAACTCTTTGATTTTTCATTAAGATTAGCTGTAGGTTCGTTGTTGCCTTTTGACGACTCATTTCATAATTTGGTAAATAGCATCCTGGGGGTCTACTCTCTTTCTCTCAAACGAAACTTCGCAAACGAACGTAATTAGTCTGTTATTAGACCCACTCAAAATCGTTCAATCCAATCGGTCACGAAAATTTTCTATGGATCCGTACTTCTTCTGCGTGTACGAAAACGAAATAGAGTGGAGCATAGAGATAATATTATGTAGGAGAGGAGTTAACGAAATTTCGTTCTTTTGTTTGCGAAGTTTCGTTTTAGAGAAAGAGAGTAGACCCCCTGGAGATAGAAAACGCCATCTTTTATACGGCTTGTCAACTACTACTAGATTTTCAAAAATATGGATCCACGAGGGCGAAACCGCGGGCATAAGCGAGTGAATTGTAATAAAAGAACAGTAACTTCTCCGTTAATTTATCTAACGGTACTCGTGAGTAAGGAAACTATTATCTCGGTAGTCCGTACACCCGTTTCACTCGAACACAAATTCGAAACAAACAACATTCGTATGTCTAACTGCCAACTCGGCTGTGGATATTGCCGACGCGATATTGTCTCCACGAACTCGTACCTATTGGCCGTACTGCTATTTATCTGGGTAAAGTGTCAATCTATGAGAAATTCCCGACAAAGTTCGGGGGTAAGTACATACAAGAGAGCCATCTATTCGATCAAAATTGTGTAGCTCTGCGGAAAAGCAACGCTGCGCATGTGCTCGTCGTTTTTAGGATCAAAGAACACACATTTTCCCATAATTTTTGCGCGTGAACTATTTCTATCGCCGTGGTTTGAAATAACTTTTTTCTTTCTTACAGAGAAATTTTTCAAGAAACTAGAACCCTAAATCATGGTTGTATATATTTTTTAAAGTATGGTGATTTTTACGGACATTATGCTCATAATTTATTATATACATATCTACATTTATTCATCGTCTTATATAGCTAGCTAGGAGTAGAGTATCTTTATTTGTATTAATGTAGACCAAACTAGAATTAATTAAAGTTACCAAAGTCTGTTGGATCCTCGAACCAGCATTCAATGAAGTCGTTCGTGTAGACTGTAGTAGGTACATCGTACAACCATTTCGGATTAATGCCCAGAGGATAAGAAAACGAATTTTCACGTGAGCGGCAAAGCTACTAATTTTAATAATTTATTAGATACTAGCTGATGCCCGCCACTTTGTCCGCGTGGATTAAGTTTTCTGATTCCCGCGGGTACTCCATAATTTTCCGGGATAAAAATGCCTGTGTCACTCTCCAGGTCCTCAACTATACCCATGCCAAAAATCACGTCGATCCGTTGCTCCGCTGCGGCGTGATTGAAGGACAAACCAACAAACTGACAAACAAACACACTTTCGCATTTATAATATTAGTATGATATGATCATACTAGATATATCCCAATAAGTACCTACTTAAAGACTGTACCTACTAAATTTTGTATGGTTATCATGACGCGGACCAAACATGAGAGTTATGAGGGGAGTAAAAACAGCGTGAAGTGAGTGTGATACTCCGGACACTGTGATAGGCCGGAACTTGGTCTGTGGTGCACTGCCGTGCGCCTCGATAGGTATCATAAGATCATATGAGCATATCCTAGTGTAGACCAAAATATTTTTGAAATATCTAGTGGGAAGCAGGACTGATTCGGCCGATGTGGTACAACAGGGCATATAGCTTACTTAATGGCGGTAGCTAGATAATAGAGACCATCAGACTTAATATCGTTAATTTAAAATAATACGCCTACAGTTATTATTATGAGTGGTCCACTGTACATTATGAGTTCCAAGCAGACTTCAAAGTCGAGCCGCAAGCAATTAAAGCGCTGGCATAATGTCTGTTCTTATGAAAACAACAATAATTATTGTACGTAATGTTATTTCGACTGAAATAATTAATCATTCGCTGAAAATGTAGTAATCTTTTCTCTCTCATATTTTAATTTTAATTATACTAGCTGATGATATTATAATTCCGACTTCGTTCACATGGTTTAGTAGGTATTCAAAATTCCGTGGTTGCGTTGATTTACCGGGATAAAGAGTACCTATCCTAGATACAAATAATGTCTTTATTAAGTGTCAATGCCTGCGTTATAATGGTGGGAGTCTACATTATACCTACTTATTCAAAACTCACATGCAAACGTTTCAATTCAATTCAATTTCAATTTATTTATTTAAAACATGTAGAACATAGTACGGGTGTCTCTTATGTTACGTCATGTTTTGACTCTACCACCGGTTCCGAATGCAGATTCTGCTGAGAAGAGCCGGCATGAAACTTAGGGTCAATTCATACTAGCGCAGAGTCGAAGCGAATCGAAGCGTCAAATTCTTCACAATTAAAGCATCAGCATTGGTTTTGCTCTGACGCACAAATTCTGTCGAATGCGCGGGAATTCGCGCGTCTTCTTTTTATCTCAGAAGGAATATGTGCATTACGTTGTGGAGATAAGGGTGAATTTGCTATGTTAAGTTTCAGATTGACGCTTCGATGCGCTTCGACTCTGCGCAGTTGCTCTTTTTTTTTCGTTTTTAGACCTAAGTAGTGGTTTGAATTACATCGATGAGTCCGTCCATAATTTATAATGTCAGTTTGTCTATGTCACGGGCAATTTATTCAACAGGTTTTTGACGAAATTCTGTAGGTAGGTTAGTAGTAGGTACCCTACCCCTCAATCCACTAGGATCACCTTTTTGGATCCATTAACAGTGAAAGTTTTTATCCCGGAATTGGACAAAGGCTACTTTTTATCCCGATTTATCTTTTCATTTATTCATAATAATATATGTACCTACTTCCCCACATGATTTAAAACACATCAATCCACGCGGACCAAATCGCGGACATCTTGTTTCCCATAAAATAGATGATAATATAATGGATAGATTTTATCATCGGTTGAGATGATCTTACAGACAGACCGCTTTAAAACATCGAAGTTTCTCGGTTTCGAGAGCACAAGAGCCGTAAGAAATGCTAGTATGGGATTCACCATGTTCTTCTAAAATCTCCTCTTGCAGGTCTTTTGTCTTGAATAGTTATTGAGCGGTTGGTGGTATGCGGCAACACATTTCGATACGGTGCTTCGCGACTGTACAAGCAGTAAACCTGTCACGTGGATAAGTTTGCCATTTTCTGTGGAGTCTTGTTGTGTCGCTTTCGTCACTCACTTATGACTACCGGTAAATGAAAATTTTTACTCAGTAACAAGAAGCTACACACAATATACCTAAGAAAATTCCTCAACAAAATATTACCTTCATCATTTTCATACTATTAATTTTAATTATTCAAAACATTCAGAGGCGTTTTAAAAGCGATGCAAATTAAAAATTTGCAAGCAAGATACCTACCTACCTACCGACCTACTCGGAGTTCGTTTCTTAAATTTCGAGTTTCATTTTTCCGCAGATGGATGAATTTATGTACATTTCAAGTTTTAATAACCTGATTCAAGTTTCATGGCCTGCCGAGTAATCAACGTAGCGTAAAAAGCCCTCCCCTTTCGACTGGTATTAAATATTTTAGTTAAAACTTTCGGCGGTGGAGCTGCATAAAAATAAATTTGAACTACAAAATTAGGTACACAACCGTGGTTGAACTTTTGAAACGGAAAGTTAGGTGGCTTTCGATCACAATTCAGGTGTTAATTTACCCTATTCCCGGTAGATAGTTTACAAGAAAGTTTTCAAAAGAACTTAGTACGTATCTATTCGTTTATACGTATACTTACAGTTTGCAGGCGGCATACTACCACATATACTACTACTTATTCTGATATACTGTGATTCCTATGACTGCCATATTATTCTCCTTTCAAATTGTTTATACTACCTACCTAATATTAACGGATGATAATAACTTCTTCACAGTAATAATGTTATGTACTTACCTACTACATCGAAATTATTAATTAAATTATATCAATGCCTACTATCCTCGGATCGATTTCAATGTCTAAAGAATACCTTGTATATCAGTTTTATAGATTTTCTTAGAAGACAACAGCTATTCTGCAATGTCACTTTATATAAAGAAAGTAAAAAAGATTCGGATTGTGGACATAGGATCGCCTATCCTTGAATTTTTCATGAGGGTCCCGACTAAAACAATATGAATCGGAATTGCTTCTTCATCTACTATTTTTGTTTAGTTGGCCGACTTAAATGTTTAAGTATTAGGTTTGCTGTTTCTAAGTTACTATGAAACGACAAAATTATTACGCATCCCTTAATTAGGATCCTCACGCATGCTCTTTGGAATTTCAGACAAGATCTGCATAAAAAAATGGCGGCGCGGTAGGTCGAATATCTAAACCCCTTTTGAGTATAGTATTTAATTTGGGTTTGATAAAGTGGACTGTATTTCTGGAAATAAACTGCTCAAATCGGGAACCTATCCGCTTTCAACTGGGGTACATGCCTAGGATAAAGAAAGAGAGAAAGAAAGTGTTTCAACCACTGAGTCGGGATAAGACTTTCTTCATACTAGTGGTTCGCACCGAACTAAGACCACGCGTCCTATAAAGTTCGGCCGAGTAAACGTACCTACTTATAACAGAACCGTTTTTAATTACTCATAGAAATATTTTTCAGATTTGCTCGTCTTATTATTACTTACCAGATGATGCATCAACGCGACTAAAAACCCCGGGGGAACGTTTGGATTTTTCGAGATAAAAAGTACCTAGCCCATGTAATACTCCAGGTCCTCAACAGCTATACCCGAAGCCATTTAAAACATCATGGCCATCTGTTACTCTATTGCAGCGTGATTAAAAGACAAACCAACAAGCAAACACACTTTCGCATTTATTATATTTCACTTATTATGATTCATAATTATTCATTTGCAACTATCTAATTATCTACCTAAATTGTCTATTTTTGACTTATGACCTATGTGTTATTCCAGACTATAATCTATCTCTGTGCCAAATTTCATCCAGATCCGGATGAATTTTGGCACAGAGAACACGCTACTTTTTATCCCGGAAAATTAAGGAGTTCCCGCGGGAACAAAAAAACTTCAATCCACGCGGACGAAGTCGCGGGCATCAGCTAGTAATTTATAATTTTTTTTTTTTTTTTTTTTTAAATGTATAGGCCAGCGCTTGGCTGCAATCAGACTTGCTTGCAAGTGGTGATGCAGCCTAAGGTGGAGCGCGCTTGCCTAGAAGATGCCTATTCACTCTTGATTTGAAGGTACCTATATTATAAGAGGAGGGGAAAACGGAAGCCGGAAGGGCATTCCATATCCTAGCAGTTCGAATTAGAAACGAGGAAGCAAATCGCTTCGTACGAGCCCGCGGAATTTCGACTGCGTAAAGGGTGCAGACCTTGTCGATGCCTTGCGGTTCGATAATAAAAAGGTGACGGAGGAACCAGATCGAACAGTTCTTGGGCACACTCTCCGAAATATATCCTGTAGAATACCGACAGACAGGCAACTTTGCGCCTATGTTCCAAGCTTTGCAGCTTCGAACTGACCAGCGCTTTGTTACCAATAAGTCTCCTGGCGCGACGATCCACCGAATCCAATGCATCAAGCTGGTACTTGGCAGAGCCATCCCACAAATGGCTGCAGTACTTCATGCACGATCGAACTTGTGCTTGGTACAGTATAAGAAGCTGTTCCGGCGTGAAGTACCGCTTGACTTTGTTGAGGATGCCAAGTTTCTTGCCAGCTGTTTTTGCCTTGGATTCGATGCATTGTCCAAAGTTGAGGTTGGACGATATGTTGATACCGAGGAGCTCGACGCTGTCGGTAATTGGAACGGATATATTTCGGAAAGTCGGAGTGATTGGGAATGAACTCCGTTGGGATTGCGGTGAGATTTTAGTTTTCACTCTACATATTATTCATAATGCGAAAGTGAACGGACCTAATAAAGTTTAAAAATCCTAAATCCACGTGGACGTGATCGTCATGTCTTTAAACAACATCTTTCTTTTCCACGTCCGCGACGGTGAGCTCACAGTTTTAAAACTTTTGTGTCAGCTGCCGATCAGCTTTCCCGGTAACAAAGGCACTTGGGAACAACCACCTGCTATTTAAAGCATATTATGAAGACCGTAACTTTCAGATGCCAAGCTCTACTTAGGTCGTTTATGCCACACTCTTCGATCACCGCGCACGTACGCAAACGTTTATCTATACTTCTATACTATACTATTACTATTTACTATTTACTATATGTATTTACTATATTAATATTATAAATGCGAAAGTTTGGATGCATGGATGGATGGATGTTTGTTACTCAATCACGCCAGAACGGCTGAACGGATCTGGATGAAATTTAGCACCGAGACAGATTATAGTCTGGAATAACACATAGGCTACTTTTTATCCCGGAAAATTAAAGAGTTCCCGCGGGAATCAAAAAACCGCAAACCACGCGGACGAAGTCGCCGGCATCAGCTAGTATCAAATAAATCCTGCCAAGTGCGAGACGGGCAACGCGCAGTGTAGGGTTCCGTAGTTGCCCATTACAATAAGCGTCCTTTTTCAAGTTGGTCGCTCTTTAACTTGTAAAGCCTACTTAGCTGTGATAGTTTTCGTTTGAACTTATTTCGCTTCCATGATTTTTTTCACATATCCTAAAACAACAGTTTTAGCTCGCAATTATTTTAACTCTGAGGCAGACGCTGCATGGTCTAACATGAATTACTAGGCCCACACATTGTCTAAGATAAATCTACCTTAAGTTGTAGGGGTGTTTCCAAAAATAACCCCTGAACGTGTCACGTGTCAAGTTAGTAAGTGAAAACTAAGTAGATACTTTAATATTTAAGACCTAGATCTATCATCTACTGCATTAGCCCTCCGTATGATAAGACGCGAGTAAAAACTAGGTAGGCGGTTAGGTACTACTGACTACGTTTCCTTATTGCATAAATCGTACGTTAATTTATCACCAATTTTATAGCCTTAACGTCACGAGAAGATTGATTCGCGTAAAAACGACGCGATAGAAGCTATATCACCAGAACACTCGTATAGTTGCTTACTTTATCGCACACATCTACGCCACCCTCTTCTCGAGCCCCAAATGAAGGCCACCCATTCATAATATGTACGTAACCTACACGCCGCCACTTGGATGTAGTGCTAAATTGACCTTAATAGAAACGCTAGCACTCTGTTTACCAACTCTGCTGTCAGGGAGGATTTATGTAAGTCAAACTTTACAAACAGCCATGTAAATCGATACTTCGTATAATTAACTTGGTAGCCGAGGTTGATGAAATACATTGGAAAAATGGAAAATTTACATGAAGCTTCCTCCAACAACAATAACAACAAAAACAGTTTCCTTTAATTTAAAATGTACTTAATTACTCTGTAAATACATATTATATCATTAAGTTGTGTGAGTAATTAGTTTATTAATTACCTACTGGATGATGCGTGTGACTTGGTGGATTTAGGTGTTCATTGATTTTCTGAGATAAAAGTAGCCTATGTCCGTTCGCGGGATGCCTATAAATGTGTATTAAACTGTAGGTTATAGATATACAGTCAGACATATAGACAGACACACATTTTTTTCATTTATAATATGACCTATAAGTATTATTAAATTCGAGTGCTAAATATATATTTTTCATAGACTACTATGACTATAAGAAAAAATATGCACTGCTCAATCTTAGGACCAAGGCTGCATGAGATTAAGCAGTAGGTTTTGTAAACAGTAAGCCAACTTATACCTACTCGTATGTTAAACTATAACAATTTCAAATCAAATCAAATCAAATCAAATCATTTATTTGCATAGATTGCGTAGGTACATTGATGTTACATTATTAAATTGGTATGAACTACAATCTGCCGTGTACTGGCATGCAAAAATTATCTAATAATTATAAATACTTATTCTAAACATCATTTATTATAATATATAATAGTATTAATAGTATAATTTCACAATAGTATTTTGATTGCCTCATCTGGTCACAGAAGGGCTGGCTCATTTTTTGCGCAAAGGATCAGCCTGGCTATCCAGCGCGGAAATGCAGCCAGCATTCTTGTTGCCACCATTCCACGCGGGCATGATTTATATAGTAATTAGGTTATAGGCTAGCTAGCGTTAAGTTCTATTGTATTGTTTTCAATAGTATTTGATTTGATACAATAGATTCTTTGTGCTTACCACTAGTTTTATTAAGGTCACTGTCACATCTATCATTGATTCCATATGAAAATATTTGAGCTGTAGTTAAAAAGAACCTTGACGCGGTGCCATTCATGGGCCAGTAAATTACGTGGGTTTGGTCGTGGTTGGTAATATTTTTTACCTGTGACTGAAAACAAAAGCTATACTGTTGATATCTAAGACCAAAACCATTTACCACCATAAATAGTTTTACTTTTGTGATTATCAGCAAAAACACATAATTGCACAGAAAGTTTCGGTTATATAACAAAATTATGGTGGTTTTAGAAAACAAACTGTCTATTGTTGTGAGGCCATATTATTAACTAGCTGATGCCCGCGACTTGGTCCGCGTGCAGGGTTGAGGTTTTTTGGCTCCTGCGGGAACTCTTTAATTTTCCGGGATAAAAATTAGCCTGTGTGTTATTCCAGAGTAATGTATCTCTGTGCCAAATTTAATCCAGATCTGTTCAACCGTTCTGGCGTGATTGAGTAACCAACATCCATCCATCCATCCATCCACACTTTCGCATTAATTATAATATAGTAAATTAGTAAATATTAGTAAAGTAATTAGTAATTAGTATTAGTAATATTAATTAGTATTAGTAATAGTAATTAGTATTAGTAATAGTAATTAGTATTAGTAATAGTAATTAGTATTAGTATATTAGTATTAGTATAGATTTCACTATGGTGTGAACGATAAAAAGGTTTGTTGTGAACTTGAACGACCTTGCTTTTGTTTAAGGAAGAAAACCAAGCTTATTGGCTGAGATAATATCAGACACTTGTTTACTTTCACGTTAATATTGTCTCTTCCTACTTATACACTCTTCAAGGTACTATGAATGTTTAACAAGGAACCTTATAGTTTCATGCAGCCTCTCTCAATGTGTTAACCATTTTTTAAATAAACTAGGTTTATAAGGCCTGAAAAGTGGCAATTTGGCACAGTTACAGTATAAACTACCTTTCTACCTAAAATTTATAATTTCTAAACTTTCCCTGGTGGGAGGCTTTTGTCGTGGCTAGTTACCACCCTACCGGTAAAGACGTGCCGCCAAGCGATTTAGCGTTCCGGTACGATGCCGTGTAGAAACCGAATAGGGGTGTGGGTTTAATATAACTGCCATGCCCCTAAACGGTTAGCCCGCTACTATCTTAGACTGCATCATCACTTAGTACTATCAGGTGAGATCGCAGTCAAAGGCTAACTTGTAGTAGAAAAAAACCTTTAGCAAAATGTCTAAAACCAATACCTACTTATAATTTTTGAAAATAATATTCAGGATATTATTATATATTTAAGACTGTAAATAAAAGTAGTGACTGGTGGTGACTGCAACTTGGCTACACGATTTTCCAATAAAAAACAGAGTGGCGCGGGCTATTTATTAGGTAGGTACTTTACCCTTTTTAGGGTTCCGTAGTCAACAAGGAACCCTTATAGTTTCCCCATGTTCTTCCGTCCGTCTGTCCGTGGCTTAGCTCAGAGGATGTTACTATTAGAAAGCTGTAATTTGGCATGGGCTATTAATCACGCCAACAAAGTGGTTAAAAAAAATTCTGCACGTAAAGTGAAGATGATTTTTTTTCTCGTCTATCCCATGGTGTGAGGTGATTGGATAGGTCGTTTCAAAATATTGTGGGTGTGGGAAAACCATTTCTTGATTCAGGGATCTGTTTGCGTAATACTTAGTTTTAATGTGCTAATTTTTGTAAGAGTCACGTGTCCCCCATAATGCAAGCTAAGCGGTTGTTTTTTGGATACGTTAAAGAATTAATGGCAGTATATATTATAACGAAGTTAAAAGGAAAACTATCACAGCTAAGTAGGCTTTACAAGTTCACGTGTAGTTCACTACGGACCAACGTATAAAATGCCCGCATATTGTCACGGGCAACTACAGAACCCAACTTTACGCGTGGCTCGACACGCATTTGGCCGGTTTTTTCCTAACAAATGTGAACTCTGTATAAATAACCCTGACACCGAGCTGTTCATATGGCCTACATATTACGTACGTGTAGGTTTGGTAATATTTTTCGTGCGGTCGCTATGTGCCTCGAAAAGCGAAACCCATTTCCAAGCAGCACCGATCACGAAAGACGAAACCATTAATTTTCGTGTTTCTTTCGCTTTCGTTTTCGAACAGTGAAAAAAGAACTCGTACAAAAAGATACACGTCTCGTAATTGCATTAACATAATTCCTCACTGATGAACATTGGCGTGAACGTTTCCATTAAAGTAAATTTACTTGTAGCTTTTCATCAAAAGGACGGAAACTTAGAAATATGCATGGGCTTTTTGTAGGTTATCGTTTACCTCGTAATCGATTACACTACAATGTAACTAATACCTAATCTGTGACTACTATGCAAAGTAATGTTAGAAATCACATCACTCATCATTTTTTATTTTCTGTACTGAAATCTGAAAAGCTCAGAATATAGGCCGTGTTTTGCGTAAAACCTTTTCAGCTGTGAGAAATATCCTAAACATACCCATTCTGATACTTAGATCGGTTTACGTGGGATCATGCGCTATGTATCCTAGGTGTTTCGCCAAAGTCCTCATAAATAGAAAAGCGGATAAAATTATCATTTTAGAAAAATCTATGCCAATTTCCCTTCGGTATAAACTGTTTCGCTAAACAGTCACGTTATATTTAGTTAAAAGATTTTATACAAATAGAAATAAAATAATCCAGTATCGTCATCACGTCTAACTCGAAGCAATTTATATAAATCCTTTTTCCACTGTTCACTGTGCTGAAAATTATAATTGTTTTCCTTTTGTGTCTGGGATATTTTCTCATTTCGCGTCTAGAATATTAATGCGACATCTAAAGCCTCTACCTATGAGATAAAACGAATGTATTAAGTATTATAAAAACGTCAATAATATCGCTTTAACTAATTCTATGCAAGTGTATAAGTGATAGCTCTTTTGACCTATGACCTAGATTCTTGTTTGGTTTTGTGACATTTTGTTAATGAGCTTACCTAATAACCCGTCCCCGTTCATCATTCCCGTGACTTTGCTTGGTTTGACACGTTCATAGATGGAGCTCTTTTCCAAATTGTGGAAAAATTGCTCTTCTTAGTCTTAAATCAATGTTATATATTGACATAGTCTACTACTGTAATATAAATATAATTTATGATCTTAATTTACGAAATCGTTAACGAAATTTTATTTCTAAAAATTTTAGCTCCTGTCATATTTCATGGAGTTTCATTGCAATAAATATATTTTGATGGTGTAACCAACTGTATTACACCATCCGGTTTTCAGAAACTTATGTCATTTATCCTTGGAACGCAAAACAACTTCGGGCGTTATTCATATCCAAATTAATACACACGAACGGGAAAAAACAACAAAAATATACCGCTTGTCGACCGTCTAATAAATCTGAATTGCATCGATAACTTTTTGTTTCCCTAAAGCTTTGTACAAACAAAAATAAGCCAGTGTCGATCATGACCTAGATTCATGTTTGGTTTTGTGACATTTTGTTAATGAGCTTACCTATTAGCTCGTTCTCGTGACTTTGCTTGCGTGAAGGTTTGATACGTTTACAGAGGGAGCTTTCTTCCGAATCGTGGAAAAATTATTTCAATCCATTCAAATCTTTGCTTGGATGTATTCAGACAAAGAACGTGTTCTTTTAAGTTCTACTCTAAGTAAATACTCACCATACAATTACTACTACTTTTATTAAACTAATTGCAATTATCTAATGTCGAACTAAAACTAAACTCAGTGTATTTTATATTTCACTTTGAATAAATCATTTTTGACTTATGAATTTTATCACCCCAATTATGCATAAAAGCAAAACTGAGTATGTACTAGGTACCTACTTTGTAAAATTACTAAATTTGTAAAATTTTTCTTAATAATCATATTATGGCGCACTCTCAAAGCCATTTCCCAAGTAGATAATGTGACACAGACGCCATTACCTCTAATGTACTTTTCGCGCTTTCCTATTTGAGGGTAAACAATGAAATGGAGAATCAATTTTTGAAATTCAAATTCACCTTGTGGATTCACGACTTTCCACCATCAGACTCATCTACCTTCAGATTTCAAATAATCATAAAGTTCTTGGGTCACCTAAAGTTTTAAGCCACTTTGTAAGTTTAATATGATAAGCTCAATCATTTGATCATCCGGATCCTTAATAAGGATAAAGTGAGCCACTATAACTCTCAAGGGAACGTTTGATCAGATCTTTTTGCTGGAATCAATCTCCTAATGAAACTGATACAATAAGTTTCGTAATAAAGAAAACTCCAAAAAATGTTAAGAACTACATTAACTCTTGTATACTTAATAAATTAAATTATTTTTTACTTTTTAGTGTTTGTGGTTTTTGAAGTCGGTTTTTATTTTTTTTTGAAATTTTTTTATGTTTTGATATAGAAACCAACGTTACTCTCATTAATTATTTATTAGATAACTGTGTAATAAAAAATGAAGTATAAAAAATATTTGAAAGAAAGCTCATAAACTAAATCTTAACCACACCTGAACTAAGACGATTTTGGATTTTATTACACAATATGTTTGCCACTTGTGCCATCCACCTCCGGCTATACAGCATTGCGGTTCGGGTTTAAGCGAGATGTTTATTTTGTGGTTATTAATATAGTTGGACGAACTATCTATTATTATTTATTAAAAAAACGATTTAAAGTAGTACACTTTCAATTTCTTCTGACTGAATTTCGTCCACGGCATTTCATCACAACGAACATGATAAACAGTACTATCACACACACTATTCTCTGGCTCTGTATGTCATCTAAAATCAGGCGCAAGACCAACGGCTCTACTATATGCTCTTAAAAGTATGAAGCGAGTTTAACCATAGGTTTAACAACGCATTTGTTACGCAGTACCACACACATTATATTATAGCAGGGCAAGACTAAATAAATATAAGTACTTACCCATCGCACAATGTATTGCTCGATGGAATATGTTTAAAAAAAGATTACTCGTAGGTAAGTCAAATCAGTTTCTACGATTGTATAACCTCTACGAATAACCACTGTGACAGAAAAGTACTTGGAAAATTGTATTTTCCTCTTTGTGGATATATCCTACTTGCATTCACTGGCGTGTTCTTGATACGATTTAAAGGTTCATGAAATCTGGAATTTCTTTGATCTTTGTATCATGAATATTATGTTTCTTTATTTTATTTAGCAAACGCATTTATCTTCTATATATAAATATATATATATATATATATTTAATATATATATATTATGTTATATATATATATATATATATATATATATATATATATAATATAAAAATGAATCCCTATTTCCCTTGGTCACGGCATCACGCGTGAACGACTAGACCAATTTCGCTAATTCTTTTTTTGTTGTGTTTGTTATTGTAAGCAGAAGGTTCTTATGAAAGTAAAAACTAAGAAAGTTGCGCGGAACATTAGAAAATTTAAGAAAACTTAACGACCAAAACTTATTCCACGCGGACGAAGTCGCGGGCATCAGCTAGTCTATATATAAAAATGAATCCCTATTTCCCTTGGTCACGGCATCACGCGTGAACGGCTGGACCAATTTCGCTAATTCTTTTTTTGTTGTATTTGTTATTGTATGGAGAAGGTTCTTATGAAAGAAAATGTTTTAAAAATTGTACGAAAAAGTAAAAAAATTGGGTTAAAAAAACTCCATATACAAAAGTAAATGAGACACAAGACAGTAGAGAGATCTTCAAATATATTGTCAGACTGACGGTAATTTATTCAGTTTCATATATTATATACATTTATACTGGGAAAAAAACCAGTTCCCACGGGACTCCATAACACCTAAAATCCACGCGGACGAAGTCGCGGGCATCAGCTAGTTAGATAATACATATGTGGTAACTCTAGCGTAATTTACCTATTTTACCACAGAAGTTTAAAACACTTGAAATTTACAAAGAAGAATATTTTAACATACAAAAGGAATAAAATGATGAAATTCATTACAACACAAAGGGAGAAAGAAAGCGAAGGCGGAAAGAGATTTATTTAATTGCGTGGACTTAGAATAATGACAATGTATTAAATAGAATTATTATAACTTTACAGGAAATATGGAAATGAGGAAAATGCCAGGGAGGATGCTTTTAGATACTTTTCCTGGCTTACTTTTAACAATGTTGTAGATAAAGCAGAAGCTTTTTAAACTTCAATATTATGGACTTAATACTAGATGATGCCCGCGACTTCATCCACGTGGATTAAGTTTGTTGTATTCCCGCGGGAACTCCTTATTTTTCCGGGATAAAAAATATCCTTTCCCGTGTAACGACCTATCTCTATACACAATTTCATCAGAATCGGTTGAAAAGATCGTTATAGGCCGTTAAAGTTTGAGTTAGACATACCTCCACAAATTTATTATTAGAATGGACTTTTATACTACAGAATGGTGTGATTATTGAAATTGTTTGTGTTTGGAATTTAATTACGGCTCACGGAATTTAATTTACATAATATGTCATTTATGATGAACAATGTCCTGAAGTTCCCTTATAGATGGATGATTTAACTTAGCATGGTACCTTGCTATATAAAAAGATAGGTACATGAATGCGTGACCTTTATTTGGCGCGTGGGGTGAGATTAGGGTTGTCAACGTTGCCGAAATTCCAGTACACTCCCGAATATTAATACTTACCACCATTGTGTTCTTATTTCTATTCATTTTAACAAAGGAAGTTCGCAAAAAGCGTGTATACTGTATAGATATGATTATAATTTAGACCAATTTATTTTTTATCATATAAATACCTATTGGTATTTTTTTAACCGTATCTTGGTCACCAAAGCCTTAATAATGAATCATCATCATGAAACGGACTTTGAGATTGCACATCAATTTATCATAATAACATCAAGATTGCTTTTTCTTCGGATGCAGCAAAAAATCTTTCACGCTATAATACTCTTTATTCCCGTAATTCATATTACGGGAATAAAGATTTGCAGATGTCATATCTTGCAAAGGCAAGCTTGTCTTTTTTTCTGGCAAGTTGTCAACCCTAGGCGGGGTTGAATAGATGTGTGTGATAAAGCATGAGTATTTCGGTGAGGAAAACTTTGTCTGTGTCGTGTTTTTGTTCGAATCGATCTCCCAATGAGCCGGCTACGATAAGATTAACGGTAAATTATTCGATAAGTTCTATATTTTATGGTTGTAAGGGATATTGCAGTCTTTTAGTTATATTGAATTAAGTAGATGTGAGATTTGGATCCCCGTTTTTGTTATGCGGGATTTTTCATGTTTCTATCCGACTTCTGAAAAGGAGGAAATTCTCAATCTGCGCGTATGTTTTTTTCTCGTATGTACACCGGTAGATAAACAATAACTTCAGCCGAAAAAGCGAAATTCATTGTTAATCATAATAAAACCTAATAGTTATTATTGTGATTGAATTTATTGTAATCTTACTACGACAGTCGATAAAGGATTTTGGCCAATAGAGAACGAATGCTAGCCATCATTACGTAGTGACGGTATCGTAATAAGGCCCCGGTTTTGTGATGTACCTAGTTTCTTATAATATATGATATATGGATCAATTAAGGACCATCTAATTACTCCGAATTTTAATATAATGTAGTTCATGTGATTTCAGTAGTATATATCCTGTATATCGATCAGATAAAAGGCTCATTCCTTCTTATCCTTACCCTAGTAGGCATTTCTCTACCACTTCTAACAAGTTGAATGACCTATTTATCCTCCAATCTATCTCTGTTCTCGTAGATACCAACTTGAACATAATATATGAGTCACGTTTGAGCTACTCGTATTTACTATGTTTGTAAGTCCCACAGACATTCCCGTGTTAGTTTTTTCTTTTTTTTTTATTCCACTACAAGTTAGCCCTCGACTGCGATCTCACCTGATGGTAAGTGATGATGCAGTCTAAGATGGTAGCGGGCTAACCTGTTAGGGGTATGGCAATTATATTAAACCCATACCCCTAGTCGGTTTCTACACGGCATCGTACCGGAACGCAAAATCGCTTGGCGGCACGTCTTTGCCGGTAGGGTGGTAACTAGCCACGGCCGAAGCCTCCCACCAGGCCAGACCAGGGAAAATTCAGAAATTATAAATTTCCAAACCCTGCCGGGAATCGAACCCGGGACCTAAGCACGTTAAGGCAACAGCGCTCAACACTGCGCCACGGAGGTCGTCAAATTCTTAACAGAACAAGAAACTTAATGTGATTTTAATATCGTTTGAAATGGTCCCAATCCGGCGTAAGTCAGCATCATTAAAGGATTCTCTGAGGATTCTCTGATCGCTCTGAGGATTTGTACAGTTTCGGTTTCCACGTGATACCTACTAACACTCAAAGACTTTTGCGCATTGGACAAATATTTGTAATCGGATAACAGAAAACCTCGCTTTCCTCTTTTGCTTACTTTTATTTTTCTCAGATGTATTACTAAGTAAGCAGTCTTCCGGGTGTAAGCCGCTCATATTATATTGTGTAAGAACGAAAAATAATCTCGAAAATTTGATAGTAGGTAAAAAATAATCCATACTTAATATTATTATAAATGCGAAAGTGTGTCTGTCTGTCTGCTACGCTTTCAAGGCTTATCTTTTCAACCGATTTTGATGACATTTGTAAATAGAGATAGGTTGTATCCCGGGAAAGGACATATGCTTTTTATCCCGGATTAAGGAGTTCTCGCGGGAATACAAACTTTATCAACGCGGACGAAGTAGCGGGAAGTAGTATCTAGTAGTTTTATATAACTCGAACAAGGGAGTTAAATAAGGATTGGAAGTTTGTATGAAAGACTGTCTCCCAAATCAATTTTCAAGCTATTTATATCCGTGAAAATTGATATTTGGGCTTCAAATATACAATGAACAAAAAAATTTAATATAATATACAATTTTCATGATTTTTGGAAATTCCACTTCCAAAGGGGTTAAGTAGGAGAAACTTTGTATGAAAGTCCATCATTTTTCAAGTGACAAGGGAGAAAAGTAACACTTGAGCTTCCGGTTACAAATGAAAAAACGTGCCTAGGTACCTTTCTTTCTTCCTGCTGGGCAGGTTTCCGCACTTAAACTTCCAGTTGGAGGTCTGTTCATCTGTTGTACATTACCTATTCTGTGGTTGTTTGACTGCCTCGTTGGTTTTGTGGTAGGCATGTTCGACTGCGGCCGACGAGGTCCCTAGTTCACGTCGGGTCGGGCAATAACATGTATTGGGGTTTTCTAACAAGAAATTCTCAGTACTAGCCCGGAGGTAGGAAGTTGGCGGTGTTTCACCCCCGTGCCTCGGAGAGCACGTTAAGCTGGTAGTCCTGCGCCTGATCTCTCTCCGGTCGAGTCAGATTTTCCGTCCCATCGGGCTATGGGAGTAAAGAAACAGAGAGTGCACCTGTGTACACGCACACACTTGTGCTATTATCTCCTACGCAGATGGCTAATCTCTCTGGAGATTGGCCTTCCACCTCCTTACTGATTTCCAAAATTTCCACTCGAGTAAAGTTGGGCGGGTAAGCGAGTTAGTGAGTTCTCATTAACTTGAAGTCCTCATTATCTGAAAACATATCAAAGAACCTACAGCTCCAACCGCTAGCTGGTTTGTGACATATTCTAGGAACTTGTAATTTTGCAAGACGGTTTTTTGTTAACGTAGTATCCACAAAGAAAATCTTTTCAGTAATTCCCACCCACGCAAAATTTGGGCGGGTCAGAAAGTAAATCTATAAAACCCTCGAAGATATCCAAGACCCCTTACTGTGCGCAGAGCTTGCCACTAAATAAAGGCTTTTATGGCGCTACATGATACACACTAACTCTCAGGCGTCGCTTCTTAACAAAACATATCCCCAAGACAGTAATGAATAATATTCAGGCCCATTTGCACGAGTCCGTTAAATTTTCTTATCTGTCCTTTTCATGGCAACCCGGAATAAAGTGACAGCATCAAAAAATGCAACTAAATCAGTTTAGGCAGCGTTGTGAAATGATTGAAATGAAAAATTCTTTATTGTACACCAAGAAACATACATAAAACAATAACAATAAAAAAGTCGGCCACTGTAAACATTTTGCAAAATATCATTTGTTTGCAAAAACCTACTTTTAGGCCTTACGCACGTCTTCAAGTTTACACGCTTCATCATACCTTCTAAAGCTCTCACAAATTGCATGTTCAAAAACCCGTCCATAGTACCTACCTATAAATGACAGATTTAGTAAGTACGACGTACTTGAAAAGATAGGACTAGGAAGGACCTCTGTCCTCTAATTTATGACTACCTTGGGCATATGTAAATAGGCTTATCGTTGGTCTAGTGGTTACCACGTTCGACTGCGGCCGACGAGGTCCCGGGTTCGAGTCTCGGGTCGGGCCATAACCGGGCCATCGGGTATTTCTGACTAGAAATTCTCAGTACTAGCCCGGAGTTAGGAAGTTGGCGGTGTTTCACCCCCGTGCCTCGGAGAGCACGTTAAGCCGTCGGTCCCGGTTATTATCACTAACATGATAATAGTCGTCAAAGCCCGCCAACCCGCATTGGAGCAGCGTGGTGGGTCTAAGCTCTAATTCCCTCTCTTCTATGAGAGTGGAGGCCTGTACCCAGCAGTAGGGACATTAATGGGCTGTAGTGGATACCTAATATATCACAATATGCCTACGCCGACTACAATCCCAAAAAATAGTCAATTAATTATTACGTACCTAATACGTATTCAGCAAATAAACATCAACGAGCATATTATTATTTTTTCAACCTACAACGATATTAATTTAGGTGGATAACTACCTACCAAGCAACATAAGATTTAGATTATGAAAATCCCGCAGAATCCGCATGATATTACAGTAATATTTCAGGCCCAGACAGTTGCTGTCACAGAACATATAATAAGAGGTTAGAAAGGCGATGTGGGCGGGTCACGCGCGCCACTATATTGAGCGAACGCTCAAACGTACCAAAAACACACCTCAGTCGGCCGCGGACTGTCTTGGGAAGTTTTACGCGCAAAAAAGTGTTTATAATGCCTTCTTGCGCGGTAATAACCTGCAGAGCTAGAAGCCAAAATGTCAATGTGACTAATGGCAAGATATCTTTTCATCGGTAAGTACATTAAACCTTGATTTTAAATGATTTAATTGAAAACACTAAAGACATTATGTTTTCCATCACTAGTGTGACTGGATCGTAAATTTGTATGTACATCGCTGGTGCGAACAACGCGCTCCAACAGAGTCATGTACGCGAGCGGCAATGTAAAGCGTAGTGCGTATGAACGATCAACTCCACTTGTTACCTGGTATTACCCAATAAGAGTAACTTGTCGATAGGGCTGAGTAGCATTTTTCCACCGTATCGATAAATAGTTTATTTGTTTCTGAGTTTATTATTATGAACTTTCAATGATAGTTACAGATTTAGATTTTAATCATAAATGTTTGAAATATTGTTATAGTATTTTGTGTTTGTTGGTTTTGTTGTATAGTGTGTTTTAAATATTGTTGATGTATTCAAATAAAAACCATTTGTAAACCATAGTTGTTTTTATATTTTATTTATTTCTTATAAAGAAACAGTAGTTATAAGCAAAAGAAATATCATTGTCTCCATACATTTTTTAATCTATATACTTATAATAAAACTGTAACAGGTCCAATTCTGTACATTGAAGATATTTTGAAATTTTTTTTTAGAGGTCACTCATTATTCGATACTGAAGCCAAATCTGTAATTTTTTTCATTTTTATCTGTCTGTCTGTATCTTGGCCGCGCATCACGCCGAAACTACTGAATGAATTCAAACTTGGCACGATTTGAGCCCATACTACGAGGTAGGACATAGGATACTTTTTATCCCGAAATTCTACCCCCGAAGGGGTGAAATAGGGGTTGAAAGTTTGTATGAAAGTCCTTAATTTCTCAAGTTATAGCCATGAAACTTGGTACTTGCGGGTTGAAAATGAAAAAATATGTGTTTCACAGTTTTTCAAAATTCCACTTCCGAAGGGGTGAAATAGGAATTTGAGAGTTTGTATGAAAATCCTTAATTTCTCAAGTTATAGCCATGAAACAGCATTTGGGCTTTCGTTAAAATATGAAGAAGTACGTGTTTCACCATTATAGGGGGATTATACCGTGGGATAGTAATATAGGATACTTTTTATCCTGGAAAATTAACTGAAAAACTTATTCCACGCGGACGAAGTCGCGGGCATCAGCTATAAAGAATATACATACCTACATACTTTTTATCGCGGAAAATTAATGAGTTCCCGCGGCAATCGAAAAAACTTAGTCCACGCGGACGAAGTCGCGGGCATCAGCTAGTTTAAAATAAAATAGTAAAATCTATAGACATAGAGTCCAACTTAAGTTAACAATATGAATATTGACATGCTGTCGACCGTACGAAAAATAAACATCGATAAAAAATATTTTAGTCAATCCCTAGCGTATGTTGCTGTTTTACACGACAACACGCGCAAGTTTAAAGTTTCACTAGTGTGCGTAGCTTCGCCAATCGCAGCGCTTTTTTCTGCCTCACGCACACATGGGAACTCTCGTGTGTATTCATTTAGATTAGTAGTAGTGAAGAATGGTGGGATCAAAACGGCGACAGCGGTTTCCGTACAAAATTTGCACTAGGGCCTTTCTAACCTCTATTATATGTTCTGTGGTTGCTGTGTTGCTATTGTTTTTTGTTTCGTTTTGTGTATCCATGTGAGACATTCATATTTCGTCATAAACTGGTAATAGAACCATATGAAGGTATGGCATTCAATTTTGCGAGTATAATGCCAATATTAGTACCTATCTACCGCGTGTACGTGTCAATGGATCCGAAGCATCTATATGTTCAGAATATCATACCTATTTTTCAACCTCTTCATTACATTCTTCCTTGTGGCTTGAAATAGTGATCGCATATGACGAGATTACCTGCACGGGGGGAGGGGGGAGGGAGGGGGGTATTTAGAAAATACCACAGAATACCACCTGATGCATCTCTTCAAGATTCAAGATTCAAGATTTGAGATTCAAGATTAATTTATTGCAAATTTGGGTTTTCATTAGGTCTTAATGTAACATAGTTGTGTACATCCAAATACCTTAAATATACAGCATGCAATATTATAAAGTAGATATACATAATGTTTCATTAATACAGCGTTATTTTAATTAATTATGAAAGTCCATCCAATTGTTATTTTTACTTAAGTACAATTTTTATATTATAATGTCTTACATACATTTTTTTAGGGTTCCGTACCCAAAGGGTAAAAACGGGACCCTATTACTAAGACTCCGCTGTCTGTCTGTCTGTCTGTCTGTCTGTCTCCAGGCTGTATCTCATAAACCGTGATAGCTAGAAAGCTGAAATTTTCACAAATGATGTATTTCCGTTGCCGCTATAACAACAAATACTAAAAATTTAAAAAATATATATATTAAGGGGGGTCCCCATACAATAAACGTGTTTTTTTCGTATTTTTTTGCTCAATATTAAAAACGGTAACAGGTAGACGGTTCAAATTTTCACAGAATATTAACTTGTATATTACCTTTCAAAATAAATAATTAAATATCAATAAAGTAAATATTAAAGGGGGGCTCCCATACAACAAACGTAATTTTTATTTTTAATACGTCATAAATCGTAAAACTTACTACAGGTTTGTACGGAACCCTCGGTGCGCGAGTCCGACTCGCACTTGGCCGGTTTTTAGGGTTCCGTACCCAAAGGGTAAAAACGGGACCCTATTACTAAGACTCCGCTGTCTGTCTGTCTGTCTGTCTGTCTGTCTGTCTGTCTGTCTGTCTGTCTGTCTGTCTGTCTGTCTGTCTGTCTGTCTGTCTGTCTGTCTGTCTGTCTGTCTCCAGGCTGTATCTCATAAACCGTGATAGCTAGAAAGCTGAAATTTTCACAAATGATGTATTTCCGTTGCCGCTATAACAACAAATACTAAAAATTAAAAAAATATATATATTAAGGGGGGTCCCCATACAATAAACGTGTTTTTTTCGTATTTTTTTGCTCAATATTAAAAACGGTAACAGGTAGACGGTTCAAATTTTCACAGAATATTAACTTGTATATTACCTTTCAAAATAAATAATTAAATATCAATAAAATAAATATTAAAGGGGGGCTCCCATACAACAAACGTAATTTTTATTTTTAATAAGTCATAAATCGTAAAACTTACTACAGGTTTGTACGGAACCCTCGGTGCGCGAGTCCGACTCGCACTTGGCCGGTTTTTATATTATAATGTCTCTTGCACCTCCTGCGTGCCTTGTGAGTATAGTCACTATGGATGTGATGACTATTAAAAAGATCTAAGTTTTTTTCCACTTCAAGTTAGCCCTTCATTGCAAAATCACCTGGGAGTACGTGATGATGCAGTCAGATTGTACCTACCGGGCTTACATGTTAGGATTAAGTGTCATCTCTCTTTCTCTCTCTCTTACCAACCCTATTGCCGGCTCACTACTGAGCACGAGTCTCCTCTCGGAATGAGAAGGGTTAGTCCACCTCGCTGGCCAAGTGCGGATTGGCAGACTTCACACACCTTCGAGAACATTATGAAGAACTCTCAGGCGTGAAGGTCCTCACAGGAGGTCGGGTATCTTAACCACCAAGCTATCACCGTTTCATAGATGCAAAGTATGATTTAGTTATATTAAATTAAACCAACACTCCTATAGTACATTACTGCAGCGGCCAGCAAAACAGGCATTGAAGGACGAACGTGTAAATGTGGGCCGAGGCGAAGCCGAGGCACACATACGTAAGTCCATCAATGCCTAGTTGTGGTCAAGGCTTGTATAGTACTTTTCTCAAATAATGCGCGGAAATTAAAACTAAGTAGTACCTAGACAGAACTTTTTATTTTTCGGATAAGGATTTCGATATTCTTTCATTCTTCCATTGAAAAAAATTTTCATAGGTTTTTAAATATTTTTCTTTAGATTTTGGCGGTAACAAGTTTTCTATTACGGCTCTTGCCGCCTCTTGAATTTCAGGTGGCGTTAAAGTAAGTTCATCACACTCATTGTCTTCACTTGAACTCATTTTGTCAAATACATTTCAAAATCAATGACGAACAACGAACAATAATAATTTTTCCCGCGTCAAAGTGTTCATTTGTTTTTTTTTCAATAAACAGCTTTCTATTTTCCTAGCTAGTTCGAAATTTAAATAAAACCTTTGATAAGTTACCTCCTTGGTTGCCGTGTTTCGGAGTAAAAGATCGTCCCATTTTTAAACTACACGACAGATATGAATTTACTATGTAATTTATTTGGCCGCTAAACCACGACAGATAAGGATTTTCATACAACTTTAGAAGGCCGCTGCTCGCATGTATTTGGCCAGTACAGCAATTTCGATTTATCTCGAAGAAGGTTGTCAAAATAATGCTCAAATTTCCAAGCATGTTTGAGAAAATAGATTTTAGGTAACGTACCAGAATCCTAAATCGCTTGGAGTCACAACTTTGCCGGTAGGATGGTAACTAGTAACAGTCGAGGCCTACCACACGACTAGACCAGAGAAGCAGTTTTGAAATTTTTAATGACCGCGGCCGAGTAAACAAAATAAGAAGAAGAAGTACCCCGGCCGGGGATCGCATCCGGGACCTTTTTTATAAGACCCCAGTGCTCACCGGTGTGCCAGAGAATCGTCAAATCATCAATTTATGAACATCCAAAGTTAGAAAAAACTACTTAATAGAGATAATTTGAAATTCTACTCTCGTTAGCAAACCAAATTGTTCCATGAATTTGTTCAGAATCAAAACTCAGCAAACGGAGATAGTAAAAGGAGAAATGTTGGTAAAATACATTACAGTAAATCGAGAGAAAAGTTCAGATTGAAAAATCGAAACAAATCGAGCGTATTCTTTTCGAAACGGTACGTATTTTAGGACGAAAGCCCACTGTACCTACATTTTTGCAGTGATAAAATTGCGACTTAGTCGCCATGCTGTCGCAAGTTGTGCGATTCGTCCACTTAACCAGGATTCTGTATTATATTATTGCTGCATACAGAGCATACATGATCTTGATTGCATTTGCATAGTGGTGATGGCTATAGAATTTGAATGCATCGCCACTGTATCGCCATTTTATCGCCATTGCATCTCCACTTCTATTACTTCTTTGGTACTCGTACATCCATACTTAATATTATAAATGCGAAAGTGAGTCCGTCTGCTACGCTTTCACGGCCCATCTTTTCAACCGATTTTGATGAAAGGACATTGCCCTGTCCTCATACAAAGTTCGCCTAAAAACCAACCGTCAAACCACATTGAATACTGGGTTCAAAATAATAACCTTTTAATACTTGAGAGCAGATTGAAACAACGGACACTTCTGAGAATTTATTTATTACCAAATATATTTTCAATTTTGAGGTTATTTCGACTCAATCTGCTTGAAAAATAAATATCATCTTTATCCAATTGTAATAGAGCTGTAAACAGTATGTAGAAAAGACAAGTTTCGTCGTAGTTCACCTAAAACGTTACAGATGGCGTTACAAATATTAATTTATTGTACTTTCAATAGATGGCGTTGCGATATTCAGACTGCTAGTGCACTCAGCGCTTCAAGCTGCTTTTATCTTATTTCTTTAGTTACGGAACCAGCGCTCAAGCGGTGGTAATGTTTATAATTTTACCATGTAAGTTATTGATCTGTGGATAATAATCGAGAGGCGGAAAAGTATGGTAGTCAATTTAATACCCATTTATTTATTTTTAATTAATTTGAAGTGTCCGTTGAATTCTAATATTTGGAATAAAGGTTAAAAAATAAGCTAAGAATTACTGTATATTTCAAACGTATGTTGATTCTTAGGCGAATTTGGACAATGTCCAAAGTACAAAGGTTTAGTGAGGGACGAATGGCCTAGTTGTGAAAACGCATATCAAACGATTGCGATTCTTAAGCAACGTTGACCCAAGTCGGTAACTGGATGGGTGACTGAATTTGGAGGTTCAAATTTGGCCTTTTCGTTTCTTCCGTGCCTCGGAGAGCACGTTAAACCGTCGTTCCCGGTTATTATCACTAACGTCTGATAACAATCGTAACAAACCTAAGAGTTTAAATTCTCTTAGTCGAGTCGTGTGCGGAAGGACGTGGGAACCCACCGCATTATAATCCCAAGAAAACTCCTACCATTATTTGATTAATGAAATGGGGTCACGACCCTCAGTAATAAGGAATACGACGCAGAGAGAGAGAGTACAAAGGTAGATTGTATCCCGGGGAAGGGCATAGGCTACTTTTTATTCCGGAAAATCACAGGAATAAAAACCTTAATCCACGCGGACGAAATCGTGGGCATCATCTAGTTTGGAATAAATTCAAATTCAAATTCAAATTCATTTTTTTAAAACATGTAGGACATACAGGTGCCTCTTATTTATGTTACGTCATGTTTTACTCTACCACCGGTTCGGAAAGAGGATTCTGCTGAGAAGAGCCGGCAAGAAACTCAGCAGTTGCTCTTTTTTCTTTTTTTTTGTAAACAATATATATTACATTACGTAGGTACTTAGTTAAGTATGTAAATTAGATACAATAGTGTAAGTTATTATACTCTCCTGTGGGGTGCTTGACCCAGAGTCGGTTGCTTCCATACAACTTTGTCATTAAGAAATTCGTCAATTGTATAATAGCCCCGACTCAACAAGTGTTCTTTTACGGTTTTTTTAAATTTGTGTAACGGCAAGTCCAAAAATTCTTTTGGAACCATATTATAAAAGGTAATACTCGACCCCACAAAGGATTTCTGCACCTTACGAAGACGACATTGCGGCATTACTTACTAGTTTATGCCGGTTTCTAGTAAGATAAATAAAATCACTACATGGCCACAGAACGTCACCGTAGGTTATAAGCCTTATTTGGAAAATCTCAGAAGAAAATGTTACTTCAATTTGAATATCTACAGGAGTTGGAGCGTGAACCTGATTAGTGCCGACGCCGTACACCAACAAGCTCCCCTAACGATCTATGAATTTAATCATAACATTTCACTGAGCCGTGTATAATTTCTTTGTTTATTTGTTCTAGTTAATAAATTATGGTTTTAGTTGTTCTGGCTTGAAATACAAGTTTGCAAAATAAATTTAACGAGTCTTATAATAATTAAGCTTTCGTTGTTTTTATTCAGGTTCTTAGTATCAAAAGTATTTAATTAGTGTCATCGACTTCAATGATTCGAGGATTAAGATTTTTGTTAAATTCTCATGGCAACTGGCTTTCCGGGATAAGTAACCTATGTCCGCCTCTGATGCAAATTATCTCTGTACTTTTGTCAAAATAAGTAAAACGGATCGACCATGAAAAAAAAACTACATAATATAGGCAGGCAAACATTCTAACGTATACACTTTTGAATTTACGTTTGTCAAGGATACTGCCTGTTTATTCGTGCAGAACAGTTAGGTTGATTCTTTGCGAAAAGTTATAGCCAGCCAATATGCCTTCAAAAGAGGCAACTAACCACCGAGAAAAATCTCGTCAAAACTTTTTGAAAGTGAAAGAAGGTTCGGGTATCTATCCGAAGCTTCTTTCACTTTCTTAATTATACTATGTAATATTAAAAATGCGAAAGTGTGTTTGTTTGTTTGTTTATTGGTTAGTTGGATTGTCCTTCAATCACGCCGCAACGGAGCAACGGATCGACGTGATTTTTGGCATGGATATAGTTGAGGACATGGAGAGTGACATAGGCTACTTTTTATCCCGGAATATTAAGGAGTTCCCGCGGGAATCAAAAAAACTTAAATCACGTAGACGAAGTCGCGGGCATCAGCTAGTATCAGATAATATATCTATCTGTGCCTAATTTATTTTGGCTTATAAGCCAAATCCATACTAACATTATAAATGCGAAAGTGTGTCTGTCTGTCTGTCTGTCTGTCTGCTACGCTTTCCCGGCCCATCTTTTCAACCGATTTTGCTGAAATTTGGTATAGAGGTAGGTTATATCCCGGGGAAGGACATTGGCTTTTTATCCCGGAAAATTAAGGAGTTCCCGCGGGAATCAAAAAATCTTACCTAATCCACGCGGACGAAGTCGCGGGAATCATCTAGTTAGGTAAATATAAAATTGAAAATTAATTATTTAATTAATTTAAATAATTTGGCTGCCTATATGCAGCGGCACGCGGCAACCATAATATTATTGCAGCGTAACAAGCTGAATTTGGGCAGTTTTCAAATAGACTCGTTTTCGTCTTTTTGCGCTGACGGCTGAGTATTTTTTAGTAGCGAGGTATCGCGGTAGTCAAAGCTCAAAGAAGGCTTGTTAGCGAACCTAATGCCTTGTTACCGGTCAGTCACGCGAACCGGCTTCGCAAATTTATCAACTGGGTAGGAAGAATTTATTTAATAAAATAGAGGGAAAGAAATCAAAAATCAATCGCCAGTGCCAGAAAATGCACTCGAAATAAATATATCATCAGAGCTGTTTTAGAAATAGGTATAACTAGCTGATGCCCGTGACTTCGTCCGCGTGGAATAAGTTTTTTTTAATTTCCACGGGAACCCCTCACTTTTCCGGGATAAAAAGTAGCCTATGTCACTCTCCAGGTCCTCAACTATACCCATGCCAAAAATCACGTCGATCCGTTGCTCCGTTGCGCCGTGATTGAAGGACAAACCAACAAACCAATAAACCAAGAAACAAACGCACTTTAGCATTTATAATATTAGTATGATATGATATGATATTATAATATTGCAGCGCATGAAAATATGCGGTAAAATTGAGTTATACTGGTATTTACTAACTATAGCACTCCCTGTCTTCCAGCTGAATATTGCAGGACAATAGGGATGATGTACCTAAACTCAATCAAATCAACAACTCTATAACAAACTTAAAAACGCGCTTATAGTAATTAAGTTTGCATGAAACACATAGAACTTGTGACGTCATCAAATTTAAACGCAACCAAGGATATGAATTTACATGACCCTCTATTTATTAATTAGTAAGAAATAATTTATTTTTGACACAGGCATCATCCCTATTGCGATATAATATCAGCGTTTCTGTTTTGTACTATAATACATGTAGGTACCTACGCACACCGTGCGAGTCAGCTATATAACTAAAAAGTCAATTAAATAGTTAATCAATCCCTCCGACTAAAAATCCCCGATACAGTCAAGCAAAACGTGGACAAAATTCAAAAACATGTGTCCTCAGCGTGCGGCGACTAGGCAACGTACGAGCAACATAATAATTGAAATTTAACGCCAACCCGTTCTGTTTCCACCCTATTCGCATCAGACTCGCCTACCGTGAACAAGTCAGAAGGCCCTTTAAATAGGCCGCAAAATTTAATTAAACTGCCATAACCAAAGTTATATTGAGGACACCCAACGTCATTATCGTGGTGAAAAAATAAGGGTCTTGCACCGCTATTACAGCCCGGTATCTTTATGTCAATTTTTAATGACATGCATTAATTTCTCCGTTGTGATCGTGGCTACTGGCTACCCATGATCATTTAATGAGGTAGGAAATTTACCTTGAGATGTGGTTTTGATTTTTAACTTTTATATCATACTAATATTATAAATGCGAAAGTGTGTTTGTTTGTTGGTTTGTCCTTCAATCACGCCGCAACGGAGAAACGGATCGACGTGATTTTTGCCATGGGTATAGTTGAGGACCTGGAGAGTGACATAGGTTACTTTTTATCCCGGAAAATTAAGGAGTTCCCGCGGGAATCAAAAAAACTTAAACCACGCGGACGAAGTCACGGGCATCAGCTAGTTATCCATAAACGCATAACCGGTAGGTTGGGCACATTCTACAACCCTAGGTACAACTCTTTCTTTCAAGCAAACCTATATGAGTTTTATTAATTTTCTAAAAGGATTTACTCGTTATATGTGTTAGCTTGAAAGAAGCAGTTGTAGAGTGTTGTTGTAGAGTACCCATATGTACTGATATTATACCTAAATGCGACTGTAACTGTCTGTCTGTTATACGCTTTCACGGTCCATTTGTTCAAAAAATTCTAACGAAATTTGATTCAGTTTTGCATCCAGGGGATGGGCATAGGCTACTTTTCTTCCCGAAAAATCAAAGATTATCCACGGATTTTTCAAAAACCTAAATCCACGCATGCAAAGTCACGGGCATTATCTGCTGTAAAATATAAAGGCAGTAAACATAAGTATTCTTAACATATTCTAGTTCACTAAGGGCGCAGTGTATATCTTGCATCATTTGGTATTCACAACAAGAGAATCTAAATCGTACTCATACATGGCTCATAATATCACACGTGACTTGAGAAATCGCGTCTACCCTCTCTGATCGTATTATTCATAATGGACCGTAGTCGGCTCACCCGTGTTTATGTGCCTAAGACTTATTTACATTACACCTACAGGGTGTTTTGATGACCTCAGTGGCGCAGTGTGTAGCGCTGTTGTCTTAACGTGCGGAGGTCCCGGGTTCGATCCCCGGCAATTTGGGAATTTATAGTTTCTGAATTTTCCCTGGTCTGGCCTGGTGGGACGCTTCGACCGTGGCTAGTTACCACCCTACCGGCACGGCAAAGACGTGCCGCCAAGCGATTTAGCGTTCCGGTACGATGCCGTGTAGAAACCGAATAGGGGTATGGGTTTAATATAACTGCCATGCCCCTAACAGGTTAGCCCGCTACCATCTTAGACTGCATCATCACTTACCATCAGGTGAGATCGTTGTCAAGGGCTAACTTGTAGTGGATAAAAAAAAAGGGGTTCATAATTATGTTATCAAATACATCATGATCAGCCTGAATGTTCAGCGCGAAACAAAAACGCGGGGTGGGCAGCCCGCAAAACGCAGGCTGCCCACCATTCCTAACGCGATTTCTATAGTTATTAGATTGGGCTTGTAAGGTACGTAATATGGGGTGAATAGGGACAAATCCTAAATTCATGAAGAATTTTAAGGTAGTTCTTAAAGGAAATATTATTGGTGTAACAGGATTGAAATGTTTGAGTCTTTTGGGTATCTTTAATATAAAATATAAAATTATGCAAAAAGCAATCAGATTTACTAAAATAAAGTTAAAATATATGATATCCCTATTCACCCGGAAATTGGGGTTAATAGGGACGAAAATAGAGTCAATAGGGAAATTAACCAGGGCTGGCATAAGAGCAATAATCATTTTATAGGTAGGTACCTACCTACATACCTACCCTACCTATTTGCTTTACCTAATAATTTATTTATTAAATAATATTAATAGTAGGTAATTATAGTTTGTCTGTGTAATTTGAAATTTAAGTAACTAGTACTTATTGTATAAATACAATATCTCTACAAATCATAAAATAATGTATGTACATAAAATTAAATTAACCTAAAAAAATAGATTTATTCGTATTTTGAGAGGCAATAACAATCAGTCAAAATCAGTAGGTAGGTACGTTTATCCAGTTTATTTATGTAGTTACAGATCAAAATTGCTTAGCTAGTCAACCGACTCACGGGACGGGATCACTCAATGAAATAAAATGCACTCATGATTCCCATGGTTTATTTTTATTGAAAATATTATGTTTAATTAACCTTTTGCAAAATTTATTTATTTTTAATCATTTCAAAATCAACAAACTTTATCAGGTTATATATAGGTACATATTATTTTCAAAACATCTTAACTTAGTGACAACCCTACAAAGCTGTACCTATTCATACATAAGTCGTTCCTATTCAACTCTTTCTCATCTCTTTTAACCCCTCTTCCGTTGTTATTCACACATGAGCCGTCCCCATTGACCCCATGATGATGGCCCAAACACTAAATAACGTATTTATTATACACTCACCTTCTCTTGCTACAAAATAAATTTTTTATAGCAAAGTTTTTAACACTGTTTAAACTGATATCTCTCAGACCTTATTTTCAAATGAAGTTTTTGACAATTTCCAACTAATGTCATGCTTAGTCAGTGTTGCCACGAGCACTTCTAAATATCTACTATTATGTCACAAAAAATTGTAGAAGTTGTAACGAGCTAGCTAACTTTATTGAGCTTCGAAATACTTTCCTGGGTTTATCCCTATTCACCCCTGCATCCCTATTAACCCCATTTTACAGCTTTTATTGTTACGTTTCAAATTTCTTTTAGATTTAATAAATTATAATATATCGGTTAACAAAGCTCAATACCTATTACCTCTCCGTACCTCCTCCTACTAACTATGTACAAAAGAGAGCGCATAGGCTTAGTTACCTTATGCAATTCACATTTGTTACCTTATGCAATTCGCATTTCAAAATGTATTTTGGAATATCAATGGTCATCTTCCTCGCAAACCGTTGAGCTAAATATGACTTGCCTAATTTCATTTAGCATTTCTGATTCAATCACATATAGAAACTTATGTTATAACCATAGTTATGTCGCTAAAAAGCAGAAAAAATGTAACATACAAGTAGGCTTAATGTTTTTTAGTAGATTTTAAATTATCTACAAAACCAAAGGTTAAAATAATGCTACCGAAACAGTTATTATTACGCCAAACTTTTTCATGCTTAAATAAATACTCTCAAATGCAATTTCCCCTACATTTTTTTAAAGCGCTGCCCGTATTCAAATAGATTTTTTGCATGCAGTTTCATGTACCGGTAACATTTACAGTACTATTGAGTCTCACACAAAAAGATTTTTTTATGAATGGCACAATATTGAGTACAAAAATAGACTACAAGTGTAGGTACCTACCTACACGTACGTAATTTTATAACGTTACACATGAAAAGGATATTCGTGTTCTAACAGCAGTACCCTACTCATGTTCTCATGTAACATTGCGTAATTGAGGCCAAAAATATACCTACGTGCTCAGAATTCGTTCCTTCATTAATTAAAGAAAATTAGCAAACACATGTTAGCTCGTGTTTCGAGGAATAGCGTACGCTAAAGATCTTATCATTAAGGAAATCCTGTTAGTATTACTTGTGTCTTGGGTAAACAATAGCAATTTAGTCATGATTCATTAGACTTATTAGGTATTAGGTTTTGGGACTAGCTGCATAAAACAACACTGTAATAGCAATAGCTGAATAAAACAACAATAAAACAAGTCCTGAACTTTCTCCTGATACTGAGCATTTTGAAAACTTAAAAATAAATCAGGCTGTACCATCGCAAGCAGTATTATACAGTTTTGTGTGACTTACCTTGACATCCCTAAAATAAGGATTATAATTCTAAAACACGAACGTCAACATTATTAAAACAGATCGTAGTTTATAGCCCCAAGATAGCTTGTCCAGTAAGCATATTGCTTAACAAGACAGAACATGAAAAGTCAGTATCATTACGTGAGAATACAGATACCTATTACAGGTATTAATAATATTATGTTCATTACATAGGAGGGGAGAAAAATTTCATTAAGGTCAAATTAACACTACATCCGAACGAGGCTAGAGGATTAAATAGACGAAACGAGTAATCATGGCACATGAGAAAGCGAAATTCCTAGTTGCGTGGGACAAAATAGAGAGAAGCTTTGACCGGACCGTTTTTGCCCAAATCAATCTACTCTGGTCACGGGTACGGTGAGATTGGCGATAAATGTATGAATGATTTATGAGTTAGAGCAGCTACTTTACTCACATAGTACCGTAAATAATTTTATCATAATGAAAACAGTATTCTTGAGTTATTAAGACCATCTAATCTACCTAGGTATCTATCTCTATTTTTTTTTCTTCTAATAATTGAGTACCAATTTACAGGTGCTCAAAATAATTACAATATAGACTCTTTCGTTGATAAGTAATTTTACTTTAACCTAAGCTTATAAATTATCTTATATCCTAAGAAATTGTCCAATAAATAAATAAATAAATAAATAATAATTTTACTTCACATAATTTACAAAAGTAGTCTAGACTTAGGTCTATAACAATACAGTGTATGGTCGGTCTCTGATGACGTATCTTCTTTCTTGTTTAAATAGACACTTTTTCATGTTCATGATGATGATAATAATATGAAAACTCGAAGCAGAGTCATTAAATCATAATCTTAGTCATATCTATTAAAAATCTCCATGTAAACTCTTTCAATAACAATGTGCTTTGAAAATATATTTCAGCCCTCTTGTATTGGCCACTATAAATTGATCGCTTACCCCAAAATTGGTCTTGCAAGTCTCCTTTGTCCACCTTCCTACTCGAGTGTCACCTGAGCCGCACTTAACTTTGGTGAGGAGTGTTTGCTTCGAGTTAAAAGGTTTTTACTTTTTAATAAAGGTAGATAAAAATAGGCGAAACTCTATAGTCGGCTAAAGCAATCGTAACTTATGGATCTTCACATTTATTGGATTTTCACTTAACCGAATCACCTACGATTTTGATACACATTATTGGAAGTACGATTATAATACTAACGGGTATTTTTGACTCGTTTGTTCCAGTTCCCTATGGCTGGGGTTTGCATTTTGTTGGTCTAGCTCTAGCCAATGCATACTAATATTTTTACAATTGATTAAGTTAGGTATTTTATTACTTATAAAAACCTATGTCCTTCCCCGGTATGCAAGCTATCTATCTTGTATAAATTTCATCAAAATCGGTTGAAAAGATTGACCGTTAAAGCGTAGCAGACAGACACACTTTCGCACTCATAATATTGGTAATGGATGTTTTACATAATATAGAAAATCGTATTGAAAATTACTAACAAGAAACTAGGAAAGAAAAATGAACAGATCAACGTTTTCTTACCTTTGCATTTTAAACTCTTTCTTTAATTAATATTTATTTTTGGACTAGAAGTGATGGTGATTACAATCTATAATATTGTCAATATCCGACGCTTTAAAGTGATGGGTCAGCACAATAAATTATGAAGTACCTTGGTATAATGATACCTTCATAACTATTAAATAAGACAAAAGTCATTTTCTATTCAGTACTTATTATACCTATTACCTACTTATGTAAAGGGTAATAAAAGGGTATGAGTGGTGTCGAAGCTTTCAAATAGATACCAAACACTCAATATCGAATAACGAAACTAACTTCTCACTCATGTCTGATACGCTTTGACAGGTCCACCAAATTTGCCGAAATTGTTATTTGAGTGGGTAAAGTTTCGGATGGAAAGTATCACTTCATGTATCAAACTTGTATCAAAGTCGCATAGCCGCGAAGACCACTTGTTAGGTAACTTGTAACCTCGTTTTAGTCCGTCATGCGATACCGTCTTCAATAATTAATCGGGAGATCGTATATCTCCAGGGTGTGCTCATTACTGATGTTTAGGACTCTTGCATTCATCTCATTATGGTGGGATTTTCTTGTTTTCTTTTCGAAGCATCTGTCGCTTCTTAACAGCTCGAACACGATAGCTGTGATTATAAAAATGGGATACATCTCTATTGCATTGAATCGGCAATCAGCTCGACATTTTCTCCTCTTTTTAAAAATAAAACTTATTTCGAGTACAATTTTATTGGTTTATCTAGCTATCTAACATAGTAATAATTGATAAAATTATTCATTACAGCAGCTACTTAAATGCAAAGCCGATTGTTCCTACCCATTGAGAAATGTATCAGAAATTTCTTCAAGACAGTTTTCCATCAAGAAATTCATTTTATATAGATCAAAGGGATATCGACTATAAGCGCGGGAACGCTCTTTAGAATCATTTAATTAAACGTAGGTCTACCCAATGAATATTTTTAACGGACTGGTTAATTTTGCTTCCTTCGAGAAATTAATTATATTAAATAGATAATTTGACTTCTTCAGGTTTATAGGATTCCGTACCTCAAGAAGGATAAAGGAACCCTTATAGGATCACTTCATTGTCCATCCGTATGTCTGTCAATCTGTCTGTCTGTCTATCTATCGGTCTGTCTGTCTGTCTGTCTTTCAACCCCCTTCTTCTCGGAAACGCGTGGAAATTAATTTCAAATATTTAGGCCCACGATCCCTTGGAGCTGTAAAAATATCGATTGGATTGGATACCTACCATTTTCTCGACAAAGATTTTCCACCTAAAGATTTTTTTAAAACGCTATAATTACCTTTATTCACGTGGACGAAGTCGCGGGTATCATCTAGTTTCTAGTTATTAATAAGTATACGGGTGCCCATATTTTAAAATATCAAGAACACGACGTAAACCTGATGTTCTTGGTATCTGATTTATAAATGGCAGAGGGTTTTTCAAATCAAAATGATTTATGAGGAGAAAAGTACCTTTAACAGTGCAGTCATGCAATAAATGTTAAATACTCTGAATTGTTTCACAGGCCGGACGTGCCAACTAGAAACAATTAGGCACGTTGTTGGAAACTATCCATGCGATCCGTTGCTAATTTATCGCGAAAGTTAGAATTCATCCAGCTTCATTGAATTAGCATGGTCAATGTACCAACCGAGTGCCTGCCTGAGTGTTTGCCTGGTGGGAGGCTTTGGCCGTGGTTAGTTACCACCCTACCGGCAATGACGTGCCGCCACGCGTTCCGGTAAGATGCCGGGTAGAAACCGAATAGGGGTTTGGGTTTAATATAACTGACATGCCCCTAACATGTTAGCCTGCTACCATCTTAGACTGCATCGACACTTACCATCAGGTGAGATCGCAGTCAAGGGTTAAATTGTAGTGGATAAAAAAACCGAAAGACAATGCTATTCATCATCCGTTAAACAAGTAGCAGGCAGGATTTAATTAGTGGGCTATATTTTTCTTCCTTGGTCTAATGGTTGGCATATTGATTGCAGATGACGAAGGCTATATTCACGGCTCGGGTCAAAAATAGTTTTCGGTTACCTGTCAATTTTCAGCACTTGCCAGGAGTAAGGAAGTTGGTGGTGTTTCATCCTCCTTAGGTAGGACTTAAACCTATGTAGGTATAATATCTAGTTAATATTCTGTGGTTATATGTATATAGAAGGACAAACTGATATCTAATCTAAATGACCTTGTATAAATCAAGAACTGGCAAAAGCGTTTCCCCGAAACTAATTTCCATTGCCCAAAACGTGTATAGATTGTTTATTTGCAAAAGTATGAATCTGGCTCTGACATAAACAGAAAGCGAACAAGCCCAACGATAAATCAACCCATGGGTTGAATAATTATCGTTGGGCTTATTCGCTTGTTTCATGAAATGAAGAAGAAAGTGTTCGAAGGATGCCAAGGTGCTGGCGTGGTGCACCGAAAAGCGCAGCGTTGGCAGACCCTTAACTGGGCGGGTAATGGATAGTTAAAATTTAGGTTGTCAGACAAACTGAAATGAATCACAGAGAGCCCCTGGATCCAGGCGGTGCGGCGCAAGACATCGGCGTGTGGAAGTCCCTACAAGCTGTCCGTTGAAAAATGAAAAAGAAATTTATTGATAAAAATATGTGTCGTTTTACAATTTTGTAGGAAGCCCTGGAAGTAAGTTTGAAAACACCCGTAGCGCGGGCGCCCCGCTCTCCCTCCTCGGTATTCAAATATTAATATTTTTAACAATGAAAGTTCAATTTAATTTGGAATTGGCGTTGACCTGATGAGCCTGATGTTGCCGATATCTTACCTAAAAGCAGTCATGTATTTTTATGTTTTCTGTATGCTGCTGTTGAAACATAAGTATACACAGTACACAGTCTAAGTTCAGTCCAGTTGTTTACAGATAACAGTTGAAACATACACATCCAAGTCCAGTGCAGTTGAATGCCTAATAAGTATATAATATACAGTCAACAACTTATTGTTTTGTTATGAAGTATATCTAAACCATAGAATTATAAAGTAAACTGCGTTATCAGGAGATTTAGATGAAATTCTCGATCTTCCCCCTCCTAATTAATTAATTTGATTTGAGAACAGAAAATTAGAACGCTATCGGGAGAAACTACTATTAATCCAGTTGGCATAGAAACCGCGATATAATAAGCAGACTCTCCTTTCTTGGACAAATGATGTTGGGGTTTGCGGAGTAGATCTTGGGGAAATTTAAATTACATTTCGGACAATTTAAAAGGGTCTGGGTCTTGTGACGTGTTCATGGCTGACAGATTTGTTGTAGAGAGGATCGGAGGTAGGTACAGATATTTTAACTCTCTTAGATGATGTCTATATCAAAAATAAATTATTTTTACTGATTACTGTCAAAAGACGTAAAATTCACATCCTTGGTTATTTTTAAGTTTGATTACCATTTTAAACTATAGATTAAATTAAAAAAAGTGCGTTTACATTTGATTACGTCACAACTATGTATTTCATAACTACTAGAAGCGCGTTTTATATTTTAAATCTTTATTTTAAAGGTCTGGCCCCACTACAGAGGCGCGACGCGGCGCGGCACGTAGCGGCATATGCACGCAGAGGCAGCCTAGGCCCACTTCAGCAGCACGGCACTGCACAGTACGGTGTGGACAGCTATAAATACGTAAATTTCGTACCAAAAGTAGCTACACATTTTGACTTTCATCTCCTTTTCCAAGGGAACCGTGCTGAAATTCGGGATAAAAAGTATCCAGTGTCCTACCTCATAGTATGAACTCAAACCATACCAAGTTTCATTTGAATTAATTTAGTAGTTTCGGCGTGATGCGCGGCCTAGATACAGACAGACAGACAGACAAACAAACAAAAATTAAAAAAAAAATTACAGTTTCAGTATCGATTAAGTATAGGGCGCCTTCCAAAAAAAAATCTTCAATGTAAGTACAGAATTGGACCTGTTACAGTTTTATTATAAGTACGTATAGATTTGTTACTACCAGCGGTTTCTGATAAGTTCTTTATCAAATTAATGAATCGGTCAAATATAGATAGATGTACAAAATGATTTGATTGAACATAAAATACCATCGTTGCTATTATACAATGCGATGCAACGCATATATAGAAAGCATTGAAATGGATGGCAGAGTTGATTTGAATAGCTCCTTATATCAACGATACGATACGAGAACTCAGATAAATTAGGTTAGGTATAGGAGGTTAGTATACTGGAGAGGTTTTTATTTGATTAGATGTGTAGGTAGGTATTTCTGTTCCTACTCCTGCAAACAACATCCATCCCTCAAAACTTTTGGAGGAGAACAATAGTAATTCGATCAGGTACATGTCTTTGTACCTATCATCATTGTAATGGTCCGGCTCGTTTTGGAAATGTGGAAGAGCCTACCCATACCTAATTTCTTTGATCAATTATAGGCTTCTTTGGCTTTAACAAAGTTTATCAGAGCTACGTGACATTTCAATTCAACCGAAGATTTCACTAATGAGTTTTCTCCTCACAAAACATTAGGTACAAAACTTCTACGAACTCGTTTGAGTTTGTTTCTTTGGGGTGTCTTAAGGATTGGACAAACTAAACTTGTAAAACCAGCGCGGTGGCGCGACGATAGCGTGCCGATGGTTCCTAGAAGATGTATAAGAGGGAAGGATTTTATGCAAGTGTTCACTCCGCCATGCACATGTATGATGTAAGGGCATTACATGTGTCGCCTTAATGACCTGCTGTTGAGTACAATCGCAAAGCTCCAAGCTGACGTGCTTCGTACAGCTCCTTATATTATACCTTCTGGGAGTTGCATTGTACACTTTTCCATTGCGCCGTGCATCCATCAAGCATCGTGTGTGCCTTAGGTTTAAGATCCTCTAGAAACCGCCATAAGCTTGTAACAGCATAACAGCATGCTGTTATTCTGTCATTTTATGCTTTATAAAAACTTGACTAATGAATATGGAAGAACTGTTCTCGGTAGTAGCTTTCCAATATCTTATCTAACATAGTTAGTAGAAAAGTTAGGATGAAACATTCTGTACGCCCCGGATCAGCGAACCCGTTGCTGCCCTAAAGTTTATATTAAAAATTTTCGAACACCACTGTAAGGCTGCTTGCATATTATGCGAGAAACAACCTGCAAGAGCCGCATGGAGCGGCAGAGCCTAAACAAACACACGTAACGTTTGTTTAAATATTGAAAACTAGCCGATTGATATACAAAAAATAATCAATTGAATTGTTTTTGTACTCTCCATTTCATCTTCTTTCAAATGATATCCAAAATGAACCTCAATATTGATGTCAAATAAGGTCTAAAGTTGTTTGAAGTAGATTTTTTGAAAGGTGCGATTTTTTTGACGCCGAGTGTATCATTCAAAACTAAAATTACTGAGTCTCGTGTGACTTTTGTGCCTCTTGAGTCTTGTGGCCTGCGGCTTATTTGTCGCCTGCGGTTCTCGCGGCTGAGACTGATATCCACTTAAGAGTGCGATCGCTTTAATGTTGGTAGCTAAAATATTTACGAAGTACTTAATACGAAGTTGAGTATTGGAAAAGTTATTATACGGTTAAATCAAGATACGTAGACGTGTCTTAAAATTTAACGAGATCATAAAACCTAATTTTAAGATATTAAATGGATACAGCATCTGAAACGGCATAAAACATCATCATCCTAGCCTATTAACCTACTTATGTCTTGGACGAATCTAACACTTATGCATATACTGTTCTAACCTATGCTTGAGGGCTGATAAAATGTCTCTAAGAGGTGCACCAACTATAGAAGTTCACCTGCTTGAGGCCCTCTACTTTTGCTCATCCAGAAGTTGCCGTCTGTGCTCCAAATACGTCTACGCCAGAAAAATCTTTTGATGACATTTTACTATATCAACACAAAAACAGAGCAGTCATATTTTTAGTTTCAGCAGCAGCTAGAACCGGCCGTCAGCACTATTTTAGTATCATTTATTTGTCGGTATATTTTGGCCCGAAATACATAATATCTACAGTTCGCGTGCGAGTTGAATGCAGAGTAAATGTATGTGTCACCATACATTTGTTCTGCATTCAACTCGTGCGCGAATTATAAATGTGCGCTGATATGAATACAGATGACAGTTTTGGCATATAAGGACCGGAGAAGAAAGTCAAAAAGGTATTTTTTGTTACAGCAATTTTCCTTTCTTATGCCCTATTTTGCTATCTTTGCTATGACCATTGAAATATAAGTACTAAAATTCTACATCAATGGCTATGACAGTCGAATTGTCGAATCCTTTCAGGGCCTGTTCAAACTAAAATCTCAACTTGCGTTTGTTAACATTTAACGCATTATCACTGTTAATTTTAACGTTTAAACTATCGTATCGTATCGTTATCTGTTAATTTACCTACTAGTGTTACTTCATAGTAAATAACTGAGTGAAAGTAGACAGACACGACTAAAGTTGGTTTCTTTTTATACGACTGCCTGAAAAAAGGAGTACATTGTTTTCAAGGTTCATGTAGGTATGTATGTACCTATGTGATTTTGTATATTCCACCATTACTTCTATACGCCTGAACGGATTTTGATTAATGAGGATAGAATCCTTAGCTTATTCCGGGTGACGCTAGTAAAATTTAAAAAAAAATTGTTAGGGTGACCATGGTCCCGCATCAAAGACTAAAGTTGAATTTTTTTTTCCAAAATGAGATTAACTATCTTGTCATCATCAAGAAAATGATGAGTAGATTCCAAAAATATATAAGACTATATTTCAATATCCAGTGATTCACAAAAAAATATCATTCAGTCATCGTCGTCGTCAGTCGTATGTTTTAATTCTTTGAGTTATATTCACTTGTTTCCACGATATACCTACCTGGTCAGTACCTGAACTCTGAACTAAAAGCTCAGCAATTTTTAAACGACTCCTTAAAAATTGTCTTAGTTGTGCATACCCAGCCTTACAAATTAGTTTTCAATCCCTTTATTAATAGTGAAAAAGACAAGAGAGGCTAATTGGAACCTCACTTTTATTATCAGACCTACAGCCCAAGTACAATTAAGTATAGATGAAAGCTACGAGAGTTTTTGTTTCGGGAATGAGTATGCTGCGTACAGGCAAGTGGGCGAGCGCTAGGCATCGACGAGAAATTGGGGGCTCGATGGCACTGGCGGACGTTTTCCTAATGACGTTTCATGTGAGGTTCGGACCTCGGCATAGAATTTGGCATGAGTCGTCGTCCGGGTGATGTTAGGAATCGGGAAGACATCGTGACAAAGAGTACTGTATGTTTCTCACACCATTTAGTATTCTCCACAAGTAGGGTGCTGTCACATTTCTCAGATCATAATATTCATACGTGACTTGGCGAATCTAGTCTCTGAAGCCACTTGCCGTCCACTGAGAACATATTTTATTCTTCCTTCACTTACATTTGGTAAAACTATTATTGTAAAACGTTATAAAATTTCGACTTTTAAACTCAAACTCAAACTCGCTTATTTCATGTAGGACATATTATAGATAGAGTAGATCGAGATGTGTCTTATAATAAGTTCCTTGTTTTGGGTAGAGCCTAAGCTCTATTACTAGTTCGGAAAGAAATTCTACTGATAAGAGCAGGCAAGAAACTCAGCAGTTGCTCTTTTTGTAAGAGGAGAAATATTTCGCTTTTGTATATTACCTAATTAAGTATTGCTCAAATGATATTTCGATAGCAAAATAGTAACTGGTTGTTAAATAATGTGTGATCACTACTTTACCGCACAGAGAATTACCTAAAAGAATTTTGATGGATAGAATTATAAGAAACATTGACTAGTATTTTATATTGTCGTTCTATCATAATAATATCACTTATTATCACTATCGATCCTCACTTATAGCAAAAACATAAGAAAAAACCGGCCAAGTGCGAGTCGGACTCGCGCACCGAGGGTTCCGTACAAACCTGTAGTAAGTTTTAAATTATTAAAAAAAATTGCTTAAAAATTACGTTTGTTGTATGGGAGCCCCCCTTTAATATTTACTTTATTGATATTTAATTATTTATTTTGAAAGGTAATATACAAGTTAATATTCTGTGAAAATTTGAACCGTCTACCTGTTACCGTTTTTAATATTGAGCAAAAAAATACGAAAAAAACACGTTTATTGTATGGGGACCCCCCTTAATATATATATTTTTTTAATTTTTAGTATTTGTTGTTATAGCGGCAACGGAAATACATCATTTGTGAAAATTTCAGCTTTCTAGCTATCACGGTTTATGAGATACAGCCTGGAGACAGACAGACAGACAGACAGACAGACAGACAGACAGACAGACAGACAGACAGACAGACAGACAGACAGACAGACAGACAGACAGACAGACAAACAGACAGACAGACAGACAGACAGCGGAGTCTTAGTAATAGGGTCCCGTTTTTACCCTTTGGGTACGGAACCCTAAAAATTATCTGGCTTATAATAAAAAGTACGCACTTGCTCTTCTTTGCACTGCTTAGACTGGTGCGACTGTGCAAAACGTAACTTCGAGATGCTGACGTTTTGCCTTATCCTGTCCGTAGTGTGTTTTCGCCCTTATATTGAACTGCATAGGCAAGACCGACACTACAAAACGTGTTTCCCATGCGACGCCTAATTTCGCAAGGACGTTTTATCCTGCCCTGTCCGTAGTGTATTTTCACTCTGTGACGTTCACGTAACACGTTAGACCTGTGGACGCGGGTCGGCCCAGTTTAACGAGACAACGGGACTGTCATACTTAATGTTAATTTTCTTCTTATTATAGGCACTTTGGTCGTCGTTTGGGTGGTGTTTCAATTGACCATCCGTCTCGACTCCTCCCTGACGGTGGAATTATGGGTACATTAATTCAGTAATGTACTTTATTTGATCCGTCCATGGGTGTAATTAAAGACCTGGAGAGTTACATGGGTTTTTATTCCTGAAAATTAAATAGTTTGCTACGACATTCCTAGACCCATGTAGATTTGATTCACGGGAATCATCTAGTATCATAATATAGAATGTTTTACGCACTAAAGCTGAAAAGGATCATAAATTACAAAAATAGCTTGTTTGCCACGTGCTTGACGATGAAAAGCTTTGTGGCTTTGTATTTAAGTCAAGCGTAAAGTTCGCTTTAATACCGATATAAAATATGCAGACGATGGTATTGATTGTCTCCGAGAATAACGCCCCTTCCGCTGGAAAACCCTGAATCATACCGCCCACGGCCTTTCCATACAGAAATCTACAATAACCAATTAAATATTATTTCTAAAAAAATAAACCATTTAAAAGTTTCCTCTGCCCTAAGGTTGCCTGGAAGAGATCGGTATTTAAGCGATAAGGCCGCCTGTTGTGCCTTATCCATTAATATGATTGTGTTTATCTTTTTTATTTCTTTGTGTATACAATAGACTATATTTTATTTACTTTTACTTTATACCAAAGTCAATAGAGCACTCAAAATTATAAATATGTCCCGGTACATATGTAAGAAAACCATAAACAAATGACTAAAAGTATTGGCCTACGAAGACACGCATGAAAAATAAGTAAGTAAATGAAAAAAATAAATGAAAGTTTTATTGTAAGTATAAAGTAGCTGAGAAGCCACGATCACGCTCGTGTGGAAATTCTGGAAACATTTTATTTTAACGCGTCTACGTTTTAGAAAACCTATGGGAAAATCTTAAATAACTTCCTATGGATCATTCTGATAATAATAATAATATTAGATAGATCAGTTAACATTTTGATGGTTCCGTAATAAAACCCTTACGGCCTTATCACATGAGTAAAGATCCCTCTTTCTCCAAAATACAATTATATTAAACCTGACAGATGACTTTTGCACACAACTGAAATATTCGCAGAAGATTGACAAACAAAAAGGCTTGAAGAGGTTTTTTTACGACGCTACAAGCCCCTAGCCCCCCAATCTCACCTGATGGTAGGTAATGATGCAGTCTAAAGATGGTAGCGAGTTAACCTGTTCACAAGCCACGGCCGAAACCTCCCACCAGGCCAGACAAGAGAAAATTTAGAAATTGTAAATTCCCGAATATTGAACCCGGGACCTCTCACTTATAATACCGCAGCGCTCACCACTGCGCCAGAGAGGTATTTTCATATTTAAACATCAAGGCAGGCTTATAATTATATTGTCTAAAACATAAGTATCTGCCTAAAGGCTCGTGGCTCAAGGGTCGTTGCCTAATTTAGAAATACGAGATATTTTAATTTAAACGAGTAGGTAGGTAGAAGTACTCTATATAAAATATTCGGTATTTTGGAAGAGGGGAAACTCGCTAACGCCCTCATTTATAAGGGATATAAAAGTGTATCAATAGTACATTACTGCAGCGGCCATCAAAACAGGCACTGAAGGACGAACGTGTAAATGTGGGCCGAGGCGAAGCCGAGGCACACATACGTAAGTCCATCAATGCCTAGTTGTGGCCAAGGCTTGTATAGTGCTTTTCTCAAATAATGCGCGGAAATTAAAACTAAGTGTTCATCACACTCATTGTCTTCACTTGAACTCATTTTGTCAAAAACATTTCAAAATCAATGACGAACAACGAACAACAATAATAATTGTTCCCGCGTCAAAGTGTTCATTTGTTTTTTTTTTTCAATAAACAGCTTTCTATTTGCAAGCTAGTTCGAAATTTAAATAAAACCTTTGATAAGTTACCTCCTTGGTTGCCATGTTTCGGAGTAAAAGATCGTTCCACTTTTAAACTACACGACTGATATATGAATTTAGTATGTAATTTATTTGGCCGCTAAACCACGACAGATATGGATTTTCATACAACTTTAGAAGGCCGCTGCTCGCATGTATTTGGCCAGTACAGCAATTTCGATTTATCTCGAAGAAGGTTGTCAAAATAATGCTCAAATTTCCAAGCATGTTTGAGAAAATGTTATAACGGCACTATGACGTAAGTATGTAGGGTGGGAAAGAAATACAGAAACACGCAGCCTATTTTTATCTTTCGCATATCCTTTAAGGTTGTGACTAATATTTCCTATTTACCATGAAACAAACCGTGAAAAAGTTCTTTAACAGTGTGAACTGAACATGGAAAAATAATTTGTTAAAAAATATTTTAAAGAAAGAACTTACTGTAGTTTTAGTAAAATTGTAACTGGATAATTCCTGTGCCTTAAATATTTTCCAAATTCCCTTCAATTAAAATTTGACTTTAACTTGGCTGGGATAACACTAGAGAGAATATCTTTATCCCGAAAACAATATGTTTTTTTTTTTAATCTTTATTTTTGATGGGGCTTTATCACATTGTGATTATGTCACCCCCGTAAAAAAAAAACAATATGTTCTAAGATCGCTTTTAAAATAAAACTGCAATTAAGACACGAACTATTTACAATTTCAACTATAGTAAAAAATACACAGAAAACTTAAAACCACAGCAATGACAGTTTTAGAAAATTCATTATGCTTGGTACTCGTATGTCATTTATAAAGCACGTAATCAATCAAAGTGAACGTTGTTAGCAATACCCGAAAGGGGGTTGGAACTGTTGTTCAAATCTTTAATCACTGGATACCGCTGTAACGTTTTATTACTGGATAAATAACTTTCGACGGCGAATGGGGTTCAGGAGTAATAAAACCGCTGGTTTCGCTTAAGGGTTTAGTTATTGCCGTGGGTGCCTGAGACGCTAATTGAAATTAACTTTCTGGGAGGCTATTATAGGTAGTAATTAAAATTTTTAATTAAGGAGCAGCTCAAATGTTACTTATTTATCAATCTCATATTCTAATTAATTAAATCTGTTAATTTTATAATATTATATTGTACTATGACCGCAACTTTGTCTGCGTTAAGGTTTTTTGATTCCTTCGGGAACTTCTTAATTTTCCGGGAGTATGCAAAATTTCCTTCCCGGACGCAACCTATCTCTGTACTAAAACTATCTAGTGCCAATTGGGAAGTTGGGTCAAAAATAAAATTTATTTTAGTAATTATTAAATAGAACTACCTGCCAAAAGACGTAATATTCACGTCCACTGTTTTAATTTTATGTTTGACTAGCTGATGCCCACGACTTCGTCCGCGTGGAATAAATTTTTTCACTTCCCACGGGAACTCCTTAATTTTCCGGGATAAAAAGCCTATGTCCTATTCCAGACTATAATCTATCTCTGTGCCAAATTTCATTCAGATCCGTTCAGCCGTTCTGTCGTGATTGATTAACAAACATCTATCCATCCATACATCCATCCATCCATCCATCATACATCCATCCAAAGTTTCGCATTTACAATATTAGTGTAGATTACAGTTAGCTGTTTTTCAAGTACCAATAATTGCGTGTCATTTCGAAATTAATATCATACGGTACAATACGGTAAAATTACCTAACCACATGAACGTTGAAATCTATTTTTGTGAAAGCCTACATTTGCACGCTTCCAATAACAGAAACGAAAATCATTTCGAATCGAATGACATGGTAAAGTATTAGCATTCGACGTTTCACAGCTTTTAGTGCTTGGTTGTGGAGTTTTGTAACATAATACGAAAAGCCTTAAATTTCGGTAGGTAGGTACCCAATTATGACGTCCGATCGCTTGGTGATTGGCATAACAGAGACCTCCAATTTAAGATTTATGGATTTCGGTTCCCTATTGTGGAACCATGCTTGAATGAGTTTTCCTTGTAATAGGCACGTTAAAACCATCCCAAATATTGATATGAGCTTATACATAGTATAGTGTAGATAAACCTGTTTTAATTAAAGTATCTATGACTTGAGAAAATATAATAAAAGTAAAACGATATTTGTATTAATATAATAAACCTATATTTATTACTTTATACTTTATTTTTAATTTATACTTATATTTAATATAATATATACTTTACTTACTTTATTTTTATACTTTTATAACCTACCTTAATATACCCTAGAAAAGTTTTCCTAGTAGGGACTTTAACTATTGTACTCATTGATGTAGAATTTTAGTACATTGTACTTAATAAGCGTTAGCATGTTATGCTTTTTTGCCAACATCAAAATGTTGCCAATGTTTGAAAATAGGTCTGTTAAAAGCATAGGTTCATGGTTAAAAGCGAATACAATAAACCATTAAAAACACTCAAGACCAGTCGGCAGTCTAGGCTATAAATTAAAGAATAAAAATCAAGTGGTAATTTAGATTTATAGTGCAGATAAAGGATATGACCGAACCGAATTTCGGCCACCTCGGCGAATCCGGGAGAGATCTGCGCGGGAAATATTATAGTCGGTACACAAGTGTGTGCGCAAATACGGATGCACTCTCTATTTCTTTGACCCGATGGGACGGAACATCTGACACGACCGGCGAGCGATCAGGCGCAGGACCGACGGCTTTACGTGCTCTCCGATGCACGGGGGTAAAACACCGCCAACTTCCTGACTCCGGGTTAGTAAGAATTTCTTGTCATGAAAAACTCAATAATTAATTATGTCCCGACCTAGGACTCGTCAACCGCAGTCGAACATGCTAACCAATACAGTTAGACCAACGAGGCAGTTAAATGGTACCTAATACTCAGGTGGCGATTTATCAAATTAATCTGTCTTGTTTCGTGGACTCTCGTCCGCAATCCCTACCCCAAAAATTATACGTATTTATATACGATTGATTGATTGAAGCCACTGGGTCTAGAATTTTTCATTTACCTACTCATATGTTCTCTGTAACGTAGGTAGAAATGTTAAGAAAAACCTTTACTCGGTCAAAGCCGTAGGCAAAGCTCGTAGAGCTTCGAGCATTTGAATTAAGCTCGGAGACGTAGAGTTAAAACCCATGTGACTTGTAACTTCTAACTTTGCTTGAAGGTTCTATTTATCAAATTATGTTATCCCTAACGTGGCATGGCATTTTAAAAATATGCCTATACGTGTTCTGCGTGAACACGTGTAGGGTCATCGAGTAAGTATAATATTATACGTATGTTATAAGTACGATAGACCTTTCTTTTTATTACGCAGCTCAAGAGAGGAAAAACTATTACAAAAGTTCTCCCTTTTCACAGTCCTTTCGATAACGTTATTATAAAAGTATGGATAACTATTCCGAAATTTATTAAGATTGTGTCGTGAACGTATAATCCCCGCTGAGCCCGCGTGAGCACGTACTGAATTCGGGAAACATTTTTGACTTGTTCTTTTTTATGTCAACATTGACATACGCGGAGCTGCGTACATTGATAGTTTGATACTCAGTAAGAGATTCATAAATACACCGGACGATACTCATGTGTTTAATATAGAAACCAAAATATCTGCGGGCCTATTCTGTATTTTTCACGTAGCTGTATTACTTTTGCGCGGATTGTCGGAAATATCGGTACACCTCAAAAGGTTTCCTATAAAAAGCTCTGTCAAATTAATAATCTAAACTAATATTTTAAAGAAGAAAGATTTGTTTGTTTGTTTGTTTGTTTGTAGTGGATAAACACAAAAACTACTCAACTGATTTTAAAAATTCTTTTACTTATAGAAAGCTATTTTAGCAGCGAGTAACATAGGCTGCTTTTTATCCCGGAAAATTATGGAGTTCTCGCGGGAATAAAAAAAAACGTAAACCACGCCGACGAAGTCGCAGCTAGTTATCTATACGTATGCATGCTCGTATTCCAATTATATAATTAATAAAGCACGGGATTTTGGAAGTCTTGGCCTCTGATAGTTTTAAACCACAATATTGAAGTATATTTAATTCTATGGAAATAAGTAGGACTGAAGAATAAGTACAAAATATTATTGTAAGTTTGACCTACAGTCTACGTTGAGATTCGCTGCCGTAGCCAAAATTCGGTGGGAAGATATTTCTATAATCTATATTTCAATGCTAAAGTATCTTTTGTTATTCTTGTTACATTAATATTATTTTTCTTCCTGAGTTCGCTAACCTAAGTGGTGCGTGTCCCCATTTCTTTATGTTTGTCGAGGCCGCATAGGTACCTACTTGGTGGACCCGTAAAACGCTACCTATATACTGGGGTTCTACCTTTTGTGGAAAGTTTTTATCTCTGCGATATTACGTAGGTGTCTGTGTATTATTTTCTTTTAGAAGCAGCCGTTAGCAAAATGGTAATGCGGAATTTTCATTTCAGTTTTTCTTTCAGAATAATTTGTAACAGTTGTTGGGAATCTTTTAGAAGTAGGTAATTTTATCATTAGGACTGAATTTTTTGCCCCGAACTTAGAGCTAGTAGAGTAGAGTAGAGTATCGCGTAATAGGTGTCCGAGCTACCTGTTTTGTACGGTCCACGACGCCACAGTTATTTTGTCACATTAAATTTAGATAACAGTAATCACAGTATCAAGATAACAGTCTGTAAGTAATGCTTTACCACACAATGACTTAAGCTGTTTGCGGGTAAAATTCATCAGCGGATCGCTCCCGCTCTTGTAGAGAAAATGTGCAAACACAAGGGTGAAAGAATGCAAAATCACCCAAGAAAACTCGGAGACCTTGCTTCCCTCCATCATATAATGATTTTAATAACCATCTATGTTGAAACAGTCATTTTGTCTAAAAAACTTGAAATAAAGCATTGTTTTTATTGTCTCTATAACGTAAACTTGGAATAAAATCATACTAAATACTAATAATATTATTAATGCAAAAGTGTGTTTGTTTGTTGGTTTGTCCTTCAATCACGCCGCAACGGAGCAACGGATGGATGTGAGTTCCCGTGCTTATGAAGTATCTAGGATGTGCATTGTTCAATATTTAATATTACACTATTAATATATGATTAATATTACAAATCACATCTTTTTAATTTTTTTGAGGTATGTTCATATTAGATACCCCTTTTAATTAGGTATAGATACTTAACTTGGGTTGATAATCTAGTATAAAACTTTATTTTTTCCGAATAAAATATAGTACAAAGATTTTAGATCTTTTTTGTTTTAATTTAAAACAAAAAAGATCTAAAAGGTATATTTTTATTTGTATAGGTATTTTATAAAAGAATTTACAATCGTAACTCAATTCGGTTGTTCCGTGAATTATTAAATTAAGTGTACCGACTGCTCTCTAATAAAAAGGAATCCTGAACTTGAGAATTTCATTAAAATTTTTAAGGGTAGGTAATATTGTTGTGGTAACTACTATAAATTTTACACACACATACACATACACACACACACAGTACACATTTTAAAAATAAGATTCTTCTTCTTCTTCTTGCCCTTTTCCCACGCTATGTGGGGTCGGCACAACATGTTTTCTTCTTCCACTCACTTCTGTTATCCATCAATAACATTCACCCCTTTTATACGCATATCTTCTTTTACACAATCCATCCATCTTTTCTTTGGTCTCCCTCTACTCATTTTAAAAATAAGATTGAGGGTTAGAAAAGCAATTTAACTCTAAGATCTTCTCAATATCTCTTTTTGTTAAATTAAAAATGGTCAAAATACTTATTTTATTTATTATAAGTACCTATTAAGTTTTATATTTTGCTAAAAATATTTTGAGTTTGGCACAATTTTAGGAATTTAAATAACGTCTATCTTCGTTTCTTGTTCTAACTTGCCGTATTTTCATGAATTATTTAAGATTTTAAACAATTCTTATTGATATTATTAACATAATACCTAAGCAAAAGTCAAATACATTAATTGGCGCCCAACATGGGACTGAGGTTACCCTGGATAATAATTACTTACAGAAAGGACGGTGGAGCTACCATTTTCAGCTACACATAAAGAATAACACTTTTCGTACCTTTAATAAGCTCCAAACCTCATGATTTCTGCTCTACAACGGTCCAAAAATATCGATTCACGACGAATCCAGCATGTCGGCCGCCCTCTAGGGCAGACGGCTCCTCTCTCTATGTACACATAGAACACAACACGTCAAGTGAGATATCAAACGGTTTCCCGCCACTAGTATTTTGCCACTTGTACGTCCGCAACAGAGAAATTTCTTCGAGTAAAAGATCAGATTGTAAAGTAACACACGACTATATTATTTCAAAACCGTTTGCCTCAAGATATGATTGAAAAACAGACTTAAAGTTTCGGTTAAACGAAATGGCGACTAACGCACCAGCCACCCGCGCGTGCCCGACCCGACTGGCTGAGTTTTCCACATTTTCCCGGCGCAAGCCTTCACCCCTTGTAATCGAGCACGCTAGCTAAGATATTATATAGGTAGGTACAGTATCTAGTCTAGGTAACTCTCTGCCTCAATCTACCTACGTATATTTAAGTAGTTATTTAAATAATTATAAATTTCATAGTTAGCACCATTATATTTACGTTTACGGTTCCTATCTAGAAAAGTAAAAATTTAAAATTAGAGAGAAATCATACCACGGACTGGACACGGCAAAACCTCCGCGTCGAAGAGGAATGACGTTTTATCCGGACGCATATCTCGCGCGATCAAAGTTATTTGTCCGCCATACAAAATGTTTTCCAATGCATTATATTCCTGTCCAAAGATCATAATTATTATCAATTTTTAGGGTTCCGTACCCAAAGGGTAAAAACGGGACCCTATTACTAAGACTCCGCTGTCTGTCTGTCTCCAGGCTGTATCTCATAAACCGTGATAGCTAGAAAGCTGAAATTTTCACAAATGATGTATTTCCGTTGCCGCTATAACAACAAATACTAAAAATTAAAAAAATATATATATTAAGGGGGGTCCCCATACAATAAACGTGGTTTTTTCGTATTTTTTTGCTCAATATTAAAAACGGTAACAGGTAGACGGTTCAAATTTTCACAGAATATTAACTTGTATATTACCTTTCAAAATAAATAATTAAATATCAATAAAGTAAATATTAAAGGGGGGCTCCCATACAACAAACGTAATTTTTATTTTTAATACGTCATAAATCGTAAAACTTACTACAGGTTTGTACGGAACCCTCGGTGCGCGAGTCCGACTCGCACTTGGCCGGTTTTTTTACAATAATACTATTGTAAATATCTAAACTAAAATGGCAGGTCTAATTGAAATGATATCCCTTAAAAATGGTCCTTATGGATACGTACTTAATGTATAGCAATAAATTTAGACCTTTAGTTTAGTTTAAAGTAGTGTACCTACAACAGAATTACCTAGCCATATCAATGCCTAGACATAATATTTATCCAAGACCATTAGCTAACGGCCACATACCTAGGTATGTCCCTAATTTGTCCCATCAAAATAAAATTGTGGGACAAAGTCGACGGATTTTTTTTTAAATCACACTAATTTGTCCACCTGTGGGACACCCTAGTGGAGCGAAGCAAAGTTGACGAGGAATTTCGATTGAAACTAAAAATCGTGTAGAAGGTAGGTTATCTATACGGATGTGTACCCACTCTAATCGTAAATATCCATACCTACTACTTACCTAATATTATAACTGCGATAGTGTGTCTGTCTGTCTATCTGCTGTAAGTTCTAGTCTACTATTTATTTATTTATATTATACTTTTTAGGGTTCCTTACCTCAAAAGGCAAAAACGGAACCCTTATAGGATCACTTTGTTGTGCGTCTGTCTGTCTGTCAAGACCCTTCTTCTCAGGAACGCATGGAGGTATCAAGCTGAACTCAGGTCTACTGTCCCTTGGAGCTGTGAAAAAATCAAACTTCTAAGCCAACGCAATCAAAAGATACAGCCGTTTATGCTGCAAATTTTCGACACTCGCAAGGGAATCTTCGACAATCGCAGGGTACTTCCCGTGAACTCAGAATCTTAAAATTTGGTACGAAGCAAGCAAGCACAGATAAAGGACAAATTGCGAAAAGCATAATTTTTTTCTAAAAATACCATATTTTTTACTTGTATACCTACAGGTTTGTACGGAACCCTCGGTGCGCGTGTCCGACTCGCACTTGGCCGGGTTTTTACTTTACTTTTTACTAATATTCACGGCTCACCTGACCAACTGATTTTGACAAATCGTCACCCCCAACGAATAAAATCGCAATCGAAAAAAAAAAACAATTCACTCAAGAGCTGGGAGGAGTACAAAATATGTTAAAAAAATGATCCAGACCAAATTCCATTCAACGGCGTACAGTATCATAATATTATATAAATTGCTTAATTTGTCCGTATGCAAACACAGTAAGTACGAGTACGATGGGATTAATCAAGCAGAGCGGAGAGAGATCAGGCGTATGCCCAATGGATGCCCGATGACTTCTCGTGATCTCCGTGATCGTATATTTCCGGATACGGAACTCGAACCCAGGACCTCATGGTTCGCATGGGTCACTAGACCATATTATATAATACTAGCTGATGCTCGCGACTTCGTCCGCGTGGAATAAGTATTGGTCGTTAAGTTTTCTTAAATTTTCTAATGTTCCGCGCAACTTTCTTAGTTTTTTCTTTCATATGAACGGAGAATCTTCTCCTTACAATAACAAACACAACAAAAAAAGAATTAGCGGAATTGGCCCAGCCGTTCACGCGTAATGCCGTGACCAAGGGAAATAGGGATTCATTTTTATATAAATAAGATGTAAGGGATTGCAGTGAGAGCAGAGTTGACGTCAGCGTCATTTTCAACTACATTTCAAAGGTACAACCGATGCAAGCAATTCGTTCAGTTACAAAATGCATTACCTACTTGCGGCTTTTGAGGGATGTCTCGTGGTAGCTAGGTATGTAATGAAATACAAAGACGCCAATTAGGTCTCCATCTAATCCATTATGAAGCTTCGGTTCATTAAAATAATACCTACTTACCTAACATTATACGAGTACATTACTATAGATACCGGCATAATAATCATTTTACCCGAAAAATATCGTAACGATAGCTTACTGGAAAACGTAAAACGTGTACGAGTCAGTATTTAACCTACCACTACAGCCCATTAACGTCCCACTGCTGGGCACAGGCCTCCACTCTCATAGCACCACGCTGCTCCAATGCGGGTTGGCGGGTTTTATCGACTATTATCATGTTAGTGACAATAGCCGGGACCGACGTGACGGCTTAACGGGGTGAAACACCGCCAACTTCCTAACTCCGGGCTAGTACTGAGAATTTCTAGTCAGAAATACCCAATACTCAATAATGGCCCGACCGGGGACTCGAACCCTGGACCTCGTCGGCCGCAGTCGAACATGCCAACCACTGGACCAACGAGGCAGATTAAACATTACAAAATGTTTAATCCTGAAATACATAATAAACGAAATGCCTGATAAAATATTCACAAGTGAACCCCAAAAGCATTTTTGAATAAAATTGCTTAGACTATCACACTGGTTCGCCCCGAACTGAGACCCTAGCGGTATCCATAAGATAGTTTTAATATCTTTACGTTCATAGTCATCAGTAGGTTAGGTACTATCAGTAGACTATTTTTTTATTCCACGTAAGATGGTGCTAACGTCTATTATTTGTAAGCACAAACGAATAAACTTTTACAGAGCGCCATCTATTGACATCATTGTGAAGTTCTGTTAATAATACTGAAGCTTATTAAAAATTAAATAATTTCGTTTCCATAGAATATTTATCTAATTTTAGTATTAATTGTTGTTCAAGTACAGGATATAATTCAAATAATTGATCAAGTTTCAGGCTCAGCCTTTCAGAAAATTGAGAGTTCTGAGGTCAACTTTAGACGTTAGATAATCTCCACTTTGAAAGCCCCCCATTTCGTCAATATTAGGGGAAAAATTTAAAAAATATATATTTTTGGACTCATAATTATCTTTAAAATGATGTAGGTACCGCAACCCTATATTGTAACGTTATATTAGTAGATTTTTCATCAAGGGACTAAAATGAGCCATTTCATACGAGATATTTAGCTTACCGAGCGCAGCGAGGTATGCTATAGAATCGAGTAGAATGGCGTTTAGTCCCGTGGTAAACACTCTACTTTTCACTTCGACTGCGAGAAAATAAAATAAACAATGATTTTTAATTATTTTTTTTTGCCATTCTGTTGTTACATTTTATTAGTAGGAGTAAGATCTTAATTTTCACTTGATGATATTAACAAATAAATACCTAGTCACATTCACTTTACCCTATGCCTTCACCTTGTAGTATGTATTGTGCATCGAAATCCGAAATGGATTAAATAAACATCCATACATAAAATGTAAAAATTCTAGAGATTTCGCGGCAATCCGCAATAGGTACCAACATTATTTTTTTCCTTAATTTTTGTTAAAAATAAGGAAAAAATAAAGTTAATAAAATAAGAAGGAATTTAAAAAAAAAAATTAAGAACCATAGATATTGAGCTGTAAGCCTGTAGGTGACGACTTGGTGATGATGGGTAACATTAGCACATTGATGCATACTTACATTCAACCAAAGCTTGCGTGCAAATTATTTCAAAAATGGAACGGTAGATAGTACGGTACTGCTTAAAAGAATTTTGTATTATAAAAATTCTACTAGTTTCATTCGTTACGCCCCTGTCACCACGCAGCTTTGCTTTGTCTAGATGCCTTCGTTGAACGACTGGTAGGAAAGAACGTATCTTCTTAGACTGTGTCTGTGACATTAGTTTGGGCTGCTGATATTAACCATAGACTAAGTATAAATTTTTACTACCCATTTAACTTATTTATACGCCGGCAATTATTATTAAAAAAAAATTACTTTAATCCCTAGACCCTAAATACTAACTTTAGTTCGCCTACGCTAATCTATAATGACATCTTTTTAGAGCAATATTTTACTTCGCATTCGCTTCTATGAGAGCCCTCCTGAAATAAAGATTTTTGTAACTTTATAAGCCATATTCGGCTGGAGGCCATCGGTTTACATAATATTATATTTAAATTTCAAGTAATTACGTTCAGTAATTCAGAAGTTATAAGGCTCTGACAGACGGACGGACGGACGGTCGGACGGACGGACGGACAAGTGCAAATTCACTCAAGTAGACTCAGAGATCTTCGCTTCGCTGGGTCAATAATTATTCTAGGTCTACTTACCTACTTGCTACTAGCTTAAATTTTCAAAAGGAAACAATGTTATTCCTACCTCCTACCTTATTTCCTACCTCCATGTCTATTTTGTGTAGAGCCTTCTTGTTCCTTATCTCTGCACTGAGCGAACCTGTGGAGCGAACCTTTGTGCGAACCTTGTGCGAACATCTCACCTTATAAAAAATTCAAAAAAGCTATAATACCAATCTTACCCGCCTCTACAGAAGTAATACATTACATAAACTGGAATGAATCCGTCCAACCCTGTGGTCCAACCCAATGACGAAGGAAGTACTACTACCTACCTGCTAATTTATGGTCCAACCCATGGAGGTAACAACCGCAACACTCGACACTGTCAATGTCAAGTGCCACTGTCAAATGTGACATAATGCATTATTTGACAAGTTGCGTGGGTGCGTACTGCGTTGCTGATGCTATTTGTATTTTTTAATTTTTATTTTTATTTGTAAATAACATAGAAACAAGTGTTCCTAAAAAGTAACTAATCTATTTATCATGGCACAAGCTGAAGACACTGAACTTCGGGATTTAGTTATAGACGCACTGGAAAAAAATGGTTCCCTTGCAAAAATTCGTGCTTTGTTACGGGCAAACATTTTCTTGGCTTTCGAAGACGAATGCGAAAACTTGAAGAAAAATGATACGTTAGATAAAGTACTACAATTACCAGAAGGTAAATATTGTCTTTCTATAATTCACGAGTTTTTAGAATTTTGCAATCTAAGAAACACATTGTTTGTGTACAAGTCTGAAATCAGACAAGGAAAGGAATATCACTATGATAGCGTGAACACGATCGCTGATAAACTCAATATAACGAAGTTCGATAGGGAAAAAGAACCTATCTTATTGACACTTATGAAAAATTGCATGCAGCCAGGCTCGAAGACAAGTTTCATTCAAAGTGAGAAACATAGTAGCATCCGCCGCCACTGTAGGGGTAAGGCCAATAATTATAAGGATGAGGAAAATTCTACTTATATTGTAAATGAGGACTCAACATCAAATACCAGTCATACACAGTCAGATAACTCTTCAGATGAAAAAAATAAACTTGATTTACGATTGACATTAGATCATTCAGATACTGATACGTCAAGTGACTCAACAAGAGGTCAGACTCGTTCAGAATATATACCAAACAAGCACATAGATGCAATGAGCAGTAAAATAAATGACAGTAAAAATATATCAGAACAATCTCTCCAAGAAATCAAGAATAATTATAATTATGTCACAAAGAGCAAAGAAATAAGCGACAACTGTCTTAGTGATCTAAAGATAATTAACAACAGCAGTACCGAATCAACTTCTTATGTGGAGCTGAAACCTTTCAATATGTTGGATAGTGTGCTCCTTAATACTCCAGGTTTACCACTCGATGAAGTTACACATGATTCGAAAAAGCCATCTCCCCGCAATTCAAATTCTACAGCCTCAAAAATTGAGTCACTATCTCCAAACCACACAATAAACAGTAATGAATCAAACAAAGATATTAAAAGTCATCAAGATTCAAAAGCAAGCATGAAGAATTCTTCAGTAAAATCTGGTAAATTTGATGTTGATGCTACTGAATATAGCTATGATTTTATGTCACCGCCCCTTTCTGGTAAAAAAGATGCTTCTGATAAACATAGTCCTAGATCGGGTCAACAGAACTTAATTGGTAATAAATCAAATAATACTTCAGTTGAAAGTAATCAACAGAATTCACTTAGCTCCCGGAGTTCTATTTCACTATCTGATGTTGCAGACTTAATTAGTGACAGGAGCAGTAAAAAGCATAGTCCAAATAATATCTCAAATCAACATAGACTCACAAGTGAAACATCAAAAAGAAGCCCAATTAAAGATCATATGAAAATGCTAAGTGATGATTCTGGTGATTTTTCCGAATCACCAATTCCATCTCTTTCCAATCTTAGTCTTGATATACATAGTGACTGAATAATAGGTATGTTTAGTTGTAATGTAACTATGCTAATATTTAGTTAGATATCAATAATGTTTATATGCAAACTTATTCTGAATCTAAAAGTATAGTGAAGTATTTCATTAAATTTAACTATAGTGAAGTATTTCATACTGTTCGATAACTAAAATGCAGCAGGCCTGACCATTGATGATATGACTGATTTTTTTAAAAGTACTTAAGTACTTACTTAAGTAACTAACTGAAACTACTTACCGATTCTGTATCAAAATTTTAAAATATCAACATTTTAAAATTTTACCATACTTAACACTTTAACAGCCGATCACGTACTGTGTACGGGCAGTGTCGATCAACTCGGTACGCCGATCACGTACTCCGTACGGCTTTGACTTTCCTATCGTCTGTTTAAATACCACGTGCCTGGTGCGTGAATGGCGTGTAACCCCGGTGTAGAATGACTCTTTATCTACGCACACATGTATGATTCACCGACGGGAGGTGCGGGGTGGAGACAGGACAAGCGATCTTTCACGGCGCGTCGCCAGTGCGCCCACGCCACTAACGTGAGAGTACGTCCTTGCATTTTGGCGCGAAATGGCTTCCGCTCGGCGCAGTTACCGGCTCGATTCTAAAGAAATTCTTGATGCTTTGGTAAATGATGTTGACTCAGACATTGAGGAAGACCCGGAAATTCAAATTGAAGGTAAATTATTGTATTTTATTATTGTATTTTTATTCAAATATACCCTTTTTGCGACGTATAGATTTTTATTAGTGTTTTCTCTCTCCAGAGGTAATTCAAGACTTACAAGAGGTGGTATCGGTCCAAGATGAAGTAAATGATGATGCTGACATGTCAGAAAACGTATCTGAACCAGACCAGGGACGGAGCCGGGGTCGCTCGAGACCTACACTTCGTGGCAGAACGAGATCGCGCGGCGGACGCGTTCGGTCAGGAGCGCGCTCGACCACCCGCTGTCGCGGCGGCAGACATGCAACAACTTCTATCAGGGAAATGGATGAAGGTAATGGATGGTCATACCAAGCAGCGGAGCAGCCGCCAGAAAATCCAGTATTTCAAGAAATATCTCGCGTATTAGTAGCGTATCTCGCAGTTTCTGATGGACTGTGGTGAACAGCTGGTGGAAACTGCATCAGATGCTGAAGCAGGACCCTCCCGTGGTCCACATGCTGTCGGGACTAGCACGAGGCTCGTCGGCAGGCACTTCATGGAGAGGATTCCAAGCTCGGAAAAGAAAGATAAAGTCGCACGAGTTTGCAAAGTGTGTGCCGACATTTTAAAAAAAGAAACCGGAAAAAGGGGGCGCAAAGAGACCATTTATTACTGCCCAGACTGCAATGTTCCCCTGTGCTACTATCCCTGCTTCAAAATATTCCACACAAAAAAAAATTACGTTACATAATTAGCTCAAGTATGTAAGATTGTTTATGTTGGAGTTTTTTTTTTTCGATTTTAGACCTCTTTTCTTAATTTTTTTTCATAAATATTATTTTTTATTACAAATGTTTTTTATTTCATCCCTAAAAATATAAAGAACAATAGTACATATAAAAAAAGAATAATAGACATATCACAGATAGTTTTTATTTTATGAGTCATAGAATATCGGCAAAAAACGCCGGCGTACCAGGGAAAGCCGCCTTTATAACGGTCGGCTGTTAAAGTGTTAATATTATATTTTTTTAACAGATTTTCTTGTATATAGGATAGTAAGTATTAGTATGGATATTCCATAGTAATGCATCAAGAAATTTGTTTTTGTTGTGTAGATTAAAATGAATAACACTAGCTGTTAATATAGCAAATTTTAGATGATTCCTATTATTAGGTAACTAACTACTTAGGTAGGTATATATTTAAGTACATATTTTTAAAATCTTATTTAATTCGTGTTTTATGATTTGGAAAACTCATGCCAGTATATTATAAAGACTTATTTACGTTTATTTATTTATTATAGTTCAATTTCAACAAATATCAAATATTACTTATTGTATGAAAATATTATAATAGGATTAGATAAATTTTACTTGAATACAGCATATTTACCTTCTTACCTACACGTTTTATGTCATCAAAGGTACTCAATATTACTGTGTCAACTCTACTTACCTATAAAAACTTACAATATACCATAAGCAAAATAGTGGATAAGAAATCAAATCAAAAGCAAATGTATACTGTTTTATTCACTGGAATAATTTCATTTGTAAAATGGTTGTGCCTTAAAGCAAAATTTCTATGGTTCCTCTGAAATATCGCTACGCTTGTCGATTTCCTGGGCGGTGGGGCTGAAAATATTTTTTTTTAAATAGTGGTCGTAGGTCTCGCTTGTGCGGAACGTTGTGCGTCGTCGCAGAGCGCGGCATTTTTGCGGTTATTCCTTTTATGAGCACAGGATGGCGGCGCGATTATGCACGGCGATGTCTGCAGCGGTAGTTACATTTATCAAATTCAATCATTACTGTGCAGATGTATGATCCATTGCAGAATCGTAGGCACACCTCCCGTTCACGACGTGGCGCCCGCCAATGAAACTCGCTTCAAAAAATAAGAATGTAATGTTGTCGCTTTAGTGCCTTCTTCCAGTGCATTTTTTGCCCGAATTGATTGGCACGATTGCATTGCAGTAAGTTTTTTAAATAAATGTGGATTTATTATTCAATCTACATTTTTCCTCATGTTAGTCTGATGAGGTTTCATTTTTTAAATTCATGGAATAGATATTAGTTACATCAAACAGGGTTTTACGGCGCAGATTATGTAAATGTATAATTTAATAAATACGAAAAAGCCCCTTTACTAAACAGCAACTAAACGCTATTAAGGACGCATTTGCAAAACAAATAGGTATAAAATCGCACTACTACACTCGCATCGTTCACACGCACACACATGTACTTACAAGCTGCGTGAATCAACTTATTTCGATACTTCGGTATATATTTTTTTTTATTATAAATGACTAACTAAATTGATATTTGAGTTTTGAAACGAAATCAAACCAGTGACCGAGCAAAATCAAAATAGCCCTTATTTTCACTATGTTAAGATTTACGTTTGAAAGCAAAATATGCGAAAAAAATACAAGCGATTTTTATTTTATTTTTTATACTATATTATGTACTATTTATAATATTTTTCTTTCCAAAATTTTTAGTTGAACATATCTCCTAACAGATGGTATTTTATAATGACAAAAAATCGTCATATATACGGAAAAAAATGTACCGATAGCCCCTAAATCGTCAATTTTGTGTGAATAGGTGTCGGAAAATCATTTTTATAGTACTTTAAATGAAGATTTTTAACAAAGTCATTTCCAAAAATTGGAGATAAGGGATCAATCTATATGTAGTAATTTTTAGTTCCATTTTATTTTGTCCGAATTAGTCACAAAATGTACCGACAATTCTATTTTTTTTAAGGGATTTGCAAATCCGTCCTTAAAAGAATAAATCGCCGAGGAAATCGACTGATTGCAAAATCTAGTCCTAACAGTTCTTTTTGAGAACAAAACAAGTTCCGTCCAAATTGCTCCATTGTCATGACAGTCTCTGGTATAAATTCTTTAAATTAAAACTGCCAAACTATTACTTTTTATTATTGTGTGAATAAATTTAATAAAATGCTTTTTAATTTGCTGAAAACTGATTTTATTATTTTCCTTAAAATCATATTTATTATACCTACCTACGAACAGTAGGTACGCTAAGTCTAAATTTTAATTAGATTGGTTATGAGCATTCGATTTCATTAGCATCAAAGTAGAATGGACCCAAAAACCTTTGATTTAACGTCATAAATTCAGTAGGTACTGTGTATTTTAATTTCGAAACCTAATATAGTTTGGAGCGCTGGCTATGACCTACAGGAAATTGAGCTCAATACAATGCTTTTACGGTTCATTCATCATTGTACTTTGACGCAACTGTCATCGAATTTTTATACGATCAATCGAATTAGTGCTCATTGGTGCAGTAGTGCCTCGGAGAGCACGTTAAGCCGTCAGTCCCGGTTATTATCACTAACATGATAATAGTCGTTATAGCCCGCCAACCCGCATTGGAGCAGCGTGGTGGGTCTAAGCTCTAATTCCCTCTCTTCTATGAGAGTGGAGGCCTGTGCCCAGCAGTGGGACGTTAATGGGCTGTAGTGGTGCAGAAGAAGTAAAAACATCCAATCATGCAGTCTTAGTTCCCAGATTTAGCAGGTACCTTATTTGTTCTATTTTGCTACTTACCTGATTTAGATCAGGATTTTTATTATTTCCTCTTGTGTGGGTGTAAAATTATTTTACCCCCAAGCAAGAGGGGCCGGTCAAACTAATAAATGACCGACGAAGGTCTTGTATGGAACTTAAACGTTCTGTTTTTTTTTTAAAAAAACATGGAAGTTTTAAGTTAGACCGTAAGTAGATAACAGCTATTCTCGTTGAATTCAGGGTAAAATAATTAAAAGCAGTAGGTAGATATTTTAGTGTAATCAATGTTTATTTTCACCATTTCTGTAAAGCATAGATTGTAGAATATATCACGTTTCTTTTATGCACACAAGTAAATCCATACCGAACACCGTAACCTTTAGTTACACATTTCTATACAAAATCAACGCTGTATACTTAATTAATTATATGGCATAGTGGCGGTTAGTGTTGTCACAGAAAAAAATTATATTAATAAACATTTTTATATTTGTATTTACAGCTTATTATTAATATTTTAGGTACATGAGTTTTATACGAAAATGGTATAAAAATTACACTTTCATAATAATATATTACATACAATATTATCATAGTAATACAAACGTGTCGATATCCTAACTTTGAAAAAATATAACAATAGTAAAAGCCACAATGTTTATATAAACATCAACAGTTCTACACTGTTCAAATATTTCACATTAATGGAATACCTCGCTCAGGCACTAGTAGATTTTTTCGAAAGTTTTTTTAAAGATCACCTTAATAAAGTTTTTTAACATAAATGTTAAAAATTTCATATTAAACTTTGAATTAGAGAAAGGCTGGCACTCTTGCTTAGGATATTTGCTGTCATTTACAAATATGCAGAGCGAATCCTTTCATGAAAAAGAAATTAAGTAAGTAGGTATTCATAATTTTTATAATAGGTATACCAATTTACAAGAATTTAAAGCACCTAAAAAGTAAACTAAAGCATTCTAATTTCATAAATAAATAGAAGTAATGTACATATATGGCAAATATTTGGCTTTGTATAATATAGTTAACATAAGACAGTATTAAATGCACTTATATTTAAAGACCAACACAAGTATATTTGCAATTTATAAGACTCAGAACTAACTAGCAGTGATTTGTTATAATATAACTTATAAATCATTCTTTATATTTTTTTAAAGAAATTAAAGGAACTATGTATATTGTATTGTAATAATTGTATACATGTCACAAATAGTTTAATACTCATTTATTGATATAATGTAGGACAAGTAACATTAGCAGTTGTGTTTGAGATTTTATTGTCTTTTGCCTACAAAATGCAGAGTATAATATTAAGCTGGATTTCATATTATAATCTGGACGTGTGACGTGTCGCGTTAAAGTTCATTGCCCATAGAGCTATCGTGTGTGAGATTCGAGTCCATGCTAGCATTGTCGGAGTCCTGGCTTTGGTTTCCGCTGTAGTTCGCCGCTTCCTGAAGTCGCATTAGCATGTTCAACTGCAACAATAAGTAAATATTAAGATAGGTAAGTATTACCTACGGTATACGAGCTGTGAAGGGATACATGGGTCGCTCGCAGGCCTCAGTAGAAAAACTACAGCTTTTCTGGGGCAGTGTTGATAAGTAGGTAAATGGGATGTCTTAGGAATGAACGTCCCATGCACAACCTTTCAGTTTTAACGGATGTAACGATAGGATAGGTCCGCCGCTCCCAAAACGACAGAGATATTAGATACCTACTAGATACGGCTGCATTCCCCTTATGCGATGCATTTGCTTTGAAATACCATATAGGTACCTAAGTACTTAGGTATCTAGCAAGAAGTGAATTGCTTACTTACCAAAGGATCTTGATTGTTGTTGGTGTTCGCGTCTTGATTAGCTTCTTCCATGCCAGCATCTTCGACTGAAATAGGTCGCAGAGTCTGCAAAAATACAAATAGAATTTCAATATTACTTAATTGGTGTTCGACGCTCTAGCTTAAGATCCTAATCAGACATTTCCAATCTTGCTTTTTGACGTACCTAAATAAATTTAGATGGGTCCATATTAACCTACCAGCAGTGAGGGAAGCCGCTTAGAACCGGCCTTGATTACGTTATTTACACTAAATCGTGACATAAAGTTATCGTCAACATTATTGTTAGCTGATAACGTCTCTTGAGGTAGATCGTTAGATACGTGACATCGCGTTGCGATAGGTATATTCCATGGGTATACTCCACCGTCCACGTGTTAACCTGTCACTCAAGTTGTTTTGCATCCTCATGGTGTCTAATTAAAACGCGTACCTACTTAGTGCGTACAAGGCAGCCCACAACATTCACGCGTACGGCGTAACAGCACGATTTCTGTCCAATCATTTAATTAACTTTTGCAGCTCGAGTCAATGGTGTTATGCGTTTATGCGTTCGACTTTTTATAACAATCGACTTTCTTTATGAAGAAGTTTTAATAGATTTTACACACTGATTTGACACATTTTTGCATAACATAAGTAACTATTTTATTGTTTTATACCCAAACGTTAATTTAAACTCATATTCAGTCTACTATTTACTCAGTAAATATTCAGTAGGTATATATATATCCAGTATACTATTTAGTCATTTGACTCAGTAAGTATATTATATATTAAAATAAATCATTTAAGTAAAACAGTACAGTAAATGTAATATGAATCAGGCAGGTCATAGAAACCATCCATCGCCAAAGATGTGTGGTGCAAGGACAATCAAGAAAGCTTAATGTGTTGCAGCTTTGTGACTATTTTGAAAAGGAAATTCGTACCTACTGGTAATTACTAGATGAGTATACGAGTTAAATAATATCGAATAAAAGGGAACGTCGCTTCACTATTGTAAAAAAAATCTGCGTCTATGAAGTATTGCGCCTTCGTTGGTTGCCGTCAATAATTATGAAACTTCATAGGCGCGCATATGTCAAAAGTAAAATAAATCGTTGGATAATATAGCTGTTATCGTCTCTTGAGGTTGATCACTTAATGATCTGTGAGGTAGATCGTTAAGTGACATCGCGTTGCGATACGTCTACTCCACGTGTCAACCTGTCACTCCAGTTGTTGTCCTCATGCTGTCAAATTAAAACGCGTACAAGGCAGCCCACAACATTGACGCGTAACAGCACGATTAGGTATTGTACACACTAGGTAGATGGAGTCTTACATGTGAGTGGTTAGGCTCTCGCCACGGGTAGCTGGATTTGACGTGCTGCAGCGGGTCGACGGCCGCGTGCCGCCGCCGCCCGTACAGCGCCACGCCCTCGCGCACCGCCTCCGACGCGTACGGCACGATGCTGTAGTTCCACACGTCAGCGAACCACGCCTGCAACACAAACCGTTTAGTTCTCGTTAGAGACTAGTATATTCCTTCTCGTTTAGTGCGAGGTAGGTTCACCCTACCCCGTACGTCCCTACCGAGGGACGATTAGCCTAGTTGTGATAACGCATATCAGTCGATTGCGAACGTTAAGCAACATTGACTCAAGTCGGTAACTGGATGGGTGACTTGGAGGTTCAAATTTGGTCTTTTCTTGTCATCCGTGCCTGGGAGAGCACGTTAAGCCGTCGGTCCCGGTTATTATCACTAACATCTGATAATAATCGTTACAAAAACCTAAGAGTTTAAATACTCTTAGTCGGGTCGTATGCGGAAAGTCGTGGGAACCCACCGCATTATTATCCCAAGAAAACTCCTACCATTATTTGATTAATGGAAAGGAATCGTAACGCGTAGAAATCGACAAGGGTCCTCCGCGGCATCTCACTTGAAAGCTAAATCGCTTGGCATTAGGGGCATGGCATGCCCTTAGGGTGGCAATTTGCCACTCACGAGAAGAATCCTCTATCTGTTCAACCTTTACCTGACTAGCTTCTAAATCCATAGGGCATGCGAGGAACAGCCGTGGTCCAACGGTGACATCGCTCGAGGAGTGAGCTTCTAAGAAGGCGTTAAGAGTGGACCAGACTCCCGGCAGCCACTCTAGAACAGCTGCTAAGGCTGGTTCACGACGGCCCAGCCTCAGCTCTAACGAGAATAGCTTCCGACGGAGATATCTGTAAGAGCAATTTATTTATAATAGGTACCTACTCCACTGAGAACTATCAAAAATATCGTTCGTTCGTTTTTGTCTTATACTTTTCACGAACCTACTTATACCTAAATCATTCTGTAACGTTACTAATAATATCTCCACGGAATTGTGCTTCGCTACCAACTTACTTACTTACTTAATAATTTTATCCCAGATACTACTTATCTAATATGACTGAGATATCTACCTAATACCTACCTAAGATCGGAAACCGCAATCTAAAGATGTTACCAAGTTTGCGGAGATCCTTGAAATGAATCTCCGATAGGTATTAGCAAAAGTTGTTTCTGAACAAAGTATTGCTAAGAATACATGACCGACTTTGTGAGATTAAGTATCTATGTAGGTACTTATTCGCATGATTAAGTAGGTAGGTGCTAATTTTGTAATAGATATTCTTCGCACCTTGCTAGGAATCCTTTCACGGGTTCCATATGGTTTGCTGTGAGGAGCCATCTGAAGTTGTGGTGAAGTTGAAGATTTGTTGTGTTACACGTTGCTTGCGACATTGTGCCTGTTGAAAAGGAAATAATTTATGGTTTAGCATAGCTTTCAACTTAAACAGTTTTTGCCGTTCCTCTTTCATTTATAAGGAGACATTTTCTTGTAAGTACCTACATACAATTAAGTAATACAAGTAATAATTGCCCGTGTTCCGTGGTGTTTAGACAATGCAAGACATTTATTTCTTCAATAATCCCGTTGCGTGCAATAATTTTGTGTGCAAGAAAATGTTGTCATTTAAATGGGCCTTTATTTATAAAGCTCGAGTCCCGGGTCGGGCCATAACATGTATTGGGGTTTTCTGACAGGAAATTCTCATTACTAGCCCGGAGTTAGGAAGTTGGCGGTGTTCCACCCCGGTGCCTCGGAGAGCACGTAAAGCCGTCGGCCCTGCGCCTGATATCTTTTCGGGTCGTGTCGGATATTCCGTCCCATCGGGATATGAGAGTAAAGGAACAGAGAGTGCACCTGTGTATGCGCACACACTTGTGCACTAAGTATAATATCTCCTGCGCAGATGGCTAATCTCTCTGGAGATAGGCCGCCATGGCCGAAATTCGCTCGGGAGGACATTATTAGGTATATTGCTATATGTGACTCACCGACATCGACCACACAACCAATAGACGCCTAATTACTATGCTTTCGTAATGCAATCAATTCAGTCAAATTACTCAAGTAAGCGGGCGCGGGGTGCTAAACGCTGATTGGTCTACTCAAGGTCAAAAAAATTATAAATCAAATGGGATGGGGTCCTAACTCCTAATAATTATTTATCGATAATTAATTATCGATATACTCTAATTAATATTTAAATAACTCGGTAGGTTTTGTTACAAGGGCGTGGAATTATATAAGACCTATTAAGTCTGATGTGTTGTCTGAAAGTGTTCGCCCTATATGAGGAGTCTATTAGTTGTATGGTCGATGCTCACCGATAATAACAGGCATGTTCCTAGTATCAGGCGGTAGTAGCCCAGCGAAGGCATCCCCGAGCGCCGATGCGTGTTGCAGGTTATCCAACACGACCACTGCGGGGAGCGCCTCTTCGCCGGCCGCCGCCCCACTGCACTGCTCCGCGATGTTGGCGAGATACGCGCGCAGCTCGTTACACGATTTACGGTCCACGCTGTAACATCCGAACATTGAAATTTCGATAGCTCACACCACAGATGAAAATAATAATGGTTACTTCGTCTATAATTAGAATAATTAATTATTAGTAGGTACCACATTGAATTATATGTACAAGTACATGTACGTTAGTACATAATACCTCAATGAGGTACCATTAGGTAGTAAAGCCTTTGACCTTTTCCCACGTTTGTAATGACTAAAAAGTTCCTTAAATAATAAAATAGGTAGTGGGAACGCGAAGGGACAAAGAAACCTACTCTTTGCAATGTTATCCCAAAAACCCCCTACAAATGGACGGAAATGGTCATGATCCTCAGCTATGAGGAGACAGAAAGTGACATATCTAAGAACATAGTGACGTAATTTATTTCACTTATAATTTTGTCGAGAACTAACTAGAGGATACCTTGTATACTCAACTTTAAAGACGAGAGTTCATTTACCGGCAGTTTAGGTACGATCAACGATTTGTACCTGAGTAAACTCGGTAGAATTACGAAATAGATAATTAATTGTATAGCGGAAATACAAAAGAAAAAACATACTTGAATGTTGCCACGGCTTCTACTGGATTTCCTCTCCGCTGCGTCCTCTGTACATAAAACTCCGCCAATTTCGCCGCCAAATATGATTTCCCAGTACCGCTCGGCCCGCAAAGTATTACCCTCCGGTGTTCTGATAAAAGTGAAACGTACCTAAAACAAAAAAAAAACATAAGTAAGTCAAAGACCTGGCCGAAGAGGTGCAATAAATTTTTCTTCTTTATTATTTACTAGCTGATGCCCGCGACTTCGTCCGCGTGGATAGAGGTTTTTCGTTTCCCGCGGGAACTCCTTAATTTTCCGGGATAAAAAGTAGCCTATGTGTTATTCCAGACTATAATCTATCTCTGTGCCAAATTTCATCCAGATCCGTTCAGCCGTTGGGGCGTGATTGAGTAACAAACATCCATCCATACATCCATACATCCATCCAAACTTTCGCATTTATAATATTTATATTTGATTTGATTTTACGTACCTATAAACAATATTTTTTGGTATGAGGCTATCAAATGCCAAGCTCCCGACTCCTTGTAAACAAATGTACAATGTATTTACGGTCCCAATAATATAGCCGCAGGGCAATAACTCGGGAAAACAAATTTCGGGACCCCGGGTCGCTTCTCCCAAATGGTACGACGTTATCGAATCCGTATTCAAACCGAGATTCGTCCCGGGATCTATCCTCGATAGGTAGTCCTTGAATGTTTTCCTAACTATATAGTCTAAATTCTGCCAAGTAGTCTTGCCAGATATATACGTGTACGCTATAGTAAACTCATTACAGTTTATTGTCGAATCACTATTGTACACATTCTTATATGAATTACTGTGCGTCGATTTATTACTTTTAAGGCTATTTGTGTTTGACTTATTAATAGATTGGGGATAATCTTGGGTTTCTATTTCGGGACTATGGTTTTGAGAAATTCTCGGTGAGTCGAAGCTCGGCTGCTTATCGAAATGGTTGTTGAACGAGCTGGCCGTTTGTTTTGCGTAAAATCTGCACTCTGACTCAGTCAGAGTATCTTGCACCTCTTCAAAATATCTTTGGAATGTTTCTGGCTGACCCAAATATACTGCAATCGCTATTTTCTTTCCGTCCGTCGTATCTCCTTGACTGTCGGCAACACCTGAAAACAAAGCAGAACATATTTTGTCGAAAAGATTTCCTGTGTCTCAACCCATTGTCTGTAAGATAAGGAAACCAATAAAACCTTACCGATATCTGAATAGCTTTCCCCTATCGCCAACTCACGGCTTTTAGGGGGCGGTAGCACTGTATTGATATCGTAATCGCCACTTATTCTGTCTCCAGCGCTCAGACCGTTTGTAAATATGTCGCTCGCACCATTCAAAGCTCCCAATAAGGCTTCACTGTTTTCGTTGAGTTCGCATACAGCTTTATTACCGTAAATCGGTTCCACCATACTCGATTTTGGAGACCCTTTTTTAGAAAGATCTCGTGACGGAGTTGATGTCATACAGTTAAAGTCTAGGTCGAGAGGTTGAGAATGGATGTCGAGCGCCGCCTAAAACGATAAAGGTTAAATAATATTACCTACTGCCAGACATTAGGACATTAAAATTATAAATAAAATCTCAAGATTCAGTTATAGATAGGTACTTAAAGTTCAGGCACAATTTATATTGGTAATATTTGATTTGATTCAAACTGCCATTACCTGATGCATAGTACTTTGGTCAGCAAGGCTATATCTTCTCGGGTCCTCTACCGCTGAGCCACCAGTGCCCAACGAGCTCTGACTGCCCGCAAGTGACCTTGACGTCACAAGCCGCTGCAAACGCTCATTATTTTGCTTCAGGTTTAGCATTTCATTCTGTTCCAAAAAAAACATTCTTGTATATCAGATTTTTAGAACAACCAATGTATTTAATGGTCACTTAAAGAAACGATCTCATTTACGATTATGTAGCTCTTATGTTTGAAGTAGGAACTTACCCTCATTTTTATGACGGTATCCTTAAGGCTTTCGAGTTGATGTGCAGAACTAAGTGCCTCCAGCCTTATATCCGTTAGCACCAAATCCTTTTCACGTAACTGTCGTTTCAAATCATCCACTAACCCGGTCTGATCTGGTTTTTCTGTAATTAACACCATGTGTCAATGAACATGTTCATGAGTTTACTGGCGGCTCTCTATATTTTCTATTTGTTAAAATTGTTTGTTCACATAAATTAACTAAATTTACTCTTCTTAAAAATAGCAAGTATGTACTTGTACAGTCCAAAAACCAAGTAAATAGAGCTTTCACGTCTCAACCTAATTTCTCCAGTTTATATTTATCGGGCAAACGCTACATATGCGATGCACTATGATGCTAATGGAATTTCAGCATTAGCAAAATTGAATTCGCAGATAGTATAATTTGCGTTCACCTTTGGTTTGTTCCTCAGCGTTGGCTGCAGGGCACGTCGTTTTATCTTTGGAATTGTCGAGAGCTTCGTGGGAATGTTCGAGACTGTTCTCGTTGCTTCCTTCTCTGATCGTGTGCGGGTCGTCGTAGTGGTGTGAGCCCGACGAGCTGTCTTGCGACGACAGTTGCCCGAGGGAGGAGTGCTTCGCCGTTTTAGATATCTTGGCATTTCTCGAGAAAGCTTTTGTGAAGGATGAGCGCAACTGTTACAGGAAATTGTTTATTTTAGTGATTGGTAAAGTGGCCAATTTAAATCCATTTACACATATAAACTGGTAACAAAGGTTTTTCAGACAATCATTCGCTTCCAAGTTTATTGGATACGGCAATAAAGCGATAAGTAATAACATGAAGACTAGTTGCACGAGCAACTGTTGATCTAGTTTTGATAGGGTTTCGCTGTCTGCAAATGAGATTTAACCTTCCTGAAATATAGGTATGTTAGTCTGAGTAGCGTTTCTTGAAGTCATGTCTTAATGGTTTTAACATGTTTTTACTTACCCAGCCTTTCTTTTTGTGCTTCTTATCATGGGGTACGGACGAGCCACTACTAAGGCTGTTAATGCTGGAGACGCTGTCGGTGGAGAGATGCCGCGTGATCGCGCCGTTGCCTTGCGCCAATCGCTGCGGTGAAGACTGCTGGGTTTGCCGAGGAGTTGATTCCTAAACGTACAATTTTTTTTTATCTACTACAAGTTAGCCCTTTACTGCGATCTCACCTGATGGTAAGTGATGATGCAGTCTAAGATGGCAGCAGGCTAACCTGTTAGGGACATGGCAGTATTAAACCCATACGCCTATTCGGTTTCTATCTACACGGCATCGTACCGGAACGCTAAATCGCTTGGCGGCACGTCTTTACCGGTAGGGTGGTAACTAGCCACGGCCGAAGCCTCCCACCAGGCTAGACCGGGGAAAATTCAGAAATTATAAATTTCCAAACCCTGCCGGGGATCGAACCCGGGACCTCCGCATGTTAAGGCAACAGCGCTCAACACTGCGCCACGGAGGTTTGTACCTAAATTGAATGATTGTAAAAACTATACGAGAATCATAGAGTACAAGAGGTAAATAACTATGAATTTCAGGTTGGTCAATAATCAAATCTTTCAAACAATCAGAATGCACGAAGCAAAGTGCACTGCATTATGCATAGATGACAGTTTCCGTTATCTGTGGCATGATGTCTCACGTAATACGATATTTTGTAAAGTGTCGTGGATAGAAAATTATACCATTATAGGCAAGGTAGACGCTGCACACTTTCTGCTTCTTTACTGGTAGAGAAATAACCTTCAAGTTATACCTATTTGCTTTGAATATAATATCCAGACGATTCTATTCAAAATATGTAGGTAAGCCGGTATGTATCTACCTATAGTTATAGATTCGTCATAACTTTCTAGGAACTTAATATTCTATTAAGGATATTACGATTAGTAGTTCTCGCTTCAGAGGAAATGCCGTTTTCTAACGTCTATTTAATCTGATTATCGCTTGTAAAACGCTCAACCTATTCACGTCAGTTGAATTATAAATAATTAGATGCTCCATTAAATAACAGACGCGCAATGCTGGACCATTAGAGACAGGACGTCGTGTCTGTCCAATATCTTGTGTAACGAGATCTATTGATTGTAGGCTGTTAGTCCGTTTTATTTTACCTGGAATTCCTATTTATGGCTTTAAATCTTTACTGGGCGTATCGCATATAGACTACAAAAGGGAGAGAACGAGGAAGTTGAGGCGACGCTGCCGCATTGTCGTTCAAACGGATATTTCATTTCACCCTGGTGACTGTTGATGATCTACTCGCTGATGATTATTTAATTATCAAGTACTTATAGATCATACACATTAGTATTTTTCGCATTTTTTATGAAACGAAAATATAATTATTATAATCGCTGAAGTGTCAGCTGTGATCATAATTTATTTTTATCTTGAATGAACGAGAAGTTTAATTCGCTAGGTATAATCCGCCACAGTAGACAAATCTATGTGGTACAGTGCGTGCCCTTCACCAATAGCATGCGAACACCCACCACCCAGCAATTCGCACCGGCACAGCACCACGCCACACAAATCTTCCAAATCACTCTCAACGTACGTTTCACTCCGAAACCGGAGCATCCTCAGGAGATGTTGACTCGACAATGCACGATTGTAAAGTCACTTTACAACTTCTCGTTAATTCGTTATCATGGACTTCCGCAAAGTAACGCCTGCTTCGATTCAATATTATTTTTATCTATTTTATATCCTGAGTTTTCAACTGTGGGATATGGTAACTCTATGGTAAAATTGATGCTAATGTGAGTCTACATACCTACTTTGATAGTTTCTCGTCGTACGTATTCGGCAGCGACTTTCACATGTGCGATATTGTGATGTGTTCGCAAGTCGCAACCGCTCTTGTTTTACAGTTTGCTAAAAAGCGTGCGACTGTTGCCATATCTACCACTTCAAAGCAGTTTTCTCACGGAATTGCTACATTTAGATATATCTTGCAGTTTCAGAAGACAGTAAGCTAGTGACTCAACAAATACTTAGCTTATATTTTTAAGCGACTACTGGCTATGAGACAGCGTTGCTAGATGACTGCTATTTTTGAAAGCGACCGCGACCACACCATCTAACTAACTATCGTTTCAGTAAAGTCATAACGTCGACTGACCTCTGAATCACTGAAACAATCGCTTACCGACTGAAACAATACGTACAGTCGCCTAATGCAAGTGGCCACTGTGTGATGCCACTATCTATCCTAGAAAAGGATCCATTTCTATTCTAATACGTCATTTGCTATGAGTTCCATTTAGTTGAGAAACTATTTCAATATTCTGTTCTAAATTTCTAGTTACCTCAAATTTAATTTAACAGGTAAGGTATCTAAGCTATGTACTTAATTAATTAAAACGTCATTAAGTACATTGTACATGATCTCATTTTATCAAGAGCGCCTAACGATGTTACGCAATGATTGATGGTCGACCCACATAACGGCGTTAATTTAATCACGGCCCTAGTGCCGCGAATTGTGTGTTCACGATGTGTACCTACCCTAATTACAGGTGAGGACGTGACAAAATTAAACAATTACTGTAAGATTACGTACAATTTCAGAACATGATCTTGACATGTTTTTTATAATGATATTTTTAAAAACGCGCAGCGGTGTTTACTTTGTACCTACACAATAGACAGTAATTACTTCATAAAATACGAAATTCTAACATAATTATATAGGTAGTCGTGCTTGTTAGACCTATTGAAAGATAGAAGGAGATATTTATACTCTTTACTTGTCATTTATTTGTACCTAATCGCTTCAAGTGTTGTTTCTTGTGTTACTCTAGGTACATAAGTAGGCAGGTATTAGTAGGTAAGTGGTTGTTCTAGTAACTAATTAGCTCTACGCAAACATCTGCAGAGGAATAGATTGTTGATTGAATGATATTTTGTTGATTTCAATACAAAAACTGTAGGTATTTTAAAAACAGTTTCATACCAAAAAATGCTAGAATACTTATAATATTTTTGATTATTGCCAAAATTCGAACACTATAGATATTTATGATTCCGCATCCATACAAAATCTTCGCTTCGTCACGAAATAACTAAAGGCGTGGAGATATTAGCCTGCATCCCGACGAGCATGCACCACTGCTTATGTACCGTGAAAAAGAAAAAAAGTATTCCATGTGAACAAACTCACGCACTCTAGTTTTTTTACTGACGAGTAGAATATGACTTACCTGTCCTGTAACATTGACGCCATCTGCTCGGATGCCCATTGACTGCATGTGTGCTGTAGTCAGTCCCGCCTGGATTGACTGCTTTCGAAGCAGTTCAATTGTCTGACGAAGATCAGTCAACTCGGAATCCTGATGAACGAAAAATTATTATGCAGTGTCGCATTTTTAGCCGACTGCAGAAGGGAAGAGTTCAGCAATAGGTATATTATTATGTTGGTGGGTGTGTTTCTAAGTACGTTTGTCGGTTTCCTGATTCCTAATTTTCATTTTATTTTATCCTTGGTTTTTATATGTAGTGAGAAACTCAGAACAAGATTATGGAAATGGTAAGTACAAGGTGTTTTCAACCCACGTGTTTAGCGGTTGTAAGTAAAAATAGCGTAAAAAGTACCCAAACATTTACGTGTTTAATACACCTATTATAGGTACTTACTTACCAACTTGATTAGAAATTATTTGACAGGCCATTAATTTTTAAAACTTTAATTTGCATATAAATTAAATCATTTATATTTAAGGAAAGAAAAAGTGTGCAGCTGCGCTTAAGCCAGCGCTATAATTTTTTTAAATATAAAAACACAAATTCGCTAAAAATCACACATAATTATTTTTAGTAGAAAGTAACCCAGCAGGTGGGATTAACGTAAATAGGGAGAGAGCATTATACAAAGCCAATTAGCCGCCGTCATATCTCACTGATTAGGTCAGCCTTTTAATTCCGTCACACGGTTAATCTTTATCTAGGCAAGGTGTTTCAGGTCAAGAACTCAAGACCACATTCTTGGCGGTGACACGCGATTCACACGAGCAAGTATCATTATTATTTCCACAAAGCATAAATGAGCTGAGATCCCACTTGTAAGGTGTAATCTACAATATTGAAATCGTAAGTTCTGCTCGGGAAATGTACCTATTATCTTGTCAATTATTGTGATGACAAAGTTTTAAGTAAGTAAGACGTCACGAGTTAATGTGTCGAGTTCGTCTATTTGACAGACCGAAGAAAAGCTAGGGTTTTTCGCTATTTCCACTAGGCATTCATTGGTTGATCAGTCGCCACTTGCTTCCCGCGATTTTTGTCGGGATATATAATATTAGCGTTGGCGAAAATTGCACAACTATTCAAATTATATAAAAATACTTCAGACCGAAAATTGTAAATTCGAACCCTGAATTTTGCATCTCTGCGGTCGCGAAGTAGTGAGACGGGTGTTACAATAACTATTATTGTGGTATAATGCTATGTAACGGCACAATAGGTTCATAAAAATGCTAATTGATTTCAATACGAGTTTTATAACACACTGCTTGACATTTACAAGATAAAGCCAGCATAGTGCCCTGTACAAAAGCTTAGTTCAAGGCTACACTGAGAAAGTGATCCTCAATAACAAGTTTCGCGTATCTAGAAACCGATTTCAGATAGTCCATACGTCTCTCTTTCTCTATATAGGCGGCAAAATCGAGTGCAGTTTAGATTTTCTCTATGGATAATGTAATTGGAACAAATCGATTCAGTTATTATACCTAAGTGAAATTCACTTTCTGTAAATTACCTACTGGTCAATAATCAGCAGAAAACTCATGTTATATTCGATCATATTGTTATCAATGAGAGTTACTTTAATTTCAAGTTGTCATAAGTTTCTAAAGTTTAGTTTTTTTTTCGAACTTTTACAACTACGCTAGGATAAAGTTTTAACTACCAACCTCCACCACCTAAAAGTAAAAAGATCAAGACTTGGAATATTATAAGACAAAAAATGATCATGACGGGTACCTATGCGCATGTCGCCATACTTGCTTAAAATTCAAGCATTGACTAGAAATCTTTGAGTTGATCAGTAGGTTAGGTAGGTACCTACGACGTATTGTTAACAGGGTCATATGTAAATTGATCGCTTGCTTCTTAAGAAATGTAACCAATACTAAGTATCTATATGCCTTAAAGATTTATTATAATAAAATAGATCAAGGGGTCATGTTTGTAAATACTAGATAGGTACCTATGTAAATCTTATGAATTGCCGAAACATGAAATAAGTTTTTGTGAAGGGCCTTTAATCAACGGCAAAAATTAAGCGAAACGTCGACGACAGCGAATTGCATTAAGTTTTGAAATAAAAAAAAAAATCAAACCATTCAGTAAGCCCAATAGTTGGCCCAACTTATACGAGGGAAATAAGGATGGGCAACAAGTTAGGATAATAATATATTGCAAACCACGACAAAGACAGGAAATCGGGACACGCGCTGAAAAACACCGACGACACAGTAATATCGTGCCGACGATGTACTAGTTAAATAGATCGCCGAGTGTCGACCGATATAGGTGTTATTTATATTAGGGATATTGGTAGACCCAAGGTATACCTATTACCTAATAAAAAGTGTTAAGTATATATGATTTAATTTTTAGTAAAGATTTATTACCTTCCGTTCTGCTGTTGCCGTTAGCTGTTGCAGTCTCTGCGTCATGTTGGATAGACTCTGCTCAAAGGCTGAAACCACATGTGCCTAGAACAAAGAAAAATATATCGTTAATAATGTTTAGTGCGTTTTAGATGCAATAGAGAATAGAGATGTACCTATATCTACATGTTTAAACAAACTATAAAAATGGTTTATCGATATAGGCAAAGTCAATCTTAATTATTCACCAAACAATCAAAATTAAAACGAAAACTTTGAAAGGGCGAGCTACACGAAGACAACATAATATCCTTTAGAAAGATTTCTAGAAGCTCTAGGAATCTAGACTCTAAAAAAACATAAAAATGTTAAAAAATTCCTTCATTTAATTTTAAAGTAGCGGACTTCATGTATGTATATATCTGGTTCCGTGTATATTTTATCTTATTTAAATCTTTGGACTGGATTGAGATTTAAAATTCGTAATTAAGTCTGTGTAAACGTTTGAATAGACCAGTGAGTGACACCTAGAATTTAAATCATCAATTCAAAACGAGTTCTTTAGATTTTTGCCAATAGATTTATGTTTATAGTTATGTAATATTCTAAATGTTATAATTAATTCAGGAATTTTCATACACTACCCACGCAACTCGATTATTCGACTCTACAATCGATTTCAAAACAGACCTGTGCCTTTTTAAATTCAACAATAGAAAGATGATTTAATCAAATCAGTGAATGAAAACTTGAATTGGATTGAGCATAGATGTAGGAATTGAGTAATTAACTTTTTCATCCCATGTATTCGAAAAGGACGACTTGGTTCGCCTTTAAGTGCGCCCAAAGGTGGTGTTTTCTATAAGAAACTTTTAGCGGGCAGTAATAAGTTTTTAATCCTCTCTATACCTACTCGTAAGTGCGCCGCAATTATCTTTTCATCATACCTATTCGAAAAACGCGTATTGCCTTCAGAGGATAGCGGGAGCAAAGTGTAACTTGTAGGCCCATGGGACTTTTCATTTCTCTCTTCTGATTGGTCCGAAGTCACGTCATCAATTTGTTGATCGAATATACGACTTTGCATTTCTCTGTTCTGATTGGTCCGAAGTCACGTGATCAATTTGTTGATCGGATATACGTCTTTACATTTTATTTAAACTTTAAATATACGTCTAAATAATGTCTATACAATTACATAGAAGGTTGATAGGAGTATCTTCTGATTGGTGCTTAAACGTATAGGTAATGTCCATACATAGTAGGTTGATACTTTTCTCATACGTAATGATGAAAAATAGTGTGTGTCACTCGGGGCCAAATTTTTTGTTCTCGGGCGGCGTATATTGAATTCCTCGCTACGCTCAGGATTCTACTTTAGAACCCCTCGCTACGCTCGGGATTCTACTATAGAATCCTTCACTTCGCTCTGAATTCAAAATAGCGCCCTCGGGGAACAAAAATTTTCTTTGGCCCCATGTAACACAAATAACTATTGCCGCGCACTTGTTGAATTTGGAACATCTTAGTGTTCAGCGCCAAAGAAATCGAACGCAAATATTGTTTGAATAAAGACTGGCTGGTACGACGGCCAAAAGTCGCGCGCGCCGGCTGTATAAAAAAAAGAAATCAAATTGAAAACGCGCGTACTACAGCCCGCGTTTTCGTCAATTTTCACGGATTGTTAGTAGGGTAGGGCGGAGCTAGTTGAGCAATTTTTCACTTGAGCGGATATAGCTCCTCAATCATAAGTCTCAATGGGTTGTTATGTGGCCTGATGGATTAGTAATTTATCCCTTAACAAAAGTGCCCATAGTATTTTTTTTGTAAGACGTCGAATTTAAGAGCTACAGCTGTTTAAATGCAGAAAGTCACGTATGCTCAATGTACCCCATAGGTGAGGTAAGTTGAGCAAGGGTATGGGGCAAGTTGAGCACTAAGAATGTCTAGCCAAACCATGGGTTCAATGTTGACTAGAGATGAACTAAAATATGTGTTTGACAATCAGCTCTTTATTTATAGTCTTTTAGTGACAGAACAACAAACTTTCTTTGAATAATTAACCGAAACTAGAATCAACAAAACATTAACGTATCTCAAGATTAACTTCAGAATTAGATTTAGTCTTTCTGTTTAAAATCAGACCTAAATATTTATATTATTACCCATATAGCTTATATCTTAGAAGAAAATATTAATAAGATCTTTGGAACTTAATGGTCATTGTCACTGTTGCAATTGACAAAAATTCACACTTTTCCCCTCATCGTTGACAGCCTTTACAGCATAATTTAAGTCTTCGGTAATGTAAGAAAATCTCGTAGTCTTCCTCTTGTAAGTCCGCATCCTAACAAAAAATAAAACATTCATTACTTTAGTTGTTTGAGTCGTGGGGTAAGTTGAGCAACTATAGCTCAACTAACCCCAACCCGGAATTTTAAAACAAAAGTGAAGTTATAAAAAAATCGTAAGAATTATACCCAGGACCTTTCTACATATCAAAAGTACAATATTTTTCTGGAAGATTAACACTTACCTGATTGAAAACAGATAACATTTGACTAATACAGACGAAAACTTGCGATAAACGACGTTTTTACTTTTTGGTTACAAAATAAACAAAACGCCCGGGCGCTTACCTCGCTCGTCGAGCCACCACTAGCGATAGCGCGGTGATTATCCCTTCCGCAACCCCTTATTTCCGCCATAAGATGCCTATGCGTACGGTGAATAGTTTGCGAGATATTTCGATTGCCCAACTTGCCCCTATGCTCAACTAGCCCCGCCCTACCCTACCTAACTGTAACAATAAATTTTCATAATTGCGAAAATGTCTCAAATGTAAATATAAGCTTTTAGCTGTTTTATTATTAGATAGGTACTATTTAATTTCAATTTAGTTGTTACTCTATGTTTTATTAAATAATAATATTACAATAAAATATGAGGCGCCTTTTATTTTCTCATACAGGTTGATGAAAAGTAGAGTGTATCACTCGGGCGCAAATATATTTTTGGCTCGGACGACGTACTTTGAATCCCTCACTACGTTCAGGATTCTACTAAAGAATCCCTCACTTCGCTCTGGATTCAAAAAAGCGCCCTCGCCGTAAAAATATTATTTTGCTCCCTAATAGTACAATCTACTATTAAAGCTACCGAGTTTATTAAAGCGAGACAAAAGTAAATAGTCCAATAAGTACTCCTAGTTACAACTTTTTGCAAAATAAACCTCTTTTTGCATGTCTCTTTTTTGCGTCCGATCTCCGAAATAGCTTATTATTTCACTGCTGTCTAACGTCTGGTAGATTTCATTGATGAGCAATTTGTAAATAATAGGCTATTTTTAGTGAAATAAGCAAAAATAAGAGCATGGAAATCGTGTCGTTTATAAACAAACAATTCTCCTAAACTAAAAGAGCGACGATTGCAATGTGGTAACGAGCTGACTAGCAAAAAATTCTTACACTTCCGCCGCTACAAAACATTCATATGGGCCATCGTTTTTTGCCACTTTTTCCTTTTAAATTGTTTTGGCCACTTTGCATCTTAGCACTTATGTTTTTGAAAGTAGAATTGTACCTATTATTAGTTTCATATAAGGCATATACAATTGACTTTCATTTGCAGTTTGCACGTAACAGCAAAATGTGTTTGAAAGGTTCTATTAGAGTAATTAGACATTTGACTTGGCTCTGATATTCATGATTTAAATTTTTCTAATATTCGAGCATTTGAAATACTCGAAGGATAATAATTGTTATGCATTTGTTTTATTAATCTATAGACAAGCACCGGCTGCAATCCAACCTGCTTGCAAGATGATGCAGCCTAAAGAAGATGTCTTTTCACCTTGCTTTTCTTAGATACCGACCATTAAAAGACGGAAGCTGGTAGGTTATATATTATCCTAGTGGTTCGAATTAGAAACAAAGAAAGCAAAATCGCTTTGTAAGTCCGTATTTGATGAATTTCGAATAAGTAGACCTTTTACGATGCCTTGCGGTACCTACGTACCTAGTAAAAAAGTGAAAGAGGAATTCGATCAAAAAGTTCAGATGAAAAATGTTTGAACAGGAATATCCAGAATAGAATTTTGTGCCGAATCTTGAAAACCTGGAATTATGGGGCGAAGGCGGTAGATGCTTTCCCGTCATATTGAGTTTACAGTTGACCGGAAGGCTGGAAGTTATGTACTGAGTTACTGACACAGCACATCAGCCTGGCCATTCAAAGAGTAACCACTGCCAGCATTAGGTTTTTGCCTTGCCTAGCTGTCAATAATAGCGCTAAATTAGGATATAAAACTTTATTCATTTTATATCTAAGATTTTTGAATGATACAATCCTCATGATATTCCAATTTGATGAAATAGTATATTTCATTACAAGTGTGGAAAGGCTGTCATTGCAAAGAGTTCCGACAAATGTCTACCCGAGCCGAGGCGCAGCCGAAAGCGAGGGTTGACAGTCGGAACAAGTTGCAATGACGGTTCCGCACGTGTACTGAACGACTATTTTTAATACAGTTGCGAAAAAATGAAGCAATTTAATAAAATAATAAAAACACAATAAACTCAACTAACTTAACATTTATTTCTTATAAAAGTTATAATTCACATATTACATTGAAATTGGTACAGTTTTTTATACTAACTGGGGAAGTTTTAGGTTGCATATTTACTGTTTGAGACAAACTATTATTAATTTCGTATGATTGTTCATGTATATTTGTCATACAATGGCGTTTGCTAGTTGATGGAGTTGGATCTGATGAATTATCATTATCAACGAAGGTAGATGGACGAACGTTCTCTGCAACATGTGAAGGAGACGGACTGGACCTTAAATTAATGGAGTGTGTGATTTTTTTCCCAGTTTCTAGTTTGTTGCATTTTCAGCATACTTTTTATCATCGAAAACCTCGACCATAACGTAGAAGGTTTTAATTTTGCTGAGAGTTCGGAGAAGTATGCCAACATAACATTTTCTGAAAAACTATTTGCTTTTTCTCTTCTCTCTACGCAATAAATTCGTCGTATGTAGATATGTAGCGACTTTTTGACTTTTCCGGTAAAATGTTCTCCGAAGCATTTTGTGCAATTATACTGAGTTCCGGTGGTATTAATTCAAAAAAACTAGGGTCGAAATTACTCATTTTGTGCAACAAACAACTAAACTCGCAAAGAAAATTTCTGAAAAATGGCGCCAACCGTAGAATATAAGCAGAGTTTTTTTTTTCTTCACCCATTCTGGTAGGCAAAGGGAACTATGCCCATACAGCCAAGTCTTCAGTAGAATTTTTTTATTGATATGAAATGAAAATGAAATTTAATGAGATGAAATGAAATGAAACCTAACCAAACTCATTCAATCAAATCATTAAAATTAGTAGCTTCTTTTTAGAAATATACGTATTTGCATGAATCATAAAAACTTCTATGATTTTTTTTAGTAAAAACTTCATGGTTGGTTTTTCTTTTTAATAGACATTATTTTGACAGTTGGGAAAGAGAACGCACGAGTTCGGGAAAGGTAAAAAAAAAGCACGAGTATGTAATAGCCCACATCCCGAACGCTATACGTCCCTGCAATACGCCACTTTTTGAGCAACTGTATTAAAAAGGATTTTTTAATACAGTTGCTCAAAAAGTGGCGTATTGCAACTTTTTGAGCAACTGTATTAAAAAGGATTTTTTATTAATACGAATTTATTGCGTGGAGAGAAGAGAAATAAGCAAATAGTTTTTCAGAAAATGTTATGTTGGCATACTTCTCCGAACTCTCAGCAAAATTAAAACCTTCTACTTACGTTATGGTCGAGGTTTTCGATGATAAAAAGTATGCTGAAAATGCAACAAACTAGAAACTGGGAAAAAAATCACACACTCCATTAATTTAAGGTCCAATCCGTCTCCTTCACATGTTGCAGAGAACGTTCGTCCATCTACCTTCGTTGATAATGATAATTCATCAGATCTAACTCCATCAACTAGCAAACGCCATTGTATGACAAATATACATGAACAATCATACGAAATTAATAATAGTTTGTCTCAAACAGTAAATATGCAACCTAAAACTTCCCCAGTTAGTATATAAAAACTGTACCAATTTCGATGTAATATGTGAATTATAACTTTTATAAGAAATAAATGTTAAGTTAGTTGAGTTTATTGTGTTTTTATTATTTTATTAAATTGCTTCATTTTTTCGCAACTGTATTAAAAATAGTCGTTCAGTACACGTGCGGAACCGTCATTGCAACTTGTTCCGACTGTCAACCCTCGCTTTCGGCTGCGCCTCGGCTCGGGTAGACATTTGTCGGAACTCTTTGCAATGACAGCCTTTCCACACTTGTAATGAAATATACTATTTCATCAAATTGGAGGATTTTTCATCAAAAAGGATTTTATGAAAAGGCGTATGTCTGTCCGTCTGTTACGCTTCATGTTTGTTATAGAGTTAGCTTGCAAGTTGCATCCCAGGGACGGACATAGGCTACCTAATACCTGCGAAATAAAAGAATCCCACAGGTTTTTAAAAAAAACCATGCGGACGATGTTACGGATATGATCTTGTTACTGAACAGTAAAAATATTTATGTTATAAAACAAATTCAATTACCACTGATTGTTTATGTTACACGTCTCGATCATTAGATATAATATACAGGAGAGCTTTTAAAACTGCTGCAACGGAAAGCTGCAATAAAACTGTTTATTATTCCAATGGAAGATAATAATTAATGTTTTAAATTTCGTATTTTGATTACCTACCTACTGATCGTTCACAGGCACTTCCTTTTAAACCAGTGTAACTGTGAGAATCCAGTTTCGAAATTAGAGATGACCACAAATAGATAACATTTTTGAAGAGCGCTTTTTTCGACCATAGCGGTTACGTTCACGATAATGATTTAAGACGCCTCAAGTACACAAGAAACCGGTATTTGCTTTCCAGTGACTTTTAATCGAGTGAGTGAGCTATGAAGAAAGTATTGTAACCATCCGGAAAATCGACGGATAGTCGACGGCTTTTACAGAAATCACACAAAGAAAACTGAAGTAGCCAACGTGCCTATTAAACGTAAATTTACAATTATTATTAGCTTTAAACATTAAACATCGTTTATTGAAATGAAATAACGTGTATTTTGTAAATAATTTCGGTAGGTAATAATTATTATCTTGGGTAAATTTGGGTAACATTGAAACCCATATTCCCGCATACGCTGTAAGTTAGATTAGAAAATATTAAATATTATAACGGCTCCTGACTCGTGCAAGAACATAATCTAAGTTATTTTAAAAAGGATATCGTAAATTTAGGTCTCTTGAATACCCCTAATAAATCAAACCTACACAAGAAAGTTGTAAATACACCGCACAACCTTACGTAGAGGCGATGACAGCGTAATTACTAGTCGAGTATCATCGGAGTTGACCGCAGCTTCCAGATTTAATAATGATGTAACCAAAGGTAACTTGATTTAGATATGACTTCATCAGACTGAATCTGTCCCATCTAATTAATTATCTTGATGTGACACGTCCACGTGGGAAGATCTACTGGTCTATAGAAATGGGCGCTAATACAATTTTCATAACTGGATGTTAGCGTGTTTTTAAAATTACGGGACTAGGTAGGTAGAAACGAACTTACATACCATAAGTATATGCTTATAATTTCGTGACTTCAGTCAGAACAGCAGTATTTTTTACCTTTTTGGTACCCAATACCTATGTAGTATGTGTAACCTACCCGTAGTCGTAACTCAAGGCAAAAGCATTTAAACATAATATTTGAAGAAAACACAATCCAACTTATAGGCCGCATTATCATTTTCCCTACGTTTTCACGAGGTTGTACCTACCTAGGAAGTTATACTTATTTTGTTCGTTAGTAGCGAGAAGCTACTCTCCCACGGGTATAGAATAGAGATTCTACCGCGAATATACCAATCAATTTTTATACAGAGATAAAACCAATCGAGTTTTTTCGTTTAAATTAATAAAATAAAGCAACGGCGAAGTACCACCAGACCATAACAGGTAATTTCCTGGAGGTCGTTATCTTATCCTTGTCAATAACATAGGTATACCTACAGAAGTAGGTGTATCTATAGTGTTATGAAATTCCCATGCCTAATAGGTAAGCTTTTAAGTACACGAATAGCGACTATGAATCCTACTGTTTTTTTTACTAATCCATTTACATAAACTCCTATGCAAAGCCGCTGCTAAAAGCTAGTCCATTACAAAAGTGACTCATCCTTATAAATTAAAGTCCGATTACAGTAAGCATGGGTGCAGCTGGACACGGGACCCTTTGTTTGCTACGTCACAGGAGTACTCAGCGATATTAAAAGGAAGGGGGGCAACGACCACGATCCCTATCAATATTTAATTAATGCAAAACACGAGCGTACAGGTAATTCGGGTGTGATGTGGCGGCACGGAGGTGTTGCGGTGTTTATATTTCAATTGTTTTTTTTTAATAATGTAAAAACGTCAACTCTGAGAGCATTTCCAGATTATCCGATCCAATATCGGATAGGGGCAAGTAAAATGTTTGAATCTCACAACTCAAAAAATTACGCTCGTCTGAGATAAATACAGTTTTGTTTATCTAGAGATAACGAAGTTTTGGTAAGTTAAAATTTCTGTAAGGCTAACTAAGTATGAAAAGACAAAAATGTAAGGTGTCCAAATTATGTACATTTTGTTATTATAATGTTAACTTCAATGCTGTTATTATACTGTTAAATTTAAGCCCGTAAGGACATTTGAGGATAGTTTAAAAAGTTTGAAAGCTAATATAAAACTTAATGAAACTTTATTTGTCAAGTAAATAATACAGACAAACAGATCTTAATATAAAAACTTGAAGAAGTGAGAAAATTTAAAATTTATTCTTGAGGTTGGTAGGTATCTACTCGGTGCCAACTACCAAGCTACGTACATGTTTGTTGCATTCAATTAGATTCGATTTTGATTGATGGCTATACTAAGCTTATAGTTCATGTATTGAGAATGTAAGGTCAATGTCTTCTATACGGGAGGGTTCCGTCCAGACTCCAGAGCTATAATGCAGGTTGGCGAAATTACACGTCTTAGAATACTAGTAAACAGGTTTCTTTAGGATGTTGTTCCTTCATATAGAGCAAGTAATAATTTAGAAATTGACTCTACAAAAACTTTCACGTACATTTCAAGTCAAGTTTCATTTCCTGAGTTGATACTTGATAATATTAAGTTTATCTAAAAGTAATTAACAGATCGAAAATATAATTATTTGGTAGGTACTCGTACATAATTTATATAATGATGCCCGCGACTTCGTCCGCGTGGAATAAGCTTTTTTGATGTGTTTATTCAGGTTACAAACATCCTAACTATCACGTTTATTAAATTATTAGGATTCGATCTCGATATTTTTTTAAAGTTTATTTTTAACACAGATGATTTAAGGTCATTAGATAGGTACATCAAATGACCTTAATAATGTTAAGTCTTCTACCTAAATATGTTTCTTCTTTCCCCAACTTTTCTCTTTATATTGTACACACTGTTATTTCAATCCTGTCCCCACTACCAAAGGTTAACTGGAAGAGAATACCTCTAGGTATTAAGTTCGCCTTTGTGCACTGTAATGTATGTACAATAAAACAAACAAATAATTTAAGTAAACATACTTCATAATAAAAATCGTACTCGTAGTATATCCATATACCTACTACGAGTATCAGATTGACCTTATATGGAATCAGTTTTTCCAAATGTACAGAATTCTGAAAATGTAGGTAGCTGTGAGTTTTATCTCGTAGTATGCAACATTGTTATTAATACAAGGAATTATCAACTACCTTAGAATGTCGGCAATTTGTTCACCACTTTAGAGATACGAAAGCAGCCAGCATTGGCGCAGATGACACATACCATTCTAACGAGAACGACCCATAAAACCTTATAATTACCTCAAGCCTGTAATAACGGAAAGCCACCAACTAACTTGTATACCAACTGCACACACAAAAACATTAAATACTTTAATAACGGTTATGAATGCGGACGAATTAAGAATAATATTTTCTTAAATGGGTAGTCCCACCTGCAACAGCGTAAGCCTAACCAATTATAGTGTTTAACTCATTGATAGATTAACTCTTGCATATGCGCGTGCCGACGTTGTAAAAACTGGCCTTATAAACACCTGGATGCGCTTACATGGTATTCATTGCGAAAAAATGGCCCGCTGATAGCCTATAGGGTTTTTATTTTCATATTATTTTCATACATTGTTTATAAATTATCGAGCTATCTAAAGCGCCTTCGCACAGGTTGGCATATCCATTTTGTATTATTTTCAGTATCATCACGAATAGTTAGGTACCTTATACCTTCCTCGAGATAAAATAATATTATTATGTTCTAATTAGTAATTTATATACTATTTTATTAAATGGTTAGAATTAGGGCCGCTTGCACAAGGACATTTGAACTGTTTTAGTTAAATTTTATAACGCTGTCACTTTTTGGCAACCGCATTTTGCTCTTGCCAAAAGTGACAGCATTACAAAATTTAACTAATTCAGTTTGAAGGTCTTCGTGCAAGTGGGCCTCATATTAAATCAAAACAGAGCCCGGATATCGACGTGAAGAAATAATTGAGATCAGGTAAGTACATCCATTGGCGAACACTTTGGTAATTACTAAATTAGTACTAGCAATATTTCGTGCTTATGTACTAATATCTACCTGAAGCGTTCGAAAATAAGCTCCGAGAGATTTTAATTGTATAACTTTTACCTACTTAAATATGATTAATGTAGATAATTTATATTATTCTCCAAAGCTCGCTACCCAGCAAGCTCTCTACAAAACCCTATGTTGATTATTTAAAATGCAACCTATTTAGGCATAGATCTTTTTCATAAATAAATGATATTTTTATCAATCCATGACGAAAATTACTACTCGAATATAATAGCAGACACAGCAGCTTTTTGGAGAATAAGAACACAGGGTAAAAGTGCTAGTTACTAGTTATGCAGCTGAAGTTTGGATTATGCACAACCCAATATGGAAAAAAATGCAAGAATTAATTAGTTCTACCGAAAGTACACAATTATATTACAACTTATAGTAAGGTAGATTTGAAGTAGGTTGCTCTGCCTCTACATTTAACCAAAGTGATGAAGTAAAGTAACTGTAGGATTACCACAGAACGCAAACGAACGAATGAAAACCAAAGTGTAATCACAGAATAGGTAATAGGTGTAATTTTACATAGGTAGGTACGAGTAGGTGGTATATTGGGAACTACTTAACTTGCAAAATTATTTTTTTCAAAACATTTAATTTGGGTAAAGAAGTAAACAAAAACTTTACGCGTTTCTTATAGTAGGAAGTAACGACTGATTGTTATTTCTTCACTAGATGTTGCAATTAGATTTTCCATCGAACAGTAAAGTAGGGTGGCAGCAATGGTGGCCGTAAATACAGGTTGCGAGGCAGGTGGTATATAATTACGTTGATCAATAAACAGCTGTAGGTACGACCCGCGCATTCGATGCCTATGTACTGAGTTTTCCTAATCAAATAAAATGTTATTTTCCTGGACATCAAAAGCAATTTAGAAAAACAAAATACAGTACTAATAACATAGAGTCGAATTAACAAAAACAGAACGAGCACATTTTTTCAGTACTGAAATTGGAAAATGCGTGTTAATTAAGGAGTTAAACGCCAAGCTGTGATAACGTAATCAGCATTTTGTCTACTATCGAATTTATTTTTTTCTTCTTTTCGAATAAATACCAATCAAGAGTGAATAGGCATCTTCTGGAAAAAACTCACCTTAGGCTGCACCACCACTTGCAAGCAGGTCTGATTGCAGCCAAGCGCTAGCCTAATAAATTAAACAAAATGCTGCAGACAGTTTGCGGCTCTGACGACTCTTACAACTCTTGGGATGAGACTAACAACTTAAAGAAGATGACGGGAAGTATGGGGATAAAAAAGATGGAAGAATATTGCGTGGTGGGTGGTGGCACTGGCGTGCTGTGTCCGAACGGCTTATGTCGACGCATGTACAGGTTAATGGATGGATGGATGAGATTTTAAATGGCATATTGCTAAGAACTAATCGTTTTATGACAATCGCACACGTTGCAAGACAGGTGGAATATAATTACGCTCGTCAACAGCTGACGTGCCACCCGCGTTTTATAATTTGACGACTGCGTTTCCGCTATTCAATTTACTTTATGTTTGCCGCAAAGTTGGATCAATGGAGTAACTACTTGGCATAATCGATCACAGGCTGCAAACGTAGAAAGTGGGCAATGTGTGCTACGAACAAAAGTCTTATGAAGTTCATTGGATATGTTAATACTTTAGGCACTCCTTCTTTTTTGGTTCTTTATAATGGTATATTATTCGACAAATGTTACACAGTATATGCGGTAATGTACCTATTATATACATATTATATTCAAAGACATTACATTACACAACTGTAAAAGTGAATAGTGCCCATAACTAATGGCCAAAAGTTGCACTTAGTATTATTAGGTAAGTACATAGAAATGCCGGGGGTATATTCCGAAAATTGCAGAATTAATTAGTTTTTGTATTACTAGTATTATGCATCAGCAAGAGGCTATAGTTTAAGTTTTTTTGATTCCCGCGGTAACTCCCTTATTTTCCGGGATAAAAAGTAGCTTATGTCACTCTCCAGGTCCTCAACTATACCCATACCAAAAATCACGTCGATCCGTTGCTCCGTTGCGGTGTGATTGAAGGACAAACCAACAAATCAACAAACAAACGCACTCTCGCAGTTAATATAATATTAGTATGATCAGTAGAATATAACAAATCCGCTGAAATAAATAGAATCAGATTTAAAACAACATCTTAGTTATGCAACTATTGAACTACATAATGATGATGTCTTTGGTGTCTTTGACTCTTGAAAACCTCTCTAAGCGTGGTGAGCATAATTATTGAACTTTATCTGTCACCTTTCATTTGGTGAAAACTATTAGTAACAAATTTTAGTTTGCAAAATAAAGAGTCCTGAAGAACTAAAAACGATGTAGAGATAGGAAGGAGGCGAAACAATTTACCTACTAATAAATATTAAGGGAACGAAAGTACAATGCCCTCCACCGTTTACCTTTATGGACATCACGCAACACGTGTTCGTAATTACATAGTTAACAATCCATTATTTCATATTGGATGACGACGAGCATGTACTTAGGTACCTACTATAGTTTTGTATTTAAACCATTATTAGAAGAATCCGCCTCACTAACTTAATCAACGTCAACCACAATGATTTTTATTTCTTTACCAAACTTTAATTATCTTTACTTTGAATTGAAATCATACTATATACGTATTATAAATGCGAAAATGTGTTTGTTTGTTTGTTGGTTTATTGGTTTGTCCTTCAATCACGCCGCAACGGAGCAACGGATCGACGTGATTTTTGGCATGAGTATAGTTGAGGACCTGGGAGAGTGACATAGGCTACTTTTTATCCCGGAAAATGAAGGAGTTCCTGCGGGAATATGGAAAAGACTTAAACCACGCGGACGAAGTCGCGGGCATCAACTAGTTTTTTCATAAATTCTAACTTTATGTTACAGTTATGTCTATAAAAACATAAAAATACTTCTTTTGATATGTAGTACAATCTACTCTTTTATTACACGTTCCGATACAGATGTCCTATGATTTATTATGCGTATAATTTATCTTAATGCATCTTACCTCGAACATTAATGTAACGCTCGCGTTTAAATTTGTATTTAATAGGTTCATAACGACCTACGCAATAGTTTAGTCTGACTGAATGTTATGAAACTTCCAAAGAAACCACAAAAAATTATAGTCTTTCACAGGTTTCACTGTTTAAATGGGGCATTTCTTATTATTAAACATATACAGTATATAGGTAATTAGGTAGCTCCTACTGAGTGTGTGGATACCACAAAAAGAGTTTATAAGAAAAATATAGTCGTTATCAACGCAAGTTAATCTTTTTTTTCTTTTATTATTTACAAGTACTATTAGTTTCTTTTATTAGTTACTCATTAAAAGCTTGTAAACAAAACAAAACACATTCATCTATACTAATATTAAAAATGCGAAAGTTTGAATGGATGGATTTTTGGATGGATGTTTGTTACTCAATCACGCCAGTACGGTTGAACGGATTTGGATGAAATTTGGCACGGATATAGATTATAGGTCTAGAATAACACATATGTTACTTTTTATCCCGGAAAATTAAAGAGTTACCACTTCCAGCGCTTACCAAAAAATCTCATTCGACGCGGACGAAGTCGCGGGCATCAGCAGCCAAAATAAATTAAACAAAACCGCTAAATAAACTAAAGGATAACGAAAAGAGAAACGGCACATTTACCTCTTATAATATGCCTATTAAAAAACATTAAGTAATTTTTTCAATATATCAAATTATTAAAACTGCGTTAAACTTTCTTCATCGACAATTTTGCTTTTATTGCCATGAGAATCGGGCAATCGGCGCTTTATTTTTATTATCGTGGGAACTCGAATTTGACTTAAAGCGAAAGACGTCGATTACTAAATTAAGATTTGAATCACCTGTCCGAACCGGAGACTCCTGTAGTAGCCCATGTAGCGTTTTTTTACTAAGGGAGTAGGGACGGTTCGAGTTTTTACATGTGGATAACACAGTGAAAACTTATAATTTATGTAAACTGCACCTGTCTTTATAAAATGAATTAGAAAGCGATCTTGATGCATAACCAATGATTTAGTACAAAATGTTACAATAGTAGGTATAGTATTTGTAGTTTTATAAAAACTACATAATATGGTACATAATATATCTTCGGGTAAAACTATACCTACTACAAATCTGTTTTTACTTAATTTAAACTACTTGGTCTACATTTTAAGACAGAACCATTTCCGATAATAATATTTGCTTACGAGAGCAGAAGTAATTACAGGTAGGTTAGTAGTTACTTTTTGTAGGAAGTCAATTACCTACTTTAGGATGCTAGTTATTAAAATCTTACAAATCTTTATGATCTCACAAATCAATTCAAGTAGGTACAAAGTACTATATTGCTCGTATGTTCATGATGATCTAAGAATCATCTATAGGTACTAAGGTACACTCAATCAGTTGAAATTCTTCTTAAATTTATTTATAAAGAAAACATAACAAGTGGATACGCACCTCTTCAAGAATTGGACAGCTCTTGTATCGAGATTTTTTGATGGCCAGTTCCCACCACGGTACCGGAGGCTTTGCACGTAGAATTGTTTGACATCCGACCTTTGGATCTTGAGATTCATATAATGTCCCTAATGTTCTTGAAGATGGTGAACGTTCCCTTTCTTCTTCGGCTGGTATACCGGTTATACATTCACAACACTTATGAGGTCTTTTGATGAGTGCTTGCGGCTTGAAGTCTGCACTGAACGAATGTCTGTAACTGAGTCGTTTTGTGAAACCGTTCGTTTCGCTCACTGATCTCTTAAAACCATTTCTGTTATTTTGTAAAGGCATCCTCGGTATTTGCTGTACCTCACTTTGAACACTATTTCCGTCATCATTCAAATCATTACTATCTCCGGACAAAGGAGTATTTGGTTCTGAATGGTACCCTAATTTGTTTCGACGCAAACTTCCGTAAAACGGATTTTCGTTTATACCCGGTGGCTTTAGATCTATAAACTTCGGCCTTCTCATGTTCAATGTTGCGTATTTTTGGGGCGATTTATGGAATCTGGATTTGTTCGGTAATTCTTTCAACACGTCTTCAGTATCTGTGGATGGTATCGTGGAATTGTCGCTGTAACTTGATATCGGCCGGTCGTTATCTGTGAGGTATGAGGAGGATTCAGAGCAGTTATCGCGATCGCTATTTCTCTTTCTGTAGTCGACGGAAGATCCCGTAGTGTTTGTGCGCACGGAATGCTGCTCCGTGGCGTCCTGGTTACTGGCAAACGTCTCATATGGCTGACGCTCGCCGTTACTCAGACTTGCGACACTATTTTTTTCATCTCTTCCGGGATCTGTCTCCTTAGGTAATTCTAAGCTTTTCAATCGCCTGCGAGGCTTAGTATCTATTGAATCGTAATGAGTTTCTAGTCGGCCACTGGGGTATTTCACTGGAGAATTGCTCTTCGATGATGGTGGGGTAACTTTGGCATAAATGGATTCTGTGAAACTAATTCTCGACGGTCTATCCACATAAATAGTTTGCGATTCGCTGGTCGTAAACTGTACCCCGCAACTACTCTCTAGAAAATTAGTCTTGGCTGTCCTATTTAATGTAAAATACTCTGAATGCCTTTGAGGTAGACTGACAGGATTATTTGGTTCAACTAAATTCCTTATTTTAATTCTACTTCTCGGAGCTCTGATAGTAGCAAATCCGTCATGAATTGGTGATCCGTAGAAAGTATTTGGCGATGTTGTGACCGCCATGTTAAATATCCTATTTAAACTATATCACTAATTTTATTATTTTCTAAATCACTCACTATTCCTAAATCCATTTAGATGTGCACACTATGCCGTCTAAAAAAAATTATAACACTGGAGAATTTACTTACATTGATTTTGTTCAGGTAGGTACTTACTAATGGAAAATATTTGTATTAATAAAATAAAATGGAAAACAATGCTTTAGCTAGTAACATTCAAAATAATAAATAGGACTGAAAGTGTTTCGCCTTTAATGTTCTTTTACTTCCTAGTGCGTGGGCTACAAAAAGCTTCTGTTTGATAACAAGAGATAAAGATTTGCTACATTGCTCTGTCCTTTATCAGGCATCTACAATATAAATAATATGAATGAAAATGTTCTAGGGCGTAGTCCATTGAAAACCTACACACACTTGACCTGTATCATAGTTACGAGTATGTAGAGTTACTTAACGAAAATTATTTTTAGTTGGTACGTCAAAAAGATCAATAAAAGCCCCGCACTGCTCAATTTGAGGCACTTGTAACTACGAACACATTGCCGTACGCTATTATAGATTACTTACAATAAAATTATAAATAGGGTGAAGGGATTGAGGGGCGTCTATATTGATGACTTCCATACCACCGACAGCTTTTTCATTCCTAAGCACCTATCGACAATTTTTTTGTACCTACTGTACATACAGACTTCTACATTGCAACCAGCAAAGGAACCTAACTAAATCAAAGATATCTAACAAAGCGTTGATAAATCAATTATAAGTAGAATAATAAGTAATTAGTAATTACTAACTTAATTGAGAAAATAGTTACTGTGTCAATTTTAGTTATTGCGTCAAAAAGTTTGCACACAAAAACTTTGTAGGACTTTATGCTGAATTATTGATTATTCTTTGCGCAGTCCTTCCATGTTTACTGCACGAACTTGAAAGTTGAATGCGCAAAGAAAAGTCCAATACATCAACTTTCTAATTCAAACATTAGACATGTACTATAATATAAATGAGTGTGCAAAATGCATGTAATTACTTTTATCTTCAAAACAACTGTCACTGTTATTGGTTTTGGAGGCGCGTTGGCCGTCCGGCGTTATGATGAAAGACAATTATGGCCACATATGATTAGTTGTCTTCTTCTATTTTTAGCTACAATGCAGAACAGTTAACTAGACGATGCTGTTATTATAGAAGTGCGTCTCATTGTTACATTTTATTAAGGTTAGCAACTGCACATACCTACTATTGTTATCGCATGTATGTTTCATTAAAAAATTCATAAAAAGCAGCCACTTTGTGTACACATTTACTTGTTTAAAAGGTACCTATAGGTATATTGATAAATCGAATTTAAAATATTACTTAGTGTGGATTAAGTTTTTAAGTAGGTATGCTCAAAAATTTGTGGCTAAGTTTTCGGAACTTAATATTATTATTAAATCGTTTTTGAATACAATATTTTTATCCTCGGTCACAATAATTGGCAGTTTGCAGGTAGGTAAGTAAATATTATAAAAAATATGCCTATTAAATAATAGTTACAGAACTAAACACCTAATAGATAAATAGGTAGGCTACCAAACCATTAACTAAAAATGCCTGTCATTTATCAAATTCCTCCATAAAAACATTTATTTTTATTTATATCTTGCATTTACGGCGTTGCCGCCCTTAAAACATAACCGCAAGCAACAAGCTTATTTTTTTTTCATTTATTTCGTAAAACGTGACTCATATCATGCCTCACGTTACAATTTTACTTTTATTAATGTCAAACCCGTTAAAACACTACTCGAATTACTATTTTATTACGCAGAATATGAAATCAGAGCCCGTCAATGTTAAAAGCTCTTTGTGATTTTCGACGAAGGTAGGTAATGTTATTATTTATGCTCCTACATATGAGATAATAGTTATTTGTTATACAAGAGTGAAAAGTTGTTTTTTAACCGCGTGCTCAATTTTGATGACCGAGCAAGCGAAGGATTCAAAAATTAGAATCCTGAGCGTCAGCGAGGGAATCAAAAGAGTACGAGGTGAAAAATCTTTTCACTCGAGTGCAACACGTAACTTTTCATCCCACCTCAGCGAGGAAATTAAAATTAAAAACGGTTGTATGGAAATTCGGCACCATAGAGGTAGAAGTAAATAGGTTTTAATGATGTTTTGAATTCACAAACTTCATAGACGAGTGATATTTACTAACTTGCACATGATGTTCTAAATTCAATTTACTTTATCCTCAAGAGGATAATAACGGCTTTTGCATTCAGATATCGAAGAGTAAAAATACTCTTTCCGAGATGGTGGGATGAAAAACATATTATAATATCAATGAAAGGTTAGAGTGTTTTATTCACAGAACAGAAAAAAAGTTTTAGGCTTATGTAATATTCTTTAGAGATAAACCTATGAATGGATTAGAAATAAACAAGCTTTTGTCGTGAAACTTTTTTTAGTGATAAAACCAGCACTACAATCCAAGAAAAAGTTTAGAAGTTATAATGTCGTTAGAATGTCGGAAAATGCCCGATTAGTTTTGAACCCGTTCGGGGCCCTTATTCTTCGTACCTTAGGTAGGTATACCCCGAATAAGGGCCCCGAACGGGTTCGAACTAGTCGGGCATTTTCCGACATAACACGTGAGATTATCCGGGAGTTATGTATAGTTATGATCAAAATAATACCTACTAATAAATTAATATGTGTAACGATAAACCTACCAATGTACCTAAACTTTCATTCTACACTTTGAAGAACTTTTTGAGTCACTTGCGCAGGCATTTAGTTTGATAAAAGAAAGTAAAGCTCGTAACCTTTTCCATTGAAATATGATTCATTGGTGATAAATAGACTTTAAGCTCGAGAACCACGAGGATTGAATAATTCATTTGTACAAGAAATAACAATAGTTGATTCGGTATGCACACAGAGTAAATGCGTAAGTTTAGAATGCATTATTATGGCTCACAAACAATTAACCGCCTAGCCTCAGCGTTAAAATAGCCTTTAGTAGCGGTTGGTAAGTTACACTTAGAGCTTATTCTTTGTGTAATTGTGAAGTTTAAAATTATAATAAGCATCCAAAATGTTACGATCATCAGAAAATGGAACATAAGAATTATATGGATAAGCATTTTCCCACATACTAGAATAATCATAGAGCATATTTTGGAAATCATCTCTACGGTTGAAATGAATTATAATAATTATTATTGTTCTTCTAGTGTAAGACGTATTTTTAAACAAAATACAACTAAATACTTATAATAATCCAATTGTACATCTATGATGTAGAAACTTCAAACAAAATGATCAGAATAATCTCAAAATTGGTAATATAATAATCCAATTGTACATCTATGATGTAGAAACTTCAAACAAAATGATCAGAATAATCTCAAAATTGGTAAGAATCTTTTGTAGTGTATATGCCCTCTTAAGACCTATTTGTTTTGATATTCAATACATCGAGTTATCATACGGGTTAAGTAATAAATTATGGGGGTCAAATACTGTTCCCTTTCGGAGGGGAGTAATGCTTGATTATAAACTATGAGTTTGAACAGACCTTGAAGAATGTATCTATATAAAATATAATATCATATAGTTTTTGTACAGTTTGACCTCAAATTTAACTAAATAACACAATTTTACTTCTTGGGGTTAAGCCTGTAGAAAAACTACGTTAAAAGTGAGTACAAAAATAGTTTTACTACTATCTAAATGCGTACCTACTGCCTAATTCTTCATCACATAATGGTGAAGTCCATTATATTGTAATTTTTTCACATTCATTAGTAGCGGGTTAGCTCATTACTTACATAACGCAAGTTTAAATCAAACCCTAAGTAAAGCCGCACACATTCCCACCACAACAAACTGCTTGTCAGAAAAAAATATTACCTGCTAATAATGCTAGGATCCGGGACAGCTTATTATACCCTAAGAACAAGTCAGTATCAACTCGGCTGAAAGGGCTAAGAAAGAAAGAGATAGACGAATGTTTGTATACCTGTCTCTTTTTTACTAATGCCAAGAGTACCCCTCGTTGCCACCTCGTATCAACGACCTTTACGGTGTGTCCATACATTGATTTAATCTAATCAGAATTTTAAAACCTATGTTGTAAGGTCCATTTTACAAAAATATTTATGTACGTTTGGCAAAGTGTACGTTAACTTTTAGTACCGAGTTGTAGAGTAGGTACAGTGAGTTTAACTTCCATTTCACGGTCATTTCATGATATTCCGCATTATTTTCGTAGTGATATATAAACTGTAGGTACAAAACGAAGCCATATTGTCTAGTTCGAGTAAAGGGAATATTATTGAATATTAATAATTAATATTTAGCATAAATTATAATAAGTCCGTATAATGTTAATATTATGCCTATGATGATTCATGAGAGTGTATTTTATTTGCTTTAATTGTGCCGCTTAGATAACGACACGATGTATATTGTGATATTGTAAATAATTATCAAATACCTACTTAGCTACACAAATAATGTAATTTCATTTGTCATTAAATTAGGTAAGTAGTACATTGATATTTGATTTAAAACATTAAAGCAACCTAAATAATATTGAACTAGCAATTTAATTATTTTGCAATATAAGCTTAATGTCTTATTATGTTATCAAAATGGTTACAAATAGTCGTATAATTTTACACAGGACTTTTTTTTGCAATTTATTTATCTATTATTATTTTATCTATTATTTTTGATATTTTCCATACATTAATCAGATTCTGCAATACCTAAGTATATAATTTATTGTACCTACTTCAGATTAAAACGGTACCTAATCGTAATTCGTAGGTGCACCTACGAGCTACGTATCTAGTACCTACATAGGTACCAAGAAACGCAAGCCACCAAAAGCCGATACGCATTTTTCAAAACCTAGAACGTCTGATCTTCCGCCTGTAGGTATTGCTGGATCAAACGCATCAAAAAATATTCATGACATCAACAGGAGGTCGCGTTGCAGATGTACCTACCTACCCATCTCGACTTTTCAGTAAGTGTAGCGGTCAGGACTTTTCTCGTTATTGTTAGATGATACACTGATACTGAAAAATATGCTACTATCAACCGCCTGTAATCTCGGTTCAAGGGAGACCTTGCTTGCTTGGATTATTTACCTAGCTAGACAGCTAGGTAAATAATGCAATTGTTTACTTCCAAATATACCTATCTACACTTAGTACCTACGTAAGTAGGGTCTAAAAAGTGCTCTACTATAAAGAGGCATTGTAAAGCGATCATATCCATAACGGTTTGTGCTCGTGAGTACCGCATCATACTCGTATGAGGTTCTATTGTTTGAAAAAGCAAAAAGTACATATGAGGTTTTTTACGAATACGAATGCGGGCGCACAGCGCACTATAAAGTATTTACTTAGGTTAACTAGATATGTTAATTTAGTTGTAGCGGTCCAATATAAATTAAAACTTTGTGTGTATTGTCAGCGCGGCGCGATAGCGATATGATAGGTAGAAACTTAGAAAGCCATATACCTACCTAGCGAGATGAAAATCTTGAGTTGAACTTCAAGTTCTCAAAGATACTTTCAGTTTAAATTTATTTTTCATACTGATTTATGAATCTAACCATTTACCTACATAAAATATATTTTAAAGTTTTTGCACACTGGGTAAGGTTAGCAATAGCATCACAAACGTATACCTATACTTATAGTATTTTATATCATCATACGATAGAAAGTGCAAAAACTGGTTTTAGCGGTGGAATGTAAATCGATCCCAAGCAATAAAAATTGCCGATTAAATAAAAAAATATTGCCACAGCCCGCAATGTATCAAAATTTTTAAGCTTGAAAGATACAACTCTCAACGGAAACAGCATGCCAGAGAAACTTCACAGCAGCCCTATTATGTAAAACCAGCATTATTCGTTGTAAGTGTAACCATCTCAATAAAATTGTTGGGCTGAATTTACGGTATTCTTGCTGCGACATCTACTTTGGTCAACAGTGTTAAGTGTTAACCAATCAAAGGTGATTGCGATCGGTAATCGTTATACTGTAGCGATGATTTATTGAAGTAAGTTTGTGCGACATTGAAGCATGCTGCAGGTTACAGTCACGACATGCTACAATAATTGAAATGTGGCTGAAATAGTCGACAGAATATTAGGTATGGTTGTACCGTATCTAATATTGATACAGTGGTCAGAAGTTCAGATCCTAGTGCTTAAGATCCCGGTCTTCTGCAGGTCAAGGGTTGATTCTTGGGTACGCTCTACACTAACTTTTCAGAGCTATGTGCGTTTAAAGCAATGAAATATCAGTTGATATAGCAGTGAAGGGAAACATGGATGCTTGAGAGTTCTCTATAAACCCATGATGATGATGATGCACGCAAGACTATTGCTTCCAGTTGTAGCATGCCGCATTGTCGCATTTTGTTGCTTCAGGAAACAGCCTTCATGGCGTAGGCACGCGTGTATGATTTCTTATAGGTATAGGAACTAAGTTGAAGCAAGTGGCATTCGAGCGCAATCCGAAATGCATATTTATTCCAACTTCATGATTGCTGGACACGTTTCCATGGCGCATTTTGTGTGTTTTGGCATTAAGTAGGTACTTTTAGTTTATCATGGTGACTGGTGACAATGTTAACAGTGATTTAATAGAAATATATAGGCGTGGCTAATATAAATGCTAGACAGTCCACATATTTGAATAAACTAAATTTCGTATGCCAGGAAATATTCCACTAAATGTGGTATTAAAAACGCGTAGGCGACGAGACGGTCGCTAGTTTTTCTGGGTTCCGCTTAAAAACTAAATTGCAATTTTTGCAAAATTACGATAATAATTAATCTATTAGTAGGTGTGAAATGTCAATATAAATAATATTGTACTTAATAATGAAACAATACTTATTAAAAGAATGCTGCCTCTCTTTACATTAATAAACAATGTACAGGTTAAGTAAAAATACCATATTATCGGCCTCTCGATTCTAGGGTCTCGGCTAATCTTCAAGATACGCAAAAAGAATATTATAATAGTGATCATGATGATCTAAACGTCTTGTTTACAATACGTATATGACCTTTGATTGAGGAAAACAAGTAAGTAAATTATTCTTACTATGAAATGCGTAATAGCGCAGAACATATTATTTAAATTTTATTAGGGACGTCTCAATTACGTAATATACTGAGATAAGAAAAAAACAAGACAAGATGGATAATACTTACAGGGTTCAATTACTATTCATTAAATATAACGATATTAGACATAGACAAATTCCGACATAAGGTTACTACTACTTGTACTTAATGATAAAATATTACGTAGATGAAGTACAGAAGGAAGTGTACTTGTGTGAAAATAATTAAAAGCTAAAGCCGAACAACTACTTAATAAATGGATAAAACTTATGTAAGGAATTAAAATGGAACAATTTAGCCGGCTCAAGGAGCGCATATGTTGTGCACATGGCTGGCACGATGGAGGAACGCACGGTTAGACATACGATACGAAACTGCGTCATCTGTTTAAATTTTCAATTTTTAAAACCCGGTCAAGGGGTTTAGGTTACTTTACCTAATGAAAATAACGGCCAAAAAATTGCAACATAATAGTGCATAAATATTAAGTAAATACTCACAATAAAGAGCTCATAATATTATGGCTATAGAAATATAAACACGAGATAATACAGACCAACATAATTTGTGTGTTGTTACTCGTTACAGAAGCAGTTCCATTAGCATAAAGAAAGTATCAATATGGAATGAAAGCAAATAATAGTATATTACACATCTAGGGCAGTAAAATAAGAAATGTCTCAGATCACATGTAATTGTTGTCCGAGGCGAACTCCGGGCGGAAAGCGTCAATTTTCCTCCCGCTGCGCTAAACGAAAATGCCGCTTTCCGCCTCCGTCGAGGAGAAAAATAGTATACACACCACGGGCAGTAAATAAGAAAGCCTCAGATCACATGTTTATTGACCTCGGCTTCGCCTCGGACAACAATTACATGTGATCTGAGACATTTCTTATTTTACTGCCCTAGATGTGTAATGTACTATTGTGTGCCTACGCAGTGACAGGGCGACGGCTTAGCCTATGCCCTGAACCGGAACGAGTTACTCTAACCAAAATCCGAATGTTCCGATAAATCAGATATATTAGCCGCTGGCAGACGGTGGCGCAGTAAAGCAAGGTTACCACGGTCATGTCGATTCCGTGTAAAGTTCAGATTATCAAAGTAATGAACCCACCGAATAAATACTAATTAACTTTATACGGCATTGCACAGGCACCGCGTGATTTGTTAAAAATAATGCGAAGATGTGCACACGGATAAAGACATAAGGCACAATTATATTAAATTGCCTGTAGCGAATTTCTCTTCATGAGACACAAGATTGAGCAAATAATCAGGAGACACCGGTCATAAACCAGCAAATACTGTGTGGGCAGGGCATTGTCTGCCTGTCTTGTACGCTATGCCCGATACGTCATGCACAAATTCAATAGGTTTTAAGGGCATCGCTGTGGCCTGTGACCTCTGACATCTATTCCACTCTATTGTCATGCTAATCTACTGTACCTAATTTTAAAAAAGGTTTAATACAAATTGGCAATATTTGGTTTTGGTCTCGAAGTCAATTAAATGTTAGATTAGTAAAATAATATTTAATGAAACATTGTCAATAAATATATAAAAGGTTAACAGATTATTCAAAGAAAGATTGAAGAACATTTTTGAGACTGGAATTGTGTACTGGTAATTAAAGCGTTACCTTCTTTAAAACCCAGATAATAATCATAAACAATGATTAAAATTTAAACAGAGTTCAAGAAAAAGGTTAAACCTTAGATTCCTTGGGTTGACCGTTGACGATGGGAATTCATGTTATCTCTCATTCTTAAGCCGATTCAGTTAAGACCACCTCGCAGCACAAACATGTCCTAAGCAAAATTCTAATTACGCCTAATGAAACCTGACACCGATCCCGGCTTATCTTGTTTAAGTGGATGAGCTACTTTGCACTTCCCGGCTAGATATCACATGATCCCTTGTAGAGCTTCCTTCCGTACATCACTTTGTATGGGACAATGGATAAACTACTTACGGATGTTCCTACCTACATCATCTGTTTACTTCCAAACCAGTTGGGGCCATCATGTCAGAATATTCTCCGAAAATGCGTGTTGTTAATTCCAGTCGGTTTGTACACTTGTACAACCTCCAACTGGACGTCGTTAACAAGTACTAAAATTCAATTACTTAAATTGTAGCTACTCAATCTTCAAAAACATTTTTAGACAGTACGAAATTATCATACACACATCGAGGCTTTACAGAACCTGATTCAATTTGCATACATTATAATGACCCCCGGGCCGGCATTTAAAATAAAATACGTTGGATCTCGCCATATATTTTTGGAAGGTCGTAGTAAAATGTGTCTCCTGCCAAGGTCAACGTAGACGGTTACCATGACGCAATGGTTAACGGGTTTTAAAGTAGGTATTACGAATTCATTGATAAACCTCACATACGAGAGATTCAGGCTATTCACATATGAATAAGATGATTTGATTCTAAGTTTTATCCTCTCTTATACTTGAACCCCTTGCTTGTTTTTGAAAGGAAGGTACCGCGGAGCTTTATGAGAAAAGAGAGGTGGACGGCTTTTGGCGTACCAGATATAGCATGTACCTACAATATAGTATAGACCAATAAGTTCACGTCGATCACCAATCGCCATTGCATTGCAAAGATGAAGAAATCAACTTGGCTCACCATGAGCTGTAGCGCCACCGATGGTAATAATGAAGCTAAATATTGAAATCTATACTTTCAGCCTATTAGGTTTCAATACTAAGATAATTTTATTTCACAGTAGATCATTAAGTTGTCAATATCGGCATGGAGTAATAGTTTTATACCTACTGTCGGATCCGTCAATATTTAAGTTCAATAAAAACGGTATCAGGTCACAAGACTGTTGACAATAGATATTAAATTTTAGCAAGGCATTCTTCAAAAGTATGAACAATGTACATAATATATAAGTATTTATAAGTCGATCATATTTGTGAAAGCGAACCTCGATAACATTTAACTAGTATGGCGCGTGGGTGCGCGGCCCGCTAGCGGACCGCGTGGTGGACCGCGTGGCCCACTGTGATCGACTGTCTACTTACTCGCTGTCCTAATATCCTGGTATACAGTCTACGTGTTTGACGACCTCCGTGGCGCAGTGTTGAGCGCTGTTGAATTAACGTGCGGAGTTCCCGGGTTCGATCCCCGGCAGGGTTTGGAAAATTTATAATTTCTGAATTTCCCTGGTCTGGCCTGGTGGGAGGCTTCAGCCATGGCTAGTTACCACCCTACCGGCAAAGACGTGCCGCCAAGCGATTTAGCGTTCCGGTACGATGCCGTGTAGAAACCGAATAGGGGTATGGGTTTAATAAAACTGCCATGCCCCTAACAGGTTAGCCCGCTACCATCTTAAACTGCATCATCACTTACCATCAGGTGAGATCGCAGTCAAGAGTGGATAAAAAAAAAACTGAACAACACTGCTATGCTAGTGAGCACAGTGGAAACGTCAGCACGCCAAGCGTCCGACGTAAAAGAAAATTCTCATAAAGGAAAAAACATAAAACAAAGCTGGCTTTCCTAATGGCAAACCGACAATAATTCTTCCATAAAAAAATAAAGAACAAATCTTGTAAAAAACCATATCAAAATCATGCATATTTCCTAACTTCTTCTACTCTCTTCAATGTTCGTAGATTCTGCCATCTTAATTTTTACTGCTCATAAAGTAGACTTTCAGGCCCTGATAATTTTCTACCCAAAAACCACTCTTCCATCTTTTAAATACTGTCTGAGATAGCCGCCATCTTGAATCTGCCATTTTGGATTTTTTTTTCAGCTCACTGCCAATTGAATGAAGTTTCGAGTATTTTTTGTTTGAGGAGCCCCCACCTATCTTTAATACCCTGGCCGTGCTCCTCACCCATCTTTCAAACCCTCGATCATCATCGCTCCCCATATATTTTCTTCTTTAAAAACAATTTTTGAAAAGGAACCGCATCAAAGTCTTGCATAGTTCTACACTTGCAGCCTCTTCAATATTCGCCATACATTTTCTATGGAAAAATAAATTCCGCCATCTTGAATTTTTTTCCTGTTCATCAAGTAGACCCTCATGTCCGGATCATCTTTTGCCGAGAAACCACTCTTCCAACTTTTATACTCTCCGAGATAGACACCGTCGAAATTTGTATGGCGGCCATCTTAAATCCGCCATTTTGAATTTTTTTTCAGTTCACTGTCAATCGGATGAAGTTTCGAGTGACATTTGGTCGAGCACCCCCCACCTATCTTCGATACCCTGGCTGGTGCTCTTCATCCGTCTTCGAAATCCTCAATCATCAGCTCTCTCCGTATTTTTCCTCTTAATGAATTTTTGTCTTCTATACGAAACGATGAGTAAAAAAAAATTTTTTCATACAAAATTTTACAGGAGAGGTGATCAATGAGTCAGCACGAGCAGCTATATATATATTAACTAGTATGGCGCGTGGTTGCGCGGCCCGCTGCAGCGGACCGCGTAGTGGACCGCGTGGTCCACTGCCTACTTACTCGCTGTCCTACTATCCTGCCCCCCGATTTTGTAAGAATGGCCAATCAAATCGTCAAAGTTCGGCGTCAAAGTAAAATAAACCATAACAACATTAAATTAGAGCTCAATTTCGAAACACGAAATTGAGCTCTAACTCAATGCTGTTATGGTTTATTTTACTTTGACGCCGAACTTTTACGATTTGATCGACAATTCTTACATAATCGGGCAGCTGGTTTACTGTCTACGTGTTCTGATCTGAACACATGATCTGATGCTAGTGAGCACAGTGGAAGCGCCAGCACGCCAAGCGTCCGACGTAAAAGAAAATTCTCATAAAGGAAAAACATAAAACAAAGACCACCAACCCCCCGCCCCTCCCTTTTTGTTTGAGCAGCCCCTAAGTAGGTACCTATCTTTAATACCCTGACCGTGCTCCTCACCCATCATCCGAACCTTCGATCATCATCTCTCTCCATATTTTTTTCTCCGAACCATTCGTCAAAATGAGATTTATTCCATAAAAACAAATCTTGAAAATGAACCGTAGTCTTGCATAGTTCTACACTTGTAGCCTCTTCAATATTCGCCTTACATTTTCTATGGAAAATAAATTCCGCCATCTTGAATTTTTTTCCTGTTCATCAAGTAGACCCTCATGTTCTGATCATCTTTTGCCAAGAAACCACTCTTCCATCTTTTATACTCTCCGAGATAGACACCGACGAAATTTGTATGGCGGCCATCTTAAATCCGCCATTTTGAAATTTTTTTTCAGCTCACTGTTAATTGGATGAAGTATCGAGTGACATTTGTTTGAGCACCCCCCCCACCTATCTTCAATACCCTTTTCTATGGAAAAATAAATTCCGCCATCTTGAATTTTTTTCCTGTTCATCAAGTAGACCCTCATGTCCTGATCATCTTTTGCCAAGAAACCACTCTTCCATCTTTTATACTCTCCGAGATAGACACCGTCGAAATTTGTATGGCGGCCATCTTAAATCCGCCATTTTGAATTTTTTTTCAGCTTACTGTCAATTGGATGAAGTTTCGAGTGACATTTGGTCGAGCACCCCCCACCTATCTTCGATACCCTGGCTGGTGCTCTTCATCCGTCTTCGAAATCCTCAATCATCAGCTCTCTCCGTATTTTTCCTCCGAATGAATTTTGGTCTTTTATACGAAACGATGAGTGAAAAAAAAATTTTTCATACAAAATTTTTCAGGAGAGGTGATCAATGAGTCAGCACGAGCAGCTATATATATATTAACTAGTATGGCGCGTGGCTGCGCGGCCCGCTAAAGCGGACCGCGTAGTGGAGCGCGTGGTCCACTGTCTACTTACTCGCTGTCCTACTATCCTGACCCCCGATTATGTAAGAATGGCCGATCAAATCGTCAAAGTTCGGCGTCAAAGTAAAATAAACCATAACAGCATTAAATTAGAGCTCAATTTCGAAACACGAAATTGAGCTCTAATTTAAAGCATTTATGGTTTATTTTACTTTGACGCCGAACTTTGACGATTTGATCGACAATTCTTGTTCTGATCTGAACAACACACTGCTATGCTAGTGAGCACAGTGGAAGCGCCAGCACGCCAAGCGTCCGACGTAAAAGAAAATTCTCATACAGGAAAAACATAAAATAAAGACCATCAACCCCCCGCCCCTCCCTTTTTGTTTGAGCATCCCCTAAGTAGGTACCTATCTTTAATACCCTGACCGTGCTCCTCACCCATCATCCGAACCTTCGATCATCATCTCTCTCCATATTTTTTTCTCCGAACCATTCGTCAAAATGAGATTTCTTCCACAAAAACAAATCTTGAAAAGGAACCGTAGTCTTGCATAGTTCTACACTTGTAGCCTCTTCAATATTCGCCATATATTTTCTATGGAAAAATAAATTCCGCCATCTTTAATTTTTTTCCTGTTCATCAAGTAGACCTTCATGTCCCGATCATCTTTTGCCAAGAAACCACTCTTCCATCTTTTATACTCTCCGTGATAGACACCGACGAAATTTGTATGGCGGCCATCTTAAATCCGCCATTTTGAAAATTTTTTCAGCTCACTTTCAATTGGATGAAGTTTCGAGTGACATTTGGTCGAGCACCCCCCACCTATCTTCAATACCCTTTTCTATGGAAAAATAAATTCCGCCATCTTGAATTTTTTTCCTGTTCATCAAGTAGACCCTCATGTCCTGATCATCTTTTGCCAAGAAACCACTCTTCCATCTTTTATACTCTCCGAGATAGACACCGAAGAAATTTGTATGGCGGCCATCTTAAATCCGCCATTTTGAATTTTTTTTCAGCTCACTGTCAATTGGATGAAGTTTCGAGTGACATTTGGTCGAGCACCCCCCACCTATCTTCGATACCCTGGCTGGTGCTCTTCATCCGTCTTCGAAATCTTCAATCATCAGCTCTCTTCGTATTTTTCCTCCCCATGAATTTTTGTCTTCTATACGAAACGATGAGTGAAAAAAAAAGTTTTCATACAAAATTTTACAGGAGAGGTGATCAATATGTCAGTCAGCACGAGCAGCTATATATATATTAATAAATTATAGGTAGACGTATAATCATTTTCAATAACTCATCATATTATTTATATAAACATAAAATACTAAAAACCCTTTTTTTATAAGAATAGGATGACAAAAGTCAAATGGATGTAATTTTGTTAATTCGAATTGAAAATATGTAGGACTAATTCGCCGTAGGTATACAATCAATCATAAATACATATAATATTATCAGGAATGAAAAAGATCTGATTGCCTTAGATCGTCAAAGGTTGATGCTCAAAGCATTGTAAGAACAACCTTATTAAAACGTTAGTAATGGTCAATAAACAAGGCTATTATAACGATTTACTAGCACTTTACTAAACAGAGAAATCAACATGTAAATTATTTGTAATCGTCTTTTACTATACAATAAAATACGTAATCACGTTTCGTTAAAGTATTTGATTTAGAAAGTGACTAACAGTCTCCAATAATTAATTCAATAGTAGCTTAATTAAAATAAATGCCTCATTGCATAACACATTGTTATTACTAATAATTGTACCTATGCCTATTATTTGCATGAACTCGCTGATTATTATGTGTATAAATAGTACCTTTGCCAAAATAAGGATTTCATAATCATTTAAATTAAATTCTACTGCTTTATGTCGATATAACACTAGAAAGCTAGATCAATTTTCATACCAATACATAAGTGCGATAATTCGATTAATTGCTGCATTAAGGATATGGTATATTACCGCGTTTGATTGGTTCCTTACTTAAGCTATTGATGAAATACAAGGAAACAAGTTTTTATTTCCGATATTTATTTATTGCATAAAATCATTGATAGGTATATTATCTACCTGCCAATAGCAAAATATATTTTCGTAAATAGATAATCGCGGCAATCAATCGATACTAATAGTATTAATGCAAAAGTGTCTGTCTGTCTGTCGGCTACGTTTCACAGCGCATCTGTTCAACCAATTTTTAAGAAATTTGGTACAGACACCGGTTGCAATTTGCAACTTGCATCATGTCCTATGCCTAGAAAGGACATTAATTTATCCCGCAAAAATATAGAGTTAATCCGCGACAATTAAAAAACCTAACTTTACAAGCGGACGAAGTTGCTGGCAATATCTCGTAGATCACAGATAGATATAATTTTAATTAACTAGAATTACTACTATTAGACAATACATCACTCAGATAGTTTAAATATCAATATCCGTTATTTTGCTTTATAAAACCTTCAAAACTAAAAAATAATGTGCATAAATCACGCGACTGGGATCTTAGCATTCTTAGCTTACTTAAACTTAAGATAAAGACGATCGCTGCCTTTGGATCACCTATAATTTAACAGTAGGTGTAAAACGTGTCGTAATCGTAATCCTTAAAATAAATACTGTAATAGTATTTTCAAGATCCCGTGATGTTTATAGTGCGTACATGTGTCAGCCATGAAATCACTACCAAGTGAAGTTTAAATTATTTTATACACCTTTTACGAGTTCGTTGTCTTTGTTCGGTAAACAAGCGTACTATTTTCTGTTAGAAATAGAAAGGGTTAGGGCTTGAAGGTTTACGTCGATGAGGTAGCTCGTAAAGAACGTAGATAGCGCCACATTTGTATTTATCATTTGAATTTTTATACTCAGTGAGTTTACTTTGTGATGGCTGTTTCTAAAGTTATTCATATAATACAAAAGTGACACTTGGATTTGATGAATTGAAAAGGTTACAGAGTAAGGTTTTTACATCTAATAATAGTTTACCCAGAACTGTACTTTTTGTTTATGTACTAAAAACAAAAGTTTAATATTGCTAAAGATTAAATAACTTGAAAGATTTCATAAATCTTTGGATATCATTCTTAGCTCATAGGAGCTCTGATTTTGAAACGCCTACATTACTAGTTTAACCAAGTCTTGAATACAAATTGAAAGTTAAGATATACTGATACATAGAATTGGTTACAAATGGGTCATAAAACTAGGACTTTATGGTAATTGGAGATGTCTCCTAAATTCGATCTTTGTCTTGTCTTGAAAGTATTGTCTATATTACTACAGTGGCACCAAGAGAATTTATATAATTTACGAATACGATCTGAATTCACTAGGCCATTTAGCCTATTGAACAAACAAATAAAGCAGGGGCGCAATATATATCTCCGTCTCCGTATGAATTAACCTCAATTGAGTGTGCTGTAGAGGCGCTTTGTTGATTGAAGATGGCGTATACTAACTGCTAGTAAATGCGGCAACGAGTGTTCCTGTCGCCTGCAGGCATAAATCAAAAATTTCGCTTTTGAAAAAGTCATTGTATCACATTGAGACGTTTCTTTTCTCTACACCTACTACTTACGAGACTTCATTATCAGAGATGACATAGATCAAAGTTGATTGGTTATAGGGATTAGAGATAAAAATATTTTTAAACAGTCTCATTAGAAAACGAATGGAAGGTTTTTGTTACAGTGAAATCAAAGCCAGTAGTAAACCTGCTCAAAGAAAAATTCGAGACAGAGTACATCTTAAAGATGTGACATGAAAAACAACACGTCTAAATGGAAGAGATGTTAGAGATAAAAGATATACTAAGACTAACTCAATACATAGACTATGGATCAGTCGAAGTCAGAACCACAAAATAAATGTCGCTAAAAGTAAGTAAATATTTAGATAACTAAGGAGTGTTACATAGTTAATTTTGTAGATAACAGATTTAAGATAAAAGATAACAAGCGCATTCCATTTATATTTGATATTCAAGGTATTTTATATACCAAAATTGATAGCGGTGTCCAAATATCGAATGTACCAATTAAATTTTTGCATCTAGACCTACCTTTTTATGTTATACCTGTATAGTCAAATTTTGTATTGTTTCGCTAAAGTTTGAAAAAGAAGACTAATTGCTACTTTTTTTTATTTGGTTGACCTTAATTCTTATTACAAGAGTAGATATTATGTTATCTTGTTTCATAAACGCAGGTGAGAGGACAAAGAGATTGTAAAAGATTTTATCTAATTACACAGAGATTAGAGCATGAAGACGCGTTACATAATAGGACATCTTGTTTATATTAGAGATGTCTGCTACTTAATTAACAAAAAGGGCATTAACATGCAGCAACTACTGATTAGTCTAGGTAACATAACTACCTACCTACTTAAAATAAATTAAAATATTTTATTCTTCTTTGTTCGTGTATGCTCCCTCTTTGATCTCACTTTTTAATTTTGCTACAAGGAGTCTTTGACTGCGATCTTTCCTTTGATAATGTAGTCTAAAATGGTAGCGGGCTAGTTGGGGGTATGGCAGTTATTATACGTTATAACGTTGGATAATATTCCCTCACAGATTTAGACCCAACGTAATAGCCATGAATTAATGTCAACTATTGTCACAAAATATTGGTCTCCTAGCGTTTATGCAATATATCAAACTCATCAACTTTTATTATTGATTAGTAGGTAGTTTATCACCGTTTTTTTTCAAACAATTTCTGAGACCCCAAACTTCTTAATCAATAAAAATCTTCTTTATCTTCGAAAGTCTTTTTTGCGGATATTCCTGTTTCTACCACAAAACTATTGAACTCTTCACCAGATGCCGCTCTTTCCTTATTGGAGGAAAACGTGCTTGAAAGTTGAATGTAATAACATTTTCAAGTTCAGTCACGTTAGCTGCTCTGACGATAAAGAAGCTTTTAAATTAATTAACAATAAGAAAACAAATGATCTGTGGGGCATTTCCATTGACGTTGTTAAATCATTGATTGATGTCGTGGCACCCGAATTAGCTTTAATATTCGATTGTGGTGAGTTTCCTGACCTAATGAAACATAGTAAAATAATTCCACTATTTAAATCAGGTAGTACCAGTGACCCCACTAACTTTAGACCGATATCTGTACTACCCACTTTCAGTTAAAACCACAGTACAACTGGAGAATGAGAAATTAGATTTGGTGGAAACCGCTGTTTTTCTCAGAATAACGTTAGATGCTAAACTCCAATGGGGCCATCACATAAATGACTTGTCGAACAGACTTAGTTCTGCTGCATATGCGGTTAAAAAGATTCGTCAGTTGACAGATGTAGAAACGGCGAGATTAGTTTATTTTGGTTACTTTCACAGTATTATGTCATTTATGGTATTTTATTATGGGGTAATGCTGCTGATATTAATTCTGTTTTTGTGCTGCAGAAGAGGGCTGTTCGAGCCATATATTATAATATGAGACCAAGAGAGTCACTAAGAGATAAATTTAAAGAAATCAAAATTATGACAGTGCACAACCAAAATATATTTGAAGTATACGTGCATAAACACATTGATAAATTCAAGAAGAAAAGTGATTGTCATAATACTAAAAATAAAAAAAAACTTGTAATGCCTGCTTCTAGGCTTAGTAAAATTAGCAATTCATTTGTTGGAGCCATTGTCCGCTTCTACAATAAGCTCCCAGAAGACATGTTGAAGATGTCTCTGAACAAGTTCAAAGTTAATGTAAAACGTAAACTCATTGAAAAATCTTATACCATGTAAAGGATTACTTAAACGACAAGGAAGCTTGGCAATGATTTGCTCTAATGGTTCTGATAGTTCTTTAGTTAAGATGATTTGTGAGATGGTGATAATAAAAAAAAATCCCGACTGAGTTTGTTGTGGGCTCTTCTCAGACCAGGGCGCGTTTGGAACCCTCGTAGCTTTAGTTTTAAGATACCGTAACGGATTATCACCATCATGTTTAATAAATAAGTAATTTTTAACGTCAATAAGTGTACCCACAGTGTACCTACATTGAATAAATAAATTGAATCTTGAATCTTGATAAGTAACTGAGAATCACTTATTTGTACGACTTATTTTTATCCAGACTCGTAAAGTCTTTGTTGATTTATGACCATCATAAACATCTTGTTAGATTGAAATGTAATGTAATACAGTGACCTTCAAGTAATGTGACAAAGGGTTATTGTTGTCTGGATCTAGAATCTTTATAAGTCAGTCAATTCTGAATGTTTTATCTATTCTTTGTTTTGGGTATATACTTATACATACATATTATAATTTGCTAAGGATAAATCGTGGAAAGTATAGACATTGAAGATTATGATGCGAGCAGAGAATCCATATCCATACTAATATTATAAATACGAAAGTTTGCCGATCTGTTTGTCTGCCTCGCTCTCACAACCTATCCGTTCAACCGATTTGGAGAAACTTGATACAAAGATCTTACAGAGATAGGTAACAAACCGAGGAAGGACATTGGCTAAGCTACTTTTAACAAGGAAAATCAAGGAATTCACCCGGTTATTAATAAAATGGCGTTTTAAATAGGGAAGGAAGGGAAGTTAAAGAAAGCAACCGTGTGAAAGCTATTAATGAAATTTTACGCTAGTTACATATGCATCTGGTCTTTAAGTACGTTGATTGTGTCTATAATTAAGCCGTAAAAAAAGCTTTCCAAGTTATTCTATCACCTATAAAACACATCAAAAGCAGTTGGAATCAAACGTGTGACCCCAAATAAACCAGATGATCTATAAACGACGTGTATGCTTTGATGTTAACTTTTATGTTTGCAATCTTTCCTATGTAGGTACCTTGTATATTAGCGAGTTTCATGGTTTCGACGGTCAATATAGTAGTGCTAAATAATAAGTAATGTTTTAAAGAAACAGAAACTGAATTCTATGTACTTAGAATAGAAACTGTACCTGTTAACAATGATCTGGCAGTTTAACAATGAAAATTAAAGGATAAAGTACAAATAAATAAGTCTGGGCCCAAGAAGAAAGATCTAAAGGGCTCACGAACCAGAAAAAAAGGGGATGCGGATACCTGCTCTTAATAGAAAAAGAACTCGACGCAAGCAACCCCAAACTGCACCTCGTATTTTTTGTTATGTCTGTAGTTATTGATTCTATATTTATAATATTTATTATCAGATAAGTGAATAAACACTTACAGCAATAATTGATAAATTACGAATGAGGTAAGCGAAACAAATACATACCTAGAAATTTCTATATTTCTTTTATAAGCATTGTTTTCCATTATACGAAGATTTAAAACTAATGAAAATAATATTAACGTATCTATTGTTTAGTCGATACTAAAACAATGGACCAAGACACAGATGTCTTAGCAACAAAACAACAAGCGACAATCAAACGTGTTATGCTTCTATACCATCTTGAAAAAGGGGAATAGAGCATTAGTAAGTACCAAGATAATATAATATGAGGTGTGATCTAAATAAAACACTAATAACCACTGAGTAACTCAGAAGCTATCACTTTTTTCACTTCAAGTTCACTGAGAAAAGTTTAGGGATTGTTTATATACAAGTCGAAGATATAAGCGCGCACGATATAAGGAAGAGACGCGTGTGCGTCCGTCCTATGTCGTGTTTCAAAACAAACTGGTTGCTGCCGCGGACGATAGCAAGTGAACTACTGAATAAAACTGAGTCACGGAACCCTGAGCAACCCGGACTGATCGCTAATCAAAAGCATAAGTTACGGTCTATTGGACTCATATTATGAGGGGGAAGGGATTGCATTATAGGGTAAGTTGACAATGCGTGACATAAATTATTTAAATGGCCGTTAGCTGATCTGAGTGCTCTAGCCTATAGATTTAAAATACATTTTCGGATAGGTACACCCAATGCAAAAAAGTTTGACGATAAAATTGAATAGAATGATGATTTGTAGTATGGATATGTTAAATGCGGTTAATGTAACATGAAGCTTGGCAAAAAGTAACTGCACAGTTTCTTGCCAGCTCTTCTCAGAAGAACCTGCTTCTAAATTGGGTGGTAGAGTCATTATCTACTCACTACAGAAAAACGGATTTGACTTCTAAACTGAAACAAGAAGCCTAGGTGTATTCCGTGTATAATATGAAAACCTGTAAGTGATACCTATTAATATACCTTACCTACCTATATTTACTGTTATTAGTTGAACTATGTTATCTTTGAAAGTGTCATTAACCATAATGTAGTTAAATTTGATTAAACGAGCTTGATGTAGATTGGTACGCTATCGCGCATATACTTACTAGTTGCGCAAGTTCGGTCAGTTTTGAGGATTTATAGGCCACGAGCTCGAGTTACACTTGATAACGTCTCTGCGCACACCGCGGGTACGAATACTTAGAAATTTTCGTTTTAGTAAAAGAAAAGAAGACCGGTTTCAAAAAACGACAATAACCCTGTTAGCGAAATTGTAATTTTATGATTGCTATTGTTGTAAACCTTGAGATAAATGTTGTGACAATTGACATTATGCCTAAGTGGTTTGCTACAGAAAAAGCCCAAATCTTTTCGTACCATAATACTTATTCTGTGCCATAACTGCGGTACCTTATGGGTACTGATATGTAAATATGTCTTTAAACATCTGTCTGTTACCAGTCATGTTTATTATCTGCTCAAATTAGTGAATCATCTCCGCATGGTTTTGAGTGGTACCACTTCGCAAACATTACCGACCATAAACTCAAATCCACTATGAGCTAACAGGGTATCCTTTGTTAGTGTTGGATTATTGCCAGCGCACGCTTCGTCTGCGGCTGTAAAGGCTGGCAGAGAATTCGCAAGACTTTATAATACTATACTAGACTTTATATAAGCTTGCTTTTATCGCAATTTCGACTTTATCGGTATTTCGAGTAATGTTCACATCAAAGAACTCTTCCAAGTTATATATTATTATAGATATACATGTTGGGACTTTCAATCTCATGCTAGATCTATTTGCATTTTTTTAAGATGTTCCTACATGATGCCTGATGGGGTAAAGTGAAGATGTGGCCTTATCAGTCGAGGAGCGCGCCGTCCTAGTAGATAACAAAAATGCCTATTCACTTTCGACTAAGAAACGAGGAAGCAAATCACTACATAATATGATACCTAGGCTTTATTCTGAGACTCAGGGTCTTTACTCATAATATTATGTTTGGACACCTATTTATTGCATCAAAACGACAATAGGATAATTAAATTAATTGATAGCAATATTCCATTAAAAATAAAAAATAAAACGATCCGAAAATATTCCATACACACAAACAAAAGTAATAGTCAATAAATTGTTAATTTAGAAACGATATTGATTAATTATTGACCGTTAAATAAGTCAAACACAAAGAATGAAGATGTCGACAAGATGTTGCAAGAAGAACGCATGCCTTAAATTAAACCGCCATTGAGACGAATTGGTACACTATCTCATTTGAAATTAAAACACACTGATGTTGCCACTATAGTGACTTTAGCGGGAATAAAAACTTACGTTTATATTATCACAGATTAATACGTATGACACTTATTATCACCTACATGCAAGAAAATCACATGCATGAAAATTAATTTGAATGGAGACTGGACTTTCTAATGGGGAGCCTATACAAATGCCTTCGTTTAGAATAAAAGGGCAGGCAATACGATGTGCAAATATCTTATAAAGCATAATGGAATTTATGGACTACGCACGGTAGGATGTGGCATATAATCAAATAAATATTATAAATGCGAAAGTTTGGATGGATGGATGTATGTATGGATGTATGTTTGTTACTCAATCACGCTCCAACGAATGAACGGATCTGGATGAAATTTGGCACAGAGATAGATTATAGTCTGGAATAGCACATAGGCTACTTTTTATCCCGGAAAATTAAAGAGTTCCCGCGGGAACCGAAAAACCTCAATCCACGCGGACGAAGTCGCGGGCATCAGCTAGTATATACTTAAACTAGATGCTGCCCGCGACTTCGTCCGCGTGGATTAAGGTTTTTGATTCCCGCGGCAACCCTTTAATTTTCCGGGATAAAAAGTAGCCTATGTCCTTCCCCGCTATACAAACTATTCCTATACCAAATTTCAGCAAAATCGGTTGAATAGATGGGCCGTGAAAGCGTAGCAGACTGACAGACAGACGGACAGACAGACAGACAGACACACTTTCGCATTTATAATATTAGTATGGATATGGATTATTATCATCATAATCAAAACAATAGTTACAATAATTTAGTGTGTATCTACAATAAGTTATCTGTGTGCGTATTTTTGTATTTGTCTACAGTCATAATTAAACTAAGCAAAAATTATAGCAAATTTTTCTTTTATTTTAAAAAATCTCAATAACAATTATTTATCTTTTTCTGTGGGAATTCACATTTTCAGTTCTCAGGAAGTGATTAGCGCGATAAGAATTTCTGACCATTCACAATTTTCTGATTGTGTTTATACATTTTTATGGTTTTCGTATCAATAATACAGGAATTAGGTAAGCAGTTCTAAATTGCTTCGCAAGAACAACGATGGATGGCCGTGCTTAGTTCTCGCGTTGAATTATTAATGGCGGCGCTGCTTTAACAGTAAATTAGAAGAACAAAAACAAAACGACGGGACTCTTATTGTAAAGCACTGCTTTGTTTCTGACATGAGCGAAGAGATAAGGGATATTAATGAAATCAATAAGCATTATTTATCCGAACAAAATTAAGGATAAGCTTTGGAACTACTCGCCATAACTTTTTGTGACTTCGTCTTTAATCACTAATCTGGTGGTCTTGAATCGTCGAATTTCAATTATTAATATTATTCATTGAAAATTTTTGGGGTTTTATATTCTGCACATAGTTTACTTATATAACAATAATTTTAGTTTTAAAATTTTGGAATTTGGGATGTTATTTAGATTACGGTATTCAAATTTCACATACATAACATGTTTTTACAATAATTGAAGTATAGTTCTGAGCCACAATCTGCCAATCAGATTATGGCGTGCAAATAATTATTAATACATATTTTGATAGGAATAGTTCATGCTTAGTAATAATTATAATAATGTAATCACGGAAATTACATGCGTGTTTTAAATTAACAGAAAAATCATTAACATAATTACGACAAACACAAACTTAATATAATAATTACAACATGATACCTCCATTAATATGAAATAGGTATATGCAGTATTAAGTTTACTGACTACTGTTAACAAGGTCGACTTGATAATAACATAAACACTTTCATGATGCGATTAATAGGTATTGATGATGTACCTATATGATCAATACAATCATAATATGCTGAACACATAAAATCTGTCACTAAAACTGCATACAAATATAAGTTCGCGCGCGAGTTGAATACAGAGCAAATGTAAAATGACACATACAAAGTCGTAGGCAAGTAAAAAAAGTAGACTTATAATATAATAGAATAGAATAGAATAGAAAGATGTTTATTTCCCTAGTTCATATGTTACAATATGTCCAGCAGGGCGATGGTTTATTCGGCCTGTGGGTGTGTCAGCTACTTACAGTCTACTCATGTTTGTCTAAAAGATCTGTATAAGTTTCATGTAGTGTGTGCTGTATGTTTATTAATATGTGAGTGTGTACTCTTATACGCTTATAATATAAGCGAGCAATATAAAAAGAAGAGTTTAAGTACGGCAGATGTACAAAACCACTAGCCATAATTAGCTTCTACACGCCAAAGTACCCTACCGGAAAGCTACGAGTAACCGCTTGACGTTACACCTTTACCGATAAGGTATTAATTAGCAGCGCGACTCCTATCAGCAGTAACCCGTAAAACTAGAGGCAATTTAGAAAATAGGTCTCCTAAATTACTCTGATCAAGAATCGAACAACGTACTCTGTTACTTATTTTAGTGTTTCCACAACCTTACCCGTTTGAGACCTTTTGAGACCATGAAATGCGATAAAAAGTAAGAACTCAAGCTTCGACAACGTCACTTTTTACGACCACGGTTATAAGGAGTTTGGGACACTGATTTATTGAATCTCTTTGGTCCTTATTCTTTACTAGCTGATGCCCGCGACTTCGTCCGCGTGGATATACCAAGTTTCATCGAAATAACTTGAGAAATGACGGACTTTTATACAAACTTTCAACCCCTATTTCACCCCTTTGGGGGTGGAATTTTGAAAAACTGTGAAACACGTATGTCTTCATTTTTAACCCGCAGCTCATATACCAAGTTTCATGGCTTAACTTGAGAAATGTAGGACTTTCATACAAACTTTCAACCCCTATTTCACCCCTTCGGGGGTAAAATTCACAAAAACTGTGAAACACTTATTTCTTCATTTTCAATCGGTAGCTTGTATACCAAGTTTAATCGATATAACTTGAGAAATGACGGACTTTCATACAAACTTTCACCCCCTATTTCACCCTCTTAGGGGTGGAATTTTGAAAAACTGTGACACACGTACTTCTTTATTTTTTACCGTTAACCAAAATAAAAAGTTTCGTTGATATAACTTGTAAAACATCTTGAGAAACGAAGGACATTCATACCAACTTTCATCCCCTATTTCACCCTTTTGGGGGTCGAATTTTCAAAAACTGTGAAACATGTATGTCTCCATTTTCAACTCGCAGCTCATATATCAAGTTTCATGGCTATAACTTGAGAAATTAAGGACTTTCATACAAACTTTCAACCCCAATTTCACCCCTTCGGGGGTAAAATTTCGGGATAAAAAGTATCCTATGTCCTACCTCGTAGTATGGGCTCAAATCGTGCCAAGTTTCGTTTGAATTCATTCAGTAGTTTCGGCGTGATGCGCGGCCAAGATACAGACAGACAGACAGACAGACAGACAGACAGACAGACAGACAGACAAAAATGAAAAAAATTACAGATTTGGCTTCAGTATCGAATAATGAGTGCCCTCCAAAAAAAATTTTCAAAATATCTTCAATGTACAGAATTGGACATGTTACAGTTTTATTATAAGTATAGATTTTTATTACCTTTACTACTTGGGTATTTCTTATGGCACTTTGAAAATTATTTGATTTTGACAGGGTTGCCTTTTGAAATTACATGGTTTAAATTGTTTAAACTTTAAGCCAAAAACATAATATGAAAATGCAGAAATCTAACAATTTTCATTCAGAATCGGACAATTTTGAGTCATTTATGCAATATTCAGAAGAAATTATAATATCCAGTCCAGTTATATCTTAAAAAAGGTCTGGCAGAAAAAAAGTTTAAATTGTAAGACAGGTGTTTTTGTAAAGTTTAGCCAGTATCTAATTTTTTTAAAACAAAATTGACTTTCTTTACTTTGTATGCATTGTTGTGTCATATTTTCTCTTTACCAAAGTATTCGGAGTTACAGCAACAGTTTCTCTGTTCGACTGTCCTGTCGATTCCTTGTAGGTACGTGACAAAAACATCCTTATAGATATAGCCTAATAAAGTATCTTGTTGAGAATAATAATGGAAAATGAACGTTGGTTATTCTAATTTTACTGGTCGTGCAAGGCATTCAGGAAAGCGCCAGTGGCGGCGTATCAATTCTGAATAAGGAAAAGCATTTTGTTTTATCACACCGCAAACCATTGTAAAGGTTCCTATACATAAAGCTTTCGGTCTTATCTTGTATATTGTGTTATAGAATTTCTCTCTGCCTCCTCATTGTGGCGAATTGTGACATATTTCCATTAATCACTTAATACAAGGGGTTTTCTCCGGATCAATTTTTTTCGCATTTACCTACCTTTTTTGACCTAGATCATACGCAATTATCTGAGGATCGTGCTCGTGTGATATGTCAGTTATGCCCTTTCATAAGAAGAATCGATAGGGTGCATAAAAATTTCTAGCTATAATTATCTAAGAGTAAAACGGAGTGGCTAGCATCACGGAAATTTTCGCCTCGCAGTGAAAAGACAGGGTTATACAAAGCAGTCTGCAAAACTTTGCTAGTTGAAGACTGAGGCTGAGATCTATAGTGCGTACTTTGACTTGGCTCAGACTTTACTTAGAGTTAAAACGAGATGGACTTATGTGAGTAACATAAATCTGTCTCGTTTTTACCATGTCTTAAGTCTAAGCAAAGTCAAAGTTCGCTCTATATCTATAGAGCTAACTTTGACTTTGCTTAGACTTAAGACTGAGATCTCTCAGCATGAAAAGGCACCCGAAGAATAGGAATAAAAGAATTTCCTGTTCCAATGTATAGTGTACTAACTTCTTTATACCGCTTTCAGTTAGGTTAAAGACAGTGTTAGCAACTGTTCGGCACACATTCCTAACACCCGATATGGTGGGCGACCGCACGCTCACGGCCGTGTGACCGACCGCGAACCTATGCGCTATCTGATCTTGTGACAGTTCATCTCTTTCAAAGTCATAGATATAAAGTGCCTATAGAGTAAGAAACCTCACACAATATACATCAAGCGACAAACAAGTAGTCCTACTTGACGATTACAAAGAAGAAAGCTGGCAACTCATTCACATCTTTGGAGTGTTGCTTAGTAACGACTAACGATATAATGTCCATATGCTGGGCAAGCAACTTTGACCCAAGTTTGTAGCTGAATAGGTCTTCAGAGGTCCCAATTTGAGCTCTACTTTTTCTATGTACCTTGGAAAACACGTCTGACGTTTTTGCGTCGTAAATGGGGAAGATTAAATAATAATTGACATAGAAGAGGCAAGGGCCCGATTAGAATAAGTAAGCTACACTGTAATGAACGCTGTGATAATATCTCACTGGCTCTTTTCACTATTAGCCAAAATCCATTAATACAGCCAAATTATAAAAAGTGGAGATTGGTATTGTAACAATGGTTGCATCTTTTGTATAGTATAAAATTGTAGGGAATGTCCAGTACAAAAACTAAATGACAAAAAGTACCTACATCTATAAATACAGTTGTGAAATCAAAGTCTTCTTTTTTGGGACATATTTTCATGCTCTAGCGATACGACATCTCTATGCTCAAAATAATGTAATTGGATTTTCGTGCTAGGAGTCATGTCGTATTGGTATGGGAACTTTTCACTTTATGACTTTTATTGAAGACTTTACTCGTTTGAGATCACTTATAGCTGATAATGTCAAGCAAGATCACTCGGTTCCCGGATAGTGTTTATAATTTATGTTAAGTGTGACTCGGTTATGATTTATAATTAGCAAGAGGTAATGGTTTGAGCCTACGACCTTTCGAATTTATTTTCGGCCAAATACCCTTATTTATTGGTTTTAAATTAATATCTACTAAAATATACCTACTTAATAAATAAAAATATATTTATACATTTATAGCAAGATTCGAAAGACGATGCGCAGGCTAGGAGGTGCTAGATCACCGAGTAGTAGGTAAACTAAGCAAACTAAGCAAAGTTTTAAACTAAGCAAATACAAAATGTTTAAAGAAAATTACTAAATAATGGACAATTCTGTGTTACTTCACCCTGTGTATACTTACCTACTTCATTTCGTCAATTGTGTAGGGTAGGAAGCTAAGTATGTACAGTTCGCGCGCGAGTTGAATGCAGAGTAATAATGTATGTGTCACCATACATTTACTCTGCATTCAACTCGCGCGCGAACTATACTTACCTACTTAGGTACCTAAATTTAAGTAGGTACATAGTTTATTTACTTGCTATACCTACATGTGCTAATAAGGGGCATAGCAATAAGCACGATTCTCTTAATTGCGATAAGAGAATGTTTATGACAAAATTAGATGACTCGTAACGCATCTGTCGATTACAAAATGTAAACATGACTAATAAAATATACTTCTTATCAAAATCATATAAGGTTACATTACAAGACACTACCAGGTGTTTCTCGTGGTTACGACTTTATCATCATAATAATTTATAATAAAACTGTAACTGGACGATTTCGGTACATTGAATACATTTTGGCACGAAGCTTTACTACCGAAACAGAACCCAAAACAGTTTTTTCTTTCTGTTGACGAATTACGCTGAAAGTACTAAAAAGATTTGAATTCAATTTGGCATTGAACATTATACTCATTATAACCTGGTTTACATAATATAAACCATACAACAACACTATATACGAGTATACACTTTCAATGAGATTGCATCAACTTTAAAAAAATGCAGATCTTTTTCTTCAATTTATAATATTCTATTGTTCCTATATAAATTATTAATATACAACAAACAGGTAGGTACTCACGTTGGTTGTAAGCTGCGTCGTCAGCGTATGCACCTTATCTTTAGCATCCGTTAGCTCTCTTCTCAGCTTTCGAACCTGTATCAAATTATCCATTTAAGTATCCTTGGATATTGAAATAGTTGCCAATAGCTGCAATATTTTCAACAACTAGCAAGCTGTTAAAATTTTAATCAACGTACTCCAGAAACTATTTTTTTTCAATCCGATAGATTTCCTTTCCCTATAAGACATAAGTACTAATACTGTTACTAAAGTTACAGTCGGCAATACAACCGCATCCAGATAAATATGTCTTGATACGTCCTTAGTTTATTTTCATTCAGAATATTAAAATTTTGACGGAATATCCCAGCTTGTGCGAATCCGATGCAATTCAGCTAGCGATAAATCAAGATATTATTTAAAAATAATGATTAAGACAAAATGTGTGGTATGATGATTGTATGTACCTGATCATTCCTTACCTCGTGCGCATGTCTTTCTTCATTACCGGCGCCTGCGGCTAAAGACGACGCCGTTGATACCAACGAAGCAGTTGACCCGTGCGCTGAGAAAGAATTACAAATAAAAATCTAACGGAACTTCGTGTACGAAATTTTGCTCCGCTGCAATGCTTGTGATAGTTAGGTATATTAAAATGTTAGGGAAAGGCAATATTATCTACGTGGACATGATGCCATGGAAATTACCACGCACCCCTACTGAATTTTACCCTGTTCTTAATTAGTAGGTATAATTTTCTATCACTGAACTGTAGAGCGCTCTCGGTCGGACTATAGATAAACTAAAGTCAGCGACCGACGGCTTAACGTGCTCTCCGAGGCACGGGGGTGAAACACGGCCGACTTCCTAACTCCTGGCTAGTACTAAGAATTTCTAGTCAGAACAACCCAATACACAATTATGGCCCGACCCGGGACTCGAACCGGGACCTCGTCGGCCGCAGTCTAACATGCCAACCACTAGACCAACGAGGCAGTCAATCGAGGTTCGTGAATCGTTTATTAACAATCATCGTACCTACGCTTAGTACATTTTGGCTCACTGCTCGCAGCATTGTACCATATTTATCCGTTCAAATGTTCCCGTCGTTTTCCATACACGGAATGACAGGCTATAGTTGTTGTATCAGCTATCTGATTGTTAATCTATATCGGCCGCTTTCTCAACATACATTTTCGTTTCTACAAAGTTGATTGCCCTTTCTTGAGAATTATACGAAGCAGGTAGTTAAGCAACTACGTACTCACTAAATACGTGATCATTAATAATCACGTCGGTGATGAATGAAATGTCTGTAAACTGATTGAATGAATGAAAAGCTGATTTCACATGAGGTATGCCGAAAGCAATGCATATTTAGTTTTTGTGCAACGCTTTTGATGCGAACCGCTAAGTGTAGAACGCCCTTTCAGCCTTTGTTTTCTAACACGTTTTACTTGATCATACCAGACCATCCCGCCATAGACTAGATATGCATAAATTGTTCTTGATGGGAATTGAGTCCAACACCACGCATTAAGATCAAAGCGGTCACCGTTGCGAGGTCATCACAAATCGTAATGCTTACGTTCTCCCGCAATAGAAGATATCACTAACGTTCCAATGCGCTGGTTCAATGGGATGTATCAGTTACATCCATTAACTGGGATCATGAGACGGCTTTATGAAACGGGCTGTGCCACTAAGTTCTTAGTGGGTATTCCGGTAGAGCCAGTGAGTCCCACATACCCTCGCCTTTCGCCTCGCGACGGGATTCTTCACTTCAAATTTTATTTGCAACTGTTTCTAAGATAATGCTGATTGCATTGCATTGCTTCGCCAAAAGATGTCGTAAAATAATTAAAACATACCTTCATCGTTCTTCTTGGGATAGTGATGAGAATGCCGTGGAGTATGCATAACGTTCCCGGGCTGGTGCGTAGGGCTCAAAGCTGATCTTGGCGAGGGTGAAGGTGGTTCGGAGACACCGTAGCTCAGACCTGTTGAATATTGAATAAATTGTTCAAATAAATACGCTGTCAGACAAGGCTTAACACATCATCATCAATGCTTTTGTAAAGTATCAACCTACATGTTTTTTTTGCGTAAGCACCAAATCCCAAAAGTGCAAAAGATTTACCTTGTCCTCCTGGTCCGTATTGCACTGGCAAACAATAGTAAGGTTCATAATCACTCTCCGAAGACCTTTGCAACATCGACGGATACAGCTTCTCGGATTTCGTCGATCTGGAAAAACATTTATCTTTTAGTAGATAATAACTTAGTTATAATATATTTTTGATCAATTTAGATAGGTACTTAAGTAAAGTTATAGAGTTCAGATTATTTATAACTTTCAACATATAATTAAGTAATAAATGTACCTACATACGTCATATTACCCATATGACTTCTAAAAGTACAAAATATAGAAGTCGAAAAATTTCATAAATCAATACACGTATAAAATAATTACCTGCCCTTCCTATGCTCACCACCATAGACTTCTATAATATTTACTCACCATTTTTACACGTAAATTCAATAAATAAAATTAATCAACAGTCACAAGACATTGAAAACTTATGTAAATATAACGCAAATAATAGAACTAAATAGAGGCCACAATTCTCATAATTACGACTTTAATAAGGTACGAATACAGAAAGATGACTTCTACACCATTAAGAGACATATATACGAGAAAATACAAGAAAATCTGTATTGACATGATTATATTTTGTGTTGATGTGACATAACGTTTGTATCCAATTTTGGCCCGAGAGTCCGTTGCACCGATAATAAACAAGTTTTCCAAAATTTTCTACAGACTGCCGGTCCATTTGCAAAATTATAAACAATAGCGAATACATTAATAGCCCTGAATGTTTTTATAGTTCATGATGTAAGCCGTGCCATGGTCCAACATGCTGAGTAATATACAGTGAAGCGTGCCACCTCGAAGCCAAACATACAACTTTCCAACCTTGTGGCATACCTTGGGAATGTCCTATCTCTGAGGTAGCTAAAAATTAATTAAGAGTCAAGGTATTATTTCGTGTACATAATATAATATTGTAATACATAATTAAAACGGTTAGTAAATACAAATAGGTACATACACCAGGTTATTATTAGACATATAAAAGCATGAGAGAAGAAACAGCTTTGAAGCATAGAAACAGTGATACATAAATACAGATAGGTATTGATAAAATGAGTAGGAAATGTGTGACGTAACAATACAGCGGCTTTTCGAAAAAAATAAAGGCTTGGACACATACTTTTGTAATTTAGGCAATAATCGTCCATCATTAAAATTCTGAGGTCTGCTTAAGCGTTTTATATTAGACGCCGGAGAGTTTAAGAACTTTTCCGGATTAGAAATCTGCGTTTGAGGTTCACAGAGGGAATGTGATGGAAAGTTTTCTGTCAGGCAATTTCTTATAATATAAAGTCCGGCTAGGAAAATCTTTCAAGGCATACACACTGCAGTGCTCGCGTAGGAGCTGTTCTAAATGTCACGCATTGCATTGTGATGTGCTTTCCTATTGCTTTATAAATACCTACTTGTATCACACGTTTGTCATTTTGAGATTTTACAAAACGAATAGGTACACGCGTTTCAATTGTCCAAGCCTTTATTAACATATTAATTGAGAACATGATTAATTATTCACTGTGTTATTATAATAATATGATCCGAACCAATGATAAAAATTCCCAAAGGCCGTAGACACTACATATTTTAAAAGCTTGATCAGCCACCCTATGTTTACGCCACAGGATGAAATGATAACGTTGACCCACCTAATACTGTTGCTTCTGTTGAGCCTGGTACCCTGTGCATCACGGTGCATGATGAGCTTATTGTGTGTGAGTGAGCTGCGATGATGTGAGTTAGGAGATGATGTGTGGTTGTGCGCCTGCGCTGAATGGAGCGACGTGAGGGACTCCATCGATTCGCCTTCGGACAGGCGGCCGCTTGCCGAGTAAGTGTTGCTGAAATGGGGGAAACGAGATGAAGGCTCATGCTACGCCGGCCAGGTGTACACACAACGCGATACACAAATCGTTTTTTACAACTGGCCGTGGAAGGGACAGTGGAAGTACGAAATAGAGAGGCAACGGCAATAACAGAAGATCCGTTCAATATTTCGCGCGAAAATAGACACTAGCATACCTATTATAGACTCGTGAGACTGAGAGCTCAGCATATTGAACTCAGCCTGCATTGGCCTGACTTGAAGCCCAGTTTTACAATGCATAAAACTGCGCTTTAAACTTGCCAACGCACGCAGCCATGTTTAAGAACCATAGAACTTAGATAGGAATGGTATTGCACATTGTGTTCTTCTGATACCTCTCTATTTTGTGGCAAAAGCATGATCGTGTGAATGATGTGTTACCTCAAGTGAAGCACACAAAATGCACACAGCACATAAAAAATGACCAAGGTACAATGAGTGATCGATGTTGATAGATACACACATAATATAATATAGTTACAATTTTTACATTTTACAAGGAATATAGAATAAAAATAGTTATTTCGAAAACCACTCGCATTCGGAATGTATTTACAGATATTTACCTATGCCTCAGCCATGGTGCGTAGGGTATTCCGTAGTCGGATTTCACCTCGGAGTATGTTTGGGTATCAGAGAGGCTTCCGTCACTGATCTTCATCCCGCCTCGAGGAACGGCCCTACAAACACACACACTCTTCATGTACTTACTTAAAAAACTGTTTCACCAAAACGTAGACCGTACGATAGCTAAGACGCTTGGTCAAAAACTGGCGAATTCCCACGGACTTAGAAAACTAAGTAAATAAGCTCTCCAATCGATAAGAAATACTTATTTACTATCCTGTCTCGAGCATCACTGTCCAACGTATTACTGAGATAAGGGAATCTCCTAAAAAACGTAGAACTACCTATTTGAATTTTGAGGAAAATTGCGAAGATGTAAAGAACTAAAATTAATTTAAAAATTAATAATAACAATTTATAAATAAATATTCATTAAATTACAGCCATCATCAAAATATAATCATTTCTAAATTAATTACATGTATAATCGTAGGACAGAAAAAAACCATTAAAACATTAATAATAGTAGATTGTTACACAAGGGACGTAAGTAAGCTATTACAGAACAAGATCCAATTTGGCGCCAGTGCGAGCGCAGCTCGCATAGGGCGCTAATGGATCGCGTGCACCCGAGATATTTAGTCACACGAGCGAGCGCAGCGAGCGAGGGTGAATATAGTTCGAGGGTGTAATAGCTACTTGCAACCGAGGTAAGCATTCTACTTTATATCATTCTTGCGAGGTAAATAAAACATTGGTAATGCAAAATCACTTTACGAACAAACTTCACAAACTTTCAGATCAAATGAAATGCCGCCATTTCCATTTTTTTTTCGTAAATAGTTTTCCATTTTTTTTTTACGGATCTGAGTTCCAAGGAGTTTTGCGTAGTTTGAAATGTATGGAAATTAAATGCCGCCATGTTCAGTGTTTTTTTTCAGTAAAAAGTTTTCTTACCATTTTATAAGAAAAGAGATTGTTTACCAAGGAGTTTTGCATAGCTTGAACTGTAATGTGAACATTACAATTCAAGCATAGTGCGACGTAATGTTGCCTTGAATTGCAAACACCAACTTACAAGGAGACTTTCCACCATAGTAATCCCTAGTTACTGAGCAAGTATGATATAAAAGAAATTACACAGTTTTATACGGCATACTAGGTAGGTACAACCACTCAATACCGATCCTAATATTATTTTACTGAAACACTGCTCTATACTGGATATCTAACGAGCACAATAGACTTACACGCGTTCTATAGAAAACAAACCACAATTGACAAACAGATACGTACTCTTAAAGTAATTGAAAATAGTAATGATTATTATAGACCGAGTGTTTATTTAAGCTATTTGTTCAACATGAGGTTACGATTCTCGTGATTAGAATCGGAAGTAGTTAACGTTAGTGTAGTGAGTATAAAAGAAATCGAGGTCATACCTTAATTAAACTTATTTTATCAAGTTTAATGACCTACAGTAATAGGTCATAGGACGTAGACAGTGAGCCACTTTACGATAGTTTAAGTTTAGGTTAATAATTAAATACGTTAAATACAGACTCAAGGTAGGTAATTTATAAAGAACTAGCGAATTCGATTCAAACGTCTACCGCAAATTGCATTATATTATATCGTGCCAAAACAAATACCTAGTAGGTATGTGAGAATATAAATTTTGTATCTACCTGCTTTAAAATTTCGTCTCTCATATAATTGGCTACTTGACAGCTGTAACTATAAAATATGAAATATGTTAGATTTGGTAGCTTGTAGGTTAACAATAATTATGCAATATGTATTTTGCATTAAAATAAATTGTATATATTTTATTTACGCAAAACAAATTTGAGATTTTTTATCTGTGGATTGCAAGACCCGAAACGCGGACGCCATTGATTTAGCATCGTGTGACGTCACAACTCTCAAACCACAGACACGGTACTTTTTATCTCATACAAACGTCACTGTGAGGTCGTGTGTTATACCTAAAAATCGTTTTCGTTTTGTTGAGAAAATTAACATAAAATATTTCGATTTGAGCTTGTGAAAGGTTTCACGAAATGGAGTCAGGCTATACAAAAGCTGATAGTGCAAATCTGCTTAAAGTCGATTCATTTATGGTTGCAAATTTATTTGCGTGTAATCCACACATTACATAATACCTCAATGAATCCACAGTGTAATCCTAACTTTTGCTCTGCCGAGTTTCGTAATGTAAAAACTTCCATGTAAGTACCGAAATAAACAAAGTAATATTACTTAGGTCTCGTATTTAAGACCTAAGAAAGTACCTACTGCTGTAAAGTGACAGAAAAATAATTTATTTTAATTTTATGTCATGTTTTATGAAGAAAATCATGTTCATTTTTGCTAGATCAAATTAATATAGAATTATCATTCTATATTACTACATGATTAGGTACTAGTTACGGCCCTGTGTACAGCCATTTTCAAAATACAGCAATAATATTTTGCACATCTAGTTTCTCAGTCTAACATGAAGCAAACTAATTAAAGGTCATGGGTATAGCTAAATACATTCATTTATTTAGGTCTACCAATTGGCCGTGATGGTCTCTACTGTCTGGTTGATATAATTTTATCGGCTGGTTAGGCTGAGAATATGATGTCATTTTCCATTGTAACGATTCCCTGTTTGTTTACTGTTTTATTCTCTGTTTCATTAGTATGAGAAAAAAAGCAGGCTTAGATGTATCGTATACCTACACTCAACATGACGTGTTACGACTAAATTCTTAATTCTGTTTTGGACACTTTTCTGAATCGTCAAACTCGTCGAATCCCTGATAATTACTGAGAAATAATAGGACAAAATAAGTCCAATGGTAGTTAATGGAAATGGCAAGTTTTCATCTTCATGCTGGATTTTAGATTTGGAGTTTTAGAAACTGTATGCAAATGCCATCCCTCTTTATGAGAAAAATACGACTAAAAGTTCAAAAAGCCTAGTCTAATTTTTCACCAAACAAAAGGGATTTTATGGTAATTTTCACATCGTAGGCACAGCCGCGCCGTAGGTAACTAGAATTGGAGAGTTAAGCAATGAAAATGTACATGACTGTGGCGCACAACCAAGACATCAGTTTTGACTTCTTGAGAAACGAATATCTCCAAATACTGAAAAGCATCATAAAAGTTTTGTCTATTGTTACTGTTTTAGCATTTTGTCTATGCAGCCACAAAAAGCCTTAGCCGTTAATAGTAGTTTGTGATATAAGGGCGGTGATAATTTTTCAGTATTCGGCCGTATATCCTGGTTCCTGCGTCACGTAGGAATTTTCCTCACCTGTGGTGATGGAATAACGCTGCGAACTCGTGCGTGCCAGGCTTGGGCAGCGACTGCGAGCCCAGCAGCCGCTCTCGCACGGACGCGGAAAGCTGGGCAGCCGCTGTACCACCGAGAGAATAAGATTTTGGTCCGATGCCGTTTTCTGATGAATAAAGTATTGGATTTTTCTTGAGTGTTTTGAAAATTACGGGAGTGACTTGCAGGTAGGTACTTCTTGTCATATTTCCATTTCCAATAGAAAAGAAACTTACAAATCAAAAGGCTAAGATACCATTATGTACGCACCATTGCCCTCGTTTCTTGAAATATATGGTGTCTCACCATATAATATTTCGTTTCACCAAACGAGCGTTATTTTTGCTCATGTGAGTCACGACTTTCAGTTGCGTAACTATTCCAAAGTTTAGCAAGCCACACGATGACAAAAAAATAGTTGTTACTGTTCATATCTATTGTCGTTATTGACACACGACTGAAAATACGCAACTCACAACCCAAAAAATCATGCTGCTTTTGCCTCACTTTTAAATAATAGTTTAGCACCCGAATAATCATATCCCAGGCAATAAAAAGTATATATGCCATATTTATTTAGACCCCACAATTTTTTTATATTACTCAAAAAAGACTCACTAATTTGCCAGAGGTCTAAATTCTAAAGTAGTAATGGGTCCTACTTACTATGTATTTGTAGGTCCTGCGTACAAGTCTGCGTACCACCTGATACTTTGACTTTCGTTCGAGGCACCGCTGATACTTGGGCTGTTCTTCCGGCTAGAAAAAGAAAAAGAATTGGTCATAAAGTCATGGGTGTCATCACAAAACAGCGAATTAGCTTATTACTAAGATTTTGTGTTGTAGGTGTTGTGAACCGTGTCCACGTCAAATGTAAGTTAAAGTATACCAGTAAGTATAATAATATTTGTGTATATGAATCTATAATCTATTATATAAATCAGTAGAGTAGAATATATCATACTAATATTAAGTGTGTTTGTTTGTTGGTTTATTGGTTTGTTAGTTTGTCCTTCAATCACGCCGCAACGAAGCAACGGATCGACGTGATTTTTGCCATGGGTATAGTTAAGGACCTGGACATAGGCTACTTTTTATCTCGGAAAATTAAGGAGTTGCTCTGGGAACTCCTTAAACCACGCGGACGGAGTTGCGGGCATCAGCTAGTCTAATATATAAATCAGTGCTTCCTACGAGAAGGGTTGCGTCCCATATTATGTTTAAAAATTAAAAAAAAACTCGCTTGATCTTAGCTGACAGATAGTCTCAGGAAACCGCTGGATACAAATAGCATAAGTTCGTGGTAAATGGAAATATCAACAAGAGAGTTTTATCCAGCTGTATATCCGGACTTCTATCCATTAATACTTTTGTAGTTTAGTTTAGTATTAATCGGTTATTTTTTACCATGTCCATGTTGAGGAGGGCCGTTTGCCGGAGGCGGCGGCGGCGGCGGTTGCGAGCCATTTTGTCTCTTCACGTAACCGAAGTTTTGAGGGACTTTGGCCTTGCTTGAGGAACAACTGCTGCCGTTGCCTCCGCTTGAAACACTTGATGGACGAGACGAAGGCCCGCTGGGAGACTGTAGCTGAGCAAAACAAGACATATTTGAAAAATTTCCGTAATTGTAAAAAAAAATTAGTCCAATCTGACCAAGTTGGCTGTAAAAGTTGGATGAGCAAGAAAAAATGAGTAGGAAATAGTCTCGTTTATGTACTACAAGCCTATCGTAGGTGAAATCCGATACCGCTGATGTTGGTACACCGTATCAGTTTTATTATAGTGTAATTTTTAATATGTATTTTATATTTTAATAAATAATAATATCAATAAATAAAAGCAATTGACTTACCGGAGCGCCTCCACCTCGTGAAGGATGTTGACTAGATGCGTTAGGAGCGGGATACTGAAAAATAAAAATTTTGACGTTAGATCACACTATAGCAAAAAAATCTAGAGTGGCAAGTTTGAGATTGCAACCATAAAGCTGGGTTAGTGCAACAAACATAATCTCGCAACTGTAACTGCTCCAATCTTGTATTGACATATAATAGACGAAGGAAATGCAGTACAATATTAGGTGTAAGTACAGATTCAGATTCAGATTCAGATTCATTTATTTGTGAATACAGTTGAAACAGATGTTAGTTTTACAGAAAGTATAATGTATTCTACCACAGTGTGGTGTACAAATATATTAGGTAACTTATTAAATTACAATTATTTATGTTATTATTAAATTATTATTATTATTATTCTTACTAAGTAACATACATAACACCATGCAATGACCCATGACACATCCATAATGTCGCCTTTACGTCCAACATTAAAATACATATAAATAACATAATAAAATAAATTTAAACAAAAAACAAAGATTATCAAAATTAATGTCAAACCAATTTAAACTGTCATTCATTTCAATTGTCAACTAAAATCATGTCACAATAGAATAAAATGCTGATTTATTCACAGAGCTAAAAAGAGAATTATTCTGTTAATATGTCTGTGGATTTATTGTCTATAAGTTGTCATAGTCAAAGCAAAAAGAAATCAACTGTCATTAAGGTAATCATTATTAGAGTAATATGATTTAGTTATTAAAAATGTTTTTAATAATTTTTTGAAATTAATTATATTATTTATTTTCTTTAAATCACTAGATAACTTATTGTAAATGTGTATTGCTAGGCAGAATATGCTTTTTTGCATTTTTGCTGACCTAGAACCTTGGACTTTTAGTCTGAAGGGATACCTCCTATTGTTAAGGTTTCTGAATAAATTAAGGTTGCTGTGGACAAATATAGCTGTCTCATAAATAAAAAGGCAAGGGAATGTGAGTATCTGTAATTCTTTAAAATGTGGTTTGCAGCTATCTGTCCATTGTAGGTTTTTAATTGCTCTAATGCACCTTTTTTGAGCCTTGAATATCTTTTCCCTATCCACTGAATTACCCCAAAACATGACTCCATATCTAAGCGTAGATTCGACGTATCCAAAATATGCTATGCGAAGTGTTTGCGTACTGGCTCTTTTATTTAATTTATACAAGGCATAGGAAAATTTATACAACTTATTGCAAACACTATCAACTTGTGTTTTCCAGTTAAGTTGGCTATCAATGATAATTCCCAAAAATTTTGTTTCTTCGGTTTCATTTATTTGTGAACCCTGGTAGTTAATTTTTGGATTTGACATGCTAAATTGGTTCCAGTTAAAGTTCATAATGTTAGTCTTGTCTAAATTAATATTTAAATTATTTTTTATTAACCAATTAATTATCATACCTATCGAGTTGTTAATCTCAGTTTCATAACTTTGGATATCATACCCTTCATACACGACTGTGCAGTCGTCCGCAAAAAGGACCATGGATTGAGGTATAGCCGATGGAAGGTCGTTAATGTATATAAGGAATAAGAGCGGACCCAGAACGCTTCCCTGTGGAACGCCATAGTGCACATTTTGAGGTGTCGATCGGTAAACTATTTCTGTCAACTTTGTTGGACATATTCTGATAATTTCAGTAACCTGTGTTCTATCTGTTAGATATGACTCGAAAAGATTTAAAACTGTACCGCGCACTCCATATTTGTGCAACTTCCTGAGCAAGATTTTATGGTCTACAAAGTCAAATGCTTTTGTCATATCCATATACAGAGCGGCCACAGGTATTTTTTTATCTACACACGTTACAATTTTACTAAGAAAATCATAAATTGCCATGTTTATGGACTTATTTTTACGAAACCCTTTTTGTTCATTTACAAGTATATTATTATCTTCAAGATATTTATTTAAGCGTTTGTAAATTACTTTTTCGAAAATCTTCGCAAATATTGTCAACAAGGCAACCGGGCGATAACATCCAACATCACATCTGTCGTTTTTTTTGAATAACGGCTTTACTATTGACAGTTTTAGTGACGTAGGAAATTTGCCCTGCTCTATACATAGATTTACTATATGGCACAAAATACCTGAAATCAATAATGCCGTTTCCTTAACTATTTTTGTGGATATTCCGTCATATCCTGTGCTTGGCGTATTCTTTAGTGTTTTTATAGTTTCATAGATTTCAACAGGAGTGACAGGGGCCATGAACATAGATGAAGACTTGTTAAATTGTATACTATAGTTGCTTTCATGTTGTATTACAAAGACAGTTGGGTAAAGATTGTAATGATGGTCTAACTCTAAATGTTGACAGAAAACAAAAATATAGTAGTATTGATGGCATAATAGCAACCGATGTTCTTCATCCCTGACCCAATAACATAATATAGTGATGTAATGATTAGGTCACATGAATAAAAAGAATAGGTACCTGAGGATGTGGCGCAATGCCAAGTTGCTGAGCAGCCGTAAGCTTCTCCCTTTTGTGGTGCTGCGGCGAGTGGTGGCCCGTACGTCGCTCACCCTTTCGCCCGTGAGAGGGACTGGGAGGAGTTTGTGCTTGTTGGTTCTGGAAAGTAAGGAGATATTTTGTATTATTTTTTATTTATATATTTTATTTTATATACCTATTTATTTTTTATTATAAGATATTTTCATTAATTTCTTGTAGTCTTGCTTTAGTTATCTTAATAATTTATTAATAATTTCCCAATGTAAACTTGTGTTAATTATGTACGACTTTCTTATGTGCATGATGTAACTAAGTATAAATTGAATTGCCTAGTGCCTAAGTCATTTAACATTTTGTATATAGCTTAGTTTGTAATTATTTTGATAGTTCAAATAAAATAAAATAACTAAGTATGTAAACGGTGTAACTTCAGAATCTTGATAGGTAATATTCATAAATTTCGAGTATCGAAACAGTAGTTTTAAAGGCACAGAGTTAAAGGTTCACGCCCTAAACGGAATCTTCGAAATAATATTGAAAACACTTGTTTACATTAATCACCCACTTCACAATGGTTTGCTAGTATCTCGATGATCGATATCCTTCATATTTTGAAGAGATGTGCAGACAACAAGGGTATCACACATATAGCTTAAAATCCGTTTTAGGTTATTCTTACTCACTAGACGTCAAAATTCAAAGATCGCACAAATATTACATAATATAAGGTCAAGCTATGCCTTTGTTTACATGACTTGGAAGCTTACTTGTACAGAAGATTGCTTGTACAGCAATATTCTGTAGGTATGAGTATATTTTAGCTGAATAGGCACAAGGATTTGTCTAGTACCTAAGTGGATTATCTCTACTGAGTCTTGACCAGACGACTATACTAAACGTATACCGTTAATAACAATGTATTCGAACGATCACTTTGACTTGGTCTTTGTAAATTTACACCACGCTAAAACTTTGCGTTAATAACAGCTCAGAATAATTAGCAAACAATTGTTTTTTAAATTTAAGGATAATGTCTAAGATGAGATGTCCACGGATTAACTCTCGACATCCAAAACTGTTTCGCATTGCACCAAGCAAGACAAAGTATGCTTCTAATACATTTATAAAAATATGTTGTAACTTGTAACCAATAATATAATGAGTTGTTTTCTGTTAATGACATATTTCATCTCTCTACAATCGTGCATTGTCGAGTCAACATCTCCTGAAGATGCTCCGGTGTCGGAGTGAAACGTACGTTGAGAATAAATTGGAAGATTTATGTGGTGTGGTGAATATTGCAAGCTGCAAGTGCAAGATACACTGTACCACATATTATATTTGCCTATTGTTGCGGATTATAGCAAATTAAATTTCAAGTTCCTTCATCATCTCTCTCTCCCTAAGTATATGTCAAGTATTAAAGATAGTTTGGCAAAAACCAACTAGCTTACTAGCTTATTATTTGTCAATGCGTATGTTTTTTTTCTTTTCTTTTTCTGTTCTAATTTAAAGTACATATATTAATTATAAGTTTTTGTTTCTGTTTAGCGGTTATACCTATGCCTATACCCAACTATTTTATTTGAAAAATTGTCTAAAAATATGTGCAAAATAACCCATTGAAAACTGTTTTGGTTTAAGTGCTATTATATTAATTGTATGTTATATAACTGTGTTTTCAAAAAAAAATAAAAAAATAATAATGAAGGGACAAGGAATATGGATATTTTTTGCAAGTCTCTCACCGATGGCGGGGTTCCAACACCAGGCGAGTCGGTGTACTTCTTCCAAGTGGTATCTCTTGGGGTCGGTGGCTGCCTCTCGGTCTGCTGCCCACAGTCGGCCTTACTGCGATTGCGGCCTACCACTCGGTAAACTACACCACTACCGCCTTCCATACCTCTGCGAACGCCACCGCGTCTGAAATAAAGACAAAACGTACCTACATTTAAAAATAGGATAGGACTAGTCCAACTGACGAGTGACACGAAGAAGCTTCATTAGAGATTTGTGCAGAAATCTTAATTGTTGTAATCTGTTGAAAGTCTGGATCAACACATACGAGTAGGTAGTGTGACGGCAGCAGCATTGTAAAGCATGTTTGTTAAGGTTCATACATATTTTCAAGTATGCAATGGATAGGCAAAGGAATAATTAAAGGTATGCTACGGGATTTTGCAAAAACTTCCACGTGAAGGTGTATGAGTACGAGTAAACGGTTGGTCAGTTTAAGAGTATTGATTTTCCAGAACATAAAGAATTTATGCTCTACGGAGCAAAAAGGGAAGCTATTACTAGAAGTGGTCAACCCATTCATTTATTACTCCACCTTCGATTAACATTTAATAGTCCTATCTAAATGTAATTTATAACAGTCATTGTTACCTTGCAGAATGGAAGGATGTATTTACAAATTAAGATAAAAACCTCTCTATTTATCTATATTTGTAAAAACAGAAATGAATAATGTAATACTGGTAAATAAAGTACCTATCTTACCTAGTTTTGTAATAAAATTATATCAGAAACTAGATCATTTGAGTCTTATAAGATTACTATTGACTATTATTATTAGAATTGAATTAGTTAAGCTATTTGAAATCGATAAATTCTTTAGCAACAGCTTGTAAATCACAACATCGATATTTTGAGTAACTGCCCTGCCGTAATTTAAAATGATTCATTTTTTATGAAAATAACCCTACCAAAAGGGGTGCCAAGCCCTTGTCGTTGATTCATTAAGCTTTAGGTAGGTACCTACTTAATACGTTCGTATACGAGCAAACATATGTGGCAAAAAAAAGGATATTGAAATGTTTTAATGGTTCGATAGAACGTCTTTGATTTTCCATGAAGACTACAAGGAATTATACGTTAGGTACATAATATATTAATATAAAAAATATCCTAACAAACTACCTAGTCATGTGAATTTTCAGAAAAAAAGGATGAAAAGAATGCTTGTATTTGTAGGGAGAGCGCTACATATAGATATCAACTTTGGAGCCTACTAGAATAAAGAATTCACTTTAGTTATCTCCGCTTCGTTTCCGTACACTTTTCCACACTTCTTTAGAGTGGTGTTTACCGGTGTTACCTTAAAATTCCATTGACGTACCTACCCACAAAACAAACAGTTTAGCACCCCTGAACCTTATGGAAAGATTTTAGGGTCTAAATTGCAACAAAAGATTTCCCGACATGATTTTCTGAGTATTGTTTTTGAAAGTGTTTTGTTGGAGATGGAAGTGGGCTGTATAGGGTGCTTTAGGCCATGGGCGTTGAAACAAAGGCAATTGATATGGCTGATAGAGGGTGTTCATCCTACGCGCAACATGTGGCCTACTTTCAAGTATTGTAAAGTATTTGTAAACTGGGTGTTGAAATGGCCCATCTATGTAGCAAAAGATGTAATAAGTTCCACTTTTTTTTTTAATATTTCTACCGATTGCTTCCTCTTTCTTTATGCCCAGCTCATCTTATGCTATTATGTTAATCGACGCTTATAAGACCGAATAATCAAATAATTTTTCATATTGCTCAACAGGCATTGAGCCACCCGCAACTAGTCAATATCAGACGAATACGTCATTCAGCGGGTAGAAAACCATCACTTTCGGCCCTAGGGTAGATTTCGGCTGATGCACCCTCGTCTGAAATCGTCTTGTTTCACCCCTAGGCACAGAATATACTATTCCATAGGCTTACAAGACACAGCACCATTTTTCTCGTAAAGTACTTAACTAAAACATATTATACTTACTGTAAAAAATATTGGTGAAATATGAATCAGAAAATTGGTATAATTATACGGCATTTTATATTCTATAGCACATGCCTATAGTTACGAACATAATTACCCAAACCGTATCTAATTAATACACTACATAACATACCAAACACCTTTCCTTTATATTGGAGTAAAATACATAAGCTGCAGTTTACAAAGCCACATGGAATTTGTAAAGTTTGTAAATAACACGAAGCAAAACTATGTGGCATACATAGAGTACAAAGAGCGTATTCATAACGATCATCAATCACTCCTCATTGCATATCATTCCAAATCAACGAGCCATTATACGGAGATCGTAGCTCATTATTTTTACTGCCGTAAGCAGGTCACCTACAGAAACAGTCATATTAGTTAAATATAAGTCGTAATATCCACTAATAAGAATATGTAATTTGAATCTTAAAAACTGTGATATGATTTATATTAATAATTAAAATTGAAACAAATCGAGAAACTGATATTTTTTGAATATAAGTCATATTAATATTACCGACGATTAACAAACTGTAATTCAGAATGTATAATGTACCTGAAAACTTAATTCGTCCAAGCGGAAAACTCATACTTTCAGTTCGATTCCTAATCATAAAAGAAATGCGGAAACTCGAGTGACTCACGGCATGGCCGATAATAGGGATGATGCCTATATCAAAAAAAAATATTTCTAACTGAGGGTCTAGACTCTAGAGGGTCTTCCAAAAGACCTAAAATTCACATCCTTGCTTAGTTTTAAGTTTGTTAACCATTTTAAAATATCATACTAACATTATAAATGCGAAAGTGTGTTTGTTTATTGGTTTTTTGATTTGTTGGTTTGTCCTTCAATCACGCCGTAACGGAGCAACGGATCGACGTGATTTTTGGCATGGGTATTGCTGAGGACCTGGAGAGTGACATAGGATACTTTTTACCCGGAAAATTAAGGAGTTCCCGTGGGAAATAAAAAAACTTATTCCACGCGGGCGAAGTCGCGGGCATCAGCTAGTTGAATATAAGTCATATTAATATTATCGACGATTAACAAACTGTAATTCAGCATGTAATGTACCTGAAAACTTAATTCGTCCAAGCGGAAAACTCATACTTTCAGTTCGATTCCCAATCATAAACGAAATGCGGAAACTCATGAGTCATGGCATGGCCGATAATTGTACCTCTACTCAGATCTACCACCAAAGTATTACCACTTCGAAAAAAATATTAAAACTCATAAAAAACTAAATACCTACTAACGAACGGCTAACGAAACATAAAAAATGTAAGTAAAATGATAAACTCGAATAACACAGCTGCTGTTATCACTCAAAAAGAAAATAATCCTTCGTACCCAAAGGCGTATGGACTGAACTTGAAGAAACCCATTAACTGTAATTAAAACTAGACCTATTCCTCGCATTATGGTTGCAGAAAAAAGGGAAAGGCAAGTTTCATCCCTTCGAGGGAGCTTATGTAGGCGGAAATGAAAAGGCACTTTTATTTTTCCTTTCGTCGGCACCTACCTGAGTCAACCGGGTGAGAATTTTAAACGACTTTCCATTGAGGGATAGAAGCTTGACCTACCTATGGGGCTTAAAATAAATCTCTATCTGTTTTTTGTTTGCTTGTTCATCGCTGACTTCTAAAGATGAGTAAGTATCATGTATGTTTTACGTCGGTCTTCGTCAGTCTTCGTAGTCATCACTTTTGACTTACTTGCACCGCCTTTATATATTACCTTCTAAAGGAATCATTTACGAAGAAATTTCAAGAGAAGATGTGACATAGGCATATTAATAACTAGAGGAACTTCCCTCTTTTAAGTTTGATAACCATTTTAAATTAACCATTAAAGTGAAGAAGGCGCTGATGTTCACGACGTCACAACTCACAAATCACAAATCAGTCTTTCATACAAGCTTCCATACGAAGAGTTTGATAAAGAGTTGCTGATTTGATTAGGATTTATCAGCCAAACCAGTGGTAGAGTCATTAATAACGACCGAAGACGTAGCGTAAGGGCCTCTAGTTAGGCCTACGCGGCTAAGAGATTTGAGTTTAAGTCTAAGCATATTTTATAGACTTTTGACGAGGCGACAAATGTTACCAACGACCTCTCTATTTACCTACCTGATAACGCTCTGTCTGCGTAATTTTATTCAAGAAATATCAACAATATAAATTGACATGTAATTAGTCAACATAGCATTAGCACTTTACTTTCATAAATCCTCAGACACGATACATCGTAGTCGTAAACCCACTATTCGTCCGTCGCGTCGTGCGTACTTAAAATCAAGTTTTACTGTTGCAAGCGGATTAACAATAAGCCCCTAGAAATATTTATTTACCCTGATATGACTTGGCCTAGCAACCAAAAGTTTAAACGGCGCGGCGCGGCGTTTGGTTCGTATTATTCCCAAGAAAAGTTGTAGATAATATTGTAACTTTCAACAGGCAATTATTATGAGAAAGTTTTGATTCATAGAAATAAGACAAAAGAAAAACAACTTATCTGAAACCAGCACGTGAAAGCACACAGCATTAGTAACATAATCATTTTCTTCCGCGTTAAGGAGAACATGAAAACATGTTAAAATAATGCTTTTTCATTCCACAAAAAAGAATCCAGTAACCAGTTAAACAAGCAGTTGTATACAAAGATACTGTTACTTGCATATTACTGTAGAGTTACGAGATAATTTTGAATAAGAAATGCTACCTATCTACTGAAAAATGGAAACTATTCATTCTCTGAAAGTCCGACATGATTAGAAAGGGTAAGAAGGTTGCTTGAGTTACCAAGCCTGATTAGAATGTAGGTAGTAGGTAAGTTGAATCGACATGAATGGACGTATTTCTTGATAAAACAACTTGCAGAGCACACTGGTACATCTCCACTTCAGACTTAATACATGGCTTGTAATACTGTGGAAGGTATTAAGTATTCTGTGGTGATAGGCTGGTACTGCATTATGGCAGGCGTAATTTATTAAACTTAGAGTGCGATTTGACTGAAGCGGAGACGAATGGAACTGTGCAAAAATGTTAAGGAAAAGACTAATCAGGTAATTTAGAGGTGTCCATGAATTTACATTGACATCTCTCGATACGTGATCTAAATGTTCTGTTCTCGTACATCTTGGTTCGGGTTTACACACTAGGTATGCTTCAGTAAGTATAAGCATCCCGTCTTAATTATACAAAAATGTTTAACACAGTATAACACGGCGCAATAATCACAGGGATGCGTCAAGTCGAACATTCCACCCTTGCATACGGTTGCTTTGTCATTTGAAAATATTCACGTCTTAATGAAAACCCGGCGCCTCCAGCCCTTACTAATGATGACAGATCTGAAAGGAGCTCGTAGTTCCCTTCAAGCCTCTCATTATGTGAACTGAACAAGTCTCGTTATTCTCGTAGCGAGTTCCCCATTTTTCACGGTTAAGACGTCTCAAATACGTATTTTATTGCATTATCAATATGGCTCGATGCGACGATTACTACATACGAGTTAATACCATAAATAAGTAAATAAAAATTGTTGAAATAATGTGATTGTGAAATAATAAATACCAGAGAGAATAATAGATTTGCAACAGACGTATACACTGGGATTAGCAAAAATCTTTTGCACTTGCAATATCATATTTTATACACGTTATAACACAATACTCAAATAACACTTAATTTGGTTTTAATAGGCTTCGATACCGCACTGTATTGGAATAATTTATTTATTTTTTATTTTAGCCTACCTCTAAAACCATATATTATAACGTGTCATATATATAAACTAGTATGGCGCGTGGATGCGCGGCCCGCTAGCGGACCGCGTGCTGGACCGCGTGGCCCACTGTGATCCACTGTCTACTTACTCGCTGTCCTAATATCCTGGTTTACTGTCTACGTGTTTGACGACCTCCGTGGCGCAGTGTTGAGCGCTGTTGAATTAACGTGCGGAGGTCCCGGGTTCGATCCCCGGCAGGGATTGGAAAATTTATAATTTCTGAATTTCCCTGGTCTGGCCTGGTGGGAGGCTTCAGCCATGGCTAGTTACCACCCTACCGGCAAAGACGTGCCGTTAAGCGATTTAGCGTTCCGGTACGATGCCGTGTAGAAACCGAATAGGGGTATGGGTTTAATAAAACTGCCATGCCCCTAACAGGTTAGCCCGCTACCGTCTTAGGCTGCATCATCACTTACCATCAGGTGAGATCGCAGTCAAGGGCTAACTTGTATTGGATAAAAAAAAACTGAACAACACTGCTATGCTAGTGAGCACAGCGGAAACGTCAGCACGCCAAGCGTCCGACGTAAAAGAAAATTCTCATAAAGGAAAAAACATAAAACAAAGCTGGCTTTCCTAATGGCAAACCGACAATAATTCTTCCATAAAGAAATAAAGAACAAATCCTGTAAAAAACCATATCAAAATCATGCATATTTCCTAACTTCTTGTACTCTCTTCAATGTTCGTAGATTCTGCCATCTTAATTTTTTCTGCTCATCAAGTAGACTTTCTGGCCCTGATAATTTTCTACCCAAAAACCTCTCTTCCATCTTTTTAATAATGTCTGAGATAGCCGCTATCTCCAATCCGCCATTTTGGATTTTTTTTTTCACCTCACTGCCAATTGTATGAAGTTTTGAGTATTTTTTGTTTGAGCAGCCCCTACCTATCTTTAATACCCTGACCGTGCTCCTCACACATCATCCGAACCTTCGACCATCATCTCTCTCCATATTTTTTTCTCCGAACCATTCGTCAAAATGAGAATTCTTCTATTAAAACAAACTTTGAAAAGGATATAATATCTGCCATATGTTTTCTATGGAAAAATAAATTCCGCCATCTTGAATTTTTTTCCTGTTCATCAAGTAGACCCTCATGTCCTGATCATCTTTTGCCAAGAAACCACTCTTCCATCTTTTATACTCTCCGAGATAGACACCGTCGAAATTTGTATGGCGGCCATCTTAAATCCGCCATTTTGAATTTTTTTTCAGCTCACTGTAAATTGGATGAAGTTTCGAGTGACATTTGGTCGAGCACCCCCCGCCTATCTTCAATACCCTTTTCTTTGGAAAAATAAATTCCGCCATCTTGAATTTTTTTCCTGTTCATCAAGTAGACCCTCATGCCCTGATCATCTTTTGCCAAGAAACCACTCTTCCATCTTTTATACTCTCCGAGATAGACACCGTCGAAATTTGTATGGCGGCCATCTTAAATCCGCCATTTTAAAATTTTTTTCAGCTAACTGTCAATTGGATGAAGTTTCGAGTGACATTTGGTCGAGCACCCCCCACCTATCTTCGATACCCTGGCTGGTGCTCTTCATCCGTCTTCGAAATCCTCAATCATCAGCTCTCTCCGTATTTTGCCTCTGAATGAATTTTTGTCTTCTATACGAAACGATGAGTGAAAAAAAATATTTTCATACAAAATTTTACAGGAGAGGTGATCAATGAGTGAATCAGCACGAGCAGCTATATATATATTAATATTTTTTTTGTACGTTTTATCCAATATAATTTTTTTTTAAATTAATTCTTATATTGGAATAATTATAATATTTAATTATATTCTACGATATACGATGGTTTACAATTTTATTTCAGAAAAGTAACACGCTAAAAGCCAAATATTATTTTTAAAAATCCCTAGGTAGGTAGTACGCCTTTGCCCTTTACACTCATGTGGCAAATACGCATACCAATTTCCTAAAATTCAGTTCTGTAACAATAGTACTAAGTATCTAATTATTACTCGTTATCGAGTTGCGTGTAATGTCTGCAACGGAGTGCTCTATTGAAGACATCCTGCTCTAAAACAGAATGTATCTTAAGGTGGAACCATTATCTTACTGGAATAGGGAAGTAAGTTATCATCTAAGAAGTCAAAATCGATGTTCGCTGCTTTCAGCTCGAACCAGACGAATTTCCTTTTCCTTTTAGCGCATTCAATCCGAATTTATCGATATCGTTATTTATATACTCGTACGACTTAAGAGTAAGTTTGTTATGCACTCAAGACTGCTACAAGAACCACCCAAGCTATTGGTATGAGCCAGTAACTGAATTACGTTAGTCGCATCAGGCTTGCGATACCAATGGGAACTGATAATAATAGAACGTTCGATTAAAAAATGCGTACATTTTTAAATCGAAATAGAGAATGGAAACGCGAATTATTGAACTTTGTGATCATTTGAAAATGTACAAACAAACAAAAATTTTCTTTTATAATAACAATTACAAAAAAATGGTAGCCTAGTTATTACAATTTTTCTGTTCAACAGAAGCGTGGGGTTTTTCATTAATATTTCAGTCGTATAAAAGCTGTGAAGCTGTCCTACACCGGATATTTATTACGCTTCCGCGGATTTCCACTTTTTATTATGGAAATTTTCATAGGGAGGTTATTTGGCCGAATATTTTTGTAAAATATTTACCATACGTTTTGCAGCTGTAGGACATTAATCTGACTACGAGTTGGTACTAAAATTTTGCAGCCTGTATGTTTGTTTGATTTGCGGTTCATCGGTTTCCTATAAAAGTTGCCAAACCACTCATTTAATTTTGTTATTAAAATAATCGTTTCGTCATGTACATCCTACTACATCCTACCGTTCCACGCGTTCCATATTTGATTAAAAATAATTTCAACTCATTCACACATCCTCGAAAGTTAGCATACTATCCTGAACAGATCCCAAATGGAATTGCGAAATAAAAAATTGGAAGACAAAACTCAGCTTTATACAACGCGAACGTTATTCGATTTATAAAACTACTAGATGATGCCCGCGACTTCGGCTACATGTATCACCTTCATTTTCAGGGATAAAAAGTAGCCTATATCTTAGCCCGGGATATAACTTATCTTTGTACCAACGAATTCACGAGCAGCATCCATATTAGGTATAACTTACAAATCAGCGGAAAAAGTCTGCTAATAATTTATTGTCTTGTTTAAAATGTATTTTTAGTTGGACAAAATTATGTTTTGTTATGTACCTAACAACTTAGCATTGAATGCCAATACCCACTATTCAATTACCACTCAATACCCACCTCTTAAATTATTTATAGAAGTAATATCTTACTTGTAGCGCTTCCGTCAATTCACAAGACTTTTATGGTAAACAAAGTATTGTATTAAACCATCCAAACATAATTCTACAATCATATTATGAAGCCCTAGCTTGAGTCCTAGGTATTTAGACCTGATTCGTTCCCAGATATTAACCTTCGCATGAATAGACCGGTACCTACATTATTGGAGTGATAATAGTTATAGACTTGAAACGAGTAGCTGTGCGACGCTGTTGAATTGTGTTGAGCTTCAGTTATCGACATAATTACTTAGCGGTTGCTCTTGTAGAAATGTTTGACGACAAAGAAAGTGATATAGAAATAATATTATAGAAAAAAAACTACCTAAGTGAAAGAGCAAAATGTTACTAACTAAATCACACCAAAATCATGGCGAAATTACTTTACATTCATTATTGTTGCCTCAATATAAACAAAGGTTCGAAACTATTGCCTACTATTACTATTACCTACTTGATTTTGTGAGGATACGGCAGACCGACCACTTGAACAAAACAATGATTCACTCTTGGCGAACCCCAACTCTTACTGACTATACACGCACATATACAAACAAAAATTTTAATAGCTTAAGCTCGGGGAAGGCATTTTTATTTAACCGCAACACCCGACCTTGTTCGGGAGTCGTTGTGTTCATTGGGTATGTACGATTAAACATGCAAACTTATTTTTATCGGTTAGTTGGGGCACGAAGAGACTGCTTCAAATGCGGTAAAATATATTTTTTATTACTGGAGGATGTATTGTAAAACTTTTTATTGTTTACCTGGCTTCACTCGGTTGCATTTAATCTCTATAACATTATTTTCTTGGTGAGCTTAAAAAGAATATCTACATGAAAAATCTCAAGTCTAGTTCTATAGAACCATAGCAGCGGCATAGGCTCTACATTGTTAATTGTTGTACCAGTCAGTCATTTTATACACACTTATATCATAAAATATACGCAAGTGTGTCTGTTTGCTACGCTTCTACGGTCCATTTTTCAATACATTTTGAAGAAATGTGATAAGTATAGAGTTTGCATCCTATAGGGAAGAACATGGGCTACTCTCACGGAAATTTCCCGCGGGAATAAAAAAAATAATCGCGACTCGCGGGCGGGAGAAGAAGTCGCGGGCATCGTCCAGTTGTTTCAAATGTATAAAAGATTTGTAGTTTTAAATAAAGTATTAATAACCAGCAAAATGTTCTTTTATCGATTAGAATATAATCATACAGGGATCTGAGCACGATTGTGATATGCTGAATTCAAATACAGAGAACCGGGAAGTACTTAACACGCTGAAATAACCAATTCAAATAAGAAACTAAGTGGACAAGGCAAACAATTTCAATCCGACTGAATTCGAGACGAGAAAGGGATTTCCGCCCCTACCCATAACCTTACAGATGCCGAACTAATAACCTTAGATCAATTGCATCGAAGCCGAACGACTTCGCTGTAAATGAATTCCCCTTACAAAGTGAAACAACGGAATAGATATTTGAAAATGTCCCAGTTCAGACAAAGAATTAATAACTTCCATAGATACAATTATGATGGTATTCACATAATTAGCTTAATAGTTAAGGATTGGTGGCCACATGTCGCAAGACATTGACTTCGCAACTGTCCAGATGCCGGCAAGCGTTTGCCTCATGTGTAAAAAGAAATTGAATCATAATTACTAACTAAGTAAAATTCTTACCAATCACGTTGCTAGCATCGTCAACCAATGATAAAAGTTTTTTATACAATTTCCAGTTCACTGTTTATATGTCACTTTCATACAAAATGTTTTTAATTTACATCTAGTAAAACATGAAGCACCGTTGTATATATAAACGTCTACACTCTACAGCAAAGCGAAGACACATAGCAAGGCAACACTGATCCTAACACTAATGTTCGCGAAATTATTGTTACAGCGTTAAGTTTAAAAACATGTTTTAGCAAATTAATTGTTTCCAAGACATTTCCCGTTCAGGATCAAGCGACACAAGGCACAGCTATTATTATGGTCCAATATAACACAAGCGAAGTATCCGATGGACCGCAGTTCACAGGATTCGCAAGGGGTGCGATCTTTTCCCGTCAAGTCTTTGTTAAGCGCGGTCCAGATCAGCGGCGCCAGCTGTGATCGGCGAGTTCGAGCGTGCGTCTGGCGCCGGAACGATCGATGCCGGTAACAGATTTACATTTTCCGTAGCGAAAATCGGGAAAGTTTGTCACGTGCGTATCGAAGCGCGGGCGGTACGGCGCGCCCGCACGCCCGTAGTGCACGGCGCCGAGTGCCGCCCGCCCTACCCGCGCTGCCGCCGCCGCCGCCGGAACGGCAGAAAACGGCTCCACACAAAAGACTTCCTTACCAATTTACATAATCACTTAAACCGATACTATTAAAATCGACATCGTCTTATTTGAAGACCGCCGCCGTCATTTAATTGATTGAGATCGCTTCTTTAACTCTTCCACCCATTACAACCTCTTCGTTTACAACTTGTACTTCGTATTAAAAATAAATAAATTGCAGTTAGACTGGAAATATAAATACTTAGAAAACATTAGAGCAACGTGTAGAAAACTGATCAAAAAGTACCTAAACTGTGTTTCCTCGCATAGGAAGTAGGATTTTATACCGTGCTCGTTAAGGTCTCGAATGGTACGTTACTGTTAGGGGTGGTTAGGGTCGAGGCGTGGTAAATAGTTGCGCGGGGAGCGGTGTGAGACGTAGGAGTATCGATTTTGGCCACCTCGCCCTCTCCCCAAACGATGCGACAGTGTGAGTGCGCCATACGAGTCCTCATTGGGAGAACGTCGGTACACCACGGCTGATCTAATACTAACAAACCATCCACACAATACCGCAAGTTTGTGAAATTAGACCAATGGTTTCATGTCTGCTTTAGAAGCTTTTGATTTAAAGTTATCTATTCATTGTTTCTCTATTCATAGTAGGTAAAGTTTGGTAAGCTTATTTTAATTAACTCAAATACAATACATATTATGAATTGATAAAAAAATTAAGTAAAGTATATTAATCACAATCATAATATCTATACCTCGTAGAGATATCTAAATCGTAAACGTGTTTAGATAAACTTTAGGACCCATGTATGAAAACTTTGGGGCATAATGTATAAGGTGAGAGAGGGCGGGCCGACCACTTGTGGATTGCAGTAGGATACAATGTTTTTAAATAGCCGATATTGATCCATTTCTTACAGAGCAGTAGCCTTTTATACGTTTAACCTAGTATTCATCTTCGTGAACAAAATATTTTTTGAAGTAAGAAACAAATTAAACTCACCTATCGTCAAGCTGGAACTGCGATGGCTGCTGATTGTAGTTTATTCTTCGTCCATACAGAGAAGCACCACCTTCTGACATATAACCATCCATAATATCATTATTTCGCCCACACTCTATCTCGTTCACGTTTATTCTTCTTAAGCAATCACCGTCTGACATATAGCCAGAGGCGATTTCAAGGTCGCAGTAGTCGGGGTTCGAAAAACCGGGGCCGTAATTCATACGCTCACGCAAGCCCATATTTTCCCGACCGAAATTTGCTTTGACGGTGTTTGCATGATGTGGATAACCAGGAATGTTTTTTTGTGCTAAACCAGTAGTTCGCATTGGCAAAGTTAAATGACTGTTGTATCCTCGTAGCAAAGGCCTCATAGGCAATACATTCATCATTGGATTTTCATCATCCCCAAGAGAATTATCTCGACCGTGTGTAGGAGTACTCGAGCGACTATCACTTTTGTCATATTCTGTTAGTGTTTTATTCAGCTCAAATATTGGCCTAGGACTAGGTCTATCAAGCATCCTCTTCTGAGCGGCTTCTTTTTCTGAATTCTCAGCTTCATTAATAACATCATTGATGTATGTTGTATTCATATCAAGTCTTCTGTTAGTGGCCATATTACTACTTTTAGATATCTCTGAACCAGATTCACTAGATGGTCGGTATATGACACTTCCGTCACTGGAATTTGATTGCTGTCCAGTTGTACTGTGTGTGGAATTTGAATGAGAACTTTCTGACATTTGTGAAGTAGGGTTTTGATTACCTGAGCTAGACACGGGCATCGGAGAAACAGCTAGTGTCTGTTTCTGTGAAACTTCTTTACTTAGGTTAGATTGTTCTCTAGAAAATGGATGAGCGCTTACATTGTTGGTGGAATTTAAACTAGAATTGCTTTGTATTGGACTCAATTGACTGTTTGTACTTTTGTGTATGATGTTATGTCTTTCCTCTTTTGATATTTTTGATGTTCCTTTTACTGCAGCTGTTGGTTTAGGAATTCCAGTATGATTTTGTAACGGTAGAGGTGGGCCACTTGACGGTGAGGGGGATTGAGATTGATTAGATTGGTTTTTTGTATTTTCATAGGTCTTGCTATCCATACTGTTTTCTATTCTTTGATCGCTAAGCTTAATTTGACTTCCAGACACTTTGACCATTTTCGAATCAATTTTTGATTTAGAACTTCTACAATGGTCATCGAACTGATTCAATTTTGTATTACTACTAGTTTTAGGTGCCGATAATTTAGTATCTCGGGCTGGTAATTTCGGGCTATTTCTTGATCTTTCATTGCTATTTGATTTAGAATTTGACTTACTTAAGTTTGTAGAAGATTCTTTAACTACTTTTGAATTAACTAATTTCGTTTTCACATTTTTACTTGATTTATCTCTAGACAAGGTATCGTTCTGTTGTCTTATACTTTTAGGACCTATTAGATTAGATGATTTGATATGTGTGTTTGTGCCATTTGCAGATTCATTTAGGCTTAGACTGGAATCAGATCTTTCACTTTTGGCAGAAGAGAATCCACTCGAGGAACTAGTGCGTTTTGATACTGCAGTACTTTTACTACTTTGCTTCTCATTACTAATTTTATCTTTATTAAAGAGTTTTAATTTATCTAGCATGGACTGCTTCGTTGGCGTTCCATTCTGACTGTTTGTATTTTGAGAATGTTGTTGAGGTTGGGTTAAAGTCGAGGGTATTTTACTACCAGGTGCAAGTAACGATGAGTTGGGCCGAGACCTGAAACAATATTATTATTTTTATTTTTATTTTAATACTTACCCACTTATTTTACTTTTTGTTTTATGCACCATAAATAATAAATACTACACCCTAAATAATAATATTAGTTCATTTGTTGGGTAATATTAGAATTAAAATTGTGCATAGGTAATTAAATTTCTCTTAAAATACTTTTTAAAAGTAGGTAATCATACGAACCCTGATGACGAGTTTGGCGCTCGTGGTATAAAACTGACTGCTCCTTGACCAAGTGGACTTGTTGATCGACTGGAGCTTGCCGACAGACCGCTCTTGCCCCCTGTAACCAATTAAATTATAAAAATTAAAATCCTCAGGCGAACAGTCGTATAGGCTATCACAAGTTAAATAACCCATATTCATCACTACCCTGTCAAGTGTCAACTTAAAAGATAAGTACTGTCAAATATTGTCAATACAACACGGGTGGCCCTCGCCGCGGTCCCTACGTACTAATCGCAAGTCACAGAAAAAGTTCAGTATGTTATCATTACCAATTACTTTGAGCCATTGTACCCTTTTTGCCCCTTTCCAATTCATCAAACAACGCGAGCGTCAGCTGACCATAGAGGGCCTCATTAAATTGGTTGCCCATATTGATCCGCACAATGTTGAAAAAGTAATAATAATTGACGTCATGCATATGAACACGGTTCATACGACCCCCAATTTGGTACATTTTTTTGTTATTGATTTTACTCGGTCCCAGTGAAGACCTGCATGTGCATCATGCTATTTACGTTTTGTCCATGCTTAACGTTATATAAACTCCGATTTTGATGAAATTTTGTAGAGGAAGAGGTTGCAGCATCCCGGGGAAGGACATGGGTTACTTTTCATCTCGGAAAATTTAAAAATTCCTGAATCGAAATTGCGGGTGTCAACTAGTTTTAAATAATAAGATAAAAGTAGCCTATGTGTTAATTCAGACTATAATCTATCTCTATGCCAAATTGCATCCAGATCCGTTCAGCCGTTCAGGCGTGATTGAGTAACAAACATCCATACATTCATCCATCCAAACTTTTGCATCCATGCATCTATACTAATATTATAAATGCGAAAGTATGTCTGTCTGTCCGTCTTTCTGTCTGTCTGTCTACACTTTGCCGCTTTCACGGCCCATCTGTTCAACCGATTTTGATGAAATTTGGTATTTTTTTTTATCCACTACAAGTTAGCCCTCGACTGCATTCAATGACCTGATGGTAAGTGATGATGCAGTCTAAGATGGTAGCGGGTTAACCTGTTAGGGGTATGGCAGTTATATTAAACCCATACCCCTATTCGGTTTCTACACGGCATCGTACCGGAACGCTAAATCGCTTGGCGGCACGTCTTTGCCGGTAGGGTGGTAACTAGCCACGGCCGAAGCCTCCCACCAGGCCAGACCAGGGAAATTCAGAAATTATAAATTTCTAAACCCTGCCGGGGATCGAACCCGGGACCTCCACACGTTAAGGCAATAGCGCTCAACACTGCGCCACGGAGGTCGTCGAGGTATGGAGATAGTTTGCATCCCGGGGAAGGACAGGAAGTTCCCGCGGGGATCAAAATCGACGAAGTCGCGGGCATCATCTAGTTTATAATATTATAGTATATAGAGGTATAGATTTTTGTTTGACAGCGTATTTATATTATCTTACTAGCTGATGCCCGCGACTTCGTCCGCGTGGTTTGAGGTTTTTCGGTTCCCGCGGGAACTCTTTCATTTTCCGGGATAAAAAGTAGCCTATGTGCTATTCCAGACTATAATCTATCTCTGTGCCAAATTTCATCCAGATCCGTTCATCCGTTGGAGCGTGATTGAGTAACAAACATACATCCATACATCCAAACTTTCGCATTTATAATATTTATATGGATGCATATTAACTATTGTTTAGAACTAACGCTGCTGTTTTATACAAACTGAACTAGACGTTAAAGATGTTTCCAATCAATTGCTCAATTATTTTAATCTGTAATACCATGAACACAGGATTCATTTCACTATATCAATTGATATTACTTACTGGACTATCACTACTCTGATATACAAAGTGCTTATTGAGAATGTGAGTTGCAGAAGGAAGTCCTGCGTCATCAGAACGATCTCAATCAAGTGACCAGCATCCGTTCTTTATTCGCCGATCCATCATATTAACATCACCGGTCGGTCACCCACTTGCAATAGAGTATGCCTATTACAATTAGTTTATCTAGCACTAGCTGGTGCCCGCGACTTCACCCGCGTGAATTGAGGTTTTACGGTTCCCGCGGGAACTCTTTAATTTTCCGGGACAAAAAATAGCCTGTGTTATTCCAGACTAGTGCCAAATTTCATCCAGATCCGTTCAGCCGTTGGGGCGTTATTTGAGTAACAATCATCCATCCATCCATCCATCCATCTAAACTTTCGCATTTATAATATTAGTATAGATTAATAATATAGTAGATAATTATAGTAATTACTATAATTATGGCAACTCACAAAGGCAGAGCAGAGGCCCAAGGAAAGGCAAAGGGAATAACACATAGGCTACTTTTTATTAACCGACTTCAAAAAAAGGAGGAGGTTCTTTAGGAAAATTAAGGAGTTCCCGCGGGATTCATAAAGCTTGAATTCACGCGGACGAAGTCGCGGGCATCAGCTGGTATAACTACCTATTCAATATTAAGAATTTCATAATTCGGAAGACTCTATCAACTTACCAATCAATAAAACACGTAGGTAAGTACCTATATACCTTTATTAACTCGCTAACGTAAAATGAGGAAATATGATACTAATCGTGCTTAACTCTGAGTAATAATGGTTAATGAGTAAGGAATTTGTCTGGAGAAAGTGGTGAATCAGCAAGCAGGGCATCTTGAACTTGATGCCCTATATTACAAATGAGAAAATTCTTTCCATTCTTTGGGTACCGTTACTTTGATTTTATGTACCAAAGAAACCGAAATTGAAATCCCACGAACTCATTAAAATTTATTAAGTTTAACATAAAGTTAAGTTTAACATAAGTTTCATTAATCTGAAATAAATATTCAATAAGATTGTTATCAGGATCGCTCAAAGAGACTTTGAAAGCTATATCGTGAGCTTAATATCTAAAAATAGATCAATTTTCCAACATTTGTGGTTCGTAGAAGTTTAATAACACTTAATGAGTTACTCAAGCATCTCAGTTTAATCAAGAGCTCAAGATATTTACAGAGGCGTTGTAATCCACACATGCCTCTTTCTATCTAAAAATAAACTTACAATGAGATAATCTGCACCATCAAGAACTAATTAAGATTTCCACTTCATAGCTGTTAATGTTATAATCGTTCAAACAACACTATACACCACATAAATCTATTTTCAATATTATTTTTTTCATATAGCAACACATACTTTAAGGAGTAGGTAGGTATTTGACACTTTTCTTTTTGCCGGTACTACAATTTTTTTAAACCTATTATCTATTATTAAAATTAAAACCCGTATGCCTAACGAAAATTATTTCTTACGGTTATCTTATTACTTGACACCACCACATTAAGCATTTGAATCGATTAACACTTTTTTTTAAAGTATTTTAATTAAGTTAATCAATTCGATTTTCAAATTGATCAGTGATCGCTATAAAAGAGTGCCCTCTTCGAGAAGTGCACATCAACTGACGTTGCATCTGCCTAGTGAGACACACGATCGTTGGAACGCTAAACAAATCCTAAGATTATTTTCATTCAATGACTCGTGAGAGTCATTGAATGAAATTGATTGAGTGGCTTTAATCATAAGTCTATTGACAAGTGTCAATTAATTTTAATGGATAATATTCTATTGAGATGTACGTGAAAGTTTTACGAAAAACAATCTAACACTAAGTTACTTATTATAATATTTCAGCTTCATTGTCGTGAAAGCTTAGTTATACTTTAAATTAGGTACATTAAACGTAGGTAGATAAATATGTTTCATAGATAAAAAGTAAATACCAATAATTTATGAATAATTTATGGTTGTTATCTCATGGGATACCTTAATATTTTAAACTAATATTTGTTTGAGGTCGATCCATGCGACTTTGAAACATGATGAGAGAATTGATTTTGAAATTAATACAAGTAGCTATTACCAGCTGACCTTATGTTTCTTATGCAACATAATATGTTAAATCTTTTTATAAGGTCCTATTTTTGTTTAAATAACCGAAACTTCATCCGCGTGGATTGAGGTTTTTCGGTTCCCGCGGGAACTCTTTAATTTTCGGGGATAAAAAGTAGCCTATGTGCTATTCCAGACTATAATCTATCTCTGTGCCAAATTTCATCCAGATCCGTTCATCCGTTGGAGCGTGATTGAGTAACAAACATACATCCATACATCCATCCATCCAAACTTTCGCATTTATAATATTTATTTGACTAGCTGATGCCCGCGACTTCGTCCGCGTGGATTAAGGTTTTTTGGTTCCCGCGGGAACTCCTTAGTTTTCCGGGATAAAAAGTAGCCTATGTGTTATTCCAGACTACAATCTATCTTTGTGCCAAATTTAATCCAGATCCGTTCAGCCGTTCGGGCGTGATTGAGTAACAAACATCCATCTATACATCCATGCATCCATCCAAACTTTCGCATTTATAATATTTATTTGATTGATAAAGTCGATAGTCGATCAATTACTACGGGTGTAGTTAGTAATCATCAGTTAGTATTAAAAATTAGTCTAGAGAGGAGAACCCAATCCTAAATCTATTGTGATTTATGATAAACTTTCTCTATTTGGGTTGATAGAAACTCATTTATCATCAAGTTTCTTTGATGAATCTTGACTAACTTCTCCCGTCACTTTATTATTACCCCGTAAAAGTGTTTATATGACAAACTTGTGTCCCTCCTGTTTGATTTTCGATCAATTTTAAGCTTTCAGATCAGTTTGGTTGATTAAGCATTTGTTAAGTATGTTATATTTTATAAGTTCCGTTTCATAAAATCGTTCGTTAATTACAATGCAGACTGGTAGTTTGAACGCTATTAACAAGTGTAGTCTTCGGATTCATTCGCTGGTAACTGCCACATTCACAGCCGGCGATAAATGGATGATGTTCTCCACTTAGGTATCGGGATAAGCGGAAAAGTGAATAAAGCTTTAGGTATGTTGTTGCTCTCGATCTCGTTTTCAATTTGAGTGATCTCTACGGAATACCAGTCTACGAGTTACGACTAATAAATTGAAGTCTAGGATTGCAGTGCTTTTTATTGGTAATGCAACGAAGTCGTACCGTTTAAAACGCATATTAATTCATTTCTCGTTTTTTAATTATTTTTATTTCGAGAACCCACTACGAGTAAATTACGTACCTAAGAGTATGACATTTACGTAACGACGACGTATCCGTACTAATAGTCTATAGAAAAGACTTCTACTTAATACTATCTAAGCTCAGTGTCCAACCAAGGCAGTTCTACACAAAGCACGGCCTGTATAAACCTGGTATAACCTAGGTTCTATACTTTAGGCTTAGTGAAGCTAAACACTTACCTACTTATGTATAGCTTTACGGTCAGAGCATATTAAAAACCCCACGCTACCGCTAGGTTTCTATACTAATATTATAAATGTGAAAGTTTGGATGGATAGATGGATAGATGGATGTATGTATGGATGGATGCTTGTTACTCAATCACGCCAGAACGGCTGAACGGATCTGGATGAAATTTGGCACAGAGATAGATTATAGTCTGGAATAACACATAGGCTACTTTTTATCCCGGAAAATTAGAGAGTTCCGCGGGAAACAAAAAACCATATTCCACGCGGACGAAGTCGCGGGCATCAGCTAGTGATTTTATATTTGGATTTGTGTTAACTCTAAATATCTGCAGGTTAGGTACGGTGCTGTAAAACTTCAATCAAGAATTCATGAATTGTTTATTTTCGAGCAGAATGCACAAATAATAGGCAGAAGTGTTATAAGCATTGTACAGCTGAATGTCCTCTATTTGATAATGTAACACGTGTTAGCTGTAAGCAAAATTTGCAAGTCTGTTTGTACCCAAGCCCCATTTGTCACGGCACGCAATGAGCTTTGTGAATCATGTTGTGTTAGACATCTACGTGCTTCCGTTGTCTACTACCGTATTCCGTTGACTACTACTACATTTAATTGAAGTATTAAAGTATATAAGTAACTAGCTTATGCCCGCGACTTCGTCCGCGTGGACTACACAAGTTTCAAACCCCTATTTTACCCCCTTAGGGGTTGAATTTTCAAAAATCCTTTCTTAGCGGATGTCTACGTCATAGTAGCTATCTGCATGCCAAATTTCAGCCCAATTCGTCCAGTGGTTTGAGCTGTGCGTTGATAGATCAGTCAGTCAGTCACCTTTTCCTTTTATATATTTATATGCATGGCAGCTTTTGCTGATCTATTCTGTCCTCATAACGGACTATTTGTGAAATCATCTTAGACTGTCCGTCCACCTGACACAGCAGTTCCTACAAACAGTCAAGGTGTAAAATTTGGTACCTATGTGTCATCTTAATTGTACAATGTTTCCAGCAAATAAACGATTTTATTTATTTATAAAGCTTAAATTTAAATAAATAAAAGTAAGTTTTAAATGTTCATCTTCATTTTCACATTATAGGTTAACCATTCTAAATTCTTTTAACCCTTGGTTCATTTCGGTAAGGGTCGGGCCTCCTTGTACGTAAGCGCGAGGAAGTTGTTACTTAAAAATCCTTAGCGTATTGTTAATCTCGATATTTGACACTTAGAACAGCCTTAATAGGTATATCTTTATCTATCCTGCGTGGTTTGTTAGGAAGTTCAGCATTGAGCATCCCTGGTCTTTGCTTCTTTTTACTTAAGGACGGATTTGCAAATCCCTTAAAATACATAGAATTGTCGGTACATTTTGTGACCAAGTCGGACAAAATAAAATGGAACTAAAAATTACTACATATAGATTGATCCCTTATCTCCAATTTTTGGAAATGACTTTGTTAAAAATCTTCATTTAAAGTACTATAAAAATGATTTTCCGACACCTCATCACACAAAATTGACGATTTAGGGGCAACTATCGGTACATTTTTTTCCGTATATATGCCGATTTTTTGTCATTAAAAAATACCATCTGTTAGGAGATATGTTCAACTAAAACTTTGGAAAGAAAAATATTAAAAATGGTACATAATATAGTATAAAAAATAAAATAAAAATCGCTTGTATTTTTTTCGCATATTTTGCTTTCAAACGTAAATCTTAACATAGTGAAAATAAGGGCTATTTTGATTTTGCTCGGTCACTGGTTTGATTTCGTTTCAAAACTCAAATATCAATTTAGTTATTCAGTCATTTATAAAAAAAAAAAAAATATACCGAAGTGTCGAAATAAGTTGATTCACGCAGCTTGTAAGTACATGTGTGTGCGTGTGAACGATGCGAGTGTAGTAGTGCGATTTTATACCTATTTGTTTTGCAAATGCGTCCTTAAGTTATTAAAGACGTATTTATGTTTGGCAGACTAAACTTTAAACTTGTAGAGTCACATCATCACCACACACCACCACCACACCATCAGGAAATTTTAACACCAATTATTCGATTTTAAGACTGTATAAATGACGATTTTATGACGAGTGTATAAACTCTTCAAAATCAATGGTAAATTCGCTGCCAATAGACTGATTTTTCAAAAGACCTACTGATAATTTATTTTTGACAGAAGCTATAGTATGATAGTAACAATGTGAGTTAAGCAAATCTTTTCTTACCATGCACTGGGGTAGCAGGCAGTGGTCGTTTGTCAGGTGGCGCCCTCCGTACCGCCGCGGCTGACGCCGGCAGTGGTATCGATGTCTGCAGCACTGACACCTGCCTGTGAACAAGAAGAATGCCTTATTAATTATGTTGCCCTGGTAGTATAACGTTTGACCATTAAAGCATAGTACAATAAGAATAGTAGGCTAACTAAGGCCGATCGGCGAGTTAATTACCTACTCCTGCGTTGACGCCTAGGGTTGTCACTTTTATTTTTAATTAAATATTATTTGCGTATTATGTATGACAGCACTAGGTTTTTAATTTCGTAATAATAATAATGAAATGTTTTACCAATTCATAAATGGGGTGTAAATAAAAGACGTTTTAAAAAGAAAAGACAAGTTTTAAAAATTATAAATTTGTCACTGAAAAATATTTTCTCCGATTTCGAGACGTTCGGAACTCTTTATTGTTCGCCGTTAATGTAAAATAAATTCTCATCCTAACGTATAACTTTTGCAAAAAACTTTTAGGGAAGCATGGGCATGGCATCTTGAACTCTACTTCTTTTAGACGTTCGTAAATTGACGAGCCGATTTTAATATTAATATGGTCCTTTTTAAATTTACATCCCGGGGAAGGACATAGGCTACTTTTTATCCCGGAAAATTAAGGAGTTCCCCCGGGATTAAAAAAATCCTAATCCACGCGGACGAAGTCGCGGGCATCATCTAGTTATTAAATCAAATAAATATTATAAATGCGAAAGTTTGGATGGATGTATGGATGTATGGATGGATGTTTGTTACTCAATCACGCTCCAACGGCTGAACGGATCTGGATGAAATTTGGCACAGAGATAGATTATAGTCTGGAATAGCACATAGGATACTTTTTATCCCGGAAAATTAAAGAGTTCCCGCGGGAACCGAAAAACCTCAATCCACGCGGACGAAGTCGCGGGCATCAGCTAGTATATTAATAGGTACCTTAGTACATCCAGACACGGATCTTGGGCTAGCACACATAGGTACCTATCGACACATAATTTTATTACAAAAATTTTGGCTTTTTTTGAAGTCATAATTGTTATTAATAGGTTACTACTTTTATTGAAAAATTAAACAAACAAAAAAGAGCGAGCGTGCGACGTAATACCATGTAATACGCAATTGCGCGCGATTAGCACGGCGGCGCGGCCCGTACCATCCCGCACTGCCGGCCGATTTAAGCCGGTTACGACTATGCGAATGTGTGCGTGAAACTTCCGTGCGTACACTGCGCCCGCTGCTCACGCATACATTCAAACCGGCGGCGGCCACTTTGTATGAAGTTAGCCTACTATTCTTATTGTACTATGATTAAAGGCTTGACGCTAGGCTTATTAATTGGCTTATTAACTAATCGAAGGATTTTATATTTTATAATCCTTTTACCCAATTTTCATATTGAGAAGGTAAGAATAAACCAAAAAAAAACGTATAATGTCGGACAGTCCCATTTTAAGTAAATTTATTTATAGAACGTAATGTGGCTGAAGAAGCCACCACTGCGATCGGAGAAAATACTGCATATAACAGTGCTAGAGATATTGGATAGTGTTTTTGTTGTATGATATAATACAAAATAATATTATGAAATAACAACAAAATATATAGATTCTGAGAGAGCTATTTTTGAGCATTTGACGACGACGTGCTGTAGTGGACCCGACATTTCATCAAAGGAAAGTAAGTTGAACTAGACCTAGCTGACCGCTGCGGTGTCGGTACAGCGGCACGGTGCAGAGAAAAAGTTTATCAGTGGTTACTGGTTAGGTACCTACTACAGAACATAATATAAATATAATTCACTCTACATAATATAGTTTTCAGGTATGTATTGTTCAGTTCGATCTATCTTGGATTACATAGTAATTTATATTTTTTTCTAATTTGATCAAGTCGAAAGTTAAAATCAAAATTAAAAAATTGCATTAGCAAACTTATTTAAATCTTAAATTTAAATCTAAAAGCTTTGTTACTGCTGCGATTTTTGTTGAATAGAAAATAATGCCACTTGAATGACATAGAAAAGGGGGCGTGGGTGTGAAAATAAGATAAGATAAAAGTAAGGTAAAAGCAGAGATGAGTAATTCTTAACTCTGGTAAAAGTGAGATAATATATAGCAACGTTAGTTCCAACTTTGGCCACGCGCCAAAAGATCTTTGTCGCACTGTAGGTAGCTTTTAATATTATATCAATTAATTTGATTGCAATCAGTAAAAGCTTTCAAAATAACCAAATTATTTACTAATTTTTAAAAGTGGAAAATATGATAATATCAAGATCCATAAATATTATTTAAGTTGAAGTTGTAGTAGGTACCTACTTATGAACTTTTTTGACTTTTGTTTATAATTTATAAATGCCGAAACTGCTTGAAATAAATCTCATTAACCGACTTTTTTTAGACTGCCGTTTTTAATATTGATAAAAAGACACCTCTTTACGGTTGCTAGCAATATGATCATGTTGTGGTAAAGTCGGCAAGTTCATCACAATGAACAAACGCTACAATGCGCCTGAGCTTTTCTCTACGTAATATTGCTACTACTCACAAGATGTCGCTACTTAATCGATAAGCTTTCGACGCAAAGATTCTATCATTTTACAATCATAATAGTAATGAAATACTTACCTAATGATCGAAGATTAAATTACTAACATTATAATTAAAATTCTGAGTTTAATAAGGCCTGCGTAATTATCCCGCCGACCTGCCGCGAAATCTTATCCGCCGTCTGATTATAGGAGTAAAAACGGGCATGGGCGCTGCAATAATATTATCTTTATCACAATTAATGAAGCTGGAGATCTTCTGCCTTATTATTATGATTGTGAAAATGAAGACGATATGACGAATGACGATAGACCACTAGCAGCGCCACTCCCACTAGAAGTCCCGCCTTCTCTTATCAGGAGTCGCTTAAAGAATATCTTTGATCTCCCTACTCACTGCTCAGACGGTCTTGCTCAGGGAATCTCGCAGAAAAATATATGATGGTTATTAATAAAAGGATTCCCAATTCTGTGGGGAATCTTAACATATTAACATGTATTAATGTTTATTATAATAATAATACTTACGCCATACGAAGCAAAACGTTTTCCGACCTAGGTAGGTACGATAGGTATAATATCTTAATTCAATAGTCTGCGCTTTGCGGTCTAGACGAATGTTCTTTTCTTATTTCATTGTCCATTTTGTACAATCTTACCTAATATTAGTTTTTATTTATAACAAAACCATCAGACATGCTTTAGATAATCTTTTGGTAACAATATTAACAATATTAACAATATTAACTAGGAATCAGCAATAGTACCTACCTATATTTACGGCAATAATTATAATGCAATGGTACCAAATAAACCTTTGGTCTTCCGGTTTTCAATTGAGCTTTTGAGGTTCTTTCTCATACAACGTCTAGGCTGGTATAATAGTTTACAGTCCACCTCCATGCATCGTCACCCTCACTGCTGAGGGTCGTGATCCTTGCCACGGAGTATCTTTTCTTTTACGGTGTTACGCTATCTTGGTCTGTCCGTGGCATTGTGCAGAGCAACGTGGAGGTTACAGTAATCCATACTAATACCACAGAATAGGTAATAGTAGTAACAGAAAAGTTACTCCGCGAAGACCTTTTAACCATCAGCGACTCAGGTTACGTCGTAATAAAGTGCAATTCAGCTCGCACAGCGCTGCGAGTGAAAATAATTAAATACCTACCTCTATATATCTCTTTCTATCGCGTAACTCTTATAGACCGGGAGATGGTCGTAGGTGATAGTCTCCCATTTTCTACTGCATGCCTTTTTAAGAGTTGATAACTAACCCTAAAGTATGAAAGATAGAGGGGTTACTAGCCCTTGCGCGCTTGCACGTCATAAACAAAATGGCTTCTCTTTGTGACAGAATTTTAGTTTTTGCCGTGACATTCTACTGCATGCCTTTGTAATATAACGTAGTTGGAACAAATTTAAGCTATAATAATTGATGGCATGCAATTCGCAACGGCCGACGGGGCTCAAACGGTTACGTAGAAATGTAAAAAAAATAGAACATTTCCGTGTTTACAAATTGCATGCCGTTGTAAAAAATTACTTTTATTATCTCAAATATACTCTACGAAAATTGGCATGCACCCCTCGTATGACCAAGGGTGGAAAATATTAGGAAAATGTTGTGAAAATTCAATACAGCTTTTCCGTGATTTCAAACTACTTCTAATAAAGATAAACATTAATTTAATGACCAAATAATTCTGAAATACAAATGGCATGCATGTTGCTCATGATCATTATATTATAAATAATAACAAAAGTTGCAAAAATTTAATAAACATTTCCGTGTTTTTTATTTGCATGCCGTTTTGTATTTCATAAAAACGTATTATTTTAAGTATATACCGAAAATGGCATGCGTATTAAATAATACCATCATATTTTAAATAATAATGAAAGTTGCAAAAAATTTAATAAATATTCCGTGTTTTTAATTTGCATGCCGTTTTGTATTTCATAAAAACATATTATTTTAAGTATATACCGAAAATGGCATGCGTATTAAATAACACCGTCATATTTTAAATAATAACAAAAGTTGCAAAAATTTAATAAAAATTTCCGTGTTTTTAATTTGCATGCCGTTTTGCATTTCATAAAAACATATTATCAAATAAATATTATAAATGCGAAAGTTTGGATGTATGGATGTATGTTTGTTACTCAATCACGCTCCAACGGATGAACGGATCTGGATGAAATTTGGCATAGATATAGATTATAGTCTGGAATAACACATAGGCTACTTTTTATCCCGGAAAATTAAGGAGTTCTTTCAACCCCTATTTCACCCCTTTGGGGGTGGAATTTTGAAAAACTGTGAAACACGTATGTTTTCATTTTTAACCCGCAGCTCATATACCAAGTTTCATGGATATAACTTGAGAAATGAAGGACTTTCATATAAACTTTCAACCCCTATTTCACCCCTTCGGGGGTAAAATTTGCGAGAACTGTAAAACACGTATTTCTTCATTTTTAACCGGTAGCTTGTATACCAAGTTTCATCGATATACCTTGAGAAATGAAGGACTTTCATACAAACTTTCAACCCCTATTTCACCCCTTTGAGGGTAAAATTTTGAAAAACTGTGAAACATTTATTTCTTTATTTTTAACCGGTAGCTTGTATAGCAAGTTTAATCGATATCACTTGAGAAATGACGGACTTCCATACAAACTTTCACCCCCTATTTCACCCACTTAGGGGTGGAATTTTGAAAAACTGTGACACACGTACTTCTTTATTTTTTACTGTAAGCCAAAATAAAAAGTTTCGTTGATATAACTTGGTAAACATCTTGAGAAACGAAGGACTTTCACACCAACTTTCATCCCCTATTTCACCCTTTTGGGGGTCGAATTTTCAAAAACTGTGAAACACATATGTCTCCATTTTCAACTCGCAGCTCATATATCAAGTTTCATGGCTATAACTTGAGAAATTAAGGACTTTCATACAAACTTTCAACCCCTATTTCACCCCTTCGGGGGTAGAATTTCGGAATAAAAAGTATCCTATGTCCTACCTCGTAGTATGGGCTCAAATGGGCGCAAAAAAAAACAGGGAAATGTTCTTTATTTTTAATTTTCGTTAAAAAACCTTTTTTTAATTTTATTTTTGCACATTTTTTATGTCAGGCTTGTGTAATATGCATGCCATTTTTTTTATCAACTTAAAATAATGTTTTTTAATGAAATATTGAATGGCATGCAAAATAAAGTCACGGAAATTATATCAGCGTTTTTTGCAATTTTCGTCATGCATGCCACTAATTTACAACTTTCTGTTGTGCATGCCAAATTTGCTAACGTCAAGTAATTATAAAAACTAAGTATTGTTCAAATGGCATGCAGTTTGAAATCACGGAAAAGCTGTATTGAATTTTCACAACATTTTCCTAATATTTTCTACCCTTGGTCATACGAGGGGTGCATGCCAATTTTCGTAGAGTATATTTGAGATAATAAAAGTAATTTTTTACAACGGCATGCAATTTGTAAACACGGAAATGTTCTATTTTTTTTTACATTTCTACGTAACCGTTTGAGCCCCGTCGGCCGTTGCGAATTGCATGCCATCAATTATTATAGCTTAAATTTGTTCCAACTACGTTATATTACAAAGGCATGCAGTAGAATGTCACGGCAAAAACTAAAATTCTGTCACAAAGAGAAGCCATTTTGTTTATGACGTGCAAGCGCGCAAGGGCTAGTAACCCCTCTATCTTTCATACTTTAGGGTTAGTTATCAACTCTTAAAAAGGCATGCAGTAGAAAATGGGAGACTATCACCTACGACCATCTCCCGGTCTATTATCCCTTCAGACGCGGCGCGTGAAGCCTTAGGGTTGACTACTTCTAAATTCTTGTATCGGTATCATTAATATGGGTCGGTTATCGGTTGCAATGATGACGACAATTACTTCAAAAATGGATAAAAGATATATTATTATTAATAGATTTTGTAGAAACCGAATAGGGATATGGGTTTAATATGCTGCCATGCCCCTAACAGGTTAGCCCGCTACCATCTTAGACTGCATCATCACTTACCATCAGGTGAGATTGCAGTCAAGGGCTAACTTGTAGTGGATAAAAAAAAGTCGATATATATACCACATGTAGTGAAATATCAATGAATATTTTACACTTGTATGGGGCGGAAGGGGGCCCATGCCAGAGTTTACGAGACAAAATAATATACCCACATTATGGATTAATCATCATCGACTCATCGGCGACCCACTAGTCCCACTACTAAGCACGACTCACGAGGCTCTTCTCAGAATGAGAAGGGTTTAAGCCATATATTCCTCCACGCTGGCCAATTTCTTGTTGGCAGACAATTTTTTTATAATGATTATAGAACTCTCAGGCATGGTTTCAGCTTTCCACACGATTTTTGTTCACCGTAAATGATATATTTTAATTAATTAAGTTGGAGGTGCGTTCCCGGGATCGAACCCCAAACTTGGAGGCTGAAGTCTACCCATTAGGCTATCACCATAATATTGGATACTACCTATGGTTTATATTTACTTTTGTTTAAAACTGTATCTGTTCTGGAGATAAAAATAAAACTACCCACATTATGTATTAATATTAGTTTTGTTTAACTTTAAGTAGGTACGTATATACCTAGATAGGCAAATAATACAAACTTACCTTTCAGGATCCTCAGGAAGTGCATAGAGTTCTTAATAAATAATTAGAGTTTAAAAGACCTAATGTGATACGATATCGTTTACTGATATTTCTTTGTTTATCCATAACGAGAACTTGAGTAAAAGTCAAACGTATAACTACGGTCCGCGCGCAACACTCGACTGATACGAGTGCCGTCGAGCGTCCACGCAGCAGTAGTTAAATATCTCAGGTCACGTGACAAGTGAGCCAGGCCTGCTAATACTATAAATGCGAAAGTGTATCTGTCTGTCTATCAGTCTGCTACGCTTTCACGGCCCATCTATTCAACCGATTTTGATGAAATTTGGTATAGGGACAATTTGTATACCGCGGAAGGACATAGGCTACTTTTTATCCCGGAAAATTAAAGAATACCCGCGAGAATCAAAAAAACCTTAGTCCACGCGAACGAAGTCGTGGGCATCATCTAGTATAAAATATTGTTTAGAGAAAGTAACAAGAGATCCTAGATTTAAGGTCTCCAAGACTAAATCTAGATATATGCTAGAGAGCGTCTCTCTTCTAATAATATTATTGTAATGACTTACTAATATCCACATAGGTACTTGCTTAACATCATCAAGTAACATCTTTGCTTATTTATTGTGTCTAATCCATGTCTGATCGATATCAAATCTTAGTGTGCCCTTGATCGTGAGAGTTAACTAATATTTTTCTATACACTTACGATTGTTTTACCAAGTCCCTTTGTGATCAAAGGTTTGTATCGTTTAATAAGGACATTTTCAAACAATGAACATCTGGTGCCGTAGTGTCATTTGACATGCTTTGTGTAGGATACAATATGCGCACGGGTGGGGTAATGCTGTGAGTTGTGACTATACTAATTATAGGTATATGAAAATTATAATCCTTCTCGTCATGGTTCCAAGCTATAAGGACTCTGCAACACATAAAATAGCTAAAAATATTAACTCTATTGTTGAGAAAACATGAGACGTATGCCTATATAACATTAATAATGAATAGTGGACGAACAAGATGCTTCATTGCAACTGCAATATCTAATTTTTTTTTTTTTTTAATTGGGGATAGGCTTGCGCTTGACGACAATCAAGCTAAGTGCAAAGCAATGATGAGGTCTAGGTTGGAACGCGCTTGCCTAGAAGATGCCTATTCACTCTTGCCTTGAAGGTACTTAAGTTATAAGTGGCTCTCGAAAAATTAGCTCGAGAGCTAATTTTTGCTCTGGAGTAGCACTGAAATTAAATTACTTTTCCGAGTAACCCAGAGCTGCATGATCGTGTTGTGCATAAACAAATGGAATCATTAAGCCTAATTCAGCTGAAAGATACAGGATGTTTTTTTTTCTTTTCATGCATACAAACGTTTCGCTGTCTGCACGCTAGGTCACAGCGAACGCATGCCTACCATTGAAGTAATATGTACTGTACGCAGTAGTAGTTAGTACATTATACCTCAATGACGCCTACGCGTGTTCAACGAAATGAATGAAATCGTGAAGTCTGCAAAACACGGCAGCGCGGCGCTCCGCGGCGGCGATGCCGCTTTCGTAGAGTTACGCGTTGCTTTAAATCGAGCTCCGCTATAAAGGACGCCTTCAGCTTCTTGTATATTAGGGCGAACACACGCACTGGAGAGGACAAAACGTCAGCGCGAAACATCGGCGCGCACTCTTTTATATATGCAGCAGCACAGACCTGCGCTACACAACGAAACGTGTTTCCGATAAACGCGGAAGTTACGCGCTAACGTTTTTAGGGTTCCGTACCAAAATGGTAAAATGGAACCCTTATGGTGCGACTTTCTCCGTCTGTCTGTCCGTCTGTCCGTCTGTCCGTCCGTCACACTCGATTATTTCAGTAACTACCGAAGCTATCGACATGAAATTTGGAATAGTTGTGTATATTAGTGGCCCAAAGACACTGGAATTAAAAAAAATTGGAAATTATTTTTGTTCTTATTTAAAAAGGGGGGAAAATCGGAGGGTTGAAATTTAAAAGTGAGATAACTGTACTGTGTGGGGTATCATATGAAAGGGTTTACTTTGTACATTCTAAAACAGATTTTTAATTATTTTTAGTCATGATAGTTTTTGATTTATCGGGCAAAATGTCGAAAAAAATACCGTCCCCCCCCCCTTATCTCCGGAGTTTACCAATCGAAAAATCTGAAATAATTATGGTCAATAGGAATTTATGTATATTTTACAGGAAAACTATAGCCAATGCTCTAACTAGCATAGTTTTTTTGATATTAACAGTAAACCTCTACAAACAAAGTTAGTTTTGCGGTTCATTTCGTCTTGTTTTTAATACGTCATAAATCGTAAAACTTACTACAGGTTTGTACGGAACCCTCGGTGCGCGAGTCCGACTCGCACTTGGCCGGTTTTTTTCCTCTCCTGTCCGTATTTTCATGGCCCATACTGCTTAAAACGCATTGGACATTGCGCGCGTTGTGTATATCCTAGCTTTAACTTTTCATTTTAGGTGTCGGTACTCGGTGGACAAAAGCTAATATTAATATTCAAAGTTTTCGTTAAAGTCCACAAACAAAACGGTATCGCGCGTGACAGCGACTTCCGGGGCGGCTCGGCTCGGAAATTGAGTCTGTCACGCTCTGGACATGCAGAACTATTATAATTGGACGTATTAAATGAAAGCCTGACAGTATAATATTATAGGCTTTTGAATCTACAAGCGTCCAACAATCTGTGACAATGGTTTTTAGGGTTCCGTAGCCAAATTTGGCAAAAACGGAACCCTTATAGATTCGTCATGTCTGTCTGTCTGTCTGTCTGTCTGTCTGTCCGCCACTTTTTTCCGAAACTATAAGAACTATACTGTTAAAACTTGGTAAGTAGATGTATTCTGTGAACCGCATTAAGATTTTCACACAAAAATAGAAAAAAAACAATAAATTTTGGGGGTCCCCATACTTAGAACTGAAACTCAAAAATTTTTTTTTCATCAAACCCATACGTGTGGGGTATCTATGGATAGGTCTTCAAAAATGATATTGAGGTTTCTAATATCATTTTTTTCTAAACTGAGTAGTTTGCGCGAGAGACACTTCCAAAGTGGTAAAATGTTGGTCCCCCCCCCCCGTAACTTCTAAAATAAGAGAATGATAAAACTAAAAAAAATATATGATGTACACTACCATGCAAACTTCCACCGAAAATTGGTTTGAACGAGATCTAGTAAGTAGTTTTTTTTTAATAATTTAAAACTTACTACAGGTTTGTACGGAACCCTCGGTGCGCGAGTCCGACTCGCACTTGGCCGGTTTTTAGCTGATGGTCAATGGAATTATTAGGCAAGTGCTTTGTATATTAACTAAAACATGGTTCTTCTGCGTTACCTGACTAAGGCTAGACTAGGTTTGTTTATATGTAAATGCGCAATTTTATGACTATTTTATTTTAATAATATTGACGCTCTTGTTTCAGAATTATTATAAGTAATCCTTATTTTAGGAACGTCATGGATCATGGTACGTCGTGGACCGTGGTCGAAACAATATTAAAATAATACTGCTTTAAGCGTAACATCGCTTAAAGCAGTATTAGTAAGCCCTCAGAGGTCAGTAAAAAAGTATACCTAACTATTTCTATTGCAGAAGTTCATCTAATTATTATGTACAATGAAGTTTGTTCAATAAATGTAATGTATAAATTATGTAAAGTATGAAATTTATTAACACTGCATTTTCATTTTGAAATACCAATATCAAAGAGGTCACGCGTGAGTGCAATTTCCGAGAGCCGCTCGAAAATGACACTGTCATAGTATCACAATGGCTCGAGCCTAAATTAAATGCACTATGTAGCCTACAATTTCGTAACTCCATTAAAACCGAATATGTAATGATTGATTTTATCCACTAAAATAAACAAGTAAGTAGGTTATTTAATTACCCAAAAATAAAAGCAAGTGTCAGACGTTATAAAGGCATCAAAGGGATAATATTAGAGAACGCTGCGAATTTTAAATAATGAATATTATATTATTTAATTTCTACTACATACACTGAAAGAACTAAAGCAAATAGTTGATAATAAAAGAATATTTTTATTACCGTAGAAATGGGATTCCGCTCACGTTATTACGGGTATCGTTGTGAAATTTCCACTTACTTACTAAACTAATTTAAACAAAGAGTCATGGAGATGAAATCTGTGCAAGCAGAGAGCATTAAACTGAAAAACAGTTCCAAAACGTTGTCCAACTAAAAATTAAAACCACCTAATGTTCTGTAAAAATCACGTTTAGGATTAAAAAGACACTGTGCAAACTATTACAAAGGTAAAAGTTGTTCAGAGACCTTAAGGTAAAGTTTAATACAAAGCTATAAAAGGCAATGCCCTGTTTATTGTTCAGCCTGTACCTACTACATAACATACCTTCGAGGAACACGTCGAGAGAGATCAAAGATTATTTCTCTTTTACGATATTGATGATATGCTTCGTAAAGATCGACGAACTGTGACTTAAATCAGGCTTGGATATTTTTAGATCGCTGAGCTAAGTGAACTAGGTGTTCCTATTTTCACTCCGATGTTGTTGAGACTTAACAAAGAGCCCTTGGTCACGGAATGAGGTGGATACGTTTTCGTTGGGATATTGTTTGCTTATTAATTTCTCTTTAATGTAAAGTTTCATACATATATACATAATTGATATGCTAAATTGTTGAGCTCATGAGTTATCGCATAATATCCATACTAATATTATAAATGCGAAATTGTGTCTATCTGTCTTTCCGTCTGTCTGTCTGCTACGCTTTCACGGCTCATCTGTTCAACCGAATTTGATGAAATTTAGTATACTGGATAGTTTGTATCCCGGGCAAGGACCCATAGGCTACTTTTTATCCCTGAAAATCAAAGAGTTCCCGCGGGTATTCAAAAAACCTTTATCCAAGCAGACGATGTCTGATGTCTCGGGCATCATCTAGTAAGTCTTAGAATTTTTCAATACCATGATACCGTTGAAAATAGCGAGACATCTTACAACAGAAGAAGGTTTACTGGTAAAGTTAACGATACAATATAGAAAAAGGAAGGTTATATTTTGTAGCAAAACTGAATACTACAGTCTCTTTGTATAAAATAAGATCCTCCTAAGCAGTGTCCAGTCCTTTACGTTTGATTTGAAATGAAAACAAAACAAGAAATTATGAAAAACTGTACCTACAATAGGCGACCTTATCGCTGAGAAGCGATCTCTTCCAGACAACCTAGTAAAGGAAATAATAACAGAAAATTTGAATGAGGGTGCACACAAAGTAGGTAAGTAATACAATTAAGGGATAAAACACTTAAACAAAGGTAGCAAATCTAAAGACTACATTTGGTACATAATAATAAAATGTTTCTCTATATTCGGAAGTTACTTACCTTCTTACTTCTGGTGAGGTTGGTAAACTCCGGGATTTTCTGCTTTTGCTGTTTTGGCGGTGATGCCCGTGTCCCGAATTTGTGTTGCCCATTTTTGTTTAATTATATTTAATTTAATTAACATCAGACTTATTTCTCTTCATATTTCATTTTAACACGTAACTTTATAAGTTTCTGTTCCATTTTTACATGGATCGGTGATAATGTTGATGTTTATTTCAATTCTTAAATTAACTTGATCGAAATTTCCCTGCATGAGATAAGTAAAGCTATGATGATGGTGATTTCAAAAGGTGGGCCGCAACCGCAAGCCGTAAAGCAAGCCACAACGCGTTTACTAGGCATTTGTGTTTTATAGTTTGTGTACTATGCACAACCTTACGTCGAAATCGCAAGTAAATCATAAAAATTGGGACTTTTCCGTACGTTTCTAGCAAAACACCAAAAACTAGTGACCCAAAAACTAGCGCTAAATTCACATTTGACAGTAGTATAAATCGACCTAGAATTTATCGGTATTTAAGTGTATAAAATACACGCAAAAAGCAAACGGTTCTGTTATATCCATACTAATATTATAAATGCGAAAATGTGTCTGTCTGTCTGTCTGTCTGCTACGCTTTCACTGCCCATCTTTTCAACCGATTTTGATGAAATTTGGTATAACCCGGGTTACATCCCGGGGAAGGTCATAGGCTACTTTTAGGCTAATTTTTATTCCGGAAAATTAAAGAGTTCACGCGGGAATCAAAAAATTTTAATCCACGCGGACGTAGTCGCGGTTATCATCTAGTTATAAGATAATTACGCAGCCTAAACAATCGGAGCGCCAATTTAAGGGATGTTTCAACGCAATTCCACCGTCATAGCAGAATCCCACAAATACCATCGTTCACCATCGCTTGAAGCGTATACCTACCTGGAATTTCAAAGGTCAGATCGATGCGTCTAGGCTGAGTAACTGGGCATACTTTGAATACCATACACCAATACACCTACGAGAACCGAGGATCGAATTATACAGGGAACAAGTTTGTGGTCTTGTGAAACGCCCGTACCTACATTATATTACAATCTATTTGTATGTAGGTACTATCATTGGTAGAGTGCTTACGCGTGTTATCTTTGTGTAATCTTTATCATGTTCGTTCAAAAGAAATTATTTTGCACTAATATACTTAATACTAACCGTTTTGTGTAAACGTTTATATGTTAGAAAACGTGACACCCGTGCTAAGTTAATCTGCATAAATAAAGCTGTCAAATTACCTACAATATTTTCAAAATACTGAATTTACACTAATGACATATCATGTAAATTAACTTGAAAGGATAGAACGGACTCTCTGAAGTTTTAAAATAACAGCTGATAAAAAGTAAAGTGAATGAAACTAGATTATAATGTAAGAAAGAAAGAGTCCATTAAGAGTAGGTACTTACAATATTTTTTCATTTTAACTTCGATCTCGAAGCAACGGAGAATTCGTTAAACCAAGTATTTATAAGTTTCGCAAAATCTTAGAAATATAGATTAGATAGCATTAAAGCTGGTGGCTAGCAGTAGGTGCAAGCATAGGGGTCTTTAAAGTTCCCTTCATTAGCGCTGTTACTCAAATACCATCAAAATGTCGTGCTACAATAATCAACAATTGAGCTAATGGTCGCCGTGCGAGGGGACTGAACGATTACACATATTGTCTCCATTCAAAGAAGAAAGGGCACCAAAAAGGTTTAATTACAATGTCGCGGAGAGCTTGGTGGTTCGTTAACCTTTGTTCGACAAGTCTCAAATCACGACGTCCCAAATATAACGGAAAAAAAAATCATACCTTTAGATGCTTCAATGGTTAGAATGTTTTGAAAGCTACTAATAATTTAATTTGACCAACTCAACATTCCTATTTTGACAATTATCTACTATTTTTCTAATTTGAGTAATTTGTGACTATTCTTGGCCTCTACATAAATTTCAGTGATAATATTATAACCATTTTTTTTACAATGGCAGGCAGCCAAATAATAAAAGTTTTACCTATCATGCTGAGATTTACTTTGGTTTTGCACTAACAAGTAATATGTATCTACTGTTGTGCTACTATATAATATTTTTAGCCTTACAAATATTGCAATGCACCTACCTTTTATTAACCCAGTCTGCATGTATTATGCAAATAAATGATTAACGAACTATTGTTGTATTGGAAGAGAACAGACCCAGTTTGCGCATTATCGAAATTATTATTGCAGCGATTGTGGCCAAACCCAATGGACCATGTTTGGCATTGGCAGGCAGGGAATGCAATGGACGTAACTTGTATCGACATCATAGAGTTGACAGAGTTGAGTTGAATAGAACAGGCAAAAGTAGTAAATATGATAGTCCATATCCAATCCAAACTGACTACGCAAAAGTAAGTCTACTGGGGGTCTACTCTCTTTCTCCCAAACGAAACTTCGCAAACGAACGTAATTAGTCGGTTATTAGACCCACACAAAATCGTTCAATCCAATCGGTCACGAAAATTGTCTATGCAGGATCCGTACTTCGTCTGCGTGTACGAAAACGAAATAGAGAGGAGCATAGAGATAATATTATGCAGGAGAGGAGTTAACGAAATTTCGTTCGTTCGTTTGCGAAGTTTCGTTTGAGAGAAAGAGAGTAGACCCCCTGGTCTGTCTCAACCGCTGAATCGATATTGTCTAAATTTTGCTAGTTTGCTATTAGAATCGATATTTTTTAAATTTCGCTTGGTGGACATGGCCAAACCCTGCTGATTCTGATAGGAAAATTATGCTCATAGCCGGCGAGAGATTGAAATGACAAAAGGATCTAATACAGAACCTTCTTTTTGAAGTCGGTTAAAAAAGATCAACAAGAGACAATGATGTGAATTAAATTCTTTAGATCTATGGATTACGAAATACGTTATGTTTGTCGAAAAGTCACGCACCACGGAATTCGAATGACCAAATACATTCACGTGATTATTAAATGAACAGTGTGAAGAAACAATTCAATCGTGAGGGACTTGATTAATTTATTGTGGGGCCTTCCGTCCTAAAAAAGTTTTAACAGCTATTGTTATGGGCTTATGATGCGAGGAGTGGTGATACGGATGACATTTTATTTTAGAAATTGTATAATTCACTAGTTTACCCAACCCTTGGGTAAACTATGGAAGGAAGTGAAGGACTTGGATGGAAGTGGTTTCCTTATAAGTCGTGGGGCATTATAGAAAGAGCCTAAATAGGTACAACATAAATCTACTAGACCCAGCCGTATGAGCTGTACGTTCTAATAATTATTATGTTTTACGAATTTATATTTATTACATTCTAAACATAAATATTATCTCAAGGCTCATCAGGCATTATATCAGGCAGCAGGCTCAATAGAACTTTTGAAGTCTGTAAATATGATAGACAAAATTTCAAGGACAATACTATCTCCAAGATAAACTGCCATAAGAGCGGTTAAATACACCTCTGAATAATTCATAGACGTTTCACCTAAGCACCGACGTTCATATCTTCTACCTTTATATAGTACGTGCACTTACACATGATGACAATGGATAAATCGTATTGGGATTTTAGAATGTTCGTGAGATGTCAAAGGGGAGGAAATCTAGATTTGTGTGATTCATTGCGGTTTATATTGGAGACCGTTTTCTTTTATTTTAAACACTGATGTCACTGAACAAAGGCTTTCGAGGAATTCGGAAACATGACGAGTGACGACTCACGGTTACATCTTATATATGCAAGAAAAAAAAAACTGAATGGGGAAAAATAGTTTCGACAAAAATATCTGTACAGCCATCGAATGAACTAATGAAGAAAGAACTAATGGTAAGTTTCTTGTAAATCGCAAAGTATACAAAGTAGAATAAAGAGGCTTCAGAATTTTTGAAAATGATTGTCAATTATTGATCCTTTTTATTATCAGCAAATAGGACCATGTTCAAGATGATTAAGATTCAATGATCACGCTTGAGCCCGAGGTGTTGTCTGGAATTTTATTGCATGTGGTAGATTCAGTTAATAATTGTCGATAAAATAATTATATCATCAGCAATTAGCATCAGGTTCACTACGGCTTAATCTAAATATACTAGTGGTTCGCTTTGGACGAAATATTTTGGACTCTATTCTAATTATCTTTAAAATGATAAACCGCAACTCTAATGTAACGCTATAAAAATATTTTACTTCGCATTCGCTTCTATGAGAGTCTTTATTTCAGGGGTGAAATAAAGATTTTTATAACTTTTTAAGCCATATTCGGCTGGAAGCCATCGGTTCACATATTATATTTAAATTTGAAGTAATTACGTTCAGCAATTCAGAAGTTATAAGGCTCTGACAGACGGACGGACGGACGGATGAACGGACGGACAAGTGCAAATTCACTCAAGTAGACTCAGAGATCTTCGCTTCGCTCGGTAAATAAAAGGAAAAGGTGACTGACTGACTGATCTATCAACCCACAGCTCAAACCACTGGACGGATTGAGTTGAAAGGTAGTTGAAATTTCAAAAATCGAAAAAATTAAGCTGTTTATTATTTTTTTATAAATTACAGAACGAAATATAATGCGCTATCGCAGATGATAGGTAGTGACTGTCATAGAAAATATGAAAAGATAACTTGTGCCTAGATAGGCAGAACATATTCAAGATTTTTTAGAAACTTAAGAATGAAAAATAGCAAAGCTGCTGAAACGCCTGTTAACGATTCACTACCTTGGTCGATGTTTATTAAAGACTGTGTAAGCTTCTCAAACAAGTTACCCGCTTATGTTCGACAGCGAATTGCCTTTCGTAGAAGCCGAAGCCGACAAGGCAAGCACGGTCGCCGACCTATAAATCTATAGTAAACCTAAGTAAACCTAAGTACATTCAATGTGACCCTTATGGCAAATGGGATAAGTTCTATAAGAGTACCGTCCTTATTAAGCAGTGCACGTTTTATGCTAATTTATGCTTGATATATTTCAAGAGGCAGATCTGGGTATCCCTAGAAAATGTTGACAAAAGCGCTTTATATTGTGCGATCTTTAAAATAAAATTATACATGGTAGTTTAAATAATATTCGGTGTTGTTCTTTATATTATTTAGTCCTTACATAGTTCATTATACTATTCATATATCTAGTTATATATCTGTCTGTCTTTGTCAATAATATGCCATAGAAAATTACAGTGCGTGTACATTTGTATTATTTTTAAATAATAATTTTTATTTACTATTCATTTTGCATGCTAATCCATACTAATATTATAAATGCGAAAGTGTGTCTGTCTGTCTGTCTGTCTGTCTGTCTGCTACGCTTTCCCGGCCCATCTTTTCAACCGATTTTGCTGAAATTCGGTATAGAGGCAGGTTATATCCCGGGGAAGGACATAGGCTACTTTTTATCCCGGAAAATAAGGAGTTCCTGCGGGAATCAAAAAACCTTAATCCACGCGGACGAAGTCACGGGAATCATCTAGTTATTATTAAATAGCTAACTATTTGCTCCAATATCTTTTGTAAATTGTAAAATCTCAATCTGGAGGTGGGCGATAATAGCTGTAACACAGTTATTAACTAACACAGCTGTTACCGTTCCCTAGTTATAAAGGTACCACTGTAACATTTGTCTGAATAAATTATTTATTTATTTATTTACGCAAAGCTATTTATATTTTGTACGACAATTTATGTCATTGTAAATCAATGCACATCCCGTATGACATCGATATTGTTATTCAATATAATATCGATATTATACAACGCATTGATCATTGTATGTAAATGTCTGCGATTCTTAAGGTTTATTATGTTCATTTTATTTTGTAACATTATCTATTAGACACCTCGTAAAAAGGGATTGTAATTTCTGAGGATGGCTCAACAAATACCGCAAAGATTGTTCACAAAAGCAAATTAATTAAGCCTATACAATACGCAGCAATAAACAGGGTTGTCGTTATGTGGAGGGTAGAGTAAGTAGGTAGAGTAAGGGGATTGCAGACTGCGTTAGGGTCCAAGTTGTAGAAGGTTTGTGGATTTCTTTACTGCCATTACAAAGAGGCTATATAGCTGAAGATAGAGCTTTAACTGTCTTGAAATGTTTCATCATGAAAATTAACAACAAACACTACATTTTCTCGTTGAGTCAAAATTTTGAGTAGAGTTTTTTTGGGGTGTCTCCTCTGAATTCTGATGAGTTTTCGATTCTTATTATGACAACCTAAGAAATGTAAATATCTAATGTTTTCAGATGCATCGTTATAATTGCTATTTTATATTTTACATGAATGCCTAGCAATAAAGAAAAATTTAAACAACAAAAAATTACCGCTTATAACCTAAGACACAGCATTACATAGCGAAATCTACTTTCATTATTCGGGTCCGTTAATGTTATAAAGCCTTTTGTGTGAAATTCCAACTGCAAAAATCCGCGTTCATCATTGTGAAAAAAATGTGATATCTCGTTTTTTAAATCACCTGTTCATCCTATTAAGTGTTTTGTGTTTTTCATTTGCACGGCTGAGGTGCTGGTGCTCTATTTTTCTTATTGTGTTTTATTTAACTTTTTACTTGCGTTGTATTTTTTAATGAAGAGTATGTCTTTAAAAGAATTAACGATTATTCAACAACTTGCGCGTTAGTATCCATGGTTACAATGTTTAAATGGTGTGAAGGAAACTAACTAAAATAAAACAGAATATTATGTTAATTATGTACCTAACTGGTAAGCATGATTGTGGACTATCATCCATATATATTTACCATGCTTAACCTGAATGACTAAAATACCCTGTATACATTAATCAATAACCTGTACGAGATTTGAAAGTTTTACGCCCTTCGCATATTCCCTCAACTTTGTTTATCTTGCAACTTGGATTCTTTCTCCGTATATTTTCATTAAGCATAAGTCCATATACCTGTGGGTGTGACTTGGCGTTAATACAGATTTATTATGCTCACCCCCTCACGCTTTTTGCAATTCATGACGCATTTATTCAAACTTTATTAGGTTACAAATCTTAAGATAGATGACCAATAGATTGAATTGAGTTAGGGCAGACAAGAACATACTAACTGCTACAAATCTTCTTCCTCAGTAAAGTTAAACTGGACTTGATTTATCATACATATTTTAGAATTTTAGAAAATGATAATATTTGTTCTGATCAAGATTTCTAGACACTGGCATATATTGAATGATAGTAAAATGATTTGAGGATCAACAAAAACACAATTAAATATTTAAAAAAAATACTTTAAGTAAATCAGATCAGCAGAACACAGCTAAGCTTAAAACTACCAGATTATGCGGAGCTTGCGTAAAAATCTACATAGTAATGCTCGACAGAATTCATTAGCAACTGAGAACAAAGAAAATACACAACAACATTGTAATGTAGTAGAAAATAATTTACATCGGGATATTCGCACATTATGTCAGCGATACTGGTCGTATATCAGATTATAGAGCTAGCATGCCGAGTTTGTATCAATTATAACTAATTGACATTGATACATTATGCGTAAATGGTCCGCACAAATATTAACCATTATACAGCTTACAACAAATTGAGAAAAAACACGCTCCGATTAGTTGAAAAACCAACTTAATTATCAAAAACTGAAATCTAAATAAAAACGTAAAGTAGGTTAATTATAAAGAACATTAAAAGCTATATCCAAAATAGTATCTAGATTCTAGACCACTACAACGAGGCAATGGCCATTGGCTACGTTAGCCCGCTGGTAACCAAAGTCCTTCCTTTCCTGTTTTTAAATGTAAAAATATAAACATTCAACACCATTACCTAATCATCGGCTAAGCTAGTCCCAATAGTTATTGAAAGTAGGATATTTATCGATTATTTCGTGTGAACTATTGTTATTCTCTGACGGGGGAGCAGAATCTTTAGGGTGGCGACCCCTATTCCACCCCCTAAACAAAGCGGACCAAAAGTATACATTCAACTTTTTTGTCCCACTAACGTTTAAAACTGTAATAAACATTTCGTCTCTTTGACGACCAAAATAAGCTCGTGGCTTACTAAAAAAATATTTGGATGTAAGTATAATAAACGTGACACGCAAGTGTATGTGAAGCGTGTTTACTGTTTGGCGTGATTGCTTGCTCTTAAGCGATATCTTGAACTCGTGATCATTCGTTTCGTGATACAACAACAATCGTCTTATGCTTAGGGGTTTCACACTGTGCGTGTATAGGGGTTTGTGCTCTAAATAAAATATATAATCAAAGTTACAACGATTATTCACAATGCTTTAGATAAAAACCTCCTCATCCTCCCTCATCGATAAGCTTATTAAGATCCAGTAACTCTACTGTCTATGTTTAGACCGACCCTATCTAAGTTATTTGAATTAGAAAGATTATCAAATTGACCGAAGATTTTCTGAGCGTCATGAATATTCTATGCAGTCGCTTTCTGTACTTACACATGTTTAGTCATATCATTCCGGACCACTAAACACTTTATTTATAGTGAGTAAATAAAATGCTTCAATTGAATCCCTAGAGGCAGTGCCTTTGCACCCACGTACATTGGAAACTGGTTTAGCTGAGAACATGGCCAGTTTTACATGCCCAGAAACAATTTAGCGAAATCGCAAATTCCTATCAGCAACTTGCGCTCTGGATTCTATTGTAAAGAAAATCGAATATATCTCAAGGAACACTCGGTTAGTTCCTACGTGCGGAATAAATTCTATGAAAATGTTGCACTATTTCTCTACTTTATCTTTAGGCTGAAATATTCTGAGTATTGGCTATTATGTATTCTGTGTATAGGATGTAAGATTTAAAAGACACATCAAGAACATCGTGATTTTCACCAAATGTATGTAAGCGCATCACTTCAGAGCTGCTGGACCGATTCTGATGGAATTTTTTGTGTGTGTTTGAGTGGGTCCTGGGATGGTTTATATTCACAATGGGACCCGGTAGGTGGCACTGCAATCGGATTCTAGGTTCAGGGTAGGACAACGTCTGCCTGGCCCACTAGTTTATTATAAAATCTTAAAAAACAAAAAGAACTAAAACTTCTGTTACTCATAAAATTATGTACTTACCTACCTACCAACAATACTTGGATAATAAGATCATGTTCAAAGTTCAATCGCGTTTGTTTCATCCAAGGCAATCGCATTCAGCGAAATATACAAAAAGAAATTGCCAGATGCCATTTACAACATTCGCAAACTGGACAAATCATACTCCTTGCAGATGCAGAAAAAGTTTTCATAGAAGTTGTGAAAGCCTTTTAGAAAGAGCCACGTGAGTTTCAGTCTTAAAAGACGAAACGCTAAGACGCGACGCTTTCAATGAAAACATGTAAATATGGCAGCTTTATGCAAAACAAATGCAAAGAAAAGGAACGAAAACCTAGAAAGTACTAAAACGTTTTTAAACGTTTTCCCTTGCAAAAAAATAGATCAGAATAATTATTCTTTGCAGATGTCAGCAAAACTTATTGTTTAAAATCTTATGCTCTTTTATTCATTAGTACATAACTGATGCAAAATTCTGTAGAAACTGTTTGATGCTACGGGATAAAAACTCAAAATCGGTTGAACGGATGGACCGTGAAAGCATAGCAGACAGAAATAGGACACACCACATTTAAAATATAGTTATGGATATAAAATATAATTTTAATAATGCTCCAGTGTCCTTAAGTTATCATTGCAGACATCGTCGAAGCTGCAGGAGAGCAACTTATATTTTTAAGTAAAATACTTTAATATAATATCATGGTAGCTTATAATGTATACATAATCAAAAATCTAATACTTTAAACGAGCAATTCTTGTATACGGGGTGGCCCAAACAGTGACGTCCAAAGAAAAAATTTAGATTCCTCGTACCTAGACCTATCAGAAAATACCCCATCATCATCATCATCATTCAGCAATTTTTGGTAGTTTTCGAGTTATAATTTTTTAAAGTTTTCTCGTGAGATTTCTAAGTGTTAAATTTTTTTTCTTTTTATTTAGTGTTTTTTTCCGAGCATTTTTTTGTGAACATGCTTGCTATGAAGTGTGCTACTGTGCATAAAATAATTACCATAATAACATTAACCCAAGTCGGAAAATTTTTGGTCGAAAGTGAAAAGTTTACGTTCGACAGAGGAGACGAATTTTCAACATAAGATTAAAAATACTTAAACCTGTCTAGTGTCTACGTCACTTCCGACTAATTTCAAAAACTTTTGGGGTTCCTAAACTTCCCTTATTACTTAAAAAAATTTGGTACTCTAGAGGGCATTATTGTGAGAAATCGGACTTCAAATGTGGTAAGGCGGTAATTTCTGAACTTAAAATTTGATTCTTAAAATTGAGTTTTGCCAATTTTTGTCAATTTTATGGCTAATTGCAGTAGGAAATTTCTGAATTTAAGTATTGTCTACGAAAATAATCGATATTTTTCGATTAAGTGTCTTCAAGGTTATGTAAAAGTTATTTGTCTTTTTTTAGTCAAATAAAAAGAAAAAAAATTTAACACTCACTCCCTCAGAAATCTCATTTCTCACTCCCTCAGTGAAGTAAAGATGATAGTGAGCTGTTTCAATTAAAACAGATATTAAAATGAGTTACTTGACAGCGTTTGTTAAATAGACTGCGGGCTAGGTCTGTATTTATTATTATCTTTCCTTTAGTTAAATTTTTAAGTCGTGACTTTTACCTCATATTCATCAAAAAATCTTGTTTTTAGGTTCTCTTACACACCTACTCTTATTTACTTACACATTTATCCTGCTTAGTTACACTTAATTTCTGATAAGTTTAGTGATTTATAAATGTGTGTGGAAGCTAAGTAAATAGACACTGGATTGTTAATTGTTGTGTATACTGTGTCATACTTTTTGAAGGTACAACGATCTTATCTATCTAGAGACATTATTGCGTCGACTACAATATGTGAAAGGTTGTCGATAGACGATACTGGTATTGTATATTATTAGATGATGCCCGCGACTTCATCCGCGTGGATTATGGTTTTAGACTCTCTAATTTTATATATCCTTCCCCGAGATACAACCTATCCCTATACCAAATATCACCAGAATTGGTTGAACAGATGGGACGTGCAAGCGTATTAGAAAAATATAGGTAGGTATACCTAAATTCCGAACCAAATCAAGGGCCACAGCATAGTTAACAATTATTATTATCATCATTAAATACTTTATTGCGTAAAAAAGGGCATATATACAACATTACAAAATTGGGCATTATTACAAAATTACAAACAAAAGGCGACCTTATCGCTAAAGTGATCTCTGCCAGTACAAAAATATTTAAAAACCACGCTAATGTGTTGCGAATTGCGATTCTATTCTCGGCCTACCTGATTTACCCCTGATAAACTACATGCAGTAATTTCTATTGCATTTTCCTAAGGATACTATAAAATCACCATTGTGATTGCATAGACCTATGTACGCAATTGTAGAGAAGATAAATCATTATTTAAAACTCAATGGTAGGGAGCATGATTCAAGATGATTAATTTCGATTGACTGAGATAATTATTAAATAACTAGCCGTTGCCCGCGACTTCGTCCGCGTGGTTTAAGTTTTTTTGATTCCCGCGGGAACTCGTTAATTTTCCGGGATAAAAATAGCCTATGTCACTCTCAAAGTCCTCAACTATACCCATGCCAAAAATCACGTCGATCCGTTGATCCGTTGCGGCGTGATTGAAGGACAAACCAACAAACCAACAAACAAACACACTTTCGCATTTATAATATTAGTATGATTCAATAGCAGGGAAGTATGACGACGAAGATTTTTGATTGACAGAAAACTCATCTCTGATGATAGATGAGATACTCACCATAAAATCAACAGTCGATGATCATTTATGGCTGGCTGAGCATACGGATTGAGGAGGTCTACTGCAAATCTAATTAACTCAATCAAACTGTAATCAATAAATTAGTTTTCGGATCAAAATAGTAATTCAGCTTTAAGTTAAATCATAAATCGTGAAATGCACTCTAACAGGTTATTAAGTACTTATCTATGTGAGACACTGACAGAAACTATAAATCTCTTAAACGATAGCAATCAGTTCGAAGTCATTATAGATACATGGCTGAGTCAAAATTGCATAAAATATTACCTACCTAGTATCTACTAAGTTACCATAACATTATGATATGGTCTAATAAAACTATTATTACTGTTAACATATTTAGAACTAGATGATTCCCGCGACTCCGTCCGCGTGGATTAAGATTGTTTGATTCCCGCGGGAACTCTTTAATTTTCCGGGATAAAAAGTAGCCTATGTCCTTCCCCGGGATACAATCTACCCGTGTACCAAATTTCATCAAAATCGGTTGAGCAGATGGGCCGTGAAAGCGTAGCAGACAGCCAGACAGACAGACAGACAGACAGACAGACAGACAGACAGACAGACAGACAGACAGACAGACAGACAGACACACTTTCGCATTTATAATATTATGTATGGATGTATGGATATCGTACTTAATATTATAAATGTGAAAGTGTGTTTGTTTGTTGGTTTGTCCTTCAATCACGCCGCAACGGAGCAACGGATCGATGTGATTTTTGGCATGAGTATAGTTTTTATCCCGGAAAATTAAGAATTTTCATAGGGAATCAATAAAAATTTAAACCACGCGGACGAAGTCGCGGGCATCAGCTAATAGTAGAGTTCATACGCGTCAGTTTAAGGTCCCAACTACAACGTTAAATTCTATCACACATTATTTTTATTTGAACAAGTAGTTATCTATATTAGATAGTAATAGATTTATAGCTGCGATAGTCTAACTTTTCACAACTAAACTACTGAATCTATAAAGAAGTAATTCGGCACAGAAATCGCCTGCATTCAGGAGAAGGGCATAGATTAGCTTTAAGGTGAAAAATTTTCTTTGGCCCACTGAAAAACGTACAAAATTTCAGAAAACGACAAATACCTAATAGAAAATCTATACTAATAGGTATTATAAATGCGAAAGTTTGGATAGATGGATGTATGGATGGATGTTTGTTACTCAATCACGCTCCAACGGCTGAACGGATCTGGATGAAATTTGGCACAGAGATAGATTATAGTCTGGAATAGCACATAGGATACTTTTTATCCCGGAAAATTAAAGAGTTCCCGCGGGACCCAGAAACCTCTACGCGGACGAAGTCGCGCGCATCAGTTAGTATATAAAATATAAAACCAACCAGATATAAAATAAATAATAAATAATCAAATATCAAATAAATATTATAAATGCGAAAGTTTGGATGGATGTATGGATGGATGTTTGTTACTCAATCACGCTCCAACGGCTGAATGGATCTGGATGAAATTTGGCACAGAGATAGATTATAGTCTGGAATAGCACATAGGATACTTTTTATCCCGGAAAATTAAAGAGTTCCCGCGGGAACCGAAAAACCTCAATCCACGCGGACGAAGTCGCGGGCATCAGCTAGTAATAAATAAAATCTTTATACGATTAAAATGAATAACTTAGTACTACAACGTACAAAATGAAGTCATGCCACAGGTGGTCTAGTAGTTATAACTTGCTTCACAATTTCAGATAGCTCGCAACAAACGGATAAGCTTCATAGCATGTTGTTACATAACAGTTGTTAGTAAGTTTGAAGTAGTTGAAACTTTAGTCTAAAGTCTGGCTGCCTGCTGGACTCAAATCAGTTTGAATACAGAGGTACATTCTTGTTGTTTTTGAAAGTGAATAGGAAAGTATATACTCTATCTTTTGCTTGTGCTTACTTAAGTTTATTGAAAGTTTAGTCAAACATAGAACTTCTAAAAATATCTTAATTGAATTAATGAATATAAAAGTATTTTTAACATAGCACTATAAAAATTATTACCTAGATAATTAATGTCCAAATAGTTTCATCAATTAAATTGAATGAATTGTAAGATTTTTCCTTCTTCAGGAAAAAAATAATGTAAGAAATGAATCAAATCAAATAAATATTATAAATGCGAAAGTTTGGATGTATGGATGTATGTTTGTTACTCAATCACGCTCCAACGGATGAACGGATCTGGATGAAATTTGGCACAGAGATAGATTATAGTCTGGAATAGCACATAGGCTACTTTTTATCCCGGAAAATTAAAGAGTTCCCGCGGGAACCCAAAACCTCAATCCACGCGGACGAAGTCGCGGGCATCAGCTAGTAAATATTATAAATGCGAAAGTTTGGATGTATGGATGTATGTTTGTTACTCAATCACGCTCCAACGGATGAACGGATCTGGATGAAATTTGGCACAGGGATAGATTATAGTCTGGAATAGCACATAGAGTTCCCGCGGGAACCGAAAAACCTAAATCCACGCGGACGAAGTCGCGGGCATCAGCTAGTAACTTCTATGTTATTAATTAAGTCAAGCCAGCAAAACGATATTAACTAGTTTTATAATTGACGTATTCGATCCTCGGCAAGGTCAATTTGAGAATTTACAATTTCTGAACTTTCTCTGGTCTGGCCTGGTGGGAGGCTTCGGCTTAGCGTCCCGGTACGATGCCGTGTAGAAACCTAATAAGGGTATGGGTTTAATATAACTGTCATGCCCCTAATAGGTTAGTCCGCTACCATCTTAGACTGCATCATCACTTACCATCAGGTGAGATGGGGCTCAAGGGCTAACTCACAGATCAGAGGTATTATCTGTGGGCTAACTAGTAGTGGATAAAAAAAAATATGACTTAAATCGGTTAAGGCAAATGGACCTAATCAAAAATAGGCAAACTGGTAATGCTATATTCAAATTAGATTGAAGATAATTCTACTTTTAATGAAATGTAAAATGTATTTGCAAGCCACAAACCGCGATCGTGGGCGTAAGATACCTACCGGTCCAACTTAAGGCTTGGGCAAACATAACGCGTAACGATGGCGACGTGTTAGATACGACAGCGACTAACGATTTATAAATATAGTTGGCGTAAACATAAAATGATATTTGGAGGACAGTGACAAACGAACGCACAGGAGGACAGATACCCCGCCACCATCTCGCCTGCCTTTTTTCCTTCAAATAGATCAATAAATTACCCACTACGCAGGTTCTAGACTTATTTTTATTCTTATTTGGTTGGCCCCCAACACATTTTCCGCAGTGTGCACGCCTCGACAAAAAGGGTATTGTTGCATAATACAAATACTTCAACACTCCTAGGAGACATGTTACCATCGCACATCATTGCAGTTACTCCTAGTGTCTATCGAAGCCCTTATTTGAGCCGGTGGAAGCAATAAGTAAAACGCGACTTACAAGCCACCTCGAGGCTGGAACACTATACAATTGCGAATACTTTACACCTACGGCCTGCGTATTGCGAAACGAGCTTTGGTGCTTGTTCCAGCGATATAAATAGACTATTGATAAATCTTACAAAACTTAGGCTCAGAATACAGAACAAACTTAGGTACCGACTTCTTAACTTAAGCTATAAAAATGCTTACTTATGATACTTAGTTCGTTTTGAAACCAAATAGGTACGTAGGTAAGTAAGCAATTCAATTCAAAATCTGTTTTTCATTCAACTAAACTTTTACAATTAGTGTTTTTGAATCGTCTAGTGAATCTACCTATCACAGGCTCGAAACCATTTTCTCCATTAGGTACCTACTACCACAGTACTGTTTACTGTGCTACTACCTACCTACCTACGGCTTTTAATTTGTTTTAGAATAATAATTGTAAGTTCCTACGTCGGTAGTCACAATATTAAAATTATTGACCTGAAAACTCCTCACTTCAGCTTGTATTAATGGGTATTGTTCCTATTATATGTTATTTGATTCAATAAAACTTGAAATGTCACATTTATTTTAAACTACCTGCAATAAAACGAAGTCCATTGCTTTGCGCCCGCAATTTATATATTAGACGAAGTTAGATTGCAAAAGAAATTAGGTAGGTAGTCGGTACCTCCTACCTACCTATTACCAACATCTAATAAATAAAATTAAGCTTATATTTTTAAAGTAGAATTAAAGTAGAAATCCATTAAACTTGCATAAAGATAAAAATATACGTTACAAAAAAAGATCTAATACAATCAGCGTCTTCAATTAAAGCTTTTAAACTTCTTAAAAATAATGAAACTCGAAAACAAATCCGAATAACTTTAGGTTCGAGTCAAGTCGCGGAGAACTTGCCGTGAATCACGCCGTAATGTAAACAAAACAACCGGCCACTCGAAATTAACTCGAACTGAATTAAAATAAACATCAAACCATCTTTCATTGCGTCCACTAACTCCACTTATATTCACGACTAGACACGGTTACAGGGATATAAATAGAGCTGCTTTGCTGCAACTTTGCTCATATAAACAATATTCCGATACGATATGTCACTAGCACGCGAGGCGCTGCGAGTCAAGCGCAGGGCGCAATCACACGCGTGCACGCACGAACATTGCGTCTGAACGATAGACGGCATTCGACAAGAACTGAGAACAGAGGGCCTTTTCCCCTTCCGAATGATCGCGCGGGATGCAGCAAATGCTAATGCCAATGCACAGGGTGTAAACAAAAGACTCCCGAACGTTTCAAATGCAATTGAACTGTGCACCTCTATTATTTAACAAAAATGAACCTCAAGGACTAATTGTGTTAAATTGAGAAAGCAAATAATATTGAGGAATGCTGAAAAGGTTCTGAAGAGGTTAGGGTTGAAGAAATAATAGTGAAAAAGCGTGCGAGCAATAAAATAATTCAAGTTTTGTGCGAGTTTTCTGTAATGGAATCTAGTATTCGGAATGCACATATAATTATGACCATACCTAATTCCATAAATTATTTATTTATCTAGCTCTAGCAGTACTTTACATTATCCATTACACAAGAAGGCCTAGACATAGAAACTGAAATCTAAATATATTAAAAACAAAATTGAATGTAGTTATTGAATTATTTGGCTCTAACTTTGCACTTTGGCACATAAGAGAACTTTTAATTACTAAAATCCATGAATCCTTTTAATTGGAGTAAAACTGTGAGTGCCTTCGTTGGAAAACTAACAAAAAGTTGGGCAAAAATTACATTTCAAAATGAAGTGAACGCAAAAAGAGCAGTTTCTAACATCCTGTATGATATAAACACTGGTGCCATCTGTGTCGGGGAGCCCTTGCATTAGCGGGATGACATTATGCACTACCTTTAGAAGGGTTCGCGGCTTATCTCGTTAAATCAGTCCCACAAGCTACGGTGAAAATAATTTACACTGGAGGGTTTCAGTAAACAACCTCCTGCTGATACAAAAGACTTTCTAACTATTTTTACATGCTTTATGTACTTACTTACCTTTGTGAACGAGGGTCATAAGTGCAGTATAGTTTAAGAGTTGTTGTGACTCAAAATTAGTATGAAAAATATCATCCTGGTTTTTTTCAGAAATAAATCGCTCTGAAACATGATCGCTTACATAATATTATGAACTCAAAATCCCTCAGCGGACAATCGAGTGAGCTATGAATACAGTAGGTATATCATCTGCTCTAAATGTAGGTATGTTTACGTAGGTAGGTACTAGGTACATATATGAAGCGAAACAAACCTTGAATAGCTGAAAAAGTCACATAGCTGAAGCGGTTCATTCCTAATTCTTATACATACTGACTTATATGAAGCTAAACATCTCGCACCTAAAAACGCTTTGTAAAGCGTTGTAATGCGAGACTGCCCAGCCCACAGCTGGACGGACGACCAGAACGTGTTCTGTAGAAAATAAAAAATTTTCAAAAAAAAAATAAAAACCGACTTCAAAAACCACAAACACTAAAAAGTAAAAAATAATTTAATTTATTATGTATACAAGAGTTAATTTAGTTCTATAATATAATTTTTTGGAGTCGGTGCCAATGTGGAGTCACGTCAACAATAATGAAGAGTAGGTAGACGGTTCATGCGGCTAATTGGTACCGGCTCCAAAAAATGATATTATAGAACTAAATTAACTCTTGTATACATAATAAATTAAATTATTTTTTACTTTTTAGTGTTTGTGGTTTTTGAAGTCGGTTTTTTTTTTTTTTACATTTTTTTATTTCACAATTTTTTCTGTATCAGAACCGAACCAAACTCTCGTCAAACTACCCTTGAAGTACATCCTTTCCAATAACAAAAGAATCATCGAAATAGGTTGGCTTGATATTGAGTTATGCGTCCATTTGTCACGCACACACTTAATGCAAATCTAAGACTTATATGATTTTCTCATGGATGCCACTGTCAGAACTGGACCAAATTGAATTGGGACCACACGGGAAGTACCAGCTTTCAAATAAAAAAATAATCATCCAAATCGGTCCACCCAGTCAAAAGTTCTGAGGTAACAAACATAAAAAAAAAATAAAAAAAAAAATAAAAAAAAATTACAGTCGAATTGAGAACCTCCTCCTTTTTTTGAAGTCGGTTAAAAATGGCCACAGACCACAAGAGACATGTGAATCGTAAGAAATGATAACAAGGACAAAATAGAAAAAAAAAGAAGGAGGTATATTTATGAATGTGAATATGAACCTAACTCTGCGATAAATTACAAAATTAAATAATAAACAATTCTCATTTTCCCATAAATTCTATTCCTGTAAATGAAAAATATAACTCATCAGCTGTTATGAATGGTTACCTCTCGCATTGAAATATAATTTTGTATTGTAGTAAGAGGGTGCGCACGCTCTCGCCCCATCTTTGCGTCACTATTCATACCTCTCGATAATGACTGCCATTATTTTCAACGAACGGACTGTTTACGATCAAACCATTTACTAAATATGTACTTACTTTTGATATTGGCCCGAAGAGAAGCTTCTCTGAGAAGGTTTTCTCTGTAATTCTTATAAAACTGCCTACCTTAATAATTATGATTATATTTTAAATGATCTCTAAATCAATTTTTATCCAATATCTATGTCAGGGACCTTAGTAGGCAAGCAGAGGACTATGCAAGAACTGATGCAGGCAACTCACTTTGAAAATTATTAAAATAACCCACCGAAATTTAAAAAAAACAAGCTGTGTGAAGAATATTAATATTGATTGAACACTCGTTTGAACTCCGTGGCGCTTGTTTTGAATGTTTAACTTTTCTCATAATATATTTTCCCCATTTAAACTTTATCGAGTGGGAACTTAATAATATGAAACATTTATTATAATACAATTTAGTTTACAAGTTCCAAAAATTGGCTTGGGGCCAAAAAAGTTAAATTATGTCGCAAAGTCAATATTTATATGACCGACCGCGCGGGTTTCTCTATTAGTTCCTAAAACGCTCTACATTGTTTGTTTTCAAGAAAATGGTAAGATAAGAAATCTCTCAAATAAATCACAGTTAGTATAATTTTCTAAAATTTCCACTCAATAGGATATTAATAGGATGACCTTGAAACCACCGTCATTTCACTTACAATCGAAAATAATACACAAATATGAGTTATTTAATAACGTCTGGAGGAACTATCAAAAACATTCTAATATCCTATGATAAGTAAATACATTTAAAGCATAAATTAACCTTTGAATTTGAAACAAGAAAGTTTGCAAATAGGTGTTTTATCTAATATTAGGTAAATAAGTACTTACTTTTTTTGTTAGAAGAAGGTTTTCAGGTAGGTATAATCCTACACGATCTTTCAAGAACATAAATGCACGAGATTAAAGTCACGAGGGCTTGCTAAGCTTATTATTTATAACGATAGAAATAATGTAGGCAGACGATACTACACTAGTTATGATTAATTAAAACTTTGCAGCTATACATACCTACTTGATAAAATGGGGACGACGTAAACAAAGGAGACTAGTTTCAAAGCGGTAGCTGCACTGCAGATAACAACTGCAGATCTAAAGTGCCCGTTCTTACTTTCTTAGCCTACGCCAACTTTGTAGAGCGCGATAGAGTGGAAAGTAATTATGAATATTTTAAAAATATGCTGCAAACTTCAGTAATTTATTAATAAATTTCTTATTTTAGACAAGACTAACTTTCTCCGGTAAGTATAACTAACTGCGTGAATTAAGGTTTTTCAAAATCCATTGAAATTCATAAAAATCTTAAAAATCATTTCTTATAGGGTGTCTGCGTTACAGATAGGTTTAAAAACTCTTAACAAATGGGCATAATAGATTCTTCGCTTTTCTTCTTGATAAAGCTAAATAGCTCGTTCACTTTAGTATATTTCATACTAGCTGATGCCCGCGACTTCGTTCGCGTGGATTTTAGGTCTTATGGAGTCCCGTGGGAACTGGTTTTTTCCCAGTATAAATGTATATAATATATAAAACTGAATAAATCACCGTCAGTCTGACAATATATTTGAAGATCTCTCTACTGTCTTATGTCTCATTTACTTTTGTATATGGAGTTTTTTTAACCCAATTTTTTCACTTATCCGTACAATTTTTCAAACATTTTCTTTCTTAAGAACCTACTCCTTACAATAACAAACACAAAAACCGGCCAAGTGCGAGTCGGACTCGCGCACCGAGGGTTCCGTACAAACCTGTAGTAAGTTTTACGATTTATGACGTATTAAAAATAAAAATTACGTTTGTTGTATGTGAGCCCCCCTTTAATATTTACTTTATTGATATTTAATTATTTATTTTGAAAGGTAATATACAAGTTAATATTCTGTGAAAATTTGAACCGTCTACCTGTTACCGTTTTTAATATTGAGCAAAAAAATACGAAAAAAACACGTTTATTGTATGGGGACCCCCCTTAATATATATATTTTTTTAATTTTTAGTATTTGTTGTTATAGCGGCAACGGAAATACATCATTTGTGAAAATTTCAGCTTTCTAGCTATCACGGTTTATGAGATACAGCCTGGAGACAGACAGACAGACAGACAGACAGCGGAGTCTTAGTAACAGGGTCCCGTTTTTACCCTTTGGGTACGGAACCCTAACAAAAAAAGAATTAGCGAAATTGGCCCAGCCGTTCACGCATGATGCCGTGACCAAGGGAAATAGGGATTCATTTTTATATAATATAGAAAAGAAGATAACTGGACATACAGGTGTCTCATATGCTACGTAATGTTTTGACTCTACCTATAGATACACTAGTATCAAACAAAAATAAAACTGAAAGAAACCTATTCATAGAGCCATGTCTTAAAGTAAAATTAAGACAAAAAATCCACTACGGTAAAAAAAGAATCAAAGAAGCTGAAAGCTTGTTAACCGCAATTAAACTATTTATGGAATATCTAAAAATGTCAGACAAAATATTATGAAAACGCTTGAGATGTTAATGTGTCCGATGAACTGAGGCTGGGCACGCATTAGCTAATATCGGCTGAGGAATCGCTACTTGCAGCTGAAGTAGCCGATTTTCCGAAAGTTTTTGCAAGGAAGCATTAAGAGAATTTATAAGCAAACTAGCTGATGCCCTCAACTTCGCCCGCGTGGTTTAAGTTTTTTTGATTGCCGCGGGAACTCCTTACTTTTCCGGGGTAAGAACCCACAACTATAGTCCTTAACTACACCCACGCCAAAAATCACGTCGATCCCTTGCTCCGTTGCGGCGTGATTGAAGGACAAACCAACAAACCAATAAACCACCAACAAATTCACTTTCGCATTTATAATATTAGTATGACGTGCTTGTGTTTCTTTTTATTTAAACCCTATTTGTAATGTGCCAAGCTTGAAATGCAACCAGAAATGTTATTTTTTATATTTGTTATCTATACACATAAACAAAAAAAATGTGTACTCAATTTGGAAAAAAAACCTTTTTAAAATAAAAAAGGTATTAATTTTCATGGTAAAACCAACACGGAAATGCAGTGCACTGTGTAGCGCGCAGCGGTTAAATAATCAACTATTCCCTATTCGCTTGTTAACCGAGATTAAACTATTCGTGGAACATCTAAAAGTAACTCGTGATTTATTATGAAAACGCTCGAATATGCGTTTCCGAACCCGTATTGACGCGTACCAAGAACTATTTCATCGGTTGCTTTAGTTGCGATGTTTGACTGGTTTTATTTGTACTTTTGCAGAGATCTTTCTAACTTAAATAATATGAGCGTTAAAGTAAATTTTTCATTTAGTATGGATGAAATCCGGGATTGTAGTTTGTACATCTCCATTGTACTGATTTTATCTAGAAACGACGACCTCCGTGGCGCAGTGTGTAGCGCTGTTGTCTTAACGTGCGGAGGTCCCGGGTTCGATCCCCGGCAGGGTCAATTTGGGAATTTATAATTTCTGAATTTTCCCTGGTCTGGCCTGGTGGGAGGCTTCGGCCGTGGCTAGTTACTACCCTACCGGCAAAGACTTGCCGCCAAGCGATTTAGCGTTCCGGTACGATGCCGTGTGGAAACCGAATAGGGGTATGGGTTTAATATAACTGCCATGCCCCTAACAGGTTAGCCCGCTACCATCTTAGACTGCATCATCACTTACCATCAGGTGAGATCGCAGTCAAGGGCTAACTTCTAGTGGATAAAAAAAAAAAAAAACTTTCACATAGGGAACTGACCAAAAATCACAGCTGAGATCGACGCTTATGCAATTATTATTACAAAATTGATTTAAAGTGTAGTTTTCGTACCTACATTGCTTCAATTATGAATATCAAACCCTTGTAGACACGTAAACAAGCGCAAAAACTGATTTTATAGTTGTCTCAAGATTTTAGTGTGTTGTGTGGTCTACTAAGTGTCACTGAATTTTCACTGTACCAAAGTGACATAAGTAAGTGGAAATTGATGGATGCATGCGATTCATCGTACAAATGGAGCGTGATTTATTACGGCCATGCCCCAGTATATTCACTGTTTCCTGTAGGTACCTAAAGTAAAATGATAAAATATGTATTCGATACCAAAATCCAAATTCCTTTTTAATACAACCATCATAAATGTTTGAATTTCCCGCAATTGTTATAGCTTTTTTGTCTTTACGTGAGAAAATCCTTTGGGTTTACAAGTCAAAATATTTTGCTGTCTAAGCAATTTAGGCTTAACATATCAAATCTGCTACACTCGAATATACTGTATGACGGCAATTTATTTCAGACACGAAATAAATCATGCCTCGCAGCTTCCATGTTTTATTAAAATATACTAATTGCTCAATGCATATCAATGAAGCTTCGGTCACATTTTTTTTTATCCACTACAAGTTTAGCCCTTGACTGCGATCTCACCTGATGGTAAGTGATGATGCAGTCTAAGATATACCCATGCCAAAAATCACGTTGATCCGTTGCTCCGATGCGCCGTGATTGAAGGACAAACCAACAAACCAATAAACCAATAAACACACTTTCGCATTTATAATATTAGTATGATTGCAGTGCGCGAAGGCCGTATCTATGCTAATCTCAATGACGAAGCTTCAGTATAATTGACCGAGCGAAGCGAAGGTCTCTGAGTCTACTTGAGTGAATTTGCACTTGTCCGTCCGTCCGTCCGTCCGTCTGTCAGAGCCTTATGACTTCTGAATTACTGAACGTAATTACTTCAAATTAAAATATAATACGTAAACCGATGGCCTTCAGCCGAATATGGCTTAACAAGTTATAAAAATCTTTATTTCAGGGGGGGGGCTCTCATAGAAGCGAATGCGAAGTAAAATATTTTTTTCATCCCACCATCTCGGAAAGAGTATTTTTACTCTTCGATATCTGAAGGTAAAAGCCGTTATTATCCTTAAAGTAAATTGAATTTAGAACATCGTGTGCACGTTAGTAAATATCACTCGTCTATGAAGTTTGTGAATTCAAAACATCATTAAAACCTATTTACTTGTACCTCTATGGTGCCGAATTTACATACAATCGTTTTTAATTTGTTAAAAACTCACACTCGTAACCTTCTTGGTGTACTTTTTTTAATTGCTTTGCGCGCACCATTTTCTTTCACGTCATATTGTTTAAAATTAAAACCGATTAAAAGCAAGAAAATTGAAAATAAGTGAAAAACCTAAAATGAGTGATTCTAGTGACGAAGAAATTAATAGAATTGAATTTAATCCTGTGATTTTTTTTGCATTTAGTCATTTCCTCGCTGAGGTGGGATGAAAAGTTACGTGTTGCACTCGAGTGAAAAGATTTTTCACCTCGTGTTTTTTTGATTCCCTCGCTGACGCTTGGATTCTAATTTTTGAATCACTCGCTCCGCTCGTGTTTCCATTTTAGAATCCTTCGCTTGCTCGGTCATCAAAATTGAGCACGCGGTTAAAAAACAACTTTTCACTCTTGTATAACAAATAACTATTACAGCGTTACATAGGGTTGCGGTATATAATTTTAATAATAATTAATTAATAATTAGGAATAGAGTCCAAACATTTTTTTTTTTAATTTTTCCCCTAAAATTGACGAAATGGGAGGATTTCAAAGTGGAGATTTTCTAACGTCCAAAGTTGACCTAAGAACTCTCAATTTTCTGAAAGGCTGAGCCTGTAACTTGATCAATTATTTGAATTATATCCTGTACTTGAACAACAAATACTAAAATTAGATAAATATTATAAGGAAACGAAATTATTTAATTTTTAATGAGCTTCAGTATTTTTAACAGAACTTCACAATTATGTCAATAGCGCGCTCCTAAAAGTTTATGGATACCGCGAGGTCTCAGTTCGGGGCGAACCACTAGTTAATGATTAAACGAACTTACCTGTACGTGAAGTTCGATCATCATTATACGAAGGCTTCGTCCGAAGAGTTCGAATAATAACGAGTGTCGTAACTTCAGTGTGTAACGTTGAACTTAGAATAAAATTGCGAGCTGCATGCAGTTTTATTCTAAGTTCCTATGCAATAAATAAAGTGCCTTTGTTTCTTTACAACTTGATATATTGTAGTGGTTATCTCTTGTAGATGTTTTGTAGCAAATAATATTACTTGTATAGCTTTGCGTCATAAAATACAACTTAAAACATTGAAACGTCTCAAATAAAGCTTACTCTGCCAAGGGCTATTTAAATTACAAGATTCAAGATTTAATAAAAATGTCATTCAAGAAAATATTACAAGATACAACTTCGATATGAATGATATGTATGATATTCATATCACAATGGAGAAATAGAGATGCTAATTGGCATAATATGGATGAAGATCGAAAATGAAAGTTTTATTTGGTAATTATAATTGGTATCAGAAAGTAGTTTTAGAAATATACTTTGCGAAAGACATTATCAAGATATTTTCAAGTAAAGAAAATTTATTGTCAAAGTAAATGCTTCAAGATGTTAACAAATGGATGACAAACATATTTTTGTATGTACAAATTTTAATACAAATTAAAATATTAAAAAGATAGCAATCAAATCAAATACGGTTTTAATTTCAAAAAGAATTACGTGTAATTAGTGTACACTAAAACTTTACAAAACATACAAACATTTTTTCCGGTAAAACAAGAGCGGGATTAACCGAAACCGTTGAACCCATAACGCGTTATTTACGAGGGCATAAAGGGCGAAGTTTAATAAGTGGGATTTGAACGGGGACCGAAGAGAACCGTAAAGGAATCGCTGACGTTCTTGTGGAATTTTTATGAGAAATAAATCAACAAATTGAAATTGAATTGTACGAGGGTGTTTTTAAGCACGTAGGAAAATTCAAGGCTATTTTATTAACCTCTATTCTGTATCTACTCAAATGATAATGAAATGTGTAAGTTCTATCAAAACTTTTAGTTTTGGCTTGTTTTTCGGACTAGGTATTCTAGGCCGAATTTTTACCATTCGACACATTTAATTTGGTAAAAATAGTTGATTAGATTGACTTTGGCTCTATTACGTCTTCAAAAATCGCAAAATAGATAGGCAAACTGCAATACTCTTATTGTTTAAAAATAACTCTTATAAAGTTGCTTTGTCATTATCACTCGCGGTTAAAAACAAGAAATGAGCTATGCTTGCGTCCTCTAAAACCAATAGAAACGCGGCGCTAGAAAATACTGTCATAATAAAGCTTCTTTGTGGAACAGGGAAGCAAACAAAGACCTACCGCAAAAGAACCGCAAACAGAGCGAAATAATGTTCTCCGGCTTTATGAAGAGAGAACTATTCAACTGACTTTGAAACGGAACTTGCAAAATTTTCGTATTATAATAGAAAACTACTTGTTACCTAATCTAATAAATTTACGTTCAGTTTAGTATTCAATTAAGTTTCAATTGATTAGGATTACTTCTTTTGACTTGTTGAGGTAGACCCCTGATTGCGATTGTGAATTTTTATTGAACTTCGGATTCTACAATCAAAATATATTGAAGCTTCAAGAGCAATGTCAAACTCATTTAACTACCTTATTTAACAGTCGAGTAGGTATTCGTATTATTCCACGATTAGCAAAAATTTGACCCAGTAGGCCCTGTCGTTGCCCGTCTCATATTCTTAAAATGAATCACGATTTTCAAAATGCCAAAGCTTTTTCGTTGCCATATAAGTGATTAGATTTCCTTCATTTGCCTAATTTTGCACAGGGTTACAGTGAGTGCCACACCAGTATTCCAAACAGACAGACATCTCGTAATTATATTTTGAGCATAATGCGAAATGCTCTGCTCCATGTCATCTTATACCTATCTCAAAAATACAATCTTAAAATACCTATTATATGTTATAATTTAATTAGATGATTTTACAACTTTCTGGTTAAGCAGACGACGTACCTAAAGGCAGCTGCTTAACGTTCACTTTTTACAACTCTAAATATTATGTTTTTAAATATTTGTTCATATTAACTCTTTATGTTTATATACATCATAGAGCAGCACACTTCAGTTAGCTTGTTGATAGAGCGGACTGTTTTGAGCGATCATAAACATACACAAATATGACATGGTAGGGTAGCGACTAGCGAGTAGCGCGGTGTCCGCGTTCCATGCGAACATTTACCAGGGTGCATATTACTCAATGCTTCACGACATGAAAGACAGCGATCATTTTATATGTAACTAGCTGATGTAAAATATTATAAATACGAAAGTTTGGATGGATGTATGGATGTATGGATGTTTGTTACTCAATCACGCCCCAACGGCTGAACGGATCTGAATGAAATTTGGCACAGAGAAAGATTATAGTCTGGAATAGCACATAGGCTACTTTTTATCCCGGAAAATTAAAGAGTTCCCGCGGGAACCAAAAAACCTCAATCTACGCGAAGTCGCGGGCATCAGCTAGTACCTACTTGGAATAAATGAAGATAGTGTGAAGTTGTGAACCGATTGCAGTAACAATTTGAAAGCATTTTGACAAATATCGACGTAAATCGCGCCAATGCGTCACAACTCGCAACTCACAGTGAGCCCACAGGCAACTGACTGTGTTGGTTTAACGCAAACATTTGCTCAAAGCTTGGTATCATGCCACCTAAACTAACGTCGTAAATCTGAATTTGAAGCAGATCACAGAGTAAATCCTGCATCAAAAATTACAATCAACACAGTTGAAGCTTCAATTTTCTTTCGATTTTTCAACAAATAAAACTGGAATAGTTTACCTACCTAACTTTTATATTTTAATATTCATTAATAATCATGTATTTTGTCATCACTCCATATTATTTCTACAAAAATACTTAAACAGTTTTATGATTACGATAATATCTGAATATTTACACAGCCGGTTAGCAAGAAATAAAAAAAACACCAATAAGCACGCGCGTCTCTCGACCTTTCACCAGCAAAAACTTCCCAGTACTCTTGAGAGCAAAACTCAAGTATCGTTACACGTTAACACCCCATTAGCTCCTTCATGATCAGCTGTCGGGCTAGGATTACCAGGGACAACGTATTTTTCTGGGGATCATTTATTTGTGATGATGATATGATTTTCATTTATTTCTTCTTTATCTTTCCTGTGATAAATCAATCAAATGTTGAACTATACTCTTCACTTCAACTTCTATTTAAAATTGATCAACTTTATCAGGACTTATAATAAATCTATCTTCGAACTTACGGTATCGTTAAATGTTCGATTAACAAAGTGCTGGAATGGTAGTCCCGAACCGGAAAAGAAAGTTACCTTGAAAAGTTGAAAGAAACCTCTCTATGTGGGCGGGCATTTCAAGCAAGTCTCAAACGCTGGACAAATGCGGCACAAGACCGATGCCAGTTTTCACAAAAACTCCCTCAATTTTAGGGGACACCTAAGCCCTATAGGTATTTACGTTGCTCCTAATTCAGCTTGGTGTCTGGTAAGTGGTCCCTTAAATTAATGGATTGTCGGTACTGTGTTCTCTAAATATCCTTGGATATTAATTTCAATTTATGTGTTATCGTTAATGTGTGTCGGTTGAATCGAAAAAGATATTTTTTAAATAATCAATCCTCCAAATCTAGCAAGCCATGGTGACCTTACTTCTACCTAATCTGGCCCCTACCCGATAATTGGTTTTTCAAAACATCGCCCCATAACTTGAGCTTTATCTCGGCTTATCGCCTGCGAGAGGAAACACGGCATAACTAGATCCTTTTTGCGGCGTTGTCTGCAATCTTTATATTTCGACATCTAATTATTTTGAACGAATATATTTTATTAATTTACCGCAAGATGGCTTTTAACATGTACTTCTACTATTCCTTCTCCTAGTAGTTGAAGTGGAGTTGAAGACATCTAAGGAGTTGCAAGTATAGCTGTCGCATTGGACACAAGTCTGTAGAATGTGAAAATTGCTACTATAGATCCAAAGAAAAGATAGTTAATAAGTCAATATTTAGGTATTTGGCTTCGCCCGTATAATTAGTGTTATTGGGCCAAGATTTCAACATTTTAACCTATTTTAATTTATTAGGTTGTTATACTAAATACTAATGATTACTAGGTAAACCACAACCATATCACTTATCTGCAATGGAGCATATAATATGATCATTCGCTTTGCGTATGTGTCTACGATCAAAGACGGTAAATACGTGTCATAAGGTGTTTTGGTATAAAAAAATAGCTTTTAAACTTTCCGTTATCGATAGGTGGAACAATATCGCAAATTATTAACCTTCACCGGTTCGTAAAGAAAGGTCAGAACCCTCTGGCAGAGAATTGATAGGGCATATAAGTTTAACAGTAGCTGTAGGTTAAAGGCCTAAGCTAATTATATAACATCGAGATACTGTACCTATAATAAAACTTGTAAATAGTTACATAAAGCAGTTACAGTCGTAAATATCCAGCCTGTAATTAAGATATGACTATTACAAACAAACATAAGGACTCTCATATTAAAATAATATTATGACAAAATTGAGGGATCAGGGATGTTGCAAACTTGCATGTACCGTTATGTTACCGCATTTTTGATAACGGTGAAGCAAGATGCACATCAATACAATCAAGATAAAATAAAAAATGCTTTAAGTATTACAGAAAAATATATACTTGACCACAATATTGATATCGCTTATTCAAACAATTTAAGGAGAAAAAGGACAAGCAAACAAATTGGAATTAGATACCTACATATCAGGAAGAATAAATCGATCAATGTAATGACAGAACAAATAAAATATACCGATTTAGTAGAGATGAGCAAATTAAGGAATTGCGTATTAACAAGCGATATAGCTTATTATAAGCAATTAATTTATTATTAAAATCATAAACTTCCGACTGAGATTGCATTTAATAAAGTTCCATCGTAATGATATTTAATTATGGCTACTTAAGGCGAATACTAACCTCTCGGTAAGAACATAATCAATTAATTAATGTATGGAGCTGATACATGACAAAAGTACCATATAATGTGTGATTATTTTTCACCTACAAGAAGAGTAACGGTTAGCTCTAAACCTCGAAGAGCACGTTAAAATAACGATCCCTGCGGAAAAACCCAACTAGAAAATTCCTAGACCCTTTATCATTATTTGATTGATGGAAAGGGGTCCAGACCAAAAGCAATGATGAATAGGTACGACACAGAGAGGCAAGAAGAATAACTTTTTATTACTTTTTCGAGAAACCATACTCACCTACATACAATTAAATTCGTATAGTAGGTATGTGCCAATTCAAATGTGAGCATTCGCCTTATGGATCGTGTGGTAGGTATTTAAGTCCCAGTCGGGCCGGGTCCCTTAGATGGTGCATCCCGGTAAGGAAAGTAGACCCATTGTGAGCGACGGTTGTTCACCCACAAGAACTCATGGAATTCTAATGGAAAATGGCCCACTCGTTCGGGAATGCTCTCAGTTTTATGTGGCAAAGTTTTTTCGGTGGCGAATATAAAGGCTAAGGCTAATAAGAATTTTACCGTCTTGTAACCGTTTGAATTTAGACCTACCTACTTACTCAATTTATGATGATGAATGATAAATTAGATAGAAAATAATAGAGCAGAAGTAATATTTTGTAACTTACTAGTAGCCCGTTAAGATCGGTAGGAACGTAGGTAATAACGGCACCTCTGTTCTCATCATTAATAGGTAAGGAGGTAAATCGGAAATAAAAAATTAAAACCGGCCAAGTGCGAGTCGGACTCGCGCACCGAGGGTTCCGTACAAACCTGTAGTAAGTTTTACGATTTATGACGTATTAAAAATAAAAATTACGTTTGTTGTATGGGAGCCCCCCTTTAATATTTACTTTATTGATATTTAATTATTTATTTTGAAAGGTAATATACAAGTTAATATTCTGTGAAAATTTGAACCGTCTACCTGTTACCGTTTTTAATATTGAGCAAAAAAATACGAAAAAAAACACGTTTATTGTATGGGGACCCCCCTTAATATATATATTTTTTTAATTTTTAGTATTTGTTGTTATAGCGGCAACGGAAATACATCATTTGTGAAAATTTCAGCTTTCTAGCTATCACGGTTTATGAGATACAGCCTGGAGACAGACAGACAGACAGACAGACAGACAGTCAGACAGACAGACAGACAGACAGACAGACAGCGGAGTCTTAGTAATAGGGTCCCGTTTTTACCCTTTGGGTACGGAACCCTAAAAATAACTGGTGCCAAGTGCCAACACCCGTAGGTAGGTACCTATTTAAATAAATCTTGAATGAAAGTCCCTTAATATGCGTATACAAACAAGGCAACACTCCTTCTTTACAAATTATTCTTCCTAAGCACAAAGGTCGTGAGACGTTCATTGAAGCGGGGAAAATGACAAACAATGGCTTGTTAGTCTTTTGTCGTGAGCTTTGGGATGTCACGTGACATCCGTATTGTCTGCGTATTGCGTAGGTAATCAGGAAATCGTTGACCGGGACTCGGGAGTCAAGGGGGTGAACTATCGACTGAGACTTTGAAGTTGAAAGGAAGTTTTGATTTTTTGAAATTAAACATTACTGGAATCTCAAGGATGTTTCTTCGGAAGTACGTGTTAAGAGGTAGGTATGTCATTTCGGTCAGCTTCGGTATAATATGTCCGATATGTACTCGTATATAATTGTGATCGACTGTTCTTGGCCACTTTCTTTTATCGAAGTGGTAAGTACCTAGTTGATGCCTATCGGTTTTTAAGGATTAGGTAGGTATATTATAATATTATGTCTATACCAAAGTACCGACCGATATTTATCGGTTACGACGACGAGTTTTATCATTTATCAATTTATTCTTTACCTTTAAGCTTCAATCGCGCCTATTTACTTAATAATAACGGTAGCTATAGGTAATCAACCAGTTGTATAGTTTAGTAAGTATTAGATCAATGATATTTATTAATACACTAGCTGATGCCCGCGACTTCGTCCGCGTGGATCGAGGTTTTTCGTTTCCCGCGGGAACTCCTTAATTTTCCGGGATAAAAAGTAGCCTATGTGTTATTCCAGACTATAATGTATCTCTGTGCCAAATTTTATCCAGATCCGTTCAGCCGTTGGGGCGTGATTGAGTAACAAACATCCATCCATACATCCATCCAAACTTTCGCATTTCTATTATTTATTTGATAGAGTATTAGTTATTTAGAGTATTAGGTACCTACCTATTTAAATTATTAAATATCATTTAAGTCTAGGTCTATCAATTCTTAAATTATAATGATTAATTAGCTAGGTAGGTACCTAAACCTATGTAGTAGCTAGCTATGTTAGTAGTGTAAGCATTTAACTACAAGCCCATATTGTGTCATTGAAAAATTGCTTTGCTCACTAGTTTAATATTTCGGTTCGAACTTCAAAGTAAAGATCTTGCATCAATTGGTTTTTACTTTTACATATTTTCATTAGATTTATGAGACCACTAGTTAACGATTTCCGTTTTGGTCTAAATTGAATTCTTGATAAAATAATTTAAACACCAGATCTCAGAATAGAATTATTACCCAATAGTTTACTACCTACTAGGATAATGATTTTATTGGTAAGGTTCTTTTCCTGGTAAAATGGTACCTATCTATAAATTAGCCCCGCAACTTTGATTTTCCGGGATAAAAATAAGCATACTTTTTAACCGACTTCAAAAAAAGGAGGAGGTTCTCAATTCGACTGTATGTTTTTTTTTTGTATGTTTGTTACGCGATTTCTCCGCCAATTATGAACCGAGTTTGATAGTTCTTTTTTTGTTTGGTAGGTCATACTTCAGAGGTGGTCCCATTTTAATTTGGTGAAGATCTGATGAATATCTCCGGAGATGGAGAACGGAACTCCTCAATGGATAAGAGTAAATTGCTCGCGATCAGTGTGATAGTTTTGTAAACAGTATGTTTTAACCATGCATAGCATATCTTTTTTTTTTAAGGGTCCCGTACCAAAATGGTAAAAATGGAACCCTTATGGTGCGACTTTCTCCGTCCGTCTGTCACAGTCGATTATTTCAGTAACTATTAAAGCTATTGACATGAAATTTGGAATAGTTGTAGGTATATATTAGTGGCCCAATATCTTGGAAATCAAAAAAATTAAAAATTATTTTTAGTTTAATTAAAAAAGTGGGGAAAATCAGGGGTTTGAAATTTCAAAGTAGGATAACTATACCAAGTGGGGTATCATATGAAAGGACTTTGTACTTGACTTGTACACTCTAAAACAGATTTTTATTTATTTTAATGCATAGTACCTAGTTTTGGATTTATGGGGCAAATTGTCAAAAAAAATACCGTTCCCCCTACCGACTCCAAAAAATGTTATTATAGAACTACATTAACTCTTGTATACATAATAAATTAAATTATTTTTTACTTTTTAGTGTTTGTGGTTTTTGAAGTCGGTTTTTTTTTACATAATATGTTCTTCCCTAGGATGCACCCTATAAACTCATATCTATAGATAAGCTTTTCATTGATTAAATAGGTTACCTACATTTGTGATGAGTAGGTAGACTATTTTGGCAAATACTTACTGAGTATTTTCCCATTCTCCTTTGAATAAAATGGGTTGGACAGATGGGCGGTGAAAGCCTAGCAAACAGACAAACAGACGGACATACTTTGCATTTATACTATAATACTTAGGTATTAGTATTTAGTACACAACTGTTCTAGTAGGTATTTTTTCCTACAAAATTACTCTAAATTATTCATTAACAATGTTCTTAACTCGTCTGTGTTCATTATTACCTAATAAGAAAGTAAGTAGGTAGGTATAATATTTTATTTTACTTAAATAGGTAATATTTGCACTAATTCTTCGTAACTCGTCGATCGTGAGAGCAAACCACAGTTAACGGACACGACAAGGCAAAACATCCAAGGGAAACACACGCGTCGATTGGGAAGTTCACGTTTCCCCAGTCGCGTTAGTCTGTACACCTTCATATAAAAGTACGTGCGTGGAATTTTTGTCCGCCAGATTTTTTCCTAATAATTTCCAACTTAGACATGATTCGTATCAACTTTAGACGTGATTGCTAGAAAATGCGATCCGATCCCAGCATATTAACATTATTTCAAAATAAATCTGAGCGCGACACCTAGTGTCAACTTCCGAAATCCTTCCGAAAACTTACGAGTTCCGCTACTTGTCTCTAGATGGCGCAACGTTACTTATTATGCATATAATATGCATGGCTTATGCTATCCCGATTTGAATCTTATTATATAAAATTTAAAAATACTTTGATTTTAATTACTTACCTATTTGCTGTTAAAGTTGACATTTCGATGTTGTTTCCACAAGCTGTCAATATTTCATCACTGCTGCCACCTGTTATGCGCTGTACGGAGCTCAAAGAGGCCTCGTCGTTTGCACTCTTCCCCGCGTTCGAAGCATTGCCGCTAGATGGCACTGCCCTTTGTTTTGACGCTTGTTTATGTCGGCTTAGTGCAAAAAAGAGCGCCAAGACCGCTTTTAGTTTCGCGTCCCGAATATCAACCGCTGTGACTTGTTCCAATCCTTGGACTTTTTGCGCGTGTAGGAAGTCCAAACAACACTGGACGTTCTCCAACTAGAAAGAAAAAAAACTCAATTATTATCAACTTTGAACAGATAAATTAGGGTTTAAAGTAACTTTCTCGCTCGCAATACGTTATTCTTCTTTCTCATACCTAATTAATAAAAATTTATAATTTTAAGACTAATGGACTTTTGTATTATTCGATTTGTTTTTTTTATCCACTACAAGTTACCCCTTGACTGCGATCTCACCTGATGGTAAGTGATGATGCAGTCTAAGATGGTAACGGGCTAACCTGTTAGGGGCATGGCAGTTATATTAAACCCATACCCCTATTCGGTTTCTACACGGCATCGTACCGGAACGCTAAATCGCTTAGCGGCACGTCTTTGCCGGTAGGGTGGTAACTAGCCACGGCCGCAGCCTCCCACTGGATTGGACCTAATTAGTCATTTTTTTTATTTTCTCTCTCCGGGCTAATCTGTAGGTAAGTTCGTTTGTTTCAATTTTTGCCTATAGATAGATCATACCACCCCAGCGTCCATGAAGCTTTTAAAATTCCAAAGCCGCGATCAATTTAGATGCAAGGCCGATAAAATAGTCGAAGTGTCAACACGATTTTATTTCTCCTTGGATCATTTAGGCGACAGGTTCATTGCTTACTCCAGTCGCGCCGCGCGATGCGTGTGCGCATTATAATCGCACCTAACTCATTAGCAATCACGATGCGTGCATTGCACGTCAAACGTTTTGCCGAATTACTTTCCATTTTAGAATTGCAAGAATTTTGTTGCCTTATTATTGATATGTAATAGGTATGTAAACAGGCTGGATTTCTAAACTTCCTGATTTTTCACGCGATTTGCGACTTCGTAGAGTAAGAAGGGAACTCTTTGATATTCCGAAGTAAACAGTTGCTTATGTTCATTGTCCGTTCCCCGGATGAGTATATATTTATTCTGTGCACCAAATTACATTCATCGCTTAATTAAACTAACGTCTTTAATACAGATGTCCCGAGAAAAGGTAACAGACAGACAGACACACTTTCGCATTAATAATATTAGAAAGTATGGATTTTAAAATAATAGTTTAGAAGGATTAGGACACCAGTACCAATTTACTTTCGTGCAGGTTCGTCTTGCCTGAATCATGGTTACCTAAGTTCATCTGTCCGCTGCACAGCCCCCCAATCATGTAAGAATGTTCGATCAAACGTTTAAGATTTTTGTCAAAGTAAAATAAACCATAACTGCATTGAATTAGAGCTCAATTTCGTCTGCCCATTCTTATACGTTTAGGTATGTACGATACCCTAAACCCGAGTATAAGAATGGGCAGACAAAATTGTGCTCTAATTCAATGCAATTATGTTTTATTTTACTTTGACAAAAATCTTAGACGATTGATCGGACATTCTTACATGATTGGGGCCCTGTTCCGGAAAAAAACTATGGGAATATCGTAGTTAGACCCAGAGTCTATCGGAGTATCGGAGTATCGGAGTCCTTGGATTGTGATACGAGTTTATTAAATAGGTATACCTGCAGTTTGATTTTCGCTATGGGAATTCAATCTATTTCATAGCCCCGGTAAACTAAGAAATGTGCAATAGTACTAGTATATTGTGTGTCTAGGGGTGAAACAAGACGATTTCAGACGAGGGTGAAGGTGCCTGCCTGAGCGAAGCGAGGGCGGGCATCACCCGAAGTCTGAAATCGTGTTTCATCCCGCGGCACACACTACATTTTTCATATAACCTGCATTGAAAGTGCGAGTTTTATATAATATTGTACTTCTTATTTATTTTAATTTCTAGGTTGTTGTTTGCAAATATGATATTGGTCAGTTTAGTTGATGGTTAAGGGTATGTTGCGATATACCCGCTGAATGACGTATTCGTCTGAAATTGACTAGTTTCGGGTGGCTTAACGGGCATTGAAACTCGCATTTTCAATGCAGGTTATATGAAAAATAACAATCATTTAGAATGTCTCTTCATGATATTAATAATTGTTATTGTTACGCCATCTCACAGAATCCAAATATGGAAAACTTAAAAGGGAACACAGTTTTTTCATTGTACAAGACGTCACCAATGTTTGTGTTGGCAGCTGTTGAACAATGCCAAAGGTTTCCTTTGTAAAGCCCTGTGTTATATTATATTGTAATGTTAAATCTTCATGAAGGGGACAACAATTGTTGTTTTTCTTTATACGCTTATTTTGGGATGCTTTTTCGTTAAAATTTACTATGTTTGGGAATAAAACTGCACTAATATCATCGCGAGTAGGGTTGGCAATAAGCAAACTAAATTATAGAATTGCAAGTTACAAAATGTTAATTTTGATTTCTCTTTACGTTTTCTGGACGAGAAATTTTCTATGTTACAGAGTGAAATCATCTCTTTCAGAGAATTATTTTAACCAGCAGATATCTAGAATTGTAATACGTTCCTACTCCACTAAAGGTAATTGAAGGATTATTTAATAACTAGCTGATGCCCGCGACTTCGTCCGCGTGGATTGAGGTTTTTCGGTTCCCGCGGGAACTCTTCAATTTTCCGGGATAAAAAGTAGCCTATGTGCTATTCCAGACTATAATCTATCTCTGTGCCAAATTTCATACAGATCCGTTCAGTCGTTGGAGCGTGATTGAGTAACAAACATCCATACATCCACACATCCATACATCCACACATCCATACATCCATACATCCATAGTCCATACATCCATCCAAACTTTCGCATTTATAATATTTATTTGATTGTATAGTTTGTATTAAAATGTACACATCTATTATTTCTTAATTTTCAAACATCTTTTAAGACCTAACCAGCTTAGTCATACAGCTTACTAGACTAAAAAAGCTGAAGAAAAAAAAAGACAATTAACATACTAATAATATTATAAATGCGAAAGTGTGTTTGTTTGTTGGATTGTTGGTTTATTGGTTTGTTGGTTTGTCCGATTGTTGGTTTATTGGTTTGTTGGTTTGTCCTCCAATCACGCTACAACGGAGCAACGGGTGGACGTGATTTTTTCATGGGTATAATTGAGGGCCTGGAGAGTGACATAGGCTACTTTTTATCCAGGAAAATTGAGGAGTTCCCGTGGGAATTTAACAAAACTTATTCCACGCGGACGAAGTCGCGGGCATCAGCTAGTATTAGGTATGTTTATTGTTTACCTATCGCGAAAGAGATCATCTTAAAAAGGTTTTTAAGATTTGGAAAATAAACAAAAATAATGTGAATGTATACCTACTTAGACAGCTTTGCAGTTTTTTGTTTCTAACTTATGTATTGTGACAACCCTAAATCCGTGTTGTAAAGATATTATCATAATGTATTCAGGCGTTACAAGAAACACTTAAAAAGTTAAGGATGTTATGAGTGTTGTAATATTGTATTTTACCAGCATTCTTCGGTCGTTCTTCTTTTCGAGGACATTTTTAAAGGAAATGTTATTGATCGTAACTTTTAAGTATGATTATTGATTGTACGACGTACGTAACAAAATATCCATTAATATTAAAACCAAATTGGCGATGAAAAACAAGATAAGGCGCCTTTTTAATGATTGCTTATGAGCGATTAGTAAAAAATATGAAGAAGCGCTTATTATATTCGAAAGAAGAGTTCTGATCGATTTACGGCGCATTTCAAGTTAACGTGTCATGGCGCATTCGATATAAAGATAAGCTCTATAGTTTAATATCTTTAGTGAGCCAAACCTTGTTCAGGTAAAATCGCTAGATTGTATGAGCTGGACAGTGGACACGTAAGTACCTACAGCGTATATGGATGTGCATCGCCAACCAAAAAACCTAATGTCATCGCACAAAACTTCGGTCGTTGGAGTTAACCAAGACGCCAAGCGGATTGGATTAAAGAACTAGAGCACGCAAACAAACTAAACGAGCGCAAAGGACAGATGGAGAAATCTTCTGGACCAGGCCCGGGCCCACAAAGGGCTGCAGCGCCGATGATGATGATGTATTTTAGGGGAGGTTATTTTCTTAAAATCATTTAACGAGTTTACTCGTAGATTTTAGATGCTTATGTATTTTTTTAATATAAATAATTATTTGTAATTATGAGATGACCCCGCATAGTACCATTATAATTATTATAAGGCGTCAATCTCTAAATTCCAAGATTAATAATTTTATGAGAAAAATAATTAAGAAAATTAAACTTAAATCTATACTAATACTAGCTGATGCCCGCGACTCCGTCCGCGTGGGGGTTTGAAATATAGATAGTAGCCGATTCTCATACTTACTGAATATGCATAAAAAATTTGGTAAAAATCGGTCTAGCCGTTTCGGAGGAGTACGGTAACAAACATTGTGACATGGAAATTTTATATATTAGATATTATTTTGGATGGATGTTTGTAACTCAATCACGCCAGAACGGCTGAACGGATCTGGATGAAATTTGGCACAGATATAGATTATAGTCTGGAATAACACATATGATACTTTTTATCTCGGAAAATTAAAGAGTTCCCGCGGGAACCACAAAACCTCAATCCACGCGGACGAAGTCGCGGGCATCAGCTAGTTCATAATAATTGCTCTGAAACTAGACTGCGCGAAATTATGATGACATTTAAATTATTTATTACAAATCTAAAGCCAAATTAGCCCAGTTTTGTTACGCAAGAAGGGCCGGCGTCGCTCCTTTCAAGGCTCGTCTACTGATCTCATAAGTCATAGGTCACATACTTACTCGGACTCCCGAGTTTACAAGGAATGATAATAATATAGCCTGCAATGTGCCATGCAAGTAAACCATCTGTTAAATTTATGTCCTCAGATATACTTGATTGCATTCTCACGTCTTGCAGGGTGCAAGTTTCGATTCGGAATAATAAATGGAAGTTAGTCATCTTCTAGGCAAGCGCGTCCCATCTTAGGCTGTATCATCACTTCCCATCAGGTGTGATTGTGGTCAAGCGTAAGCGTGGATGTTGTCCCAAATCCTATACCCAAAGCCCTCAAAAAAAAATTATCAAACTTGGGCCCAATGAAGTTCTCTATTTAAAACAAAGCTTAGACCCAACATTTTATATCAAAATCAAAACATTTATATTTTTCTAAATATGGTTCTACTAGCAGATACCTGCTACTTCGTCCGTGTGTACCTATTAGGTAAGGTTTTTCGGTTACCGCGGTAACAAAGAGTTTCCGCGGGAAATTTTCCGGGATGAAAAGTAGCCTATGTGTTATTCCAGAGTCTAGATATCTCTGTGCCAAACATCCAGATCCGTTTAGTCGTTCTGGCGTGATTGAGTAACAAACATCAATCCATACATCCATCCATCCATTCCATCCAAACTTTCGCATTCCATATTAGTATGGATATCAATATTGTACATTACACTTTTTAATTGAATTCCAATAAGGAAGAGGTTTTCATTTCGGCGCAATTTGGAAATCTTACTAAAATAATGACATACAGTTAAGTACTCTGTTTCTCTCTATCTATATTAGAGGGCGCGGGACAGAATTTGACACTTTTTAGTCATGTAAGATTTTTCTCGCGAAGGTCTCCCGTTTTATCCTGCCATAAAGAACTTAAGTTCTAATAATCTATTCAATAATTTGAATGATACCCAACTAGGATCGACACTCGACAGTATACCAACCCATATCTATAGCTGTTATAATCGTATAGGCTTCTCTTTATGTATGGCGCTGTTTGACAGCTGTCTCTCCAACACGACAATAGTGTGTCCGCGGCATTACTTAACGAGATAGCACCAAAGGTTTCGACTTTCCCTTAAAGACTTTGAGTGTACTTTAACATAGCATGTGGACACTCCCTGTGTCCTACTTATAAGGTTTCTATATACTGTATCGGGCACCTGTTTTATGCTCATCTTATAGTCCCATAAACTTATCCGACCCAGTGAAAGTGAAGAGCAACGGATCGACGTGATTTTTGGTATGGGTATAGTGGAGGACCTGGAGAGAATTTATTTTTAAATCAGTGGCACCTGTGACGTGTTTAATAAAGTCTAGAAGTCGCGTCACACAATGTTTGCACAAAATGTTGCTAAGGCCACGAGAAATAATAATAATATGATGTGCTTGGACATCAGAACACAATATCTGCATGCAATCAAGAAACATTTGGGCAAAGTCACGAAGTTATAACAATATTGTAACCGCAACATAATTTAAGCAGATAAGATCAGAGCTTTCAGCTGTCCTTAAAAGATATTCGGTCATGCTGAATATGGTAAACACTGTTAACTTGATTAACATTAAGAAGGCTGCTTAATGCGTTTAAATTATCACTTGATTCATTATTAATAAAGGAAATGTACGGGCTCTGTCCTTACTTGTGACTATTTTATGAATATTCGGAAAACGTTATTTACTTACTTTGTCAAGATTATTGAACACTGGTAACCCTAAGAGTAGTTCGCCTGGTGGGAGGCTTCGGCCGTGGCTAGTTACCACCCTACCGGCAAAGACGTGCCGCCAAGCGATTTAGCGTTCCGGTACGATGCCGTGTAGAAACCAAATAGGGGTATGGGTTTAATTAACTGCCATGCCTCTAACAGGTTAGCCCGCTACCATCTTAGACTGCATCATCACTTACCATCAGGTGAGATCGCAGTCAAGGGCTAACTTGTAGTGGATTAAAAAAAAAAAAAAAAACCTAAATTACTATGTAATCGAGGGTAAGCGAAACTAACCTAGTTTCACAACAACAATGTGATAAAACGACCAAAAGTTGTAAAATATTCTTCTCTTCTCTATTTAAATAGTTTTGACGACCTCCTAGTGGTGGGCGCTGTGGTCTTATAAATGGGAGGTCCCCATCCGTGGTGGGGTTCGATCCCCGGCATGGTGAATTTTCTCTGGTCTGGCCTGGTGGGAGGTATTGGCCGTGTGTGGCCACCCGACCTGCAAGGACGTACCGCCAAGCGATTTAGCGTTTCGGTACGATGCCGCGCAGAAACCGATTGGGGGTATATGAGTTTAATATAGCTGCCATACTCCAGAAAGGTTAGCCCGCTACCATCAAATGAGATTGCAGTCAAGGGCTGACTTGTATAGTCGCGTAAAAAAAAAGTTTTAAAAGTTGTCTGTAAATTCCCTTAAAACTTTTAAACACTTTTCAAGCGGTTCCAGGGCGATCAGGCAGCTCAAAATAATTATTGAGCTCTTGTAATTTTGTTGTTGACGAGAACTAAATCAATTGTGAACCTTAACCAAATTAACCGACAATGTCAGATTCATGTAGCTGCTTGAATCCACAGCGTTGCTAACAAATTGCGGACACTTGTTAATTTAGATGGCGACGAAATAATTAATTTGTTGATTAATATTTGATGGCTACATTAAGCACCATATGACACACGTGGAATAGCGTAGTGATTCGTTAGTGTATTCAATGGTTATAACTTATAACTTTCAATAAACATTTATTTGTTTATTACCTCAATAAAATTTCTTTGGGCCTGCGAAGACAAGGGATTATTTCCCGCGAGAGACCTCCGTCACCTTTTTATCTCTACCTTTTTAACCCTTACAAGGTCTGCACTCTGCACCCATACGCAGTCGAAATTCCGCAGATTCGTACGAAGCGTTTTGCTTCCTCGTTCCTAATTCGACCCGCTAGGATATGGAATGCCCTTCTGGCTCTCGTTTTCCCGTTTTAATATAGCTAAGTATACCTTCAAATCAAGAGTGAATAGGCATCGTCTAGGCAAGCGCGCTCCACCTTAGGCTGTCACCACTTGCAAGCAAGTCTGATTGCCGCCAAGCACTAGCCTATACATTATAAAAAGAAAAATCTGTCGTCTCCACAGGTCCTTATTATGCAGATGAACTCTCAAAATATTGTGAAAACTTCGATCTGTATCAGATCAGGTGAGATCAGTATACAGTACATACTTACTGCATCAATTATTTAAAAACTAAGATAGAGAAATGTAGGGCTGGATATACTAAGTAGGTACCTGATTGCAATAGTTCCATAAAGTAGATACGAGTATATCGATTAAAAAACAGCTAGCCTGTTGATAGCATTAATTTCAGTCGATTTTTTGTAAGTCATTTGGTTGCAGCCAGCAGGTTGCTGGAAAGGTAATAGTGTTCGGAGGTCCAATATCTACATAATATTCGCACGTGCCTGGTTCCAGTTACGCTGGATTTAAACATTTTATTCCGAATGTCCCATAACAACAATGGAAATGCGATACAAATAATAAAAACCAGTTTCGGACCGTTTAGCATTTTATGTTTCTGAGGCCATTTAAATTGAACGCGATTAAGTCGTTTGCAAATATTACTCTTTAGTTAAGTAGGTATAATACATTATATATGGAAGTACTAAGTATGAAGTAATAGAGGAGTAACATTGAAATTTAAGAACTTTTGAACGCGAAAATATATTATCATTAATGCTTCATCATTATTGCTTCATGGTGAAACATTCCAGGATAATTCAGGTTGAGGTTAGAGTCACCGTCTCGACTTGTGATCCAGGTTGGAGTTGGTTACATGATTGAAGCCCTGCCTGAGCCATTATTGGACAGAAATCTGTTTTTAGACTTCGTATAGGTATGTCCATGTCTTTAGGTCAGAGTACGCTCTATAACTCAGTAGATTTGCTAATCTGCGGTTAATCCAATCTCACGCGATAAAAAATCTGTTAAGTATGGAGGGACACCAGGATACTTCACTACTATGAATAGCAACGCGATAAGATAAGACGTTCTTTTCATTTTTGACCATCTACCTATGATCACCATCCCGAGTGACCGTAAAGAAACTTCGCGAAAAAGCTTTTACATAGCCTATTAAACGCTGAAAGTCAAGTGCATCCCGTTATTCAGGCTTAGGTCACGGCACACTGGTAGGAAGTGTGTCGAGGCCTGCAGCTACTGGAAACAGGGTTTCCAACGTGTGATAAGGTTAATAAACACACTTTAATTTTTATTACGATTAAGTCGCGTTCACGCTAATGAAAATACGCGTATAGCATTTAGTTCGGCGAAAATTATTATTAATTCGTTCATATTTTAAAATATTGTAGGTAAAGATAATGCGACGTTCAATACCCAATGCGAATGTTTACTGGTACCACAGAATAGGTAATAGTATATTATCTGGTACTATGGATCCGGATCCTTACCAATTACCATCGGATCATCCGATGGTAAGGAATATGTAGCCTAGTACGAAGCCGACAACTTTTTATTAAGTAGGTATACTTTAGATTATATTACTAAACATTTACAGCAAAATTGCGACTGCCGAGTTTTTAGGGAAATCTGAACCAGTGACTAAGTAGTTCGTTCATTGGTTGCCTGGAAGAGATCGTTAAGTAGCGATAAAGCCGCCAAATTGTATACTTACTCTATTAATTTCCTTTGTGGTGTACAATTAGAGTAAGTATATTCATTCATTCATAATTGACTTACGAGACACTAGCACAGATGCCATTATACAGCTAAAACCACTGGTTCTAGAAACTATAGATAATTTTCGTTTCTCTAATAACTTAGGAGCTAGTTAAATATTTTATAAACAATGCGAACGGATTTGTGGAAATAAGCTAGTTCTGTAAGGTGCTATTTTCAGGAGCTTTTATGTATCGCTGTCCAACCCTATCCGAAAGTTGTTATCTGCGTACGCGCAGATTTTCGCACCCAGCATACGACAGACGGGTGTGTAATTAACTCGATAACTGTTCAATTTTAATAAACAAGCTACGGCATAGCAGATAGCTTATCGATGGTAGGTATATTTTACCTTACGCGCGCGTAAGGTGTTATTATGTAAATTGGGCATAATTTAATTTTTCTTTGAATAACTGAAAGTAGCGTATTCATGGAAATATTGTTTATTTTCAAGTGAGTACAGAGTACTTACTAAAAATACAATGCTACTCGTATCTACTTACGCTACAGAATGTAGCAATTTCAAACAAATGTAAATTGCTCTACAGTCTACAACATGGCGAAAATCTCCTCTCCTGTCGCTAATTCCGAAAATAAAACAGTCTCAATAAGTACAAAAATAAACTTGAATCACCAGCTATTTCTATTATAATTCAAATTACTATAGTTAGTCCGTTATTCATTTTAACGAATTTATTGGCACTAAGCTAAGTACACAGCGCAACGCAAACAAGAACTTGAGTCTGGAACACACTGATTAGTATTCCTGAGATTCGTGAAATACTGAACTCGCAACACTGGCGGTTACAATTTTTTTCTAAATCTATATATATAAAATTCAAAGTCCTGACTGACTGACTTATATATATCAACGCACAGCCTAAACCGCTGGTCCTAGAGACATGAAATTTGGAGGGTGTGTTCTTTGTGAAGAGTAGGTATCCACTAAGAAAGGATTTTTCGAAATTCCACCCCCAAAGGGGTAAAATAGGGGTTGAAAGTTTGTATGAAAGTCCGTCATTTTTCAAGTTATATCCATGAAACTTTGTATTTAAGCTACCAGTTCAAAATAAGGAAATACGTGTTTCGCCATTTTTGAAAATTATACCCCCATAGGGCTGAAACAGGGGTTGAAAGTTTGTAGGAAAGTCCGTCATTTTTCAAGCTGTAGCCATGAAACTTGGTGTTTGGGATTTCGGTTTGAAATGAAAAAATACGTGATTCATAGTTTTTGAAAATTCTATCCCCAAGGACGTCAAATAGAGAGTAGTATGTTATTCGCCGGTTCTGCCCCACTCGCCTGCCCTCCCCCACCCACACCTCCCCGCTACGGTTTTGCGTACTGCTTGCCGCTAAAAAAAAAAAAAAAAAAAAAAAAAAAAAAAAAAAAAAAAAAAAAAAAAGGTTTAGCCCCCCATTTGAATCGTTTGCGCGCACTCTCGTACTCGTATGTAGCATAGTTTCGGAGATAGCTTTTTGCAGCGGTGCTCGTTGTTCGTTAATGACATGGGTAATTAGATAACGAACTCGGACGCTACGCTTAATCACCTGTCCATTCACAATGGCCTCGAAGTAACTCCAACTTGCTAATCCATACTAATATTATAAATGCGAAAGTGTGTCTGTCTGTCTGACTGTCTGTCTGTCTGCTACGCTTTCCCGGCCCATCTTTTTAACCGATTTTGCTGAAATTTGGTATAGAGGTCCACGCGGACGGAGTCGCGGGAATCATCTAGTGACTAATATGCAAGGTTCAATGAAAGGAAACATTCTTTTACGGTTTTATTTCATACTAGCGATCCGGCCCGGCTTCGTTCGGGCAGCACTAATAATCCTAATCTATATATTTTATAAAATTCAAAGTCCTGACTGACTGACTGACTGACTGACTTATATATCAACGCATAGCCTAAACCGCTGGGGTAAGAAATACGTGTTTCACAGTTTTTGAAAATTCTACCCCCGAAGGGTTGAAATAGGGGGTGAAAATCCTTCATTTCTCAAGATATTTGTCAAGTTATATCAACGAAACTTGGTATTTTGGCTTTCAGTAATAATTAAAGAAGAATGTATGGCACAGTTTTTCAAAATTTCACCCCCAAACGGGAATAATAGGGGTTGAAAATTGATACGTAAGTCCTTCATTTCTCAAGTTATAGCCATGAAACTTAGCATTTGGGCTTCTGGTTAAATATAAAGAAGTACGTGTTTCACCATTTTTTGAAAATTCGATCCCCAAGGACGTTAAATAGAGAGTTTGTCCTTCAATCACGCCGCAAAAGAGCAACGGATCACGTGATTTTTTGCATGAGTATAGTTGAGGACCTGGAGAGTGACATAGACTATTTTTAAAACCGGAAAACTAAGGAGTGCCTGTGGGGAAAAAAACTTAAACCACACGGACGAAGTCGCGTGCTTAGTGAGCTAATCACTGACTCACTGACTAATCCCGATATCTCAGGAACTATAAAACATACAGACTTGAAATTTGGAAGGTAGATTCCTTCTATAGTGTAGACGTCAGCAAAGAAACGGTTTTGAGAAAATTCACCCCTAAGGGGTTGAAATGGGGGTTGGAAGTTTGTATGAAAGTCCTTTGTTTTTGAAGTTAGACACATGAAAATTGTCATTTAAGTTATTAGTTTGAAATAATAAAAATCTGTATAAGCAATTTTTCGAAAATCTACCCCAAAGAGGGTGAAATGTTGGTTGGAAGTTTGTATGAAATTTCTATGTTTTTGAAGTTAGAGACTTGCAAATCGGGATTTAGGTTATAAGTTTTAAGTAATAATAAACACCTGCATAAGCTATATAAAGCCTCTTTAGATAGACTTTTTGCAGCAGGAAAATTTCATAATCTCATAGGAAATCAAAAATTGTACGCGGACGAAGTCGCGGGCGACCTCTAGTAGTCTATACCTATTATACCCAGTGGGCAGGTTTTACATTTCAATATTACATTGTAAGAGTACGCCCTTTCCTCACCACAGCCGCCAGCCCTCAGATTATTATATTCCATTTTCCCTTACACGTTACATTATTTCTATGATATCTCATAAGATATTCATCTAAATTAAATGATGTAAAAGACAATTTTTATCTTAATTAGATACTTGAGATGAATAACATATTTATTTTGATAAGGATTCATACTATGTCGGTAAAAACACCTTCGCAAGTAAAGCATTGGTTTAGACCAAATTTGAAAATCACAGAAATGGTTATTGTGAGTCAACATTAAAAGATAGATACACGCTGTCGCGGACTTTTTTTTAGAACTTTTTGAGAGGAACAATTTCCCGCTACATTGTTTTCGTGTAACTTTAACTATTTACGCAGCGCACGCCACGTAAGCTCTCAAAAGAGACGATTTTTTCAGACTTGGTTCACATTATTGCAATTCTCGTAAGGATCTCTAATTTTTTTTGAAAATAAAATATAGCCTATGTTACTCGCTGATAATGTAGCTGTCTATAGGTGAAAGAATTTTTAAAATCGGTTGAATAGTTTTTGAGTTTATCCATTACAAACAAACAAACAAACAAATCTTTCCTCTTTATAATATTAGTTTAGATTTATTTCTCTTTAAATAGTTTTTTAAATAATCTATCCACTAACATATCATTCTCTAGCGTGTTATTATTGAATACATTTAAAAAATCCTGAGTTCTATAACCCAAATACATGTAATACAAATAGGTAATACAATATTGACCACATACTAAAGTGAAGTCGTTTTGTATTCTTCTCGTACTGTACCGCCATCCCCTGGAATTTCTTTTCAGAAACTGTCAATGATATTTAGTCGGTGCTCGCCCATATGAATCAAAATACTGACCAAGAATCAAAATGCTTATTATATAACTCGGGGTTGAAACATAAATTGGTAATCGGTTCGCAGCATATGCATTGTGTTCAATACTTGGATGGATTTTGCTTAGATACGACTTTATCTCTAAGGTATTCATGTTACCTACGTGACAGATACAGATATCTTAACGCTGCAATGGATCATACATGAATGTGGATATAGAATGTACTTTATCTTATAACTTAATATAAAAATAAAAGATATATTCATTTTACAAGTGTTTTATTACATATAAATCTTATGATTAAAAAAAAAATACAAGTTTTGACTTAACTTATTTGCAATATAGTGTATCTTAACTGCTATAGTCAACTGTTACATTACGATTTCTATCAATTTCAATGACATTATCAAACTCTGCATGAACTATACAGTTGATAGCCTTTTGCATATTGTTCCCTAGATATTCCGTTCCCTTCATTAAAAAAATGGATTCCCGTTCCTGAGAAATATGTATGATAGGCTGAACTGAAAGTATTATTACTGAATGATGGTTGCAAAGCTTTTGAAGGTATTTGTTGACCATCAATATACAAACTAAATGTATTCATCTGATAATTTTCAAAGTTGAATGGATTTTTTGTAAGAGTTCCATTAAATGCTGCATTACTAACAAATCCGACAATACATCTTTTAGGAACTTGACCAAGAAAAATATTATCGAGTGTTTTACCCTGAAACCCTGAAGGAATTGTTAAAACTTTAACTTCCGCTCGAGTTATTGGATATTTTGCAGTAGCAGATGCTAAAACTTTTTGATGTGCAAGCAATACAGTTGGATTTATCCGCGCGCGCCGAACTATAAGTCACATCGACGGTTACAAACAGCATTTCGTAAAAACGTTCCTTGAATGATTAACTAATTGCTCTTTGTTAAGCTACTCGCTGCTGTATTGGAGTGCATGGAAACTTCTTATGCGTTATAAATACAATTTATTATTTTTCAAATATTGACCGTGATAGTACTCACCATACTACTATTTTTTTCTAAAATTGAGAAATTAGAAAACCACCAACAAAATGATTGCAGTCATGTTATTACAGAATTACCAAACAATGAACTTACTAAAATATTCTTGTATTGAATTATCACATTCTTTACAGAAACTACTTTTGAAACTTCGTATCTCTCATGGGTACAATTTATTCTCTTTCAAATGTTGACTTCAATAAACTACTCAGCAACAATCATCCTCTGCTGTATTACTATTCAATTAATAAAAAAAAATCACAACTTCTGTAACCTCTAAACTTTATATTATATTGTCCACAAACTGAAGTATAAAAATTTTGTATCCTTCTTCTATTGAAATACCACATTATTTACAGAAACTGCTTTTGAAACTTCGTATCTCTCATGGCTACAATTTACTTTCTTTTAAATGTTGACTTAAATAAACTACTCAACAACATATCATTCTCTACTGTATTACTATTAAATGAATCAAAAAATCACAACTTCTGTAACCTCTAAACATAAAATACATTATACTATATTGTCCACAAACTGAAGTGTAATAATTTTGTATCATTCTTCTATTGAGATACCACATTATTATCTGAAACTGCTTATGAAACTTTGTATCTATCAAATCAATTTGTCTCTTTCAAATGTTGACTTCAATAAACTTCTCAACAGCAATCATTCTCTACTGTATTACTATTCAATTAATAAAAAAATCACAACTTCTGTAACCTCTAAACATTATACTATATTGTCCACAAACTGAAGTGTAATAATTTTGAATCCTTCTTCTATTAAAATACCACATTCTTATCAGAAACTGACAAACTCGTTTGACTTTCAAACATCAAATTATATTGTTTTCCGTGGAAACGATCTAAATATTTTCCTGAATTCAATATGTGATACTTTTACAAATAAAATTAGTTCTTTTGAGACAAAATATTGTGGTTGGAGCTTAACAACATAAAATGCTTATTAAATTTCGCGATAGTACTCACCATACTACTACATTTTTCTCAAATTGAGAAATAAGAAAACCACCAACAAAATGATTGCATTCATGTTATTACAGAATTACCAAAACAATGAACTCACTAAAAAAATTTGTTCAGGCCGCCATCAAACGATAAAATAAAATTTGATAAGTTTAATAAAAAGTTGAGAATACCATTTGTAATATATGCCGATTTCGAAGCCTTTTTAAAACCAATAAATTCATGTTCAAATGATTCTAAACCTTTTACTGAGAATATTCAGAATCATGAAGTATATAGTTTCGGATATTATATTAAATGTTCATATGATAGCCTTTCAAAATATGAAACGTACACCGGTCCGGATTGTACTAAAGTATTTATGGAACGACTCCATAAAGACGTGAAACTAATATGATTTATAGAAACTGCTTTTGAAACTTCGTATCTCTCATGGCTACAATTTACTTTCTTTTAAATGTTGACTTAAATAAACTACTCAACAACAATCATTCTCTACTGTATTACTATTAAATTAATCAAAACGTTGTTCATTCATTGAATTTTATGGAAGGTGAAATCGAAGTATAAGTTCACTAATGTTTCATAAAAAACGTTTAACAAATGATCATTTCACAAAAAAACGTTTCAAAACTATTCAGGTGACAATCAACATATTTCGAAAAATATCATTTTACTTATAAAAAGTCATTTGGCAAATACTCAATTCACAAATATTTTACATTGCAAATTTGTTGAATATTAAAATTATCATTTACAAAGGTATTATTTCAACAAGTTAAAACTTGTCAAAAAAAGTATTGTCAAAAAAAAATAATTATAGAACCAATTGTTTGTTTAAAGATCAATCAATCAATCAATCAATCAATCGTTTATTTGCAAGAAACATTGTACAATAAAAGATGACAAACTAATATTAAAGAGCAAACATGTTTCGTCATTGCTGCTGTCAAAGATGAATTTTTGATTCATAATTTTGCCAAACGTTGGTTGTGAAATGAAAATTTGTTATTTGTTTTGTAGGAAATGATAGATAGGATACCCGAAGTATTACCTCAAAATAAGGAAAGATATATTTCGTTTTCAAAAAATTGACAAATACTCAATTCACAAAATAAGGTTTTACGTTGCAAATTTGTTGAATGTTAAATTATCATTTACAAATGTATTATTTCAACAAATTAAAACGTGTAAAAAAAAAATTTTTTAAAAAAAAAAATTATAAAATAATTTATAGAACCAATTGTTTGTTTTTAGATGAATTTTTGATTTATATTTTGCCAAACGTTGGTTGTGAAATGAAAATTTGTTATTTGTTTTGTAGGAAATGATAGATAGGATACCCGAAGTATTACCTCAAAATAAGGAAAGATATATTTCGTTTTCAAAAAATTGACAAATACTCAATTCACAAAATAAGGTTTTACGTTGCAAATTTGTTGAATGTTAAATTATCATTTACAAATGTATTATTTCAACAAATTAAAACGTGTAAAAAAAAAAAAAATTTTTTAAAAAAAAATTATAAAATAATTTATAGAACCAATTGTTTGTTTTTAGATGAATTTTTGATTTATATTTTGCTAAACGTTGGTTGTGAAATGAAAATTTGTTATTTGTTTTGTAGGAAATGATAGATAGGATACCCGAAGTATTACCTCAAAATAAGGAAAGATATATTTCGTTTTCAAAAAATGATAATTTAAATGATAATTTAACATTCAACAAATTTGCAACGTAAAACCTTATTTTGTGAATTGAGTATTTGTCAATTTTTTGAAAACGAAATATATCTTTCCTTATTTTGAGGTAATACTTCGGGTATCCTATCTATCATTTCCTACAAAACAAATAACAAATTTTCATTTCACAACCAACGTTTGGCAAAATATAAATCAAAAATTCATCTAAAAACAAACAATTGGTTCTATAAATTATTTTATAATTTTTTTTTAAAAAAAATTTTTTTTTTTACACGTTTTAATTTGTTGAAATAATACATTTGTAAATGATAATTTAACATTCAACAAATTTGCAACGTAAAACCTTATTTTGTGAATTGAGTATTTGTCAATTTTTTGAAAACGAAATATATCTTTCCTTATTTTGAGGTAATACTTCGGGTATCCTATCTATCATTTCCTACAAAACAAATAACAAATTTTCATTTCACAACCAACGTTTGGCAAAATTATGAATCAAAAATTCATCTTTGACAGCAGCAATGACGAAACATGTTTGCTCTTTAATATTAGTTTGTCATCTTTTATTGTACAATGTTTCTTGCAAATAAACGATTGATTGATTGATTGATTGATTGATCTTTAAACAAACAATTGGTTCTATAATTATTTTTTTTGACAATACTTTTTTTGACAAGTTTTAACTTGTTGAAATAATACCTTTGTAAATGATAATTTTAATATTCAACAAATTTGCAATGTAAAATATTTGTGAATTGAGTATTTGCCAAATGACTTTTTATAAGTAAAATGATATTTTTCGAAATATGTTGATTGTCACCTGAATAGTTTTGAAACGTTTTTTTGTGAAATGATCATTTGTTAAACGTTTTTTATGAAACATTAGTGAACTTATACTTCGATTTTACCTTCCATAAAATTCAATGAATGAACAACGTTTTGATTAATTTAATAGTAATACAGTAGAGAATGATTGTTGTTGAGTAGTTTATTTAAGTCAACATTTAAAAGAAAGTAAATTGTAGCCATGAGAGATACGAAGTTTCAAAAGCAGTTTCTATAAATCATATTAGTTTCACGTCTTTATGGAGTCGTTCCATAAATACTTTAGTACAATCCGGACCGGTGTACGTTTCATATTTTGAAAGGCTATCATATGAACATTTAATATAATATCCGAAACTATATACTTCATGATTCTGAATATTCTCAGTAAAAGGTTTAGAATCATTTGAACATGAATTTATTGGTTTTAAAAAGGCTTCGAAATCGGCATATATTACAAATGGTATTCTCAACTTTTTATTAAACTTATCAAATTTTATTTTATCGTTTGATGGCGGCCTGAACAAATTTTTTTAGTGAGTTCATTGTTTTGGTAATTCTGTAATAACATGAATGCAATCATTTTGTTGGTGGTTTTCTTATTTCTCAATTTGAGAAAAATGTAGTAGTATGGTGAGTACTATCGCGAAATTTAATAAGCATTTTATGTTGTTAAGCTCCAACCACAATATTTTGTCTCAAAAGAACTAATTTTATTTGTAAAAGTATCACATATTGAATTCAGGAAAATATTTAGATCGTTTCCACGGAAAACAATATAATTTGATGTTTGAAAGTCAAACGAGTTTGTCAGTTTCTGATAAGAATGTGGTATTTTAATAGAAGAAGGATTCAAAATTATTACACTTCAGTTTGTGGACAATATAGTATAATGTTTAGAGGTTACAGAAGTTGTGATTTTTTTATTAATTGAATAGTAATACAGTAGAGAATGATTGCTGTTGAGAAGTTTATTGAAGTCAACATTTGAAAGAGACAAATTGATTTGATAGATACAAAGTTTCATAAGCAGTTTCAGATAATAATGTGGTATCTCAATAGAAGAATGATACAAAATTATTACACTTCAGTTTGTGGACAATATAGTATAATGTATTTTATGTTTAGAGGTTACAGAAGTTGTGATTTTTTGATTCATTTAATAGTAATACAGTAGAGAATGATATGTTGTTGAGTAGTTTATTTAAGTCAACATTTAAAAGAAAGTAAATTGTAGCCATGAGAGATACGAAGTTTCAAAAGCAGTTTCTGTAAATAATGTGGTATTTCAATAGAAGAAGGATACAAAATTTTTATACTTCAGTTTGTGGACAATATAATATAAAGTTTAGAGGTTACAGAAGTTGTGATTTTTTTTTATTAATTGAATAGTAATACAGCAGAGGATGATTGTTGCTGAGTAGTTTATTGAAGTCAACATTTGAAAGAGAATAAATTGTACCCATGAGAGATACGAAGTTTCAAAAGTAGTTTCTGTAAAGAATGTGATAATTCAATACAAGAATATTTTAGTAAGTTCATTGTTTGGTAATTCTGTAATAACATGACTGCAATCATTTTGTTGGTGGTTTTCTAATTTCTCAATTTTAGAAAAAAATAGTAGTATGGTGAGTACTATCACGGTCAATATTTGAAAAATAATAAATTGTATTTATAACGCATAAGAAGTTTCCATGCACTCCAATACAGCAGCGAGTAGCTTAACAAAGAGCAATTAGTTAATCATTCAAGGAACGTTTTTACGAAATGCTGTTTGTAACCGTCGATGTGACTTATAGTTCGGCGCGCGCGGATAAATCCAACTGTATTGCTTGCACATCAAAAAGTTTTAGCATCTGCTACTGCAAAATATCCAATAACTCGAGCGGAAGTTAAAGTTTTAACAATTCCTTCAGGGTTTCAGGGTAAAACACTCGATAATATTTTTCTTGGTCAAGTTCCTAAAAGATGTATTGTCGGATTTGTTAGTAATGCAGCATTTAATGGAACTCTTACAAAAAATCCATTCAACTTTGAAAATTATCAGATGAATACATTTAGTTTGTATATTGATGGTCAACAAATACCTTCAAAAGCTTTGCAACCATCATTCAGTAATAATACTTTCAGTTCAGCCTATCATACATATTTCTCAGGAACGGGAATCCATTTTTTTAATGAAGGGAACGGAATATCTAGGGAACAATATGCAAAAGGCTATCAACTGTATAGTTCATGCAGAGTTTGATAATGTCATTGAAATTGATAGAAATCGTAATGTAACAGTTGACTATAGCAGTTAAGATACACTATATTGCAAATAAGTTAAGTCAAAACTTGTATTTTTTTTTTAATCATAAGATTTATATGTAATAAAACACTTGTAAAATGAATATATCTTTTATTTTTATATTAAGTTATAAGATAAAGTACATTCTATATCCACATTCATGTATGATCCATTGCAGCGTTAAGATATCTGTATCTGTCACGTAGGTAACATGAATACCTTAGAGATAAAGTCGTATCTAAGCAAAATCCATCCAAGTATTGAACACAATGCATATGCTGCGAACCGATTACCAATTTATGTTTCAACCCCGAGTTATATAATAAGCATTTTGATTCTTGGTCAGTATTTTGATTCATATGGGCGAGCACCGACTAAATATCATTGACAGTTTCTGAAAAGAAATTCCAGGGGATGGCGGTACAGTACGAGAAGAATACAAAACGACTTCACTTTAGTATGTGGTCAATATTGTATTACCTATTTGTATTACATGTATTTGGGTTATAGAACTCAGGATTTTTTAAATGTATTCAATAATAACACGCTAGAGAATGATATGTTAGTGGATAGATTATTTAAAAAACTATTTAAAGAGAAATAAATCTAAACTAATATTATAAAGAGGAAAGATTTGTTTGTTTGTTTGTTTGTAATGGATAAACTCAAAAACTATTCAACCGATTTTAAAAATTCTTTCACCTATAGACAGCTACATTATCAGCGAGTAACATAGGCTATATTTTATTTTCAAAAAAAATTAGAGATCCTTACGAGAATTGCAATAATGTGAACCAAGTCTGAAAAAATCGTCTCTTTTGAGAGCTTACGTGGCGTGCGCTGCGTAAATAGTTAAAGTTACACGAAAACAATGTAGCGGGAAATTGTTCCTCTCAAAAAGTTCTAAAAAAAAGTCCGCGACAGCGTGTATCTATCTTTTAATGTTGACTCACAATAACCATTTCTGTGATTTTCAAATTTGGTCTAAACCAATGCTTTACTTGCGAAGGTGTTTTTACCGACATAGTATGAATCCTTATCAAAATAAATATGTTATTCATCTCAAGTATCTAATTAAGATAAAAATTGTCTTTTACATCATTTAATTTAGATGAATATCTTATGAGATATCATAGAAATAATGTAACGTGTAAGGGAAAATGGAATATAATAATCTGAGGGCTGGCGGCTGTGGTGAGGAAAGGGCGTACTCTTACAATGTAATATTGAAATGTAAAACCTGCCCACTGGGTATAATAGGTATAGACTACTAGAGGTCGCCCGCGACTTCGTCCGCGTACAATTTTTGATTTCCTATGAGATTATGAAATTTTCCTGCTGCAAAAAGTCTATCTAAAGAGGCTTTATATAGCTTATGCAGGTGTTTATTATTACTTAAAACTTATAACCTAAATCCCGATTTGCAAGTCTCTAACTTCAAAAACATAGAAATTTCATACAAACTTCCAACCAACATTTCACCCTCTTTGGGGTAGATTTTCGAAAAATTGCTTATACAGATTTTTATTATTTCAAACTAATAACTTAAATGACAATTTTCATGTGTCTAACTTCAAAAACAAAGGACTTTCATACAAACTTCCAACCCCCATTTCAACCCCTTAGGGGTGAATTTTCTCAAAACCGTTTCTTTGCTGACGTCTACACTATAGAAGGAATCTACCTTCCAAATTTCAAGTCTGTATGTTTTATAGTTCCTGAGATATCGGGATTAGTCAGTGAGTCAGTGATTAGCTCACTAAGCACGCGACTTCGTCCGTGTGGTTTAAGTTTTTTTCCCCACAGGCACTCCTTAGTTTTCCGGTTTTAAAAATAGTCTATGTCACTCTCCAGGTCCTCAACTATACTCATGCAAAAAATCACGTGATCCGTTGCTCTTTTGCGGCGTGATTGAAGGACAAACTCTCTATTTAACGTCCTTGGGGATCGAATTTTCAAAAAATGGTGAAACACGTACTTCTTTATATTTAACCAGAAGCCCAAATGCTAAGTTTCATGGCTATAACTTGAGAAATGAAGGACTTACGTATCAATTTTCAACCCCTATTATTCCCGTTTGGGGGTGAAATTTTGAAAAACTGTGCCATACATTCTTCTTTAATTATTACTGAAAGCCAAAATACCAAGTTTCGTTGATATAACTTGACAAATATCTTGAGAAATGAAGGATTTTCACCCCCTATTTCAACCCTTCGGGGGTAGAATTTTCAAAAACTGTGAAACACGTATTTCTTACCCCAGCGGTTTAGGCTATGCGTTGATATATAAGTCAGTCAGTCAGTCAGTCAGTCAGGACTTTGAATTTTATAAAATATATAGATTAGGATTATTAGTGCTGCCCGAACGAAGCCGGGCCGGATCGCTAGTATGAAATAAAACCGTAAAAGAATGTTTCCTTTCATTGAACCTTGCATATTAGTCACTAGATGATTCCCGCGACTCCGTCCGCGTGGACCTCTATACCAAATTTCAGCAAAATCGGTTAAAAAGATGGGCCGGGAAAGCGTAGCAGACAGACAGACAGTCAGACAGACAGACAGTCAGACAGACAGACACACTTTCGCATTTATAATATTAGTATGGATTAGCAAGTTGGAGTTACTTCGAGGCCATTGTGAATGGACAGGTGATTAAGCGTAGCGTCCGAGTTCGTTATCTAATTACCCATGTCATTAACGAACAACGAGCACCGCTGCAAAAAGCTATCTCCGAAACTATGCTACATACGAGTACGAGAGTGCGCGCAAACGATTCAAATGGGGGGCTAAACCTTTTTTTTTTTTTTTTTTTTTTTTTTTTTTTTTTTTTTTTTTTTTTTTTAGCGGCAAGCAGTACGCAAAACCGTAGCGGGGAGGTGTGGGTGGGGGAGGGCAGGCGAGTGGGGCAGAACCGGCGAATAACATACTACTATAGAGAGTTTATCCTTCAATCACGCCGAAATAGAGTAACGGATCAACGTGATTTTTTGCATGGGTATAGTTGAGGACCTGGAGAGTGGAAAGTGACATAGGTTTATCCCGGAAAATTAAGCAGTGCCTGTGGGAATTAAAAACTTATGCCACGCGAACGAAGTCGCGAGCATCCTCTAGTTGCTTATATTATAATATCTTTTATTTCGAAAAGTAAAGCCTCGCGTGCAAGGTCGCGGGAAAAGCTAGTTATTAATATTATACTGCAGGCTTACTGTACATAAATTATCCGCGTGCGAGAAGTGAGGCGCGTAAATCGTCTTTAAACATGCTCGAAAAACGATGCTAGAAGAATCCTTGATTTACGACCTACTACACGTAAACGGCTAAACATTTTCCTTCATATTAAGGCGTAATAAATCAAGATAAAGTCGCCCCTCTATGGGGTGAAGTGAAAAGATATCAATTTAACAGAACAACGCGCGATGGCGGTCACGCGAACACATATGGGCATAATAACCCGTTATTAGGTAGGTTATTGTGTGTAAAAGGTAATAAAAGGAAATCGGTTAGTAAGAGTAATTTACTTCTTTTATTGTAACCTTTTTAACATGAAATGTGTCTAGGCCTTTAAGAGCAAAGGACACATGGACTCAAAGGGTTTTGTAAAATATGATTGCAACCGTAAACTTATAATAATGTCTAATAGCCTATTTGATATTTGTTAAATTATTCTTTCACATATTATTATGAATTTAATCATTACAAAGAATACATTCGGTGTTACGATTTTTCGAGTCGAAACACTCAAGGAGTCCAGTGACCCACTGACTTCACTCTTCACTATTATTTGAGAGTTCAGGTTACCTCATATTTCATTATATCTTCGTTTAAGACCTATACCCATTAACGGCTGTCCCCGTATACCGTGTTCTTAAGCTGTGAGTACACTACAAACACTTTTTAAATGGTTAATTTTAACGGAACGTTCTTCTCTTCACTTGCCTTTCTCACTTCTCTGTATCAAAGCCAATAATTAAAATGATAATAAAATTAAAGCTCTTTCTTACGTCAGCGAAAAACGCGACAATACCAACGACTCAAGTCTCAACGCGACAACAGGTAGGTAAGTAAGTAAGAAAAAGATAATCATAAAAATTCAATCCGTGTCTTACAACTTCTTTCTCTAAGATATAGTCAGATTTCTATCAGTAGGTACCTACTTATGTCTACTGAACTTTTCATCTCATTAGTATTATACTAGCAGTTTTAAAAATATCCTGAAAACTTGTATACAAATCTCTGTATATTTTTGTTCTTACAGAAACTTCTGTACTCACCATTAATTTCAACGTAAGCACAACCTTCCTTGAAAGTCGTAAATCTGTCATATGTAACAAATTAACCCACTTACGTTTTCGGCCGAGGCGCGGTTCCGATGGCCGGAACAAATCTGTGACTGACTTATTTAGTTTTGTATGCTTACAATGTATTCGATCGAGTGTCGCAGTAGTTAAGAATTTATGAGTGCCCCAAAATATTGTGCCTTTTCTTACAATAATAATTAAAGACGTGTTTAGTGTATGATCAATCACCAAAGTACAAGAAATGCGATGTTTGTAATTTACATGTATATATGTATACATATTATAGTCTACACAATTAGGTGCAAAAATGGTTATCATTTCCCGAATCAGAGATGAGCGGCACAAGACAGTGGAATGTGAGATTCTCTACAGAGAGAGAGAGAGAGAGTCTTTCTGTAGATGAATAGTCTAGCAGACTATCGAGGCAAAGATAAAAAAATAAATATAATTATGATTATGATCAAATAAAACAACCGTTTCAGAAATTTTTATGCTTATGGGCACTAAGCTTAAAATATGGAAAGTTTTAAAATAGTAAAAACCGAAGACTTCCATCAGTCAAATAAATACTCCCAGTGTAATACTGAATGGATACAAACAACGGCTCATCCTATTCTCATTTGAAATGCATTGTAAGTCATAACACTCGTGAGAGCTCAAAAGTGTACTTATGAAAAGGCGTAGTAAATTTGATGTATAACGGTTTCCTGATGGTGCATTTTACTTTTGTAAATGTAGTGGGTTGAGAAGCTTTTAAATGCATTAGTCATAACCGTAGACGGAAACTTGAGAAAAGATCCTACGTGGATTGTTACGTCTTATTAGAATAAGTAACTACAAAACCTATTCGAAAAAATACCCTGATGTGTGGATTTCTCGTCCTGAGAAAAGGATCTGTTGAAACCACGTTAAAACATAGCTTTTTAGTTTCTAATTTAGGAGTGTAAAGATCATAAAGTTGGTTTCCTAATTTTTGAGAAGTTAATATTTTAAACCGGATTTGAGGATAAAGAAAAATGTAAATGAAAGAAGACTTCATTTTAATATGTTTAAAGACATCAGTTATGTGAAGCCACCAACAGGAATGTATAACAAAAATAAACAAATCCTATACTTAACAAAGTGACATGCAGTTTATATTATTACTAGCTGATGCCCGCGACTTCGTCCGCGTGGTTGAGGTTTTTTTGATTCCCGCGGGAACTTCTTAATTTTCCGGGATAAAAAGTAGCCTATGTGCTATTCCAGACTATAATCTATCTCTGTGCCAAATTTCATCCAGATCCGTTCATCCGTTGGAGCGTGATTGAGTAACAAACATACATCCATACATACATACATCCATCCATCCAAACTTTCGCATTTATAATATTTATATGGATTAACTAGCTGGTGCCCGCGACTTCGGCCGCGTGGTTTAAGTTTTTTTTATTCCCGCGGGAACTCCTTAATTTTCCGGGATAAAAAGTACCCTATGTCACTCTCCAGGTCCTTGACTATACCCATGCATAAAATCACGTCGATCCGTTGATTGAAGGACAAACCAACAAACAAACACACTTTCGCATTTATAATATTAGTATGATATATTTGATATAAATCGGGGACCAGCGATTTCAGTACAAAATGACTACATCTAAGAGCGGAAAAGAAAACGTAGGAGTAGGAGAAGATAGGTTTAAAATATCAAATATAAAATAATCGTTAATATTTATAGAAAAGACGAAGCGTGATGTAATAGTAGATTGTTACACAAGGGACGTAAGTAAGCTATTACAGAACAAGATCCAATTTGGCGCCAGTGCGAGCACAGCTCGCATAGGGCGCTAATGGATCGCGTGCACCCGAGATATTTAGTCACACGAGCGAGCGCAGCGAGCGAGGGTGAATATAGTTCGAGGGTGTAATAGCTACTTGCAACCGAGGTAAGCATTCTACTTTATATCATTCTTGCGAGGTAAATAAAACATTGGTAATGCAAAATGAAATTTTAATTAGAAAAATTAGCAAATTTAGAGAAAAAATAACTTAAATCACTTTACGAACAAACTTCACAAACTTTCAGATCAAATGAAATGCCGCCATTTCCATTTTTTTTTCGTAAATAGTTTTCCATTTTTTTTTTTACGGCTCTGAGTTCCAAGGAGTTTTGCATAGTTTGAAATGTATGGAAATTAAATGCCGCCATGTTCAGTGTTTTTTTTTCAGTAAAAAGTTTTCTTACCATTTTATAAGAAAAGAGATTGTTTACCAAGGAGTTTTGCATAGCTTGAACTGTAATGTGAACATTACAATTCAAGCATAGTGCGACGTAATGTTGCCTTGAATTGCAAACACCAACTTACAAGGAGACTTTCCACCATAGTAATCCCTAGTTACTGAGCAAGTATGATATAAAAATTATTTATTAATGGGTAAAATAAACTAAACATAACCCGGTCACTGCAACTTGCAATCTTGTTGGTCTGTTTGAGAGCATTACCAATACAAGCCTCAAGCCTGTGCCGAACAATAAACAAAAGAAAATTTTAATTGACCCCCGGAAATCCAAAACAATAAAGCGAATGGTTGTGTTCCCATTCTGTAGTTTCACCGCCATGTTTGCGTCGCTATATTCGCCGATTGCAGTTGCAACTCGTGGTTGGACTACAAAACTATTAGTGTGCTATTAGTAGACATTTATTAGTGCTAACTGCTGTGAATGGTTAGAGTTTGACTGAAATAACTTAAATTCATTACAATAAAATGTGCATAATATGTCAAAAGTGTTTTTTTTCTATTCAACAACAATCAAAATTAAAATCTTGCGGAAGTAAGTAATTGCAAATACCTATTGGCTATTATACTTCTTAAATCTCGAGGCAAAAATAAGACAGCGCTCCCATTAAATAATGATAATTGAACTGGGAATTTTATCAAGTGCCTTATGGATAGTAGGTATGACATTATCGTCATATTATAACCAACGTAATTTTACAAGTTCAAGGTCTGCACGTGTTCGGCTCACTAAGCAAAGTGTATTGTATAGGTATGTGTTTTAAATATCAAATTAGTCTTCTTTATTTTATCGAGTAAGCTATCTTATTATATTTACCAGCGACTGTCCTTGGCTTAGCTCCCAAAGGAATTTCGAAAAATCCGTCTTTCTTCCCTATCTACGTTATAAATGAATCGGGAATGAGGACTTTTCTCTTTATATTATGTAGAGATAACAACGTAACGTTTACAGGACCTTGTTTAAATATCTAATGAAAATTGATAATGCCTACCATTTATAACATGCGCTAGTCTAAATTTTATAAACTAGTCTAACTTTGACACTTGGATTGAAGAAAAACTAGCTGCAATAGGTATCTAATGTGATGTTTCCAATTCTCATGAATTTACAATGGCGTTTTGGAAAATCATCCTACCAAACTGAACACCCACGACTAACTTTAAGGGATCCTCAAATGAATCGATCGATAGCTTTTGTATCAGTCCATTCCGTTCCATTAATCATGATTTATTGACTGAAGCAGCAAAGAATAGGTCACATACAAGTGTTCAACACAGCAGTGAGTGTACCAAGACTACCAGCAAAATCTATCATGTAATGATACCTACTACATGTTAGTCGAAAAACTTATTAGAAATTCGGTAGTAGTTACTTAAACAACTTTTCCCCTTCATCATTTTGCATAGAAACTATTCGCAAAATTCGGTAGATAGGTAGGTATGCGAGATACCTTCATTAAGGGAGCATTGCACTCCCCAAATTGCATGACTCGCTCCAGGGCGTACACGGTGTGTTGATGAATCAGTGCACCAGAACATGTCTTTTTCATTTTTGTATCTACACCGAATCCTGATATTTTAACTAGTTATATAACTGGATGAGTTGGGCGAGTTTTTATTGTAAGAATATTTGTGATTTCTTTTTCCTTCAGACGAGAATCTTGTAAATTTTCAAGCACTTTTCTTTTTATTAAGCATCTTACAATCGGCAATAGATAAAGGAAACTTTTGCGGGATATAAGCGTGTAATTTTATTATTAATTTCGGCTTATTTGTTGTTTTGGTAAGTCGCTAAATCCAAATCCAGGTTTCCAAATCTTTAAATAACATTCATAAGCTTTAATAACAATCTAGCGTAACCATTTTGTTAGCGTATCAAGATCCTGCGACTAAATATAAAATATATAAGTATATTTTTGGAAAAGGAAAATTAGGTATCCAGTAAACTAGAGCGGATGTCAGAGTGTTAACTACTTGAATTCGCTATGTAGAGGACGTGACAATTGTACCGGCGGCGTGCCGCCAACGCGTGATCTCATAAGATTCATCTTCTCTGATAGCCTTGCACTCTAATAGCAATGCAAAAATGTCTGTAAATAAACTAGCTTTACGTACTTCATTTGCTCGTATCAAGAACCTTTTAATTTAATGAATCCAGGCTATTGATATTCTACTTTCTGCTCTAAGTACATCTTCTCTGAGTAAATATCTATAAAATAAATTCGGCTTCACACATGGTACGAATTATCATGCCAATATAGTTAGTACTATCTCTATTAATAATATGTATTATAAATAGGAAATTGCGCCTGTCTGTCACCTTTTCACACCTCAACCGGTCAACTGATCTTTATGAAAACTGGCACAGAGACAATATGCGTACATACTTTTTTTTTATCCACTACAAGTTAGCCCTTGACTGCGATCTCACCTGATGATGATGCAGTCTAAGATGGTAGCGGGATAACCTGTTAGGGGCATGGCAGTTATATTAAACCCATACCCCTATTCGGTTTCTACGCGGCATCGTACCGGAACGCTAAATCGCTTAGCGGCACGTCTTTGCCCGTAGGGTGGTAACTAGCCACGGCCGAAGCCTCCCACCAGGCCAGACCAGGGAAATTCAGAGATTATAAATTTCCAAACCCTGCCGGGGATCGAACCCGGGACCTCCGCACGTTACTAACACTGATACTGGAGACATAAGTTAAGCATAATATGATACTTCTATCAAAAGTATCCCATTTTAAGTGTGTTGTATTCCGTTCTACATTGACTGTTTGGACTTCTGGCGTGGTATTTAGGCTCTATTTAATTTAGCATTCTTCAAAGGGTAGGAGACGGGAGCATGTTTCTCATTGAGAAGCACGTCCAATTCTCGCGAAAACGTGTTGCTATTTAACAAAGTGAATACAATCTTTTGATTATATTCGTTTGAGCTATTACAAAATACTATCACGTTGCAGTCCGTTTTTATCACGCTTCAAGCGATAATATAATACATTACTATTGTTATAGATATGTTTGATTGTAGAGGTTTGAGATAAAATATAAGATTAATTTTGACCATGTTTTGAAATGCTACAAATTTATTTAGATATCTTTATTGCACACATAAAATATACAGTATACAGTGAATTAATCAAATAAATATTCTAAATGCGAAAGTTTGGATGGATGTATGGATGTTTGTTACTCAATCACGCTCGAACGGCTGAACGGATCTGGATGAAATTTGGCACAGAGATAGATTATAGTCTGGAATAAAACATAGGTTACTTTTTATCCCGGAAAACTAAGGAGTTCCCGCGGGAACCAAAAGACCTTAATCCACGCGGACGACGTCGCGGGCATCAGCTAGTTATTATTTAAAGCTTTTACTCGAATCAGTGACCTAGGCTGCTAGGATTTTAATCCTGTAGCAATCTTCTTCCCGGGACAAAAATAATAGAGTGAGTGTGTCTTCGAGCATATACCCAAGTGTGTGTCATTTATATTATTTTTATAATTTATCTCGATGAATTTAAAAAATTACGTGTTCCTTATTTTTATGCGTCTTACTAACGGACATAGCCGTGGGACTTAGGTAGTTAACTGCGATAAAATTGCAAGATGATATAAAGTTTACTAAAGACGTAACCATAATTGGCGCGAAGTACGTGCCTGTAATCTGTATACACTATACACTATAATATACAGTAAATTGATTTGGCTATCAACAGAATTGGAGTGTTCGATAAACGCATAACATAACGGAAGATATAATTGCTCATGATTACAAGCAGTAAAAGACCACACATTTAGAATGTATTTTCTACTATAGTCATATATCTAGTATCTACCCATGAACCAAATGATATAAACCAAAGATTTATTGGGTGGTCCGTGGTACATAGTTTAAATGTTCGTTCTCGACCCTCAAAATGATCAGCGTCATTAGTAAGTTCCTACTTTGGTTATAACTTATAAGATATTTAAATATCTAGAACCCACTGCATGAATTTTTCATCAATTGATACGAATTATGTACTTGTATTATATTTTCGGTAATTGGTTATGTTTCAAGTAAATTTGTCCTTTTACTTCACGCTCGCTTCAGGCGATTACATTACTATTGTTATAGATATGTTTGATTGTAGAGGTTTGAGATAAAATATAAGATTAATTTTGACCATGTTTTGAAATGCTACAATGATTAATTATTAAGTATTTAAAGCTTTTGCTCGAATCAGTGACCTAGGCTGCAGGGATTTTAATCCTGTAGCAATCTTCTTCCCGGGACAAAAATAATAGAGTGAGTGTGTCTTCGAGCATATACCCAAGTGTGTGTCATTTATATTATTTTTATAATTTATCTCGATGAATTTAAAAAATTACGTGTTCCTTATTTTTATGCGTCTTACTAACGGACATAGCCGTGGGACTTAGGTAGTTAACTGCGATAAAATTGCAAGATGATATAAAGTTTACTAAAGACGTAACCATAATTGGCGCGAAGTACGTGCCTGTAATCTGTATACACTATACACTATAATATACAGTAAATTGATTTGGCTATCAACAGAATTGGAGTGTTCGATAAACGCATAACATAACGGAAGATATAATTGCTCATGATTACAAGCAGTAAAAGACCACACATTTAGAATGTATTTTCTACAATAGTCATATATCTAGTATCTACCCATGAACCAAATGATATAAACCAAAGATTTATTGGGTGGTCCGTGGTACATAGTTTAAATGTTCGTTCTCGACCCTCAAAATGATCAGCGTCATTAGTAAGTTCCTACTTTGGTTATAACTTATAAGATATTTAAATATCTAGAACCCACTGCATGAATTTTTCATCAATTGATACGAATTATGTACTTGTATTATATTTTCGGTAATTGGTTATGTTTCAAGTAAATTTGTCCTTTTACTTCACGCTCGCTTCAGGCGATTACATTACTATTGTTATAGATATGTTTGATTGTAGAGGTTTGAGATAAAATATAAGATTAATTTTGACCATGTTTTGAAATGCTACAATGATTAATTATTAAGTATTTAAAGCTTTTGCTCGAATCAGTGACCTAGGCTGCAGGGATTTTAATCCTGTAGCAATCTTCTTCCCGGGTCAAAAATAATAGAGTGAGTGTGTCTTCGAGCATATACCCAAGTGTGTGTCATTTATATTATTTTTATAATTTATCTCGATGAATTTAAAAAATTACGTGTTCCTTATTTTTATGCGTCTTACTAACGGACATAGCCGTGGGACTTAGGTAGTTAACTGCGATAAAATTGCAAGATGATATAAAGTTTACTAAAGACGTAACCATAATTGGCGCGAAGTACGTGCCTGTAATCTGTATACACTATACACTATAATATACAGTAAATTGATTTGGCTACCAACAGAATTGGAGTGTTCGATAAACGCATAACATAACGGAAGATAATTGCTCATGATTACAAGCAGTAAAAGACCACACATTTAGAATGTATTTTCTACTATAGTCATATATCTAGTATCTACCCATGAACCAAATGATATAAACCAAAGATTTATTGGGTGGTCCGTGGTACATAGTTTAAATGTTCGTTCTCGACCCCCAAAATGATCAGCGTCATTAGTAAGTTCCTACTTTGGTTATAACTTATAAGATATTTAAATATCTAGAACCCACTGCATGAATTTTTCATCAATAGATACGAATTACTTGTATTATATTTTCGGTAATTGGTTATGTTTCAAGTAAATTTGTCCTTTTACTTGAAACATAACTTCTTTTCTAAATAGTTAAATGCTTAGCAATAGCAGATGATGTAAGAAGAGATCAGTCATATAGGATTTGTTGTGACGTCTAGACTATGAAAACGAAACTGCATGAATCTGAATCTAATTAGAATTTAGAACCTACTTAGTTTGGCAATCGTGTGGGAACTGGGAATCGATGAACCTGTATTTTAGACGTGAGTATCGTCATAGACTTATTATATTACTGCGCGTATCGTAACTTAAATATGAACTCATCGACCCTCCGAAGTCGGATAAATAGGTCATTATCACTTCTCTGAATAACTGAGTGGTAATTTTTCTGTGCCTACACATCGCTCAGTACCCTGAGTTTCGGAGAATCGTTTCTTATAGGCCAAAGTAATTGCATCGAACAAAAACAAGTTATTGACAATGAAATCCTATGAGCAATCCGTTAAGTAAAATGATTTTAAGCCATGAATCATAATTCGCTACAATTGTGTCTTAAAATACTAAGTAATAACCCATGAAGGCTAAATTGAACTTATTACACGAGGAAACTTTTAGCATTAAAACAATTTGTATTGTTCCCAATGATTCACTTAAGAGGTAAATAATGACAAAAATCTTTACGAGTTTAAAAGGAAAAGTTCACATAAATAATAATTCATAAGTAAATCAAGGTGAAGGTTACAGGTACAACGAGAAATTGATGTTAATTCTTGACCTGCTAGTTAAATAAACAAGTCAGATAAACGGTATACCTACTTAGCTACCAACAAATTGATGTCATATCTCTATTTAGTTTACCTATACCATCTCTTTAAGAATTTAACTACGTTTATTTGAGCAAAATGTCCTGGCTTTAATCATTTTATTTATAAAAAACGTAAGCTAACTTGGTCATATCATGTAGATCCGTAGGACAACTATTGTCACTTATACTATAGGTCTTGGACTCTACTACCGGTTCGGAAAGAAGATTCTACTGTCAAGGGCCGGCAAGAACCTCAGCATTTGCTCTTATATCATTATCAGTCTGTGCCCAGACGGGGCGCAGACCCGGCACGGACTATCGTGAATTATTTCAAACAAAACATTAATATCTTCTACAAATATTTGACTAAGGGCTGATTTTTCAATCGTCAGATAAAGTTTATCGGAGGAATAAATTTGACATTTTGACAGGTTTTGTATTGAAAATCTGCCAAAACGTCAAATTTATTCCTCCGATAAAATTTATCTGACGATTGAAAAATTAGCCCTAAAGAAGGTTAAGCCTGCCCCCCGATTACGTAAGAATTGTCCATCAAACGTTAAAGATTTTTGTCAAAGTAAAATAAACAATGACAGCATTGAATTAGAGCTCAATTTCGTCTGCCCATTCATATACGTTTAGGGTATCGTGGGCCCCAATCATGTAAGAATTGTCCATCAAACGTTAAAGATTTTTGTCAAAGTAAAATAAACCATAACTGCATTGAATTACAGTTCAATTTCGTCTGCCCATTCTTATACGTTTAGGTATGTACGATACCCTAAACGTATAAGAATGGGCAGACGAAATTGAGCTCTAATTTAATGATGTTATGGTTTATTTACTTCGCCGCAGATTTTTAACGATTTCATCGGTCATCCTTACATGATAGGGGGGCTGAATATCTACGCTAATACGTACTTACTATACATACATAGTCGCTATCTCATTATCACTTAATATTTCATCCCGTCATCTCGAGGGATGACAAACAATATCTTATAACGATGAAATCACTTATTTACATAATTAACGGCGTCCGTTGAGTCGAGCGGTTGACCCCTTTAGCACTAGCCAAGTAGGCTCATAAGGCTAGCACAAAAAACACTAAACGAACGTATTAATCATTGTGTCCCAGATAGAGGCTGGTTTTGGCGATTATGAATATGGATACACATTTGCCATTACACGTGTTGTGTTTTACTAAAGTGATGTCAAAATAAGCCAGTGACAGACACGTAAAATCTTTATGTACTGCTTATCTGTCATGTACCTATTATGTTTGTTAATTGCTATATCTCATAAATCATAATGTAACGCAATCCATAAAACAATTTTTTTTAAATTGCCTATGGTGTAATAATATATCCGATTTTATTGTCACAGGAAAGGTATACAATACTAGCTGATGTCCGGGACTTCGCCTGTTGTGGATTCAGTCACCTAAATCACCACTGCAAGCAAAAGTTACACTTTCTAAAAATACATATTTTGTATACCTTTGAATATGTGTATAAATACATCATACTTACATAATATTATAAATGCGAAAGTGTTGGTTGAAAAGTTGGTTTGTCCTTCAATCATGCCGCAACGGAGCAACGGATCGACGTGATTATTGGCATGGGTATAGTTGAGGACCTGGAGAGTGACGTAGGTTACTTACTAAAAATTAAGGAGTTCCCGCAGGAATTAAAAAAAACTTAAATCACGCGGACGAAGTCGCGGGAATCAGCTGGTAATATCAGTTGACGAACAGAGGTAGTCAGGTGTGTTTCTTTATCATTACGTCTTCGGTCTACTCTACACCTTTAAACGATCTATTTGGAAGAGTAATAGTTTGAAATACAAAATATACAAAATATACATATTATAATATGAAATACTTTTAACATTGGGTATATTATTATTTTTAAACTTTTCAGAAACGTGTACATATGTACAGTGTATGCTGGATGTATGTATTGTAAGCTCCCTGGCATTAAATATGTTAGTCTTTAAGCATTATGGGCGACAGTTCAAGGCAATGTCGTGCGAGTGGCGCCTGCCCTGATGTCTTTTCACACTATACACTTCATGTATAACCTTTTTTTATACCTACTTTTATGTATTTATTGAATTCCTCAAGGAAAATCGTAAGTAAAATGCTGGTCTTATATTTATCATAGGTACTTAATATTATAAATGCGAAAGTGTGTTTGTTTGTTGGTATGTTGGTTTGTTGGTTTGTCCTTCAATCACGCCGCAACGGAGCAACGGATCGAAGTGATTTTTGGCATGGGTATAGTTGAGGACCTGGAGAGTGACATAGGCTACTTTTTATCCCGGAAAATTAAGGAGTTCCCGCGGGAATCAAAAAACTTAAACCACGCGGACGAGCTAGTTTGACTATAAGTTCATCCATAACTATCCAGTTCTTCTAAATAGAATCTTTTCGAACCGGTGCAGTGGTAAAAGTCAAAACAAGACTTATCATAAGTGACAAAGGTATGTCTTAGAATAAACGATTCGTAAAATAATTCATCAAGGACCTAACTAAATGAATTATTTTACCAATCGTTTCACTATCCCTACAAACATAAAGACACTTCTTTTACAGCATGTGTTTATCCTTTGAAACAATCTTTTCCCATACTATTTTTTCAAAGTTAAAAATATTGTTTTGTGGATTTACGTAACTTTTTTATATATTTATACATAATTCAATATTATGGGACAATGATTTTTAATCTTCTTACAAAAACAAACTGTAAAAATAAATATTTCTCAAAACTTAAATCGCACAGTAAGCTCATCAAATTTGCCGAAATGATATTGCAATAAAGCGTGAAAACATATCATTAAAGAGTGTCACAAGCTGGCTTCTGAGAAACCACGTGCGGGCCCGCCGGCAATCAGAAGCCGCCCAGGCGACCACCCATCAGACAAGTGTGAAAAGTCACTTAGCACAACAGAATCAAACCGTATCATTTTTACAGCTGCATTCAAATAGGGGTGTCTCTTGTTTGTGTTTCCGAATTTAAAACAATTGATTGTGACATTACTGATGATGATGTGGTACTTAATTTATTGTTGAGTAAGTGTTTGCTCTCGAAAGCTCTTTGCACAAAGTTAATCAATAGGCCTGAAGGTATTTTAGAGGTCACAAATAATCATAATAATACTAGGCCGCGACTTCGTCCGCGTGGATTAAGGTTTTTCGGTTCGGGATAAAATATAGCCTGTGTGTTATTCCAGACTATAATATATATCTGTGCCAAATTACATGCAGATCCGTTCAGCCGTTCTGGCTAGATTGAGTAACAATTAACATCCATCCATCCATCCAAACTTTCACATTTATAATATAAGAAAGTAAGTATAGAAGTATAGATAGATGTAATGATAATAATACCTACTATGATGATAACTACAAAGATTTAATACAAATGGGGATTTAAATGATATTGGATTAAAAGATTTTACGAATTTATTTGTTAGATAAGAGGACAGGTGAAACCTAAAATAAAATATTATTTACATCAATCTACCTGTAGCTAGCTTAGTTGGTATATTTCAAAATTATTATTATCTTTTACATAATATTCTATTAATTATCTTAGAATGAGGCGATTCTCATATAATTATGATAGAACTTTGCTTACAGTTAAGTTCGTACAATTATCGATTAATTTAAGACTGTAGCGTGGGTAAATTATTATTATTATTATTATTATACACTTTATTTGTACCACCACAACAAGTAAAAATAACAAAAATAAAAATTGGAAATGAAACAAACACAGACAGAAGTAGGATACAAAAGGCGGCCTTATCGCTTAGGTAGCGATCTCTACCAGGCAACCTTAGGAAAAGGAGAAAATAAAGGAAAATAAACTGTAGGTGGCTTTATAATATACTTACATTCAAATAACTACATACTAATACATAAACCAATAATACACATATAATCAAAATATAAATTATATATAATATATTTCGATTCAGTTTAGAGAATAAATTTTTGTTGTCGTCTTTAGTTTGCAAGATAATGATTCTTAACAGCTACTTTGAATATGTCCAGAGACATAGATTGGCGTATGGTCAGTGGGAGTGCATTCCATAGCTGAACAGCTCGAACACTAAACGAATTTTTATAGAACTTCGTTTTATGTGTTGGGGTTTTCAGCATTAAGGTTCGACATGGTCTTAAATCGGACTGCACTCCAAAAAAACTGAATTTCTCCTTGAGGTAGGAGGGAGTTTTTAAATGAAATAGCACACAGTACAGAAGAGAAAGTACATGCAAATCCCGGCGACGGCGAATAGGGAGCCACTTGAGCTTTTGACGAAATTCGGATACGTGGTCATATTTGCGCAAACCAAATATGAACCGAATGGCGAGATTCTGGAGTCGCTCAAGCTTGTTAAGTTGATCCTCAGTCAAATTAAGATAGCTTGCGTCAGCATAATCGAGAATAGAGAGAAGGAGAGATTGTGCTAACATAACTTTGGTTGGGATTGGCAAGACAGAGCGCAACCGTCGCAAAGAGTTCATCGTTGCAAAAGTCCTCCTACTCAGCTCTTTAACATGCCCAGACCAGGAAAGTTGTGCATCTAAATATATACCTAGATCTTTAACGGTGTCACAATATGGAATCAAGACACCATTAAAACGGATCGGGGGTAGTCCTCGCAGGTCAAGTTTTGCTATATATCCCGGACTGCCAATAATGATTGCCTGTGACTTTACTGGGTTAACGCGAAGCCCAAATTAGCAACTATTCAGTATATTAGTAGTTACTTGCCTACTATAATATTTCTTTGTTATCATCTGACAGCCCTACCGGCGATTCACGACTTATCGCTGTTGCATGGCAAATCGGTCTCCGATACCTACTACATATTTTGTATTCTATGTCTATCGGAGCCTTCTTAATATTGGAAATACAAAATCAAAGTACGTATAACTTAGACGACAGGTTTATTCATTATAATTATGTATGTGAGATAGCAAGAAATGGCAAATTAGAATCCTTAACATTTTAAATTTCTTCTGAACCAGTTTCTAGGTTTATAATAACATTATAATAACCGGTAAAATGGTATCAAAAAAGTGCACAAATGAACAGACAAACAAATAGACGCATAATATACCTATACCGTCTCTGATACATTGTGATTTGTGGGTAGAAAGCACAAACTACTGGTTTAGTGCTAGGTGTTTGACATCAGAATGTCTACGAAATCAATTTTGTAAAGAAAAACTATTTTATTTTTAGTCAAATAAAAGACCGCCTCGTAAGGGTCCAATCCAATTACCTGTAGGTCAGTAACTAGGTTATATACCTAAGTGGATCGCCTGTGTGCACAATTGTGTCTATCTAGATTCTAGTAGTTACTTAAGCCTCGTAAGTTTACAATCAATTACCTAGAGTTAAGTACTGTTTGTGCACAAACTTGTGCCTACCTAGTAGTTACCTACGAATTATTGTATAGGTACGACGAGAATGAAGTGAGATAAAAAAATTAAGTGGATAAATAACAATAATTAACGTCCAAATCAAGAAGTAGGGCAAAACTTAATCGTTCATTTTATTGATTCGCAATTTATATTTGGACTTTTATATTCTGGCAATAAAATTGGAAGTTCATTACCTACTGGCCAAATTATGGAAACACGAGCAACTTGAAATTGCTACAAGATAGAATTTTAATTATTTTGTTTTGGTAAAAAGGCAAATAACATATTCAAATTTATAGATTACTTTCCTGTTTAGTGGATTTATTAGATACTATAATATGATGCAAAAATACTAACGAATAATGCGCTACTTGAAAATTGAAATTTATTTACCTTTAATCAATTATTTTGGTACTTTGGAAATCTTTCTCCCAATTGGTCTAAAAAATATATTATTATTAATTAAAAAGAATAATATAAATTAACTGTTTAAGTGCGTGTAGGGTTAGGTAAGCGTTCTCATGCAAGTAGCTAAAAACTAAGACAGTCATTATTATTTCGATAAACAGAACAATTTCCAAAAACTGTCCCAGAAACTCCATACTGATTCAAATTATATCAGTCGAGAGAGTAAACCCAAATATTTTTTTTTGGATCTCGCTTTCCATGTTCAGGCGGTAACCTGAAAATTTCTCGAAAATTTGTGGATACTTTAGCTACTCATGCCAAGCCGGAACATACTAATCCGCACTCTTCCAAAACATTAGCAAAAGGATTGCCTAAGTGTTGAGGATAAACATTATGTATTTCTATAAGATACTTAACTGAACAAAATTGTACCACAGTGTGTCAGAGATATTAATATCAAATTAGAAGGTAACAAATCAGAAACGAAAGTACACAAATCTCATATCTCCAATAAAATCTCAATAAGGATCGAAAGTGTGTGGCTTTCTTAAATCAAATATGGACGGTCGCAAAATTAACGGCACCTCCTATCCAATTCGGAACAAGATTTTTCTAACATTAGGTGCATCGGCCAAATTCAAACGAAATACTGACCTGTATCTCAGCTATTAATATCCTTTGAATCAATACACTCTTATCACTATCTGTCAATAATTTAATAGCAGATCACTAATTTTAGTTATTACAAATCGGTAAACTTAACACAAATATCACTGTTCAAAATCACGAACCCACTGTTAACTGTCACAACGAATTCAAAAATTCGAATCAAGGTGAACATCGGAGTGGATGAAAAACATCGATAAGCTAGCCGGTCTCGACTCTCGATACATTACTCGTTTAGTCGAGCAACGCAACCGCTAGCGAGCGAGTCAACCGCTCAAATGACTACGAGCTTGATTGTTGAAGGAATCATCAAAGAATCAAAGAGCGAATGAGGCTGTGGCCTGTGTATCAAGTAATCGACTAATTAGCACTTCGAAACGAAGAACTTTAAAGTTTAAAGCTGTTTTATATTTTATTAACCGCTAATAATTGTCTTTATCTTGTTTTGTGTTTTATTGCGAATTTGGCCAAAAATAATGTTTTGTATGCTTTGAATTAAAAGACATTTAGATTGCGATGTCGCTCAATTGAATCTTAATGCATTATATTATGCCTTTTATCATTGAAAACATCGAGTGTTTAAAAATTTCCAAATAACTTATTAAAATGCTTTTAAGTAATGTAATGCAAATTTAATATAAAAAGTGATAAACCGTTATGCTAATAATGCTAGTCTAGCATTTTCTTCTCGCAAGCGTTAGTAAATCTATACTAATATTATAAATGCGAAAGTTTGGATGGATGGATGTTTCTTACTCAATTACGCCTCAACGGCTAAACGGATCTGGACGAAATTTGGTACAGATATAGTCTGGAATAAAACATATGCTACTTTTTATCCCGAAAAATTAAAGAGTTCCCGCGGGAACCGAAAAACCTCAATTCACGCGGACGAAGTCGCGGGTATCAGCTAGTTTGGTAATAAACATAAATATTATAATTAAATCCAAATATAGTACCTATACAAAGAGTAACCTCACGCGTCATAGAATTCAACGAAACGCATTACATTTAAGATTTAAGGCATATAACCTCGTAACGGAACTTAGGCTATAACAATGGCACAGTTGCAGTTTCCTCCAGATCAGATGAGATTATCATGGACACTGCGATTGAGTTGGTCACGAATAATGTTTCAAAGATATAGTTCGCGCGCGAGTTGAATGCAGAGCTTATTGTATGGTGATACTCGCACGCGAACTATACAATACCGTGTTTCAGACCGTGTTATATATTTCTTTACAATTATTATAGGTATCAACAACATCAATAATATCGTCCATCCATCTACCATCGTCAAATGAATTGACAAACAATATCTATCTAGGACGCGGACGGTGCAACGGCTATAAATAAGTACAAGTATAGACAGGGTGGAAAAAACAAGACATGGAGGAAAAGTACATTTGGTAAATATTGTAGATATCAAATTTCAGTCAAAGGAAACCTTTTCATTTAACTTAGGAAATAATAATATCTACATTCAAATATTTTGAAAAAAAATACCGGAGCCGGGAATTGATCCAATTAAAAATACAAAAATGAGTCAGTCTCTATTTTATGAGATTAATCAAATTAGGGTCGGACCGTGGCCGGACCCGATAAGGATAAAATCTCTCAAGCAAACATTTTATCGTAAAAATCAAGAAGACCATGAAATCTCACTGTGAAAATGAAGTTAAAGTAGCACAAGAGAAATCAAGATAATTTAATAAAACAAAAAACCCGACTGCTTGGATACCAAAAAGTATAAAACAAGACATGTATTGAAGTATTTCATTATTATCAATTTACATCATATAATAATATTAATAAAATTTATCAAGGCGCAGTCGCACGTAAATGTTAGCTATTGGACGTGCGACTGCGCCGTGATAAATTTTATTAATATTATTATATGATGTAAATTGATAATAATGAAATACTTCAATACATGTCTTGTTTTATACTTTTTGGTATCCAAGCAGTCGGGTTTTTTGTTTTATTAAATTACTTTTTTATTTCAAACTTTTTAGTTCAGTATTTATTGTAAACAGGCGACGTTTTTTCTGCCCGAAGTTGTACCAAAGGTACTATTATAGATTTTGTGGTAGCATTTTAGAGCATGTGAATAAGCAGCGGATTCATTTATTCGTAATGACTACCATGGTGATCACCATAACCATCATCAAATTTGCATAATATGTTATAATGCTAATATAAATTTGGTTTGGTAAAGTTCGTGAATCTGCTATTTTTTCGACAGAGTGAGTGAATTAATTTTCGAGAGTCCTATCGCAGCGACGTGACGTCACGAGACCTCGGCATTTACCGCGTCCAATCGCTTTCGTAAGCCAATGAACGTCGGCCACTTACGAAAATGCCCGTGAACAATGCAAAAAAAGTATTTTCAAAAACACTTGATTTGTACGTATTTAGTACGTAGCAAAGTCGGAACCAATATTTTATTAGACATTAAAAATTTTAGTCGTAAGTTATGTAAGTCGAATATGCGCTGCATGTGGCATTGATGAATTTATTGATTTTTTGACTGATCGATTGAAGGAGTACAAATCATCAAGTTTTTTGAGACTGGTTATGTCGTCACTTTTACAATGATATTAAGTTACTACCGTAATATTATATTGTTAGAGTAGGTACGCGCCCCACCTTCACCCTTTTCTATCCGCTGCCGGCCGCGTCATTTTCTGTTGAACGTTACTGTATTTCTATGATATCTCATAAAATATTCATCTAAATTAAATGGTGTACAGAGCAATTTTTATCTTAATTAAATACTGAAGATGACGAACATATTTATTTTGATAAGGATTAATACTATGTCGGTAAAAACACCTTCACAAGTAAAGCATAGTTTTAAACCAAGTTTGAAAATCATAAAAATGTTTATTGTTAGTCAGCCTTAAAAGTTAGATATATGCTATCGCGGACTTTTTTATAGAACTTTTTAAGAGAAACTATTCCACCATACATTATTTTCGTGTAACTTTAACTATTTACTCAGCGCACGCAACGAAGCTCTCAGATGAGACGATTCTTTCCGACTGAATTCACATTATTGCAATTTTCGTAGGGATCTCTTATTTTTTTTAAAATGAAATATGGCCTATTTTACATGTTAATAATGTAGCTTTCTTTGTGATATAATTTTTAAAATCGGTTGAGTAGTTTTTGAGATAATCCAAATCTTTTCTCTTTATAATAGGTATCATACCTACTTTGATAGATAGATGATTTATGTAGGAACTTTAAACATTTCCTTTGAAACCTCGTAAATCCTAAATTATCATTTAAACGGAAAAATGGTTTAAGGAACCTAGGTGTGATTTTAAAAGACCTATCTAACGATACCCCACTTGCCTATAGCCTATCGACTTTCATTTATTAATTGGCTTCTAGTGGACGCCATTTTGTTTTTCTCAAATTCGGCCTCCATAGTGACACTCGGAAGATTAAAACAAATCTAGTGGTGCAAGTACTATCAAAATCGGTTCAGCCGTTTTTTCTGTAGTGCGACACAAAGGATTACAACCTTTGAAACCTCGTAAATCCTGAATGATCATTAAAATGAAAAAATGTTCATAGAAACCTAACTCTGATATTACAAGACCTATTCATCGATACCCCACTTGCCATAGTTTATTGACTTTCATTTTTAAATTTGTTACAATATGGCTTCTAGTGGGCGCCATTTTGTTTTTTCTCAAATTCGGCTTCCGTTATGACACTCGGAAAATTAAGACAAATCTAGTGGTGCAAGTATCATCAAAATCGGTTCAGCCGTTTTGTCTGTAGTGCGACACAAAGGAATACACTAAAAATGAACCTTTGAAACCTCGTAAATCCTAAATGATCGTTAAAATGAAAAAATGGTCTAGGGAACCTAACTCTGATTTTACAAGACCTATTCATCGATACCCCACTTGCCGTAGTTTATTGACTTTCATTTTTAAATTTGTTACAATATGGCTTCTAGTGGGCGCCATTTTATTTTTTCTCAAATTCGGCTTCCGTTATGACACTCGGAAAATTAAGACAAATCTAGTGGTGCAAGTATCATCAAAATCGGTTCAGCCGTTTTGTCTGTAGTGCGACACAAAGGAATACACTAAAAATGAACCTTTGAAACCTCGTAAATCCTAAATGATCGTTAAAATGAAAAAATGGTCTAGGGAACCTAACTCTTATTTTACAAGACCTATTCATCGATACCCCACTTGCCATAGTTTATTGACTTTCATTTTTAAATTTGTTACAATATGGCTTCTAGTGGGCGCCATTTTGTTTTTTCTCAAATTCGGCTTCCGTTATGACACTCGGAAAATTAAGACAAATCTAGTGGTGCAAGTATCATCAAAATCGGTTCAGCCGTTTTGTCTGTAGTGCGACACAAAGGAATACACTAAAAATGAACCTTTGAAACCTCGTAAATCCTAAATGATCGTTAAAATGAAAAAATGGTCTAGGGAACCTAACTCTGATTTTACAAGACCTATTCATCGATACCCCACTTGCCATAGTTTATTGACTTTCATTTTTAAATTTGTTACAATATGGCTTCTAGTGGGCGCCATTTTGTTTTTTCTCAAATTCGGCTTCCGTTATGACACTCGGAAAATTAAGACAAATCTAGTGGTGCAAGTATCATCAAAATCGGTTCAGCCGTTTTGTCTGTAGTGCGACACAAAGGAAATATACATATATAGACTGATGAACACATAACCCTGTGCGTTCCGCAGTCGGGTAAAAAAGCCGCAGGCAAAATCTGGTGTATTTTAATTTTACAGACAATTGTGTGGTTAGAGACAGGTTTCTTAAAATGTCTAATAATAAAAATTAGAAAGTTAATACATATTAGTTTTATAGCAGTATGAGCAAATTTATTTAGGTAGGTACTTTTATACTTAGCCGCAGGTGAAATTTCACGCATTATTCCCATCTATTTCTTGTATTTCTATTTAACATTTCACAGTATTATTAATCAAGTTCTTATATATAAGATTTTTTGGGAAAACGATATAAAACTAAAATCGGATTTGATCGAATTAAATTCAACGATCAAATTAAATTTCAACTTAATGATCAATACCCGTAAATCGTAACAAGTAACAATTTTGCATGAAACAACATTGCTAACGCACTCGATAAATAATTGCATAAATAATTTTAGTATCTAACTACTATATTACGTATTAATTTTTTATATACATACCTAAACATACCTATTATTTTTTTTGGGAAATAATAACGATTCTCTACCATTCGACACTAAGTAATAAGCAGATTTCTTGTTTTGTGATTCAACATGCCTAAGTATTGAATTTGGTTTATACTTCCATAAAATGGGCTCAACAAAATGGACTCGTTTCTTGTTCTGTGCATCAGAATATAATTTATGATAGGTAGCTATCTTCTTCTAATTTGCGTTTCTCTTCTGTATACAATATTTCATTGAAGACATACGAATTTTAACACTCATTCATTTTCTTTAATCAATTTAGTAAATTGTTACCTAATAAAGTTAAATTTTTTTATAAAAACCGAGGGAACTATCCAATAAATACGAGTACAAAGAAGTATTATTTTCTCCACAACAGCTTTAATTGTTAAGTATACTTGAGTAAAATTAACTGTGAATTCATATAGTATCTTAGAATCTCTAGCTGTAATCCAAGGCTGTAATAAATCACTATGTGATAGACAAGCAAACAATACGTTTGTTTGTCAGTAACCCGTCATCTCGATTCTCAAGTAATGATGGATCGCGGGTGTACGCAAAAAACCACGGACGCGTACACAAACATTTTTTGTAGGTACCCAACTTTGGTGTTGAAAAGATCATTTAAATGGACGCTTTTGAGTTAATAATTAACTGTTTAATGGGTTCTTCAATAAATGCCTACTGTTTACATTTTTTCACTACTTCTTGGTTGGTTCATTAACTAGATTTTCGTTTGTGTTTCTTTTCTATCTGAGAAACATATTTAGGACCCACTAAATCAATCAATCTGACACTACTTTTCATGTAATTTTTTTTCGCAAAAATAGTTAACATCATAACATTTATACTTTATCATTTTAACTTTTCATATTACGGAACATATTATTTGTATTTTTTGAATTAGAACAAAAAGAAAATTTATGGGAACTGATATTTTCTTGTATAAAACATAAAGTTCTGTTAAAACTCGCTTCGAATTCAACTAACAAAATGTATAAAAGACGAAAGTAATTGTAATATTATCCGCCAGTCTTATAATATATTTTTATCAAACTGGCCTATAAGTGCTATAACTTTCGTTCAACACTCGGCTAAACAATGCTTAACTTCCGTTCAAGCCGTGTAATATACCTACATAATAGGCCTAACGCCTAGTCATAAAATAAACTGATTAGGTACTCACAATTTCAATTGGTCGTATTTCATTTACTCAACTTTTTCATAAATTCTCGTACGAACTAAAATATTTTCGTACAATTCTAAAGATAAGCGTTTTAAATATAATGTTATATAAAATTCGGGTAGGTATAAACGTAATTGTGCTAACTTGTTTGTACCTATCGAAATTTTTACATTGGATCGCAAATCTCTACAGTCTTATTCTATTTAAAAATCTTCTTGTGTAAAAGGATAGTTTTGCTTTAAGTTGACTCAATTAAGAGATTTGTGCTGGTACACTAGAGTTAGCACTTAGCACTGCTGTATACCTATATAATAATTGTACGTATCTAGGCACTGCTAATTTGAGACTATCTGATCTTCGTCTAGACAACTGAAATAAGAAAGTCGTGACTATTCACTAGACTGTATAAGAAAACCATAAAACGTGCTAAAAGCTCCAACGATAACAATAACAAGTATGTACTTAAAAACTTTTCGGTAAAATATTATTTTCGAACATTGATACGTCTTATTTATATTTTTATAAAAAGTAAATTTAAAAAAGACTAGCACCCACGTAGATTTAGGTACCTACCTTAATATCCCGGTGGAATCCTTTATTTCTTTAGGTTTATAATAGTAGAAACAAGTGATTTAATAGAGTCCTATTTGTACTTACTATTCTTTTCAGCAAATTGGATTTCAGAAAACTTCTATAATGTCGTTATATAGCGTTTAACTTAAGACGTAATTTTTTTGTTAAAAATGTGTACTAATTTAAGATGATACTTTTCTTGATAACTGTACACGAGTGTTATACTTAAAGTTCAATGCCAGTTTAAACAACATGTCAACTTACAGGTTGTTTATTTTAACTCTTGTTCTTGACTTGTTGCTACTTAATCGTAGTGGCGTGTGATGTTATGGTCAAATATGCCATGGGAACTACTGTGAAATTGACTATTAAAAGTACATTCACCTACTGATGGCTACAAAATATTATGTTCTGTTATTTTTTCGGAAGCAATTTCTATTGAAACTAAATCTACCATACTGATTCGTTATCATTTTTCGCTTATTTCCCTAGTCTTAAAATGGTGCAAAATCTTTTCACCATTTAAATTAATCCATACTAATATTATGAATGCTAAACTGTCTTCTTTATGTGTGCTAACTTTTCACAGTTATTTTTAACTAAATAAAAAAAATTACAGTCCATTGTCCATCCAGCTACGTTAGCCAAATTATTAAAAAAAGTTTCTAGTTCGTGAGTGGGATTTGAATCTGCAATTTCCTGCAGGCTGCAAATTAAGTTTTATGTTATACTCTACCCTTCATACCGCAAAGGTGCATGCCAAAAGAAGTTTTAAACTGCAAAAAGTCTCAAGAATAAAGTTCATCAAGTTTTTCATTGCGTAATGTCAAAAGCCACGAGGTAAAAAGCACTTACTATAGCTAGGGAGCTCGTGGCCGAATTTATTAAGTCTTTTGGCAAATAAATTTTAAGTTAAATGCCCTAAGCTGACCTTGCTGAAGAAAAGTGTGGTACCTACCTATATTAATATTTGCTTACACACGTGTGAACCATAATATTATTTCCTTAGCAGGCAGCTATTCTCCGCTGAGATTAGCCGCTGTGGTCGAAATGCCCATATTATAAATGCTTGTTTGTTTGCAGAGATTGACATAGGGATTAGGTAGGTACATAAGACTACATTTCCCCTTTTTGTATTTCCCGGGAGATAAAAGAGTTCGCACAGATTCTTAAAAAAGTTAAATCCACGTGGATGAAGTCGCAGGAGTCTAATATTTTATGACAATAGACAATGCCACCAGCCCCCCCCCCCCCCCCCCATTGTGTAAGGAAATCGTAATCGTAATCGTTTGTCAAACAGATAATTCGACCTGTTGAAGGAGTTCATAGATGCCTGCACGTCAAAAAGCATGTATGAACTCCTTAAATAGTTCGTGTGATACGTTTTAAGCTGTCAAATGCTTACGATTTGCTTGGACAATTTGACCTCAGATCCCGGACTACATTAGCTACCGGCTACGAAGCACTCACTATGAAAGTGCGCAAAATTTTTGTAATTCAATCTACCTGCGGTTAGAGGGCACGCACAATGCAAGCCACATCCGCAAAGGACGAGGACCCTTGGTACATTTGAATGGTTTTATACAAGAGCTCTGAACTGCATGTGCGATGAACATTTTTCCACGCGATTTAAAAGACACGTTAAACATCAAAGAAGTATTTAACATACCGCTGCCTTTACACATTCCTTAAAACCAATTCATCCATACTTCTATACTTCTATACTAATACTATAAATGCGAAAGTGTGTCAGTCTATCTGTCTGTCTGCTACGCTTTCATGGCCCATCTGTTCAACCGATTTTGATGAAATTTGGTACAGGAATAGGTTGTATTAAAGAATATTAATAAAATATTTGCTATCTATCTATCGCCTTTGCGCCCACCCCACACACAGCCCCTGTTTTACAATAGTGAGAAAATAATTTTCAATATAGTACCGAATAATAATAAATAAAATAATTTATTTTATTTAGGTAAGTAAGTATTTTGTACACAGTACACAGTATTTTGTTTTTATTTAAGTACACAGTACACACCTACTACTTATCACGTGTAAAACGATATATTATGGGTAATACTTACATACATACTTTGTTTTAAAAAGTCGTGATCATAGAAGAAATCCATTATACACCCTAATTTACGTTTTACGTACCAATAAATCTTATCACCACTTTCTCAAATACAGACGCATGCCGGAAGCACCTCGGTACGATACATGATTCGGGTTTGTGGGCTACCTATCCCATAAATGTATCCATACTGACAGAGATATGATAACCACATGATTACACTTCATACGATTTCAACCCTTATCAGTATCAGCTCAAGGCTGTATATGGTATGTGTTGTTGAGTTAGAACGTAAAATCTCCGTTGCCATATGTGCACCCATATAGGGCCCAGATATGTACCTGCCCAAATGATTTGTGAGCCGATAGCTATTTTGAGCTAACCAAATATTCCCGTGCCGCTTTCATTTTTGGCTGGATTCAATAATAAACAAAACCGGATATTTGGGAGTGTGGTGTTTTGACTTAGAATGATTTATATATTATTATTGGTTTCTTGAAATATTTGTAATGTTGGTTAAAAAAATGACGGCCGATTTTGACGACCTCCCAATTGGCGCAATTGTTGAGCACTGTTCTCTTAATGTGCGAACGTAACGAGATCACGGGTTCGATCCCCGGCAGGGTCAATTTGGGAATTTATAATTTCTGAATTTTCCCTGGTCTGGCCTGGTGGGAGGCTGTGGCCATGGCTAGTTACCACCCTACCGGCAAAGACGTGCCGTTAAGCGATTTAGCGTTCCGGTACGATGCCGTGTAGACACCGAATAGGGGTATGGGTTAATTATAACTGCTAACAGGTTAGCCCGCTAACTTGTAGTGGATAAGAAAAAAAAACGAATAAACTATGGAAATTGTGACACTATTAGCAGGTATAGAGGCAGAGAATCCTTAGACTTTATACATCACCATATCATAAGATTTTCCTCACGGCTTATTCCTATGGAAATGCACCACATGCAGAACCATAAAAAACTAACTATCAGGTTCAATTAACTATTATTAAATTTACAACTATTAAATTTCTTACTTTACTTACTTACTTTGTTACTACAATATAAACTTACAATCGGTTAACCAACTCTTGTGTTTTAGATGGAATGTAGCCCACCGCAGCATCAAGATTCAGGAGTGGCAACCCGCAAGCAATTTCAAATGATGTTGTAGGTACGAGTATTAATGTCAAAATAAACTTTTAAGTTTTAAGTGAAATGGATACTTAAGTACTTTACTTAAGTGGATGGATGGAGTGAAGTGGAACTGGAAGTTTAATTCGCTATTATCCGCCACAGAATATAATATTCTGTGGCGGATTATAGCGAATTAAACTTCTAGTTTTTTCAATGTCATGCACTTCCGCAAAGTAACGTCTGCTTCTATCCAATATTTGAAATGGATACGTCATCAAGGCATTTATACAGTCACATTTGAAATTCACATCGGTGCATGTTTCAAACCCCCACAGTTTCACTGTTTTGCAATTGGAAGTCGTTTAGATTGAAATTCAAACGTATCGCTGAATATACGAACCGAGCTTAAAGCAGGAAATACGATAAGAAAGAGCTTTTATGTAAGACATTTTGCTTTTCTCTCTCTGCAAAAGTGTAAAGCAGTTGCAAGCTATATACTAATATTATAACTGCGAAAGTGTGTTTGTTTATCCATCAATTATTAAGTCGCATCAAAGACATGGATCGACGTGATTTTTTGCATGGGTATAGTTTAGGACCTGGTAAGTAACATAGGCTGCTATATAGCCTGGAAAATTAAATAGTTCTCCCAGTTTTTTAAAACCTTAATCCACGTGGACGAAGTCTAGTGTCTCATCTTGTTAACATAAACATTTTTTGCGTTTTCAACTCAGACCACATTTTTTACAAGTCTTACTTACTCTTTTTAAATAAAAATCTCTTACTCGTTGAAATAAATAGTTATTGGAAAACCCACGTGGAATATTACATTGCAAATTACACGGATCACTTAGATGAATAAAAAGGCAATAATTTGCCCATCATTCGTACTTTTAAATTTCCCATATCATTTTGTCATTTATCATATCGCATCATCTCTAATGACATAGAAAGTTAATTTGCTGACCTCAAGATAGCCTAAACATCTATTTTATAAAATTGGTTTTGAAAGCGTTACAACATTATTTTCTACGGATTAAAACAACTTGAACTTCCCATGAACAGTAAAAGATTTATAACGTTAACTGCATAGCGTTTATCATCAGCGCTGATACCGAAAACTTACTTACTCACTAGTCTAAATTCTAAAACAGCAATTTTACTTTGATTTTGATGACCTCCCTGGCGCAGTGGCGAGCGCTGTTGCCTTACAAGTGGGACTTTTCTTTTTTTTTTTTTTAAATGTGTTTCTTCCTTTCCTGATAATTATATCAAACCCATATCCCGAAGTCACCTACCAGACCAGACCAGAGACCATACCCCTAACCGGTTAGCCCGCTTACTAGCCATCTTAGACTGTATCATTAAAAATCACATACCACCGTCAGATCACAGTCAAGGGCTAACTTGTAGTGGAATTAAATAAACTTACCATTTGTTGTGGATTTCGTGGTTTTCGATGAGCTCTGGGAACCTTCTGCCCTGTGACACCCTCCAGCACATCGGCCAGCAGCAGGCCATCTGCGCAGTCCCTGGCTAGGCCTCCACCTGATGTTCCCGCCCGTCGACGCGAACGCGCCCTCTCCAAGTAGTGGTTGGCCCAGTCTGTGTAGATCTGCAAGAGAAGAAAGCACATCAGGTTAATCAACGATTTTTTTTTAATCGAGGCGGAAATATTCTCAATCGACTTTTGCCTGCTAGCAGGGCATATGGGCCTATGACGGAATATGGGAGTCATTATTAGCAAGGAATTGTCTTGTATAGTTATTATGTTTGCACTAGGTTATAACGGACGGATAATATCTGTCTCTCAACCCGAATATCTGCGTTCAACTATTGAGTGGGATAGGGATGGTCACAAGATTCCGATTATTTCAGACCCACCTATTTTAGCATAAAAATAATATGGTTTAGTGGTAATCGTAATCTAATCATTTGTGCTAAATTGATACCATCTTATCTGGCCTAATTTGCAGTTACCAAAATAAGTAAGTAAGTATCTACAAAATGCAGTAATTTTATCATGTTTATTTTAAGTGGTGCGAAGCAAGTGCAGTAGGTAGTAGGTACCTATTTGAGGAATTACACTTGAATCGATGCAGATGGGACGGGTTTTACACGGAAAGCATTATCATTTTGATCCAGACAACAGTCTGACTAAGCTTGGGAAGTAGGTACCTACTGGAACTACTACGCAAGATACGTTGACGCACAAAGAGCGGTAGATAAGACGGTGCTCGTAAGATGCGAAATTGCTACTTAAACTTTAACGACAGGGTTTACTTACGTAAATTTCTGCACGGGAATTTTATAGAAAGTGTGTAAATCAGAGGCAATCTTCACCGCTTTAATCTCCATGTTCTATTGTTTGGTAAGTCTGAATCATGGAAGAAAAATGAACTTTATTTTATGGCGCCGTTATCGCCAGCACTCAGGGTGTTATTCATGGCACATTGTGTACTGATGGCGTGAAAGATTTTACTACGCGTGAGGTCATCCTTAAATGTGTTCGTATCACTGCACGATATACTAGAGACGATGAGGTCCAGAAAACGGTCCCACTGGTGGCTCTAAAGGTATACTTTACACTCACCTAGAGTGCCTAGAGCATCGTTTTTATTTTCAGCAAGGACCTGTCGGACATCATATGGTAGATAGGTACTAAAATTCTACATCAATGTATGGCAGACAACTTTCATGTTGAAAGAGTAATAGAACGATCGTTTTTAGCCCTTACATCTATATTAATAAGTATGACATGCTTTTTCGACGCACTGTTTCTAACTTCATACTAATATTATAAATGCGAAAGTGTGTTTGTTTGTTAGTTTGTTGGTTTGTTGGTTTGTCCTTCAATCACGCCGCAACGGAGCAACGGATCGACGTGATGTTTGGTATGGGTATAGTTGAGGACTTGGAAAGTGACATAGGCTACTTTTTATCCCGGGAAGTTAAGGAGTTCCCGCGGGATTAAAAAAAACTTAAACCACGCGGACGAAGTCGCGGGCATCAGCTAGTCGTCTATAAATCCATTATTCAATTAAATGAGTGTAATGTGGTAGTGAAGTTAATTATTAAAAGGATTAAGTCATATTCGCGTCAATTTGCAGGAGAATGAGGACAAGTGGTGGAGACGCGCCAGTGCGACGCGCCGCCGCGGTCTCAGGAGCCACTCAGACCTTCTGTGAAGCAATTCGCTCACTCATCTCAATCGTTAATTGACTTCGAAGTCTTGATGGCGGCTAATTTGAATTGATATTGATATAAAGATTGCATCAAATCCATTAGTATTTGCTTTATGAGCGCTTTTATGTTGAAATCGTTACTGGGTAGCAATTGAACTGTCATATTTATTGCAGGATCATACGCTTATATGGGAAATTTTCTGGAAATCATTTATGTAATATAATCATATTTTGTTCTGAGATTGTTAAGCTCTTTGCCTTTTAGTTTTAAGTGGTTACTTTCAAAAACCGCACACTCACGTGGTGGTAATAACAGGACAGTAGCATTGCGGGAACTTACCGCAAATCGAAGAATTTTAACCATGCTTTCGACTCGAAACTTCGAAAGACTTTACAGTACCTACTGTTAGATAGCTATGAAGATACAATAGTTCAATTGGGTCAGGTAGTAGGTATTTAGTTTTTGTACCTTCCTACTTAGTTTCAAAGTATGTTTTATTTAAATATGTATGTGATTTATCCTTCAGTTATAATATGACCATTGTGTGTCTTATAACATAAAATTATATGAGTCTTAAGTAAGTATATGACACACGTATATGTTCTTAATTTTACTTTAGGTTTCTAAAGTTAAACAAGTAAGTATTTAGTTACGACTATAATAATATTGTATTCTTCAAGTCATTTTATGTTATGTTTCTTGGCACTACAAAAAACCTCGCACACAGCTTATGGGATGCTTATACCTATTTCTTGTCGGAACGTATTACCATAACGATCGATATTTTATCGCTCAATCGAACATTTTAATAGAACGATCATAATACTGATACTCCGAAGGTATTACAGATAAGATCCGTTTCAATTCATGGGTTTTATCTGCCGATTATCTCGCACGGCTGTTTATTCAATGCTGTTCGGGATCTTTCGTGTGTAATAAATCTAGTGAAATGTACGTTTTTATCGGATCTTGATGCATCGATACGTCCCTTCACATGAAATTATGATTTTTATTTTACTCATTATATCCTCTTTAATTTATGATCTTCTAAATACATAATATATTAAAGGAAAAGGTGACTGACTCACTGACTAACTGATCTTTCAACGCACAGCTCAAAGCACTGGACGGATCTGGCTGAAATTTGGCATACAGATAGCTTTTATATTGTAGGCATATTATGCTAAGAAAGGATTTTTGAAAATTCAACCCTAGAGGGGGTAAAATAGGGGTTTGAAATTTGTGTGAAAATCAAACTTACGTAAGCGAAGCTGCGGGAAAAAGCTAGTCCACTTATATAAGAAAATAACCATTAAAAGGTTGTATCATGGATGCCGTCCATTTTTGTCTTCGTATGCAATAGTTCTGCGTTAAAATAAACTGATTTTTTTAAAATATTTAATTGCAATAATAGTTGAAGGTAACACATACTTGAGTGTCAGTTGCACTTTTAACTTAAAATACACTGCAAACACATTTTGCTAGAAGCTCAGCTGCCTGAAAGCCTTTCGCAATAAAGCGATATGAGGCGATCGCCATTACGCCGGCTCTCAGGATACGGCGTAATTGTGTTACTATATTTATTCATACTACACCCGCTCGGAAAGTACCCTCTTGCTTTTGTCAAAACGAGGTAGAAAGTACGTCATTGCTACAGACCAAATATGCGGGAGGAAAAAATGTATGAAATTTCATTTCTAACGTGCTAAGCGGGGAGAAAAAGTGTATGAAAATCCATTTCTAAAGCGCTATTTTTTTAAATTTTGAGTAAATATGGTATCCGGACGTTGAGAATTTGGATATGTCTTAGGATATAATATTAGAAGCAGCTTCACCATGTTTGACATAGAAAGGTCAAATAATATGGTAATGTCGATAGTCGACATCGATGTCGTTTGTCGATATCGATATCGATGCCGATTTTGATGGTCGATATCGATGTCCATTGTCGATGTCGATTTTCGATGTCGTTTGTTGATATCGATGTCGATTGTCGATGTCGTTTGTTGATATCGATGTCGATTGTTGATTTCGATGTTGATACTCATATCGATTGACGATATCGATGTCGATGGTCGTTATCTTTGTCGATATCGAGTCGATTGTCGATATAGATTGTCGATATCGATGTCGATTGTCGATATCGAAATCTATATTGCAATAATCCTCAAAATGTAACCTAGTTGTGATAGTGAAGCTTTGAATGAAGCGACTCATATAATTATGATTTATGATAGAACTTCACTTTGCAAGTTCGTTTAATCAATAATTATCGCTTATTTTCCTCGCAGGTGTAGTATAAAGCACTATGTATCACTCGGTAGAAAGTACGATTCCTACCTCGCGTGTATTGCGGCCCTTCGGCTACGCCTCGGGCCTCAAACTACACCCTCGATAGTAATCGGTCACTTTCTCCCCTCGGTGAACAATGTACTATTGTACAAAGTTGAAAAGTAATGACGGAAGTCAATTAACGTACATTTCTTCTGCTTTAGGTATATGATACGCGTTATTTTCCGTAATATTGCTGGTCTATATTTTTTATGTTCATCTATCTCTAGCAATAGCGCACGCAGATAACATAATAGTACAGGTAATCGATAGGTACTTATCGGGCCCATTCATACCGAGCTTACAAAAAGATGCATAGTAGATCATCAGCTTCATTATGATAATGAATCCAATGTAACATTGGAATGATCATTATTACGGTGATAGAGATTAGAGACACTTAATCCTAAATTTTATTAAAGATTAATTTATTGTTCTGCTTGTGTCCAACTTAAATCCATACTAATCCATATCCATATTAATGTTATAAATGCGAAAGTGTGTCTGTCTGTATATCTGTCTGTCTGTATATCTGTCTGTCTGTCTGCTACGCATTCCCGGGCCATATTTTCAACCAATTTTGATGAAATTTGGTAGAGGGATAGGTTGTATCCTGGGGAAGGACAAAGGATACACTTTGTCCCGGAAAATTAAAGAGTTCCCGCGGGAATCAAAAAAGATTAGTCCGCGCGGACGAAGTCGCGGGCATCATCTAGTATGATAATATATATGAGAATTCTGCCTACTATGCATCTCTACGGTGAATGGTGATGCAGTTTTTTTAAACTCTCGATGGTGCAGTCAGAAATAGAACGTGTTAACATGAACGAGATAGAGATGCAAAGTATACACTGTCCATCTAGAATTCCAGACAGCCTAATTATACTTCAGGACTTAGTAGGTACTGAATATTCAACGCTGTTTCCACAATAACATGCGTGAATATTAGTAATTCTCTCGGGGAATACACGATACTGTACATTACAATGGTCAATGGGTCCTGTTGTTTATTTTGGACTCCCGTTTCAGGGACGATCAACTTTATACACATTTACATTGTTAGCAAAAATTGCGTTTGCTCTGAACAAATAAACATGCATCGCTGGTTGTGAAGCGTAGCGTTTACAAGTTCAATGATACGAATTTAGCATTGGTTATTCATGGTTTTTGTTTATTTTGATAGAGTGGTGCAGACATTGCTGCTTTGATGTCGTCTAAAGCCTGGACACAATCAGTTAAACTTACTCTTCTAAGTTCATGCGTAGTCGATAATAAGATATGCTCTGCTCGAACTGTAACTAAGCTTCTACAGCAGCAAGAGTTCCTTAAGGGACAAACAATAGACAGAAGCTTCTTTTGCCAGCGTTTGCACCATGAGGTTAACACCAAACTGTAGTTATTTATTGCGCTTAATGGAAACGCAGTCTAATCCATTGCGTCTAGATAAGATGGATAAGAAAACCGATCCATTTCAGCAGCTTTAGTTTGCCTTATACTTTAATAAACCCCTTTTTCTTTTTAACGTTTAAACTATCGTGAGTGATATTCATTATAACTATACATAATATCCGGATAAACTCACGTGTTCTGTCGGAAAAATGCCCGACTAGTTTCGAACCCGTTCGGGGCCCTTATTCACAGTGGCGTGCAGTTCATAGAGGCATAAAAGCACCGCTTACCCTAATGGATAGGTAAATGCTCATTTTTCATTATAACAGTCTGTAAATAGGTATTCTGACTAACTTATGCCTACCCTAGCTTCAAGCCCTGTGCACGCCACTGCTTATTCATGAGCCTGTTCGCGCGACGCGGCCTTTTTCTTTAGCTCGGTCGAGGGATGTTTCAATCGATGCAAAGCAAAAAGTATGTTACATGATTATTACTTGCTCTGATTTCGTTTTATTGAGTTCAATGAAGACAAAATCATAACTAAATGACAAGGCACATGATAGACAAATTTGATCAACAATTATAGAAATTATTCTATCATCAACAATTGGGCCAATCTAAACTAATGGCAATAAAACTGTTTGCATGCCTTTGATCCCACTGACGAGATTCACAAAGGCTAGATCCTAGTGGCTATTTATTCTAGAACCTACGAGCCTTTTCATAATATTATATCTGTATTAGTACTGAATAGGGAAAACGCACCATTTATGAGTACTATTAATAATAATAATAAAAAGTCAGTACAGCAATGATAAGCCTCAGCTTTGTAAGGATCTTCTTTTGATTTCTAAGTGATGAATCGATATTTTAATCGTTTTATAGGTCATACTTGTTATGTGAGTATCTTTAAAAAGTAACCTTAACTTTTGCATAATAATTATTCAAAAAAGAAAATGCAACAGAATAATATTATCATATTATACACCTTCGAGTATTTAAATTATTTATATTATATGGCTCGAAGATGTTCACAAGTTTGTCCTTAGTGGCCGTAAGGTTGTTTTGTTTCTTGCATTGCTGTAATGTTAATCAGATACACGAGTAATGATTTACACTCAGCAACCCACACTACGGCTCCGCGTGCCGTAACCAAAAGTTCATCGCGCCTCTCACTAATTCAAAGAACAGCTTGTCTTAAATTATCTGTACTTTAGGCATAAGCCCATACAAGACTTCAACGCGTTGAAGGGTAAGGACATGCGGGAGATGCCTCAACGCGGTACCGCGCCGTTGCTGTTTAGCTGCCAGGATGTCATCTCTGTCTCAAAACAAATCTATGCTAAAAGTCAATAGACACACTCACAATATCTTGATAAGCATTCAAGTAGCGCCTGATGTATCCCAGTGTGGTAACCTTTCACAATTTGCGTGCGTGATTTTCCAACGTTTGTTTCACATGGAGGTGACACTAGGTAGCAACTGAGAGCTAAAGGTGGTCTTCCTTCGCTATGTATTTACCCTGCAACTCCTAGAAATTGTATGATTATGCAATTCGTTCACTAGAAACTGTATGGAGGCGTTTAAACTGCTGTGTGAGAAGAGCGCTGTAGCAGTCAATCTGCGATAATCTGGTGAACGCCCACACCTTCTAAATGCCGCATTAGACGAGCTGTTGTCGTCGCGCATTCTGTGTATCTAATCCCTAAAAGCAATGCTGAAAGGAAATTGCAGTGATCATCTGGTCGAGACACTCGTATTCAGATTTCATCTAGTGTAGGAGCAATTCAGGAGCCAATAGGGGACCTATTGACAGATTAACACTTCTGACTTCCTTCCGCCTCGCATCCGTTATTAGTTGTTTGACATTTTTATTGATCGGTTGCAGCTTTTTACTTTCTACCACAGAATTACGAACAATATTTGAAACGATTCTATAGTTCTACCTAGACAGCAAAGAATGGCCTTTTCCATATCGAGGGACTAATTTGTTCAGTATAGTATCATTTGATCACAAGTGCGAACATCTTTGCTTTTTCGCGTACCAGTTTTCCACAGAATTACGAATCTGCTTATACAAAACAGTATTGTATGTATTTTTTAATAGTTCAATAGTAGTATTTCATAGTACCTAATAATAGTAGTCAGTTTTATTATTTCAATATTCGAACAGAACTAATGACTACTTCAAGAATATAGTTCCAATAGACACAATACAATAATAGTAGATTGTTACACAAGGGACGTAAGTAAGCTATTACAGAACAAGATCCAATTTGGCGCCAGTGCGAGCGCAGCTCGCATAGGGCGCTAATGGATCGCGTGCACCCGAGATATTTAGTCACACGAGCGAGCGCAGCGAGCGAGGGTGAATATAGTTCGAGGGTGTAATAGCTACTTGCAACCGAGGTAAGCATTCTACTTTATATCATTCTTGCGAGGTAAATAAAACATTGGTAATGCAAAATGAAATTTTAATTAGAATAATTAGCAAATTTAGAGAAAAAATAGAAAAAAAAAACCGGCCAAGTGCGAGTCGGACTCGCGCACCGAGGGTTCCGTACAAACCTGTAGTAAGTTTTAAATTATTAAAAAAAAAAACTACTTACTAGATCTCGTTCAAACCAATTTTCGGTGGAAGTTTGCATGATAATGTACCTACATCATATATTTTTTTTAGTTTTATCATTCGTTTTATTTTAGAAGTTACAGGGGGGGGGGGACACACATTTTACCACTTTGGAGTGTCTCTCGTGCAAACTATTCAGTTTAGAAAAAAATGATATTACAAACCTCAATATCGTTTTTGAAGACCTATCCATAGATACCCCACACTTATGGGTTTGATGAAAAAAAAATTTTTGAGTTTTAGTAATTCTAAGTATATGGGGACCCCCAAAATTTATTGTTTTTTTTCTAGTAAAAAGTTTTCTTACCATTTTATAAGAAAAGAGATTGTTTACCAAGGAGTTTTGCATAGCTTGAACTGTAATGTGAACATTACAATTCAAGCATAGTGCGACGTAATGTTGCCTTGAATTGCAAACACCAACTTACAAGGAGACTTTCCACCATAGTAATCCCTAGTTACTGAGCAAGTATGATATAAAGAATGTTTAAGTTGTTCCAATTGCTCAATCTTGATGCTGCAAAGGCATTAATTACCTTTACGGAAATTGCGGGGCGGATAAAATGTACCCTCTCTGATATTTAATATCAGATATATAATAATTTGATTTTGTTAGTAAATTAAACTGTTAAATTCAATGGTTTTATGTTGATTTTGTTGTTTTATTAGTCAGTAAGCTCAATTGAATTATAATGTAGGTAAGTTTAAACTTCTCTTCGTTTTACCGATAAACCCAAGATTAGATCAAAACCCTAGCTCAATGGTTGTCCTAAACGTAAATCCGGAACAGAAATGAGGTCGCAAGCTTTTAATATCCCCAGGCAGAGAGTTGTATTTGGCTAGAGCAGCAGTGTAACTGAATCCATTCTGGATTCAAGTCTCAACACTCAACCTGATTGGTTTTGATCTGACAAGTAACCTATGATTACATCTATGGTATCTATACTTTTTGCCGATCTGTAAATTGCTTTTACTTGTAAAAATGAAAGTTTTTTTTTTAATTCCAGGCTTTTTTGGTTTTGGCCTTCTAATAATCTATACTAATATTATAAATGCGAAAGTTTGGATGGATGGACGGAAGTATGGATGGAGGGATGTATGGATGGATATTTGTTACTCAATAACGCCCAAACGGTTGAACGGATCTGGATGAAATTTGGCACAGAGATAGATTATAGTCTGGAATAACACATAACACTTTTTATCCAGGAAAATTAAAGAGCGGGAACCGAAAAACTTCAATTCACGCGGACGAAGTCGCGGGCATTAGCTAGTAATAGCAATATATCATCTCTGTCGACAGGCGGATGCCTTGCTTACTCAACACTAGCTTAATGAACACAATATTTGTTTTCAAACTTTGCCGATTGACTTGTACCTATATCGATAAATTGTAACCACATTGTGTACAAATGTTGATCGATACCATATCCTTTGAATAGTAGAACGGAAGGAAGGCTTAGGTACCTATTGTGGTCAGTTTGTTTTACTAATACCATCTAATACAGTGAAAGTCAATATTGTATTATAGAGCACGTTAGAAGATCTAGTTTGGACTGAGTGTGAGTAAATGCTTGTTTATTGGGCGGCTAACCCAAATATTAGTAAAATACTTACATCGTAATAAATCAAAATTCAATGGTGATGTTTGTTGAAATCTATGTAAGTAGATGAACTCTATTAGGAGCGACTCGCCTTAGTTGGTTGCGGACTGATACGAATTGGCCACATCAGTAAATAAAAAATTCAGCCAAGCACAACAGTTATTGCTGAATTGTTATGATTGGCTGAGTTCATGATGTGTTGGCTACGACAAAGGAGTTTGGTCTATAAGAAAGATTTTTGGTAACCTATCTTCTCTGTTACGATCAGACACTGTAACATCTAACTTTGTAACCAATAGCCCTATCCCGTAAAAGCTGAATCAGTCAACGCGTGTTATGATCTCGATTGTTGTGATTGGTTGAATTTATGGTATTCTTGCATGGATTTTGTCCAATAGCCAAAGACTGTTAGCCAATCATAGGTGATTGCGAATTGCGATCTTAACAATGTAGCAATTATTTCAACGTAGTAAGACACCTGAGAATATGCGAAACATCTCTCTCGTAGCTTTTGCGACGCTTTGTTAATAAATTAAAAAAACAGAAAAATCAAAAACTGTTTTAAGTATTGTATTATTCTTTATTTTATAACATACTGGCTAGCACCTATATTCTGCACCAAAATATGATGTATCTAAGTATATTTTACCAGTAAACTGTTATTTAGGACCTATAATATACTAAGTAAGAGATTGTCTTGGAACGGTGCCAATCTAAACAGTACGTACTATGTTAGTCAACATTCGGAGTCAATGAAATACGTTGAAAAGATGATGAACATTGCATTAAAATTCATATTTATTTCGATTATATTATACTAGCTGATGCCCGCGACTTCGTCCGCGTGCTTTAAGTTTTTTATTCCCGCGGGAACTCCGGGGTAAAAAGTAGCCTATGTCACTTTCCAGGTAGTCAACTATACCCATGCCAAAAATCACGTCCATCCCGATTCGTTCGTTGACGTTCGTGTATTACGAACTTTTATACAAATTTTCAACCCCCATTTAACCATTTTGGGGTTGGTATTTTCAAAAACCCTTTCTTAGCGGATGCCTACGTTATAATAGCTATCTGAGTGCAAAATTTCAGCCCGATCCGACCAGTGGTTAGAGCTGTGCGTTGTCTCACCTTTGCCTTTTATATACATACTAGCGGACGCCCGCGACTTCGTTCGCGTGGCATAAGTTTTTTAATTCCCACAGGCACTCCTTAGTTTTCCGGGATAAAAATAAGCCTACATCACTCTCCAGCCTACTCAACTATACCCATGCAAAAAATCGCGTCGCGTCGATCCGTTGCTCTGTTGCGGCGTGAGTGAAAGACAAATTCTCTATTTGACGTCCTTGGGGATAGAAATTTTTAAAACTGTAAAATCCGTATTTCATAATTTTAAACCTGAAGCCCAAATACCAAGTTTCATGGCTGTAACTTGAAAAATGAAGGACTTTCATACAAACTTTCAACCCCTGTTTCACCCTGTGGAATTTTGAAAAATCCTTCCTTAGTGAGCGCCTACATCACAAAAGGAACCTACTGTCAAAATTTCAAGTTTCTAACCCCAGCGGTTTAGGCTGTGCGTTGATATATAAGTCAGTCAGTCAGGACTTTGAATTTTATATAGCGTTTAAGTTTTTTTCCCCATAAGCACTCCTTAATTTTCCGGGATAAAAAGGAGCCTTTGTCACTCTCCAGGTACCTCAACTATACCCATGCAAAAAATCACGTTGATCCGTTGCTGCAGTGTGATTGAAGGAAAAACTCTATTGAACGGCCTTGGCGATCGAATTTTCAAAAATGGTGAAACACGTAGGTACTTCTTCATATTTAACCGTCAGCTCAAATATCAAGTTTCATGACTTTTACTTGAAAAATGAATGACTTTCATGCAAAGTTTCAACCCCTATTTTACTCCTTCGGGGGTGAAATTTTGAAAAACTGGGACACACGTATTACGGAAAGCCAAAATACAAAGTTTCGTTATATATAACTTGAAAAATATCGTGAGAAATGCGGGACTTTCATACAAACTTTCATCCCTTAATTCACCCCTTTGGGGATCGAATTGATAAAAATGGTGAATTACATACTTCTTCATATTTAACTGGAAAACCAAGCGCTAGTTTTCACGGCTATAACTTGAAAAATGAAGAACTTTCATACAAATTTTCGACCCTTATTTGAACCCTTTCGGGGTAGAATTTTGAAAAACTGTGACACATAATCTTCTTTATTTTTTAACGAAAGCCAAAATACCAAGTTTCGTTGATATAATTTGAAAAACGTTCATATAAACTTTCATCCCCTATTTCACCCCTTTGGGAATTTTCAAAAATGTTGAAACACGTACGCTAGTCCAAATGCTAAGTTTCACGGCTATAACTTGAGAAATAAAGGACTCATACAAACTTTCAACCCCTATTTCACCCCACTGGGGGTGGAATTTTGAAAAATCCTTCCTTAGTGTGCGCCTACGTCACAAAAGGAACCTACTGTCAAAATTTCAAGATTCTAACCCCAGCGGTTTAGGCTGTGCGTTGATATATAAGTCAGTCAGTCAGTCAGTCAGTCAGTCAGTCAGTCAGTCAGTCAGTCAGGACTTTGAATTTTGAAAAATATCGTGAGAAATGCGGGACTTTCACACAAACTTTCATCCCTTAATTCACCCCTTTGGGGATCGAATTTTTAAAAATGGTGAATTACATACTTCTTCATATTTAACTGGAAAACCAAGCGCTAGGTTTCACGGCTATAACTTGAAAAATGAAGAACTTTCATACAAACTTTCGACCCTTATTTGAACCCTTTCGGGGTAGAATTTTGAAAAACTGTGACACAATATGATCTTCTTTATTTTTTAACGAAAGCCAAAATACCAAGTTTCGTTGATATAATTTGAAAAACGTTCATACAAACTTTCATCCCCTATTTCACCCCTTGGGAATTTTCAAAAATGTTGAAACACGTACGCTAGCCCAAATGCTAAGTTTCACGGCTATAACTTGAGAAATAAAGGACTCATACAAACTTTCAACCCCTATTTCACCCCTTTGGGAATTTTCAAAAATGTTGAAACACGTACGCTAGCCCAAATGCTGAGTTTCACGGCTATAACTTGAGAAATAAATAACTTGAGAAATAAAGGACTCATACAAACTTTCTACCCCTATTTTACACCATTGGGGGTGGAATTTTGAAAAACTGTGAAACACGTACTTCTTTATTTTTTACTTTAAGCCAAAATACCAAGTTTCATGGATATAACTTGAGAAATGACGGACTTTCATACAAACTTTAACCCTCTATTTCACCCCCTTAGGGGTGGAATTTTGAAAAATCCTTCCTTAGTGTGCGCCTACGTCACAAAAGGAACCTACTGTCAAAATTTCAAGATTCTAACCCCAGCGGTTTAGGCTGTGCGTTGATATATAAGTCAGTCAGTCAGTCAGTCAGTCAGTCAGTCAGTCAGGACTTTGAATTTTATATATATAGATTATTTTACCATACATTTATTTCCAATTCCAATTACCAATTTTATTAAAAAAATTGGCATGATTTTAAAAATGATGAATTAATAAAAATTTATTTGATAGTATACCTATCCATATAAAGGCACATTGCCCTTGATGTAAGATTTTAAACAAATCCATAATAATATAATGCTTAGTGGATCCAATCATCAAATCAAAATCATCGATAAAATCGATTGAAAAATATGAATAATAATTCTCACATCCATAATGATAATATTGAGTACCTATAGTTTATAGCCAAACTTATAGGTAAATATTCGTTGGTATTAATTTATGATTGTTATTCCTACGAAAAACATTAATTAAGCATTGTTATCGTCTGTAATGAACTCATAAAATATTATATCCCCACATTAAATTTAATAGATATTTACAAGGAGTTTTATGAGTAAAGTTGTGAGTTAAGTTAAATGTACTTTATGGAACATTACCTGGACAATGGAGCGAGTCTGCCGTGTGACGTCATCAGTAGAGCCTTGGATGGATCGAGGGGCTCGAATGCAAGTGGGTATCATTTTATCACCGCATCATTTCCACTGAGTTGTACAATTCAATCCGTTTAAATTATACGTACATTTGTATGTTTTATATTATTATCTTAATCCTTTTTTTGCATTGACTAATTGCTGAGCGACATTTTTATTTAAATTAGGTTTCAATTATTTTAATTTCATAGACGCACTGTTAAAACACAAACATACAAAACTAGAATAGCAATTCTAGTTGCTAAAATTATACGTTTTTACATTAAAATAAGTTTAAAGTTCGCTACACTAGTTTTATCAATAAGCGAAGTTTTTAAAAGTTTGTCTAGACGTTGACACAAACCGCGAACCAACGTTCCGCGACCCGCCGTGCTCTTTACACTGTGGAGGAAATATATCACGCAGGTACAATCGTATAGTGCGTCATGGTTCATGAATGAATGGATACGTTTGTACGATAAACTCTTCTTGGAATATTTACTCTAGGGATCGGCGCCTACGCCCACGAGCGAGACGGGACTGCGTCATGGACCGTGCGATATGGAACGATGTTAGAATAGACCTCCCGTAGAAGACACGCGGACTTGACTAATAACGTCTGCGTGCGCTTTCTAAGAAGTAGACGTTTAGACGTTTATAAATAAGTGTGTAAATAAGAGAAACTGAAAACTCATTTGTGTTCCTTTCTTTCTTATTAAACTGATTACGATGAATGGTATGAATTTCTCACAATGGATATTAACACCATTGTAGAGTCCGTCCGTAAAATATATCCATGGTAAGAATGCCTATAGGATTTTTTTTTTTTTTTTATCCACTACAAGTTAGCCCTTGACTGCGATCTCACCTGATGGTAAGTGATGATGCAGTCTAAGATGGTAGCGGGCTAACCTGTTAGGGGCATGGCAGTTATATTAAACCCATACCCCTATTCGGTTTCTACACGGCATCGTACCGGAACGCTAAATCGCTTAGCGGCACGTCTTTGCCGGTAGGGTGGTAACTAGCCACGGCCGAAGCCTCCCACCAGGCCAGACCAGGGAAATTCAGAAATTATAAATTTCCAAACCCTGCCGGGGATCGAACCCGGTACCTCAGCACGTTAAAAAACAAATTAAATAAATAATTGTAAAATTAGAACCGCCGCGCCGGTTCACAAAGTGGAGCATCTATTTGGACTTTACCCGATTCCTTGAGTACTCTAGACTCTAGAGGTGTACTAAGGAAGGAATTTTCGAAATTCCACCCCCGAGGAGGTTAAATAGGCGGTTTAAGTTATATCCATGAAACTTGTTATTATTATGCTTTCAGTGAAAAATTAAGAATTTCACAGGTTTTCACAGGTTTTCACAGTTTTTGAAATGTATTGTTTTAAGAACCTTAGTAATTACACGCGGACGAAGTCCCGGGCAAACGCTAGTGCAATATAAACTTTTATATACTATAATTTGTACACATGCAGTATAAGTTTTACACGTGCCTCGTAGGCTTGTAGATTTAATTGTTGCTAAAAAGATACAGATAGATGTTGCAAGATCTCTATATATAAATTCTAATTCTAATTCAACATCACCATGTCTGTTGTGTTGTGTACAATTAATGCATAATTTTCGTGTAGGCGCCGTAGCACCGATTATATTGAAATGATATAGTAGATTTTGTGCTTGAAACAATGACTGAGTACCGTTTAGTGGGAGTGAAGCGATTTTATGTTTATTAGTTACTTTGTCTTTAGTACCTCTGCTCGGAGGTTAGAGGGCACGCCTAGATTATGCTATGAGATAATCATATAAAGCTTTAGAAAGATTCTTAGTTATTACCTACTCTACATCGAAAAGTTAAACGAACTTTATGTATGTTATAGCACAGCACGGGAATGTTGACAGCGCTTCGTCTGGGCTCATAGGGTTTTTGCCTGAAGTCAAAGTAAGACTTGGGACAACTTAACAAATGGAACATATGGATGGCTAAACCCCGAATATCTTCTGCTTATTTTCTTTTTGCTTCTGATATTGCTAGAATAACTAAGAATGAGGTCAATACATTAAACTGAGACTTTAGGACAGCGAACTCACTTAACAAATATTCTCACCACTGCGCCAGAGGTCTTATCATAAGTACTTCCTGCCTTTTATTTATAGGGTTCTATGGCACACATTATGGTAACACAGGGAATGTATTGAGTTACAGGTTGAAAATGGCCTCTATAAAAAGAAAAGTGTCAAAGGAGAGCGAAAGAGGACGCAAGCCGTTTCTAGCACCTCTTTGAACTTCGCTCGAGACGTCTTAAAACAGCTTAGCAGTCATCGTTCGGAGTGACAACCCTTTATAGAATCTTTCTCATGAAGATAATATCATAGTTGAATATGATTTCCGATAAGCCTACATAAACCCAGTTAACACTTGAATGCCAAATTGAAAATTGAATGAAAATCTGGTACAGAAATAGGTTGCATCACGGGGACGGACGTAGACCACTTTCTTTTTTCTTTCCGGAAAATCAATGAGATTCGACGGGATTTTTAAAAAAATACGTGGACGAGTTCCGCGATGTAGAGAAGTAGTAGTAGAAGCACAGAATACTAATAGTAACTTAAGCTTTCGTAGAAGTTAGTGTCATTTACTTTATAATCCCTACACTATGACGATTATATGTAAGTATAATATTATTAGCACACAATTTTTTTGCCTGAGTTGGGTAGGTTATAAAACTTATTAAAAATCCACGATTAAGTACATAATATTAATGAATCAATACGGCACTACAGTAGCTTGCTCATGTTTCAGTCTCTGTTTTCTTAACAGAGTTTCATCACTTCTGTTTAAAAAAAATAAGGTCGTGCGCAAACGCAGATATTTTTAAGCCAACCTATTTAGAATTATCGCTAAAATGGCGTAATGATGCGTAAAGCTCGTAAAAAGGTGCGTTACACACATCCGACCCGCGGTGTTTGTTTACCCGTGTCAAAACTTCGACACACCGCGTATTTATAGCCGCGGAAGGTGCGCCGGAGCAACGAACTTGTGACAATCGTTAAACACGACTATTTGAGAGCACGTTTACAACCATCGTAGCCTTTAAGTAATGATATCTGACTATCTTGAGAATATTTGTATACTTGAATATTAGGGTGCATGTTAAGGGCAAAAACACACTGCGGACAGCGCAAAAATTCAGTGCGCTCACTTTTATATGGAGCTTCACAGATCGACGTGACATGCGAAACGTGTTTCCCATACGACGACAATTCGTAGTGTCCTATCCGTACTTACTACTTAGTATGTTTTCGCCTTCATACAATCATGCTAAGACGGATGAATGGATCTGAATTCTACCCAGGTAGGTCTTTTTTTTCATTCCGGGAAAACAAAGGATTCTTGCGAGATATTTTCTAAAGTAGGTATCTCACTCAATCCTTAACTTCGATCTGTTATTGATTTATACTTTGTAGGGAATATCAGCCAATAGGAATGACATGATATCTAATATTCTGTGACTTAAGTATCTAGCACCGGAATATCTGCATGGAGTGTGAATTTATAAATATTTGGCCTGTTGTATGAGAATATCTAGAACGTAATATGTAGATACTAAATACCTATATATTTTGATCTAATTAATTCTATATCGCGTATTTTTTAACGCAATGTCGTGCACGAAACAAAATTAATAAAGACATTAAGTAGTACAATATTTTTCTACTCAGTGGTCGACACGTAAAAATGAAAACGTGTCAATAAAAATTACCAACAAATGAACAAAACGCTACTAAAAGGTTTGTAGATGGATGCGATAGTGTGAAACTGGACATAAAAGGATTTATGCGTCGCTTATCACGTTTTATTGCAATACATTATTACATATGTCACGAGCGCAAAGAACACTTTTACGACTTTACTACCCTTACTACCCTATTATAAACGTAAAGTTATTCTTATACTTAATTTGTTTCTTTTATAGGACTGGTAACAGGTTATACTTGTAGGTACGAGTAGGTATATGTATAAGCTCCGGCACTTCAGACGATTTAAAGTTTAGGATTTCACTGTTATTTCGCGGTAAGTATCTTAATATACCCCACACAAGTCGACTAGGAGGTAAATATAAAAATTTCTTTGTGAATAAATAAAATTGAAAATATGCGCCTTACCTGCTAAAAGCTTCTTATTGACAAAAATAGGTTTAAGATACTCTGTGATCTGATGATGAATCTAGTAGTAGTGGCTACTCAAACTCTTTAAAAATGAAAACCGCAAGCAAAGCGAATGCAGTTTCGCTATACAAACTTCGCTATAAACAAACTCCCTTAACAGGATACGCGCGCGAAGAGAACGCGATAGTTATCCTAAACAAAAAACAATCTTAAAGAAAGCAGAGGATAGGAAGTATCATTACTAAATAACAATAACAAATTAAAGCAAATTGAGCTACATTTAATCAATTTTCCTTAGAAAATTGCAAATACGCTGATCTATTAGGTACATAAAACATGCTTGCGAAACACGCGAATACTTTAGAAGCAACAACAGAAGCAGCATTGTATCGCGTTAATTATAACAACAAGAGAGAGCCCTTTGTGGGCCCATTGTTGAGATTCAACTTATAAGGCAACCCTTTGTTTACGTATTGACAGTCCAAACAAGGTGTCAATCTGGCTTTGTTACGGTTTGCCCATTTATGGCCATTGGCCATTGATAATGACGTTATCAGTGAGCTTGAGATCGCCAATATGAACTAGTGAAAGCAAAGGAAGATATCAGAGTTAATAAGGATTCGTATTAATTAACATAACAGTAGGTATTTTTACACATTACCTACATTATTAACCTACAGTCTATCTGCAATCAACGTTATATTTCTACATGCAATTAGTAATAATATAATTAACGTATAAGTAGGTACTTATGATTGTTACAATAAATTGTCACTGGACGTTTTAAGTAAATCTGTATTTCGCTGCACAGAAAATTTGTTTTCCTCGCAAAAAAAATATCAAGTCTCATGGAATCACTTTTGGAAATGATCTAGTAAGCCCGGCTGTTTGAAAATTACTGCATTGATTAGTATTTTATTCGTTTGCATAATTTTTTAGAAAATTGTTTAGTATATCTACTTATTTTTTTGTAAAATTAGTTGATAATTGTTTTACGTTTTTAATTTTCGCTGGTGTTTTCATACGGGCGACGATCTAGCATTTTCAAAGAATGTGGGACACAGATGTGTAATTCACTGTTACAAGTACGTGGCACGCCCACGTAGTGCAGTTTCGCCGTGACTTATCCGTGCCAGTGCTGCCAAGTTGACTTGCAGTAATTATAGGTTCGCCACATGAATTTGATTACACTCTGACCGAATAAGATTAAGTACTGTCAAAGTAAGGTACCTACCTACCACTGAATTCGAAATAAGTCGATAGAAATGATACCTGCCACTTTATCTTTAAATTCGGGACATGTGTTACGAATTTTTTGCAACTCTGAATTGAAAAATAAGAACATTTGCTCTGCTATCTTATAGGTAGGTATTAATAATATTATACTATTGATAGACTCAACAAAACTAAGTAATAAATTGTGGTATTAATTACTAGCTGATGCCCGTGACTTCGTCCGCGTGGATTGAGATTTTTTGTTTCTTGCGTGAACTCTAATTTTCAGGTATAAAAAGCCTATATGTTATTCCAGACTACAATCTATCTCTGTGCCAAATTTCATCTAGATCCGTTCAGCTGTGCTGGCGTGATTGAGTATGTGTGGTCGATGAGTAACAAACATACATCCATCAATCAAAACTTTCACATTTGTAATATTATGCGCGTTGTATTAATAGTGTCTTAGTAGCAAAATCGTATTTTGCTACTTAGCTACTAAGACACTCGTACTACGTATTCGAGTACTACATATACTCGTATTTTGCTACTTACCTACTAAGGATGAAAAATAATATTAGTGTCACCTGCTAAATATTATACCTGCTATATATCCCTAGAAAATACTAAGAAAATACTACTAGTATTGTATTTATTGTATTTATTGTGTAAATGTATATACTTTTATTGTGTATGCGTAAATATTAAGTGGGTGGGACCCACTAATTTATTTTCAGTGTCCATCAAGCATAACATGTTTAAAGAAAAATATTAAAACTTGAAAGGGAACTTATACAAATGTTTTCATAGAAAAAGAATATCACGAAACCATCGGTGTCCGGGGCATTTCCGTCGTGTCTTATAAATAGTCCCGATGTAGGTAAATGATCGCCACTATATTGCGTTTGTCAACCGTTTACCTCCGTTTCCAATATATCGCAGTCTGTCGAAACGGATACTATAATCATTTACTAAACTAATTAACCTTATTTATGACAAAATACTGGATTGTTTTTAATATATATTTCTCAAACATGCTTGGAAATTTGAGCATTATTTTGACAACCTTCTTCGAGATAAATCGAAATTGCTGTACCTACTGGCCAAATACATGCGAGCAGCGGCCTTCTAAAGTTGTATGAAAATCCTTATCTGTCGTGGTTTAGCGGCCAAATAAATTACATAGTAAATTCATATCTGGCGTGTAGTTTAAAAGTGGAACGATCTTTTACTCCGAAACACGGCAACCAAGGAGGTAACTTATCAAAGGTTTTATTTAAATTTCGAACTAGCTTGCAAATAGAAAACTGTTTATTGAAAAAAAAAAACAAATGAACACTTTGACGCGGGAAAACTTATTGTTGTTCGTTGTTCGTCATTGATTTTGAAATGTTTTTGACAAAATGAGTTCAAGTGAAGACAATGAGTGTGATGAACACTTAGTTTTAATTTCCGCGCATTATTTGAGAAAAGCACTATACAAGCCTTGGCCACAACTAGGCATTGATGGACTTACGTATGTGTGCCTCGGCTTCGCCTCGGCCCACATTTACACGTTCGTCCTTCAATGCCTGTTTTGATGGCCGCTGCAGTAATGTACTATTTCCATCAAGTTTACAGGAATATAATCAATTTCTCTGTAATAGAGAGCTTTTGAGTTTAGATCGATTTAAACAAAAGTAATACATAGGTTATATTATTATCTGTGTTTTGCATTGAGGCCCTATAAATAGCGATTTGACGACCTGTGTGGCGCAGTGTTGAGCGCTGTTGCCTTAACGTGCGGAGGTCCCGGGTTCGATCCCCGGCAGGGCAGTAATTTATAATTACTGAATTATCCCTGGTCTGGCCTGGTGGGAGGCTTCGGCCGTGGCTAGTTACCACCCTACCGGTAAAGACGTGCCGCTAAGCGATTTAGCGTTCTGGTGCGATGCCGTGTAGAAAAGAAACGGAATAGCGGTATGGGTTTAATATAACTGCCATGCCCCTAACAGGTTAACCCGCTACCATCTTAGACTGCATCATCACTAACCATCAGGTGAGATCGCAGTCAAGGGCTAACTTGTAGTGGATAAATAAAAAAAAATAAAAAAATTGGGATAAGAAAAAGTATACTGTTTATATAGAGCTGCTCACTCTAGCGCGACAGGTAGTGTACTCCTGTGTCATTAGGTAGGTAATTTGCATACTTACGTCTTTTCCATTTACAACATGCTTAGAATTTAACTTTCGATCGAACTTGTATAACATTATAGGTACCGAGAAGCCGAAAATCTTTCCGAATCGCGTTGCAGTAAGTACAAAGAGAAGATCACGAGAGTCGTTACAATAAATCGTCCGAATGCACTCACGACCTACCGTTTGTAATTTATTTTAAAGAGCTTTATGAGCGTTTGATTGGAAATTGTACTCTGTGATTCTTTTGTACATGCTTTATATTACGAAACTTGTTCCCAAAGCGTCTTAAATTTATTGAAGGACGATAAATTTATCTGAAAAGGTAATAATGAATAACTTCATGAACATTTATGATTTACTGCCTATTAAATTCATGTAGAGTAGGTAAGTACTTACTATACGGTTTGTAAAAATTAAAATTAACCGAACCATATAGTACACTTTCTTAAGTCTATGCCATTGCGCTAGTGTCAAGTTGTACATACTCTAGTTTTACTGATGTACCTAACATGTTTTTTGAGGTATAGTCCCACAAAGTTATATGCCTGTTTAGTTTTTGTCTTTGTTTTATTTTTTATATATACTAGCGACCTACTATTATACCTCTATGCTAGCGATGCAGACATCGGGTCAGATAAGTTTGTGGGACTATAACTCCCTCAACGATCCTAGGTAGGTACCTAATTTTATAACTCCGTATCAATTGTGCAAATGAACGTAACTCCGATATTACGTTTTTTAACTTAATTAAATTATAAAAGGGCTTGAAGTACAACCGAGTCGCAATACTAGTAGTATTTACAACTAGATTAATTAGATTAATGCCGCATAATGTCGCTCAGATGTCTAACCACTAATAGATTTTCCAAAGTATCATAAGATTTTCGATGTCGCTCATATATAAACCACTGAATACACTCGCGACAAACACGTGACATTCGTTATTTCAGGCGCGATGCCGACACGCGTGTGCCTTGCGCGCGCGCTATTCTGACTAAGCGGGAAGCTCAAAGCCCCGCGAAAGCTCTATAAAAGCACTCCAGAAATCAGAATGGGACGGGATGCACTATAGGCAAAGAAAATTGGAGAATAGCCTGGTGTTTTATATTAATTAAGCGGTTCTTAATTAATGGAGATGCGGTTCTGAATTCCGATTGCTTCATTGTACTAAGTGTTTTGAATTTCTATTTGCATTTTGATTGATTGGACACCTACACGTGATATTCAATAGTAAATGTTATATGCCATTGTTTATTCTAATCGTGGTAGGTATCTATTTAAGTTATAAGAATATTGATCATAATGAGCCTAATGTTAAATAGAGGTATTAACTATTATTATTATTATTGTATTCTTTATTGCACACAAGAGACATAGAAACATATATACAAAAAAAGAAGCTTAATCTTAGTGAAGCGTGCAAAGGCGGTCTTATCGCTAAAGCATCTTTCCCAGACAACCTTTGGTGATCGGAAAGGCGAAAACAGGGGTTGTGTGGCATTGTGTGGCAATCAATTTAGTTTTTATAGAATAAGATAGACTACATAAACACTACATACTAATAATACACATATAGATATCTACCATAAATAATTATTTATACATAATATATAATATACTACATTCTACTCCATTACATAGATATATAGTAGTTTTTCAGACAACGTTTGAAGATATACATGTAGCGATTTTGCCTGACGTATGTCAGCAAAAATTGTACTACGAGCATGTTGTAATATTGTAATTGTACTATATGTTGTATTTTATTGTGACAGAATGACCTGCAACAAAATTGAAATACAAAATACCGTTTTCGTTTTAGAGAAGATTTAAGTACAAGTTTAACATATTTATGTATCAGTGACTGTGTATCTGCCTTTGACAAACGTCCGCCTTTGGCAAAAATCCCATGAACCTATTATCATTAATTATGCTATTATTCAAGAAAATATGTTCAGCCGTTTGAAGATCACCAGGTGTTTTAAGTATAGTATAGAGGTTTTTAAAATCTGAATGTATATTATAAATTAAGTAGTTGACGCATAAAAAAGTACGTCATTTTGTATATATTATGTGAAAATGTCGTGAATTTTTCACTGCCGAACCTAAATGATTGTTTTTTCTTATAAATATTTTTCCAGTTTAAAAATCGTCGTGAATGTTGTGATTTAATTGGCTCCGGAGTTTCCAGACGAGTGTGCCGCATTCACACTCTTGCACCCCTCGTTCACGGATTTATTAATTTAAAAAATCCGAGGCCTTTGTCGAGACCTTACCTCCGGGAAACCAGCACTTGACCTAACGTTTTTAGATCTTTTGTATAGCAGGGACGCGTGACAACTCGTTTGGGAACAGCACGAAAAAACATGAATATATTATTAAAATTTATAATTTTTTTCTGCTTGGAATACTGCGTAAGCTTTATTTTTCTTTATATTTGGATTTATGTCACGACAAAAGCTGATCATTTTATAATAGAAACAGTATGAAAGAACATGATTGTACCCATTCATTATTTTCGTTGTAGCGGCTACTTAGGTAGGTACATAATAAGTTTACTTTTGCATTGTATTTTATCATAATATCATACTAATATTATAAATGCGAAAGTATGTACTAGTTTGTTGGATTGTTGGTTTGTCCTTCAATCACGCCGCAACGGAGCAACAGATCGACGTGATGTTTGGCATGGGTATAGTTGAGGACCTGGAGAGTCACATAGGCTACTTTTCATCCCGGAAAATTTAGGAGTTCCCGCGGGAATAAAAAAAACTTAAACCACGCGGACGAAGTCGCGGGCATCAGCTAGTAGTCAATAAATTAAATACGTACTTTGATAATCCTCAGTAATTTTAACAATAAGGTAATATGTTTAAAAATCTGATACCTACTTGAGTGAGTGAGTAATGATTTTGGGCACATGCGATTTTTCCAGGCCAGTATCCTGCCATAAAAAGCTGTTTTAAAAAATTTAAAATAAATACATACAATGTAAATTAAATTAACTAAGCAATTTTCCTCATTCTATTTTAATATTGCAAATGAATCACGTTGTACTATGAATATGCTAGTTTATCAGAGCAATGGCAGGCGGCACAAATGAATCTGCGTGCCCTATTTCCACATCACAGGTACGGAAATGTAGGTGCAGGAAACTATTAACTCATACTCGTTCGTTACAGTACTCTACAATCGTTTCATTACACCGCACTTTAGGTAATAAGTTTGATTCATCTTATTGGTTTCCTTCTTGTTTTGTATTAGCCGTTGCACGCGACTTCGTCTGTGCGGAAAATGTCCCGTAACTCTCGTGACATGGTCTCATGACATGACACAGTATTCTGTTATTAAACTAGCAAGTTAGCTTAAATCTAGTTTTTTTGGATAAGCCAGAACTGTTATCTGTCTTCATGCTGAGTTTTGTCAGCATGAAGACAGATAACAGTAAGATATAAGCATGACTTGTGGTTTTGATAACGTGCAAATAACAAATAACCATAATGAAATACTATGATCAGTGAAAAATGGATTTATTTATAAATCACTTAACTAAACACTATTATTGTGATACTCTAGTTTTATTTATTTGCATATACCTATCGTCTGAAGGAGTAAATTCAAAGTTCACACACATCTGTTGCATGCCTCTGCTTCTATGAATGACTTTATAGGATTGGTTAGTCTTGGTAATTTTTGATTAATATTTTTATACTTGTTAGTGCATTATGTGAGTTATTAAGTGCAGTTTCAGTAGGTAACTATTTTCACATACAATTAAACGTATTTATTGCTTTAAAAACGACACCGTCAAGTGTAGGTACTTCAATAAAAGATTTGCTTATCCTACCTCAGTCAATAATTATTTACAATATTTACTATATTTGTTATATTTACAATAGGCATAAAAATAGGCCCGAGCAAATATTTCACAAGACGTATTTGTACAGCTGCCATAAATCGGCTTAAATGAACATCTCACTGCATTGCTCTAGTTAAATTGTATTAGATTTTCTAGTCTTGATGGATGCTAAATTTGTACTTGGCTGTAATTTAATGGCACATACACATACTCGTAACAACGAATTTACAACATTCTAAGCGTACGTGTGCCCAACGTGTGCATAGTATTCTATGTTTACTATAATATCTTTAATATTAAAGATATTCGTCGCGATCTTTACTAAAATATCTTAAGTGTGTTTTATTTAAATAGGTAAGTATCTACTCCCTATCTATATTATTATCTACTTTACCTCTGACTTAAAAACACCTTAAATATTTGACAACGCAAATTAAAGAATCAAAACTTGTTGAGCGGAGTAGAGCCACAAATATAAATAGTTGGTCTTATTTTGTTATTTACGACGGTTTTAGTTTTAATCTGCAACTTTTTATGATAAATATAATTTTTATTACCCCTAGCCCGTTGCGATTGATCTTGCACCACGATACGTGTAAGGTAGGTATGTGTGTAACTGGGTTTATAGCAGCATACCTCATAATATTTGTTTGATTCAACTCGTTTAATGTTCAAATGTGGCAATCAAACGAGTGTGCTGTTTATTACGGATAAATTAGGCACCTGTTTATTTTATTTCGAACTCCAGTCAGCAGAGCGGTCATTTATAGATATAAATTACATTTTATTAAATCAGAATACCTTAAATAAAAAAATAAAATCCACTCATATAGATAAGACAAAACTGAAAAATTCATTAAAAAAATACAGTTTTTTTATAATTTTTTTAAGATGCGGACGAAGTCGCGGGCTAAAGCTAGTCATTGATAAGAATCTACTCAGTTCTATAACTGCTAAGCAGTAATCGCAATGTACCTAATCGTGTCGTCGCGTCGTCGGCGTCGATAGGATTTAGGAATTCCCGCACTTGGGCGGTGCGCTTGTGCCTGGGTTCCGCCAGGTGGGAGGTCGGCTTACTTTGCGCTTTCCGCTACGGGGTCATCATTCCAACACCTTAAGACCCTAACATATTATATCGGTCATTTCAATGGAGTACCAATAAATTTAGCATTCAAGGTAAGGTACAGTCACAAACAAAATATTCCGATTTTAGTATTGGAATCTTCCCATAGGGACGGGAAAAAAACTGTAAAATAAGCGTATGTGATTGTGACTCACGTATGCCATCCAATTACAATGATAGTCGAAGTAAAGCGATATCGAGCAAAAAAGTTTTAATAAATTCTGAAACCCAATACCGTTATGGAATTTTAATAGTATAATTTAATTCCGATATGGATCAAAAAGGAAAAATTACTTAAAATATATTGTATTTTATTAATCATTACATGGTTCCCGCGAGTTTGTCCGCGTGTATTAAAGTTTTTGATTAGCGGAAACTAGGTACTTATTAAGTTCACCTCTACTGCTTCCATTGAGCAGACAAAACAATAAGAAAGTTAAGCGCTGCAAACTAAATCCATTCGCACAATAAAACTTAATAAAGTCTCTACGCTCTATCTTTAATCCATTCTTTCTTCCCGACACGTGTTGGCTGCGAGTGAATTTATTTTTTCACTTATTCCCGTCTGGAAGAACGGCCGATAGGACACTCGGTTCCGAGTAAACAGTGGATGAGTCAACTGTGACTCAACTAGTGTGAATTAAACTCTAGAAGCTATTCTGGATAGTAAATTAACGACTGAAATGCACGTAGGTAATACAATTTAGTATCTATCCGAAACGAATACTAATAAGTTTTTATTTTCCTGTTACAATTATTTCAGTAACTAGCTGATGCCCGCGACTCGGTCCGCGTGGTTTAAGTTTTGTGTTATTCCCGCGGGAATTCCTTAATTTTCCGGGATAAAAAGTAGCCTATGTCACTCTTCAGGTCCTTAACTATTCCCATGCCAAAAATCACGTCGATCCGTTGCTCCGTTGCGGCGTGATTGAAGGACAAACGAACAAACCAAAAAACAAACACACTTTCGCATTTATAATATTAGTAAGTATATGATACAGCGCCAACCCTACCAACTACTTGGCGCAGTGGTGAGCGCTGCAGTTGTTTTATAAGCGGAAGGTCACAGGTTCAATTCAATTCAATTCATTTATTCAATTTAGGTACACTATAGGTTTTTTTATCCACTACAAGTTAGCCCTTGACAGCTCGTTAGCGACCGATCTCACCTGATGGTATGTGATGATGCAGTCTAAGGTGGTAGCGGGCTAACCTGTTAGGGGAATGGCAGTTATATTAAACCCATACCCCTTATTGGTTTCTACATGGCATCGTACCGGAACGCCTAATAACAATATGACGGCACGTCTTTGCCAGTAGGGTGGTAACTAGCCACGGCCGTAGAGTAGCCACCAGACCGGACCTGAGAAAATTCAGAAATTATAATAGGTAAAACTAAAAGGACTAAGAAGGACTTGGCAAGTATGTACTATTCCTAGAACAAAATTAAAATCAACACGACGCCAATCAATTTCTATAGGACCATACCTCTGCAACAAATTAAACAAATCACTTAGTATAAGTGCGCATTAGAAGAAGTTTTTAAGAAGCTAGCTGCAGGGTGGATTAGTAAGGGTGTTGAAGTCAGCGGCCGTAGGCTAACAAACCTTCGTTTTGCTGATGACATCATCCTATTTTCATCATCGGCGGCGGAACTGGAGCAGATGCTGAATGATCTAAACTCGGCAAGCCTTGAGGTTGGACTGAATATGAACATGTCGAAAACTAAGCTCATGACTAATAGCACGAAGAGGAGGATAGAAGTGGGAGGTGGTAGAATTGAATATGTCCAGGAGTATGTTTATCTTGGCCAAATAGTTTCTTTTCAGGTACGCCAAGATAAAGAGATCACAAGGCGCATAGATCACATGCCTGGAGAAGCTATTGGTCATTGAAAGACCAATTGACGGGTGACCTTCCATTGTGTCTGCGAACGAAAGCTCATGGGCATGTGCATGCTACCAACTCTCACATATGGTGCTCAGACTTGGTCCCTGACGAAATCTCAAAAGTCCAGGCTCAAGGTTTGCCAAAGAGCCATGGAACGCAGCATTCTAGGTTTAAAACTAGCAGATCGTGTAAGAAACTCGGACATACGATCCAAAACGCTAGTAACCGACGTTGGCCTTGCGGCAGCTTCTCTCAAGTGGGACTGGGCCGGTCATGTGAGCCGTATGCCAGATGACTTGTGGGCTAAATCAGCTTCCTTCTGGACCCCCCAAAATCATCAACGCCAGCGTGGTAGGCCGAGGCTACGATGGCGCGATGAATTAGACAAATTCTTAGTTGAGTGGCCCATCGAAGCACAACATAGGGAGATGTGGAAAAATCGGAGGGAGGCCTTTGCCCAGTCGTGGCACAGTACAGGCTAGACTAGACTAGACTAGACTAGATAATCTATTTACACATGAATCACAAATACTTATATTTAAGTTTAAGTACCTTAACTTAAACCTCTTATATAATAAACCACATTATAAACTACAAAATATAACTGCCATACCTACCCGTAACATGTTAGTCCTCTATCATATTAGACTGCATCGTCAAGACTAGACTTACCAAGTTACCACCAGGTTAAATCGCAGTCAAGGTCTAACTTTTAGTGGATAAACGAAATCATCTTTTTAACTGATGCTCTACTTTAAACACACTGAATTTTCTTTCTATTATCATGGACATAATAATATAGTCGTCCAACGTCGTAAGTAAGAACGTCCATGTCCAACTATTCACAACTTCCTTCAAAATTAGAATATACACGTGAGACCAAAAGGAATTTGAAAGCTCCTGCTCTAAAGCTAAGGTGGTTTTAATTAGTCTCATCCAGTGACATCGGCTACCGACACTAATTACTCTAATAACATGAAAGGGAAACATAATACATTATATTATGTTTATCGAATGTGCATCTCTTATAAGCAGGCTCCACACTAGCCGCGGCAACCTCACAAGGCTTTGTTATCTTTAGCGGCAACGCGGCCAGAGTAGACGCGCCGCACCCACACTGCTTCGCCGAAAAAACAAGCTTTCCTCTATAAGGAGGGTTTAGGCTGCCTGTCCACTGAAGCGGAGCGGAGATGTGCTGCGCGGACCAATCGGTTTCCTGTCAGGTGACTCGAAACTTATCGCGTCACTTGTCAGGAATCTGATTGGACTGTTTGGCACTTCTCCACTCCTTGGACTCCTCAGTGGACAAGCAGCCTTACACCGGCCAAGTTGGCAATGCTATCAAATAAAAACTGTCCCCACATTGCCAATTATTAATCATCATCGTCATCACTTCAACCCATTGCCGCGCGCCGACTCACTACCTACTGAGCACGCAAGTCTCTTCTCAGAATGAAAAGGTTTTGGCCATTGCCCACCACGCTGGCCAAGTCCGGATTGGCAGAATTTAGGTACACACCCTTGAGAACATTATAAAGAACTCCTGGGCCGGGCGTGCCGGTTTCTTCACGATCTTTTCCTTTACCATGATTTTAATTTTAGTAACAATTCGGGTTAGAATTTTTAAAAAATCGACTTCTCTCTATGTTTGCATTTTGAAATTTTAGAGGTTTCATGTTAGGTTAGTTCGATGAGAGGTAAATATTCCCGTCTGCAAAGCGTGCGATAATTCGATAGCTTGGAGTAAACAGTGGGTGAGTCAGACAATGACTCAACTAGACTGAATTTAAACTCTAGCTGCCACACTAGTTCATATCAGCTAAACACTTGTTAATGGAAGTTGAATTTTTAAAAGGTATTTAAGATGATAAAATATAAAACTTTACACTCTGTATTTATGATACTTATCCCTTTATGCAGTATAAGAACACTTTCACTTCGTACGACACGTATTTGTTTGTTTTAGCAATTTTTCTGTACGGAGCGCATAGCTAATCTCGCGTCTGCCATGGCGGTTGCGAAGGAACTGCAAAGTGGGTAGTTATGAAAATATAACAAAACAATAATAATCATATGTTATAATCATAAAACTTCGTGTAAAACTGTTATTTGGTGCATTTGTAAATTAAAACTATCAAAGTGGCAAAACGCTAAATTCAAAACATAAAATTTAAAATTGTTTGGGTTCACATCGTCGTAGACTGGGTTTGGAGTGTAAAAATCTTGTGGACATTAATAATTCGTAATGAGACATTATTTATTAAGTTAGAAATAATAGGATGCTCAGACTTCCATACCCTAGTTTATACCTCATAATTTGATACTTTAAAATACAACATATTATATATATATATACAATCATATATATATATATATATAATCTACAATATATCTAACAAATATAGAATATTAAGCATTGCTTGGGCCTAATTAGGTACTATACAAAAGTTTAAGCCTATATAATCTAAGAGCCAGCGTTAGAAAATCCAAAATGTCCCAATCTAGCACTTCAAGTCGGGCGAAGAGAGACACCAAAACTAAAAAAGACGAGCCTATCAGAAAAAAGGTGCTAACACGAGCTACCGAGTTTGCAACACAGTCAGATGCAAGTGATAGCGATCCACCAACAGCCAACACTAGCCGGTCTAGTCGAGCATCTACTGGAGAAGGCGCCTTACAATCATTGGCAACTTTACCAGCCACAGCAAACCGCCTTTACCAAGAAGCAAAGGGTCAAATAGAACAGTCAGGAAACACTACAAATGAAATCAAAGAGATAGTTCTGAATAACCTCGCGGCATTATACGAGATTGTGTTACGTTTAAGCGAGTCAAGACAGACACTCCAACTGCAATTGGAAAAGGCACGTAATCAAACAACAACTCAGCTGCTGGAGAAAGAACGCGAATATTCAGGGCGACTCGTAGAATTGGCAGAAAATGTTAAGACTGTTGATGTGAGATCTCCTGTCAGTGAAATCCTAACAGAAGTTAAGTCACTGAGGCAGATAATTGTATTCGACGTATTGGACCAGTTAGGAAGTCAACAACCCCAAGGACCTATTCCAACAGATATGCAATCAACAATGCAACAGCTGCAGGAAACCAACAGTAAGCTTGTGACAATCTTGGAGGAGAATAAAAAGCAGGCTACATATGCAGAAGTAGCAGCATGCCCTAAAACGAAAGCCTCTGTTCTACAGACGAACCACACAATCATAGTATCGTCTAAAGATGAAAAAGACACGAGTGAAGACGTTCTCAAGAAAATTAGAGGAGCTGCGAACGCTAGATTTACTGGCGTCAAGGTTGAGAGGATTAGGAAGGCTAAAAACCAAAAAGTCGTCATAAGCTGTGAATCGAAAGACTCCTTATCCCACCTCAAAGAAAAACTTACAACAAATGGCCAGCTAAATATTGACGAAGCGAAGAACAAGGACCCTCTTATCATAATACAAAACGTGTTATCATACAACACAGACGAAGAGATAGTGGCCTCCATAAAAAGTCAAAATAAAGAAGCTTTAAAGGGCATTCAGGATGAAGACTTTAGGGTCATATCCAAGTATCGTAGGAAGGCCAGAAATCCACATGAATGTCACGTGGTTTTACAGGTCTCGCCTAAAGTGTGGCAAAGTCTTACTTCACTGGGTCGGGTACACATAGATTTACAGCGTTGCCCTGTGTATGATCAGTCCCCACTGGTGCAGTGTACCAGATGTCTGGGATTCGGGCATAGCAGAAAGTTATGTAAAGAAACAGCCGATAGATGCAGCTACTGTGCTGGCCTCCACCTTCGAGCGGATTGCCCGTCATGGGAGATAAATGACATAGCTTGTTGTAGGAACTGCCATATAGCTAAGATGGACAGAACCGATCACAATGCGTTCGACCGAGACTGTCCCATCAGAAAAAAATGGGACGCAATAGCACGGTCAAGCGTGTCTTATTGCTAAAGGTACCAAAAGAGATGGACATAGCGGTAGCTCAGGCGAATCTCCAGAGAAAAAGGTTAGCTACGCAAGAGCTGTTACAGGAAGCTGTGTGCAGAGGTGTAGGCATCTCCTTGGTGCAGGAGCCATATGTGGGAGGTGACGGTGTTTTGAAGCAATATGCAGGTGTCAAAATAGTTCAAAAATCTCAAAGTAGAAGCAAGCCTGTTAAATCAGCGATAATTGTGCACGACGATAACATAATATTCAGTGAAGATCCAACAATTACTACTGAAAATATTGCATATGTGGCAATTAAAACGAAAAAACGAGTCGTGCATCTAATTTCTGTCTATTTTGAGCCAGACCAGCCCTTGGAGCCGTACCTTAACCATCTAAAACTAATCCTGGAAAAAGTAAAGACCAATAATGTTATTATTGGAGGAGATGTCAACGCTTGGAGTACTTGGTGGGGAAGCTTGGAAGAGAATAATAGGGGAACAGAAATAGCTTCCTTTTTAAACGAGTTTGATTTACACATACTAAATATCGGAGATGAGCCAACATTTGAAACAGTTAGAAACGGGAAAGTTTTTAGCAGCAGAGTCGACATTACAGCCTGCGGTGCAGATTTGCTGGATAAGATGGAAGACTGGTTGGTTGACAAAAGCTTCACAAGCTCAGATCATAATACACTCACCTATACAATAAAACTTGAAAAGCAAATACAAACAATCAAAAATACAACAACTAGAAAATACAACACAAAGAAAGCGAATTGGAAGACTTTTGGAAAAGTGTTAAGTGAACAAATTCATGAAGCCAAATTAAGTAAAGAAATAATAAATAATTTAGATAGCAAAGCAAAAATAGAGGAAATAGTGTCAATATATACGAACTGCATAACTGAAGCTTGTGAAAAAACAATCCCCAAAAAAAATACAAAAAATCTCTTCAACCTACCGTGGTGGTCCACCAAATTGGAGTCATTAAAAAGGGAAATGACGACAAAAAAGAGGAGGATAAAAAACGCGGCTCAATCCCGACGCTCATATGTTGTTAAAGAGTATGTGGAAGCTAAAGAAAAATACGAAGAGGAAGCCAAAAATGCCCAAACACAAAGCTGGAAGGATTTTTGTACGAGGCAGGATAGGGAGAGTCTGTGGGACGGGATTTATAGAGTAATAAGATGTACAAGCAAGAAATCTGACGATAAGCCAATGATTAAGGACGGTAAAACTCTGAATCCTACAGACTCCGCAAAACTGATTATGACGACATTTTTCCCAGATGACAATATCCAGGATGACGCGCCTGAGCATACTGCAATAAGAGAGTTAGTTATGTCACAAAATGAAGAGGAGAACGTACCAGACGACCCGCTTTTTACCATACAGGAATTAGAACATGTTACTCAGACCTTTAATTCTAAAAAGGCACCGGGTTTAGACGGGTTTACTGCGGATATTTGTGCCACCGTAATAAACCACGACCCTCAACTTTTCCTTAGTATTGTTAATAAATGTTTACAATTGGCTCATTTTCCAACCTTATGGAAAATTGCAACTATTATAGTCTTGGCCGCGTTTCCACCTCCAAGATAACTTCCGCGAGAAATGTCCGACAGTCTGTCTGACAGCAGCTTGCAAGTGTAAACCCTGTAGCAAGTGCTGTCGCGACAGTTTGTCAAGCGCTTCCTGCGAGTACTTGCGAAAGCAAGTCTAAACATGTACGCGTCGACTCGCGACAGATCTCGCTGCTTATCGGTCTAGTTTCGTATATCTCGCAGCAAGTATCGCACGCACGGCAAATATTTTTTTAATACAGTTGCATGAAAATTGGCATTTTAGGGGCGTTATCTGTGAAATTGAGAAGAATGAGTCAAAGACAAAGTCGTGAATGGTCGCGTGAAGAAACTATACAGTTAATAGGATTTTATGAATGTAATCCTTGTTTGTGGGACAATCGGCATGCGGATTATAAAAACCGAATAAAAAAAAGCTCTGTACTCAATTCCATCGCACAAGAATTCTCTACAACTGAGAATGAAATATCCCGAAAACTGCATAATTTAAGAAGTCAGTGGCAGAATGAATTAAAGAAATTAAAGATCAAGAAAAGTGGAAGTGGCCAAGATGATCTTTATAAATCTAATTGGGGTTATTTCGAGGCCCTTAAGTTTTTGGATGTGGGCAGCGCACCCAGTACTGATGCCTTGGTAAGTACCTACCTATAGATATGGGTATTTATTTAATATTCTAAATGAAACAATACTATATACACTGATTCGTATATTTACTTTTAATTAATAATTTAAGTTTTACATAATAATAATTAAATATGCTGATATTGCCATGGTACTTCACCTTCCGGAGAAACAAAATAATCCTTGAATGCTTCACGAATTTGCTGGGCTACATTTCCTGAGTTATTATTAGGGCCTCTTTCCAAGTTTATCAAATTATGTTCAGGTAAACTTTCGCTGTCATTTGTATTTTCAATGTATCGCTGACGTGTCGACTCACTTCGAGATATTATAAAATTATGTAATGCACAGGCAGCCATAGTCACATACTTTGTTTTTTCGGGGTTGAGTTCAATTGCCCTTCGAAATATACGGAATTTACTAGCAATAATACCAAAGACGCTTTCTACCATTCTCCTTGCCCTTGACAGCCGATAGTTGTAAACTCTATTAGGTGCGGGTTGGTTTCTAAATGGGAATGGTTTCATTAAGTATGGCTTTAGTGCAAATGCATCATCAGCTACAATAACAAATGGAATCGGTACTGAACTTCCCGGCAATGGACATGGTCTTGGAATGTTCATCGAATTATTTTCCAGTGCTGAAAATAATGATGATTGAAAAAAAACTCCTCCATCAGAAACTCTTCCATTGCATCCCACGTTCATATAAATAATTTTATAACATGGGTCTGCCACTATCATCAGTACAATACTATGTGAACCTTTATAGTTAAAATAGAAACTTCCACTGTTGTCTGGTGCCTTAAAAACCACATGTTTCCATCCAACGATCCAATGCAATGCGGAAAATTCCATCTTTTATTGTAAATCTCAGCTATGTGCGACCATTCCGATTCAGTTGATGGGACCTGAAACAAATTTATCTTATTACAGGATAATTCTGCGGCTAGCTGTAGCAGTGATACAACAGGATCACAACAACCAAGTGTAGCACAAGATAATGACAAGGAAAATATTGAATTTCCAAGGCCAAATCGAGCGGCAAAGAAAAGAAAGGACGAGGATATTTTGCGTAAATGCAACAAAATTTTATCAGAACCAAATGACGATGACCAGATATTCGGCGAATATGTTAGCTCAGTGCTTAGGAGCTTCAGTAGTGCAGGCAATAAAAAACTTCGCCGAATCAAACAAAGAGCTATTGTTGATATTCAAGATGAGGAGGACGGTATATCCTCACGTGAAAGTTCAAATCAGTCGACTTATTTAACCCTTCCAATTTATTCTCCGGTGTCTACACTTTCTGAAAATGACGTAGTCATCAGTGCCAATCAAGAAAACACCGCTGAACAAACTTATGCTGTCGAAGTCCAACCTTTTAATTTAAGCAGCAATTTTTAATTTTATTTATTATTAATAATAAATTAGTTTTCAGTAATATTTAATGTACTTACTTTTAAATATTCCTCATGTAGAGTATCGTATAACGCCTTGCAAACTTCCGGAACAATTTTTGATATAGTACATACAGGAATCCTAAATAAATACATCAATGAATGGTATGAGTCTCCTGAAAAAGAAACAGAAATGTTCATTAAAAAGTCCACCTACTACATCACACTAATATTATAAAGAAGAAAGATTTGTTTGTTTGTTTGTAACTAGTAATATTATAAATCGCATGTAATATTATTAAATTATTTATATTTACCAGATGCTAAAAATCGCAGCGTTAAGACGAGTCTTTCCTTCGGTGATATCGAATCTCTGAAACGTGTGTCTTGTTTTTTTATAGCGTGACCAACTTTAACTAATAACGCTTCTAAATCGACTGCGGTCATACGAATAAAATTAAAATACTGCTGTCCATCTTCCAGTTGTATTTCGCGTAGTAAATTATGGTAAACACCAGCTTCTCGTCTCCTAGAAATCCATTCTCGAACCCAAATTGATCTTTTTTTCTTTTTCAACAACAAAATAGTTAACGCAGCTGCTACACGTACGCGTCTTGACGTCATGCCTCAGAGTACAGAATAGAATAAATTGCGATAGTTCTGATAGCGACACACGTGAGCTTTCGTGTGTAAATACCTGTACGATAAGTTGCGACAGTATGAACCGCGAGCTTCTCGCACGACAATGATTGCAGAAATAAATTGCAGGAAAATGTAAACGGTATATCAAGAAACTTCTGCAAGACTTTCGCGAGTTTGCTTGCAGATGGAAACGCGGCCTTAAGGAAGCCCGGAAAGACTGACTATAACAATCCAAAATCCTACAGACCGATCGGACTCCTATCGATCCTTGGAAAAATTCTTGAGAAACTGATGGTTGTACGATTAAAATGGCATCTTTTACCCAAACTAAATCAGAGGCAGTATGGTTTCGTCCCCCAGCGCTGCACGGAAGACGCCCTCTACGACCTGGTAAACTATGTAAAAGAAAAAATTAAAGAAAAGCTTATAGTATTAATGATATCATTAGACATAGAGGGCGCTTTCGACAGTGCTTGGTGGCCATCCATACAGAATCAGTTAATCAAGAAAAAATGTCCTAAGAACCTAAGACTTCTGGTAAACAGCTATCTGGAAAATAGGAAAGTCCAAGTATCCTACGCTGGAGAATTGTGCTCGAAACAGACTACAAAGGGCTGTGTTCAGGGATCGATAGGTGGTCCAATCTTTTGGAATCTGGTGTTAAATCCATTGCTTGATGCCTTGGACGAACGGGGAACGTATTGCCAAGCATTTGCAGACGATGTCGTCCTTGTTTTTGCCGGGAAAACCTCTGATGTGATACAGGATAAAGCAAACAGTGTCCTTGATTATATCAGTAAATGGGGGTTTGAAAACAAGTTGAAATTTGCAGCTCATAAAACAAACGCAATGCTACTCACGAAAAAACGAAAATTTGACCCTCTGCAGTTAACTATGAATGGGCAAAATATAAGTCTTGTAGAAGAAATAAAAATTTTAGGGCTCACAATTGATTCAAAATTAACATTTAATAAGCATGTTTCAAACGTATCTAAGAAGGCACTTAACATTTATAAACATTTAGCTAGAGCTGCAAAGGTAACTTGGGGGCTTAACCCGGAGGTAACGAGGACGATCTACGTATCGGTTATCGAACCCATAGTTTTATACGCAGCCAGCGTATGGGCAGTAGCGGCAAACAAAGTTTGTATAAAAAAGCACCTGAATACAATACAAAGGGGATTCGCACAAAAAATTTGTAGGTCATATAGAACAGTTTCACTGCATTCTGCAATTTTACTGGCAGGGCTCGTTCCACTGGACCTTAGAGTCCAGGAACACGCCTTGTTGTATGAAACTAAAAGAGGAAGACCAATCAGGTTCGTGCCTGATGATCGCGAACTAGAGTCAAAGTGGACAGTCACTTTTATGGATTTAGAACACCCTGCAAAGAGATCCAATGTCGAATATACATGCCTTGATACATTAGAACCTAATAATATGAAAGAACATCGCGTTCAAGGCCTACTACTCTTCACTGATGGTAGCAAAATTCAGGGAAAAGTGGGTGCAGCGATATCTTTATGGAAAAACGGTGTGGAAGTTCAATCCAAAAAACTTAAATTGGAACAATATTGCACGGTATTTCAAGCAGAGCTGTACGCAATGAAACGAGCGGTAGAACTAGTAGTCGAAAGGGAAGAAAAAGAAGCTTGTATTTTAAGCGACTCTAGATCTTCATTAGAGTTACTGCGAAACCAAAACTCATACCATCCATTAGTTCATGAGATTAGGAATAATTTAGCCAAAATACGTGACCAGGGAAAGGATATTAGATTTTATTGGATTAAAGCCCACATAGGTGTCGAAGGAAACGAGAGAGCTGATTACCTCGCAAAACAAGCAGCTCTCTACAAGAAGACGATAGCTGATTACGACGCATGCCCTTTATCATATATCAAACGGGCAATAAGGACAGACTCAATAGAACAATGGCAAGAAAGATATACTAGTAGTATAAGGGCTAGCATAACGAAACTGTTTCTGCCGGACGTACAACAAGCTTACCAAATTATAAGGAAGGTAAAGTTAGATCCGACAATGGTGCAGGTACTGACGGGACATGGCGGATTTTCCCACTATCTACATAGGTTCAAAATTAAAGATAGTCCAGCATGCAAATGTAATCCAGAGCTGGATGAGGACGTACCACATTTATTGACAGAGTGTCCGAGATTTGGCAATATCAGGAATGATTTAGAAATAGAATTAGGTATAAATGTAAAAATAAACACTTTAAACGATTTAATAAGTGATAATAAAATGAGACCTAAATTTATAAAATTTTGTACACGTATTGCTAAAGTTATAATACAGGAAAATAAAACATAAGTAAATATATTAAAAATAATGTTAGACATATGAGAAGAAAACAATGTATTGTAATGCACACTAAATAGAAAACACAATAATATTATGTATTGTGTAACAATCATAAGGTACCTCAATTATTAAGATCTTCCAGAAAAAATAAACTTAGAAAAGGCTCTAATTGCTGTGTTTAATCACACAGTAATAAATGACCACTGATAGCTTAAATAAGCTTGGTTAGTGAGTGTTCATAATGTAATGAACATCCGCTAATCAAAAAACAAAAAAAAAAAAAGCATGTAAATCTAGTAGGATTTAAGGAAGATTTAATAACTTACAAATGTGTATATTAGGATTAAGCAGTACTATACCTATTATAGTAGATAGTTAATGATAGAATGTTAAACATTCTATGATTAAAATATAACAATTTAATGTAATGTAAGACCTATTTAAGATTAAAACAAAGAATGTAAAAAGGTTTACATAAGTACATACATAACTGTATAATCTGCGTATTATATCAAATTATGTATGTAAATATATAGAATTAATTAAAAAAAAAAAAAAAAAAAAAAAAAAAAAAAAAAAATTATACTTATTAAAAAAAAAAAAAAAAAATGAAGCTACGCAAAAAGAAAAGTGTGATAGAAAGCAAAAAAAAAAAAAACATACCTGATTTTATCTGTAGCATAAGTACCTGTAATAGTCTTGTTCTCTGTAAGTCCACGATGTACTGCACTTACGTGTAGCAGCACTTATTCATTTAAGAGTAAAAAGAAAGGCAAAAAAAAAAAAAAAAAAGCCATTCAGAGTACCGACCTAGAACAGTCTCCGATCGCCATGTCGGAGGAAAAAAGGAAGGAACACACATTATAAAAAAAAAAAAAAAAACTCTAGCTGCTATTTCCGAAGATAAAACAACTACCGAGAACCCATTGTAATAGATAAAAGCTTTTGATCGGGCAAACTGAAGCTAAATTATGAATGAGCGGTGCCATTGCTAAGTTTGTGAATTCAAAATCCATACTTCCATACTATATACTATACTTACTATACTATAATATTATAAATGCGAAAGTGTGTCTGTCTGTTTGTCTGTCCATCTGTCTGTCTGTCTGCTACGCTTTCACGGCCCATCTTCTCCACCGATTTTGATGAAATTTGGTACAGGGGTAGATTATATCCCGAGGAAGGACATAAGCTACTTTTTATCCCGGAAAATTAAAGAGTTCCCGCGGGAATCAAAAAATCTTAATCCACGCTGACGAAGTCGCGGGCTTCAGCTAGTACATTATAAAGTCCTGGTCACATACAACTTAAAACGGCAGCGACACTACTGGCAAAAGAACGGCAGTACGTCACATTAAACAGCTGACTTTTAATGGGTCCCCACTCATTAAATGACACCTGTTTAATGACCGTTGTTGCGACAGCTACAAGAGGTTTGTAATACGAGATACAATATGAAGTCTTCTCCTTTTAGTTCACTTTATTTAGCGCGACGGCAAACCGCAGCCACGGCGTGGCTCCGCAATTTAAATGCTTGCTAACAATTACTTCTATCTGAGCCGTTCCCGTAAAGTGCCGCGCGTTGTGTTTAACCAGGGCCTTAAGTGAAATTGCAAATAGTAAAATGTACTAAAATAATTTACTTAAATGCGCTTTTAGTAAGTTCTGCGATAACTTTGTCTCATCTTATTTACAATTTGAGAATTCGACGTTCGACTTTTTTACGTCCGATCGATCATTCAACTTTTTGGTTGTTTAACCAAGGTTGTTAATAATAATAATTATACTAATATTAAAAATGCGAAAGTGTATCTGTCTGCTACGCTTTAACAGCCCATCTTTTCAACCGATTTTGATGAAATTTGGTACAGAGGTAGGTTACATACCGGGGAAGGACATATGCTTCTTATTATTTCGGAAAATTAAGGAGTTCCCCCAGGAATTAAAAAACTTATTCCATCTCATCATCTAGTTATTAATAAGTAGGTAGATACTATAATAATATCCCGACAAAATTACAGCCATGCATGTATGGGGGTCAATCTATATGCCATTTACGTGGGAGATTTATAGTGCACAAGTGTGAACACAAACACCGGTGCTCCCTATATTCCCTTAGCCCAATATGCCGGAAAATCTGACACGACCGGAGAGAGCAGGCGCAGGACCACATAGACTTACGTGTTCTCTTAGGCACGGGCGTGAAAAACCGCCAACTTCCTTACTTCGAGCTAGTACCACAGAATAGGTACTAGTACAGTGAATTTCTTGTCAGAAAACCCCAATGCCTACTTTTGGCCCGATCCGGGAATCGAGCCTAGGACCTAATCATCCTCAGTCTAACATGCTAACCAATAGACAAAATATGAGGCATTCAAAAAATATATGCATGATCTTGATAATATGTCGTCCGTACAATGACATTGAGGATGATCACAAATCGCGATTACAACTTCAATTAGGCCATCGCAGGACATTAATATCGCATTAATACGGTATCAAATGACGCTGAATTATGATGGCTGTACGAACACCGTGCCAAGATAATATGTTGCAATTTAAATTTACGGGTATTTATTATTTAGTCGTATTTTAAGCTGATAATTTATAAGGTCACTGATAATTTATTTGTACATGCGCTTAATTTGGTAGCGAAACGTAATTAAGATACACCTAACTGTATAAGGTAATCAATTTCTCAGTTTATTTTTGTTTACGTCGAGAATATATTATATGGAGTGCGAAATATAATAATAAACCTCATAAGCTTTTTACTTTACACCCATATCTGAAAACGAGCGTTGCGTTTGACGCTGTGATCATCGTAATTTATTGATCCAACATTACTTCCTTGATTTTGTGGCAAAATAGTACATTACATCGCGAGACCGGGAAGTACCTACGCGTTTTCTGGTCGAGTGTTAGTTAGACTTTATACGAGACCAGAAATGCTCTCCCGGTCGAGGTGTGTAGTGCTTTTCTAAAAAATGAAACAAGTGACTTTTTTTTTAATATACCTATTATATTATGTAATTAAAAGAAAGTAAATAAAAAAGCAACCTACTTAAGAAGTATAATTTTTTTTTTTGCGCTGTGAGTGCTGAACGCGTAATACGGTAGAGTTCCAAATTTAAACTATTTAGGCCAAAGAACATTATAACAAGTTACAAGATATTCAGGAAGAAAGATTCCAAATTCAAACTTATGATATGTAATGAAAATACATACATTCTTTACTGGCCTAGGCCGGGAAGTTTAACTTTCGAACTCATTTACAGGGTATGAAATGTGCACATTTCATATAATTTTTTAGAAAAATAAATTAACGTCACAAATAAAAATCAAACACGACGCTTTTCAATGGTTGGTGTAGAAGCGTATATACATAAATATCCTTCCTAAGATGACTAATAGGATCCACAATAACTAATCCAATAACAAAATGGAAATACGTCTCACCTATTGTAACGCTACGCTAGAATAGCCTAACCTACTTTCGTATTCGATCTTATTGGTCTTATTGTCCGATTGTATTCTTCGTCCCGTTCCATTTTACAACGCGCCTAATTTATATTTCATTTCATTCAATTTAACGTCCCCCCAAAGACCCTTCATAATCGAATTGCAGCAATCAGAATGTTATAAATCAAAATAATTTCGTGTGCTCGAAACAATTAAGATGGTAAATGGTGAAGGCGTAACGTGTGCGCCTCGGTAACAAATCGTAGGTTTATGATTTTAAGGGATGGAGTGGTTGAATATATTTTCACGATCAGTGAATTTTCACGTGCCATGCTTTACCTAGTATGCTTGTTAGCTTTAACGAAGAGAATGGGGCAGAATATTTTAAATATTTTTTCTAATATTATTACTGCTTTATATGAAAGTTTATTGAACTTTTTGTCATTTTGTCATGTTCTTGATGGATGCACAATCCAAAGATAGGAGTTAGGACATATCAGAGGCAAGTAAAGGGAAAGAATTAGGAAGGGACTTGTATTACCGAGTTTCTTGCTGGTTCTTCTCGGTAGGAATGGCATTCCGAACCAGTGGTAGATTCACTTGACGATTCAAAAGTACTTTAAAAGTTTATTTGACTATAAAACATTTGAATTTTGAATTAAATTATCTGAATTTCCACCCTGGTTTTGACAGTTGCTCATAGCCAACGGTCCTCCATTCTCCATCATTTGACGACCTGTGTTTAATGGAGTCTACCACAGAATACTTAATAGTAGGTACCTAGGTCCTAGGTCACTACGGATCCAAACGTTTTAAATCGGCCCTCCACGCTTACAATGACTCGTCTACTGCCTCTTCTACTTCCCAATTTGTTTGAGGCTTGAGTTATGCTAGGTACATTGGTTCTCTATGGTTCTTCTCTGTCTCTCTACATTTCTGATTTGTTTACGTACTAAAGCTCTGGTTTAGCGAATTTGAGCTTACTTATCATGCCCATATTTAATTCGTCATATTAAATTACTTCCACCGCTACTGAATGCTGATACAAATTTAAAATATACATTAGAGTATTTTTTACAATAGAGTATTTTTTGCACTCATATAAAGATTGATGATCAGTTTTAATTCGAGGCACGGCATTCAACGGTAAGTCAATTAACTGCCGCAAATCGAAATGGACCGTTAATGACACGTGCACCGAATACTAACGTTGTTTTTAGAGCCGTAGATTACTATTTCATGTTTTATGGTCTTCGCTAATATATCCGCCACAAAGCAGGTATTCCCAGACTACAGGACGACGCGGAAGCGATACGGATAGATAAATGATATAATGAGTAAACTATAAGTGGTTCGCCGCGAACTGAGACCTCGCGGTATCCATAAACTTACAGAGCGCCATCTATGTGAAGTTCTGTTAAAAATAGTAAAGCTCATTAAAAATTAAATAATTTCGTTTCCTTAGAATATTTATCTAATTTTAGTATTTGTTGTTCAAGTACAGGATATAATTCAAATAAGTGATCAAGTTTCAGGCTCAGCCTTTTCTTTTTAAGCACAAACGAATAAATTTGTACAGAGCGCCATCTATTGACAACATTGTGAAGTTTGTTAAAAATACGTATGCTCATTAAAAATTAAATAATTTCGTTTCCTTATAATATTTATCTAATTTTAGTATTTGTTGTTCAAGTACAGGATATAATTCAAATAATTAATCAAGTTTCAGGCTCAGCCTTTCAGAAAATTGGGAGTTCTGAGGTCATCTTTGGACGTCAGAAAATCACCACTTTGAAAGCCCCCCATTTCGTCAATTTTAGGGGAAAAATTAAAAAAAAAATATTTTTGGACTCCGTTCCTCATTATCTTTAAAATGATATACCGCAACCCTATGTAATGCTATAAAAAATATTTTACTTCGCATTCGCTTCTATGAGAGCCCCCCTGAAATAAAGATTTTTATAACTTTTTAAGCCATATTCGGCGGGAGGCCATCGGTTTACATAGTATATTTAAATTTGAAGTAATTACGTTCAGTAATTCAGAAGTTATAAGGCTCTGACAGACGGACGGACGGACGGACAAGTGCCAATTCACCCAAGTAGACTCAGAGACCTTCGCTTCGCTCGGTCAATCAATTTAGTAAATAGTTATCCCATATTTAGTCAAACTTTTAATTTGTCTCCCTGGTCTAACAGAAATGCAAATAGACGGTAGGTAAAAATATAAAAACGATAAAAATTATTCATCAGTCAAGAAAATAAATAATGGTTATTACAAATTTTGTCAAATGATTAACGATTGCGTTCACACAACATACAATTTGAGATGTCATTTTCGCTCCCACTTTTAAGTGACGTAGGTTTAAAAATGTTTCAAAAGATATGGCACATCATCAGCCAAAAACACGCATCGCGATTAACAATAATTTAGTTAGTAGCTGACATAAATCTATATGAACGCAGACGCTTCTCCTAATTGACACGGGTTACTGGTACGCTTGAAACGCGATCCCGATAATGTGTTTTGATTTTAATTTGTTTGTGTTTTTGTTGTCAACATTGTTCGTAATTAAAAACCTCTTTTTTGACTGATTTTTAACCTTACGAGCACTGCTGGTGTTCAGTCGAAACGCACCTCAACATAAATAAAGAAATTTGAAAAATTCACATTTTCTTTTATTGTCCTGACTCATGAATATATTATTAGAAGCATAAAGTTCCTTGGCGGTGCGGTGGGTAGTAGTCGATGAGCAATAAGAAAGAATTTTTCAAAAATTAAGTAGAAGATGAAAATTAGAATGAAAGTTTGAAAAATTAGGAATATGGAAATTTGTATTTAGGCTTCTGTTTATAAAATAGTGGTAAGAGCATTTATTTTGAAAATTCCTTCAAATGCTAAGGGTTCTTGGAGTTAGATTGTGTAAAGGTAATGTATCCTATGGCAGAGTTAAATGATACATATACCTAATATCAATGGCAGAGTTAGATGATTGGTCAGATGTTTTTCAAATACATTTATTTTCGCAATTTTGTCTAAATTGGTTTTAGCAATAGCAAATCTCAAACGTGCGGAGTCGCGATCTAAGCCTACTCAGCCATATGTGCCATACTAATTACACCAACACATGCAGATTGCATGCTCGTGAATGAGACTAGTTAATATTCATTTGACGGTGCAATTAAATGCCATTCATGTGAATTGAACAATGTTCATTATCGCCATTCTTGCGGTCGTGACACTCTTGTGTTACGTCTAGATGATAGATATTAATCAAGAGCTAATTAATTGAAAAGCTGACCGCATACGGTCCGCAAGAGGTGCAAAATAGAGAAAAAGATTAAATGTATGCCCACGAATCCATTATTACAATAAGCACTTCCAATGACATAAGATAATCTTTACAAACTATTCAAATTAAAGTGAAAAAAAATTGTTCCCCAATCAGCACGAAGCCAACGTTAACAGCAGCACTGTTCTTCTGGAGGATCCGAGTTGTTCCCGACTGTTAACCTCATAGGTAATAACATAATAAGAACTACTAATATAGTATTTATTAATATATATATATGATTATAGTGCAAGACAAATTTTTCAATGCTGAAAATGCGTGTGACGTCAACAGCTGCAGATTAAGGCGCATCAGGCGAATAAAAAAAAATGCAGACTTATTTTACATCGCGCCTGATGCTGCTAACATAACTTTTATATACAGTATTTACTTAATAATCCGCCTATTGATACTCTGACGCCTCTTGCTCCTTTAATTCCGGCGGCCTGCCTTGTCTAATTGCTCCTAGAGATAAAAGTTGTCAAGCGTAAAAACTAAGACTCCAATCAACATTATTTTTTTCAGTCATCGCATTGCTCTCTAACAATGGAAAATAAAAACCTTCCGCGTACGTTTTGTTCTGCATAATGCAAGAATAACAAGGGATTTTTTCGCGGTTTCCCCTCATAAACAGTTTGGTTGAAAGGATGGACTTTTTCATATCGCATTGGCGCATCCATTAAAACTCGCTATTTTATGACAAAGGGTAAATATTTTACTTGTATTTTAAATGAGCGTTTTGGCTAAATTCCCTGTATTATGCGAATATATAAATATTATTTAGCTGTTAGTATGTTATGTTTGTTTAAAGTTGAAGTGACATAAAGTTGTAACTTTATAACTACGAGTATAATCCCGACTTCAATTTCCAAATTGGCCAATACGAATCTCTAAAAACGTATACCTAAGTGGGTGGATGTTTGAACAAAATATATCTCATGGTATATTTGGACGCCCTCCGTAACGGATTGGAGATAGCTCCAGTCTTATAAATGGGTGGGAGGACCCAGATTCCATTCCTAGCAGGAGCAATTTGGAGATTAGGAAATAATATTTTTTGTCTGATCTCATGAGAGCCTTCTGCCGTGAATAATTCGCCAAGTAATTTAGCGTTCCGTTATGATCACGGAACAGGGAATCTGCTTATATTAATTACGATGCCGCGTTAAATATGACGATACAGTCTATGGAAGCATTCGAGATTTGAATTTGACATTCGAGAAAGCAGATTCAAGAATATATAATTCCTGTCCGTGAAACTTATCTGGCCTGGTTGCGAAAATATTTTTTTCATCCCACCATCTCGGAAAGAGTATTTTTACTCTTCGATATCTGAAGGTAAAATCCGTTATTATCCTCTAGAGGATAAAGTAAATTGAATTTAGAACATCGTGTGCACGTTAGTAAATATCACTCGTCTATGAAGTTTGTGAATTCAAAACATCATTAAAACCTATTTACTTGTACCTCTATGGTGCCGAATTTCCATACAATCGTTTTTAATTTGTTAAAAACTCACACTCGTAACCTTCTTGGTGTACTTTTTTAATTTGCTTTGCGCGCACCATTTTCTTTCACGTCATATTGTTCAAAATTAAAACCGATTAAAAACAAGAAAATTGAAAATAAGTGAAAAACCTAAAATGAGTGATTCTAGTGACGAAGAAATTAACAGAATTGAATTTAATCTTATGATTTTTTTTGCATTTAGTCATTTCCTCGCTGAGGTGGGATGAAAAGTTACGTGTTGCACTCGAGTGAAAAGATTTTTCACCTCGTGCTCTTTTGATTCCCTCGCTGACGCTCAGGATTCTAATTTTTGAATCACTCGCTCCGCTCGTGATTCAATTTTAGAATCCTTCGCTTGCTCGGTCATCAAAATTGAGCACGCGGTTAAAAAACAACTTTTCACTCTTATATAACAAATAACTATTATTAACTAATTCTTATGCCTGTTTAGCTTTTGTTTTTATTTTATTTTTCATATCTATACATTAATCTCGAATTATACATCCATAATTCGAGACCTAAAGCTAGCTATAGCTATACCTTGTCATCGAATAAAAGAAAAGGAATAATATATTGAGTTCTGAAACTTTAATTTTAACCAATCTAAAAAATAAAAGTTTAAACTTTAATAATATAACATGGGGGTTCGACCAAAACTAAAAGATTAATTCTCTGTTTAAAATAACTCGATAAAAATTACGCGCACACGTCAGTTCAAATTAATTCAATGCATGTACAAAAGATGTTCGTTCCCGCGATCCAATGGAACCAGCCCTAAAGGTCTACCACACTAGTAAGCGGTTTTATTTAAATAACCAGCTACTTTTCTACAGAAATAGTCTGGTATCTAAACTTAAATATTTTAAGGAAGATGAAGTTTCAAGGTATGATAAAGACTGACCGAAACTTTAATAATTATCGAAATTGAAGCAAATCGAAAAAGTTAAGGATTAATTAGTTAGAGTAACGAAACTAAACTAAGCCTGGAAGTAATTCGCTTGTTCGATGTGTAGCTTGTGTTAAACAAATTATCAAATAAGTTATTTTACATTTCTTTTTCACAAGATATATTGACAAATGATAAATGAAAAACCGGCCAAGTGCGAGTCGGACTCGCGCACCGAGGGTTCCGTACAAACCTGTAGTAAGTTTTACGATTTATGACGTATTAAAAACAAGACGAAATGAACCGCAAAACTAACTTTGTTTGTAGAGGTTTATTGTTAATATCAAAAAATTACGTTTGTTATATGGGAGCCCCCCTTTAATATTTACTTTATTGATATTTAATTATTTATTTTGAAAGGTAATATACAAGTTAATATTCTGTGAAAATTTGAACCGTCTACCGGTTACCGTTTTTAATATTGAGCAAAAAAATACGAAAAAAACACGTTTATTGTATGGGTACCCCCCTTAATATATATATTTTTTAATTGTTAGTATTTGTTGTTATAGCGGCAACGGAAATACATCATTTGTGAAAATTTCAGCTTTCTAGCTATCACGGTTTATGAGATACAGCCTGGAGACCGACAGACAGACAGACAGACAGACAGACAGACAGACAGACAGCGGAGTCTTAGTAATAGGGTCCCGTTTTTACCCTTTGGGTACGGAACCCTAAAAATGATTTATTTATTTCACGTAGGACAATTTGTGTCATTATTATAAGCCATGACTAATCAAGAGTACCACTGGTTTGGAAAGCTGTTTTTATAAACCTTTTTTAAATATTCGAAATCAAGTAACCAATAGTCGAGCCTAGATCAAGAAACAATTTTCTCTCGAGTATTTATTTTCGCGTATCCAGTATCTCACTTATACATTACCTATTCTGTGCTTATACTTTGGTTTAGCTTACTTTTAGTTGTTTTGTTTGGGAAAATTTACAATTTCTGGTTACTAGAATTACAAATCATCATCTAGATATGTGAGGGAATCACTTATCTAAACGTTCAATTATATCAAGTTTGATCGGCAGTCGTTTCAAACGCTGCACGTCTGTCGAATCTTTAAGTCGTCCACGGCGATGCATTCCAATGCAATTTTGGGAGGACCACAGGCTCACCTGTCCGCAATCCGAACATGCCTGCAATTTATTCGATGTCTGCTGTCCGATGACCGCACGCCGTGGAAATGCTGACGTCACTGACAAAACTTGTCACACTACATAGCTATTGTTTATGTAACACGTAACCGCATAATGAATTTAATGTAAAGCAAAGAGGCAACTGATAAATAAAAATAAAATTTATGGTAAGTAGTATCATAATATTATCAGAACTTTTGGACTTATAATTAATATTTATTGCTTAATTATACAATTTCGGCTTGACAGTATTGATTCAAGAGCAACTTTTCTTCCGTTGCATGATTTAATCTCTTCTCTACTCGTAGATACATCTACCATAGCTCAGGGAGCGAATAGAAATCTTTGAGCTTATCACATGTTTACAGTCAACCACTTGGACTATGACTGGTTCCATACAGAAAGTGTGAAATTCTCTCAGCACCCGTTTGCCATTTTTTATGTAATTTTATCTGTTAGTTTGCCTGCGAGTTCATCTTCCGAATAGTTGAGCCGATTTAGATAAAGGACTATGCAAGGAAGTGATCTAGAATTTAAACTAAGTACTTAGGTATTTTTTATCCTAGAAGTAACACATTAAAGTCGTTACTACGCGCGAAATAAGTCACGGGGCTGAAGGAGAATTTAATACTTACACACCACTTTTTGTTGTTCAGTAAATATTTCAGAGCGGGCTTATTATCCGACTAATTATACAAAGGAAGTAGTTAGGGCGCTGCGGAAGGAGGGGACGGTGTTCGCCTTCTGTTAGTGACAGTACCTACCTACGTTCTTTGAGCTTTGAGGTGGGATCACAAAGGCCTGGAGGTTTACTTCGACTTGCTAATAGGGCTACTACGAGTATGTTTTATAATTAACTAGCTGACACATACGTTTTTGAGATAGATCCCGGGATTAAATGGGTCTTCAAAGAGCTGCTTTGATAGTCAAGCGATGCTTTTTGAGATATTTGCTGTCGTTACTTCGGTGGAGATCATATAGTTTTAAAGATTATTTTCGAGGGAAGGTAATTCACAAGAGAACTCCATTTTCATTTGCGGCTTTATGCCGTAGGATTAACACATTTATATTTATTTAACTTCTTGTGATTATATCCTCTAGAGTGGATATTTTAATGCGTCAAGACGCATTAGCTCAAAAATAATAGTAAATTATCCACTTCAGCAGTTTGTCATTTTAGCAGTTAAGAGATAAACTAGAAACACAGTCGCAAATAAATCTCAATTCAACACCAATATCTGTATTACTCATATATCACCCCATGAACACATCTTGAAAAAATATAGCGGTATATTTGTGAAATGGGGTGAATAAATGATGGCCCATTTATAAACAGTAGATGCGCACTGTTCGAAATAAGAGATTACTCTAAATAAAAACTCCTTTTGTTTTTGTTGAATTTTATAGCCATACCTGCATTATGCGTATCGAGCTAAAATCTACCATTTTATACCATACCTTTAAAAACACACTAGTGAGTAGTGACTAGGGTCCTTGCTCGTGTTGGCTGACCTATAATTATGTATACTTAGGCACCATAGTAGGAACCTTGTTCGACAGGTGAAACTGTACACTTCTGATTCTTCATTGATCTGTTCTACACTTTTTGACATATGACCTTCCTCCTTTGCTGAGCGCTGGGTTATATTCTCGGAAGCGCAATTTCAGGATTTACCATTATTAAATTGGCTTTGTTTTGGTCCGATGGGGAAGGCAATGGCTGTGGCCAGTTACTATGCAATTTAGCGATCCGGTAAGATTTCGCCATACGCTTCTAAACTGGGAATAATGGTTTAAAAAAAACCGACAATGTAAATTCAATTTCAAATGGCGTCATTTTATTTTAAAATTGCATCATCTGATTACTGAGATTCTCAGCTCACCGGCTTACTTACACTGAAATAAAATTTATTGATTTTTTTGATTACAAGTAAGAAAAGGCAGGCATGCGGAAGGATCTATAGTTGCTCACCTCATTTAAAACCTACACCGGATAACTGGAAGGTATAAAGACCCTTAGCAATGAGGATTACAACGCCTCTGTGGGTTGCAATCCTCATTACTGAGGGTTACGTAAGTTGGTGAAGACAAATGGATAAACAAACATTGTAAGTAGCAACCTTAAATATGGCTTTGATTAATGGCAAATTGAAATAAGCTTAACACGCACTGCCAACCGGCTCTCCATCCATATATAAATATTATAAATGCGAAAGTTTGGATGTATGGATGTATGTTTGTTACTCAATCACGCTCCAACGGATGAACGGATCTGGATGAAATTTGGCACAGAGATAGATTATAGTCTGGAATAGCACATAGGCTACTTTTTATCCCGGAAAATTAAAGAGTTCCCGCGGGAACCGAAAAACCTCAATCCACGCGGACGAAGTCGTGGGCATCAGCTAGTAGTTAATACACGCAAATGTTACACAAACACATGTTTGTTCATACGTTACCAAAGATTTCATTTTACACATGATATCCCGGTCCATGGCAGGCGTCACGCACATGCCGGCTCAATTGCTCATACATATTCAAAATTGTTTGAGGACAAACAAACCGAATTGCTTAATCCCTCCGAGATATAACCCTTAAACACATCAGCACAAGCTCTATAAAAGATTCACGTTCAAATTTACGTTATTCTAGCGCACAAAAGCTTCACCGTATTCCGGTATTGGATTCACTTTTAGTTAATTTTGCAAAATGTACCTACTTTGGTCTGTTCGGTTTACAATGGTAAACTTTCGCCGTGCGGTATTTCTGTCTACAATGTTTTAATAGGATTGAACAAAGCTGGGTAAATTTATTGTAGGTGCTTTTAACTCTTCGTTTGTTTTGCTAAATTAGACCATAGTGGATTTACGATGTTCTCAGGCATTGTCCTTCGTGTGCGACAAAAGCGACAACGTGATTCGATACGGCGCGACAGTCATGGCCTACGTTGTCAAGTTGATAAGTTTGTAATTTTTCAGGCGTTCAGCGTTGCTTCGCGTCGTTTTTCAGGCCCAATATTCTCACTTGTCAGTATTGTATTGTTTTAATTTTTGTATAGTTTCAGTTTGAGAGAATATTCTCGATATAAATCCTTGTTTCATCCAAGTATAAATGATGATAATATGATGATGATATTATATATGGCATGATTTATATAGTAATTATTAGCTTTAATATAAATTGTAGTGTTTTCAATAAATGGTTGAAACAAAAAAAGTATAAATCATAAAATATATGCAGCATTATAAGACACACTTGTGCCACAATAAGAACAGAAAATATCGCTTACGGCAACGTATTGTTGCTAAACGCTCTGCGCTCAAACGAAGCGAACAAAGTCGCGACGGGCTCCAACAATAAACGGAAAATTACAGCCCCTATTACTTATATAAAATCCTATCTACATTGCTAATCTTACCTCACTTTTCCGCCTGGTAGATAAAAATAAGGCGGGGGGTGGCGAGCCGGTTAATTCGATATTATTATTGTGGCGAAAACGACGGAACAAACCTTGTAACATTCGCTGACAAGAGAAAATATGAAACATGCCTTCGTATTCTATTGCTACTTTGTAATTTTATGGATTTCTTAATTTCGAATTAAATTCCTTTAAAATAAAGATTACAACTTTATTTTACTAGCGCATATTTTTGTCCCATTGGTGGTGGAGATGAGATAGGCCCTACCTGGTCCAAAGTTTGACCATCGCCAAGGGCACCTTTGACACCGGGACAACCAGGGGTAGTATTTTTTTACTATTCACGATGTTGTAATTTAAGAATAATAGCAATAATGTACTTGTACTTGTATTGTATTGTACTTGTGTTAATACCTTCGTATTTTGTTACAATTTTATCAATACGAAATACGAAATACCTATTTCGTTTTTGGAATTTATGGCGCAAGCCATGGGACGTCCGCGTCGCTTGGACACCTAATTTCCATATCGAGTTTATAATATTATGGCATTGGTTTTTCTAATGGTGCGACATCATTACTCGTACATAATGTGTACATCTAAGATGCGAATTTTTCAAAATTCGCATCGCATTCTCATTCTTGTTGAATACCAGGTGGGAAGGACACCCAGTGACCCAGTCCTCAGTCAGTTGATATAATTTCGTCTTAACTTTTCATTTTCTCATTTAAAAAAAAACATTAAGAATTCACAGTACTTTTTCATACTAAACTAAAAAAATCGTAAGTAAACACTCACTCTAAAATATTTCTGTAATAAAAAGCTGTCTCTCATGTAATATACTTACCTAATTGTTTTCACTGAAATTGCTGTTCAAGTTGGGTTTAATCTATTCTGTATCAGTCAACGAGACAAATTGTTTGGTAATACGCGGAAAATAGCGCTTCACGCGTCATTGCGTTTTGGTGTTGCATGGGATATTACCACAACGCATTATTCCTGATTGCTGGAAATGAATTATAGCTTATATGTAGTGTAACTATAGTGACCACCCCAATTTCATTTCCATAACTACGTAGCTGGACAACAAAATAATAAAATGCAAAATAGACATAGTACAGATTCCATTCAGGCTATCGTGTACCACAAGACGAGTGGCAAGAGGCGCTAAATTCGTAAGACAACGGCAAAAAGTTTCAGCGCGGCATATCGAAGAAATACAGATTACAACAGCAAAATATCGGTGCTGTTAAGTCACCGATATATTGCTGAAGTAATCTGAATTGCTGAAGTATTCATGAAGCGCGACATAAATCTACTTAAAATCTGTCGCTTTCCAGTACCTAATAAATTATGTGCCTCTGCATGGTTTCGCAGGTATTGTAGCCTTGCGATCTTCTTTAAAAAAGGTAAAGTTCAGCCAGCAAAGAAAACAAAAGTTAACAAAAACACTATAAAACTGGAAGGACTTTTTTCAACTTTTTATCGCAATAACATTTTCTACTTAGATGTTTCTTTAAATCAAATATTTACTTCAATTCAATTTCAAGAAGTTCTCTTTAGCTCACAAGGCTATTTATTCCTTTGCAAAGAAGCAACCTGGGGGCGCATTTAGATTGAAATTTTCATTTTCTTTTAGAAAAACACACCCGCTTTACGCCCCTCTCACCGTCAAAACAGATTTCCATTCGAAATTCCTATTTTTCTATGGTCTGAAACGCTGTTTAAAGATAAACGGTTTCCGCTTGAAAGACATGAAATGTAGCATGCATTTAATCAGCTTATACTGGTGCGCCTTTTGGAGGATAAAGATTTTTCTTTTCCACTCTACACATTAAAGTAATAATAGTCTTCTAACTACACGTAATCATCAAAAATCTGAAATGCGCCTGAATACACAAAACAACGGATTCTTTATTCTTACCTATCCATTGGAATTAAATAGTTGAACTTTTATATTAGGTGATAATAGTGCTATTTCGGTTGCATAAAATAAACACTGAAATGCTTTCTAAAATGTTCGTGTCGGAAAATGTACTTTCAGACATCAATTTAGTTTTATTTTTCAATTTGTGCACTATGGAATTGGCACTATCTTGGATAAAAAAATTAAATAAAATGTAATTAATTTAAAAGGGTTTCAATTACCTCGATTGTAGTCTTCCCGGAGTCCTGCCATTTCATAAGATGCTCGCCCTTGAGGGACCAGCCGGGGGCATAGCTTATCAGCCCCCCCGGCGTGCCCGCCTTGTTACCCGTAGTTACCTCACTCTCACTTTTCTTCTTTGGGCTCGTCGGAAGCCGGAAAAAGCTGCGCCCATGAATCTTGCAACTTTTCCCCCCCTTCGAGGGGGAAAAGAAAAATGAGCTCTTTTTAGGCGATTTTTCTTGCTCTTCACTTGACTTCGACGTGCTCGCTTCTTCGGGAACGTCTTGAGAAGTGGGTGGAATTTCACTAGGTGCACTACAACTTGGTTTAGGTGCCGTGCTTTCATCAGCGACAAATAGTAGAGTCCTTTGTACAAATGGTGTTGCTTTGTTATAGAACTCGTAGGGTTCCGGAACTTTGAAACTTGTGGGGATAGTCGTGCGTTGCGACTTCGGAAATCTTCGCTCCATGTATTTTCTTGCCATACCATGCCTTTATAATTTTTTTTTCATTTACTGTTCATTATCTACGAGCAATTTTATTCCTGTTTAGTACTTAATAGAGGTCAACTTCACTGACTTCGCAAATTATTCGCAAACCAAGTAGTTAAACTTACAATAATGTTCGAAGGTAAAAGTCATTCAAAAGGAAAAAATGGTTTAAAAATCCCATTATGTAAGTAATAAACTATTATCAATTTATTATATACTAGCTGATGCCGGCGACTCCGTCCGCGTGGTTTAAGTTTTTTTGATTCCTGCAGGAACTCCTTAATTTTCCGGGATAAAAAGTAGCCTATGTCACTCTACAGGTCCTCAACTATACCCATGCCAAAAATGACGTCGATCCGTTGCTCCGTTGCGGCGTGATTGAAGGACAAACCAACAAATCAACAAACCAACAAACCAATAAACCAACAAACAAACACACTTTCGCATTTATAATATTAGTATGATTATTAGTAGTAGCTGCTTAGTCAATAAAAAAAAGTCGAATGATAGCCCGCTGAAACTCTTGAATTATCACATCTAGTTAATTTATTTCAGCTGAAAATCCTTACGGGTTGCAATTTTCACGCGGAGACTCCGATCGATCGCTGCGTGGGTAAACACTGTACCCTAACCTTATGCGTGCAAATTAACAAAAACATCCACAAAAGCCTTGTCGTCGTGGCATAGAGTTCATTTTAATATTTCTAGAAATTCTCATAACTTTGTGGAACTCTTTTGGTAAGTAAGAGTAGGCAGAACACGTCTTACATACTGAATGAAACTTGTTGAAATTGCTGCGATTTAACTTTTTTATTTGCAACAGTTCCATGGCAGTTTTTTTCACAACTTTATCATATTTAAGCACATCATACTTAAGCTCCCTCTTATTTATAACTCAATATTATCAATTTAAATTCTATTACAATACTTTATTAGAATAGAAACTAGAAATGTTCGTAAAATCGTAACTTTCATGCAACTGTTTGACCCGAATTAATACTCAGTAGGTGATAAATAGGCAACGTGCTACGCCAACTATTCAAAGTAAAACCCGTAACTATAAATCCACAACGGCGTAGTATCTTAAATCTATTATTATAGAGTAGACAAGCTTTCGAAGTCAAAGGGCGTCCCCCCTGTATTTATTAACACGCACAACTTCACAGCAATTAAGCTGTCATCTTGCAAGGTGATAGCTACGAAAAATTTTCTTTTACAAAGTTTCATTCAATTATTGGGAACGGGGAAGGTTTTTAAAAGCTACAAAATGAGTCAAGCTACGGTATCGAAAGTTCGTAGGAGCGTGCTTTAAAAATCGCAATAATACTAATATTAAGTTTCCTTGTGTAACGCTTGCAAGTTCCTAAAACATATTATAAAGATCGCTAAATTAAAAAACGAGAGATTTCACTTCTACGAAGAGTTCTGAATCTCTAATTAATATCAAAACTAAATAAATTAACTAGCCCTAAACCCTACACAATGTAGGCACTAGATACGTACTCAGTCAATATCAACACGAACTTCATAACTTCATTTCAATCCTTTGATTTCTGAATCGGACTGCCGATTATCTGCAAGGACGCAGGCGGTCAATTCACAGTGACCCCAGTGTTATTGTCGCTATAACACACCGGATCGGCCAATTCGAACTTTTGGGACCGTTTTATATTGGGTAGATACAATTTAGAGTTTATATTACACACTGTTTACTGTATAATTTATAGGTTGCTGAAATATCAAAACCATTTTCAGGAAAAAAATGGGCTGTGTTAAATTTCAGGTAAATTGTCTAAATTAATTATTTTCCATAAGAAAATCGTAATCAGTTACCTTGGTTAAACGAATAAACCGACCTTTTTAAGGAATTTATAGATGCCCGCAAGTCAAAAAAGCATTTACGAACTCCTTATAAATAAGACAAATTAGGCTTCTTGCTTAGAATAACTACATATAGAAGGTATGTTTCCAAACAACGCCTTCTCAAAACGCAAGCTACAAATTCGCTATTTTTGCTGTGTTTACTTGCCTTGTCACGCACACAGACACAAACATAATGTTTCCAGTTTAAATGTTTTCCCCCTAAAAGTTGGTTAAGTAATTGGTTATTATGTTTGTAGCATTGTAGCTTCTAAAAACTAAGTTAACCAGCTTTTTTTCGGACTTGACGGTGCCATTTATGGCACCAATTTAACGGCTTACATTTCGCGAGTGTACTGGGTTTCTATAGGTAGTTATTCTAAGGCTTCTTGTTTATTTATGTACCGTTTACAAACTCTAACTTATTCAGTTGATAAAAATAACCTAAGCGACGTAATTTTATTGTTTAACCTAAATTCCTTCGTAAGAGATTTGTGTACAACATTTTTGTTAATTACTATCTCGATCCATGTTATATCTACCAAATCAAATTAAAAGCTGAAATAAAAAATTTAAACTCATCAGTAACGTCAGGCGCGGTAAGATTTATCTCCGTTGCCAAAATAGAAACAACTTCAGGTAGGTAGTATCCACGAAGTCATTTGATCCGTTATTCCCAGTCGACTTCCCCCGCCTTTGTAAATAGCTTTCCGATCCGAAGGGGGACTTATTACATTTCGATGACATGACGAATTGGAGATGACATATTAGGGATTCTGTACAATTGACCACGAAACAGTTTGAAAAGAAAAATGTACTTACTGCATTTTGTTGCATTATTATACTACAAAAAAATTTAACATTGAAAATATCTATATGACGAGACCAGTCGTACCCATTCAAAATATAACTTTGCTCATATAGAGAAGGGGGACACATTACCAACTTGCAGCAATAAACCATTTTGATCTAATCCATAACGATAATAAGTATTAGTTTCCAACTTTAATATTGTAAATGCGAAAGTGTGTCTGCCTTTTTGAGCAACGGACGTTTACGAATTAACCTTAGATATTATAGTTCCTAAAGATGAAGGTTAACTTTCATCCCGGTAAAATTAGACTTTGCAAGAGCTAGTATTCCATAGGTCCCAAACATAGAGTTTTCAATAAAAATATTCATATAGTCAAACATGCGCGGCGGCACAACACCATACTACATCAAGTTAAATGGTCATAGAGTTAAGTTGGTACTGATGCCTTTACCATTACATTTCGACGGGATTACCTTTTAAAGTATTTCCATTCGTATTTTACAATCAATCGAGCATTCACAGTTCAGGAACTGGTAATATTTCTCTGTCACTGCGGTTCAACGAACTCGTTTGTAAGGTTTGTATACGAGTAGATATAAAAAAAATAGTCGTAATGGCGCTATAACTACGCTTCAGAAATAGACTGACACCCCATATGGACGCAAACTTGACAATCTACCCGTGCTTTATTTTTAGGTTTAACCACTATCTTATTGTATTCGGAAATAAACAGGAAATACTCTGTGTTTGATTCCCTTTGATGCCTTAGTAAATTTAAACGGTATTCTAAACATTTTGAAATTATAACGAGACTAAAACTGGTCGTCTTTTCATCCGGTTAATGCGAGGCAGAACAGAAAGAATTATGGGTTAAGCTTGTATATTTACAGCGTTCATAATATGACAGCAAGTAATGTTTAAGTTTGGTGTAACAAATTGAAAAATATAGGTACAAGGAGAGCCTAAAGTTTAGTCAGCGATGTTTCAGTCGTTTTGATTTCGACACACTCCATACTATATCATAAATTAGACTGAGCTAAAACCAGAACTAGGTAAATTTAGATCATTAATATAAATCATCAGAATACATAGTGTAAACTTAGACTTGTTAAATGAGAATTATTTTGCAAGCAACTAATAAAATAATCTAAACGAATACAAAATACAAAAACACGTAGGTATAGGTATGTACCTATGTATTTTTAAACTTGGAAAAATTATGATTAACTATTTATATAACATTACTAGTTTATTTGGTAAGAAACTAGATACGCCTTAAGATATTTATCCAGTTTCCATACACCAGGAGAATATAATAATTAATATAAAATAACGTTAGCCCGCGTAGTGACAAGGCAACTTTAATTAAGATGTCGCGTCAAGAACCGAATTATGCTCCATGGTACCCAAGGGAACCCCTTCTGGTATGGAATAACTCATTCGGTTGATACTGAATTACCGTATTATGCTCTCTAATACCACTGGATAAGAGCTATAATTTATAACACTATAGATTTATTCGTAGCTTGAAGCTATGCGGTAGGTTTGGTACAGTGTGAGTTATTGTCGTAGCTCACTGGGTAAGCAGGATCAACATAATTTAAGTTGGATTTATTAATACAATTCATCTGTAAATAAACAAATAAGTTTACCCACATTATATAAAGACGGAAGTACCTACTTATTGGCTTAGTTTTAATTATTTTTCATCATATATTTTATTGTCAGGCTATTATCGTCGCGGAGGAGACTCACGAAACTTTATTAAGGACTACTCTAGATGAGACCCGCGACTAAATTCTGGTTTTGTTTATAAACCAGTAGGAACACTCTTGAAAGTTTATGAACGTCTCCGGAAGCAAGCCATATCTAAACGAAATTTCGTCAAAATCGATTCACCAGATGACACGTTATTAGGTGAAGGACAGACAAACTGACACACTATGGATGTGATCGTAAACCACGACTTACGAGACGGTTCACAACGGGCGCGCGATACGCAATTTTCAATAGAAACCCTGTGAATGTTTAATGTGAGAAGATTGGGCAACATCGAGTGCGCATCTTAGAAATGCTAATGATGTCAGCATAGTTCGGACTTGTCAGCTTTGACCTCTTGTCACGAGCTCTTGTCACGGTCTACGGTGTATACTCGATGCTACAGACATCACTCGCATTTTCAGTAGGACTTTAAAAACTCCGGCTCATGCTACTCTGTAGTGCTTCTAATTGGTCTTGCCTATATTGCATCCGTATTACCTGCGTATTTTTTTTTATTCTACTTTAATTTAGCCTGACTTGTTAGCTGCCTCCTGTGACAAACTAAACTCAGCGTTTCAAACTTTACGTTGATACAACGAATTCAGACAGTTTCTCCTTATATTAATACATAAATTTCACGAGAACGTGTTAGTAGAGTGCTAATCCCCGCATCATGCTAAATAATTACATGACTGCCCGCCGTCCATCGGGGGGCAACCATTATTTGCATTTTAATGACGTGCTGATTTGATGTAATGCTCAACGTGAGTGCATAAATTAAGATAAAATATCTATGAAGCCATCAGGAATGCATATACTTTGGCGTGGAGCACATATCATTTACCTACTAGATATTGACTCAAGTACCCGTTTTTTTTTTTCAAATAGTTTTGTGTCTACGAAATGACTCCACTTTCGTACTGCGACTAACTCGAAAATTTATGTTTTTAGAAGAATATTTTTGTAGGTAAATAATTATTTTAAAACTATCTTACAAAGTAAATGATACGATAGTAAGGAAGGAAAGGAAATAATTTTAAAATTGTCCTCAAAACCTTGTGATTAAGTACCATTGAGCCAGTGCAAATAGGTACCACTTACAGTCTTGAATAATGTTAAAATTAGCATTACCGGTACGATTCATATGTATTTAGCGTAGCGACCATGGCCTTAGAAGTCCAATAATAATGATAATAATTCATCTTGGTGCCATACATGTTTCACATAGTATACGAATAGTATAGACCTATACTATTCGTATACTATGTGAAACATCTGTACTATCTGTTTTACCTCGCATTAAACATTATGATTTTAAAGACGTAAACCTGCCTTAAAACCCTGTTGTATGGTCAAAAAATCTAGTCGTTGATATTTAAGTAGGTAGGTATTTAACAATATCCCTGCAGGGCTAGCATGGGCCGGAGATAAAAATTTTATCCCCCGATTTTATCCACTGACAAAAGATAAAATTAACTTATCCACTTCTCAGAGCACGGCAACAGGGGAGAGGAGAATTTTATCCCCGTTTGACATTTCACGGGGACTCGGGGGACTATTTATCCACCGTTATTTAGCGTTTTTATTTATTTATTTAGGAATAAAAATTTTATCCTTTCCTCGGGGAGAAAATTGTCCCGGCCCATGCTAGGGGGGCTGGCCAGTAGTTAAAACTTTAAAGTACGATGGTAGCAAAATTAAAAAATACTTAGCTCTCACAAATGAAAAATCATAAAAAAGGATTTTCACGTAGTTTTCTCTCTGTTAAACTGACACGGGCCTAAAGCTCGAATTTGTATCGGCCCAATTGAAAATATCTATTGGACTTAATGAGTCGATGGGCCTTTTTCGGTGAAACGACCCATCTCCTGCTCGGCTTCCGGGCTCTGCAGTTTATAATTAGTAGTAGACTGGAATATATGTTTACTCCTTCAATTATAATTAATTATAGTTTTATGACTGTGAGACTCGCATGAAATCGTGTTAGTTTTAAGAGAATTTAAGAATATCGTTTAATAGTACACAATTTTCTTTATCTCATAGACCATAGGATCAGTCTTTTAGATTGTCCGGCACTGTCATTGACGCTCATGGTTTGGAAATCATAATAAGCGACTAAGTAGTAAAATCGGCAGTAAGGCAAGTTCTGAAGAAGTGTACTGCTGCCGCTTAGGAAAACAATTTGTATCAGCTCTCTAAATTATGTATAGCGAAATCAAAACATCCCGCGAAAATTAAAACAGACCATAACGCAAAACAACGCACGTTCTACGTTTACGTTGGTTGGACTAGGTGAAGGAAGTACACTGACATTAGTGTACTTATCACACGGCAGACAACCGTCGATGGAAGAATATCTTATAGAGTGTGTTGTATCAGAAACAAGTCACGATCCTCAGTGATGAGGAAACGAAGCGACACGTGGAGAAGTTTGTCGCTAAGAAATGAGGTTTAGACATGTATAAGGAGTTTCATATACCTACACTTTTCGACATGTCTCATCTCTGAACTTTTAAGTTTCAACAGTTCGAATCATCCGTTTGACAAACGTATAGGTACCTAAATGCATGTATAGGATGAACACGATTTTCTTACAAATTATTATTGAATAATTTGGTTTTGCAGGCCATGTTAAATTCATTGACCGATAAATACTGAGACGACCGAGTCTTTAATGCTATTAAATTAATAAATAAAATTATTGTTCGTAATTCGGTGCGGGCTCGCGTGTTCCGGGGATTAGAGCAGGCGGGAGGGGATTAATCGCTCTGACGTGTTCCTGATGGAGGAATGCCTCTTCTGATATGTACGCATTTGCTTAAAGACCTCACATTATGTTGAGTAATTGTTTCGTGTATAATTAAACGATATAATATATTACTTTGTAGCTCGAATAGAGACTTCATGTTTACAGCCTCTATAGCGAGGTAATAGGAATTAAACAAACTTTGGGTTAATTAAAATTTTATCGTAATTTTAGGAAACGATGTACATACAATACGGTGATATATCAGACTTTTAATAATAGTTGTGTCCTTTTATTTATTTATACACTCATAAAAATGGTTTGATTAAAAAATCCCCATACAGTATGTGCCTTTTAAAGTTAACAATGGTTTACGGGAATGATCCTATACTATAATCATGCATCAAAATAATTATTAAGTGGATTTCTAAGTAGGTACTCACTTTTACTTTCATGCTAAATCTCACACAAGCAAACACAAATAGGGCCTGCGATTGAAACAATCGTGGAAGCGAAACAAATACAATAAAGTAAAACAAGATGCCTCCGGGTGAAAACTTCAGCCCTTGGCTTCAGCCGCATAAACCATTTCCTCCCTTCAGGGAAAGAACGAAATTTACCCGCAAAATTAGTCATTTTCCAACGAACCTCATAACAAACGAGACCTGTAACTTACAGGGGGAACTTTCCAACTTTGTTTTGTTTATGGAAATCATAATACTGCTTCGTTTGGAATAAGTGGCTACGAATGGCGTTTTTTGCGCCAATAAATAATAGAAAAGGAATATAAGTTCTTACAGGGAGGAACTCTTAAAAGCGACATGCTACTCGACGCTGAATATTTTATTTTATCACGATATTGTTGGTTATACTTATATAGGTTTGGGTTCTTAACAAAGACATTTAATCTTATAACTAATACTGTATGTTCTTAATGATAGACCGTTACCAATTGTAATCATTTGACAGTTTGATAATTAAAATACCATATGCAAAATAAAAGTTTAATATACAAATAAGGATAATTATATAACATAATATACATAATACATATATCATAGAAGTATATCACATATTCAATCATATAACTTACATAATATAATAATAGCAAATGCATATAAAATAATGCATAAAATATTAAATAATATATGCATATAAAAGAGCATTAAAACCGCCAGTGAAATAAACCTCTATAAATACCTATATTTCACACATACCACAGAAATCTACGAAAACGCACATTCTACGTTACACTGTTTCTTTAGATAATTTAACATTACTATAATGTTAGTCCAATAGTTTTTTTTAATTATATTAAAGTTCTTTAACCTTTTTTCAAGTAAAAATTGAAAGTGTGAACGTAATGGCACATGCACGCAGTTTCACGAGTACAAAACGTCAACGTAAACAAAACGTAGATTTGGCGCGTAAACGCGGAGGCTTCGCGGGCGGGCGGCGCGGTGAACGTACAAGCGGTAACTGCACGGGGCGGATCGATTCCGCCCTGCTCGCTCCCGCGGGGATGCAGATGCATGGGGCAGAACTGGATGTGACTACGAAATTGGGATGTTATTGGTCTGTGTGATAAGTGGATATTGAAAATTTTGATATGGTTAATTCATCGTTTATATTTTGTTACTAGATGATGCCCGCGACTTCGTCCGCGTGAATGAAGGTTTTTTGATTCCCGCGGGAACTCATTAATTTTCCGGGATAAAAAATAGCCTATATATGTATGTACTATGTATGTATGTATATTCTTTATAGCTGATGCCCGCGACTTCGTCCGCGTGGAATAAGTTTTTCAGTTAATTTTCCAGGATAAAAAGTAGCCTATATTACTATCCCACGGTATAATCCCCCTATAATGGTGAAACACGTACTTCTTCATATTTTAACGAAAGCCCAAATGCTGTTTCATGGCTATAACTTGAGAAATTAAGGATTTTCATACAAACTCTCAACCCCTATTTCACCCCTTCGGGGGTGGAATTTTGAAAAACTGTGAAACACATATGTTTTCATTTTCAACCCGCAGCTCATATATCAAGTTTCATGGCTATAACTTGAGAAATAAAGGACTTTCATACAAACTCTCAACCCCAATTTCACCCCTTCGGGGGTGGAATTTTGAAAACTGTGAAACACATGTGTTTTCATTTTCAACCCGCAGCTCATATATCAAGTTTCATGGCTATAACTTGAGAAATTAAGGATTTTCATACAAACTCTCAACCCCTATTTCACCCCTTCGGGGGTAGAATTTCGGGATAAAAAGTATCCTATGTCCTACCTCGTAGTATGGGCTCAAATCGTGCCAAGTTTCTTTTGAATTCATTCAGTAGTTTCGGCGTGATGCGCGGCCAAGATACAGACAGACAGACAGACAGACAGACAGACAAAAATGAAAAAAATTGCAGATTTGGCTTCAGTATCGAATAATGAGTGCCCTCCAAAATAAATTTTCAAAATATCTTCAATGTACAGAATTGGACCTGTTACAGTTTTATTATAAGTATAAGTATAGATCGGCATACTAAGCCAATGATGAAAGGTATACTTTTAGACTTTTTTGAGAAATTCCTAGGTAATCGCTATTTGTCAGCATACTTATCGGACACAGTAAGATAATGTCGAGTACATTACTTAGTACATATATTATCAGTTTTAAGTGTCTTCTTCTTCTTTCGAAGACAATAGTTTAAACAATTTATATCTATACTTATAATAAAACTGTAACAGGTCCAATTCTGTACATTGAAGATATTTTGAAAAATTTTTTTGGAGGGCACTCATTATTCGATACTGAAGCCAAATCTGTAATTTTTTTCATTTTTGTCTGTCTGTCTGTCTGTCTGTCTGTCTGTCTGTCTGTCTGTCTGTATCTTGGCCGCGCATCACGCCGAAACTACTGAATGAATTCAAACGAAACTTGGCACGATTTGAGCCTATACTACGAGGTAGGACATAGGATACTTTTTATCCCGAAATTCTACCCCCGAAGGGGTGAAATAGGGGTTGAAAGTTTGTATGAAAGTCCTTAATTTCTCAAGTTATAGCCATGAAACTTGATATATGAGCTGCGAATCGAAAATGGAGACATACGTGTTTCACAGTTTTTGAAAATTCGATCCCCAAAAGGGTGAAATAGGGGATGAAAGTTGGTATGAAAGTCCTTCGTTACTTATAATAAAACTGTAACAGGTCCAATTCTGTACATTGAAGATATTTTGAAAAATTTTTTTGGAGGGCACTCATTATTCGATACTGAAGCCAAATCTGTAATTTTTTTCATTTTTGTCTGTCTGTCTGTCTGTCTGTCTGTCTGTCTGTCTGTCTGTCTGTCTGTCTGTCTGTCTGTCTGTCTGTATCTTGGCCGCGCATCACGCCGAAACTACTGAATGAATTCAAACGAAACTTGGCACGATTTGAGCCTATACTACGAGGTAGGACATAGGATACTTTTTATCCCGAAATTCTACCCCCGAAGGGGTGAAATAGGTGTTGAAAGTTTGTATGAAAGTCCTTAATTTATCAAGTTATAGCCATGAAACTTGATATATGAGCTGCGAATCGAAAATGGAGACATACGTGTTTCACAGTTTTTGAAAATTCGATCCCCAAAAGGGTGAAATAGGGGATGAAAGTTGGTATGAAAGTCCTTCGTTACTTATAATAAAACTGTAACAGGTCCAATTCTGTACATTGAAGATATTTTGAAAAATTTTTTTGGAGGGCACTCATTATTCGATACTGAAGCCAAATCTGTAATTTTTTTCATTTTTGTCTGTCTGTCTGTCTGTCTGTCTGTCTGTCTGTCTGTCTGTCTGTCTGTCTGTCTGTCTGTCTGTCTGTCTGTATCTTGGCCGCGCATCACGCCGAAACTACTGAATGAATTCAAACGAAACTTGGCACGATTTGAGCCTATACTACGAGGTAGGACATAGGATACTTTTTATCCCGAAATTCTACCCCCGAAGGGGTGAAATAGGGGTTGAAAGTTTGTATGAAAGTCCTTAATTTCTCAAGTTATAGCCATGAAACTTGATATATGAGCTGCGAATCGAAAATGGAGACATACGTGTTTCACAGTTTTTGAAAATTCGATCCCCAAAAGGGTGAAATAGGGGATGAAAGTTGGTATGAAAGTCCTTCGTTTCTCAAGATGTTTTACAAGTTATATCAACGAAACTTTTTATTTTGGCTAACGGTAAAAAATAAAGAAGTACGTGTGTCACAGTTTTTCAAAATTCCACCCCTAAGGGGTTGAAATAGGGGTGAAAGTTTGTATGAAAGTCCGTTATTTCTCAAGTTATATCGATTAAACTTGGTATACAAGCTACTGGTTGAAAATGAAGAAATAACTGTTTCACAGTTTTTGCAAATTTTACCCCCGAAGGGGTGAAATAGGGGTTGAAAGTTTGTATGAAAGTCCTTCATTTCTCAAGTTATAACCATGAAAGTTGGTATATGAGCTGCGGGTTAAAAATGAAGACATAAGTGTTTCACAGTTTTTTCAAAATTTCACCCTCAAAGGGGTGAAATAGGGGTTGAAAGTTTGTATGAAAGTCCTTCATTTCTCAAGTTATATCGATGAAACTTGGTATACAAGCTACCGGTTAAAAATGAAGAAATACGTGTTTCACAGTTTTCGTAAATTTTACCCCCGAAGGGGTGAAATAGGGGTTGAAAGTTTGTATGAAAGTCCTTCATTTCTCAAGTTATATCCATGAAACTTGGTATATGAGCAGCGGGTTATAAATAAAAACATACGTGTTTCACAGTTTTTCAAAATTCCACCCCCAAAGGGGTGAAATAGAGGTTGAAAGTTTGTATAAAAGTCCGTCATTTCTCAAGTTATTTCGATGAAACTTGGTATATCCACGCGGACGAAGTCGCGGGCATCAGCTAGTCCATAATATATTGATAGTGATTTTATCAATCTAGTCCAAGTAAGAGAAAAATAAATGTTAAAATGTTTCTATAAAGCATGCAATTAAATAAAACCACACTAAAATTTACATACGAGTAATATAAGATCATGTGTCATTTACGTACAAGCCCCGATATTTTCCGCCACTGTATGGTACATGGTTTCATTAAATTATTCGGTGCAGCATCAATGCTTGTGAAAATATATAAATCTAGGCAACTTAGTAGATAAAGGATCTGTCCTGATCTAAATATCCCAACCAACAAAATCTGACACCTAGAAAGTATTTTAAAGCAATTCCCAGTTCGTAGAAGACATTAGTTCGTATCCCCTCTCCAAGTTTGGGTAACTCAATATACTTTTTCAAAGGGACAGTCACCGCGGAGAGATGGGCTGTCGTTCCTTGAATTCGAATACGTGAATCTTCCGTGAGTTATTCAATTTGTTTTCCCGATGTGGATACAGTGAATAGGGTGATTGATAGTTGAACAGTTTATTATTGAGCTTCTTTGAAATGCTGCGTTTAAGGCTCATTTTCATTGGTCAATAGAAAACGCAGTTAAAGTGCTATGAGATTTAAAAAACTCATCTTTACCGGTTCACTGTTGAGCACGAGTCTATTCTCAGACTAAAAAGGGTTTGGCCATACCCTTGCTAAGTGCGGATTGACAGTTTCACACATCTTTGAGAACATTATGAAGTATGAACGTTGCCTTTGATAATATCTAAACCAATGTCGTTGTATCAAAATCGTGAAAAGGTTACAGAAAGATAGACAGACAGACATAATCATTCCATTATCAGGAGTTAATTCGCAATATTATCATGAACTTACACCTCAGATTCATATACTTAATTCTAATTTTCTTAGACGAATTTGGAGTTGTTTCGTTTCTCCACATTCAAATACCTATCTACATAAGTGTAACACGCAATTAATCAATGTTGTAAATTTACTATTTAGATAGTAGATAGTACTTTTCTCCTTATACCTACAGTCAAGTTTTGAGAAAAAGGTAATAAAAGCAGAAGTATTATTAGATGACTGATACCAAATTTAAAACAAGCAGAACTCATATCTTTCCGAACATATTGAGATCGTGATCAAATTCATGTTTACCAAATCATTTGTTTACCCAATCAAAAACCTATTAGGTAGCATTATGAGTAACGTAAACTCAACACTTTAGTTAATCAAACGCCAATCACACAAAGCAAACAGAATATTAATCAAAGCGTACAATACCACTACATAATGTCTAATAATTAATTCCACGGACATGGGTTACCGCAAACTCGATTTAAAATTCTATCCCTTTGTGCCTTAACAATTTCATTCAAAACTCTCCACACGCGTCTCATATTTGTACGGGTGTAATAGTGTAGCCGTGTTTCTTAAAAGCCCCCATCTTACCTGAATAAAGCCTCAAAGGATTGTTCACTTTAGTATTACGTGAGATTTTACTCTGATATTCGCATTTTCATCGTGATAGAACAGGTGTTCCGGGTTGGTCTACGAATCCTTTGTGTGTTTTAAAGGTGGGTGTATTTTTTGATTTATTTCTAGAATAATAATAATATGATGAACCAAATGAAGCCCGCTACTTATTCCGTTTCGATTTAAGTTTTTAGAACTCTTTGATTTTCCGGAATTAAAATAGATACCCTACATCCGCATCCGGGATTCTAAAGATATCTGTACCACATTTCATCTAAATTGGTTTAATGGATGGGCCGTGAAAAGGTTACTGATAGATAGACAGACAGACATAATCGTTCAATTATCAGGAGTTAATTCGCAATATTATCATGAACTTACAACTCAGATTCATATACTTAATTCTAATTTTCTTAGACGAATTTGGAGTTGTTTCGTTTCTCCACATTCAAATATCTGTCTACATAAGTGTAACACGCAGTTAAACACTAACAATGCCATTAAAAACTTGAAAACAATAATACGACACTCGACTAAAGCACTTTCCTTCAAATCGAAACGGACGCATCATTTGAGTGATTGAGCCATTTTTAGCTCGGAAGGGAAGCTCAGAATAGCACGATGATACTAATTATCGTCCCCGTCATCCGCCGCTGAAGGGATCTATATAAATTCCATAGTGATTTATTTGAAAAATTACACCATTAACGGCTATATTACTTGTAATTTGACAATTGCTTGGGTGATAAAATTATTATCAATGTATATCGTCACAGAGCTTTTGTTATTAAAAGTAGAAAAAGCAGATCCTTCCGTACCAAAATCATTTTCTTTATCTATGCCAAAAGTAATTATCGGTGTAGGATTTCACTCAAGCCTTTATTTTCAAACTTTATGTGTTTTATTGTTTATATGCGCTTTATAATAATAGTCTGAGATCTAATAGTCTAAGAACCTTTGTCTGTTCCAACACTACTCAACCAGACCAGACGATTTCATCATGATCGCCTTTTTTTAATACGCAGTTTTCCAAACAACTCTGCACTCGGAAATAGTATATTGTGATACAAGGGTGGAAAGTAGGTTATTGCAAACGAGCTGTCATTAATAAGCCCGAGCCGAAGGTGAGGGTTTTTAATGTCACGAGTTTGCAATAACCTTCACACCCGTGTATCACACGACGTTTTTCAATACAGTTGTGGGAAATAGTAATAAACAAATCAAAGAATTACAAGTTTATTTCAACATACATACGTTCATAGTAATTAATTCTGAAAATTGAGATAGTTTTTAACATGGAATAACTTGACCACAATGTAGATGGTTTATATTTTCCACTCAATTCATGAAAATAAGCTAAAACATTTTCTGAGAATGACTTAGTTTTTTTATGTTTTTTCCATGAAATAAAATTATTGTAAGCCGTCATATATCTTTCTCGTGATTTTGGGGGCAAAATTCCATCTTGCGCAGTTTTCGCCTCAGATAAAATATCTGGTGGAGTTAATTCCATTTCATCATTAGTACTAGAAATCATATTAACAAAAATATAATCAATTTATCACATAAAAATAAAAAAATTCAGCAAATGGCGCGTATTTACACCTGGACATTTTTTTTTTCAACGAAACTAGGCTACGGGTTCGTACCTACGCGTATACAGCCTATTCGATTTTTGTCAAATGTTGAAAATAATTAAATTAAAACTGGTAATTAAATATAATCAACAACCATTTAAAAGAATTTTGGAAATTCAATGCTAAAACGTACGGATTCATTCATTTTTCCTCGTAAAAAGCCTATCCGATTATATTCTATGTATGAAAACTCCTTGCTACTAAACTTTTTTAATTGACTTGGAAAATTTAAAACTAAACTGCAAAAGTAAGTGTCGAGCTTGTAAAAGTAAGTCACGACCGTGTAAAAGTAAGATGCTATGCGAAAGATTCAATTTTCGAATCATAACTACAGTCTCTGAAAGTGCGCCATGTTTGACAACTGTATTGAAAATGATATTACACCTGAATTTTTTTAAATGGTCGTCAATATTTGAAGTTCAATAGACTCGGATTCGTCCAATTAGCGATAGAAACGAGGCGTTTGAGAGGGCTTTAAATACGAGTGGATTTAAATGATTTGTTGTTCAGCTACAGGATTAAAAAAAAAAATTCTTAAAAGTATTCGGATATAGGATCCAACTGTATTAATAGAAACTTATTATTATTGATAGAAACTGTCCACAAATATTTTATCTTTTAATTATATTGAAAGGATATTAATTAACTATTTATTACTCAATACGGAAGCCAAAATCTTGACAAATTGTAAATCTTTATGGCACAGTAAGTAGATAATCGTCAAATAGTTTTGACCAGCTGTAGCCCTATTATGCAAAACGTCCAAAAACAATTGTTACAATCTCAATCGTTATGATAGGCTGAATTTATGGACGTCTTTCTGCGACGGTAGAAGCGGAAACTTTTTGCCAATAAGTAACGGAGAGGTGATACCTACGATCGTTACACTGACTGTAGCTATCACTTTTATCTAATAGAGCATTAGTACTAGTGATATTCTAAGGAATCGATTGACCTAGACAGATTCAATTTCATAACCACTATAAAATTATTGCTTATAGTTTTTAATTAAAAGTTATGATAACATTATAAAGACGACTTAATCGGCATCTAATATTACAAACTAGCTGATGCCCGCGACTTCGTCCGCGTGGATTGAGGTTTTTCGGTTCCCGCGGGAACTCTTTAATTTTCCGGGATAAAAAGTAGCCTATGTGCTATTCCAGACTATAATCTATCTCTGTGCCAAATTTCATCCAGATCCGTTCATCCGTTGGAGCGTGATTGAGTAACAAACATACATCCATACATACATCCATCCATCCAAACTTTCGCATTTATAATATTTATTTGATTGACGGGTGTCTGCGCTATACCAACTGTCGCTTCAAACAGCTATAAATCAAGGATGAAAATAATTTATAGCTACTAGCATAAACAACTAAAATTAACCCAACCGGATATGGACATTTTACAGACTATACGAGATGAGTTGTAAAGTTTAAAGTAAACTAGAGTCAAATTATAAGTATTATTGCTACCATGTTTTATGTGAGGGTGGTTAAAAAAGTGTATAAATTTTAAGGACTGACAAAATATGACTATAGGTACTATAAGTGTAGCATGATGAAACTCGAGGCGCAAACTTAATATACAAAACTAGCTGATGCCCGTGACTTTTTTGATTCCCGCGGCCACTCTTTAATTTTCCGGGATAAATAGTAGCCTATGTTACTCTCCAGATCCTTGACTATACCCATGCCAATAATCACGTCGATCCGTTGCTCCGTTGTGGCGTGAATGAAGGACAAACCAACAAACAAACACACTTTCGCATTAGTAATATTAGTATGATTAAATGGCATTTTCTTTAGCAGCGAGGGTTTTCGATGGCATTTTCAATACTAACAAACTACATAGGTGCGCGAGATTCCAATCTTAAAATAGTTTTAAAAGCGGTGAAGTAAAAGCAACTTTACGAAGATTTTATGCTATGTACAAGTGTAGCATGATGAAAATTACACTCGAGGCGCGAACTCTAATCAAGAGCGACGTGATTAAGATTCTGCTGCCGTGGGTCGCATCTTCAATACTCAAAAATACGCCTCCAGGACTCTCGGAACTTGCGGTGGCTTGCAGTCTTTAAATAACAAATCTTGCAAGTACACGCATATAGATATACATACGGGATCAGGGATGAAATTGACTGGCAGTCACATTTTTGCCCGAGCTTAATAAAGTATGAGCTGTCTCTGCTCTCTCCCTGTACAAATACGCAAAGTAACCCCAATACATTATTAACTACTACCCTAAAGGTCTTTCTGTATTCACCTCAAGCTTTGATTTATTTTGGCTTCGCGTCTGACTGTTTACCTACCTCATTTTGGTAATATTTTCCTCCTTATACCAAAAAATCTATTTCTTCGCTAAATAAAATGTTTGAGGGTATAACTTTTCAAGTTATAATTCTGTGCCTTAATCTGTCATTAAGTATGAGCGGAATTCTTTATTTATCTATCTTTATTTATTCGGGATCACAAACCATTTAGACAACTCAATGTATTTTTAAAATTTCAATCAGATTCCCTGGCGACTTCACAACTTTTTTGGTTATTTAAATAGATATTAAAGAAAGGTCTGTGGTGCCTAAAACTCAGTGGGGTGCCTACAAAGCGGATGCACCCTTGCTTTATTGAGAAATAAGCTCTTAGGGTCCAAGATTTGGCCGGAAGGAGCTTGATGATGCCATAGACCGAAAAAGAAGTAGTATAGACAATTATGTTATAAGTATTGTAATAGTGTTATGTATGGTTTTAATTTAACTCCCATACCCCTAACAGGTTAGCCCGCTACCATCTTAGACTGCATCATCACTAACCATCAGGCGAGATCGCAGTCAAGGGCTAACTTGTAGTGGAATTAAAAAAAATAACTAAAGGTTAAAAAATGGTGAACTACGTTTAGAGAAAGCTTAAGAGCTTTAGTTTTAAGATACCGTGCTTTATTATCACCGTCTTATACTTTGTAAACCTTACGTTCAGAAGGTGTACCTACTATGTAGGACGTAGGTACCAATTCTGAATAAATATAATTTGAGTTTGAGTTTGAAACAATAAAATTATGAAATTACAGTACAAAATGGTCAGCCTCACATTCTAAATCATTTTTTAACTGCCGCCTCGATATTAACCAATAATTATTTATTGAAAGTGTTGTGCAGTTATCACATAATTGCGTTGCCAAATTATCATGGAAACCACAAATTATGGCATAAAATTTGGCAATAGTCCCATTGAGACTGCAATGTGAAAGGGTAGTTTTTACCATATTTGTTTCATCTAATCGTTTTAAAATAGAGTGCATTGCAGGTAAACTTTCGCGTGTAACTTTTGTCTTAATCATTCATACTGATATTATAATTAATGTGTGTCTATTTGGCGACTATAATTCACGACTCAACCGCTGAACCGAACTTTACTTTGGCACTGAAATTGCTTGCAAAGTTGAATTACAGAGAACTTGAGAAATCATTGTAACACTGATTGTGCTTGGGCCACGCTAGAATATTGATTTTAAATTGAAATAGCAATTATGGTATGGATACGATTGGTATTTCAAGGTTTTGTTTTTGAAAGAAAACGTCTAACTCGATTTTATTCTGTCTCGTCAAATAATTTACTTGTACACGACTGTAGCAATAAGACGTGTGATTAGTTTTTTCAAATCAATCAAATCAATTTTTTTATTTGTGGAATACGGTAGCACAAAGATGTTCTTAACAGATAGAGGATCCTAGTATTCTACCACAGTGTGGTGTACAAATATTGTTGTTATTTTAAGTAGGCATGCATTAAACTAGTTGTTCTACAAATAGTATCCAAACTGCGATTGTTTCAAAGAAATAGGCCCCCCTTTCAAACCCAAGTAGTTCAAACCCAAGGCACGTATTCGGTTCAGGAACGCCAAAGCCCCGATCCGATCGGGTTTTAAATTTTCCAAACGACTATTTTCTTTTTCAGAACTAATTCTTAGTTTCTTTCAGCTACATAGTTTCAGCACACATAGCACAAATGTCTACTCCCGGTAAATAATCATAGGTACCTACCGGTGATACCTACTAATACTCGATTTGTACGTGCTCGGAGTAAAAAAACTCTTAAAAGCCCGGAAAGACAAAGTGTGGAAGGTTCGTCACACAGATCAGAGACTTGATTCTCTGATTTGTGGTTCGTCAATACTGTAACACTGGATTCGTGTATTGAATTTTACTATATAGAAATGTAGGCGTAGAGACTGCGTAGCGCCAAGGCACGCAAGTTAACTTTAGAGTTATGCACACGTATCTTACCTACCTATCTAGTATCTACCTTATCGTCACAATACAATAGCTCAACAGCATATGACATGGTTTACATAATATAGAATACAATACGTATTTTGTTTGAGGCATGTTAACCATTTAATAATTTCCCTTTAAAAATCACACTGCCTGGTCTCGTCCGATACGCAACTCTACATTCCTGTAATTAGATTACGGACCCTGTACGTGAGTGATGGAGGACGAACCCCGCGGTCTCTTTTGGTATCACTTCGTCCTGTCTGGGCAACAATTGCTGGTTACAGTTTCACAACCTAAATATTCTCTCACTTACTCGGAAATAGTATGTTTATAACCTCTATTAAGAAAAGTAACTAAATTAGTATGTATGTATGTACCAGTCCTAAGCATTAGGGATTTAGAATCTATTGAATGCACAAGTTATTGAATTTTAAATACTTAGAAAAAAGAAGTGAGATCCCAAAAAAAAAATATTATGGTAAAATTTAACTTCATTTAAAGTACTGACTACTGAGATCAAAATTATGACCAAGTTCTTTTCTAGGCTTTTGGAGGCTTGACGGCATTTTGAACTTGTTTTAATCTACATATTCATTAACCTAACATCGAGCTTGATTTAAGTTAGTTCAGTTAGCAGCAAGTCGCTATGTAGGTAATTCGTCCGCGTGGATTAAGATTTTTTGATTCCCGCGGGAACTCCTTAATTTTCCGGGATAAAAAGTAGCCTATGTCCTTCCCCGGGATATAACCTACCTCTATACCAAATTTCAGCAAAATCGGTTGAAAAGATGGGCCGGGAAAGCGTAGCAGACAGACAGACAGACAGACAGACAGACAGACAGACAGACAGACAGACAGACAGACAGACAGACACACTTTCGCATTTATAATATTAGTATGGATTAATTTCATTTATTGATGGATTTAAAAAAAACCACTGATTCATTAGTTTTTAATCTATATTTTACATCCGTTTCGTCAGGTTTCGTTAAATATGATATTCACAACATCATGAAACTTCTCCATTATAAAGCTTTTTTTTCTAACTGGCTAACACGCCGCACGCTTGTTTAATTCAGGAGCTCCTTCGCGAGCATCTGGCGAGCAAAAACAATATGGTATATATCTATACTAAAAATAAACTATTATATACCTACTAATATTATAAATGTGAAAGTTTGGATGGATGTTTGTTACTCAATCAGGCCCGAACGGCTGAACGGATCTGGATGAAATTTGGCACAGATATAGATTCTATTCTGGAATAACACATAGGCTACTTTTCATCCCGGAAAACTAAAGAGTTCCCGCGAGAACCAAAAAAACCTCAATCCACGCGGACGTAGTCGCGGGCATCAGCTAGTCGATACTAATATTATAAATGCGAAAGTGTGTCTGCCTGTCTGTCTGCTACGCTTTCCCGGCCCTTCTTTTCAACCGATTTTGCTGAAATTTCGTAAGTATAGAGGTAGTTTATATCCCGGGGCAGGGCTATTTTTTATCCCGGAAAATTAAAGAGTCCCCGCGGGAATCAAAAAACCTTAATCCACGCGGACGAAGTCGCGGGCATCATCTAGTAGATAATAAATTATGATATTTTTGTTACAAAAGTGGGCACGTTGATTTATCTCCATACTAGCACATGCCACCTTTCTAGACCTGCAAAAGATGTCTCACTGTTTTGGCTCGCCTATTCCACTAGTCTAAGCTTTGAAAATTAAGCTATCCTATTGTGTATCCTATTGTCCCGTTTCACACACTTTGTCAGTAAAATTTGTTTCCAATAGTAACACCATCCAACATTTACAATATAATAATATTTGTACAAACATTTCACCCTTTAACCCTCGTAAATGTTGAAATACGTTTTCCATTCTTGAGAACTCTTAAACGGTCCTTCTGAATCTGAAGATGGAGTGAAGGGTTTTAACCCTATCAGCATTGCTACGGTATTATTTAGAATAGAATAGAATAGAATATAGTTTATTTGCTGATCCAACACATGTTAAAAATAAAATACAAAAAGTTCTTAAAATCTAACACTTCATTATCGTCTAGAATGTGTCGTGCCAACAAAAGGGTCCTAACTCAGCTTAATGTTGTGGGTACAAAATGTAACCACAACGCTGTTATTCTGTTAGGGCCAAACGAGGGAAATTCAGGTGACTACAATACTTTAAAGTTATACATACGAATAAATATATAAAAATATTAATAAAATAATTAAAAATAACAGAAAAAAGCACTTATACAATTCAAATTATTAATCAGCTTAAAGTTTACCAAATTAGAAAATAAACCTACCCGTGAACAAAACAAATTATTGAGAATAATATAACTCACACAATCTACAATTTAATTTAATGCCACAATCTAGTTTTCAGACTTTTGAGTGTCGAGTATACGGTATAATTTTTAAAAGAAAATTTAGAACATACTTCGCGAAAAGGTGGCGGTATGTCGTTCCAGCATTTCGTGGCAAGATATTTAAAACTACCACGAAATACTGCAGACCTTTAGCGTGGCATCGAAAGCGGACGCATCATCGTACTAGCTCCAAATCTTGGCTTCCGGCAAACTAGCTTTTTGTACAAATACTTCGGCTGCCGGCTGTATAGATTTGATAACGCCGAACAATAAAGTGCCTAAAAGAAGATTATACCTATTTTTCATTCTTAGCAAGTTATTTTGATTTAAATTTACATTAAATCCTTGTCCATCCGTCAGATACTAGTTGTATATGTGGCAGGTGCTTCTTCATTACCAAATTACTTACAAAGTACAAAGTCCTTCCTTTGTAAAAAGAAGTGGTGATTTGACTGTGATATAAAACAAGACAATATTAAAAAACATTTTTAAAAACAAGCTTTTATCGTCCGCTATATTGAATTACCTAACTGTTTTTTTTGTTTTATTTTTCTTGCCATAAAGTTCCATTACAATTAACTGTGACGTCATTTTTATTTTTTGTATTCTTCTCAGTAAACCTTTTTAATTGAGACCTATATCATGGGGGTGCATGAAAAATAAAAGTCTGCCACCTGTGTTCATCATACAAGTAATCACAATACATTATTTTTATTTGATAATATCTGCACATTGCGTAACCTAAAACTGGCTTCACGGAAGATCAGCGCTATATACTAATAGATATAGCACATGCTGAGTGAAGACCATTTTGGGGATAAAGGCACATTTCACGTTTTTTTCTATTTATAAAGTCTTATTTTATTATTAGCTATTTTTTGTACTTGTATCCCTGAATAAAGATTTCTTTCTTTCTTTCTAAAAGTTCCTGATCTAAAAATCAATGAGCTTGTCAATAGTCATTCCGATAGGTGCGAACATACAAGACACGACATTTTGAAGTAGAATACCAATTCACTATAGACTACCACGGACCGTTGCATCAAGTATTCCTGGCGTGCACCCTCAGTAATCAAGGAGAACATTCTCATCGCCTTGCACTGAATTTGATTTGTGTAGCAAGCGCTCAAGAATCTGATATACCTACTATTAGGTACTTACTTTAAACATACCTAATAGCTATGATGTGTGCTAATTACTTATATGTATTGTTTTACTAGCTGATGTCCGCGACTTTGTCTGAGTGAATTGAGGTTTTTTCGATCCCGCGGGAACTCTTTAATTTTCTGGGATAAAAAGTATGTAGGTAGCCTATGTATTATTCCAGTCTATAATCTATCTCTGTGCCAAATTTCATCCAGACACGTTCAGCCGTTCTGGCGTGATTGAGTAACAAACATCCATCCATCCAAACTTTCGCATTTATAATATTAGTATTAATATAATATAAATTATAAGTCAATGTTTAATAGTATAGATATAGATACGTACAAATTAAATTAGTTTCTTTGGATATTTTATTACGCTCTACACTACTCGTATCATCACAACAACAAACTGCACATTTAAAATTACGATTCGAATGATACGTAATTATTTTCATTTGTTTAAATGCTCTAGGCAAAGATACAAAGCGTAGCCTTATCTTTAATTTACTTATAATAAAACTGTAACATGTCCAATTCTGTACATTGAAGATATTTTAAAATTTTTTTTTGGAGGGCACTCATTATTCGATACTGAAGCCAAATCTGTAATTTTTTTCATTTTTGTCTGTCTGTCTGTCTGTCTGTCTGTATCTTGGCCGCGCATCACGCCGAAACTACTGAATGAATTCAAACGAAACTTGGCACGATTTGAGCCCATACTACGAGGTAGGACATAGGATACTTTTTATCCCGAAATTCTACCCCCGAAGGGGTGAAATAGGGGTTGAAAGTTTGTATCAAAGTCCTTAATTTCTCAAGTTATAGCCATGAAACTTGATATATGAGCTACGGGTTGAAAATGGAGACATACGTGTATCACAGTTTTTTAAAATTCGACCCCCAAAAGGGTGAAATAGGGGATGAAAGTTGGTATGAAAGTCCTTCGTTTCTCAAGATGTTTTACAAGTTATATCAACGAAACTTTTTATTTTGGCTTACGGTAAAAAATAAAGAAGTACGTGTGTCACAGTTTTTCAAAACTCCAACCTCCGTACCTCGTACAGCTCTTCGTACCTCGAAAGTAGCTGGCGTACCTTAAAAGTAGCCTACGTACCTTAAAAGTAGCCTGCGTACCTCTAAAGTAGCCGGCGTACCTCTAAAGTAGCTGGCGTACCTTAAAAGTAGCCTGCGTACCACCAAAGTAGCCTACGTACCTCCAAAGTAGCTGGCGTACTTTAAAAGTACCCTACGTACCACCAAAGTAGCCTGCGTACCTCGAAAGTAGCTGGCGTACCTTAAAAGTAGCCTACGTACATTAAAAGTAGCCTGCGTACCTCTAAAGTAGCCGGCGTACCTCTAAAGTAGCTGGCGTACCTTAAAAGTAGCCTGCGTACCACCAAAGTAGCCTACGTACCTCCAAAGTAGCTGGCGTACCTTAAAATTAGCCTACGTACCTTAAAAGTAGCCTGCGTACCTCTAAAGTAGCCGGCGTACCTCTAAAGTAGCTGGCGTACCTTAAAAGTAGCCTGCGTACCACCAAAGTAGCCTACGTACCTCCAAAGTAGCTGGCGTACCTTAAAAGTAGCCTACGTACCTTAAAAGTAGCCTGCGTACCTCTAAAGTAGCCGGCGTACCTCTAAAGTAGCTGGCGTACCTTAAAAGTAGCCTACGTAACACCAAAGTAGTCTGCGTACCTCTAAAGTAGCTGGCGTACCTTAAAAGTAGCCTGCGTACCACCAAAGTAGCCTACGTAACACCAAAGTAGCCTGCGTACCTCTAAAGTAGCTGGCGTACCTTAAAAGTAGCCTACGTAACACCAAAGTAGTCTGCGTACCGCTAAAGTAGCTGGCGTACCTTAAAAGTAGTCTGCGTACCTCTAAAGTAGTCGGCGTACCTCTAAAGTAGTCGGCCTACTTCTAAAGTAGTCTACGCGCAGTAATATGCGCATCTCCTTTTCCAGGATACAAGCTATTCTCCTACCATAAGTCGTTGAAATCGAAGGCCTAAAGAAAGAACCAACAATAGTACATTACACATCTAGGGCAGTAAAATAAGAAATGTCTCAGATCACATGTAATTGTTGTCCGAGGCGAAGCCGAGGTCAATAAACATGTGATCTGAGGCTTTCTTATTTACTGCCCGTGGTGTGTATACTATTTTTCTCCTCGACGGAGGCGGAAAGCGGCATTTTCGTTTATCGCAGCGGGAGGAAAATTGACGCTTTCCGCCCGGAGGTGAGAAAATAGATTTTCTTTCATTAATTTGGCACTTTTTCATTAATCTGGCAACATTTCACGCACACTGATGCATGTGTTCAGACAGTGCTGTCACGCACACTCGAATAAATTTTGGCCGCACTTCCATGTTCCGAGCGCGGTATCTGTTTACTACATCTGTGATGTAGGCGATCTCACCTGGTGGTAAGTGATGATGCAGTCTAAGATGGTAGCGAGCTAAACTGTAAGGGGTATTTTAGGTAGTTAGGTATAATAAACGTAAACCCCTAATCAGCGGCAGGCCGTTGCACGCACGCTGTAAAACCACGTAAAACGGCTCTGAGGTGCAATTCTATTTCGATGGCTCTGAGCCTTAAGAATAAAATGTTTTTTAGACAGCAGAAACACCAAAATGTTTTTTAACAGGTAATAGCAGCTGAGTGAGGTTGTAATTGCCAGCATAACGTACGCAACCACGATAATTACAAAAGCGAGTCTGCAGCACGCGCCTACCGTTCGTTATTTGCGCTAAATGGGCCCATTTGGAAATTAACTGCACGATTGCTCCCGAATAATGCGCTAGTGTAGATTGTAGACCATACAGCGATATGTGAAACGGGAAACGTTAACAAATGAAGGGGAATTTGTAAAGCAAAAGCAACCTGGCATTATTCTGAACTAGACAAGAGCGCCATCTTGTAGTGAGTAGCTAAACTACGTTGCTAACAGGACGACACCACCGTTGACTCTTTCTTGTTACTAAGAATATTGAGCAACTTACCAGCAGATGGCACAAGAAGTTTAAACTCGATGCATAAAAAGAAATGTTTAAAAATATAAGTTTATCTTTTATAATACTATTTTCTATTTTATAATATTTTCTTTTGAAATTGACATTGTGATACATGATTTTTTTTATTGTTTTAAGCATAGACTTACTGTACTATATTTTATACCGTGTCGATAAGGTAACGAGCCCGTTCGTGATAGTACGTTATTTCGTTAGTTTTCTTTCTGGGGCAAAAAATAAGCAATTTAAATAATATTTATTTAAAATATACATTTGTACAAAATCTTTATCATTTAAGCTGTCTAAAAAATCAAGTTCAGCACTTGATTTTTTTTTTCATTTTGGCTACTAAACTGAAAGCAATACGACGCTCGAAACTATCAGTCGGCCACAAACATCTGTGCGGCTTGCGTTTATTACTTGTCACCGTAAGGTTAGCGCTCGTACTTCAGCTTACAGAAAGTTATGTTCATGTAAGTTATTGTTCATGTTAGATGCAAATAAATTAATCTGAATCTACTGACCTTGATTTGCTCTGTAGCCTTTTTCGCTACTGCTGGGTCGACGATTTTGATGTCCAAATCCGATGCGCATTTTTTTGCTGTTTCACTAAACGCAGCAGCGTTCACGTAATACGTAGACACTTTTTCACTAGTTTCACCTGGGGAATTAGGGGACAAAATTCCACTATCCGTGTCACTAACACTCACTGACTTCTTTGTAACTAAAGGTTTCTCGCCGACTGGTGATTTCTGAGGGATTTTCGATTTTTCCCCAGATTTGGAGGGAATTCGCGATTGTTTAGATGCTTCGTCGGGCTTAAAACCAGTCTTCGGGTCGAATATCACATAGTTATCCTTATCGCATCTTACTTTGTTGTTAACAGTTACCGTATACTTTTTGTTCGGACTTAGATTTAAAAATGGGTCTTCATTATCTATCGGACTTTCAGGTATTATTGATTGTATCTTAGGTGTTATCTTTTGTACAGATTTCCCATCGATTGTACGCCTTATGACTGTGTCGTTAGTAAACTTTAATCGCACATATTCATTAGAAATAGTTCTTCTAACCGGAGAAGACAATAAAGGTGATGGTTTGGCTTCTTGTGAACTATTTTTGCTTTGAAAAAATGTCTTGGGTTTGTCCATAGCTTTCACAGGAGAAAATGGTAATTTTAATTTTGAATTCTTTTTCTTTTGGTTGTTGCCACTTAAATCTACGGCGCATTCCTGCACTGTGCTTTTATAAACAGGAAGAACGCTTGATTTATCATTTAATTTATCTACTTTTGAGGTTTTAGCATGACCCTTTACAAAGTCGAAAGACTTATTAAACTTTCTAATGGGCACTGCGGTGCTTAAAGTTTTTTCTTTAGTTTTTTTGATTCCACCTTCGGTATGTACATTTTTGCTATTTATTAAAGGATTAGGCGACTTTATAAAAGTTTTACTTCGATCACAAATAAATAACTCATTATGAGCCGATAATTCGTCGTTAATTGGATTTTCCAAAATACTATCGATAATGATATCTACATCACTGGCCTCAGAATTACTTTGGGATGATCTATTTTCATTAATAATACAAGATATCCTTTCTTCTACTTCGATAAGGGAATCAGACTTATCATTTTCATCGAGACTTCTGGATGTGCCACTTCCGGAGTCCGAAGGTGTTTGAACTTCAAATATGCCTTCATCCTTTCTTATGGTATTCTTCGAGGAATTTTCTGGACATGAAGATCTTCTCTTGACTGTTCCAGTTGCTGCAGACGGAGAATCCCAGTCTAAGTGCTGTAGAACACACTGGCCATTCTTTTTAGATCGTCTCGGGCTAGTCATTATTGGCTTCTTACATTGTTATATCACTCATTAGTTTTAATTACGTTGAGCTATGATAGTCGTGTAACGTTGAAACAGCGTACGGTATTGGCGAACACTAGATTGGTCAGAGATAGCGGTATTGTAACACAGTGGTCATTAATGGAATCGAACACGAACACGCCGCCCGACTCGATTGTTATCTAATTATGAACTTGACGTAAATACCACATGGGACATACATTCTACTCGTATAGCTTTATTATGTTGCTTTATATGGAAAGCACGGATGCTACGTGTACGTAAATGATAGGTATTTTTATTGACTTCCTATAAACCATGAAATAGAAAGTAATACCTACTGATAGGTAAGTATATGCTTTTGCATTTGATCAAAGCGACAAGCATGTATAGCATTTGGGATAAATATATTTATTTGCGTAACACCATAAACTTATCATCAAATAGAGGATTCTAACTTATGTTTAAACAGACATAAAAGGGACCTAAATAGGACTAGGAGACATAGTCGAGACCGGAAAGCAGTTTTACATTGCAGACACACGTACGTCGTACAGTATACATGTAGGTACGAACGAGCATGTCGCAATCAGCAGGCTTCCCGACAACTATGCCGCTTACAGGTTTACTACTCTACCAAACTTAATAAATGTATTAAATATATACCTACGCACGAATGTTTTATCATAATATATTAGAGAAATGTATCGCAAGTCAGGGGCCATACTGCCAACGTTTAAAGCAATACTTTAAGCAATATGACTCAAAATGACAGTTTGATGTCACGTACCTTGACGTTACTAAAATAAGGATTATAATTCTAAAACACGATACTCAACAATGTTGAAACAATATGGCTTTAAGCGTTGCCAGTATGGCCCCAGTTGTACTGTGTACAGTACAGTAACAGTTAAACAGTACTCGATATAATAATACGTAGGTATGTCTCTATTTGGTCTTTATACTCCACAGAACGCATATTGACGCCTGTAGTTAATGAACGGCATAAATATCATCAACTAGCTGATGCCCGCGACTTCGTCCGCGTGCTTTAAGTTTTTTTATTCCCGCGGGAACTCCCTAATTTTCCGGGATAAAAAGTAGCCTATGTCACTCTTCAGGTCCTCAACTATACCCATGCTAAAAATCATGTCGACCCATTGCTCCGTTGCGGCGTGATTGAAGGACAAACCAACAAACAAACACACTTTCGCATTTCTAATATTAAAGTATGATACAAGAAAAAATTAATGTGTGTCTTTGATTTTGAAATAAATACTTTGTGCAAGTAAAGCTTTTTACACGACTAAATAATGAATTATGATAATTTATTAGATAGGACACTTGTACCTACGTGAAAATAGTTATTATTGTGAATAAAATTCAATCTACTAGTAACTAGATCATAATGCCCGCACGCCACCAATTTTAAAATTGTTTTCTGTCTGACTGTCAATAATGTTATTTAGCTCAACGTTTTATGGTAGACTGAAAAAAAACGTAATATTAACTGGTAAAATAGTTAATTTTGTTTTGAGACCTTAATAATGACAATTTTTGGTCTACGGCTAGGCTGGCTCATAATTTAAAATCAAAGTGTGCATAAATTGATGCAATTTGACTCTACCAAAAAGTTAAAAGTAGATTTACTTACGAACGACTTCCTATTTAAAAGCTAGCAAAACTAATAAGCAACTAAGTGGACTTCAGACAAAGTTGGTAAGAGATTTTGACAAATTAGCCCCGAGTGTTCCCGCTGTAGGTAACTTAATTACCCGAGAAAAAGGGACAATAAATAACTTCTATGATGAAGGGCGTTAATGCTGTATAATTGCAGTTTGTACTATAAAGGGTTTCACAAAAAATAACCACACAAAATCAAAAGTAATTTACTAAAAACCTTTAGATAATATCATTTTAAAAGTTTTTTTATGATTATTTATTTTACAGCGGAGCGGAAATCGGGAAAAAATCGGTATACATATATCCATTGTTCAATAGTTATTTTCTAGTACGGCGCAATTTGAGCTTTTGAGCCTTGTCGAGTCGAAAATATAAATACCCGCACTTATAAATAATTATACGGATAGAATAGATACCGTGGATTAGGTAATAAATACGGCAGATACTATTAAAGCACATGAGTAGATAAACGTAGACGTATCTTTGAGTATCACAAAAGAATTACATAAGTAAAACAAACCAGCGTGTTTTTCAGTCAAAAGTACGTGTTCGATTTGCCAACGTTCAAGTTTTCGATTGAACTTTAGATTGTAGTTAGTTCTTTGACTGTTGAACCAGGGGATTTGTCGTTGGCTGGCATATAGTTCTTCGGTAGAGTTCGGAAGTTTGCTCGGTGAAAAAAAATGTTGGCGTCTACGTGTGATTTATGTTTGTTTGCATATTACTGCAGATCTACTTAATGCAATCGATCGATTTTAAGGGTATAGTGACTGATAAATTCCGTGAATTAGAATAACTTCATTAATATGTAGAATGTAGATAATAAAAACTTGGATTTGCCTCACTCCAACACTGCTTGGGGTTGGGACTGCGGTTGCATATGTACAAGCAGTACATAAGTAACCGCACTTAGGTACAAGTCTACACTTTATTTATTATAGTAATAATTATTGGTAATTCATTCATCCTTTCAATAGAGCAACCACTGAGTTGCTTGCTGGTTCTCCTCTGTAGGAATGTCATACCGAACCAGTGGTAGATTCACGATTAAAACGCAATTGCAATAAAAATTACGCATAACGCATACTACAAATCTTCCATAAATAACTTATTGTACTGGGATTTAGGTTTTCAAAAAATCCTATGTGAATTGTGAACTCCTGAGTATTTTCGAGGATTAAGAATAGCCTATGTCCTTCCCCGGGTTGTAACTTGTAACCTATCCCAGAATCAATTTCCAAAATCGATTAGACAGTTAAAAGTTACAAAATTATAATAATACTAGCTGATGCCCGCGACTTCGTCTGCGTGAATTGAGGTTTTTCGGTTCCCGCGGGAACTCTTTAATTTTCCGGGATAAAAAGTAGCCTTTGTGTTATTCCAGACTATAATCTATCTCTGTGCCAAATTTCATCCAGATCCGTTCAGCCGTTGGGGCGTGATTGAGTAACAAACATCCATACATCCATCCATCCACACATCCATACATCCATCGCATTTATAATATTTATTTGATAGATTTACTAGTTTCGAACGATGTCCCGTAAAGTACCCAATTAAATTTCTATTTAATGTATTTTATTGCAATAACATGTATAATCGTTTATTTATCATGAACTAGCTGATGCCCACGACTTCATCCGCATGGATTGAGGTTATTTGGTTCCCGCGGGAACTCTTTAATTTTCCGGGATAAAAAGTAGCCTATGTGCTATTCCAGACTGTAATCTACCTCTGTACCAAATTTCTTCTGTAGTTCAGCCTTTGTGGCGTGATTGAGTAACAATCATCCATCCATCCATACATCCATCCAGTGGCGTGCAGTTCATAGAGGCATAAAAGCACTCATTTTCATCATAACAGTCAATAAATAGGTATTCTGACTAGCAAATGCCCACCCTAGCTTCAAGCCCTGTGCACGCCACTGCATCCATCCATCCATACATCCATCCATCCATCCAAACTTTCGCATTTATAATATTAGTATAGATTAATGATTTCTATAATAGCAGAATAGGTAGATAAGTAGCGTTACCTTATCGTCACGCCCCAGTGCCCCGGTGAGCAAAAACAGAAACTGTAACTGCGTCTCCCGGCCTTCTTAAGTGATTTACAGGCGCCCTGCGACCCATTGCGAATACACCCTTAAAGGCACAGGAGAAGGGGACGTTGCAAATAAAAGGCTTTTATTATACCACTAGCTAATGCCCGCGACTTCGTCTGCGTGGTTTAAGTTTTTTTCCCCACAGGCACTCCTTAATTTTCTGGTTTAAAAAGTAGCCTGTCACTCTCCAGGTCCTCATATACTCATGCAATCACGTTGATCCGTTGCTCTATTGCGGCGTGATTGAAGGACAAACTCTATATTTCACCCCTTTGGGGGTCGAATTTTCAAAAATGGTGAAACACGTACCCTTGTATATCTAACTGAAATCCCAAATGCTAAGTTTCATGGCTTACTATGCGTAAGCGTAACTAAGCGTATGCGTATGGCGTATGGTATAACTTGAGAAATGAAGAAATTTCATACAATTTTCAACCCCTATTTTACCCCGTGGGGGTGGAATTTTGAAAAACTGTGACACACATACTTCTTTATTTATTATTGTAAGCCGTTCAGCCGTTCAGCCGTTCGAGCGTGATTGAGTAACAAACATCCATCCATACATCCATACATCCATCCAAACTTTCGCATTTATAATATTTATTTGATTACAATTAAACAAAGAATTAGAATTGCGCCAGATAAATACAATTCGTCGTGAAACCGGTGTGTCGGCGGCAAAAAGATGGGTTTTTCCCGCCTCGCTACCACCAATGCGACGCTCCGTCAGAGTGAAGACTTATTAAAAAAAACATCACTCTTATCCGACGTCTGTTAATTGTCTATGGCATCAGTGAATGTCAAGTTTTACTCACGTTTTACTCCATTTGCGCCATAGAAATATTTGCGCCGTCATATATTTTAATATTTTCTATGACTAGAAACTTACTATAAAGTATAAACAACCTGTCATGCTGTCATGTACCTACATGTTCATTTGACACCAGTGGTATAAAGTAACATGCAGCACAGTTTTTATAAGGTATAATAAATTATTATTATCTATTATTATTAGTATACAGATCAATAATAATTAAAGAAAATAATCTGTTTAGGTATTTTACAAAAAAAGGAAAGACTAAGCTTTTGGTTAAATCCAGTCTATGCGAAGTTAACCTTAGTTGGCTTCTTGCTTTCTTGCGAAATATATTTTGTCTCTCTCCCTAATTTTAAGCTAGAAAGGGACATAATTTCAAGAAAACCCAGTTTAAAACGGCTATATCCGCCTTAAATAGGTCAGGAAGGCGAAGTTTACGCATTTTGGCGTTAGGGAAACCGAAAGGCAATAAAATCCACGGTTTAGAGGCTGAATTAGAAAATTATTCAGGACCAAAGTTACTCCGGAGTGGGGAAATTTTATAATAAATCGTATTTAGTGAGAGTTAAAATGAGCAGTTTGCGTATAGCTTTTAAATAGGTACCATTATAATATTTGCAATGCAATTCGGTTTAAAAAATCTGGAAGCTTTTTTACAAATAATTATTTGTTTCAAATAAAGATAAATGGGATTTGTGTGGTACCCTTACGCCCTCAAACTTCCTAAAAGACAGGTTAGTCTAGCGACCTATAGGCTGTACTGTCTTTTATCCTCAGCGGTTCAGGGTTCAGATATGGTTTATCTATCTGTGTCAATATAGCTACGTACTCAGTAGCGAGCTGTAATTTTAACCGTTTAATATTACTGCCACCATGTGGGGACGTGGTATTGGTAGGTACCTATGCGAGTTTGCCTGCATGGTAACCAAGTATAGCGGCTCGCAGCAAAACCACGATTGTTTTTTCCCGAATATAAAGAGACTGCACTGCGAATATGGCGGTTCGAAATTATAGGCTTCTGAGGTTGCAGTCATCGCGTCGCTTACACACAAGAATCTCGTGACGTGCTTTCTTCAGACAGTTACGACTCATCACTCAACCCAACGGAATTAAGGCGAATGCGGCCAATCTCATCAGAGAGAGGAGATGTTAAATGCACAATTCGCGTTTGAGCAAACACAGGTGAACCCTCTATTCCCTTGGTTTCATAGTCCGACAGGACGGCAATCCGACACGACCGGGGAACTTTATGTTTTCTCCAAGGCAACTTCCTTAACTCCAGGCTAGTGAAGAAGTTAGAGAATTGCGTGAGAGAAAAACCTACCTAGCTGTCTCTACAAAAGAGTGTTAGACGGCTAATATAACAAAGCACACAAATAATCAGATGCCCTTTACGCGGTCAATAAAAGGAACTAATAAAACCCAATGCCCAATGTACACATAGGGCGGTATTGTGAGGCATTTTAGCGTGGCATTAACACTGCAATATTTTGTCGGAAAGAAATATTTGCATCGGTTAGAAGGGGCGCCACCCCAGTGCATTCCAGCGCTGAATGCACTTGTCTTACCTACAAAGCACAAACTTGCACATATGCGCCCGATGAGATGTAACGAGCTCGAAAACAAATGTCAAAGTGACTTTAGGACACTTAGAATAATCAATTATTGTTGAAAACAATTATTTGTACCTAATACGTACAACTTAAAAATGATGCAGCTTATTCAGGCTACTTTATTTTTTGCATTTCAGTGGGATTCCTTGCGTCATCGCCTATGTATCTACAATTAATTGTTGAGATGAGCCATCATATTATTGTCATCATTACTCATCAGTAGGTACTTACCTTACTTACGCATTAAACTTGGATTACCTACTGTTTATATCAATAATAAAGTACAATATTCTTCTACATGTGTGTTTTTGTCTGTCTGTCTATATAACTATCTGTTAAACTGATTTACGGTACATCTTGGGGAAGGACATAGGCTTTATTTCGGAAAATTAGAGCTCCTTCGAGGTTTTTCAAAATCCACGCGAACGAAATCGTGGCCATGATCTAGTGACCTGTGATAATACAAAGACGCTAACACGGTATTCAATCTTAATTCAATAAGAAAAGTAGCACAGTAAGTACGTATCTGTCGTCATTGCATCTGATGGACGATTTATACGGTTGTCCATCTAATGAATGATCGAATGAATGAAATATTCTTTATTGTATACCAAAATACAGGAGACAATAAAATACATTTAAACAATCACAATAATGATAAGAAAAAAAATCGGCAAATGGCGGCCTTATCGCTTTTAAGCGATCTCTTCCAGGCGTTTTATAGGAATTGAGACTAGTGAACAATAGTCGAGGGTGTACGTAAGTTTAGGAGGAAATATAAAAATAGCTAACTAACTAATTAATGACTTTATTAAAAACTGACCACTCTATCTGCCGATCTATGCCAGCCTCAATCATCATCACTTAACCTGCATAATCAGTTGTTTTTCGCAGTTGCACTATCCCCCCGCATCTACCCTATGCAAGTAAATGCATGTAGGGGAATTTTCGATTAAATATTTAGATGAGATTTTTCCTGATCCATTTATCATGGTTTAATTGTGGGGGGTTCACGCTTTCACTCTGATGAAAGTGAAGACCTCGAAGATTTGATAATCCTTTGATATGATAATGTAATAAGAAAACGGTGTAGCTCTACGCTCTTGGATTTGAATAGAGATGGCATGATGTATTTTCTTTCTTGCCATAAGATTAGGGAGTGCCCCATTTATGTTGTGTTTTGTGTCTCTTCACTTTTTGTATTAAAATACATTTAAATCATACAACACAGATATATTGCAAGAAATTAAAACGCATGATCTGCATGCGATTGTTGCAGATATTGGATTGAAAATTGATCTGTCTAGGTATCTGGAATGTATTTCTTAACGTTTATTATTCCTACAGTTTCATTTTTAATAATCCAAGTGCCCTTATTTATTCGTAACTAAATTAAAACCGCGGCAGTGAAACAGCGAAAGAGCAAGGCGTCGAAATCAAATTTGCTCGAAACCGCCCCGTAATTATTTTTTCTCCCCAGCCAGTTTGTTCCATTACATGGGATAGTGTTGTACAACATACGTTGAGGCAAAATAACCTTTTATTAATTTAACTAAGTATATCAGTTTTTCCTCTTCAAAATTAAAAAAAAAAACTAAATTGATTAAAATAAAAATGCTTAATACTCAAGTTTAATCAAGTTTTAGTTAAAGTCGATCATTTTGTCAGCCCTAGCGCAGACTGCGGTCTATTTGGGCTGCAAATTACAAACCTGCCATGCAACCTTACAAGCCTGTGTTTTTACTCTAGTGCTTTGTTCAGCAAAATTGTAGTGAAATTTATAGTTTTTTAAAGGCATTTTATAAATAAAATAAATAAAAATTAACCCCCGCATCCACACTCTCCATAAGGCTAAACGAGGCGTCTTGCAGTGCGAGAGTATAGACGCCGCCATCCTCGCCTCGTTTCGCATCGCATCGCCCTGAATTCTCTACAGTTAATAACAATATTTGAACCAAATGAACCCAAGTGAGGCGCAGGAATCGGAATACTGGGGGCTTTCGTAAACTCTGTCACTGCCTCCAGGAGGCTTACTCTCGAGAGTGTGGATCCGGATAAAGATCATAGTTTATCTTATGAAAGTCTGTTGTTACTTGTTACATCTATAAAACAGTACTTAGTAGCCGCAAACACTGAAATTCGCTCTTTATATAGGCAGGTACGCTTTAAGTAGATAAACTTACTCATACATGCACGTCGTTCCATAGTTTGTTGGTCGTAAAAGTGAGCTCTACTTATAAGTTTATGCTATAACGTGTCATGTTGTTTTACTGCGACCCGCCTTACAATATTTCGTACTTAGCTTAAGCCATTTAACGTGACCTGAACAATAAAATTTGGATTTTCTTGTACATAATGCGTTTCACTGTCAATGTAAGATCAAAATATCGTCTGAGCTTTTGGTAATAAATTGCAATTTTGATGATACCAAATTAGCTTATATTATATTTTATGACACCCAAAACTAAAATATGTTATTTAATAATGAAAAAATAGGTTATTTGCCTTAAAACAAGAAATACGATACCTAATACATAAATAAACTCATAGCTTTTGGAGGTTATCCCATAGTACATTAAAAAAAATTGCCTTCAAAAAATGTTTATTCTTTTATGATCTTACAACCACATTTAAAGTCCAATCCCAGACAAAAACGATTGAATAAAACTTATTAGCATCGTCGTTTAAAAAGGAAACTTTTATCAAGCCCTCTGCGTAGCTGGCACAGTGCCACGTTTCATCCGGAAAGTACCTCCCGTAATCCCTCTGATATGAACCTCTTTCCTATTTATATGCAGATTCCACGGCCGACCATAAGTTATCCGTTCAAGCTACCGGATCATTCCCTTAATGACTATGGTAAAACGGAAAAAGTGCTACGCAAGGGCGTTTTTGAACGAACATAGGACCGTGTCTAAGTCAATGTTGTAACATCAACGGTGCAGAATTAATTAATAGCGCCTCGTATTATTAAAACGTGGAGGGTATTGGACGGATTAATAACATTAGTGACATTTGCGCTATGTTTGTTTACATGCGATATGGAAATGCTGGCGGAATTTTAATTTAGGGACATGTAACCCTTCATTGGATTGGCATATAGGCTGATTTTCCAATTTGCTATATATTACATTTCAGTGCCGTCCTCAAACTGAAGTTTGGCGGTCGTCATGCAAAAACCTTCTGTGTATTACAGCCGCTTCTTTGTATTTTGGGTAAAAACTTCTTGGCTCTAATAGCAATCGAATTCAGGACAATAAATTTGCTTAATCAAACACGGATTGTACATTTGTACCACGAAGAACGTCGGTGTTCAACTGATGAACATCGATCTTAAATAAAGTCCATTATAGTGTATAATTGTAACAAATTATGCGTGGAAATTTTCCTGGAAAATTGCCAACCGTAAGCAGATTTTGATTAAATTAAGCGATAATAAACGGGGAGGAAACCTTTCGGGGGAAATAATGAAAATATTGCCCGATGAGATTATGAAGCTGCTCACTGTTACAAGATTAATTAAACAATGATCAAAAGGATGTTAAAACTTTTCCGTGAAATAAGATTTTTCCAGACGTTTTTAAATAAGTATCACTTAAATTGGATGTCTGCTTGGTTTTTTGAGCTGAGGCACTCATCTTCACTTATAGCCTGCAGACATCTTAGTCTTTGTCATGTAATGTAGCTCCATTGTAACTCAGAGAATATAAGCGACTACTTAAATACTAAAGACAAAAATCCTCATACATAATTATTACTAAACACATTTTCGTTGGTCATAGCAAAGAAGAGAGAGGAGGAGGGTGAAAGTATCTCGCCTTAATCCGTCCATTTACCATCCAGGTAAGAGAAGAAGTAAGAGATTGATAGATAGATGTATGGATTATTCACTCATAATTTTATAAAATTATGAGAAAAATAATATAAAGAAGGTGGCGAGAAGTAGCTGGACTTTAAAGGCCAGCAGCAGCGAACGTTCACATGCAGAAATTAATATAATAATATATTTGTATTGATTTGGTTTGAGTGACAACCTGTAACTGAACTTACTTCAGGTATAATAAGTATTCTCCATTTCGTAACTCCGTTAAACTCCGTACAATTCTTTAAACTCTACATCTTCTTGGAATTCAAGCGATACCTTATGTCTTGCAAAATAGTATATACTCATCAATAATATTATACATAAATGTTAGAATAAGAGGTGTTTTTTGCTTAAAAAAGCAATTTTAAAATCTTACTTTTCACATTTCGCTAACACTGGCAAAATGCAAATGCATTAGCCGCGCCGTCGCGTCGTCCATCTTGCACAAGATAAATAGTCCCAACACGCCAAAGACAGCCCGATAATGAACATAAGTTTCCCTCACAAGTAAACCAAACTTGAAACAAAAAAGTATCTAACACGGACTAACTGACCCGAAAATCTTTACTCAATGGGGTCCCGCATTTTAGAGAAAACCTAAAAACAAAATCTAAAGTTTCTAGACCCAAAGTCTTCCAGCATTATTAAATGGGTTAAGGGAGTGACTCGAAGGGATGAATCCATATTTCTATACCTATTGATATTATAAATGCGAAAGTCTGTCTACTACGCTTTCACGGTCCATCTGTTCAACAGATGTCAACGAAATCTGATACTAAGTAGGACTTAAAATACCTACTTTTTACGCCGACATGTCAAAGAGTTCGCACGGGATTTCTTTAAAACGAACGAAGTCTTCATCTAGTTCTAGTCTATCAATAAATCTAATAAAATAGCTGTCTTTTCATACACTTCTTTACTGGACTCAGATTTCTTGTTCCTTTAAACTTCAGTAGCTTGAAATTCAGGTAAAGCGATAACAGCGAAAGCTATACTAGGGAATCCTCAAAAGATTACTGAACATGACTAACTAGTTAATTACTCAGGCCTGTAGCTTTAATCCCGGTTGTAACTCAACAGGTATTACCCCTGATCCGAAGTGACCGGTGTCCGTCAGGCCATAAATTATCGTAGCGTTCGAGCCGGACCGGAACTACGGAAAACTGCTTTTAACCGGCGCCGGATGAAACGATTTCCCTAACGGATAGCGTAGGTGGTTGTAAAAATACAGAACAAAACTATGTCTTTGTTTTTTTTTATTACCAGCTTTATTGACTCTAGTATGGTGTGTTTTATAACAACTCCTAAAAATACTCTACAATCGATGTAGTTTCGCCATATTTCGATTTGTATAATAAGTAAAATCAAATCTTTTTTTTATGTATTTTGTTACCTATTTAAAAGCGTGAAATTACGTATTTTGCACTTAACTTTTGTTTCACATATATTTTTAACATTTTTAAATTAATAAGTATATAACAGATACTGAAAACGACTTTTCAAAATCATATATCTGTATCTAAGTTCAATTGAAATACTTTTCACTTTATTCTTGTCTGAGTTACCGGCCACTTATATTTTTTAACTAAAGTTTCAAACAAATACAAAATAATAGTGAACAAAGTTTTAACATTTACTTCCGATAAGTAAACAACAAAAGAAGCATTAATACATTATTCAGTCACAAAAGTAGAAATACATCGATGACAAATATTACCGTTATTTCGTGGTTAATATTGATATAATCGTAGGGAATTAGGGAGCTGGGCTGTCGTTAAAAATTAACGGGTCTCTCCTTGATGGTAAATCAATATCTCGGTTGGGTTCAGACGTATACGGTACCAAAACTGAGTAATAGTCGGACTACCAAATTGGTTCACGATGCAAAAATACTTGTACCTATTTAGGCCTAGTGTATACTATACATAAGTGGCGGGAATTAATGTTTGCCTGCTGGATCAATTAGTCTAAAGTAGGTAAGTATAATTTTTAATATCTACTCAAGTCTGGTTTGGGAGACTTCAGCCGTGCCGTGTACTAAGTCTGAAACCAATGATATGATTGAAAATATCATATTCATGTAAGCGCGGTACTATTAAAGGTCTAGCCGCACTACAGATGCACGGCGCGGCCTAGCACGTAGCGGCAAATATTCTATGTATGAGTTTGTATGTAGCGACGCGGTACGGAGATGCACTGCGCCATAATTATTGTACAAAGAATACTTGCCGCTACGTGCACGCCGCGCCGCATCTTTGTAGTGGGTATAGACCTTTAGACTGCATCGTCATTAACCATCAGCTGAACCGCGAGTTGTCAGATCAGTGAATCGCTTGCTTGTCAAATTAAATAAAAATAATATAAGTTCAGGCATAAATGCGAAAGTCTATCTGTCGATCCTTATTTTTTCAGGGTCTACCTGTTTAATCAATTTTGATTGTTAAGAATAGCGAAAAGTTGGATTCCGAGGAAGGGCATAGGCTATGTTTATGTCTGAAAATCAAAGAGGCATCACAGAATTTAAAAATTCAAGTCGCAGGGAGGATCATCTAGTAATTCCATAATATTTGAGGCAATTTAAAAGCTTTTACCTTTTTTACTTATCAAGTTATCAAGCTTACACATTCTTAGCAATAAAGTAGCCCATTAAACTATTTTCCATGAAACAAAAACTGTAGCCAATAAAACTATAATATTATGCTCATTAAAATTTTATTACTCTCTTTCTGCTAAGAGGCTTAAGAATCCCATCGCCTGCCCTTTCATTATACTAATTTATAATATCATTTTCTGTTGAAATAATCAGATTTCTGTACCGAATTAAACTTTAGGTAAGCATTACATTTAAAATTTTCTGTTTTAAATTTATACCTACAGTAGGTAAAATACACGCGACTTCGTTCGTGTGGATTTAGGTTTTGAAAATTCCTGTGTGAAATCTTTATGTTCTTCGCGTCTTACGAGTCCGAAAAAAATGCAAAATCAGAGGCGTCTTTACCTATGGTGCAGGGTGTGCGGCGCACACGGGCGCCGGGTCTAAGGGGGCGCCGAGCGCCCTCTAATGCGACACCTCCACAGATGCGTCGATGCCGGCGCTCTCAAAGACCCTGCGCTCGTGTTAGGGCCGACGCCGGGCGCGCAGTAGCAAAGCAAGGCTACTCCTTTTCCTACTCTATTTAAATTTACACAATAACTTTTGTTTCAACGTGAAATCAGCCTTAAAACAGATAATTAAAGATTAAATTGGCGTAATGTCGCATCGCTACCAAAGGCGCGTGCCGGCATCGGCACCTGTTTGTTTTGATTCGTTTGACAACACGCCGACAATCATTGCTAACTCGGCTGTATTAGAATGCTATAAAGTTCAAATTGAATTGAAATTCCCAGGGACGTGCGGCGGTCATTTTCAAAGGCTTGTGTACGCGTGCCGCAATTTTTGTTTTACCGCTACACCGTAGTTTTGCGAAATAAGCCTTGATACTTGGTACTTGATAATTGGATTAAGTATCATCTTTGAATAAACATGTAAATAAGAAGTAAATCGGCTTTTCTTTTGATAAAAAATATATAAAAAGTAAGATTTGGTTATTTGCTTGCACAATTATTGCGACATGCCTCGAGGTCGGAGGTCATCAAAAATAGCTAGCGAAATTCATGAAAAAAAAACAAAACATCGAGTGATAGATAGTGATATCGAAGTTAAATACTCGTACCTATACGACCTAGGATTTTTCATTTGTTTATCCTACTGCAGTGCGGAACAAACAAGGTAAGTAAAAGTGCTTTAATATGTTCTACTAGTATACTTAGGTATTTATTTAGGTCTTACTTGTACCTAACCTTTGAACAACGAACTACTTTTTTATTTATTTATTCCGTTTGATTGCCTAATGTAGGTACCGCGACGTTGATTGATGTGTCATATCCATACTTTTTTTTATTCTCATAACCCCTTCCTTCCTAAAAAAACTTTTTGCTTCCCGACGTCATTTAAAATTGCACCATTTGCATCCGAATTTCCGTTTCCGTTCCGTATTCCATTTTGACCATGCTCAGGACTTCTACTACTAGACTAGAGGGCGCCAGGGTACTGGTTGCACACGGGCGCCACAAGGGCTAGAGACGCCTCTGTGCAAAATTATGTTATTGATTACTTAAAATATTTAAGCTCTTAAATAATCGTATCGTTTAGTGGTGAACAAAATATGTAGTATATTATTTTTGCGATATTTACGTGAAGATTCCTATGACAATCAAATAAATATTATAAATGCGAAAGTTTGGATGGATGTATGGATGTATGATGTGTGGATGTTTGTTACTCAATCACGCCCCAACGCGCGGCTGAACGGATCTGGATGAAATTTGACACAGAGATAGATTATAGTCTGGAATAACACATAGGCTACTTTTTATCCCGGAAAATTAAGGAACCGAAAAACCTCGATCCACGCGGACGAAGTCGCGGGCATCAGCTAGTTTTGTATAAAACATTAAATTTTGACGACCTCCCTGGCGCAGTGTTGTCGGTCTCGGGTTCGATCCCGGCAGGATCAATTTGGGAATTTATAATTTCTAAATTTTCTCTGGTCTGGCCTGGTGGCTTCGACCGTGGCTAGTTACTACCCACAGATCAGTTACCACCCTACAGGGAAAGTCGTGCCACCAAGCGATTTAGCGTTCCGGTACGATGCCGTGTAGAAACCGATTAGTTGTATGGGTTGAATATAACTACCATACCCCTAACAGGTTAGCCCGGTACCATCTTAGACTGCATCATCACTTACCATCAGGTGAGACCGCAGTCAAAGGCTAACTTGTAGTTGATAAAAAAAAACATGCGCAATTGCACCTGCCATCGCACCCGCGGTCTAACGTGAACAAGTCGATCTAGAACCAAAACGGGGCTACTTACATCAAGGACGCTCGTAAATCCCAACTCAACAAGTCACCCTTCGCCATGAGTTTGTTTCAAGCATCGTAAATATATCGGTTTTTAATTACACTAACTTGAATTGCCATTACGCACGCAGTCTTAACCTGTAAGCTATTACCGGTGACAGCTATTAAAGCGATTAATATTAGTATAACAATTTCGGTATTTAAGGTGTTCTTAATCAGCGCGCACCATTTCCAAAATTTTATAACGAAAAACTTTACGACATTTTGTCACACCTTTAAATTTTACGTACCAAAATATTAATGTCTTCACCTTACCACCGCAACATTTTTGTCTTTATTCAAAACATTCCTTCCAAAACTAGTCTTGGTTACGAAGTAACTTATTTCAGAAGTAACTGAAGTATGTCATCTGTGGTCTTGACATTGGGCAGCGCACATACTTAATATAGCCTAGCTAGACGACGAATACTAGGTCGTGTTCACGAAATACCAGCTCAGAGAAGATTTCCAACATCGTGGACTGACGCCAGATTATATTTTATGGTCTAGACTCTAGACCTAATCGATCAATCTTTATGCCTTATAAGAAGTGAAGTACTTATGTTAAAACTTAAACCTTACCAGAGACCAAATAAATGTCCAGTAGTGGGCAGCATCAGGACGATGTGACTCTAACCAACTCTATGTATCTCGAGATATCTTTCTTGTCCGAGTTATTCCAACGTGGAAAAAGGGTTAACCCTTTTTCCACGTTGGAATATCAAAATACAAAATTATATGTTTTCTAACCAAAATAATAGACTGCAAAAGGACAGCATGTTTCCCTCCATTATTAATTAAGTCCATAAATTTTACTTACGAATAACACAAAAATAAGGCAGAAGAGATGTGACAACGCGAGTAATTTCAGCAATTTTTGCATGCAAATTTCACCGCTGGAGCAAACCAGCTTAAAATGTATTAAAAAGAGGTAAACGGATTGCTTTGACACTGAGGTAATTGCTTAAGTGGAGCTTTTAGCAGTAACTTCAAGATTCTCTTGTAAGAGAAAAGCTCTTGCAAGTCAGGGCAATTTGCACAAACTCTTTTGTAATAATATAACACTAACCTACCTACAACAGTACTACCTACAACAGGCACTAACAATGGTATATAAATGGTATATAATTCGGTTCAAAACATTTAACTTGAAATAACTGACGCCTGTCTGACGGGTCTAAAAGTACCTACTGCTATTCTTTTTAAAAGATTCCGGGCAGGATATGACTACACTAGTCTATACGCTTAGTTAGCGACTACACCCACGGCTTCCCCACTTGGGAATTCAAACAATCTGGCCTTATTCCTTCTAAATTATAATGGGAACCTCTGTGCAAAATTTCAGCTTTCTAGATTTCGGCTGGGCGTTGATGAGTCAGTCAGTAACCGAGTGTGTGTGAGAGTCAGATCTTTTCTTTTTATTGCATGAGATTAGTTTACAACCGAATAAGCGCCATTAGAACCTACGAGTAGCTAACACAACAGAGTAGTCTCTAAAAAGCCTACAACTGATTACTTAATGAAATATGATCTCATAATCCCTCAAAAGTCTTTGCCAAAAGAAAAATACAAACAACATCAATATCTCTTGCTCCATATGTTCGGAAACAATATTTGTGTCATACGTCTTAAAGCTAAAAGCTATATAGTAGCTTTCATATGTAGCCTGAAACTCGACCGGGTGCTCTCAATAAATAACAGCAAAGGGTTGCCTTCCACGACGGCGACGTTCGGCTAAGGCTCTAATGCGACCCCTTCACGCGACTGTAGGCATTTCGCAACTCTCGTGCAACATAGCTATAATGCTTTTGGAACTTTAGATTACGTTTTATGTCATAATACTTGGGGACCTGTGAAATAGGGCTTCGGGTTGGTTTCGTGGTAAATTTTTTGTGAAAAAATATGTTCTGAAATATTGAAGCGCGTAGCGGACTGGTTCTGCCATGAAGATGTTGCATTGTGACGCAGAAATCATTTTACAATGGTCGAGATTTTGCTAGTAAAGATTTAGACATTTTAAAGAGCGAAAGATAAGTATGCTTCTGGAGGCTTTTCTTTAAATACAAAATAAGCCTGATTATTTAGGCCTTTTGAATTATTGCGCCTGACGGCTATCTTGGTTAATAAAAAGCAATAATGTGGTTAGGGAGCATACTACACAGCTGTACTATTACCTATTCTGTGATACTCCCATCGCTTGAAGCCGTATTATTGTAATATTATTGACGTTCGAGTTTTAGAATTATTATAAATCTTATTTCAGGGACTTCTAGGTACGTGATACAAAGCTGTCATTTTGAAATAGGTAATACCGCTTTAAGCGATGGTAGCAACGTCCCAAGTTGGAACACACTTGCTAAGAAAATGCTAATTCACTTCCTAATCGTGGTTTTGTTGAATTATGCACAGTTGTACCTAAGTATAAAAAAATATTTTATTTGTTACATAAAATTGTAGCCATGTGACTAAATTAAATTGGCTGGATCACTGTGATGTAAATTGTAGCTATCGCGATGCAATTAATGCTTGCAGCTATATATTTTAAAAAAATATGTACTTATTTTAAAAAAAAACTTTTTTTTTCTTGTCCAATATAAACTTAATTTATATATACCTATGTTATTCTACATTTACGCTTCACATCCCTTAATTGGGAACCGCTGTAGAGAAACTGAAAGTGCAATAAATTCTATTGAAAACTTTATCGCGCCCCTCCATTCAAGACTAGTTGAGTTAACAAAAACTAACGTTCACGTAAAGGGGTGAAGGTTTTTGTAGTGCCTCTGTAAATCCTTCCTAATTGTTAGTTAGTTAATTAGGCACTTTTAGGTAGGGCCCTTGTTTTTTCCAAACATACTCAAGATTATTAAAATTCTTCTAGAATAGGTACACTAAAACTGAATTACTTAGTACTGACTGTCGGGATCTGTTTGCATAATATTGATATTAGTTAAATTGGTGCAAAAGATAAGTTCATGACTAATAGTACAAAAGTAGTAGTGTCATAAAAAATAATTAAACAGACCTGTTTAACCACGACTACTCTTTGTAGGCTGTTTGTTTTATTGTATTACAAATTATATTTAAACATGCCTTACAAAATGTGTAATTCTCATAAAATTTCTTAAAAACGAAGTTTTCCAGCAACATTCACGTCAACAAGATATCACTTTACGCCGCTTTTGGCCCGCGTCCGCATTAGACCGATGTCAATACCAATATTGCGACTTTGCTGATATTGGATAGCATCAAGTGCTTCCTAACTTGAGGTGTCATCACTGATATTAAAATTCCTTCTTAAGATATTTTTATATTATACGTTAGTACTTATCTCAAATTGTAAAGTAACCAGAATTTGAAGGTTGTTCATTAAAATATATGATATTACAAATAGGTGATATTACATAATATATTGTTTACATTTATTTCCTTTTTTCGGAAACTTCTACCTAGTGCCAAGAGTGACGATCACTCATTTTCAAATAGCTCTAACAATTTTAATTTTGCTTCATTATTAAGATTCCATTTTATGTCGCCTAATAGAGTTGTAAAAAAGCAAATGAAAAGTAAAGTAAGAATGGTAGACACAAAATTGAAAAAAATTTCAATAGTATTATTCTTCGACCAATTAATTTAAAAACAATAATTGAGTAAATAAGTTAATAGTGCCTGTATCCAAAACTATAAAAATTTCGCAGTTTTATCTTATAAAATCCCACGGTTTCGGGTGAACGTTATTGTAGCGAACTGCCCTTCGTTTAACCTTTACCTTTATTTTTATTGTATGTCGGAACAAACGTTAGCAAAACGGGAAGGCACGTCCAAATTTTATCTAGCAATTACCATTGGTTCAAATTTAATATATTCGACTGATTATCTGCCTACCCTTTCGCTCTTATCTAATTATCTGGTTTAATCATTGTTGTTGTTTTTGTTCATTGAATGGATAACTCTTTTTTATTATGCCTAAATTTAAAGTGCGTTATGAAGGGTAAGCACGTATGAATTTTATCATTATCTACCTATTCGAAGAGTGCTTCAATTACACACCACCTACAAAATTATCTTCCCACGTCACACTATCTAGACCGCTTAATTTAAGTACATTGTTTTGTGTAAAGTTAATTGTGTATGATTATATTTTGTATAATAGGGATGATGACAATTGACAACTCAATCAAATCAGCAACTCTTTACCAAACTTAAAAATGCACTTCTAGTATGGAAGTTGTATGAAATTCACAGTTGTGACGTCATAAAATTTCAACGCACATTTTTTCTTTAATCTATATTTGAAAATGGTTATCAAACTTAAAACTAACCGAGGATGTGAATTTTAGGACTTTTGGAAGACCCTCTATTTAATAATCAGTTAGAAATAATTTATTTTTGATGTAGACATCATCCCTATTATGAACTAAAATTAGTTAGGTAGGTACTTTTTTATCGTCTCGTAACGTAACTAAAAGTTAAACTTATTTATGTCACAATTTTGTATCTCAATAGCTCAAATCCTAAAAGAGAACTATATAATACCTACTATCCTTTCATATTATTTATTGCAATAAAAAACCTTGAGCAAATAAATAACAGTCACATAATAAGTATACCCTTTACTGTATTTAAAAACAGTACATAATAATATGCTATGTATACAAAAGGAAAATAGTTAAAAGCGTTCAAAACAAAAGTAGCATAGAAACAACGCACTTATTTGTCTGCGGGCAGATTTCACATGCAGGCTAGTTTTAACAGAAGCATTTAGGCTCTACTGAGCTAGATTTCAAAGGTTTTTAAAATCCTCAAAGCTTTGTAAAATGTAGAGCTTCAAAATAAAAAATAGCCTTATTCTATTTTACGAAGCACATTTAGATAGTGAAATGAATTTTCTATTTCGCTGTAGCCTGTAAATATTATGTAAATGACCTACTAATATTTAGGGTATTTAAGTTTTTAAGTCTTTGTCCCTTGTAAATAACAAAGGACAAAGCAGTGTATTCAATATTTGAGTTTCAATATTGACTCCTGCAGTAAGATTAAGTTGCATGAAGAGCATACAAGAAATGCTCATGCCGATTTTGCTTACGTCTTACTCGTATATCACTCGCATTCTCAGTACATACCAAAAAAACTTGCCTCTTGCGCCTCTCCTATTAAAATGTCGTATATGCCATTGTACATCCCGTAAGAACATACCTAGTTATTTTCGCTATTGTATTGATAAATAAAAATAATTACAGTTACATCAACAAATTCAGATTTGCGCATTTCGTGAGTGCCATTCGAACCTCCGCGGTTTCCATAGGTAATCCGTCTCTATCCATCTTTACTAGAGTGAGAGAGTCAGAACACAACGCTTTTTTGTCACGTAAGATTTTTCCAGGCCAAGACCCTGTGTTTCTTCGTGCCATAAAAACCTATGTTCTAATAATATAACGGAAGCCAAAGAGAATATAAAAATGCCGTGTTCCATAGTTCATATAGGATGTAAATATTAATTCTTACTCCCATGTTCCGCAACTGTACGAGAAGTTTTATCTCATCTGTACAAAATTTGATGTTTCTTATCAAAGTGAATAATAAAAGTCACAGATGAGTCAAATGCAGGAGCGCGCGCTGGGGAGCAATAAACTGCGCGGACAATTTGTTTAATCAAAAACAAATGTAGCCTGTAGGCCCCCCGATCGTAACCTGACTCTTTGTTTTTGTTTTGTCATCGCGAATGAGATTTGTTTTGTTTGATTACTTTAAGCGACCGTTAAAAGATGATGCATTAACTTTTTATGTGGAATCTGTATGAGGAAAATTGGATATTTAAAAGTTTTCAACGTGTTCAGAAACCGTATTAGTATTAACCATTTGAAATGTTTTTATGATTTATTATTGTCGTAATATGACGACTTCCCAACGAACTTATATTTATTTTGTTACAACAGAAAAACAACCATCGACGTGAATTTTGCATGGGTAAGGTATAGCTGAGAACCTGGAGAGTGACATATTTGGTACTTTTTAATCAGGAAAATCAAATAATTTCTCCGGGATTCTTAAAACCTACATACACGCGGACAAAGTCGCGTGCATCATTTATTATTTTAATGACAGAATTCTGATAAAAATTATACTATGGTTTCATTTTTTAATAATATGATATTAAATATTATGGCTTAAAATGCTAGAATTACCTACTGATGAACATAGGTACATAGGAATATTTTTTATCATGTAGGTAATAGGTATCTACTATCTAATCTAAGGTTGCTGAATGTGAATAAACCTTATAAATAACTGAGCTGCACATATTCTTAAAAATGAACCAAACATCAGCACAAAAGTCGGACTTGGCAAACGACTAAGAAAAGATGGTGCGGTGCCGATTAGCCTGGACAAAAGAAAACTTGAACCAATTGCATTTTCCCATTATAATCTTGTATACAGCGCCATTGTAGTGCAAACCAGCGTGATTGGACGAAATAGCTTTACAATAGGGATTCTTTCGCACCTCTTTGTTGAATTCAAGCAACACGGGCAATGTCGTACCTACTCGTACTATCAGAAAAACAAGTTTAAAGTAGTTTAAATTATTCTCGCTAGGGAGATTCTTATTACGATAAAAGGATAAAACTTTACCATAAAATTGAAGGTGTCTTAGAAGTTGGTCTTCATTCTCATTATTTCTCAATATGGCATGCGAATGGGAACATATTTTGATTTTTTGAAAAAAAAAATATGGTTTTGACGAAATTTCTGTTTTAGTTTTATCCTATGCTAGTAAAAGTTAGTACTTTGAGAAGGAGAATTTATCCATACTAATATAAATATGAAAGTGAGTCTGTCTGTCTGTTACCTTTCACGGTTTATCCCGGAAAGTAAAACAGTTCCCACTTAAACTAATTAATTTCTAAAACCTAAATAATCGACGTAGTCACGGGGGCATCATCAAAACTATAAACAACCCTAGATAATAATAGCCCTAAAACATGGATTTAGATTATAATATATCAAAAGGTTTAGTCCATGTTTAGTCTTATTTATATATTTTTTCAGGGGTACGGAGTATTGTCGCATGGTACCTATTGTTATTCGGCTCACGGCGATCTGGTCACGTCTGCATCCAATAATTCTGCGCCGAGTCATCCCGCAATTTTCACTTGAGAATATCAAATAAGCCGTATTAAATTTTCATATATTATTAAGTACCTACCTTCTACAGTACACGTATGAATAAATTAACGAATTATATCAGCATTAGTTAATTGTTTTTGAGGGTGAAAAGTTTTGGGTGCCAATGATATTGCATATTATACTAACCCCTTTTCCATATTTACTCTGTTTACAATAATTCGTTTAATTAGCAGGCTTTGCAGTATTTGTCAACGTGACTTTGGGTTTTTTGAAATCCTTTAAGATACTTTTGTTTTTCCGGATGAAATTAATCTTATTGTAACCCATCTGGCATCTACAAGATGAAAGCTATTTATAGGTAATATTTGCCATATTAACTTGATTATATAAACGAACTAGAGGACGCCCGCGACTTCGCTCGCGTGGCATAAGTTTTTTTAATTCCCACAGGCACTCCTTCATTTCCGGGATAAAAAGAAGCCTATGTCACTCTCCAGATCCTCAACTATACCTACCCATGCAAAAAATCACATCGATCCGTAGCTCTGTTGCGGCGTGATTGAAGGAAAAACTCTCTATTTAACGTCCTTGGGGATAGAAATTTCAAGACTGTGGAATACGTATTTCATAAATTTAAATCGGAAGCCCAAATACCAAGTTTCAGGGCGATAACTTGAAAAACGACGGACTTTCATTCAAATTTTCAACCCCTATTTAACCCCTTTGGTGGTGAAATTTTTAATATTTTGACACACGTACTTCTTTATTTTTTACCGATAGCCAAAATACCAAGGTTCGTTGATATAACTTGAGAAATATCTTGAGAAATGAAGGACTTTTTTACAAACTTTTATCCCCTATTCCATTCCTTTGGGGGTTGAAATTTCAAAAATGGTGAAGTACTTACTTCTTCATATCTAACTGAAAGCCCAAATGCTAAGTTTCATGGCTATAACTTGAGAAATGAAGGACTTTCATACAAACTATCAACCCCAATTTACCCCTTCGGGGGTGGAATTTCGAAAAACTTTGAAATACGTATTTCTTTATTTTTTACCGAAAGCCAAAATACCAAGTTTCGTTGATATAACTTGAGAAATGACGGACTTTCATACAAACTTTAAACCCCTATTTCACTCCCTTAAGGGTGGAATTTTGAAAAATCCTTTCTTAGTGAGCGCCTACGTCACAAAAGGAACCTACTGTCAAAATTTCAAGTTTCTAGCCACAGCGGTTTAGGCTGTGCGTTGATATATAAGTCAGTCAGTCAGGACTTTGAATTTTATATATATAGATTATTACAAACGTACATGATCGGTTCAGTGGTTTAGCCATAAAAAGGAAACAGATAAGATATCTTCTTTAAATATAACTGTTTTGAAAATTATAACAACAAAAGTTAACATATAAGAATTTATAAGGCCATTATCAGCGATACATATACGCGAACATATTTTGTAATCTACTTAATAAAAGTTTAAATAATTTTATCAGAGAAAATTATAACTATCGCCTGATAAGAATCGTTCAAAGATACGGTTGGCGGCGCGGCGGGTAAAAAAACACGCTACACTAATAGTGAAACTTTTAGTTAATTTAATGACAACTACAACTAGCATGAATAATAAGACATTCGCGATGACTCATAGACGAAAGCCAACTTTTGCGCAGTTTATATTTCACTTTATATTTGTAAAGGCTACTGGAGCAATCACATAAATTCAATATCGTTTTACGAGATCTTAATTGAAACTTAAAAGGGTTTAGGCTTACGTGGGATTCAGTCATAATTGTAAATCAGTTCAAGGGGGTTACCTACTACCATCGCTTAAATCAGTATTATTTCAAAATGACTGCTGCTTTATGTGTCACGTACCTAAAATAAGAATTATAATTTTAAAACACGAACATCGACAATATTAAAATAACTCTACAGGTAGTATGCTCGATGACCACTTAAATCTTACGAAAACTCAACAGTTAAGTACCACGTGCACCCGTTTACAAATAACATATTTCCAGTAATACCTAGTTAGCCGGAAAATTATGTCCAATAAATTTTCCTTTATCATAACTAGAAACAAGAAACAGCTTCCTTATCAAAATCCCAATGAAGGAAATGGAGCCTACATAATATCATAAAACAAACTATAAAGGTCCCGGAATATGTCGGCCCATTTCAGCCGCAGAAACAGAGACCCGGAAAACTATTAAAGAAATATGACACATATAAATATTCCCGCCTCCGTGCGCTGTTTCAACAAATCGGATATAAATCCAACACGAAAAATGTATGAACATCGATACCTCTTACAAAAATGTTACTAAAAATCCACTCATAGCTAACTCACAACAACACTTTCACAGTTCACACAATTACGTATTTACGCGTGGCAATATAAAGCCGGGTTCACACTGGACATAAACATTAAGGCGGTAACCGATCCCGGCCGACAGAGGTCGCGGCTCTACGCGAAGGGCGCGCGTGGCGCACTGCCGCCCTAGGCGGAAAAACAACCTTGCAGCCTCCACCCCCCAACGCCGCCCTCCGGATGCGCACTTGCAGTTCTTTTCCCTGCTGTCTTGAAAGTCTAGCTTTATAGGTCTATTAACCTGTTTAATGCCCTTGTTTGAACTACGTAGTTTTCAACTCGAAGCAGATGTAAATAATGGTTTCATTTTCCGGCTTTACACCATTTAAACAGGTATTCAAACTGTATATTGTTGTTGTTCCCGATAGTTTCCTAAACTTTTCAGCTGGGGTCTATTATGCTAGAGTTATTAAGGTTGGAGCATAATATAGAGCACCCCGGCCTTTAGTTATAGATCACTATTCGTAACTCGTAAGTAAAAGTTTACACATAGATATAATTGATAAATACTTCCACAATAGAGTCTAAATCATAAAAATCAATCAATATTGTTAACGTTTTCCAAAATAACGGGAAGGAGAAAATAAATACTGAAGCAAGCTATATGTAACTTTCTCCCGCTGTGAAATGTAACTACATTTCTCCATTACCACAGTAAACAGATATTACGCTGTTTATAGACATGAGTATATTAGTTATTATTAGAGACATGGTAACCTGATGACCTCCAAATTTTTGTTGTGAGAATAATTTTGAAATCTTGTGTCTCTGTGAAGAAAGTTTGTTATTCGCATGAAAAATCAGTATACCTACTTAGTAAGATGCTAGTATGTTAGTGGCAAGTTATTCGCAATATGATGACTGATGATTCATGACAGAACTTCATGATAAATTCTGTTTATTGCTCCTCGCAAATTAGAGTAAAGTACTATACAAGTACTATTTACGGCTCCGTACCTACTGGCTGGCGCCCCGTCCTTTTAGAATGACTTTGTAAGTTCTTGGCTTTGCGTCGTCCTTCCAGTATTCCTCAGCCGTAAATTGCTATATTTCCGGCAGTAATGTACTATGTATTTGTCAAAATCGTTTCACCGATAATGTTCTATGATACATAAAAATTCACTTCGTTTTTATTTTGTGGTTGTAACTTCATCATCTGCTACTACAAATCTCATAACCTTCATCTAAATCAGTACAGCCGTATGGAATATTCTTGAAATTAGATTAAATAATAATTATTATTTGTATATCAACTCTTTTAAGCAACTGCAATGCTTTGTGAGGTTAAAACGTATCACGTACGAAATACTACAATCGTACCTCTTGTAACAAAACAATATATTTCGCAACAAGGGGCATTCGGTCACGTAGAGTTAGATAACTCGAATTGACAACTTTCAGTGGAAGAAGATAGCTTTTTGATCTCGACCCAAAACTTTTTTAAGGCTTTGCAAACTCTGTACAAAATACTCGTATGTATCTCACAATATCCGTCTACCTGCAATATGCAGTTAGGCAAACCACTCAGGCAAACCATAGGTATACATTGTAACTATGTAAAGAAGACGTGAGATTTTTTCCAACTTTATATTAAACTTTCAGGGGGGTTACTAACATCGCATAGAGCAATATTCGTCGTAATAGTTCTCTCTCCGGTCGTGTCAGATTTTCCGTCCCATCGAGCTATGAGAGTAATAACAGAGAGTGCACCTGTGTTTGCGCACACACTTGTGCACTATAATATCTCCCGCGCAGATGGCTAATCTCTCTGGAGATTTGCCGCCGTGGCCGAAATTCGGTCGGAAGGACATTATTATTATTATAGAGCAATATTATTTCCAAATTACAGTTGTATGGCACGTACTTTGACGTCCTTAAAATAGGGATTATAATTCTAAAACACGAACGTGAACAATATTAAAATAATACGGCTTTAAGCGCTGGTGGTATGCCCCCAGGTGTCATATCAAAAGCTTCCAAACTTTTTTTATGGTGCAAAAAAAACAGCTTAGGCATCATACGTATAGATGGATTGGTCATGGTTTGACAAGACTCAAGAACATTGTTCTACTCTTGTTAACTCGGTGAACAGTGTACCTTTAAGTGTTCTAGATACAGGTGTAAGAAAATGAATCAGAGGCTTGGCAAATCGTAATCATTTGACAGCTTAAAACGTATTATTCGAACTGTTTAAAGAGTTTCATACATGCTTTTTGACATGCAGGCATCTATGAACTCTTTAAACGGTCGCATTATTCGTTTCACAAACGATTCCGATTACGATTTCCTTACACAATCGGAGGGCAGATTTACTTAACAGGAACGTAGAATTTCTGAAAAGCTTTTCAGTTAACTTCGTAAAAGAAAGAAACGTAAAAAATATATAAAATTTTCCTCATCACAATACATAGAGCAAAAAATGCTTGAACTTTCGTCGGAAGAAGTGACGGTAACCGTGTCCATTACACGCTTCGACGCCCGCATAAATGAGTCTAAGTGAAGTACCCTTATACCATGTCCGCTCACCCTACAACCTTGGTGACTTGCGTTTTGAACGTAGTTAATGTACATGTAATTATTATCGCGAAAACTTCTCAGAGATGAAATATATTTACAGACTTTGAAAGCTTTTAAGTCCAATTTTGAAAAACCGGCCAAGTGCGAGTCGGACTCGCGCACCGAGGGTTCCGTACAAACCTGTAGTAAGTTTTAAATTATTAAAAAAAAACTACTTACCAGATCTCGTTCAATTTTCGGTGGAAGTTTGCATGGTAATGTACATCATATATTTTTTTTAGTTTTATCATTCTCTTATTTTAGAAGTTACGGGGGGGGGGGGGGGGACACACATTTTACCACTTTGGAAGTATCTCTCGCGCAAACTATTCAGTTTAGAAAAAAATGATATTAGAAACCTCAATATCATTTTTGAAGACCTATCCATAGATACCCCACACGTATGGGTTTGATGAAAAAAAAATTTTTGAGTTTCAGTTCTAAGTATGGGGACCCCCAAAATTTATTGTTTTTTTTCTATTTTTGTGTGAAAATCTTAATGCGGTTCACAGAATACATCTACTTACCAAGTTTCAACAGTATAGTTCTTATAGTTTCGGAAAAAAGTGTCTGTGACATACGGACGGACAGACAGACAGACAGACAGACAGACAGACAGACAGACAGACATGACGAATCTATAAGGGTTCCGTTTTTGCCAAATTTGGCTACGGAACCCTAAAAAGGCAGATCATTACTTCGGACTTATCGGAATACAAATAATTAAGGCTCAAGTCTCATTGACGGAGAGATACTTCGCAGCACGAGTTTTTCTAAAAAGTTACAAAGCGCAAAATCTTATCTTCCTCGGTAATGAAGAAATTCGTGTAAGACGAAACAAAAGGGGCGAGAATTTCTTCCACACTGATGATAAATTATAGACTCGTCACTTCGCAGTTCTTCACACTTGCATAATATTTTCATTCACCTACGTATTCAATCGATTCTTAACAATTTCCTAAAATTAGATCTTCCATTGCATAAACTAGTAGAAAGAACATCATCGACTATAACTATGTGTGGCTCAGTGTTGAGTGTTTCCAGCAACGATTTATAACAACTCTATCACTTTGACGCTTGCACGACTAGTAAAGCCCTCTACGCGTCAGGCGATGTGTACGTAATGGGTGTTTGCGCAACTATTAACTAGAATATACCGCCTTCCCACCAGGATAACGAAGGATGTACGAGGATATATTGTAACGGTGCATTGGTTTTAAGGACACCCATTCCATACCCATACTAATATTATAACTAGCTGACTGCCCCGATTTTGACGATATTTGGCTTTAAGTTCCTCCTCGGAACTCGAATCCCGGAGGCGAACAAAGGCCATAGGATTCAAAAGACTAAATCCACACTGAAGAAGTCGTAGGCATCATCTTGTGCCTAATATAATTAACCGGGCGAAGCGAAGGTCTCCGAGTCTACTTGAGTGAATTGGCACTTGTCCGTCCGTCCGTCCGTCTGTCCGTCCGTCGGTCAGAGCCTTATAACTTCTGAATTACTGAACGTAATTACTTCAAATTTAATTATAATATGTAAGCCGATGGCCTCCCGCCGAATATGGCCTAAAAAATTATAAAAATCTTTATTTCAGGGGGGCTCTCATAGAAGCGAATGCGAAGTAAAATATTTTTATAGCGTTACATAGGGTTGCAGTATATCATTTTAAAGATAATAAGGAATAGAGACCAAAAATATTTTTTTTTAATTTTTCCCCTAAATTTGACGAAATGGGGGGCTTTCAAAGTGGAGATTTTGTAACGTCCAAAGTTGACCTCAGAACTCAATTTTCTGAAAGGCTGAAACTTGATCAATTATTTGAATTATATCCTGTACTTGAACAAAAAATACTAAAATTAGATAAATATAATAAGAGAACGAAATTATTTAATTTTTAATGTGATTCAGTACTTTTAACAGAACTTCACAATGATGTCAAAATAGATGGCGCTCTGTGATACCGCGAGGTCTCAGTTCGGGGCGAACCACTAGTAATACCTAGTGTTCTAGCTTCTAATGCAATTGTTGTGATTAGGCACAGACAGCTCCGCAAGGATTATAGGTACTTACTGTAGATTAATTCTTGGTTGTCCATTAACTAACACATTTAATATCTGGTAGCTACATTTTAGCTTGTTGGTGATTTTATAATAACTGCTAATTCCGCCCTAATTGCCTAATGAGAAGACCATGTAAATTCTTCTTGAAGGAAACAATGAATTTTAATATTGAAAGATTAGCAGACCGCTCAAGTGGAATTTCTGGAAATATTTTCTAGGAAATACAGTGTCAAAATCAATTAAGTTAGTTAGGGTGCGTATGGGTTTTATAATACTACCTACGAGTACCATATGCCATCCATGACAACTTATTACCATCAAACTGCAACATAAACACGACGAACAAAATAAGTAACATGTCCAAACTAAGTTATCAAATAAACAAAAGCTTAAAAGCCCATTTGCAGACAATATTTAGTTTATAAAATAATGAAGGTAATGAAGTCTAGACTGAGACCACACTAGAGCACATCGCAACATACACTAACTTTGGAAACTAAGTTTATATTTGTGTGGCGCTTTAAGCTCCACTTAATACCTTGTCTACACGATGGACCAACTGAAGCCTATACCAACTTACAAAGGGACTTGTATATGGGTAGATTTTCTATAACAGACCTGTTAAGTAGTTTTGATTGATTTTGAAATAATTCATATCTGTGCAATACGTTTTTTTTATCCACTACAAGTTAGCCCTTGACTGCGATCTCACCTGATGGTAAGTGAAGATGCAGTCTAAGATGGTAGCGGGCTAACCTGTTAGGGATGGCAGTTATATTTAACCCAAACCCCTATTCGGTTTCTACACGGCATCGAACCGGAACGCTAAATCGTTGGCGACACGTCTTTGCCGGTAGGGTGGTAACCAGCCACGGCCGAAGCCTCCCACCAGGCCAGACCAGAGAAAATTCAGAAATCATAAATTCCCAAATTGACCCTGCCGGGAATCGAACCCGGGACCTCCGCACGGTAAGAGAACAGCGCTCAACACTACTCTACAGAGGTCGTCAAACATACAGTCATGCCTACAGAACGAACAAGACTCATCTCTGCTCTACCCCGCCTTAGTTTAAGTTCCTGGCAAAAGTAATGTATGTATTTTGGCACACCGTTGAAGTTAGAGAAAACGCAAATCGACGCAGACGAATGTGATTCAAGCCTAAAATTCCAAGTTCCTACCAACAAATAATAAAAGAGAAGTACAAAAACTTGCAATATTGAACCTTTATGCTTGAAGTGTGCAACATTAATAAAACGGTTCAGGCGATGGGCTGCAAGTGTAATTCTTAATGTAAGCACTTTCGATAGGGGCGCGCCCTTTAACTTAAGACACTTTCCCCTCAGGGTTGACGATGTGCCACTCTAGTGTAGGAACTAACTATAATAATATATTTTTTGTTACTTCGTACTCAAACTTTAATTTAAAATCCATTGAGATAAATTGAGATCCATTGTTCCTAACCAAAATTCCGAAATCTGAATTCATTTGATTCGTACTTTCTCGATTTCAGGTCAGACACCCGCCCGCCATAAATCTTCATACAATAAAAAGAAAAGTCCTGTCTTACTCACTGACTGACTCACCAACGTTCAGCCCAAACCCTTCGACCCAGAAAGCTAAATTTTCCTCAGAGCATCACTTTTTAATGCAAACATTGCATTGTAATCCGAGAAATCCGGCCTTATATTTTGTCAAGGAATAAGGCCGGATTTTACAAAATTCCGCACTTCCTCATTTCTGAAGCACAGCCTGCACGGACGGTCGCTAGCACTTATAATAATGAGTACATGATCTACATGTTTGGCTTGTTAATTCTATTATTTTGAGAAAAAAGGGGAAGGCCGAAGGATTTTCTTAAATTTTTCCAAACAAAAATCATGAATTTATCTATTCAGTCATCTGTGATCGAGAACATATGCGCAGACTATCTTGAGGAAAATGAAAAAATACGCAGTAAAACTTTTCGAGAAAATGAAAGCATCTATTGAAAGTTTGGAATAACCTCACGGGCGTGGTGCGGCGATCATAAATTGCTCGGTTTGATTAGACGCTTGCAGTGGGCGCCGCTCACCCTCGATGCATCGATGCATCGCCATATAAGGGATGTTCTAATTCTAATTTTTGTTTTCTTTTCTTAATTTTCATTTTTTTTACTTATATTATAAATGCAAAAGTGTTTCTGTCTGCATTTGCCGTACTATCTGCTTCTGTCTGCTACCATTTCCGCGACCCATCCGTTTAACTGATTTTGACAAAATTTTGTACGAAGATATCATCCCGGTGATGAACATATTTGAGCCAGTTTCAAAGAAAGCTCCCACAGGATTAAAAAACAAAGTCGCAATCTGCGCTTGTCTTTATTTTCTTTTAAACCTTAGGTAAGTTATGCTTGTCTCACTGCAATGTTCACCATTATTAAAAAAACATTTCATGAGAAACAATTATTTTTGTAAAACATATAACGGGTAGTTTGGTGTTATTTACTTTATTTAAACAAAAATACATTTTCGTTAAAAACACAGACATTTCAACATGAAGTGAAACATCTTAGTTTCACAGTTTGCCAAATAGAGCAGCCTGTACATAGCCTGTACATTGCCATCTACTTTTGGGATTACTATTGTAAGAAGGGGATCGTATAATTCTTTCGTAGCTATAAAATATATTCCCAAAGTTCGTCTCAAAATCTAATTGCGAAAATTGAGAATACCAAGTGAATCGAGAGATTTCATCAATAATCATGTGAATAAGGACTTCGGAAAACAGTCTTTATATTGGCAAAAGAAAACTCAATTGTTAAACATTCACGTTATAAGCTATTTCGACATCAAAGTACTAAAATTATGATAAAACGAATCAATGATATCAAATGACAAATCAAGGTCCATATAATTTGCGAAGTAACTATGACAACTTTTTAAAATTATACATTTATTTCTTACGACTTAGTAAGTAAACACTCTTTTATATTGACACGAATTTCATATTTATATACATAATATTAAATTAAATATAATTTATGATTATTAATAGAATATATCGTAGTTCCAGACATTATGATAGCGATAATCAGCTACCTAAAAAAATGCTTACTTTGAGAAGCGCTTGCTCATCGTGTGAATAATCGCAGTGAGCTATGTTGGGATTTGATGAAAGAATCCGGGAAGTTCTGGAGGGCGCAGTGACGTCATCGATACCTCCTACGTTCTTAGCGAACATTGGATCATTACTCATAGTCTTAGTAAGTACCTACTTAGCTACTTGAAATGAATTGTGTTATTTAATATCGATTAACGACCAGAAATTACTTTAACAATCATACCATAGCTTGAGAACAACGATAGCATGTAACTTGAAAACTAGTCTGTAAACCTATCAGTTGCCAGGTATATTGAGCATAAAAAAACATTTTTTATAATATTTTATAGAGCAACTAGTGTTTAGTATTTTCTTCCTTAAGTAATACACCAAAATAATTATTAGCCTAACTATGACTATATAAACCGGTAATCTATCGTCTCTAGTGTCTACTAATAACTTTAAGGAGAGTGGACACTTTTTTTATAACTTGTATTTACATATTTTACTGAATTACTTTTTTATTTTATTTTAGAGACCGTAACAAAGGTAGGAAGATACCTACTACATCAATAACTAAGGAAGTGGTAAAATGGTCAACATTAGCATATTTTCTTCTATGTTCTTGTTTTATGCATGCACGAAGCAAAAAACAAAAGCCATTAGCACCATACATGTGTAAACAACCTGGTAGTTAACCGATAGTATCACATATCCAGCGTCCAATGACCATTTGTCGCAATTAACAGGCGAAAGTTAATCTATCGACCCCCGCGCAGCGTCGCGCCGCCCTAAATCACGGCCAAGCTGCACTGTCACAGCACACAGTATGTGCACAGATACGTGTGTACGGCCTCTGTTGCTAGTTGCATTTTTGCCTCTGTTGCAATGTTGTAAATTATTGCAAGTTGCATTATTGCCTCGTATACATATTGTACTTTCAAAATTTTCACACAATTATGGATTTTAGTAGACCTAAAATGGAAAATTTTGGTTTTCGTTTATCTGGTCTTATTTCAGTTTTTTACTTTCAGTCGTTCTGTCTACTGGTAATTTAAATATTAACAGATCCTTACTTACTTGGTAACTTACTCGTACCATAGTCCTTAAGTAACTTCACGGATCTGATAACAGCTTGAGTTATATAATATCAAAATATAGATAACTAGCTGATGCCCGCGACTTCGTCCGCGTGGAATAAGTTTTTTGATTCCCGCAGGAACTCCTTAATTTCCCGGGATAAAAAGTAGCCTATGTGCTATTCCAGACTATAAACTATCTCTGTGCTAAATTTCATCCAGATCCGTTCATCCGTTCCGGCGTGATTGTGTAACAAGCATCCATCCATTCATCCATACATCCATCTAAACTTTCGCATTTATAATATTTATTTGATTTTATAACAAACGCGATGATATAGCATTGCCATTACAATAAACCTTTAAAAAAATTTAATCATAATTAATTAATTTAAAAATAGCCTGGACAGGATTTTGATAGGCAAGCTATTTTAGGCGTATTTATCTATTATTAAATTTAAAAAAAAACATGTTTCATCTGCTTAATTATTAAGCATCTTCACCGATCTATTAAACCTTATAGATCGGTGAAAGTCGTAGTGTATCCGGCTCTTAGACCATACGGCCTCCGTTGCAAGTTGCATTTTTGCCTCAGTTGCAATGTTGTAAATTATTGCAAGTTGCATTATTGCCTCGTATATTGTATTGTCTAAATTTTCTCATATGGATTTTTGTAGACCTAAAATGGAAATTTTAGTTTTTCGTTTATCTGGTCTTATTTAAGTTTTTTTTACTTTCAGTCGTTCCGTCCACTGGTAATTTAAGTATCAATATTTAAAGTTTTACACAAACTATTTATTTGTTTGTTGTGGTACAAATTATTACTTTGTTTTCTGTCCAGAACTTTACTTAGAGACACGAATTACAAAAATATACAAAAAGAAAGTATGGTTTGTCTTTATGATGATAATTTTGACAAATGCTGTTTGCATATGGTTATGCAAATTACAGCATAGTACCTACCTACTGCTTCAGTCTGTCTCAATCTACCTTCAACTACTGTTATACACCTCTCATCTGTCAAAATTATCATCCTAAAAACAACCGTTGTCGTAATAAAAGAACTAGGTAGGTACTGGAACTTAGAAGTACCTATAAGCGTGCGAAAATACACTAGGGACCGGACAAGTCAAAGCGTTTGCGCAAATCGTCTGTGTCTGAGGGGTTCGACGTTTGGTCCTGTCGCGATTGTGTGTGCGAATCCATCAATAGTTCTATAACAGGCTTTGTCCTGAGTGTCTGACAGACAAACTCCAACCCAAACGGTTGAACGTAGACATTTGAAATTTTGAAAGAATATTCCTTGAGATTTGAGCTGTACCATAGCTGTACTAAGGAAGGGGTTTTCGAAATTCCACTCCCAAGAAGATTAATCAAATAAGTAAGTACTTAGGCGGTTCAAATTATATATCCAAGAAACTTAGTACTTAGTGTACGTTAGTCTTCACGAAGATTAAGTGGGCAAGGCAGCACAGTAAATATGCACCGAGAAGGTTGGCGTGTCAAATGGCTGTGCCAAGACATAGGACCGCCGCATTTCGAGGCAGTTTCAGGCTTGCCTTCTCCAGGATTTGGAATGTCATCCCGCCGCCAGTGCAAAACCTACAATCAGTGTTTACTTTTAGATTTAAACTCAAAAAGATATTGTTAGATAAACAAAAACAGGGATAAGCGTAAATGCACTAACATATTATATTTAATTTGCATCGCGCTTCATCCAAATTCCTGGAGAGGCATTATAGATAGGTATGGCTCCATAAATGTCTGCATTATTTAACGAATATAGCTCTTACGAGTATGTAATAAGATATTTTAAATATGAAGCGAACTAGGTTGACAGGCAGTCTGGGCCGGTCCGGGACGTCGGAAACTTAGGATTCGCCGGAAGAACAGCGCTGGAGTGGTTCTTAAACACCACTTCAGCATTACGCTGAGGCGATGCCCTTTTTGGGATTATGTGTGGCACAGATTTAGTTCTAATTTTTAATTTTTAATTTTTTCTAACTTTTGTCTGTTCTGTGTCGTGTGTTATCCCAAATAAAGATTTTATTTATTTATTTATTTATTTATTTTAGTGCTTTCGGTGAAAAATTAAGAATTTTATGTTTTTCACAGTTTTTTGAAATTTATTTTTTTAAGAATCTATTTTCACGCAGACGAAGTCGCGGGTATACACTAGTATAGACCGACATATTTAAACCGAGTTACGCGGACTGTGTTTTCGAGTTATGCAATCTACGGAAACGCGACGTGTGCCATCTAGTTGATTAATGCGCTATCACACTAAACTTTATTGCTGCTACTCGATACTAGATGGCAACGAATAAAAGACAGTTTTATTGTAGTTTCATGAGTTTCGCTATTTGTTACAATGAAGTAGAGAAAATAACCTTTGAATCATAGACTTATTATGTTACTTGCCTTTGAATATGTAATTTATTATAACATGAATAATAAACTTATAATTATTAACAATCAAGCCTTGGAAAACACTTTAATTAACAAAAAAATCCATGGTTATTAATATCTACACTACACAAAGAATACGAACTTATTATCTGTTTTTTTAATATTTAACCTAACCTTACGTTTCCGTAATATAGGTCTAGGCCGTAGACGGTATACAATATTTAAGGATGCAATTTCCAATTTTAAAGACTTCTAAATTAAATCTTTTATAAATATTTCATCTGACTTCTTAAATATTTTGATGTTCATCTGTTTTTTTAAAAATCAAATATATTATTATCATTTTCAATTTTATTGAAAAGCAAAACCAAATTGCTAAAATACCTACGTGAAACGGTGAAAGTATCGTACCTACCTAAGGTAAGTGCGCCTATTATGGACACGGACCAATTATGGACAATTTTTAAAATTACCTCCAAAAATAAGAAATTGGTAGAATATTATTTTCAAATGGCGACACTAATCAGTAGTACCAATATTACTTATTGATGACAACAATTTTTGACAGCATTCAACCATTTCGTTTTCGACCATACCGAGCGTAGCAAAAAAATTCTATGTCTATGACCATACCTATCCATCTATCGCTCGCGCAGTGTAATAAGAAATTGAAAATCGGGATTTATTATAAGGATCGCGATGCAAGTAAGGACATTTATTTGCTTTTAGTAAAATGAAAAATACTTAAAAATGAAAATGAAAAATAAATGCTTAAACTGTCCATAATAATTGGTGTACCTACCTATTTACCTTTAAATATGCGAAAGTGTGTTTGTTTGTTGGTTTGTTCTTCAATCACACCGCGAAAGAGCAACAGATCGACGTGATTTTTGCGTGGATATAGTTGAAGACCTGAAGAGTGACATAAGCTACTTTTTATCCCGGAAAATTGAGAAGTTCTCGTATAATAAAAAAACTTATTCAACGCAGACGAAGTCGCGGGCATCAGGTAGTGAATGCTAATTTCACTTCGCATACGTTACTAATACTATACTTAATATACTATGTATATCCTTCCCAATTTTCAAAATATCGTCCCTTAAAAAACCTTCGAAAGCCAACAAAGGCTTTCGCGGCCCTTAATGCTTTATCTTTCGGAAAATTTGAATTCGAATTAAAAGGCCCCTGAAATCTATGTAAACTGCGTTAATTCGGGCGCTCCTGAAATTGCTATCTGTTTACAGTTTAAGTAAAGTAAAGAGAGAGAATGCGAACGTTTTCTAATTATCTTCGGCTTTATTTTAATTGAAGTAGAACATCTTTGGTTTAGATCCATAATGATAAGAGTATCTAAACTTGCATAAACAAATCATGTACCTAACATACTACTTGTGTTACGTTACTATCTATCAAACAAACATGCTACAAAATGCTCTCGAGTAGCATTTCTACGTAATTTCAAAGTTTACCTTCGTGCTGAAATGAAAGTAAATATAAACCTTTAGCGCATATTATATGTTTAGTAACAGATAGGTATGGATAAAGTAATGGACGAATAATAAGCAGGCAATAAGCTAATATGGCAAAAAAAATATGCATTTTATACCTATTTCAATCGGTCAACATACAGAACAAATCGTGTTGGTCCAGAGCCTGTCAAGGAATTTGATATAATATAAGTATATATAGATAGCTATAAAGTACTGAAATGTACTTACGCCGTTTATGTTGTATTATACAGAAACCTTTTTCCTAAAGGACAATTTTCCATCACACGGAAGTGTGTCAATGTTTGTGTTTACGTCACGCTCTGAAAAGCTTGACAAAGGCCCAGAGGCACAAGGCAGAAAATTCGATTTTCTGGCCCACGCCTCTTTAATGCGCCGTCGACATTAAGCCCAGCCCTTCAGCTAATCAGACCCACTAACTACTAAGCCAATCTCACAATTTTTATATCATAGCAAAATTTTGAAGCTGTTGTAAAAGCTAATTGGCGTAGGAACCTACTATATAGCTAAGCAAGACAAGCATCAGTATGGCAGCGTATAGCTTATAGCTGTTGCCATAGTATCATCATTGGTTTTGCGAGTCAGAGAAGTAAATATAGGTAAATTTTTTGAGTTTCTATACCTATTACTTACCTAGCTAGAAATTATTAAAGTTCTGCCAAAATTCTGCTTTGCTCTGCTCTGTTTACAAACAATGTAGCTGGCATTCAATATAAACAATAGGTATCCCAGATCGACGTATTTTACCCGTGAACGACAATTCGCCTAGTTATTTACAAAACATTTGCCTGCTGGAACTGGAAGGCTGATTGTAATTTCATGAACTGTTGGAACAAAACTCAAGGGAACACTAACACAAAAATCCAAGAAATCTATACTATCAAATAAATATTATAAATGCGAAAGTTTGGATGGATGTATGGATGGATGTTTGTTACTCAATCACGCTCCAACAGCTGAACGGATCTGGATGAAATTTGGCACAGAGATAGATTATAGTCTGGAATAGTACATAGGCTACTTTTTATCCCGGAAAATTAAAGAGTTCCCGCGGGAACCGAAAAACCTCAATCCACGCGGACGAAGTCGCGGGCATCAGCTAGTAATATTATAAATGCGAAAGTTTGGATGGATGGATGGATGTTTGTTACTCAATCACGCCATAACAACTGAACGGATCTGGCTGAAATTTGGTACAGAAATAGATTATAGTCTGGAATAGCACATGGCACATACTTTTTGTCCCGGAATATGAAAGAGTTCACGCGGAAACCAAAAACCTCAAACCACGCAGACGAAGTCGCAGGCATCCGCTAGTTACCTATATATGCTGCAGCAAAAAGCAGGCAATCTGCATAATATTATCTTAAGGCGAGTCTGTCTGTAGCACTTAATACTTAGTTGAAAACGGATGAATCTGTCAAACTGAGAGAATCCTATTCTCTCATAGACTTTCTAACTACAACTTACTCTGTAGTGTAATACCTGTGATGGATACCAAAACCATTGTAGGAGTCAGCTGTATTGAAAGACACGCAATTTCAATGCTTAACGATTAAGTACCTTACTTAATAAAGTAGAGTCGAAAATAGAAAAACAAATATTGTAATTTCTTAAGAATCCATACATAAACAAGAACAGTGAGCGTTGTTTCATAGTAATCTTTAAGTCGCCAATATTACAGGGGTGGCGTACCAGATGTTGCGATGTGGGTCGCGCGCTGATAAATGGTCGCGAGCCCGAGGGAATATCGTATCTACAGAATAATGGCTCCTATCTACAAAATAAAGGCTTGCCGATGCCGCTTGCCCGTTAGCCTACTGCAATGAATTAAGCTGATAGACCAAACCTTGTATCAATAAAGGATTTTTTTATAACAAATTTTGATAGTGTGTTTGATAAGTAATACGCCTATCACGGCTTAAACGCGCATTGAAACACAAAGAAATAACTTACGACCTCGTAACGGATAGACGTACGTTTTTATTCCAGGTAAACAAAGAACTGCCATGATATTTTTTATTAAAAAAAAAACAAATACCTAACATGACTTTCCTGAGTTAAGAAACATGTTGGCGGTTGGTATACCTACCTATTGTACCTTTTATGACGTATCACGTAGCCACTGAAGTACATAAGAAAAAAATCGACATCTCAGTCTCTATAGATGAAACGCGAATGAAATTTAGGTACCTAATTATATGATACTTTATCTATATATCTATATTAATGCTAATATTAGTAAGTAAGTAAGTAAGTAAGTACTAATTTTCGTTTCACGAGACTTCATCAGAGGAATAATAACATGAATAACTTAATCCATCCACGGTGACATAAGAGTAATTTTATTTTCATCCCACCATCTCGGAAAGAGTATTTTTATTCTTCGATATCTGATGGTAAAAGCCGTTATTATCCTCTAGAGGATAAAGTAAATTGAATTTAGAACATCGTGTGCACGTTAGTAAATATCACTCGTCTATGAAGTTTGTGAATTCAAAACATCATTAAAACCTATTTACTTGTACCTCTATGGTGCCGAATTTCCATACAATCGTTTTTAATTTGTTAAAAACTCACACTCGTAACCTTCTTGGTGTACTTTTTTAATTCGCTTTGCTCGCACCATTTTCTTTCACGTCATATTGTTTAAAATTAAAACCGATTAAAAACAAGAAAATTGAAAATAAGTGAAAAACCTAAAATGAGTGATTCTAGTGACGAAGAAATTAACAGAATTGAATTTAATCTTGTGTTTTTTTTTGCATTTAGTCATTTCCTCGCTGAGGTGGGATGAAAAGTTACCTTGTGATTTTTTTTGCATTTAGTCATTTCCTCGCTGAGGTGGGATGAAAAGTTACGTGTTGCACTCGAGTGAAAAGATTTTTCACCTCGTGCTCTTTTGATTCCCTCGCTGACGCTCAGGATTCTAATTTTTGAATCACTCGCTCGGCTCGTGATTCAATTTTAGAATCCTTCGCTTGCTCGGTCATCAAAATTGAGCACGCGGTTAAAAAACAACTTTTCACTCTTGTATAACAAATAACTATTATGTCATACTAAACAGTTAAGTGCTGACAAGCTTTTATGAGGAAATAATGAATAGACGATCCCATTGACCTGTATGGGGAGTTCGAGAGACAACCATAGGAAGTTAAGAGAGAAGCTTTGTACCGCATTAATAAAGGTGAGCGAGCCTACGGCGGCTAATGTGTCCTTATGGGCCATCCTGAAAAATTTCATCTCCCCTTATATCAAAATGCTCAAACAAAAATAGACCGTACCTAACTAATTTTAGGGATTACATCACAATAGATCTACCAAAATCGTTTACGCATCGCGCTGAACAGCCTGACATTTCAGCCTTCCAAATTTTCCACTAGAAATAAGCCCTTATTGCGTCCACGGTTCGGATATTATTCGCGTAAGACCAAAATATTCGATCGCCAAAAGTTGTATGTAGATTGTTAGGCCTAATATAACATTGTCGGCAAAAGTACTAAAAACTAAATATACCTACCTATTTTGTTATCAGTAGAGATAAAATAGAGATGAGAAAGTATAGAGCATACCTCTAAGTATAGAGCAGATAGTGCACATTTTTCTGCATGGTTTTTGATCATAGATACCTATTTAGGACCGTAAAAGTACTTAGGTACCTATCTTGAAAGACGAGTCTTCGGCACACAAAGTAAGTAATGAAGCCCTAGGAAGTAATAATAACTAGGTAACGTAATCATAAAAGTTAGTGAGTACTTAACGTCTTGAAGTTACGTTTTGTTCCGTCGCGCCATATAAAAATAAAGTTACGCTGACTGTTGGGGACGCCTTTATGCGCGGCGTACACAGAAAAAGGAGTCTGTTTATTACTAAGGCGGCATACGTTCTCCGTGTTTTGTTTTCAGTACCTACATATTCCCCCTCACCTACTTTAACCATGACCGCAATTATTGCACTTGTAAATTTTTACGTAAGTAGCGTCCGTAAGTAACTTTAATTACTAACATTTGCATAATATGCGACTTACAAGACTTTTACTATCGTAAGTTACTCACTTATGCGACTTATGTGAGTAAAACTTACAAGCGTAATCGTAGTCTTAAACTTAGAATCTGGGGTCACGGGAGTGACCCCGCCAAAGCGAGCCAAAGGAAACGGGGCACTACCTACCTTTTCTCGAAGCGTTTCGTCGGATTTTCGAACCGTCATAGCTTAGGTCCAGATGATGCTAGAAAGCTGAAATTTTCAGGATAAGGTGTTGTTGGCAAACTTACCAAATATACCAAGTATAAATTTTCTAGCATATATAGTTTCAGATTTATTGATACCTGAAATACGTCGATTTCGTGACTGACTCACTGACCGTCATCAACATGAAAAAGGTACTTCCTGAAGTGCTAGAAGGCTGAAATTTGGTATGTAGGCTATAATTTGCATATAAACAACAGGAAAATTAAGAAATCTGAAACTTTTCCCCTCCAACCCCTCCTATAGGGGGTGCAAATCTGACAGCATTTCCTCGTATTTTAGAACAGTCATAACTTCGGTACGGATGATGGTAGAAAGCTTTAATTTTCAGGATAACATGTCGTTGGCACATTTATTAAACATACTAAGTTTCAATTATCTAGCATTTATGGTTTCAGATTTATTGATACCTGAAATACGTACTTTTGGGGGTTTTTTACTTTTACTAAATCACATGAAACACGAAACCTCTAGGGTACTTCCTAAAGTCCTAGAAAGCTGAAATTTGGTATGTAGACTAGGAATTGCACATAAACAATGGAATAATTAAGAAATCTGAAACTTTCTTTTTCCAACCCCTCTTATTGGGGGTGCGTATTTGACAGCGTTTCCACGTATTTGCTAACCGTCATAGCTTCAGTCCGGATGATGCTGGAAAGCTGAAATTTTCAGGATAAGATGCTGTTGGCCAACTTATTAAACATACCAAGTATCAATTGTCTAGCATTTATAGTTTCAGATTTATCGATAACTGAAATACATCGGTTTCGTAATTTAGCCTTATAAATCGCTGATGAAAATCAAAACCTCTAGGGTAGGTACTTCCCAAAGCCCTAGAAAGCTGAAATTTGGTATGTGGGCTAGGAATTTCATATAAATAATGGGAAAATTAAGAAATCAGGAACTTTTCCCTTCCAACCCCTCCTATAGGGGGTGCATAATAGCTGCACAGTCGGTACTAAAAGAAATATGTGCAAAATGCCGTATACATACATAATACCGTACATACATCAAATATCAAATAAATATTATAAATGCGAAAGTTTGGATGTATGGATGTATGTTTGTAACTCAATCACGCTCCAACGGATGAACGGATCTGGATGAAATTTGGCACAGAGATAGATTATAGTCTGGAATAGCACATAGGCTACTTTTTATCCCGGAAAATTAAAGAGTTCCCGCGGGAACCGAAAAACCTCAATCCACGCGGACGAAGTCGCGGGCATCAGCTAGTAATATATATACAAAATTCATGACTCAGGTACAAATGTTCTGAATACAAACATTATGCCCCTAGCAGAATTCGAACCCGCGACCTCTCCCTCAACAGTCATGGTCTGTAACCAATCGGCCAAACAGGTCGCACATAATAATCACGTAATCTTGTCATTTTTATTCTCATTATTTTCATTTTATTACTGAAAAATTATAAAATACCTATAAGTACTTACAACATAAAATATTTTTCAGAGGTAAATATACCTACCTATAGTAATCATTGGCGAAGAGTCCACGTATGACCCGGCATCCCTTTAGGAATTGTTCAATAAGTAATCAACGATATTTTCGTCTAACCCTTGTTCTTCGAACTAAACACTGTTCATTGGTTTGAATTAAATTACCTAACGCGTGACAATTTATAGAAAAGTAGATGATGCCCGCGACTTCGTCTGCGTGGATTAAGGTTTTTGATTCCAGCGGGAACTGTTTAATTTTCCGGGATAAAAAGTAGCCAATGTCCTTCCCCGGGATACAAACTATCCCTGTAAATTTCATCAAAATCGGTTGAAAAGATGGGCCGTGAAAGCGCAGCAGACAGACAGACACACTTTCGTATTTATAATATTATATGGATCTAAACTAATATTAAAAAGAGGAAAGATTTAACCGTCAAGTTTGCTGTGGATAAAATAAAAAAAAACTCAACCGATTTTAAAAATTCTTCCGGCACTTCACGTAGGTTCATTCCAGTGCTAATGTAAAATCTTATGTGCTGCTCAGTGCCCACTGGCTTTAGTGGGTAAAAAATAATGGACTATTATCATGATTAGTGCTAGCCTTGCGAAGCGGGGCGGGTCGCTAATCAACAATAAGCAGATATAAACCGGCTGGCCCATACAACCAAATATCTTTAATACTGAGCACCAGACTCGAAAATAAGAACTAACTTAAGTATGTATGGATTTGCCGCTCATTACATACATATGTCAGCAAACCCACAAAGAAAAGAGGCAACGATAGAGAGTGGGCAATGAAAAAAGGAATAACTGTAGTGCGAGAAATAGAGTCCAAAAAATTAAAAAATCTAGTGCGCCTGCCAAAAAGAAATGAAATCCCACCAAAACCATTTCATGGATAGGCTGCCAAAACTCGCATACAAGTCCAAATCATAATGCTTTCACTGTTAAAAAGTTATGAGATCTCTAGTAGAGCCAAGCCCCTAGTTGAGCTCCGATTTGTGCTGCGCATCATCATAGCCCATGGGGCCAGTTCCAAGTCCAAAGTGTACAGGTTTAAGTACTTTTGGCTGTACCACATTTACTACATAGAAGTCCTGACTCTATAAACTCTACATCTTGATAAAAAGATGTGGCTTGGCTGTTTCGTGCTCCAATCAATCATTTAATGTTCGTGGAATAGGTATAGTTTGTGCGAGAATCACGAAACGGCCAAGCCACATCTTTTTATCAAGATGTAGAGTTTATAGAGTCAGGACTTCTATGTAGTAAATGTGGTACAGCCAAAAGTACTTAAACCTGTACACTTTGGACTTGGAACTGGCCCCATGGGCTATGATGATGCGCAGCACAAATCGGAGCTCAACTAGGGGCTTGGCTCTACTAGAGATCTCATAACTTTTTAACAGTGAAAGCATTATGATTTGGACTTGTATGCGAGTTTTGGCAGCCTATCCATGAAATGGTTTTGGTGGGTATTTACTACCGTAACTATAACCTCCTACCGTGACAAAAATACTCCTCATGGCAAAGTATCAATGGCAAAGAGCTTAATTTGTGTAAAATTGATTAGTTATTCACACCTGTATGGTTTCGTCGTAGGAGTAGTTGCGGCTGGAAGCCGCAGAGCTCATCTCACTGGAGCTCGCGCGTTTGCGGCGGCCGCATCTGCAACAATGAATAACATAAACAATTCAACATAATATTACCTATTAAACATATTAAGTAATATTAATATAATAAATAGTATTATAATTAAATGCCTGCTTCTCAATCGCCAAAAAATTTCACACTTCGTTACGAACGCCTTGTCACCATTAATGTAGAATTTTAGTAAATTTGTCACATAATAAATAATGGTTGTTCCTAACGCAAAGTGAACCCATACTAATATTTTAAATGCAAACGTGTGACTGACTGTTAGTCTGTCTGTCTGTCTGCCTGTCTGCTACGCGTTCACGGCCCAACCATAATATTACCGTGGCCCAACTGTTCAACCGTTTCAGATTAGGTACAAAAATTAAATTGCATCGCGGGGAAGGACATAAGCTACGAGGTACTTTTTATGCCGGGAAATCAAAGAGTTTTCACGGGATTTTTCAAACACCTTGCGGACGTAGTCGCGGGCATCATCTAATCGGGTACTATATAAAAAAAAGAAAATAGTTAAGTAGTACATATGTGAATACCAATTTTTTTTTTTTTTATCCACTAATTTAAATGTTAGTAACGATAAGGATTAGAAATTTTTATTAGAAAAGGTTTTCAACGCATCCCACCTCGGGATACCATACAAATCGCACAATGCTTTCAAACAAGCTATTCATTCAGACTGTCCTTTAACCTTTCGTAAAAATGACACGCATCCGTATATGTGAGTGCAAATTAACAGTACCGTAGCAGATGTTGCCCAAGTCGCTGAAACTCGTTCGAGGCAGTAGGAACCCGAGGGCTCATGAATAATTAAACTGAGGCGATAACTCAGCAGCCACCCGCCCCGCGGTCTGCGGGCGTAGTACTTCGAGGAATCGTCGTTTTTATGGCTTAATTAGTTACATCTCAACGTTTCTGTGTTGCCAGTAGTAAATAATAAGATACTATTGAGCTACTATCGGTACTAATATTATTTAAAATACGAATGTGTGTCTGCCTTCTGTGCGTCTTACTTTCACTTAGCTTTCATGGCTCATATTTTCAATTGATGTTGACTAAATTTGGTACAGAGGTAGGTTGCATCCCGGGAAAGGAAGCTTTACCTTCAAAAACATACTCCACGAGGACGAAGTTGCGAACATAATCTAGTATTTGTGTTTGTTTCGACCTTAATAACAATTAAGGGTTTTTATTTAAATTTGTGTAGTTCTGACTTATAAATAAATCTCAGAAAGAACGCACAAAACCTGAAAGAGTACGAAATTTAACTTTCCACAAAAGTATTTTTTTTATCATATTAAATACAATATACACAACATATACAACCCAAAATACAACCCAAAATTAATCATTTCTTAGTAAAGAAGTAGATAGAAACTTCACCAAACATGGCAACATTAAAGATGAACCAAAATAAGAACTGGCATGCGGAAGCCCTGCAGGGTTCAGGGTTTACGATAATTGTGGGCATAATTATACAAACACGAGTGCGACACTAAAGAGTTCCACAGCCGTTTGAAGTTACACGAAGGTAAACTTAATTAACGTAGAAGCTTAAAAAGGCTAATTAAAGGAGAAATTACTTTACTCAATTTTGGAGAGTCCTTCTCTACATAGCCGATATAAATAATGCCAGAGTGAAATTTGGAAACGAATATATTTTTATCGCATGAGGTTGTTTGTGATATGTGTGTGTTTGTCAATTCCACAAAATCGAATCCGCTTATTGTTCCTTTGTTCATTTATTTATTATTTATTTAATTTAATTATTTATACCGAAAAACCCTCTCTTGCTCTCTGGGATTTAACCTAACCACAGACGCTATAATGTAAAGTATATACAAATAGTCAAAGCCAATAAGAGCTTTTGCAGCCTCCGGGGACTATAATACTTTTTATGTTATTCTTCATCTCCATTGTCGAGTTCTCTATTTGCGTAGAAATCCTCAAAATGATCATTTTGGGGAGCATTTTTTGCCAATAGATAGCGACTGCAAGGAATCCTAAATCCCTGAAAATTGGGAAGCGTCGAAAGATTTGGTCAGATAAGGCTTTTGAGATCAAAGCCTCCGCCGGGAGATAAAAAAGTGTGGACCGACATCGATCCGCCACGTTGTCATTCCCGTCACGGTTTGCAGCCTACTGCGCCGTCGCCATGGCAACGTACACTCATCGGCTGAAGTGGTATAGTCTGAGCAATCCTTAACATCAACAACCAACATCCGACAAGCCTGAAGTAGTAAGTCAGGGTACTTAATACGGTAAAATGACAACGATCGCAAGTCGCAATCAAGACGTCTGATTAGTCAATTTTCTTTTGCTATTGTACAAAATTAATTATTGTTTTCGAAGCATGAATACCATAATTTCAGTCAATAACCACAATTGAGATTACATCAATCATCAAACTTCTGGTCTACAAAATTGACTTCAAATAACGGTTTTTAGGCTTTTTAAACTAAATATTATACCTGACCATTCTATTTATTTATTTTACACTTAAAACAAATTAATAATTAATAAATTAATTTTCATTTTCATTGCACAAAATAATAGGTATGACATAACGATAGTTCTGCGTGCGACAACTCATGCGTGCCGTGATAATTGTCAAAACAAAAGAACGATGAATTAACTTAAAGCTTTTAACTCACAGAATTTGAGTTTTAAGTTAGGTTATTTGGCAATTAAATAGTAGGTAATTCATAAAAATCTAGCAATAAAATAAAACATTTTCGATTACTACCATACTTATTAGAAGAATGACTGAGTGACTCATGCAGTGTAAAAATAGAAGCTTTCGTGAAAGCCTTTTCTCATGAACTGTACTAAAGAGCTGCTCAAATGTTACTTTTGCCAACTTTGATCAAGACTTTCGCTTTAAACAAATATATATATCACAATTCCGTAAAGTTTGTTATCGGTAGCTAAGTTTGTATTAAGTTATTGAGCTTCTTCACTTTAAATTGGTAAATATTATTTAGTTACTGACAAAAGGAATTTCTATGTGAGTGCCTATTTGACATAGGTAGTATAAATTAGTAACGGGTACCAGTAGGTACGACAAGTAGTACCACCATAAATAAGACTATTATTTGGGTTTTCCATATATGGTAGGTATTTCACATTCAGCCTAGGCACCTACTTTCTGTTTTTAATAACGACAATATAGGTATCAATTCCTAATCGCAGAACAAAAACGGTACTTACCTCGGTATTACCACAGTATTACCACGGTAATATTATGTATACAGTATTGTAACTCGGCAGTATTGTAAAATATTACCGTGGTATTACATACACCGTAACGGCAGAATCATAGGTACTTCATCGTAATTTATACTACGTTTACGTGTATTACGTCGTCTATAATATCATATAATATACTCTACACCTATTTGGATTTCAGATGCTTAAGTAGGTATTAGGCATTAGCACAGTATTGGTATAACTATATAATACATATTATTCGGAAGGCTAATAATAGGTACCTAATACCTATCTTCAGTTCGCTCTAGACGTCGTTTTCCGATTTTTATATTATTATGCGTACTAAATAGGTTAAATTAACTTACATTTAACCTGTGCATTTAACTTATTAATAAAATAATTGAATTCGTGCTAACGACCAAGAAAAATTCTGCCGTTACCTACACTATTTGTTGCGCTGACGCTGTTACGGCAAAATAATTGTTTAGCGTTTAGGAATTATTGATGTTACTTACGCGTTCCGTTAGTGGGTGGAATTCCTTCAGAGCTTGCATCATAGGCAGCGATAATTAATAATTTTTGTTGTTTCATTACTTTGGCGTTTATACATTGGATAACGTAAATTTTTATTAGGGAGGTTACTAACACTGTCTTTTCTTTGCTTTGCGTACCTGTCCGTATCGTACCTATTGTCATGTCATTCTATGAGATACGAAAGAACAGATTTAAACATTTAAATAGGACAATCATAAAATTATAATTCTATAATCATACCCCTTCTAGTTAGTCGGATAGAAAGAAATTCAATCTTTGAAGATTCGTGCGCGTCACCTACTTGTAGAGCCCGAGTTGTCATACTAGTAGAGCAGCAATGCACCGCAAAATAAACCTAACCTGACAGAAGCACAAGTTCACCAGTCGTACCTATTTAATTTTACATCCAGAGACTTACAATGATGATGGTTCTTAGTATAGTCTGTGTCACGAAAGAAGTCCCGCAGCATAATTTTGAAATTAGAACTAATATAAATTGCTTATAACATGCTACTACTAGCGACGTGCCCTTATTGAATTACTATCTTGACACGGACTATATAATAGGTACAGTTCGTTTGCTAACATAGTTAAAACTTGATTGTTTTCAAGTGTTTTTTTCAGTGCGATGTGGCTTTAAGCGCTACGCTAGGCGTTAGATGTTATATGGAAGTTTGAAACTCAAAATAATATGTTTAGGTTCATTTTCCTTTCCTGTTTCCACTGTCGGGAACAGAAATATATAGGTATAAACTATAAAGTTGTGCTAAGCTTACAGATACATACAAACGAATCGCGGCACAAAAGCCTGTGACAGCGAACCCGCAATTTTATAGGATTATTTCACACTGTTTCCATTTTGTTCTGCCTAAGTAGATCTGTTAATTTAAAATGCTTAGTGTATCTTCATGTAATCGCTTATTACTTATATATAATAATTAGCTGATGCCCGCGACTTCGTCCGCGTGGTTTAAGTTTTTTTGATTCCCGCGGGAACTCCTTAATTTTCCGGGATAAAAAGTTATTAGTGTTATTCCAGACTATAATCTATCTCTGTGCCAAATTTCATCCAGATCCGTTCAGCCATTTGGGCATGATTGAGTAACAAACATCCATACATCCATCCAAACTTTCGTATTTATAATATTTATTAAGTATTTGATAAATGGGGTTATCTGCTACTCCATAGACTTACTCAATGACCACAACACCCCACATGCTAGCAGTATAAATACACCGGACGGAAGCACAGAGCACTGGTCTTCCCGGCTTCACCTATAAGACAGTTGTTTACTTCGCTAGCGGTTTTTAACCCTTGCTCTACGCTCATAAACTAAACAAAGTGCCTTCTATAATCTTCTTCTTCTCTAAACAAAGTCACAAGGCGACTTTGCATGTAATTACTTGTAACTTTTAGTTTAGTATTGCTGTACCTACCTGCTTTAGGTTGTAACTTGTAACTTTACGAGAAACGTGACAACTTTGTGCCTTGCTGTAAAACTAAAATGAAAGGTTTTAGGGACGAGTTCTGTAGTAGCAGCTTACACCTAGAATTATACAATTCCTGACGATGCCATAATAATGTAGGTCCATAAGTACTAAGTAATTTGAGAAAAAGTTACTAGGTAGGTATACTTAACCCTAATACTTCTATACTTATATTATATAAAATTCATCTATATATATAAAATTCAAAGTCCTGACTGACTGACTGACTGACTTATATATCAACGCACAGCCTAAACCGCTGGTCCTAGAAACATGAAATTTAGAGGGTGTATTCTTTGTGAAAAGTCAGTAACCACTAAGAAAGGATTTTTCGAAATTCTACCCCCAAAGGGGTAAAATAGGGGTAGGAACTTTGTATGAAACTCCGTCGTTTTTAGGGTTCCGTACCCAAAGGGTAAAAACGGGACCCTATTACTAAGACTCCGCTGTCTGTCTGTCTGTCTGTCTCCAGGCTGTATCTCATAAACCGTGATAGCTAGAAAGCTGAAATTTTCACAAATGATGTATTTCCGTTGCCGCTATAACAACAAATACTGAAAATTAAAAAAATATATATATTAAGGGGGTCCCCATACAATAAACGTGTTTTTTTCGTATTTTTTTGCTCAATATTAAAAACGGTAACAGGTAGACGGTTCAAATTTTCACAGAATATTAACTTGTATATTACCTTTCAAAATAAATAATTAAATATCAATAAAGTAAATATTAAAGGGGGGCTCCCATACAACAAACGTAATTTTTATTTTTAATACGTCTTAAATCGTAAAACTTACTACAGGTTTGTACGGAACCCTCGGTGCGCGAGTCCGACTCGCACTTGGCCGATTTTTTTAAGTTATAGCCATGAAACTTGAAATTTGGGGTTCCGGTTTAAAATGAAGAAATAGTTACGTGTTTCACCATTTATGAAAATTCTACCCCCAAAGGGCTGAAACAGGGAATGAAAGTCCTTTATATTTTACAAGAAATTTTTCAAGTTATATCTACGAAACTTGATATATTGGCTTTCGGTAAAAAATAAAGAAGCACGTGTGTCACAATTTTTAAAAATACCACCCACAAAGAGGTTAAATAGGGGTTGAAAGTTTGTACTTATTAAATTCCATCGTTTTTGGTATTTTTGCTTCCGATTTAAAATTATGAAATACGAGTACATGTATTTCACAATTTTTGTAATTATCTATCCCCAAGGACGTTAAATAGAGTTTGTCCTTCAATCATGCCGCAACAGAGCAACGGATTAACGTGATTTTTTGCATGGGTATAGATGAGGACCTGGACATTGACATAGGCTTCTTTTTATCCCGGAAAGTTAAGGAGTGCCTGTGGAAATTAATAACTTGTGCCACGCGAACGAAGTCGCGGGCGTCCGCTAGTCTGGTAGTATGGAGCTTCGAGAAAATAAAGATAAGGGCTGGTTTACTCACCATCATATCTAATTACTTTAAATAGAAATTACTTAGTTATAATGGCCGTGAACAAAATGCATGGAATTAAATTGGTTGTTGTAAAGACGCCTCAGGTGGTATGCTGCTGCGGTGAACCACTTCAAGAACCCTTCAGAATTATTAAGGGCTATCACCGAGCTCTTAGAACGACGTCGCATACACGATGTCTAGTGTCTGCCGACGGAAATGCCTCTGCCCTACGAGTAGGCTAGGGAGTTAGGGACTATTCAGAGGGCTGAACCTCTAGGTATACAGAAAAAGACGAGGTTTATGTAGTTCTTATGAAACCTCGTCTTTTTGCTTAATTTTTGGCTTGATTTTCAAAACCAGAAAAGATTTTCGAAGGAAGATGTGCTTGCTTTAGTCGCAGAATCCAGATTTTATTTCTAGTTTCGTACAAGCTTGCATTATTCGGGTATCATCGCCAAGTCCCTCTAAATAACACCATGAAAGAAACCAGTGGCCACTTTCTGTAATGTCTTCATGGGCTTGTTGAGTTCTGACGGGTTTAGTTTTAAGTATCATATCATATTATCATATCATAAGTTAATATTATAAATGCGAAAGTGTGTTTGTTTGTTGGTTTATTGGTTTGTTAGTTTGTCCTTCAATCACGCCGCAACGGAGCAACGGATCGACGTGATTTTTGGCATGGGTATAGTTGAGGACCTGGAGAGTGACATACTTTTAATCCCGGAAAATTAAGGAGTTCCCGCGGGAATCAATAAAACTTAAGCCACGCGGACAATGTCGCGGGCATCAGCTAGTAGGTAATAACTAATAGTACAGTTGATTTAAACCGCCGTTGCAGCACAGAAACAATTATCCAAGCCCAAACGGCAAACCTATATATAGTTTAAGTAAGTACATGATGCCCGCGCTTTGTCCGCGTGAAATAAGGTTTATGATTACCACGAGAACTCTTTATTTATCCGGGATAAAAAATTGCGGGAACCAAAAAACCTCAATCCACGCGCAGCCGTTGTGCATCTACTGTTGGACATAGGCCTCTTTCAAGTAGCGCCAAGGTGCTCTTTCCTCCGCTTTCCGCATCCAATCGATGCCAGCCACCCTCCGGATATCATCGCTCCTCCTTGCTGGCGGGCGCCCTTCGATCCGCTTACCAAGACGTGGTCTCCACTCGAGTACCTTTCGACTCCAGCGTCCATCGGTCCTCCGACACACGTGACCAGCCCACTGCCACTTCAGCGTGCCGGCCCTTAGAGCTAGACTAGACTAGACATAGATGTCGGTCACTCTAGTTCTTTGGCGAATCACTTCGTTCCGAACTTTATCCCTTAAAGGAATTCCGAGCATAGCACGCTGAGCGACCTGAAGTCGGTGTACTAGTCTCGCTGTCAGTGTCCACGTTTCGGCACCGTAGGTCATTTAACTGGTAGCACGCATTGGTCGAAGATCTTAGTCTTCAGGCACTGCGGTATGGGCGACGTAAAGACTCGACGAAGTTTTCCGAATGCTGCCCAGCCTAGCTGTATTCTCCTATCGATCTCCTTCTCGAAGCTGTTTTTACCCAATTGGAAAATTTGCCCAAGGTATGTATACCTCCTATACCTATACTCCTGAACAGCTTCGAGAATCGACCCATCGACATTGATCGGCTCCGGAGCGACCAGACTAGCATAAGATAGTAGGTATTATAATAAATTTATATTATGCAAAAGTGTTTCTGTCTGTTTGCTACGCTTTCACGGCCCATCAGTTCAACCGATTTTGATGAAATTTGGTACAGACATAAGTTGTACCCCGGGAGAATGCGTAGGAAATCAGAGCTAGTCCCCACGGGAATTCCAAAATCCTAAGTCAACGCAGGCGAAGTAGCGAGCATAGTTCAAAATATAGGCTGATATCGCATAAGCAGAAAAGTTAACTGTAAGTTGTAACAACATTAAGTGATTTATTATTATGCTAGTAAACCTACTTAGTTACCTGATAATGAAATAAAAACCGGTCAAGTGCGAGTCAGACTCGCGGACAGATGGTTCCGTACCACCAAGAAAGATAACACGCAATCAGCTGTGAAATAACTGGCTTACATAAGGCGCTAAGCTGGTAGCGCCTGAGCGGCCGGGCCTGACAAACTGCTCGATACTCTATGAGCACAAAAACATAATTACCTACCTAACAACTTTCGGACTTTTTCTGCCTCGTTGGTCTAGTGGTTAGCATGTTTGACTGCGGTCGACGAGGTCCCCGGTTCAAGTCCCAGGTCGGGCCATAATTAAGTATTGGGTTTTGCTGACTAGAAATTCTCAGTACCTACTAGCCCGGAGTTAGGAAGTTGGCGGCGTTTCACCCCCGTGCCTCGGAGAGCACGTTAAGCCGTCGGTCCCAGGTATTATCACTAACATGATAATGGAGGAGTGGAGTGGAGGCCTGTGCCCAGCAGTGGGACGTTAATGGGCTGTAGTGGTAGGACTTTTTCTTGTGCTGTGAGACCTTGCTTCTTGCTAAATTTCATAATTCTAGGTAAACGGGAAGTACCCTTTAGTTTTGATTTATTGGCGAATGTCAAAATATGCCGCATAAGCGTTGATTGCGTTGACTTAGAAGCTTGTTTTTTACATCTCCAAGGGACCGTAGACCAAGTATTTCATATTAATTTCAAATTAATAGGTTACACCTCCACGCGTTCCCGAGACAAAGGTGGTTGACAGACAGACAGACGGACACCGAAGTGATCCTGTAAGGGTTTCTTTTTTCCTCTTGGAGTACGGAACCCTTAAAAAAATGAAACTTACCCTTGTTGTCATCGCTTTATAGAACTCCACATCTCTGATCTGACCAACACTTTGTCTAAACACGACATTCAGGGAAGGCGCCGATAATACCATAAGAGTTTTTATTTCAAAGAGCTTTGGGCGGCTTCACTGGCAGCAAAAACACATATTCAGGTATAAACAGCTTCAATAATCAAACAGCTCAAAATAATTGGTCATACTAGATTTTCAGTCCATACTTAATAAATCAACAATGCAAGTTTAACGTTCCTTCTGTCTTATAAACACAACAATGTTTATATTAACAGCTGGTTTACGTAACGTACAAAACACCGCCCTACGCACAGGGAACACAGAAGGACTGAATCGCCTGAAAGTTACATAGTTATGTTGTGATCCCACACTCCTACCGTTGCCCGTACGTAGGAACTTGGATAGGATAACCTTGTTCAAGAGTATTACGAACAACAATATAGTGGCCTCTAGTGGTGAGTAGCAAAACTATTTTAACAGCGACTTCTATTGGTGAGTACCAAAACTACAGCGGCCTCTAGTTAACTAAAGCTTAACTATTACGTACTTACTTCATGTAATTCTATTAGATGGCGCCACGGATTTACATACAACTTCGTGTAAATTGGTGAAATCCATAGACACCACAGAAAATCAACCTCTTTGGCAAAACAAAATAATATTCACGTCAATGTCAAAACGACATTTTCGATTTTGACGATATTTGATTCCCCATTGTTTTGTTTTGATATCAGCTAAATTGGAAAAAAATTGAAAACATCACATTTGCAAACTACTTACGATAGAATTGTTGCTTAATTAACCATTTCATTAGACCTAGGTATTGCATCCAAAATGGTCAAGGTTTGGAAGTTGGGTCTAATAAGTTACGATACGGCGTTCAAAATCCAGTCATCAATAGCCCGAAAGCACCTGGACGCTATGATGAAAGGAGTAAATGCTGACTTCGATACACTTCTGTTAGTTGAACATAAACCAGTTTATACAGTGGGTAAGAAAATTAAACTACTTACAACTCGCATCATTTAAACCTCTCTATTCTCGATCTCTAAACGATTCATTAATATACTTGTGCTTACTGAGGGACAAAGAAAGTCTAAGGCTAAATTAGGGCTGGTCCCTTACTATCTGAAATTTTATGTTTAAAAAAATCAAATGAATGGCTTGAGGCTTTTTTTGCTCATTCATTTTGAACTAGACCCCAGATGCCTGATTGGATCTCTGCTTCTGTATGAGTGTGTACAACAGAAAGTTTTCTAATGGACAAGTTTTGATAATATGCAGCTGGCTTAAGACAGTAATAATAAGTAGTTTATGAACACTTCCATGGTTTTCTAAATGTTGAATGATTGATGGCTTTTTTTATAGATTTATAAATAAACTAGACTAGGTTGCTAATTCTGTTAAACACAATCTCTTAACTAATCTAAAGCTATCTCTTTCAGGTATTAGAGATGAAACCCCTAATGAAGAAATGATAAGGCTACGTAATTTGGGAGCAGAATTCAGAAAAACAAACAGAGGTGGTATGATCACATTTCACGGGCCTGGTCAGCTGGTTGCCTACCCAATTATTAATTTGAAACACTTTAAAACAAGTGTAAGGTGGTATGTTGACAGATTAGAGGAGACTGTGATCACCATGTGTGATGAACTAGGTAAGGAATCCATACATAATATTATAAATGTGTACCTGTGTTTGTCTGTTTGAAATTTGGTACACAGCTTGTTGTTCTGAGATGGGCAAAGAATACTTTTCATCCGAAAATTCCAAGAGTTCTTATGGGATTGTTTTAACCCTAATCCTTTCATAAACTTTCATACAAACCCTATTTATCACCCTGAGGCACCCCTCAAGAACTCTTTCTTAGTGAGAGTCTATGTCATAAAAATACCCCACTAATAAGATAAAGGATAGCTGTGCATTGATGGATCAGACAATCAGTCAGTTGCATTGTCTTTTTTAGAAATGTTAGAGTCTAAATATAAAGTGATACTCCAGCTTTCATAAGGACCCTGGGAAAAGATTGATCCATAACAAGGTTCTGAAAATGTTTTGGTTATAGTGTTTAATCGTACCTGTTAATTTCGATTTTTTATCAGAAATGTCATAAGTAGTGCAATCTACTGAATATATTTGACTATCTGAGATAGTAAATTAATTTTGTTGTGAATTTTTTTACTAAGAAGAATAATTTAGTACTCATTTTGATTGTTTTAGGTATAAAAGCGGGCAGATCACCACACACTGGAGTTTGGGTTGAAGATAACAAAATAGCAGCCATTGGCATTCATGCATCCAGGTATGTCACCACACATGGAATCTCTTTAAATTGTGATAATGACCTTTCATGGTTCGAGCATATTGACCCTTGTGGTATTGAAGATAAAGGTGTTACTTCCTTGACCCATGAAACTGGTGTTGTGTGCACAATAGACAATATGACGCCAATATTTTTGAAGAATTTTGAAAAAGTATTTAATTGCAAGACAGAAGAGTTGGAAAGCAACCTTCAAAAAGAAATACTGGATGGTCTATATAGCAATTTGTTGGTGAATGCAATGTAGATAATATAGTAGTATCTGAACTAGATAAATCATTGTACCTTTAATATATTATTATTTTATTTGATGAAATCTCTTGTTACTTATTTATAAGTATTTAAAATTGTTTGTTCTGTTATAGTTTACAAATGTGGTGAAATAAAAAAAACAGTATGATTTGTACAAATTTATTTCATTTATAAAATAAAATAAGAAAATAAATAAGTAAGTATATTAGTAATTCTAAATAAATAAAAAAAGAAATCTCAAGTTGGGTTAAGAGAAACACTGGTTCACTAAAAGTAAACTGGTTCACTAAAAGTAAAAAGTTCAATAGAAATGTGCCAAATAAATTCCCAATTTCTACAGAACCCAACTGAAAGTCCTATAAGAGGTACGAAACCGTAATTACTGTTATATAGAGCCAAGCGATAGGCAACAGTATATTTACAAGATATTTTTCTCTCTAAAAAGTTTTTCTTATGATTCTTACAAAATATGTTTAAATGCACTTATGTCATTAATGGGCACAATTAAATAAGTCTTCCTACACTACAATAATAATTCTTTAACCTAGAGAAGTTCTGCCAATTTAATTATTATCTAGACAAATTATAAATATTCAGAATATTCCCCTCAAATCCAATTCCATAGGCTAAGAAAAAAATATAAAATTTTCAGGGAATATTCCGAAAAGATCTAATTGATTCAAAATTGATCTAGCTACAGCTTATCCTATATTAAATGCAAAGTCTGAATTTATACTAAGTAAATTCCGTATACTAAGGCACCTATCGACTATATTACCTACCTAAATTCGATGCGGCTATATTATATAAGCATTGCATCTTCATTCGAAAAATTAAAATTTATTATTAGCGACAAGTTGTACCTCTATTTGTATAACTACTTAAAATTATTAAATGCTTTAAAATGCAATGGGCTACCCTTCAGGTAAATGCAAAACACGCGGTGGTCACATTTTATTCGACATAATATTCGATCACCACAATAATTCCTTAATCTACAAAATGGACGGATATAATGACATGAACGTTACATTATGGAATTTCGAGTCAGTCATTTGTATCACATGTTCCTCAGTAATACAGGCATTGGAACGTTACACAATATTTTGTTTGGACCACTTATTTCTATGGTCTCTTGGATACAGAAGTTTATTACGACATGTGCTTCGGAGGTGTCAGCCATTTCCGCATGTAGTAGCAGAAGATTGTGGCGATGTATAGCAGAACTAAGAGAGCGCAAGCAACTCCCAATAGTAATACTGACGCCTTACTGGGGCATGGCTCAACAATCGTTACTGTTTTTTCTGTAAACAAAAAATAATAATTAAAAGGATATCAAGGAGCTTTGAATCTCCAATATAGTAGTACAGTAAGCAGCAAAATAAAAAGTCCTCAATACAAAAATTACACGTAGGTACTAAACTTCTTGACTAAACTTTTTGACCTCAGTACCTATGTAATCAACAAATTCTTACCTCCAAAGTTAGTTTCTGAAGCAGTGCCACCTGGTTTATCCGATCTCAAAAAGTCGGTACTCTGGCGTTCATCACCGAAGTCGAGAACAATGATTTCTTGGGAGATGTTCATATCATCCTCCTGGCTGTGGGCCTCGTTTGTCTCATTGTGGGGCAGCGAACGTCGCTTTCTGCCCCAAGACTCTACCGATTCTCTTCCCCATTCGCACACCGCCTAAAACGTAAATAGACCAAATTGAAAATTAAGAACACTCACAAAACAACTTAATTTTACGCTTACTCTGTTTGCACTAAAACTATTGATAAAATCCATATCCATACTAATATTATAAATGCGAAAGTGTGTCTGTCTGTCTGTCTGTCTGTCTGTCTGCTACGCTTTCACGGCTCATCTGTTCAACCGATTTTGATGAAATTTGGTACAAGGGTAGGTTGTATCCCCGGAAAGGACATAGGCTACTTTTTATCCCGGAAAATTAAAGAGTTCCCGCGGGAATCAAAAAACCTAATCCACGCGTACGAAGTCGCGGGAATCATCTAGTGTTAAATAAAATCATGAGAAAGACATTCTCTATTGAAGTTTAAATTCCTCAAGGGTGTAGGTAAATGCACCGTATTGATTTGTTCAAAGTAGTGAGTTGCTTAGACATTGCTTGAAAATTATCAGTCAAGACGAAAAGGTTAATTATGAAGGCTATAAAAAACGGAAATAAATCACAGTCTCAGTAGAACAAATCGAGAGACATGCTAATAGAAAATTATGATTTCACATGACGATTACCTCATACAACATTAGGCAAAATTAGCGTAACTAAATAGGTGATTTAAATCAATGGGTGTTGAAAAGGTCACTAACCAAAAATATACCAAAATGCGCATTAAGTATTCGATTTGTTTAAAAAGCTACTCACGGGTTCACAAGGTCCAAGGCAGTATTTGACATTGCACTGGAATATGACTCCGTAGGATTCAGTAAATCTGAAAGCTTCGTACACAGACTGGAGAGCGTTGCCGTCGGGTGCGAACGCGGGGAATATTGAAGGATCAACTGGACATCTGTAAAGGTCAAGATAGTTAGTTATGCACACAAGAAAATAAAGTACCTATACAGAAAAAGTGTCGCGCTTTTCTACTAACAGAGCTCTTCCATAAAGGAAGAAATGATTTAAATACACCTAGTGGAATCTTTCCATAATCAACGCTTTCCATAATCACTAGCATAAGTAGCAAGTAGCAACCCGTTACGGTATTCGGGCTGGAAAGACTGGCTGGCGCACTAGGTCTAGGTAGGTCTATTAATTCCATAGGCATACATAGGAAGAAGAGTTAATAAAAAAATTGTATACAAACCCTTCGTCATCGATAATCTGGAAAGTGCTCTTGGAATCCTTCGCCATAGCCACACAGCTGCGTGCAAAGATACCGTAAGGTGCTGTAAAGGGAAAAAAACAAATTTTAATAATTCGAAGATGCAAAATGGATAACGAGGTAAAATTACCAAATAGAAATAAAATACTTTTGGGGTCTGAAGCTGAATTCAACGTAGGTACCTACAGAAGCTTCTCGGTATCAGTAAACCGTAAAACATCATCCAACAAAAAAGGAAATCATCAAATAACTACAATTTATGGCAGAATGAATATTCACATTCGGGAAATAGGCATTTCAAGTTCTGACAACACACCATATAAAAGTGGTTAAGTACAACTATTCAAAGGGTAACGAATAACGATTAGAAAGGTTAAAGGACCAGAATAAGTTAGAGACACGTTATATTAGTCGTTAAAGAAATAGAACTGGTTATAGGAACATGACTCACTGTCTTCGGGTATCTCGATGCGGAAGGTAAGCCTGTCTCCAATTCGCACGGTCTCCACTTCGCGCTGGCGGTTGTCCAGGATGCGGATGCGCGGCGGAGGCGCCTCGGGTGCCGCAGTAATCGATATCATCTCGGGGTCTCTGTAGGAAATAAAGTAGTCATTAACGATCCGCAACTACGAGCGAGTTTGTCAAGATACCTTCTGGTATTTATATTAGGTCGATCCCACATAAGGTGCTGACGAGCCACATGCAACACATTTTTCACTTGGTTTGGAAATATGCGTGCTGTGGGCTGTGGTAGAGTTCAGTAAGTATGAAAGTTTCTACATTATTGGAAATAATAATTATTAATATATAATAATTTTCCAATTCTAACACCATGCTGGTGCTCATGGTGGCTCAAATGCTTTAAGTTCATTATAGTTATACCTAAATGTTTTATAAATAGTTGAAAATAATTTAGTGTTAGTAGAGTAAGTAGGTACTTAAACGTCACATATATACTCCTGTACGTGCACGTAAATTTAGAAAGGTGTCATTAACTTCATTACGTGACTGAAAGTTATGAGTCTATTCCTACGGAATATTTAATCTCGGTGTCCACATTAATATTTCTTCTTGACAGTACTTTTAACCTCTTTTTTAGGGTTCCGTACCCAAAGGGTAAAACGGGACCCTATTACTAAGACTCCGCTGTCTGTCTGTCTGTCTGTCTGTCTGTCTCCAGGCTGTATCTCATAAACCGTGATAGCTAGAAAGCTGAAATTTTCACAAATGATGTATTTCCGTTGCCGCTATAACAACAAATACTAAAAATTAAAAAAAATATATATATTAAGGGGGTCCCCATACAATAAACGTGTTTATTTCGTATTTTTTTGCTCAATATTAAAAACGGTAACAGGTAGACGGTTCAAATTTTCACAGAATATTAACTTGTATATTACCTTTCAAAATAAATAATTAAATATCAATAAAGTAAATATTAAAGGGGGGCTCCCATACAACAAACGTAATTTTTTGATATTAACAATAAACCTCTACAAACAAAGTTAGTTTTGCGGTTCATTTCGTCTTGTTTTTAATACGTCATAAATCGTAAAACTTACTACAGGTTTGTACGGAACCCTCGGTGCGCGAGTCCGACTCGCACTTGGCCGGGTTTTTATAGAATATCATTGTTACGAGTATATTGACTTAAATCACGCGGTAGGGATGACTCTGACCAGCTGACGGACTGCTCGACCAGTTAGCCAGTGATCAACATACACGGACCGCTCAAGCATTCAACAGCTTGAAGCTACCATTGATAACTGCTGCCAACCGCCCGAAGCAGTCGCAACTGCTCGAGCGGTTCCATGTATGTGTGCACGTAGAAGACTATAGTTCACTATGCAGTCGCAGCTGTCCGTGTATTTGCACCGTGTATCTGAACCACTCGAGCTGTTGCGACTGCTTCGGGCGGTTGGCAGCAATTATCAATGGTAGCTTCAAGCTGTTGACTATGACTGCTTAAGCGATCCGTGTATGTTGATCACTGGCTAACTGCTCGAGGAGTCCGTGTATGGACGGCCTTAATGTCCAGGGGTAGGGAGTAGCGACAAGTGGAACAGACAAAAATTTGCGCCATGTGTACACGTTCCACGCGGCTTAAATATTTTCGCTGCAATAATTCGACCTTTTTTAACTTAAACACGTCTATATTGACGAAAATTTTTGCTTGAATATTTATTAGCAAACCCAACGTAAAACAAAATTGCCAAATTTTTACTGGTGTGGACGCGGCTTTACACATCGAGAATAATTTGCAGTTATTACGATTTTATCGCACTTCGGCGAAGCTTAGGTATTAGAAAATCCGTACAGAGCAGTACAAGCGTTTATCATTACCATCACGTTTATATTCCGCTAACTGCAGAAGGACAGGAGTATCTAATTGGTTTATGTATAATTCAAAAGCGATATTGGGTCAATAGAATTTTATACACACACATCACATGTAGGTAGGTATGTACTATGTAGCTCCCCGTGTTCTAGTGTCTTGGTATGTGAATTAGATACTTTATTGACATTTATAGGTAGTTATAATTTACGATATCTCTAATAACACTGCTACTTGCAACTAAGTGGTGCCTAAAAGTATATTCTTGAGGATTGTGATTTAGACACTGGATACATAGTAAAGTGCGTAAAAAAAGAAAAGTTCACAGTCCACACCAACAAAAATTGGTGGCGTTATTTTCTTCTTTACGAATTCAAATCTTCATTAATAAATTGGTGTAAACGAATCACCCGGAAGCAAAGATATATAAGAATTTGCCAGATGTTTGAATCTTTATAAAGTCAAGCTTTCATACTAACCGAATCCGGTAGCAACTTAGGTACCGCGTATACCCTTAACATATTCATCTGAGGAAACTTCTAGTACCTAATCAATATTCAATCGATACCAAATATTTAGGTAAGTTGTTGTATCCTTAAATGGTATTCATCTAGCTGATCGTCGGCTTCATCGTAGGCCGCCTAATAGTTCGTCATAAATATTTTGCATACCTACTGCAGTTGCGTTAAACATATGTAAAGGCCTGGAAAGGCAAAAAGCGACGCGGCAGCGATACTAATCTACAGCAGCACGGCCGAACTTTATGAGGGCTGTCACACTGAGAAGCGTAAGTGACTCCGCGCGCATTAGTGTGATAGGATTAGACGTCGATTGGACGTTTGTCGGGCTAAATTGCGTTTTCAAAAACCGCTGCAATGATATGATGTCAATTTTCAGCAGCTTCACAACTTCTAAGAGCCGCGTTGGTTACGTTACCGTATAGCACCGCTGTCGCCACTTGTTTTGTATGGCCAAGACTTTATTATGCCAATGTACTGTTACTCACCTGATGGGCACCATTCCAAATGTGATGTTCTTCGAACTCATGTCGTACGTGCACTTCACTTTGTAGATCTTGTCAGCTTTGGTCATAACCACGCTGTGGTGTTGAAGGACAACCGTATTGGAGTATACGCCAGTCTATAAATAGAAATTGTTTTTAGTCTATTCAGGTAAACATATCTGTAGCTACTTTTGGTTTAAAGATATGGGGAAATGAACTGTTCACTTAACAGAGATTGTTTGTAACTGATTTCTTTTCACGGTTCAACTGCTTGATCTTTTGGGATTTTTGTAAAAACTAAACCCACGTGGACGAAGCTACAAAAAAGGCTAGTCCTGTGTACTCCTACTAATATTGGTACTAGGCAGTACTGCTAGCATTAGAAGATTTTTGTAGGAATCGTAAAGCTTTACTATAAATATATAATATATAGGTAGGTAATTTTTAGCCAATAACTTAGTTCCTACTATGTCTGTCTGTCTTGGTCGTACTTATTCCTCATTGCTAATGGTCGTGACCCCTTGCCATTAATCCCGAGTTTTGTTGGGGTAGGTAATACCGCGGTGGCTACTCAGACGCTTCCGCATTCGACTCAACTAAGAATGCTATAGGCAGGTACTATATTTTAAACAGATACTTACCTATCTCCCATTCCAATCAAAATCTAGATTCTAGTTCCAGATGGTTCTGCTTGCATACCTATCTATTTAAATGGATAAATTACGCACACACAAAGACAAAAAGAGTAGAAATAGACTTACGACGCTCTGTGTATTGCAATCTTGGCCGGCCATCGTGAGGTCCAATCTGAATAGATCACTGTTCACTACATCGATATTGCATGTCTCCGAGCGGCCGAGCGCATAAATTCTGCCATTGAAGGGCTTATTCGTGCGGACTTGGACTGCTATTCTGGTATCCTTGCAGTGCACCGATACTGGAATAAAAACGTACTATAGTAGCCCAGATGGTTGAGATATGGTTTGAGTTTATTAACTTACGTGAGATTATCAAGAACCATCTTTTAATACGCATGTTTTTTACAATTACAAGACGTAAGGCCCTCGGCCATGATTTCACCTGGTAGTAAATAATGCAGTTTTAGATAGTAGCTCGCTGACTTGCGTAGCATATGCATGATATTTATATGCATCATATAACTACAAGGATACTTTAATAGGACATTCGTTTGAAAGTGTTCAACAACTTTCTTGGCCTACTCTACATAAGTGAGTCACGAAGAGCAAAAGTTTATTTACGTTTGGCAACTAAGTATACCTACTATACATAACTTATGCACATAGATTTAGGATCTGTCTCCGCTGGTTGTAGCGCAGCGGAGACCAATCCTAAATCTATGCTTATACATTAAAACGCACTCTAGCTTATATCTTGTTAAAATACTAGGTAGTCCTGGGACAATCGTAAAAGGTCTGGGCCGTTGCGTTATACAAGCATAAGTATAACGCAACGGCAGAATCACGCCACAATTGAGTGCGCGATGGCGGTGACGCAGATTCTATATTTAACGTCCTTGGGGATCGAATTTTCAAAAATAGTGAAACACGTACTTTTTCATATAACATACTAGCGATCCGCCCCGGCTTCGCACGGGTAGCACTAATAATCCTAATCTATATAATATAAACTATCCTATCTCTCAAGTTAGATCGAACTGCACATGGTGTGCGAATTTTATTATAATCGGTTAAGGTGCCTTATACGGATTTCATGATGTGTCATCCTTTTCCAGGTACACTTTAAAGAATCGGGAGTCACAGCTGTGGGGATGTCATGGTATCAAATTAAAGGTCATTTCTTCATCTCTCGTTTGACCTTATAAAAATGCACACTCCAATACAAATTTTCTGCATAAATACGTTTCTCCGAACGCAAGATCTGCTGAAAATGACGAAAAATGGGGTCCGGATAGGTACCCATAAAGCTAGATCCGCTGCATATTTTAACTTGAATATTAACAATAAAGTGGGGCTTATATAGTCCTCTATCCATGGTCCATCACATTAAGCATACAAATAAATATGTTTATAGTTATTGTGGCAAAAAAAAATGTTTCATACATTTTTCTATGAAAAGAAGCCGAGCGCTAGGCGTTTGGCGCTCAGTACGCGCTGAGACGCGCTCGTGGACGGGTGGGTGTATCGCTTTTTTGCACGAAATTTATTACGACAAAATGAACACCGTGTTGTGTACTGCCATAGAGATATAATATTCTCTATGTGTACTGCGCTTAGAAAAACTTGATACCGACATCCACAAAGAAGGAAGTTCTCAAGTGTAGGCGTATTTTTTTTACCCGATTACGGAAAAGCCACAAGGAAAGGGTATGTTAGGAATATATATGTATGTATGCATGTATGTATTTTTTTTACCCGATTACGGAAAAGCCACAAGGAAAGGGTATGTTAGGAATATATATGTATGTATGCATGTATGTATGTATGTATTAAAAAAAAGTGAGCGCCATTTTGAAATTCTTTGTTATCGTACCGATTTCGTTCAAAATCGATATCTGGGGTTCCCTGGGATCACAAAACAGGAAACTGTTACCAGAATTTTAAAAAAGTCAGCGCCATTTTGAATTTTTTTGTTATCGTACCGATTTCGTTCAAAATCGATATCCGGGGTTCCCTGGGATCACAAAACAGGAAACTGTTACCAAAATTTTAAAAAAGTCAGCGCCATTTTGAAATTTTTTGTTATCGTACCGATTTCGTTCAAAATCGATATCTGGGGTTCCCTGGGATCACAAAACAGGAAACTGTTACCAAAATTTTAAAAAAGTCAGCGCCATTTTGAAATTTTTTGTTATCGTACCGATTTCGTTCAAAATCGATATCTGGGGTTCCCTGGGATCACAAAACAGGAAACTGTTACCAAAATTTTAAAAAAGTCAGCGCCATTTTGAAATTTTTTGTTATCGTCCCGATTTCGTTCAAAATCGATATCTGGGGTTCCCTGGGATCACAAAACAGGAAACTGTTACCAAAATTTTAAAAAAGTCAGCGCCATTTTGAATTTTTATGTTATCGTACCGATTTCGTTCAAAATCGATATCCGGGGTTCCCTGGGATCACAAAACAGGAAACTGTTACCAAAATTTTAAAAAAGTCAGCGCCATTTTGAAATTTTTTGTTATCGTCCCGATTTCGTTCAAAATCGATATCTGGGGTTCCCTGGGATCACAAAACAGGAAACTGTTACCAAAATTTTAAAAAAGTCAGCGCCATTTTGTAATTTTTTGTTATCGTACCGATTTCGTTCAAAATCGATATCTGGGGTTCTCTGGGATCACAAAACAGGAAACTGTTACCAAAATTTTAAAAAGTTCACTGCTGACTTTTTTTTGATTGACTGCTGTTTTGTGATCCCAGGGAACCACAGATATCGATTTTGAACGAAATCGGTACGATAACAAAAAATTACAAAATGGCGCTGACTTTTTTAAAATTTTGGTAAGTTTCCTGTTTTGTGATCCCAGGGAACCCCAGATATCGATTTTGAACGAAATCGGTACGATAACAAAGAATTTCAAAATGGCGCTGACTTTTTTAAAAATTTGGTAACAGTTTCCTGTTTTGTGATCCCAGGGAACCCCAGATATCGATTTTGAACGAAATTTGTACGATAACAAAGAATTTCAAAATGGCGCTGACTTTTTTAAAATTTTGTTCATAGTTTCCTGTTTTGTGATCCCAGGGAACCCCAGATATCGATTTTGAACGAAATCGGTACGATAACAATGAATTTCAAAATGGCGCTGACTTTTTTAAAATTTTGGTAACAGTTTCCTATTTTGTGATCCTACGGAACCCCAGATATCGATTTTGAACGAAATCGGTGAGATAATCTTTTATACATTATTTTACAATCTCAAAAACTGAGGTTTATTGTAGCCGCGAGTATTGTTTCGGCGCATAAATAGGTACATAATATTTACCGCGGCCAACAGCGTAAACAAGTAAATAAATAATCGTCTAATATTTTCAAGTAACAAAATTGGTTAGTTGGCTATAAAATCGAGCGTCTCTACGCTCTATAGCTCTACGCTCTCGTAAAGCGTGCATATATATGCTGTAGTGTGACGAGTTATATACCTATAGTTGAGTTTTTTACCTATAGTTGGTCGCGGGGTAAATGTTTAAAGGGCCTTAAGTGGTTTAGAAGTCCATTGAGGACAAACATTGTGACACGAGATTTATATATATATAGATTTAACTGAAAGCTCAAATACCAAGTTTCATGGCTTTAACTTGAAAAATGAATGACTTTCATACAAACTTTCAACCCCTATTTTACCCCGTGGGGGTGGACTTTTGAAAAACTGTAACACACATACTCGTACTTCTTTACCTATTTATTACTGTAAGCCAAAATACCAAGTTTCGTTGATATAACTTGAGAAATATGTTGAGAAATGAAGTACTTTCATACAAACTTTCATCCCCTATTTCACTCCTTCGGGGGTAGAAATTTCAAAAACTGTGAAACACATATTTCTTAATTTTTTACCCGTAGCTTGTAAACCAAGTTTTAATGGATATAACATGAGAAATGACGGAGTTTCATACAAACTTTCAACCCCTATTTAACCCTTTTAGGGGTGGAATTTTCAAAAATCCTTTCTTAGCGGATGCCTACGTTATAATAGCTATCTGAGTGCAAAATTTTAGCCCGATCCGACAAATGGTTAGAGATGTGCGTTGATAGATCAGTCAGTCAGTCAGTCAGTCACCTTTTGCCTTTTATATATTTAATTTTATAATTTATTTATATAGTTAATGAAGTTTGTTTCTTATTTGAATAGGTACTATAACCGTCGATTTACCAACCTAGTCAATGAGAATAACCAATCAAACGCATGTGGAGACTCTAAAAACTTTTAAATGTGTCTGAGGACTGTCCGATTTCGGAAAAATATATAGATACCTACTTTCAATTTACTTTCAAAGTAGTAAACTAGGCTTCAAAAATTTTTATGTAAATCATATTAATCCTGTGTATTGAAACCACCTTATTATGGAAATCTGATATACCTACCACAGACCTTAAAGTTTCTAGAGCATTGATTTTGGTTTCTTATTATTCAGATAATAATCTATCTTTGTCTCGGGGCGTGCTCAGAATCTTTTTACAACTTTCTGCCTTACATAGGATCCTTAACAAGGCGTAGGTGGTTTATATAATTACCATCGTAGCAAGTCCCCGTCTTGTCGCAGTTGGCGTCGTTCCTCGATAAGTTGCTGGACATGTTCGTGTCGTGTTGGTGATCTATCGTGACAGGCAATTCTCCACTCGGGCTGGCAGGTGGCTCTATAACAAAGAGATCACAAGTTAATTAAGTACATCTTAAGAGGGGTTTCTTGTCGAAGACATGTTAACGCTTTTGTTTTTACATTTTAATGATGACTTACAGGCACGCCCAAGGGTAAAAACACACTACAGACCGGACAGGACCAAATTTCGTGTCATTCATTTTAATATGGACCGCTTACACTGGGCGACCGGACAAAATGTTCGCCTCCGTCGTGGATGTTTCACACGGATATTAATAAGGCCCTAAGGGTGCCTGCAGTCCATTGAAGCTGCGCGGAGATAAGTCATAAGTCATAAGTCATAAATATTTATTCAATTTAGGTAGGTACACTACACTTATTGACGTCCAGTTACATAGAAATAAAAATATGATGGTGATAATCTGTTACGGTATCTTAAAACTAAAGCTACGAGGGTTCCAAACGTGCCCAGGTCTGAGAAGAGCCCACAACAAACTCAGCTGGGGATATGCCAAACAGGCCACTCAGATACCTGCCAGGTGACTCGAAAAAAAAATATATTAAGTTAGAGTCTGACGGATTTGATTTCAACTTCGTAGCCGAAATATCGTAGCCCGAATAGCCACAAATTTTTGCTTACTCTTAATAGAAGTAGTATCGTTACAAAAACCAAGAGTTTAAATACTCTTAGTCGAGTCGTATGCGGAAGGACGTGGGAACCCACCGCATTATTATCTCAAGAAAACTCCTACCATCATTTGAAATTTGGAAAGGGGTCACGACCCTCAGTAATGAGGAATACGACGTAGAGAGAGAGATTAGAGTCCAACCTTATCATGGTGTAGTGGACGGACAGAGTCGATAGGGCATAGAACTATTAGCAATAAATCAAAAGCATAGTATAGCAAATCCATTAATAAATTAAGTGGATGAATTGATAAGATGGGTTAAGGTGTAATAGGAACGGATGCGTTCGACATGTGCGATCATAATCAATAGAAGATTGCAGCAATGGACGATTCCATGTGTAACGCGGGTGAGGTAATTACTAATTACGTATACGAGTACGTCGCAAAGCCGCCGCTCTGTGCAACTGTGCAATTCTAGATTTTTCACACGCAATTGATGAGCACATTCTTAGATACTCGTGCATTCACAGGTCTCCACTACGGAACACCGGGAATAGATTATCATACTATTATATTGTGATTTACTGCATGTCAACCTGGTGAATTACGGTGACGTTAAGTCAACCCATCAACGGAAATCATTATAACTGCCGCACATGGAGCGGCATTCGTAATTCCTAATTCCATGACATGGAGACTCAATAAATGGCGCATTATATCATAAACTATTAAGTTATGTACGAGTACCATTCAAACTTATTGTGCATGGGGTTTTACTGTTAATTGCTTATTAGGCACCAAGGAAACCTTATACATATTATTGACTTAGTAAACTGATGCCTGTTTGAGGATTAATTTACGCTTACAAAAATTACTTAGTGAACTCGTATAATAGGTTTTTGAAATAAATTATAATAATCCAATAAGTATATACCTAGCTCTGTAAATATACCTGTCGAAAACGAATTTGGATACTACAATATTACGTTCTTAGTGAAATGAGTGTCGATTGTGTTGAACAACAGCATTGTTCAGATATACCTACTTCCGTTGACAAGCAGTAACACTGAGTGGGTGCTAATGTTAGAATCGGTTACCGGAAAGCCAACGTTGAACCGTGCCGAATCAATTCGTTAGCACAGGCCACAGTGCCAATGTCTCGCCGTGCCAGCCACTGATAAAGTGACGTAAAGCAATTCAGTTCATTGACCGGTCAGACGAGGGTTTGTCGCCCTCAGTCCGATCACAATAAACACAAAAAAATAATTGATTAAAAAAGTTTTTTAATAAACAGGATAAGTTTGCTTAAAAAAGCAAAAGCCTAGATAAAAACTTTAATAATTATAAGGCGCGTATTGACGCCCCATTATACAGAAACAGCTGGCAATCCTAGTACGAAAGTTGTGATAAGCGCTATGTTGTTATCGTAACTAATTTTTGTTATTGCCTGAATTCGTCGTATTAACACATGCTACAACTTTGCATTAAGCCAATAGGAGAAAACATAATTAGCTGTCAAGCTTTGGCTCTAGAACTTACTTATATTAAGTAAGTACTTAAGCCATAAATGACGGAGGAAATAAATTACAAAATAAATATCTTACAAATAGATTGCATCTGACGTAGGATGCCTATAATTTGAAATTTGCACCAATTATTGCAATACTAATTAAGTGCAGCTTGATAGTGCTCTTTTATCACTTGATTTAGCCGCTATCCGGGCGATAAAAGCAAATGCCAGACGCAGCACTAAATGCCATAAACTTTTTATGTTAACTATTGCGTCTATTCTCATGCCTATATTATTCAGAAAGTCGTTGACACGACTGCGTTTTCTATTTGCAACGCTTCAGTAACTAAAATGAATTTTTCCCACGATAATACAAATATTGAGTGGAGATTCACACCTTCAAAATATTTATCAATTCAAGTTGTATGCAACACTGATTTCGTTTCAAAATTATTTCTTTTTTTAGTCTTATGCATAATTATACGGGTGTATATATACGTTTACGGGTTTTGTAAGGTGGTTATAATGTGGTGGTGGTAATTTCATTTTGGTGTTTTTACTAATGTACAAAAAATATCCAGAAAATTGTTATGAATATTCCTATATATTTTGAAAGTAATAGAGGCTTTAATTTAATTAGAGAATAAAATATTGTAAAAAATACTTAAATCTTTAATCTTCAGGCAACTGCACCTTCTATGAAATAGATTTTTCTTACACTGTCGGTGCACCTATTATGATGCATTCAAATCTCAATGGTTTGTATTTTTTTATCACCTTTTTCTGTTTTTAAAGAAACTTTAGAAAACGGTTCGCATTTGAAAGTGGGTTAGTCGGAGTTTTTATTGAAACGATCATCATTTTACAATAGCAACATTCCCCTTTTTGTCTACTTAAACTGTCTTGCCGTTAGGTATGTAACGATTGCGGATTGCGAGCCGCTAGAACTCCATCAGTTCTATTATTTATCTAGGCACCGCTATTATTCCATTCTTTGTGTTCCTATATGTTACAAGAAAATACTTTCTAGTCGTCAAAAAGATAAGTTGATTGTTCTCAAAACCTTATTAAGCTGATATAGATAAGTAAACGAAAGGAAACACTATTCGACACCAATAAAACTACCGGCCATATCTAGCAACTCGCTTAAAACTTAAAACGGATAAACGGGCTTTTAGCTTTCCACTGATTTAGTTCAGTGTGAAAAAAAACAGTAAGTTTTGATTTCTTAACCAACCGTAAAACTTAAGTAACGGAAGCTGAGGCTATTTTCAGATCTCAATAAAAGTGATGGACCGTTGCATTTTCATAGAAATCCAGTTAACACAGTTTATGACTAAAAAGATAACTGAGACGCTTGACAAGTAATTTAAGTAACTGTCCACCGGTATTACGTAATGAATATTAATAAGGGAGACCTATTTGGAGATAACTGATTCCAGTTTGACATACTACGTATAGTTCACAACGTTCCCAATAAAGTAATTTATGCAATAAAAATGAGATTGAATTAGCATTGCAATTTTTTATGACATTTACATAATATCTAATATTTACAATCTTATTTGCAGTCAGATTAATACAGTGCGATTGTCAGAAAACGACAATTGTAGGAGTCAGAGGTTTATTAGCTAACTATCCTAAAATATATTTCCTTTACAATCATTAATTTCACACTAAAGTGATGAAATACCTACTAGAAGTAATGACACAATAATTATAATTACTTTAACAACTAGAATACGAAAACTAATTTTAATATTCATGTACATACCTATAATTATGTTGATATGCCAATCAATGTAACAAGTGCATCCACCACACCACAAACGACAACACAAAATTCTAATACTACTCGAATGTAAATTAGTATTGATCTTTTTATAACCAATATAAAATTTATTAAGCTCTCAAAAATAGATTTTTAGTAGAACTAGAGGATGCTCGCGACTTCGTTCGCGTGGCATAATTTTTTTTAATTCCCACAGGCACTCCTTAATTTTCCGGGATAAATCCTATATCATTCTCGGTCCTTAACTATACCCATGCAAAATATCACGTTGATCCGTTGCTCTGTTGCGTCGTGATTGAAGGACAAACTCTCTATTTAACGTCCTTGGGGATAAAATTTTCAAAAACTGTGAAACACGTAATTCTTTATTTTAAACCGGAAGCCCAAATACCAACTTTCATGGTTATAACTTGAAAAATGACGGACTTTCATACAAACTTTCACCCCCTATTTGACCCCCTTAGGGGTGGAATTTTCAAAAATCCTTCCTTAGTGAGCGCCTACGTCACAAAAGGAACCTACTGTCAAAATTTCAAGTTTCTAACCCCAGCGGTTTAGGCTGTGCGTTGATATATAAGTCAGTCAGTCAGTCAGTCAGTCAGTCAGTCAGGACTTCGAATTTTATATATATAGATTAATGTGCCCAATCAAAATTCCGATCTTGAGAGTTACGAGTATGATAACTTACCATAGTAACTCTCAAGATTGGAATTTTATTATTGAAAAAGACTCCTATAGTAGGATCTACTATAATTTGATGTAGCGATCTAAGCATACGCGTCTTTTACCACAGAGAGATAGTTATAGAACTAATTTTAGATAAACCATCGAAGCAATAATAGGGGTAGCATTACGTACAATAAATACTTACACACACTCAAAGCACGACGGCATCGTCAGCTATTCAGCTGACTATTATCCTGCCATACAGCAGGATACCTTACAAAATGCGTGTTTACATGTAAAAACGATTTGTAATCTATACTATTATTATAAACGCAAAAGTGTGCCTCTGTCTGTCTTTAACCACGACCTGACCAATCCGCTTAATTAATTTTAACGAAATTTGATGCAGTGATAGCTTGCAACCCGGAGACGGGTACATACTACATAGGCTTTTCATACCGAAAAATCAAAGAGTTTTCACGCAATTTTAAAAATCCTATATCCACGCGAGCGAAGACGCGGTTATCATCCAGCTTAGACATAGATAAGGTACTTGTACCATTGTACTATTACCTATTCAGTGCTTGTACTTCTTTTAAAGTTACGGATCTTTATGACCCGCGGTTGACGTGTCGCTTTCAGTGTGTCATGGACTTAGGCGGCTGCTGTGTGTCGTTAACCTGGTGTTACGAGTTGCAAAAGTAGGTAGCTATAATATAGTCAAGGTCGTTGCTATTGGCAAGTACTTATTACCAACCCGATAGCTAGACTCCTGCACAAATGCAAATAAATAACCGTTCATCAAATAGTTGGCGTGTATAATAGACGGTCTCTGGACAGCGCATAAGTCTTGCCGTCCAAAGAGGAAATGCTGTCAGCATGAATTTACTCCCCAGCGCTTGTACTATATTATAGCATATTTAAAACGTAGGTACACTGCAATTTTAATGACATCGTCCATCTCCTCAGACCTAGACCAAATTGGAACCAAAATATTAATTGAAACGGTTCAGATTTCACGGAGGTAAGAGTAGTAAGTAAGTGGTAAACTCTGCCGAAAAAAAATTACCGCATCCGATTAAAATCAATCCTTGTAGGTATATTTGAAAACATTCAAAATTAACAAATTTTAAATCAACCATCGTTTTCGAATAACCAAAAGCTTTCCGAAAGCGAGAATTTTTCAAGACAAGGTACTTTACATAAGTAGTTCACATACCTACACTTCATATTTTATCTCAACCAAAATCAAGCAAAAGTAGCAACAAGTAGATACATAATGCTTATTACGTCTGGTATTACATACAAGCAATTACCAGGGTGCTGACTCGTATCGCAAGGACGACCAAGGCCGCCAACTATTTCAAGCAGATCATTATAGCATATTAAGAACGCGTTAATCTTAAACAAATTGCAGAGTAAATTGGTATGCTCCTTTAGTACGCTTAAGTGATATTTTAACAAATCCACTCATTATGTACTTATCCTTCATTATCATATTGAATGGGTAAACAAAGTATGTAACTACCCTTGTGCATGTCTATTTTAAACTCCAAACTTTTCAATGCATTATTGAAATTATTGGTTAGCGACCGGCTTACCATTTTCAAATTCTTGCTTGTCGTGAAAAATATAATAATTCCCAATCCTTATGAAAATGTTATTGGATATTAAAAAAATTCTATATTGAGTTATGGGTGCTCGAAGATACTCGTACTTCTTTCAATTTGTAAATAATAAAAATAATAGACTAATCGCGTAGCAAATCCAGTTGTTAGATCCTAGGTTAATAGACCTTATCGTTTACATCTTGCCATCTGCCAAGGCAATCCCTTTAAAGAATTAATTCAATAGAAGCGAACATAATAAGGGAATTATTACATACTCGTTACCAAAGTAAGGGCTGTGTCAGACTTAAGACAACGCATGACAGAAACTTACAAAACGAACAAAATGTCCAAATGTACGTTACAACTTCTTAGTTCATCATTGGAAACGAAAAGTGTAAGCCATACTGCATTATCTTAGCTTAAATATCTAAGCTGAAATATTAGCAGACAGAAGAATAAAAGACGTAAGAATCACGCACACGGCGCAGAGAAGAGAGAATTCTCTTCTCTCTTAATTTTCACTCTCAACAATTCCAGCGAAGCTTAGCTTAATTCGTCTGTTAGAGCTAACCTACACTTCAGTCAGCTTGCTTAGCTTATCTGTTTAGATCGCGGTGTAAACTAAACAATGAAAATATGCCGAAGCTGAGCTTAGTTACTGTCGTTTTTGTTTGGCTACCGTCGCGCGTTTTGTATGCTTCAGGCTTTAGAGTTCGCGGAGCGGACGCCGACCGCGATACTGGTTGCAAGGCCAGGCAAGGCCATTGGCTGTTGCCATGTTACTGGTAGCTTGAAATGAACCTATTATTCACTTCATCAAGCCTTCATCTGATGTAATTTATTGAAACATAACGATTAAGTCAGTTGATGTACGCGTAGCTTCACTTTTTATTTATTTATTTAACAATGAATTTGTAAATGTTACCTTACAAAAACTGTGGCTCTATCCACGTAAGTAAAGATATACGTGTAGGTACGTAAGGTTATTCGAAGTGATCAATTAGTAACTGAACGGTTTTATGTATTATAGAGATGAAAATGACAATATTGAGAGAAAATTTCGAAGTTTAAGCATGTGAGATGAACACATGAATATTAAATTTCACCTACATTTGTTAAAATATGAAGAAAGGACAATGACCTGTGAAAAAGTACCCATTTTGGGTGTAGGTACTGGCAGGGTAAACTTCAGAACTTAGAAATGATTCTTTTTTCATTGCAATTTTCAATAGGAGAATCTTTGCATGCCATGTGCGATTCCAATTTAACATTTCGTTCAGCGTTAATTAAAATATCGGTTCACAATCGCCGCCATCCATATCCATCTCGATTCAATTACAGCTGAATAAGGCTTAAGTACACGCAATGCGCGCCGCATACGTGTTCAAAGAGCTTTATACGGATATCGCTGCCAGCAAGTGATTTCTTTTATATTTTGTAACTTGGTTTCCTTATCATATCCAAAAGGTAAACTCTTAACCTTCTTGGAGAAATTCGTAAATAGCAACGTGCTTTTTTCAACCATATTAGGATTTAATTGTTTAGTTCGCGCAAGCGCCATGCATAACGTGTCACCACGTTTAAGCGAAAAGCTTCTTATTTAGTAAGTAAAGAGAAAGTAACCTTTATGTGATATCTATGATATGATAGATAGGTATCATATATTCTATAGAAGATTGTGATTGCGTACGCGCGCTTTTCTGTGGGTCTAAGACTTAACACCAAGCAGAGTTCATGGGCGCCGCAAAAACTAATTTTCAATTTCGTGTACCACCACCGTTATAAATCACGCACGAGCGGCGCCGACCAACGCCCGTCTATAAGAACTTTTTGCACCAAAATGCAACTGTTGTCGTGAATCAGCACATTCTGTATTGTAAACATAACGAAATTATCCCGACATGTAATAGACATTGATGCGCTATTCATTACTAATTTGATCAATTTGCAACCAATGTTACTGTTAAGCATCTATTACACGATAGGTTCTGCATCAGTCAATTTCGTCAATCAGGAGTGAAGATTAATTTATAGAGAAGAGATTAATTATCCAGATATTTGTTATTCAAATCATCATCATCTAGGTTATCAAACAATCCCTACAGTAAGGCACTTGAGTATATAATTCGATTACAACGAGACATTGATTACCGATATTACATGATCTAGTATTTGCAATTATGTTTGTCATTATGTAAAAGGAAATGTAAGGGACTGAGTTCGAATATAACGGTGTATCAGAATATATAATGTTATTCAGTGTGCACTGAAGCTGGCCTTTAGCAATAGATGACAATCTAAATGTCGTAGCAGTACCCACGTAATGGAGGAGCAAGGCAGGGTCCCCTGTATAGGAGCCTAACTGTTTCCTTCTCGATAACTGCCTACGTAAGGTTGAACGGAAGCCTTTTAATTAAATAAACCAGCCTGTAGGTAACTGTGAATTGCTTAGTTCCAGTATGCTAAAGTAAGGCAGAAAAGCAAAATGAATTTTTAAATTCCTCATGTACAAGAACTAAGCAAGTGACAGTTACCTCTCTTTATACACCTAAGTTCCTATAATCCGACGACGTCGCATCGAGTGTTTTTTCCGGTTAAAAGAAAATATATATCCTAAGTATTACAATGAACTCTAAGCTATTTATATTTGCGTACTAACAAAACGAGCACTCTCGTAAGAAAATTTCTTAGAGTTCAAAGACATTTCTCGAAAGATGTTATGAAGTTTAGAGATTTTAAATTAATTAATGTAATACTTAATTGCTCTAAAATGAAGCGTATACTACAAAGTAAACTAAGTTAAACTTACGCTACGCTTAGCATTATTGTTTCAATGAATATAGCACAAGTATATACTGACTCACAGTACTTTAAATAAGTGTATCTACCTATTACAAAAAAAAATTATGCATGAATATATTCCCACGAACATGGGTGAGAATTAATGTTTAATTGCTCTCTTTTTAACAGTGGCTTCCATCCGTGGGTAAAATTACTGTGCATTAATGAAGTTATTAGTAATCTTGTCGTTCCTATTTTATACCGATTTGCCGTTATTTATTGTGAGAAAACATTAGGCCCAAAAAATTTAAGCAGGTCAAGGGCATTAATGAAGTAATTAGTAATCTTGTCGTTCCTATTTTATAACGAATTGCCGTTATTTATTGTGTGTAAACATAATGCCAAAAAAATTAAAGCAGGGCAAGTCTCGGAAGGCACTTGACTCAACTACGGCAATTAATAAATCCTTTACATCATAGAAAAGAGACCTATGCGGTCTAGCAGTGGAAGTAGGAGATTGCGACACATTGATTACAAATACTTTTATATTGTGTCGAATGATTTAATATCTTTAGAAAATATTATAAAGCTTCCACCCTAAGCCAACCAAGACCGATAAGTAGGTATCAGTCAAACACAAAAAAAAAGTGATGTGCAATTTAACTCCTGGTTTCACATACATCTGTTTAACAGTCTACTGTAGATTTCTGTATTGCACAAACGTAAACCGTTAATTGCGGACCACCGCGGCGGCTATTGTCAGTCGTGATATCAATATACTGCGTCTGCGGCTGGAACTAATTTGTGTACGTGCACACATTTAGAAGCTATCCCAAGTAATGTAGTTTCTTAATTAATATCATTATGTTAAGGTCGTAGCACTTCTAACTGTTATTTATACTTATCATTCCGGGTACCTACTTAGGTACGTTACGGAAGTGTCATTGGCTTGCATTTTTTTTCTTGCTAATTATATTGGTTAAGTTCTAAAGCTTGTACTTTATTTGCGTTATCAGCTAAATACGACGTTATTTAGAAATTTTATCGCTTGCAACTTGAAATCAGACCTATATAAATTTCTGATTACAAAATTTCCATAATCTAAAGGTACCTAAGCACTCTTTGCAGATCCAAAAGGTAAATGAGCGCTAAATGAATTCAGGCATTTTGGTTTGGTACATTAAAAAGTTTCATAAAAATAAAAGTGCCAGTTATTAAAACTATAAGAATGTTAAGTTGCAAAATTTATATCTAAAACAAAATGGTTTTGATTTTATAAATGTTATTGACGTATCCATCCTGCGATTCAACTGCACATCCGGGATTGAAATGACAAAAATAAATTAATTACTGTCTTCCCGTGAACTGATTATCTTTATATTTACACCAGGTATTACGGGCTTTTGCATGTGATTATAAAAATGCATATAAAAAAGCATACGTGTTGAATTGAGAATTTCCTACTTTTTGAAAGTCGGTCGAAAATACAGGGAGCCTATTTTTCTCTTTATCAAAGTTGTCTCTTAAAAAATATTATAGTGCCTAATTTAGTCTTTCAGATTAATAATATGAGGTAAATAGGTACTACAGGTACAGATATTATGTTTTTATTTAGAACTAGCTGATGCCCGCGACTTCGTCCGCGTGGACTAAGTTTTTTCGATTCCCGCGGGAACTCATTAATTTTCCGGGATAAAAAGTAGCCTATGTATGTATGTATGTATGTATGTATGTATATTCTTTATAGCTGACTTCGTCCGCGTGGAATAAGTTTTTCAGATAATTTTCCAGGATAAAAAGTAGCCTATATTACTATCCCACGGTATAATCCCCTTACAATGGTGAAACACGTACTTCTTCATATTTCAACGAAAGCCCAAATGCTGTTTCATGGCTATAACTTGAGAAATTAAGGACTTTCATACAAACTCTCAACCCCTATTTCACCCCTTCGGGAGTGGAATTTTGAAAAACTGTGAAACACATATGTTTTCATTTTCAACGCGCAGCTCATATAATCAAGTTTTATGGCTATAACTTGAAAATTAAGGACTTTCATACAAACTTTCAACCCCTATTTCACCCCTTCGGGGGTAGAATTTCGGGATAAAAAGTATCCTATGTCCTACCTCGTAGTAAGGGCTCAAATCGTGCCAAGTTTCGTTTGAATTCATTCAGTAGTTTCGGCGTGATGCGCGGCCAAGATACAGACAGACAGACAGACAGACAGACAAAAATGAAAAAAATTACAGATTTGGCTTCAGTATCGAATAATGAGTGCCCTCCAAAAAAAATTTTCAAAATATCTTCAATGTACAGAATTGGACCTGTTACAGTTTTATTATAAGTACTAGCTGATGCCCGCGACTTCGTCCGCGTGGACTAAGTTTTTTCGATTCCCGCGGGAACATATTAATTTTCCGGGATAAAAAGTAGCCTATGTATGTATATATGTATGTATATTCTTTATAGCTGATGCCCGCGACTTCGTCCGCGTGAAATAAGTTTTTCAGTTAATTTTCCAGGATAAAAAGTAGCCTATATTACTATCCCACTGTATAATCCCCCTATAATGGTGAAACACGTACTTCTTCATATTTTAACGAAAGCCCAAATGCTGTTTCATGGCTATAACTTGAGAAATTAAGGATTTTCATACAAACTCTCAACCCCTATTTCACCCCTTCGGGGGTGGAATTTAAAAAAACTGTGAAACACATATGTTTTTATTTTCAACCCGCAGCTCATATATCAAGTTTCATGGACATAACTTGAGAAATTAAGGACTTTCATACAAACTTTCAACCCCTATTTCACCCCTTCGGGGGTAGAATTTCGGGATAAAAAGTATCCTATGTCCTACCTCGTAGTATGGGCTCAAATCGTGCCAAGTTTCGTTTGAATTCATTCAGTAGTTTCGGCGTGATGCGCGGCCAAGATACAGACAGACAGACAGACAGACAGACAGACAGACAGACAAAAATGAAAAAAATTACAGATTTGGCTTCAGTATCGAATAATGAGTGCCCTCCAAAAAAAATTTTCAAAATATCTTCAATGTACAGAATTGGACCTGTTACAGTTTTATTATAAGTATAGATATAGATAGATAGATAGACTAATTAGCTTTATCCCAGTTATAGGCTTGCAATGATCAAAATCAATTCATTCCGCATAATAATAGCAAATTATTGCATCAGTATAATTGACAGCGTACAGTTAGTCCATAAAAGGAACGAAAATCGTTTTAAACACAGTAATTACCAGCAAAGGAGTCTAGAAAAATGACTGTTCAATTACTTACTATTTCCATTAGACCTTAATCTTTGCATACCATCATTGAGAAATGAGACTCTGTTGAGAACTATGTTGTCAAGCAACTCTTTAAAATAGCAAATTTTACGCCGTGCTTCTATTATTAACTTGGAGGATTACATTCTGCATCTATTTTCGTATTGCAGCTTCGAGTAATTTTATTTTCATTGAATGAAACTGACTAAGACCCACTTGCATAATGACACATAAGTAAACTGGTATTTAAATAGCAAGATTATTTTTTAATACTGACATTTTATGCTCTTGAATGAACGAGAAGTTTAATTCGCTATAATCCGCCACAGCAGACCAATCTATGTGGTACAGTGCGTGTCCTTCACCAATAGCATGCGAACAACCACCACCCAGCAATTCGCACCGGCACCGCACCACACAAATCCTCCAAATCACTCTCAACGTACGTTTCACTCCGAAACCGGAGCATCTTCAGGAGATGTTGACTCGACAATGCACGATTGTAAAGAATCAATCAAGATTGTAAAGATTCAATATTTTATGCTCTTGCCAAAAAGTGACATCATCACAAAATTTAACTAGGTACAAGTATATCAGATTAAATGGGCTTATGCAAGTGGGCTTCAGATTGATTTGAATAAGCTTCTTTCGATGTCGTACTTTATTTGGATTAGAAAAGCTTATACTTATATCCCAAGCTTCCGTTCTCAAACTAATAAAAAGTTAACCATAAAAGTATTTATAGCTGTTCCGTAAAAATCGTAATCGATATTCAAATGGCCAATAATAGACGATTGGTAATTTAGTCACCTACTTAACTTAATGAATAGAAACGAGATTTATGTTTCGTAAAAGTTTCAATTCTAAAATCCATTTAAACTGAACGGCTTAGCAATCTTAACGTTTAATATTCTTGTTTATGTATAATTATTTTACTAACCCCAAATACATAAATGAAATTGATACATGTTGTTTACATGTTACATGTTATTAAAATTTGAAACGCGACGCGACGATTCAAAAGTATTTGTAAAAGTTTATTTGAATAAAAAATATTCGAATTGAAAAGCTTTTGCCTGGGGCTTCGTCCTCATGAACTGTGATTATTCTAAAAACTTACTACTACTAGTTACTACAAACGTGTGTTAAACCGGGCTATAACTATTACATTATTATACGAAAAAAGATATTAAATTTTAACGCCACGTTTCAGCGGACCCGCAACGCGTTTATGTCTTTTCTTCGACAAGTTCGGCTGTTGAGAGCGAAATCACACAACGGACAAATCGTGTTTCCACTGTGACGCAGTCGTATTTTGTGGACGTTTTGTCCTGTCCTGTCTGTAGTGTGGTTTCGCCCTCAGTCCTTTTATTCAATTAAAGGATGCAAATCGCCACTGGTCGCGTGATAATATTATCTTAAATATTATGAGAATTTTTACATTAGCTCGAGCAAAATTATCATTAGTAAAGAGTTTGATCTTCATGACGCTATTCCGTGTCTCTACAGTGTTGTGTATGAATATTGAATACTGTCGATGATGAAAATTGTTATATTTTATGTACAATGTATGTACTTACCTATTATTCATTTCAAAAAATAGAAGTTACTTCGAGAAAGTGTTCTTTGTGTATTGTATTTGACAATAAAAGCGGTAATCACTCGCTATGACTCGACTGCTCGTTTGTCCGCAATTCCTATACTAGGTAAGTACAATAAAAGAAAAAGTACTCACTCTCACAAAAGTTCTCGAAGTATTTTCCGATGGGTTCACCATCATCGATGAGCGGTCGTTCAGCGTTCAGATACGCAGAGGGTCCATCGGGCAGTGTATGATGATCGAGATGGTAAAGACGGCAGTTGTAGGCAGCGGAGTGTGGTGCCCCCAGATAGAGGAACGACCGGCATAGGAACTCTGATTCGATCTCGCAAGCAAGTTTGCAGGCTGATTCCGATGTCACCTGTTGGTAAAAGTCTTATAGATGAACCGCGCAAAGTTTCGTGAATTGTACGTGAATCACGTTTGTTTCAATAAGACAAATCTGAATTGCATTTTCTATCTTTAAAACTAGCAAGAGAAAAATATTGATAAGGAGAATTTAAATAAGAATTTCCTATATTATGGAAATATCTATATTTAAAAGATTAAAACGATAAACAAATTCATTAAAATATTTAAAAAAAACAGTGTTTTATTTGAGACGTACGACATTTCTTGAACGACCTACTGTATAGTACCTATTAGAATAATTTTCACGTGTATATAATAATTAATTGTTAATACTACGGTTAAGATAAAGTTATGGCGAGTTATCGCTATGCATAAATACGCATTTCATTACAAAACGCTGTATTTTATTTGTAGAGCTAGGCACTTACAAGAGACGTAAATTATTGGCGAATGTCGCCGCTAACAACCTAAAATCCCTTTTGCCCAATTTACCATATTTTTCACGGAACGCATAATTATCACGGGTTCAAGGGATGCATGTGTATCGTATCGGTCAGTGGAAAAGCGTCATAGGTACTACTACTACTGCATACATTTCAGCGCTTCGATATCAATGAGCCTATATCGACGACCATATTATCGGTCAATGAAAAAGCGCCCTCACCTGCAACTCCTTGTCAGTGTAGTAGTGTAGGCCGGCATACTGGGCCACTTTATCTTCAGCGACTCCTACACGCGGCGCAGTAAATATCCTCGGCCCCTTGCACGCCTGCGATGCCTTCAGGCACAAATTCTGCACGACCACACAGAAATCACTTAAAATACGTAATGGCGATAATCACGCTGTTTATTTACACGACAACACATGGCTATTACGTTGAGCAGCTTCGCAGAATTTATGCTACTAGCGATTACGTCGTTCCGTTGAACTGGGGGAAAGAGGAGACAATTTTCAAATTTTTCTGCATTCATAACGATCTCCCCATTCCAAGATGATTCAAAGCGTGCTCTACGTAAAGTAAAGCTCATAATTTAATTGTGTGCAACACAAAACTTAAGTGGAAACTAAATACCTTTTCTTATAAGACCTAAGCAGTCTACTGACAGTATAAAGTTTATGGTTCCAGTTGGTACTTACCTCAAAATAATCGGTGCCAGGTGTATCTACTAGTTGCACAAAATGTTGAGCGGTGCGTCGATCCGAATCACTGAGCGCACACCTCATGCTTCCATACTCATACTCCGCAGAACGGCACGGGAACTTTTTCTGATTAATATAGAAATAAAAAAATGTACTTTTATTTTTTTATAAGAAAAAAGATTGATGTAAGTATAATTTTGTACCTAGAGCATGTAGCAACGATCGATTTATAAATCGGTTCGATTTATAAATCGGTTCGGTTTATAAATGTCAGAGAAAAGAACACAAGCATTCCAGAAAAAGTTGCCGCTTACGTAGAAAAGGTCATTGCTTCTCATCGTCTAAAACCAGTAGTAGGACAAAATTTCGTTGTATGCATTAGCTTTTATTTATTTTGAAAATATGATACTAATCATATACTTTGTAATTTAATTTGAAAGGCAGGCTTTAAAATAAAATATTTCCACAATAAATTCATGTAAGAGAAGGGTTCGTGATCCGACCCGTGTCAATTTCACATGTGGTCTGAGTTATTTTACAATTAATTTCAAGTTCAAATGTTTAAGTTTCATTTTTTAAAACAGGATCAAACTCACTGTTTGTTCCACATTTGTTTTTCTTTTGTGTTTGTGGGACGAAAATAAATATTCACACGATCCTTTTTGCAAGAGCAGCGCCAACTTATACAGGCTTGCTTACAAAACTTTATAACGTTATTCGAATACGATAGTCGAATCGATTTTCCATAAACTTACATAGTTTCAAGTGTCTACCCTCTAGTCACCTGCGCATAGAACCCGTATCATTTCCCTGTATCTCCAGAAGTAGGACGGAGCCGTAAATAGTAAATTGAATAGATATAGTCTACATTGAAAAGGCGTTGCGCTTATAAATAGTGGAAATACAAGTCTCCTCGAACGTATAGGTATGCTCATGAAATTATAGGTTTGGAGTAATTCAACGTAAGTGGCTTCATTACCTCATTGAGGCAGGCAGCGAGGCAGGCCTCCTTAGTGGAGGTGTAGATTATACTATTGTCCAGTCCCCGGAGCGCCTTGCCTGACACCCTTTCGAATGCCCAAGGCCGGAGGCACAGATTTTCTGACCGCACTTGGAGTTTCACCATGTAGTATGTGTTGACTGAACGCTGTAAAAAATAAGCTGATATATTTACACTGACAGCAGAGTTATCTATTTTAAGTGCTCTGTTTATCATGTTAATATTATATGGACCAAACTGATAAATATTAAATCAACATGTATGTTTTTCACATATTGTATATTACAACTACACCAACCAGTTAAAGTTTGTTGAAAGCCTTTTTGCTACCATACTATTGCCTCTAATTTATTGAAACACCTAGGTTGCAATGCAGGGCTATCTAATATCACAAGCGAAACCTGCTTCGTATGTAACCAACGATACACGTAATAAACTTTCGTACCCACGCAGGCATCGCGTCCTTTTATTTTCGTTCTTGCATAAAATAAAAAAACAATGCATATTGAGATGCATCACTTAGCACAGAATTTATTGTCGAAACGCTCATTAGTTCTGAAAGCGAATAATGGATTATAATTATCTAAGCTGCTAGTTAGGCAAATACTATTAAAGACCAAAAGTAAACATAGGTACCTATGCAATATGTAGGTATGACAAACAAATGTAAGATTTTTTTTTTTAATAATCCATACTATCATACTAATATTATAAAAGTGTACCTGTCTGTCTATCTAAATTTGATAGTGTGTGTAGTGGAAATTTGGTATAGTGATTGCGATTGTGATTGGTGCATCCCGGGGAAAGACTTGACTTTTTTACTACCGGCTTTATCCCGGAAAATTAAGGAGTTCCCGCGGGAATAAAAAAACTGAATTCGCGCGGACGAAGTCGAGGGCATGATCTAGTAAGAAATATTTCTGAAATAGGACATCCGATAAAACCATGCCAGAAGAAGTTGAAAAACCATGCACATTAAAAGTTTTGGCCGGAACAAAAATAAGCTTTAATTAATTATTTAATTAGCACTATGTTATATAGTCTATGTAAATCGTTTCACAAGAACGGTTTTATGATACGGGATGATATTCAAAATTACCACACGGTAAGAAGGAAATGGCCTATTAGAATAAATCTAAAGAGTAAACCATTGAATGCAAAATGTGTAGAATTAAGTCTTAACGAGGACTTTTCCTGGATCTCAAAACATGTTAGTCGACTTAATCTGAATTGTTAATGCAGTATCGGCATTTCCAGCTAATTGGCAATGTCTAGGCCACCGAATATGCTAGCCTAGGTCGTATCTATCGGACGATTTATTCCGCTACGGACCGCCGCATTTTTCGATGGTTGCATGCTGGAACGTGGTTTTAAATAAAGGTTATTGATACAGTAAATAAAATTACTAACAGAAGTTTAATGAACTGAATTAATAGGAATCGCTCTTAACGTCCTCTGCGTAAAAGATATACATACAGTTTTAGTTAGTAGATAGTATCTAACAAGTATGCGGAAGGATGTGGGAACCCACCGTATTATTATCCCAAGAAAACTCCGACCATTATGTAATTAAAGAAAAGGGATCACGAGTCACGACCCGCAGTAATGAATACGACGCAAAGAGAGAGATAAACAAAAAGTACATACCTGTGGAAGGGCCATAGGATTATTTGCCTGGGTGTCATTTTGCAATAAACAACGCGTCTCTTGTACCGGAGTCAATGGGTTTAGCACGAAACTGAAACAAGAACACCTCATTATGTGTTATGAAAATAAAATATTGTACAAACATAAATTACATCAACTGAGTAGTAAAAGTACTATATATATAATATGTTCAGTGTAAAAAAATTAACGGCACAAGATGCATTACCGTAAGTAATCCAATGAATCATAATATTACAGAAGCTTAAAACGGACAATATGTACCTATGAGATTCTTCAAAATTACAGAATAAAACAGCGTATACGGTAAACCAAATAAAGTTGTTAACTGTGTTATAATAAATGATATATATACGCAGCCGGAACGGAACCACGGAGCAGGGAAAATGTATGAGATTTATCTCTGGATTGTAAAAGATATAATTTAGAAGAGTTAAACATTTACTAGACGAGATAGAGAGCAATGCACCGGGAAATGCGGCCGGCTACCGCGGACGCATAAAGCTGCCTACACATTCGGGATGCAAGGTTTAATTAACCTTTTTTTTCCGACTGCGTAAGGGCTTTAGGTATAAGTTTAGAAGCCTATTATTTATTTGTCGGTTCATCGATTCTCTCATAATTGCCATAGTACTCCTCAGTCCTCAGTACATACCTTCCAACGGGATATAGCGACTAATACAGACAAATCCAGTTTTACGTATTATTAATTTCTTACGTAGATTCCGAAAATATAGGAGTTAAATTTAAATACAAGTTAAGTTAAATTTAGTTACAACTAGCTGATGCCCGCGACTTCGTCCGCGTGGATTGGGGTTTTTCGGTTCCCGCGGAAACTCTTTAATTTTCCGGGATAAAAAGTAGCCTATGTGCTATTCCAGACTATAATCTATCTCTGTGCCAAATTTCATGCAGATGCGTTCAGCCGTTGGAGCGTGATTGAGTAACAAACATCCATACATCCATACATCCATACATCCATCTAAACTTTCGCATTTATAAAATTTATTTGATTGATTTATTTGATTTAAATATGAGTTTTTCGTCCGTAGTGGTATTATTAAAAGTTGTTATCTAGTAGAGTTTTTTGTTATCTTTTGCTACCTACTATAAGTCTCTGACAATGTAACCAAAAACCAATTTACTAATGCAAACATATCGTGGTAATGAGCAAAAACCTACAGGCTACAATCGTGTCATACATAATATATTTATTTCTTACAAAGTCAATGATAGATGGTGAAGCAATTTCATCACGTGCATAATATTCCACATAAAGTGAATGATAGGTGTTCCAGCAATTTCTACATATAAAAGGGTACTCGCGTTAATGCCTTTGCATTCGTCTTAATGACGCCAGATCGCGCGTTACACTTACAGCCTGTATAACGGAGCTATTTACCGTTCTAACCTGATATTTTATATTTCATCTCTAGGCCTATGTAGCTAACAGGAACGCTTTAAATCAATCCTAAGGTAATTTATTATTTGATGAAATATGCTGCAGAAATAACCTTGGTAATTCATATTTTATCCCTATTTCCTTTAATATAGAACTATTTAATTATTTTATCATCAACGCAAGTTACGTGTTTCATTTTAGCCCAAATCTTCAAAAAATGGTATATTTTAAAATAGGTATCTGAATAAATGAGTAGGTATAAGTTTACATTAAAACTTATTCATTTAGAAAACCTTGTTAACATAAATCATGTTTGCAAACCAATTAACAAAACGACGCCGTGAATATATTTACTTTCATTCGCATGAATAATAATTAAAAAGGCTAAAAATAGCTGTTGTAAGTTGGTTATGAGTTATGACCTCGTTGTATCAAATTTATGATGTACATCGTTGGCGGTCAAGGACGAAAGCAGACGAATATTAATCATACCAATTCACTTTCTCTCATACAGTGAATACCACATGTCATACCGTGGTCATACCCATTCCAATTGATTGAAAGAGCAGCTTGCAAAAAATATTCAATGCTCGCTAAATTACAATACCAAATTCAAATAAGTTAAACTATGCTATTTCATATGCTCATGACGTGATTTCAGCTATGCCATTGTTAAAATAAGATTAAATAGGTATTAGGTACCTACTATATTAACCAATTTTTTTTTAAGTGATCCAAGACTGGGATTAGTGGCAGCTCTAGGAGACCATGATCCTATTTAGCCATTGTATGAGTGATAAAACTTTTTGTAACTGTTTGTAGCGCTTTACATATAACGAGTATTTAACCAATTAGTATGAAGACGTATTGCTTAATTTTCATAGCATATTATAAATCACAGTGTAACAAGTTCGGCGATGTGCAGCAACAAAATACCAACACGTCAGTGAAAAATTATATGATTAACTAGCTGATGCCCGCGACTTCGTCCGCGTGGATATACCAAGTTTCATCGAAATAACTTGAGAAATGACGGACTTTTATACAAACTTTCAACCCCTATTTCACCCCTTTGGGGGTGGAATTTTGAAAAACTGTGAAACACGTATGTTTTCATTTTTAACCCGCAGCTCATATACCAAGTTTCATGGATATAACTTGAGAAATTAAGGACTTTCATACAAACTTTCAACCCCTATTTCACCCCTTCGGGGGTAAAATTTACGAAAACTGTGAAACACGTATTTCTTCATTTTTAACCGGTAGCTTGTATACCAAGTTTCATCGATATAACTTGAGAAATGAAGGACTTTCATACAAACTTTCAACCCTTTGAACCCCTATTTCACCCCTTTGAGGGTGAAATTTTGAAAAACTGTGAAACACGTATGTCTCCATTTTCAACCCGCAGCTCATATATCAAGTTTCATGGCTATAACTTGAGAAATTAAGGACTTTCATACAAACTTTCAACCCCTATTTCACCCCTTTGGGGGTAGAATTTCGGGATAAAAAGTATCCTATGTCCTACCTCGTAGTATGGGCTCAAATCGTGCCAAGTTTCGTTTGAATTCATTCAGTAGTTTCGGCGTGATGCGCGGCCAAGATACAGACAGACAGACAGACAGACAGACAGACAGACAGACAGACAGACAAAAATGAAAAAAATTACATATTTGGCTTCAGTATCGAATAATGAGTGCCCTCCAAAAAAAATTTTCAAAATATCTTCAATGTACAGAATTGGACCTGTTACAGTTTTATTATAAGTATAGATGCGCAACGCCCTTAGACTAATGATACTGGATTTCATCTGGTGCTGCCGCTACTGACAGTAGGTAATAAATAACAGCAATATTAACATGTTTTTTAAATTAACGTACCTATCATAATCTTAGGTAAACTTTCATAATAAGTTTGGTATGTTCATGTTACTTACTTAATATTTTTTGAGGTTTCTTATTGCATTAACAAACCATAAATATCTGTTCTCATACTGATGGGATATTGAAGACTGCTGAGTGTGTAGTCTTAGTGTGTTTAGTATAATTTTTTTCTTATAGATTTTTTTTTTACTAAACCTAATAAATTCAATAGCAGCCAGCGTTTTTGTAAATCCATTATTGAATTAAACGATTAAGTTATACTCAATGCATAAGAACTGTTAGGAATCGACTGCCGCAACAGCAGCTTAAAAAGAACCTATTGAAAAACTATAACATACCAATTGTCAACGCTTGTCTCATAAAATTTTATGACTCTATAACCTGAATAGAGCGGACATAGCAAATATACCCCATGAGAAGCTTAACAACATACATCATACATTAATTCTGAACTGAGCTACTACAAGCTATCATTACCGGCGCCTCAGCGTTTCTAAACGACGCATCAATCAAAGCTGAAATTGTAAAGTAGCGGGCATATCGATGCATTTCATCTTGCTCACTAAACACTTCGGTGTATTTTGATCGGCCGATGAATTAATGACCAGTGTTTCTAATAAATAACTGCAGTTTCTATGTAAGGAGTTTCAGAAGCTAGCTCTAGTGCAATGTGAAAATACATTTCTGTAATATATGCCACATTTTCGGATGTTCTATGGAATAATCATTCTCATTTTTAGGGTTCCTCAAAAGGAAAAAACGGAACCCTTATAGGATCACTTTGTTGACCGTCTGTCTGTCAAGACCCTTCTACTCAGGAACGCATGGAGGTATCAAGCTAAAATTCATATCAAATACTCAGGTCTATTGTCCCTTGGACCTGTGAAAAAATCAAACTTCTAAGCCAACGCAATCAAAAGATACAGCCGTTTATGCTGCAAATTTTCGACACTCGCAAGGGAATCAAAACCTACAGGGTACCTACTTCCCGTGAATTCAGAATCTTGAAATTTGGTACGAAGCAACGTCATATAGCACAGATAAAGGAAAAATTGCGAAAAGCATACATTTTTAGTTACATCCTATAAATTTTTTTTTTTAATAATTTTAAACTTACTACCCCTTTCCTCTTGAACGCGTAGAGGTATTAAATTGAAATTAAAATAGATAAGTGGAATAAAAATACCATAACTTTTACTTAACCACTTGGCCGGTTTTTAGGGTTCCGTACCAAAATGGTAAAAATGGAACCCTTATGGTGCGACTTTCTCCGTCCGTCCGTCCGTCTGTCCGTCCGTCCGTCTGTCACAGTCGATAATTTCAGTAACTATTAAAGCTATCGACATGAAATTTGGAATAGTTGTGTATAATAGTGGCCTAACATCATTAAAATAAAAAAAAATCGAAAATTATTTTTAGTTTAATAAAAAAGGGGGAAAATCGGGGATTTGAAATTTCAAAGTATGGTAACTATACTGAGTGGGATATCATATGAAAGGGCTTTACTTCTACATTCTAAAACAACAGATTTTTATTTATTTTTATGCATAATAGTTTTTGATTTATTGGGCAAAATGTCGAATAAAATACCGTCCCCCCCCCCCCCCCCCCCCCTTATCTCCGAAGTTTACCAATTGAAAAATCTGAAATAATTATGATCAATAGAAGCTTTTGTATATTTTACAGGAAAAATAAAACCAACGCTCTAACTAGCATAGTTTTTTTGATATTAACAATAAACCTCTACAAACAAAGTTAGTTTTGCGGTTCATTTCGTCTTGTTTTTAATACGTCATAAATAGTAATAAAACTTACTACAGGTTTGTACGGAACCCTCGGTGCGCGAGTCCGACTCGCACTTGGCCGGTTTATTTCTCTTCTCCTCGATCTGTTCCAGTACTCGGCGGTGTCCTTGTGAGTTGGTAGGTTTGCGGATCACACTCCAAAGGCCTAGCAGGCAGTTGCCATGGGTAATGAATTGAACGCAGTTAAGTTCCGCTTTAAATTGTTGGTATGAATTAATGTCTAGTATACTCTTCTGAATTTCTATTATTGCCCATTAATATAAAAACAGTATAAAGCTTTTTTCTAATATCATTTGAATAACAATATGTGTATCTTGTACATTATGACTCGATGTGGGCGTATATTAATAACTTTGTTCCTAATGATTGATTGGGTACACTCACTACCTTCTCATGTGACATGCGGTCTGGCTTTTTGCGCAAATGTTTGGAAATACAGCTACACGTTCAAGAATCATGCCTCACGTAGCCACGTACATGTTTCGTATATCCAATTAAAAGCACTTTTTGCTTTTGCACTAACACACCTATTCGAACCTGTATTCGATTAAATATCTTAAAATTTAGCATCTTCATAAGTTAATTACATCGTAGGAAAGCTCCAACATTGATCTAAGTATATTAAGTTACGGTAATCGTTTTATTTATATTTTTCAATTAATGAATTTAGCTATTCTTTTTCTAAATTAATTTATTACATTAAACAAACGTAATAGGAACAGAATTTAGATAAATGATCTTGGATGAAATCAATAAAGGCGACCAACGTCCATCATTAGAAATTAGAGATGGTATCATCCTGACATCACGATGAAGACTACGGGTCACGATCCTTGAAATACCAATAATTTTGTCTCCTTAGACGGATCTAGGAGTTAGGAATGCATTTTTTGGAATATACCTCTTCATTTTTTAAGGACATAAAAAATGATTAATGTAATAAGATAAGAAATCTTATAATTGCTAAAGCTATTAAAATCGATGTCCTAGTATTTTAAAAATATATTGTGCAGAGTAAAAATTCATGTTGCATAAACATCTATACTTCGAATGATGCGAAAGTTTGGATGGATGGATGGATGGATGTTTGTATCTCAATCACGCCAGAACGGCTGAAAAGATCTGGATGAAATTTGGCACAGAGATAGATTAGAGAGATAGATAGTCTGAAATACTTTTGGCTACTTTTTATCCCGGAAAACTAGAGATTCCGCGGCCGCGAGTGTCAAAAAACCTCAATCCACGCGGACAAAGTCGCGTGCATCAGCTAGTATAACCATACGGTGTGAAGAAAATATCATTAGCATTTGTGTTTCCCATAGAAAAGAAACTGTTACAGTTTCTTATAATGTATGGGATGAGGTCGGTGCGTTATTCCAGTGAGCCGCCCGCAGAGGTCGTTATCTCTGAAGGAACTTAGTGGCACTGCGGGGAACAGTTAGCAATTGTTAATAGGTATCGCATCGCTCCGTTCCATTGTCAGATCGCTTTTTCTTTGGACAGATTGATTCGAGATACGCTGTATTGGTACAATGCTAAATTAGAAGCGGGAAAGTACCATCTCGATAATTGAATTGAATACCTACCGAATTGATTTTATATCGATCCCGTTCAGACTGATTTAGAGGAATGTGGCAATATACTGTTAGCCTACAGTATAACACAATTAGAGTTTTTGTCAGAGAATGATTTGCATAATGAGGAGATAAGGCTCGAAGCAAAGTTTGTTGATTGATTGCGACATTGACGTTATTATGTTCTAGAATTATCTGCATACAAATTATGTATGTATTATCATTCCTGGATATGCGTGAAAATAATATTATTTTAAGGGGTCAATGCATGGAACAGGGAATCTTCTTATGATAGGTCAATGGCTGAAGAGTTTTATATATTTTCTAAAATATAATTAACTTGTAACTCAGCAATCATTGATTAATACATATACAATTAAAAATACATTATAAATTTCCAAAACATAAATGAATGCATTCAATCAAACGCCGCCTTTTGAAATCTCATTATCATTAAAATGTTATTAGAAAATTTTGTTAGGTATGGCATGTTATATTAATTTCATCATTTATCAGTGGAATAAATTAATGAATCCATGTATCATAGATAAATATTTGGCTTTAGTTATACGAGTAGGTATGAATAAGTTTCTTTGGCATGACACGATTTTCTCAAGTAATTAATATGCAGTCATTAAATTGATTATCCGTGCAGCGAAAATTTCTCCATATAATGCGGGCGATCGGATTGGCGTTCGCTTTAGAAAATCGGTTAATAATAGTAAATTGAATATGAGTTCAAACCGCCAATAGTCATGAAATCCACTTCGAAATGGCTCGCTGGCAATAATCTATTGAAGACGTATGCGATCACTTTTACTGTTATCCAATTTGGAGCGAGTGTTGGTTTCCGCTTTTACACGGTTTGTGGCTGCAAGAAACACATTGTAATAAAGCAGAGACCGTGTCAAATGCCTAAAGTGCGGAGGTCTCGATACTGGCAGACTGACACACATTCCGTTGCTCGAGTCCCGACCTTTCAAGAACGTATCTGATTTCCCTGATGTCCGGCGATTAGTGAATCCTCACGTCAATCGGATCTTATCTTAGACATTTAGGTTAGGCGTGATCAGAGATATCTGCAATACATTGCTGCTTGTTTGTGATCACTCACAGAATGACAAGTCATCATCTTGATTAGAAATTCTCGTTGCAAACTTTCATGTTAGTTTTGATAATTACGATTTCTTTTATTGATTGCTTTCGTTATAAATCATTCACTTAACGACGCGACGTCTGTGAACTGCGTTCGTAAAATAACATCAACATTGATTGAAACTATCGATTTGAATAATTACGTTATTGAAATCTAATAGTAATAATTAAAATATAAAGATTTATATATATAGTAATATAAGTAGATTATAATAGCAGTTGAGATACCTAAAAGAAGCAGCTTGGCAGTCAGGTTCCTCGCGACACCATCCCTGGCACTCGTAGAGCGAGAGGTTTCGCACGGTGTAATACGCTGTGCCCGAAAAATCGACATCCGTTAGCTTCTCGAATGCGATTCGACCTGAAACAAATCCTTTATAAATGATCATAAACTAATTAACCACGTTACATAATATTTTAGAGGCTTATACAGATAATTCAAAATAACGGTGCAGTTTTTTCCCATCCGTACATTACATACATAACGGTTCAAATAATATACAGTACCTATCTATGTAAGTCAGTGACCCTTAAACGCTTTGAGGTGATTGTTTTTATCCCTTGGAAAAAAGGAGTTTCTGCCGTATAATTTTGGACGTCGTCAGTCGCAAGGCAAGTCAAGTGGAGTCGCAGCCAAAAGCTGTTTCTTTAAGACTATCCTCTAGTGACGAAACGCGACGCGAGTAGGTATTTTCAATAATGCTATTTGTTTCACAACGCTTCGCTGCCTTCTCCGTATCGTGCGAAAGAGAGAGTTGCAAGTCCAGTAGGCATATGCCTACATTTTATTGTTTCGGGTGATAACGTTTTTACCCCCCCAAACGTTTACGACATTAGACAATTTTGGTCTCATTAGATTCAGTACACCTTAATCTAGGCTCGTACGTTTTATTTTTTTTGTATTTTAGTTTAGTTAAATTTAAAAAAATTAAAATACTCGAGGAAGTTTTTAGGCCAATAATATGGATATTTAGACGCTAATAACTTTTAACATAAGCAATATTTCTTTAAAATTAAAACGCACGAGCATAGTTCTTCATTGTATCTGCAACATTTCTAAAAATTATGAAAATTGGACAACATTTACGGGAAGAAAATCGTTAGGTATCGCTTTTTGTATGAAAATTTACAACTAGACGATCCTCTTAAGATTTTCGAACACTTTTATCGCTAGTTCGACCATCCGTGGTTTTATTTAGCAAAATCAGTATTTTTTATTGGAAAACTATATAGTAAATGTTTTAAACTGCATGATAAGTATAAGAAATGTTTTTTTAGTATAAGTTATTAGTACGAAAGATCATAATAAATAGGTTGTTCTAAAAGCTAAGTGCTCGTTTTTGAAGTATACTCCATATTTGTTTTAAGCAAATACATTTCATGAAGTGTAGATAGCCGCTAGTCGCGGAAGCAGACAAGTCTGGGAACATGGAGTACCAATCGAGTGGGTTTGTCTAAACATTCACAATCCTCACAATGAAGTGCAAATAGCTCCTGTGTCGCATTCTCCCATGTATTATGTGTTAAGTGATTGCCTTTTATGCTCGCTTATAGGGCCAACACACACACGATACTTTAATCATCGGCGATCAGCGATTTCGTTAAGTATCGCCGCTTGCATTGCGTTCTAGCAAGTTGAGTTCTATCCAAATCGCGCTTTTATAATAATTGATGCTCCATGGAGTTTATACGTCGTTCAAAATCGCGCGCATTGGAGTACTGTTTGGATGCTATATTGGCTTTTGTCGATTTGTTGCATTTGAGTGCCATATTCTAGAGACTCGCTAATTCCAATTTGGTCGGATTGAAACTTGCAGTCTCTTCAGAGTGTCCGGTAGAAACGTTTATAAGCTTTTTTGTAGAATTAAATCGCAAAAATTCTAGCGTTCAAATCGCCAATTTGAGATGCTTTAACTATCGTGTGTGTTTTGGCCTTTAGTTGCGAATACGGTGACATAGGAATATAGGACAGTGATTATGCCGTGTATAATTGAATACACAGTTAATGCCGAGTGTTTACGGTTTTATTTGATCGCTGCACGTGAAGTTTCCAATTCGCTACGGCAAGAAGTCCAGTAACACAGCTTGGCAAAGTATACTCACTTGTATATAATCCTGCTCTACTCACCTGCTTAAAAGATAAACATATCGCAGAAAACTTCCCGGAAAAATGTGTTAAAGTGCGGTTAGACCGGCGTTTTGGACTTTTCTCTTGTATTACGGTTTCTTTATTAATTCGCGTCAAAACGTCCTTTGCGCCATGCATAAAGTGTCGTTTACACGTTCATGCGAGAATAGACTTGTTTACCTTTCAAGTCAGGTGATAAAAAATATGAATGACGGTTTCCACGTTACTCTAACTTTAATTTGCGCGCTCTTAAGATTGTTGATACGTAATATTTTGAAAGTAATATTTTTTAGCAAAAGATACTTAGTCGTCTCTTGCGGAGTCGCAGCAAGTTCAAAAAGTCAATAGATAATATACTTAATATCAGGTAGACCTACCTAAATTAAATTTTCTACTTACTAAGTACGAATGAAGACTGTAATAGTAGTAAGGCTGCTATCCGTGCCAGGCCCAGATAATTGCCTCCCATAATGACACGTCTGCAACCTGAAACAAATAAAAATAATTTTAGTTTAAACCAAACCATTTAAAAATACCAAAATCATCTCTATCATAAAAAGGTTTATCAGATTTTAATAAACGAAAGTTCAAAGAACACAATTTTTATACTTTATAAGTAAGTTTTTTATGCGTATTTGGAATGCACGAAGCCCAAGTAGGTACTTATAATAATCGATTCAAAAAACTCAATGGTGCCGTGGACAATAAATAAAATCGAAAGTCGGTCAGCGATATGAGCCTTGACTTTGAACTTGTTATAAACATATTATACACGTTCATAAAGCCATTTGATTGTACCACTGGTACGAAATATTCATGTCTGTATGCACAATACACACACATGGTCGTATATTTCTTGGTGACTATAATATTTTGACCATTTGGTCTGCAAATAAGCAAAAAAAAGGTGATGAATGAACGAGAAGTTTAATTTGCTATAATCCGCCACAGTAGACAAATCTATGTGGTACAGTGCGTGTCCTTCACCAATAGCATGCGAACACCCACCACCCAGCAATTCGCACCGGCACAGCACCACACCACACAAATCTTCCAAATCACTCTCAACGTACGTTTCACTCCGAAACCGGAGCATCTTCAAGAGATGCTGACTCGACAATGCACGATTGTAAAGATTGTAGACTTTACCGGTTTCGGAGTGAAACGTACGTTGAGAGTGATTTGGAAGATTTGTGTGGTGTGGTGCTGTGCCGGTGCGAATTGCTGGGTGGTGGCTGTTCGCATGCTATTGGTGAAGGACACGCACTGTACCACATAGATTTTTCTACTGTGGCGGTTTATAGCGAATTAAACTTCTCGTTCATTCATTATCATGGACTTCCCCAAAGTAACGCCTGCTTCGATTCAATATAAAAAAAAGTTGATTTGTAAATAGGTAGGTATATCTACAAATATAAAAAGACATAATTTAGAAATATATTTTATTGCACATTTTAAGATAATAGGTATTATAGGTATGAGAGTGGAGGCCTGTGCCCAGCAGTAGGTATTTAAAATAGGTACCTATATAACATGAAAATTTAAGCATTGGCATAAAATTCAATGATTAGGCCATATTTCAAGAGTTAACACCTTCTTATCAGTGATATTTATGATTGTTGACAGTCAATTAGAAAGTTTATAAGTTTTATTGTAGCGTTTATTTTTCTTTTTTTAAGTAAATTACTTACAGTGTTAATCGCGATCGAGATGCAGGTCACGATACACAAGTCATCAGGAAAGCGGTGACACAAATTTTCATTATTTTTTGCATTGCAATATCGCTTTCACTAGGCTTTTTATGTAGCGGACGAAAGACCATCGGTATAAACGTGAAAGTAAAGCGGTAACAACGAGAATATCTGTAATCATTGTTAACTATGCATGTTTAATGAATCGCAGCTTTCGATTGCTTTTGTAACGGTCTACTTCATACACATTCAATAACAGACAAATTTGCAACGCATGGTCGGTGAGTTTTTAAATCGTTCTAAGTGTTACAAAAGTTTTAATTTTTAAGTCCTATTTTCCAAAATGCTCATTGATTAGTAGATGAATTTACCTAGATGTAGGTATTTTTCATGCACAAGCTTTATGCATGCCCTGTAAAATTGTATATTTCTCAAACGTATCATAAAATATCATATACAAATATTTGCGTGTAAATCTACCGCTATTCGAACTTTCTCAAGAAGTTGGTAGATTCGCAGTAAAAGTAAGAGCTTATATTGATAAACGCTATAATTTTTTGATTCGAACTTAGCTTTCTCACGTCTATTATAACAGCAATATAAACAATGTTCGTGAAACAAAACGAATGTTATTTATTAGCGACCCTAATCTCATCCGTATGCAATACCACAAGTCCATTTTGAATTGTTACTTTAACTACTCGGAAATTCTATTAAAATATAGGAAATTTTCATCGAAGTAGGTAAATTAAGCTAGTGTTCTTGTTCTATTAACCTGTTTCATCTAGGCTCGTTGAAGCCAGGTCATAAATTGTTATTATAAATAGTATTATTATGTTTATCTCCTGAGATTATGTTTGCCGGAAGACGAAAAATGCGGTAAACTTGACTCTAACGAACCGCAAACAATCCAACGGGATCGCGGTAATGACAATTTTGCGTCATTTGCACGTTCTAAAACTCACGTGCTCTTTACACTCACCTTATAGTGAATGTAGACATAAAACGGTTAGGCGTGAGAGTGACTTGCTATGACTGCAGTTTATTCCCTGCCACCATTGTGGTATGGCCTAGTAATAAAAGTGTTGGTAATTCCAACAATTTAGACTTGCCTATGATGATTATACACAAATATTTAAAAAGAGCCAAACTCTACATACATTTAAAAATTATGATTTTAAAAAACCCTGGAAACAAAAATACCCGTAGCAACTTAACTTCTGAATAAGGCTATAAGGGCTATTATTATATGAGCAGAACACCCTTGTTTTATTTATTATGATATAATGATGTTTATTTATATTTATTACTTATATATTTTAAAAAAGCAAGGGTGTACTTGAATAGAAAAAAGCTCAATCTGAAAGATTGCGAGAAAGGCGTGAAAACAGTTATTCCTGCTCGACAGAACTTTTAAATCTTAACCGAGATATCCTTCCATTGGAACTTTTGATCCAAATCGTCCTAGCTTGAAACTTCTGTGATACCATTGTTTTAAAACGTTCATGCGAAGATATGTAGGTATCAAATACAAGAAAGCAAAAGAATTTGATTTTAAGTGGCATCATTATCATACATAAATGTTAATTTCTTTTATTCTTACACTCTCGATAGCTGTTGTTGTTATGGGTCACAAGTTTTTGGTTACAGATCAAATGATAGCTTTCCAAAGGCTTTTTTTTATTTGCAGTATTGTGAAAAATGAATTGGAACGTAAAGTTTATTTGGATCACTTAATGTACGACCTTCTACCTTGTACATATGTTTTACCGAATGATCAATAGCTAAACAATTATAAAAAGAAGGCACAAGATTAATAATGCTGAGGAAGGTTTGTCAATTTATATCAGTCAGCATTCAAAAAAAGTATTTTAAATGTAAAATGTAAGTCTTTTAGTAAAGTAGATATCTCATAATATAATGATTGCAAAAAAATTCAAATTCAGATTCATTGAACTTCAAATTCAAACAAAAGATCCACATACATACGTACATACGAGTAATAGGTTTTCAAATAACCTTTCAAAAAGTGTAGGTACATTATAGATACCTACCATATTTTGAAACATAAATAGTACTTAAATACGAGGAAGTGTGCAATTTATTGATAAAAAATGTAAACAAGACAGATCAACGCAAATTATGAAATGACTAGCAGACTGAAAGTCAAAACCGTTAAGTTCAGAGTGAAACAGGGCGTGTCGAAGCCGTAATGTGGAAACGCAATTATCAAGTGTGACGTGCCTCGCATAAGTCACATAATGATAGTCACAGTTATAGACAACGAAAACACAATCGAGAACCAGTCTTGGAACTAAGAAATTGCTTGAAATTGAGGAAAGAGCACTCGTTATACCAGCTTGGTAAAGACATTATATCTGTGCAAACTGCAAAATTATTTACATTCTTAACACGGCTCATAGACCGATGTTTATTTGCGAAAAAACGTCCGCTATTTTGGCTTTCATGAAAGTTAAATTCGAACAATTCAACAAAGATACGTTGATGCCATCAAAAAGCTCTATATATACTTTTAAAGACAAACGTTCAAACTGTTTGAATAGTTTTTCTAAGCTTTATACAACATATGTAATTATTATATTGTTATCATTAATAAACCCGTTTGGAAATTCAACCTGGTAACAAATGGGCAACAAATACATCTAACTGCTTTACATGACATATAGATATTATTGTAAAAGGTGATGTGGTTAGGATAAAATTATTATAACACCATACAAGAAATACCTATCAATTCAAGATAACGTATGAGCAAAAACCGACCTTGATCACCGACACGGTATCAACTAGAATGTGAGTATGTGCTGTGACATTACTGTAACAGTTATGTCACGACGTTCCTCACAAGTACAGGCACCGTAACGTATATGCAACCACCGTGTAGATGCGCTTTTAAATTGCCCAATTTAACGGGGAACTCTACTTGGGACTTAGGAGGTATATGAAAAACATTTCTATCGTAGCTGATGATTTCCTGTTTAACATAAAGGAGGCTTTCTTATAAAAGACAAACACTGTCTATAACGGGTAGAATCCATATCGCCGGGACAAATAGCAATACCATATTTCTTATAAGTAGTCCGATCCATATCATAGTGTTAATATTGCATTGAACCTTAAATGAATATGACTAATGAGCTCAAAGAAGGCAATGGTAATACTACATCTTGCACACAAATCAACACATTTTGCGTTAGATGCTTATATTATCAAAATTATCAGCTAGTTGGAGAAATAGAATGGAAATAGATCAAAATCAAAAGGTCAATTATAAAATTAAAAAACGCCCAAAGCTTTTATTAGATGAGTAATTATAAAAAATTGCATTGTTCTCAAAGATTCAAATAAAATAGCGTATTTTTGGCCATCGGTAGGTTGTTAATCGTTTTTATTTAAATAACGGGAGACGAAATGAGAAAGTCTAAGCAAGGTAATCCACAATTAGACAATAATACAGTTTCTTTGTATTCTTACTTACAATGGTCATTCTTTCCCTACTCAGTGTTTATTCCCATACAAGCTGTACAATATTATAGGCGACGCGATTCAAAATGTGCTTAATCGCAAACCTAGATACTTCCCTGTTGTTCGTACAATTAAATTACAGATTATAGTTAGTTTCTCCATTACAGAGAATCAAACATGTTATATGGATGAATAGGAAACAATTTCCCGTCATTAAAGATAACCTGGGTAGTTATTTCTGCTATATGCTGCTATGTATTATTAATTTTTAACATCACAGACATTGAATTGAACTGGTTACTGCATACTCGGCTGGGTATTTACAGTATATTTACTATCTAGCTGATGACTACAACTCCGCGTGGATTTAGGTATAAAAATCTCGTGGGAAGTGATTTCAAAATGAATACCCGGCTGTGTTGTTATGAGCTTTTCAGCGAACCATGGTGCGCTTTGATCGTTTTTAGTGTCTGGTTTGGTTTGGATTGGTTTTCACTAATGACAAAATTAATTCAAAGTTCTGCAAATAGCCAAAAAGAATAACGTAACTTAACTATGACTTTAATTTAAAAAATATATTCTCAGAAGTCACGAAAACTGATGCGCAGGCATCCTACCATTACAGTAACCAACATTACAGTGCAAAACTGCAAAGCAATTAGCAATCAACAAGAAGCTTTAGAGTTAGACGGTTTCCAAAAAAACACGAACGATTTTAATGCTGGGTTTTACAGGTTTTCAGAAATAAAACGTAGTGCTAAGACTGAACTGACTGTTTATTGGTCGCGCACGTAGGTTTTTTTTAATCTACTACAGGTTAGCCCTTGACTGCGATCTCACCTGATGGTAAGTGATGATGCAGTCTAAGATGGTAGCGTAGCGGGCTAACCTGTTAGGGGTATAGCAGTTATATTAAACACATAAACCCTAATAGGTTTCTACACGGCATCGTACCGCAACGCTAAATCGCTTGGCGGCACGTGTTTGCCGGTAGGGTGGTAACTAGCCACGGCCGAAGCCTCCCACCAGGCCAGACCAGGGAAAATTCAGAAATTATAAATTCTCAAATCGACACTGCCGGGAATCGAGCCCGGGACCTCCGCACGTTAAGACAACAGCGCTCAACACTGCGCCAGGGACGTCGTCAAACGGTACGTGCAATAGCATAAAGACTAGTTAGAATGTTATAGAGGTCACTGGGCAACATCATTTGCATTCCAATGGTCATGACTCGACATGATGACCTTAACAGACATTATCTTTCTATTATCAGATACAAAATCAAGTGACCCTGTATAGACAAATTGCTCCCCAATTACCGACCGTGACAGAGTATCCGCTGGACAATGACGTGTGGTTAACGGTCAGTGGCACAACGAACGGTAGCGGTCACGGCCGTACAATTAATTTGGATTATCTATCCCGACTTATTGTTAAATTTGTTATGCTGAGAATTATAAGCCTTTATCTTGTTTATCCGATCTATAAAGTAGAATTTATTATCACATATAAAACCCTGGGTAGGTAAAACTTCACTGTCATCGCTCGTGAAATTAAATCAGGTCAATCCAAACTTTTAGAAGAAAGAAAGAAAAGAAAGAAAAAGCGTTTACTTGGAACCACAATATACCTAATAATTATATTAGAGAGAGAGACATGAGATAGAAATATGAGTTGTGTGGTCCCAAAATGGACTCCACTCAGCATTTTGGTGACTGTGGTTAAATTCTAAATTTAATTATAATTTATTATCTATACTTCTATATTAATCAAATAAATATTATAAATGCGAAAGTTTGGATGGATGTATGGATGGATGTTTGTTACTCTACTCAATCACGCTCCAACGGCTGAACGGATCTGGATGAAATTTGGCACAGAGATAGATTATAGTCTGGAATAGCACATAGGATACTTTTTATCCCGGAAAATTAAAGAGTTCCCGCGGGAACCGAAAAACCTCAATCCACGCGGACGAAGTCGCGGGCATCAGCTAGTATTATAAATGTGAAAGTTTGGATGGATGTTTGTTACTCAATCACGCCAAAACGGCTGAACGGATCTGGATGAAATTTGGCACAGAGATAGATTATAGTCTAGAACAACAGATAGGCTACGTTTTATACCGGAAAATTAAAGAGCCCCAATCCACGCAGACTAAGTCGCGGGCATCATTTAGTATCCCCTAATTATAATTATTTAATTGCCTTTATTTTGTTAGTCATATGACAGAATAGGTAATAGTAAGTTGGTCATATCTTTTCACAAATAAAATATCTGCCTATACCCTATGGCGTAATAAATAGTGTAGCTTCAGTAGGAATCTTTTTCATTCACGAGTACTAGAAAGAAAGTAATGTCACAAATAAAAGAAATTTGACCATGAATTCTCTAGAAATACAAAAAACAAAAACGTGTACAGTTTTAATGAATATTGTAATGCGGTCACCCATTGAGAATTCGTGTATAAGCATAAAGAGGACGCTGGTCATTGTCAAGTCCACACATGGACGATAAACCAATACGGTGTCTTTGATGTACGCCGAGGTCAAAGCGCAATCAGATAGTTCTGCGTATAAGGTTTTATCATGAAATCGACATGGATTTGGATGTGTTTATACGACTAAAGAAAACATCGTGCAAATACAGTTAACTGGATTTACTTACAAACGTAGTTTGTGATATAAGAGTGGTAAATAGGTTTTTTACATACGAGTTGACTCATGCCAGCCTGGATGCCGCCAGGCGAGGGCTGAGCATCGTCACGAGTTTGTAAAAACCTCATCGCCCGTGTATCACACAACGTTTTTCAATACATTTGTGAGAAAACTTTTAAATAGTAGAGTAAGACTACATAAGTACTAGGTACTCACTAGAAAATAATTTCGAGCCCATACAATTGTTTCGAGATTTTTGGCGGCTATTAATTGCGCGATATTTTTCTCACATTTAAAATACCTAATAGTTGATTTAATTTTCTTATTTCATGATTTAAATCACTCACATTAATTAATAACTTATAAGACAAACACAACGAAACTTTTTAAAATGGCGCGTTTTTGTAATTGCGTTTTCCACGCATGTCCACGCGGACATGATTTGTAGGTATAGTATTAGGATTAGGCTAGACTACCTATATGTTTTATTTAAATATTTTTAAGTAGTTAATTTACTACTATGAACACTGATGAAACTTGAATAAGAAAATTAATTTATTTTGCATGAATAAATGCTTTGAAAGCTATAGAGTCGAACAGCGTCGCTATCTAAAGTTAGAGTCAAGAGTCTGTTGAACAAATTGATAGACAATCTAATAATAGAATAGATTCAAATGCGCAGTCCGTAGATACAAACACCGATAGAGATAACAGGTCACGGTAATCCGTATAACAATCACAAGAGCCGAACGGCCGGTAACGGTACCCGGCACACGAGACAATGCGTGAGACAGGTTGCCCGTCTGACCCAATTATCCAGAGAGTTCACATATTACTAGAGCAGCAATGACCCGCAAATTGGCCGCTTTTTATCATTTAGCAAATTGACGCTGGACCTGCTATTACGCTGTCTGCTATTTATACCGCTTTCATTATATGTCCTTACTTTTAGGGTAGACGATAGTGATATCGTTAACAATCTTTAAATTAATCAAAAATGATAAGTCTAAACCTAGTGCTATCCTAGGGTAGGAAAAGACTTTGAACACTATGAATAAAAGGTTATGACTTCATCAGATTACGTCTTTAAACCTAATTGCTTTTTAATGGTCTGATTTATGAGGTTTGCTTCTCTATGGTCTAACTCAATGCAATTATCTCACTAAGTTTCTTTTGAACGTGTGAAGTTTTTATTGCCTTTTACTCAATGTCCTGTGGTTTTCCTTTTGTGAGGTTTTCATATTTCGCTCAGATTTACTTTTGTTGAACTCTGTAAATATCTGATCTACTGTAGTATTGCTGTTGTCTGTTATATCTGATCGTAAATGATGATTCAGTTTAAGCGTACATCCTTAAAAGAAGGCAGGAGGTGACGAGAGTGTGGTCAGCCCTCGACTGCGCTCCACACGGTGTCAGTTCTTTTCCCGGAATCGAAAAAGTGCTAAAATTATTTAGAACCGCGAGCAACAACTTCTAAATGTGAAAAAAGCTAACTCTCATAAGACGTTCGCGTGTCACGATTCGTGTGAGGACCTCCAAAACGCGTGCTCACGAGAATGTGGATGATAACAGAAGGATGAATTCTCCTTCAGCAATTTGTATCTCAGGGTGCTCTTTCACCGTTACAACTGACCTAAAACCCGATATAAAAACTAGAACGTTTCTTAACGTGTGAATTTTATCACCTGTCACGCAATGTCCTGTACGAATTATAGTGTTTTATACGCTTCCTCGAGGCCATGTGCTACTTTTATTATTTAAACACCATCATTATAATGAGTCGATAATAGCGTTAATTAACAATAGCATGCGAAACTGGGTTTAGCTTGTGTCTTATCATGACAATGTTAGAAAAAAGCTTAAGATACGAGAAATTTAATGAATAGGTAGATACTTAAATAGTATAGCTATGTAAAGCTATGGTTGCTTTTCTAATTTACCTAATTTGCTAAATTTATGTAACCTACCTCTATTCCAAATTTCATCAAAATCGGACGCGAAAATGAAGCGTAGCAAACAGACAGAGCCACTTTGGCATTTTTAATCTATACTATAATATTATAAATGCGAAAGTTTGGATGTTTGTTACTCAATCACGCCAGAACAGCTAAACGGATCTGGATGAAATTTAGCACAGAGATAGATTATAGTCTGGAATAACACATAGGATACTTTTTATCCCGGAAAATAAAAGAGTTCCCGCGGGAACCAAAAACCTCATTCCACGCGGACGAAGTCGCGGGCATCAGCCAGTAATACCTAAGTATAAGTATGGATTGCGTGGGTTGTACAGTACAACTTGTACTTGCTAAGTCAAGCTGACGATGCCGTGTCGAGTAGACGCGTTTTAATATCTCTGTTTTTCTATTTCCAGCCATCTCAAGACCTTTCTCACTGCAATACAGAATGGCACATAAAATTAACATACAAACAACTGTCTTGTAATATTGACAAAAATAAAACTACGCACGCTCTGTTTATTCGAGTTGCATATATAGTGCCATAATAAAACAGTGGTAGGCCTTTGCATTCTCCACATAGACACTTTACATTCTATACCTTTGGACGACTTATTGGTTTCATGCAAATAGCTTACGTGTTTATCTTGGGACCCGGTTGGAATGCTTCGCCTCTTCTGACACCTAACACGTGGCAAGAGGTCTTAGCAGATATCGGCGACATTTATAAAAATGGGTTAGTCTTTGCTTTCTATAGAAAAACTTCATTGCCAACATTGTTGAGTTCAATTAATCGAAATCTACAATGAATAACTAGGTTCATTTTTTCAACTGTGTATTTTCTTTATTGCAATCCCAACAACATGATTTATGTGATGTTGACGAGCAAATGTCAATACTTTTGCGCTCAGCCGAGCGATCGCGTAACTTCTGCATCAATCATTGTTACAGTATCAATTGTTGTAATTGGCTGAATTAATGGCATTCTTGCTGCGTCAATGGATTATGTCCAATAGTGGAAGAGTGTTAACCAATCAGAGGTGATTGCGATGTATCAATGATTGATGCAGAAGTTACGCGATCGCTCGGCAGGGGCCTTATATATTACGTAAAATTGATTGCTACAGTCTAACGATCGCAATTACTTCTGGTTAGTTGACTTACACTCTTCCGATACTGGCCAAAATCCATTGTCGCAGAAAGAATACCATAAATTCAGCTAAGCACAACAATTATTGATGCAGGTTTTAGGTACATAATACAGGGATAAGGATGGAGTCCGGATGCGGCATGAATTACCTCATACAGCGTCATAAATTATACAATCCTTTGAACTGTGGTCTATAACCCATCAAGGTTCGGGATTGTTGTAAGATATATCCACCCTTAGGGCTACTATTTTTATGATAGTAATGTTCAGGTACCTATGATAAATTATTATAACCCTTAACATAGCAACATTGTAACTCAACAATTTATACGTAATTTGATGGCAGTACAACTTAATATTATACCAGTGCTTAGCTCGGGGGTGTTTTCGAACAACTTTATCTGCGTAACGTGATCGTACATAATTTCTACTGTTTTACACCGGTGTGAAAGACGGAAATGTGGTAAATGGATGTCAAAACAAATATGTTATTACAAGTTTACATGTTGTGATCGGTCACGCTCGCCCGAGGTATAGTACTGCCATTCCCTTTAACGTCTAACGATAAGCTAGAGCTTACTAGAGCACTAATTTGCTACGACAGTTCAATAAATGAAATCGCATACGCCCGTGGGAAACGACAGAAACATAAGGAGGAAGAAGAAGAGTAGTACAGTAACGAAATGCCGTAAACGCTGTAAAAATGGGTAAGCAGAGAAAGCATCAGGATTGATATCTGTTGGCATAATCAGCACATCTGATGCGCCTGATGAAGCAGAGTCGGACTTGCATATGCCTTTAAAAACTCAGTTGGCTTTTGATCCTCCGTATTAAAGGAGTTCATTTTTAGCATCGAATTTCAATCCGCAGGTTGAGTGTTGAACTTTCAAAAATAATTGCACCTCGCATTTCTAATTGCTTACCAGAAACTGAAACTTCATCTTTACATCCAAAATTTAATGTATCAAACAATAATAATAACTTAATGTGGCAACCTTTCGTGGGAATTGAAGAAACAATACCACATATAATATCCGTGTAACAATTACAGATATAATAAAATTATAACAATAGCCGTTAAGTTTGCTATAGTTATATACTCGTGATTTTCAAGACTAGAAAAAGCTCGGACAAGCTTAATGTCTCATTACTGAGTAGCTTACTAAACGTTTAACCTCATGTTGAGTATAGTGACCTCTGAAAGACCTTGCAAGTTGAAATGTGATATTAATTAATTTATGGCAATGTGTTTGTGTGTGTGCGTGTATAGGTATGTGTGTCTAGAAATTGATTAAGAATAGTGGGTTTAATTAACTGCCATACGCCTTCAACACAGTTCTTTTTAATCACGTAGATTATATGCCATTGTGGTATCGCGTAGAAGCAATATTTGGAATCGAATAAAAACAGGTAGGTACTTAAGTAGAACCTAGTACCTACCGAGAAACTCAACAGGTGCCAAACTTTCACTGGTTAAGTATTCAAGATTTAATTTATCAAATGTAGCTAATGCAATTTTTCAAGTGCAAATTCAAATGCAATTAATCATCAGAGATAAAAGCCGTCCAGCTCCTCCCACATAAGTGCTATTCATGTACATCATGGTCATAAAGGCACGTACCCACTGCACCACTATATTATGTAGCCTAAAAAAAGGCGCGACTTTTACCGACCCATTTAACTTTTCCAGTCTTTATTCTTCAAACGTGTCGGGTGGTTCTTCTTTTTATCTACGACAATTATGTGCTTTACTACGATATCGTACGATTAAAGTACCTATTTGTGAGGATAAAACTATAGGGATTGCGAATCGAAAATTTCTCGAGAGATGAAAATGTGGCATAGAAATCGTAAAGAAAATCCGCCGAACAGATAATGTCATCTGCACATATTTTTTTATACTTTTTTTTACTAAGAGTCAAACTCGTTGTTATTCGCGGTGGATCTGAGAACTCAGCGCACTCCAAAACCACCATGACTCTTGAATTAAGTGATCATAGCTCTGAGCAGTGAGAATGACAAAGGCGTTTGAATTCGTTAAACGCCTTTGTCAGGTACAAAGTACTAACCGATTTTAGGTACGCACTGGGCATATCTAAAAGCGGTCAGTTAAGAAGGTGGAGCTTTTATCGTAAAAGCTCTACGTAGAGATGTAGTGTTTTCATGTTGTAGTGGAGTGTACGCTTTATATAAGTGGAGTAGGCGTACTGGGTCTAGTGCACGACGTTCGCCTCTATGACTTGTGTCCTATTGTGTATTATCGCTCTCACTTGCTATAAATCTTTTAATTCATTGTTTTTTATTATGTACCTACCCATTGTCTGGAGACGCACTTAGTTCGAATGATTTATGAAAGACGACCTATTTTGCATTTCATTGCTGAAAAATAAAAGCTTAGTTTAGAATAACTACAACAAATAATGAATATGTTATTACAGGTATGGAAAGAATGGTCATGTACTGTGATGCAATCGAATCGATGTCTAGCATTAGGTACGTTACGTAAGTTACATATATGTTACCCATTTGTTACAGACAGAATTTTCATTTCATTTCAGAGTTCCAGTTTCTTGAAAACGGTCATGACTTCATGAGTCACTGACATTGACACTGATATCACTGATGATGACAGTGTATCCACCTTAGAACTTTAGCTTTCCCCTGAATAAAACACCGAACATAAAAATAAACTTAGGCACACTCTTTCAAAGTCTCAACTGCCGTGTGAAGTCGTAAAGCCACAAGTCGCATCTAGACCCGCGGGAGAATAGAGGTTAAAGTTCAGCTTAGGCTCATAAAATGCTTTGTTAACACGATTTTTCCATTTTTAACGTACAGCTTTATGTTATGTAATTTTTGTAATATTGACAAAATTAAATATGATTTATTGTCTTTCATAGACGTGTAACAATACCTCAAGTATCCTGAGTGTACAAAGTATGGACGCGTGGAATTGTTAACTGCACAAAAAACTGAGCTTGTCAGCCAGTAGAACATTATTTAATAAAAATCTTACCTAACTAAAACGGAGTTAATTCCTTTTTGTGTATTCTTGTGCTCCAATATCTGCAACAAAGAAAAATTCTCAAATTCTGGTAAAAGGTACAAAATAACAGTTTCAAAACGAAGTTAAAATAGGCTCATTTCTTATTAATTTCTAATTATAAAAAACCCATTCAGTATTTAAAAGAAAAATAAAAACATTATGGTGTATTAAATGCTTTCTTGTCAAGTATCAACGGAATAGATTAATAAGTTTATTAGTTGAACACCTACCGGGAAAATACAATGATAAACTATTATAAATTACAGTTATAACTAACAAGTAACTATAAACTTTCCATCATTAAACAATATTATAGGTTATAAATAGTCAGCATACATCTGTTATAATACAAGTTTAAGTAATCGTAAACTGGTTCAACTTTATTTGAATTAAAATTAGACCATGTTTACTTTTCTCCGCGCAAAAGTCAATAAACCTCTACTTTCTAACCGATCCAATCTGAAGCATTCCAATTTCGCATCTCCTATATACAAACAATAATTGTCATGGTCAGGTTTGTACTATATTGTTTAAATTACGTTGGTTTATTTCAACAAAAACTAGTTCGGTAAATTTTTTTTGAACATCGTTTACTTCTACAATCAGGGAGAAGTTTTTAATATCAATTATCTTTTGCCCTATGGCCTCGAGGATTTAGGTTTGCTAAGCATTCCGTCAAGACCTAAAAGTGTTCCTGGGATCAGTGCCGACTTTACACATTTTACGTCGGGTAGGTGAATAATTGCCGTCACTGCATGCATGCATCCATGCATTGTCATTTCGTGGAATAATAAGTAGCTTAAATTACTTATTGTGTAGGTACCTACTCTTTTACTTATTCAAAACTCAAAATTGGTTCGGCAGATAAGACCAAACCACCACCACCACCACCACTACAGCCCATTAACGTCCCACTGCTGGGCACAGGCCTCCACTCTCATAGGAGAGAGGGAATTAGAGCATAGACCCACCACGCTGCTAACAGAAACCCAAACAGAAAGTCAAAATTTGTTAAGAGTAGGTACGAGTGGATTTTGTTCGCTTGATTTAGATTGCATTTAAAGGGGTGTGCCGATAACTATCTAAGATGAAAAAACACTTCAAGCGCAGCGTCGCAGTGTAATGCTTAATAGCACATTATGTTTATTCATCCAACTCATGACCGACACCAGCATGAATAGTTTAGAAATCAAAATTTAATAAATAGACCTTAATTAATCAGTTCACACCTTGTTTCAAGACTCCCAATTCCACATATTATACGCCAGGCAAGTAGTCAGGACTACATGCCAAGCTAAGTCGTTTAAACATTTTCTGCAACACTGGAACGCTTATGTGGAGTCAAAGTAACATGAGAGCGTTCAAGTTATTTATTTGCTGCGTTCCTTCGGCGCCGATGGGAACAAATAAATGGCTTGACATTGCCGCCCAACTATCTGGCGGCGTGATGCATACCAAGTTTTAACACCTTATTAATCGACCAGTAAATGAAGGCTTATATTTATTTAATGAGCTCAAACGAGGAACAATTTTCTAGTTCGTAAACAAATGAAGTCTTAAGTTCAAGGAAAACTTTTAAATTCTACTACAAGTTAGCCTTCGTCAGGGACCTTATAAGGATGGCAAGAGACGTTGCAGTCGGATGGAAGGGTATATACCTCTAACCGATTTGTTTTCGATAATTGTACCGCAAAACTAAATCGTTTTGCGGCCCCTGTGTAGCATCAAACTACGGCTGAAAACTTTACCAACAGTTTAGAAATAATTATTAACTCCCAAATTTACATTACCACATAAAATTTTATACTCGTAAGACCAGAGCACTGCGCCCGAGTCTTCAAAGATAATTTAAAATTAAGTATAGAGAAATTTAAATGATGTAGACTTATAGGGCAATTGCACAGACTCGTAAAAATAATTGGTGTATCGTACCGGAAAGTTAAATAACTCTGTGCTAGAGCTTTTCCGGTTCAGAAATAACTAGTCGACGTCGAAGCCTTTCAATAACATTGTATAGACACGTCAATCCTCTGTTCTTTGGTATGTGAATGATATCAACTATCTATTCGTAAAACACCAAAGCATAATTCAAAATCACGACTCCCATATAAGTAAAGAACCATGAATAACAAATACAGTAAGAATTTGTGGGAAATTATGGAAAACGTTTTTGAGAATCTTTAACTATAACGGTGCTCACTTGGTTTGGAATTTGGAAACCACAACCTAATATAGCACCTAATACACAAAAAAATATTTTTTAAATATGTACTTTATACTTCGATTGAATCTTTATGAGTTTTATAGCACTATAAAAACGCAGAGAGCCGGCGTGGTCGCCAAAACGGTAAGTTAATATTGTCATGTTCTAAAGGGAATCGTAACGGTTAAGTGTGAAAGTGCCTACACCATATTATTACTAGTGCACGATGTCTGGCGATTAATCTTTACTGCTTAATGGTGCTCTGAACACAAGCGCGCTCGACGCATAAGGCTCGGCATAAATGCTTGTTAGAGCAAGCACTGCAAATAAATCAAAGGGTCTTCGGTCTTTTTGCTCTGTATAGCTTAGTTTAGAAAATGAGATTAGAACATGGAACATAATCCACCAGCGGCGCGGCGGTCGGCCGGTCGTGATGGGGAAAATAAAAAGGGATTTTGCATTGAAACGTTTCCTATCGGCTTTGAGCTCGTTCCCTTTTATCCCGCAGCTGATCGCGCTAGACAATGTGGTCGGGCGAGGGGTGGAAGCGCGGGGCGCACGGGAGGGGTATGTGCATGACCGCGCAGGGCGCAATGACCTTGCGCGCACATTCCGCTCTTCCGAACACTCCCGCGGCTCTCCCGGCTAATCTAGCATTCTAGCCCGTAATAAATCCCTAGATAGCCCTGTTGCAAACAATAAATAAATATTTTTTCATATTTCAACATGATTCTATCTTACAAACAGATTCTAAATTAAATATTACGGACGTCTGTATACATTTTATAATACACCAACTGACGCACCAACACACATAATATGAATGAGGTGATTTAGGAAGTGTATTTGCATGTAGGTTTTTTATATACATACCTACACAGTTGACCGTAGGGCGTAGACCCAAATTAAAAAGATTTAGGTATAATTCCTTGATGGTATTCTATTATTGATTCTTGTATTATTTGTCGCGTCAAACAATCATAAACATGAATACATACGCGTAAAAGGCCGTTTTAAATATTGTTTTTCTTAATACCGGAAATTATGCAAAAGCCGCCATAGATGGTGCTAAATAGGACTGAATGGAAGACAAACAATACATGAGAAAGGAAAACTGGGTTATTAACCTCCGCGAGTGCACATTGTAGAGCAAACAGGCTGAGTAAATAGGAAAAACTACAATCAAACGACATTTCCCGCGCGCCCTGGAAAAACAATGTAATCTTATGTGCATTAGAATAGTACTTTTAATGCTTAGAAGATGTAGTAATTTATTATACATAAGCTATGATTAACTATTAAATGAAATATTAATTATTAGTAACTATGAACAAAAACATCAGTCCAATTGCTAAAATGTTTTACGTAATCTCTCTGGAAAAGGTTTAATTTTATTTTTATTTCAAAAGTATTTTATTTTATTTTAATCAATATAAAAAACCCTAGAATGTATGTTACGTATTTTATTTTGTACTGAGGCCTAGGTGGAAAGTCAAAAGCTTAAAAAAATTATGTGGATTATGTGGATGGATGGCGATTTCTTAATATTTATCTAATAATTAACAATAGATTTATTGGAACAAATTAATTTAACAAAATAATATCATACAAGATACATTGAAATGAGATATGAAATGAAGAAATGAGATAGTTTGCACATTCGCCATTTAAGTATTCACTATTGAGCTAAATGTAGTGGTTAGTGCGGGAGATATATGCACAGTCACGATATGGACAGGATGATGTTTTTACATGCGTAATTACTAATTAGTATATATTCGTAACTTCAATATCTTTCCTAATCACCCGTAATAGACACCTACCCGTACGTTGAAGGCAAAACTGCGCCTACTCAGGAAATATCGGACCAGTGACCAAATTACCAAAACCACGAGCGAACGCGAACCGTTTTGAAGCACTCACAATTGGTACAATACCCACGCCGGGAAATATTTGTTAAGCCACCAAGCGAAACGTAAGTTCAGTACTTACGGTGAGTGTGCTTATGAAAGACTATTTTGCTTAGTAGTCATACGAGTAAGAGGGCTATAAACAAGCTGATGTCCGCGACTTCGTCCGCGTGGTTTAGGTTTTTTTCCGGTATAAAAAGTAACCTATGTCACTCCAGGTCCTCAACTATACTCATGCAAAAAATCACGTTGCTCTGTTGCGGCGTGATTGATGGACAATCTCTATATTTAACATCCTTGGGGCTAAAATTTTCAAAAACTGTGAATCACGTATTTCTTCATTTCAAACCGAAATGCCAAATACCAAGTTTCGTGGCTACAACTTGAAAATGACAGACTTTCATACAAACTTTCAACCCCTATTTTAATCCTATGGGTTAAAATTTTGAAAAACTGTTACACCCGACCACCGAAACCGAGTTTCGTTAGTATAACTTGAAAAATATCTTGAGAAATGCAGGACTTTCATACAAACTTTCGCCCCTTATTTCACCCCTTTGGGCGTGGAATTTGCAAAAACTTTGAAACAGTACCTATTTCTTAATTTTTTACCGGTAGCTTATATACCAAGTTTCAAGGATATAACTTGAGAAATGACGGATTTACATACAAACTTTCAACCCCTATTTTACCCCCTTAGGTGTGGAATTTTGAAAAATCCTTGCTTAGTAAGCGCCTACGTCACAAAAAGAACCTACTGTCAAAATTTCAAGTTTCTAACCCCAGCGGTTTAGGCTGTGCGTTGATTTATAAGTCAGTCAGTCAGGATAGATATTCTGATTTAGATCTTCTTACTCAAAATTTCAAAATACCCTGCCTGGGGACCGCAATGCACGATGCAAGGCGTAGTGTGTTTCACCCTAATTTAAAAGCCCCAAACGCACAAAATTCCCGTGTGACTTTTGGGAGAAGGCCAAAAATTTAAGCAAAAGTGTCCATTGGTTGACAATATTTTTTCTGATTTATATTAAGCGGAACATCAAAAACAATGTATTGAAATTGATACTCGTGTTACGATTTAAATAAATCAAAAATCTTGTTACTAATTTTACGTCACAAGTTACAACCTCCATATCAAATAAAATACCGACAAAAAAATTAAGAAAAGCCAAAGATGTTGTTCAAGATATTTGTTTTTTATACTATACCCCCACTGGATAAAGTAAAAATAAAAACAATCACCAACGAACTTATCAAAGAGCGATGACACCGCCAAGTGACTTGTACAATTTTGTAAAACTGTCACACCTTTTTGCTTAGAAATAGAAAACTTTCATAGCCATGCTCTATGCAACTTAGTATAAAATACATGAAAATGATAAGCATAGGTCCTACGTAGCTTTCGTAAATTACACTAACGTTTCAAAAGTAGCTCTATTAATTATAGCAAAAATAAAAGAGTGTACCTAGTCCACAAAATATCAATAATATTAAAAGACAGGTATACAACTTTTAAGAACAAATTTGTTTGACTACTTTACAGACATAGCCGAAATCAAAGTAAATGTGATGGAAAAGTAAACATATGAGTAGTGGATGTAGTAATGCGGCGTTGGCGGCTAACTGGTACGTCTAGCTTCTGCCTAAAAGATGAATCAAACCAGTTTTTATTACATCAATTACGTTCAACTTAACTAGTCGAGTGGGCTAGATTTACAGCATTGCAAAGGATACCTACCGGTTATATTATCTTATACTCATATTTTAACAGAATCTCTATGAAACAAATTTCGCCTGACTATAATCACACCTGATAGATAACGTTAATTGTATTTCCACTGATCTTGTTAATTGCACTGTACATAATTATTACAAGTACTCTACATAAACATAACAAAGCTTTTCACTTCAATAGATACGAAAGGAAATTTATAATAAAATTTATAAATATATATAAATATAATTGATAACTGTACGCTGTTTTACAGTACAGCAAGTATAAGTGTTTGAGTATAATGACCACTGAAAATAGCTACATGTTTTTTTCAGAGATCATTATACTCGTGCATGAGCGGTGAGCATGTCGATTAATACATATATTTTTTCTTTAATACCCCATCGCACGTTATAGGATATTACAATGGCGATTTATTAATCGCCCACGAGCCTTTCCCGCGGTAGTGCCATGAAAAACTGCGTACGGTAATGCATTTGTTAATGTTAGTCGATGGGAATAGAGCTAATAAGCCCTGGGAGCAGATGCGAGCCATTATTACACAATTAGAAACAACGTGCGATCACCATTAACATATCTTTATTAAAGTTGGCTTCTTTCCATTTATAGCCGTTAGGAAAAACTGGGCTACGTCATCCGAACTTCTGATATTACTGGTTCTTGAGTATTTACTTCAGCTGCAGAGGCTTTTACCTATTATTCTTTGATACTACAGAAATAATTATAATCAATAAAATTTGCCATTAATCAATGAATCTACGATCACCACTATGACGTGGGAAGCTTTGGCCGCAAATTCGCAATGAGTTACCACGTAGGTAAACAATAAACCCATAACGCTGAAAATGTTATATTGCGTTACTAAATAGCTGCGGTTATCCCAATTGTATTTATAGAATCTATCTGAAGCAAAGTAGGTACATATATAAAGTCGTTCACAGGTAACCTATTTCACAGTAATTTACATAGTTATAATTCATATTTTAAATATAGAGCCACAAAAAAGTATTTTAGGTTACCATTAAAAACAAAATTGCTTTTCACTGAACCGCGTCCATTTCCCAAATCGATGTGCTCATTTTCTTTTATTTCAAACTTATTCCATTTCTTTTTAAAAATAAAGAGCGTTCGCTTTGTACATTTTAATTCTAAGTTGATTATCGACTAGCGCTAGGCTGCAAGCAAACCCTGAATGAAAGTTATGATGAAACCTAAATATTTTTAAATATGCTTGTGTTTAGTGAAATAAGTTATAAAACTGCCAGATAGTAGATTTATAATATTTGGTTTGGTTTTTGGTTTTTAAAAAATCCCATTAAGTACATGTTTTCATTTTCTAGGATGAAAAAAAACATGTAATCCTTTCCTTCACTGGGGCTCTAATTCTATTGATGGACATGGATCAAAGTATTATTATTGTATGTTATGTAGACATTGTACGAATTGTTAGTAATATCATCAATCCTACTAACAAGTAACAATCTAACAACCCGTTACTCTTTTCGCGAGGGACGTCATGTTTCGTCACGGCACCGCGCCGATTTTACGCCTATAATTACAAATTAGTGGACACTGGACACCACGCCTGAATGAAAAATAAAGAGGCGATCTTTTACTCATCATTGCAATCATTGTCGTCTAGATTTTTTGTGTGCGAATGCCTGATAAATACAATCTTTCATCAATCGTATTTGATTGGCGTCGAATAAATTAAATTCTACTCTACTTAATGATAAATGCTGCTAATGTCTGTTAATTGTGTATTGCACGCTATTTTTCATACATAATTGACACACTAAGTATGTCGAAATAAATATGTATAATTCAAATTTTTTATTCAATAACAGCTAATAACCAAACATTGTATTTCGGGTATTATTATTACCATATTAGTAAAGATACTATACCTACTTACTTGGCCACTTTCCCCTAATATTTCACTTTCAATAATACTCGTTGCCTCGTAGCATATGACTCGTTGATGTCTTTTATATGTGGAGAGTGAAGTACGATCGCTACGTCATGTGCATAAATTCAAAGAAGTTAAAATTATGACAGACCACAACCAATACATATTTGAAAATTTAGTACCTATATGTGCATAAAAACATGCATAAATTCAAGAAAAAAGTGACTGTCATAATGTTAATACAAGAAATAAGAATAAAATTGTTGTGCCCTCTTCTAGACTTTGTAAAATCAGTAATTCATTTGTCAGTAGCAGTATACGTTTTTATAATAAACTCCCAGAAGACATATTGGAGATGTCTCTCAACTAGTTCAAAGTTTTTGTAAAACGGAAACTAATTGAAAAGTCTTATTATAGTGTAAAAGATTATTTGAATGACAGGCAGCCATGGGTATGAATTGTTCCAGCGGCTAATTAGGTTATATTATAAAAATAATTTAGTAATTTCCTATATTTGTGAAATGGTGATAATAAAAAAAAACCCGGCTGAGTTTGTTGTGGGCTCTTCTCAGACCAGGGCGCGTTTGGAACCCTCGTAGCTTTAGTCTTAAGATACCGTTGTTAATTATCACCATCAACTCTTATTCTTACTATATAAAAATAAGTCGGGTTTACCTTCCTGACGCTATAACTCCAGTAGCACGAACCGATTTCCACGGTTTTGCATTCGTTGGAAAGGTCTCGGGCTCCGTGAGGTTTATAGCAAAGAAAATTCAGGAAAAATTTCAACAAAAAAGCGGGAAAATCTTAAACCACGCGGACGAAGTCGCGGGCGTCAGCTAGTTCTTTATAAACATGACGTTCAGAAGGTGTACTTTGTAGGTACCAATTTTGAATAAAGATGATTTGAGTTTGAGTTTGAATATTGCTTATTTACCGTCTTAGGGCGCCTTCAAATTTGCCGCAAAGTGCCGCGCGGAAGCAGCGCGGCTGCAGCGCTGCGGTCGCGCTGCTTTGTAAATCCATATAAATAAAAAACACGCGACTGCAGCGATGCACCCGCGCTGCGGCCGCGCATCAGTTCATCGATCGACTAGTGACGGGACTGCGCACGTATTTTTGTTCAAGTCTAAACATGAACGAAAATCAGGTAGAAGAATTTATCGATGAGGTTGAGAGTCGTCCAGCAATATGGGATTCGAAGTCCGACAAGTACAGCAATAAAATCGAAAAGAAAAAGGCTTGGGAAGAAATATGCATTAAATTTATAGACAATTTCACAAACAAGACTCCAAGTGAAAAAAAATGAAGCATGTAAGTATAATATTATGTATTGTTAACACAACTACTTTATATTTTCGTTGTTTCGTATTAAGTAATAGTAACACAGAGCATTGTTTCTTCGTCAGAGTCCATCGTGAAAATAAATATAGGTACAACCCTATGATGTTCGAACCTCGCGACAGGAGCGCGGCCGCAGCGCTGCAGCCGCGCTGCGGCCGCGCTACGCTTTGCGGCAAATTTGAAGGCGCCCTTATTATGAAAATAAAATTATATTTCATATTTTCCGAAAATTAAATATCCATCCATACTATATAGGTATAAATGTGAAAGTGTGTATGTTTGTCTGTCTGCTACGCTTTCACGGCAAATTTTTTCATCCGATTTTGATCAAATTTGGGACAGAGGTGAGTTGAGTCCCAGGGAATAGCATAGACTAATTTTTATCTTGGAGAATTAAAGAGTTCCGGCGAGAATCAATATATACCTTTATCGACGCGGACGAAGTCGCGGGCAGTTATAAACGTAAGTGTAGAATACTGTAAGCAGATTTTATTATAACTCAAGCATATTGATTTAGCTTAGTTTATTTCCTAATGCGTGCGGTTATTTTAAACATAATTACTATGAAATCTTTCAAAAATATATACTTAGTATAATCTCGGTATAAAATCTATAAGTATTTTATATCTTTAACCTTAAGAGATGAATAAAATTTGATAAAATATTTTTACAAATATGACCATTCTAACCAATAACCGAAACGGGTACCCAATCCCATATCACGTTTCCACATCAAAATGCGTATGCATTTGCATTTAAGTAAGCTAAATAAATAAGCTTTCACCGCATGGATTTCTAATAAAATTAAATAGCTAATAAAGTTGCATTTCTAATCTAATATTAATTTGAGGTAGGTAATTTCTGGAAAGTTTCAATTCACTTAGCTTTCTTGGCAATGGAGGCTAATGTGTCTCACTGTGTATTGAAGACGATATCTGGGAAATCATGACTCAAGGTTTTTTATTACGTCGTAAGGCATGGGCACACACAAAGCGGTATATTAGCGGCACTGGAAAAAAATCAAATTGGATGCAAGCACGATTTATAATACAGGAATCTGAATGAAGCACGTTGCACCGGTGCGACTACAATGCAATGGTAATAGAGCGACATTTCCACGTGCAAATTACATATTTTTAAGAAAGGTGTTCTTTTGGTTCATACCAAAAGAGCCCCTATGTTATGATATACGTTTATATTATATATTACCTACGTTAAACACAGTGGTGCGGTTATAGCCACCATATAACCCTATTAATAATAATATATGCAATTTCAATAATATCCGACTCCAACAATAAACGTTACTTTATTATGTGTATCCGCTATGTTCTTAAGCACTAAAATAGTTAGACTTCATGTACATGAAGCTTTACTTAGTTTATTGTCTTAGAACTTCTAGAAACCGCACTGTCGCGATGCCTGTTGTGTCTATCCACGACTTTAGTAATCAAGACTGTTCTTGTCTGGAATAGCGAATCAATGGTGCAAATTGAAACATAATATGATATGCGTATAGCATGAAAGCAGAAATAATCTGATAATGAGTCGCATAATGTAATAGTGCCTATTGAACCTTCAAGCGTGAATTGATAAAAGGCCAAAAAAACAAAAAAACGGCTCATACCTACGTCTTAATATTTTTATTATAGTCAACTAGCTTTGCCCGCGACTTTTCTATTTCTATTCTTGTATCTACTCTAGCGGGAAGAAATGATGAAGTCATATACAAGCTATATTATATCTCTTAGAAAAAATTAGTAATAGATGGGATTCATATTAATACCGATTAAGGAGGCTCCTATACATATAGCTAATTATATGATAAAGAATTCTTCAAGTGTTCAAAAGAAAACTACATCATTACACATAATAAAAACTAGAAAGCTAACAATAACTATTATACTTGCTATAAATTGTGATAGCATGTATATGCAGTTTATATCGTGAGTTTTTATTTTGTTAAACTAATATCATATCTAATTGCTGCGCAGGTTTATTTCAATTACTCCTTCTATATCATTTGCCCTTCTCATTCTTCTTCTTTTTTGAGTTCTCTCACTCACGATTTTATTCCTCTCATTCCTTTAGCAATAAAGTGGCTTATTACAGTCAATAAGGCTCATTACATCGCAACTATAAGGAGCGGGAATATCCTGGGGTCGATGACCTTGCGGTAACTAGCATCCCGCTCACGTCGCCGCTCGTACTTTGACGTTAAACCATTAAAGCTATCGTCTTTTCATAGATATAGATCTTGGATAACGTAACTCATAATTTTGTTCCGAACCAAAATCACAACGATAGACACGACTAACCAAATGGGGTTGGTAATGTTTTATTGATTGCTGTTTTTCAACAGAATACACCTACATACCTAATAGGATTTTTAAATTCACTAAATTATCCTTACTTAGGTATATCATACTAATATTATAAATGCGAAAGTGTTTGTTTGTTGGTTTACTGGTTTGTTGGTTTGTCCTTCAATCACGCCGCAACGGAGCAACGGATCGACGTGATTTTTGGCATGGGTATAGTTGAGGACCTGGAAAGTGATATAGGCTACTTTTTATCGCGGAAAATTAAGGAGTTCCCGCGGGAATCAAAAAAACTTAAACCACGCGGACGAAGTCGCGGGCATCAGCTAGTGTTTTATAAATCCGATAGTATGTCTGTTTGAACTTCTTAACCGATTAAACCAAAATTTGAAATAAAAACAAAGGATACATTTTAAAAAAAGAAAGGGCAAAATTTGCCTAAATAAAGTTTGTCTACAGAATTTTTAAAAGTCTCTGTAAAAGTTTTCGCAATAGAATTTTGCGCATTTTTAAATGTCCGCTTAGTTTCACTTGAACATAGCTTAGCAGGTATTATAAAATGAGACATATAGATCAATATAAACCAACAGGTATACACGTCGGTTTCTAATACTTTCTCACTCAATGAACATAGAAATAATAATAGGGTATTTTCTCCCATAGCAATATTTCTTCCTTGTAACATAAGAATGTGCGGTTGAAGCCAGCGTCAGGTTTTTATACTCGTAATATCATAGCTGAAGCACTGAACTGTACTTAGGTACTCGTAGCTCTTAAGTGGTGGAACCGGAAAACTCATTTCTAGATTATTACGAAAATATTATATCATATCATGCGTTAAAGCATCGACATGTGTAAAACAAGATTTTATCGTCCGCAATATTGAATTTAGTGTGACGTAGTTCTATTTTTCGTATTTTCTCAGCAAATCCTTATAATTTTGATGAAGGCTTGCATCATAAGTTAATAATGGGCGCCAATGGTCACTCATCAAAGCATGCCATGATCACAACAAAGATTCTTATACCTATTTATCATCTTCCAGATACAAAAACACCATCAGCCTCAGGCGATCATCCAACAAGACGTTGATAGCTTACATGATAAATAATTGATCAAATAATATTGATGGTTCACGCTTTAAAATGTAAACAAGCACTATAAGTAGAGATTTTGACCTCGTATCTTTTTTTTAAACAATTATGTCATTAGTAACATCAAGGCAAGAGTGAATAGGCATCTTCTAGGCAAGCGCGCTCCAACCTAGACCTCATCATTGCTTTGCACTATGCATGATTGTCGTCAAGCGCAAGCCTATCTCACAATAAAAAAAAAAAAAAAAAATTTAAATGGAAAGTAAAATAAACATAAAGTTCAACCAAATTGATGTCAAAGGATATTCGTGATCAGAGTAAATTTATGATATCCATTTATGTAGATCGACGATGGTATTGCTAAGTTATGGAGCAAGAAACAAATATATTCGTATTAAGTCATTCAATCCTCTACATAAATTATACTTATAACAGCAGGTATAATACCTTTATTTTCTATTTAGGACTGCAACTACCCAATAAGAATTTTTTTATGCGTAACTTGTTCATGCATTTGAGCACGATCTTAATAATAATTGTAAGTGATCATAAAAACGGTATGCGCTAATCTGAAAGTACCAACCTAATCCCACGTTACCTTATGTAATTATGGTATTTTAACTACCGGAAGACTAAGATGCGTTGAAGCCACTCCAACATAATTAAAATTTATTTCAGTACCACGCTAGCTAGAGAGCTTTGACGTATTTTCAACTTGTTTTACACTTAACAGGAAGGTCTAATTTGTACCTATATTTGTAGATTTCACAGAAATAGTAATTGTAGGAGGGTCGGCTGGTCAACTTGGTCATGCTCCAGCTGCAGTAGAGGGCGCCACCTACATACGCCCAAGTTCTTAGAGCCTCCGATATAAAGTCTATATTGTAACATAGATCTAACGACACGATTCTCAGGCTTTGCTACGCCTCACTGCCTGCCGATGCAACCGTGGCGTCACACTTCCTTATTTAGAATGCTGGTTTTACTATATAAAGTACTAGTTTACCGCTGTGATTGTCCGATGTATTTGTTTAACATTCATTACGTACATATCATTTATATGGTTTTTTTTTACTAAAATGACTACAATTTATTAACTCAATAACATTTCGTTTTTACAGAATTATCTTGAGCATTTTCCAAAAACAATTAAGCCCCTTTTGTTACCACCTTATGTGGCAAAGTAGAGCTTTACGTGCACGAAGATTTATGTTATCGCTTTTAAACCTGATATCATCCGAGAGGTACAAAAAGCAAAAGCTGCAATCTGAGCTCCTCCTAGTGATAGAATCGCCATGCGGCATGTACTGCGATTCTCGATATCTCTGCAAAAAAACCGCATGCGAACACTGTCTTAAAATAGCTTCTATTTTATTCGCGCTCCTGTGTAGTGGGAATTTAAAAGACAAAAGCATAACTCTTTGATTTATTTCTACCTGCATATTTATAATTCTTTAATGATTAATGCAAACCCACACTTCCAGACTAATTTTATAAATGCCAAAGTGTATCTGTCTGTCTGTAATTTTGTCTGTCATTCTGCTACCTATTCACGGCTCATCTGTTTAACCGATTTCGACGAACTGCAGTGATAGGTTACATCCCGCAAAAAGACAGAAAATTTAACGTTTCCCGCAGGATTTTCAAAAACCTAAACCACGCACGGACGAAGTCATGGGCATCATTTTAGTGTTTAATATGGAACTATTTTTAAAATATGTGCCTACGACCGACAATCAAACATAGAGAAAACTAACGCACAAAGAATGGTCCTACTAAAATCGAAGTTTAGTTTTAGTAACCAACTGTCGCCAGACGCCAATTCTATCTGATCTTTGTCTAAGTTAAATCGGATATCAAAATGGACCACTTGAAACGTGTGCTGCTCTCATTTAATGTGAAATTCAAATTGGAGTAAACTGGAAGTTTTAGAAGATTAAAAGGGTGAACAAGATTTGCTAAAACCTGTTATTTGCACGGGAAAGTAGTCTTACAACAGCGTTGGGTCTATTATTGTCTACTAGTAGTGATGGCTTAGGCTTTTCAGATGAGAGCGGTCTACATGCATCGTCTGCAGCGAGCCATTGTGAACATTCCTAGTGTTATTGTTTGCCATGCCTATTGCCTATTCATGGGTTTATAAAGATGTTAACGTAGATTTATTATTTGCAATCTCCGACTTGCATTTCTCTACATGACTGTTCATTTATTGCTAGAGATGTCATTACTAGTGTTAGAGGGAAACTTAAAATCGATTCGTACATGGTATCATTGCCTGATTAATCTAGGTTGGCAACACTGCTCTAGGAGGAGTGATGACGATGGCATAACGCGAGTGACGTGTGTCTGTGTAAATATAATTGCTAAATAAAGTATTAAAATGGATAAACCGTGTTTGGATTTAATATCTCAGAAGAGGGATAATGTATTTCACGTGCTAATTAATTGTTTATCCGGACCTATCCTGAAAATGGTACAAATTGTAATTCAAGATGTTATGACGCCATGACCGTGACGTAATACGTGAAGCAAAAAAAGAAAAGAATTATTAATTGTTGTCATGACGGAAGGTTGAACTATAAAATACAAGAAGGATAATTAATGAGTGCTAAAACTCGTATTGTGAAATGATCATAAGTACATAAATACCTACGTGGGTTGGCAATCGGAATTGCATTGGAAAGTTGGCATGGAAAACTTAAAAAGAGGTATCAATGGAATAGTTAGTACTTATCAAGTACTTGCATACAAATTACCAAAGGTCAATGAGGTATGAGGTTTTACTACTATATCAATTCCATTCAGCATGTAAAGTGCCTGGAGAGAGACCTACCTAGTGGTACTGTGTGTAGGGTACATGGAAACGGTGAGTTTATTAAAATATTTATTTGAAAGAAATGATTAAAGGTTATAAAGGTATCTACCATTATGACTACAGCCCATTAACGTCCCGCTGCTGGGCACAGGCCTCCACTTTCATAGGAGAGAGGGAATTAGAGCTTAGACCCACCACTCTGATCCAATGCGGGTTGGCGGGCTAAAGGTCTAAAGATAACTAGTATAATAAATAGATAGACCATACCTACAGAGGGAGATAAGTAAGTACTTGCAGGTTGTACTTGCTTACATTAAGTACTTAAGTATCTAAGTTTTATGTGAAAGATCATAGTGAATTACACTGGTAGGTAGTTCATAACATGATCTACCTATGAGATATTTAAAGAGTTAAGTCAAAGCTATAATAGGTTGGTATGGTAGTTGGTCGACTACATAACATGGTATAAGTATTATGTAACTTATTGAAGAGGTATTTACTAATTTATTTAGTTGGAAATTAGTTTAATTGATAATCTTGTACCTAAATTGATAGTGAATATTCAATTTATTTTGAGAGTTATGTGAATGATATATACCTAATATTGTTTGAGTAAATGAACAGAGGTCAAAAGTAACTGTAATATTATACATTCCATTAAAGCAAGTATAACCCATTAAAGGTCCTTACAAGTGAAAATTGCATTTGTAGAGTGAACGGATACCCAGTTGAAATAATAAGTAAGTTACAGTTTAGCCGTTTAGTATAAATAATATCGGAGCTATACATGTTTGAAGGGCTAAAGTATATAATTAAGTAAGTACATTATATATAAAGATTGGGTGGCATAGATAGATACATTTGTTCGGAAAATGTGGATTGAAATAATATCAAATCTGCCTGGATGAAAAATGGGTTAGCCGAACTGGGTGTGAATTATGATGATGATTATTATTATGACAGGTTTTGAGACCCGGTTATACTGAAGTTGGTATTTAATAATAAGTATGTTGTCTGTCTCAAGTATTTCCCAGTGGCTGTCTGGAGCGGTGTGCTTTATTGCCTGATAGAGCATATGATTTCTCATTATGCGGAGAGACTGAAGGAAAAGAGAGATATCACATCAGTGATGGTACTCACACCTGGGGTACCATGGTTATGGTGCTATGTACGGGCTTATGTCTGTTAAGATAGCAGAGGTTTTGCCAAGATAATAATATTTTTAATTTTACAGGTGTAATTAATAAATTAATTCTTGAGTTTTAGTGTGGTCTTCGCAATGTTCTCTGGCCAAGACCAAAAGCTAGTGGCATATTATGTTATGGTGGTTGCCTAACCTGCACCTTAATAACAATGGTATGGAATGATGTCTATATAACATATGGACCGAGTCCGGGTCGCATATCTGGCAGTCATGTTAGCAAATAAATGCAAAAAGAACTAAGTGGTAATTTTGGTAAATTCCAATTTAATTGTAATGGATGATGACTCTAAAGTCAAAAAGGATAAGTGGCAAAAAAAATAAAGGAGAATGTCCATTGTTGCGAAAGGAAAGTCATCATTTTGTTTAGAGGAAAAATAAAGGAGGATGCCAAATTTTTGAAAATGGAAAATTGTCATTTTTGTTTAGAGGGAAAATAAAGGAGATTGGCAAGTTTGTAAAAGGCAATGGCACCTTTTAGTGCAAGGAGATTTATATACAGTCATCTTATGTGGTGCAAGGAGTTACAAGAATGATGCAAAGTTTAAGATTTAACTTTTATAGTTAAAGAGTCAAAGTCAAAATATATTTATTCAAAGTAGGTACTTACACAGTACACTTAATGAACGTCAAGTATACAAAGTATAAGACGTGGTGGTGATGATTAACATAGGTATCTTAAAACTAAAGTTACGAGGGTTCCAAACGCGCCCTGGTCTGAGAAGAGTAAAATTGTTTCTTATGAATTTGGGAGCTAAAGCCCGGCTGTTGAATGAATTGGAATGGTACTGGTGGACTGGTAATGATAATATTGCAAATAATTCATATGGTGGAGATGAACAGGGTGTATAATATGAGAACATAACGGTATTTTGGGAGTGACTCATTTGTGATATTTTGGTTTGATATTTGTTGAGGTAAAAACAAAATAGAAATAAATATGCCTGCGGGGCCATGGGTCAGCTTCAGGAAAATACCTAAAGGTGAAGTACACTTATTGTAAATGTCACATGCCTGAGGGGCTGCAGAACAAATTGATGCATGCGCCAGCAGGGCTGCACAGCAGATCAGTTTTAGCTAAATACCTAAAGTGGGGTACACTTACTGTATATGTCACATGCCTAAGGGGCTTTCATACAAATTAACGCATATTGGCGCAGGCCTGCACGGCAGAACAGTGCAGAGTACAGAACAGTAAATGTAACATGCCTTAGGGGCTTCAGTACAAACTAATACATTGACTTGCAGGGTTGCAGATTAGTTTCAGGAAAATGCCTAACAGGGGCCTATGGCTCAGTGGTAAGACACGCCTAAGGGTTTCAGTGCCAATTCATGCATATGCCTGCGGGGCTACTGGTAAGTTTCAAAACATGCCTAAAGGGGCTACAGCGCAGATAAGCCAACATGCCTAAGGGGATACAGAACACATGTCTTAAGGGGCTCCAACGCAAATTATAGCACACGCCTCCGGGGCGACAGAGCGCATACCTTAAGGGGCTGCAGTACGTATAGCGTATGCCTACTGCGTAACGGATCAGCTTGCTGGGCACACAGCTGATAGAACATGCCTGAGGAGTTATATTATGTGTTACAGCACATGCCTGCGGGGCTACTTCACACAGACTGCCTTCAGTATAATTTAAATTATTTTTCAGTAAAGGGCAGTTAGCCGTTGTGGTTGTCGCACCTTGCCTTCGGGGCCTAAGTACCTGCCTTCGGGGCCTACGTACTTGCCTTCGGGGCCTACGTACTTGCCTTCGGGGCCTACGCACTTGCCTTCGGGGCCTACGCACTTGCCTTCGGGGCCTACGCATTTGCCTTCGGGGCCAACGCACTTGCCTTCGGGGCCAACACAATTGCCTTTGGGGCCTACGTACTTGCCTTCGGGGCCTACGTACTTGCCTTCGGGGCCTACGTACTTGCCTTCGGGGCCGACGTACTTGCCTTCGGGGCCTACGTACTTGCCTTCGGGGCCAATTGACTTGCCTTCGGGACCTATGTACTTGCCTTCGGGGCCTACGTATTTGCCTTCGGGGCCGACGTACTTGCCTTCGGGGCCTACGTACTTGCCTTCGGGGCCTACGCACTTGCCTTCGGGGCCTACGCATTTGCCTTCGGGGCCAACGCACTTGCCTTCGGGGCCAACGCACTTGCCTTCGGGGCCAATGCACTTGCCTTCGGGGCCGACATACCTTGCCTTCGGGGCCGATGAACCTTGCCTTCGGGGCCGATGAACCTTGCCTTCGGGGCCGACACACCTCGCCTTCGGGGCTTATATGATATACTTTCAAGTGTGGACATTAGCGCCCTCGGGGCTGGGATGTAAAGCCTAGCGGATTCTGATGAGCAGATGGCGAATCACTAATAAGTTACCAGTGGAGCTCATGTACGCTGACCGCATAACTCATGTGGTTGTTTCTTGCCCGTGGGGCTCACCGCTCATGTAAGTCAATTCCGTACCTCTTATATTTTACTACATTTTGAATATTTCGCTGGTGTGTGAAACAGGGGCCATGATGCCAGTAGACTTGGAAAGTCTAGCCTGCGGGGCTGCTACGTTTCGATTTTCGGTAGCGAGAGTTGCAAAATAAAGCAAAGCTTAGGTAAATTGCCCGCGGGGCTAGCCAGATTAGTACAGGTAATCTATTACTCGCCGTTGGGGGCATGATAGTATGCAAATAGCAAAACAGCTGTGTTTCAGGCGAAAGCGCAATGATGATGATGTTCAGTGAGTGTCACGGTTAGGTGACATAATACGCAGATGATATTCCAGATGATATTCACTGATATCAACTATTGTTTTAAATGCGAGGCACTGAGTGGCAAACAAGTAATATACCCGCCGCGTAAGTTGAGCTATGCACAGTAACACATTTCGGGTGTCAAATGATGTGCGTTATGAGGTGCGCCGCGAGGGGCCGCACGTTACCATACGTTCCATACCATAGTTCTGTAGTACGATGTACCTGCGCAGGCGACCGCCATTTTGGGTCAAGTTATGGGATGCGATTTATATCGGTGGTATGTTTTGATGCCATTTGAGGTTAACTAAGATTCATGTGAGAGTAACAATATTTCTATGCAGGTTGAGCGATGGATTTAACAAAATATCGTGGTAAGAGATTTACTTATCTTGTAAAGAGACTCGCTCTATGATGGTCCTTGGGATATTCATTCATAAAAGTGATATGAATACCATAATTAGATTGAGGGGGAACAGTGAAAAGTAAATTACAAAAATATTAAACAACCAAGTAGGTACACTACTACACATTTATATTTTATTAACATTATATTATATGTATATTATGATATTATATTATATACGTTTTCACCACACTATCACGACTGCACAAATCAAAATGATATGAGTTGGCAAGCAGATGCCAAGGTATGTTGTATTGAATAGTATCAACATTTGAGTTCGGTTTTACGAAACGTTGAAATTTGGCAAGAGCTGATAAAGGCATTACCGGGCCGTTGAGTTGCCTGTTGTGTTAAGTTAAAACGAACAATACAATGCAGGGCCACGGTATAAGGTAAATCTATTCTTCCGGTGGGAATAAGGTGCTTTTGAAACTTCAACATTTCAAATGAAATTAGGAACGTAGAGATTTGCTCAAAAGATGGAGCATGTGCAAAATATACAAAATGGCTCATTATAGAGAACGTAGCTCAGGTCTTCGGGTTTTATTGAGTTTTGTAACCAATTGTAACCGATTGTCAGATAAAGTTCTGGAGGTGAATTGTAACATAAGCTAGCCTGGCTAAGGCTTACAGAGAAGGTATATGTCATTTATGCCATGTGTAAAGAGGAAAGTATAATTAAGTGTAATGAATGAGTAATAATAACCATTCTGGAAAGTAACAAAGTGAACATGATTATACTCATAGGAGAATTAATTATAGGTGTATATTAGCACCAGTAGACTATAAGAATCTTATTTATCATTCAATCAAATGATTGTGTTCTCATCTCCGTGAGAATGTCGAAATTGTTACGAATTACTTATACAATTGAAACTTTGGGTTAAGAGTAAGCAAGTGTATGATGTTAGAGACCAGACAGAGTTAGTTTCTACCATTTCACTGATTATTACCTAAAGATTAATAATTGTCATTAAATTCACCAGAGTCAACTTATCTAGAATAATATTATGATGAGCTGTGTTATGGGCGATAAATCCATATTTACTAATAGGTGATGTTTTGTAACGCGAAAAGACGATGGGGACTGATGCTCTTTTAACCTAAAACATAGTCTTGTTGTCTGTAAACTGTACTTGGTAAGGTTTATAATGCCAGTGCTTTAACATTGGAGTGTAAGGCGTTAAAGGCCAGCGTTAATACTACAAATGGCAGAGTAGCATCAGCAATCATCGTGATTTTAATTAAGTGTTCGAATTATGTCAACTTCGGGACGAAGTTATGGGTCAGGATGACCGAACTGTTAGAGGGAAACTTAAAATCGATTCGTACATGGTATCATTGCCTGATTAATCTAGGTTGGCAACACTGCTCTAGGAGGAGTGATGACGATGGCATAACGCGAGTGACGTGTGTCTGTGTAAATATAATTGCTAAATAAAGTATTAAAATGGATAAACCGTGTTTGGATTTAATACTAGAGTAAATCCCTCAGAATGAGGTAAACTTGAGTGATGTACAAGTTCAGAAAGCATGCTTTTTGCCGTTCAGTAAATTGGAATTGTTGTTTTTACCACACAATAATCAAATAAATATTATAAATGCGAAAGTTTGGATGGATGTATGGATGGATGTTTGTTACTCAATCACGCCGGAACGGCTGAACGGATCTGGATGAAATTTATTACAGAGATAGTTTATAGTCTGGAATAGCACATAGGCTACTTTTTATCCCGGAAAATTAAGGAGTTCCCGCGGGAATCAATAAACTTATTCCACGCGGACGAAGTCGCGGGCATCAGCTAGTATAATATAATGCTCGTCTGAAGGAGCACAGCCCCCCATATTTTTCTCTGCGCAATTCAGTAACAACAAGTATGACTTCTTTCGCGTCTATATATTTTCCATTCTTTACCCGTGTTACTACCAGTCTTACTACAAGTAGCAACATGAGTATTTTTTTTTTACGCGCTACTACTCACTGCTCCAGCTGTTATTAGAGGCATGCTTATCTAATCACCTTATTTAAACGAATTAAAAAAAGCATATCTAGAATTAATAATTCCATCCGGAAAATGAAAGTTTTCAGCCGCAGTTTGATGCAAAACAACGTTACACTTAATTGGATTCGATTTACAATGTTGATGACCTCAACTGGATTTATTTCGGACTAGCTGATGCTCGCGACTACGTCCGCGTGGATTGAAGTTTTTTGGTTCCCGCAGGAACTCCTTAGTTTTCCGGGATAAAAAGTAGCCTGTGTTATTCCAGACTATAATCTATCTCTGTGCCAAACTTCATCTAGATCAGTTCAGCCGTTCGGGCGTGATTGATCCATACATCCATCCAAACTTTCGAATTTATAATATTTATTATATTATTTGATATCTTTTGGAGAGAGTAAGTTTTTGGAACAATTTACACACTTTTAAATTGATACATATTTCAAATGAGCTTTCGGACTCAAAATTTATTATAGAAATATGTGCTTGCCAATTTTTTTATAATCTTTTGTATTTTTCAGTCGAACAAAACGAATCGCGATGGTGATGTCGTCGATTACTTTGTAAATACAACTATATGTATGCTAGGGGAGTGGTAGAAACCTTCAGATTTTATGTAGGTGAGTTGTAAAAGTTAGGTGAGTTGTAAAAGTTTCATGTCACTCCTCAATCATGAGCTGTTTCATATACACCGCGACTGGTTCAAGTTACTTTCACGTGTCACGTTTGTGAATAATTGACTAATTAGGGCCATAACTTTTATCGCTTTTAAGTATAACATCCAGTAGCCAATATTCAAATATTGTATGTGCATTCGAGAGCGGCCTTAATCCAACGAGCATAAAGTGCGGATGTAATTGTGGTATGCACCGTACGCAGTCCCCACTACTTTCCCCTGACCTAGTGCCCTCCCTGCATCGCGCAATTCTGCGACCCACAACCGTCTTGAGCTTCTGGTCCATTGGCAAGTGAACTTGGCCGCAGAGTTCATTGATGATTTTTCCTCCGTGATACATTTAAGAACTTTTATACGATCGATAAGATACGCAATCCCAACAGGTACACCCCAATCTTCCACGAGGTCTTCCTGTAGAATGTTTTATAGTTATTCGATCGCGTTTAACTGCTGCACTCAAAATCCAAACTAATATTATAAATGCGAAAGTGTGTCTGTCTGTCTGTCTGTCTGTCCGTCTGTCTGTCTGTCTGCTACGCTTTCACGGCCCATCTGCTCAACCAATTTTGATGAAATTTGGTACAGGGGTATAGACTGTATCCCGGGGAAAAACATGCGAGTGTTTTCAAAATAATTGTACGTAACGAAATTGTGGTTACGAAAACGGGAACTCTTTAATTTTCCGGAATAAAAAGTAGCCCGGTCGGAAAATTAAAGAGTTACCGCGGGAATCAAAAAATCTTAATCCACGCGTACGAAGTCGCGGGAATCATCTAGTCACTTTGTAGTTACTTAAGAAACGCCCTCAAAAAGCTCACTCTCTGCTGCCAACGCTTAAAGCCATATTGTTGCATTATTGTTGACTTTCGTGTTTGAGACCTTATTATTGGAACGTTAAGGTACGTGACATCAAACTGTCATTTTGAGTAATATTGCTTAAGTACTGCTTTAAGCGATGGCAGTATGGATCCTGTTCTTTTGCTCACAAATTAGCTAAAATTGGCAGAAACGTTTTATTTGAATAATTAATTACCTCCATCTTCCTATACCTTACTGTAAAACCGATAAAAGATAATGGTAATTAAATTTTTCTTCTTGACACCTAGGGACCTAGGAAGTAAGCCCATTAAGCGCGAAACATGCGGAAGACAAGTTCCGATAATCTCCTGTTAACATAATAAAAGGCTAGCCGGCTTTACGTGTAGACAGAGATTGTTTTGATAATCTTATTAGAATGTGCATACTACACAAACGCATCGCTTGTTAATCGTTACACGTACAGCGTAGTTACAGTTATATCTAATAATCCATCTCCGTTGTCCAGATCGTGCAATGATCGTAAGTAGCTCTCCGCGGCTCGAGTGATCACTAAAAGATGACGACTACGTGTTAGTCCATTACTTGCGATACCTAGTGCAATTCACAGTAAGCTATTGTCCCTAAAATACAAAGACGAGTGCCATCTTGAGGAATATGCTTGTGGTGTAACTGTGACCTAGCCAAGCCATTGATAATTTATTTAATCTCGAGTTGGCATCTTGGCTGTAATAATATTAATAGAACGCGGGCCCCAATGGTATTTTAACATGCCGGTGAAAAGTAGGTAAGTATCCAAATGTGCTTTCACAAGAACTTTTGAGTTTACTTAGTCAGTGCATACTACTTGGCAGGAACTGGAATGCAGTTTCTACTGAGTCCGAGACAGTTCGTCAAGTAAACTTTAATATGCAGGCATCCATTCTTGCTGAAACTGATGTCACAGACGTCTCCATTAAAACTAATTTAAAAGGCGAAACTCATTTCAAAGTTAAGACCAAAAGGCCATTTGCTAAAATGACTACTTAGTATCTACTATAGAAATAATCATCTAGGTACTTTACTGATACAAAAACCGAAATCAAATTAGGTACCTCATAAAACAAATTGTTTGTGGTTCTGAATCTGATGGACTTTATCGAATGCCAAAGCATGCGATCTCATAAAAGATGCGAATTTAAGATATATTAAGAAATCATTACCTTTGGGAGAGATAATAAATTGCATCAATTTCCAGATGCGAAGTGTGTCTAATAAAGAAATTGAATTGAAACTTCAATGAAACTAAAAATTATTGTACATGTTCATTCCAAATTCAATATTGCCAAGCCAACTGATAGTCTTTTAACTGACCATATTTTTTTCTAAATTGCATTTTTAATGGGATATAAATTTTCCAAAATGTTCGATCCGCCCACTTATGTTAGCCTTTGGTGCGGTGTTCTAAAAAAATAACAACCAATTTGGTCTTGTCCGGTAGAAAGTTTTGCTTTTCAAGAAACTTTTATTTAACCAAGGATTCCATATTAATATTATAAATGCTTAAGTGTGTCTGTCTGTCTGTCTGTCTGCTACGCTTTCACGGCTCATCTATTCAATCGATTTTGATAAAATGTTTTACAGAATAAGATTGAGTACCGGGGAAGGACATGGCTACTTTTTGTCTTCGGAAATAAAAGAGTTACCGCGGTAATCAAAAAACTTAATCCACGCGGACGAAGTCGCGGGCATCATCTAGTAGAATATAATATTATCTTTCTTTAATGTGCTGTAATATTACGAGTATTTGTCTGTATTTAGTCATAACATTTTCTGGCAGTTTTATTGCAGAGATAACTTGTAACGACACGCGCTAAGGTTATCACTTTCGTATTTTTCAACAATTTATCATTCACATCTCATTTCGCGGCCGTTCAAAGAACAGTAAAAAATGTTTGGAATTCCACTCTTTTAGCTTGTGCGACAAAACCGAGTACCAACCTTGTACGCGTGGGTCGATGAGTTCGTGACGGACTGCACGGACCAATATCTAGGTTTGCGTCAATCATCACTTACGTGAAATAGAGTTCGCTTGAATTCCTAATTCAATGTAAAAGTTTATATATATGGCAATAGCTTGGAAGAGGCGTGCTGTAATAGTTGTTACCCCTAGAGTATAATTGTCAAAGTTCTTCTTCTTACTTAAGTACTATAATCACCTATAATTTCATTTAAATATTTACTTTTAGTTTGAGTAAGCTAACTAATTATCTACGCGTAACCCTTTTTTATTCGTTTACCTTTTAGGTGGTACCTACCTTTGATATAATTATCAGTGCAAGGATTTTTTTTTGTAACCAATCGATAAATTAAAGTTAAAAATTTTATGTCCACAAATTAATGTATAAATGTTCGGATTATTCCGATTACGTGTGCCGCTAAGAGTACCGACTACCGCATTGCCACAAATTTAATACTAATAAGTAGTTTGGCCATGCCGCCAATTTTCAAGATTGTATAGCGGGAAGTAGGCTTTAGGTTTAACTGTAAATTAGTACTTACAGCAATATTAGAGACCATTGACTTAGTTGAATATTCATTATAATATTTTTCACTATTAAGTGGAAGTACCTCAAGCTTTTTCTGAGAAAAGGGGCTTTGTTGGCACACAGCCAGAGAGACAGGTGGATATCAAAATAGTTATTTTTTCTATATAATGAAGTACTGAACCTAAAACTTTTTGAGTATAATAATAAAAAACTAAGAGCTAGGTATAAAATCAGTAAGTTACAGTGATTAATCCCATTGGCTTTTCTCGAAATGCTGCCGATGTTGTTGTGGCTTTAATTTACATAGAAATCTTAGACATTCTTTAAGATTGCAATGTGGGTGTCGTTTTGAGTCTCTAGCGAGTTTATAACGGTAGTTGTATTTGACAAAATGACACAAATATTACTTTCACTGACGGCTCTGTTCACGTACAGTGCTACTAGAAATATCAGTATTGTGAAGTGTAATGGATTTGTTACAGCGTCTCGCGACCTACTATTATTGAGATTTTAGTCAGAGGAAGCAAATAGGAAACACAATATATTCGTATGCCGACCAGCTGTAGGTACGCTTAGATTAATGTGTCTATCGCTGTTTACTTAACCACTATTTTTACAACAAATTTTGTTGGTCAATATAATATACAACAAACATAGGCTAAAGAGGAGTTTCCACCACGAACATGGCGAGATCCGTACGGACTCCGTTTAACTCGCAGAGGAAACTGCATATACCATTCAAAAACTGCATTCACCAACAAAAGTTTAAAAAGAGTCAAAATTAGCCCACTCATTATGGCAACTGTCAAAACTTATTGTTAGTGGAAGTGTTAACATATTTCGCCTACACAGAGTCCATTCCTCTTAGCCATTTCCCACTCACTGCCCTTTTGCAGTGGAAACGCCGCTTAAGAATTATCCTATGATTTGAAACAAGGAACTATAAATTATAGAGGCAAATGACATCCAACGCCGAGGATGCAGCTGCTGGAAATAATACTATTCAAAAGGCCATCAATCATCCGAATAAAACGGTGACCATACCCAACAAGGAAGTGGTTTTCTGCATAAGAAATATGATAGATGAAATGACTCAAATCATAATATATACATGCGAATCCGATTTATTCTTAACGACTAAAACAAATGCAAATTAAGTACCTCCTACATGTAAATTGCTTTTTGGTTGTACGTACATAATAAATGACTCCTTCCAGACACTCTGATGTGAACCTTAGGGCGGTTTTTGAGGCGATACAGTCTACACGGAATCGAAGTTTTGTTGATGTGCAAAGGAAAAGAAAACAATTTTCTAATACCTAATAATTAAAATATGTTAAAGCACTAACATATTTTAATTATTAGGTAGGTTAGGTTCGTAAAATCATAAAAAAAATACAAGATGAATCATAACGCAATTACAATATGCTCACGGTTGGTCACTGGAACTGGCCAGGATAGATAATATCCGATTAGTTTTAGTAACGGTTGAACCATTATCAAAAGGAGATGACTAAACAATTTCATACATCCGCTGTGTACACAGAAAGACCAGATTAAACTGGTCTAGCTGCAATCTTTAATAACGTATTCACTCATAACTGGGCCGATGAGATTTGGGCGCACATACGGTCAAGGTCGCCTGCACTTGCCCGCAAAAAACCGGCAGGTTGCGCCCACGCATGAGGTTACGATCCGCGCCCCGTTTCTGGGAGCATTGAACGGATTATTTTGATTAATCCTTTAGGTATTTTAATAAATAGCTTGTTCAATGTTCTTGACCTGAGCAAATTTTTTATTTATGAAGGTACACTATAGCCACAGAATACTAACAATTATTACTACGTATAATAGCGCTGTAGTTGATAGAAAATTTATAAGAGTTACCGATATATATATTATTAGCTGTCGGAAAACTAGTCAGTTGAATAGACTTTACTGCGAGCTTTGCATTCGATGCTTTGTTTTTTTCTATGATAGGGAAATTACCAGTTCCCTTCAGAGCTATTTTTATAACAAAACAAGTACGCGTATAACAGTGTAAAAACTCTATTCCTATATTACTCGTATTATTTATTATGTAGAGCCTTTTTACTGCACCCTTTTTCTTATCAAAGGACGACATATACCTACTAAGTGAAAATTGCGACAACGACCAATGATTTCTTAACCATGTTTTATTTATCAAACCGGAAGTATCATACTATTAATAACTACAAAACCTTATTAAAGTCACATAGCGATTTATGCCTACTTTAATGTAAGTTCATGGTACGTCTAACTCGTCTTAGAACCAGTTCCGAAGGAAGAACTTGTCCTCGTTAGACTTTTTTCTATAATTATACCAACAGTTTACAAATCGAAGGCAAAACTTAAATCTCTAACGTGAAATAAATCACTTTTTAAATATTCCTCGGAGGCATGAACTACGTCGATCTGTGGGTATCAAAAATTCTACTATGAAGATACTTACGCTGTTGTTATAGACAATTTCGGGTAAATTAGCTTTTGACCTCTAATGTCAAAGTAGCGATATCTTTTTCACTACGCCGCGACTTGGATTCAGGTTTTGAAAAATCTCGTGGGAAATCCTTGATTTTCAGGGATGAAATTTATAAATGTAGTTGTGTAAATGTAGCCTTTCTCCTATGGCATGCAACCTTGATGCAACCTATCTCTGTAGGTACCTGTCAAAATCGGTTGAGTGAATAGGGGCCGCGAAAGCGTAGCAAACAGACTTTCGCATTTAAAATATAACTACTTATGTACCTATTAAAATCGTTAACTGAATTTTCTAAGTAGAATCGAAGTCTGAAGGTTAGGCTACAATTCGTCTTGTCAAATAGTTGTCCTTATTTAGTGTCCTTATCGACGAAGGTATTTTATTTTACCTTTGCAATATAAAAAATAAATACTATTAGTCTAACCGATTTTTTAAACGAAAAGAAACTTTTACTCTCCCTTAAATAATTTCGAGACAATTTCCTATTATTACGGGAAAAAACACTAATCAACAATAGACCGGTAAGAGGACCGCAGTGCATGTAATGGCAAGACCGTCACGTAATTCCATAGTAATGACAGTAATCATTTTACCATCTTCGACCAATAATGTACGTTTACTTATCCGGGTAAAGCGAAGCACCGTGCGAATACAATTTTATAACGCATAGTTCTTAGGACCCTGGCACTCGCGATACTCTTGGTGTTAGATCACGCTGGGAGCTTTTTGCCTGAAAAGTTTTGTCTCATGTTAGGCAGTAGGCAACTAGGCACCCTTGGTATAAATGGATAATATAATTTGGCATAACGGTTATGCCAAAGGATTAGGAATCCATTATTTGTTATGCCATAACCCATTCACTTTTTAATCATCTATAATCATACTATAGTGCTGACGAGTCAAAAAAGTTATAACTAAGAGAGTCATGTTTCAGAGTTTCATGGAAAAATTTCCATACCGTGATCTCGTTTAGTATCACAAGCTAGATGCGATTGAACTTTTGACTACACATTTTTCTCGATGACGTAGACGCAAGAACACTTAATTAATTATTACTACGTCGTAGGTAACGGAAGCTACGAGTACGTTGCGACTGCAGATTTTACTACGCTAGTCTCAGCTACTTGCGAGGCATTTTACACTAACTACGCTCAACAAAATAGTTATAATATACTTCCTGTTTTATTATTTTGGAACAAAACCCTGAAAATGCAGGAATGCATCCTATCACGGTATGTCACGATTTTGACGACCTCCGTGGCGCATTGTTAAGCGCTGTTGTCTTAACGTGTGGAGGTCCCGGGTTCGATCCCCAGCTGGGTCAATTTGGGAATTTATAATTTCTAAATTTTCCCTGGTCTGGCCTGGTGGGAGGCTTCGGCCGTGGCTAGTTACCACCCTAGCGGAAAAGACGTGCCGCCAAGCGATTTAGCGTTCCGGTACGATGCCGTATAGACACCGTTAGGGGTTTAATATACCCCTAACAGGTTAGCCCGCTACCATCTTAGACTGCATCATCCCTTGCCATCAGGTGAGATCGCAGTCAAGGCCTAACTTGTAATGGATAAAAAAGTCACCATGGATTGCTGTTGCAACAACGCCGATTCCAAAATTAGTATTGTATTATAGGTAATGCTTTGGTCTTAATGTGCCTTAATTTTATGGTATTATAGTATTACATCGCATAGTATGGAAGTGTGTTCCACCACATTTCCACCACATTATGCGATGCAATCCTAAGTGTACGCTAATTCAATTTCTCATCGCGATTCTCAGCGCAGACAGCACTTTGCCTAGCATTATTATTATGGTGACTGCAAATCTTGTTTTATTTTTCTTCCGTGGGTATCGAAGTCAAAGCAATGAAGCATATACGGCTACATGCCTGATAAATGTTAAAAAACCTACAAAGAAAATTGTTTGTTTTCATAACTACCAATACAAACAACTTACTTAGAATCTAAGAATGCAAAATTAAGGTTTTTAATTATTTTTAGAAGTTATTTGAAATGAGGCAACCTCTTAAAAAGTGCCAATATTTGGGTCTATCAGAAAAAACGCCTTTTCTATCCATTATCATAATTTATATTTTGGTAGATACAAATTGACATCTAGCTAATAATTAATATGGGTGCATATGGTTAAATAAACAGTGAATCAAAAAATGCTAAGAAAAGTATGTAATACGAAGTGCCTAGGTCTAGTAACGTAGACATTATTTTAATACGAATAGATAGAGCCTAGAAATGAGATAGTCGTTATACACAAAATCATTTCCTCTCATAAATCGTTTGTAAAGGGTCAGGAGTCTCACCTTTGACTTACAATAAGTAGAGTTCAGTAGTGGATGTTTATGGTAATTGTGAACAGACTTGTAGGGTTTGTAAGAGAAAGAAAATGCCATTTGTTGGCCTGGTTTACTTTATAAGTTCTAGGTACCTATTTAAGATTCAATGTGACTTTTTCGTAGTAGGTAAACTCAAATTCATGTCATTTTTGCTGTATTCCTGTGGAAAAGTAACTATACATTATAAAATAAAAAAGTACCCAAAAATTTAATGGTATCTTCGAAAATTGTTATGTTAACCTACAGATAAACTGACCTTTTTGGTTACTTAATTTACCGTTTTTTTTATACATAATAAATTATTATCTAAAGATAAAAAAGGAAAAGGTGACTGACTGACTGACTGATCTATCAAGGCACAGCTCAAACCACAGGACTCATCCAGCTGAAATTTGACATACAGATAGCTTTTATGACGTAAGCATCCGCTAAGAAAATGTTTTTGTAAATTCAAGCCCTAAAGAGGTAAATTAGGGGGGGAAAGTTTGTATTAAAGTTCGTCCAACTTGGTATTTGGGCTTTAGGTTAAAAATAAAGAAATACGTGTTTCACAGTTTTTGAAAATTCTACGGCCAAAGGGGTGAAATAGGGGATAAAAGTTGTATCAGATTTTTAAGAACCTAATTCCACGCGGACGAAGTCGCGAGCAAAAGCTATTATAATAAATACATATCGTATTTTAATTTTAACTGTAATAGGTTATACCGCGCGTAACAGCTACCACTTAGATAGTAGAAATTTATTGATTCTAGTCATCCCTTTTTTATTTCAATTAAAACTAGATACGTTTTATAAACGAGTTCGCATGGAATTTGCACGTTTCTCGATGCTGCTTATTTATTAAGGGCTGATTTTTCAGTCTGTATGAATAAAAATCTGCATTGGAATTTAGAGTAAATAAATTATCGACTGTAAGCTTATTTATAATTATTTCCATTATGAAAAAATAATTGAACGTTTCCATATAAAAAATATGCACGTCTTTTTCAGGCTTACATAGAAAACCCTATGTCTCATATTTTCATTTATGCATAATAATTAAATTCATAGTCATTAACTTTAACGACGCGACGCCCGATAAAAGCTCATTAAGCTTTCTAACACAGAGGTTCAATACATTCAAATTAATCATTCAATTGCATTAAAAGCTATGAATATGAAATTGTATTACTATCAGCCCTAATTGATTACCCTATTTAATTTAATATTAAATTTGACTTATTTTATTGCTTTCCGTACTCTACAATTTCTACTCTATAATTTTCTAGTTATATTATCAAATACATACCTGACACAGCTTCACGGTCACCACACGAGCAAGTTCAAGTTTACACGTAATAGAACTGTCTTTTATACGGCGAGCACTAAGTCAGAACCTAATCGTATAGTGAGGGGAGAAATAATGAGCCCGCGAGACCGGCACCAAAGAGACGGGCGCGTACACGGAGCACGCCACCGAAGCGTCTCAAACAGAATGAAACGGTGAAGAAGACGCCACTGTCTTTTATAGACGTGACCGTAACCTGACGCCGGATAACGGACTCCAATCGTCATAGGAACCAAGCAACTTTAGCTCTTAAAATCTGTGATAAAAGCTAACTTTTCCAACACCATTTTATTGTTATAGATAGATCGAATTTTCAATAAAGCGCCCGAAGCTGAACACTGCAATTTACCGACTCTAACGCTGGTTAAGCCTGAATAAGGCACAGGACAACGGAATTCTAAATAGCATCGAGATTTGCTATCGACAGCGTCGGACCAGAGCACCGTGACATTCCTACAAGTACAGCCTTCACCCAGGCTAGGCTTTATAATCCATACTTCCATACTAATATTATAAATGCGAAAGTGAGTCTGTCTCTCTGCTACCCTTTCAGTTTGGATGAAATTTGATATAGTGATAGGTTGTATTTCTGCGGGAATAAAAAACCTCATCCACGCGGATGAAGTCGCGGACATCATTTAGTCTTTGTTATAAAACTCAATGCTCTAAAGTATAGGATGATGTCAATATTTTTTACAGCAAGAACCTAGTTTTTTTGAGTTCGGTAGCTCAAGAGGGAAAAGGAACTCTTATAGGATCACTTCTTTGTCCGTCTGTCAACCACCTTTTTCTCGGGAACGCGTGGAGATATCAGTTTGAAATTAATATCATATACTTAGGTCTACAGTCCCTTGGAGCCATCTTGGAGCTGTAAAAAATCAAGCTTCTAAGTTAACGCAATCAAAAGATACGGCCGCTTATGCCGGATATTTTGCATATTTTGACACTCCCGTTGACCTAGAATCATGTAATTTGGCAAGAAGCAAGGCCTCACTGCACAAGTATAGAAATAAATCCGAAAATGGATAATTAGGGTTCCGTACTCATAGGGTGTCGAATTGTTTGTCAGGCGCTACCAGTTTAGCGCCATAAGTAGGTTTACTAAAATAATTTATATTGTTTGGTGGTACAGAACCCTTTGTGCGCTAGTCTGACTCGCACTTGACCGTTTTTTTTTAGTTTTAAAGACCAGAGTCAACCAACTACGGCTGTTCATGTATTAACAAATAAGTATGTCATATGCTACCTATGAAAGACATAGTTTAGGTTAACTCGTTTTACCTACTTAAATTAAAAAAATTGATTTCACGTGGGAGGCAGTAAAGCGAAATATTTAACAACTTAAAATAAGAGAACAGGTTTACACTAGGCCATGGTCTCCTAAGTAATGGTGCACTCTAAGATGGACTCGCTAAGTTGAACAAGTTGTACAAACGCATCCCCTAATTGCTTTCCTACAAGGCATTTTACCGAAACGCAAGTCACTTGGCGGCACGGCTTTGTAGGTAGGGTGGTAATTAGCCGCATCTAAGCCCCGAACAGAGAAAAGAAATAAAACCACGGCATACCCTTCTATACGTCCATGGGTATACCGTCTAAGATTTTCTGTGTGAAAGTGTGATGTGAGTTTACGCTAAATTCACAAAAAACAAACACACTTGCCCTTGCCTATTATTGCGCTTTGTAACTAAATAAAATGATGTAAAGTGTCAACGACGACGTTCGATCGGTTCTTCTTACGTCACTTTTTCTACTGAGCAACGATTTAGCAGAGCAACCAACAACATAGATTTGAAACGAAAACTTCACGTGCCGAAATCTACTGAGGTGGAGAACGTTAGGTTCAACAAGTATCTATACTATAATTAGCAGGAACCAGACAAAACATGAGACATGAGGACGGATCACCATCACAGATTCTCCACCATGATGCCACTTACGTTTCACTCAAAAACTGAAGCATTCTCAAGAATCTCTACAACAAACAATTATTGCGATATCAAGAAAAATATCGGTAGTGTGCCTTAAAAGCTCCTAGATTGCTTTGCTAAGCTTTTCCTGCACGTGTGGTAGCGAGGGAGCGGGCGGTGTACAGCGTTGGTCGAAAATTGTAACGTAAGGAATCATATCCTTTAATGTTATCTTAGAGTAGACTGTAGATGGTAGCAAAACAAACAAACTAATATCTGCTTTTATCCAACATATAAGAGACTACTACGGTTGCTCTAGAAAACGCGAAACTAATTCTTAGTAGGTAGGTACCTAAGTAATAGTAAGTAGTTAGCTTAAGGTGGAAAAACAGTTCATGTATCTTTATGATTACTATCAATCATACTATAACGCAGGTACATACTTCGCGATCATGTTAATTAAGTAATTAACAGTGAAGCAATTTAATAGCTTCAAGAGATGAATGGATTTCGCGCCCGTGCACTGAGAAAAATAAGCTACTTAAATGAGCTACTTACGTAAGGAGCTTGCGATTTGCTACTTACCACTGAAGCAGCATACGTATTAATGGTGTCGCATACTTAGTAATGTTGCACCTTACTGTGACGTTTAGGAGCCACACCATGTTACATAAGGACGTTGTAAATTTGTCCTTATAATGTAGTCGCATACTTAAAAAGGATGTTCCCCCAGTACATTAAGTAGCCATTACAGAAATACGTACGTAAGTAGACAACAACATTACGCGTACTTGCCCGGATTTCATAATTACGGACTTTACAGGTACTCTCCTACTTTTTTAATGTCTCCTGACACGTGATATCAATAGCTTTACGAAATATATTTATGAAGATATGCCGCAACATCATAAGTACGATACACCATGCAACCTACGTAAACAACACCATTATGTAAGTACTCAACATCCTTAAACATAAGTTTGCTAAATACGTACAAAACGTAGACATAAGTAAATATGGCGTATCATTATACATATGTGAGGTACTTGGTATAAAGGTTATACACACTTCTGTAACGTATGAAACACCGTTATACAAGTACTCGGCATCCGTAGACAAGTTTCCAATATACGTACTATACGTAGAACGGGTCCTCATAAATCAAGATGACGTATCATTATAAATATGTGACAACCTTGGTATAGAGGTTATACCTACTTATGTAACGTATGCAACACCGTTAAGTTAGTACTCGGCATCCGTGTACAAGTTTCATAAATAAAGATGACGTATCATTATAAATATGTGAGGTACTTGGTATAAAGGTTACACCTACTGCTGTAACGTATGCAACACCGTTATGTAAGTACTCGGCATCCGTAGACAAGTTTCCTATATACGTACAATACGTAGAACGGGTCCTCATAAATAAAGATGACGTATCATTATAAATATGTGAGGTACTTGGTATAAAGGTTACACCTACTGCTGTAACGTATGCAACACCGTTATGTAAGTACTCGGCATCCGTAGACAAGTTTCCTATATACGTACAATACGTAGAACGGGTCCTCATAAATAAAGATGACGTATCATTATAAATATGTGACATACTGGGTATAGAGGTTATACCTACTGATGTAACGTATGCAACACCGTTATGTTAGTACTCGGCATCCGTGTACAACATTCATAAATAAAGATGACGTATCATTATAAATATGTGAGGTACTTGGTATAAAGGTTACACCTACTGCTGTACCGTATGCAACACCGTTATGTAAGTACTCGGCATCCGTAGACAAGTTTCCTATATACGTACAATACGTAGAACGGGTCTTCATAAATAAAGATGACGTATCATTATAAATATGTTACATACTGGGTATAGAGGTTATACCTACTGATGTAACGTATGCAACACCGTTATGTTAGTACTCGGCATCCGTGTACAACATTCATAAATAAAGATGACGTATCATTATAAATATGTGAGGTACTTGGTATAAAGGTTACACCTACTGCTGTAACGTATGCAACACCGTTATGTAAGTACTCGGCATCCGTAGACAAGTTTCCTATATACGTACAATACGTAGAACGGGTCCTCATAAATAAAGATGACGTATCATTATAAATATGTGAGGTACTTGGTATAAAGGTTACACCTACTGCTGTAACGTATGCAACACCGTTATGTAAGTACTCGGCATCCGTAGACAAGTTTCCTATATACGTACAATACGTAGAACGGGTCCTCATAAATAAAGATGACGTATCATTATAAATATGTGACATACTGGGTATAGAGGTTATACCTACTGATGTAACGTATGCAACACCGTTATGTTAGTACTCGGCATCCGTGTACAACATTCATAAATAAAGATGACGTATCATTATAAATAGGTGAGGTACTTGGTATAAAGGTTACACCTACTGCTGTAACGTATGCAACACCGTTATGTAAGTACTCGGCATCCGTAGACAAGTTTCCTATATACGTACAATACGTAGAACGGGTCCTCATAAATAAAGATGACGTATCATTATAAATATGTGACGTGCTTGGTATAAAGGTTATACCAACTTCTGTAACGTATGACCCACCGTTATGCAAGTACTCGGCATCCGTAGACAAGTTTTCTTTATACGTACAATACGTAGAACGGGTCCTCATAAATAAAGATGACGTATCATTATAAATATGTGACATACTGGGTATAGAGGTTATACCTACTTATGTAACGTATGCAACACCGTTATGTTAGTACTCGGCATCCGTGTACAAGTTTCATAAATAAAGATGACGTATCATTATAAATATGTGAGGTACTTGGTATAAAGGTTACACCTACTGCTGTAACGTATGCAACACCGTTATGCAAGTACTCGGCATCCGTAGACAAGTTTCCTATATACGTACAATACGTAGAACGGGTCCTCATAAATAAAGATGACGTATCATTATAAATATGTGACGTGCTTGGTATAAAGGTTATACCAACTTCTGTAACGTATGACCCACCGTTATGCAAGTACTCGGCATCCGTAGACAAGTTTTCTTTATACGTACAATACGTAGAACGGGTCCTCATAAATAAAGATGACGTATCATTATAAATATGTGACATACTGGGTATAGAGGTTATACCTACTTATGTAACGTATGCAACACCGTTATGTTAGTACTCGGCATCCGTGTACAAGTTTCATAAATAAAGATGACGTATCATTATAAATATGTGAGGTACTTGGTATAAAGGTTACACCTACTGCTGTAACGTATGCAACACCGTTATGCAAGTACTCGGCATCCGTAGACAAGTTTCCTATATACGTACAATACGTAGAACGGGTCCTCATAAATAAAGATGACGTATCATTATAAATATCTGACGTGCTTGGTATAAAGGTTATACCAACTTCTGTAACGTATGACCCACCGTTATGCAAGTACTCGGCATCCGTAGACAATTTTGCTATATACGTACAATACGTAGAACGGGTGCTCATAAATAAAGATGACGTATCATTATAAATATGTGACGTACTGGGTATAGAGGTTATACCTACTTATGTAACGTATGCAACACCGTTATGTTAGTACTCGGCATCCGTGTACAAGTTTCATAAATAAAGATGACGAATCATTATAAATATGTGAGGTACTTGGTATAAAGGTTACACCTACTGCTGTAACGTATGCAACACCGTTATGTAAGTACTCGGCATCCGTAGACAAGTTTCCTATATACGTACAATACGTAGAACGGGTCCTCATAAATAAAGATGACGTATCATTATAAATATGTGACGTGCTTGGTATAAAGGTAATACCAACTTCTGTAACGTATGCAACACCGTTATGCAAGTACTCGGCATCCGTAGACAAGTTTGCTATATACGTACAATACGTAGAACGGGTGCTCATAAATAAAGTTGACGTATCATTATAAATATGTGACATACTGGGTATAGAGGTTATACCTACTTATGTAACGTATGCAACACCGTTATGTTAGTACTCGGCATCCGTGTACAAGTTTCATAAATAAAGATGACGAATCATTATAAATATGTGAGGTACTTGGTATAAAGGTTACACCTACTGCTGTAACGTATGCAACACCGTTATGCAAGTACTCGGCATCCGTAGACAAGTTTCCTATATACGTACGATACGTAGAACGGGTCCTCATAAATAAAGATGACGTATCATTATAAATATGTGACGTGCTTGGTATAAAGGTAATACCTACTTATGTAACGTATGCAACACCGTTATGTTAGTACTCGGCATCCGTGTACAGGTTTCATAAATAAAGATGACGTATCATTATAAATATGTGAGGTACTTGGTATAAAGGTTACATCTACTGCTGTAACGTATGCAACACCGTTATGTAAGTACTCGGCATCCGTAGACAAGTTTCCTATATACGTACAATACGTAGAACGGGTCCTCATAAATAAAGATGACGTATCATTATAATAAATATGTGACGTGCTTGGTATAAAGGTAATACCAACTTCTGTAACGTATGCAACACCGTTATGCAAGTACTCGGCATCCGTAGACAAGTTTCCTATATACGTACAATACATAGAACGGGTCCTCATAAATAAAGATGACGTATCATTATAAATATGTGACGTGCTTGGTATAAAGGTTATACCAACTTCTTTAACGTATGCAACACCGTTATGCAAGTACTCGGCATCCGTAGACAAGTTTGCTATATACGTACAATACGTAGAACGGGTCCTCATTAATAAAGATGACGTATCATTATAAATATGTGACATACTTGGTATAGAGGTTATACCTACTTATGTAACGTATGCAACACCGTTATGTTAGTACTCGGCATCCATGTACAAGTTTCATAAATAAAGATTGACTTTTGTGAATGTTTGGTCTCTCAAGTTTATTTTTTTATTTTATTTTATTTTATTTTTTGTATTTCGGTATACCAACGGCGAGTACACAAAGCTTAAATAAAAAATAGTACATAAGGTATTTTTCCGTGTGGCACGCCACTTATAAGTATACCTACACAGCTATTAAAAATAAGATATTATAAAAAAGAAACAACCGATCACAAGTACAAGTAACTACATGATAAAAATAATATAAATCAAAGGAACAATGTACCTATTACTACTACATACTATTGTAAATAAATTAATCTACTAATTTCATAAATACAACATAACTCAAAACTAACTAGGTAACTAAAATTACGAGCTAAGACTGTTAAGGCCCGGTAAACAATCACCCCGCGACCAAGTATAGGTATAAAACTCGTCACACTAGACTAGAGCATATTATACAGGCTGGCCCAAATAGTGACGTCCAAAGAAAAAATTAAGATTCCTCGTACCTAGACCTATCAGACAATACCCCATGTATGTTCAGCGATTTTTGGTAGTTTAGGAGTTATAATTTTTTTAAGTTTTTTCTTGAGATTTCTGAGGCAGTGAGTGTTAAATTTTTTTTCTTTTTATTTAGTGCTTTTTTCCGAACTTTTTTTTCGTGTACATACTTGCTATGAAGTGTGCTACTATGCATAAAATAATTACCATCATAACATTAACCCAAGTTGGAAAATTTTTGGTCGAAAGTGAAAAGTTTACGTACGACAAAAGTAGAGACGAATTTTCAACTTAAGATTAAAAATACTTAAACCTGCCTACGTCACGTCCGGCTAGTTTCAAAAACTTTTGGAGTGCCTAAGCTTCCCTTATTAGTTAATAAATTTGGTACTTTAGGGGGCATTATTGTGAGATCCCGGCCTTCAAATGTGGTAAGGCGGTAATTTCTGAACTTAAAATTTGATTCTTAAATTTGAGTTTTGGCTATTTTTGACAATTTTATGGCTAATTGCAGCAGGAAATTTTAGCATTTAAGTATTTTCTACAAAAATAATCGATATTTTTCGATTAAGTGACATCAAGGTTACGTAAAAGTTATTTGGATTTTTTTAGTTTTTTACAGTCAGTAGGACGAAAAAACCGAATTGCACTCGGTTAGGTACTAAAATAGCTTTATCTTATTATACTTCTGTCAATAAAGTATAGCTTTTTCGCACCTACAAGCTTTTTTCCTGTTTTTGTCGGCAGCATTGTAAAGTATTGCTGGCAAAAACAGGTCAACAAACTTATAGGTGTGGAAAAGCTATACTTTATTGACAGCAGGGTAATAAGATAAAGATATTTTAGTACCTAACCGAGTGCAATTCGGTTTTTTCGTCCTACTGACTGTAAAAAACTAAAAAAATCCAAATAACTTTTACGTAACCTTGATGTCACTTTATCGAAAAATATCGATTATTTTTGTAGAAAATACTTAAATGCAAAAATTTCCTGCTGCAATTAGCCATAAAATTGTCAAAAATAGCCAAAACTCAAATTTAAGAATCAAATTTTAAGTTCAGAAATTACCGCCTTACCACATTTGAAGGCCGGGATCTCACAATAATGCCCCCTAAAGTACCAAATTTTTTAACTAATAAGGAAAGCTTAGGCACTCCAAAAGTTTTTGAAACTAGCCGGAAGTGACGTAGGCAGGTTTAAGTATTTTTAATCTTAAGTTGAAAATTCGTCTCTACTTTTGTCGTACGTAAACTTTTCACTTTCGACCAAAAATTTTCCAACTTGGGTTAATGTTATGATGGTAATTATTTTATGCGTAGTAGCACACTTCATAGCAAGTATGTTCACGAAAAAAAAGTTCGGAAAAAAGCACTAAATAAAAAGAAAAAAAATTTAACACTCACTGCCTCAGAAATGTCAAGAAAAAACTTGAAAAAATTATAACTCCTAAACTACCAAAAATCGCTGAACATACATGGGGTATTTTCTGATAGGTCTAGGTACGAGGAATCTAAATTTTTTCTTTGGACGTCACTATTTGGGCCACCCTGTATATGCACGCATATATATCTCTACGCTCTACGCTCGATTTTATAGCCAACTAACCAATTTTGTTACTTGAAATATTGGATGATTATTTATTTACTACCTATCTATGCCTCCGCGCCACATTCCGCACCGCTGTTGGCCGCGGTATATATTATGTACCTATTTATGCGCCGAAACAATACTCGCGGCCACAATAATACTCAGTTTTCGAGATTGTAAAATAATGTATAAAAGATTATCATACCGATTTCGTTCAAAATCGATATCTGGGGTTCCCTAGGATCACAAAATAAGAAACTGTTACCAACATTTTAAAAAGTCAGCGCCATTTTTAAATTCTTTGTTATTGTACCGATTTCGTTCAAAATCGACTTTTTTAAAATTTTGGTAACAGTTTCCTGCGCGCTCGGCTTCTGTCCTTAGAAAAATGTATGAAACATTTTTTTTTTGCCACATAAAATATAAACATATTTATTTGTATGCATAATGTTCCAGGATATGGATAGAGGACTATATAAGCCCCACTTTATTCTTAATTTTCAAGTTAAAATATGCAGCGGATTTAGCTTTATGGGTTCCTATCCGGACCCCATTTTTCGTCATTTTCAGCAGTTTTACGTTCGTAGAAACGTATTTATGCAGAAAAATTGTACTGGAGTGTGCATTTTTATATGGTCAAACGTGAGATGAAGAAATGACCTTTAATTTGATACCATGACATCCCCACAGCTGTGATTCCCGTTTCTTTAAAGTGTACCTGGAAAAGGATGACATCCGTGTATAGCCCCTTAAGTTATACCTAGTATCAACTAGCTGATGCCCGCGACTTCGTCGGCGTGGAATAAGTTTTTTTTGATTCCCGCGGGAACTCCTCAATTTTCCGGGATAAAAAGTAGCCTATGTCACTCTCCAGGTCGTCAACTTTATCCATGCCAAAAATCACGTCGATCCCTTGTCGCCACAATTGATTGATTGATTGAAGGACAAACCAACAAACAAACACACTTTCGCATTTTTAATATTAGTATGATAGCTGTGTATAAATAGGTACGCGATTGTGGACACATATCGTAAAACCATAGTACAATAAGAATAGTAGGTTATCTTACAAAGTGGCCGCCGCCGGTTTGAATGTATGCGTGAGCAGCGGGCGCAGTGTACGCACGGAAGTTTCACGCACACATTGCTAACGGGATGGTACGGGATGGTACGGGCCGCGCCGCCGCCGTGCTAATCGCGCGCAATTGCGTTACATGGTATTACCTGTGGTATTACGTCGCACGCTCGCTCTTTTTTGTTTAGTTTTTCAATAAAAGTAGTAACCTTATAATAATAATAAAAGTAATAACAATTATGACTTCAAAAAAAGCCAAAATTAGTCTAATATAGTCAAAAGCTAATATTAAGTAGGTATACATAGGGCCGATTTTTCAATCCTCAGATAAACTACTGGATAACTATCGTGAAAATAAAATTATCCTGCAGTTTATCTAGGGATTATAATTTTTCAATCACTTTTTAACCAATGGATAGCTATGGTATTTTCGAAGCAACTTCACACTAAATATGTGCAAGCGAGATAGACACATATCATTCAATGCATAAGACCGGGAAAGGACGTTTGTTTATCGAATGACGTTTATCGCAAGAATTCTCCTCAAGAAATTTGCGTACCTACCTACCTACTTTTTCATTTCGTTATTGGTTCTGTGCATAGATTTAAAAAACCGGCAAAGTGCGAGTCGGACTCGCGCACCGAGGGTTCCGTACAAACCTGTAGCAAGTTTTACGATTAATGAATTTAATGAACCGCAAAACTAACTTTGTTTGTAGAGGTTTTCTGTTAATATCAAAAAAACTATGCTAGTTAGAGCATTGGAAATAGTTTTCCTGTAAAATATACATAAATTCCTATTGACCATAATTATTTCAGATTTTTCGATTGGTAAACTCCGGAGATAAGGGGGGGGGAACGGTATTTTTTTTGACTTTTTCCCCGATAAATCAAAAACTATCATGACTAAAAATAATTCAAAATCTGTTTTAGAATGTACAAAGTAAACCCTTTCATATGATACCCCACACAGTACAGTTATCTCACTTTTAAATTTCAACCCTCCGATTTTCCCCCCTTTTTAAATAAGAACAAAAATAATTTCCAATTTTTTTTAATTCCAGTGTCTTTGGGCCACTAATATACACAACTATTCCAAATTTCATGTCGATAGCTTCGGTAGTTACTGAAATAATCGAGTGTGACGGACGGACAGACAGACAGACAGACAGACAGACGGAGAAAGTCGCACCATAAGGGTTCCATTTTTACCATTTTGGTACGGAACCCTAAAAACGATGACGAACGCCAGCGAGACCAAATTAAATCTATGGTTCTGGGTTTATTTTATTTTAGACAGGTTCCCACTTATACCTAAGTGCTTTCTTAAAAATATGGAGCAAGTAAAGAAACGTGATAGTAGGTTTGTCGACCTCCGTGGCGCAGTGTGTAGCGCTGTTGTCTTAACGTGCGGAGGTCCCAGGTTCGATCCCCGGTAGGGTCTATTTGGGAATTTATAATTTCTGAATTTTCCCTGGTCTGGCCTGGTGGGAGGCTTCGGCCGTGGCTAGTTACCACATTACCGGCAAAGACGTGCCGCCAAGCGATTTAGCGTTCCGGTACGATGCCGTGTAGAAACCTAATAGGGGTTATCAACGACTTATTACAAATATCATAGGGGGTTATGGGTTTAATATAACTGCCATGCCCCTAACAGGTTAGCCCGCTACCATCTTAGACTGCATCATCACTTACCATCAGGTGAGATCGCAGTCAAGGGCTAACTTGTAGTGGATAAAAAAAAAAAAGGCCAATTAACAAAAAAGTCGGAAGCAAACTTATTAATCTATAAACTTGTAACGAAATACCGGTCAATATCTAGATGCTATACTTCTATAATATTATAAATGCGAAAGTTTGGATGGATGTATGGATCGATGGATGGACGTTTGTTACTCAATCACGGCTGAACGGATCTGCATGAAATTTGGCACAGATAATTAGGTTATATAGTCTGCTTCCTAGGTATATAGAATAGCATAAAGGATACTTTTTATCCCGGAATATTAAGGAGTTCCCGCGGAAACCACAAAACCTCAATCCACGCGGACAAAGTAGCGGGCTTCAGCTAGTTCTAAAATAAAAAAAACAGACGCTGTGACCGACACAGACAAAGATGCAGCGTGGAACAAGTGTGGAAAATATCAATTGTTATCAACCTACCACAAATGCCTGCTGGTCTCTGACTGCCTCGTTGGTCTAGTGGTTGGCATGTTCGACTGCGGCCGATGAGGTCCCGGGTTCGAGTCCCGGGTCGGGCCATAAATTAAGTATTGGGTTTTTCTGACTAGAAATTCTCAGTACTAGCCCGGTGTCAGGAAGTTGGCGGTGTTTCACCCCCGTGCCTCGGAGAGCACGTTAAGCCGTCGGTCCCGGATTATCCATGATAATAGTCGTTAAAGCCCGCCAACCCGCATTGGAGCAGCGTGGCGGGTCTAAGCTCTAATTCCCTCTCTCCTATGAGAGTGGAGGCCTGTGCCCAGCCGTGGGACGTTAATGGGCTGTAGTGGTGGTGGTGGATAGAATAATGTTATAAAAGGGTCACCTACAGCTAGCTACACAATATTACCTAAAAACTTGAAAACGTCATAACAAACAGGCAGATAGCCCTTCGGCTCTCAAAGAAGCAGATAAATATATTCGTCAGTTACAGACTTTATTCGTCAGTTAACTCGTACCTATCTGCCTATTGATAAATACTAATTTGAGCTATCCATCGAATATCTACAGTCCTTTAAATCTGAGGATTGAAAAATCGGCCCTTAGATAGGTAGGTACCTACCTAATAATATCTGCATTATCGGTCCTCATCACCAAGTTATCAACAACCGAAAGAGATGGATGTCAAACGCGCAAACAATATTAAAGGTATGTAGGTATAACTTTAAAATTTAACAACCCCTGATGAACAGATCTCCATAAATTAGGTAGGTAGGTATAGCTGAGAAACATCTCGATCACATTAGCTTTTCATCCCCCGTTTCACCCCCTGTGATGTGGATTTTTTATAAGTACATACTTATATTTATACTTATATAGATAGATATGACTGTCGTGCTCTTCCAAATCACGTCCATCAAGCAAATCAATGGCTGCCATTTTGCAATTGGCGCGAAAATAGCGGCGTTCGAAGCCAGCGCGAAAGCACAAGTATAAACTTGAACCCAGTTGCTTTTGTGAGTAGCTAAGTTACGTAAAATAGTAGGTTACTTATTTACAACGTATCCAGCTACTTACTATAAAATATGCGTGATACAACATGACCATATAAGGCGAAAAATTGTTTCTCGACCACTGATTGGTCGGTTGGAGCTCGAACTGTAGGGCTAGGGCAGACGTAGGGATGGCCTCACAAAACATCGATACCTACTCATACAGGGTACTCAATTCATTTTCCGATACAAATGTCTCTGATATGTTAAGAAAATATGGGATTGATTTTTATTTATCTATAGGTATACGAGCATGTTGATAAATAAAAGTGAAGTGTCTGTTCTTGATGTCTGATGATATAATATATAACATGAAATAATATACAGTAGGTACCTATAAAAAAAACATTAAATTTTTTTTGTCTGTCTGTTTGTTAGTTCCGGGTAATGACCGATGGTAATGACGGCTGGGCCGATTTTGATGGGTCTTTCAATGGCAAATAACTGATGTTACAAGGACTAACTTAGGCTATTTTTATTTTAGAAAAAAAAACCGGCCAAGTGCGAGTCGGACTCGCGCACCGAGGGTTCCGTACAAACCTGTAGTAAGTTTTAAATTATTAAAAAAAAACTACTTACTAGATCTCGTTCAAACCAATTTTCGGTGGAAGTTTGCATGGTAATGTGCATCATATATTTTTTTTAGTTTTATCATTCTCTTATTTTAGAATTTACAGGAGGGGGACACACATTTTACCACTTTGGAAGTGTCTCTCGCGCAAACCATTCAGTCTAGAAAAAAATGATATGAGAAACTTCAATAACATTTTTGAAGACCTATCCATAGATACCCCACACGTATGGGTTTTATGAAAAAAAATTTTTGACTTTCAGTTCTAAGTATGGGGAACCCCAAAATTTTCTTTTTTTTTCTATTTTTGTGTGAAAATCTTAATGCGGTTCACAGAATACATCTACTTACCAAGTTTCAACTGTATAGTTCTTATAGTTTCGGAAAAAAGTGGCTGTGACATACGGACGGACAGACAGACAGACAGACATGACGAATCCATAAGGGTTCCGTTTTTTGCCATTTGGCTACGGAACCCTAAAAATTAGGATTCCGTGCAAAAAATCCCTACAATTTTTTATCACTACGTTGGCGAAACCACGCCTCACAGCCAGTTATCCATATCCATACTAATATTATAAATGCGAAAGTGTGTCTGTCTGTCTGTCTGTCCGTCTGTCTGTCTGCTACGCTTTCACGGCCCATCTGTTTAATCGATTTTGATGAAATTTGGTACAGGGATAGGTTGTATCTCGGGGAAGGACATAGGCTACTTTTGATCCCGGAAAGCTAAAGAGTTCCCGCGGGAATCAAAAAATCTTAATCCAAGCGGACGAAGTCGCGGGAATCGTCTAGTTCTGTATATTTTTAACGTAGTACCTGGGCGACCATATTAACCATATTTCGCGATAACTATCGATACCTATCAAATATCGATGTGGTAGCATCGCTTTTATTATACAAGTTCGTGAAGTATAATCGTTAATAGGTCCGTGTGCAAAACGAACTTGCTTACCTATGCGACTTAAGGGTATATAAACTTGGCAGCTGCCAAGGCGACGTCATTCAGTGATCAGTCGAGTTCTGTGTAACAAGTTGTTATTGACAACACCTACCTACCACGTTTTCTTGTTTTGAACAATAGCCTGTTTATTATCGGTAATCGTGTTAGTACCAATGTGAGTATAAAAGTAAAGTAATAACATTATTTTTAGTGCGTTTATTTTGTGTGTTAATTATAATGGCGAAATCCGCCTTATTCGAAGAATCCGCGCGCTTACTAGGCCTCGAAGAGTATATAAGTGTATTTAATGAAAATAACATTGATGATGCATCGTTTCTTTTATTAAGTGAAAATGACTTAAAGGAACTAATTCCAAAACTTGGACCACGCTTGAAATTCAAGAAACTGTTAAATGAAATGAAAATTCAAGTCGAACAAGACCACACTTTAACAGAAGACACATCCATTTCCGGGAAAACAAAATGGAATAGATCAGGATCTGAAGATTATATCACTGTAGGATCTGAAGATTATGTTACTGTAGAAAACACACCAGATTGTACTTCTAACCTGAAATCAGTTCAAGAATATCAAAATACTGTAAGTACCTATCTTCTGTTTGGTTAGTTAAAGAGATGAGTCGTACTCTATAAAACACGTACTGAGTCTTACGAGTACGTGTAAATACTGGTTCCAAAGAGTAGCTCGAGTATTTAGAAGTAGGTATGCGTCTGTGTCACCGAAATAGGAACATAACGTAAACAGCAGTAATCAGCAACTTAATAAACCTTACATGCAAGCGAAGTACCTACCACCTATGTAAACACTAGGTACCTACGTCCTTAATCCATAGGTAGTTAGTCCATACCAAAATAGCATTTTTAATCTAAATTAAAAACTTCCCTTCAAATATTTACAGGCTTTGGACTGACAGCTTATTTTATTCAATACTAACTGATGCCCGCGACTCCGTCCGCGTGGAAAGAGGTTTTTTTTGGTTACCGTGTGAACTCCTTAATTTCCTGGGATAAAATGTAGCCTATGTGAAGTCGGTTCAATCAAGAGTAACAAACATCCAAACATAACTAAAATACCTACTTAACATATAACATAAAATAATTTAAATTTGAAAATACCTATTCGCCCTGCGATCAAAAATTCGCCAAGCTTTCTTTGGCATGAAAGTGAGAAAGAATTTAGCTATCTATCCCGTTTTATCTAAATGCATCATAATTTTTAAAACTGTCGTAATATTATGTCAGTAATAACTAATTAGGTCTATTGTGAATTGTCAAAACAAGAGTTGTCGTCTTGCAAGGTACCTACGCGTTCGGGACATAAGAGTATTAAGAGTTCACTGTTCAATGGATTTAAATACTGTCTTAACTGTACAGTAATAAGGTTGATTTTCATTTGGTTTTTGCAAGCACCTCACGACTTCCTAGTACATAGGTACTTCTAAATACTCGAAACGCTTTCGTACGCAGACGAGAGGCTCGGTCACGGTAATATCATACGTCTTGGGTGAAACCTAGTTTTGAAACCTGTTAGAGTATACTATACGCCTCATCTCTTAAATGTTTCACTATTTTTGCTAAATAAGTTCATGGTGGAAAGGTTTTTCGCGATTATAGAGTCAGTGTAGATTTTAATTGTATTTTAATTTCAATACTTAATTCTTTTAATTGGATTAGGAATCTTTCAACTTTTTTTTTATCCACTAGGTACAAGTTAGCCCTTGACTGCGTTTTGACCTGATGGTAAGTGATGATGCAGTCTAAAATGGTAGCGGGCTAAAATGTTAGGGGTATGGCAGTTTTATCAAACCCATACCCCTATTCGGTTTCTACACGGCATCGCACCGGAACGCTCAATCGCTTGGCGGCACGTCTTTGCCGGTAGGATGGTAACTAGCCACGGCCGAAGCCTCCCACCAGGCCAGACCAGGGAAAATTCAGGAATTATAAATTCCCAAATTGACCCTCCCGGGGATCGAACCGGGACCTCCGAACGTTAGACACCGATACACGGAGACAATCTTTGACATCCTGTTCTTCAAGAAGTGCTAGTGAAACCAGTGGTAAGTATAACTTTGGATTGGTTATTTTATAAGCGGCGTATTTGGTGTTTTAGCTTTGTTTTTTTATTTATAGAACCTGAAGACAATGACGACAACCTATCTTTCTTAAAAAACAATGTGGAGCCATGGGGAAAAGTAGAAGAGTGTTGGACAGCAACAAGTACACGCAGGTTGAAAAATTTATATGATGGGTTTAGCGGAATTAATTTAAAGTACCCAGCTTTAAAACAACCCGAAGGATATACCCTGGTAAGTACGACGAATATAACTAGCAACAAATACCTACTAAAAACAGAATAAAGTTAATATTTAAGGGGGCCTCCCATACAACACACGTATTTTTTTTGCCTAATGTTGTATAGATAATGGTACGGAACCCTTCGTGCGCTTGTCCGACTCGCACTTGACCGGTTTTATTTGTAATATTACTAGCTTATTTTGCTCACTGACTAGTGTGACAGAATTCCAATGTTTTTAATGTGTGACTTTATTTAAACATCTTTTTTGCAGCTTATGAGCGATTTCAACCAGTTGTTTCCGCAAAAGGAAAACAGGTTATTTTCCTCTATTGAAATCCACAAAGAGAACATCATTAATTACGCAAAACGCAAAGCCGACTGCAGCCGTGACAGAAATTTAAAGTCAAATATATGTTGCCTGTTAACTCTGATAAATGGTGAGTCCTATACCCACTCAAATCTGCTTGTTAAATCCATGTACTCAATTTGTGGCATTCGCTGCCTGGCGAGAGACTAGTAAGAAAGAGAAGCAGTAAAGGATGAAACTATATTAAAAAAGCTAAATTACTATAAAAGCCCCAAAAAAATACCAGAATAAAAAATAAAATAAAAAGTTGATGGTAGCGTTTTGATCCTTTGTAGCTTTAGTTTTAAGTTAACGTAATTAATTATCACCATTAGTCTTTACTCAACAATTGATAATCTAAAAAGTGTACATGTATTCGTACCAACTTTGAATAAATGACTTTGACTTTGACGTGTTAAAATTCTAATTATGCGATACTCCATTATTTTCTTTGTAATATTTAACGTTGCCCTATAGCCTGTTTACTATTCATTTTCAGAGGAAGAACCGGAATCCATAAAGAACGTGTGCCTCGTGTTGCTACCCTACATCATCAACATTTCGCCGGCAAGGAAGAGGAAAGGTAGAGACATCGCTAAATTTTGACGCTCTGAGGTTACCTCTGCTTTTATACATCAAGTGGCATCTGAAGCTGATGTGACGTCGTCAATCATAGAACGCAGGGAATTATTGGCGAAACAGCAACGGTCGATGCAACCCTATGTCATATATGTAGGGGAAGACTGTACTAAAATAAGAGCATCGTATGTTGTTATTAACGACACTTTATCAAAGAATTGATATATTTTAATGTTGAGGCGCCACTTTGTAGGAGGATTGCAGGCCTATATGGTGCTAATTTGTTATTGCAGAATCGCTCCGACGCAGTGGCTACCACCCCTAGAGTCATAGTGTATTTCATATACCATTATATATTTTTGCATCCAGTGCCTAAGAGCATAAACAATTTGCCTAACATATCTTTTTATGTTGCATCTCATTGGTGTCTTGATAAGATCACTAATAGTCCAAGATCCAAGAGCGATCAGAGATAACTTATTTTCACATAGATGAAACCTAAGGTTCTCAGTAGCGTCTCATGTTCTTTGAATACCTGCGGGCCTGTGGAGCTCTCCTTGTGACACCTGGGCAGGTACCAGATAAGAAAGGTAACTAAAAATAAGTGTTACTTAAATTTACATGGCTGATTTTTATATATGTTTTGTAGAATATTATTCTAAAATAGTATCCTAAGTGTCAGACAATTTCCATGGGCCAAAACTTTTCTCAGACGCTTTAAAGCTCCACAAAAATAAAATATGAACTTTACTTATTTTTACGTCTGATTTTTAACCGACTTCCAAAAAAGGAGGAGGTTCTCAATTCGGCGTGATGCTGCAGGGTACTGCACTCCTAAGCCGTGGAGATTTAGAGTACCTACTATAAGTAGATTTAGAGTAAAAATTATTTTTGGGAAGAATTTTTATTTTTAACTGTTTAGTGTAGGTACTCTAAATCCCCACGGCTTAGGACGGCACGGCCTGCTGCATCAGCATATACAAAACATATATAAAAATCAATCATGTAAATTTAAGTTAAGTCACGCTTATTTTTAGTTACCTTTCTTACCTCGTACCTGCCCAGGTGTCACAAGGAGAGCTCCGCAAGCCCGCAGGTATTCAAAGAACATGAGACGCTACTGAGAGCCATACCTAGAGTCAGATTATTATTTTCTTATGCCATTATACAATGTATCCGGTCACCGTTGTCGGAACCTTTAGCATAAGATACGATTAATGTGATCGAAAAATCACCCTATGTTATTTTTTTCTGACTACAGTTGAAAGGCAGCCTTTAAATTTTTATGTTACCAAATCATAGGGGTGTGTTAATTTAACTTGCCCATGTAGATGTCTTACAAGTACAAAAGAGGTATCATTTGAAAGCTAAACGTGTAGGCAATAAAGTGATGCTAAACATTTTGCCGAAAAGTTTCAAAAATGGAATGAAGAAAAGTTAGTAAACAAAAATATATGGGAAAAATGTAATGGGAAAAATGTAATTTATTAATTTATAATTAATATGGCCAAATCCATACCTTTTTTTGGTTTGTAAAAATTTCTGGAAACAGCGAATAATATTATTTAACACTGAATCAGAAATCTAGTTCTCAAATCAGTAGTTCTGAAATCTACCACGAATGGGTTAGTCTTTTAAAAGGGTCGTATTCAAACTGTCATGAATCCTATCAAGTTTAGAGTTAATATTTTAATGTTTGTATTTAGCACATACCTTCTACTGTTTATCAAAAATAAAAATAAAGGTTAACAACTTATAAAAAACTCAGTATTTTTCTCTTATTTTCAGTCTTTTCGATCATTTTTTCAGCTCATTTTTTTCTTTTTGGTATATTGTTTTGCAGAAATTTATTGCCTTCGTTTTAGCTTTCAAATTACACCTCTTTTGTACTTTTAGGACTTCTACATGGGTAGGTATTAAATTAACACACACCCCTTACACTTCGGTAACATAAAAATGGCTGTCATTAATTCATTATGGTTAGAATATGACCTATGTAACATTTTATGATGATAAGATTGATAAGATTATTAATAAATAAAACCGTTGATAAAATGAATGAGAATTTTATTGAGTAGACATGTGTTAACCTATATATAGATTATATACTATAAAGTTCAGGTCTAGTAAACTATTTATGGTGTATACTATGTTTATAGTGTATAGCTGTTGCACATGTAGCGTATTGGCTCGGTTCTAGTATAAGCATTTACTTATAAGCTATTTTGTAGTAGTATAAGTACTTTGCATCCTACACGTGTGAACGTTTGTTGTACATGATTCTGTATCGGCATGGATAGTAAAGAATGATGTATCCTATACATGTATATAGCACTGGTTGCACTGGTATCGTACTGACTTGGGTCTAGTAAAAGTATGGCGCATCTTACGTACATAGGTATGTTGTACAGGTAGCGTTCTGGCTCTGGTCTAGTAAAACATGGCAATTATTCTTGCACTGTCTCTGTAGTGCACCGTCATCTTATCTGAATAGATGGCGGTGCACTACAGTGATATTGCAAGAATAATTGCAATGTTTTACTAGAACCGAACCAGAACGGTACGCTACCTGTGCAACATATTTACGTACGTAGTATGCACAATGCTTTTACTAGACCCAAGCCAGTACGCTACCTGTGCAACATACCTTACGTACGTAGGATGCATCATATTTTTAATAGACCCGAGCCAGTACGGTACCTGTGCAACATACTTACGTACGTAGGCTGCACAATGCTTTTACTAGACCCGAGCCAGTACGGTACCTGTGCAACACATCTACGTACGTAGGATGCACAATGCTTTTACTGGACCTGAGCCAGTACGCTACCTGTGCAACATATCTACGTACGTAGGCTGCATAATGCTTTTACTAGACCCGAGCAAGTACGGTACCTGTGCAACATACTTACGTACGTAGTATGCACCATGTTTTTATTGGACCCGAGCCAGTACGCTACCTGTGCAACATATCTACGTACGTAGGCTGCACAATGCTTTTACTAGACCCGAGCCAGTACGGTACCTGTGCAACATACCTACGTGCGTAGGATGCATCATATTTTTAATCGACCCGAGCCAGTACGGTACCTGTGCAACACATCTACGTACGTAGGCTGCACAATGCTTTTACTAGACCCGAGCCAGTACGGTACCTGTGCAACATACCTACGTACGTAGGATGCATCATATTTTTAATCGACCCGAGCCAGTACGCTACCTGTGCAACATATCTACGTACGTAGGCTGCACAATGCTTTTACTAGACCCGAGCAAGTACGGTACCTGTGCAACATACTTACGTACGTAGGATGTACAATGCTTTTACTAAACCCGAGCCAGTACGGTACCTGTACAACATACCTACGTACGTAGGATGCATCATATTTTTAATCGACCCGAGCCAGTACGGTACCTGTGCAACATATCTACGTACGTAGGCTGCACAATGCTTTTACTAGACCCGAGCTAGTACGCTACCTGTGCAACATACTTACGTACGTAATATGCACCATGTTTTACTAGACCCGAGCAAGTACGGTACCTGTGCAACATATCTACGTACGTAGGCTGCACAATGCTTTTACTAGACCCGAGCAAGTACGGTACCTGTGCAACATACTTACGTACGTAGGATGTACAATGCTTTTACTAAACCCGAGCCAGTACGGTACCTGTGCAACATACCTACGTACGTAGGATGCATCATATTTTTAATCGACCCGAGCCAGTACGGTACCTGTGCAACATATCTACGTACGTAGGCTGCACAATGCTTTTACTAGACCCGAGCTAGTACGCTACCTGTGCAACATACTTACGTACGTAGGATGTACAATGCTTTTACTAAACCCGAGCCAGTACGGTACCTGTGCAACATACCTACGTACGTAGGATGCATCATATTTTTAATCGACCCGAGCCAGTACGGTACCTGTGCAACATATCTACGTACGTAGGCTGCACAATGCTTTTACTAGACCCGAGCTAGTACGCTACCTGTGCAACATACTTACGTACGTAATATGCACCATGTTTTACTAGACCCGAGCAAGTACGGTACCTGTGCAACATACCTACGTACGTAGGATGCATCATATTTTTAATCGACCCGAGCCAGTACGGTACCTGTGCAACATATCTACGTACGTAGGCTGCACAATGCTTTTACTAGACCCGAGCTAGTACGCTACCTGTGCAACATACTTTACGTACGTAGTATGCTGGCTCGGGTCTAGTAAAAACATGGTGCATATTACGTACGTAAGTATGTTGCACAGGTAGCGTACTAGCTCGGGTCTAGTAAAAGCATTGTGCAGCCTACGTACGTAGATATGTTGCACAGGTACCGTACTGGCTCGGGTCGATTAAAAATATGATGCATCCTACGTACGTAGGTATGTTGCACAGGTACCGTACTTGCTCGGGTCTAGTAAAACATGGTGCATATTACGTACGTAAGTATGTTGCACAGGTAGCGTACTAGCTCGGGTCTAGTAAAAGCATTGTGCAGCCTACGTACGTAGATATGTTGCACAGGTACCGTACTGGCTCGGGTCGATTAAAAATATGATGCATCCTACGTACGTAGGTATGTTGCACAGGTACCGTACTGGCTCGGGTTTAGTAAAAGCATTGTGCATCCTACGTACGTAAGTATGTTGCACAGGTACCGTACTTGCTCGGGTCTAGTAAAAGCATTGTGCAGCCTACGTACGTAGATATGTTACACAGGTAGCGTACTGGCTCGGGTCCAGTAAAAACATGGTGCATACTACGTACGTAAGTATGTTGCACAGAGTACGCTACCTGTGCAACATACCTACGTACGTAGTATGCACCATGCTTTTACTAGACCCGAGCAAGTACGGTACCTGTGCAACATACTTACGTACGTAAAATGCACCATGTTTTTATTAGACCCGAGTCAGTACGGTACCTGTGCAACATATTTACGTACGTAGGATGCACCATGCTTTAAAAGCTTTGAGTCTTTTCTGGTACGTACATACAGCTAGTTATGTACGTAGTAAAGTCAGGTAAATTACGTAGCTCGATGTAAGTATGCCGGCTACTTAATGAAAGCTACGTAATCAACATTGTGCCGGCTACAAGCGTAATAGTGTCTGTTTTGCTACGTAAAATAAGTAAGGCGGTCCAGGAAATTTTTCTCAGTGTGCATGTATGGTGTTCGCAGATGCAACTTGAGAACAAATTAGAGTCCCTGTTTAGACAAGCAGTTTATATTTTTAAACTACAGACAACAACTGAATGCGTTATAAATATTTATGTATGCTTTTTCTCTTTTAATAGAGACATGAAGCCTACACATGCAGTCGACATCATCATTAAAAATAATAAATTGCCAAGATATTATAATATGTACATACGAGTACATTTAAGAATTTTATAAAAAACAAATGTATTCATAGAAAAAGTAAGTTTTGTAAACCTTATTTAAGTTTCTCAAGATTTATTTAAACTTATAAGACGATGTGACGACTGAACTTATAATATCGATGAGTAATCCCGAAGGCGCAAGATATAGGTACCTACTTATTGTTTCTGCAAATGATGATTGCAAGATCGGTGTAGTAGTTTCTTGGTAGGTAGGTATGCCATGACTTCATCCTCGGGGATTGAGGTTTTAATAGTAGATTATTAACCAAGGGGATAAAGCAGTGTCTTCTGTCGCGGGTGACGATTTAAATCGCGAGCGTAACGAAGGACTCGAGGTTTACTCCCGAGCGTAGCGAGGGTGTTAAAAACTAAAATCACGAGCGAAGCGAGGGATTTAAGACGAGTCCTGAGTGTAGCGAGGGATTTAAGTTCACCCAAGACTAAGACAGCTTTATCACCGAGGAAAATACTCTACTTTTCGTACCATTTGCGAAAAAATTAACACAATAATAATATGAGATAAGCATTTATTAAAAATAATGACAATTTTTTTATTTTTTTTATCCACTACAATTTAGCCCTTGACTGCGATCTCACCTGATGGTAAGTGATGATGCAGTCTAAGATGGTAGCGGGCTAACCTGTTAGGGGCATGGTAGTTATATTAAACCCATCCCCCTATTCGGTTTCTACACGGCATCGTACCGGAACACTAAATCGCTTGGCGGCACGTTTTTGCCGGTAGGGTGGTAGGTAACTAGCCACGGCCGAATCCTCCCACCAGGCCAGACCAGGGAAAATTCAGAAATTATAAATTCCCAAATTGACCATGCCGGGGATCGAACCCGGGACCTCCGCACGTTAAGACAACAGCGCTAGACACTGCGCCACGGAGGTCGTCAAAAAGTAAAAAGTCAAAAGCAAATTAAAAGTAAAAGTTAACATTCGAAACATTGGTCCAATTATTGATAGAGAGAGTTACAAATAACGTTTATGTATTTGAAGAAAACAAAAACGCGGCAAATTCCTAGACTAATATTTTTTTGTCGGAAAAGCAAAGGCATCAAGCTCATATCTACGGCCTCGTCGGGTTTCGTCATTTTATTTAATAATCTTAACTGCATAATAAATGCGTATTCCTTTTTCAAAAAGATGTATAATGCTTTATATACAAACTCAATGGTGTAAACACAGATGCAGTTCAGTATAAATTTCGGTAAGTATTCCAAATTTAAATCACATTCTCCCCCTAGAGGATGAATGAAATTCAGTACAATTTTCTTTCCCTGTTTTTAACAGATTAAAAATGACTATTGTTATGTTCGCTTTTTGTGGCATAGAATGTCACTTTTTTGAGCAAGTGGTACGAAAAAAATCTTAAAGGAGCACTTTAACTTTCCGGGATAATAAAGATGCCGATGTCCGTCTCCGCCGAGTGATTTATGTTCTTATTATGTATGTGTATGTGTATGTGTATTATGTATTTTATGTACAGACAAATTAACTTGCGTATTTATAGGTACTATGTTTATGAACTATGGATTACTTAGTCAAAATTCTAACATGCCCAAAACTCATAAGAAAAGAATATCTAATGTGATATAAAAATGCCAAAAGTGTATTCCTGTCATCTGTGTTCCACTTTCACGTCTTGTCTACTCTGCCCATCTTGATGTTTAGCATGCACGGCATGCGACGTGGAGGCTGACACCAAGGTCAAAATGGTCAAAATTTCCTGAAGAAATTCACTATTATCAAGCTCTATCACAGAACTTTTGGGTAGGTATATAATTCTACAATACGATTACCTACATCTTAATAGTTTTTGTTTGTTTGCGTATAATGTGGGCAGTATTCCACAAAAAATTGGACCCGTCATAATCAAAGTCACATTCAGAGTTACTTTTAACCGGCTTCAGAAAAGGAGGAAATTCTCAATTATCTCAGGAAGTTGAGATGCTACATATTTTTCAAAAAGAAAATGCAAATACGTTTTACTAGCTTTTGCCATCGTCTCTGCCCGAAGCCGCGTAAAATTCGAGTCAAAATCAAAATCTATTTATTAGTTCAAATAGGTTGACTCAAGCTGTGAGTATCTCGATTTCCAGTTGACCAATTTTGATTAGATTTGTAGCATTTTTAGGGTTCCGTAGTCAAAAATTGGACTTGGTCCCATCTGTAAAAATAGTGCCATCGGCCCCGCTAGCCTCGGCGTAGTCGCTTAACGGGGCAGATGAAACTTTTTCACACAGATCAAGTGTCATATTTTGCCCCGCTACGCTTCCGTAAGAAACTTACGAAAAAAACTTATTTTTGTTTTTTTACCTGTAAATGTGTTCTTAATATTATTTTTGAACAAAAATAATATTAAGAATAAGAGTTTGGCAATAAATCAACACTATAAAACATTATATGTAAATAATTTCCTAACCAGCTACATTCATTAGTCTTTTTAAATCACAGTCAAAAATCAACATTACAAAACAAGATCATTATCTATATATATAAAATTCAAAGTCCTGACTGACTTATATATCAACGCACAGCCTAAACCGCTGGGCATTGATGTAGAATTTTAGTTTACTCATTCTATTTCAATGCCGCTGGGGTTAGAAACTTGAAATTTTGACAGTAGGTTCCTTTTGTGACGTAGGCGCTCATTAAGGAAGGATTTATAAAAATTCCACCCCTAACGGGGTGAAATAGGGGCTGAAAGTTTGTATGATCATTTCTCAAGTTATATCCATGAAACTTGGTAGGTATATTAGCTATTGGTTAAAAATGAAGAAATACGTGTTTCACAGTTTTTGAAAATTCTACCCCCATACGGTTGAAATAGGGTAGTCCTTTATTAACAAGATATTTTTCAAGTTAAATCCACGAAACTTTGTATTTTGGCTTTTGGTAAAAAAAACAGAAGGATGTGTGTCACATTTTTAAAAATTCCACTCTCAATGGGGTTAAATAGGGGATGAAAGTTTGTATGAAAGTCCGTCGTTTTTCAAGCTGCTATAGCCATGAAACTTGGTATTTGGGTTTCCACTAATGATGAAATACGGATTTTACAGTTTTTCAAATTTCTATCCCCAAGGACGTCAAATAGAGAGTTTGTCCTTCAATCACACCGCAACAGAGCAACGGATCGACGTGATTTTTTGCTTGGGTATAGTTGGGTACTTGGAGAGTGACACAAGCATTTTTTTAGCCCGGAAAATTAGGCATAGTACCTATATAAAAGTTAAAACGAAGTTAAAAGGAAAACTATCACAACTAAGGTAACCTGCTCAGAGGGATTAGAGTTTCTAAAAAAAATTAAATTGTACAAATAATATTACGGGAGTGGTTTTGGCGATACTTTTATCGATGGACCGTATCTACCTACTTACATTACCAGATAATTATAGACAAAGTTTTCTACTTAGATGCCTTTATTCATCCAAGCTAGATGATTATAAATAGAATACATGAAAAATGACCACACAATATAAACAGTAGGTACCGACTAAATTATAGTCTATATGAGCTCTATCACTGCGTAATGACATTACGTGCAATAAAACAGTGTAAAACGTGAGACCGACTGCCTCTTTATAGTCTCACTTCCTGCGGTTTCCCAAACAGGGTTTCAGGCCAAGTTCGAAGCGTTACTCTTAACTCTAGTGAAAGTTAATGTGTTCGCGTAATTCTCATTTCGTCTTATTTGTTAGATGAATCTTAAATTACATCGCGCACGGCCATCGGCACGTTTTTATTTGAGCGAGATTCAATTACTCACTTCCAAAATAATTACACAGAACGCCAAAGGCTTTGAACAGAGAGATGCCTTATACAAGAGGTGCTTATGTCTCGCAATACGGCCACAACCTCTGGCGAAAAGACAAGTTGTGCATTGATATGTATCTAGTATCTACCTATGTCATTCAATAAAATTTGCCGCGCTACAGAACCTGCTTCTACTCTGTCCGCAAATAATATCTAAGTAGGTACCTATTTAAATTAACGCAACCTTTATGATATTGTATATAAGTACCTAAACATATTACCATGTTCGATGTGAAAGCGCTTTATGTGTGTGTCTCCGAGGTATCTGTGGTGCATCTCTATGATCTATAGCTCATTGGTTTTGACTAAGGAAATATAAGAATGTAAGCCATTGCAGTGAGTTTAATGAGTCGGTACGTCTGCGCTAAAGGAAATAAGACGAGAGGCGACGGCAAGCTGCAGTTCTACAGAAGCGGTTAAATTGTTTTCTCTGGTTTTTAATCTTCTGAAATTAGTGCGAGATAATTCCGCTGCATTATCGGTGTAAGATGATATTATTTTTACTGTATACCGTAATCTTCATTAGCCGTAACCGCTACGCGACCTTTTCTCTTAATAGAATGTTATTAATGAATCCTACATAGTATTTGACGATTCTGATTAAAACCCTCTATAACATTATGTAGACACCAATAAAAGGCAAATTATGGAGCTTTAAAATGGACAGAAATACGAAATGCGGTTGACTGTGACATGTCTCTAGACATTCTAGATTCAAGATTCAAGATTCAATTCATTTATTCAATATAGGTACACTGTACACTTATTGACGTAAAAAATTACTTACATAAAAAACATGATGGTGATAATCAGTTACGGTATCTTAAAACTAAAGCTACGAGGGTTCCAAACGCGCCCTGGTCTGAGAAGAGCCCACAACAAACTCAGCCGGGTTTTTTTTATTTTTTTATTATCACCATCTCACAAATCATAACTAAGGAACTATCAGAGCCATTTGAGCAAATCATTGCCAGGCTTCCTTGTCGTTTAGGTAATCCTTTACATGGTAATAAGATTTTTCAATGAGTTTACGTTTTACATTAACTTTGAACTTGTTCAGAGACATCTTTAACATGTCTTCTGGGAGCTTATTGTAGAAGCGGACACTGGTTCCAACAAATGAATTGCTAATTTTACTAAGCCTAGAAGCAGGTATTACAAGTTTATTTTTATTTCTAGTATTTACATTATGACAATCACTTTTCTTCTTGAATTTATCAATGTGTTTATGCACGTATACTAAATTTTCAAATATATATTGGTTGTGCACTGTCATAATTTTGATTTCTTTAAATTTATCTCTTAGTGACTCTCTTGGTCCCATATTATATATGGCTCGAACAGCCCTCTTCTGCAGCACAAAAACAGAATTAATATCAGCAGCATTACCCCATAATAATATACCATATGACATAATGCTGTGAAAGTAACCAAAATAAACTAATCTCGCCGTTTCTACATCTGTCAACTGACGAATCTTTTTAACCGCATATGCAGCAGAACTAAGTCTGTTCGACAAGTCATTTATGTGATGGCCCCATTGGAGTTTAGCATCTAACGTTATTCCGAGAAAAACAGCGGTTTCCACCAAATCTAATTCCTCATTCTCCAGTTGTACTGTGGTTTTAACCTGTTTAACATTTGGTAATGTAAATTTAATGCACTTTGTTTTTTTTCTATTAAGGAGCAGGTTATTAGCTTCGAACCACTGCACTAGTTTAGAGAGAGACTTGTTCACTTCATGAAGAGCTGTTTCGTATCGATTTATTTTAAATAATAACAAGGTATCATCGGCAAACAATACTATCCCATGATTATCCTTAGCGAGATAAGGAAGATCATTAATGTAAATGAGGAACAGAAAAGGTCCTAAAATTGAACCCTGTGGAACCCCTATTTTTACAACTGACCCGGAAGACTGCTTTCCATTGACGTCAACCTTTTGTATTCTATTTTTTAAGTAGGACCTCATTAACTTCAGTGCGACATCCCTAATTCCATAATGGTGCAGTTTTCTGACCAATGTTTCATGTTCAACACAATCAAAAGCCTTGGATAAATCACAGAAGACGCCAAGTGCATCACGTGATTCCTCCCAGGCTTCAAATATATTCTGAATTAACTCAACACCGGCATCGATTGTTGAGCGACCCCGAGTAAAACCAAACTGTTTGGTATGCAATAAATCGTTATCACCAAAATGTTTAAGTAATTGAATTAGAATTAATTTTTCAAAAATTTTACTGAAAGTGGGTAGTACAGATATCGGTCTAAAGTTAGTGGGATCACTGGTACTACCTGATTTAAATAGTGGAATTATTTTACTATGTTTCATTAGGTCAGGAAACTCACCACAATCGATACAATTATTGAATATTAAAGCTAATTCGGGTGCCACGACATCAATCAATGATTTAACAACGTCAACGGAAATGCCCCACAGATCATTTGTTTTCTTAATGTTAATTAATTTAAAAGCTTTTACAACGTCAGAGCAGCTAACGTGACTGAACTTGAAAATGGTATTACATTCAAGCACGTTTTCCTCCAATAAGGAAAGAGCGGCATCTGGTGAAGAGTTCAATAATTTTGTGGTAGAAACAGGAATATCCGTAAAAAATTCTTCAAAAACTGAAGCGACCTCATGATCGGACGTTACAGATTTATTTCCAACATTAAGTTTAAAATCACTTTTTTTCGGTAATGCTCTTCCAGTTTCTTCATTCACTATTTTCCAAGTGGTTTTAATTACATTGGAGCTATTTTTTATCTTAGTCTGTATGTGTTTTGACTTAGCCATAATGCAATCTCTCTTAAAATTCCTGGAAAACAGTTGAACATACTGTTTGAACTCATCACTAGTGTCATATTGTCGCTCCGCATACAATTCGTATAATCTTTGCCTGTTTCTATGTAATTCATTTGTTGCCCATTCACTAAAAACTATTGCATCAGTAGTTAAGACCGTTTTACTTTTGAATATTGAATTGAAAGTTTCACTAAATGTTTTAAAAAATAAGTTATACATTTCATTAGGACTCAATTCATTTGGTAAAAATTGAAGGTTTGTTGCAAGACTTGTTCTTATTTTTTCGATGCGGTCTGACGTTACTGGCACAAAAGTTATTCTACGCTTTGAAACCTTTTTCTTTAAATTTTCAAACTGAATCAACTGTCCACAATGATCCGAATCTAATTTACTAATAATGTTTTTGCTAACAGGGGTAATATTCGTAAAAATATTGTCTATACATGTAGCACTAGTTGCAGTAATTCTGGTAGGCTCCAAAAACATATTGGATAAGTTATGGGATTTGAACAGATTCAATAACTTGCCACTTAAAGGGCTACTTTCCAAAATATTTACATTAAAGTCTCCGCACACAATATGCTTTTTATTTGATTTTGAGAGTTTAAATAATACTTCATCCATTACCTTTTCAAAAAGTTCAAAGTTAGACAAGGGTGGTCTGTATACAGACACAACAATGAAATGCTCCAATTCGACTGAGGATAGTTCTATTGTTCGCTCAACAGACAGGCTCACAATATCATTTCGGTTTTTAAATTTAAATTTTTTGTTCAACAAAATTAACGAGCCCCCATGGATAGCATTAGATCTGGTGAACGAACTACCAACCTGGTGATCACTAAAATTGAACATGTACTCATGGTTTTTTAACCAATGTTCAGTTACACATAAAATATCAATATTAAAGTTATTTAAAAACAATTCAATCTCTAAATCCTTCCCTTTAATACATTGAATGTTTTGGTGAACCAGGTTGATGTTATTAGATTTTTTATTTTGTGATTGCTTTGCGTTTAGTGTGTGCAAAGCCTTATTATAACTTGAGATTTTCAAGCAAGAGGAATCCTCCATTGTCTTCTTATCTAGTTTAAACTAAGGTTACCTGGATTTACATCCAAAATGTCAGAATTAAAACACTGCTCAATAGAAGCAGCTTGTTTAGCCACATTTTTGGCTAATGTTTGAAAAAAATATGATAGCGAAATAGCTATCTGTCTTTTAGAATAACAAGATAATTTATACCTATCTTGATCCAAGTCATAATAAACCTTACCACACTGGGTACTTATGTCAACAACTTTAATTTTTTTATTATAGGTACATAAATTGTACAATGTCTTATTTAACTTATATCTATAGGTATTTTCTTGGTGTGGCAGAGTGTCACAGTAAGGGAAGGTATATATTAAAATATTATTAACATTTAATTTTTCCAAAGTTTCATAACATTTTTTCAATTCATATTCATTAACTGTCCCTCTGTTAGCGACAAGGATTACTAAGTTTGTGTTCTGATCAAAACTATTTCTATTTCTATAAATTGACCTGACTATAGAAATTAGTCCCGCGTTAGGTGAACAGCAATTCAAAACCGTATGTCCCTGTAGATGCGAATGAAGTAGTATGCCCATACTACTACCAATTCCATCGCTATACATAAATGTTTTTGTATTGCATATGCTTGGCTTTGTGTGAGTAAAGGAACTATTGGTATTTTGTCTAGGGAACCCGACACACACCTTCCTCAACTTTGAGGGTGATGATGCTGTAGACACAGACTGTGGATGACCAGCACCATCATCAGAACACTTTTTTTGGGAGGAGTTATTACTCTTAATACCAGTTAGCTGGTCAAGCTCATCGGTAGTCTGTGTATACTCAGACATCATATTTTTTTGACATGAGTCATACTTAGCAGAAAGTGAATGTAAAGAAGACTGCAATCTGGCTATTTGAACCTCTAGGATGTGTGTGTCTGATTCATAGTTTAATTTACAAATTTCTAGTTCATCTGTACGCATCTTAATTTTGCCTAGTAATTCCAATCTATCCTTTTTTGGCTTCAATGTTTTAAATGAATAATTATGTTTATTTATTAACTTTTGAGTTTTCCTAATATATCGGTTTATTTTTACATATTTCTTTAGTTTTTTACTGCTACAGGGATAAACCTTTGAAGGGTTTGTATAATTGACCTGTGGTATTGGATGGTCAGTACAGAAAGTGGGCTCATCCGTTGTAGCAGTAACCAACTGTGGGGCGCTACCAACTAATTCCTCGAAGAGACTCTGGGTGTGCTGTGCTGTGGTGTTCTGTGCAGCTGTTTCCAACTCGGAGATCTTGTTGTGAGCCTCATCCAGCTGCTGGTGCAGTGCAGAGATCTGGTTAAGTGTGGCCTCGTACTCAGCCCGGCACTCATCAAACCTATCCACGAGCTCTTGAAGGCGGTCGCGCTGTTCGACTACGTCGTCGTACCGTATATGAAACTGAAATGTTACCGTATATGTCTAGGTAAATGAAGCCAAGCTCGTGGCCTTTTCTTACCACACATTATATTGGACATTTTCAGATGTACACTCGTGTAAAATGTAGGTAGGGTAGTGGAACCAATAAATGAACGCTTAAGCGATTTTGGCAACTTTGAACAGCTCTGATTAGTTATTTAATGACATTGAAGCTTGCTGGGTTTTTCTTTGTGATTCCACATATCCTCAAGATTTAACTGATTAAAAAAAGAAACTCTTTTATCTAATATATATTTATTAAAGTTGCTTTTTGTAAGAAGTTAAGGGGATTACCCCTATAATTGAACACTGAGCCCTAATTATGAATAGTTTGAACCCAATAGTTGAACTAGCATTTTAATAGGAATACATTTATTTTAACATTATTATTATCTTATTACAATATGTCGGCGCGTTTTGAGCCCCGACTGACGACATCGGGAAAACAAATTTTTAATTATTAACTGGCTAATTTTCTTACCCTGGCCTGGCATGTGAGGGGGGGGCAATTTACTCGTTCAGTTTAAGACGCGATACCCAATAATTGAACGAATTCATATTCATTAGTTCAACTTTTGGACCTGAATTCTTAAACTGAACAACGCAAGATTTCATACTGAAATAAAACCTCAAAACACAAAATAATGTGTTCAACTTTTGGTAACTAAATTCCTAAATTAACTAAAATTAATTTGCGTTTTTTTGTTTCGGTCTCTAAGCATTAATATAAATGTTATGACCTGTGTAAGAATATGCCATTTCTCCATTAGTTGAACGGCGTTCATCTATTGGATCAAGCTTACGAAATCGAATCCATTACTTGAACAGTATTTTTTTCAAAAAATACGGCGAATAATGTGTATATGTATCATTATAATCAAAGACAGACATATCAAGATTTACTCCAACCAAAACTATTCAAATCTATCGTATATAATTGCTTTAAATTGCCGAAATCCTTAAGTTTGAAAAACACTTACCTTAAGAAGGTTTCCATATAAAACAATTTTTTAGCGGGAAACTCTCACAAAGCGTCGAACTACCAGCGCGTCGAAGCTGTGACTGTTGATTTTGTTAGGGAATCGAGAAGAAATAATGTTGCCACGTGCGGAAAAAAATAATGCACATAAATAAATAGCAGGATGTTTTATTTTTTTTGAATTTTCGCTCGGCCGTTCATCTATTGGGTGTCGTTCATCTTTTGGTTCCACTACCCTATGTATACAATATTCTTGCTCCACTTGATATCTAAAAATCCCATACAATGGGGCTGATTCTGTAGTGCACAATCTCTAAACTAAACTAAAATTAGAGCATTACAAATATTGATAACCCTTTCATAATACTCCCTACGGAAAGGGACAGAACTAGATTTAAAGCTGCCATTTTAGTTTAGTTTAGAGATTGTGTTATGCAGAATCAGCCCCATTGAGTACCTACCCCAGCAAGTGTTCCCAAACAAGTGAAAAAATATGAACGTAAGTACGGGATATCAACGTACCGTTTTATCGCATACTTACGCGTGAACTATGAAAATTTACGTCATCTAATCATTGTTGGTACATCGATGCATCTAATCTAATCTAATCTAATCTAATCTAATAATATATAAAATTCTCGTGTCACAGTGTTTGTAACAAAACTCCTCCGAAACGGCTTGACCGATTCTTATGAAATTTTTTGTGTATATTCGGTAGGTCTGAGAATAGGACGTAAACTATTTTTCATACCCCTATTTGATAAGGGTTGTCCACCCAAAACACCTCAATCCACGCGGACCTGTGACGCGGACGGAGTCGCGGGCATCAGCTAGTAATATTATAATAATATTCTCTCTCTCTTCGGTCGTTCCTTCATTGCTGAAGATCGTGGTCCTGGCCGAATCCCAACCTCGAACGGATTAATTGATTCCATTGGCTTCTGTTGGTCGCCATTCTCACTATGGTATGAAACTTTGACGCGCTAGACTCCTGACTCCTGGCTGACGGCACTAACGTAATAATAGAAAATAAAGTCTTTTTTAAAATTAAATCTATGTAGGTATGTACCTACCTACTTTTATAAAGTATAAAAGTTGTGTGAAATTCACTCACTAACGTTACACTACACAATAGATTATTGTGTTAAGTACATACTTAATATATTTAATTTACATTACATTACATTTATATATATTACATTCATATATTACATTAACGGCATTTTTCTTGCATGCACTGTAACAGCATTGTGTATTATCAGTATCACTATCACGTGTATTATTCACGGTTCTAATTTAATGTGAACAAACAAAATAAACAATTGTGTATTCATATAACGGACTGTCTACCTATAGGTAGGTATATCATATCCAGATCATACTATTAGTTAGAAATATAGTTAGAATTCTATACTTTTCTCTCGAGTGACTGTACCTAATCATAAGAGGAAAAGAGATAAACATGAGATAAACCTATTTTTACTACACTAAAAGCATGGATTGGGTTTATAATACGTACAATTTCAATTTAATAGGTATACCTAACTATATCCATAGTTTAGTAATAGATATAAATGCGAAAATGTGTCTGGCTGTCTGTCTGCTACGCTTTAACGGCCCATCTTTTCAATCGGTTTTGTCGTTTCTAGGATGTATTCCGGGGAAGGACAGGCTGTTTACCTATCCCGGAAAATTGAAGAGTTTCCGCGGAAATCAAAAACCTTAATCTACGCGGACGAAGTCGCGGGTATCGTCTAGTGTAGTATAAGCTATTTATATAACATCATTGATATTTAAGCATTTTAAGGCCTCGCTAAATTGTTTTTGTACTGTCAATTTGTAATAGATTAGGTAAAAGGTAAAGGGGCTGACTGAAAGCCCATGCTGTTAGTATTATCTACCCATGATAGTGTGGCTCTTTCACAGACTACAGTGTATAAGGCTCTTTCATAAGAAAGTAGGTAATAATTACCGGATAAAAACTGACTAAGTATCTACTGATTTCTTATCTTCCTTTTTGGCAGTAGACTTTTTCTAATCATTAAAATGCATTAATGAACATTTTTACCGTTCGAGCTTTGGATTAGAGAACGAAACTTTTTTTCCTTTTATGAACACAAGAATCGCAAGCTATGATAATGTCAGTATCTAGCCTCCAACGCGAGTATAGTAGGTAATTGTATTTAGGTGCAAGGAAACTGTACCTGTACCACACCTGTACCTACCTATGAAAAAGCGCGCGTAGAAGCCGCGTTCATACCTACCTACTTGATAGATATTAGATACTGTCGCGCGACGTGATTGTACCTACTCGTACGATCAGCAATGCCGTTTTTTATATCTACAGTTTCTTGTATAAGTAATAACTAATAAGCAAGTAGATACTTAAATATAGCACCAAAACGCGTGCCACGTACCAATCCGTGTCGTCTAAAAAGTACCTACAGAGACACGCGCGTTTCTATCATCATGCTTCACATGTGCAAGTCCTTACTCAAGGCTGTCAAAACTAGTCCACGCCATCGAGATACCTTAGTCTATTACTTATTATGATAAGTGTAAAATCTATCTCAAAGTGGATATTGAAGTAAATGGAGGAACTAGCAATATTAGCGTATCGCATGTAAGCAATTTTCCGAATGATATTAATGTTCACGATGTGGGTTACCATGTTAAGTTAGAGTTTAATCCATTACACTAGTAGGTACTATCATGAACTAAGAATGCTGCGGACAAGAGGTTGCGATTACCAGAATTGCTGTATTATGGGGCCTATATGGGGGTCATGTAGAGCCTTGCCTAGCATGAATTCTTCTCGATCTAGTTTGTATAGCAAGGTAAAACTTTTGGCAGAGTAGGTAGGTCGTGTTTATGGATTGAGACCTCCCACCCAGGTCCCAGCGATGGAGAGGTACCAACCTACTTGGTGGTAGGTAGGTACCGAATTGCCTATATGATATAATATGTAAAACATAGACACCAATATTTTTCAAAATTATAATCTAACAGAAAATGAATCGGTTGTTCAACAGTTTCAAATGTTCAAGTTTGCATTATGCCTTACCAACACTGAGTAAGAATACCAACCTATCAATTTCAGTTCTTTTTCACACCTTTTATTTGGCGATGTTTTACTTTTTTGCTTAGCTGCGTGCTCAGCAGGTAGATCTGGGTCGTTAGTCCGAGAGCCGATAAATACCTACGTAGCACTTTTACTTGAGAGAGATCGACGATTATAAATTTTATTTTGGACCAAACTTGCGTCTGAAATACACTTAACCAATTTCTGTCAGCTATTATAATATCGTATCGGCTATTATAATAGAGGACCAGAACAAGTAAAATAACCAAAAAATAGCTTAGCAGGAAGGTATTATGCGAAAGAGAAATTTAAATATTGGGTTTACTTCGTTAATTTTTGTAGACTAATTTATTAACAACTCATAGTTAATTTGAAATTAACACGCTTAAAACCTACTGCAATTAACATTTGCATGAAAATGGTACTAAATCAAAGAGCTTTAATTTCAGTCGGAGTTAGGATTACCAAGGACTTCAGTGTTTATACTAAGGCAAAACCTCATTAAGTTTTTGGAGTCTTGTTGGTAACAAGACTGCACTGTAACATTGTGTATTGCCCATAGACATAGAATTTTTTCGCTCCGCTCGTATTGCCATTTTCAAGTAGTGATAATATTTGTACGTAAATGCATATAAAAATGGTAAAAGGCTCTTGGCAGTTGGCACCATCAAACTTAGGCAAAACTTTTACCTTTAAGTACTTAGGTACAAAATGGAATGCCCAACCAGAGTTTTACTTTTTTAACTCGTAGTCTTTTATCACAAATGGAACCAATGAATAAAAATGCCAAAATTGACTTCGTGTTGAATCTTTGCCAGATGATGGTATTCTCATGTGCTCCGCCACGGGGCGTTGCAATCACGGGGACGGTACCATCCATTCCATGGTGCGCGTGCGCAGCTTAATCGCCGCGTAACGGTGGCGAACTGTAAAGTGCGCCACGGACCGCAGCAACGTGCTAAATTTGCCGAAACACCGAGATCTCTAGCGGGAAAATCTTAAATCACTCCAATTCGTGTCGATGCCCGAATTAACTGATGTCAAGAAATGACGAACACTATTGGAAGGCATATAACTCAGGCCTTATTTTGCGGTGATCCATTAAACGGAAATATAAATCTATACTAATTTAGATATAAATGCGAAAGTTTGGATGGATGGATGGATGGCTGGATAGATGGATGGATGGTTGAATCACGTCAGAACGGCTGATCAGATCTGGATGAAAATTGGCACAGAGATAGATTATTGTCTGGAATAACACATGGCTACTTTTTATCCCGGAAAATTAAAGAGTTTCCGCGGGAACCAAAAATCCTCAATCCACGCAGACGAAGTCGCGGGCATCAGCTAGTAATAAAACAAAATAAATATTTGTATTGATATTTTTTAATTTAAAACTAGTGGGCCCGTCAGACGTAGTCCTGCCCTGAACCTAGAACCCGATTGCAACGCCCCCTTACCGGGTCCAAATTGTAAATAAAAACCATCGCGGGAACAAATACCTACACACAAAATCGGTCCAGTTATTCTGAAGTGATGCGATCTTTACATACATTCATCAATTGATTTTTATTTATATATGAAAGGCAAGTTATAATTCTTTGACTTTTAAAAGCAATCAACCCTACGTAACAAACAAAAAGTCTTGATTCCCGCGAGAGCCTATGTCAATCCCCGGGAAGCGCAGCGTTGGACAACCCCCTACTAGGTGGACGGACGATCTCAAGCGTGCAGCTGGGAGCCGCTGGAAACAAGCGGGCCGTGCTCTGTGGCGATCCATGCAGGAGACCTTCGTCCAGCAGTGGACGTCTATAGGTTGAGACGACGACGACTTTAACAGACATTTTAGTTTCTATCCAGCGATCATGTGAATCACGACCTGAATATCAGCATTAAAATCAGCATCGATCGAGCTGATATTGAAAACGATGCTGACATTCGCAACAACCCTGAACCCTGGTAGGTACTTACTGTAGTGATCAATCTGCCTACCTACCAAAATACATTATATAGGTACACACACGCTATCATAATTCGCATGTCATCCAGTTTAAAGTGCCTATTAAGTAAAATCTCAGAAATATATTTTAGTGAAATGTCCTCATTCACGCTTTCACTTGATTTTTTTAATCTACCGAGTCCATATGACGCACACATTTTTCATAGTATGGTCAAGATTCGGATATTTTGTTGAGATGACAGTAGAATATGACCTAGAAATAAAATTGATTAATAAATAAAAAAGAAACCCGACTTTCCGGCTAATAAAGATTTTTTTTTATTGCGTGATAGACTTGCGCTTGACGACAATCATGCTTAGTGGAAAGCAATGATGAGGTCTAGGTTGGAATGCGCTTAAAAGAAGAAGCCTACAAAACGCGATTAAACCTCAGTGGCCAGTGCTAGTATAGAGTATCTGTGGACTATTAGGTATAGAATGTCCTCGCCTGCAGGCTTCAGCTCAGTTAGGTTTCTTTTTTATTTATTTTACTTAGGAGGTACCTAATATTATAAACTGATTTCAATCATTCTTTCTTTTTCGTAAACTAAAATGATTTAATAAAGCTCCACTCAAGGAGTTAAGAAATTGTTATTTATGCTACAAAGTGCAGCAGAATGAAAATGACACTAGAGGCGCAAACTTTAATGCCCGAGCCACCAAAAATATTGGTTTTCGGTGGCTGGCGTCCGCCATGTCGTTTTTCTTGTGACGTCACCCACTCAGTGCCAATACAACAAACGAATCCAACGACATTTTATTTGTTAAATCTACCAACCTGTTTAGGAGGCAGGTAATTTTGATGAAATAAGCTTTGAGGAAAATGAAAAGAATGAACTGAGATAATAAAATTATCTATTAATGTAAGATTATTTACATATAACAAGTAAGACATGTTTTACATTACAAAACAAATAAAAAATAACGTGATAGTAGAGTTGTCAAGGCTCTATAATAACTTACTTAGAATTACATTTAAAAATTATTAATTCCTGATAATATTTGAAACCGAAGCATTTTGGCAGAAATAAATTGGCATCATCGGACGTCGCTTCACGCAACGCACGTTCACTCGAATCTGGATCCTAGTATTTCGTACTCTCAAATACACGCCAACATATTTTGATATCACGAAAATTTCTACGAGAACGAGTGTTGGATGGCATCAATGTTTTCTGCCTTAATTAACGACAAATTAATAATTATCATTATGATGTCCGCGACTTCAACCGCGTGAATTTTGGGAGTTCTATCAAATTCCATAAGAACTCTTTATTTTTACGGAATATAGAACCGTTGGTCCTCCTCCGGGATGCAAGCTATCTCTGTACGAAATTTCATCAAAATCAATTAAACAGATGTGCTTTGATAAGGTAACTAACGGACAGACAGACAAAAATACGGACACACTTACGCATTTATAATATTATAGTACGTATGTATAACAAACATAAATAATTAGCCCCTCAGCCCTTGTATACGTAGGCCCAACGCCCTATTTGCCACGTGCGGCCAGCAGCGCTGGCCGGCATTCCAACTTGTATCAGATTTCATACACACATCAAAGGATTTTGGCGAATGTCGCAAACATCTTTCCCAAGTTGGCCGACACTTGACGAACTCGTTTGGCCAACGTTGGGCTTCACTCGACTCACATCCTGACATGAAACTTCCCCGCCTTGGTGACGTATTTGACGCCCTTAAAGGGCTTGTACTTAGCGCCATACATGTCGAGCCGGCTCACTCTTAGCCCGCTCACGGCTAGCTGGGGGATCGTGAAGTGCACGTTGATACTCGGGTTCGCGCCGGTGGTGTCTGCCCCTGACGCGACCGATACCTAAACAAAAGGAATAATGCAATCAAACAATCAGGATATTAGCATCGATATACATTCTGTCAAAAAAGTACCAGGAATTCATCATTTGTTTCTAATTCCAAATTCAATTCAAAAATTATTTTTTGTCGCTAAGTTGACACAACTGTCGTCTATATTGCCGCGCAGTTTGAGCGTCAATTGTTATTTACTTTGTTTAGAGTGCGCCATTTTGTCAGTTCATCTCAATACAATAGTGTTTTGCGATTTTTACAATGAATGAAAATATCGAACAAAGAGTTTGTCTCAAATTTTGCATCGCAAATGGAATTTCGTGTCCAGAGTCGCTGAAAATGTTGCAGAAAGCTTACGGGGAATCGACTTTATCAAAAACACGTGCATACGAGTGGTACCATGCATTCAAAAGTGGTCGCGATGTGGTGGAAGATTTTCCTCGCTCTGGTCGGCCATCGACGTCTTCAACTAAACGGCACAAGGCCATCATTGTGAATGAATTTTTGACCAAAAACTCAACAAATACCATCGAACAACTACCGTATTCACCGGATATGGCTCCGGCCGACTTTTTTCTCTTTCCAAAACTCAAATTACCACTTCGTGGCACCCGTTTTCGATCGATAGAAGACATGTAAAAGAGAATTCGCGGCAAGAACTGAAGTCGATTCCGAAAAATGCCTTTAAAAATGTTTTGAAAATTGGATTATTCGTTGGCGTAAGTGTATTATTTCCGAAGGGGCCTACTTTGAAGGAGATACAATAAATTTGGAATAATAATCAACATTTTGTATATTATAGACCTTTTCCCGGTACTTTCTTGACAGAGTAGTATATGTAGGTACTAGATGGGCCCTTTCATAGAAAAAAGTTGGGCGTCCGACTTGTAGGGCATGCCCCTCACCTGTATAAGCCTGTCCCCGCCATAGCGCTGTCCCGCTTTTCAGACTAGATGGCGTTAATAAAATATGTCCACATTCTTTCTTTGACAGGGCCCGCTATGTAAATTGAGGTCATTGGTTATTAGCCACTTAAATTATTAATTACCACCTGATACCCGTGACTTCGTCCGCGTTGATCTAGGTTTTTTTAAATCCCATGGGAACAGTTGATTTCTGTGGATAAAAGTAGCTTATGTCACTCTCCAGGTCTTCACATATACCCATGCCAAAAATCTACTCAATCTGTAGCTCTGTTGCAGCAATTGAAAGCAACAAACTAATAAAACAAACTATTGGGCTATAATTAAAAAAAAAAAGCACGACCGCCTCTTTTAAAAAAAATTATAGCCAGTGTCACTCGGGATGATAATATGATATGATATGATGATATGATTTTACGATAACCCATACATCCAAATCTGTTCAGGCATTTAGAAGTTATGGTGGAATAGATAGACTCACATACATAACGACCCTGAAAACATTACACAGTCGTGTAATAAAACGTTGCTGAGGTACTTACACTTCCTCTTATGTAAGGCAGCTTCGGCAGGTCGTTGCGGCTGATGTCCCACAGCATCACTGTAATGACTGGGTCGTAGGAATACTTGCTCTGTTTCGCAGCGAGGGATCAACACTTTATACTGAGTACTCACACTTCCTCTAATGTTGGGCAGCTTTGGCAGCTCGTTGCGGCCGATGTCCCACAGCAGCACTTTACTGACCGGGTCGTAGGAATACTTGCCCTGGTTCGCTGTGAGGGAACAACACTTTATACAATGTACTCACACTTCCTCTAATGTTAGGCAGCTTGGGCAGCTCGATCCGGCCGATGTCCCACAGCAGCACTTTACTGACCGGGTCGTAGGAATACTTGCCCTGGTTGGCTGTGAGGGAACAACACTTTATACTATGTACTCACACTTCCTCTAATGTTAGGCAGCTTGGGCAGCTCGATCCGGCCGATGTCCCACAGCAGCACTTTACTGACCGGGTCGTAGGAATACTTGCCCTGGTTGGCTGTGAGGGAACAACACTTTATACTATGTACTCACACTTCCTCTAATGTTAGGCAGCTTGGGCAGCTCGATCCGGCCGATGTCCCACAGCAGCACTTTACTGACCGGGTCGTAGGAATACTTGCCCTGGTTCGCTGTGAGGGAACAACACTTTATACTATGTACTCACACTTCCTCTAAATTAATGTTAGGCAGCTTGGGCAGCTCAATCCGGCCGATGTCCCACAGCAGCACTTTACTGACCGGGTCGTAGGAATACTTGCCCTGGTTCGCTGTGAGTGAACAACACTTTATACTGAGTACTCACACTTCCTCTAATGTTGGGTAGCTTTGGCAGCTCGTTGCGGCCGATGTCCCACAGCAGCACTTTACTGACCGGGTCGTAGGAATACTTGCCCTGGTTGGATGTGAGGGAACAACACTGTATACTAATATGTACTCACACTTCCTTTAATGTTAGGCAGCTTGGGCAGCTCGATCCGGCCGATGTCCCACAGCAGCACTTTACTGACCGGGACGTAGGAATACTTGCCCTGGTTCGCTGTGAGTGAACAACACTTTATACTATGTACTCACACTTCCTCTAAATTAATGTTAGGCAGCTTGGGCAGCTCGATCCGGCCGATGTCCCACAGCAGCACTTTACTGACCGGGTCGTAAGAATACTTGCCCTGGTTCGCTGTGAGGGAACAACACTTTATACTATGTACTCACACTTCCTCTAAATTAATGTTAGGCAGCTTGGGCAGCTCGATCCGGCCGATGTCCCACAGCAGCACTTTACTGACCGGGTCGTAGGAATACTTGCCCTGGTTCGCTGTGAGGGAACAACACTTTATACTAAATACTCACAATTTCTCTAATGTTGGGTAGCTTTGGCAGCTCGTTGCGGCCGATGTCCCACAGCAGCACTTTACTGACCGGGTCGTAGGAATAATTGCCCTGGTTCGCTGTGAGGGAACAATACTTTATACTATGTACTCACACTTCCTCTAATGTTAGGCAGCTTGGGCAGCTCGATCCGGCCGATGTCCCACAGCAGCACTTTACTGACCGGGTCGTAGGAATACTTGCCCTGGTTCGCCGTGAGGGAACAATTTAGCACGCACTTTGGCATGCAGATCTCTAGTGCTACATCTGTAAAGAAAATTATTATTATTCTACTAAGAAAAGGAGTGAAACCTTCGGATTAACTAAAACCTTTAACAATACCTGTGACCTAATTGGTGTTGAGGTAACTAACCAAAAAGTGTGTTATGTTACATGTATTTAATGTCATGTTTGTGAATTTAGTACAGCATGACTCTCGAACATTGATGGTTTTATATATTTTATGTTAACAGAAACCTCCACGCAAGTGCTACCAACAACTCGGCACAAAATTTCATCACAATCGGATGAACAATGCTTGAAAGCATTGTATACAAATACACACAAAAACATATACTTTATACTGAAACACGGCTAGTCACACCACACTATCACTAAAAGCTGTTATTTAAAGTTTGTAAAAATTAAGACAAAATAATTACTTTCTAAGGTTCTTCCCATAGTTTGCTTAGGTCCTACAGTCAGATCTAATCTCCCCTGGTCTCCATTCGATCTCAATGTAAGGTTATGTCTGACGTAGATAGGAATGGCTACTACGCTCTGTGATCCAATATGGTATGACATCAAACGGAAATTGCCGTCTGGTGGTATGAAGGATAATATTCTTTCGGACTGCAAAAAATGTAGACATTTATTATAGAAGTATTGAGGCATAAGGTGTACTCATTATCAAGTATTGAGGCATAAGGATATTATTCTGTGGACTCTATCTAGTAGATGGACTAGTTCTTCTTCTTCTTCGTGACCATCCACGATAATGTTGTAACTAGTGATGTGCTGGATATCCGTATCCGTTACTTTTTTGACGGGTCTTTTACGGATCTTGACACTAAATATCCGTATTCGGATCCGTATCCGCGGATATACGTTTTTTGATCCGGCACACATCACTAGTTGTATTGTGCACGTCCACATAGTAAATTTTTTCTATGGACGTTGATATCAACGGTCAAACCGAAGACGTCGAAGTCCATGGTACCGCGACGTCCAGAATTATAAAAGCGCACAATGTTACGCGCAGGGGCCATATTGCCAACGCTTAAAGCAATATTTAAGCAATATTACTCAAAATAACAGTTTGATGTCACATACCTTGACGTTCCTAAAATAAGATTCTAAAACACGAAAGTCAACAATAATGAAACAATATGGCTTTAAGCATTGGAAGTGTGGCCCCAGGACTTAATTCGTGTTAAGGCAGCTGTATGACATTTTTAAAACTCTTACCTCCCAACGCTTAAATCTAACGCAGGGATGAAATGAAACGTCGTCGAAAAGTCGTGGGTTTATGAACGTTAGGGTCAAATCTGGCATCCCACTCAATTTGATGCAGCAATCGATCTGTAACAAATATTAGTTTGGTAGGGCTAAGGTGCTTTTACTGTTGTGCACCATTCACCAACCTCAGAAACAGTTTGGCTGGAAGTATTTAATAGTACATTACACATCTAGGGCAGTAAAATAAGAAATGTCTCAGATCACATGTAATTGTTGTCCGAGGCGAAGCCGAGGTCAATAAACATGTGATCTGAGGCTTTCTTATTTACTGCCCGTGGTGTGTATACTATTTTTCTCCTCGACGGAGGCGGAAAGCGGCATTTTCGTTTAGCGCAGCGGGAGGAAAATTGACGCTTTCCGCCCGGAGGTGAGAAAATAATTTCACAATATGCTAAGCTGTACCTACTGTCTTTCTCACTCATGTGGATGCATGCATGTGATATGCATTGCCTAGCCAATTAGTGCCACCAATGATAAATTATTCCATAGATATGTGGCGTTCATACTTACTTGAAAAATCCATTCTCACTGACAATTAGTAAGAAGGAAGACATAAAACACACCAGATAATATGCTATAAGCTATAATCTATATTGTTAAGTTAAGCCAAATGGGATAGATTTGTCTTCTTTTTAGATGCCTATGTAACTTATTTACATAATATTGTGTATAACTAGATGATGGCCGCGATTTCGCCCGCGTGGAATTAGGTTTTTGAAAAATACTGTGAGAACTCTTTGATTTTTGATGAAAGAGTAGCGTATCCTGTTGGCAACCTATCTGTGTACCAAATTTCGTTAAAATCGGTTGAACAGAGGGGCCGTGAAAGCGTAGCAGACACTATTGCATAAATAATATTAGGATGGATATGACAAGGGGTCAAGTTTGTTCTCTCCTTTAACTTTTTATGATTTTGGTCCCTTTCCTAATAATCCAATAAGAAGCTTCACTTCAAAGTAAACATTAATCTTACATATCCCTGTATTTCAGCAGAAACAGTCGCCCCACTCTTGTCTATGATGGCGTCGACTTCCTCAATCACATCGAAGTATGCTTCATTATTTGCATATTTGACACCGGACCGTCGCCATGGGACATTCGATAGCTGACCGGAAGGCAATATTGATGAAACACTGAAAATTGTAATCATGTTGTAACATTTTGATTCTAGTAGGTCTAAGATGTCTAGTGTATAAATTAATTAGTATGCATTTAAGTACATCATTATATCATAACATAAAAAAAATATTATGACAACTTAAATTATGAAATCATGTTTCGTGAATGCCTTTTTTTCATAGCTTGGCTCTGGAGACAAAATGAGTTAATTTATGAAAATATGTAAAACAATTTGAATTAAAGGTTCAGACAAAATGCTTTTATCACATTCAGAGATTTTTTTATCAGAGCTTCACAAATAAATTTGTGAAGCTCTGAATAAATAATGTGATAAATCTTTGGAACAGTATAATTTTTAAACTACATATTTGATAATGTGATAAATCTTTGGAACAGTATAATTTTTAAACTACATACTTTTGCGGAAATCTGACAAACCACAGACACCATAAAAACTATTTTTTTTTTATGAACCTTGGTCTTTTTCAAAAAAAATCAAACATCATTTTTTTAATGTAGCACACTCAGGAGAGCTGGAAAGGGGTACAAATATGTCAAAATGATAAATTACATAATTACAAGTCCATATCCATTAACAATTTATTTTAAATAAGTACATACTTTGATTTTCCAGTCACAGTATTAGCAATTGTCCGCAATATGTTGGGAGGCTTGATTAATTCTTTGAGAATGTTGCTCTCTGTAGCAAGGGGGAAACCATTATCTAACATTTCATCTAGCAGCTGAAATAATTGAAAATTTGTTCATAGACACAACCATTATTATTAATAAACCTAGTTATATAATATGTTAATAATGTAATAATTAATGTAATATGTTTTATTGTTATAATTGAACTTGGAAAAACCACCTATACCCTACTATACCAGCCAACATTATTAGAATTAAGTTTTTTTTACATTACATTCAACAAGCATGATCCACGTTTTTTTTTTGTTATTTATACTCTATCTCCAATCAGTTTGATCCACATTCTAAATACCTATTTAGTGTTATTCAGTACATACCTCATAAACAACAACATAATTTTCCTTTATAATAGTTTCAGTACAATCTGAAAAATAGTCCTGAAACAATAATGTCACATTAGAAATTGTTAGAAATAATTAACTTTAAGAGTTTAAGTTAAAAAAATGGCTTTGTGTAAGAAACCATTAAAACTATGAAAAAGGAGTAAAGTTATAACATAAGCAAAATTTTACTAGAGACTAAACTGAGACAAGTCGGTTTCAGTTTGTCTGTATGTTGAATTGTATTTTTTCAAATTTTGATACACTAGAACTAGTTTTGGATTTTTTATTATATGTAGTTCTTACCCACACTAAGGGGAGGTTTCTAAACTATTCTTAAATACACATCAAAAATTGCCTGCCGGTTCCTTAATTTTTGATAAGTATTAAAGAATAGATCAGAACTAGGTTACATACCTAAAAATTTTTTGGTTGTCTTGTGTCCTTGTTTGGCTCTCAACGTTGACTTACCTTAACTCACGCTAGAACATTGTGGTGCATGACTCAATCAATAAGTACTCAATTTATTTATTCCATGTAGGACATACAATTGTCTCTTATGTTTTGACTCTCTACCACCTGTCCGGAAAGCAGATACTACTGAGAAGAACCGGCAAGTTACATATTGAAATGTCATGATTTACAAAAAAGAGCCCATTTACTTATTGATTTATTTTTTAAATAAAGAATCAATTTCCGAGCCAGTAGGAGAAAAACAACATATTATGCATCTTAAAAAAAAATCAGCTATATTTACCTGGAATGTATCAACAACCCTGTGCAAGAATTCAATAACAAACAACGGGGCCACCTCTTGCTTGCTAACTGCGACAAGGGCCACCCCGCCTCTCTGTATAGAGATCAAATAGTGATGAGGAGCTGCCAGCACTGGAGGAACATCCTACAGCAAATCATAATAATTATTAATCAATAGTTTAGAATTTACAAAACATGCAACATGGCAGAATCTTGTGTACTTAACATTAGAAAAACTAATACTATTTATTCTTCACTAGCTGATGCCCGCGACTTCGTCCGCGTGGATTGAGGTTTTTTGGTTCCCGCGGGAACTCTTTAATTTTCCGGGATAAAAAGTAGCCTATGTGCTATTCCAGACTATAATCTATCTCTGTGCCAAATTTCATCCAGATCCGTTCATCCGTTGGAGCGTGATTGAGTAACAAACATACATCCATACATCCATCCATCCAAACTTTCGCATTTATAATATTTATTTGATTTAATTTAATTGATATTCGACTAATTTCAAGTGATGCAAAAGCACCATTCTCACTCCTATTCAAATATTTTTGATTTTTTTCAGTGTTTAGAACATGAATTTGTACAATTTGGTGTTGCAATAGCAATCATTCTCAAGTTAATATATTTATCTGTCATGCTTTTTAGGTGAAATCTCTTAAAATGTTCTGAATTTCCAATACATTTACTCACATTTGGAGATGCCCGCTGTGCTTCTAAATAATAATCACATACTGATCTTGGAATAACACTCCTCCAATGCTTTTCAAGAAATACATCACTGTAATAAAATTGATTAAATTTTTTAGTTCAATTGTCTAAAAGTAAAACTGTAAAGCTTTACTGTCTGTAGTGATTACTTTTTTATTTAACTGGTATACTAAATCATCTCTTTAATTTTCCAGGACAAAAAGTACTTAGTATATGTGCTTCCCCGGGATGAAACCTACTTACCTACCAAATTTCATCAAAATCGGATGAACAGATAGGTCGTGAAAGTAACAGACAGACCGACACACTTTCCCATTTATAATATTAGTATGGATACTTAGTTTTTGGTAGATTTCATTTCGGAATTTACACCCAACAAGTGAAGCTGAAGTTTTTGGCAAACAGCAAGTTGGTTTCATCAAGCATTGCGAGAATGGCTACTGAGTGTAGTGATAATATGCACTTGACCTATGTTCAGAATACTTTATAGACAATGAAAGATCATTGATTAATTTATGTATTCTCAACTGTGCCAGAGCCCAAATTATATTCGAAAGTAACTACCTAACTTACCCAGAGGGATTTATTATAAATAAACTGTGGATCATTTTGCACTTCGACTATTTCGAAGACTTGTCTAAAATAAAAGTTTACACTTTACACACAACGTTTTCGAACATGTAATTTAATATTATCCCGTATATTCAATGTACTCTGTGAATATTATATTATTTTCTTGCACCTACAACAAAATTGAACTAAGGCTGTGTTCCGAAATACACTGCGAAGTGCGACTGTGGTGCGACTTGCGAGCACTCAGCACTGTAAGGTGTGACGTCACTTTAGTACACTGCGAAGCCGTTCCTCTATAGTTAGGTATACTGGGTACTGCTAAAACGGAACGCTGTCAGCACTGAGACAAACACTCAACACTGAGAGCACCTTACCTCGAAAACGCCAGTGCTCACAGTACAAAGATGGCGTCGATTAATGACGTCATATATTTCCCTAGGATACTGCAGCAGTTTACTGTCAGTTATAATAGACTAAGAGATAACTGCACTTTTGGTAACCATCGCCAGAAAAGCTGATTCAGTGTTAGGTGGATGTAGAGCTCTCCACTGATCACAAAAGTTGCAGTCTGCCTGCATTTGGATGGCCCTGTCGCTAAATATGGCCGTTCAAAGACGGTTTATTGTTACCAAAAATGAACGATAATTAGAAAAGCTGATTCTTGTACAGTATTAAAGTATGCGCAGTACCTATGTAAACAGCGTAAAAACTGACGCATTTGGATGGGACTTTTTCTAGATATCAGCTTTCAAAGACGTTATAACCTATACTTACTATGCGTTCCTGTAAAAAAATATTAGCAATAATTTTGTCGCCGTTGATCGCTATTAAAAATTATTAACAGCAATCAACGGGACGACATAATAATTGCTAATATTTTTTTACGCGCACTTGGAAGTGTCTCTCGGGCAAACTATTCAGTTTAGAAAAAAATGATATTAGAAACCTCAATATCATTTTTGAAGACCTATCCATAAATACCCCACACGTATGGGTTTGATGAAAAAAAATTTTTTGAGTTTCAGTTCTAAGTGTGGGGACCCCCAAAATTTATTGTTTTTTTTTTAGTTTTGTGTGAAAATCTTAATGCGGTTCACAGAATACATCTACTTACCAAGTTTCAACAGTATAGTTCTTATAGTTTCGGAAAAAAGTGGCTGTGACATACGGACGGACACACAGACAGACAGACAGACAGACAGACAGACAGACATGAATAATCTATAAGGGTTCCGTAGCCAAATTTGGCTACGGAACCCTAAAAATACTAATCGATAGATTTTCAATAGCTCAATTCAACTACGTTGTCCTTTAAAATTGCTCACCTTAAATTATTTAATTAAAAATCAATAAAGTCGTTGACAAAAATTCATTTATCCATACTTACAACGTCGTATATCTTTTGATGTATACAATATTTTAAATTGCTCAAAGTGTTAAAAAACTGCTCAAGTTGCATTTATAATTGCTCAAGTTACATATCAAATAGGCTCCGCCAGAAGACTCGCTCCGTCGCCCCTTCAATCAGCTTCACCTACACGACCTTCGTTTCGCTACGGAGGTCGCCGGCTCGCTTCGCTCGCCACCTCCCCCCTTCGCTCCACTCGGCCTCGTAGGCTCGCTTCATTCAGGACCTCCTTCGCGAGCTTCTGGCTTCGCGCTTCATAAAAACACTCTAGGGGTAGGGCAGACAAGACTACGTGGAGTCGAATTTGGCCAATTCGGTTCTGTCACACTATTCGACCTAGTCTTCTGGCGTAGCCTATTTGTTAAGTAACTTGTATGTACTTGAGCAATTATAAATGCAACTTGAGCAATTTTTTAACACTTTGAGTAATTTAAAATATTATATACATCAAAAGATATAGGAGTTTGAAAGTATGGATAAATGAATTTTTTTTCAACGACTTTATTGATTTTTAATTAAATAATTTATTTAAGGTGAGCAGTTTTAAAGGACATCGTAGTTGAATTGAGCAATTGGAAATCTATCGATTAGTATTTTTTTTATTACAATTAACATTATTTTGCAGGCTGGGGTGCGGGTGGGGTAACTTGTCGAAACAGCGTCAAAAAACTTGTAGATGACACTTGACAGTATGCTGCCTAGCGATCGCGTAACTTCTGCATCAATCATTGTTACAGTATCAATTGTTGTAATTGGCTGAATTTATGGCATTCTTGCTGCGTCAATGGATTATGTCCAATAGTGGAAGAGTGTTAACCAATCAGAGGTGATTGCGATGTATCAATGATTGATGCAGAAGTTACGCGATCGCTCGGCAGGACTGCGTTCCGTTATAGGGGCTGTGTTCCGTTATAGACTGCGAGCACTGTTCAGTGCTCTTACTGTGGAGAAATTCGTTCCGTTATAACTGACAGTAAACTGCTGCAGTATCCTAGGGAAATATATGACGTCATTAATCGACGCCATCTTTGTAAGTTTGTACTATGAGCACTGGCGTTTTCGAGGTAAGGTGCTCAGTGTTTGTCTCAGTGCCGACAGCGTTCCGTTCGGAACACAGCCAGGGTGTGTTCCGAAATACACTGCGAGCACTGTAAGGTGTGACGTCACTTTAGTACACTGCGAAGCCGTTCCTTTATAGTTAGGTATACTGGGTACTGCCTATAACGGAACGCTGTCAGCACTGAGACAAACACTGAGAGCACCTTACCTCGAAAACGCCAGTGCTCACAGTACAAAGATGGCGTTGATTAATGACGTCATATATATCCCTAGGATACTGCAGCAGTTTACTGTCAGTTATAACGGAACGAATTTCTCCACAGTAAAGAGCACTGAACAGTGCTCTCAGTCTATAACGGAACACAGCCATAAGCAGTACTTAACCAATAACCAGTATAGCTAACTTTATAGGAACGGCTTTGCAGTATATTAAATTGACGTCACACCTTACAGTGCTCGCAGTGCATATCGGAACATACCCGCAGGCCGCAATCACCTGATTGGAATTTGGAATATTGGACATTCTTCTACTATTGGCCAAAATCCATTGATGCAGCAAAAATACCATAAATTCAGCCAATCAGCCACTGACCCGGTGGGCGGCGGGTGGTGACCTTTGATTTAAGGTGGTGACAGCGTCGCTAGATAAAAAAAATAAAATAACAACAAAAAAGCGTAAAAACTAAAAAATTGCTTCAATTTTGGCCACCGGGCCAGGTATTAGACCAGGGTCGATAATTTTTAAAACCAAAAAAAAATAATAGTAGGATGAAACCGATTAGAAAAGGAGGGGAATATTATAAAAATGTAAGGAAAAATAATTTACGGGCGATCTGAGGTCGGGAAGGGGATGGGCGGGGGGGGGGGGGGGGGTTTTAAGGGTAAAAAACGGTTTTTCTCGATTTCCGGCAAAACTAAAAGTCCTATCGAAAAAAAACAAATGGCAAAGTTTTAGGTAATAAAAAGATCTAAAACTTTTGTATTTACACTTTTTTCACATAACCTCAAAATTTATGTGAAAAATTCAAAAAACCAAGTTTTTGATTTTTTATTTTTATCTTTTACAAAAATTTGTTTTTTTTAACGAAATTTGGTGAAAACTTACCTTTTTATGTCCCAAATACGCTGTAATTTATTTGATTAAAAATATTTATTTTTTCACCTTATTTTGAATTATTATCGAAAAAGCACCCTAATTTTCAATCGAAAATTCACCCGTCAAAATATCAGCTTTTTTCAAAAAGTTGGTATATTTTCTGTTCGTTGAAATCTCTACTTTCCGATGGTGGAAAAAAAAATATATGTTACAATAGTAAATCTTCTCAGAAAATGCAAAAATCGAAAAAACTCGAATTCGAAATTTTTTTTTTAATTATATAAGCAGTTTATAGTAAGTATTTTAAAGTAAGCAGCATATCATAAAAATGAGTTATTTACAAATTACCTCTACACACACCTTTTTTAAGGTTCTGGAAAAAAGTAACCCGTTAAGGATCACTTTGTTGTCCGTCTGTCTGTCTGTACTCTGTCAACACCCTTTTTCTGGAACGCGTTGAATCATTTATCAAGTTGAAATTAACAAATACTAAGGTCTTCTCTTGCAGCTGTAAAAAAAATCAAGTCAATGCAATCACAAAATACGGCCATTTAAGCTGTATATTTTGAGGACGCTCGCCAGTAAATCAAAACCTATAGGGTACTTCCCGCTGACCTAGAATCATGAAATTTAGCAGATAGCAAGGTCACAACACAAGTACAGGAATAAATCCTAAAACCATTAGGGTTCCATACTCATGGGGTATCAAATTTTTGTCAGGCTCTACCGTTATTTCACAGCTAATTACTTACATACTGAAACAATTATTTATATTGTGTGGTGGTACGGAACCCTTCGTGCACGAGTCTGACTCGTACTTGGCTGGTAAGAAAATGAAGAAAAAAACTTCTCTTCATTTCCTTTACGGCTTTGGGTTATAGCCTTTTTGAGCCTTATGTAAGACATTTTCCATTTTTAAACTCGTTAAGTAAAAAAGAGATTTTGAATTTTTTTTGGAGGGCACTCTTGAAGATGTGATCAAGATCACTTGAAGATGAAACTGTACCTAATTTTTTTCATTTTTGTCTGTCTGTATCTTGGCCGCTCATCACACCGAAACTACTATACTATAGTGAATGAATACTCATACTCTACCAACAACTTCTTACAAATGTTATATCATAGTACTCAACAACTTTTTTTGTATTCAAATAAACGTAAATGTTTTCATTTAAGTGCTTTTGAATTGTCAAATTCAAATGAAACTTGGCATGATTGGAGTTCATACTACAAGGTAGGACATAGGATACTTTTATCCCGAAATTCAGCACGGTTCCCTCGGGAGAGGGGATGAAAGTCAATATGTAATTAGTTGTAATTCATTAATGCATAGTCTGATTTCATTCATTCTTTTTTGTTAGAAACACTTTAAATATTACTTACTTACTTTACTTACTTACTTTAAATATTGTCCCATACATATTAAAAGGTCGTTGGTTCAGTAGTTAGCCAAAAATAGCTGACACCAATCATTTAAGTGCGTTTGAAGTTTCATAGTTAATATTATAAATGCGAAAGTGTATTTGAAAGCAACAGATCAATGTGATTTTTGCATATGTACCTACCTATAGTCAAGGACCTGAAGAGTGACATAGGCTAGGCTAGCAAGTTTATAAGTATTGTTTTCAATAAAAAAAACCAGCCAAGTGCAAGCTGGACTTGCACACCAAGGGTTGTGTACCTCAGAAGGATTTGGACGGATTTAAACCTGAGGACAGGTTTAACTTTAATATCCTATTGGAGCCAGCAATTTAATTATGTAGTTAATTTTCCAAAGTTATAAATAAATTTTATATTTTCTCTCTGGCTATTAATAGTCAACTCTAAATACAATGTATGTATTTGAGGTTAAATTTTATTAATTTATGAAAAACTAGTTTGTAAAAATAAATAAAATACCAAAAGTTTTCTTACATTTTTATTATCCTTATATGTATAAAAGCCTTAACGGTTGGATTTAGCAACACGTTCCAGCTCATCCTTCTTCTTGATGGCATAAGAGTTAGATGAACCCTTAGCAGCATTAATAAGTTCATCAGCAACACATTCTGCAATTGTTTTAATGTTTCTGAAGGCAGCTTCACGTGCTCCAGTACACAACAGCCATATAGCTTGATTCACACGGCGTAGGGGCGACACGTCCACAGCCTGACGACGCACTGTACCCGCACGACCAATTCTAGTAGAGTCTTCACGGGGTCCAGAGTTGATGATGGCTGTAACAAGTACTTGCAGGGGATTTTCACCTGTCAGAAGGTGGATGATCTCAAAAGCGTGCTTGACAATTCGAACGGCCATCAATTTCTTGCCGTTGTTTCTTCCGTGCATCATCAGTGAATTGGTCAGACGTTCAACAATTGGGCACTGCGCTTTACGGAACCGTTTGTGGGCATACCTACCCGCCGAGTGGGGCAGGTATTTGGCATACTTTTCCTTCACAGAAATGTAGTCTTGTAAAGACATATCGGACACCTGCACATCGTAACAGCTCCATCTTCCGAACAATTTGATTTCTGGAATGTCAGCCGCTTGCGGCAGTGCCATGGAGTCAACAGCCATGCTGCCCGCCTCGACGCCATCGTCATTCCAGTTTTCTTCAGCCATTGTGGTTCACCTAAAAATAAAAATTACTTACATTATAACACTAATGTAATCCACGATTAAACACACGTATTTTTTGCAAAATAAAAAGATAATAATCATACAAAATTCCTAACCTAGGCACGGCAACCTCGTTGTCAAAAAGAACACAAGAGAAAGGAAGTTCAAGTTGGCATCATGTAGAATTTTGAAGTTGGCATTACAAAAATGTTGCTAGTTAATGGGTGCGTTCCGAAATACACTGAGAGCACTGAAAGTCCCCAGTAAAGAGCACTGCCAGTGCTCGCAGTGCTTAAAACGGAACACACACAATATTCTTTTTTCTACCAGCTATTTGACAATTTATGTCACAATAAATTCACCGGTTCCCCAGCAGTGTGCTCTGAGCTCTCCTTCAGCGCCACAATGTGAGCACTGTGCTTTAAAAAAAGCCTGTGAATAAAGACATTCTTTTAACTATTCTTAAAAGAAGTGAAGTGAAGTGAACTAATTATAGTCATGCTATTTCCTATGAAATATTTTATTGGTTTAAAGCTGGTATAGCAAAATAATAAGTTAGTAGGTATATATATAATGTATAATAAGTAAGCTTCGAATTAATCAATACATAATATTATTAAAAAAAAGTGTACAATGTGCGTGACATAGTCGTTTATTATTACTCCATCAATTCAATGTCTACTCTTTATTGTTGAATTGTAATAAAACATACTTTATTTTATATTTTATGAAATACTAGCGATCCGACCCGGCTTCGCACGGGTAGCACTAATCCTAATAGTTTATACCCAATATAGCCAGTGGGCAGTGGGCAGGTTTTACATTTTAATGTTACATTGTAAGAGTACGCCTCATCCTCACCACAAATGCCACAGCCGCCAGCCCTCAGATTAGGGGTGCATCCATAAAGTACGTCACATTAATTTCGTGATTTTTTGACCCCTTCCCTGTCCTTGTCACAGCTGGTCACATTTATGAGACCTCCCCCTCCCTAGTGTGACGTCACTTATCTTGCAATTTTACATCTAGAAATTATTAAATTAACAGCACTTCCGAAATTAGTTTTATTTCCATTTAAATTATCTATACTTATAATAAAACTGTAACAGGTCCAATTCTGTACATTGAAGATATTTTGAAAATTTTTTTTGGAGGGCACTCATTATTCGATACTGAAGCCAAATCTGTAATTTTTTTCATTTTTGTCTGTCTGTCTGTCTGTCTGTCTGTCTGTCTGTCTGTCTGTATCTTGGCCGCGCATCACGCCGAAACTACTGAATGAATTCAAACGAAACTTAACACGATTTGAGCCTATACTACGAGGTAGGACATAGGATACATTTTATCCCGAAATTCTACCCCCGAAGGGTTGAAATAGGGGTGGAAAGTTTGTATGAAAGTCCTTAATTTCTCAAGGTATAGCCATGAAACTTGATATATGAGCTGCGGGTTAAAAATGGAGACATACGTGTTTCACAGTTTTTGAAAATTCGACCCCCAAAAGGGTGAAATAGGGGATGAAAGTTGGTATGAAAGTCCTTCATTTCTCAAGTTATATCAATGAAACTTGGTATACAAGCTACCGGTTAAAAATAAAGAAATACGTGTTTCACAGTTTTCGTAAATTTTGAAATAGGGGTTGAAAGTTTGTATGAAAGTCCTTCATTTCTCAAGTTATAGCCATGAAACTTGGTATATGAGCTGCGGGTTAAAAATGAAGACATACGTGTTTCAAAGTTTTTCAAAATTTCACCCTCAAAGGGGTGAAATAGGGGTTGAAAGTTTGTATGAAAGTCCTTCTATTCTCAAGTTATATCCATGAAACTTAGTATATGAGCAGCGGGTTAGAAATGAAAACATACGTGTTTCACAGTTTTTCAAAATTCCGCCCCCAAAGGGGTGAAATAGAGGTTGAAAGTTTGTATAAAAGTCCGTCATTTCTCAAGTTATTTCGATGAAACTTGGTATATCCACGCGGACGAAGTCGCGGGCATCAGCTAGTTTTTTAATATAATCAACAGATTATATTAAAAAATAATTTAAATGGAAATAAAACTACTAACTAACGTGTGACGTACTTTATAGATGACCCCTTAAAGGTATATAGGCACAGGATGGCTCTCGTCGGTATTCATTGTTCCAATCCACTAAACCCAAAGATTCGTCGTGAAAGCGGTGCGCCGGCGGCAAAAAGTTGAGTTTTCCCGCCACGCTACCACCAATGCGACGACCCGTCAGAGTGACAAGTTATTAAAAAAACATCACTCTTATCTAGAGGTGGTTAATATAACACGTAACGCAATATGATAACGCGTTATTGTTCCTCAACGGGATAACGTGTTATGTGAGGAGCCGCCATGACGCAACGGCGTTATGAATATCACGCGATCGCGCGCGGCGCCTCGTAGCACTTGTAACAGTTGTAACGGCGCCCGCCTGCCGGTAGCGCGTTGCCGCTGGCCGAGGGTTATATTGGTTAGTCTCGCGCAGTGGTCTCGAACCTAACGATTTTTGGGTATCTATACCGATGTGGGCTCTGTTCTACCGAAATACCGAAATATAACGATTTTTTTACGATTTTAGAGTATACATGGAAATTCCCCCGAATTTTCTACGGATTTACACTTATAAGATTGCAACCTTTTTTATATAAGTTTAATGTTACGGGGAAGCCCTCAATAGTAATGTAGGTATGGATGGAATTAGTACAGAATGTTCCATATATTTTGGGGAATACCCTTGTGTCCTACAACTCAATGTTATAAGGGGCTTCCTGCTCGGGAATTTACCTGTCTAGTCTATTTAAACAGGAATTCGGTTTTATTTTTTTCATTAATTTTCTTAACTTTGAAGAGAGAGTTCTTTCCTAAAGAGTGCCTACACAACAACACACAAGCACGTGCGTGTGTCGAAAATGACCGCGGCTATGGCCAAAGAATATTGGTATAAAAAATAATTATACTTAAGTATGATTGTTATAAATTAAGTAAGTAAGTGTTTTTCAATAAATAAACGAATTTAATTGAATATTGTATTTTTTTGGTCAAATACCGATTTTGGGTACAAATATACCGATTTTAGCTGGCAACTCTACCGATCTCGCTCTATGACGTTCGAGACCACTGCCGAGCGATCGGCTATAAATTGTCGCAATATCACATCCAAAAATGTCCTAAAGGATATCCATTGTTACAGTCCTTATACGGCCGAAATTAATAATGTATCTACAATCCACGATTAAAAGCAATCTTGGATTATTGCGTATCTGTCGATCGATCTCTAATCCGCATGCCAATAACAAAACTCTGCAGTCCGATCTTTTTTTGAAGCCGGATCGCTACTCGCTAGCGATCTGTGCTAGCGATCCTTTCCCTCTTGACCGTTCCGTTCTAGCAGTATGTTTGATTATACAATGCGTTTGACTCGTATATTTTTAATTTCAAACCAGTTTTAAAACTATTTAAATAGTAGGTACCCAAAATATTTTTCATACTAAAAATTAGTGATCTTTGTCTGAAAACGTGTAAAATTTCTACTGGAAATAATATTAAATTAATAGTTAAAATATCATATCAAGTGAATACTTTAGCAGAAATGGAACGTGTGCTCTAGCCTGTGCCGGTGACCAATACTACTCTATGCCGGTGACGTCTCTCTGTTAACTGACCTATCTTACTTTTGTAACAAAATATTTTACCTATATTCAAATGATTTCATTTAATTTTTTCAATTGATTTATTGTACCAGCTTTACAACAATAGTCAGTAATGGATTCCGAAATCGTAAGTAGTTACTTATATTTTGTTATTTCTTATAGTGACGCCTTCCGTTGTTATTGAATTGAGTCAACTACAATTTTGTGATTTTATATTTAGAGAAAGAAGTTGGCACCTCTAGGAGGCATCCGCCAGTTGAGAGGCTATCATTTCTCATGTGGCTAAAAATTTAACTATGGCATTACCTACTGATATTGATATTCAAAATCAAGTATGATCAAAGTAATAGATTAATTAGATATAGGTAGGTACAAAAAAGTTTGAAATAACTATGAGTTATCTATCATTCAGATAACTATTACCTACTATGTACATTAAAAATAATAAGAGTACTAATTGTGTCAATATTTGACAAAAAAAAATTGTTAGTAGGTACCTACCACCATAATGATGGTAAATGTATACATTAGCTTAATAATATGTTCTCATTTTTCAGGGAGAAAGAAAATATCAAGGCTAGAAGAAAGCAGGAATGCCAAGAACACTGCCTTAACTGAATATTTCTCGGTGAAAAAACAGCAGTGCAGTGCAATGCAGTGAAGTGCATATTAGAGTTAGAGAAATTGAAGAAGTTATAGTGCTTATAGTCCACAGTGTTATCTCATACAGCATTCATCGTCATCATCATCTCCCACAAGACAGTGTAATATTTGTACTTAATTATTTTAACTAATCAACACCTAACTAAGAGGCTAGGTACTTTGTAAATATATTTTAAATAACCTAGAAATAATTTTTTCGTACCACTTGCTCAAAAAAGTGACATTCTATGCCACAAAAAGCGAACATAACAATAGTCATTTTTAATCTGTTAAAAACAGGGAAAGAAAATTGTACTGAATTTCATTCATCCTCTAGGGGGAGAATGTGATTTAAATTTGGAATACTTACCGAAATTTATACTGAACTGACTGAACTACATCTGTGTTTACACCATTGAGTTTCTATATAAAGCATTATACATCTTTTTGAAAAAGGAATACGCATTTATTATGCAGTTACGATTATTAAATAAAATGACGAAAACCGACGAGGCCGTATGAGCTTGATGCCTTTGCTTTTCCGACAAAAAAATATTAGTCTAGGAATTTGCCGCGTTTTTGTTTTCTTCAAATACATAAACGTTAAGTTTATTTTAATTTATTTTTATAAATAAGTTAATGTTCTAAAAATACGTTACCTACGATGTTAAATCAAAGCGACAGTGACAGTGAATTGTCGGATTCCATCAGTGCAAATGCTGCCGCAATTATAAATAATTTGCTTCCAACAAAATCCAAGGAAAATTATTTAAAAACTTATGAAGAATTTTCAACGTGGAGAAGTGCGAAAGGCCTAATCTCATATTATTATTGTGTTAATTTTTTCGCAAATGGTACGAAAAGTAGAGTATTTTCCTCGGTGATAAAGCTGTCTTAGTCTTGGGTGAACTTAAATCCCTCGCTACACTCAGGACTCGTCTTAAATCCCTCGCTTCGCTCGTGATTTAAGTTCTAAACACCCTCGCTACGCTCGGGAGTAAACGTCGAGTCCTTCGTTACGCTCGCGATTTAAATCGTCACCCGCGACAGAAGACACTGCTTTATCCCCTTGGTTAATAATCTACTATTATTGATTAGGTACCTACTAGAGGTTTTTCTGATAATTTTAATTAAAAAAAGTGAATCAAAAGATATTTATTGTTTATTAATTTTTTATTACCCATATAAGTACATAATGTTATTTTACCTATATTATTAAAGGAAAAGCTACCGAAAATAATTATTAATTAGGACTGCTCTTTCTTGCATTGGAGCAGCGTGGTGGGTCTAAGCTCTAATTCCCACTCTCCTATGAGAGTGGAGGCTTGTGCCCAGCAGTGGGATGTTAATGGGCTATAGTGGGCTCTTTCTTGAACATCTTGGACTTCACTACTGGAACTCATTACATCTTCAGTGCTATCATCTGGCGGTAGATCCACTTCTGCAGGAACTTCATCTAAGTTGTAGTTCCTGCAAATATTGTGAAGTACAGTAGTGGCAATAATAACTGCTTGTGCTTTGGGTAAAGATAAGCGCAATGTTAGTGCCACTACTGGAAAGCATCGTTTCCAAATGCCAAAAGTTCTGAAATAGCAGAAATTTATATTAGTTAATAACAGAGAAATTCAGTTTCACTAACTAGATTTTGTATAGGTACCCTAGCCTTATTATATTATGTATACTTAATAAAGTAGTACCTATTGCATTCTAGCAAATCAAACTATTAATCAATCAAATAAATATTATAAATGCGAAAGTTTGGATGTATGGATGTATGTTTGTTACTCAATCACGCTCCAACGGATGAACGGATCTGGATGAAATTTGGCACAGAGATAGATTATAGTCTGGAATAGCACATAGGCTACTTTTTATCCCGGAAAATTAAAGAGTTCCCGCGGGAACCGAAAAACCTCAATCCACGCGGACGAAGTCACGGGCATCAGCTAGTCCCTAATAAATATTACAAATGCGAAAGTTTGGATGGATGTATGGATGTTTGTTACTCAATCACACCCCAACGGCTGAATGGATCTGGATGAAATTTGGCACAGAGATAGATTATAGTCTGGAATAACACAGGCTACTTTTTATCCTGAAAGAGTTCCCGCGGGAACCGAAAAACCTCGATCCACTCAAACAAACATCGTGACAAAGTCACGGGCATCAGCTAGTTTTGAATGAATGCTAGAACTCTACACTGTTATGGTAATCTATTTGTTTAACAAACTACTATTATTATAACCCTGAGATCCTAAACCAATTTTATTTATAGCATGATATTATAATTATTAAATCTTATTTAAAGTCATCACATCATCGTAGTCATCTAGAGTTAAAGTTGTTTTTCAAATTACCTCTCTATGGTATTCCTAGATTTAATGTGTGCTTTATTGTATCTCTGTTCTGCTTCAGTATTTAACTGGATTCAAAAGTGGTGTTAATAAATAAGATCTCTTTGCATAAGCACTATCATCAAGCATCCAACGGTTACCAAATAGACCTGCATCACATTGAGCTGTAGAGCTGTAGACAAATACATAAAATATTTACTAATTAAGTTTTGTTACAACTTTAAAAAGATTACATAACACAGCAAATTAAAACACTGTTAGCTCACCTCTAAGAACAGAATTGATGAAAATTGTGGCATCATGTGTTGAACCTGGCCATCGAGCAACTACATTCATGAATCTCAAATCCTAATGCATAAAACCTTAATGTTAGCAATAGCTGATGGAGTGGTGAAACGCCATGATTCCTGTAAAATAAAAACATATACATAGGTAGGTCTTACTTGTTATAAAAAAAGTCTGTAGATTCACTAGCTAGGTAAGTACTTACCTTGTGGAGGTTACACGGACAAACGGCATCAATTGAGTAGAGTATTCACTGCCGGTTGATAACCTAAACCTAAACGTGAACTCAGCATCATCCAGACTGCATAAAGTTTACCCTTTTAATTCTCCGACTTACTACTTGCTCGTTGCCTCTTCAGCTTCGCTATCGTTCATCCGCTAAACAGAGCAAGTAGGTACCTCCAAATCACTGTCGTCACCATCACTAATTATATCCATTGCCATTTTTTTTGTTTCTGAAACCTACAGTGCCTAACTTTTAAAAAACTAAAATCATAATCGTGGATAGGGTTGCAGCAAACCGTAGTATTTCTCGGATTGCAATCCGAGATTGTTTACACCGATCGAACTAATTGTCAAAATGGACGGATTGGATGGCACGCTCAAACTGTCATTTTCGAACAGAGGCCGATCTTTAATCTGTGATCCGCCCTCCCAAAGATAAGTAGAATCTTAAGATAGCAAACTCAATCTATGGATCGCATATTGGCATGCTTTAACCAAAAAAAGGATTGAAATATCAATCTTAGATAGGAATAAATGGATCAGGATTGATTATTAATAGCCGGCTTCACGTAAGCTTTTTCAGGATTGTACATGGATTGTAGCAATGGGTCGCTAACCACAGATTACTAGTCACGAACTCTGAATATCGATATTTTGGTAGTGCAGACCTATTTATAATCCGACTAATTTGAATGTCTATGGTAATCATGTGGTAATCTAGCAATTTAAGTAGATATAACTGCATTACCTATTTAAGTTATATTTTCGAGTCTGCGGTTTCTTGTGATTTTCTATTTATTATTTGGTTTTGTTTTTTAATAAATAAAATACAACATACTTTAATAGAAGAAGCGATGCGCCTAACGCCCGAAATTAATAATCAATCCTGATCCATTTATTCCTATCTAAGATTGATATTTCAATCCTTTTTTTGGATAAAGCATGCCAATATGCGATCCATAGATTGAGTTTGCTATCTTAAGATTCTACTTATCTTTGGGAGGGCGGATCACAGATTAAAGATCGGCCTCTGTTCGAAAATGACAGTTTGAGCGTGCCAATATCCAATCCGTCCATTTTGACAACTAGTTCGATCGGTGTAAACAATCTTGGATTGCAATCCGAGAAATACTACGGTTTGCTGCAACCCTATCCACGATTATGATTTTAGTTTTCTATAAGTTAGGCACTGTAGGTTGCAGAAACAAAAATGGATGGATGGATATAATTAGTGATGGTGACGACAGTGATTTGGAGGTACCTACTTGCTCTGTTTAGCGGATGAACGATAGCGAAGCTGAAAAGGCAACGAGCAAGTAGTTAGTCGGAGAATTAAAAGGGTAAACTTTATGCAGTCTGGATGATGCTGAGTTCACGTTTAGGTTTAGGTTATCAATCGGCAGTGAATACTCTACTCAATTGATGCCGTTTGTCCGTGTAACCTCCACAAGGTAAGTACTTACCTAGCTAGTGAATCTACAGACTTTTTTTATAACAAGTAAGACCTACCTATGTATATGTTTTTATTTTACAGGAATCATGGCGTTTCACCACTCCATCAGCTATTGCTAACATTAAGGTTTTATGCATTAGGATTTGAGATTCATGAATGCATAAACGATGCCTGCTCGATGGCCAGGTTCAACACATGATGCCACAATTTTCAACAATTCTGTTCTTAGAGGTGAGCTAACAGTGTTTTAATTTGCTGTGTTAATCTTTTTAAAGTTGTAACGAAACTTAATTAGTAAATATTTTATGTATTTGTCTACAGCTCTACAGCTTAATGTGATGCAGGTCTATTTGGTAACCGTTGGATGCTTGGTGATAGTGCTTATGCAAAGAGATCTTATTTATTAACACCACTTTTGAATCCAGTTAAATACTGAAGCAGAACAGAGATACAATAAAGCACACATTAAATCTAGGAATACCATAGAGAGGTAATTTGAAAAACAACTTTAACTCTAGATGACTACGATGATGTATGACTTTGAATAAGATTTAATAATTATATCATGCTATAAATAAAATTGGTTTAGGATCTCAGGGTTATAATAATAGTAGTTTGTTAAACAAATAGATTACCATAACAGTGTAGAGTTCTAGCATTCATTCAAAACTAGCTGATGCCCGTGACTTTGTCAGCGTGGATCGAGGGTTTTCGGTTCCCGCGGGAACTCTTTCAGGATAAAAAGTAGCCTATGTGTTATTCCAGACTATAATCTATCTCTGTGCCAAATTTCATCCAGATCCATTCAGCCGTTGGGGCGTGATTGAGTAACAAACATCCATACATCCATCCAAACTTTCGCATTTGTAATATTTATTAGGGATTAATAGTTAGATTTGCTAGAATGCAATAGGTACTACTTTATTAAGTATTTATTATAAGTATAGATACATAATATAATAAGGCTAGGGTACCTATACAAAATCTAGTTAGTGAAACTGAATTTCTCTGTTATTAACTAATATTATAAATTTCTGCTATTTCAGAACTTTTGGCATTTGGAAATGATGCTTTCCAGTAGTGGCACTAACATTGCGCTTATCTTTACCCAAAGCACAAGCAGTTATTATTGCCACTGCTGTACTTCACAATATTTGCAGGAACTACAACTTAGATGAAGTTCCTGCAGAAGTGGATCTACCGCCAGATGATAGCACTGAAGATGTAATGAGTTCCAGTAGTGAAGTCCAAGATGTTCAAAAAAGAGCCCACTATAGCCTATTAACATCCCACTGCTGGGCACAAGCCTCCACTCTCATAGGAGAGTGGGAATTAGAGCTTAGACCCACCACGCTGCTCCAATGCAAGAAAGAGCAGTCCTAATTAATAATTATTTTCGGTAGCTTTTTCTTTTATAATATAGGTAAAATAACATTATGTACTTATATGGGTAATAAAAAATTAATAAACAATAAATATCTTTTGATTCACTTTTTTTAATTAAAATTATCAGAAAAACCTCTAGTAGGTACCTACTCAATAAAAATTATTTCTAGGTTATTTAAAATATATTTACAAAGTACCTAGCCTCTTAGTTAGGTGTTGATTAGTTAAAATAATTAAGTACAAATATTACACTGGCTTGTGGGCGATGATGATGACGATGAATGCTGTACGACATAACACTGTGGACTATAAGCACTATAACTTCTTCAATTTCTCTAACTCTAATATGCACTTCACTGCATTGCACTGCACTGCTGTTTTTTCGCTGATAAATATTCAGTTAAGGCAGTGTTCTTGGCATTCCTGCTTTCTTCTAGCCTTGATATTTTCTTTCTCCCTGAAAAATGAGAACATATTATTAAGCTAATGTATACATTTTTCATCATTATGGTGGTAGGTACCTACTAACAATTTTTTTTTGTCAAATATTGACACAATTTTATTAGTACCTACTCTTATTATTTTTAATGTACTTAATATGTAATAGGTATCTGAATGATAGATAACTCATAGTTATTTCAAACTTTTTTGTACCTACCTATATCTAATTAATCTATTACTTTGATCATACTTGATTTTGAATATCAATATCAGTAGGTAATGCCATAGTTAAATTTTTAGCCACATGAGAAATGATAGCTAAATATAAAATCACAAAATTGTAGTTGACTCAATTCAATAACAACGGAAGGCGTCACTATAAGAAATAACAAAATATAAGTAACTACTTACGATTTCGGAATCCATTACTGACTTTTGTTGTAAAGCTGGTACAATAAATTAATTGAAAAAATTAAATGAAATCATTTGAATATAAAATATTTTGTTACAAAATTATGATCGTAACTCCCAGAGCAGAGACAGACGTCACCGGCACAGGCTAGAGCACACGTTCCATTTCTGCTAAAGTATTCACTTGATATTATATTTTAACTATTAATTTAATATTATTTCCAGTAGAAATTTTACACGTTTTCAGACAAAGATCACTAATTTTTAGTATGAAAAATATTTTGGGTACTATTTAAATAGTTTTAAAACTGGTTTGAAATTAAAAACATACGAGTTAAACGCATTGTATAATCAAACATACTGCTAAGAACGGAACGGTCAAGAGGGAAAGGATCGCTAGCGATCCGGCTTCAAAAAAAGATCGGACTGCAGAGTTTTGTTATTGGCATGCGGATTAGAGATCGATCGACAGATACGCAATAATCCAAGATTGCTTTTAATCGTGGATTGTAGATACATTATTAATTTCGGCCGTAAGATAATAGATTTTCTTTTTACGATGCAATCAAAGATTTCTTATGCTAGAGATACATGGAAGAAGGAATTACGACTGCCGTCTAACGCCCGAAATTAATAATCAATCCTGATCCATTTATTCCTATCTAAGATTGATATTTCAATCCTTTTTTTGGTTAAAGCATGCCAATATGCGATCCATAGATTGAGTTTGCTATCTTAAGATTCTACTTATCTTTGGGAGGGCGGATCACAGATTAAAGACCGGCCTCTGTTCGAAAATGACAGTTTGAGCGTGCCAATAACCAATCCGTCCATTTTGACAATTAGTTCGATCGGTGTAAACAATCTCGGATTGCAATCCGAGAAATACTACGGTTTGCTGCAACCTCCACGATTATGATTTTAGTTTTTTAAAAGTTAGGCTGTAGGTTTCAGAAACAAAAAAAATGGCAATGGATATAATTAGTGATGATGACGACAGTGATTTGGAGGTACCTACTTGCTCTGTTTAGCGGATGAACGATAGCGAAGCTGAAGAGGCAACGAGCAAGTAGTTAGTCGAAGAATTAAAAGGGTAAACTTTATGCAGTCTGGATGATGCTGAGATCACGTTTAGGTTTAGGTTATCAACCGGCAGTGAATACTCTACTCAATTGATGCCGTTTTTCCGTGTAACCTCCACAAGGTAAGTACTTACCTAGCTAGTGAATCTACAGACTTTTTTTATAACAAGTAAGACCTACCTATGTATATGTTTTTATTTTACAGGAATCATGGCGTTTCACCACTCCATCAGCTATTGCTAACATTAAGGTTTTATGCATTACGATTTGAGTTTCATGAATGTAGTTGCTCGATGGCCAGGATCAACACATGATGCCACAATTTTCATCAATTCTGTTCTTAGAGGTGAGCTAGCAGTGTTTTAATTTGCTGTGTTAAGTAATCTTTTTAAAGTTGTAACAAAACTTAATTAGTAAATATTTTATGTATTTGTCTACAGCTCTACAGCTCAATGTGATGCAGGTCTATTTGGTAACCGTTGGATGCTTGGTGATAGTGCTTATGCAAAGAGATCTTATTTATTAACACCACTTTTGAATCCAGTTAAATACTGAAGCAGAACAGAGATACAATAAAGCACACATTAAATCTACGAATACTATAGAGAGGTAATTTGAAAAACAACTTTAACTCTAGATGACTACGATGATGTGATGACTTTAAATAAGATGTAATAATTATATCATGCTATAAATAAAATTGGTTTAGGATCTCAGGGTTATAATAATAGTAGTTTGTTAAACAAATAGATTACCATAACAGTGTAGAGTTCTAGCATTCATTCAAAACTAGCTGATGCCCGTGACTTTGTCCGCGTGGATCGAGGTTTTTCGGTTCCCGCGGGAACTCTATCAGGATAAAAAGTAGCCTATGTGTTATTCCAGACTATAATCTATCTCTGTGCCAAATTTCATCCAGATCCATTCAGCCGTTGGGGTGTGATTGAGTAACAAACATCCATACATCCATCCAAACTTTCGCATTTGTAATATTTATTAGGGACTAGCTGATGCCCGCGACTTCGTCCGCGTGGATTGAGGTTTTTCGGTTCCCGCGGGAACTCTTTAATTTTCCGGGATAAAAAGTAGCCTATGTGCTATTCCAGACTATAATCTATCTCTGTGCCAAATTTCATCCAGATCCGTTCATCCGTTGGAGCGTGATTGAGTAACAAACATACATCCATACATCCAAACTTTCGCATTTATAATATTTATTTGATATTTGATTAATAGTTTGATTTGCTACAATGCAATAGGTACTACTTTATTAAGTACTAGCTGATGCCCGCGACTTCGTCCGCGTGGGTATACCAAGTTTCATCGAAATAACTTGAGAAATGACGGACTTTTATACAAACTTTCAATCTCTATTTCACCCCTTTGGGGGTGGAGTTTTGAAAAACTGTGAAACACGTATGTTTTCATTTCTAACCCGCTGCTCACATACCAAGTTTCATGGATATAACTTGAGAAATGAAGGACTTTCATACAAACTTTCAACCCCTATTTCACCCCTTCGGGGGTAAAATTTACGAAAACTGTGAAACACTTGTTTCTTCATTTTCAACCAGTAGCTTGTATATCAAGTTTAATCGATATAACTTGAGAAATGACGGACTTTCATACAAACTTTCACCCCCTATTTCACCCCCTTAGGGGTGAAATTTTGAAAAACTGTGACACACGTACTTCTTTATTTTTTACCGTAAGCCAAAATAAAAAGTTTCGTTGATATAACTTGTAAAACATCTTGAGAAACGAAGGACTTTCATACCAACTTTCATCCCCTATTTCACCCTTTTGGGGGTCGAATTTTCAAAAACTGTGAAACACGTTTGTCTCCATTTTCAACCCGCAGCTCATATATCAAGTTTCATGGCTATAACTTGAGAAATTGAGGACTTTCATACAAACTTTCAACCCCTATTTCACCCCTTCGTGGGTAGAATTTCGGGATAAAAAGTATCCTATGTCCTACCTCATAGTATAGGCTCAAATCTTGCCAAGTTTCGTTTGAATTCATTCAGTAGTTTCGTCGTGATGCGCGGCCAAGATACAGACAGACAGACAGACAGACAGACAGACAGACAGACAGACAAAAATGAAAAAAATTACAGATTTGGCTTCAGTATCGAATAATAAGTGCCCTCCAAAAAAAATTTTCAAAATATCTTCAATGTACAGATTTGGACCTGTTACAGTTTTATTATAAGTATAGATACATAATATAATAAGGCTAGGGTACCTATAGAAAATCTAGTTAGTGAAACTGAATTTCTCTGTTATTAACTAATATAAATTTCTACTATTTCAGAACTTTTGACATTTGGAAATGATGCTTTCCAGTAGTGGCACTAACATTGCACTTATCTTTACCCAAAGCACAAGCAGTTATTATTGCCACTACTGTACTTCACAATATTTGCAGGAACTAGAACTTAGATGAAGTTCCTGCAGAAGTGGATCTACCGCCAGATGATAGCACTGAAGATGTAATGAGTTCCAGTAGTGAAGTCCAAGATGTTCAAGAAAGAGCCCACTATAGCCCATTAACATCCCACTGCTGGGCACAAGCCTCCACTCTCTTAAGAGAGTGGGAATTAGAGCTTAGACCCACCACGCTGCTCCAATGCAAGAAAGAGCAGTCTTAATTAATAATTATTTTCGGTAGCTTTTCCTTTAATAATATAGGTAAAATAACATTAAGTACTTATATGGGTAATAAAAAATTAATAAACAATAAATATCTTTTGATTCACTTTTTTTAATTAAAATTATCAGAAAAACCTCTAGTAGGTACCTACTCAATAAAAATTATTTCTAGGTTATTTAAAATATATTTACAAAGTACCTAGCCTCTTAGTTAGGTGTTGATTAGTTAAAATAATTAAGTACAAAATATATTACACTGTCTTGTGGGAGATGATGATGACGATGAATGCTGTACGAGATAACACTGTGGACTTTATGCACTATAACTTCTTCAATTTCTCTAACTCTAATATGCACTTCACTGCATTGCACTGCACTGCTGTTTTTTCACCGAGAAATATTCAGTTAAGGCAGTGTTCTTGGCATTCCTGCTTTCTTCTAGCCTTGATATTTTCTTTCTCCCTGAAAAATGAGAACATATTATTAAGCTAATGTATACATTTACCATCATTATGGTGGTAGGTACCTACTAACAATTTTTTTTGTCAAATATTGACACAATTAGTACTCTTATTATTTTTAATGTACATTAATAAGTAATAGTAATAGTTAACTGAATGATAGATAACTCATAGTTATTTCAAACTTTTTTGTACCTACCTATATCTAATTAATCTATTACTTTGATCATACTTTTTTGATTTTGAATATCAATATCAGTAGGTAATGCCATAGTTAAATTTTTAGCCACATGAGAAATGATAGCTAAATATAAAATCACAAAATTGTAGTTGACTCAATTCAATAACAACGGAAGGCGTCACTATAAGAAATAACAAAATATAAGTAACTACTTACGATTTCGGAATCCATTACTGACTATTGTTGTAAAGCTGGTACAATAAATCAATTGAAAAAATTAAATGAAATCATTTGAATAAAGGTAAAATATTTTGCTACAAAAGTAAGATCATAACAGAGAGACGTCACCGGCACAGGCTAGAGCACACGTTCCATTTCTGCTAAAGTATTCACTTGATATGATATTTTAACTATTAATTTAATATTATTTCCAGTAGAAATTTTACACGTTTTCAGACAAAGATCACTAATTTTTAGTATGAAAAATATTTTGGGTACTATTTAAATAGTTTTAAAACTGGTTTGAAATTAAAAATATACGAGTCAAACGCATTGTATAATCAAACATACTGCTAAGAACGGAACGGTCAAGAGGGAAAGGATCGCTAGCGATCCGGCTTCAAAAAAAGATCGGACTGCAGAGTTTTTTATTGGCATGCGGATTAGAGATCGATCGACAGATACGCAATAATCCAAGATTGCTTTTAATCGTGGATTGTAGATACATTATTAATTTCGGCCGTAAGAGATATCTCAAGATACCGAAATTGTCTATGGATATTTTCATTTTAGGCTGATATTACATTATCATATATATATGATCATAGATATATGAGTCATTTTTATATGAAGAAAATATGATAGTGTAATATGTACATTTGTCTATGATCATAGTTATGGGATCCCACAGTCCTATTTGAAAGCTTGCGTACAAGTAGGATCATATCTGTCATGCGTAGCAATCTCTACTTAGTCTGTGTATCCGTCTAACCAAAAAAGATGGCGTCTTCCAAATAAAACAAAGAATTTCGACTGGAATATCGATACTACAATAGTAGATTAGTAGCCAAGGGTTGTAAGGCATCAATTGCAGCCCGAGAGCGCAGGGAGGGCGCCTATAGTTCGAGGGTGCAATTGATGCTTACACCCGAGCTAACTACTCTGCTTTACATCTCGATTGTGAGGTAAAGTAGGTCCATAATCCTTATTACCCCCAAATGGAGCTTGTAGGTGACCAATTAGCGCTCGAGGGTAATAATGTAGAGCTAGAAAAGCCCTAGGGCGGTAAGTAATTTAAAAAAAAACTCTTCACTCTTTCAAAAAGTTCGCGTACATCTAACCATCATACTTTTTTTAATTACTTACCGCCCTAGGGCTTTTCTAGCTACATTATTACCCTAGAGCGCTAATTGGTCACCTACAAGCTCCATTTGGGGGTAATAAGGACCTACTTACCGAATATGAGAGATGTAAAAGACTAATTAGCCTCTACGAGGAAAATAAGTGTTTATATAATAATCTGATCGCCTTGCTACCCACGATCTAACCCAAATTCATCTTTTATTTCTAGTTTTATTTTTCACCATTTTTTTTAAATGCAATTACCTAATAAAATAATTGCACATAAAGCAACGGAAAACACGGCTATATCGTTAACCATCTTGATAGTATATGACGTTTATATGATCATATGTGGGTCAATAGTGTAATATGTAAAAATGAAGAACTGCATCATATAAATATGATCATAGAACTTGTCAGATATGACATCATATATATATGATGAATATATGATAGTGTTATATCAGCCTTATTAATCACAGATTTTAATATAATGCGCAAAGGATCAGCCTGGGTGTCCAACGAAGGTCCAACGAGGAAATGCAGCCAGCATTCTTGCCACCATTCCACGTGCGCATGTTTCTAGCTTTAAGTTCTATTGTATTGTTTTCAATAAAGGTTTAAAAAAAGTAGTAGGTACATAAAGTTGTACTATGTAGGTACTAGGTACCTAGGTACTTGACGTACATAATTCTTTTTTACCATTAATTTTAATTATAAATAACAAGATCATTCCCGCGACTTCGCCCGCGTGGATTAAGATTTTTTGATTCCCGCGGGAACTTTTTAATTTTCCGGGTAAAACTAGCCTATGTCCTTCCCCGGGACTACCCCTGTACCAAATTTCACCAAAATTGGTTGAACAGACGAACCATGAAAGCGTAGCAGACAGACAGGCACACTTTCGCATTTATTAATATTATTACTTATTATCATGAATGAATAGCATTGGTATTGGTCGTACAATTTTTATATTTTTTTAATAGCGTGAGTTGGCAATATTGCGAATGAGAATATTTTATTAGCTAGACATAGATATACGGTAGATATAGGTACCTAATACAATATACATAAAAATGTAAATTGTCAATAGAATGTCTTAAATTAAATAGGTACCTAACATTTTGAAGCCATTCCAATATAGCATACCTACTTGCTTGAAATAATAGTATTTTCTATTTTTACTTATCAAACAATCTATTCGAGCTTTTTAATCCTTATAATATTATATTTATTTTAGATAATAAAGAGTCGTAAAACGATTATTGGAGACCTTGTCACGCTAAAAACACCTCCCACCATGTATCAATGAAAGCCTAGTTTGACGTGACGTTTGTCATGGTCCGTAAACGACATCTTACTTCAAAAGTCTTAAGTGATACCAATTTTCAGCAATTAATTCTATCGATAGTTAATGCATCAATGTCAAAACATTTTTTTGTCCTCAACGATCCTTTAAGGACAGTCTCAGTGATACGTGAAGCCGAAACCATGTTTTGACATTGATGCAGTCCGATAATGATTGCGACAATTTATAGCAGCGCTCTGTGGTTACGTCAAAATAGCGAAATTGAACACGGTGACGGGGACAAAAAAAGATTTCACTTCCCTTATAATATGCGCATTAAGCCATCTAATGCAGTGCTATCTCGTTTTAGCATTAAAAGTTGGATATGGCTCCATCTTTAGGTAATTAACTGGGGCGTCGCTAGTATACTCAGAATAAAGCTAAAAAAAAACTGGCATAAAAATAGAGTAGGTAAGTAAAAAATAAGAGTTCCAATTTTGTAGAAGATTTTGTAGATTTCAGATTTGTAGAAGTTTTCTACGAAACTATCGCATCGAAACTTATCAAAGACTTATCCATACAGACTTCCGCATTTATAATCTAAAAATAATATATTTAAGTACCTACGACTAACTTACATAATACTATATTTACGCAGAAAGCGTGATAAAAGATTTGGTCTCGAGGAGAAATTTTTGATTTTCTGGGATACCTACCTATCTTTAGCCCGCGATATCTTTCCATCTTATTTTATAAAATGTCCTTTGGCTAATAGTGGAAGCGATGATGGTGATTGTTCCACTGCACTGTAAATCATTTTTCAATACACTTGCTCGCAAAATGCACTTACAGAGGCAGTAAACAGGGTTTGTAAGTTAAATTTACTGCCCTCGTGCTTTTTTTTTTGCAGAATTTACTGCCCTCGTGCTATTTTTTTGCAGTTTTTTTTTAATTTTTGTAAGGCCACTTTACTTCTAAATAAAAAGTTTTCTTGAAAGAAGGTTCATAATGGTATTGACTTTGTATGTAGAAAACTTAAAAAATAATAACATTTAGATGTGGATTGATGAAATTAATTCATGAAATTAAAAATTGTATTTAATTTAGTTAATTAAAATTGTTTTAAGTTTTATAAATCAAAAAAGTAAAGGCTGAATAGTCCAGGCTGATAGTTAAGAGCTAGAACCTCAATTAAAAAAAACGCAATTACAACAACGCGCTATAGATACTCGTAGGTAGGTACTACTAAAATCTTGAATCAGTGCGCGCTATTTTTAAAAATTTCATTGAGTTTTTCTTATAAATTATTAAATAATATGAGTGGTTAAAGTGATGTGGAATAATAAAATTAAATCGACAATTAGGTATTTTAGATGTGAGAAAAAAATCGCGCTATAGCCGATAGCCGCCAAAAATCTTGAAATAAGTATGGGCGTGAGAAACCATTTTCTAGTGAGTACCTTGTGCCTACCTACTCGAGTTTTATTTTCAAGTTTTCTCACAAATGTATTGAAAAATATCGTGTGATACACGGGCGTTTAAGGTTTTAACAAACTCGTGACGATGGTCAGCCCTCGACTGGCGTCATCGGGCTGACATTAGTCAACTCGTACCTATGTAAAAACCTATTTACCGCCCATAAATCACAAACTACTATTAACGTAATACCGGAAGGATGGGTAAATAAAATATTTTTTGTGATAAGTAGGTACTTAATATAATATACAAAATAAAATCTTTATTTAACAATATGTCAACTACTCTGATATATTCCATTATTTAGTATAAAAAATCAGTTGGATTTATTGCACTTTAAAATCTTACAAGTAATAATTGGTACAGTCTTTTATAAAATATATTTTCTTTATTACTAATTTAAAATACATAAGTACTATAATGCATACTAGATGCATACTAGATGGTGCCCGCGACTTCATCCGCATGGATTAAGTTTCTTCTAATTCCCGCGGGAACTCCTTAAGGGTGCATTTGCAAAACAAATAGGTACATATAAAGTCGCACTACTACACTCGCATCGTTCACACGCACACACATGTACTTACAAGCTGCCGTGAATCAACTTATTTCGATACTTCGGTATATATTTTTTTTTTTAAATGACTGACTTACTAAATTGATATTTGAGTTTTGAAACGAAATCAAACCAGTGACCGAGCAAAATCAAAATAGGCCTTATTTTCACTACGTTAAGATTTACGTTTGAAAGCAAAATATGCGAAAAAAATACAAGCGATTTTTATTTAATTTTTTATACTATATGTACTATTTTTAATATTTTTCTTTCCAAAATTTTTAGTTGAACATATCTCCTAACAGATGGTATTTTTTAATGACAAAAAATCGGCATATATACGGAAAAAAATGTACAGATAGTTGCCCCTAAATCGTCAATTTTGTGTGAAGAGGTGTCGGAAAAATTGGAGATAAGGGATCAATCTATATGTAATTTTTAGTTCCATTTTATTTTGTCCGACTTAGTCACAAAATGTACCGACAATTCTATGTATTTTAAGGGATTTGCAAATCCGTCCTTAATATTACGGGATAAAAAGTAGCCTATGTCCTTCCCCGGGATACAAAGTATCCCTATACGAAATTTCATCAAAATCGGTTGAACAGATGGGCCGTGAAAGCGTAGCAGACAGACAGACACACTTTCGCATATATAATATTAGTACAGATTTCATATTGTAATATACCCCATTAGCTACATAGTTGCTACTTCTATCATCTTTTCAATGGAGGTAATTTTTTCTCTAGGTTTGCCAAGGTTTTTACCTTGCTCTATCTCAAATTTATCAATTTTTTCCCAGCCCTGCCAGTCTATAACTGGGATGTTTTTATTCAAAATAGTTTTCTTTATTTCTTCAAAACCACCCTTGGAATAATCTTTATTGTTTTGTAAATCTTCACATATTACTTTAGCTACTTGGAAAGCATTGCCCATAGTGTGTAATATTACTCCTACAGGACCAGTACCTAACCAACCAGCTACATAAAGCCCGGCTAAATCACCCATTTCAGGTGGTATAACACGACCTTTATCATTTCTTAATAAACCATTTGAAAAATTTAAATCCTTATCAGCTTGGATGCTTTTATATCCAATACTGCGAAATGCAAGACTACAATTCAGAATTTCTCTATCATTGGTTGGAATGCATTTCTGTTCCTCTATACTGTCCCCAACCAATTTATTACAAATCAATTCAATGCCAGTCAAATTTTTTTGGTCATCAACTAAAAATTTTTGAGGGCTTCTGAAGAAAATAGGTTTAAAATATTTTTGAACCTCATTATTTGATTGGTATTTTAAAGATTTTAACATAAGTTCAGTCAATCTCTTCCTAGGCCTAGCTAAATTACTGACAACATCAGCTACACCGACAAAGTCAGCCTCTCTCCAAATAGTTGCACAACTTTTAAGATTTATCTGTTCTCTCAACTCTTTAATGGTAAATGCAACATTTAATGGTCCTCTTCTTCCTACTAGATATAATTCCTTTATTTTTGATTCAGCTAATATTTGTAATGCATGGTCTGTTATATCAGTCTTTTTCAATTCATCAATTGGTGATAAAAGAATTCTAGCAATATCCAAAGCAACATTCCCTTGACCTAATATTGCAGCAATTTTGCCAGATAAGTCAACCTGAAAGTCAATTATTGTTACAAAAATATTCTTTAGGCTCATGTGTTTGTCAGTACATCTTAATAAACTTTAAATACCTTTAGGTCTTTATCTCTGGGGTGTCCATTGTACCATCCCACAAAATGCCTAGCTGCCAAAACATTTTTAGCATCTTCATTTTCTATACCCAAAGTTTTATCCGCTTCTGCACCATAGGTCTGAAACAGCATTAACTGTAGTATGCCGAATACCAGATAACAAACAATTGCTCAGCCTCAATGGGCCAGTATTAATGTGATACGACTTAATGTTTTTTAATGATAATTCTTATTTACTTTAAAAATTGATCTCTAGTTTGAACTATCATTTCAAAATTCAAAAGCAAGAAGTAGGCTTACCTACTCATAAATAATTGATGGTATGAAACTTGGCAATCTAGACATAATGGGCATTTGTTCATAATTCATAATTTCTGTTTGTAAATAAATATGTAATAAGTAAATTAAATATAAATTGAATTAATAAATACTTATTTCAATAAAAAAAAATTAAAGGTATTAATTACCAACAAAACTGCATCATAATGTTGTCTCAGCTGATTCAAGCTTATATCTTTCCCCAAGGTTATATTGCCATAAAAATTTACATTCTGTTGTTGGGCTAGTTTGGTAAACTGGTTAATCACATTCTTAACTTCGGGATGATCAGGAGCTACACCATATCTGTAACATTTTAATTTATTATTTGAAACTCAATGGCCCAGCAACAGGTAGGTATACGGTTCTGGTTTAGTATATGTGCCGCGGGGTACGGGGGAGGGGAGGGGGGAAAGGGGGTGGGGGGAGGGGGTCTACCCCCCTCCAAGCCAAACTCGTCGAATCCTAATAGTTTTCGAGATATTAATTTTTTTAAATTTCAAAATTTTAAGGTTATTTTTACCGAAATTCAGGCCTAGCTCTGCTTAGTTAGGTGGCGAGTGCTTATTAGTCGGTGGGTGGAGCCAGGGGATCCTCCTCTCCTCCCCCCCTTTTCCCCCTCCCCCCACACATATACTAAAGAACAACCAAGCATTTTTTTAAATTCCTTGCAGTAGCAAATGTGTAACTTCCTCTTAGTACAAGTCTAATAACCTCTAACAATAATAATGCTTTATAATTTTTTTTTACCTAAGTTCGGTATATTAACCCCATAAGAACCTAAGTGCCCGGCCTACCTGGATATTTACGTTCAACCCTAACCTAACCTAGCTCTCTGACAAATATTTTTTTTTTAACTTAAGTTCGGTACCTATATTAACCCAATTTAACTATTCACATATATTTTTGCTTTAACCAAGTTTTTTTACTTAAGTTTGGTATATTAACCCCATAAGAACCTTGGATATTTACGTTCAACCCTAACCTAACCTAGCCTTTTGACAAATATTTTTTTTAACTTAAGTTCGGTATATGAACCTCACAAGAACCTAATAGACCGGGAGATGGTCGTAGGTGATAGTCTCCCATTTTCTACTGCATGCCTTTTTAAGAATTGATAACTAACCCTAAAATATGAAAGATAGAGGGGTTACTACTTACTAGCCCTTGCGCGCTTGCACGTCATAAACAAAATGGCTTCTCTTTGTGAAAGAATTTTAGTCTTTTTCCGTGACATTATATTGCATGCCTTTGTAATATAACGTAGTTGGAACAAATTTAAGCTATAATAATTGATGGCATGCAATTCGCAACGGCCGACGGGGCTCAAAGGGTTACGTAGAAATGAAAAAAAAAATAGAACATTTCCGTGTTTACAAATTGCATGCCGTTGTAAAAAATTACTTTTTTTATCTCAAATATACTCTACGAAAATTGGCATGCACCCGTCGTATGACCAAGGGTGGAAAATATTAGGAAAATGTTGTGAAAATTCAATACAGCTTTTCCGTGATTTCAAACTACTTCTAATAAAGATAAACATTAATTTTATGACCAAATAATCAAATCAAATAAATATTATAAATGCGAAAGTTTGGATGTATGGATGTATGTTTGTTACTCAATCACGCTCCAACGGATGAACGGATCTGGATGAAATTTGGCACAGAGATAGATTATAGTCTGGAATAGCACATAGGCTACTTTTTATCCCGGAAAATTAAAGAGTTCCCGCGGGAACCGAAAAACCTCAATCCACGCGGACGAAGTCGCGGGCATCAGCTAGTTCTGAAATACAAATGGCATGCATGTTGCTCATGATCATTATATTATAAATAATAACAAAAGTTGCAAAAAATTTAATAAACATTTCCGCGTTTTTTATTTGCATGCCGTTTTGTATTTCATAAAAACATATTATTTTAAGTATATACCGAAAATGGCATGCGTATTAAATAACACCATCATATTTTAAATAATAATGAAAGTTTCATAAAATATATGAAACATTTCCGTGTTTTTAATTTGCATGCCGTTTTGCATTTCATAAAAACATATTATTTTAAGTATATATCGAAAATGGCATGCGTATTAAATAACACCATCGTATTTTTAATAATAATGAAAGTTTCATAAAATATATGACACATTTCCGTGTTTTTAATTTGCATGCCGTTTTGCATTTCATAAAAACATATTATTTTAAGTATATATCGAAAATGGCATGCGTATTAAATAACACCATCGTATTTTAAATAATAATGAAAGTTTCATAAAATATATGAAACGAAACATTTCCGTGTTTTTAATTTGCATGCCGTTTTGCATTTCGTAAAAACATATTATTTTAAGTATATATCGAAAATGGCATGCGTATTAAATAACACCATCGTATTTTTAATAATAATTAAAGTTTCATAAAATATGTGAAACATTTACAGTGTGAAACAGAGACCAGAGATTTGGATTTTGGCTTATGGATGGCGCTAACCCATCACCTACCTAGCCACGTTTCAATTTAGAACAGGTTCCTAATATAAGTAAGAACCTATGATCAATCAGCGCGAGCGAACTGCGAAGTCGTAGGATTACATATAATACATTAATAGTACTATACACTACGACTTACGAGTACGCGAGTCGCGACTCGTGGGTCTCGATAATACCTACAGTTTATTCTACCTACTAGTTATAACTTTAAATACGATCCATCGGATCGTTTAATTAGTATTCGATCACATTGGCGTCAAATTCTCAAAAGCAAAATACTAAAATAGACCCAATAGCCAAAACTTCAAGGACAACCGAGTTTTATTTGGAATCGCATCGAATTTAATCGAAATTGAACTCTAAGTCAATATAAATATGGTGCATTGTGCGGCCTACGGGCCCCGGCGCGGCGTGGCGCCGGGTGGTTAATCAAATCATACTTATACCTACTAGTGATTATATACTCTTTGATCTATACATTTTAAATGCGTAAGTGTGTTCGTTTGTTGGTTTATTGACTTGATGATACTTTCTAAGTAAGTGCCTAGGTATGTCAAATAAAATAAATATTTTCTTAACTTTAATAAAAAACAAAATGATCTTCACAATAAGTTGAGATGTTTAGTATGACACAGAGTCCGAAGGTCCGAATAAAGTACCTACCCAGCCAAACCACAGACTCCACAGAGACAGAGTCAGAGTACTTTTTTATAAAGCGCTCAGCTGTATACTAGAACTATATTTCGTATAAATTTCAAGTCATTTCACAAAGTATCCTGAAAAAAAATCAAAAAGTGAAAAAAATCGTTTTTCGTGGTCGCACGATAACTGAAGCAAAACCTTTTAAACAATTAAAATGTAAATTAAAGGAGAGAAATGTATGCTTAAATAAAAAATTACAAGCATTTCAAAATCACCAAAAAAACAATTTTTTATTTTACGTGACTTTTTGTTGGAACTGACAATATTATAAAATATTTCAGTTATTTAATAAAGTAAACCCGAGTACTTAATAATAGAAACAATAACTTTGACAGTTTGAAGAAAGCCACGTACCAATGTATTGGCAGCGGTTTTTTTGTTTATTTAAGTAATTTTTTATCAATAAACATGCATGCCATTTGTTATTGAAGTTTAAAATAATATTTACAGACAATGTACAAAAAGGCATGCAAAAAAAAAAACAGGGAAATGTTCCTTATTTTTATTTTCGTTAAAAAACCTTTTTTTAATTTTATTTTTGCACGTTTTTTATGTCAGGCTTGTGTGATATGCATGCCATTTTTTATCAACTTGAAATAATGTTTTTTAATGAAATATTGAATGGCATGCAAAATAAAGTCACGGAAATTATAACAGCGTTTTTTGCAATTTTCGTCATGCATGCCACTAATTTACAACTTCCTGTTGTGCATGCCAAATTTGCTAACGTCAAGTAATTATAAAAATTAAGTATTGTTCAAATGGCATGCAGTTTGAAATCACGGAAAAGCTGTATTGAATTTTCACAACATTTTCCTAATATTTTCCACCCTTGGTCATACGAGGGGTGCATGCCAATTTTCGTAGAGTATATTTGAGATAAAAAAAGTAATTTTTTACAACGGCATGCAATTTGTAAACACGGAAATGTTCTATTTTTTTTTCATTTCTACGTAACCTGAGCCCCGTCGGCCGTTGCGAATTGCATGCCATCAATTATTATAGCTTAAATTTGTTCCAACTACGTTATATTACAAAGGCATGCAATATAATGTCACGGAAAAAGACTAAAATTCTTTCACAAAGAGAAGCCATTTTGTTTATGACGTGCAAGCGCGCAAGGGCTAGTAACCCCTCTATCTTTCATATTTTAGGGTTAGTTATCAATTCTTAAAAAGGCATGCAGTAGAAAATGGGAGACTATCACCTACGACCATCTCCCGGAGTATAAGTTCTATATATTTATGTTCAACCCTAACCTTTTGACAAATATGTATAGTACTCATTGACTTATATGTATACTACTAGCAAGCAATTTGGAATAATAATTGTGTCGCAATATCGGATCGCGCGGGCGGGTAGAGAGGGGAGTTAAGCATGGTGAATATACCTTGCAAACGCAGATGCGACTTCAAGTGATTTGTACCTTTTTCTTGACTCTCAGAGTTTGCTGCTCGATGTAACAAGTAAAATTGATATAATTATTATTGTACAAATATTGTGGTAGGTAAGTAAATGTATTATTTTATGAACCTACCTAATATCTATGTATAGGAAGTATTAAATTAAACGCAGATAATCTTGTACCGATCGTTTATTTTTATTATTATTAATACAAATATATAAAAATTAATTTCCTTCAAATAAAACCAGTTTTGTTAATTTGGGGTTTTTGGGCACCCGTTTTTAGGGGTACCCAGTAAGTGAGACGCTACCAAGTACCAACGTATCCCATACCAAGGCACAGCCCAAGTATTCTTGAGTGTAAGTACGTATAAAAATATTTTAAGAGCGTACATACCCTGAGCCTCTTTTGAAGTTTAGGTATTTATCTCGGGTTTAGGTATATAAAATCCTTTGTATCGGATAGTCCTTTGCTTGAGCGAGTGAACAGAAGGCGTCGGGTGCAAAGTAGTTTGACAAACCGTTTTGATCCTAATCCCATTTTCAAACGGGCAATTATTTTTTCAATATTTAAAAGAAATGTTTTTAATTCGCTTAACATACGTTTCATATAAAACTTTTTTTAATATAGGTGTATTCATATAAAGAGAAGGTTGCATGATTGTAAGTATAGATGTTTTTAAGTAGGTACATCCATACTAACATTATCTTTGTTTGCTTATTTTCTGTTAGTTACTTATAAGACACATTTTGTACAAAAATAAACAAAATAGTAAAATAAAATATTAGTATTATTTTGATTTTTACTTAACATTATTTACAATGTAAAATTATTAGAATTTATATAGTAAATGCTACTATCCATACTAATATTATAAATGCGAAAGTGTATCTGTCTGTCTGTCTGTCTGTCTGTCTGCCTGTCTGCTACGCTTTGCCGGCCCTTCTTTTCAACCGATTTTGCTGAAATTTGGTATAGAGGTAGGTTATATCCCGAGGAAGGACATAGGACTTTTTATCCCGGAAAATTAAGGAGTTCCCGCGGGAATCAAAAAACTCAAATCCATGCGGCCGAAGTCGCGGGAATCATCTAGTATTTATATACATATCACTACGCCAGGTCTTAGTTTTTACATTGCAAATTCGATTGACCGTAACCGTTCGATCATATTAGCGTTAAAGTAAAATGAATCTTAATTGTATTGATTTAGAGCTCAATTTCGTGTTTGCATTCACACTGCTCCAAATGGAAACGTTTCGAAATTAAAATCTGTTGGAATTTGTGACTATAAATCAAGCACCTTTGGGTACATTTTACCTATGACTCCAATGTGATCGAACGCTCGATTACGATCAACCGAATTTTCAATGTAAAAACAAACTAAAAACGGGTGTCTCTTATTGGCATTGATCTACATTTACGGGGATCTACTATTTCAGGCAAAATACATTTGTAATAAAAACTTATTAGTTTTTGTTCCATATTTTTTTTCCAAAATTGATCGTCCTTTATAATCTTTTCAATTTTCAAATTCAATTTTTTCCGGTTCAAACCGCAAATTTTGATTTTGATTTTGATTCTGAACCTTTTTGATTCCTTGCCTTCGCTAATTGTTCACTAAATATTTCTTTTTTTTTTAGAAAATCGGAGTTTTAGAACCCATTTCTGAAAAAAAATAACTTATTTTCGCACGCAATGAATCCTAAAGACAAAACAGTGCAATAAAACTGATAAGCACGTGCAGATGCAGGTGTTTCACCAACATAGGTTTTTGTTTATCATGGTACCTAACAATAGACTCGAGGGTCAATAGCGATACAATAATAAAAAAGGTCCGGTTCGGAAAATATAAAACACAATCATCAAGTGCCGCTCTGTAAACGATAATCACTTGCAAAAGGTAATAAAACTATGTAATCCTGCAGGTGTTGCGGTAGTGTACTCAGCTTACCAAAATAACAATAGAAATTTACTGCGCGCGTGGTAGTAATAAAATACAGCTTAGCTACCAATTTTTCAAATAACTTTTTGCCGTGCTAATGAGTGTATGGTTATTTGTAAGAAATTAATAATTTTGCCTGACAGTAAAATAAAAACGCGATGCCAAAAAGCGCATAAAAATACCATGAAAACCGAATTCAACTTTTTTCGTGATTGACCGACAACGCACAGCCAAAATCGATGAACCTAAATATTTTATTCCTTGAGTAGTCTAGGTGTGCATATTGGATTTGCCGTGACGTCATACTATGGTCTTATAATATCAAAATATGTAGGTTTGCAATAAAGAGGGAACCAACAAAGAAAAACACATATACATACATGATTGCTAACGACCAAGCCTTCCCCAAGTCGGGCAAAGAAAGGTTCAGTTCAAAACATAAAACAAAACCTATTCATCAAAAAGGTCCGTAAGCGTGGTAAATAATAATAACTACCCAATTGTTTGCATAGCTACCTGCTTTTGCTATCGTGACGATTGTATTTTCATGGCCATAAATAATATCTATCCAAGTGTAAAAACAAGCAAACATGCGAGCCAAACAAATAAAATTCTAATTTCTAATTTATTGTAAATTTGACTATTCGAAAGCTCATTGCATAAGTTTACTCGTATATTATCGTGTGTCTCGATACGAGTCGCTTCACTAGGTGACTCCCGCAACTTCATCTGCGTGATTCATGATTTTTAAATATCCCATGGGCATTCTTATTTTCCGGGGTAAAATACCTATGTTTGTCTCCAAGAAAGTAGCTATCTCTGTACCGAATTTCGGGAAAAATTGGTAGATAAACCTTTCATGTAGACAGCTGACAGACCGACAAAGTAACACACTCGCATGTTTAATATTAGTAAGGATTACAAATTCAAAATTTATATAAACTTATTTATTTAATAAATATAACACAATATCTAATCGCGGGCAGTATCATTCAGAAGTAATTCAAGCCGGAGGTAAACGATCCAAAGGGATACAATATCCAAATCATAATGCAAATCACACCAATAAAATGCCAAGTCGTCATAAGGAAAGAGAATTTCACAACCAAACACAAGATACCGCGCTAATATGAAAGACAATAAACACGAGACTTTTTTTTTTTGAAGTGCTGGCTCATTTTTCGCGCAAAGGATCAGCCTGGCTGTCCAGCGCGGAAATGCAGCCAGCATTCTCACCACCATTCCACGCGGGCATGATTTATATAGTTATTAGGTTAGACTAGCTAGGTTTATTGTTTCTATTGTATTGTTTTCAATAAATTTTACCAACGAGTGATTATCATTTCAGTACATGACATCGCATTAATAGTTGCCAGTCTAGGTAGAGATTGTTGGTCAGCCTTTAAATAATAGTTAATTTAACCACAAGCTTTATAAGGCAAGTTTAGTAAAGTAAATTATTTTATAACTGTCTGAAACTTACGACCTTGTCTGAATTGAATATTCAAATTCTTATTTACGAGTAAATAATTAAGTAATATAACTATAAATATCATACACGTTTAATATAAAGTATAATATACAAACCTTAAACTATTTAAAACAAAATAATTTTCAACCATCAATAAGAAAAAGCAGCCAGTATTTAAAATGCCTACTATTGAGAAGTGACAATCACACTACAATCTCAGGTATATGCTACGTATATCATTTTGAGTTGCGGAGACAAAAAGTGTTACGTCCACCCTCTGAGAAGCCTCGGCTACGACTAGTTTTCCTAGTGCTTGATCACGCAGTTTTGTAGTGTGTTACAAACTTATTTTTGGATGTAAATTATTGTTAATTATATATTTTTTTTTGCTTTATATAATTGAAAATATGTCTTACTTTTAGGAGTACTAATTTATTTTTACAAATTAAGCCAACAAACCTCCTAAAATGACGGTTATATGTGTCCTTAATTTCGTCAAATTAAATCTTCTTTGTTTTGAATTTTATAATACAAAGGATAGCAAATTAATAATTTTTATCTTCAACTATAGTAGTTCAGGACCTTATACTCTATAAAAACATCTCTTTGTGTGACCACAACGAGTAAATTTGGATGTTCGCTAACGTCAAACTTTACACAAAAATCAAGATTAAATAACAGCTTCTTGGTATTTTCGTAATAAGGAACAATCTATTAATTAATTTCAAAATGTTGTCAGTCATAATAGTAGATCAGAGAATTACCTACAATTTGGTATGAATAAGTTTTGGTTTAATGCAGGGAGTAACAAAATATCAGGGGGCAAAAAAGCTAAATATACGGGTCTACCCTTGCAGCTCAAGCTCAGCTCGAATGTATAGTCTTAACGAGCTTGTAAATTATAAGTTAATAACTTACTTATGAAAAGTTACGCCATCAGAAGACTTTTTAACTTTTTGCGAATAATTTTTGCAATACCGTAGTACGCAATTCGGCATTTTCGTAAATATCCAATATCTAAAACACAAAAATTATTATTAAGTACCAATTTATATAACAATTAAAATTATTTTGCTACTGGTCTAACCTATTCCACTTGGGCATATATCTGTTTAAATAATTCTCATAATCTTTGTCAACGTGTCGGTAGTACCGCTCGCTCTCGCATATTTCTAGTAAAGAGTAAGCGTGATGGACAATGATGATGGCACTTGTGTATTTATATTTACGATAATTATTGTTTTAGACAAATACGAAATAAATTACATAAGTACTTACTGAAATAAACTTCAAATCACCTGGAAAGACTACGCACATAAATTATAACAGTGTTTTATTGGTTACTTAAAACAAATCGGTGTTAGTTTGTCGAAAACAACGTTCACAGCTTACAAAATAGTGCACTGTTCTTCTCGCTTGCTCGCAGTGGACTAAACGAAGTAAAGTAAATTTACCCAACCTCAGTGGCTAATTATTTAAGGCCGCAGAGCTTGTCTAGTAGTAATAGTAGTATACATATAAGTCAATGATAGTACTTATTAAACTGCTCTGGGGTTGGGCTTTAGTATACTGTCGGTGACGGAGGGGGAGGGGGAGGGGGAGCGGGGAGGGGGAGGGGGGAGAGGGGATATACCCCCCCTCCAAGTAAGACGTTCCGAATTTTATTAGTTTCCGAGATATTAATTTTTTAAAATTTTGAGGTTAGGTTCTCAAAATTCCTTCTTAATAGAATGGGCTACGCCAGAAGACTCGCTTCGTCGCCCCTGAATGAAGCTTCGCCTACTTGACCTTCGTTTCGCTGCGGAGGTCGCTCGCTTCATTCAGGACCTCCTACGCGAGCTTCTGGCTTCGCGCTTAAAAAAAACACTCTAGGGGCAGGGCAGACAAGACTGCGTGGAGTCGGGGCGTGCCGATTCGGTTTTGTGTATCAAGTACCTACCTAATTATTTATTATACATATTATAATAACCTACCTTTGTACCTTTTTAGTTAATTATACCTATTACCTTTAATATGTATATTACTCGATTAATAACAGTTCGAACGGATTTTATTACATAGATCGAAACTTTAGTACTAACTAAATGTCAATGAGTCTGTTATCTATGGCAAAAACATCAATTAGTCTATAATCTATGGCAAATGTCGTAAGAAATAGTGAAAAGTGGTGAACATTTTCGAATTTTCAAAAAATTATTTCTCGAAAAGTATTAGAATTCGGAGTAAAATATTTTAGTGGAAGGCTAACCACATCAAGGTCTTTCTGTAAAAAGAATATGAACGTCCAACTCAACCGACAGTATACTAAAGCTGAGCCCTGCTCTGGTCCCATCATAAACTTCTATCACAACTGTACAGGTTTTTGGGTGGGCAAGTCTTTCCAGGCAGTCAAATAAAAATAACAGGGTGGGGGAGGGAGAGGGGAGGGGTAGGGGGAATTAGCCAAGGTGGGCTGAGTCCTACCTAATTCCTTCACACCATCTCTCACACAAATAAGTAGAGATTTGCACGAATTTCGGGAAAACTAACCTCAAAATGTCGAGATTTCAAAAATTAATTTCTCGAAAACTATTACGATTCGACGGAAAATATTTTGGCGTTAGATTTATTACATTAATACCTTCCTGTAAAAAAAAATATGAACTACCTACTGCGCGGCACATATACTAAACCAAAGCCTGAGGCTTTTGATAAAGGTAAAAAATATAAATGTCCTACATATTCTTACTAACAAAAAAATTAGGTACACACTGCTTATACAATAGGTATGGCGTAGACAGTAGAGTCATACTATCAATATTTATACATAATATATTTAATCGCTATTTTCCTTTAAATACCGTACCTTACTAATCCAAACGGAACTGGAAGTTTTTCTATTATATCAATTAAAACAGAGTCAAGTTTTTTGTTTAAATGCATTGCTGCATAGAAGCCGGCCGGGCCTGCACCCACAACACAGACTCGCGGGACTCTTTTAGATGACGAAAACAAACGCTTGATCATTACAAATGTATGCGTTTTATGTGCAATGTTTTGAAACATCATCATGGCTCGCAGACAATATAAATAGGTTATAAAATCTGGGAATGTTTTATTTATTCAGTCTGAAATTTTTCACTAATTTTACACATCTATGGGTGTGTTCCGAAATACACTGCGAGCAGCGAGCACTGTAAGTCCCCAGTAAGAGCACTGAACAGTGCTCGCAGTGCTTACGGAACACCCACTATATTATTATCTCATTTTCAGGTCAGAGATTTTGCAAAAACATAGTAGGGCGTAGGCTATTTTGTTTTTGTCAATAATTTCAAATTGTCATTTTTGTCACTTTGTCACTTGTCACCGTCCTCACAATGGATGGGTGTGTTCCGAAATACACTGCGAGCACTGTAAGTCCCCAGCACAGACATATAGTCCCCAGTAAGACTACGAGCACTGAACAGTGCTCGCAGTGCTTTTAACGGAACACCCACGATATGTTCCGTTAAACACTGCTCTTGTTCCGTTGTTTCATTGTTCACTGACATAGAAATAGGAAGACTAAGTCGTAAATTCCATGTTCACTGATCTGCAGAGCGATCGCGCTACTAACATGCATCAATCATTATAGGACTGTCATCAATGTCAAAACATGGTTTTGGCTTCTATTAGTATGTCTGTGTTCTTGTATCACTGAGACTGTCCGTAAAGGATCGTTGAGGACAAAAAATGTTATATCATTGATGCAGTAACTATCGATAGAAATAGTTGCTGCAGAGCGATCGGCTATAAATTGTCGCAATCATTATAGGACCGCATCAATGTCAAAATATGGTTTTGGCTTCACGTATTACTGAGACTGTCCGTAAAGGATCGTTGAGGACAAAAAATGTTTTGACATTGATGCAGTAACTATCGATAGAAATAGTTGCTGAAAATTGGTATCACGTAAGACTTTTGAAGTAAGATGTCGATAACGGACCATGACAAACGTGACGTCAAACTAGGCTTTCATTGATACACTGTGAGTATTGCATTCTGTGGATACATGGGTGTGAGGTGTTTTTAGCGGTGACATATTATGGTGTCCAATAATCGTTTTACGACTCTATCAAATAATCAAATAAATATTATAAATGCGAAAGTTTGGATGTATGGATGTATGTTTGTTACTCAATCACGCTCCAACGGATGAACGGATCTGGATGAAATTTGGCACAGAGATAGATTATAGTCTGGAATAGCACATAGGCTACTTTTTATCCCGGAAAATTAAAGAGTTCCCGCGGGAACCGAAAAACCTCAATCCACGCGGACGAAGTCGCGGGCATCAGCTAGTAATATCTAAAATAAATATGGATTAAAAAGCTCGAATAGATTGTTTGTTAGGTAAAAATAGAAAATACTATTATTTCAAGCAAGTAGGTACCTATGCTGTATTGGAATGGCTTCAAAATTTTATTTAATTTAAGACATTCTATTGACAATTTACCTTTAAAGGTATATTTTACTAGCTGATGCCCGCGACTTCGTCCGCGTGGATTGAGGTTTTTCGGTTCCCGCGGGAACTCTTTAATTTTCCGGGATAAAAAGTAGCCTATGTGCTATTCCAGACTATAATCTATCTCTGTGCCAAATTTCATCCAGATCCGTTCAGCCGTTGGTGCGTGAATGAGTAACAAACATCCATACATCCATACATCCATACATCCATCCAAACTTTCGCATTTATAATATTTATTTGATTAGGTATACCGTGTGTATACCTATGTCTAGCTAATAAAATATTCTCATTCGCAGTATTGCCAACTCACGCTATTAAAAAAATATAAAAATTGTACGACCAAATACATACCAATGCTGTTCATTAATAATAAGACGTAATAATATTACATCCATACTAATATTATAAATGCGAAGGTGTGTCTGTCTGCTACGCTTTCATGGTTCGTCTGTTCAACCAATTTTGGTGAAAGGTACAGGGGTAGGTTGTATTCCGGGGAAGAACATAGGCTAGTTTTACCCGGAAAATTAAAAAGTTCCCGCGGGAATCAAAAAATCTTAATCCACGCGGGCGAAGTAGCGGGAATCATCTAGTTATTTATAATTAAAATTAACGGTAAAAAAGAATTACCTAAGTATGCCTAAGTTATGTAGGTGTATGTACCTACATAGTACAACAGCTTTATGTACTACTTTTTTTAAACCTTTATTGAAAACAATACAATAGAACTTAAAGCTAGAAACATGCCCGCGTGGAATGGTGGCAAGAATGCTGGCTGCATTTCCTCGTTGGACACCCAGGCTGATCCTTTGCGCAATAAATTAAATTCTGTGATTAAAACTGTGGATTAAAATGAAAATATCCATAGACAATTTCGGTATCTTGAGATATCTCTAGCTTATGGTATCTTTGATTGCATCGTAAAAAGAAAATCTACTAACCTAGGCGCATCGCTTCTTATATTAAAGTATTTTGTATTATATTTATAAAAAACAAAACCAATTATATAGTACATATATAGAAAATCACAAGAAACCACAGACTCGAAAATATAACTTAGTTAAATAAGTAATGCAGTTAAAGGAGACGGTCCAGATTTGTATGGAGCGTTGGTCCAGTCCTTTTACAAGTAGAGAAATGAAAGAAAAAAAAGTACTAAACCAGTTTTGATCATTCAAATCTACGAATTCGTCGTAATTTCAGCGGTGTAATTATTTAATCTTTCCACGATAAGCAACACTAAACACGAGTGGGTAACAATGGCGGATTCATATTTTTTGACGTTTTCTGTCAAGTGTCAACACAACACCGGAAAAACCGTAGGGAAAACACGTTATTTTGACAGTGACTGTCAGAAATGACATTTGATACATTTCGCGCCTACTGCCATCTCTATGGCTAAAGGAACTGTGGCTAAAGGTTGCCATCTTGGAAACGTATCGAAAACTTGAAATACATTTTATTTTATTTCGCGTTAATTACTTTAATATTCTAAATTATTATATTTTTAATACAATCTATGTATTTTCCTCTATTCATGGTAGAGTGTACAAAGAGTGCTCCAAAGGTAAACCTTCTCCTTTGGAAGACTGTTATATCTACTTAAATTGCTAGATTACCACATGATTACCATAGACATTCAAATTAGTCGGATTATAAATAGGTCTGCACTATCAAAATATCGATATGCAGAGTTCGTGACTATACTCTATCCACGGAGACTAGTTAATATAGCGCTCTCTCTGTCACGTAATCCCATACAAATGACAAAGACAAAAAAAGTCAGTGGGCGTAAACCATTCTGAATGTACGTACACACTGCGCTACTATTAAATTAAACTAGCTTTCTTCCCACGACTACACTTGTTTTTTTTACAATTTACGTAGTTATTATAATTCAAAATATATTAATCACTATCCGACGACGAATCACTGCTATCGTTTTCTACATTTATTATGAAGTTATCAGTCATTATTTCCACATTCCTATCTATTGCGTTCATTTTTGGCTCTACTATTTCTTGTACTTGTTTGATACAATTTTGCCACTTTTGGGCATTAATATTTTGAATATATGATAAATTTTGATATAATTAACAATAACGATAGGTAAGGATAAAATATGAGCGCGTCTGCACAGTACGGGTACCACGATCAGACTAAAATATACACGTAGTCTGTACACTGCATTAACGGTTATCGCTGACCAATCACAAACGAGTCCATGTTTTCTCTATTAACTTGTCTCCGTGGATAGAGTATAGTAATCTGTGGTTAGCGACCCATTGCTACAATCCTGAAAAAGCTTACGTGAAGCCGGCTATAAGGACTGTAACAATGGATATCCGTTAGGACATTTTTGGATGTGATATTGCGACAATTTATAGCCGAACGCTCTGCTGAAAATTGGTATCACTTAAGACTTTTGAATATAATAGTATATGTGAATTTATGAAAATCTGCATTAATCTGTATGTGTCGTTTATATTCTGTATAAATTATTTGTATTAAACGGCTATTTTTTCTCACACACACTACAATAAAGAGGCGCAGCGCGGGCGCGGGGCGGCGCAAAGGGACGAAACGGCGATTTTCGTCTCAAAAAGGGTTTTGATGAATGTTTTGATTCACAAACATTTTCCATGGTTCAATTTTCTTAGATAGGTAATAGGACTTTTATCATTCACCTTAAAAAATTAAAATATTTTAGTTCTAAGTTTGACCGTTTGAAAACGGTTCGGCTAGAAGTTAGAACCCGCCGGGCCGGTAGAGTAATAAACGCCCTGAGAGTGTCAACTGTAAAACTTTACCATGGACGTAATAAACTAATCTACTATGAACTTTACCTCTTGAAAAAGGCAGGTAAAAACTGCCGAGCGATCGCGTTACTTCTGCATCAATCATTGTTACAGTATCAATTGTTGTAATTGGCTGAATTTATGGCATTCTTGCTGCGTCAATGGATTATGTCCAAAAGAGTGTTAACCAATCAGAGGTGATTGCGATGTATCAATGATTGATGCAGAAGTTACGCGATCGCTCGGCTGATACATAAATTATTTATTGTTCTGACAGTTAAACGGACCCTATTCTGTATCTCAGCGATGATCTGTGACCTTCACCGAGCTTATTTGTATCCATTGAAGGTTCGCCACAATGTCTTATTTTGGTTGTACTTATTATAGCAGAAATGTATAGTAAAGCATAGTCAACAGTGATCGTCACTGCAAATGTCAATTTTACAGAATCGTACCCCCTGGTCGGCAGGGAGATGTTCTCGAACGCGGGCTACATGTGTTCATCGATGTTGCCATTATTATGTTCTGAATACTACTAAGTACTAATTCTGTAAAAAACTGGCGCAAACAACCAAAATCTGTCTAAAATTAAGTCCTAATTTTTTATCAGTATGACATGTTATAAATCTGTATGGATACCGAGAAATCTGTATATATGGCAACACTGACTGTCTACGCACTATGGTCAAAGGAGTTTTTATTCAACAAGTTGCTCTCAATACTGACTGCGTTCCGTTTTATGTAGGTAACCAGTTTAGCTAACTAAGTTTAAAGGAACGGCTTCGCAGTTTACAGTTCATACCATACCTACACACAATCACAGACTATTTCTTATCACAGACAGATAAATACAGTTATCTTTGGCACAGACCGACAGTAATTTTTTCCATATTTTTTACGGCGCTCCGACCATAAAATAAAAAATACAGGTAATAAAATTATAGGTACAAAAAAATATTATACCGCAAAGCCAATGTAAGCCAGTAGGTAAGTCAATGAATGGGACGGACATGAGTAAGACCCATTTATATGGCTACTGCACAATGAAAGTTATATTTATTTCATGACCTTTACTGGTTAGTGGTTACTCGAATTATCTTTCCTTGTCGGTGTGGTATGATTGGAAGTCGGAAATACGCACTTTGATCGTAAGACCTTGTCCAGAAGGAGCGAATTCGCCGCGAAACGTTTCGCGCGAATTCATTCGCGCGTTGCCGAGATACTAGGCGCCAGTACATCGCGTCCACAAGCATCGCGCGAATTCAAAATACTTACGCGCGTAAATCGCGTGCACTACGCCAGACTCTCGACTCGCGCGTGATTCGCGCGTAATGCGCGCGAGTCGAGATACTAGGGACACCTTGTTGCGCCCAGTTAACGCGCGAACTCCAGAGCGAATGCACGTATCCAGGGAAATGCTCTGACCAAATGCTCGCGCGTAGGTACGCTCTTTCTGGGCAAAACGGTCGCGCGTGATACGCACGAGAGAATCGCGGCGAATACGCTCCTTCTGGACAAGGTCTTACGATCAAAGTGCGTATTTCCGACTTCCAATCATAGCACACCGACAAGGAAAGATAATTCGAGTAACCACTAACCAGTAAAGGTCATGAAATAAATATAACTTTCATTGTGCAGTAGCCATATAAATGGGTCTTACTCATGTCCGTCCCATTCATTGACTTACCTACTGGCTTACATTGGCTTTGCGGTATAATATTTTTTTGTACCTATAATTTTATTACCTGTATTTTTTATTTTATGGTCGGAGCGCCGTAAAAAATATGGAAAAAATTACTGTCGGTCTGTGCCAAAGATAACTGTATTTATCTGTCTGTGATAAGAAATAGTCTGTGATTGTGTGTAGGTATGGTATGAACTGTAAACTGCGAAGCCGTTCCTTTAAACTTAGTTAGCTAAACTGGTTACCTACATAAAACGGAACGCAGTCAGTATTGAGAGCAACTTGTTGAATAAAAACTCCTTTTGACCATAGTGCGTAGACTCAGTGTTGCCATATATACAGATTTCTCGGTATCCATACAGATTTATAACATGTCATACTGATAAAAAATTAGGACTTAATTTTAGACAAATTTTGGTTGTTTGCGCCAGTTTTTTACAGAATTAGTACTGCACGTATCCAGGGAAATGCTCTGACCAAATGCTCGCGCGTAGGTACGCTCTTTCTGGGCAAAACGGTCGCGCGTGATACGCACGAGAGAATCGCGGCGAATACGCTCCTTCTGGACAAGCTCTAAATATCTCAGCCATTTTTTAAGATTTGAAAATAGTAAAAACACAGTTTTTCTCGTAATTTTTTGTAGATTTATTTGGCATGTAAAGTAAAAAACGTTTGTCAGACCCATTATGCACGTTGTGAATGACGTTACTTTCGTGCCGTGGACGTTTAACGACCCTTTAAAGACCAACGTCATAGTACAAAAATATTTGCACGCGATTTGTACCGACCGATAAAACCTACTACCGCTTCACAGACAAATGGTGGACAAATGTATGAAAATTGATGAACCCGGAGCTGTAAGGCCATTAATTGAAAAAAAAACATGACAATTGGCAAATGTCAACGTCAAGAAACAATAAAAAGAACGGTGTTTTGTATTTTAATTTAATTTTTAAATAAAAATTAAAATTGTATGTAGAATAAACAATAATTAATATAAAAACTAGAGCTTACTTGTTTGAATAAAATGTCCCATGTATCAGATATGAAAGTTCTATTTTCTAGGTTGTGTTCTTTAAAAAATGGGTTAGTTTTTCATTATAAAAAGTAAAATAATTTAAATATTAAATAACATGTACTTTTTCATTATTACTTTCAATTTTTTTTACACTAGCTAATGTTGATCTCAAAAGAAATTGCATGTAACAAAATAGCTGCTCAAATTCCTTTACAATTTGTTTTGTCACTGTCTGACTTGTCTACCATCACTATGGCTTATAAGATCTATTGTTACTCATCTTGTTCTCCCGTGCTTCAGAGAGCATGTTAAGCCGTTGGTCTCGGTTGTTATCACTAACATGATAATAGTCGTTAAAACCTGCCAACCCTCATTGGACCAGAGTGGTGGGTCTAAGCTCTAATTCTCTCTCTCGTATGTTAGTGGACGCCTGTGCCCAGCAGTGGGACGTTAATGGGCTGTAGTGGTTGTTCAGAACTTGCTATGTGCTGGTGTATCAATCAAACAAACAATCTTAATTTGTATTTATGGAAGTTTTTAAAATTAATTCATTGGTGATAATTTGAGCATTACTGTAAATAAATAAATAAATAAATCCTTTATTTGCTAGATTGTAGGTATACAAAAGAGGTGTTACAGTTAAAAAAGAAACCAAGCCACAATCAGCCATGAAATGGCATGCAAATAATTAATTCTGTCCTAATGAATGAATGTCCTATGAATTACATTTAATAATAACTATAGTGATAATACTGCAAAATGTGCTACACTACATTGTCAAAATCAGTATATTGATACAGTAATATTTTAAAATAATAGCATTACTTAGTTATAGCCAATAATTCATAATTTAACATATTTTTAAGCATAAAAAGAAAGAAATAACTTCATAATAAATAATATTTAAAGATATGTCATAATAATGTTTCTATACTTTTAGGCTGCCAACATTTAAATATGGGTCAAGAAACTTCAGTCAGAATATTGACAGACCTCCACAACCTTTACCAAAAGAAAGTGTTTCACCTTTGCCACCTCTCTCTGAGCCGATGCCAAATCTCCCATCTGTGGAGTATGCCTCCTCTAAATCGGAAAACTATGTTACCGAAGTGACCATACTCAGCAATGGTTTAAGAGTGGCATCTGAAAAGAAATTTGGACAGTTTTGTACTGCAGGTGGTAAGTTACTGTCATTTTCAAATAGAAAAATGGCAAATTACCAATGGTTTTGCATGAGCATGAGCAGCACCAGGGATCAGAGAACTTTTCCTTACCCCAATATGAAGTATTTATTAGACTTCAATATTGGGGTATTATAGATGTAGTAAAAAAGCTGTCTCTATGTTCACATACATTGTTTCATTGTAGGGTAAAAGGCTTGAAAGTGCATTTAATTATATTTGACTAGCTGAGGCCCGCGACTTCGTCTGCGTGGAATGTCTTTTTTAATTACCCACGGGAACTCCTCAATTTTCCGGGATAAAAAGTAGCCTGTCACTCAGGTCCTCTACTATATCCAAGCAAAAAATCACGTCGATCCGTTGCTCCGTTGCAGCATGATTGAAGGACAAACCAACAAACATACACACTTTCGCATTTATAATATTAGTATGATTTGATTTAATTACTTTACTAAATCTCTTTATAAAAAAATATATTATTTGTCTGTTTTTTGTGTGTAAATGGTTAAATTGTATTTCAGTGGTTGTTGATTCCGGTCCAAGGTATGAAGTGGCATACCCAAACGGTATCTGCCATTTCCTTGAAAAATTAAGTTTTGGTGTAAGTAAACAAAAATATATTTCGACTCCGTGGCATGCAATAATTTGTTACCCACTAACAGCTAACTCCTTTAATTGCATTACAATAATTAACAGTATCTCTTTGTAAAAAAAAAACTTTAGAGATTTGTGTAAAAAATAATTAATTGATCAGCACCAATAACTATTGATAAAATAAATAATCAAAAAGAAAAATTATGATCAAGGTAATCCGTAAAAAGTTTTGTTATTTTACAGGCAACCCATAAATTCCCTACTCGTGATGTAATGCTCCGTGAGCTAGAAAGACATGGGGGAATATGTGATTGTCAAGGCTCAAGAGATACCACTGTATATGCAACCAGTGCGGATTCCAGAGGGCTGGAAGCTGTAACTCAGGTAAAACAAATTATATTTTCTTTACCTACCTACTTCATTGGTTCAAAAACAGGAACAAATAGGTGCTGCAATAGTGAAATTCAATATTCCTAGCATTTTGGCATCATCATGAGTGGGTAAATGATGCCAAAGACATTCTACAGTATATACAGTAGACCGTAGATTTAGGTTCCATGGGATATTTTTTATTGTCCAGGGTAAAAAGTAGCCCATGTTTGAGATACAAGCTCTAATAAAAAGTTAACAGACAAACACTCTTTTGTATTTAATGTATATTTTAAGTATGTAGTTGTAGATGTTTATTTAATTACTTATTTGTATTGTCTAGAACTATTTTAATCGATTTAAGATGGGTTTAATGCCTCTAATAAAAACTATATTATATTATTATTATTATATTAATAATATAAGTGGGTATAGATTTCATTTTTTCTGAATTCTCACACAGTGAAATAATCCTACTTAAATTATTTTGTCCTGGTTGGTGTGTCCTTGAATCATGCCATAGTAAAGTGCAGAAGAGAAAACAGATCTCTCTGGTTTTTTACATGGATAATGGATATACATATGTATATATGTATTTAATAATTTTATTGTTTTAGGTGTTAGCAGAAGTGACACTGAGGCCTCAGCTCTCTACAGAGGAGATCGAGGCGGCTCGCCAGGCAGTCGCATTTGAACTGGAAACTATTTCCATGAGGCCTGAACAAGAGACTATATTGATGGACATGATACATTCTGTAAGTATGGTGGATTTAAAACGTCCTCTTTTGTAACTACTTTTTGGTTGTAGTGATGTAACACCTAACTCCCTTAAATTTAAAGTATACTTTCATAGGATAATAATGTGGCTGTTATGACTTCGGATGTAACACCGATTTCCGGTATAGCGACTAGTTTTAATGAACCGTTTGTCACTAGTTCCAAGAAATCCCATGCAGATATTGCGACCGATTGCTATACACAAAGACATTCATAGCATCATTAAGATTTCTTATCTTTTGTTTACGAACAAATGGTCAGCAGTAGTATGAATAGGTAGGTAAAGTTAATAATAGCCTTCTTTCATTATTTCTTGCTTTCTTTGTACCTTCGTATTTAGCGACTCCCGGAAATAGCAACAGAATTATAGTGGTTCCATCATCGTCGTTACAAACGAAATACACTGTATGTCTCTGGCAATTTTGTTGATAAAATTTTCTTAGTATGTGATTTATTGCATAGAATGTAAAGGCTGATTGTTGTAGTATAATCTTGTAGGGTTAGTATGAGTTTAACATATCGATTAAGATGAATAGATTTCACACTTTTTCTTTTTCAGGCTGCCTATAGAGGAAATACCCTTGGGTTGCCAAAAATTTGTCCAGCAGAGAATGTAATGGAAATAGACAGAGGGATGATACTCAACTACTTGAAGAATCACTACACCCCTGACCGAATGGTGGTTGCAGCTGTGGGGGTAAAATATTCTAGTTTTAAATAGAATTAAACATGCCTTTAATTAATTTGAAAACCTCGCTGAATGGCCATGCTAAGCCGTTTTCTATGCACAGAGGAAATTAAAGGCCAAATCCAGTTACTGACTTGGATCTACTTTGCTAACCTATTGCGCTTCCAATGATAAGCCATCCCTCAATATACTTACTTTTTTATTTGCAGGTAGAGCACAAACCGTTTGTGGAATACGTTCAGAAATATTTTGTAGACATGAAGCCCACCTGGCACAGCGAGGACAGTGCGGCCTTCACACCTCTAACTGATAAATCGATAGCGCAGTACACCGGCGGATTAGAACAGGTACTTTTCCTCTTCGACATATTATGCTTTCTCTACATTGTCTTCTTCATTACTGAGAGTCGTGACCTTTCTAGTGTCCGACCGAAACTGGTTTTTACGCCCGAAACCGAAACACAAACCGAATTTCGGCAACAGTCTCAGTTTCGGCCGAAACCGAAACTCCCTTACAAGGTAGTGACTATCTACTCTTATGTTATATAATCACGTAATAAAACTTACCAAATTCAAAATAAATCACACGAAAATCACAACAAACAAAAACAAACTGCAAACACAAGCCAGTCACGACATGATTAGGCACGTGGACGCGGCGAAATGTCTTCGTCGCATACTCGCTTGGATGGAATTTAACGCGCGCAACATGACCGATCACAGTGCGAGAACTCCCGAATGCAGTTTCGGTTTCGGTCGTAGTTTCGGCAGGTTTGCCGCCGAAACCGAAACTCGTTTTTTTGCCGAAACTCGACCGAAACCGAAACCGAACTTTCGGTCGGACCTAGGACCTTTCTATTTATCATATACCTAATGGTAGAAGTTTTCTTACCATAATAATGCGGTGGGTTCCCAGGTCCTTCTGCATTCGACTCAAGTCTTGAGTAAAAGTATTTCAACTCTTAGGTTTGTAACAAATACTTATTTAGTGATAATAACCGGGACTGACGCCTTTATGTGCTCTCTGAGGCACAGAGGAAACGAATATGTCGAACATCTAAATTCGGCCACCCACCTAGTTAGCAACTTGGGTTGCTTATCAATCGCAAACCATGTAACTAATAATAAGATTCACTTTTTTATTTCAGGAAGAATGTGAAATTCCTCTTTACCCAGGATCTGATCTACCCGAATTATCGCACGTAGTTATAGGATTAGAAAGTGAGTAAAATACTTTGTAAATGCAATGGCGAGGCCCAGTAGACATAGGGAGAGTGGGAAAAGAGAAAAAATGGGTGGACGACATTATTAATATAGCAGGAAAAAACTGGATGAGTATTGCTACCAACAGACAAAAATGGAAAAGGATGGAAGAGGCTTTTACCCCCAGCCCCCCTAGCATGGGCCGAGACAATTTTCTCCCCGAGGAAAGGATAAAAAATTTATTCCTAAATAAATCAATAAAAACGCTAAATAACGGTGGGTAAATAGTCCCCCGAGTCCCCGTGAAATGTCAAACGGGGATAAACTTCTCCTCTCCCCTGTTGCCGTGCTCTGAGAGGTGGATAAGTTAATTTTATCCCTTGTCAGTGGATAAAATCGGGGGATAAAATTTTTATCTCCGGCCCATGCTAGGGGGGCAGGGAACCACACATTAAAATAAATCAAACCATTTCATTAACAGTAAAAAAGTTGTAATGTGTGGGAAATAAAGCTAAAAAATAATAAAAAATGCATCACTTTAACTTTCAAATAATTTAAATTAAATAAAATTGAACATGTTTTTGTTAAGGCTGCTCACACGGCGACAGCGACTTCGTGGCGACGTGTGTGCTCAACATGATGATGGGCGGCGGCGGCTCGTTCTCGGCCGGCGGGCCCGGCAAGGGCATGTACACGAGGCTTTACACCAACGTGCTCAACAGGTGAGTACGGCCCTTGCTAGCCAGCGTAGTCTTAAGTACCTCTAAATTCTATATGAATGTTTTCGAGAATGTCATTGGCTTTATTAATTTAAAAAAAATAGTTGTTACGATGTTAAAATAGTTTTGGTGTTAATTAAAAATTTGGTCAGGTATCACTGGATGTTCAACGCGACGGCCTACAACCACGCGTACGGCGACACGGGGCTGTTCTGCGTGCACTCGGCCGCGCCGCCCGCGAGGCTGCACGACACTGCGCTCGTCATCGCGCGCGAGCTCGCCAACATGGCCGGCAACGTGGGCGAGACTGAACTCCGAGTGAGTACCAACACGACAGAGCAGCACCAACAACCACGCGTGTATAATGTACTAGTAACTAGATGATTCCCGCGACTTCGTCCGCGTGGATTAAGTTTTTTCGATTCCCTTGGGAACTCCTTAATTTTCCGGGATAAAAAGTAGCCTATGTCTTTCCCCGGGATATAACCTATCCCTGTACCAAATTTCATCAAAATCGGTTGAATAGGTGGGCCGTAAAAGCGCAGCAGACAGACAGACAGACACACTTTCGCATTTATAATATTAGTATGGATTCGCTCCTTATACCAGAGTGCAGCACTGTACTGCACAGTGTGTGGCACAAATGTGTCTCGCACACGGCACACGCAAACAGGTTCGCATATAATACCAGCTAGCATTAGAACCCGACGCAAAAAGAGGGTTGTTATAAGTTTAACATGTGTAGCTGTGTCTGTCTGTGGCATCGTAGCTCCCAAACGGATGAAACGATTTTGTAACGATGTAACAGTGAATAAGTTTTATTTGATACAGCTAAGATTTCACGGTTCAGCCGTTTGAAGATCACCAGCTCTTTTCTAGTTGATGACGGGATGTGAGCAACTTCCACAGGTCAGCCCCCCGATTATGTAAGAATTGTCGATCAAATGGTAAAGGTTCAGCGTCAAAGTAATATAAACCATAACTGCATTGAATTAGAGTTCAATTTCGTGTATCCATTCTTATACGTTAGAGTATCGTACATACGTAACGTATAAGAATGGGTACACGAAATTGAGCTCTAATTTAATGCTGTTATGGTTTATTTACTTTGCCGCAGAACTTTAACGATTTCATCGGCCATTCCTACATGATTGGGGGGCTGATCGAATCAAAATTGGTGTCCTGTTACCAATATGTCGGGGGGTTACTTTAAATTTTTAATATACTTGTGTAATTTGTCAGAGAGCAAAGACCCAGCTGCAGTCAATGCTGCTGATGAACCTCGAGGCGCGGCCCGTCGTGTTCGAGGACGTCGGCCGACAGGTGCTGGCGACCGGCAAGAGGAAACCACCGTCTTTCTTTATCAAGGAAATTGGTTCGTATACCTACTGTTGATATTAGTGCCTTTTATTCAAAGTTCAATAATTTAGTATGTCCATCCAAGCTAAATACAATTTTGCTTGTTAATTTTAGAAATACCAATTACCTTTCAAGTCTCAAGAGTAACTTCTCTACATAACACTCTAAATTTTGTTCTACGTTAGTTTTTGATGTATGCAAGTATAGAGTCTAGACAATCTAGATTCAGCTGTTTTAGAAAAACAATTAGAATAATTTAGAAAATCGAATTTCATAGAAAAAAGACTGTTTAAAAATCTTAGATTCAGCGACTGGGCTACTGTTGGAATTTATAAAAGTAGGAATAAGTTGTTTGACTTGTACGCTCAAAAGCAATATAATTACACCCCTACATTTTTGGAATACGTAAGAAATTATTCAAAATTATTTAGAAAGGTTTGCATTCAAGCAAAGTCCCTTCACATAAAGCGGAAAATTATCAATTCAGAAAATAAAATAAAAGCAGCTTGGGATGTCATCTCTGATGAAACTGGTAGACATAAAGTGGACAACAATAAACTGGAGCTTAAGATTAATGACCATATTATTGACTCCGATTTAGAAATTGCAAATACATTTGAGAATTTCTTCCAAAATATTCCAATCTCCACTACCAGTTCCCTTAATTCCTCGCCAACAGAAGCCTATAAACTTCTCAGTAGTAATGTCTCTGAGTGCAGTGTTAAGTTTAAGTTTCAGCACGTGACCCCCTATGATATTATAAAAACATTCAAATCTTTACAATGCAAAAAAACGGGAGATCTATGGGGGATATCAGTGAAAATTATCTGCAATGTTATTGATGTTATTGCGCCATATCTTGCTCAAATTTTTAATGAGTCTGTGGATTTGGGATCTTTTCCTGGCCTCATGAAATTTAGTAAATTGATTCCTCTTTTTAAATCAGGTAGCAAAAGTGATCCAAATAACTACAGACCAATTTCAATTTTGCCAACCCTTAGCAAGATATGTGAAAAAATTATGCTTAACCAACTGCTCCAACATTTTAATTTAAATAAATTACTTCACTCCGAGCAGTATGGATTTACGAAAGGTCGATCAACAGTCGATGCGGGCGCGGCGCTGTTAAAACATATATTTGATGCCTGGGAGAACTCACAGAATGCTATTGGTATTTTCTGTGATTTGTCTAAGGCATTCGACTGTGTTGAGCATGAGACACTGTTGACCAAATTAAGCCACTATGGAATCAAAGACACTGCACTTAGCCTCATTGCGTCATATCTTAGTGACCGTATTCAGACGGTATGCGTAAATGATGTGAAATCATCCGGATCAGCCTCGTTAATGGGTGTCCCTCAAGGCTCTATTCTGGGTCCCTTCATGTTCTTGGTATATATAAATGATTTACCATATTTCGTCCAGGATACTTGCGATATTGTGCTATTTGCTGATGATACGTCTTTAATTTTTAAAGTCGATAGAAATAAGGAAGATTTTGACGACGTAAATAGTGCCATTTCTCAGGTCACTCACTGGTTTACTGTAAACAACTTACTTTTAAATGCAAAAAAAACTAAGTGTATTGAGTTCGCACTGCCCAATACCAAGAATACACGTAACATTAATCTAGTGTAAACAATGATATGTTAAAAATAGAAGAGGCCGCCGTGTTCTTGGGAGTGACCTTAGATGCTAAGCTTCAATGGGGCACCCATATATCAAATCTAGCTGGTAAACTCAGTTCTGCTGCTTACGCTGTCAGAAAGATTCGGCAGTTAACAGACGTTGAAACGGCAAAGATTGTATATTTTGCTTATTTTCATAGTATTATGTCTTATGGAATCTTGCTGTGGGGTAAAGCGGCAGATATTCAAAAAAATTTTGTATTACAAAAAAGGGCAGTACGTGCAATATATAATTTAAAACCACGTGAATCCCTTAGAGAGAAATTCAAGAAAATAGGTATTCTTACAGTAGCTTCGCAATATATATACAGTAATTTAATCTTTGTAAAACAGCACATTCAGAATTACAAAAGCATATGCGATTTGCACGATAGGCCAACTAGAAACCGCCATTGGCTCGTGACTCCATCGCTCCGCCTCAAGAAAGTCCGAAGGTCGTTCGTGGGAATGAGCATTCTATTCTATAACAAAATTCCACAACCTATTTTAAACTTGCCTTTACACAAGTTTAAAAAGTCCATTAAAAGTATGCTTCTGAAAAAAGCTTATTATACTGTTGAAGATTACGTAAATGACAAAGGAGCATGGAATTGAATCGCTCCAGCAATGCTAAGGACAGCGGTTATGTATGTAATTACAAATTAATGAAATTGTAATTTTTTTTTTTTTTTTCAAAAGAGCAACCGCCGCGTTTCTTGCTGGTTCTTCTCGGTAGGAATTCCGAACCAGTGGTAGATTCATTCGACTATTCATAAGCACTTGTAAAAAGTCTATTTGAATAAAAAACTTTTGAATTTTGAATTGAATTTTTTTTTTAGATTTTATTCAGAACTAGCTAATGCCCGCGACTTCGTCCGCGTGGATTAAGGTTTTCGGTTCCCGTTGGAACTCTTTAATTTTCCGGGATAAAAAGTAGCCTATGTGCTATTCCAGACTATAATATATCTCTGTGCCAAATTTCATCCAGATCCGTGCAGCTGTTCAGCGTGATTGAGTAACAAACATCCATCCGTACATCCATCCAAACTTTCGCATTTATAATATTTGATATTTGATTCTTAAAATGATAGAACGAAAGAATTTATTAGTATTTTTAAATTAAATAATCCTGTTTTAACACCTGGAGGTGGGAATTTCGCGGTCATTTGAAAATGAAAATGAAAATGTAAATGAAAATGATTTATTTCATGTAGGACCACTAGTGTCACTTATGATAAGTCGTAAGAATCTACCACCGGTTCGGAAAGATGATTCTACTGAGAAGAACCGGCAAGAAACTCAGCAGTTGCTCTTTTCAAAATCAGAAAAATGTAACAATTTGTATATACATACTTAATATAAAATGCATACGCTACGTTACAAGTAGGTATTACACTGACTTGTGGGTTGCTGGATGCGAAGCCGGTTGCTTCCATGCAACTTTGTCATCGAGAAAATCATCTATACTATAATACCCTCGACTTAACAGATGCTGTTTAACACCGTCTTTAAATTTATGTAATGGCAACTCCAGAAACTCTTTTTAGACTAAGAGATAACTGCAATTTTGGTAACCATCGCCAGAAAGGCTGATTCAGTGTTAGATGGATGTAGAGCTCTCCACTGATCTCAAAAGTGGCAGTCTGCCTGCATTTGGATGGCCCTTTAGCTAAATATGGGCGTTCAAAGACGGTTTATTGTTACCAAAAATGAACGATAATTAGAAAAGCTGATTCTTGTACAGTATTAAAGTATGCGCAGTACCTATGTAAACAGCGTAAAAACTGACGCATTTGGATGGGACTTTTTCTAGATATCAGCTTTCAAAGACGTTATAACCTATACTTACTATGCGTTCCTGTAAAAAAATATTAGCAATTATTATGTCGTCCCGTTGATTGCTGTTAATAATTTTTAATAGCGATCAACGGCGACAAAGTTATTGCTAATATTTTTTTACAGGAACGCATAGTAAGTACCTATAGGTTATAACGTCTTTGAAAGCTGATATCTTGAAAAAGTCCCATCCAAATGCGTCAGTTTTTACGCTGTTTACATAGGTATTGCGCATACTTTAATACTGTACAAGAATCGGCTTTTCTAATTATCGTTAATTTTTGGTAACAATAAACCGTCTTTGAACGCCCATATTTAGCGAAAGGGCCATCCAAATGCAGGCAGACTGCAACTTTTGTGATCAGTGGAGAGCTCTACATCCACCTAACACTGAATCAGCTTTTCTGGCGATGGTTACCAAAAATGCAGTTATCTCCTATAATATTTGGTACCATGTTATAAAAGCGTATACTCGACCCCACAAAGGATTTCTGCACCTTGCGCACGCGATATGACGCTGTTACAAGCTTATGGCGGTTTCTAGTACATCGATTGTGAGTATCATTTATTTGCTTATAAAGATTAATGTTCTGCCTAACAAAGATTATATTATTGTTTATGTATTGTGAAGGCACCGTAAGAACACCAATCTCTTTGAATTTTCACGAAGTGATACGCGTGATCCGAGTTTATAAATAGAACGGATGGCTCTTTTCTGCAATACAAAAATTGATTGGATATCAGCTGCTCTGCCCCACAATAAAATGCCGTACGACATAACACTGTGGAAGTAAGCAAAGTAGACAAGCCTAGCCGTTTCAATATTTGTATTGAATATTACATTAAAAATAAACTAGTGGTTCATAACATAAACTTTAACAGATCCATCTATTGACATCATTGTGAAGTTCTGTTAAAAATACTGAAGCTCATTAAAAATTAAATAATTTCGTTTCATTATAATATTTATCTAATTTTAGTATTTGTTGTTCAAGTACAGGATATAATTCAAATAATTGATCAAGTTTCAGGCTCAGCCTTTCAGAAAATTTGAATTAATAAGTACGTTCAGTAATTCTGAAGTTATAAGTCTCTGACAGACGGACGGACGGACGGACAAGTGCAAATGACTCAAGTAGACTCAGAGACCTTCGCTTTGCTCGGTCAATAAAAAATTGGCATTCATAGGGACTGTCGATAGAAGTGAAAACGAATATTATTTTTTTTTTTTTTTAAATTAAATAAAAAAATATATAGGTATTTAAAATATTTAAAATATAAACCTTAAAACTAAGGGATTAAGTTTACGAATGTAGTATATTTATATTTAAGACCTTTTGTCTTCGTAATAACGCGAAGTGACGGTGTCGGTGACGCGAATCCACAAGTTTACCCCCTACCAAATAGTGCTCAACGCGGCTAAAGAAGTTTTCACTTCAAAAATGCATTCTCCATCTTGTAATACCTACTCACATTTAGCAAAATAAAAATAATTTCAATTTCAATTTTTACTTACTTACAGAGAAGATCACAGCAGACGACATAGTGAGAGTGGCGCGTCGCATGCTCAGCAAGAAGCCGGCCGTGGCCGCGCGCGGCAGGCTCGCCCAGCTGCCCAGCTTCGAAGACATCCAGGCTAACATGACCCTCGGCAACAGCGACGCGCCGCAGGGCCGGCGGCTCAATCTCTTCAGACTCTAATTTACTTAGTTTTATTGTATTCTAACGGTTATGATTATTGCGATGGTATTGAATAAAGTTTATTTTAGTTCCAATTTTTCTTCCTGTTTTTTATTTGTTCACCTCCTTATTGATCACTTACCTTATATGAAACTAACACGTAATATCCCAACAAGTACGAGGTTTTGGTTTGGTAGATTATAGATACCTACCTACCACTAATGACTAAGCAGATTTCTAACTCCTTGAGATACCATGATAGTTAATATTCTAAGGTAGAGGGTATCAATGCCCCTCTACCGCCTCCAAGGTTTTTATGTACTAGCCCGGGCAATTTCGATGATACAAAACAAAACAAATCTGAAGTTAAGAGGATTAGTGTTCGATTTTGATATTAATTAGTTACTCTAATTATTATTATAGGACTCTGTAGGTACTTAGGATAAACACCGTTCTTAAAAGGAGTTCGGTAGGAATCGAGCGCGAACATTTTTATTAGCAGAATTTCTAGATGGAATTTAAGCTAACCCGTTGTCCTAGGTGACCGACAGAAGCGACGCCACGCGATACGACGCCATAGAAAATGACAGACGTATCGTAAAATATATGTTCCTTGGACGTATCTACGCGACAACGTAGGCCCGTGAAGGAAGCTACTGTTTGATGCTGTCGCGGTGCCGCGTTTTGTCGCTCACCTACTGAGCGCGAGTGAAGCGAGCGCATGTTCCGACGTCATGTGCGCATGTGCCTATGAGTATGCCCCCCTAGTGAGGACAATATATTATATTACAGTGTTGCGCTATCCCGCGCACGGCTTAAACTTTAAAGCTTGGCGACCTGGTCCCTCGTCATCATCCCTATCCGACCTCCGCGAGAAGTGAGAACCGTACGCCGTCGCTTGTTTGGGTCGGCCACGTTGTCCTGAGGGTTCCAATCGAGAGCTTGTCTCGCAATACTGCTGGGTTCCCCACGCTGTGTGTTATAAGTAGGTACATATTAACACTTTAGGGTGTGGCCAATCCAACCCCATTTGATTCCTTGCAGCGTAGTAAGAGGTCTGTTCCACTAGTGCCTACCAACGTCGGCCTATAGTGCATCAAGTTGGCCAAGTGCGGATTGGCAGCCTTCACACGCTTTTGATAACATTATATGTATAGACTGGGATACAATGGGTTAATCACCTATTTACTTAAAAACACAAACGAACGGGTTTAATAGGTAAAAAAATAAAATGACATTGAGCATTTAAAAAACATTTTTATTCTACATAGACTTACCTAATATTATTATGTACAAGATTATCCACAATAGGAATCAATAATTTTACACTCTACTGATGGCAAGAATTCGTTGGCTCAACTTTGTTAGTAGACAGAATATGTATTTTAAAATTCAGTCTCAAAACATAAGATCATGATATACTTATATATAGATATATATAAGTACAAATTTTAATATCTATCATAATATGATAAAGAAGGAATTTCATAGTTTATTATCATTATCGTATAGCTAAAGGAAATGATAGTTTGTTGTAAAAACATACTAGTAAATTATGTATGTACAGTTTACCTAAATACTTATAATGATTGATATCAATTTTTCAAGAAAATATTTTTCAGAGAATTGAACACTAAAGATTGTGTGACATTATTGATTTCTTACCTATTAGAGTATGAACCTATACCTACTATTATGATACTTAAAAATAGTCAATGTATAACCTAAATAAACAGCAACTGGTATAATCTTATTTGCGATGTAATTAACTTTTGATATTATTGTCATGTTATATATATTTTTTCTATTTCTGTAAACAAGTTTATGTATCTAGTAACAAAATATATTTAAGACATCGCAGAAAACAGACAAATTTCAGAGAAATAAACAAGGCATTTATAGTCCGACAAACTTAACTGACCCAGGTATCAGTATCTATGAAAAATAAAATAAAAACAAAAAAATAAACATTTGTTTCAATTTTGGCCAACAGGACGGATAAGTTTGTGGGACCATATTAGTAAGACTGATGTCTCAGAAACACAAAGTCCCTACAAACAACAGTGTGACCGGAGATTTCATTTCATTTATTTATTAATTGCAGTCATGTACATGCATTATTTATAGACATGAAGCCCCTAAGCATCGGTCTATAAGTTAAATTGCACAAAATATAATGCTGCACTTTTCCACAGGGTGCATTATGAAAAGGACTAGCAATAGCAATAGTCCTGCTATTTTAGTTTAGCTTAGAGATTGTGTACAGAATAAGCCACAATGAGGCATGAATGTATGCTATCTCTTAAATAAACAAAAATGACAGGGCTTAAAGGGCAAAACACACAGGAAACGGGCGCGGGTCGGGTCGGGTCGGGTGCACGGCGGGTGTAATTCCGTGTAATATATGGACATCAACAGCGTCACCCGCCACGCGCCCGTTGTGTTTTGCACTATAATGCTAAATAGTAGTGCTGACCCTTTCCACAGGCAGTATTATGAAACGGATAGCAATAAAAATAGAGTTCTAATTTTAGTTTAGTTTAGAGATGGTGTACAACCAAATTGGCCTCATTGTCGCATAAAAACCAATCTGGCAAAAGATGTCGTCTGCATGCCTCAAAATTGTATTATATACACCCATATTACTGCGCAAGCGCAACAGCAGTCTTTGCTGCTTCGTCAGCGTCGTTAATGATCTTGAAAGGAAGCCCAGACTCTTCCAGTATCTTTTTTGCTTGCGCTGCGTTTGTGCCCTCTAACCTAATCACCAGTGGATGTTTGGGAGGATTTTCTTTGCAAGCTGCTACCAATCCCTTAGCTACCGTAGTGCAATTGACGATACCTGGAAAATATAGAAAATTCTTTTTAGTAATTTCCGCCTTTGTTTATCTTATGAACTTGCTTGATTGCAATATACTTTGATGATAAATGATTTTATCATAACAATATTATCTAGTGAATCAAGCCTTGAAATAATAAAAAGGATTTATTATTCGTACTGATATTTTACTTTTAATCCATAGCTTATAAGTCAATTTTGTTCATATTTCACTTATCTATTGTTTTAAGATTTTCTACTAAGGTCGTTTTGCACCAACTTCTCACAGAAAGGTAACCCTGGTAACTTAAAACTTTTCACTTGTGTCTACATTTTAAAGTTATATAGTAAGTTGCTTTGTAATAAGAAGTAATGGTAAGGATCTATTAATAGATTCCTTAATAAAATAAAGGATTAACACAAAACCATAACTAACAGTACAAAAAAGAGAAAATATTTTTCCATGACAAAAAAAAGTCTTACCAGCAAAAACGTTAACAAATATAGCCTTCACTTTAGGGTCAGACTCTAATATTCTCAAAGCTGCAGATACTTGAGATTGTCCGACTCCTCCTCCAAGGTCCAGGAAGTTTGCTGGTCTGCCTCCACTTAGCATGATGAGGTCCATGGTTGCCATGGCCAAACCAGCACCATTCACCATGCAACCAATACTGCCATCCATGTCTATGTAGGTAAGGTTAAGCTCAGCAGCTTCTTTCTGTAAGTATTTATGTATTTGCTAGCTGAGTATTCGAGGCACTAATAATTAAGGGGTAGTATTTTAAACGAACTTCAGGGGTGAAGTAAAATTACTATTTAAAGAGTTGCCAAAGGAGGAAAACAGAAATAATAAGCATACAAATAAAGAAACCATGGACCTCTTACAAGAACATGTTAATTCTAAAATAACCCAGATAAGCAAAATGATAATATAACAAGAAAGGGAAAGGCAGCGGCAGCAAATATTTGAAAATTTTATATCGAAAACAGGATCTATATGGAAAGCTAAGCCAAGCCACGGGTTGCTGTCTACCTCTTTACCAAATTTCATCAAAATTAGTTGAAAAGATTAGCCAGGAAAGACAGACAGACAAAAAGACATATACACTTTCACATTTATAATATTAGTATGGATTGTTTTTCTTTTGTATAGTGAAATATTGAACCATTACTTATAATAATCAACAAAAATCAAATTTTACAGGAGACAGAGCCTCACACTGCACACGTACTATATGGATAGATAGTTAAATAATAAATAAATGTATTATGAGCATAACATAGTTATAAGATAATAATATAAGCAGAAAGATGCTTTTGTTTAAAATTGGTAGTAACTTAATATCCATTTTTGTCAATATTGCATAAAGTAACTGATAAGATAAGGTTTGCCCTTATATTTACAATTCTGATAGCCTGTTGATATTATCTGTTGACACATTTATCAATAACATAAAACTGGAATACTTTATACTAGCTGATGCTAGTATAAAGTAGTTTCATCGGCATAAATTGTTTTTTTTATTCCCGCAGAAATTACCTACTTTTCCAGGATATAAAGTAGCCTATGTGTTATTCCAGACTATAATATATCTATGTACCAAATTTCATACATATCCATTCAGCCCTTCTGGCGTCATTGAGTAATAAACATCCATCAATCCAAACTTTCGCATTTATAATACATTTTAGTAAGATATTAGGATGCTATGAAAGACTGTTTATAAGATAATCCATATTTTAGGAAGAACTTCAATAAAATGTTAATTACTAACTTTGTAAGACTAGCAATAGACCTAAAGTGGTGAGCTTTTCTAATCTTATCATTTATTACTTACTTCTCTAGGATCAATTCCAGAGGTATCATCGAGGGCAAATATATCTTTCTGTCGGAACTGTGCATTGTCATCGAAGTTAATTTTTGCATCAACTGCTACAACTCTGCCATCATCAGTCTCCACCAATGGGTTTATTTCCAGCTGAGTTGCATCAACCTTAAAAAATTGTGTTGTTAGTCAACAGTGTAATACTAAAATAATTTAAAGAAAAAAAATGAAATTTTGTCAAAATTAGTTTGGCACACATATGCAGTGAAAAGGTGACTGACAGACAGACACTTTTGGATTAATAATACTACCTAGATATAGTTATTACCTTGAGAAACAGTTGCCACAACTTTTTTATTTCTTCAGCACATTTCTTAACCAAAGGGCCTTTAAATTCTAAAAATTCAGCAACTTCCTTAGCCATTTTATCTGTAATACCTTCATGGATGTCAATGGGTAATGTTTTGAGAAGATGTGGTGTTTTCTCAGCAACTGCTTCAATATCCATTCCACCAGCAGGAGATGCGACCAGTGCAGCACCATTATAGGTTCTCTCCATTATAATACTTAAATATGTTTCTCTTACGATGTTTACACTTTCAGCTACCATTACCTTGTCTACAAGAATTCCTTCCTTTGATGTTTGTTTGGTTATCAACTTATGTCCAATCATATTTTTAGCTAAACTGAGTATCTCATTCCGATCTTTAGTTAAATGCACTCCACCTTTGAAACCATTATCAAAATGTCCTTTTCCCCTTCCACCCGCTAAAATTTGAGCTTTTACCACATATTCATTCGCCTTAAAGTCTGTTAGAGAGTTTGGATTTAGGTTTGAGTCGAGAAGACGAAAGTTTTGAATTGACACGTGGTGCTTCCTTAATAAATCCTTGCTGTGGTATTCTTGAAGATTTAGGTTCCTACGAGAAATTACGCATGAGGTGTAGGTATACTGTAAACCACGGAATATTTTAAAGTTGCTGATTTTGGTTATAGCAGCCATAATTAATTTCTTCCTGCTTACACAAACTCTTCAATATAGCGGTCAATTTTATTTGTAAGTATCAGAAAACATTCAGGATTTTTACAAATTGTTAACTTTATGTTGATAAATTGATAATAACATTAACATTTACGGTTTTCAAAAGTCGCCGAATTTCGAAGTCAGAGACCCAGCTGCAGCCTGCAGGGTAATATTGTTCTGTGCCCAGCTGGGCAATCGGCAGTGTTGACATCAAGTTTGATAGAGTTGCCGTATTTGATACTTCAGATTGGCGTAATTATAAATAAAAATCATGAAATTGCCGTATTGTTATTTTTATTGTGAAAAAATAGGAAAAAAGTAGGAATTCTATATTAAAAAGGCAACAAAACGAAAATCTCTATGTCGATGGTTGCCATAGAGATTTTCTTTTTTAGAAGCAAGCCACTAAGAATCACTAAACTGTATGTAGGTACAGGTACGACACATTTCAGCCATCCCAAGTTAATATCTTTGTGTGCAAAAATCCATATCCATACTTCCATACTAATATTATAAATGCGAAAGTGTGTCTGTCTATCTGTCTGTCTGCTACGCTTTCCCGGCCCATTTTTTCAACCGATTTTGCTGAAATTTGGTATAGAGGTAGGTTATATCCCGGGGAAGGACATAGGCTACTTTTAATCCCGGAAAATTAAAGAGTTCCCGCGAAGTCGCGGGCATCATCTAGTAAAAAATAAAGTAATCTCTATGGCGATGACATTAATGAGTAACCTCATTAATATCATCGCCATAGAGATTACTTTATGGACTTCCATAGTTTCTGCTCGGGAATTCCCAGCTACGACTTTATTAGGGATGTGCCTATATTGCAATTTTATTCGATTGATTGGAATCGCAAATAACTTATCCTTGTGAATCGATTCGAAAATTTCAAAATTGGAAATGGATTGCCGTATTTTATTATACGGTAGGTAATGAAAAACCTGCCGTATACCTGCAGAGCGATCGGCTATAAATTGTCGCAATATCACATCCAAAAATGTCCTAAAGGATATCCATTGTTACAGTCCTTATAGCCGGCTTCACGTAAGCTTTTTCAGGATTGTAGCAATGGGTCGCTAACCACAGATTACTAGTCACGAACTCTGAATATCGATATTTTGGTAGTGCAGACCTATTTATAATCCGACTTATTTGAATGTCTATGGTAATCATGTGGTAATCTAGCAATTTAAGTAGATCTATCAGTCTTCCAAATTTAACTGCATTACCTAATTTAAATAAGTTATATTTTCGAGTCTGTGGTTTCTTGTGATTTTCTATTTAATAATTGGCTTTGTTTTTTAATAAATATAATACAAAATACTATAATATAAGAAGCGATGCGCTTAAGTTAGTAGATTTTCTTTTTACGATGCAATCAAAGATACCATAAGCTAGAGCTATCTCAAGATACCGAAATTGTCTATGGATATTTTCATTTTAATCACAGATCATAATTTATTGCGCAAGGGATCAGCCTGGGTGTCCAACGAGGAAATGCAGCCAGCATTCTTGCCACCATTCCACGCGGGCATGTTTCTAGCTTTAAGTTCTATTGTATTGTTTTCAATAAAGGTTTACAAAAAGTAGTACATAAAGTTGTACTATGTAGGTACTAGGTACGGTCTACATAACTTAATTCTTTTTTACCGTTAATTTTAATTATAAATAACTAGATGATTCCCGCGACTTCGCCCGCGTGGATTAAGATTTTTTGATTCCCGCGGGAACTTTTTAATTTTCCGGGTAAAACTAGCCTATGTCCTTCCCCGGGATACAACCTACCCCTGTACCAAATTTCACCAAAATTGGTTGAACAGACGAACCATGAAAGCGTAGCAGACAGACAGGCAGACAGACATACTTTCGCATATTTTATAACTAGCTGATGCCCGCGACTTCATCCGCGTGGCTTCAGTTTTTTTGATTCCCGCGGGAACTCGCTTAACTTTCCGGGATAAAAAATAGCATATGTCCTTCCGCGGGATGCAACTTATCCCTGTACCAAATTTCGTCAAAATCGGTTGAATACATGGGCCGTGAAAGCGTAGCAGACAGACAGACAGACAGACAGACAGACACACTTTCGCATTTATAATATTAGTATGGAAGTATGGATATGGATTTATAATATTAGTATGGATGTAATATTATTACTTATTATCATTGGTATGTATTTGGTCGTACAATTTTTGTATTTTTTTAATAGCGTGAGTTGGCAATACTGCGAATGAAAATATTTTATTAGCTAGACATACTGTACGGTATACCCACGGTATACCTAATAAAAGGTAAATTGTCAAAAGAATGTCATAAATTAAATAACATCTTGACGCCATTCCAATATAGAATAGCTTAATTACCTACTTGCTTGAAATAATAGTATTTTCTATTTTTACCTAACAAACAATCTATTCGAGCTTTTTAATCCTTATATTATATTTATTTTGGATATTAAAGAGTCGTAAAACGATTATTGGACACCTTATGTCACCGCTAAAAACACCTCCCACCATGTATCAATGAAAGCCTAGTTTGACGTGACGTTTGTCATGGTCCGTAAACGACATCTTACTTCAAAAGTCTTACGTGATACCAATTTTCAGCAAATAATTCTATCGATAGTTACTGCATCAATGTCAAAACATTTTTTTGTCCTCAACGATCCTTTAAAGACAGTCTCAGTGATACGTGAAGCCAAACCCATGTTTTGACATTGATGCAGTCCTTTAATGATTGCGACAATGTATAGCCGATCGCTCTGCTGATCATCTGAAATGTGCTCAAATTGCCGTATATTACGGCAATTGCCGTATTAATGGCAACGCTGGCAATCGGCTAAAACAGATCGGGATTTCATGTCAATGTCATCATGACGTGTGATTATTGACACTTGTCTCCAATGAAAAATTGCTTGTCTCTGATAATGACAGTGATTTGACGTGGATTTGACAAATGCATCATAGATACACACTGTAGTAGTACTTTATTTATTTTTAGCCTATGGATTCAAGTTATATGGTAACAAAGAGAATATAACCACTACGTTTTTGTTATTTAAGGCCGACTGCAAAAACATGCGCAGTTCAATAGCGCAATAGCGATGAATTTTAAAAATATTTCATCTCAGAAAGCCATTAAATTATCTCTTTGAGAGGCACAGTCCTCCATGCAGGATGCCGCGCCGCCGCGCCGCCCTCTAGTCGAATTACTGTCTAGTCTCTACCTTAGAGAATTTATCAAAGGAGTAGCAATAAGCAACAACTTCAGAACACTGATTAAAAGTCTAGCCCCACTTTAACATTCGCAACTTTAGGAAAGGTAGGGTGCCTTTTTGTGACTTTTTTAGTAATATATCAAAATAATAAATCTATGGTAACTAGTTAAATATATCAAGTCTATGGTGATTATATGGAGAACACAAAAGGGTCAAAATATTATTATCAAATATACCTAAAATCGGAGCGTAGATCATGTATATTACATTAGTTTTTATTTCACTTCAATACATGCAGTATTTCCGAAGTTATAACGACAAGAAGTTTCAGCCCTTTTTTGAATTTCCGAGATTACGCGCGCTCATACTAAGACGTCACACCCACGGTTATGACTCATGTTTGGGTCCTCGGGCCATCGATTTACCAATTATGGATACAACATTACCTACAAATTAATACGCAAAAAGCGTCCACAATCGCTTATAGAAACACAGCTATAGATAATATAGACTGAGACACTAAACGGTTCAGAAAAACCACAGAGAGAAAAACCAAGCATATGGCTTTATATTTAGGGTTCAATTTTGTAATAACAATTCGACACATGCGACATTTTATCGCCTAGTGTACTCATGCGCGACTGAGGCGAAAATTGTTCACAAAATCTATTTGTGCACAATTTGACCGTGCCGTTTTTTGCGTTTGGATGGTGTGTCTAAGGTATTGGTAAGTCAATGGATCGGGCACATAAAAAAGAGTTTATCAGGTGTTTTAACTGTTGAATTGAAGCACCAAGGCACAATATAGTAATTTTTTCCATTTTTACTACAGAGAACTTTATAATTTTGATTTTTACTGCGCAGCGACTAGGATTCTGACGTCAACGGCTTTTAAAAACCTACGGCCGGAAATACGCAATTTGATCGTAAATATCTCAGCCATTTTTTAAGATATGAAAAAAGTAAAAACACTGTTTTTCTGGTAATTTTTTGTAGATTTATTTGGCATGTAAAGTAAAAAACGTTTGTCAGACCCATTATAACAAGAGGAGACAATGTAATAATAATACCACAGGTGAGCGAAATGAGTATATACGCTAATGCCAAGGAGTGACAGAGCGAGAAAATGTTATCTCTTGTCCTGCTCAGCGTTTTGTTTTTTTTTGTTTGACCTATCCGACAGTTTAGGTCAGACAATCCTGTGTTGTTTTTGTTATTTGCCCATATTAGTACGAAATCAGAATTGGACAAAGTGGTAACTAGCTTACGAAAAAAGTGGTTTAACTTAAAGACGATGATGTATTGCTGTGTGTTAGGCTGCAAAGGCCGAACTGAACGTAAATACGAAAACATAACCTAATACGTAAGTTTACAATTTTGACCTTATTTTTATTATTAATATGTATGTCTCTTCCATCTCGGGACCATGGGGTCCCGGAGCGTACGAGGGGCCGAAACCAACTCGCAGAGGTTGTTAGACAATTTTACTCTAAAGGAAATGTGACACCAACCGGCGAATATCCCTATATGCACTATGCGAGTGCACCCAAGGACAATCCCCGGTTAGTGCAGGACTATTGCAAAACATGAAAACAAATGATATGTATGGGTCTACGGGTTTGGCTTGCTATAATGGACTGGTGAAATGGGTCTATGGAAGTACTATGGCCCCTGCCTGACCAGTGTTATTTTACACGGACAAAATGGCAGGGGGTGACTCGCACACTCAGTAAATGGGCCCCCAGAAACAGCCGTTGGCACAGTGACGTAGCGGCAAGGGGGCAACATAACTTGAGGTGCTTGAGGAGTGGAGAGGTATTCCACGGCTCTCAGGACAATCCTGGTAGTCCATTCAAGATCCCTACAAGCATCTTACTGGAATACTTCCTTCCTCCGAGCATCTTGCAGATGCTCTTGCGAATCTCCGCTCAAGCCAGCCAATGAAGGCAAGCAAGAGGTGGGAGTTCTGTTCCTCGTCAGTGTTCACTCCAGCTGGCCGATAATGGCAAGCCAGAGATGAGGAACAAGACTTCTCCCGGGAGCGATCAGGTCCGTGGGATCGCTTCTGCCCAACAGCTCGCCACAAGCTGCCCTGCGGGTTTATTATTATTATTATTACTCTTTATTTGTACACCACAACCCAGAAAAATAAAGGAAACACAAATACACAGAAATTAAAACACACAGAAAAAGGCGGCTTTATCGCTTAGTAGCGATCTCTGCCAGGCAATCTGATTGTTCCAGATAAAAACAACTTAAATTTGTAAAGACTCGCATGAATGCTACAAAGCATAGCCGTCTCTATCCCTGGTACAAAGTATAGAAATAACAAAACTTAATTAAAAATAACAAAAACTTATTTACCCATTCTCCATCAACGTTTACCACTAAGAAAATAAGAAAATAGCGCATTATGACTATCGCTATCGCATACTGTATACGCTGACGCCATAGAGGTATAATATTAATACCTCTATGGCTGACGCCCTGTCTATATCTCTTTCTCTATCTACGATAGTGTCCAGCGTAGCTGAGTAAGATATATAGACGCCGCCATATCTCCTTTTCACTCCCACATGAAAGAGATGCAGTGTTGGGATGTAACACAAGATAGAATGAGAAAAAAATATGTGTTTTTCTCTCCCTTTCTGCGTGTCACGGATTTTGTGCCTATTGCATACAAACAAACCATATATTGTGCCGACGTTTGTATGACGTTTGGGAGGTGTTTCATAGTATTACCTATCCCTTTCGGTTACACGCTGACCCTGATTCTAGAGATTCCTTCTTCTATGCCAGCGAGGCATTCTGCACAGACCAATATGCGTGCAGGACTGATAATCTATATTCTATGCCATAGAGTAAAGTAATATACTTCTACTGTGCCACTGCCCACTTGCCAGATGCCTATGGCCCACATGAACCTAACCTAACCTAAAATAAAGCGTATTTTTAAAGTAAATAATTTCAGCAATTTCTTGTAAAAATTGGATGGTTTTACAAATTATTTTGTTTCTTGAAAATCAACATGTCTTTTAATACAATCCAAGTAGGTGAATACATCGTTATACAAAAACAGAACTATAAGAAATTACATAAATTCAATAAGCCTAACTCTGCAGTGAGTGTTGGGAAAGATTTAATAAATTTAACTGGAATAGTGGGTTGCAAATTCTTTTCTACTTTTAGAACAATAAGCAGAGGCACAAAGAGAAGTAAGGAATATGATTTAGAATTATCAGATGAAGCTGCTAACCTAATAGAAGAGATAGAGTTAAAATCATCAGGAGCTGATAACAGGAACATTTATGACGACGGCCGATCGCAAAAATTGTCCGCCACAGAGATTAGCGATTTAAAGACCGAATCCACGAGAGCATCGGATATTGTCGAGACATTGGTAGCTAATTCAAATACATTTCATAATAAAACTGAATTCTCACAAGAGAAATATTTGAAGAAAAAAGAGAAAAAATATTTTGAATATATTCAAATATTAAGACCAAACTTGAGAATTATCACTGAAATATTATATAAGTTGGACCCAAGTAAGGTACAAGGTATTCGTATAGACACTTTGTCCCAAATAATAACATTATCAAACATCAATAGTGAAGGAAATCACTTGCTATATGATTCTGGTTCAAATGGTTTACTTGCAGCTGCATTGTTAAGTGCTATGGGATCAGAGGCTAAAGGAAAATTAATTCAGATGCATCCAGGAAATATGTCACAGAAACAGGCCTTGTTAGCTATGAATTTTGAATCAGACCATCTCAACAAATGTTTATCTGTTAATGTGTATTCAGTCTTGAGGCAAGTTCATCAAGGTTGTGATACCCATACTCAACAAGAGAGTGAAGCAGTATTAGAAAGTGAACCAAACCTGAAGAGGAAAGCTTCTGAAAGTGTACAACATTCAAATAAAATACCTAAGATTGATGAATCCCAAATCATAGACTGTGAAATTAAAGATGGAGTTACTGAAGTAAGTGAAGTGCCCAAGAAAAAACCTAAATGGCACTTTGATAATATAGCTGCATCTGAGGTATTGACAAATAAAGTAGATTCATTAGTGATAGCAAGTAAGGAAGATCCTCAAAATATATTTCTAGAGCTTGTATCATTTGTTAAACCTGGTAGACCATTTGTAATTTATTACAGTGTAGCTGAACCACTGCAAAACTTATACATGACACTGAAATCTATGAGCAATGTGGCTGCATTAAGACTGACTTGTAATTGGATGAGAAACTATCAGGTTTGTAGTTAACAAATTTATATTTTGAAAATTATTATTAACTGTTCTTTTCAGCATTATTATAATTATAAGTTCACTTATTAATTAATAAATCTTTTGTAAAAAATAAGTCTAAAATTGTTATGTAGACTTTTTTGAGTTAAGGTGCCTTATACATCCTTCATCTTATGTCATCCTTTTCCAGGTACACTTTAAAGAATCGGGAGTCACAGCTGTGGGGATGTCATGGTATCAAATTAAAGGTCATTTCTTCTTCTCTCGTTTGACCTTATAAAAATGCACACTCCAATACAAATTTTCTGCATAAATACGTTTCTCCGAACGCAAGATCTGCTGAAAATGACGAAAAATGGGGTCCGGATAGGTACCCATAAAGCTAGATCCGCTGCATATTTTAACTTGAATATTAACAATAAAGTGGGGCTTATATAGTCCTCTATCCATGGTGCAAAGCATTAAGCATACAAATAAATATGTTTATAGTTTATGTGGCAAAAAAAAATGTTTCATACATTTTTCTATGAAAAGAAGCCGAGCGCTAGGCGTTTGGCGCTCAGTACGCGCTGAGACGCGCTCGTGGACGGGTGGGTGTATCGCTTTTTTGCACGAAATTTATTACGACAAAATGAACACCGTGTTGTGTACTGCCATAGAGATATAATATTCTCTATGTGTACTGCGCTTAGAAAAACTTGATACCGACATCCACAAAGAAGGAAGTTCTCAAGTGTAGGCGTATTTTTTTTACCCGATTACGGCAAAGCCACAAGGAAAGGGTATGTTAGGAATATATATGTATGCATGTATGTATGTATGTATTAAAAAAAAGTGAGCGCCATTTTGAAATTCTTCGTTATCGTACCGATTTCGTTCAAAATCGATATCTGGGGTTCCCTGGGATCACAAAACAGGAAACTGTTACCAAAATTTTAAAAAAGTCAGCGCCATTTTGAATTTTTTTGTTATCGTACCGATTTCGTTTAAAATCGATATCTGGGGTTCCCTGGGATCACAAAATAGGAAACAGTTACCAAAATTTTAAAAAAGTCAGCGCCATTTTGAAATTTTTTGTTATCGTCCCGATTTCGTTCAAAATCGATATCTGGGGTTCCCTGGGATCACAAAACAGGAAACTGTTACCAAAATTTTAAAAAAGTCAGCGCCATTTTGAAATTTTTTGTTATCGTCCCGATTTCGTTCAAAATCGATATCTGGGGTTCCCTGGGATCACAAAACAGGAAACTGTTACCAAAATTTTAAAAAAGTCAGCGCCATTTTGATTTTTTTTGTTATCGTACCGATTTCGTTCAAAATCGATATCCGGGGTTCCCTGGGATCACAAAACAGGAAACTGTTACCAAAATTTTAAAAAAGTCAGCGCCATTTTGAATTTTTTTGTTATCGTACCGATTTCGTTCAAAATCGATATCTGGGGTTCCCTGGGATCACAAAACAGGAAACGGTTACCAAAATTTTAAAAATGTCAGCGCCATTTTGAAATTCTTTGTTATCGTACCGATTTCGTTCAAAATCGATATCTGGGGTTCCCTGGGATCACAAAACAGGAAACTGTTACCAAAATTTTAAAAAAGTCAGCGCCATTTTGTAATTTTTTGTTATCGTACCGATTTCGTTCAAAATCGATATCTGGGGTTCCCTGGGATCACAAAACAGCAGTCAATCAAAAAAAAGTCAGCAGTGAACTTTTTAAAATTCAAAATGGCGCTGACTTTTTTAAAATTTTGGTAACAGTTTCCTGTTTTGTGATCCCAGGGAACCCCAGATATCGATTTTTTAAAATTTTGGTAACAGTTTCCTGTTTTGTGATCCCAGGGAACCCCAGATATCGATTTTGAACGAAATTTGTACGATAACAAAGAATTTCAAAATGGAGCTGACTTTTTTAAAATTTTGTTCATAGTTTCCTGTTTTGTGATCCCAGGGAACCCCAGATATCGATTTTGAACGAAATCGGTACGATAACAAAGAATTTCAAAATGGCGCTGACTTTTTTAAAATTTTGGTAACAGTTTCCTATTTTGTGATCCTACGGAACCCCAGATATCGATTTTGAACGAAATCGGTAAGATAATCTTTTATACATTATTTTACAATCTCAAAAACTGAGTATTATTGTAGCCGCGAGTATTGTTTCGGCGCATAAATAGGTACATAATATTTACCGCGGCCAACAGCGTAAACAAGTACCTAGTAAATAAATAATCGTCTAATATTTTCAAGTAACAAAACTGGTTAGTTGGCTATAAAATCGAGCGTCTCTACGCTTTAAAGCTCTACGCTCTCGTAAAGCGTGCATATATATGCTGTAGTGTGACGAGTTTTATACCTATAGTTGAGTTTTTTACCTATAGTAGGTCGCGGGGTAAATGTTTAAAGGGCCTTAAGCTTTTTTGAGTTAAGATAGTAAACAATTTTTGCATTTGAATATTTATTATATTCTTAAAATAAATGTTTTTGCAGATCTTGCCTGAGAGGACACATCCAGAAGTAATGATGAATGGATCCAGTGGATTTCTTTTAACAGGATATGTCCTTAAATAATTAAAATAATAAATATCTCAAATAGAACAAGCTCTCTTTATTAAAATGGCATACAAATATCAAAAACTTGCCTCCAAGTGCAATAACACATTTATATGACCTTTAGCAGCACTACTCTATGCAAAAATAACTTCCAAAACATTTCTATGCTGATTAACAATTTGTAACTGATATTTTGATTACAATAATTTTATTCCTAAACCTCGTTATTTATACACCTATGATATAAAATTGTCAATTGTTTAAAGTCATTTAATAGGTGACTTTGTGGCAGGAGTCTTTATATTTTCACATTGATACAATAATTAAGCTTTAAGAAAAGAAATAAATTTAAACAAAACATTTATATAATAAATAATTTATTATGTAAGCAAATAAATCTTTATAACGCAGGATAAAACAAGACAAAGGTTCATTTGAATAGTAAGATATTTGGGCACATATCAAATTCATAGGGCACAGATATTCATATTTTACTATTTAAGGAATGTGTATCAGTCTAACAAGGATAATCTTTCCATTCAGTATTTTGTATGAATATGAAAACAAAACAGAAATACACTATTTTATAAAGGAATTTAATATCAATCACATAAGTATATAAGATCAGAAGCACTAAAAGTTTAGTTAAAAGTAAATTATGATAAAATTTGATGAAATCATTATTTAATTTGGCACTAAGATAAAGTTCAACTGCGTTTTTTTAAACTTCTACCTGCCATATTAAAGTTAAACAAAATAGTAATTTTTATTCTAAAGCTTAGTTGAAAATATATCACTTATTTATTTTGAATTATCTTATACGCATATTTACGTTTTATAAGTCACCATACTTTATATATTGCTTTTACAATTACGCAATGTTTTTTTGCCATTTCTGCTTAAAGGTGAAGAAAAATACTTAAGAGATTTTCAAAATCAATACGCAAAATGAAGTCATGTGCCAAATGTGTTTATGGTTGCATTTGCTTAATTAACTACTTAACAGAAATACCATAAAATGTTGTGACAAAATTAATATAAAAAATATTAAATTAAAATTTTAACAACAGGCTTTTGAATCTCATTGCCTTTACCTTCGAAATTAAAGATATGCACCATTAAAGAGCCCAAAGCTTTTAAAATGAAAGCCTTATCATAATTATTTTATTACTTAGTAATTAATAGTTTTCAATATTTTGGCTATTAATTTTACTTCAGCTCTTCTCTCCTGTTGCAGTAGGCCTCTAGGAAAGATTGAATATATTAAAGCTCCTTATATCTACGCCGAAAATAAGCATTGCATTTGATTAAAAAATAATATCCGCACTGGCCTACTTTGCAATTACAGAGATCTATTTTTGATTTCCAAAAAAACTTAAACACATTTAAATTTATTGGCCAATTGTTTATTATAAATCTAAATAATACTAAATAAAAACTGGTTTTACAGCCACATAAATACTAATTAAAGTCGAGATATCTTAAAGAAATAATGTACTGAAAATAAATAAGAGAATTTATTTGACCATCATTTTACATATTTATTACATAATATTATTTATATCTATCAGAGAGTGATATCATCAGCATTATAAAATGTGGAGCATTAACAATGACTGCACCATTGAAATTTGGTTGAGAATACATTCTTGATTTTGAAAATTGAACACACAGTATTTTCTCAACAATTATTTATACATTATACCTTGATTTCTTAGAAATTTTCAACTATGTAAACAAATAATTTCCTTTTACAATTTTAATGGGCACATACTGAAACTTGGTCCTTAGTATTTATATTTGAAAATTTATCCCAATTAATACGAAACCCTAAAAACAGCCATACAGTTTTGGTCTAAGTAATAAATGTTGATTTATCTGAGAATAAATACTAATAAGACAATATGTTTCAATACTTGACCATAAGTGATTGTCTTCCAATTGAAACTATTCAAAATCAATTTTATTAGTCTTAAAGTTATTTTCTTCAGTGCTAAAATCATAGATATTTATAATTTAGTTTTAATTCATCATGATAGAAAATATGGATGCACCATTTGTTTACATAGTTGGGAACTTTTATTTAAAAAACCTTACATACATTATGGAATAACTTTGGTATTGGTGTTAATATGAAGGCTTGCATAGCTGTTAGCGCAAATTGCAGACAGCAGCGAACAATGGAGCCAACACTGGAAACACAGAACGCGCGACGGACATACCCATGTATTATTTGTAATACCAGTAACTACAAAGCACGTCAAACAGCATCACTTGACGACGACTACAGGCGGCTGTAATGCACTCTTAATAGCACTGCATTACACTAAGGAACAACCATAGCCTACATACTGCACCATGCAAAAATGTACTTTTGCACGCATGTCCCCGAGTGCATTTTCAGGATGTAAAAACGGACTACATATATCACGGATAAGACTTGCGTGAGTTCAGACTTCAGGTTACACGAGCTATTCGTAACTTAGCAAGTCGGTCAGTAATAACATGGCGCCTCGCTTCCGAATGTGCGTGCAAACAATCTGTCATATACAAAATTGGACACAACTTTCCGTCGCGAGTTCAGTTTGCTTCAGTTTTAAAACATTTGCGTTACAGGGCCGTAGCAGGCGCTTCGTAGCCGTTTAGAGGCTATGACGAGTCGTCGTCATCATACCAAGTGCGGAAGTCACGGGTCTCATCATAGTCATCCTGGAAATAAAATTTAATGAGTTTACCATATTCAATGCTTTATCACTATCAAATGACCAGAGCTGAACGTTTATTTTATCTTATCTTAGTAAATAAATCCATACTAATATTATTAATGTGAATGTGTGTCTGTCTGTCTGCTACGCTTTCACAGCCAATCTATTCAACCAATTTGAATGAAATTTGGTATAGCGGTAGGTTACATCCTGGGGAAGGACATTGACTTTTTATCCCGGAAAATTGAGGAGTTCCCCTGGGAATCAAAATAACTTAATCCACGCGGACGAAGTCGCCGGCATCAGTAAATAATTAAGAAACATCAGTTGTTTAAACATTGCCATCTTACTGATATAGCCAGGAGAGTGGCGACGAAACTTCACTTGAAAACCAAGTTCAATTACCTCTATGGATTGAAAAGGTCAGTGACCTTTAAAGTCCACAGAATTATACTAAAGTAAACAAAGCTCAACAAAATGTTACTCATGGTAAATGATACTAGTCCACCCACAGGCCACACTAGCGTCAAGGTCGATGACGTTTACAACTCACCGACATCCACGCATGATCGAGCACATCCTCGGCGTCGAAGCGCAGCACCGGTTGCGGACGGAGCATGTTCGCGATGAGGTCGATGGCCCCGGCCGACACTCGCTCCCAGTGCGGCGCGGGGAACTCCAGTCGCGCGGACAGGATTGCATCGAACAGCTTCTCTTGGTCACCGTCCGGGGACGAGAATGGAGGGAATCCGCAAAGTAGAATGTATAGTATCACACCCGCTGCCCATACGTCTATCTGTGGACAAATATCCTATTTTTAGACAACCACACATTTTCTGAATCCATACTAATAGTGTAAATGCGAAAGTGTGTCTGTCTGTCTGCTAAGCTTTCACGGCCTATCTGTTCAAGCGATTTTTATGAAATTTGGTATAGGGCTACTTCTTATCCTGGAACATTTAGGAGTTTCCGCGGGAATCAAAAACCTTAATCCACGCAGACGAAGTCGCGGACGTCATTCAGTGTTTAAGCTTAGCTTACCTTGAGTCCATACCCAGTTTCGAGCAGGATTTCTGGAGCGACGTATGTAGGAGTGCCGCAGACTGCGTGCAGCGGCCGCCATACTTCCACGGCAAGCCCAAAGTCCGCCAGCTTTAAGCCACGTATACTACCATCAGGACCAATATCCACCTGAAAAAATAGTGTTATATTTTAGGATATAGCGACCCGCCCTGGCTTCGCACAGGTAGCATTATCATAATAGTCGATACCCAATATAGCCAGTAGGCACTAGGCAGCACATCAAGATTTACATTAGCACTGCAAATATTATTAATCTTTATTTCATCGACGACCTCCGTGGCGCAGTGTTGAGCGCTGTTGCGTTAACATGCGGAGGTCCCGGGTTCGATCCCTGGCAGGGTTTGGAAATTTATACTTTCTGAATTTTCCCTGGTCTGGCCTGGGAGGCTTCGGCCGTGGCTAGTTACCACCCTACCGGCAAAGACGTGCCGCCATGCGATTTAGCGTTCCGGTACGATGCCGTGTAGAAACCGAATAGGGGTATGGGTCTAATATAACTGCCATGCCTCTAACAGGTTAGCCCGCTGCCATCTTAGACTGCATCATCACTTACCAACAGGTGAGATTGAGGCTAACTTGTGAGGGATAAAAAAAAATATACTAATTTATATTCCGTGATATTGTGTTGGTAAGTAAAGTAAGTTGTACACCGCGCCCCGCCCTCACCCCGCCGGCGGCGGTCGCGCCGTTTTTCTGTTGCACGTAACTTTGTTTCTATGATATCTCATTTAAGATATTCGTAAATTAAACGGTGTAAAGGGCAATTTTGGTCAAAAAATTCCATATTATCCATATCCATACTAATATTATAAATGCGAAAGTGTGTCTGTCTGTCTGTCTGCTACGCTTTCCCGGCCCATCTTTTCAGCCGATTTTGCTGAAATTTGGCATAGAGGTAGGTTATATCCCGGGGAAGGACATAGGCTACTTTTTATCCCGGAAAATTAAGGAGTTCCCGCGGGACTCAAAAAACCCTAATCCACGTGGACAAAGTTGCGGGCATCATCTAGTAATATCATAAATGTTAAACTGATTGCCACGCTTTCTCAACCCATCTGTGATCTGTTTAACCGATTTTGACGTTTGGTACACAGATAGGTTGCACCACACAGAAGGACATACTACTTTTTATCCCGGAAAATCAAATAGTTCCTATGAGATTTTTCCATAGCCTACATCAACTCGGATAAACGCGCGGCCATCATCAAGTGTTTTCAATAGTAATCGTCAAGTATCTACGCGTTCAATAATAATCGTCGTCGTTCCAATGCTGCGACTTTGTGATGAGCGATATTATACAAAAGGGTTTACAAACGAGGAAACTACATAAAGCAACTATGTAATATAGGAGGGGCTTTTATGTTTTTGTTAAGATTTGGAATGAGTTTATTGTTTAGTGAAGGGCTTACCAATAGGTTTTCGGGTTTGATGTCTCGATGCACGATAGAAAGCGAGTGTAGATATGCAATAGCTGATGTTAGGTGACCTATTAGCAAACGTGCTTGGGGCTCGGAAAATTTAGAAGCAGCTGCGATACTATCAAATAAGTCGCCACCTAAAAATAATATAACATGTAACCTTGCAAAATTAGCAATATTATTTAAGTACATGTTATTTTCATCTTTATTTCAGAATAAGTAGAATTCACAAAAAAAAAAAACTATTATAGATCCTTTTCAAAAATTTTCATATTGAAATAAAAATGGAGATGGCAGTAGTACACAATCAAACAAATACTTCAATAAAACATTATTTTTATGGACTACATTTTAATGGTGGAGGCCCTTTAAATATTCTTATAATATTAGAAAAAATGTATTATATAATATGATTATTACATGAAAGTTATTTGGAAATTAATAACGAATTAATTACAGAATTGTTAAGATACTTACCACTGACTAATTCCATGATAAGGAATAGCCATTCTGGACTGTCTTGATCTTCAATGAGAGAGACTATGCGTGGATGACAAAGCTTTCTCATAACTCGTACCTAAAATAATATAGTTGATATAATCAAACTTATTTTATATGTTTATGACAAGTCATCATGTATTTTATCTCATATCATAATACCTCAGCCTCTACATAGTGTTCTTTGCCTTTGCACTTTGCTTTGTCAATGACTTTGAGAGCATATTCCTTTCCAGTAGTTTTGTCCTTACACATCCTCACAACAGCAAAGTTGCCGTCACCTGGGAATTTAATAAAACACTTTAAATACCGAAATCATGCTTAGTTTGAGAGATGTGCTTGAGGTCCTTGACTTTCCTAGTTTAAGCTCGCCATTGACAATAAGTCATTTGACTTGAGCCCCTATATACAGCCAAAATTTGATCAAGTGAAATCTGTATGCCATTTCCATTTACAAACCAATCGTTAGAATGTGTTGGCTATACAACAAGTTGGTCTCCTGCCATGACATTGACATATTCAATGAAGAATCTGCTTTGTTTAACAATCAGTGCATAGGCTCTGCGCCGCAAGGATTAACAGTTAAATGTTGGTTATTTTTAAAGTTTTTTAAAGCATTTTAAACATTTTATATTTTTTCTGTAAACAACAATATCTGTCTTTTGTAGTTTGTCTTACTTTTGTTACAAGTCTTTTGTTCATGTGTTATGGCATCAAGCCGCGCGGAGATCGACGCAGCATTCTGTGAAACCTCGATCGGGTACAGAAGCCCTTTTTTGGCACCCATCCATTTCACTTAAGTCGTTCGACTTACCGTCAATGGCGAGCTTTACACTACATTACACTAACCAATAATTTTGCCAATGCTGTACTTAAGCCGCAGCGGTTGTGGCAGGAGATTGGCGAGGGCTGACGCGTCACCGTTGCTGTCTGCATCGCCCGCCGCGCCGCCTTCACTCTTCTTGCGTGCCGCGCCGCTCGCTTTCACTGGCATACGTGGCTTAGGGCCCGATCTGAATAGATAACTACAGTTTCCATTTTCCTTAACTCAAAAAAAAAAATGAAACTGGAATGGTCCATTTTAACTGGCAAGAAAAAAACAGTTATTTAGCCATTTTTTCAATAAATAAATAATGTCTAAAACCATAATTTTATTGGTAAAACTTTGATTGACCAAAGTATATCGTGATTTTTACAATCATTGAAAATGTTTGAATGTGCAAGAGAGAGGGAAACTTAGCATAAAAAGGAACACCAGTATGATTTATAAATAGGAATTTAAACAAAATATTAATATCAACTAACCTTGTATTTCTAGTAACAGAGTTATATTTAATTTTTCTACATTGTAAAACAGCCTTACTTTCTTCAAATTCGAGTTCGAAGTCTTCCTGATTGACTCTGTCAACAAAAAAATACAAAATAGATATTATGTTTTAGTAATGCAGTGCCTCAACCAGGCAATCAAATAGAATAGGAACTAGAATTAGGAGATTTAAAAAATATCGATGTGAATCTAATCTACCACACACTGGTTTGGAATGACTATTATTGGATATTATAAGAATTACACTATTCAATTAGATTTCGTAAGCGTGAATTTAAGTTTCAAACATTTCATCAATCTTTTTATATTCCTACAAACCTATCTGACCCAGTGACAGGGTTGCTAGTAAATATTAAAAATAAAATAAAAACAAAAACTAAACAGGCATACAAATTAGTTCCCATTTTGGCCACCGGGCCTGATGGTGGGATTAATAAAAGTTTGATATTTCAAAAATCACACAGTTCATCAAAATTAAAAATCTACTAATTTTTGTGTAAGCTTAGCAGTATCATGCGATCAGTCTACTGACTATGACTATTCTGATTAGATTTTGTGACTTTTTATGAGTTTTCCCATTGAAAAAGTCATATAAACTGAGCCTGGATTAAGGTCTCTCCAGGTCTAAAATGTTTTGCCTTTTCAGACGCCTGAGACAGTCTGGAACAGTGAGTTGGACTGCCAGCTGATTGAGATGGTACTGTAGCCACAACTTTAGCGCTACAAAGCTGTATTGTCTTTCACTGTTTTAATATTGAGATGTTCATGGAGCTCACTGTTCTTTATAAACCAGGGGGCATTGGCTAGTTGTTTTAGTATTGAGTATTATTATCTATATATGGCTCTTTGTATTATTATTATGTTGGAGCCACAAGTGGCGTCCCAGAGTTGCAATCCATATGTTCAAATGGGTTTAAGTTCTGTCTTAATATATAAGGAGTTTGTTGTCAGTAAATAGTAGTTTGTTGGCATCATACTTCATACTAATATTATAAATGCGAAAGTGTGTTTATTTGTTGGGTTTTCCTTCAATCACGCCGCAACGGAGCAACGGATCGACGTGGTTTTTGGTATGGGTATATTTGAGGACCTGGAGAGTGACATAAGCTACTTTTTATCCCGGAAAATTAAGGAGTTCCGCGGGAATCAAAAAAAACTTAAACCACGCGAAAGAAGTCGCGGGCATCAGCTAGTTATAAATAAAAAAGTTATTGATGACTATACCTTTCATTTCCATAAGCGAAAAATACATCTTCCTCTTCGAAAAATTGGTTTAACGCAGTAACAGGGGTGCCAGACTGGGAGAATACTTTCCTCACACATCCAGTGTCTAGCTTGATGCACTCAGTGATCGCCGCTAAGGCATGTTCCAGAGTTGGGCTATTGCGTTTGTTCAACAGCAATCTGCAAACCTGTAATGTCAACTACTGTTTAATATATACAAATTTTGTGATTTATCACATTGTTATCCCTTGACTGCGATCACACCTGATGGTAAATGATGATGCAGTCTAAGAAGGTAGCGGGCTAACCTGTTAGGGGCATGGCAGTTATATTAAACCCATACCCCTATTCGATTTCTACACGGCATCGTACCGGAACGCTAAATCGCTTGGCGGCACGTTTTTGCCGGTAGCGTGGTAACTAGCCACGGCCGAAGCCTCCCACCAGGACAAACTCCAGTACTACACACTTGTGCAATATAATATCTCCAATGCAGATGTCTAAACAGTAAACTCTGTCCAGTTCGAGCTATGGTGGCTTAGCCAAAATGTGGTCTGGAGGAAAATATGAAGTAAGGATTGAATTTTCAACAAGTTTGATTCTATTATTTAAGCACTGACAGACCCACCTCTATTAAAGTATATACAAAGACAAAAGTCAAGTCAAAATATAAATATTCAAAGTTGGGACTTACACATAATGAACGTCAGGTATACAAAGTAACAACATGGTGGTGATAATTAACAACAGTATCTAAAAACTAAAGCCACAAGGGCAACTAAAGCTACAATTCTTTTCAATTTCTAATTTATTATTATCTTGGATTTACTTATATCAGATTTTTTTGATGAAGAAAACCATGACTATCCTGCCTATTCTGGGGTGTTAAGAACTTGCGAACTCAAAGAAACTTAAAACAATGGAGGGCATATCTACCATATTATACCTTGCGGGGTTTTACTCCATTCCTAATAATAGTAACGATGCGGGGTCGGACAACATTGTCTCCTGCAGGGCTTATTCTTGGAGTCTCGTTGCCAGTAGAGTTGCTACCATTTGTCTGAAACAAAAATCAAAGACTATGAACTAACCACTATAACACTATATACATTTTGTACCCACAACATATAGCTGAGTTAGGACCCTTTTGTTGGAACAAAACAATCTAGACGATAATTAAGTTAAGTTAGATTTTTAGAACTTTTTGTATTATGTTTACTATGTGTTGGTTCAGCAAATAAACCATATTTTATTCTATTCTATAACTTTTTCTATATTAAAATTAATATTATACTGCTGCATTGCTCTATTTGGCTACATAGAATATGACTTGAAAAGTTGAAACTGTTGCTTTATAATGAGACATTGTAAGTTGTAACAATAAAAATAACATAAAAACAGTGTATTAAAGATCATAATAGCAATTATTATTATTAATGTAGATATAGGTTTACCTGCAAATATCGAGACAGCCTGTTATTAGCTCTTGCAGGAGAGGGGCTGGCGCTATCATTGAGGGACTCAGGCCCGCTAAGTCTGAAAGACTGTGGTGTGACCGCACTGGCCTCGTAGTCTAAACGCTTGAAAGGCTCTCCAAAACCGCTACATACATATGATTGTCCATCTTCAAGATCATCAAGCTTTCCTATCTGTTGATTGCAGAAAATCATTTATGATAATTAACAAGAAAACATGCCTTTATTTTATATTACCTACTAGGGACCAGTTACTACTTTGCTCACAAAATATTATGCCATCTTGCCTTGTCTTCCTTATAAAGAGAATCTCTATGCAAAATTTCAGATTCCTGGGTCTAAAGGTTCGGGCTGTGCATTGATAAATAATCAGTCAGTCAGTGAGTGAGTGAGGACTTTTCTCTTGATATGAAGACATTAAAAAATACTGTAAACTTACCAAGAAAACTAATGCAAAACCAAATAAACCAGTTTTTCTTGAAATAAATACTATTTTAAGAAAAACTGGTTTATTTGTTTTTGCTAATGGCAAAATGTAACAACATTGAGTACTAGATGATGCCAGCGACTTCATCCACGTGGATTGTTTTTTGATTCCCGCAGTACCTCCTTAATTTTTTGGGATTAAATGTAGCCCTATATCCTTCACCTGAATACCAATTATCTCTATACTCAATCTCATCAAAATTGGTTAAAAAGATAAGCTGTTAAAGCGTAGCAGACACAGACAGGCAGACAAACTTACACTTAAACTATAACATTAGTATGGATTTGACTAGACAGTAAAATGATATTATTCACTCAATAGTAGATTGTATTATAAGGGAGCAAAATAATATTTTTACGGCGAGGGCGCTTTTTTGAATCCAGAACGAAGTGAGGGATTCTAGAGTAGAATCCTGAGCGTAGCGAGGGATTCTTTAGTAGAATCCTGAACGTAGCGAGGGATTCAAAGTACGTCGCCCGAGCCAAAAATATATTTGCGCCCGAATGATACACTCTACTTTTCATCAAACTGTATGAGAAAATTTGGTTCCCGCGGGAACTCTTTAATTTCCCGGGATAAAAAGCATATGTGCTATTTCCAGACTATAATCTTTTTTTTTTTTTAAATCTATCTCTGTGCCAAATTTTATCCAGATCCGTTCAGCCGTTCGGGCGTAATTGAGTAACACACATCCATACATCCATACATCCACACATCCATCCAAACTTTCGCCTTTATAATAATATTTATTTAATTATAATTTTTTTTTTTTTTTTTAAATATATATATCCATATAGCCCTTTCGTTAGTTAAAATTCAGAAATTATAAATTCCTAAATTGACCCTGCCGGGGATCGAACCCGGGACCTCCGCACGTTAAGACAACAGCGCTCAACACTGCGCCACGGAGGTCGTCAATTTGCGTTGGCGCTGAACACTAAGATGTTCCAAATTCAATAAGTGCGCGGCAAAGATAATTGCGGCGCACTTACGAGTATAAAGAGGATTAAAAACTCATTACTGCCCGCTAAAAGTTTCTTATAGAAAACACCACCTTTGGGCGCACATAAAGGCGAACCAAGTCGTCCTTTTCGAATACATGGGATGAAAAACAATTTTGCTGTATAAAAAGTATCCTTGTAAAAGTACTTACTTTTCTACCTTCTAGAGAATAAATTGTTCTAACACCGCTTGGCAATGTTACATTATCCACTAACACCCTAGTTAAATCTGCAGTTAGACTGTCAAAAGATCTAAAACAAAGAAAAAGCATAATATGTTCAGTACCACCCAGCCTAATATTACATAGAAAAGTATTCAAATAAGCTATTGACCTGACAATTTATACTGTGACTCATTGTTAGAGCATTCAGTGTGTTTTAAGCATTTAATCAGCTTCACCAATTATAAATTTACATACTTTGTAATAACAAGTTAAGTAGGTATATATTATATTATTTAAAGACTAACTTAATTTTCATACAAATGAATGAAACCAGTTACTGTCTAACTCATAAACATTAAAAACTGGTGAATTCAGTTATTTGAGAAATTGAGTATTGATACTAAATCACTTTTGGCTGCCAAGCGCAGTTGCTAAATTAGTTGCACACTTTGCAACACAAAATAATCAAATAGGTTTCAAATAGGAAAGTGAAAGTGTAAAATACAACATGGTTACACAGGTATGAGATACTTGCTACATTTTCAGTGCTTACCTGTATCTCTCTGGCAAGACTGGAATTATGACTCCTGAATAAAATTTATCACCGTTTCGAAAAAACCTGATTCGTTTTGCTTTTCGTGCTGGTTGAGATCGAACCAGTAAGCTACGTCGATTCGTCCTAGTTTTCATTATTTCCAAATCGCTTAGGTCCTTCTCTAGTTCACACACGGAGCTCGAGCGACTTCCACTACGGCTTAAATTGTTCTCCATTCTGCATACGGAAGAAAGTTGTAACTATGTTAAAAATTTCGATAACGGATGGGGGCTAACCAAGGGCTAACATGATTCAGATTGGCCTCACCTTCCTTCTAAGCTAACTTAACGGAAACAATAAAGGTTAACTTTATTTGAAGGAAATCATAACTTTAATCGCGTCTCATATTTAAAGTCATAAAAATTTATATGTTATACATTTTTCTTGACAAATGAATAGGATTCGAGATTATTTCTGTTTCATGAAATACGGAAGGAAACTACGGAACGGAAATCTGCGGAAATCAGCCTGTGAAATCAGCGCAGCCGCAGATCACAGACCAATTTTTTATTATTAACTGGCTTTACAGCTCTGGGGTGGCTCTGGGTTCCAGCCCTTCTGAGCCTATCACATCACAGATCATTTTTTTACGTAGGTAACTAGCTTTACGGCTCTGGCTGCCTTTCTGAGCCTACCACAGATCAATTTAATGCTTTATCTAATGTGCACCGTAGAGTAATATCTCTTTCTCTGTCTACGATGTACACCCACAAACATTTAAAGGCGTAGACAGAGAAAGAGATAACTATATGTCTAAAGGGCTTTAGACGGCTAGATGTCTGTGCCACAGACCACCAAACTCCATAGACAAGTTTTGGAGCCACAGAGTTTGGATCTCAGTTTGGATCTTTGTTTGGATTAAACCATGGATGTAATAAGTACTTACGGATTAAACCTGTGGATTAAACAATGTCGAAGGAAGTACTACTAAAGGACTTGTCATACCTACGGAAAAAAGCTGCATACCTAAACATTTACGGTATACTAAAATGGCGACTTACCAAAGTGCGGCCCTGATGACTATCGATAATATTTATCGATGTGGCTTTGCTGTGATGTAGATGACGCATCATAATAAATAAATATTGTTTCATCATATTATGCCATTCTTGCATATGCCCTAACTGGGTGACATGTCAATTATTGTACAACTAGCTGATGCCCGCGACTTCGTCCGCGTGGTTTAAGTATTTTTGGATTCCCGCGGGAACTACTTAATTTTCCGGGGAAAAAAGCCTATGTCACTCACTCTCCAGGTCCTCAACTATATCCATGCCAAAAATTACGTCAATCCGTTGCTCCGTTGCGGCGTGATTGAAGGACAAACCAACAAACAAACACACTTTCGCATTTTTAATATTAGTATGATAAACCTGACCTGCTCTTCAACATACCTGTCTAGTGCTGTGATATTAAGAGTACAAACTACATGGTGGTATTCCGTGGTCCCACCTGTAGGAATATGGACTCAACCACTATTGCCTATGGGGAACAAATATACTGGTGTGTTGAATTAAGGAGTAATGAAATAAAACTTACAAATCGCTGAACAATACAGTTTTTCTCTCATTTATTTTCATGGCATTTTTTAACAATGTTTACAACTCACTAAATTACAAGTCGTTAGGTATGTAGAAAATGTAAAAAAAAATTAATACGAGAAAAAATATTGAAATATATAAGTAAAACACGAATGGCGTCAAGCTCAAGACTGGTTTATTGTGACAAGACATATTTTACAGCAGTATTTATTTTATTACTACCCTCAATACATTACACTCCCCCTCTCAGAGCAGCAAAAATGAGATACATAGATAAACAGAATAGAGTGCTGAGACCCGAGCTCGAGAGGGGTAACTAAAAGAGAAAAAGAGAAAACAAAACAAAAAAAATTAACATGTTCAAAATACAGGCATAACTAAGTAAACAAAAATAATAAGTACCTACATAAATTTATTGCTAATTACACATAAATCCCTATTTAAATCTTCTAAGCTAATCAAACTGAAAGTAACTACAGCAACATCACTATATAATACCTATAATATACTGTTCCAAAATCGAATAATTAATTATTATTGATGATTACGGCTCAGATATTTAATTGGCCCGTTTGGTACGTGGACGGAGGGTATACGCACGTGTTTGCCCAGTTGGTTCAAACGCCGCCGCCCCAGGCGACGCGACGGGCGAGCCAGCTTGTGATACCGGATATACCGGAGAGGCCGGAGAAGCCTCGGCTAACTCATAAGAGCTGGTGTTAGTTGAACTAGGTGACGCACCCGGCGTCTTATTATCTGGAGATAGTCCTACCTGTGTAACATCGGTAGCATCACATTCAACACCGGCTGCCCATGAATAACGTTTTGATTTATTTGAAATCATTTGATCGGCGTGTTTAGTGCTCACTTTCCCGCCTCCCGTGTCCATCCTTACCTTATAAGTCACTGAGCCTGTTTTCTCTGCTACCGTTCCCTCCTTCCATTTGTTTCCCAGTTTCGAAAAGTCCCTAACTAATACTGGATCTCCCTGAGCGAAGTCGCGATGCGTGCCCCCGGCGTGTGCCACCTGCCTGTTCTGAGCCGCCTCAACGCATTGAGCCGCCGAGGGCGCCCGTAACTGGTCCAGACGTGTGCGCAGTCGCCGACCGAACATAGCCACAGCAGGCTCCCTCTGGGTACTGCTATGTGGACTGTTGTGATATTGTAGTAGGAATTTATTTAGAGCGGTTTCAACATTTTCTCCATCAACTGTGGCCTTTTTCAGCACCTTTTTAATTGTTTTAACCGCATTTTCAGCTGCTCCGTTACTTGAAGGATGGTACGGTGCCGTGAGGATATGCTGAATACCGTTTCTTTTGAGAAAAAGCTCAAATTCGGACGACGTCAGCGGGGGTCCTCCGTCAGAGACCAATTGCTTGCAAATGCCAAATCTGGCAAACATACCACGTAACTTACTAATTACTAACGCAGCGGACGTCCCAGTATTCATCGCTACGACCTCGATCCATTTTGAGTGAGCATCTATTACAAGAAGATAGTGCTTACCTTTAAAATATAAGAAATCTACGTGTAGTCTTACCCATGGCTCCTGCGGCCAGGCGTACGGCACGAGCGGCACGTGGGGCGGGGCGTCGCGTGCTTGGCGACACGCGGTACACGATCGCGAGCGCTGTTCTAAGTCTGCGTCTAGCTGTGGCCACCACACAAAATTTCGAGCAATTTGCTTCATTCGTACAATACCCACGTGACCCTCGTGAATTTCTTCTATCACTCGTTTACGTAGTTTCGTAGGGATTATAATTCGGTACCCCCAGACGATACAACCGTGATCGATTTGTAGATCTTCTTTACGATGAAAGTACGGTTTCTCATTTTCGACTTCCGTTTGTGCGGGCCACCCGCTTAATATATATGCAAAAATTTTGCATAAAATAACATCTTTCTTGGTTTCTCTCGCTATGTCCCTGTGATTGAGAGGAAAACTATCCTCTACGTAATGCACGTATGCCGCCTCCTCTTCGCCGTCCGATACTTTACCTTTACTAATCGCGGTCAGAGGCAGGCGCGACAATCCATCGGCGTTACCATTTTTATCCGTGGATACAAATACTATATCGAAATCGTACGCAGCCAGACGTACCGCATACCTCTGCAAGCGGCTGGCGGCTGTCTGCGGGATTCCATGTTTCGGGCCAAAGATGTAGGTGAGAGCCTTGTGATCGCTACGCAAGGTGAACTTACGACCGAATACATACTGATGATGTCGCGCGACTCCGTACACTATCGCGAGCGCCTCCTTGTCGATCTGACTGTATTTCCGCTCCGCCTCGTTGAGCGTGCGCGACGCGCAGCACACGATGCGCTCGCTGCCGTCCGGGTACAGCTGCGACAGCACGGCGCCCAGGCCGTACGCGCTGCTGTCCACCGCGAGCACCAGCGGCAGCTGCGGGTCATAGTGCGCCAATGCCGGCCCACTCACTAGTTGCTCTTTTATTTGTTCGAATGCTTTCTGACACGCCTCCGTCCACCGCCAGCGGGCGCCCTTAGCCAACAAGGCATAAAGTGGGTGCAATGTACTACTAATATTGGCCAAAAAACGCGCGTAATAGTTCATTAGCCCCAGTGCGGCCCTTAGTTGAGACACATTTTGTGGCACAGGTAAGTTTGCAATTGCCGCCACTTTATCCTTATCCGTATATAAACCGTGTCTATTTATCCTGTATCCTAGATAGCAAACTTCGTCTTTAAAAAATTCACATTTTTCGAATTTAATGCGCAATCCTGCTTCTGTAAGCCTAGTTAACACAGCTTTTAAATTTTTCATATGAACTGTTCTATTGCATCCAGTTATACAAATATCGTCAATAAAACAGACCACATTATCTATACCACACAAAGTTTCTTCAATTAATTTTTGAAAAATTTCTGGTAAACATTTTAAACCGAAAGGTGCTCTTTTATAGACAAAAATTCCGACGTGCGTAGTAATAGCAGTGAGCGGCTGAGATGACTCGTGCAAGTTCAATTGTAAATAAGCGTTTTTTAAATCTAACTTAGTATACTGCTCGCCACCGCTCAGCGCTGCGAATAATTGTTCAATGCGTGGCAAAGGATAATGGAAATCTTTTAATTGTTTATTTACTGTGACTTTATAGTCGCCGCAAATGCGAATCGACCCATCTCTCTTTATAATTGGTACTATTGGCGTCCCATAATCGGACCTATCAACTTTAACAATGATGGATTCGGCTTCGAGCCGCTGTAGCTCGCGCTCAACGGGTACTCGCAGCGCCAAAGGAATCGGACGAGCTTTGCAGAATATCGGTTCCGTATCTTTCAATTGCAGTTTAATTTTGGATTTAAACGTGCCAATACCATCTCTAAAAACTTCCGGGAATTCCTGCTTCAGATTAGATATGATGTTGTCATTTTCACTTGAAATATTAAGTAAGTTTATTGATTTTAATTTCAATTTACGTAACCATAAGCGTCCCATAAGCGGCGGCCCACCGTTACAAATAATAAACAGCGGTAACACCGCGCTCTCGCTCTCTCGTATGACGCGGACATCGATACGACCGAGAGGCACGATTTCATCGCCCGAATATGAACGAAACTTTACGTTATCTTGAATTATTGGCAAATGTGAAAAATGACTATCATAGAATTGCTTGGATACAGCCGATATTCTGCTACCTGTATCAACTTCGAACAATATGTTATAATTCTCGACCTTTAATTTTAAATAATATGGGTCGTCCTTACGTTTAGCGTCCGTTGAGAAATGATGTAATCCATCACTTGCATCACTTTCCGAATCACTTTGCACTATATAATTTTGTAACTTATATTGCCCATTTTTAGCACTATGTTTTGCACTATTTTTAGCACTTTTACACGTAGCAGCCAGATGCCCGACGAGATTACACACATTACAAGAGTAAAACCTGTATCTGCACCGACTAGGGTCATGCGCCGACTTTGCACATCGCCAGCAAATGGACCTCTGCCCTCGCGCATTGCTCCCGGCGCCTCGCGCCGCCGCCGTCACGCGATGCACTGCGTCCCCGAGCTGCCCGGGTCCTGAGCTTCCTGAGCCCAGCGCTGCCGCGACTGCGTTGCCGCTCGAGGCCGCCACCTCAGCGTGCCTGTCAGCCGCCTCTAATGCTAGCGCCAACTCCACCGCCTTCTTATAATCCAACGTAGGTTCAGCGAACAAACGCGAGCGCATTTCCTCACTTCGCAGGCCGGATACAAATTGATCCCTAATGTTTTCCTCCAATAACGAACCGAAGTTACAATGAGTCGCTAAATGTTTAAGACTTTGAAGAAAAACACCCACGCTTTCACCATCCGCCTGCCGCCGCTGTCGGAATATGTGCCGCTCGGCGATTTCGGACCTCTTTGGTTCTAAATGTTCGCGAACTAGCGCCACCAGATCTTCAAACTTCTTGTTTTCCGGATGATTTGGAGCACACAAGTCGCACATTAGTTCGTACGTAGCCGGGCCCACGTGTGTAACCAACGTGGCCACCCGTAATTCCGGTCCGATCGCATTTAATAGTATAAACTGTTCCACGAGCCGCACATATGAGTCCCATTTTGCATCACCATGGATATCGAATTCGTGTAATTTTCCGTACGGCATAATGAATTTTTAACACAATTATTACCGATACACTGCGCCAGTTGAAATATATAAGTAAAACACGAATGGCGTCAAGCTCAAGACTGGTTTATTGTGACAAGACATATTTTACAGCAGTATTTATTTTATTACTACCCTCAATACATTACAGTTTACATACCGGTGAAATGTTAAATTTGTCAGATTTTTCTTTTTCTTGCGCCACATCCCACAATATTACAAGTTCTAGGCATTGTTGCAAATTGTTTTTGACACACACGAAAATAACACTCCGTATTCTCCGTAACGAATAAATACACAATTTTTCAACAAAACACAATTACACGTTACCAGGCGACGACACGTGAAGTACTCAAGAAATAGAATTTAAAATGGCGAATAAGTACGGCACGTTCTAGATATAGGGCGATTAGGGGCGCTTACAGTTTATGGCAGCTCCTCCTAATTATTTACTCATTGGAATTAAAACGTAGTGATTACATTCTCTCTGGTTTGGATCACCGACCAGGAAAAATAGTTTTGGATACCTGACTTTGATTTTGTATATAGAGAGAGGATGAAGCTTCCGGTCACATAAAAATGGCGTTATGGGCGGAACCTAAGCGAGCACTGGGGCTGGAGTATCGATACTTAAATAATCGATAGTATAAAATTACAACACAAATATACATAATAAATAATTACTTACTCAAACATAATATTCTGAAAAACTAGTATTTGTATTTTATAATGAACTAGCTGATGCCTGCGACCCCGTCCGCGTGACTTAAAAAGAAGAAGCTAAGCTATAATTATTAATCGAAATAACTTAAAATACTCGCCACAAAAAGAAAAACTAGGCGACTTTGTTACTCACCTATGAAATTAAATTCCTGGCCGTTTTATTTTAGTTTTATTATTCCATCCCACAACTGAGCACTTCCCCATAGTTGATTACATAAAACTACAGCAAAACACATGAAAATATTCACAAAACAGGTTTATATTTACAAATTAATCACATTCAAAACACCGGAAGCACAACAGACGCCATATATATGCAACTAAAAATTGGCTTCAATAGCTAAATGTGATGACGTAATATGACAATTGCGCGACACGTTCACGCAATAACATAATTTAACTGTCTCGTTTTAATAACGTAGCTTTCATTAAGTAAGAAATGTCAAAACATAGTTTTACATATCCGCGACTTCGTCCGCGTTATTTGAGGTTTTTGGCTGTTATTTTATTCCTGTAGAAACTGTTTATTTTCTCATAGCCGTGTATAATATAATATAACTATGTGCCTCCAGATCCGTTGAGCCGTTCTGGCATGAATCATGATTTAGTGGGTGTTCCGATATAAGCACTGCGAGCACTGTCAGTGCTCTTTACTGGGGACTTACAGTGCTCGCAGTGTATTTCGGAACACACCCTTAGTAACCACCACCACTACAGCCCATTCAAAATTCAAAAGTTTTTTATTCAAATAGACTTTTTACAAGTGCTTAAGAATATAGTCGAATGAATCTACCACTGGTTCAGAATGACATTCCTACCGAGAAGAACCAGCAAGAAACTCGGCATTAAAGTCCCCCTGCTGGGCACAGGCCTCCACTCTCATTGGAGAGAGAGGAAATTAGAGCTTAGACCCACCACGCTGCTCCAATGCGGGTTGGCGGGCTTTAACGACTATTATGTTAGTGATAATAACCGGGACCGACGACGGCTTAACGTGCTCTCCGAGGCACGGGTGTGAAACGCCGCCAACTTCCTAACTCCGGGCTAGTATTGAGAATTTCTAGACGGAAAAATAATTAATTATGGCCCGACCCGGGACTCGAACCCGAACCCTGTCGGCCGCAGTCAAACATGCTAACCACTAGACCAACGAGGCAGATTAAGTACAAACTCAGGTTAAATACATGCGTAGTATCCTATCTAGTAGTCTGTGCCGCCAGGTGCATCCATCCATCCAAACCGTAGATACCAAACTTTCGTAGTTATGGTACTACTAGCTGATGCCCGCGACTTCGTCCACGTGGATTGAGGTTTTTCGGTTCCCGCGGGAACTCTTTAATTTTCCGGGATAAAAAGTAGCCTATGTGCTATTCCAGACTATAATCTATCTCTGTGCCAAATTTCATCCAGATCCGTTCAGCCGTTGGAGCGTGATTGAGTAACAAACATCCATACATCCATCCAAACTTTCGCATTTATAATATTTATTTGATTAAGTATTTTATAACTAGCTGATGCCCGCGACTTCGTCCACGTGGTTTAAGTTTTTTTTGATTCCCTCGGGAACCCCCTAATTTTCCGGGATAAAAAGTAGCCTATGTCACTCTCCGGTCTTCAACTATACCCATGCCAAAAATCACGTCGATCCGTGGCTCCGTTGTGGCGTGATAGAAGGTCAAACCAACAAACAAACACACTTTCGCATTTATTAGTATGATAGAATGCCGTGTGTGAATTGTACACACACACTTTTTTTTTTACTTGAGTTTCATACAACGAGCGTGGTTTGCAGCCGTGATCTGCGGTTTGCGGTTGCAGTTTGCAGTCTGCTGTCCATCTCAAGAAGTTAGACCAGACTTCTTAAAGCGCGACCGCGTCGCGTCGTTCAGTTTGAACCATGTTTAAAACAATGCTATTTCTACAGCGGCGTTTAAATCCATACTAATATTAAAAATGCGAAAGTGTGTCTGTCTCAGGGGGTCTACTCTCTTTCTCTAAAACGAAACTTCGCAAACAAACGAACGAAATTTCGTTAACTCCTCTCCTACATAATATTATCTCTATACTCCTCTCTATTTCGTTTTCGTACACGCAGACGAAGTACCACAGCGAAGTACGGATCCATAGAAAATTTTCGTGACCGATTGGATTGAACGATTTTGTGTGGGTCTACGTGGGGTCTACGTTCGTTTGCGAAGTTTCGTTTGAAAGAGAGTCTGAGTAGACCCCCTGGCACAGAGTACATTATGCCCCGGTCTGCTAAGTGCTACGCTTTCACGGCTCATCTGTTCAATCGATTTTGATGAAATCAAAAAACCTTAATCCACGCGGACGAAGCACAGGGACGAAGTCGCGGGCATCATCTAGTTACTCAATAAACGACGAATAAACGCATAATATATTCGTAAACGCATAAATATACATAGAGACTGTCCTTCATTTAGGTACATGAAGTTTGGTTCTTGGTCTTGGAAAGAAGAAATATATTTTTTCAATGGTAACATTTCACAAACAGGTGACGCATTTTAAATATTTTACCAATTTCGTTTCATGTCAAAAAGTACTTCTACTCTACCAAGTACGTAGGTAACTAGGTACGTAGGTATAAAGAGTACAGACAAAGAGTGACTATTATTTTTATTTTACTCCAATTAAATAAATTTTACGTGCATCATGTCTTCAAGAAAAAAGGTCCTTCTTAAAGTTATTATCCTCGGTGATAGTGGTGTCGGAAAAACATCATTGATGAATCAGTTTGTCAACAAGAAATTTTCCAATCAGTACAAGGCTACAATAGGCGCAGATTTTCTCACGAAAGAGGTAATCGTCGACGATAGAATCGTCACAATGCAGATTTGGGACACTGCGGGACAGGAGCGGTTCCAATCATTAGGGGTAGCGTTCTACCGTGGGGCGGATTGTTGCGTATTAGTTTTTGACGTAACTGCCCCCAACACGTTTAAGTCCTTGGAGAGCTGGAGAGATGAATTTCTGATACAAGCTTCCCCGCGCGATCCAGAAAACTTCCCATTCGTCATACTAGGTAACAAGGTCGATTTGGACAATCGCGCGGTGTCTGCGAAACGTGCGCAGCAGTGGTGTCAAAGTAAAAATGATATTCCATACTTTGAAACAAGTGCTAAGGAAGCTGTGAACGTGGAACTCGCATTCCAGACCATAGCGCGTAATGCCTTAGCACAGGAGACTGAAGCTGAGCTTTACAATGAATTCCCAGATCAGATCAAGCTGAATGCCAATGACAATAGCCGCAACAGGGACGGAGACAACTGTGCTTGCTAGGTTCCATAGCATCTTTAACATAGGCAATACATTAGTGTTTCCTTAATATTTTATATCAAATTGAATACAATAGAGTGTAACTTTTTATTTATAAGTAATTGTTATTTTAATATTTCATCATTGTGTAAAAAATGTATAGGAGTGGCAGATCTTTTATCTTTAATTTAGGGCGAATTTGTGATTTGCTTAATAAGCACATGCAATTGTGCAAGTTAGAACTAAATGAAAATAAATGCTTTGTCACATTGCTGGAAGACATTGTGGCCAATTACGTATAACACAATCTCCAAACTAAAACAACAGCTTTAAGCTTTAGTTCTGTCCCTTTCCGCAGGGAATATTATGAAAGGGTTAGCGATATTTTTAATGCTGTCATTTTAGTTTAGTTAAGAGATTGTGCACTACAGAATCAGCCCCAATGTAGTGTTTAGTATATATGAAGTACAACTTGATCTGATGCCTCATTCCTGATGCCTTGTACAGGCAGCAGCAAGGGTGATTAGTGGGCATATCCAATTGACACAGTGCACTCACTTGCCATTGCTGGCTGTGTCCAAATAGAATAAAGCAGTCGGCCTGTGCTTCAATTAGTTTGTTAACCTTCACTTTGTTTGCTCTATCTGTATCTGGTTGTAATAAATTCATATTTCCATTTTTCTTAATATTATAACAGATGTTTTTCATATAATTTTTATTACAAACCAAGAATTTTAGTTAACCTTTTAGTTTCCTGACAGGCCAGATGTAGTTTCTTACAATTTGTGAGAGGCTACAGATTAAACATTGTTTAACTTATTAAAGAACAAATACTTCTTATTGGATAAAATAAAATAATATTACATTGAATAATGCATTAGAATAAAATGTTTATCCTTTTTTGTGATTAATTAGTGATAAAAGTTGAGTTTGTATTAATTAGAGTTTTATCGATAAAAGTTTTAACTTTCACTATGTTATTTTAGGAAAAAGAAATCTTAAAAATATGTATTGTATCATCTTAACAGATAACCCAGGGCCTCGATTGTTTGGTCAGAATTTTGATTTAAGTTATTGAGAATCTGCATTTCATAATTCGGTCAGGCATTTTATGTTTACTCATTCCAATTTTTTGTCCATTGGAGAAAAATACTCCTGAGTAAGTCCTGTTTGGTTAGCAGTTAAAAATAACTTTTACTCATTGAATAGTTTTTGTAGTGACATTATAGGACACAGACACAACTGGACTGGCATTCCTAGTGCCTAAAAGCTGGCTAAGTTCAATGCAGGGTGTATGCCATGGGCCAGCCACCATTAATAACACAAATTGATAGTCATGGATAATTCCGCCCACTTTAATTGTCGTCCATCCTAAAGTCTCTTCTCTTAAATCATGTGAGAACTTATGACTAAAGTATATAATTTGTAATTATTATATTATCATAGTCATTCCAGATGTGTCAAATCCCAGTAAGTATATGTTTCCTGTAGGTTTAGCACCGAAGTTTTTATAATCACATTTAACACAATAATTGTTGTTATTGGCTGAACTCGGTTGTACCTATTGTTGTATTCTTCCTACAATTATGTACCTACATTTTAAATGGGACCTGACAAGTGGCAGCCCAAATCAGAAGTCTCATTGCAGCTGTCTGACTTTGGTGCTTTGGCCTTAGTAGACAATCTGTATTATTTTAACTATCATTTTTATTTATTTATTTGCTATTGAAATTTTTCTTAGTCCAGAATTATGATTATTAGAAATCCAGATTCCCCTTCAGGGAAATTATATTTTAGTTTACCAAAAATCATAAAAACCAAAAATATACTTATAATACATAATATTGTTTTTTAAAATCTTACAATCACCAGTTTCAGAACTTTTGGAAATTCTGAAAGGAATTTTATATTCATTGAATAATATGCTTAAATTTCTGTATATATTTGAATTATATATATTTAGATATAAGTAGTTAATGATAAATCTTAACAACTATGCCTATATACCTACACTTTAAAGATTACTCAGCATTTGTAAGACACTGTTGTTTAAATAAAAGTGCAACATAATATTGTAATAGTGACATCATTATTTCTATGATCAGATACCATTCTCATAAATACATATTACTTATCATTACTACTTGTTCATGCAAAACTAAGCATATTCAGTGGTTTTATAAACAGATATCTCTAGAAATATACTATCAATGTACTGTACTACTAATGTACTGTACTGTAATGTACTGTGTTATTATGTAGCATGTCTTTGTTTCTGTATTATGATAGTTTAAATGAATGTAAACCTTAATGCTCAGAAGTAACTTTTAAGCAGCTTAATGGGTGTGTTAGATCTTTATTGAAATATCCCAAGTATGGCCTATTATTAAATTGGAAGAGGTCTCCAAATAAGCTTAAAAGTAAAATTAAATACTCCTGAGGCTTATTTCTATAAAAACTATTTATTTTATATTGTTTTATCACACTTGTTTTGTTGAAGTATATCTATGAATATGAAGTAATATGATGGTACCTATTCTAAATTTTATTGTCAAGGGGAAAGTATGTAAATTTTAAAACCTATTTATACCAGGTAATGAAATACGACATACGCTGTAATAATGGTTGCTTCTAATTTTATATTAATAAATAAAAATCACATACATATTATTGTTTATCTTCAAAATCTCATTCATGATCTGGCTCGAAGGACCAGCAAAGTTTAAAAGGCAGTGTTTCCTAGTGGTCTGATATTGGGAATGTCGAATGGAAAAGACATGAACTTTCGTAAACCATAGATTGATATTGAGATAAGTACCCTTACTCTGAGATTGATCGAATTTAAAATACGGTCTCACTAAGTGAGGTGAATTACATATGCATCAAACTAAAATGAATCTTAATCTTATTAATTTAGAGCTCAATTTCGTGTATGCATTCACAGCTAGCGCTCCAAACGATACGTTTCGAAAGGATGATGCCGGAAAGTGGGCCCTTCTTGCGTCTTAATGAAATTAACGGTAAAACATAGGAAATATACTCAGGATTAAATAATAAAAAAATCATTGAGATATTATGTGGGAGATTGGAGTAATCTCACTTTTAAGTTTTGAAGCTAGAGTACAAGTGGTGCCATCTATTTGGCACAAAGTAAGCTAAATTAACCTAATATATAATATATTTATTGACATGCAGGGTTCCGAAATACGTAAATAAATATATATAGTATAGATAATTATTTTATTCTTAGCTTTAATTAAAATAATTGTTTGCGTATAAGTTAATTTAGTTTACTTTGTGCTACCTAGATGGCACCACTTGTACTCTAGCTTCAAAATTAAAAGTGAGATTACTCCAAACTCCCACATAATATCTTAATGATTTTTTTATTATATAATCTTGAGTATATTTCCTATATTTTACCGTTAATTCGATCCAGACGCAAGTGGGGCCGAAATCTCTAACCAAAACCGGCATTTGCCTTTGAATCGGTTGCACTGAATTTGTGGCTTTAAATCAAGAGTTTTTGGGTCCATTTTAGTTTGACTCAAATGTGATTCACCTCACTTAGTGAGACCGTATTTTAAATTCGATCAATCTCAGAGTAAGGGTACTGGGGACCCTTATGATAATGATTCATGAAAGGAAACTGGTGCCAGATGTAAATTTTAAAAGCAATCGGACGTATTAAATAATGTTCCTGCCACTTTTTCCACTTTGTGATCGCATGTAAACTCTGATATCGGTTCAATAAAATAACAAATCAATAAATTTATCGATAAGTATGCTAAACATGCAGATATATTTTTCCTACGAATCATCTACGAATAGGTAAAATCATTTTGTCATGGCGTGATAAAGGGAAGATATATACTGGATAGGTAGGACAGCTAACTACCTATCTATCCACCTTATGATTAGCGTTGTGGGTTGTGGACTGTTGGTCCAAAAATTTTAGCACAACTTTGCATTTTTGACATGATGTATTTTAATTGATACAAAAACAATGTGTAAAGGTTTTCGTGTCCACAACCCAGGGCAAGGGTTGAAAAAAATTGACAAAAGTGTTTTTTCGCAATTTCTCGAAAAACGGTAAAAATTAGACAAAAAAGGTCTAGTAAGAATATGTAGAGCTTAAAATTTTACATAAAAAAGGTCCTATTACTTTTTTTTATCCGGTCAAAATTGACCGAGTTAGGGAGGTTTTTATAGAGTAAGATCCCAGAGCTATCAGGCATACCTAACTTATTTTCACAATGAAACCTTAGGTTCTCAGTAGCGTCTCATGTTCTTTGAATACGTGTGCCAGTGGCGTAGCTAGGTGGACAAGGGCCTCGGTGCATAGAGGAAAAATCGGGCCCCCACCCCCTCTTTCCACGTAGCTTAAACTTATACTAGCCCTCAAACTTAGAGATAGGGGTAAGAAAATAATACAGTGACTTGCATTTATCCCTCGTAGAAAAATCGCGATAAAAAAATTTTGACCACGGATTATTGTTCATTCATCTATCCAGTAGGTAGATGCCTGAATTTTTACAATGGGGAATATGCATGACGTGATATAGAAATGGACAAAAAAAATTATGTGTAATCTTTATTGCTAAAGAAATATATGCAGATGATTATTTTTACAAATTATCATGTTTCTATTAATAAATTTAATTATTTAAAAGTAGTATTTTTCGAATTCCCGCTCAAATTTCTAAAACGCAACGCTATTGGCGGAACGAAACATGACGTCACCGTCCACTCTGTAGCCTGTCGACTGTTCACAGGTCGTTTGTTTTGTATGATTATTGAAAGTTATTCGCATTGTTTTGCCGCTGTTTATGATAAATCGTTAGTGTTTTTTGGGAATTATTAACTGAAAGCAGTAATTCCTTGTGAAAAAAGACTTGCCACAATGACTGAAAGCGGTTTTGTCAAGGCACAGTCGGATAATCTGCCTAAAACTGATGTGTTCATGATGACTACGTACTTCGCAAATAATTTTGACTTTACGTCCGCTGAACTAAGAGGAGTAAAAACTGCAAGGTAGGTAAATAACCTTGCAGCAAGGATAAGGTGCCAAGCGATTTAGCGTTCCGGTACGATGCTGTGTAGAAACCGAATAGGGGTATGGGTTTAATATAACTGCCATGCCCCTAACAGGTCAGCCCGCTACCATCTTAGACTGCATCATCACTTACCATCAAGTAAGATCGCAGTCAAGGGCTAACTTGTAGTGGATAAAAAAAAGTTACAGTTACCTACATATTCGATTTTTCATATTCCTTATTGTTATACTCGTGAGATGAGTCAATCAAATTATTATAACCTGAAAGATAATACCGCTAATTTTTTAATTTTTTTTTATATATTTCCTTATATTTATATCTTTCGGCATATGAAAATATATCTTGTCAGGTGCAGTTTTAATATTGTTTTACTGCACATAGGGACAATACAATATTTATAATAAGCTTTTGGGTGCTCTTCCATCACAATAAGTTAATCTTTTACGCTTTACTTCACTCACTTTTATTAAAACTGTGAATCAAACACTTCGTTGGTGTGCACGGTGACGTCACAGAACGAGCGCGCCAAAATGGTGGCGTTTAAATCGTCCGAAAATGATAGTAGTTTTAATTAATTTTTTTTAGCTTATTTAATAAAATTGTGCAAGTGTTATATTTTTTTTCGGTTATATAATCACTTAAAGAATAGTTTAAAAAAATAAAAAAAATACTTGCATATTCCCTATTCTAAATTTTCATATTTAATAGGTTTAAATAATATTTATTTATTAAAGGTCCAACGTGGGCGAGGCTTACGCAAGGCAGAGTCCTCGTTTTTGGTCGTATTTTCAACCCTCTGGGAAATTATAAATATTGGTCCTACAGTTCCGGAAAGTAAGACTTTTTCTTGGGAAATTTCCTCCTCTTTCAAATTTGAAAAATGACAAAAGTTTTTGAGATATTTGCAAGAAACCAAACCCCATATTTTTTCAGTTTCAATTTTTGCAAGCGGGTCTTGAATTTTGTTCGAAAATCAGACGCTATTCCGAATCGAATGACACCTCGTTCATATTTTTCGGAGTCGGAGAAAAAAGTTTGACCCAAAAAGCACTTGTTGACTAGACTATTAGATCATTATAATAGGATATAAATAGTTTTGGAAATATGGCGGCTTATTTTGCGTACCTATTTGCTTTTTTTTTTTTTTGAAAAATCGTATATGTTTCTTGTGATTTACACGAAAAGTATAAGAGCTAGGAAAAAAACGACAAAACAAAATGGAAGTTCATAAAATCATCTACAAAAGTCAAAATGCTTTTTATTTCATTTCAATAGACCTAAATACTTTCGGAAATATAACGATCGAAAACGTGCATGACAGAAACTGAACCAAATAACGGTAAAGAATAACAAATGCTTAACAAGGATGCTTGGCGCTTGTGTTGAAAGTCTTAAATTGGGAGTCCTGATAGTTAATGTTCATTCAATATCTTGCAAATAAAAACTTGTGAGCAGGCTCGAAGTTTTCCGGCTGCAGGAGCCCGCTGCTCCTCTCTTTTCAAAGCTTAAGGGGGAGGGGGCCCTCTGAGCTTCGGGGCCCCGGTGCACTGCACCACCTAGCCCTATGATAGCTACGCCACTGACGTGTGCTTGTGGAGCTCTCCTTGTGACACCTGGGCAGGTATACCAGGTAAGAAAGGTAACTAAAAATAAGTGTTACTTAAATTTACATGGCTGATTTTTATATATATGTTGGTAGAATATTACCTATTCTAAAATAGTATCATAAGTGTATCACTTTCCATGGGGAAAACCTTTTGTCAGACGCTTTAAAGCTCCACAAAAAATAAATGAACTTTACTTATTTTAACATGTCTGATTTTTAACCGACTTCCAAAAAAGGAGGCGGCTCTCAATTCGGCGCGTTTTTTTTAATGTATGTCGGTGCATATCTCCCTGGTTTCTAAACCGATTTGAAAACATTTTTTTTCAGTGAGGAAGCTCGCGAGGGGGTGCCATAAAAAATTCTGACTCCAAATCCTCAATCTTGGACTAAGTATGACGCATTGCCCCATGAAATTCCACTAGGTACTTATATCAAATTGTGTACCATATAGTCTCATTCATTACTACGTATTTGTATAGGTACGTAAATTGCACAATCGCAATTTAGCAAACGTATCTACAGTTAGGCTATGATTGTACCCACCTACCTACTTTTTTTTATCCACTACAAGCACCTACAAGTTAGCCCTTGATTGCGATCTCACCTGATGGTAACTGATGATGCAGTCTAAGATGGTATGTTATGTACAGGATTGCTTTTTAGGGTTCCGTACCCAAAGGGTAAAAACGGGACCCTATTACTAAGACTCCGCTGTCTGTCTGTCTCCAGGCTGTATCTCATAAACCGTGATAGCTAGAAAGCTGAAATTTTCACAAATGATGTATTTCCGTTGCCGCTATAACAACAAATACTAAAAATTAAAAAAATATATATATTAAGGGGGGTCCCCATACAATAAACGTGTTGTTTTCGTATTTTTTTGCTCAATATTAAAAACGGTAACAGGTAGACGGTTCAAATTTTCACAGAATATTAACTTGTATATTACCTTTCAAAATAAATACTTAATTAAATATCAATAAAGTAAATATTAAAGTGGGGCTCCCATACAACAAACGTAATTTTTATTTTTAATACGTCATAAATCGTAAAACTTACTACAGGTTTGTACGGAACCCTCGGTGCGCGAGTCCGACTCGCACTTGGCCGGTTTTTTATTATACAGGAAAGTAACCGCGCGGTTTCGGCTCCATATTGGGAGCCCTTAATTTTCAAACTATTAGGTACTGTTACTTGCACTATGTATCCATTCGTTTGCAGCAGCGAATATTGGGATGTAGTTAGTACCGCAATGTGACTCGCAAGTTTTAAGCTTTAAGTAGATATCTGAGAACAGACATAAAAATATTGTGTCCGCGTACGTCTCTTGCAGCCTGCAATCTGCATGGTTATGGCTTGTGCTCAAGTCAGAGTGTTCCATCTGCAGGCCGAGTGGGATTTAAATAAAAAACCGGCCAAGTGCGAGTCGTACTCGCGCACTGAGGGTTCCGTACAAACCTGTAGTAAGTTTTACGATTTATGACGTATTAACCTTTGACTGGTGATGTGGTTTTGAACCACACTTTCTAGCGACGTGACGTATCTGAGACGTCATGACAAATGCATTTATAAATACTTCTGCGCTAAAGATATTGTTAAGATTACTTAATGCCTACCTTAAGGTGACTGTTATTTATACAAACAGTCAAGTAAGATTCGAAAAAAAACAATTTAATATTATAATAATCAGTCTTTATTACCAGAAGGCAAAAAAATCACAAAAATAATGGCCTTCTGCAAGAGCGTGTCTTTCCCCCATTAAACTCAATAATAATTGAACAAAACATAGTTTCTTCTTTAGTCTAGGATTAACCATTTAGGAACATGCATTAGAGATCAAAGAAACATCATACAAAAAAAAATCACAATCATCAAAGTTTGACATTTTCAGTACTAGGAATGCCTACGTACACAATCTTCGCACGCTTGCTTACAGCATGCAAGGCACATAGGTTTCGCACAATAAGTGCAAGAAAATCGGGTTCGCCTTTTCAGACGGCTTGGACATAAAGCGCAAGTCTTCTTCACATTGTCGTTTCTTGTAAGTATGGCTGGAGGAGTTAGTTTAGGGGGCAAGTTTTCTCCAATTAAATTCAATTAGTGCCGACCTGACGTTTTATAAGACGGCGCACCCTCCGCACACGTGAAACGGCAATCGTGGCGCTGGCGCAGCCGCGACGACTGGCTCATTGAATATGCTGAGCTAGGAAGGTACTGAGGCGCGCGGGGGGAGGCGGTAAATATCGCGAGTGAGACAGCGCATTATACATTCACGCCGTCTGTTAGACGGGCACATCACCATTTAAAGGTTAAAAATAAAAATTACGTTTGTTGTATGGGAGCCCCCCTTTAATATTTACTTTATTGATATTTAATTATTTATTTTGAAAGGTAATATACAAGTTAATATTCTGTGAAAATTTGAACCGTCTACCTGTTACCGTTTTTAATATTGAGCAAAAAAATACGAAAAAAACACGTTTATTGTATGGGGACCCCCCTTAATATATATATTTTTTTAATTTTTAGTATTTGTTGTTATAGCGGCAACGGAAATACATCATTTGTGAAAATTTCAGCTTTCTAGCTATCACGGTTTATGAGATACAGCCTGGAGACAGACAGACAGACAGACAGACAGACAGACAGACAGCGGAGTCTTAGTAATAGGGTCCCGTTTTTACCCTTTGGGTACGGAACCCTAAAAAAGGAAAGGAACCCTTAAAGGATCACTTCGTTGTCCGTATGTATGTCTCTGTCTGTCTGTCAACCACCTTTTTCTCGGGAATGCGTGGAGGTATCAAGTTGAAATTAATATCAAATAATTGGGTCAACGGTCCCTTGGATTTAAAAAAAATTAAGCTTATTCAATCAATGTAGTCAGAGTCAATGTAATTAAAAGAAACGGCCGTTATTTTGACACTCGTCAATAAATCAAAACCTAGCGGGTACAGTTTCCCTTTGACCTAGAATCATGAAATTTGGCAAGAAGCAAGGTCTCACAGCACAAGTTTAGGAAAAAATCCGAATATCCTTAATTAGGGTGTCGTGCTCATAGGCTGTAAGTATCGGCCGACCAAAACTTCGATGATTGGATGGGGTTAGCCAAGATGCAATGATGATTGGTTTAAGAAGCTGGAGAACGAGCGCGAATGATAGAGCTAGATGGAGAAATTTTCTGGAGCAGGCCCGGGCACATAAAGGGCTGTAGCGCCGATGATGATGATGATGACTCATAGGGTGTCGAATTGTTTGTCTACCAGTTTAGCGCCACATACATACCTAAGCCAGTTACTTATTTCTCAGCTGATTACATGTTGTTATGACATCTTTCGTGTTATTTACTAAAATAACTTATATTGTGCGGTGGTACGGAACCCTTTGTGAGCGAATCTGACTCGCACTTGATCGTTTTTTTACGTATTCGATCGCGACAACGTTAACTAATATTTTTAGCGAATTGACCGAGCGTCAAGTGCTTGACAATTCCATACAAATCGTATAGGTAATAACGTTGTCGCGACTGAATGGGACGAAAATCTCCCACTAAAGAGCTTATTACACCTTCCTAAATTTAGTCGTCCTAATTAGGATTCAGGAAAGGAAAGCAAATTCATATTTCTGATCACACCTTCCTAAATTTAGTCACTGAATCAGTTTACAGATAAAGTTCGACGGCGTCGGACGTGTCGTGCTAGTGTCGAGTGCAACCACAGATTACATTATACAACAGTACTGGACAGTACTGGAGCCATTGTCCAAAAAATTGGCCTTGCCGTAGCTCTGGCTATTGGCTCAATTAAAATTAATAGATGCCTTTATTTTTTCTTACCAAAAATTAAAAAAAAAATCATTATTTCCCCATTGCCTTCAATCAACAGTCTCATCGGTTTGGTATTGATCGGACGTTGATGACTGTGAAGAGGGGATATGAATGATATGATACAATGTGGATGGTGAAGGCTGTGGGGATTGTATTCGGTGTTGGGATGGTAAGGTAGTTATGAAGGGGAGAATCCGAAGATTTGATATGTTGCTGTATAGATGGTTTAAGATGCGTGGATTTTGTTTGGTGTTGGGATATTAAGTTATGAAGGGGAGAATACGAAGATTTGATACTGGAATACCGTACTGGAATCTACAAAGTTTTATCAAAAATTAATAAATGGTTATTTGAATTTGCCGCCATCTTCTCCTCCTATCAGGCAGGCGCGGTGATCAGTATTACTTACTCTATGGCGGTGACTATTACACCTTCCTAAATTTAGGAAACTGAATGATTTAGTAAGTTAGCAACCATACTTTTTCCTAAATTTAGGATCCTAACTTGCTAAATGCGATTACACTTTTCTGAATTTAGTAACTGAATCATTTAGACGACTAAATTTAGGAAGGTGTAATAAGCTCTTTACTAGGCACTCTGATCTTTTGCGAAACTGTGGCAGAATATGTATACATTGCTTATCAGTTAAAGTTATATAGGTACTTACTTCAGGTCTGCGCATGCGTGGCGAGGTGTTGGGGGGAGCGGCTCAAAGCTCCGGCGTTTCAGCCGGCCAGTCGCTCGTTCAGTCTCGCTTGTGACATGAAAGGGCGCGATTCTTCACACGCATCACGGTGCTCCGAGAAATGCATCACCATGAACAGCCGCCTGGGATTGCATGTAATGGTGAGTTCCTTACGTTTTCTATTAGATTCACCTTCGTGCTGTGAAGGCTTATCCGTCGGTACGAGGATTATAGAAATTAAGTAGTGAACAACGAGTTCAAACAATTGAAATCATTCAAGTACTTACCTACTTAGTTAAATAATATCAAAATGAAAATTGGAGCTTTTTTCACAGCTCTTATAAATAAAAGTTAATAAACAAAGTAAACCATTTAATAAATATCTCTTTAGGTAACTAGGTAGGTATTTAGAGAATATTAAATTTTACGTTTTTTCATTCCGTTTTGACGAATTCAGTTCCAACTTCCAACATATTACCTATCTTACCTACCTACATAAGGATAGGATAGTTACTGAAAAAAAAAAAGATTTTTTTTACGCGAACATTTTAAGCTGACTGCTGAATCCTAATTTACCTACTTATTTTATTTACTATTACAAAGGATAGATAGTTAGTTTAAAATATACATACACTTTTCATGAGAATTTTTACTTTCATTTCACTAACTAGATACATTTTCCCGGGCATGTCCTCATTGACCTTGCGCTACATGTTAAAGGACAATAATTTTACTAACGCGATTCATCGAAATAGTTACTTAACTCCTTGTAGCGATAAATTAACCCTTTAGTCCGGTAAAAATAGACATTTCAAATTACAAAAACTCCGACAGAGCTGAATTTTGCTAGAGACCTTGGGTACCTACATCAGAAGATATAAAGTGCCAAAAGTCCCCATCGATCCCATGTGTGCTAAAAAAGTTAATCAAGGTCAAAGAATTTTCGGTTTTTAGGATTTTTCTCGAAAACGGTAAGTTTTATCAAAAATATAGCCCAGACTAAAATTGTAGATCACATAACCGGACTACTTTGCATCAGGTAGAGGTAAGAAATAGGTACTTTTTCATCACACCTATTCGAAAAACGTATATTGGCTTCAGAGGATAGCGGGAGCAAAATGTAATTTTTAGGCCCATAGGACTTTTCATTTCTCTGTTCTGATTGGTCCGCGTTCGTGCTTCTGATTGGTGCTTAAAATTTCTCTATTCTGATTGGTCCGCATTCGTGCTTCTGATTGGTGCTTAAACGTATAGGTAATGTCCATACTCCATACATAGTAGGTTGATACTCCTAGCTTTTTCTCATAAGTAATGATGAAAAATAGTGTGTGTCACTCGGAGCCAAATTTTTTGTTCTCGGGCGGCGTATATTGAATTCCTCGCTACGCTCTGAATTCAATATAGCGCCCTCGGGGAACAAAAATTTTCTTTGGCCCCATATAACACAAATAACTATTTCACCTCTCATGCTCTAAAAAGATGTCATTAGCTTAGCGTAGGCGGACTAAAGTTAGCATTTAGGGTCTAGGGATTAAAGTAATTTTTTTAAAATAATTGCTGGCGTTATAGCTTAGGTAGAAAATGGGTAGTTAAAAATTATAGTCTATGGTTAATATCAACAGCCCAAACTAATGTCACAGACACAGTCTAAGAAATTAAGTTCTTTCCTACCAGTCGTTCAACGAAGGCATATAATCATATTATATAGACAAAGCATAAAGCTGCGGGTGACAGGGGCGTAACGTAACGAATGAAACTAGCAAAATTTTTATAATACAAAATTCTATCACTCTTAGGACTGCTAAAACTATTATGGTATGTTGATAGTCAGGTCTGACATATTTTGTGTGAGCGTCGACCCACTGTATGAAATGAATAAATAGTTACGCTATGTTAATACGATCCACCTTTTTTTATGTTCCATTTTTGAAATAATTTGCACGCAATCCTTGGTTGAATGTATGTATGCGTCAATGTGCTAATGTTACCCATCGTCACCTACAGCTCATGTCTACAGTATATGGTTCTTAATGCATTTTTTTTTAAATTCCTTCTTGTTAACAATAAGGAGAAAAAAAAGTTGGTATTGCGGATTGCCGCGAAATCTCTAGAATTTTTGTTGTAATTATAACATTTATTTAAATGGACGTTAAATTAATCCAATTCGAATTTCGATGCACAATACGTAATTACAAGGCGAAAGTAATTATAAGGTGAAGTGAATGTGACTTAGATTTATTTGTTATTATCATCAAGTGAAAATAAATATCTTACTCAGAATATGAAAATGTAACAACAGAAAGGCAAAGAAATAATTAAAAATCGTTATTATCGCTTAATTATCGTGAGGAAACCAGCATGCCCGAGAATTTAGGTTAGGTCCTTAAAACAAGTGGAAATAAAATAGGATAATGTTATTCCCATATCTCTCTGCTTAGCTTCAGAGGAAATATACCTACTAGATTATGCCCGTGTCTCCGTCCGCGTGGTTTAAGTTTTGTTGATTCCCTCGGGAACTCCCTAATTTTCCGGGATAAAAAGTAGCCCATGTCAATCTCCAGCTGTGTCCTCAACTATGCCCATGCCAAAAATCACGCCGATCCGTTGCTCCGTTGCGGCGTGATTGAAGGACAAACCAACAAACCAACAAACAAACACACTTTCGCATTTATAATATTAGTATGAACTTATGAAGTATGATAGTAATATTCTTAGTTACCTACCTTATAATATCCTTGGCTTTGTAACGTAGAGACACGCTTCACCGATCACGTATTCTTTCGGGAAAGGCATACAAACTATTAGTCATGTTTAAGGAAAAAAAATGCTTTTATTGCCTACCTTTTAATACAACTAAAATGTAGGAATTTCTATGGACACTTCGGTAAATGCCTATAGCTAATTTATATTATAGCTTACCGTAAGCTATAATCAGTGGCGATTCCTGGTGGTCAATCTTGGGTTTGCGCTAGTTGATGGTTACTTAGGTATTTTCTCATTAAAATACATTTACCTCATATATCACTGATTAGGGGTAAGTAAGTATAGGTTTAATATAACTGATAGGTATATCCCTAACAGGTTTGCCCGCTACCATCTTAGAGTAGGTACTTACATCATCACCCACCACCTGGTGACATTGCAGTCAAGGGCTAACGTGTACTTACTAGAATAAAGAATACTATTTTTATTTATTTTACACTAGCAGATTCCCGCGACGCGTGAAATAAGTTTTTTAAATTCCCACGGGACCTCCCTAATTTTTCGGGTTAATCTCGGTTCTCGTACCAAGCCTATGACACTCACAAATAATGTGACTTTCTACTGGTACCAGAATTTTCAAAATCGGTTCAGTAGATCCAGAGATTACCCCCTACAACCTCACAAACTCACAAACTTAACCTCTGTATAATATTAGTATAGTGCGTGTTACATTATTACTATGATATCTTCTAAAATATTCATCTGAATTAAGTGGTGTAAGGGCGAATTTGATCTATTATTATTAAATACTTGAGATTAACAACCATGTTATTTTGATAGGGATTAATACTATGTTGGTAAAAACACCTTCGCGAGTATAGCATTGTTTTAGACCAAATTTGAAAATCATAATGACTGTTATTGTGAGACGACCTTAAAAGATAGCTATATGCTGTCGCGGACTTTTTTTTAGAACTTTTTGAGAGGAACAATTCCACCATACAATGTTTTCGTGTACCTTTTACCATTTACGCAGCGCACGCCACGGAAGCTCTCAGATGAGACAATTTTTTCCGACTTCATTCACGTTATTGCAATTTTCGTAGGGATCTTTAATGTTTTTGAAAATAAAATACAGCCTATGTTACTCGCTGATAATGTAGCTTTCTATAGGTGATTTTTTTTTTTAAATCGGTTGAGTAGTTTTTGAGTTTCGGCAAAAGCTAGTAGCTCGCAATGCGCAACTCATAGTGCACGCCTTCGGCCCGTAGTGAGCGGGGAGAAAGCGGGCCGACGGAGTTCGACGATTCTCGCAGTACGAGCCACGTGGCGATGCGGCGCACGTCACAAGTCACAACTCACAACCAAGGTGCGAGGTGGTCATGGAGCGTGCGTGATTTTAAATAATTATCGATTAACGCAATCATTTAATTGATAAACTTATATGTTTTGTTAATGGTACCTATTTCATGTTATAAAATATAAGTATATTACTTAAATATATCTAGTATAATTGGTAAGTAACTTATTCATAATTATTGGTATTGCGGCGCAAGCTGCGCAATCTTAGAGGAATCGCCACTGGGCCTATAATATAGATTAGCTATAGGCATTATTTACGCTTACGAGCACAATCAATATGCAGCGTTGTTTTGGAAAAAGAAAAACCAAAGCTAAGGCCACTTTTGTTTGGAATAAGTTACTAATTTGTGAGCCTGTAAAGAGCATTTTAGCTGTAACTGTGTGGTAGTATAATAATTAGGTTAGATGACCCAAATAATGGTTAGGTACCTACGTTTATCTTAATTAACTAGATGGCATCTTCGTATCGGATATATTAACCCTAACTGTACTTATATACCTAAATAAATATGGATGTTGTGTTGGTTGGCACTTGGCTATTAAAAAGTTTACACATTATTACAATAAACTCAACTTCAAGGCAAGAGTGAATAGGCATCTTCTAGGCAAGCGCGTTCCAACCTAGACCTCATCATTGCTTTGCACTAAGCATGATTGTCGTCAAGCGCAAGCCTATCACCAATAAAAAAAAAAAAAAAAAAAAAAACTCTGATTTTCCGGGATAAAAAGGGCCCTATGTCCTTCCCCGGGATGTAACTTACCTCTGTACCCATGTCAAAATCGGTTCAACAGATAGGCCGTGAAAGCGTAGTAGGTAAGTAGGTCTACTACGCTTTCAGACACATTTTCACGTTTACAAATTACAATATGTAGATATTTGTATAGATTTGGATTGATATATAATACATATAGTTTAGTATTTTATGTGAATATGGCCACATGTATTTTTCTTTTTACTTAAATATCAAAAACAATCGATGCAATTTTTCTTTTATTCTATGCCATTTTTATAATCCTAATAAAAGCTTTATCGGACTTTTGATGAGTTGGTGATTGTAATCTTTATTGGATCGTTGTTAACCATTAAATTAGTTATTAAATATATTGTTGGAAAAGTACAGCAATGAAGGAACGGCGGGAAAGAGAAAAAAGAAAGAAGACATGTGGACGTAAGAAAAGAATTCTTCCGTTTCACGTCTGCGTGCCTTGTTTGTAGACATTTTCTTTGTTTGACCTTTCGAGCTTTTTGTTTAATTGTCAATTCTTAGAGTATTATATATTTTTATTGGAAATTGGTTGTGATATTATTCTTGTTTTCACAATGGTAGAGGCTAGAGCTTTCGGTATTAATGAAAGCTATCATATTCTCTGGCGCTACAACTTCGCTACAATGACCTAGCTATTTGACATGGTCTTGGGCTTAGCCAAACTGGCCAAACCCTACATTTATTTACCAATTTCTGATCTCCTTTCCTTGTAGATGTATATCTACAAATATAGCTTTTAAATTTTTTTACATTTGTTGTGTATGTGTTGTGTCAATCCAATAAACTTAAACCCCAGAGTACAGACATAATTAGAATAGGTACCTAAGATATTCTATTACTCGCATTTAGGTATGGCGAAGTAACTACAAGTCACTATGAAGTCATATAAATAAGTACCTAGGCACTCATTCGTGAATATGGAGCTAATAATATAAATAATTCTAATAGGTAGATAGGTAGGTCTAGGTACGATGCGATTTGCCTCCTGGCTTCTCATTCGAACCACTAGAATACGATTACGAACTGCCCTTTTTGTTTCCTTTTTCCTCTACCCTTGTAAAATATAATTGAGTGAATAGGCATCTTCTAAGTAACTTTGTACCGAAGAATATCAGTAAGTAATAGATCAGCCGAGCGATCGCGTAACTTCTGCATCAATCATTGATACATCGCAATCACCTCTGATTGGTTAACACTCTTCCACTATTGGACATAATCCATTGACGCAGCAAGAATGCCATAAATTCAGCCAATTACAACAATTGATACTGTAACAATGATTGATGCAGAAGTTACGCGATCGCTCGGCAGAGATAGCTTGCATCCCGGGATGAAAACTCAATAACTAGTGGTTCGCCCTAAAACTGAGACCTCGCGGTATCCATAAGATAGTTTTAACTATCTTTACGTCCATAGACATCAGTACTATCAGTATACTATTTTTTTATTCCACGTAAGATGGTGCTAACGTCTATTATTTGTAAGCACAAACGAATAAACATCATCATCATCATCATAAAAATTGACATTGTGAAGTTCTGTTAAAAATACTGAAGCTCGTTAAAAATAAAATAATTTCGTTTCCTTATAATATTTATCTAATTTTAGTATTTGTTGTTCATGTACAGCAATGTACAGGATATAATTCAAATAATTGATCAAGTTTCAGGCTCAGTCTTACAGAAAATTGAGAGTTCTGAGGTCAACTTTGGACGTTAGAAAATCTTCACTTTGAAAGCCCCCCATTTCGTCAATTTTAGGGGAAAAATTAAAAAAAAAGATTTTTTTGGACTCTATTCATAATTATCTCTAAAACGATATACCTACCGCAACCCTATGTAACGCTTTAAAATATATTTTACTTCGCATTCGCTTCTATGAGAGCCCCCTGAAATAAAGATTTTTATAACTTTTTAAGCCATATTCGGCTGGAGGCCATCGGTTTACATATTATGTTTAAATTTGAAGTAAAATTACGTTCAGTAATTCAGAAGTTATAAGGCTCTGACAGACGGACGGACGGACGGACGGAGGGATGGACGGAGAAGTGCAAATTCACTCAAGTAGACTCAGAGACCTTCGTTTCGCTTGGTCAACTAAAATCTGTACTAAGAATTATAATTATTATGCGAAAGTGTGCCCGCCTGATATCTTCGCACGGGACATCCAAAAAATGGCACAGAGAGAGCTTGAATCCTAGATCCCAGAAAATCCTTAGTGGGAAGTCACTAGTGCGGACGAAGTGGCGGGCTTCAGTTGCCTAGTTGCCAAATAAAAATAGGTAAATAGTAAATACTACTATAACGCTCAGAACAGAATTTAAGTAAATCAAATTTCCGCTCGAAACGTCGCCTAAAAAAAACCGGCCAAGTGCGAGTCGGACTCGCGCACCGAGGGTTCCGTACAAACCTGTAGTAAGTTTTAAATTATTAAAAAAAAACTACTTACTAGATCTCGTTCAAACCAATTTTCGGTGGAAGTTTGCATGGTAATGTACATCATATATTTTTTTTAGTTTTATCATTCTCTTATTTTAGAAGTTACAGGGGGGGGGGGGGGGGGGGGACATATTACCACTTTGGACGCGTCTCTCGCGCAAACTATTCAGTTTAGAAAAAAATGATATTAGAAACCTCAATATCATTTTTGAAGACCTATCCATAGATACCCCACACGTATGGGTTTGATGAAAAAAAAATTTTTGAGTTTCAGTTCTAAGTATGGGGACCCCCAAAATTTATTGTTTTTTTTCTATTTTTGTGTGAAAATCTTAATGCGGTTCACAGAATACATCTACTTACCAAGTTTCAACAGTATAGTTCTTATAGTTTCGGAAAAAAGTGGCTGTGACATACGGACGGACAGACAGACAGACAGACAGACAGACAGACAGACAGACAGACAGACAGACAGACATGACGAATCTATAAGGGTTCCGTTTTTGCCAAATTTGGCTACGGAACCCTAAAAACCGGCCCAGTGCGTGTGTGGGGTTGGATTTTTCATTCAAAAATAATGTGGGTGTGGGAAAACCATTTTTCGATTCAGGGATTCGCAAACGGATCCCTGAAAAAACGCTTTTTTAAATGCTTTTTGTTAGAGTTAAGTGTCCCTCCATGTAGAGTGTAGACCAAACGGTTCAAAGTTCAAAGTTCAAAAGTTTTTTATTCAAATAGACTTTTTACAAGTGCTTATGAATAGTAGAATGAATCTACCACTGGTTCGGAATGATATTCCGTTGGTTGGTTAGTTTTTGAATACGTGAAAAAATTCATAGCAGTAAGTAGTAAATATAATCGAACTTAAAAGGAAAACTATCACAGCTAAGTAGGCTTTTCAAGTTAACGAGTAATAGTCGACCTTATAATATAATTTTGTTCGTTAATTGTGACGGGCAAATACGGAACCCTACACTGGCGTGGCTCGACACGCACTTGGCTGTTTTTATTTTGTAGTATTACCACAGGTATTACTAAAACTAGATCTTAATCACATAGGCGCAGGCTTACATAAAATGGCAATTATCGCCGTGTCGATTTATTGATCGTGGTTCAAAATAATAAATAGTAGATAGGTAATATTTAAACGGTTGTTTAAACGATGTTTAGAGATTAACCAGCCGATTACCTAAACATCGGTTAAGCAACACTTCGTGCACTCCGACCTACTCGTTGTAGCACATAATAGGTAAATAGTACATGGATAAATGGTAGGTATACTTTACAGTCGGTAAGTACCTACTTTGGCGTAAGGAGAATGCGCTTAGGATGTCATTGACTCAATCAAACTCAACGATGAATGCGTTCCGTTATTAACATTGTGAGATTTCGGGCGATGTTGCATCACTTTGCTCTCTCCATTTGAACCGTATTGTTTGCATACTTATACTTCTCTTTAAAAATACGAATTGCTTTAAGACAGTGTTTAAATAATATTATATTCCTACAATTGTATATAAATCAAGTAGGTATACCGTATATATTTACTTTCAGAGTTTTGTATATTTTTAAGCATCTAATATATCACATACGTGCATTAAATTGCACATTAACTGCCTCGTTGGTCTAGTGGTTAGCATGTTCGACTGCGGCCGACGAGGTCCCGGGTTCGAGTCCCGGGTCGGGTCACAACAAGTACTTACCTACTGGATTTTTCTGACAAGAAATTCTCAGTATACTACCCCGGAGTTAGGAAGTTGGCGGTGTTCCACCCCCGTGCCTCGGAGAGCACGTTAAGCCGTCGGTCCTGCACTTAACTCTCTCCGGTCGTGTCGGATTTTCCGTCCCATCGGGCTATGAGAGTAAAGGAACAAAGAGTGCACCTGTGTTTGCACACTTGTGCACTATAATATCTCCCGCGCAGATGGCTAATCTCTCCGGAGATTGGCCGTCGTGGCCGAAATCCGGTCGGGAGGACAAATTGCAACAACTATAACTATCATAATATTATAATTTATATTTCAAACCCGTAAAAATATAGGCATTTAAATAACGAAATCGTTTTTGCAAGGGCAGAGTTAAAGGGCTTGTGAGGAGTTGAAGCATTTTTACTCTACTCTAGAAAAAGAAACGTTGTCGCGCGACGTTTTCACGCATTTAATTCACATACCTACACATTGCATACAGCTAATAAATAACACTACATAATATTTTTACCAATACATATAGGTATATAATATACTTACCCACGTCGTCGCTGGAAGTAGGAAAATGAAAATAAAACCATTCATTTATCTAGGCTTTTTCCAAAAAAATAGTACCTACCTACAAACCAAAAAGTCTTTTATTTTACCTAAGTAATTAGTGAATTACTGATTACAAATTACAATAATGCTTAACAAATACTATTTCTACGTATATCTAGGTAAAAAGCAATTATTTTCCTTGTCACTAACATTACGTGACTCATTGGCGATATTTATGTATAGCTTACGAATAATTCTGTGAATTTCTACTCCTACCTGTATCCTAATAGAAGTTACAAATCAGATTAGGCCGGATTCTGCTGCGTCATAACTCATAGCCTATAGCCACTACGCTGCAGATCGTAGTCTTAAGGCCCCACTCTACCCGAGCCGAAATTTCATTTTGAGAGAAGGGTAACAGGTATCTCACTCCAACGTCTGTTGGATTTGTGGCTGAAATGTGCATATAGGCACGGCACAATCAACATGTTAGGTAGAGTAGGTAACGAGCGTGAACTAAATCTCGCAGGACCAATCTATCCATATCGGTGATGAGCACCAATAATGTATCAGCGATCTATAGATTGGTGACATCTACGCCACAAACGAGTTGTCTGCAGTATGTAAGCTATACGCGCGTAGGTTATGCGTAGTGCGAAGGCGCTTATTTTGCTTTGTAATTTAATAGAATTCAAAGTAATATTTCGCTATAGTGACGATCTTACTACCAACCAACCCAGGCTCATATAGAAAAACAATTATGCATATCAATCTATAATATACTACTTAATACCTATTATAAATGCGAATGTTTGCGGAAACCAAAAAACCTCAATCCACTAGGACGAAGTCGCGGGCATCAGCTAGTAGGTAATATAAAAAGGCTTATGTCTGACTGCTTAACAAATATAGTAAAAAGTTACATCCAAAAAATACATTGTTAGCTCAAAACGGGTAAATGTTCACCAAAATTTGACAACTTATTTTTATGTGAAATTAATACCACATTTCACATCTTGCTATCGTATTAAAACAAATATCTATAAAATATAAAATATTTTTGTTAACCCAAAAATAGTACCTAAATGACCACCAACATTTTAAACACATTTTAACTTCTAAATTAAGTTAAGTAAGTACTTAAACTACCCAGTAGAACCTAAGTACCTACCCATGCTACGGGCACATGAATATTTATGTTATAAGTTCTAACCTTTACCTAATACCTACCTAACTTTAGGTTTTAAGGTATATTAGTACTTATGAAACAAGGTTTGGTGAACATATACTACATTTAGTCTTCAAATATATTATTTTGGTATGAAAGCAGAGGAGCCTCAAAATATTTTTTGGTGGTCGTTATATTTAATCCCATATAAAAATGTGCCACATTATATTGCAAACTGATGATTGTTATGAACAGACTTGAGACGTCAATAAAACCATCATAAGTTTGTCTAATTTAAGGATGATAATTTTGACAGCGCCATTTGCATAGTACTGTTTCAGTCTGTCTCACTCTAGTCCTTCACTATTGCTATACACCTCTCATCTGTCAAAATTATCATTATAAATTAGACAAACCATAGAACTTGCGGCATACTTGCGCTAAACGCACATCTAGACCAAAGGGAGTGGTCTAAGATCCGAATCTAAATCGAAACGTACCGGTTTGATAAGAGAATCAAATTTATTTTATAATAAATTTCATATATTAGAAAATAAATTAAAAATGGGTAGACAACAGAAATCCTGGACAGAATATTTTTAATTATTTTTTGAAAAATGATTTTTTATAAAATGTTGCAAAATGAAGATAATAATAAAATTTTATACTGGACTTAAAGTATAGAGCATATAGAATGTGCAATCGTAGGGTAGACTATTATTTACCTGGATAAATAATGGAAATAATAGTCTACCCTATTATTTACCTGGATAAATAATGGAAATAATAGTCTACCCTACGATTGCACATTCTATATGCTCTATACTTTAAGTCCAGTATAAAATTTTATTATTATCTTCATTTTGCAACATTTTATGAAAAATCATTTTTCGAAAAGTAATTAAAAATATTCTGTCCAGGATTTCTGTTGTCTACCCATTTTTAATTTATTTTCTAATATATGAAATTTATTATAAAATAAATTTGATTCTCTTATCAAACCGGTACGTTTCGATTTAGATTCGGATCTTCTACGTAGGTACCTATAGAGTCTAAAACCAAACTAACTATTATTGACGGTATTTTAACCGTCATAACTTCCTATAAAAGCTTTTACTATTTTGTAGTCGAGCGTGGTCAAGCCATGTTAAACATCAAACGTGAACAAATACAATCTTGAGTGACATGCTGCAAATAATATAAGCGCCAAATAGCTACCGTCTATTTTAATTAAGATAATTTAGTGGCGTTGTGCGCGACTCGGACATACTTCTTAATGCCAATTGAAAGTGTAGTAGATAGAGTTTTTAACAAGTAGGTACAACATGTATGTACCTATAGTAGGTACATTATTTTGCTGATCAATCAAATACAGGTCAATAGCGGTATTTAGGTTTTGACCCCATCCTTCGCTTATAACTAAGTAGAGCCATAGAGTAGAGCAGAGTCGCTATCAGAGATAGAAAAGCTAGAGGATGGACCTGCAATACCAAGAATCAAGATCCACCTACACTGAGTTACCAATAGGTCAATATTATTTGTTTAATATGTTTATGGTCAGTATCGTAATATGGTGGAGAGATATAACTTATACCAGAACAAGATAATGTACCTAAGTATGTATGTTGTAAGTATGTTGTAATTGTTATGTTGTTAATAACGAGTCTATACTTGAGTGAATTTGCACTTGTCAGTCCGTCCGTCCGTCCGTCTGTCAGAGCCTTATAACTTCTGAATTACTGAACGTAAAAATATAATATAATAAGTAAACCGATGGCCTCCAGCCGAATATGGCTTAAAAAGTTATAAAAATCTTTATTTAAGGGGGGCTCTCATAGAAGCGAATGCGAAGTAAAATATTTTTTATAGCGTTACATAGGGTTGCGGTAGGTAGGGTAGGGCGGGGCTAGTTGAGCAATTTTTCACTTGAGCGGATATAGCTCCTCAATGATAAGTCTCAATGAGTTGTTATGCGGCCTGATGGATTAGTAATTTATCCCTTAGCAAAAGTGTCCATAGTATTTTTTTTGTAACACGTCGAATTTAAGAGATACAGCTGTTTAAATGCAGAAAGTCAAGTATGCTCAATGTGCCCCATAGGTGAGGTAAGTTGAGCAAGGGTATGGGGCAAGTTGAGCACTAAGAATGTCTAGCCAAACCATGGGTTTAATGTTGACTAGAGATGAAGTAAAATATGTGTTTGACAATCAGCTCTTTATTTATAGTCTTTTAGTGACAGAACAACAAACTTTCTTTGAATAATTAACCGAATTTAGAATCAATAAAACATTAACGTATCTCAAGATTAACTTCAGAATTAGATTTAGTCTTTCTGTTTAAAATCAGACTAAATCAGACAAAAAATATATTATTACCCATATAAGTAGCTTATATCTTAGAAGAAAATATTAATAAGATCTTTGGAACTTAATGGTCATTGTCACTGTTGCAATTGACAAAAATTCACACTTCGTTGACAGCCTTTACAGCATAATTTAAGTCTTCAGTATTGTAAGAAAATCTTGTAGTCTTCCTCTTGTAAGTTCGCATCCTAACAAAAAATAAAACATTCATTACTTTAGTTGTTTGAGTCGTGGGGTAAGTTGAGCAACTATAGCTCAACTAACCCCAACCCGGAATTTTAAAACAAAAGTGAGGTTATAAAAAAATCGTAAGAATTATACCCAGGACCTCTCTACATATCAAAAGTACAATAATTTTCTGGAAGATTAACACTTACCTGATTGAAAACAGATAACATTTGACTAATACAGACGAAAACTTGCGATAAACGACGTTTTTACTTTTTGGTTACAAAATAAACAAAACGCCCGGGCGCTTAACTCGCTCGTCGAGCCACCACTAGCGATAGTGCGGTGATTACCCCTTTTGTAACCCCTTATTTCCGCCATAAGATGCCTATGCGTACGGTGAATAGTTTGCGAGATATTTCGATTGCCCAACTTGCCCCTATGCTCAACTAGCCCCGCCCTACCCTATATCATTTTAAAGATAATTAGGAATAGAGTCCAAAAATGATTTTTTTAAATTTTGCCCCTCAAATTGACGAAATGGGGGGCTTTCAAAGTGGAGATTTTCTAACGCCCAAAGTTGACCTCAGAACTCTAAATTTTCTGAAAGGCTGAGCCTGAAACTTGATCAATTATTTGAATTATATCCTGTACTTGAATAACAAATACTAAAATTAGATAAATATTATAAGGAAACGAAATTATTTAATTTTTAATGAGCAGACAGTATTTTTAACAGAACTTCACAATGATGTCAATAGATGGCGCTCTGTAAAAGTTTATGGATACCGCGAGGTCTCAGTTCGGGGCGAACCACTAGTTTACGATAAGATTAGATTACTTAACTCTATCTGCACTGGAATTATCAAAACGATGACTAGAAAGTTTCCTTCACATATTTTATTTAAAATGCAGAACTTATTACTTTCTTGTTATCAATGATTTTTAATCTGTTCTACCCTTTGATTATGTATTAGTTTTCAAATGGAAACGTCAGCCGCCTACGCTTGCATTTCGCAAAAATATTTTATCTAGCATTGACGCATGCGTGAAACGTATTGATTGGTCCGACACGAATCCCGCTCCTTTGGCTGACTTTGAAAATATTCTACAGGGCTATCTATTATTCCACTTATTATAATTGGATGGTATGGCTATAGGTACAGTCAACTGCTATGTATGAAATAATGCACTTGAAGAAACACTGGCACCGCCAATACCCTACCTATTCAATTGAATTTTATAGATTGAAGATTCATATTTAGTGCATCGTCAACCTCGATTTAACGGATTGTTGAAATCTCGAAACAGTTTTTTATTTGGCCCGAGATTGAAATAGTCAAATAGGTCGACGAGTCAAAACTACATTTTTTATAGAGCTACATTTTTCCTAGGACATGTTTTCTAGGTTCCCTGGAAGAGATCGCTTCTTATCGATAAGGATTGTACAGTTTTTCATAATTTCTCGTATTTGTTTAAATGTGTTTTGTGTATGGCAAGTATGTGTATTTCATAATGGTGTACAATAAAGTATATTTTAATCTCATGTCTCGTAGCCTGTAGAAAATATGCAATTGATAAATCTTTGCTGAATAGGTAAATTACAGGATACGGATTTCAATTCGTCTGGTGGAGGCTTCGGCCGTGGCTAGTTACCAACCTACCGGCAAAGACGTACCGTTATGCGATTTAGCGTTCCGGTGCGATGTCGTGTAGAAACTGATTGGGGGTATGGGTTTAATATAACTGCCAGTCCACACCCGCAACAGGTTAGCCCGCTACCATCTTAGACTGCATTATCACTTACCATCAGGTGAGATTGCAGTAAAGGGCTAACTTGTGACGTAAAAAAATAATTAAAGTCTTCGTGAAAAACCGCGGTTGCTCGTAGATTTTGTAATTTAGAGGATTTACACTTTAGAGTAGTAGTTTTACAGTATAGTGGTTTATACACTTATCTACCTATATAGTTCGTATATATTTTCAGAAAGGTGGCATACCTACCTACCTTTATATTACCAAGGTACTTTATCTAAGGTTTAAATCGATATCAATCCGCTAACATATGCCATAAAGACAGCTTAACCTAAATTCTAATTATCGTAAGTCTGAAGTCTGAACTGAAGACTATAGTGTTAAGTACTGATTGAGGAAATAAACGAAGCATATTTTGCAATAATTGATAAATAAGTATGTTACGTTATCGTTGAGTACGTACCTAGATAGTCACAAGAAACAACACATCCATTGTTAGGAACTGACGTACCTACTGAAGCAAATTAGAACACCCACAATGTTTTTTAATCTGAAATGTTATTATCACAGTCATGTGAGATACGTAAATCACACGTTTTGTAGTATTTAGGAATTTACCGGGAGTGCTACACGAGGTCCTGTGACGTCACATTCTCAGAATAACAGACGGTCGCTTCTAATTAAAGCTAGGGTCGATGTGCCGGATTTCGGCCTTTTAGTGCTCCCATCAACTTTAGGACATCAGAAAAAAATGTTACAACCTTAATATTGCTATGCTCATTATGTTAGATGAAAGCCCATATACTGGAGTTTCTTTTTTAGAAACTGTGTTGCGCTTGAAGCTATTAGTTATTTTTATTTTTTATTTAATCCGGAAAAACGCTAAAATTTCAGTTTTCGGCCTCAAATTTCAGTTTTCGGCCATCGGGTATTCTGTTTTCGGCCACTGGATTGTGATGGATTTAAAATGAATTTATAAGTTTAAAATTACATTAAAACGCTTTTTGTAAGTTCATCATTGTTTTATTATGTATTCAAATGTTATTAAAAGTCATAATCAACATAATTCAAGAAAGTTATATTACTTAATAAAAAACTTGGAACCTTTGTTACTCACTAATTACAACACCTTTAAAACCTATCAAATACGTTCCTATTTTTATGTTATTTTTGAATTAACAATCTTGGATAATTGTGCATATAAATAAATAAATAAATAATGTTTGTGACTCGGTCAAAAACTCTATAAGTTCCCTGAACTAGTCTGATTGATTCTTCTGTTACTCGTGCTCTGGCCTTATTTATTCTTAGCTTCTGGCCCTATTATTAAAAATAATAACATAGGTACAATATGTAGTTACTTAGTTATCTTTAAAATAAAAACGTTAACTCAAAATTATTGTTGGCTTTAAACTTTGCAATTTTACGGCCGAAAACTATTACCGGTATTCAATTTTCACATGCTTTCCATACTATGCCGAAAACTGAAGTAGGTACTGTTTCTTCTATGTTGTGGTTTTCGGCCACCCCCAAAATGTCTTCACTATTAATTTATACTAACAAATTGACGGCCGAAAACTAATGGCGAGGGTTTTCACATCAGGTACAATAATAAAAGAAAGAGTCGTGACATATATCATTTCACTAATTGAATAAAAGAGACAAAAGCGTGGAAGACTTGATACGCCACATATCGGCCCCTAGGCCGAAAAACAAAGTTTTGAAGAAAATTTAATGTTAGATCGCGGCCCCCAACATTATTGTTGTTTTGTACAAAATATTCACATAATCATATTATAAGTATGTTAATAAGTTATTTTAGAAGGGTATTACATGCCTATTAACATCATTCATTCACAAAAACAACAAAAAGCTTGCCTTGGAGTGAAACGCGCGGCACTATTTTTTTTCTAATTTCCGCAGGTTGCGTTACCTCCGATGCCCCCCGTCGAATTGAATAAATTCACTAAAATCACTCGAAGATGTTACCTGACCAAAATTGTTGTCAGATACAAAGCAAATATTTTCAAATGTCTGAATAAAGATTTCATTTGGAAATAGTATTTCTAAGCGATATTCTCGCAATTTTACGGCACCGAGTACGCGTAAAGGCCGAAAACTGAAGGAGGCCGGCGAACCGGCATAACAACCCTACTATATCGTTGATACTGTTTACTGCTGCGTTAACAGTCAATATAACTGGTATCTTGTGATACTGAGAACGAGTGGACCGAGTTAAACTATCATTACATCTTTATAATATTATCATGTCTTTATGCTGTGATTAGTTCAATTCCTTGAGAAATGTGGGCGATGTACAAAACATTCGTGCAGTGAAAATGGAGTTTGGGTTCCAAAATATTTATCTTTACTGATTCAATTAGAACTAATTAAACTAAGTAGATAGCGTTTAAAAAATTGAGAAGTACCAAAACCAGTCGAATGACTTCAAACATTAAACATCCGTGTACTTAGTATACCTATTTACCTTGCTGATTGATGCATGATGAACTTAGAAAACCTGTCTTTCCGAAAATTCGATGTAGGTTTAACTAAATATTTTTGTAACGTTAGGTTGGTTCGTACATTCAAAACATAATGTGAGAGTTCAGAGGACATCTCAAGGGTAGACTAGAGACGACTTCGTTGGGCGCCAGCAATTTTTCGGGGCGCAACACATATTATTATTAAGGTTGACGAAATTTATTTTACGTCAAATGTATCTAAATAGTGTTCTTCAAGTAAAAACATTTCAAGTATTTCTAGGTTTGATGCCCGATAAACTTTTCTATAAAGACTTCTAAAGAAACAAAATATATTGGTTCATATTGTGTAGGTATGTACGGCCTACACATTAGGTAAACATAATAAGTAATTCGTACATATTGTGTTTGATTGTTTTCATTGGCAACTCTTTGACTCAATCATCAAGCAAGCAAGTCTTTTTCAATCATTTCAATTCCAATAGTTAAAATAACGTGCGTAACAAAACGTGAATATCTAATCGCTTTGCTGCCAAATCAGTAAGTAACTCGGTGAAGTATTTCACAAATCATTTTTACGAGATTTGCATTTGATTGAATTCCTAGAGAGTGGCGTTAGAGTATAAATTGAATTACAGGTTTTTTTATTCGTAATACCAAACTCATTCAATCGAAGCATTAGGTACTTACTTAATTTATATTTGCTGAGTATGTAAATGAGTATTCATTTACATATTATACCTGAAATCATTTACCTACCTATAACAGGGTTAGGTCGCTGTATTCCTAACCTAAGTACGATATTATTACTTGTTACCTATACTTAAGTATTGTATATATGTTAAGTATTGTGTATATTATTTTATTACCTATATTAAGTTTTATGCGTAAAAAATAGTAACATAAATTGGGAGAAAATAAACCACATCAGGCTATGTGGCTCTACGGACTCTACCATTGAATACCTCTACGGTACAATAAATAGTAGTCTGTGCTCTACTATAGGAACGGCTGAAACCGTTGCTTCTGTCGTGATCAGATTCTTGTCGTATGCCTAGACATTGCGTCTGCATTTTTCCTTCTATATCAAAGACATTCTTCGTCACATAGATAGCTATATTCAGCTCTAAAATAGCCACCAGTTTACGATGTGAGAAGCGGTGGTTAATGTCATATTTTGTTTTACTGGCGGGTGAGAGCACGATACATCGTTTGATAGAGATAAAATAATAGTTATTTATATTGCAAGTGCAATATAATGAAAGTTACGGCTTAGGCGCAAACAGACCCGACCGGTGGGGGTTGTAAACGTTTTAAATACGAGTAAGTAAGGCAGCAAATTAAAAATTAACAGTGTTAAAAAATTAAATTCTTTAAAAAAATATTGGAAATCATAACCTTGGAAGTTCAGGTTTGTATATTGTTGATTATTATTTTATTTTGTTTCATACAATACCTAAGTATTTTAACCCAAAGACCGATTACCTCAATAACTTTTTCGAAAGAGTATACGGTTTCGATTCCGGACTCGCGTATATGAGAATTTGCAATTATTTGAATGCAGTTTTTTTTCTTTTATGTCGAAAAGATAGCACGTACTTCGTAAGACTACAATTCTCCGTATTGACCTCGTTGACTACTTCCAAAATACATTTTAATGTTTTGTAATTCAACCGCGCGCCTCAATGCTGGCACTTCTTTTGTAAGTGTATAAAAAACGTGGTTCTGTTTCTAATAATTCTAATTATACTATATATAGCTCGATTACCACTCACTGACTGACTGACTGACTCACTCATTGACATAATTGTTCTCCTAGAAAGAGACAGAAAACGATATAATGATGTAGGGGAGATGTGTTCGGGTGCGGGATTCGAGTAGGGAAAAATTATGACATTTCGGAAAAACAAGATGGCGGCCGACGGGATTCTTGTAACTCTTTTGTTTTCCAACCGATTTCGTTACAACTCGCAATTATTGAAGAAATTAGGAAACGATCAATAGAAAAAGTGGAAAAAATTGGAAAAACAAGATGGCGGCCGAGCTGTAGTGCTTTAAAATTTTTGATTTTTCGACCCCGAACCGCGGCGCCACAGATCCGAAACGGCGTGGTCGAGCATGATATTTTTTTCTTTTTTCGCCTACAATTATCCTGTATTTTGACAGAACGGGAGTGGTTTTTAAAAATTCAAGATGGCGGCTGCCGCGCCGGCCGTTCTGTTTGAGGTACGAAAAAACGCAATTTTCAAATTCAAATTTCTCACAGTTGGCAACTTCGGATCGTTTCGACTTCTATAGGGCGATTGTGTGTACAGACTCATGGTATGGAATGGTGGAAAAAAATTACCCCATTTCTCGGGAAATTTTCAAGATTTACCCCAAAAATAAAAAAATCGAAATACGGACTTTTTGCAAGATTCGAGTACGAGCAACCACGTGTCTCACTTGTACAAATGACATTTGGGTGTTTTCGTCGCCGAGGTCTGGCAACACTGGAATTTATCAAAGTAAAAGTGATTTTCGACATGGTCTTTTTTCAGGGGCGATCATTTCGGCTGAGTGTGAGCGAGATGAAAAATTTAAACGTCATCAGGAGCGGTATATCCTGTAGTTTACGGGAAAATTATGAAACTATGTAAAATGTTTCTGTGGAACGAGGTGGCGGCCATTTTGTATTCTTTTTGTGTTTTTCAAAATTTCGATCACGTTTTTGAGATAGTTGGCAACATTTGGGAAAATTGACATGTATGGATCGATTGTGTAACTCGACCGGCAGTATCGAGATATCTAAACAGTGTTGCCACATTTGGGGTAGTTTTCGAGATTTTCCCCAAAAACTCCTCCTGTAAAATTTTGTATGAAAAATTTTTTTTTCTTTGATGGCTTCGTGTACAAGTCAGAAAATTAAACTTGAAGAAAATATGGAGACAGCTGATGATTGAGGATTTCGGAGACGGGTAAAGAGCATGGTCCAGGTATTGAAGATAGGTGGGGGGTGCTCGACCAAATGTCATTCGAAACTTCAGCCAATTGACAGTGAGCTGAAAAAAATTTCAAAATGGCGGATTTAAGATGGCCGCCATACAAATTTATTTGGCGTCTATCTCAGAAAGTATAAAAGATGGAAGAGTGGTTTCTCGGCCAAATATGATCAGGACGAGAAGATCTATTAAGCGAAAAGAAAAAAAATTCAAGATGGCGGAATATTTTTTTTCATACCAAATTATATGGCGATTAGGACTCATTAGCATAATTTATTGTTCTCCTAGAAAGAGACAGAAAACGATACAATGATGTACGGGAGATGTGTTCGGGTGCAGGATGGGAGTAGGGAAAAAATATGATTTTTCGGAAAAACAAGATGGCGGCCGTAGTGCTTTTTGTAACTTTTTTGTTTTCCAACCGATTAAGTTACAACTCACAATTATTGAAGAAATTTGGAAACGATCAATAGAAAAAGTGGAAAAAATTGGAAAACCAAGATGGCGGCTGAGCTGTAGTGTTTTCAAATTTTAGATTTTTCGACCCCGAACCGCGGCGCCGCAGATCCGAAACGGCGTGGTCGAGCATGATATTTTTTTCTTTTTTCGCTTACAATTATCCTGTATTTTGACAGAATGGGAAAGGTTTTAAAAATTCAAGATGGCGGCTGTCGCGGTGGCCTTTTTGTTTGAGGTACAAAAAAACGCAATTTTAAAATTCAAATTTCTCACAGTTGGCAACGTCGGAGCGTTTCGACTTCTAGGGGGCGATTGTGTGTACAGACTCGAGGTATGGATTGGGGAAAAAAATTACCCCATTTCTCGGGAAATTTTCAAGATTTACCCCAAAAATAAAAAAATCGAAATACGGACTTTTTGCAAAATTTGAGTCCGAGCAACCACGTGTCTCACTTGTGCAAATGGCATTTGGGTATTTTCGTCGCCGAGGTCTGGCAACACTGGAATTTATCAAAGTAAAAGTGATTTTCGACATGGTCTTCTTTCAGGGGCGATCATTTCTGCTGGGTGCGAGCGAGATAAAATATTTAAACGTCATCAGGAGCAGTATGACCTGTAGTTTACGGGAAAATTATGAAACTATGTAAAATGTTTCTGTGCAACGAGGTGGCGGCCATTTTGTATTCTTTTTGTGTTTTTGAAAATTTCGAACACGTTTTTGAGGCAGTTGGCAACATATGGGAAAGTTGACATGTATAAATCGATTGTGTAACTCAACCAGCGGTATCGAGATATCTAAACAGTGTTGCCACATTTGGGGTAGTTTTCGAGATTTTCCCAAAAATGTCCTCCTGTAAAATTTTGTATGAAAAATTTTTTTTTCACTGATGGCTTCGTATACACGTCAGAAAATTAAACTTGAACAAAAATATGGAGACAGCTGATGATTGAGGATTTCGGAGACGGGTAAAGAGCACGGCCGAGGTATTGAAGATAGGTGGGGGGTGCTCGACCAAATGTCATTCGAAACTTCATCCAAAAGTCAATGAGCTGCGAAAAAAATTCAAAATGGCGGATTTAAGATGGCCGCCATACAGATTTATTTGGTGTCCATCTCAGAAAGTATAAAAGATGAAAGAGTGGTTTCTCGGCCAAAGATGATCAGGACGAGAAGATCTATTTAGCGAAAAGAAAAAAAATTCAAGATAGCGGAATATTTTTTTTCATACCAAATTATATGGCGATTAGGAACTATGTATAAAAGACGTCATTGTTCTCCAAGAAAGAGACAAAAAACGATACAATGATGTAGGCGAGATGTGTTCGGGTGCGGGATTCGAGTTGGGAAAAATTATGACATTTCGGAAAAACAAAATGGCGGCCAACGTGATTTTTGCAACTCTTTTGTTTTCCAACCAATTTCGTTACAACTCGCAATTATTTAACAAATTAATAAATGATCAATAAAAAAAATAGAAAAAATTCGAAAAATAAGATGGTGGCCGAGCTGTATTGTTTCAAATTTTTGATTTTTCGACCTCGAACCCCGGCGCCACAGATCCGAAACGTGGTAGTTCATGTCTAAGAGATAGTATGTTTGGGTGTGGGATGGGAGTAGGGAAAAATTATGATATTTCGGAAAAACAAGATGGCGGCCGTAGTGCTTTTTGTAACTTTTTTGTTTTCCAACCGATTTAGAAACAACTTACAATTATTGAAGAAATTAGAAAACGATCAATAGAAAAAGTGGAAAAAATTGGAAAAACAAGATGGCGGCCGAGCTGTAGTGCTTTAAAATTTTTGATTTTTCGACCCCGAACCGCGGCGCCACAGATCCAAAACGGCGTGGTCGAGCATGATAATTTTTTCTTTTTTCGACTACAATTATCCTGCGTTTTGACAGAATGGGAGTGGTTTTTAAAAATTCAAGATGGCGGCTGTCGCGGCGGCCTTTTTGTATGAGGTACGAAAAAACTAAATTTTAAAATTCAATTTTCTCACAGTTGGCAACGTCGGAGCGTTTCGACTTGTACGGGGCGATTGTGTGTACAGACTCGATGTATGGATTGGGGGGGAAAAAAATTACCCCATTTCTCGGGAAATTTTTAAGATTTACCCCAAAAATAAAAAAATCTAAATACGGACTTTTTGCAAGATTCGAGTACGAGCATGATTTTCGACATGGTCTTTTTTCAGGGGCGATCATTTCGGCTGGGTGCGAGCGAGATGAAAATTTGAAACGTCATCAGGAGCGGTATATCCTGTAGTTTATGGGAAAATTATAAAACTATGTAAAATGTTTCTGTGAAACGAAGTGGCGGCCATTTTGTATTCTTTTTGTGTTTTTCAAAATTTCGATCACGTTTTTGAGGCAGTTGGCAACATTTGGGAAAGTTGACATGTATAAATCGATTGTGTAACTCAACTAGCGGTATCGAGATATCTAAACAGTGTTGCCACATTTGGGGTTGTTTTCGAGATTTTCCCAAAAATGTCCTCCTGTAAAATTTTGTATGAAAAAATTTTTTTTCACTGATGACTTCGTATACACGTCAGAAAATTAAATCAATTGGCGAATTTCATCCAATTGGCGATGAGTTTAAAAAAAACTCCAAAATGGTGGATTCAAGATGGCCGCTATACAAATTTTGTCAGTGTCTATCTCGGAGAGTATAAGAGATGGAAGTGTGGTTTCTTGGCACGAGATGTTCAGAGCAAGGAGGTCTATTTAGCGAAATGAAAACAATTTCAAGATGGCGGAATATTTTTTTTCATACCAAATTATATTATTATTATGGCGATTAGGACTCAATGACATAATTTATTGTTCTCCTAGAAAGAGCCAGAAAACGATACAGTGATGTGAGGCAGAAGTGTTCGGCGGCCGAGCTGTAGTGTTTTCAATTTTTTGATTTTTCGACCCACTGATCCGAAATGGTGTAGTTCATGTTCAGGCTGCCATACAAATTTATATTTTGGTGTCTGTCTATCTCAGAAAGTAAGTTGGATGAGTGGTTTCTTGGCAAAAGATGATCAGCCCCCCGATTATGTAAGAATGTTCGATCAAATGGTAAAGGTTCAGCGTCAAAGTAATATAAACCATAAATGCATTGAATTAGAGCTCAATTTCGTCTATCCATTCTTATACGTTTGAGTATCGTACATACCTTAACGTATAAGAATGGGTACACGAAATTGAGCTCTAATTTAATGCGGTTATGGTTTATTTACTTTGTCGCAGAACTTTAACGATTTCATCGGCCATTCTTACATGATTGGGGGGCTGGACCTGAAGGTCTAATTGATGAACAGGAAAAAAATTCAAGATGGCGGAATTTATTTTTCCAAGATTTTTCAAGATTTTGATACGGTTCCGTTTTACCCACGACGGGGCTCCTTGAGATTACAAAACAGGAAACTGATACCAAAGTTTTAACAAATCAGCGCCATTTCGAAATTATTTGTTAATTTACCGATTTCGTTCAAAACCGATATCTGAGGATCCCTGGGATTACAAAACAGGAAACTGATACCAAAGCTTAAAAAAATCTGCGCCATTTTGAAATCCTTTGTTTATTGACCGATTTCGTTCAAAATCGATATTTAAGGCTCCGGGATTACAAAACAGGAAACTGGTACCAAAATTTTAAAAAATCAGCGCCATTTTGAAATTTTTTGTTAATTTACCGATTTCGTTCAAAACCGATATCTGAGGATCCCTGGGATTACAAAACAGGAAACTGGTAACGAAATTTTAAAAAATCAGCGCCATTTTGAAATTCTTTGTTAATTGTCCGATTTCGCTCAAAATCGATATTAAGGGCTTTCTTGGATCACGATACAGGAAACTGATACCATTGTTTTAAAAAATCAGCGCCATTTTGAAATTATTTATCAATGGACCGATTTCGTCCAAAGTCGATATTTAGGGCTCCCTGGGATTACAAAACAGGAAAATGGCACCAGAATTATAAAAAATCAGCGCCATTTTGAAATTATTTGTTAACTGACCGATTTCGTTCAAAATCGATATTTAGGACTCCCTGGGATCACAAAACAGGAACCTGACACCAAAGTTTTAAAAAGTCAGCGCCATTTTGAAATTCTTGGTTAATTTACCGATTTCGTTCAAAAGCAATATTGAGGACTCCCTGGGATCACAAAACAGGAAACTGATACCAAAGTTGTAAAAAATCAGCGCCATTTTGAAATTCTTGGTTAATTTACCGATTTCGTTCAAAATCGATATTTAGGGCTACCTGGGATTACAAAACGAAACTGATACCAAAGTTTTAAAAAATCAGCGCCATTCTGAAATTCTTTGTTAATTGACCGATTTCGTTCAAATTCGATATTTAGGGCTAACCACATCTCGTGAGCTGCTTTAGCAGCTCGCGCACAGAGCAAAACACTAGTCTCTATATATATCGCTAATATCCTCGTCCTCGCGAATTTAAAATTGAATTTATTTTATCTATAGTAACCACTTAATTATTATTGATAAAGGTAGGATAAAAAATTCCTAGATAAATATACCTACTATGTCGTATGACGTTGACGTAACTAACTATACCTACACGTGGACGTGAGAATGTTGGCTGTATTTCAGCACTGAATTTCTTTACTAAAAAACCATATCTCTCGCGAATTATGCTCGTAGGTATATGCGGTCATTTTATTATGTAGAAACTGGCTGATGCCCGCGATTTCGTCCGCGTGGATTGAGCTTTTTTTGTTCCCGCGGGAACTTTTTAATTTTCTGGGATAAAAAGTAGTCTATGTGTATTCTAGGCTATAGTCTATCTCTGTGCATTCATTCAGATCCGTTCTGCCGTTCGGGCGTGATTGTGTAACAAACATACATTACATCCATCCTTCCAAACTTTCGCATTTATAATATTAGTATAGATAGTATCTACCTATATCTACTAATATTATAAACCTAGCCTAGGTACCTAGGTACCTATGCATATACTACCCAAAAGTAAATGCGCATATGACGTTATTGTGTTCTAAAATAAATAATAAATCAATCTATCTGCAATCTGTCGATAAGTTAGGTAAGTACTTGGCAACCTTTTTATAATTTTGTTAAAAATATGACTTTTGACTAAAACAACGTTGCTTTCATTAATTAAATTCTTGCATAAATAATTAATTTTTTGACTTTATATTTTGTTATTATTATTTTGACTTAAAGTATTGTCAAATAGCTGAAGGTTAGATATTTTTTTAATACTCTACTGCGTACAAAAATGTATTTTAGAATATTATTTACATTAAATTGAAATAAGTACTAAAATCGAGCGTTTTAAATTTATATAAAAAGCTTGGCAGCAGTAGACACGCACTGAATCCCATCGCAAAATATTATGCGATAACACAATAATAGATACAAAACGTATTATAATGTGAGTAACAATTGTATCGTGGATAATTACGTTTATTTGTTCTCCTTGCCCACACATAAACGAATATACAAACAACTGGAATATATGCGTGAAATTAATGATACATTAGTACACGAAGTGGAATAAATAAAAGTAAAATATGTAGAGCAAGAAATATATACAAATAAATTGTATGATAATTTCTACTTATCCTCACGTAAAACAACTATTTGACACATGGATACCTAACTACTCGTGGAAGTGGAACTTCAGTGGAAACTCCAAGTGGCATCAAGTAGAATATAAAATATATAAAATATCAAGCATCCGAGGACGTTCTATCGCAAATAAGAATATTACTTAGAACTCTACATTCACACCTCATTTTACTCAAGAGCAAGCTTAAAGTTAAGTAAATAAAATAATATTGAAGCCTTCATTATCCATCATATTGAATTTAGTGTGACGTAATTTTATTCTTCCCAGCAAACTCTTTTAATTAATACCCATAATATCATGGGGGTGCATAAAAAATAACTACTTAGTCCGCCATCTTTGGGAGTCCACCATATTGGATTTAGAATGACGTCACTTAGCTAAACATTCATCCAAACTAAACGTGTTACATGCAAAATTTCAGTTCAATCGCTTGAAGATATGTATCAGTTTTAAAATTCAGTTGCAAGATTTGACCGAAACAAACACAAACATTGCAAGTTGAAAAGCTTGTAAAAATCAAGCATCCGAGGAAGTTTTATCCCAAATAAGAATATTACTTTAGGACTTTACATTCACTCTACATTACATCTGAATTTTAAAACTCACGACTATGCGTATAAATATTTCACGCCACTTCACGCATACATCTTTCAGCAGTAAACTCGCGATGTTACAACATTTCACGTTGCGGTAAGGTCGCTGGTGGCTACGCCAATTTCGTAGCGCCGCCGCGCCGCGCCGCCCGCCCGTCGCGTCGTGTGCATTTTATTTGTCACGTACCCATCTAAACTATACGCGTATTCTGGGAATTTTATGATCATTAATGTTACGCGGAAATAACTGCCAATAATGCGTTTGGCAAGAGACAGACTGTTGGCATTTCCTACATTGACAGCATTGGAGCATTGACCTTAAAATGAAGCCATAATTTGCTAACAGTCAAATTCAATATTATACTGGATATTATAAAATTTAAAGACAATGTTTGGATTATTCCGTAGAGTAGAGTCATTGTTATTTTTACTTTTTGTGTCGTATTTAGTACTTTGATTTACGTTTCTCTAATATATCTACTTTTTTCTAAATGCTTTGCTATTGAAATTTTTATTTTTTACATAATATTTTTAATAATATAATAGTAGATACGTCTAGATTTATACAAATCAGAAAAAAATTACCTTTATTAAGATTTACCAATAAAACCTTGCGATAGTATATCATGTTTCAAAGAAGAACTCTTTTTAGAGTAGGTACTTAGGTATTTGTTTTACGCTGAAATAAATATTCTCCTGCTTCAATACAACAGCTCTAGCACCGTGTAAAACATGACGTTATAATCATCAAAAATGTTGTATTCTCAGAATGTGTTTAGATAATTTTGCATTTGATAAGTTTACGTAGATTTTAGGGGTCAGGTGTTGAATCTGATCCATTGATCGGGGGGCGGGCGGCAGCAGTCCGCCCACGTGCCGGCTCGCTCCGGGAATAGACAGTCCGCCCTGAGCCAGCGCTCATCGCTGACATACACTAACATCATTCTGCAGTGCCTTTTAGTTAATTTTATTGAATAAATTAATGTTTTAATACAAATTTTAGTATGAATATTAACTAATTTATTCTTAATTTCCAAATTTTGTGTTCTTTTGTAAAGATTTGTGTTCAAACGTGCTCAATTCGGTGTAAGAAATAGGTGATAAAATAAAGTGCCAGCGGGAAAATTGTGGTTGTGAAGTGCGGTTTGTGACTTATTCGTACGGTTGACATTAGAATAGAAGTGATTTGGCTCGGTGTTCGGAGGTTGTGTTCTTGGTGTCGGCGCCGGCGCCGGTGCAGGGTTTACAGTGCGTCCATATGTGCGATGAGATGCGCGACAAACTTGCATCGCTGTTTCGAGCTTCAGTGCGTGCGCAGACGCATCCTGAAAACGAAGACAAGTTACACAGTGGCGCCATTGCACCTGTACTGGTTTTTCCTGATGAAGGTTATTTTTTATAGATTTTTTTAATTGTTAAAATTATGCTTGCAGACAAAAGTTTTGCTTCTATTGTACCTGAGTAAATTTTTTACCAATCTAATAAGTAAGTTAAGTATAGGCGTAGATATATTTAGGCTTTTCAAAAATCGTTGACAAAAAGTAGCCTATGCCTGTTTTCGGGATAGGTAATGTTCTGTAATAAACTCTGTTTCACATTATGTTATAAGCGGATGGATGAGCTGTGAAATGTTAATACAGACAGACAGACATATTTTCACATTTAATATTTATGGAGAGCCTAGTATTTATTCTAATCAACCTACTTTGAAAAAAATATAATATAAAATTAAATAGTCATTATTTAAAATACCAATGCAATGCAAATCGAAATTGCTGTGTTGTCTTTTATGCACATTGAATAATAGGTATACAATGTACATGATCTATGCATAATCAGCTAAATAGTTAACAAAATATAAAGTCAGCAAAAGCAAATCGAACTCTGCAATATGTTTAACCTATTTAATGTAATACCTAATATTATTAACTACGGTCTATATCAATCTATACTAATATTATAAATGCGAAAGTTTGGATGGATGTTTGTTACTCCATCAAGCCAGAACGGTTGAACGGATGGATGAAATTTGGCACAGAGATTATAGTCTGGAACACATAGGCTACTTTTATTCCGGAAAATTTAAGAGTTCCCCCGGTATCCGAAAAACCTCAATCTTAGCTAGTTTATTTTTATTTAAGCTTGATTAAAACCCTAACTGCGATTTTGTATTTCGTAATTTTGGACCCCACAACCCATACATTAAGGTTTAGAGTGACCGTACCCCATACCCATACCATAAATTATTTTTTCAGTGAATCAATATTAAAAAAAATTAAAAATGTAGCTGAAACTTTGTTTTAGGTTTAAAACCCCTTTAATTTGTAGTTTGGTCAAATATTTTTTTTGCTATTAAGAACTGATTTTTTATTCGCCATATAAACTTTATCTAATGAAAAACATTTCTTACCATTTCACATTTCACAATAATACCACATTGTACCTATATACGATACGTGAGCCCGATATGTATTATCGATCGGTCAAAGCGATTGACCTTTACCTACATTGGACTTCGGCGCTGGCTTAGAATATACTTATTCACCACAAAAACTTTTTCAGGCGGAATTGGATAGTTAAATAAATAAAAAATGGTCAGAATTTCGAATTCGCTTTCGCTTTGGCTACTCAGCACATTTAAAAAAATCAATAGGTACATAATGACATATTTTATTAGAGTGTGTATTTATGTGTGTGTGTTTGTGTGTGTGTGTGTGTGAGGTTTGTATTTTACTGCTTGCTTATGAACACTTCAGATGAGAGGGCAAAATGTAATTCGATTGCGAATAGTGTTTTTCATTACTCATACACGGAAAGTAGGTTTGAAGTTGCCTGAGAAGCGGGTTGAAAGTAATACTTTTCAGCCCTAGGGAGAATCGTTTTCAACTGAATTTTTATTGGAGTTCAAATGAAACACGACTTTTTTTTTTTTTTTTTTTTTTTTTTTTTTTTTTTTTTTTTTTTTTTTTTTTTTTTTTTTTTTAATATACCCGAGTGCATCCATAGACAAGAAGAAAGATAGACTTTATTCATAAAGTAAAGACAACTGATTCATAGACTTTTTATTTTGACTTTCCTTATATTCGTAATGAAAAGCACAATGTTTACCTCGGGATGAAAGACTTATTTAGTCCCTCGAACTATAGGCCCCCTCGCTACGCTCGGGCGCCAAACCCCGTCTCGGGACTAAATAAGTTACTTTCATCCCTAGGGTAACAATGTACTATTGGTATCGGGTATTATGTAATATTATATCCTGTATTTATTTAACGAATGCACGAACGAACGAAAAACTATTCTGCTCTTCCTTCTTCTTGGCCAATTTTCAAGTGGGTTATGTTATGTTATGTTTGCGTAACGTTTTTTTGCGCGAATTCATCCGTTATCCTATTGGTTTACCTGGGATGTAAACCTTTCTTTCTACATATTATACCCATTAGTTTTTAGCTGCCTGCAAAAGTTTCTGCCTGTCATAAAATCCGGTCCTTGGTTCAGCATGCAAATAGTAAATGTAACATGCAAACTGTAGTATAGGCCGTATATGGATTTAGGATAGTATTCGGGCAACCGGCACGTGACGGGCGATATACTTATTGGCTATTGCGTCACTGGGGAAAATTTCAATATAATAGTAAGTATTATTATTATATTTTCACTGTACAGTTTTAAGACAGCTTTGAAGAAAGCAACGTCCTCAGTTAGCAAGGTTAAATTGATCTAAGCGACGATGAATGATGAATAAGTTATTTTGAATGCACGTTGAATCTGTAGCATGTATGGTACCTTTAATTGGGTACAAATAACTGAGTTGACTCACTGATACGACGGGGTATCCAGTCTTATAGGTAGAGTCGGGTAAAGGATCGTTGCCGGTAACACACATTTGGGTAACGAGGGAGAAGGCTGGTTATCCTTAACACAGATCTAAAAAATCTAGCTAGGATAGCCAGTTCTTGATCTTGCAACATTTTATCTACATTTTTTGATGTAAGCACAATAATATTGTTAACTTCAAACAGTTTCAAGATCTATCACAATGTAACACAAAATGATTGAAAATAAACGATTTATTTATTTATTTATTTATTTAACACAATTATTGACCGAGCGAAGCGAAGGTCTCTGAGTCTACTTGAGCGAATTGGCACTTGTCCGTCCGTCCGTCCGTCCGTCCGTCTGTCCGTCCGTCTGTCAGAGCCTTATAACTTCTGAATTACTGAACGTAATTACTTATATAATATGTAAACCTATGGCTTCCAGCCGAATATGGCTTAAAACGTTATAAAAATCTTTATTTCAGGGGGGCTCTCATAGCAGAGAATGCGAAGTAAAATATTTTTTATAGCGTTACATAGAGTTGCGGTTAAGAATTGAGTCCAAAAATATTTTTTTTTTAATTTTTCCTCTAAAATTGACGAAATGGGGGGCTTTCAAAGTGGTTATTTTCTAACGTTCAAAGTTGACCTCAGAACTCAATTCTGAAAGGCTGAGCCTGAAACTTGATCAATTATTTGAATTATATCCTGTACTTGAACAACAAATACTAAAATTAGATAAATATTATAAGGAAACAAAATTATTTAATTTTTAATGATGATGATATTTTTAACAGAACTTCACAATGATGTCAATACTCAATAGACGGCGCTCTGTGATACCGTGAGGTCTCAGTTCGGGGCGAACCACTAGTTATATTTTATAGCATACTGTAGTTTAACAACAAGCAACATTACAGAAAAAAACTGCGATCGGTCATCGGTACAAATAACAATTTTCAAATTTATTTTAAAACCGTTGTCGGGGAAGTTAGTTTACCTACTCATCTACTCAGTTCTTTCTATTACCTATTCTGTGGTTCTTTTTCCAAACCATTGCGGTGGTAGAGTCATAATTATCTCGATGTTGGTCTACTCAGTACCTACTAAGTACATTTTTTTTTTTTTATCCACTACAAGTTAGCCCTTGACTGCGATCTCACCTGATGGTAAGTGATGATGCAGTCTAAGATGGTAGCGGGCTAACCTGTTAGGGGCATGGCAGTTATATTAAACCCATACCCCTATTCGGTTTCTACACGGCATCGTACCGGAACGCTAAATCGCTTGGCGGCACGTCTTTGCCGGTAGGGTGGTAACTAGCCACGGCCGAAGCCTCCCACCAGGCAAACATCAAATAAAAAAGTTTATCTCAATGTTACTTTCTTATCGAAAGAGCCGCCCAGTGAGGATTCGTCGATTGATTATTATTACATATCCAATAATTAGATAAATACTTATCATGACCCATCTGTTAATCTGACTACGATTATAAGATGATACACATCTCTGTTATATTCAATGGCCATAGCACAGTGCTAAGTACATAATAGTTCTTGTTATGTTTAATATAATAATATATATTGTAATTATAGGCAAGGTATCTACGTGATGTTCACACTGTAGGCCATGTTTTGGTTACATCGCGTCCGGTGTGTCAACTCAAGTGACTAAAGCTTGCGTCATCTAATGGGATATTGGCCAGTGTAACAAAAGCAGCGAACAAAAGTACCTACTGAGCTATGAAATTCTACATCAATGAAGCTACTATGCCATCAATTTGTAATGTGACTGCTTTTCATTTTTAGTGTCACCTAATACTCGATGCTAAATAGTGGCGCGGTGGTTCTAGCTGCATGAGATGTGTTTAATAATTAATTGACCAATTATTGATTACTAGCTGATGCCCGCGACTTCGTCCGCGTGGATTTTAGGTCTTATGGAGTCCCGTGGGAACTGGTTTTTTTTCCCAGTATAAATGTATATACCTGATATATGAAACTGAATAAATGACCGTCAATCTGACAATATATTTGAAGATCTCTCTACTGTCTATGTCTGTCTATGTCTCATTTACTTTTGTATATGGAGATTTTTTTAACCCAATTTTTTAACTTTTCCGTACAATTTTTCAAACATTTTCTTTCATAAGAACCTTCTCTTTACAATAACAAACACAACAAAAAAAGAAATTGGTCCAGCCGTTCACGCGTGATGCCGTGACCAAGGGAAATAGGGATTCATTTTTACCCGACTGCGGAACGCACAGGGTTATGTGTTCATCAGTCTATATATGTATATTTCCTTTGTGTCGCACTACAGACAAAACGGCTGAACCGATTTTGATGATACTTGCACCACTAGATTTGTCTTAATTTTCCGAGTGTCATAACGGAAGCCGAATTTGAGAAAAAACAAAATGGCGCCCACTAGAAGCCATATTGTAACAAATTTAAAAATGAAAGTCAATAAACTATGGCAAGTGGGGTATCGATGAATAGGTCTTGTAAAATCAGAGTTAGGTTCCCTAGACCATTTTTTCATTTTAACGATCATTTAGGATTTACGAGGTTTCAAAGGTTCATTTTTAGTGTATTCCTTTGTGTCGCACTACAGACAAAACGGCTGAACCGATTTTGATGATACTTGCACCACTAGATTTGTCTTAATTTTCCGAGTGTCATAACGGAAGCCGAATTTGAGAAAAAACAAAATGGCGCCCACTAGAAGCCATATTGTAACAAATTTAAAAATGAAAGTCAATAAACTATGGCAAGTGGGGTATCGATGAATAGGTCTTGTAAAATCAGAGTTAGGTTCCCTAGACCATTTTTTCATTTTAACGATCATTTAGGATTTACGAGGTTTCAAAGGTTCATTTTTAGTGTATTCCTTTGTGTCGCACTACAGACAAAACGGCTGAACCGATTTTGATGATACTTGCACCACTAGATTTGTCTTAATTTTCTGAGTGTCATAACGGAAGCCGAATTTGAGAAAAAACAAAATGGCGCCCACTAGAAGCCATATTGTAACAAATTTAAAAATGAAAGTCAATAAACTATGGCAAGTGGGGTATCGATGAATAGGTCTTGTAAAATCAGAGTTAGGTTCCCTAGACCATTTTTTCATTTTAACGATCATTTAGGATTTTCGAGGTTTCAAAGGTTCATTTTTAGTGTATTCCTTTGTGTCGCACTACAGACAAAACTGCTGAACCGATTTTGATGATACTTGCACCACTAGATTTGTTTTAATTTTCCGAGTGTCATAACGGAAGCCGAATTTGAGAAAAAACAAAATGGCGCCCACTAGAAGCCATATTGTAACAAATTTAAAAATGAAAGTCAATAAACTATGGCAAGTGGGGTATCGATGTATAGGTCTTGTAAAATCAGAGTTAGGTTCCCTAGACCATTTTTTCATTTTAACGATCATTTAGGATTTACGAGGTTTCAAAGATTCATTTTTAGTGTATTCCTTTGTGTCGCACTACAGACAAAACAAGAAGCCATATTGTAACAAATTTAAAAATGAAAGTCAATAAACTATGGCAAGTGGGGTATCGATGAATAGGTCTTGTAAAATCAGAGTTAGGTGTCTTTGAACATTTTTTCATTTTAATGATCATTCAGGATTTACGAGGTTTCAAAGGTTGTAATCCTTTGTGTCGCACTACAGAAAAAACGGCTGAACCGATTTTGATAGTACTTGCACCACTAGATTTGTTTTAATCTTCCGAGTGTCACTATGGAGGCCGAATTTGAGAAAAACAAAATGGCGTCCACTAGAAGCCAATTAATAAATGAAAGTCGATAGGCTATAGGCAAGTGGGGTATCGTTAGATAGGTCTTTTAAAATCACACCTAGGTTCCTTAAACCATTTTTCCGTTTAAATGATAATTTAGGATTTACGAGGTTTCAAAGGAAATGTTTAAAGTTCCTACATAAATCATCTATCTATCAAACTAGGTATGATACCTATTATAAAGAGAAAAGATTTGGATTATCTCAAAAACTACTCAACCGATTTTAAAAATTATATCACTTATAGAAAGCTACATTATTAACATGTAAAATAGGCCATATTTCATTTTTAAAAAAATAAGAGATCCCTACGAAAATTGCAATAATGTAAATTCAGTCGGAAAGAATCGTCTCATCTGAGAGCTTCGTTGCGTGCGCTGAGTAAATAGTTAAAGTTACACGAAAATAATGTATGGTGGAATAGTTTATCTTAAAAAGTTCTATAAAAAAGTCCGCGATAGCATATATCTAACTTTTAAGGCTGACTAACAATAAACATTTTTATGATTTTCAAACTTGGTTTAAAACTATGCTTTACTTGTGAAGGTGTTTTTACCGACATAGTATTAATCCTTATCAAAATAAATATGTTCGTCATCTTCAGTATTTAATTAAGATAAAAATTGCTCTGTACACCATTTAATTTAGATGAATATTTTATGAGATATCATAGAAATACAGTAACGTTCAACAGAAAATGACGCGGCCGGCAGCGGATAGAAAAGGGTGAAGGTGGGGCGCGTACCTACTCTCACAATATAATATTACGATTTACGGTAGTAACTTATTGGGGCTGATTCTGTAGTGCACAATCTCTAAACTAAACTAAAATTAGAGCATTACAAATATTGCTAACCCTTTCATAATACTCCCTACGGAAAGGGACAGAACTAGATTTAAAGCTGCCATTTTAGTTTAGTTTAGAGATTGTGTTATACAGAATCAGCCCCAATATCATTGTAAAAGCTTAATGTGACGACATAACCAGACTCAAAAAACTTGATGATTTGTACTCCTTCAATCGATCAGTCAAAAAATCAATAAATTCATCAATGCCACATGCAGCGCATATTCGACTTACATAACTTACGACTAAAATTTTTAATGTCTATTAAAATATTGGTTCCGACTTTGCTACGTACTAAATACGTACAAATTGTGTTTTTGAAAATACTTTTTTTGCATTGTTCACGGGCATTTTCGTAAGTGGCCGACGCGACGTTCATTGGCTTACGAAAGCGATTGGACGCGGTAAATGCCGAGGTCTCGTGACGTCGCGTCGCTGCGATAGGACTCTCGAAAATTAATTCACTCTCTCTGTCGAAAAAATAGCAGATTCACGAACTTTACCAAACCAAATTTATATTAGCATTATAACATATCATGCAAATTTGATGATGGTTATGGTGATCACCATGGTAGTCATTACGAATAAATGAATCCGCTGCTTATTCACATGCTCTAAAATGCTACCACAAAATCTATAATAGTACCTTTGGTACAACTTCGGGCAGAAAAAACGTCGCCTGTTTACAATAAATACTGAACTAAAAAGTTTGAAATAAAAAAGTAATTTAATAAAACAAAAAACCCGACTGCTTGGATACCAAAAAGTATAAAACAAGACATGTATTGAAGTATTTCATTATTATCAATTTACATCGTATAATAATATTAATAAAATTTATCAAGGCGCAGTCGCACGTCCAATAGCTAACATTTACCTTAACGTGCGACTGCGCCTTGATAGATTTTATTAATATTATTATAATATGTAAATTGATAATAATGAAATACTTCAATACATGTCTTGTTTTATACTTTTTGGTATCCAAGCAGTCGGGTTTTTTGTTTTATTAAATTACTTTTTTTATATATAATATAGATTATTGTTAGTTAGATAGTTATTATTGTAACTTATAATTTATCTTATGTACTAAGAAATTGTCCATTGATGCATTGTTAGATGACATGATAATTTTATCACGTAATTTTTAGTCTGATTGGACGAAGCTCTCACTTCATCGTTCCAATCCCCTCGTTTCCGCTTCAGTCTTAACGGACCCTTAGAAAAAGTACCTACACCTAAGTCATATAACTCATACTGCATCTTAACGGATGTTTTCATCCGGTCGACGTCTTTGATGAAATCTGTGAGTAGGAAGTAAAAGTATAATATTTTACTTGTAATAGAAAAATGTAGAGCCAACTAAAACAATATTTTAAACCAAAGAACAATAGATACTAGATACCCACTACATACCTACTTAGATACTCGTATTTTGCAAACCTATTAGGTACCTATTGTGATGATAGATTAATATTAATGAAACTTTTGATAGACTTCATGAACTCATGATCAAGTGATTTCGACATTATAACTTACTACTTTTAGATTTATTAGGACGAATTGAAATAATAATTGATCGAATGAGGTAGATACGAGTACCTAATACTATACCGGCCTTAGTTGCCTTGGTTGTCTATATAAGTTTGTAATTTTAACTAACTTGGTTGTCTACATGTTATAGAAAATCAGCTTTCGCGTAAAATGATTATCACCATATCAATCTCTTTTTGAACATCTAAAGTAACCCAGGTATTGAGCTTTTCTCTGACAATCCTTGGAACACACGCAACATTTTTTTTCATCATACCTATTCGAAAAAGGAATATTGGCTTCAGAGGATAGCGGGAGCAAAATGTAATTTATAGGCCCATAGGACTTTTCATTTCTCTCTTCTGATTGGTCCGCGTTCGTGCTTGAGTGGCTGTTCACTGTTGTCTTCGATAAGTCACGTGATCAATTTGTTGATCGGATATACGTCTTTACATTTTTTGAATTTCGAACGGAATTATGGCTGCTAGTCCAAAGAGGAAATAATAATTTATTTGTGTTTTATTTAAACTTTAAATATACGTCTAAATAATGTCTATACATAGAAGGTTGATAGGAGTATCTTCTGGTTGGTCCGCGTTCGTGCTTCTGATTGGTGCTTAAACGTATAGGTAATGTCCATACATAGTAGGTTGATACTCCTAGCTTTTTCTCATACGTAATGATGCAAAATAGTGTGTGTCACTCGGGGCCAAATTTTTTGTTCTCGGGCGGCGTATATTGAATTCCTCGCTACGCTCAGCATTCTACTTTAGAATCCTTCACTTCGCTCTGAATTCAAAATAGCGCCCTCGGGGAACAAAAATTTTCTTTGGCCCCATGTAACACAAATAACTATTTTGTTTTTCTTCCGTCTCAGTCAACTGCTAGTTGCTACACATTATTATGAGATTTAAAATAAACGGCTGCAACACCCCTCGGAGGTTTCGATTGTTGGCACGTGTAATGTAACGCTATCTTTAGTTGCTATTTTTTATCTCTCGAAAACCATTATCGAGCAATTTATTGCTATAGTCGTTTATAATTGTCACATTAATTTCACAAGGAATAGGTAAATAAATTTGGGGATTCTAGGGTTAACTAATAAAGCGGCGAATGAATTAATTTGCAAAAAAAAGCAAACATAATTTCTGCGCTGGTTTTTATCTCAATTTATGTTAATAGGCTACAAGCTATGCTTGCTTGAAAATTTTCCTGGTCATAGCAACCGCACAGTGTGGAATTTGATATTTTTTTCTTTTTTTTAAAAGCACGCGTCTTTTTATTTCAGAAATTAGAGTAGAACATCCGCGTGACAAAAAAGTGTATTTTCAGAATAGTGAATTTCACTGTTTGGAGCCAGAAAGTGAAAAACAATTTTTCTTAATCCATACTAATATATTCCATACTATTCCATACATATTAATATTATAAATGCGAAATGAAAATGTGTCTGTCTGCTACGCTTTCACGGCTCATCCGTTTAACCGATTTTCATGAAATTTTGTACAAGTATAGGTTATATCCCGGGGAAGGACATAGGCTACTTTTTATCTCGAAAATTAAAGAGTTCCTGCGGGAATGAAAAACCTAATTCAGTCGGACTTAGGCGCGGGAATCATCTAGTAGGTACCATAAATCCATACTCATCATATCGTATCAGTCCTAACTGCTACAAGCCCTGCTACGGCGCGTAGAAATTCGCCTGGTATTCCCGTTCGCAATCTATAATGTTTCGATTTTTAGGGGTTGAATTTTTGAAAGTATATCATTTTGATTTCGGTTATTTTGGTTAGTAGATATGTATATTGTTTGCCACGAGTTCTGGTCGGATGCTATCCGGTTTTACCAACTGAGGCATACAACTTTTATGATTTCTTGATAACTTGAATAACTATATTAGTTAACTATACCTACAATGCAATGCACTATGAATGCCATCGAACAATGTCTAATTGTCTGACACCAGACAAGACGATAAGGCCAAAGATGGAAAACCTAAATAGTTTGTTATCATCTTTCCATATACATATTATAATTACATATACTTAATTATATAAAAGCGAAATACCACTCACTCACTAATCGGTAATCACGATAGGTATCTCAGGAACTATAAAGCATAGATAGGAGCAAGGAGCTTCTTGAAAAGAAGGTTCCTTCTATGGCGTAGACATCAGCTAAGAAACGGTTCTGAGAAAATTCACCCCTAAGGGGGTGAAATGGGGGTTGGAAGTTTGTATGAAAGTCCTATGTTTTCGAACTTAGGGACATGAAAATCGGCAGTTAAGTAAATAATAAAAACCTGTTTAAGCTATTTTACGAAAATCCACTGAAATGGGCGTTGAAAGCCCCAGGACCCTACCGGAGATCGAACCCGGGGACTGGAGGATCGAAAATTAGGAATTAGTCAGGGAGGTCGTCAAAAATTAGGTGTAATAGCCGCGGCGTAAGTTGAACTCTGCGCAAAAACACATTTTGTGTGTCAAACGAAGTGCGGTATGAGATGCGCCGCGAGCCCATACCCCTCGCTTCCCGCGCATGCTCCGCTCGGCTCTGTAGTACAATGTACCTGCGCAGACGACCGCCATTTTGGGTCAACTTACATACAGTCGATTGTACTTACCTACTTTACTTTTAAACGTTTTGTGATGGATATCGTTGTGTGTTTGTTGCAGGGGGCGCACGCGAAGGCGGATTGGTATGGCGCGGGTGCGCCGCCACCAACTGCGACACCGAAGACGGCGCGGCGGGAACACTCTCCGACGGCAACGCCAACCCAGGAGACAAGGTACAGGTCGTAACCTCTTCTTTACCGATAGCTTATCCATTGTGTAATGGTAACCAGGTGTTGGGTATCTTCATCTTGGACTGAGTGTACGTTTGTCGACTTCAATTCAATTACTTTTTCAAGTTCTAACATGATTCATTAATAATGACGCCTCTCGACAGCGACTGCCGGGTCATAGTTGCGGTCCTGTAGGTCGTAGTAGCGTTATTGTAATATACTAATATATGTATAACGTAAAACGTTGGTCGCTGCGGTACCTACTGGGACAATGGTTGATAGGTCGCGGTCGTGGTCACCCAGTGCGCGGAATGCATTATAGATAACAAGCATTGATCTATCCAAAATAGACGTGATTCTGCGTATATGCACTAACTTAGATTTTTTAGGATTTTTTGTCTGTGCCAGTGGGTGATCATTTAAATAGATACCTGCAGACCCTGCAGATCTCTAGTTTAACTAAATCCTCTAAACAGGCGGAATGATAGAGTGGGTCCCTATAAATCCACTGTATCGACTATTTTACAATAGAGAGACGAGACCTTCACTTTTTTTTTAATATATAGGCTAGCGCTTGGCTGCAATCAGACTTGCTTGCAAGTGGTGATCCACGTTCCATTTTCATCTGCAAGATGCCAAATGTTGAAGATAGATATGGATTTGCAGGTTTGGTGGATATTTTGGTTCCATTTTACTACCCCCAATCGCAAGTTCGCATAGTAGGTAATAGGTACCTATTTCGCTACTGCCTCATAATTAGGTCGCATAAAGACCTAATGCCTAATGGAAGCTTTCCATTCCCTATTTTGTTTTGCTAATAATAAAGCTGTTCATCGAACCTTTTCAATACTAAAATAATCCTACGAAGCTAATACAAATTTAGCAAGACTGGTAATATTAACCTCATTATTTGCTTTAACAGCATTTACAGTCGCTAAGCCAGTTTAGGTTTCAGTTGCGTTCAAAAAATATGCAGATAAAGAAAAATTTGCGCTGATACTTACTTGTATGATATATGCACTGTTTACACCTAGGAAAATCTAAATAAATAAATTATTTATTCTTAAACCTAGAAATCATAGAAATGCTAAGGGCCGATTTCTCCAACTTTGAGTAACGTTCAAACTACCGGTAGTAGGTCAAATAGGTATAATTATGTAGATAATCTTAATTTGTTGTTTCAACAGATGTTGTATAGGAATTCTGTCAAATTCAAAGTAGTTTAGGTATTCGTAGTTTAACAATAGATTAAACGTTACTCGGAGATGAGGAAATGGGCCCTTAATATATAAAATAATGACACGTCGTAGTAGTAAATCTAGAAACATCTTCTTTACAATGTCAACAACGGTAAAAATGTAACTAGGCAAAAAGTAATATTATTTCTGTACATTTAGGCCAAGGAAATCTGTTAAGTAGGTTCAAAAACAAATATTGGATGATAATCCAAAATACAATATGTTTCATAATACTACACCCACATATTCGTAAACTCAATATCGTGTTGTAGAATTATTTTAAAGCATAGCATAGACTTGTTTTTTTTAACAAAAATTAAATCTTCATGATATTTAGATATTCAAAGAATCTCTTAATGATGTCTGGGTGCGTAGGAAGTTTTTTACGTAGCAATAGCGTAGATATTTCGTTTAATTTTGTAAAATGCACTGGGTACACTATATTCCTGTATGTATTATCTGTATATGTATTATATGTGTATCGTGTAAGACGTGTCTGTAAGCTTAATCTGAAAGAGCTTTTCGTACTTCAGGGTAGGTCATCTATATATCTATGCTAAAATGCTAATATTATAAATGAGAAAGTTTGGATGGATGGATGTTTGTTACTCAATCACGCCAGAACGGCTGAACGGATCTGGATGAAATTTGGCACAGAGAATACAGATATAGATTATAGTCTGGAATAACACATACCTAGTCTTCTTACTTAACTTTTTATCCCGGAAAATGAAAGAGTTCCCGCGAGAACCAAAAAACCTCAATCCACGCAGACGAAGTCATCAGCTAGTATGCAGTAGGTACTCGTACTAATGGCAACTTATGTTACCTATTACTGCTGGGTTTTAAACTTTTTTTAGCCTCTCTCGACTCAGTTTGTCTTAACTCTAAAGAAGAAGTCTATTAGATAGAAGCCTGCTCTATGGCTGCTATGAATTGGTGTTGGTCTAATTCGACGTCTGGGACGCCCGCGCCCCTAGCCTCGTTGGAAGCCTATTGTTACAGACAAATCAGACGCTCAGGCGATACGTAGCCAATGGGCGTCCACGCTTTAGCTAATTAATTATCCGCTAGCAATAAAACTTGCACAAGTTCGATCTGGCAAGTCACTTCACACTTGCACTGTGTAAACATATAATCAACAACAAAACTTGTAGAAAATGTCAATAATCGCTAGTGAGTGAACTCTAGGTGAACAATAAGCTGCCTACTTAAATTATTTTGAAAGAAATATTTTTAGTACAACATAGTTAACAGAGGTACCTATCATACTTCTACTCTTTCGTACGTATTAAAGGATTACATTTCTATTTTGTTTGATTATGATTACCTATTATTTCTGTAGAAGAATATTAGTTCTTAAATATGTGTTTCTTACAGTTGGAGGGGTCGGACGCAGCTCCGGACGACCCTGTTCACCTCAAGAGACGGGTGGGACTCTTCAGTGGGGTGGCTCTAATCGTCGGCACTATGATTGGTGAGTGCCTGAATAATCACCTACCTGATTTTTTTTTCGCTGGAAAAATGCTTCTCGCATTCCGCACTAAGCGGTTATGTGGGACTCGAGAATAATCACATACCATCACAGTAAATAAGACAGCATCCGGTAATGGGCGGGAGCGAAGAAATAGAAGTAATTAACTGAGCGAAGCGAAGGTCTCTGAGTCTACCTTGGTAAAAAACAAAACCACGATTGCAGCGCCCCCTTGTTGTTGACAAACGTGGTGGACAATGGCTGTACGCTTTGCATTCTGTGAGGAGACTCGTGCTCAGTAGCCAACAATGGGTTGAAATGATGAGTAAAAAATAAAATCACGAAACGCCCCCTTGTTCGCCAGCGCGATGGAATATGGCCTAAATAAATATCTAAGAACCTTAAAAATATATGGGTGGATTGGCACTTACCTGTCTGTCAGTCCGTCCGTCAGTGCCTTGTAACTTCCGATTTATATAAATATAATTGACCGAGCGAAGCGAATGTCTCTGAGTCTACTTGAGTGAATTGGCACTTGTCCGTCCGTCCGTCTGTCCGTCCGTCTGTCAGTCTGTCAGAGCCATATAACTTCTGAATTACTGAACGTAATTACTTCAAATTGAAACATAATATGTAAACCGATGGCCCCCCGCCGAATATGGCTTAAAAAGTTTAAAAAACTTTATTTCACCCCGGCTGTCATAGAAGCGAATGCGAAGTAATAGTTATTTGTGTTACATGGGGCCAAAGAAAATTTTTGTTCCCCGAGGGCGCTATTTTGAATTCAGAGCGAAGTGAAGGATTCTATAGTAGAATCCCGAGCGTAGCGAGGGGTTCTAAAGTAGAATCCTCAGCGTAGCGAGGAATTCAATATACGCCGCCCGAGAACAAAAAATTTGGCCCCGAGTGACACACACTATTTTTTCATCATTACGTATGAGAAAAAGCTAGGAGTATCAACCTACTATGTATGGACATTACCTATAGGTACGTTTAAGCACCAATCAGAAGATACTCCTATCAACCTTCTATGTAATTGTATAGACATTATTTAGACGTATATTTATTTTAAATAAAATGTAAAGACGTATATCCGATCAACAAATTGATCACGTGACTTCGGACCAATCAGAACAGAGAAATGCAAAGTCGTATATTCGATCAACAAATTGATGACGTGACTTCGGACCAATCAGAAGAGAGAAATGAAAAGTCCTATGGGCCTACAAGTTACACTTTGCTCCCGCTATCCTCTGAAGGCAATATGCGTTTTTCGAATAGGTATGATGAAATAGTTATTTGTGTTACATGGGGCCAAAGAAAATTTTTGTTCCCCGAGGGCGCTATTTTGAATTCAGAGCGAAGTGAAGGATGCTATAGTAGTATCCCGAGCGTAGCGAGGGGTTCTAAAGTAGAATCCTGAACGTAGCGAGGAATTCAATATACGCCGCCCGAGAACAAAAAATTTGGCCCCGAGTGACACACACTATATTTCATCATTACGTATGAGAAAAAGCTAGGAGTATCAACCTACTATGTATGGACATTACCTATACGTTTAAGCACCAATCAGAAGATACTCCTATCAACCTTCTATGTAATTGTATAGACATTATTTAGACGTATATTTAAAGTTTAAATAAAATGTAAAGACGTATATCCGATCAGCAAATTGATCACGTGACTTCGGACCAATCAGAACAGAGAAATGCAAAGTCGTATATTCGATCAACAAATTGATGACGTGACTTCGGACCAATCAGAAGAGAGAAATGAAAAGTCCCATGGGCCTACAAGTTACACTTTGCTCCCGCTATCCTCTGAAGGCAATATGCGTTTTTCGAATAGGTATGATGAAATAGTAGATTGTATTATAAGGGAGCAAAATAATATTTTTACGGCGAGGGCGCTTTTTTGAATCCAGAACGAAGTGAGGGATTCTAGAGTAGAATCCTGAGCGTAGCGAGGGATTCTTTAGTAGAATCCTGAACGAAGCGAGGGATTCAAAGTACGTCGCCCGAGCCAAAAATATATTTGCGCCCGAATGATACACTCTACTTTTCATCACCCTGTATGAGAAAATTTGGTTCCCGCGGGAACTCTTTAATTTCCCGGGATAAAAAGCATATTATGTGCTATTTCCAGACTATAATCTTTTTTTTTTTTTTTTTTAAATCTATCTCTGTGCCAAATTTTATCCAGATCCGTTCAGCCGTTCGGGCGTAATTGAGTAACACTCATCCATACCACCATACATCCACACATCCATCCAAACTTTCGCCTTTATAATAATATTTATTTAATTATATATATATATTTTTTTTTTTTTTTTTTTTTTTTTTTTTTTTTTTTTTTTTTTTTTTTTTTTTTTTTTTTTTTTTAAATATATATATCCATATAGCCCTTTCGTTAGTTAAAATTCAGATATTATAAATTCCTAAATTGACCCTGCCGGGGATCGAACCCTGGACCTCCGCACGTTAAGACAGCAGCGCTCAACACTGCGCCACGGAGGTCGTCAATTTGCGTTGGCGCTGAACACTAAGATGTTCCAAATTCAATAAGTGCGCGGCAAAGATAATTGCGGCGCACTTACGAGTATAAAGAGGACCCGCTAAAAGTTTCTTATAGAAAACACCACCTTTGGGCGCACATAAAGGCGAACCAAGTCGTCCTTTTCGAATACATGGGATGAAATAGTTATTTGTGTTACATGGGGCCAAAGAAAATTTTTGTTCCCCGAGGGCGCTATTTTGAATTCAGAGCGAAGTGAAGGATTCTATAGTAGAATCCCGAGCGTAGCGAGGGGTTCTAAAGTAGAATCCTGAACGTAGCGAGGAATTCAATGTACGCCGCCCGAGAACAAAAAATTTGGCCCCGAGTGACACACACTATTTTTCATCATTACGTATGAGAAAAAGCTAGGAGTATCAACCTACTATGTATGGACATTACCTATACGTTTAAGCACCAATCAGAAGATACTCCTATCAACCTTCTATGTAATTGTATAGACATTATTTAGACGTATATTTAAAGTTTAAATAAAATGTAAAGACGTATATCCGATCAACAAATTGATCACGTGACTTCGGACCAATCAGAACAGAGAAATGCAAAGGCGTATATTCGATCAACAAATTGATGACGTGACTTCGGACCAATCAGAAGAGAGAAATGAAAAGTCCCATGGGCCTACAAGTTACACTTTGCTCCCGCTATCCTCTGAAGGCAATATGCGTTTTTCGAATAGGTATGATGAAAAATATTTTTTATAGCGTTACATAGGGTTGCGGTATATCATTATAAAGATAGGTGGGGTAAGAGTAGAGTCCAAAAAATTTGTTTTTTTTAATTTTTCCCCTAAAATTGACGAAATGGGGGGCTTTCAAAGTGGAGATTTTCTAACGTCCAAAGTTGACCTCAGAACTCTCAATTTTCTGAAAGGCTGAGCCTGAAACTTATCAATTATTTGAATTATATCCAGTACTTGAACAACAAATTATACTAAAATTAGATAAATATTATAAACGAAACCATTACTTCGTCTATGACGAAACTATTTAATTTTTAACGAGCTTCATTATTTTTAACAGAACTTCACAATGATGTCCATAGATGGCGCTCTGTACAAGTTTATGGATACCGCGAGGTCTCAGTTCGGGGCGAACCACTAGTTAATTCAAATTCACAAATGATAATAAGTAGGCCTAAGGCTGAAAATTGCATAAAAAGTTATAAAAATCCTTATTTGAGTGGGGCGCTTATAGAAGCAAATGGGAAGTAAATTATTTTTTATGCTATACCTACCTACTTAGGCTTGTGGGGTATGGCCTAGTAGGTATTTTTAACCTCATATTATTTTTTACAACAAAAATTGAAACCTACCAAAGTTGCTTTTCGTAGAGTAATTTTATCCCGGGTGCTATCTCAAAAACCACTTTACATCAAAAGCTGTAACTTCGTAAGTATTAATTCCAATTTCCAATTTACGGCATATCCTATAGTTAAAAAATATATCTACTTAGGTACTTTTTTCAATAATTAATCAAATAGAAATTAAATAAACTCAGTTTTTCTTAGAACAAGCTATCCCTTAACAGTCTTTAAAATATGGATATTTTTAATTATTGTAACTCTGGTTAGGGCAGAGTAAAATTGATCAAATAAGTATAAAAATACCGTAAAATATCACAAGCCAAACACTAACAATGACGTCTTTCATCATAAAGTAGCTACCTACGCGAATTTCTAACAAATGTTAAAAATGGCATAAGTACCAATAGATGGTGTTTTGATCATTTAGGTAGGTTCGGTAGGTACCTATCCGGACAGGAGGCATTAAATTAAATGAATTAACTATTCTTCGTTCTCTTTTTTAATTCGATATGTGTAAAGTGATTTGTACCCAATTGGCACAATACAAAGCCATAAATTGAAGAAATTAATTGAACTGAATACCTTTATGTAATAAAGATAAGAAGTTATTAGGTTTACTAGTGGGCCGTCAGACGTTGTCCTGCCCTGAACCCATAAATATGTCCAACTCTGTCATGTAATTAGGTATGCCAAAATTCGAAGAGATTGGTTCAGCAAATGACTTTTGAGCAGTGCTTTTGGGTGAATGATACCTATCTTACTAATAGGCGTGTAGGCTATATCACACGAGTATATTTTGTTTGTATAAGAACATACATATTTATTTTAACAATAGATACATAGTAGCAAAGTTTATTTATTTACGCAAAATTAAGCCTTCCATCAGCGTTTGTTAAACAGATGTGTTACAAAGAATCAAATACAAAGTACATGGGAAATAGCAGATTTAAGCTAATATTGTATAGTAAATAGTACCTACCAATGTTATGTTAGTAAATAATCTATATTATGTACTTAGGTATATTTTTACGAGTATTTTTATTGTATTATAATTGACCGAGCGAAGCGAAGGTCTCTGAGTCTATCTTTGACGACCTCCGTGGCGCAGTGTTGAGCGCTGCTGCCTTAACGTGCGGAGGTCCCGGGTTCGATCCCCGGCAGGGTTTGGAAATTTATAATTTCTGAATTTCCCTGGTCTGGTCTGGTGGGAGGATACGGCCGTGGCTAGTTACCACCCTACCGGCAAAGACGTGCCGCTAAGCGATTTAGCGTTCCGGTACGATGCCGTGTAGAAACCGAATAGGGGTATGGGTTTAATATAACTGCCATGCCCCTAACAGGTTAGCCCGCTACCATCTTAGACTGCATCATCACTTACCATCAGGTGAGATCGCAGTCAAGGGCTAGCTTGTAGTGGATAAAAAAAAAAAAAAAAAAACTTGAGTGAATTTGCACTTGTCCGTCCGTCCGTCAGCGAAGGTCTGAGAGTCTACTTGATTGAATTTACACTTGTCCGTCCGTCCGTCCGTCTGTCAGAGCCTTATAACTTCTGAATTACTGAACGCAATTACTTCAAATTTAAATGTAATATGTAAACCGATGGCCTCCAGCCGAACATGGCTTAAAAAGTTATAAAAATCTTTATTTCACTCATAGAAGTGAATGCGAAGTAAAATATTTTTTATAGCATTACATAGGGTTAGTGTCCGACCGAAAGTTCGGTTTCGGTTTCGGTTTCGGTCGAGTTTCGGCAAAAAAACGAGTTTCGGTTTCGGCGGCAAACCTGCCGAAACTACGACCGAAACCGAAACTGCATTCGGGAGTTCTCGCGCTGTGATCGGTCATATTCGGCGCGTTAAATTCCATCCAAGCGAGTAAGCGACGAAGACATGTTGCCGCGTTCACGTGCCTAATCATGTCGTCATGAGACAACCTTAAAAGATAGATATAATATGCTATTGCGGACTTTTTTAAGAACTTTTTAAGAGGAACAATTCCACCATCATTGTTTTCGTGTAACTTTAACTATTTACGCAGCGCACGCCATGGAATTATATCATAACCTATTATATTATATTCTACTAGCTGATGCCCGCGACTTCGTCCGCGTGGACTAAGTTTTTTCGATTCCCGCGGGAACTCATTAATTTTCCGGGATAAAAAGTAGCCTATGTATGTATGTATGTATGTATATAACTCTTTATAGCTGATGCCCGCGACTTCGTCCGCGTGGAATAAGTTTTTCAGTTAATTTTCCAGGATAAAAAGTCTACCACGGTAAAATCCCACGGTAAAATCCCCCTATAATGGTGAAACACGTACTTATTCATATTTTAACGAAAGCCCAAATGCTGTTTCATGGCTATGACGTGAGAAATTAAGGATTTTCATACAAACTCTCAACCCCAATTTCACCCCTTCGGGGGTGGAATTTTGAAAAACTGTGAAACACATATGTTTTCATTTTCAACCCGCAGCTCATATATCAAGTTTCATGGCAGACAGATAGACAGACAAAAATGAAAAAAATTACAGATTTGGCTTCAGTATCGAATAAAGAGTGCCCTCCAAAAAAAAATTTCAAAATATCTTCAATGTACAGAATTGGACCTGTTACAGTTTTATTATAAGTATAGATGTCTTATGTCTTTTTACCACCTAGGTACGTAGTTTTTGGACAAACTAATTAGGTATACTTAAGTCTCAAAGCCTCCCACAGGATTTTCACGAAACCTAAATCCTGGCGGAATACCTAGTCAAGTCCAAACGACAGCTGTTATCTAGTAAGTACGAAATAAAAACGGACCAAGTGCGTGTCGGGCCACACGCATAAATTAGCACTTATAACAATATTTACTATATTTTTGAACGACCTATCCAACGACACCCCACACTATGGGATAGATGAGAAAATAAAACATCCCCACTCTACGTGTAGGGGTACCTACCTAGTAGGTACCTACACTACACTTTTTTTTTCCAAAATTTTACATGTCGGCGTGATTAATATTATATGTAAGTATAGTGTACTTATTCCCAATACCCATGTCATATTACAGCTTTCTGGTACTGCGTTTCTGAGCAAAGCGATGGACATACTGACTTGCAGACGAACGGACATGGCGAAACTACGAAACGCTGTTGGCGAAAAGGCCTATTGCGCATTATGTATAAGAAAATTTCTAGACAAGACACAAGAAATTTTCTTGTAATAGGCCTTAGGGTTCCTTATTGACTACGGAATTCTAAAAAAAATATATAGGTAGATAGGAACTCGCATGAGTTGGATAAATTATTTATCCGCGTATCCATGTTAAAAAATTGCCTAGAAAATCGTTAAGATTGCTAAAGCCTAGGTACATTATGTTGCGGTCATTTAGGATATCTACCTACCTACTGAAATACAATAACCGTAACTAAAGTATGACAACAAAGGCCAGTTTACTGTTGGAATCGACACCTCTGATAATTGCAGTGGAATATGACACCATTCGTAAATATACTTCGTAGGAGAAACTAACTGACCGACAAATAACCGTATCTGCCTATAGCTCATTTACAAATTACAGCACACACACTTTACCGGACATAGAATGGATGAGCATTAATTAAGTAGGTAGGTTCTCTCTGTTACCTACGTAGGTTATTGCAAAACTGCAACCGGAAACGGATGAGTCAGGTTATACATATTCATCTATGGCGGCATGCTACAGATTTCCTTCCAACAGCCGAAACAGATTTCCTTGCGCCCGTAAGGTGTAAGGGCACAGTAATATTAAGATAGATAACATTACCGTGGTAAGGGCGCGACTTGTGCAAGAAAAAAATTTTTTTTTAATCCACTACAAGTTAGCCCTTGAGGCTTGAGTGATCATGCCGTTTAAGATGGTAGCGGGCTAACCTGTTAGAGGCATGGCAGTTATATTAAACCCATACCCCTATTCGGTTTCTAACTTCTTCGGTAATTACCGTAGACGGAAGTTACCGTACACCACCCAACCCCACCTATATGAGATATCATCCGGGCCTGATAAGCTAGTTCCTTAAGAACAAAAGACAAACGCCCGAAAGAGATGCCTATAATAAATGGTAATCAGAACTGTCAGGCAGTTTGGAATTTCCTACCGAGATCCGCTTTTCTTGATTCTACCAACCCTGAATTTATAGCCATTTTCTAGGCAACTTTCCCTAATATGCAAGTTGTGGTCAAGCACGTACCTATTTTGATTATAAAAAAATACTAATAAATATAAATATAAGTGGTATTTTTGTTTAAGGTTCTGGAATTTTCGTGTCGCCCTCTGGGCTTTTGGAGCGCACAGGCTCAGTGGGCATAAGCTTCATCATATGGATGTCGTGTGGCCTGCTCTCACTGCTTGGTAAGTTTGTTAGTTAGGTACTGTGTTCATTCAAAAAATACTTATGGTCAAATATACTAAAATGTGTAAATGCCGTTAAAGTTCTTTGGGTTATATTTATATGCAAAAACTTGCAAAAGTCAGGTTGGATGAAACGCGCGCAATGTTTTATTTAACGAAAATTTGCTCAGCCCGAAAATTACCTATTCTTATTGCCATGGCCTGGGTTTCAGCTCAGCAGTCTGTCGACTGATCAGCAACACTATCCTGACCATAGGTCCTGACTCGTTTATTTTAAGGGGCTTTTCCATGGCTTTTCAATATAATCTAATGCTATAATGTTACCCACCTGGATTGCCAATGCACCGTGCCTGAAGAAATTTTACTCGACAGGAGCGCTCGCGTATGCGGAGTTAGGAACGATGAACACGTCCTCTGGAGCAGAGTACGCGTATTTTATGGACGCCTTTGGAGGACCCCCTGCATTTTTGTTTTCATGGGTAGGTAATACCGACAATAATTCCTCTCCATCATTCTTTAATATTTTCCTGTGGAATTCAAATAGCCTGAGTCTTTTCGTCAAGATATTTTCCGGTTTATTATTATATTGAACATCGGAAATAGTTTACCAATTACCTAAATAATTTATTATTTTACTACTACCTACGCACTCAAAATGTCGCAAAATTAGGTAGGTACGTTGGTAGCTATGCCTGATAACGTAGTGTCTTTCTTTTTATTGATAATTAGTAAACTTCTTTTTGAAGTTGGTTAAATAACCATAAACACAATCACAAGAGTGTTCACATGTGATCATAAGACTCCTTCTTAGTCTTTTGGCAAAGACGAATGACCCTTGGATGATAGGGCACATCTTTTGTATCCGTCCGTGTCCCCGATCCCCATGTCAATATGGGCCCCCTGATGACAACACACATTGGGCGGACTTGACGGGGTTTCTGGTCAGTGAAAGTTTAATTTTAACCCCCAAAACCCCCTGCCTACGGCCATGCTGCCTGTTGGCACCCCTTGCTGACTGCAAGCAATTGATACAAGGTAATTTCCCACTGTAGGTATCAACACTGGTACTGAAGCCTTCCCAGATGGCCATCATCTGCCTGAGCTTCGCGAAGTACGCTGTGGAGCCGTTCGTGGCGGAGTGCGAGCCGCCCGACGCGCTCGTCAAACTTGTGGCCGTCATCTCTATTGGTAATTTCGACTTATTGTGCTCACCTATCACCCTTCTCATGCCGATAGGAGTCAGGAGACCCGTGCTCAGCTCAGTGGTGGGCCGGCGATGGGTTAAACGATGATGAATACGATGGGTTAAAGTGAGGGTCTAGAAGTTTAATTCGCTATAATCCGCCACAATAGGCAAATCTATGTGGCACAGTGTGTATCTTGCGATATTCACCACAGTACAGAAATCCTCCAAATTACTCTCAACGAACGTCGGAGTGAAAGGTTCTGTGCTGTGGTAAATATCGCAAGATACACACTGTACCACATAGATTTGCGTATTGTGGCGGATTATATCCTTCTAAATAAACTTCTAGTCCCATAGGTAATTTATCATGGACTTATACGCAAAATAACGCCTGCTTCTATCGAATACGATGGGCTCAAAATTCAAATGCTTTGCCGAAATTCAGCCGAATATTAAATGCTATCTAGCCGAATTTAAGTCATACTGAAAATAAAAACAACTAACTATAATGGAAAGTCGACAGTCAACATTGCGACAAGGTTCAAGGGACAAATGTCGCCGAAACGCAGCGACGCGACTTTCTTAAACGTTTCAAAATACCTACTGAGTTAAACTGAATTTCAGAACTAGAATAAATAATACACAACAATGTGCTTTGAGCCTTTGTTTAATTTAGATAATTTAGAAATTTCCAGCTGAGTTTAATATTTAATTAATAGCAACTAAGTAGCTAAGTACCTATTAATTGTAAATGTGAATGTAAGGAAGATAATGTACCTACAGGTGATAAATTATTAATAAGATATCGTAACATACAATGGTGCTAATTCGGTTGTGGGTCTAATGCTGAGATCTATAGAGCGTACTTTGACATGGCTCAGACTTTACTTAGAGTTAAAACGAGATGGACTTATGTGAGTACCTTACATAAATCTGTTTCGTTTTTACCATGTCTTAAGTATAAGCAAAGTCAAAGTTCGCTCTATAGATCTCACACTGAGTGTGCTATCCTTCTCCACTCAAAGGTATGGTAGGTCAAGCATTCTAAAGGTATAGTAAAGTACCTACTTACTACATTTAGACGTATCATTTTATGATTGTCTACCTAATTTAGAAAGTAATTTTGACACACGAGAGGTGTATAGCAATAGTGAAGGACAAAAGTGAGACAGACTGAAGCAGTACCTAGGTACAGAGCAGTACAGTATTCCCAAATTAATAATGCGCATAGAAATCTTCGTCACTGTTCGGCAACGGTCGTATTCCCCGAGCATCGGAAGACGATATGTATATAGAGTGGTTAAGTGCATTTTCTTCATGCATAATTTAGTAGAATTATGTGTTTTGTGCTAAAAGAGATAAATATTGACTTATCAGTAACAAAATTTGATTCGATAATTCCATGTAAGTAAATAGCGAAGAAAACCACACGATTGCGAATATGCTACAATCTTTGTAGAATTGATTTGAATTGATTGAAGGGTGTGTAATAGCAGCTCCATATAATTCCACACGGAGAGAACACGTGCAGTCACCACCAATATAAAAAGACGACTGATTTATATTTGACTGACCGGCGACCGCCGTCGACAGCCCGAATTGTTTTCGATTGTTTACACATGATATTGACTCCTATTTCTTTCGAACAAGGTGCAAAATGCAAGTGCATTGTTTAAGGCTCTAACGATTCAATAATTCGGGTGTTTCCGGGAATACGACAATTAGCGAAGATCTGCATGTGCATTATAAATTTGGGAATACTGTACTTACTATGCAAACGACATCTGCCAAAGTTATGATCCTAAATTAGACAAATATAGTTGATTAGTTATTATATTTTGTGCAACCGAATAAGCACCAACTAGGTAATACCTTGTTGGAAGTTACTAAACGATGCAAGTATTCTTAGATGTTTATTTATGTTTGTGTTTTGTTTCATGCACTTAACAGAAGTTTTCTACCAATTCTAGTAATGATACTGGCGGTCAACTGCTACAGTGTGAATTTAGCGACGAATGTCCAAAACATCTTTACTGCGGCCAAATTGGTAGCGATAGCGATAATCGTCTGCGGGGGAGCTTACAAGCTAGCATTAGGTAATACACGCCACAACAAATACAACCCATCATCACATGACACATGTTCAATATATAGGGCCTGCTACACTAGCTTAGGTTTTGTCCACACCAATAAAAATCTGCGTTGTGCGTCGTTTACGGCAAAAGTTATTGTTTTTCGTTAATTTGGAGTTTAGAGATCTTTACGTGGAAAATATTATGTGGAAAGCGATAGATATTAATTAACACTTTAACAAGACAACGCACTTTTTCATTGGTAGCGACGTTGTTGGTAAGTCGTTGCAATTGGGTATTTGACAAATAGTCAAATCCAGGTCAAATCAGCAACTTTTTTTCAAATGTCAAAACGCGTCCTATGTATGGAATTTATATGAAATTTTAAAACGTGACGTCACGTAAAGTTCGACGAACTATAATCTTTAATCGATTGTTTAAAATGGTTATTCAACATAAAACTTTTATTGTACGTGGACATTACGACTTTTGGGTGATCATCTATTTAATAATCACTAAAAAATAATTTATTTTAATAGTTGTCAAATACCCAATTGCATCTACATATTCTGAAGAAAAAAAACTAGCAAAACGCCCCACTTTTACGTTCTATACACATACTTAATTACTTCAACACATGTTATCCTAGGACTGTATGCCATAATTAATTTATTTAGTATAGTGATGCGCGTAGTGGTGGTGCGTATTGCTTGGTTTTCTATAGGTAGGATCCACCTACCCAACAGTGGAGGGCTAGCGGCAACATGCTCACGTTGCTCTAGACTTGTAGAGGATAATTGCAAAATAAGCTTGTTGTTTTTGTGTTTCATCCGCAAAGTAACGCCTGCTTCTGTCTTTCAAATATGGCTATGCTTTGCAGTGTAGCAGACCCCTTACGCTTCATGATAACAAAAAAAATTGTATCATCAAAAATATCAATGGTATAGGTATATAATCTTAATATCGATTCGTTTAGTCGTAAATCATAATGGGTATTTTGGTATTCGCGAATAGACTGACAGGAAGTTGTGTCGTATGGTGCAGGTAATACGCGACATTTACAGGAGCCCAACTTCGCCAGTAGCACGGCGACTCTGGGCAACATCGCCACAGCATTCTACACTGGCCTCTGGGCCTATGACGGCTGGAATAACCTTAACTATGTCACTGAGGAAATTAAAAACCCATCCAGGTAAGTGCCGCTTTTGTAATATTCTTCTTCATGTCCTTATCCCACGCTACCCCTTTCTAACACAAAAATCAAAGAATGAAATCTTTAAATTTTGTGGTGCAAACCTATTTGGAAACAATCACACATGTTTATTGTTGACAAAGATTACTTGTTAAGGAAGGATTAATTTTTTGATAACACATTATAAAAGAATTTTGAAATCCTCAAATAGATAAGAAAAAAATAAATCCAAAAAAATAGAAATAGAAATCTTAAATATATAAAAGGAAAAGGTGACTGACTGATCTATCAAAGCACAGCTCAAACCGCTGGACGGATCGGGCTGAAATTTGGGAAACAGATATCTTTTATAAAATTGGCATCCGCTAAGAAAGGATTTTCTAAAATTCAACCCCTAAAGGGGTAAAATAGGGGTTTTTCGTACTTAACGTGATGGAAGCTGCGGGCAATTTCTAGTGTATCTAATATAATATGATAAATGCGAAAGTTTGGATGGATGGATGGAATGTTTCTTACTCAATCATGCCAGAACGGCTGTACGGATCGGGATGAACTTTGGCACAGAGATACATTATAGTCTGGAATAAATATAAATATAATCCACGCGGATGAAGTCGCGGGCATCAGCTAGTTTAAATATAAATAAGAGAACCCAGCACCAATTTCTCGACACTGTTTTAAAGGAACCTCCCCCTGAGCATAATAATCGGCATCCCCCTGGTGACGCTATGCTACGCGCTAGTGAACGTGTCGTATTTGGCGGTCATGTCGGTCAGCGAGATGGCCGACAGCGAGGCCGTGGCCGTCACCTTTGGCAACCGGCTGCTCGGCCCGATGGCTTGGCTGATGCCCCTTGCAGTCACTATATCTACCTTCGGATCGGCTAACGGGACTCTGTTTGTTGCGGGCAGGTGAGTTGATACATATTTTTTTCCTTTTTATGTGCCAGTATCAGACTTTCCCCTTTTTTCTCCGGCTAAGCTTCAATACTAATTGTTGACAGTTCATTCGCCAACAATCTAATGGTTGAGGTTTTCCTTTTTATGTGCCAGTTTTGGACTTTCCCCTTTTGTCTCTGTCTAATCTTCAAAATTAATTGTTGTTCGCTAACAATCTACTGGTTGGGAATTGAAACTTTCAGTTTTATTAATTGTTACATAACTGATTCGACGTTTAAAGAATTGGCCCTGCGAGACGGATTATTTTGTCATTTCCACTGTATAACTTTCTAATTTTCCAGATTATGCTTCGCCGCGTCTCGCGAAGGTCACTTGTTGGATATCCTGTCGTACGTCCACATCCGTCGCTTTACACCTGCTCCTGGGCTGATATTCCATGTAAGGCTTCCTTCACGTACCTACTGAACCTCTTTAGGTAACCAAAGTTTTTCTCTCTCGCGCTTATTGTAAAATTTTCAATGATTGTAGAGTCTTTGTATACTTTTGATATAACAATGTGGCCAACCAAGTCATTGATCGTAAAATTTCGGACATTTTAGACATATTTTTACCTACCTAGTTAGTAGTAGATACCTACCTAGTTTTTGACTTGGTTTGGCCACGTTTGTCAAAAGTACAAGACTACACTCATTGAAAATATTATACCTAGTTAATATGCGAGAGAGAGAGAAACTTAGGTTACCCCGCATAAAGTTCGGTCTTCTTAGCTCCAGTACCGCTTACTCTCAACACAGCTTACACATTTAACTCGAAATAACATAACTCGAAAAATTTACATATCATATTAGGTAAGTGAAATATAAGGTACTTATAACTATACGGTGTTATAATGGGGCTGATTCTGTATAACACAATCTCTAAACTAAACTAAAATGGCAGCTTTAAATCTAGTTCTGTCCCTTTCCGTAGGGAGTATTATGGAAGGGTTAGCAATATTTGTAATGCTCTAATTTTATTTATTTATTTATTTATTAAATCTTTATTGCACACAAGAACACGAAAATAAACAAGACATTAAAACAACGAACTAGGACTACACAGTATGCAAAGGCGGTCTTATCGCCTAAGGCGATCTCTTCCAGACAACCTTTGGTGACAGGATACGAGAATACAAACGGGATGGTGCGCAAACTTTAAGTATAAAGGTACCTACATACATATTAACTACAAACAATATTACCTACATATATACATTCATAAATAAATATTATACTATATAATATAATAAATATGAATAAATAAATACTATACTAGGTAAGTATATATAATAAATAAATATGAATAAATAAATATAATACTATATATATAATAAACATGAATAAATAAATATTAACATAGAATGACTCACTATATAACTACTGAGATAGATAAAAATCCTTCAAACGACTTTTAAAATTATTAAGTGATTTGGATTGTCGGATATCTGCAGGAAGAGAGTTCCAGAGCTTGGCGCAGCTTACCGTGAACGAGTTACCATAAAACTCCGTTCGACTGAGGGGTATTTCAAGCTTATTATCCACACTGGAGCGCAGTAAAAACGCACTATTCGCTCCAAGAAAGTGAAAACGTTCTTTTAAGTAGACTGGAGTTTGTGCATGATACAGTATACCGTAGAGAAGCGATAGAAGGTGTAAGTTTCTCTGCTGGCCGACTGACAGCCATTTTAGTTGATTTCGGTACTGAGATACGTGATCATACTTTCTTAAATTAAAAATGAAGCGAATGCACATATTCTGCAGCCTCTCGAGTTTGTTTAGAAGCTCCTGAGTTAGATCCGGGTAACAAACGTCTCCATAGTCTAATAATGGTAGTAGCAAGGTATTTGCTAGGGCAATTTTAGTTTTGATGGGCAGAAGGTACTTCCACCGCCTAAGATAGCCAATTGTAGCAAAAACCTTGCGACTCACTTCAGCCACTTGCGGCTTCCAAGAGAGCGAACTGTCTAAAACTAGGCCCAGATCCTTAACAGTGTCACTAAGCGGTAGCAGCACCCCATCGAAACTAATAGCAGGTAAATTATTTAACCTAGACATCAATTTGGGGTTGCCCAAAATAATGGCTTGAGATTTAATGGGGTTAACTGAGAGGCCATACGATTTACACCATTCACAGATTCGCCCTAAGTCTGAGTTCAAAGTGGCAATAGCAGCAGCGATATTATCAACAGAGGCAGAAATATATATTTGTAGATCGTCGGCATAGAAGTGATAGGAGGAAAAAATTACAGAAGTGATGGAGTTAATGAAGATGGAGAAAAGGAGGGGTGAAAGGACACCACCCTGTGGAACACCGGCAGAGAGAAAGGAGAGTGCAGAGCACTTATTATCGAACCGGACACGTTGCTGCCTACCACACAGGTATGTGCGAATCCAGTCAACGACACCTGGAGAAACATTGTAAGATTTAAGGATAGCAAGGAGTAAGTCAAAATCAACGGTGTTAAACGCATTGCTAAAGTCAAGGAGCACAAGCACTGTAACCAATTTATTATCCAAGCCTAGTCGGACATCGTCACAGACTTTAATAAGTGCAGTGGCTGTACTGTGACCCAGTCTAAAACCAGATTGAAATGGAGACAATACATTATGTTTGTAAAGGAATAGACTGAGTTGCTTATTAACAATGCGCTCCAGGACTTTAGAAAGAAACGGAAGAATCGAGATAGGTCGAAAGTGAGAAGGAGTCTGTGGATTAGATGTTTTAGGAATAGGAATTACAAAAGCTGTGCGCCACATATCTGGAAATGTACTGGAGGAGAGCGAAAAGTTGAATATGTGACACAAGATAGGAAGGATATTGTCAAGGACCAACAGTATCATCCTTCGACTGATTCCATCACTCCCAATTGCATCAGATCTAATAGAAAGCACATGTTTTTTTATTTCGTCCCCAGTAACATCAGAGAATTGAAAAGGAGGGTAATCGGGACTAGGCAGTGAGCATAAATGACTAATGGTGCATTGTTTCATTTGAATGTCGAGCGCAGGTACAGAGGTAAAGAACTGATTCAGCGAGTCAAGATCCGGCACGCGAGCAGCCATTTTAGATTGACGCCCAATCCCTAGTGATTTTTTAATTTTAGTTTAGTTTAGAGATTGTGCACTACAGAATCAGTCCCATTATCGAATATCTTTGGTGTTACTATAGTTATCCAATATTCCATATTAACGATACCATGGGCTTCTATGCCATTTACCTATATCACCCCCTATTATTTTCGAGACGACAAATAAAGTCACCCAGTATTTGTGTATAATTCCAGTCCCTGATAGCGATGGCGATGGTGCTGTACGGCACGATCGACTCGCTGATCGACTTCTTCTCGTTCACGGCGTGGATCTTCTACGGCGGCGCCATGCTCGCGCTAATCGTCATGCGGTACACGAAACCCCACGCGCCGAGACCGTACAAGGTTCGAGTTTTTTTTAATGCAAGTTAGCTACTGCTATTCATCATCATCATCTATACTAGTACCTATCATAAATGCGATAGTTTGGATGGATGGATGGATGGATGGATGGATGGATGGATGTTTGCTACTCAATCACGCCCAAACAGCTGAATGGATCGGGATGAAAGGCACAGAGATAGATTATAGTCTGGAATAACACATAGGCTACTTTTTATCCCGGAAAATTTAAGAGTTCCCGCGGGAACCGAAAACCACAATCAAGTCGCAGGCATCAGCTATAGTCTGATGATAATTTAGTAAGTAAATTAACGTAGATATACATACGTAACGCATACGTTAATCAATCACTGCAGGAAATAACCGTTTTCTTGATAAACCTATTTAATAAAAAAACCGGCCAAGTGCGAGTCGGACTCGCGCACCGAGGGTTCCGTACAAACCTGTAGTAAGTTTTACGATTTATGACGTATTAAAAATAAAAATTACGTTTGTTGTATGGGAGCCCCCCTTTAATATTTACTTTATTGATATTTAATTATTTATTTTGAAAGGTAATATACAAGTTAATATTCTGTGAAAATTTGAACCGTCTACCTGTTACCGTTTTTAATATTGAGCAAAAAAATACGAAAAAAACACGTTTATTGTATGGGGACCCCCCTTAATATATATATTTTTTTAATTTTTAGTATTTGTTGTTATAGCGGCAACGGAAATACATCATTTGTGAAAATTTCAGCTTTCTAGCTATCACGGTTTATGAGATACAGCCTGGAGACAGACAGACAGACAGACAGACAGACAGACAGACAGACAGACAGACAGCGGAGTCTTAGTAATAGGGTCCCGTTTTTACCCTTTGGGTACGGAACCCTAAAAAGTGTAAAACTCAGATTACCATAACGAAATGCTATTATAGCCTTTGATTTAAACTCTGAAAAATAGCTAGGTGCGGTCACCTGTGGCGACTCATGAAGTACCTATCCACTTAATATATTGTTTAATACTATATATGTAATCCTACTTTTAATATTATAAATGCGAAAGTTAGAATGTGTTGAAACTGAAAGAGATATATATACAGGCTGTCATATATATCTCTTTCACGCCACAATGACTGATCCGATTTGGCTGTGGAATGTAGATAGCTTATTTGAAGCTACGCATTTAATCCCGGAAAATTAAGGAATCAAAAATACTTAATCCACGCGAATGAAGTCGCAGGCTGATATCATCTTGTAATTAAATTTTTAATAATTATCTTTATTGATCTTGTTGTTTGTTATCTATTGACGACTGTTCCTGAGGGGTTTTCCGGGTTCGTGTATCTAATCTCGAATATTTTATCATTTAATTTGTAATCAACGGATTACAAATAAATTTGTTATTGTTAATTTCGGCCGATAGACAGGTCAGACTAAGATTGATGACTAAGATTGAAGAGATTCATGAAAATGCCTTTTTAATAACTTGTTACGGTTCCGTACCCAAAGGGTAAAAACGGGACCCTATTACTAAGACTCCGCTGTCTGTCTGTCTGTCTGTCTGTCTGTCTGTCTGTCTGTCTGTCTCCAGGCTGTATCTCATAAACCGTGATAGCTAGAAAGCTGAAATTTTCACAAATGATGTATTTCCGTTGCCGCTATAAAGTTAAGTTAGTTGCCGCTAACAATAAAGTAAATATTAAAGGGGGGCTCCCATACAACAAACGTAATTTTTATTTTTAATACGTCATAAAACGTAAAACTTACTACAGGTTTGTACGGAACCCTCGGTGCGCGAGTCCGACTCGCACTTGGCCGGTTTTTGTATCCTCATACTTCATACTAATATTATAAATGCGAAAGTGTGTTTGTTTGTTGGTTTGTCCTTCAATCACGCCTCAACAAAGTAACGGATCGGCGTGATTTTTGGCATGGATATAGTTGAAGACGCGGAGAGTGACTTAGGCTTTTTATTCCGGAAAATTAAGGAGTTTCCGTGGGAATTAAGAAAAACTTATTCCACGTGGACGAAGTCGCGGCCCGTATCAGCTAGTTGGATATATTTTCAGTATAGAGTACAGAAGTAATACCTACTATGTTACGGTTTCTTTAATAGTCTCCTCTATCATAAACAACTCGTGTGACGTGTACGAATCTGGATTGCGACGTCATTTAAACTAACAGAAGACGTGGAGTTAACGTCTTTTGGGAAACCCTGTTTAGTGTGAGACCAAGCGAGCGTAATTTTCGTCTTGATAAATGAATTAAGAAATAATAGATTATGGCGTTCGCGTGCTAAATAGGAACGCCAAAATCTATTATACCTACACAACGAGATATAAGGCTAGCATGCGCAAAATTATGTCTATCCGTTATCTCTATTTGTCTACCTACGCTAACATTGGTTTCTTGCCTCGTTACATCAAAAGTACCTACCTAGAGATATAAGTAATATTTTTTATCTGTGGTATTTTTCTCTACGAAACCTTACATGCCGACTTTTTTTGTCTTTTAGAATACCGCATTTTGTACATGTTAGGGTAAACGAAAAATTTGCCACGACATCTCTCTCTCTCGTCGCACAGGTGCCAATAATAATCCCGTACGTGGTGCTATTCGTGTCCGCGTACCTGGTGGTGGCGCCAATCGTGGACAAGCCGCAGTGGGAGTACCTGTACGCGGGCGCCTTCATCCTGGTCGGCCTGCTGGTCTACGTGCCCTTTGTCAAGTGGGGCTTCGAGCTGCCCTTCATGGGTGAGTCTTCATGTCTTGCTGAAAACCTAGGCAGGAATCTATAGAGTTGCACTTTGACTTGGCTCAGACTTACTACGCTGAGATCTATAGAGCGCAACTTATAAACCGAGACAGGGGCCATGCTGCCAACGCTAAGCAATATTACTCAAAATGACAGTTTAATGTCACGTACCTTGACGTTCCTAAAATAAGGATTATAATAATTATTCTATATAAAACACGAAAGTCAACAATAATGAAACAATATTTTGGTCCTAGATTTATTTAGAGATATAATGAGGTGGGTTGAACCCTCGGTGCGCGAGTCCGATTCGCACTTGGCAGACTTTTTTACAAGTAGATTGATATCAAATTGTGGTTGCTATTGGATCTTCCCGTTGATTATTTTACAACAGCAACAACAACAACAACAACAACAGCAACACGTTTTTTTTTAACAGCAATCAACGGGACGACATAATAATTGCTAATATTTTTTAACAGGAACGCATAGTAAGTATAGCTTATAACGTCTTTGAGAGGTGATATCTAGTAAAAGGCCCATCCATATGCGTCAGTTTTTATACTGTTTACATAAGTACCTACTGCGCATATTTTAATACTGTACAAGAATCAGCTTTTCTAGTTATCGTTCATTTTTGGTAACAATAAACCGTCTTTGAGCGACCATATCTAGCGAAAGGCCAATCCACTTGCAGGCAGACTGTAACTTTTGTGATCAGTGGAGAGCCCTACATCCACCTAACACTGAATCAGCCTTTCTGGCGATGGTTACCAAAAGTGCAGTTATCTCTTAGTCTATTAGTAATCAAATATTTTTCTATGTAAAGTACCTACTATATCTAACCTAGCTTTATTTTTGTTTCCAGATAAAATAACAGTATTTTTGCAAATGGTTCTGGAGGTTGTGCCAACGTCAACGACTTTCGAATACTAAGTCCGCGCTGGACTTTAAAAAAGCATTTGGTAATACCTACTTGAGTATTTTAGGCTCTGGTTAATGTTTCGAGCTTTTAAGAGCTTTGGCTACGGGTAGTCCGATAGTCGCCAAAACATTTTTTAGTTTGGGCCATAAGATCTTTTGTCAAATTCTTCTTTTAAAGTAGAGAACTGATAATAAATATTATCATAAACATTTTTATATCTTAAACACAAGCAAATGATGCGCTATCTGGTAACTCTAGTTGAGAGACTTTTTTTTATTTGAATTGAAGTTCTAACGTCCCAGCAATTGGGTGTAAGTAATCTATCATTCGGCCCGTTCAGTATAGGTTTGTATAATATAAATTATTTTTTGACTGATCTAACAGGTTCCTTTTTACTTTTAAAATTGTCTACAAGAAACCAATTTAATATAAAAGATATAACATTTAATGGTTTGTAATATTGTTGATTTTATGGGTATGAAAATATCCTTCATATTTAACCAGGGGCGTAGCCACCTGAGCAATTGATATTATTTAATTTTTAGTACTTATAATGCGTTAACTTTCCATGAAAATGATTTTTTGTATAGTATTTGAAATTTGAATCAATACATAAATACCTACTAACTTAAATAATGTTTGCAGATCTGAATATATTTAAAAGGTAGTTATAATAAAAAAAAGCAAATTCGTATTTTTTCTTAATATTGACAAAAATATTCCAAGATTTTTAACTCCGCTCAGGCTATTAAAACATTCTATGGTCCAGGTTAGTCTTCGCCCCACTATTTCTGTCGATTTACAAGAAAATAAAAAATATCAGTGTTGTTTAAATAAGGTTTTCTTGAGTTAGATAGGATACATTAATTTCTCATTTCATTAGTTTGCACGAATCATTCCTACGGGCACTAGCGGTGAGTTTTACCCAAACGATCGGTTTATTAACTAATTATCTGGATACCGTTACTTGGACGTACCTACTTAAGTTTCATATAGGTAAAGTACCTAACATTACTTTTTCGCAATGTTCCAATAGGTAATTATTGTTTTACGTAAAAGTTGGAATATTGAGTTATGAGTACTGTCACTCAATGAGCGATTTAGCTTGATAAATACGATTTATTTTATTTAAGCTACATTCGTTTTTCACGTTTCTAAGCGTTACCTACGTAACATTTTTTCTGAAACGTATGACGTTTGTAAATATTGGTAAGTACGTGCAACGTACCTATCGTAAACGAGAATCTTAAAAGTTTCTTGTGCAAATCCATGGTTTTATAAGATTATTGGGCAAATCTCTAGGCTTGAAGCCCTATTCGCATCACTATGAGTGATTGTGCTAAACTCATAGTCTATAGTTCATATTATATCATCCGTAGTTAACCTTAGTTTAACGTTTAGGAGCATTGTTTATTTAAATTTTTCATGCAATATACTTACTTACAGGGGATAGGTAGCGAAATATGATTTACTTAAATTATATAAATAAATATATCCTAGGTATTTGTCAAAAGGATAAATTTCTATTGATAGCTATTTTATATTGTGCTCATCTTCTTAGACGTATCTAGTAATAGTGCAATGGGAGTTTCGTAAGTGAAAAGTAGCCCCACTTAAATAATCATAATTAAAATCAACTTGTTAAAATTTGTTTTATAATATGATATACTTATTGTGTTCATTATAATTAATTAAAGCCATTTTAAAAGGGCTGTGTCCAATGTGGGGCAATTTATTTTTACAGGCAAGTTAAGCCAGCGTTACATTGGGGCTGATTCTGTAGTGCACAATCTCTAAACTAAACTAAAATTAGAGCATTACAAATATTGCTAACCCTTTCATAATACTCCCTACGGAAAGGGACAGAACTAGATTTAAAGCTGCCATTTTATTTTAGTTTAGAGATTGTGTTATACAGAATCGGCCACACTATCCCATTTTAAAGACTTAAGTGTGGTTTTCACTAACATTTCTATTTTCTACAAATGACTGCTGAACTTTACCACCGGTAAATATTGGTCCTATCATTCCTTACCGGGGCAAAACGAAGTGTCGATGTTGTTTTTCGATCTATTTTTATACTGTTTTTATTTTCTTCTTTTTTATAGTAGGTATACAGTTTGAAAGCGTGAAATTAGTAGATAATTATGTAATTATGTCAGACAAAGTATCTGTTTTTTTCTTATGTATTAAGAAGATGCTTTAGAAAGCATATTATAATGAGTTTTTAATCGCAATAGTACCTATTGTAATTTTTTGGAAAATGACTGACTGTCATATTACCCTAGTGTTTAGATCCATTAGATAGCCCATTTAAGCTTAGAAATGGCAAATTGCCCCATCCTGTTTTATCTACTTAATTGTGTAGAAATGTAATAGTATATCTACAGAATATAATATATCAATTACTGTCGATTATCTCTATGTAATTTCTAAGAAATTGGGCACACAAGTATTGTACACACCTGACGATGTGATATTGTTATGGGTAAAACTAATGGTTTTATTTTTGTGTACACAAGAAATATCTAATAACTAATATACATACGTGAGAATAATACCCTATATGTAATTATCTCTACACGGATGACAGATTTATTTATTGTTATACTACAATGGAAATAAATGAAATTTTAAATAAAGACAAGTGAAAATTTTAGGCGTTGTTTTATTTAATTCTACTAATATTATAAATGTGAATGTTTGTATGTTTTTAAATTTGGATGTTTGTTATCCTTCACCCCGCAACGACAAAACCGATTTGGCTGAAATTTGGAATGTAGATAGCATAAACCCTGAATTAACACATACACTATACAATACTTTTATCCCGGAAAATTAAAGAGTTTCCGCGGGAAACAAAAAACCATGTGGACGATGTCGCGGACATCATCTAGTTACCTATATACTTTAACGACATCGTCGTCGCCCGCCCTTATAGCCTGTGAGATGATACTTAGGTACCTACCTAATATTACCAGTGCTGTACCCAAAATATGGCATTTAACAGAGTGTGAAGACTGTTCAGTAACAGTAAGTTGTAATTTAAAATGATTTTAGTCATTTATTTAATTATCGAGAAAAGAGATGCGATATAAAAAGATTCTGTCTTTTTATATCGCATCTCTCAATACCCAATGTAATAAAAGTAAAAGAGCCATCTTTTATTTTTATTGCATACAAGTGAAGGATTACGTCATAATCTATACTAATATTATAAATGCGACAGTTTGAAAGTGCGGCGGTCTTCGCAGTCTGCTCATAAGCCTGAAGAAGCAACGAAGAGCCTGGATCGCGATAACGAGCTTATCTCTGAATTACGCCATAATATATACAACTTCCAAAGATCAATGGTCGGAGTTCGGACCAGCGGTCCCCGAACACAATTAACCGGTTCGGAGGATGATGATCCTATTCTTACGGTTGAGCTCCCGTAGCTTACCTGCTCCCGTACAGATGGATGGATTGATGGATGTTTGTTACTTAATCACGCCAGAACGGCTGAACGAATCTGGATGAAATTTGGAACAGAGATATATTATAGTCTGGAATAACACATAGGCTACTTTTTATCCCGGAAAATTAGTTTCCGCGGCAACCAAAAAACCTCAATCCACGCGGACGAAGTCGCGGGCATCAGCTAGCAGAGCATACGCTTAAGCTTACGACTTATAACCATCAGGCACGACATGACGATCATTGCGACGTCATGTCGTGACGCGTTGTTGTATGCGTTTTGGCCCTCACCCCTGTTTAGAATTTTGGCTCAGCTTTAGTATACTAACCCACGAGTTGGACGTTCACATTTGTTTTTACAGAAAGACCTTGATGTGGTAAGCTTTGCACTTAGATATATTATGTCGGAAACTAAGTATTTTACGTCGGAAACTAATACTTTTCGAGAAATAATTTTTTGAAAATTCGCAATCTTCACCACTTTTCGCTATTTCTTACGACATTTGCCGTAGATTGTACCATAGGCTAAAGACTCGTTGGCGTTTGAGTACCTAATCTGTGATTAAAATCCGTTACATGGACGTTATTGGACGTTTTTTTCTAATCATTCGAATAAAACCATAGAAATAGGAAGACTATAGTCGTAATTCCCATGGAATTATCTTCCTATTTCTATGGTAATTCCTAATTCCATGAATAAAACACAGAGTTTCAAGGTTATAAAATTAAATAAAAAGGTATAAAGGTAGGTTATTAAATGTTTATTTAGGTACTTTTGATCACAAAACCGAATCGGCACGCCCCGACTCCACGCAGTCTTGTCTGCCCTGCCCCTAGAGCGTTTTTTGTAAGCGCGAAGCCAGAAGCTCGGGGGCGACGAAGCGAGTCTTCTGGCGTAGCCCATTCCATTTTTAAAATTAACCTTTTCCACTACCTAAAACAAAGAACCTAACCTCAAAATTAAAAAAAAATAATATCTCGAAAACTATTAGGTTCCGACAAGTTTGGCTTGGAGGGGGAGTAGACCCCCTCCCCCCCTCCCTCTCCCCCCTCTCATCCCCCCCCCTCTGGGTTAGTATACTAAAGCCCAACCAGAATTTTAGATGTGGTTTAAATTTAATGTGAATAAATTATATAATTTTGAAGTCAGATCGAAATCTGCTATATCAATGTTTTGTCTAGGTATTTACTGTATGATGTAAAAGAAAATAAGTCTATTACAGTTAGCTAGTTATAGTCTGTTATACTATATATTCTAACATAAACTTGATTAATGATTTATCATAATCGTTTCATAATAATATGAATTTCATTGTTAAAGAAAATATTGTGATTCAAAATGAAAATTCAAAAATTAAATGTTCAACAATTTATTTTTTAATTTGTCAATAACAAAGATCACAGATCTCTGAACTTGTCGATACCATTTAATAAAATATTTTGGCCGCTGACTTGAAATTATAATTGATGATAATTAAACCTAATTTTATCAAATCGAAACATAATATGCCATATTCGGCATAAGCTCTATACATTAACATTATAAATTAATATCTTATTTATGTATGGGTGTATATATATATAAATAAAAAGTATATAAATACAATGTAAATGGCAATAGTATACATTATAATATTATGTTTCATCGGAGAACTAACTATCCAAAATATTGGATAATTTGGTCCATAGCACATCTAAACTAATATTATAAAGAGGAAAGATTTGTTTGTTTGTTTGTAATGGATAAACTTAAAAACTACTAAACCGATTTTAAAAATTCTTTCACCTATAGAAAGCTACAACATTATCAGCGAGTAACATAGGCTATATTTTATTTTCAAAAAATTAGAGATCCTTACGAAAATTGCAATTATGTGAACGAAGTAGAAAAAAATCCTCTCTTCTGAGAGCTTACGTGCCGTGCGCTGCGTAAATAGTTAAAGTTACACGAAAACAATGTATGGTGGAATTGTTCCTCTCAAAAAGTTCTAAAAAAAAGTCTGCGATAGCATACATCTATCTTTTAAGGTTGACTCACAATAACCATTTTTATAGCTATATTGGGTATAGACTATTAGGATTATTAGTCCTACCCGTGCGAAGCCGGGGCGGATCGCTAGTGAGTAATAAAAGTGACCATACAAGAAAGACCATACATACCATTCGAGACTATAAATTCCGTATTTATAATAAACAAATATATCATAATATACAGAAACATAGTATAAATTAATTTATGAGTTACGAACTAATGACAACAGATGCTATTCAATAATTCAGGGTATGTTCCGATATGCACTGCGAGCACTGTAATGCCTCCGCTACACTATGCTCCTCGCGCTGCCGCGTAGCACGCCCTCGCTCTGCCGCGTTGCTGCCCTCCGTGGCCACACACAGCTCTCCTCGCGCGATTGATCGCGACGCTCCGCACTAGGTCATTTGCACTTGCTACACGTAACACACAATGGAGGTTGAAACTGTGGCTGCGTGCGCGCTATCCTTGTTTAGCATATTAACTATATAAATGTACGTCCTATTAAATTATATAAAAATAATAAGCTCTAAGTTCAAAATCCATACTAATATTATAAACTAGCTGATACCCGCGACTTCGTCTGCGTGGAATAAGTTTTTTTAAATTCCCACGGGAACTCCTTATTGCAACGTGTTCCGGCGCAGACGCCTGGCCACTTCGGAACACTAGTTTATCACATACAATAATTGCTCTAAAACTTTAACAGGTGTTTGTCAACACTGTACTTGACTTTATTAATTATGCAATCTCATTCGTTTTACATCCATCGACGGATAAACATTAAAACCACTAATTGCTAAAGTTAGTGTTTTATTTGCCCCATTGTGTGCCTCCGGGAAAAAAGTCCAGCCCCCCTATTCTCTAACTCAGTGGTTATGAGAAAATGAAAGCCACTGACATATATTTTTTATCCATTGAAGGTTTGCTATGAAGTAATAATAACATTTTCATAGCGAACATTCAATGGATAATAAATATGTCAGTGTCTTTTATTTTCTGATAGCCACTGAGTTAGAGAATAAGGGGCCAGGTCCTATTGGTACCCATGCTTAAAATAACACATTATTCAAGTTATTTTGGACGTTCATTGCTGTGTATAATGATAGTGTCGATACTTCTAAACTACAAACCCAATGACCTTGAAATTTTTACAGATCAATTTTTAAAGTAGGTAAGTACGTACTTTCGAACAAAAAAGAATGAATGAAATCAGACTACGCGTTAATGAATTACAACTAAGTAAGTACATATATTTTGACTTTCATCCCCTCTACCAAGTGTTTGTTTGTTGGTTTGTCCTTCAATCACGTCGCAACAGAGCAACAGATCGACGTGATTTTTTGCATGGATGTAGTTTAGGACCCGGAAATCGACATAGGCTACATTTTATCCTGGAAAATTACAGAGTTCTCGTATAATATTTCAATGGTTCCCGTGGGAATTAAAAAAACTTATTCCAAGTGGACGAAGTCGCGGGTATCAGCTAGTACTTTTAAAAAACAAGCTTCTCTATACTAATATACTTATGGAATAACATAGAGGCTAATTTATATCCCGGCAAATTAAAGAGTTACCGCGGGAACCAAAGAACCTCAATCCACGCGGACGAAGTCGCGGGCATCAATAGATTATAGTCTGAAATAACACAATATAGCTACTTTTATCCCGGCAAATTAAAAACTTCCCGCGGGAACTTTTTTAATTCACGCAGACGAAGTCACGCGCATCATAATGTAGGTATAGGTACCAACATGATTTATTTAAAACATAATATAGGTAGTAACGTTTTATCGTTACTCCATTCATCGGCTGGCGGCGGCGGCGACGGCATGATTGCGCGTGCTTCTGCTACGAGCGCTCGATTGCGAATGAGTAGCGGGCAGTGTGTGGCAGGTCTCTCGCGCTCATATCGCCAGTCCTTTGACTCGCGCCCAAAAAACCGACAAAACAGGGAGCGATGCGCGAGGACGAGGAGCGTGGCGAGAGCATGGCGAGTATCGTTGCCACACGACGTCTCTGCCTCCGTCCCACGCTACTTCCCACGTCACTCGGGCAGTGTGTGGCAGGGGGGTAAGGTGTGACGTCAATTTAGTATACTGCGAAGCCATTAGTTAGCTATACTGGTTACTGTTTCACTGTAACCAGTATAGCTGCAGTATACTGTCATCTATATTTTTTGGCGCTGTTTGGACATGAATATAATAACTAGTGGTTCGCCCCGAACTGAGACCTCGCGGTATCCATAAACTTGTACAGAGCGCCATCTATTGACATCATTGTGAAGCTCGGTTAAAAATAGTGAAGCTCATTAAAAATTAAATAATTTCGTTTCCTTATAATATTTATCTAATTTTAGTATTTGTTGTTCAAGTACAGGATATAATTCAAATAATTGATAAGTTTCAGCCTCAGCCTTTCAGAAAATTGAGAGTTCTGAGGTCAACTTTGGACGTTAGAAAATCTCCACTTTGAAAGCCCCCCATTTCGTAAATTTGAGGGGAAAAATTTAAAAAAAAATATTTTTGGACTCTATTCCTATTTATCTTTAAAATGATATACCGCAACCTTATGTAACGCTATAAAAAATATTTTACTTCGCATTCGCTTCTATGAGAGCCCCCCTAAAATAGAGATTTTTATAATTTTTTAAGCCATATTCGGTGGGAGGCCATCGGTTTACATATTATATTTAAATTTAAAGTAATTACGTTCAGTAATTCAGAAGCTATAAGGCTCTGACAGACGGACGGACGGACGGACAAGTGCAAATTCACTCAAGTAGACTCAGAGACCTTCGCTTCGCTCGGTCAATAATTAATAATATAAATGTACAAGTTATCTGTTCAACAAGAAAAAATATTGTTTGAATGTAATTATATTTAAAAATTGAATATTTAAGTCAATTGTCAATTGAATTCATCGCATTATAAAAGTATAGGTACTTTTTATTAAAAGAAAATATTGTTTTTCAAGTAACCTAATGCATAATAATTTATAACCGAATTATTAATGAGGTTATTGTACGGTAAAAGTGATGAACTTATTTCGACAAACAATTATTGTTTATTAATAATATCAATGGTGCAAGTCGTTAAATTTCTGGACGCTGTTGATCACGTGATCAAAGCACTGAGCGCACCTTATGCCTCCGCTACACTATGCTCCTTGCGCTGCCGCGTAGCACGCCCTCGCTCTGCCGCGTTGCTGCCCTCCGTGGCCACACACAGCTCTCCTCGCGCGATTAATCGCGACGCTCCGCACTAGGTCATTTGCACTTGCTACACGTAACACACAATGGAGGTTGAAACTGTGGCTGCGTGCGCGCTATGCTTGTTTAGCATATTTAATTCCTTCAATCACGTCGCAACAGAGCAACGGATCGACGTGATTTTTTGCATGGCTATAGTTTAGGACCCGGAAATCGACATAGGCTACATTTTATCCCGGAAAATTACAGAGTTCTCGTATAATATTTCAATGGTTCCCGTGGGAATTAAAAAACCTATTCCAAGTGGACGAAGTCGCGGGTATCAGCTAGTACTTTTAAAAAACAAGCTTCTCTATACTAATATACTTATGGAACAACATAGAGGCTAATTTAGATCCCGGCAAATTAAAGAGTTCCCGCGGAAACCAAAGAACCTCAATCCACGCGGACGAAGTCGCGGGCATCATAGATTATAGTCTGAAATAACACAATATACCTAGCTACTTTTATCCCGGCAAATTAAAAACTTCCCGCGGGAACTTTTTTAATTCACGCAGACGAAGTCACGCGCATCATAATGTAGGTATAGGTACCAACATGATTTATTTAAAACATAATATAGGTATATAGGTCATTTGCACTTGCTACACGTAACACACAATGGAGGTTGAAACTGTGGCTGCGTGCGCGCTATCCTTGTTTAGCATATTTAACTATATAAATGTACCTATTAAATTATATAAAAATAATAAGCTCTAAGTTCAAAATCCATACTAATATTATAAACTAGCTGATACCCGCGACTTCCCACGGGAACTCCTTATTGCAACGTGTTCCGGCGCAGACGCCTGGCCACTTCGGAACACTAGTTTATCACATACAATAATTGCTCTAAAACTTTAACAGGCGTTTGTCAACACTGTACTTGACTTTATTAATTATGCAATTTCATTCGTTTTACATCCATCGACGGATAAACATTAAAACCACTAATTGCTAAAGTTAGTGTTTTATTTGCCCCATTGTGTGCCTAAACATACACTCCGGGAAAAAAGTACATACATATATTTTTTATCCATTGAAGGTTTGCTATGAAGTAATAATAACATTTTCATAGCGAACATTCAATGGATAATAAATATGTCAGTGTCTTTCATTTTCTCATAGCCACTGAGTTAGAGAATAAGGGGCCAGGTCCTCAACTAGGTATACCAACCCATGCAAAAAATAACACATTATAGGCTTCAAGTTATTTTGGACGTTCATTGCTGTGTATAATGATAGTTTCGATACTTCTAAACATACTACTAAAATTCTACATCAATGCTTCTAAACTACAAACCCAATGACCTTGAAATTTTTACAGATCAATTTTTAAAGTAGGTAAGTAGTAAGTACGTACTTTCGAACAAAAAAGAATGAATGAAATCAGACTACGCGTTAATGAATTACAACTAAGTACATATATTTTGACTTTCATCCCCTCTACCAAGTGTTTGTTTGTTGGTTTGTCCTTCAATCACGTCGCAACAGAGCAACGGATCGACGTGATTTTTTGCATGGGTATAGTTTAGGACAATTAGAGAATTAGGAAAATTAGAGTTAATATATCAATGGTTCCCGTGGGGATTAAAAAAACATATTCCAAGTGGACGAAGTCGCGGGTATCAGCTAGTACTTTTAAAAAACAAGCTTCTCTATACTAATATACTTATGGAATAACATAGAGGCTAATTTATATCCCGGCAAATTAGAGTTCCCGCGGGAACCAAAGAACCTCAATCCACGCGGACGAAGTCGCGGGCATCAATAGATTATAGTCTGAAATAACACAATATAGCTACCTACTTTTATCCCGGCAAATTAAAAAGTTCCCGCAGGAACTTTTTTAATTCACGCAGACGAAGTCACGGGCATCATAATGTAGGTATAGGTACCAACATAATATATTTAAAACATAAAACATCGGCTGGCGGCGGCGGCGACGGCATGATTGCGCGTGCTTCTGCTACGAGCGCTAGATTGCGAATGAGTAGCGGGCAGTGTGTGGGAGGTCTCTCGCGCTCATATCGCCAGTCCTTTGACTCGCGCCCAAAAAACCGACAAAACAGGGAGCGATGCGCGAGGACGAGGAGCGTGGCGAGAGCATGGCGAGTATCGTTGCCACACGACGTCTCTGCCTCCGTCCCACGCTACTTCCCACGTCACTCGGGCAGTGTGTAGCAGGGGGGTTACGTCGAAAACGCCAGTGCTCACAGTATAAAAATGGTCAGTCCATAACGGAACGAATTTCTCCCCAATAAGAGCAGTGAACAGTGCTCGCAGTGTATATCGGCACATACCCTCAGTGTGTACAATACCCACTTGTCGAATATTTTAAATTGATCAATAGTGAATATAGATTATTTATAATAAGTAATGGCGCGATTACACATGGTCTTGCGCTAGTCGGGCACTTGAAACTTTCTTTATACTGATAGCCATGACAGATAACCTGATAACCTGAATTTTTTTAGCCAATTCTAGTTTGTGATATATTGAACTTGTCCATAAATACTTGTTATAATATTTCAGGCTTTTGAAACCGGGGATAAAATATGACCCAGTGTTATTGCACCATTATAGGATAGGTTTATAATATTACAAAGCTATATTAGGTATTATGTAGTATTGAGCCAAAATATTTCTTAAATGGTATGAATTGACTTAGATTCTCTTTGCAATAAGGCATTCGGATATTCACACAGTGTCATTAATATAGTCTATTGGATAAAATTCTATAAATCTAACACTAACACTAACTTAGAACCTTAGGTGTGGTTTATTCTTCATCATGTGCCTGTAACAAACACATCGTACTTTATACCATAATACAATTAGTGCCTTAACTCATACTTAATACATTTTTCATGTGGAAAATCAAGCCAAACCAAAAAAGGCAAAATCATAATTAATGTTAAATAGAAATGTTATAACATTTCTATACACGTACGTATGTCGTATGATGACAGTAATGTTGATGCAATGTTTCACAGGTTTTTCATGAAACACTGAACGTGGATCAACTATGGTCTGTCAAAAAACTGTTAAGTTGATCTACCAAGCGCATTCCGAACAGACTAGACGATTTAAAAGAACTTTCAAAAGTTTAAATGACATCTTTCTAATAATATTCTACTGAAAATAGTAAAATAATCAGCTCCATTTTTATTTTGCACCAACCAATGCGGGGTCAATAAAATTGGCTACACCACCTGTCCTAAATAGAACAAAGAGAAGGGGCACATACTTGTCAAGGGCCTCCCAGAAGCCGAGTAGCGCGGCGCGGTCCAGATGCCGCTTGGTGCGGTTCAGGTTGAGCACGGTGACGGCCCAGCGAGCCACTAAATAGAATAAAGGAACGTGGTACACGTGGTACATACTTGTCGAGGGTCTCCCAGAAGCAGAGTAGGGCGGCTCGGTCCAGATGCCGCTTGGTGCGGCTCAGGTTGAGCACGGTGACGGCCCAGCGAGCCACTAAATATAATAAAGGAACGTGGTACATACTTGTCCAGGGTCACCCAGAAGCCGAGTAGCGCGGCGCGGTCCAGATGCCGCTTGATGCGGCTCAGGTTGAGCACGGTGACGGCCCAGCGAGCCACTAAATAGAATAAAGGGACGTGGTACATACTTGTCGAGGGTCTCCCAGAAGCCGACTAGGGCGGCGCGGTACAGATGCCGCTTGGTGCGGCTCAGGTTGAGCACGGTGACGGCCTAGCGAGCCACTAAATAGAATAAAGGGACGTGGTACATACTTGTCGAGGGTCTCCCAGAAGCCGAGTAGGGCGGCGCGGTACAGATGCCGCTTGGTGCGGCTCAGGTTGGGCAAGGAGACGGCCCAGCGAGCCGCTAAATAGAATAAAGGGACGTGGTACATACTTGTCGAGGGTCTCCCAGAAGCCGAGTAGCGCGGCGCGGTCCAGATGCCGCTTGGTGCGGCTCAGGTTGAGCACGGTGACGGCCCAGCGAGCCACGTTCGCGTCGAGCTTCATCTCGTCGAACTTCAGGTGGAACGCGCATACTGTATTACAGATACATTACATTACATTGTGTAAATTAAAAAACAAATGTGAAAAAAAGGCGTTAAGTAACGTTGGCCAAAGTTCAAAGTATGTTTTCTTCAAAATTGGTTCCTACACACTTTCTGGTCGTCAAAACATTGCAAGCCTTCAATGGATAAAAATATATGCCAGTGGGTTTCATTTTTTGATAGCCACCGAGTTAGAGAATAGGGGGACCGATGATGGGCCAGGAAAAAAATTAAGGATTTTTTTCTTTTTTTTAATCAACCACAAGTCAGCCCCTGACCGCGATCCCACCCGATGGTAAGTGATGATGCAGTCTAAGATGGTAGCGGGCTAACCTGTTAGGGGCATGGCAGTTGTATTAAACCCATACCCCTATTCGGTTTCTACACGGCATCGTACCGGAACGCTAAATCGCTTGGCGGCACGTCTTTGCCGGTAGGGTGGTAACTAGCCACGGCCGAAGCCTCCCACCAGGATAAATTGGTGAGGGATTCTAAGTTACGAGTACTTTCATTTGTCAAATATTAGAGGTTTTTATTTTTGTCGAGAGTTTTTTAAAAAATTATAATACATTCATATTATGTTAAAACCAAAACATTGAGCTAGTAAATATACTGACTGTTAGCGAAGATCTGAACGGGGTTGCCGTCCCAGGGCCAGCCCTTGAACTGCCAGGCTGGGCCCTGCACGAACACGGCCACTACGCGGTCCCACTCAGCCGCCGACAGACGCCCCGGGTTGTCCACCACTCGGTACGGCACCTGTGTGTTGGATAGTGTAAAAGACATTTAAATACAAGTTTAAGAAAAGTCTTGACTCACTATTTGTCACAATCATCGACACCCAGATAACTGAAATTTTGCAGAGGTTCCTTTTTTAATTTAGACTAGGAATCAGTCCAAATTTTTCGAAATTTTGGTACCGAAGTGGGGGCAATTCTTACTCACTTTTTTAATGTCACTGAATAAAGAATGACAGAAACGCTTGTTGTCTGCTTCGAATTTTATGTAGTAAAAGTGCGACAGGATTTTTTTGTTTGGTCTGAGTCTACAGTCCATAAAAGTCTACATAGAACGTCTGAAATAAACTTTCTTCTTTTAATAAGAATAAGAAAACATAATGCTACAGAGATGTATCTTGCTGGATCTATCCATAAGTCTGCATGTGTCCACTCCTGGACGTAGGCCTATTGAGAAGCGTGAAACGTTTGCTTTTCTCGACATTCGTTATCTATGCGTTCACGCACAGTTGTACAGACTTGCCGGCACATGCATGTAAGCATCTCACATAGTATCATCAACGAACAATACTTGGAACGCACTACAACTGATGCCAGTCTGATAGGCAAGATGTTCTTTAGCCGATTCGCCGTCTAAGCACTACTTCCTAATGGGGATGATGACAACTCAATCAAATCAGACACTCTTTATCAAACTTAAAAACGCACTTCTAGTATGAAGTTGTATGAAGTTGTATTAAGTTCACAGCTGTTGTGACGTCATAAAATTTCAATGCACTTTTTTTCTTTAATCTATATTTTAAAATGGTTATCAAACTTAAAACTAACCGAGGATATGAATTTTAGGTATTTTGAAAGACCCTCGATTTAATAATCAGTTAGAAATAATTTATTTTTTATTTTTGATATAGGCATCATCCCTATTATAACTATAAATATACCTATCCCGGTTGTAACTTACCGTCGTCGTCGGCTCATGATGAATAAGGGCTCCGGACGGGTTCGGAACTAGTCAGGCACTTTCCGACAAAACACGTGAGTTACAACCGGAGTATATTTATAGTTATAATGAATATCACTCACGATAATTTAAACGTTAAAATACTTCTCTATTATGTATGAATTGAATGAGGTCTTATTTACTACAAGATGATGTCCGCGACTTCGTCCACGTGGATTGTTTTTTAAATTCGCGAGGGAACTCCTTTATTTTTCGGGATAAATAGTAGCCTATGTCCTTCCCCGGATGTAACCTACCAAATTTCATCAAAATCGGTTGAAAAGATGGGCTTTTAAAACGTAGAAGACGACAGACAGACACACTTTCGCATTTATCATATTAGTATGGATTTCTCATATTAATAAATATGGGCTGAGTACAAATTAAATTTTACAAACTGTCATGGTGGTGGCATTGTTGGGCACTTGGTCACCTTGAGGACCTTTTCTCCTTTGTAATAAAACTTCATTCTCGCGGGCTGCTCCCTCCGTTTTCTTTTGCTCAACAGGTACAAATCTGTAATTAATTTGATAAGATATATAACATTACTAGCTGATGCTCGCGACTTCGTCCGCGTGGATCGAGGTTTTTCGTTTCCCGCGGGAACTCCTTATTTTTCCGGGATAAAAAGTAGCCTATGTGTTATTCCAGACTATAATCTATCGCTGTGCCAAATTTCATCCGGATCCGTTCAGCCGTTGGGGCGTGATTGAGTAACAAACATCCATCCATACATCCATCCAAACTTTCGCATTTATAATATTTATTTGATAAACAAACTTTAAAACTGGATCATTGCTTTGCACTAAGCATGATTGCAGTCAAACATAAGCCTATCTCACAATAAAAAAAAACTGGATCTGGTTTTCACTGGCTAAGCAAATTTTTACCAGCTAAGTTCTAGGCATTATTTCTAGAAATATTGTTTACTTAGTTTGTATATGGATGATTTATGATAGTTATGCAGATAATTTTTCGTTCAAAAGAGAAGAAGTTCTCACAAGTGCTTGAAGCACAAGTCAAAAAATGTTGTGGTTTTATGACTCGAATATGGCAAAGCCAAATGGAAGGGTAAGATTTCAGTCATGTATGTATGTACGCATTTATGTATGTTCCATCATAACGCCTTAACAGGCCGGCGATCTAGGCTCGCAACTTCTATTCAAGGCGCGAACAAAAATCTGCCGGTATATTGCTATCTATTTGGCCGACGACACATGATCGCGTGCAAGCACGATGGCAATATGAGCGTTCAGAATTTGTTATACATTTTGTCTTGTTCCATAAATACCAAAAATGATGAATGTAAACTTTTGTTTTTCACTTCGTGTTGTTATTCTGTAACTTAACAATATAGGCTTAAGGCTATGTAATTGATCAGTAAGTACGTAAGATATCGTTGGTTTTAATATGAAACAAATAAGAGGAAAACATGTCATTCTTGTCGTAAAGTTATGCAAACGCAATTCACTTAGTATTGTGAAACTGGAAAGTATTTTGAAAACATATAAATTCAGGAACCTAGATAAATACAATTTTAATCCAAATAATCTCTAATATATATTTTTTTTTTTAATCCACTACAAGTTAGCCCTTGACTGCGATCTCACCTGATGGCAAGTGATGATACAGTCTAAGATGGTAGCGGGCTAACCTGTTAGAGGCATGGCAGTTAATTAAACCCATACCCCTATTTGGTTTCTACAAGGCATCGTACCGGAACGCTAAATCGCTTGGCGGCACGTCTTTGCCGGTAGGGTGGTAACTAGCTACGGCCGAAGCCTCCCACCAGGCCAATATAGTGGAAATATTCTTAAATTATAAATTTTTTTGGTATTACGTTTGTAATTTGTATGGGCAATTCACCCTCTGCTGACTTCTTATCTACTGCGCAGATTTTGATGAATGAGTTGTCAAAAAGGCACGAAAGTTTGCTCCCGCCTGTGGGCGTTGAGAGTATAATATAAGCGTACTTGAGGTCTTGCAGCATGTCCTTGACGTTATACATGGATATGAGCGACGTGGCGGCGGCGGGGATGATGATGATGGGTGTTCGCGAGGGTCGCTTGGCGCCGCCTGGGGGCGCCCGCGCGGCCGCCACTGGCAGCAGTTCGCGTCTCCCGGGGGTTCCCGGAACTGAGCCATTCTCTGAAAATAAGTCAATCAATCAATATTTATTTATCCAAATTAGGTACACTGTACACTTATTGACGTCCAATTCCATACTAATATTATAAATGCGAAAGTGTCTGTCTGTCTGTCTGTCGGCTACGCTTAACGGCTCATTTGCTCAAGCGATTTTGATGAAATTTGGTACAGGGATAGATTGTATCCCAGGGAAGACATAGGCTACTTTTTATCCCGGAAAATTAAAGAGTTCCCGGGGGAATCAAAAACCTTAATCCACGCGGACGAAGCCGAGGGCATCATCTAGTTACTTATAAAACATGTTGGTGATAATCAGTTACGGTATCTTAAAACTAAAGCTACGAGGATTCCATACGCGCCCTGGTCTGAGAAAAGCCCACAACAAATTCAGCCGGGGGCAAAGTGTTTTATTTACTGTACAGTTCAACTTGGATAAGAACAGAAAACCTGGCATTCGCCTTTTTTACTTACGTGGCATTTGCCTTGGGTGGTTCGGTGTCTGTGGCGCTCTGGCCGGTGCCGGCGCGCTGGGGCCCTCTGTTACGGATTTAAGGGTCATCCCGTGGTATGTACCCATAGTGTCAATTTTGAAGCCCTCAGTTTCTGAAAAAAACAATGGTTATAGTAAAAACAACAATATGGTTCAGAACAGGCTGTATCAGCAGGGCTGGTTAAGGAAATGCCTTTTTAGAAAGCCAAAAGAATGTGAATGAAAACAACTAGTTCAAAGTTAGTTAGTTTGAAGCTTGTAACAATTTGGTCTCAAATTTAACAAAACTTCTGTTGAATAACCTGGCAGTGACGGTTGTTTTGTTAATGATGCTGATAAGAAATTATTTTTTATTTAAATTGACTTTTTGAATGAAAAATTAATAGGCACTTAGATTGAACTAACTGATCAGTGGGCATGGAATGACATACCTTCCTTTTGCCTAATGAATCGTTCCTGATCGTATCTGTTGTACTGCGTCTGTTGAGTAGGCATCACGGTGGGCGGCGGCATCACCACGGGCTGCGGCCGCGGCACTCCCGGCCGGCCCTCCTCGCGGGCTTTTATACTGCCCAGTAGAGCTAAAATGCTCTTGGCAAATGTCTAAAATATAATAAATAAATGAATAAAATAAACAAAAACTTATTCATATAGCATATTATTTATTATAGCACAGTGAACTTACCTTATGTCTAAGCTAAAATTTATCCATTAATGTTACATTTGTGGCTTAAAGTAATGTGGGAGCTCATTAATTATCCAAGAAGAAAAAGTACCTATGTCCTGGGTGCAAGCCAACCCTGAACGAAATTTTGTAAAAATGATTTAATCAGATGCTGGTCCATTAATTATCGGTGAGAGGCAGACAGACAGACAGACTTTCGCATTTATAATATTAAGGATGCATGGGGTAAAAAACTTGCAATTCGTTAAAGCTGAATTGATCAAGAAAAGTTAGTCCTAGGTTCTAAGGCAAAGGCATATTAACAAACTAGCTGATGCCCGCGACTTCGACCGCGTGGATTTAGGTTTTTCTGTTCCCGCGGGAACTCTTTAATTTTCCGGGATAAAAAGTAGCCTATGTGCTATTCCAGACTATAATCTATCTCTGTGCCAAATTTCATCCAGATCCGTTCAGCCGTTGGAGCGTGATTGAGTAACAAACATCCATACATCCATACATCCATCCAAACTTTCGCATTTATGATAAAAAAATGGTATCATTTCAACATTTCTATAATAATATTACCTTTCCATTGCTTTGTAATACTGTGGTCCTAGTCCTCCATTGCCGCTCCCGGCTGATAATATCTTTAGTGAGGTCCACATCATAGTCAAGAATAGCTCTGAGGTCTGAGCCCACAACACCCAATGTGTCAGCATAGTCATGGCTCTTTATTGTTGTCCTTTTCTTAGCTAGACGTTTAGCTTTAATAGCTGCAATTTTCTCCACTGACATAGCCTCAGACAGTGATCTAAAAGTTAACGCAAGGTAGTAGTTAGGTAATCTTATTAATATGAATATAGAACATCAGAGATACACTTTATTGCGCACATCATCATCATTTCAATTTTCAGCCCATTGCTGGCACACTACTGCGCTTGAGTCTACCATGTTTGGCCATAGTCCACCATGCTGGCCTAGTGCAGATTGGCAGGCTTCACACTCCTTTCAAGAACAATATGAAGATCTATGAGGGATGCAGGTTTCGCGATGCACTCCTTTCAAGAACAATATGAAGATCTATGAGGGATGCAGGTTTCGTGATGTTCTCCTTTGCAGTTGAAGCATGTGATATTTACTTTCTTTAAACACACAAAACTCCACAAAATGTTAGAGGTGCCCAGGATAAAGAAACTCTAAATATTATTGGAAAATTATGGAAAGATTGTAATCTTAGTTCGTAGATATTTGATGTGCTCAAATTAAGAAAACTTCTAATAAAAAAATTTAACAGCTATATTTTCTTTATAGCTGTAGTAAAATAAGGAACCAGATATAATTTTTCCAATAAGAAACTGGAAATATCAATAATTACAAACCTGATAACACAATACGAAGAGAGAAGCAACACAAATCAATGCTGCACTTGTACACTGATTTGTGTTTTCTTAGTAAAATCTCTACCTACACACAGCTATATTGTGTGCTATCAATACTAAGATATTATATCTCTTACTTTATATTATCAACAGTGACCGAGGCCTCTTTAGGAGCATCCAACCGTGCTGCCAGCTGTTCACGAACCTTCTGTACATGAGTCTCCTCAATGCGAGGCTTTTTAGCAGCAGATTCCCCACCATCATTATCATGTGTGCGTTTGACCTGTAATTATATCAGACATCTAACCTACACATTTTGCAATATATCTATTGGTTTTACAACATCAGCAGCTGAGAAGTGACAAAAATATATTGCAAATAGCTTGTGACTAACTTTTCAGGCACAAATGCGTTTAACAAGAAACATCAGACATGAAATGAATAGTGATTTAACCTGTGTTGGAATTTCCAATGGTGCACTTTTGTCTATTGATGCACAAGTGGCTGTTTCACCATTCAGATAAGCAAGCAGCTCTTTACGATCAGGACGGCGTACAGGTGGAATATTCGCTGCCTGCAAGAGAAAGTAAATTAGTTCTTGTGTTACCAAAGTAACCTCACACATATTATTGTCAAAACAGTACTTACAGCTGCTTGCTTGACATACACTGGATGAGCAAGTAGTATGTTTTTGAGGATAAACAGCAGACATTCCAGAGTATAGTATTCTTTGTCACTGCCTTCCTTTCCAGACCTATTCCAAAATAACATTGAAATTTGAAATATTGTTGTCAGCAGAAATTCAAATTATAATAGTATATATATAAGTTTATGTGTCGTTTACTTACCCCCACATAAGATAGTTAGTTTTGACATTCTTGGGCCACGAAAACTCACCAAAAATTATTTGACCGTCACGTTCAATAATTTCTTTTTTATTTACATTATACTGTCGAAGTAAACTGAGGGGGTCCGCCATGACTACGATTTATTTTTAACGCTAATCAACACTCAACTAATGTTTTAAATGCAACAAAAATATTGTGCAGGCACTTTTAATGATCAAACTGCATAATTTAACCTGCAAGTTATCAAAGCTTTTTAATTTTCACTGCAATCTCCATGTATTTTCATTGCGTTCCGCGTCAAACACTCCATTTTCAAGATATTTTTCAAAACCTGTCATAGCTCATAAGTCAAACAACTGTCAAAAGTTGATCTGAGGCATGGACTTATTATACCTATGATCTGAGGATGATCTGAGGTCAAAAGAAACAAAAATCCAAAGACGAAAAACTTACGGGGATAATAGGGTTGACGCCTCTGTGGTTGACGCTAAGTTCCAACTAGAGTTTAATAACGGAGACTTTGTACCTTCCAAGAACATGAGCTTTACGATTCAAATGAAAATTACGAACGTGACAGCCGCCACGAATACAATATTTTAAAATACATACCCACTTCTATTTCAGCGAAGAAGCAAACAAGCAAACAGCAACGTGACAGGCATGAAACGGAGAGAGAGAATAAGATGTGTAGTCGAGGCCTTAAGTCCCAGGAGCATAAGCCATAAACAAATAGAAAGACATTCGAATAAACAGAATAAAAATAAAATATGGTGTCTAATATGGCTGCCGGTCGATTCTTATTTTACTAGTATTTAATTTTAATACAAACTTTTAATAATTTAGGAATACCCCATGATTTGTGTTAATATGTCAGTGAATTGAGATCAATGTAATGATGACTTCTACTCCAAAGTCAGAAAGATGCGGACAGGGTAAGTTATGCGCCTAATAACATTCCATTTCTTCTGTAAACTTTATATTAGTAGGTATTCTACTTTTGTTGTATTTATAAATAGACACTAATTTAGTAATTTCGTATTTATTATTACGCATACACTAAAAATGTATCGGCTCGTTTACGGAATACGGAAGTCTCCGTTGTTTTACTATAGAACCTGGAATTTGAACTGTATTATCGAAGTAGATACCTACCGTTCTTGTTAATTATTCCGCTTCATAAAAAATCATGCTATAGTACATTGTTTAGTTGTTATCTTTATGGGTAGTGGGTTTGTAAATATTGTTATATTTGTTGCTAGGTTTGTTTTTGTTAAAGTAAAGTTGACGAATGCGTGAAAAATAAACCCATAAATACTTGAGAAGTACATAATATGTATGATCATGAACTGAAGCGCTGGATTTACAGTAAAGGAAAATATTAAAATCAATTCAGTATTGTATCAAAAAAAAAATATTTAAAAAGTATTTGCCCATACAGTGCTATTGTCCTATTCCCATCTAAGTCCATGTCTATTCTACAAAATCACTTTTTAAGTTCAAGTTTTAATACATTGGTTATCTATTAGCATTTAGCTGATATATAATATATATATATATTTTTAAAATGTTTTTAATAATTTTAAATAAGTATTTTTGCTGTTTTTATCAAATGTAATGTAATTTAATCGCAAATTTTATTTTGAATTCAATGATTTTATGAACTAATTTAATTTAAATACTTTAAAAATAAACAATTTGCACACCATCATACGGTAGAATATGTTAAGGGAATTACCACTTAAGACCTTTTTTGTACCCATATTCCTGCAAATAAATATTATTATTTATTATTGATCTCCATTATGTCAAATGAGTACTTGGTCTCAGTGGGGTTGCACTGTTTAAATAGTTATCCATTTACAGTATCAGTGCCCCCCTATTGGACAAAATCCTCTAATATTGGACACATAAATCTCTATATATAAAAATTAATCCTTATTTACCTTGGTCACGGCATCAGTCGTGAACGGCTGGATCAATTTTGCTAATTCTTTTTTTGTTGTGTTTGTTATTGTAAGGAGAAGGTTCTTATGAAAGAAAATATTTGAAAAATTGTATGGAAAAGTAAAAAAATTTGGTTAAAAAAACTCCATATACAAAAGTAAGAGTAAAAGTATAAGACAGTAGAGAGATCTTCAAATATATTGTCAGACTGACGGTCATATATTCAGTTTCATATATTATATACATTTATACTGGGAAATAAACCCGTTCCCACGGGACTCCATAAGACCTAAAATCCACGCGGACGAAGTCGCGGGCATCAGCTAGTAGTTAATAACTGTAAGCGCCTTAGTTTGGTCACATAGTTGTGTATTAAATTTCTTCAGCTCCCTATAGTATATATCCCTTAGGAGGTCCCTAAACCTAATGTTGACCATGGAAAAGGTGCAATCACTATCAACCATAGCCCCCTGTCCTTGACCATGATCTACAGTCCACCTGCTCAGTTTAAGCTTATTTTGTTACCCCTTATACTATTGTGTACCTGTACCAAATGTACCAAAGTGTTTTAGTACCAAATCTTTGAAAATAAAATATGTAAAAATAAGTGATTCTTGAACTAATATTATATGTACGATTGACAACAAAAGTCCATACATAGCTTTAATGCTAAAACTGTGTGCAAGCAATCTGAATCACTGATCCACACAAACATAATCTGTCCAAAATATTTACCTAAATTTAACAGCATTAGGACAACAATTTCAACCTACAAGACAAATACTATTTATGTAAGTTTGAGGGTGACTTAAGCCATTGTAGGCTTATTCTATACTAGCTGATGCCCGCGAATTCGTCCGCGTGGGCTAAGTTTTTTCGATTCCCGCGGGAACTCATTAATTTTCCGGGATAAAAAGTAGCCTATGTATGTATGTATATTCTTTATAGCTGATGCCCGCGACTTCGTCCGCGTGGAATAAGTTTTTCAGTTAATTTTCCAGGATAAAAAGTAGCATAAATTACTATCCCATGGTATAATCCCCCTATAATGGTGAAACACGTACTTCTTCATATTTTAACGAAAGCCCAAATGCTGTTTCATGGCTATAACTTGAGAAATTAAGGATTTTCATACAAACTACACCACACCCCCCAAACAAACACACAAACACCCCTATTTCACCCCTTCGGGGGTGGAATTTTGAAAAACTGTGAAACACATATGTTTTCATTTTCAACCTGCAGCACATAGGTATATCAAGTTTCATGGCTATAACTTGAGAAATTAAGGACTTTCATACTAACTCTCAACCCCTATTTCACCCCTTCGGGGGTGGAATTTTGAAAAACTGTGAAACACATGTTTTCATTTTCAACCTGCAGCTCATATATCAAGTTTCATGGCTATAACTTGAGAAATTAAGGATTTTAATACAAACTCTCAACCCCTATTTCACCCTTTCGGGGGTGGAATTTTGAAAAACTGTGAAACACATATGTTTTCATTTTCAACCCGCAGCTCATATATCAAGTTTCATGGCTATAACTTGAGAAATTAAGGACTTTCATACAAACTTTCAACCCCTATTTCACCCCTTCGGGGGTAGAATTTCGGGATAAAAAGTATCCTATGTCCTACCTCGTAGTATGGGCTCAAATCGTGCCAAGTTTCGTTTGAATTCATTCAGTAGTTTCGGCGTGATGCGCGGCCAAGATACAGACAGACAGACAGACGACAGACAGACAGACAGACAGACAAAAATGAAAAAAATTACAGATTTGGCTTCAGTATCGAATAATGAGTGCCCTCCAAAAAAAATTTTCAAAATATCTTCAATGTACAGAATTGGACCTGTTACAGTTTTATTTTATGTATCTAGATACGAGTAGATGGACTTTTGACATCAACTGGACTTGTTATCAAAACATTGTAGTAATTCGTAATTATTCTGCTGTACACTACTCGTATCTGAAATCAGAAGTTATTTGACTAGTCTAAAACTGATGCTGATGATCTGTTGCCCCGATTTTGGCTCAGCTTTAGTATACTAACCCAGGAGTTGGACGTTCATATTTTTTTTACAGAAATACCTTGATGTGGTAAGCCTTGCACTAAAATGTTTTATGTCGGAAACTAATACTTTTCGAGAAATATTTTTTTGAAAATTCGCTATTCTTCACCACTTTTCACTATTTCGTACGACATTTGCCATAGATTACAGACTCATTGACGTTTAGTTGGCGTGATAGAGATTCGTTTTACGTAAACTAGTACCTAAAGTACCTAATCTGTGATTAAAGTCCCTTTTTTTTGACGTTTTCGAATAAAACACAGTTTTATGTGTACCAAAAACGGAACGCGCCAAATTTTTTTGCGCTAAATTGACAAATGACTTTATTGAATTCAAATTCATCGTTTTACGCGCTTTTCAGTTGAGAACATTTTTATTTTTTGTACTCCTGATTGTGCTGATTAATAGCGGTGGTACTCTTTCCTCCTCTGCTCCCACTATCATTTGGGGGCACTCCGACTCGGATAGGTTAGGTTAAGAAGAGGGGGAGGGAGAGGGGGTCTGTAAGACCCCGCCATCCTCTTCGTGGTTATTTACTTTGTTTACGTCCCAGAATAAGGAGTCCCGCTTCGCGGGGCTCCGTCGACCGGCCTTGGAGGGGGTGAGAGGGAGAGGGTGAAGTCTAAGGAGTTTTCCTAGCGTCCCCACTTTCTCCTTGCTTTGCTGACAGCATAGCGGTGGTACTTTTTCCTCCTCCGCTCCCACTATCAAGAGCGAGCGAAGCGAGCTCGGGACTTGGGGGCACTCCGACTCTGATAGGTTAGGTTAATCCTCTTCGTGGTTATTTACTTTGTTTACGTTCCAGAATAAGGAGCCCCGCGAAGCGGGGCTCCGTCGACCGGCCTTGGAGGGGGTGAGAGGGAGAGGGTGAAGTCTAACTTCCACTCCCCCTTTAAAGTACTTTATTATGTATACAAGAGTTAATTTAGTTCTATAATATCATTTTTTGGAGCCGGTACCAATTAGCCGCATGAACCGTCTACCTACTCTCCATTATTGTTGACGTGACTCCACATTGACACCGACTCCAAAAAATGATATTATGGAACTAAATTAACTCTTGTATACATAATAAATTAAATTATTTTTAACTTTTTAGTGTTTGTGGTTTTTGAAGTCGGTTTTTATTTTTTTTTTGAAAATTTTTTATTTCGCAATTTTTTTCTTTTGATACAATTTAATGATACTTACGTAAAACTGAGTGGATCAGTATTTAAAAAACTTGTCAATTATAACTTTACTTACTAATATTATAAATGCGAAAATTTGGATTGATGGATGAATGTTTGTTATTCAGTCACGCTAGAACGGCTGAACAGATCTGAATGAAATTTGGCACAGAGATAGATTATAGTCTGGAATAATACTTGGCTACTTTGAGTTCCCGCGGGAACCAATACCTAATCCTCAATCCACGCGCACGAAGTCGCGGGTAACAGCTATCATTGATAATTATCAGTTATACATACATAAATATCGAGATAATTTTCTTGATAAATATTCCGCGCAACCCTGGTTACGAGCGATCTAAACTGCAAAAAACTGTAATGCGAAATATTCATACCAACAAACAACTTGGAAACAAGTGTTTTCTGCAAAGCGGGCGTTTGGGATGTTTGGGTTTTCGTAATTTAGATTGTAAGATGCTTCGAGTTGCGTGGATCGTGATGGTCTTGGTCAACTAGATCAAAACTGTCACGCACATATTGTGTTGTTTAAAAACCGGCCAAGTGCGAGTCGGACTCGCGCACCGAGGGTTCCGTACAAACCTGTAGTAAGTTTTAAATTATTAAAAAAAAACTACTTACTAGATCTCGTTCAAACCAATTTTCGGTGGAAGTTTGCATGGTTAATGTACATCATATATTTTTTTTAGTTTTATTATTCTCTTATTTTAGAAGTTACGGGGGGGGGGGGGGGACCAACATTCAGACATGACGAATCTATAAGGGTTCCGTTTTTGCCAAATTTGGCTACGGAACCCTAAAAATTAGAACTTTCGTGACGTTGTTCAGTTATTCTTCAACAACAAAGTAACGTGGCCTGTAGTTTACGAAGATAATAATATAAAAATTCATATTCATCTTATTGTTTGATAGAAGGTATGGGTTTGTTAAAAAAAGGCTATTTAAATTAATTGTTTAACATAAACGAGAAATGGTTTTAACGTCAACATTTAGCAAACATTTTGTGTGCCAATGTGTCGTTGGATTCGATTGGGTTATTTGAGTTTCTAGTCGGTTGTGAAAGTTTCGTTTCTTCGTGCTTCCCCGGACACTTAAATTAGCCGTGAAGTGAAAAGTGTTGACATCAACTTTTTAATAAAAAGATCGCAAACAAATAAACTGACAATAAGGTAGGTATCATGTATATCTGTGTAATAGCAGGCATTATACGGATGGCGGTTCTGCTAGGATGACCATTGAGCCAATGACCATATTGTTTTCATTTTAATATTAAAGTAAATAGGTCTGTAGAAGTAGTTGTTGAAGTGTGAATAAATTTTATAGACCTACATACCGTAGCCTTTTACTTAATAATTATAACCTAGGTACGTAGCCTACAAATATTTTTTTAGTTCTTCACGCCATGCACCATAGCCGCAGTACTAATTCTACTTCAATATCATGACTCGTGTCTGGACGGAATATGGATCTTTATTCTCCTCTATGCTGAATTGATGATAGAGCGATATACCGAGGATGTCACGAGGATCAGCACAAAACCGTGCTCTAAAGAAAATAAAAACCCTTACAAGGTAGGTACCTATGTCCAAATGTGAAACGAAAACGTCTACTGATGACTGATTGGCGCCCGGTACACAGTTAATAGATCACGATCCGCGGATCAAAATCAATGATCGCGATCCAGATTGATAGTGTACTACAGAGTGGATTGACGGTCATCCATCATCAATCCTCGTACGCGATCATTCTGGCCATTGAAACGATGGCGACCCTACCACTTCAAAATAATAATATGTACTTATTAGGCAGAATAATAATAATAGATAGTTACTTAGTTTTGAATAGCTAGATGGAATTATTAATGTCAATCAAATAAAATGGGACTTTTGGAAGTTAAAACACAAAGCGTCAGTATACGTATTCAACAGTCTTTCGTAACGGGACTATTCTTGAATAGGGTATATTGGAATTAGACATCTAGGTTGAAGACGCGATTTTATGAATGCTATTCGGTTAGCAGGCGCTCCGGCGCCGCCGCCGCGCCTGTACGTCCAACTATTTTATTAATATTCCTGCGGTTAGTACTTGGGAACCGCCTTAACGCCGCCATCGAACTATATAAATACTAAACAGCTATACCTAATGTATTCTACACCTAGATAAACGTTAAGGAGGTCGCGACTCACGAACTAACAGATTTATAACCACACCATAATTATTCATTTCATCGTTATAAATTAAAGATATCTTTATTGATTTTCTTTTAATTTGATTTGCATTTCAACTTTCTACGTTCAACGTATTTCTAAAATCTTGCGATTTTGATGTAACACGTCAGGGGATCTATTGAGGTTGAGGTGATTGAAACAGTGAAACGATCGCAATAATCTCTGTTTGTCTGACACTCTTTCGCTAATTAGCCAAATACACGTATCAAGGATACAAAAATATAAAATAAAGCCAATCACAACAATTGAGATTCTAACAAACAATGATGCAGCTTCCAACTGAAAATCCCAAAGAAAGTTCGGAAATTGTTTTCGTGGCGACCAAATTAGTAGTAGGTAGTTGTGATAGTAGAAACAAAGATAATTTTATAAACATCGGAAACCGCTATCCTCCTTAGGTGCGCTATACGTCGCTTCATTCTTGTATATTTGTAGAGCTAGAGCAAGGTACAACTGACTTTACGTTGTCCAGGTTAGCGCGCTACATAATTGCCAGGTAATACAAGGATCTAGTAATGTAAGTAAGCTTATTTCGTTCGGCCTAGTAGGTAGTAGTAGTAGTAAGTAATAGTTAGTAAGTAATATTTATTAGGTAATAAATTAATAAATGTGAGGTCAGTGCGTAAATCTATTATCCACTGAGTAGGGAAATAGGTATGTTATCTATGGCCCAACCCGTATATTTTCTCTACATTCCTTCCTTTTAAAAAGTTGACGCTAACTCTTACCTAGCCCGATTATTATAATTGTGGTTGGACGCCAATCGATATCAGTGATCACGAGCAGCGGAGCGAAGTCTAAACGTGATTGCGGCTACGTCTAATACTTTTTTCAATCGGGTCTCGGCTTTTTGCTTTGATCTTGTGAGAAAAATTCGAAAAGAGAAACCTAGGCAACTAGCAAATTGGAAAACTTGAGATGTCTACGAAGTTTTAGTACATGTTGCGAATTCAATCGGATACGTTTTTAAGCAGCTACTAAATACATATATATTATAGTAAGTAACTAGGTATATCACACAGTAATATTAATTTGCAGTTCAATGAAACAAATCGGTATAACGAAGACAAAGATGAATTATGAACTGATATTAATTATTTGTTCTTACTGTGTTAGATGCAAATGTAGAATCGATTACTTTCGTATGCAAAGTCCAATATGGCATATTATGCACATTATGCAGATATACTTACTACTAACTCACCGTGCTCTGGCCTATCTGTTAAGGCACTGTAACGGGATCTCGCTTGCCGACAAGAGTTCAAATACCCAGCTTCTATTTCCTTACTGAATTTCAATACTAGGTATCTACTATCTATACAGTTTCCTAATGTAACTAAAATTGTTATTATTTCAAATGTTTTGTCCGCGTCCGTAAATTAAAGTAGCTGTCTGTAGCTTATATATTATACCTATATCTATTATTTTGACTATATATAAGTAACTGGTATCATATAATAAGCTAGGTATTGCAAATTTGTTAATTTGGCAATTCGGTTGCATGTTGTTAAGTACGGCGATTGTTTTTGTCTAGGAGTTGAAAATCACTGAAAGATCGTCTATAAATAAGTTAAAAGCTAATCCTTTCATGAAAGTGAAACATATTATATCCTTACTTTTGTTCCTTTTGACGTCTCTTCTCTATCTTATCCTTTATTGAAGTCACAGCATCATGTCTTAAGAAAATATGTCCTCTTATCTTTCCCTTATCTACTGTTTTAAATATATTTCGCACTTTCATTACTTCAGCACTTCCAAGTGTGTTAACTTTTCTGACCAGCCTGTTATCTCGATACTTCGCAGTATTTAGATTTTAGAACATTCCCAATATTTCTATTTGCGCTACAGTCGCAGTTTCTCATGCGTATGATTCGTGATATTTAGGTATATTTAATAAGTTAGGTAAATAGTTTTTTTTCTATGAAAATCATAGTGTAGTCGTTTTTGAACTAATTTAACTATACCAATGCGCAAACCATAAAAATTGGCAGGCATGCAAAGTACTACAATTAACATAGCATTTATGTATAAGTTTCAATGTTCTCACGAATTGCATTAACAGAATTATTTCGACTATTTAAAGTCAAGGTTAGTAATTAATAAAATTGTTTAGATTTTTATCAGCTTGTTATTAAATATGGGGAATTATGCAACTATACATACTATACATAATACATACATAATGGTTATATTATACATAATGGATATACGTTTTGTAATGGATTTTTAACCCATTTTATCCTTTAATTACGCCGCACGTTATGTGAAACTCCTTGAATACAAAGGAGACGGTCCGGATTTGTATGGAGCGTCGGTCCAGTCCTTTTACAAGTAGAGAAATGAAAGAAAAAAAAATACTAAACCAGTTTTGATCGTTCAAATCTCCGAATTCGTCGTAATTTCAGCGGTGTAATTATTTAATCTTTCCACGATAAGCAACACTAAACACGAGTGGGTAACAATGGCGGATTCATATTTTTTGACGTCTTCTGTCAAGTGTCAACACAACACCGGAAAAACCGTAGGGAAAAACACGTTATCTTGACAGTGACTGTCAGAAATGACATTTGATACATTTCGCGCCTACTGCCATCTCTATGGCTAAAGGTTGCCACATAGAAATATGAGCAGTCGTAATTCCTTCTTCCATGGGTTGCCACCTTGGAAACGTATCGAAAACTTGAAATACATTTTATTTTATTTCTCGTTATTTACTCAAATATTCTAAATTATTATATTTTTAATACAATCTATGTATTTTACTCTATTCATGGTAGAGTGTACAAAGAGTGGACCGAAGGTGAACCTTCTCCTTTGATCTGCAAACGATACCATAGAGTCATAATAGAATACCATATTAGGTATAACCATAATGATGATTAACTCTCTAAATTCACACTGAGCTTTGGAAGGTGGCACTAAAGCTGCTAGTAAAAGTTCAAAGTATGGGCTTTACCCTTATTGCATATTAAAACCCGTGTAGCCCAGATCACTGAGTATATTAGGTATGTTTTATCACAACCGCAGCACAGTCTTTCATAATCTATTAAACAGTTAGATACAAATTTCAACTGTTTATGCTATTCTAACGTCATAAGCGGTTTTGCAAAGCCGTTATGGAGAGGCTCATTCAACGCTTGTCGTTATTTCCTCCATTATCCTAAGCTATGCACGTAGTACTGTTTGCGCAATTGTTTGTTTACCTGGTACCTTGTGAATCTCAACTCGTATAGAGTTTCGATGTGACAGGTGTTAGATTGCCTCGCCTTGACTCGGTAGTCGGTACCGGGCCTGTCGATCGTCTCATTTACAGACGAAAGTGAAAGGTGCAACAAGTCCTTAGAGTCTAGTGTCAAATTATGTTATGATATCTGCAACGAGTCAATGACACTTGATGCTTTGATATAATATTGGGTTACTTAAATGAATTCCAATTCTGGTGGTATTAAATGTTGAGCTACAAGAACAATCTCCAACAAAGTAAAAAGGAAATATTTGGATTTACCTATTCTATCGTCAATAAATAGTTTTCAAAGGTGAATTTGGATAATTTTTGTTGTTAGCACTAACAAAAAGCGACTATTATGATTTATAAGGGTAACTAAATACACGAAGCAAATGACAGAAACTGAAAACTCAGTTTTCAGAAGCGGTCGGACTTCAGAGCATCTATGCTTTAAAACTATGTAGGTACTTAAGTGCTCCGACCTTAGACTGGTACATGTAATTGCGGAGGCCGTAATGATGGTTGATGGGATGTTCTCGTGAATCGTGATTTAAAAATGTTGTAGGTACCTAATGCAATAAATCATATTATTATATATGTGAATCTTTTTATGTACGTGTAACTATGAAGCCGATTGTAGCGCCATTAAAGTTTTAACTATCATAGGTATTATTTGTGTACTGTAGCTTGAGAATTCAAATGGATGTTTTCATTATTAAACTTAGAGACAAATCGATTGTTTACTTGTTAACCGTAACCTAAAATTCTTGTTGCTTGTCTTGCTTAGCTAAAGCCTAAACGCTTGCGTAACAGTGAAATAAGCATTATTGTCGGTATGTTAAATTGTTACTTGGTATTAACTTGTCTATGGCTAGTTTATCTCACGTAATACTTTCATATAAATATATTTTGATTGCATACCTACTCAATACTCGCATCCTGCTCGTATTTCTTTTTTTGACTTTGTCTATTCTGTGTCATGAAATCATGATTTAAGATGAATCGGGATATCAAACAGCTCTGGGACAAGCCAAGTGGTGCTCTCACAAACTTTCGATTTAATATAGAAATTAAATCTAAAAACTATCTTACCAAGTTGTGACAAATTGATTTTTTAACCTATAACAGTTAAGATATTGAGTTCTTATAAATTATTCTAGTCAGCAATAGACCTTCATACAAATTACAACCCCTTCGCCTTCCCGTTATTGATGTGTCACGTTTTTCATTGTCTGTATTAGGTACTTCAGAGATGAGCTGTGAAATAATTGCAATATGTTAAGTACACGATAATATTTGGTGTCTGATGTTGAGAATTCATAGGAACCATTTGTTGGATCAAATAATGTTCTTTTACGTTTAATATGGTCTAAACTCACTTAGTTGGGTAGTCTCGTCTGATGTTACGGGACTGGTAAACGTGATGTCTATACTTGTACCAGATTGCTCATTGACGTACAAAATTAACTCGAGTTTTATAGTACCAAATCCACAGCCATTAGGAGTCGTGATGGGATGTTCTGTCACCGCAATGTTGAGTCGATCGTGATGAATGCACTTTATAATTACGTAACTAGAATTTTATCTACATTTCTAAGTAAAGCTCAGCGCCGTTTTACCCTACTTTGTAGAATAACTCTACATATAGGTACGTGCTGGAGATGGGTAATATCATCTCATATAATGAAGGTTTTAGTGGCAAAATGCTACATATTCGGCAAATTTTTTATTTGCAATGTTTGTACTCCAGAAGTGGTTAGGTACTACATAATTCATATTTCGTTTCAAATTGATATCATGAAGTCTTGCCAATAATTGACCGAGCGAAGCGAAGTTCTCTGAGTCTACTTAAGTGAATTGGCACTTGTCCGTCCGTCCGTCCGTCCGTCTGTCAGAGCCTTATAACTTCTGAATTACTGAACGTAATTACTTCAAATTTAAATATAATATGTAAACCGATGGCTTCCCACCGAATATGGCTTAAAAAGTTATAAAAATCTTTATTTCAGGGGGGCTCTCATAGAAGCGAATGCGAAGTAAAATATTTTTTATAGCGTTACATATGGTGCGGAATATCATTTTAAAGATAATTGACCGAGCGAAGCGAAGGTCTCTGAGTCTACTTGGGTGAATTGGCACTTGTCCGTCCGTCCGTCCGTCCGTCTGTCAGAGCCTTATAACTTCTGAATTACTGAACGTAATTACTTCAAATTTAAATATAATATGTAAACCGATGGCCTCCCGCCGAATATGGCTTAAAAAGTTATAAAAATCTTTATTTCAGGGGGGCTCTCATAGGAGCGAATGCGAAGTAAAATATTTTTTATAGCGTTACATAGGGTTGCAGTATATCATTTTAAAGATAATTAGGAATAGAGTCCAAAAATATTTTTTTTTTAATTTTTCCCCTAAAATTGACGAAATGGGGGGCTTTCAAAGTGCCGATTTTCTAACGTCCAAAGTTGACCTTAGAACTCTCAATTTTCTGAACTCTCAAGCCTGAAACTTGATCAATTATTTGAACTATATCCTGTACTTGAACAACAAATACTAAAATTAGATAAATGTTATAAGGAAACGAAATTATTTAATTTTTAATGATGATGATATTTTTACCAAAACTTCACACTGATGTCAATAGATGGCGCTCTGTGAAACCGCGAGGTCTCAGTTCGGGGCGAACCACTAGTTAGGAATAGAGTCCAAAAATATATTTTTTATAATTTTTTCCCTAAAATTGACGAAATGGGGGGCTTTCAAAGTGGCGATTTTCTAACGTCCAAAGTTGACCTCAGAACTCTCAATTTTCTGAAAGGCTGAGCCTGAAACTTATCAATTATTTGAATTATATCCTGTACATGAACAACAAATACTAAAATTAGATAAATATTATAAGGAAACGAAATTATTAAATTTTTAATGTGCTTCCGTATTAATAACAGAACTTCACAATTATGTCAATAGATGGCGCTCTGTACAAGTTTATGGATACCGTGAGGTCTCAGTTCGGGGCGAACCACTAGTAAATTGTAGGTTATTGAAAAGACGCTCTTCATTAGGATGCTTATAACGAAATCACTAAGAAAGTTCATACTATAGTTCCCATTTAATATTGAGGCATTGTGACTGCATACATTATTAAACGTCGGATTTCACCTCTTCAAATTCAGTTTAGTATCTTCAATTCTGCAGGTTAAATAATTGAAAGATGCCCAGCTATAATGGTTGGGCGAGCTAAGTACAAGGCAAGGAGTAATACAATCCCGTTAGACTAGGTATCGCGATCGGGCTAGTTTATTGGAAAGTGAGTTGGTTGGACCGTGGCCGAGTGTGTGTCTGGGTGGGCTTCGGAGTAATCGGAAGAAAAAGTACATATCTAAGCAACCAACGCTCATTATTGCATTTCAATATTTAGCAATTTGGTCTTGACTTGAGTTAAGACCAAATTGCTAAATACTTGACTTGAGAAGTTGAAGGAAAGGGATCAGGCACCATTTCAAATAGGTAAATAAAAAAATATCAATCAAACATGTGCATTAAAAATGAAATAACTTTTTATTACTGCGTTAATACCGTTATGAATCGGAAGTTATCTACTCTGGCAAACATACGAGTACAAAAGGTAACACTTAGCCTAGAATATACTTCGTGACCAGCGCTTCTTTATTTGTCTTGTTAGCTCGTCGGAGTCAAATAACCGTTTGCAGATGACTTTTCAAAATACAGAAACTTGAATCAAGTAGGTATGCGAGGGGTGAAAATTATAATACCGATCATGATTATGATTGCAAATTATTGGTGTACTTAAGTCATGTTAGGTCATCATCACCAACCGATAGTTGTCCAGTTCTGGATATGTGGACATCTATCGGTAGAAACGATAGGTATCTTGCAAGGTTTTCTACAGAAAACATCCGTTCAGTGTTTCTTGCTTGAGATTGTCCGTTCATCTGAGTGGATTTCATTTGTACGAGTATAAACATAACCTTAGCAGATAACTGAATCTGTAATAAGTAGGTACTAGGTATGTGCTTAGCTACGGTAAACTAATTTCACAATTCTTCTTCTGTTGTCTTTTTTCATTGGAATAGTGCCAAACCAGCCCATGGCAAGAATAATTCATATGCCCAGATTTATTATTATAAGTTAACTCTCAACATGCAATATTCGAGATCAAAAATTTAAAACGTTTGATATAGTCGCGCTAATTTGCTATATTTTTCTTTTTTTACTTGCGTGATCGGTACTGGCTCAAACGGCTTGCGTGTAACCCTGGCGGCAACTGTCTGCGAATGGTTAAGTGACACAGATCTTTAGCACAATTCTATTTTACCTTATCTGTGTGTAATTAACAGTCTTAATTAGCATATACATTTTTAGTCAAGTTAGCCCTTGACTGCGATCTCACCTGATGGTAAATGATGGTGTAGTCCTAAGATGGTAGTGGATTAACCTGTCAGGGGTAGTAATATTAAACCCATTAGATACCTACTCATTTTAAGTTTTGTGCTTTAGATTGAGCAATTTTTGTAAGTTAAGTATCAGCTTTCGTGATAATGAAGTTGCTTGTTTCGTACAGTCGACGAGAAGACGTGTCCGTTGTGCGAAATAATTACAAATACATATAATATATCTTACATTTCGTAACTTAGGTAATAATAATTTATCATCGTTATCTATAATATTATGGAACGGTTCTAATAACAGTATAACGTTCTGTACGGGTAGAGTTATGTTTATTAGATAACGTGTATTAATCATAGTATATTACATCGCAATTATGGTGTTTGTGAGGACAGGTGTGCGCAGGCACAGCCGAAGTTGCGGAGATGCATGGATCTAGCACTTTCACTCTCGTTGGTTCGACAGCAGCCCAGGGGCCGCCGGCGCAGTGCCGCCGCGCCGTTGCCGTCGGTCGCACCGTTCTCTATCGCGTATCTCGGTAACCGATCCGCAGACCGGCATCCCGTGTCAATAGTATGCTCTGCTGCCCATTTTCCTTGCCTAATCGTTGCTCTGCTGGATATCGAGATCCCATTGTGAAAATCGTTCAGCTATTTTTAGCATAGGGTATTTCATAAATTCCGTGTGGTTACATGAAATTTTATCTCGCTTATAAAATTGACGTTCGTAATTTATTGTAGGTAACATATTGTGTTTGTTAACTGTGGACGATACACTTAATTATTTGAGCAATACCTATTGTTCGCTGCGAGCAAGTGCTGTTCAAAATCAGTGTTCAAAATTTAGTGGTTTTTACTCTATGGAGAAAGCTGTGAATTCCGACGCGTAAACTTCAAGATTTCCCCTTTTGTAAACATAAAAATCGAGTGACATAACGTTGTGAGTTGTGACCAAAATATAAGTTCGTCGAATCCGTAGCGAATCGAATAATAAAATATTTTAAAGAGATTTTATGTAAATGATTGAAATCTTATTGAAATAAATTCATCAAAGTTTTATCAGTGTCAAGGTAAAGGCTGTAGACTGGACAGATGCCGGCATGTGATCGAGTGATGCGCACATAAAGCTCTCTGTAAATAAATAATGACCTAATTGTACCTTACGTCTTCGCTATTTCGGTTCCTGAATGATACGCGATTTGCTGGCCTGATTGTGAATGTCAAACAGTGTCATGCAACAACTTGTAACGATAGTACAGGATTACATCAATATTCCGAAGAGAAACTTGTCGCGAGTGCAGCAGTGCCTACTTTCGAAGATTTCTAGAGGGCACTCCCTTTCGCTGTTGCCATCTAAACATACTAAAATTGCAAGTTTTACCGTTTTCTTCATGCCAATCGATTCAAAGAGAGAACTTAAAATACAGGATTTCTTGAGAATGATCTAATCACTATGTACTACGCCGACATGCCACATTACGATGAGAGCTTTTTTCACGATGACAATCAGAATCAGAGGAGAAATAAACGCAGCTATCGCGTTTACAAAACTGGGTCGAGCCCTTTGGGGTTTCTTGACTCGAATGATGTTATACACGTAATCGAAGAAAGAGGTACTTCGGTCATTAAGCGGAATATAAGAAATATTAAACATCGTGGTAATCGATACAAACCCGAATTATCGACTTCATATCCTTTGACAAATATCAGGTATAGAACACCGGATATATTGATAGATCACTGTCCCCGTATTAGTGTCTTCGACCCTAAGAAGTTATATGATCTGCGAAACAATAACATAATATCTTCGTTGAGTCCTTGTAAAAGCTTGGATAACTTAACACTACGACAAGGCAAGAGAAATATACCAAAGGATAAAATTAGAAATGGAATAAGTCTCCAAAATTTGGTGCACGAAGAAAGTTTGAAACATTTCGTGTCACCAGCCGAAGATTATCTTGCTACTCATCAAGGGGATGTAAGAAATTCTTATTCAGTAGTGGAAGCTAGACAAAGACCTTTACAACGTCGGTTTTCTCGAAGTACTGCAGCTCCCGGTGTCGGAGTCTATCGTAAAATCTGTGGAGACACTGCAACTGCCACTTTAAATGGTATGAAAGTATTTCCTGCTATAATAATATGAAGGTTCTCTTTTAAAGTTTCTAATTTAACTTCAAGCGCAATATTCGAAAGATATCAAGTAAACAACAAATAAAAATGCATTTCCACGGAAGTGAATGTGGCGGGCTTTCGTATTTCTTCCCTTGTCGTTGAATTGCTTAGAGCTGCATGTAATGGAGTCTTTGATATTGTATAATAAAACGTAAGAGACGCGGGAACGGGCCATTGTGTATTTATGTCTATTGTTGTTGTAATGTTAAGGCCATTGTGGAAATTACAAATATTTTGTACCATTTTGGCTGATAAAATATGCAGATTTAAACGTAAATAACTAGTTCATTCCGGACGAATAATACACAATTGGTGTATCGTTTAATTTTGACAGTATTAGCACTTGTTTAAATAACGATACTACCGTCGTTATTATAACAACAAGTTTACTATAAGCGTGTCTACAATTGCGTGTAGTTGCTCAAAATGGATTTTCATCAATTTTCCTTCTTAATTTCAATCTTATGAATTACTAGCTGATGCCCGCGACTTCGTCCGCGTGGATTAAGGCTTTTTGGTTCCCGCGGGAACTCCTTAGTTTTCCGGGATAAAAAGTAGCCTATGTGTTATTCCACTATAATCTATCTCTATGCCAAATTTCATCCAGATCCGTTCAGCCGATGGGGCGTGATTGAGTAACAAACATCCATCCATACATCCATCCAAACTTTCGCATTTATAATATTAGTATAGCTGATGCCCGCGACTTCGTCCGCGTGGACTAAGTTTTTTCGATTCCCGCGGGATCTCATTAATTTTCCGGGATAAAAAGTAGCCTATGTATGTATGTATGTATGTATGTATGTATGTATGTATGTATGTATATTCTTTATAGCTGATGCCCGTGACTTCGTCCGCGTGGAATAAGTTTTTCAGTTAATTTTCCAGGATAAAAAGTAGCCTATATTACTATCCCACGGTATAATCCCCCTATAATGGTGAAACACGTACCTACTTCTTCATATTTTAACGAAAGTCCAAATGCTGTTTCATGGCTATAACTTGAGAAATTAAGGATTTTCATACAAACTCTCAACCCCTATTTCACCCCTTCGGGGGTGAAATTTTCAAAAACTGTGAAACACATATGTTTTCATTTTCAACCCGCAGCTCATATATCAAGTTTCATTGCTATAACTTGAGAATTTAAGGATTTTCATACAAACTCTCAACCCCAATTTCACCCCTTCGGGGGTGGAATTTTGAAAACTGTGAAACACATATGTTTTCATTTTCAACCCGCAGCTCATATATCAAGTTTCATGGCTATAACTTCAGAAATTAAGGACTTTCATACAAACTCTCAACCCCTATTTCACCCCTTCGGGGGTGGAATTTTGAAAAACTGTGAAACACATATGTTTTCATTTTCAACCCGCAGCTCATATATCAAGTTTCATGGCTATAACTTGAGAAATTAAGGACTTTCATACAAACTTTCAACCCCTATCTCACCCCTTCGGGGGTAGAATTTCGGGATAAAAAGTATCCTATGTCCTACCTCGTAGTATGGGCTCAAATTGTGCCAAGTTTCGTTTGAATTCATTCAGTAGTTTCGGCGTGATGCGCGGCCAAGATACAGACAGACAGACAGACAGACAGACAGACAGACAAAAATGAAAAAAATTACAGATTTGGCTTCAGTATCGAATAATGAGTGCCCTCCAAAAAAAATTTTCAAAATATCTTCAATGTACAGAATTGGACCTGTTACAGTTTTATTATAAGTAAAGATAGATAATTTTCTTTACATTTAACTATATCTGCTTTAAATCCTATCGGTATTTAATTTATACTTAACATGCACGTGAAGTAGAGGATGTTTATTAGCATTACAAACGTGACAGATCATATTAAACGATTATTATCATAGACAAGACTAATTACATCATTGGAAATACCTAGATTTAACTCAATGTTCGCTACTGAAGTGATTTTAAAGTTCATTGACACATGAAAATGTTACTAGCGACTTTTTTTTCTTTCTCACCTCAGGTATTTGTACACGCGTACGTCCAGTTGCAATGCAACGTCAGAATTCGAGTATTGTGCTTAACGCTGAAGCTGCATAATAACATAAGGCTTGATTTTAAACTCTCAGTGCAGTTTGAACTTTTAAATGTAGAGAACCACTAGCTTACTATAGTTTTCATCTATATTCACGAGTTGAGTTGCTGCAGTCTTTGAAATACGGTTTTTTTAGAAATACATAATATTGTCAATTTTTTAATTGACATTAATTTTAATTGACATTGACATTGTAATTTGTAACGTAAGGACATGATAATATTATATTTTAATTTGTAATGATATTCGTATGTAATTAAAAAATATTGTGTTAGGTAACTTGAAATTTCATGGAAATAAAGGCTTTATGTATTTATTATCATATTATAATCTTATATATATATATAAATCTCGTGTCACAATGTTTGTCCTCAATGGACTTCTAAACCACTTAACCGATTATAATAAAATTCGCACACCATGTGCAGTTCGATCTAACTTGAGAGATAGGATAGTTTATATTATATAGATTAGGATTATTAGTGCTACCCGTGCGAAGCCGGGGCGGATCGCTAGTATTATATAGATTAGGATTATTAGTGCTACCCGTGCGAAGCCGGGGCGGATCGCTAGTAATATTATAATTCTTTAATTTTAAAATTACAGCTGCAACTTTGAGTAATTTGATCTAGTTACTACAAAAAACAAGTATACAAAAAACTTATTTTACTCTTACCCAATCAAATAATTAGTCTTATAGATACTCTACATCATCATCATTATCATCGCTAATATTTTTATTAACAAAGTAGAGTCTTACTCGTATTTGAATGATTTATGCCTGGTCTTTTGTAGTCATTCGTGGGTGCTAAACCTTAGTTTATGTTTATGATATGTATGACGCACTCGAGCCCAGGAAGCGGGCATGACCCGGCGTCCGTCCGGCGCGGCACGGTGCGGTGTCCTCAGACTTCAGAGCCTGTCTCAACTCTCAGTCGTCACGCGCTGCGGCCAGGGCGCGTCCTGCTGTCGCCTTCGTGTATATTTATAAACTTGAGCGTCATTGATAAAGCTGTGTGTTTAGTGTTTATTTCCTCTCTACACATCTTATTACGTTTCTATAAGTAACATTGATATGAGCACAAACTCGTTTTTAAAGGTGCTTCTAGTGTGATGAGTGAAGTTTTTGTGATTAAGAGCTTAGGTACAAATCCCCTTCTCAGGTAGCTGTTAATCTTCAAATATTACTCATTTCATGTTCGTATAAGGATAATGTATTTGCGGTTTTGACCCACATACGTCGGTCCTTGTTGGTCAAATTTATATAAACTATTACGAAATAGCATTAATCAGACACCTCGACTTAGTTATTTAGTAAATATACATAAATCTCCATCTCTAGTTCCAAGTTAGCCACTCTACAGAGGTGTGTAAATAAAGATTGCTTGTTTATCTGTTGAGTAGTGGATGTTGTCTTTGATTGCTCGTCATACCGTTGAATACAACGTCAACGTTCTGCAGAACCTTTTGTGGAGCTTATTGTTTTTATAATGCTACCGTATGCGGCAGATTATAGTTTGTTTAGTTGTTAAATATATCCAAGTTTTCAGCTTCTATTCTACGTGTTGAAAGATCCAATTTCATCTTCATCAGTCTAATCAATTGTGTGTATGTTAAAATGAATCTATGTTGTAATATTATTATTATAATAGTAACTATAATGAATTTAAACTCAATTGCCTATTTATGATATATTTGTACGCCGATACGGCTAATGTGCTGGACTCTGTTATATTAGACATAACATCTTATGTATACCTACACACATTATGCAAATAAAGATTATTCTATTATTCTATTCTATTATCAAGTTTTTAAAGGGTGGAACTGTTAGTGTTAACTGTGCATCACAGTTAACAACTGTTGACGATGGTGTCTCTACCAAGTTTTAGATCGCTAGAGTGCGTACTGGACTTGTACATAAATGTATACCTCCGTAACGATGCTTTTTGAATGTGCAAGGATTTTGTAGAAAAAATAGTAGGTACGTACGAACTACGATCTTACCTTCGATAACATTGAAAATCGTCATGATATCAATCTTCAGGCGCATATTTTTATAGGCCTCAGGTCAAAAGTTAATTTTCCGGTTCGAGAACTATTAGCATTTATTCAGCCTTGTCGTTGTCTTGTTATGTGATGTCATGTTTCTCATTCCGTACCTTATTTCGATGTGGTCTTTATTAGGAATTTTGTTATCTGTAGATAATTATGTAATAAATTAATCATTTTAATGCGCTATCAATTTATGTCTGAACTATTACAACAATAATTTCAATATGTTCCACTGTGTTGAGTAATAAATTATGTATTGTGTGTATATAGTATTTTAAAGCTCATATTGATATTTTATTGAAATTTGACTATTCTAACAGTTTTTCCCATGTTTTGTCATTATCTTCATGTTTGGCGTATTGTTTTGTTCAAGTTAAGTCATCGAGTACCTACTGGTTAAATGCTCGAAAACCCCATTATTATCAATATAACGGCGTAGGCACCTTTTCCTTGACGTCACCATACCTTTGGTCTACGTGAATAGGACTTAGTTATATATAAACTAGTCACGTACACAATTCTATAATGTACAATTGCATTACATGAAATATTATTATCCTTTAATCCTACTTTTAATATTATAAATGTGAAAGTTTGGATGTTTGTATGTCTGAAAATATGCATATAAACAAGTTTACAATTTATGCACAATATATTTAAGTTATTTTTCTATGTAGAACTTTTTCCTTGCATTTAAGTAATAAACTTTCTTGCACACGTTCACAAATACGTTTCAACTAAGCCTCCTAATTTTACTTCCACAAGATGTAAAGGACGTTGTTTGTAAGTCACTCGACTAACTCACTCCGTTTGCAGTTTTTTTTAAATATTAGTAAAGTCGATTTTAAGTGGTTGAAACGGACACACAAATTAAGTTTATTTAACTACGACTATAATGATGTAGACATTAATGTGTGGACGGGTATGTGACGGACATATGAATTGATGTAGAGATAAAATATTACATGAATCTATTAACAACTGCGCGCTCCATGTAAATTGACAATCAAAACAAAATTACGAGCAGTGATAATAAAGTTCTACAAATATGTAGATGCGATTAAATACTATTACTCTTGTTTTGATATAATAAAGAGCTGTTATAAATATGTGATCGCTCCGAAATCTAAGAAGTTATTTAAAATCTCTATTAGTACCTAATTTCAAGTTCTCTATGAGTAAATTAAGTTTCAATTATGTATTGTTCTAAAAATTAAAACCGGCCAAGTGCAAGTCGGACTCGCGCACCGAGGGTTCCGTACAAACCTGTAGTAAGTTTTAAATTATTAAAAAAAAAAAAACTACTTACTAGATCTCGTTCATACCAATTTTTTCGGTGGAAGTTTGCATGATAATGTACATCATATATTTTTTTTAGTTTTATCATTCTCTTATTTTAGAAGTTACAGGGGGGGGGGGGGGCATTTTACCACTTTGGAAGTGTCTCTCGTGCAAACTATTCAGTTTAGAAAAAAAATGATATTAGAAACCTCAATATCATTTTTGAAGACCTATCCATAGATATCCCACACGTATGGGTTTATGAAAAAAAATTTTTTGAGTTTCAGTTCTAAGTATGGGGACCCCCAAAATTTATTGTTTTTTTTTCTAGTTTTGTGTGAAAATCTTAATTCGGTTCACAGAATACATCTACTTACCAAGTTTCAACAGTATAGTTCTTATAGTTTCGGAAAAAAGTGGCTGTGACATACGGACGGACACACAGACAGACAGACAGACAGACATGACGAATCTATAAGGGTTCCGTTTTTGCCAAATTTGGCTACGGAACCCTAAAAAGGGATTTTGAATCACACTTGCTATACAAGGCCTATTCCATATCTGAGTCGCTAGATGTGCTACTGCTATGTTATTTAGTTGAACACTACGAAGCTTTACTTACGGGTTCCATGGTTCATGCAACCCCAATCGGTGTCTTTTACTTAGATTAAAAATGCTTTTGGTGGCGTCATTTGAGTTGTTCACCAATGTTATCCATAGAAAATTAGAAGTTTGAATGCAAAATAACTGGGATACAGAGTAGGCATATAGAGCCTACCCAGCCTACAGGTTTCAAATGTTCCATAAAGGAAATAGAAAAAATGGAATCTTAATCACATCTGGACATGTGACAACTGACAGGCGACAGCCACTGTATGTCCCCATAAATGGTTGCAGAGAACGAGGTTTGCGGTGAAGCGGGGTCGGGGCACCGCGGCTCACTGCGCGGCGCCAACAAACTAGCGCGGCGCGCGCGCTCCTTCAAGGACGACCTACTGGAGCGCATCTCTAACATGCGCTCGCCGGCGCAGCCTCCACATCCGCCGCATCTCGCCTCCAATATCAGGTCAGAACGTTATCTAGCCCGTTCGTTGACATGGCGTTTGTGTGGTCCGAGTCAAAAAAGACTGCAGTTATCGTTTTTCGAGCACGCCTTTGACACAAGACAAGGTATCCGCGTCTAGGATAGAAGCAGCAGTTACTTTGCGGAAGTCCATGATAACCAAGTAATACGCAAGAACCACAGCGCAGATTTAAGTGGTGCGGTGTGGTCTTGGAGCATATTGCTTGCTTGCTTTTCCAATATGTTTAGAATCAGGAGGGCGGGCGCTGTAAATCGCATGCTACACGTTTTCGTTGTAACTTGTACCACAGATTTGTCTGTTTTAGCGGATAATAGCGAATTAGGCTTGTCTCTTGTTTGTCTCAGTAATAACTACTCGTATGGAGTATTATTGATTGAGTCAGAGTTTGAAAAATATCTCAGCCAATTTTATAACCGTAACTGAAGGTTACTAACTGTAAGTATATCATGCTAATCTCTTCGGACGAATACTCGTATAATTATGATCGAACTTCACTTACAGGTAAGTTCGTTTAATCATTAATTATAAATGCGAAAGTGTGTCTGTCTGTCTGTCTGTCTGCTACGCTTTCACGACCCATCTGTTCAACCGATTTGGAGGAAATTCGATATAGTGGTAGGTTTACATCCCGGGGAAAGAGATACTTTTTATCCCGGAAAATTAGAGTTCCCGCGGGAATTAAAAAAACCTCACGCCACTGCCACGCGGACGAAGTCGCGGGCATCATCTAGTATGATATATCTTTTAAAAGCACTTATAGCAGATAATACATATAGGTTATATTATTACTTAGCTGTTATATAAAATGAAAGGTTGTGTCATAAAATACTATTAAATAATAATGAAATATATAGATAGTTATGTGAAATCAATTCCATTATGTATTGCGACAAAATAATATGTACCTTAAATATTTTCGGATTATGTAAGTACTTAATAATATCAATACATTTATTGTAATAATACGATCCGTAGTAGTAAGTAGTAAGTACTCATGCAGTGATTATTCGTGAGATAAATCAGCTGCATTATTTATGTTTGTACCCATTGTTTCGGTTGTTTTTACCCGACTGCGGAACGCACAGGGTTATGTGTTCATCAGTCTATATATGTATATTTCCTTTGTGTCGCACTACAGACAAAACGGCTGAACCGATTTTGATGATACTTGCACCACTAGATTTGTCTTAATTTTCCGAGTGTCATAACGGAAGCCGAATTTGAGAAAAAACAAAATGGCGCCCACTAGAAGCCATATTGTAACAAATTTAAAAATGAAAGTCAATAAACTATGGCAAGTGGGGTATCGATGAATAGGTCTTGTAAAATCAGAGTTAGGTTCCCTAGACCATTTTTTCATTTTAACGATCATTTAGGATTTACGAGGTTTCAAAGGTTCATTTTTAGTGTATTCCTTTGTGTCGCACTACAGACAAAACGGCTGAACCGATTTTGATGATACTTGCACCACTAGATTTGTCTTAATTTTCCGAGTGTCATAACGGAAGCCGAATTTGAGAAAAAACAAAATGGCGCCCACTAGAAGCCATATTGTAACAAATTTAAAAATGAAAGTCAATAAACTATGGCAAGTGGGGTATCGATGAATAGGTCTTGTAAAATCAGAGTTAGGTTTCTTTGAACATTTTTTCATTTTAATGATCATTCAGGATTTACGAGGTTTCAAAGGTTGTAATCCTTTGTGTCGCACTACAGAAAAAACGGCTGAACCGATTTTTATAGTACTTGCACCACTAGATTTGTTTTAATCTTCCGAGTGTCACTATGGAGTCCGAATTTGAGAAAAACAAAATGGCGTCCACTAGAAGCCAATTAATAAATGAAAGTCGATAGGCTATAGGCAAGTGGGGTATCGTTAGATAGGTCTTTTTTGCATTGTTCACGGGCATTTTTGTAAGTGGCCGACGTTCATTGGCTTACGAAAGCGATTGGACGCGGTAAATGCCGAGGTCTCGTGACGTCGCGTCGCTGCGATAGGACTCTCGAAAATTAATTCACTCTCTCTGTCGAAAAAATAGCAGATTCACGAAATTTACCAAACCAAATTTATATTAGCATTATAATATATTATGCAATTTTGATGATGGTTATGGTGATCACCATGGTAGTCATTACGAATAAATCAATCCGCTGCTTATTCACATGCTCTAAAATGCTACCACAAAATCTATAATAGTACCTTTGGTACAACTTCGGGCAGAAAAAACGTCGCCTGTTTACAATAAATACTGAACTAAAAAGTTTGAAATAAAAAAGTAATTTAATAAAACAAAAAACCCGACTGCTTGGATACCAAAAAGTATAAAACAAGACATGAATTGAAGTATTTCATTATTATCAATTTACATCGTATAATAATATTAATAAAATTTATCAAGGCGCAGTCGCACGTCCAATAGCTAACATTTACCTTAACGTGCGACTGCGCCTTGATAGATTTTATTAATATTATTATACGATGTAAATTGATAATAATGAAATACTTCAATTCATGTCTTGTTTTATACTTTTTGGTATCCAAGCAGTCGGGTTTTTTGTTTTATTAAATTACTTTTTATGACGTGTTTACGTTAAAAGGTGTTCACGCTACAAACGGCGTGGGCCAACAATCAAGCCTTGTTAATGTAGCTTAATTACAGTGTATAATCACTGTAATGATTTACTTGACCATTTCATTGTTTTTGATAGTCGTTTAAATGAGTTAATTTGTTAATAAAGTATTAAAATCAAAACGAGTAGCTGATTTATCACACTAATATTATAAATGCGAAAGTGTGTTTGTTTGTTGGTTTATTGGTTTGTTGGTTTGTCCTTCAATCACGCCGCAACGGAGCAACGGATCTACATGATTTTTAGCATGGGTATAGTTGAGGACCTGGAGAGTGACATAGGCTACTTTTTATCCCGGAAAATTAAGGAGTTCCCGCGGGAATCAAAGAAACTTAAACCGCGCGGACGAAGTCACGGGCATCAGCTAGTCATTGATAAACAGTATTAAACTAGTTTTAAATCTTAAGGTTGCGCATAGTTTGGTTGTACAAACAAAGTTGTTACCTATATTGGTTTTGGTTTGGTGACTGATGTTGTCTGGTATTTATAGTTTGTCTATGTAAATTGTAAGTGCTTTGATCGCATAACGTTCTTACTTCATACTTAATTACGAGCAGATAAAGATTTCAAAGCACTTTTATACGTACAACAAACAACTGTATATAACTAATTTCTTAGAAGAATTTCATAGCACAGTGATTTCCACTGTGATATTTCGCAGTCATTGTAAAGTTATTAGTTTTCTTATTCTGCATTATTTGTCATCACAAAATCTTATCTTACCGAGTTGTGTACATAGCAATGAAACGTACACGCAAACTATTCCCTCTTATCTAAATTGATAATAATGTTTCACATACATTAATTCCACTATCTCGCTGGCAGCGATTCAAGAAAGTGTCACTCATTTTAAAACAGTATTATCTGGACTTGTAGGACTGTAGGTCGAACAATACGGAGGCGCGTCATTATACTTAATTGTGGAATTGCAGACTAATAAGGGAATTTGATAGATTAATACCAACCTTTGTACGGCATTGTGGCACGCTTAGTTCTGCATTAAATATAGCGGTTATTATGAGTCACGCAAGGCTAGACTGTCGCGCGCATTAATGACATTGTCCGCTGAAATCTCATTAGTTCGGTGCGTGCAATGTTAAGTGATTACATTTTAATGTCCCCGACCGCGCTGTCAGTGGGTAAATTGTTTTATTTGCCGTGCAGTGGACTGTTTATCGTGTGAGGCTATTTGAAAGTAGATCAGTGTGTGGATGTTGTGATCAAGTGTCGTTACGGTTCAGGTGTTTGTGTGCCGAAATATAATGTCGAACACTGCTCGATCGCCAGTTTTTTGGATTAACAAGCGTAGGAGTAAACTTCAACTCCTTGCTAGTAATGGAAAACGGTATGCACAACAAATAGTATATTATAATAATTCAAGCAATGCAAATAGATACTAACAAATCATATATTCGTGGTCCGAGAATCTAGCTAGACACAAACTTTTTCTTCTGTGAATTCAGTAGGTACCATGGACCACTTTATATAGGTATCAGCTGTCTACACTCTCCATATGAACATATAGGTTGCCCTGTGGCGGTCCAAATAAAACTAAACTAATTAATCTGTGTCATATATGACATATCGGTGTATCTGCGATACGCGATGTAATGATGATGGTAAATAGATTGACGGTAGAATAATCAAGATTACGGTTTATCTATGACTTCTATGGTAATTACCGTACCTAATACCTAATACCTATGTATGAGGAAACACTGATGAGTACCACTACCTAGGTCTAGTTTGCCTGATGGCTTATTCAGACTACGCAAAAGATAAACCACACCAACTTTTGGCTTCACCACTATCTTCAATAAGTACTTCTAGTTTTCACGACAGATAAGTTCAAAGAAACACTGTCATTAAGGCTAATGCAATTTGTCAGAAGATTGGAAGATATTATGTGTTTATTATGAGCTTAAACATTATTTGAACATGCATATAGTAAAGTGAACCGGGACTCTGAATATCAAATATAGCTTAGCTATGTTATTTACGCGCAGCTCGCTTGAATATAAAGTGGCTTCTTTCGCAATACTAGCATTCCATTCAGTAGCTCATTTCGGCGATATTTTTATGTAATTGCACTGCCTAATGTTGTTTCGGCTTAACATTTAAAATGTTAAAAAAAAATAAGTATGATGTTTATTTTTTAAATACTTTAAGACTCCATACTCATTAGTCACGTCATTAATAAATACAAAAATGTGTCTGTCTGCATTAGTCCTGCTTGACTTACCTTTCTGAACCGATCTTGACGAAAGTTGGCAGGGACACAGAGATACCTGTGTAGCGTATATCCCCTATGTATATGTCCTGGAGGCGGACATAGAACATTTTGTTCCGGAAAATCAAAGTCCCCAATGGAGTTTTTAAAAACCTGCATGCACCAAAGTTGCGCTATCATCAGCTAGTATAAATTATAGTAAAAATTCACAGCCAGCAAATATAATAATGCTTTTATTTACAAATAATAAAAGTGTTAAAAATCAGAGCCTAACAAAAACCGCATAAAGTTTTAATAATTTTGTGTTTTTAGGTTAAAAAGTTTAATGTTACGGAACCGTTGTACTCTCGTTGGACTGATGCAATGTGTTTATTCCGACTTGCTCAAAGTGTTATGTTGCTTAGTAGTCAGTTTTGAAAGTGCTTTAGCTCTTTTACGGCAACGCTTATGCTGAGATCTATAGAGCGAACTTTGACTTTGCTTAGACTTAAGACATGGTTAAAACGAGACAGATTTATGTTACTCACATAAGTCCATCTCGTTTTAACTCTAAGTAAAGTCTGAGCCGTACACACTATAGATTAAGCTAAGTTAAGCCTTACTCTTTGTGAGAACCACAGAGCTACAGGCAGCTGTGGTAGATAGCTGCATGTAGATAGATTTGTATCGCTTACTAACAACGTAGCAAAGCAATAAAAAATTCAATAACGTAGCAAAACATTAAAAAAAATCCTACTTTGAATTTTGTATTTGTACACCTAATGGAAACTACGATTGCGTAGTACGCCTGTGTACTGTAAGCTGTTGTAATATAATATTGGAATGAGTCGGCCCCAACAATTTGCTCTCCGCGCCGCGCCGGCCATATCCTTCTAGTACCTAAATAGCTTTTTTATGTTTATGTACCAAAGATCAGTGTCGTTCAAATTTTCGCAAATAGGTTGTTAAAATTCTTGTAACATGTTTGTCCGGATGTTACAGACAAGCGATTTCATTTAAATTTTTATGCCGTTTGAAAGTACGTCTAGCAAAAATAGAAAAAAATTAAGTTAAGTTATATGTTGTGTAAGGTATGTTATATCACAGTCGGTTCATTGAAATATTGAGACACTGCAGGTTACTCGCCGCAATCGAGACTATGATCATTTTGTGGAGCTGCTTGCAGTTATCACGCACCGTTTCCACTGGAGCAGTTGGTGATACGGGGAACACATAATATGCATGTGCGAGTAACTTTCGGGTCCCAGGCTGCTTGAATGGCGGCCGTGCACCAGAAAGCGTAGCGTTAGACGATCCCCCATTAGATTAGCTAGAAGACCACTTTCCAGCTGCAGTGGACGTCTATCGGTTGAGACGACGACACGAAGTCATTTTAAAGAGAGATTAAGATTATGTACCAATCTAGAGCAATTTGACTTGAATTGACCTCTAACCCTAGACCGAAGACCTTAAAATGTTGGCAGGACGGAAAAGGTTGATGGATAGATAGAAGAACCTAGTGCTATTTCATATTATATTATAAGAGATTATTTTTTCCATTTCAGATCACACTCCCCACTTAGTCCGAAACCTCGGAACATGGGTATAAAAACTGTCACAGCGGAGGAAGGTGAAATTACACCAGCCAAAGAACTCGAACGGCTAGTCAAAGAGGTTTGGATAACTGCTATTTTATACCTACTTATTTTCTGGCATTTTGAGATGAAAAACTGCGGTGATCTTACACAATTTAAAAATATACTTATTTGAATTAAATTTCCATGTCTTGAAGTAGGATTATATTTTGTTCAGTATTTTCTGTGAAAAAGACACTGTCTACTATTCGACTTGTCCAGTATCTCCTGAGTTTAGTTAACAATTTTGTTTTCTCCTAGCTCGGAAATTTCTTCATTATTAAAAATAAACAATACGTATAGTACGCGCGCGAGTTGAATGCAGAGCTTATGTATGTGTCACCATACACAAGCTCTGCATTCAACTCGCGCGCGAACTATACATTGGCTCTTTTCTGACCGCTATTACCCGAATGGGAAATCATCATCATTTCCATACAACACAAGGTTTTTAGCGCATCGCCATGTATCGGCAGTGTAGAACCGCTTTTTTAACAATTCAATTCATTGTTTTCTCGCAAATAAGAGAAAAGTACTATACAAGTCTCGCCCGAAAGAGCAATTCACGGCCTCGTTTACTTAAAAATCACTTTGGAAGTCCCTGCTTCGCCTCGTCCTTCCAATATACTCAGCTTGCCTTATTTCTGGCCTGGTCAGTAATGTACTATTACAGTCTGTAGATATAATGATCACCAATACTTTCATTGCATATAATTGTTACATAAAGAACGTAACTCTTTGTTGTTCAGCTATCTTGAAAACTTACAAGAGGATCTCTCCGTCCACCCTCCTAGACTATTGAGCATTGAATACAAAATAAAATAGAGCATAATAAAATACTTGTTGCAGGTCACATTCGGCTTAAAACATTTCTCCGATGTCATCACAAAGAGGAAACTGGAAATGTTGCCGGACAACGGCACTATTGTATTCGAATCGATCGCGAACATACACAAAGGTAAATTCATTATGCAACTCTTATCGGAGCGCCATCTCTACGCGTGTGTTGTTGTGCCAATGCCGAAAAGGCGTATTGTTTCATACCTGTCTGCATTTCAATGTGTTTGCGTTCAATGATACGGTTTGAAAAGACACGGTATAAACTAAGGGCTAGCGCAGACTGAATGCGCTGAGTGCAGTCGAAGCGTGACTACGAGTTGATGGCGTTGAGTACTGAGAGTGAGTAGTAACGGCGTGGCAAGTAGCGGCTATTGCATGCTTTTATGGGTGAGAATCGGCTGGCTAATTGATTAGAGCGCGCTTATTTTTGCTAAGTATACCGATTTTATTTCAACCTTATGTAATAGGCTAAGTTTAAGTTGGTAAAAAAGAAGCCGAGATACTCCACTACATTACGACGTTGTGGGCGTTGCGCCAAAATCCTTAAATCCTTAAATCCTAAAAGCGCGACATCAACGTGACAACTATAGGTTTTTATGGAGCTCTATGGAAGGCGAAAGCATTCATACTCCGAAGAAATACCTGAAAAAGAAAAGAGAAAATATTAGACTATTTACGAATCACGCGTTATAACGTACATGTTTTACTCTTAAGAGCTTTTCAACAACCGTGATTTACGTAATAACGAGTTACCTAATAACATTACAAACCATCCGTATTATAAATGCGAAAGTGTCTGTCTGTACGCCTATCCGCTTAAACGATTTTGACGAAACTATGCACAGATACATTGCATATATCGGAAATGAACATATATCACGTATCACAAAAATAAAGGCCGAGATTTGTAAAAATCTAAATCAACGCAAACGAAGACGCGGGCATCATGTAGTTTCTAGAACATCTATCGTTATTCACCTATCGGGTATCTTACGTTTCATCAGCAACTTTTCCTTATTTATTTGTTACATTATTTACAGCAATAAAACCATACTGCAGCCGGTCCCCATCGCTAATGAGCGCAGTCAAGAGGCTCTGCACAGCGCTAGCGATGCTAATACGTCTATGTGACGAAGTAACTGTCGTTAGTTTGCGAGCCGACGCCGACGATACAGAGATAGATAGATCTACTGCGGCTTTGTCGCCCGAGCATGTAAGCTCGGTTGTAAAGGGCGTGACGTCAGCGGTGGAAGAAGTGGCCAGTCTCGCTCAGCAGCATATGACCAGGCCGGCCTTGTCTCCGCGGTCAGCGGTCGTGTCTCCGAGAGCGTCTACGCAGCGGAACTCCTTACCCGGTATGTATAGGTGGAATCACTGCTGTATTAGCGCTGAAGCATGAGCTGAGTTGTAAAAAGTGTGACGTCAGCGGTGGAAGAAGTGGCCAGTCTCGCTCAGCAACATATGACCAGGGCGGCCTTGTCGTCGCGGTCAGCGGTCGTGTCTCCGAGAGCGTCTACGCAGCGGAACTCCTTACCCGGTATGTATAGGTGGAATCACTGCTGTATTAGCGCTGAAGCATGAGCTGAGTTGTAAAAAGTGTGACGTCAGCGGTGGAAGAAGTGGCCAGTCTCGCTCAGCAGCATATGACCAGGCCAGCCTTGTCTCCGCGGTCAGCGGTCGTGTCTCCGAGAGCGTCTACGCAGCGGAACTCCTTACCCGGTATGTATAGGTGGAATCACTGCTGTATTAGCGCTGAAGCATGAGCTGAGTTGTAAAAAGTGTGACGTCAGCGGTGGAAGAAGTGGCCAGTCTCGCTCAGCAGCATATGACCAGGCCGGCCTTGTCTCCGCGGTCAGCGGTCGTGTCTCCGAGAGCGTCTACGCAGCGGAACTCCTTACCCGGTATGTATAGGTGGAATCACTGCTGTATTAGCGCTGAAGCATGAGCTGAGTTGTAAAAAGTGTGACGTCAGCGGTGGAAGAAGTGGCCAGTCTCGCTCAGCAGCATATGACCAGGGCGGCCTTGTCTCCGCGGTCAGCGGTCGTGTCTCCGAGAGCGTCTCCGCGGAGGAACTCCTTACCCGGTATGTATAGGTGGAATCACTGCTGTATTAGCGCTGAAGCATGAGCTGAGTTGTAAAGAGTGTGACGTCAGCGGTGGAAGAAGTGGCCAGACTCGCTCAGCAGCATATGACCAGGCCGGCCTTGTCTCCGCGGTCAGCGGTCGTGTCTCTGAGAGCGTCTCCGCAGAGGAACTCATTACCCGGTATGTATAGGTGGAATCACTGCTTTATTAGCGCTGAAGCATGAGCTGAGTTGTAAAGAGTGTGACGTCAGCGGTGGAAGAAGTGACCAGTCTCGCTCAGCAGCATATGACGAGGCCGGCCTTGTCTCAGCGGTCAGCGGTCGTGTCTCCGAGAGCGTCTCCGCAAAAGAACTCCTTACCCGGTATGTATAGGTGGAATCACTGCTGTATTAGCGCTGAAGCATGAGCTGAGTTGTAAAGAGTGTGACGTCAGCGGTGGAAGAAGTGGCCAGTCTCGCTCAGCAGCATATGACTAAGCAGGTTTTGTCGGAACTTCTTACCCCGTTTGTATAGAATTTGGGGGAAACATAGCACGGTACGTCTACCGCCGTAGCGTGCTAATGGGTCTCAAGTCTAAAGCAAGCAATTCTCATTCAATAGCATAACATCAAATCGGCATTCGGCCTTGTCTCGTATGTATATGAGACACAGATTTTCAAACTTCTTGTCTGATATTTTATAGATGTTACGTGGGCCCATTGTTAAAGATTTTAATTAGATTAATGAGGAGTGATGATCAAATGGATTTGTCTTGTTGCAGATATCCCCCTAACCCCCAAAGAGCTGTCACAGTTGACAGGCGAGCAGGGCATGGAGCCAAGTGGTGTGCGCGCGTCTCACTCCTCAGAGTCTGTCCTGGATGCGCCAGACTCGCCGCCCCCGAAGCCTGCCAGGCCTAACCGGTGAGCGATCGTCTCTCATTCACTGCTATAACACTATTACGCAACTTCTAAGAGCGCTTGTGGACGTCTGTTGTTTTTCACAGGCAATGGACGGTGTTTTTTTTAATATACTTGCAGTGTTGCCTATCATGAATGTGAGTATACTGTATTAATACCGGATATCGTTCCAGTGGCTATTTACCGGTCCGGAATTCAGTACATGTTCAACATTCATTGTAGCCTATGCAAAATTGCAAGTCCGGTAAAAACACGGTACGTCTCGTTGTGCAAAATTCAAAATTCAAAAGTTTTTTATTCAAATAGACTTTTTATAAGTGCTTATGAATAGTCGAATGAATCTGCCACTGGTTCGGAATGCCGTTCCTACCGAGAAGAACCAGCAAGAAACTCGGCGGTTGCTCTTTTAAAAAAAATTACAATTTCATTAATTTGTAATTACATAAGTAACCGCTGTCGTTAGCATTGCTGGAGCGAGTCAAATCCATGCTCCTTTGTCATTTACGTAATCTTCAACAGTATAAAACAGTGAAAAAACGTCTATAATCGCTCTGGGTTTGATTCTACGGCCGCGGTTCAGTTCTGCAGGCAGCTTTTTACTGGTTCCTGCAAAGCTGAATTGTGTGTTTACAGATCATATCATTATGTCAGTCCGGTCTGTTTACTGACCTGTTTTTGCACGGGATGCAGCGCTTAAAACTATACGAGTAACGAGGCGCTCATGTGCAAACTGCAAAACATGAAATTAATTGAAGTATACATTTTGTGGATACCAACTAATGCCCGCGACTTCAGCCGCGGAGATACAGGTTTTTAGGGTTCCGTAGCCAAATGTGGCAAAAACGGAACCCTTATAGATTCGTCATGTCTGTCTGTCCGTCCGTCCGTATGTCACAGCCACTTTTTTCCGAAACTATAAGAACTATACTGTTGAAACTTGGTAAGTAGATGTATTCTGTGAACCGCATTAAGATTTTCACACAAAAATAGAAAAAAAAAAAAAATTTTGGGGGTCCCCATACTTAGAACTGAAACTCAAAAAATGTTTTTTCATCAAACCCATACGTGTGGGGTATCTATGGATAGGTCTTCAAAAATGATATTGAGGTTTCTAATATCATTTTTTTCTAAACTGAATAGTTTGCGCGAGAGACACTTCCAAAGTGGTAAAATGTGTGTCCCCCCCCTGTAACTTCTAAAATAAGAGAATGATAAAACTAAAAAAAATATATGATGTACATTATCATGCAAACTTCCACCGAAAATTGGTTTGAACTAGATCTAGTAAGTAGTTTTTTTTTTTAATAATTTAAAACTTACTACAGGTTTGTACGGAACCCTCGGTGCGCGAGTCCGACTCGCACTTGGCCGGTTTTTTAAAATTCCTTTGTAACTCTGTTTTTAGATATACCTATTCATGCAAAAATCACGTCAATCTGTTGCTTCATTGCGGCGTGTTTGAATTAAAGTCAAACACACTTTCGAAATTAATATATTATAATTAGTAGGATTTAGAGATAATAATAATGATTTACTGATATCTATGATTTAAATTTATACTTTTAATAAATTAAATTAACTGTTATTCTTTAATCATTAAAGTAAAAGTTTGCCATTTGTATGTTAATTTTCGAATATCTAACTCTATAAACAGTAGAAATTTTGCGAATATCACCAATCAATGTGCATGTCACTGACCTTGACTCCGCGTTTAATAATTTCACTTTTCTCTGTATAATTTGTTATCGGGTTTCGTCGGTAAAAGTGAAAGTTTGTTGCAGGAAAATCGAGTTGGCCCCGCCTTTGCCGCCGAAGCGCAAGTCAGCTAATGACAACTCCTTACACGGACTGTCCATAGACAGGTTAGGTATAATAATAATTACTCTTAATCTATATCTATACAAATATTGTATTATTGATTATGTTTGTTACTTAATCATGTTGAATTTTTTAAACGTATATACTATAAGTCAGTTGACATTTGACACTTGTTGTCAAATATCTCTTAGTTCTACTCTCTGTCTCTGTGTGTCTCTCGCTGCCGCCATGTACCTTACGTGTAAACCTGTGAAATATATTCAGTGATAATCCAAGTCAAATACTCTTTTAATCAATCAATCCACACCCTGTTATATCAGGTTATGGCCCAGACTCGCTGGATAAATAGAATTTTGGATATATTTCGTGGAAAAATAAAACGTGAAAATAACATCTATAGTTGCCAACGTGGGAATTCCAATCGAGAAGCTAAAAGGATTAAGCGATTATAACAATTGGAAATTCATAATGAAAATGACCCTCATGCACGAAGACCTGTACGATTGCATTTTATCCGAAGATGGATGCAAAGACGAGAAGAAAAACCAGAAAGCTCTGGCCAAAATATGCTTGTCAGTGAGCCCATCTGCATTGGCCCATGTAAGAAACGCGCAGACGCCTTATGAAGCATGGACTCGATTGCAAAATGCGTATGAAGACAAGGGATTGTGTCGGAAGTTGGGTCTTCTGAGGTCATTGTTCGGCATGAAGTTAGGTGAAGACATGGCAAGCTACCTGAATAAAATTACAGAGCTAGGACAGCAGCTAGCAGATATAGGTTCGCCTTTAGACGATGAATTCATTGCTGTTATAATGCTAAGTGGACTGACGAGTGATTATGATCCGATGATAATGGCTTTGGAGAACTCGAACGTCAAGCTTACCAGTGAAATTGTAAAATCAAAGCTTCTACAGGAACAGCAGAGGAGAGATGACAAATCAGAACCACCTGGAGTTAGTGCTCTAACAGCCAAGAAAACCCTCCGGTGTTTCAGATGTAAGCAGACAGGCCATTTCAAAAAAAAATTGCCCGGCGAACTTCAGTAATAGTAAGAATAACTCAATGAAACCCAAGAAAACTATGTCAAACCAGAAGGATAAATCTTTATTAGCTGCTTTATCCGTGAGTGTGAAGAATGATGTTTGGATAGTGGACTCGGGCGCTACAAACCATATGTCAAACAACAAGGAATTAATGTTTAATTTTCAGGTTACTAAGTCATTAGAGGTTAATATTGCTAATGGTGGAGTTATTAATACTGAGGGACACGGTAGTATCAAAGTACATTTGAAAAGTGGTTTAAAGACAATAAGCAATGTTTACTATATTCCTAAGCTTTCTGCAAATTTATTATCAGTAAGTGAATTAAATAGGAAAGGTTATAGTGTAATATTTAGTCCAAAAGGGTGTAAGATACTAGATGGTAGTGAATTAATTGCCACTGCCTCTTGCCATAATGGAGTATATGTACTTGACATTATGAACAAGGAATCAAGTTGTGAGTTAGGGTCAGAGACTGCCATGAACTTGGTGAGTAGGTTGTCTGGGGAGTGTGAGTCTAGCAATGAGACGGCACATGGATCTGATGACAGCAAGGCCTCACAGGAGGTTTGGCATAGGAGGCTCGGCCATCTCAACTTAAGAAGTATGCACCTAATGAAGAATGGATTAGTAACAGGTATGACTTTTGATACTTCCACTTTTAATCCCTGTATTGCATGTATAAAAGGAAAACAAACAAAATTACCATTTCCTAGGAAGAGTCAGAGTAGAGCAAGTGATATATTAGGATTGATTCACACTGATGTGTGTGGTCCCATGCAAACACCATCCTTAAATGGTGCTCTATATTTTGTAATTTTCATAGATGACTATACTAGAAAAACATTCATTGATTTTCTTAAGGCGAAGTATGAGGTTTTTGAAAAATTTAAATTATTTAAAACACTTGTGGAAAATGAAACTGGTAAGAAAATAAAAGTAATAAGGAGTGACAATGGCGGGGAATATATGAGTAATGATTTTCAGAAGTATCTAAGCAGCCATGGGATTAAACACCAAACTACAGTCCCACATTGCAGCGAGCAGAACGGTGTGGCGGAACGGGCTAACAGGACCATTATGGACAAGACTCGCTGTATGCTTGAAGATGCTGGGTTGAGCAAGCATTATTGGGCTGAGGCAGCGAATACAGCTGTATACCTGAAAAATCGTACGCCAACAAAAGCAGTTATGGGATCCACTCCAGAGGAAAAATGGTCATCGAAAAAGGTAAATGTCAAACATTTGCGTACTTTTGGTTGTATAGCCTACGCTCTAGTTAATAATTGTAAAAAATTGGAACCTAGAAGCAAATGTTATATTTTTGTAGGATACTGCGATGAAACAAAGGGCTACAGGTTGATAGATCCTACATGTCCAAGTAAATGTATAAGAGCAAGGCATGTTACCTTCTTGGAAAATAAATTCTTTAAAGACAATATGTCACATGATGATACTAAGAGGAAGGACACTGTGGTGTTCTTAGATAATTCATCTAGTCTGCCTAATGATAATGATAGTACTGAACCATTGAGTTCCTCAGAGGAAATCACTGGGGTACAGCCATGTATACAGTCAGACTTCTCTATAGATGAAAACTCTCAATCTGATGACAAGAATCCACGCAGACAAACTATATTTTGTCTGGACGAGTCGGAGGATTCATATGAAACAGATCTTGGCTTGGATTCCACTTACGTTCCAGATAACTCCGAAATAGAGTCAACGAGCTCAAACTTCACCTTCGAAGATGCAACAGACTTCATGGAGTATGCAGGGCTGGCAGAGGTCATGCAGGAGAGGGACATCCCAACATCTATAGAAGAGGCAAGGAATGGCAGTGAAGCTGAAGAATGGGAAAAAGCAATATTAGATGAGTATAATTCATTTCTAACTAATAAATGCTGGACTTTAGTTGATTTGCCAAAATATCAAAAAGCAGTAAAATGTAAATGGGTATTTAACAAAAAGAGGGATCCAGATGGTAAATTAAAGAAGTACAAGGCACGCCTTGTAGCTAAAGGCTATAGTCAAAGATATGGCATTGATTACAGTGAAACATTTTCACCAGTGGTTCGGTATTCAAGTATACGAATTTTGCTAGCCCTAGCTGCTATGAATGACCTAATAGTTGAACATCTTGATGTAAAAACTGCATTTTTAAATGGGGATTTAGCAGAAAATGTGTATATGGCACAACCAGAAGGTTTTATTAAGAAAGGTGAAGAAAATAAAGTTTATAAGCTTAACAAAGCAATTTATGGATTAAAACAGGCTGCAAAAGCATGGAATGAAAAAATAAATAATGTTTTAATTAATAAATTAGGTTTCAAGAGGTTATCCTCAGAACCATGTGTTTATATTTATAATCAGGATAATGAACTACTGATTATTGCATTGTATGTGGATGACATAATGTTATTTTCATCAAAAACATCTCAGAAAAAACTCATTATTAAGGAAAAACTGATGCAAGAGTTTGAAATATCTGATTTAGGTACAGCTGATTGTATTTTAGGAATGAAAATCTCGAGGTCAAATGATGGAGAATATACATTAAATCAGTCTAGTTATATTGAAAGAATATTGGATGCATTCCAAATGTCAAACTGTAAACCAGCTGCTACTCCGATGGAAGTTGGACTTAAACTTCAGAAAGGAGATTGTAAAAATAGTAATTTAAATTACAGAAGTTTAATAGGTTACCTAATGTACCTGGCAGTATGCACTAGGCCAGATATCGCACACAGTGTTAGCTATTTAAGTCAATTTAACAATTGTTATTCAGAAGAACATTGGAAGGCCGCAAAACGAATACTTAGATATTTAAAAGGCACTGTACATTATAGCTTATCATTCAAAAAAGGTGACATGTTAATTAAAGGTTTTACAGATGCAGATTGGGGGGGTGATCAGTTAGATCGCAGGTCATACACAGGGTATGTTTTCAGCTTTGGTAATTCTATTGTGACTTGGGAAAGCCGCAAGCAGCGGACTGTGGCACTTTCCAGCACTGAAGCAGAGTACATGGCAATCTCTGACTCATGTAGGGAAGCGTTGTTCATTCAAACTTTTATAAAAGAATGTTCAGGAATTAACTGTCCAATTAATTTGTTTAATGATAATCAGTCGGCTCAGAAAATTTGTAGTAATTCTATATGTCATTCGCGCACCAAGCATATAGATATAAGACATCATTTTGTGAGACATCTGATCAATGAAAAAGTTATAAATTTGTATTATTTATGTACAGAAAACATGATAGCTGATGTATTTACAAAATCATTGTGTAAAGATAAACATTGTAAGTTTGTTTCAGAGTTGTTGAAAATTTAAGTTGTATTTTTTTTTTAGTTAAATAAATTATTACTAAAATTGATACGCTATGTAATAACTATCTTTTATATTATGAATATGCATATTATAAGTTTGTGATCCTAAAATTAGTAGGTATGTCATGCTGGCTATTTATATTCATAATATGTATGGAAACCTAGAGTTGAAACTAGACTTATAATTGTATTAGTTTAAGGGGTAGTGTTGAATTTTTAAACGTATATACTATAAGTCAGTTGACATTTGACACTTGTTGTCAAATATCTCTTAGTTCTACTCTCTGTCTCTGTGTGTCTCTCGCTGCCGCCATGTACCTTACGTGTAAACCTGTGAAATATATTCAGTGATAATCCAAGTCAAATACTCTTTTAATCAATCAATCCACACCCTGTTATATCAAATCACGCCAGAACGGCTGAACGGATCTGGACTTAATTTGGCACAGAGATAGATTATAGTCTGGAATAACATAACACTTTTTATCTCCGAAAATTAAAGAGTTCCCGCGGAAACCAACTATGTGATACTAGATGATGCCCGCGACTTCGTCCGCGTGACCGTGGACTAAGGTTTTTTTGAGTAACTTTTCAATTTTAAGGGACAATATCGGATATTATCCTTTCCCACGAAGCAATCGATCTACGTACCTTTCCTCAAATTCGGTTAAATAGATGGATCGTGAAAGCTTAGCAGACAAACAGACATACTTATAGTATAGTCGCCAAGAAAAGATTATTTTCACTATTGTAATATTTCGTATACTATTGTAATAATATTTTCGCATATTCATTTTACTGTTGTAACATTTGCGCAAAGATTTTAACTGAAAATATGTTAATTATGTTGTAGATTATCCCTGCAGTCCCACAGCAGCGGCTCTCTAGACTCAGTGCTCAACGTGTCAAATGACGAGGATCGAAACGCGCACGACTCCATGAACCACGAAGTGTTCGTCACTATGCCTAATTCGGATTTAGTTGGTATGTTTCGCTTAATTCACACTTCCAAATATTTTTAACCAACTACAATAAAATGAGTAGACAACTTGGATTTAGTCCTATGTAATAGGTCGGGGAAAATGTATAAAATTTAAGAAAAATCTCTTTGGTTGTATGTACTGTTTGAATCTGGATGGTTTTAATATCAATAAATAAGGACATTATGAAAAAGAAGAATAAAGACTAAAAAACAATTTTCTCCCCGAGGAAAGGATAAAAATTTTATTCCTAAATAAATAACTAAAAACGCTAAATAAAATCCCTGCTGGGCTAGCATGGGCCGGAGATAAAAAATGTATCCCCCGATTTTATCCACTGACAAGAGATAAAATTAACTTATCCACTCCTCAGAGCACGGCAACAGGGGAGAGGAGAAGTTTATCTCCGTTTGACATTTCACGGGGATTCGGGGGACTATTTATCCACCGTTATTTAGCGTTTTTATTTATTTATTTAGGAATAAAATTTATATCCTTTCCTCGGGGAGAAAATTGTCTCGGCCCATGCTAGGGCTGCTGCTGAACGACTTATGCAGTATGTACTAAGCAAAATAAAAGAGGTCTAAACTAGTAACTAATATGACGTGTCACTTGATGACAAATTTCCTCTATTACAGGTAATTGCAGTTGTAACAATATAAATGAAATGAGAACGTCCGTCGAGTCACACGACTCGCATATGAACAATATACATGGAAATAATAATCACAATCGGTAAGTGTTACTAATTATATAATTATTTTGTTTATTTATTCACATAATATATTTATTTATTAGATATACGAAAGGTATTGGTAACTATTTTGTCGAAAATGAAAAATACTAAAAATACTTGATTTTGGTTGAGATTCATATATTATGACTAAATGACAACCATAAAATGATACGTAAAACTAAAATGACAGGACTAGTTGTATTGATATCGCTTCCATAACGCTGCCTGCAGTATAAGGACAGCATTTGATTATGGTCCTACCAATATAGTTAAGCTTAGAGAACGTGTACAACAGAATTGGCATCAACATCTATCTTTTTTTTATTTTAAGGTTCTCTAATGAATCTGGCTTCGTGTCGGTGGGTCACAATGAAATATCTACTGAGCAAAGTTTTACATCGACGTTTTCAGCGCACCACTACTCGAGTCATACGGACAGGTGACAATTTATCCCATCTTCACAACTCACATTGATTTGTTTACACTTTTTGTCTTGATTGTTGTACACTCACTGATTGTTTGCATTATTAAGATTTGTTTAGATCCCGTTTGGGGTATTCGATTAGCTGTAACAGGACTACATAAAATAAAAGCTAATTTGTCAATAAATGTGGTTATATATTACATAAATATTTGATCGAATGCCCCAGCGTGTAATTCTATAGCTTAATTTCACCATTAACTTCAATCACCTCATTTTGATAGTGTCGTCATGCTTCCCTGTTATTGTTTGCAGTACTTTTGAAAGTACAGAGTTTGTGAGCGAAGTGAAGTGCACAATGCAGAGCTTTGAGGGCCGCATGAATGCGTTCAGTGTCAACTCTGTGACCAACTCGCACAACGCAAAGTGAGTGTCCAATACTTTGCTAAGCTATGGATGTGTGTCAAACCTTCCAATGGGAGTGCTAACATCATCATCATCTAACATCTAGCGATCTAAGCTATAAAAATCAAGTGCTCCCATTTGAATTTGACACACATCTGTAGCTTAGCAACATACCACATCTCTGGTGGAAAGGCATCCTAAGGGTCAATTCAGACCAAACGAAAAAATCCTCTCCCATCCCAATTGAGTATCGTCTTGGTTCCAATTCACAACAACAGCAAAAGTGCGCTTAGGTTGCTGCGGCGCGTTAGAATACTCAACTCTCGGGGTTCGCACAAGCTCGAGCAGGTTCAGGCGTGCTTGCGCGCCCTCGAAGAAGCTCAAGTGGGCTCGCGGTTTTTCGCGACCGGGCACTCTTATATGCTCGAGCATGCGCAAGAAAACACTTGTTGTTTGCTTCGAAATTTGTACTTAAAGCCAATACTGATACAGTTCTTTATTCAGTGACATCAAAAAAGTGCACTAGGATTTTTCTGTTTGGTCTGCCCTGATGCTTATTCTGGGACCCTTAGGCCCTTACCTAGACCTTAACCTTAAACAGTACTATGAAGTTTCGTAGACCGTTTGAAAGATATGCCCCGTGTACAATTGCTGTAGTTTGACGGCTATAGTTACCATCGTAATCATTTTTGACAGGTGGACGTTCTCTTAATTTTTTGCTAAAATTGCAATAATGCTGCAAAAATATAAAGCAGACATTTTGAACAATTCAGATTGTAAAAATGGGACAATCACGGGAACTGGAGGTTACAAACCAATCCCATGATTGAGAGATGACGTGATCACGGAATGACCAACAATAGACCCATGTTTTCTTAATCTCTGAACAACCTATGGAACTTCGTAGTAATGTTTTTGAGAATACACCAATATCTACGAGTTGAGTTATATTTTGATATATCTAAGGGCTTCGTTCATACAGTTTTTTTAATCACGATTCACGTAATTTGATGTTCCAATTAAAGAGAATAGTGTAAAAGTAGAACGAGTTGTTTTTAATTATTTCACTGTCACTAATATTTTTTTAACTGTCACTTATAGCATGTTTGAATTAGTATAGATTTTGATTTATTTCATAACTTCTTAGACTCCTTTTTTTCCGGACACACTAAATAATTTGTAAATAAATTATTGTTTCAAAGGAAATATTTTGAAACTAGCTGATGTCCGCGACTTCGTCCGCGTGGATCGAGGTTTTTCGTTTCCCGCGGGAACTCCTTGATTTTCCGGGATAAAAAGTAGCCTATGTGTTATTCCAGACTATAATCTATCTCTGTGCCAAATTTCATCCAGATCCGTTCAGCCGTTGGGGCGTGATTGAGTAACAAACATCCATCCATACATCCATCCAAACTTTCGCATTTATAATATTTATTTGATTACGGCACAATGATTGTGCATGAATAATGTCCAACTACGCACTACGCTTCTGAGCCAGCCTAATGTGTATACTGTTCGGCCGAGCGATCGCGTAACTTCTGCATCAATCATTGATACATCGCAATCACCTCTGATTGGTTAACACTCCTCCACTATTGGACATAATCCATTGACGCAGCAAGAATGCCGTAAATTCAGCCAATTACAACAATTGATACTGTAACAATGATTGATGCAGAAGTTACGCGATCGCTCGGCTGGCCTAGAATTTATGTGTGACTAGTGTTATCAATTTCTCATGTTAGATTTTGTCCCAATCTATGTGATTGTGATTTTGTTGATGATTTTGAGATGAGATGAGTGATTTTGATCTAAACAATCGTATTTGCACCGCAGTTAAAGTTAAACAGGCTCAAAGATTTATAAACTAATCTGTCTGGCACAAAATTTCCGTGTGAATATAGTGTTCTGTGCTTCGAGCGATCTTGATGCGCGGCGTTACGTTTGCGTGGCATTGAATATACAACTTTGATTTGTGTAGTATGGACGCAGCAGTCGTCGTCCGAGCGCAACACAAATAATTAATTAATGCTACATATTTTGATTACTTGTTTACAAATACATATCGACCATAAATATATAAATAAGTACGAATTGATTGGTAAATATCAAAACACTATTTTACCCTCTTAGGGCTTGGATTCTCAAAAATCCTTTCTTAGCGGACGTCATGATAGATAACTGTCTGCCAAATTTCAGCCCGATCCATCCAGTGGTTTGAGTTGTGCGTTGATAGATCAGACGACAGTTTTTACTTGTATATATTTAGACTAGCTGATGCTCGCGACTTCGTCCGCGTGCTTTAAGTTTTTTTGATTCCCGCGGGAACTCCTTAATATTCCGGGATAAAAAGTAACTTATGTCACTCTCCAGGTCCTCAACTATACCCATACCAAAAGTCACGTCGATCCGTTGCTCCGTTGCGGCGTGATTGAAGGACAAACCAACAAACCGAATAGGGGTATGGGTTTAATATAACTGCCATGCCCCTAACAGGTTAGCCCGCTACCATCTTAGACTGCATCATCACTTACCATCAGGTGAGATCGCAGTCAAGGGCTAACTTGTAGTGGATAAAAAAAAAAAAACAACAAACAAACACACTTTCGCATTTATGATGATATTGACGGCGGCACTTTTAACTTATGTATTTAGATGTTGTCTCAATGGTTGATAAATAGGATATTATTGATGTAATATCGTGTAGTTGTGTCAGGTTGGCCAGCATCACGTCGGACGAGGGCGAAACGCCGCCCGAGCTGCCCGCCAAGACGCGGCGCAACATACGCGCGGACATGCAACAGTACTTCCCCAATGTTGAAATCAGGTACGCAATATTAATGCGATAGGGATGAAAAATACATTATAATATTTACCTACTAGATGATGCCCGCGACTTCGTCCGCGTGGATTAAGTTTTGGTTTTGGTTTCTGTGTCCTTCCCCGGAATATAAACCTTGTGGCGACGACCTCCGTGGCGTAGTATTGAGCGCTGTTGTCTTAAAACGTGCGGAGGTCTCGGGTTCAATCCCCGGCAGGGTCAATTTCGGAATTTATAATTTTTGAATTTTCCCTGGTCTGGCCTGGTGGGAGGCTTCGGCCGTGGCTAGTTACCACCCTACCGGCACAGACGTACCGCCAAGCGATTTAGCGTTCCGGTGCGATGCCGTGTAGAAACCAAATAGGGATAACTGCCATGCCCCTAACAGGTTAGCCCGCTACCATCTTAGACTGCATCATCACTTACCATCAGGTGAGATCGCAGTCAAGGGCTAACTTGTAGTGGATAAAAAAAAAAAAGTATCCCTGTACCAAATTTCATCAAAATCGGTTTATAATATTAGTATGGATTTCGTTGATTGATTGATTGATTACACTGGTCACAATTATTTATATAATACTTTATAAAAAAATCAATGTTTATGTGTTTTTATGTGACTATTTCATAAATCATACTATTTTTCCCTAAGAGCTCTAGTTTTTGAGATATTTTAATTTTGCACATTTAGGGGGAAGGTTCATATTATTATTTTTAGTTCTACTTATCACACCGGTCAATTCTTTGTTGTTTGAACGATCTAGACAGTTTTTGTGTTATTTGTGCTGAATATACCTTACACAGTATCGTAAATCTATCGCTGAAATCGTAAAAACTGCATAATATCTTAACTACTTTGTGGTGAATATGTAATCAAGACAAACCATCTGTGCCAAATACTATTCAAAATTCAAATGGCGGTGACGGTTTGCAAATAATTTTGACGACCTCCCTAGCGCAGTATTGAGCGCTGTTGTCTTAACGTGGGAGGTTCCGGGGGGAATTTATAATTTCTGAGGCTGTGTTCCGTTATAGACTGCGAGCACTGTTCAGTGCTCTTTACTGTGGAGAAATTCGTTCCGTTATAACTGACAGTAAACTGCTGCAGTATCCTAGAGAAATATATGACGTCATTAATCGACGACATCTTTGTACTGTGAGCACTGGCGTTTTCGAGGTAAGGTGCTCTCAGTGTTTGTCTCAGTGCTGACAGCGTTCCGTTTTAAGCAGTACCCAGTATATCTAACTTTAAAGAAACGGCTTCGCAGTGTACTAAAGTGACGTCACACCTTACAGTGCTCGCAGTGTATTTCGGAACACAGCCATAATTTTCTCTGGTCTGGTCTGGTGGGAGGCTTCGGCCGTGGCTAGTTACCACGCTACCGGAAAAGACGTGCCACCAAGCGATTACGCGTTCCGGTACCGTGTAGAAAGTTAGAAACCGACTAGGGGTATGGGTTTAAAATCACTGTCATACCCCTAACAGGTTAGCCCGCTACCATCTTAGACTGCATCGTCACTTACCATCAGGTGAGATCGCAGTCAAGGGCTAACTTGTAGAGGAATAAAAAAACTATAAATAATTTATTTTGGCACACAGACAGACGCCGCCATTCTCCATACACGACGCGCGGCCGCACACACTCGCCGAACACAACCACCAGCGCCCGCCGCCGTTGCCGCTCAAGAAGAAACACAGTCAGTACCTATTCCTACTCTATACTGTCCTATTACCCCGTCTAAATGCTGTGGTGCTGGCTTCGATAGATTCCGCTGACTTCACTCATGAAAAATTATGTTGGTGTAGGTGACGACTGACGCCATACTTAATGAATGCTCTGTAGTTCTTGTTTGCACCGGTACAGTAAAAACACTAAATCTGAGATAATAGAGCGTACTTCGACTTAGGTATGACTTAAGACAGAGTTTAAACGAGATAGATTTATGACACTCACATAAGTCCATCCCGGTTTAATTCTAAGTAAAGCCTGAGCAAAGTCAATGTACGCTCTATAAATCTCAGCATAAGACTTTCAGTACAACACACAAAGAGAACTGCGTGCGCCCTTCTTTCGTTGCCCAACTTTCCACTGACAGTTGTTTAATGATAATGCAGTTCAACTCGTCACCTGTTCAAAGCATTCAATAAGTTTGGCGTCACTTGCAACATTACTAATGTGAGCTTGGATGAAATAAACACGGGATAGGAAACGTAAGAAAAATTTATGAAATCACGTTCGACTAACTTTCGCGTGGCGAGGGGAGAGTGCCTTGTAATTTTTTTTCTCAATTATTGACACTGGTGCATGAAAAAGTCGATCACTATGACAACACAACATCATAATTATTAATGGCGAAACTGCCCAGTTGGCGGCTAGAGGGGTAAGGCGAATATGGCCGATATCACGCGTCCCGTGGTTAATTCGTCCAAGAATGTGAGTGATGTCAGCAGGAGCTGTCAAAAATCTCCTATTTGGATTTGGACGTATACTTAGACTTAGATGCAGTAAACTGATGTTTCAAAATGTCATTGCACCTAATTAGTTTTTAAAGTGGCAACCCACGAAACTTCAATTTACTGCATCTAATTAATAGCCCGTCTTTAGTAATATATAAAGGGGGATGTAAATTATATGGTGGTCACCGTCCCTTTGTGGTTCCCAAAATGGTACTGCTTTTAAGCTGATCGTAGATTACATCTGGCACACGTCAAACGCTACACGTATTTTACAGTGCAAAATATCATGCAGCAGCAGTTGCGTTTTGTTGGCGCGTAGGCTCGCTCTTGAAGCTCGCCTCTGATGTGCGATCAGCTTTATTCGATAGAGTCTAGGGAGAGATCTAGCGGAAATTCGGAGTGTCGAAGTGTGGAAATCCGCACGCGGACCTCTTAGCCAGAGATCTATAGGGTACACTATCTTTGCTCAGACTTAATGCAATACAGACTATCTCTACATAAATCTGTCTTAATAGTCCATTCATTCTAGATTTCAATGTATGGGGAAAACGGCAAAATTAATAATTAATTGAAACTACTGTTGTTTTATACCTATGAGTGAGTACATTAAAAAACACAACTCTCCCCCCCCCTCCGGTGGTGGCTTTCCCCCTCCCCGCCTTGAAAAGTGTGCCATTTTGCAGATTTCCTAGATTTTCAAGAAAACTATACAAGCTAGGACAAAACTGTCAAAGAGAGTATTGTTCCTTAATAAATTACCTACAAATAAGTTCATACGATTTATTATGATAGGAGTTATAGTTTACAAGCTATGGTGCGTTAAAGTTGACTAAAATTCGGAGCTCAGTAAAATAAGCCTTAAATTAGTTCAAAAACACGCTTGGAATCTTTAAAACAAACCAATTGAGCCCATACTCGAGGGGCTTACTGATAATCATTGAAGAGTTCCCCTATCCACCTCCTGGTTCCATCATCAGATCAGCTCGATGCTGGAGCTGGTGACTTTGTAGTATGTATGGGCGAAAAAAGTTGTTTTTTTCCAGTCCCAGTTTTCTAGACTCAACACATTTCCTCGCCATTGTTGCACTTGTAGTCCAGTCATTTTAGCATAAAAAAACCGGCCAAGTGCGAGTCGGACTCGCGCACCGAGAGTTTCGTACAAACCTGTAGTAAGTTTTAAATTATTAAAAAAAAACTACTTACTAGATCTCGTTCAAACAAATTTTCGGTGGAAGTTTGCATGGTAATGTACATCATATATTTTTTTTAGTTTTATCATTCCCTTATTTTAGAAGTTACAGGGGGGGGACGACGACACACATTTTACCACTTTGGAAGTGTCTCTCGCGCAAACTATTCAGTTTAGAAAAAAATGATATTAAAAACCTCAATATCATTTTTGAAGACCTATCCATAGATACACCACACGTATGGGTTTGATTAAAAAAAATTTTTGAGTTTCAGTTCTAAGTGTGGGGAACCCCCAAAATTTATTCTTTTTTTTCTATTTTTGTGTGAAAATCTTAATGCGGTTCACAGAATACATCTATTTACCAAGTTTCAACAGTATAGCTCTTATAGTTTCGGAAAAAAGTGGCTGTGACATACGGACGGACAGACAGACAGACATGACGAATCCATAAGGGTTCCGTTTTTTGCCATTTGGCTACGGAACCCTAAAAAGGGGGCATTAGATAATATGTTATATTTCTTAAAGTTTTTTTAATTTATTCAACGTTAAAATCAAAGCACAATCGGCGAGATATTTGAGAGAGGGGAGGGGGGGCGGGGGGGGGGGGTTGGGGGAGTGGGGAGGAAGGAGGGCCTAAAATAAAAAAAAAACGTTATTTATTTAGGGGTTAATTTCTATTCATTCTATATTATTATGCTAAGTCAACATGACTACCACCGGTTCTTACAAAATAGCAAGGAATATTTCAAAAACTATTTGTCCTATCAAAATAAACTAAACACTATTTTATAGGTAAATTAATTATCTTTGTCCTAAGTCCTGACAGCTTTTTTCCTAGCTCTAATACTTCTTCTTGAAATTACAAAAAACATTCACGGATTTTACAAGGGTTTCTTGTTTTATGCAAGTTAGACAGCAATATTTCCGAAACTATTAGTTCTGTCAAAATAAACTAAAAACTATTTTGGAGGTAATTTAATGAAGTTCATTTTTGCTTCCGATATTTTTTTCCTAGTTCTAATAGTTTTTGTGAAAATTACAAAATATAAACATGGTTTTTGAAAAAAAAAAAAATTCATGGAATAAAGGTAGTCATATTTTTCGAACTATTGGTCCTATCTAAATAAACCATAACATTTTTTTGTAGGTAATTTAATGAAATTAATTGCTCTTCGAAGGATTTTTCCTAGCTTTAATAGTTTTTGTGCAAATTGCAAATAACACAGGATTCTAACAATTTTTTTATTTTTCTTCGTATACAATACGTGGATATATATGCGAAATTATTAGTCCTATCTTTATAAACTAAATATTTTTTTGTAGGTAATTAAATGGTGTTTATTTTTACTTCTGACAGTTTTTGCCTAACTCTAATAGTTTTCTAGAGATTACAGAATACATATAAAATGTTGAAAATTGGCTTATTTTACTGAGCTGCGATTTTTAGTCAACTTTAACGCACCATAGCTTGTAAACTATAACTCCTATCATAATAAATGTTATAACTTATTTGTAGGTAATTTATTAAGAAACAATGTTCTCTTTGACGGTTTTGTCCTAGCTTGTATAGTTTTCTTGAAAATCTAGGAAATCTGCAAAATGGCACACTTTTCAAGGCGGGGAGGGGGGAAGCCACCACCGGAGGGGGGGGGAGAGTTGTGTTTTTTAGTGTACTCACTCATAGGTATAAAGCCACAGTGGTTTCAAAAAATTATAAATTTTGCCGCGAAAAAATCTAAAATGAATGGACTATAACCCTGGTCTTAAGTCTGAACTAACTTAAAGTACGTAGGTACGCTATAGATCTCTGTCTAACAGGCAGAAAATCAGCCGTTTGGCTACGGTTGGCCTTTATCAACGTCGCAAAAATATAAAATGTCGAAATTCCGCATGCATTAACATTCAACGGAACAAAATTGTGGATGCGACGTCAAGTCTTTGCAGTTTTGGCGCTCTTCTAGAATTTCATAAAGACCTATTGGGATATAATGCCGCTAGATTTGTCCATAGCCTTAAATAGTACATAATTATTAAAACATAGAAAATGCACTAAGCTCATTTTCCGTGCTTACCTAATTATATAGCTGGTTTGACATAATAAGTTTGAGTGAAGGGTAGTATTAATAACTATTTACTGCAATCAGAGTAACAAGTAAAAATGAATTTGTTCACACTCAAATGGTTAAACCAACGCACGCTCTAAATGTACTACCATTTGTAGTGCGATCTATAAATTAAATTAGATGAAATCTCGACTCTGAAAATTTCGAAGTCTATCTCATCTGTCATCTGTCTCGTCATCTGTTAAAATTTTAATTTGTGAATATTATTAAAACATTCCTCTTTCGATTAGACAGCAAGTACTCTAATTAAAGGTTATCTGCTGTGAAGTCTGATTTTTATTAGATACAAAAATGCAAAATCTTCTAAATTATTATGTCTGTCTGACTGTTTGATAACGATTTACTGCATGCAAATTTCACTGGAAATCACACATCATGAATGTATATTTGTATCTAATTTCTACCTTAGAGGTAACCTGTGAAAACTATGACTGTTATGTGTGTTCGGAATTTGTTGATGAATGTTGATATCTTTCTACATTATGTTTATATTAATGTTTGGCTGATGGTTATTTAATGCATCACAATCGTATTCACGAATCGGATACAGTCCATTTCTTTAATCTTTTTCTAAAAATAATAGTAACTTTAAAATGTTCTCTAAAAAGTTCTTTTGCTACGCGACGGGATATTTTTAATCAAAAAGTAAGCAGATACATTACTATGTTGTGGTGTATTGCTACGTATCCTGATGTGATGGTCGATCAATAGAAACGCAGCTCAATGCCAGCGCATCTGGCGCCACAACAGTTTCACTTCTTCACAATGATAGGGTATGTTCGGTTATACACTGCGAGCACTGTGTGCTCTTACTGGGGAGAAATTCGTTCCTATATGGACTGCAGATAGTATACTGCCGCAGTATCCTAGGGAATTATATGACGTCATAAATCGTCGCCATTTGTGTACTGTGAGCATTGGCGTTTTCGAGGTAAGGTGCTCTCAGTGCTTTGATCACGTAATCAATAGCGTCCAGAAGTTTAATTTTTAAATATAACTACATTCAAACAATATTTTTTCTTATTGAACAGATAACTTGTACATTTATATTATAATTATTTTCACGTCAGTACAGCGCCAAAAACATAGATGACAGTATACTGGAATGCGTTCCGTTTAAACAGTAACCAGCCGGGCGATCGCGTAACTTCTGCATCAATCATTGATACATCGCAATCACCTCTGATTGGTTAACACTCTTCCACTATTGGACATAATCCATTGACGCAGCAAGAATGTCATAAATTCAGCCAATTACAACAATTGATACTGTAACAATGATTGATGCAGAAGTTACGCGATCGCTCGGCAGCATAGCTGACTATGAAGGAACGGCTTCGCAGTATACTAAATTGACGTCACACCTTACAGTGCTCGCAGTGTATATCGGAACATACCCATAATAATATCTCAGACTGCCAATGATGGCCTAACGCATTACACACCACAACACAGTAGTTTGCCTGCGTATTTATTCGGTCATTGAAATAGTTTTACGAGTAAAATCGATACGTTAAATCGATTCTCGATATGACATTGTTGGCAAGACCATTCGATTAAAACAACGCGTATTATAAATCTCAGTACAGACAGTAACAAGGTTGTCTGGTTGTAACAAATGGTCTGTATCCAATTCCCTCGCCGTATACAAATGTTCCCTGGGGGGGTCTGAAATATAACGGCATGTTTGTCTGTTGTGCCGGTGCGTCGGGCAGTGTTTCAAAGCGTCGCCTACAGCGGTGAGTGGATTGCATGCTCGCGTTAGCCGTTGGCTCTACCGTCACTACTGCCCACGATAGATAGATAGCCTTTAGCGCTGTGTTGCATTCAGATGGAGCTTCACAGTTGTGCGATGTTTATCTTGATCTTACGTTTCTTGGATATTTGTGGTTCGGATTAATCGTTTATTAATTGCATCGATAAATCGCTATACTGTTAATGAAAGATTTAAAACATTTAGTCTCAATGGAGTTCAGAGGTAAAAATGCAATACTAAAGTCCTAAGGAGGCTACATACTTATTGATCACGGCTCACGGCATGAACAGTCAGCGGCTTTATATGGTTGCAAAGAGGTCGTCGGCGTTCAATTACTATGCACTATGCATTGTAGACTTAAATTAACGCCAGTTTTGCCCTTTAACTTTAGTATTTAGTCTTCTTGAGGTTTTATAAGCAGTTGGACTCTTCTATCGTCTTATGCTTCATGTACATGGCTTAGGAATTAGGCGAAGGTGTTTTCAATGTAAACCACAGTTATAAAAACCCATACCTATTATCAACTACGGATATGTAAAGAGGATGTCTCTCTACGCGGTTTTTTTTCATTAATGATATTATAGTAATTATTCTTCTCGTACAACTGTTTACGCTGCAGAGTCTGAATGCCATCCAGCATTTTAACTCGTCGACTCCAAAGAAGCAGACGGATTGGAGAAACTATGTGTGCTATTTTAGCTTTCACGATACATTTTCGTAGGAAAATCACAGCTTGCTTATCACTTATATGGCTTACGGCGCTTAATTATGTGGCAGTAAATAACACACACGGAATTTCGCGTAGTTAATTCTCACCTTAGATGATGGATGTATTTAGCGCTTAATTACAGCGCTTTTGCTGTTTCATTGGGCGGCATAGAAGTACATGTTACGCCTTTGTTCTTAGAATACGTTTTTTCGGTGGTGTATTTTTAGGTGGTCGCTATATTTGTATCGTCCAATTTCAGTTATGGCTTACATGGAGATGTTTGGAAACTGCAGTCACACGAACTCGCAAACTTCGATAAATCCGGAGGCGCCACCTGATATGTTTCGGCATTCCATACACACATATAATTTGACTAGGTGAGTTGAATTGGTAATACCTTTGAAGGCCCTTGTATACGTTGTCCAAAAATGCTCGGCTAATGCACTCTGCGGTTACTGAAGGCCCCAACGCGTATATTGGCCACTTGTGGCCAGCACTAACGGATTGGTGTCTGTATTTTTATGTCTAGTGAACACATCATCGGATCTTGGCAAAATTTTCAAACTGTATTCACACGTTGGCCGGCAATCGCCCAACGCATTGAACTGGAAGCTTATATATTATTGTACATTTGTTAGCTGGTGATTCCTTGCGTTAATTCAAATAAAACATTATTGACTTAATTGCGCATATACTGATAGTATCTAACATTGGTCATTGTTTATTAATTTATAATCTCATTAATATGTAGATCAATGCGCTCAATAACATAACACGAGTCAATTTTGAGTTTTTGTCTAAATATAAGTTCTGTGTAAATTCTTTTCAAATATGGAGTCAATACAAAAAATTATGGGTGCATTTTGTATTTTTAGTGCACAACACTCAAGCACGGGCGCCATAAGCGTGGGTCATCATCAAGTTCAGAGATCGATGGCTTCGTCGTTAACGGTCCAACACTTGAGCACACCTCCGCTCAGGTATGCTTATAGTTTATTAATGATAGTTCGAATATTCTTTACTAGTTAACCATATGTATTCGTGTCTTTCCAATCTGTTAAGCAGACCACACGTGAACAGGTTTAGTTGTTAAGCTCTGGTCACGCACAACACGCGATGCCTTATGCGATGAAGGATGACTGATACTTGCATGACAAATAACTAGACAGTTTTTGTACCATCAATCATTCATTAAATCATTAGTCATGATTATTCGTATTCACTCATTCAGAAAATTTCGTCTAATCGGCGCCAAATAAGACTATTACATATTATCTCCAGAAGCTTCAGTACCGCAGTGTTACGCCTTACCGTAATGCTGCAGTCACGCGTCGTTGCCGTTACGCGGTGTGTTTGACCAGGGCTTAATGCCAGTCTGAGCAAGTGCGCCTTTACAAGTCATGCATGTAGTCAGGTCGCCTGTGCATGTGTTCCAAACATGAAAATTTTGTGTTCCACAGTGGTTCAGAGGACAGCGTGAGTATGAAAACTTCGAGTAGGACTAGTCCTGTGCCTCCCGAACCGCCGGCGCTACCACCAAAGTTGAATAAAAGTAAACAGGTAACATTGCTTTTATATATTGGCTGGTGCTAATATTAGTGCCAACTCGATTTTAATAATATATCTAAACTTAATTGACAGGTCTTAGTGCGATCCTTATCATATATTGCCCAAAGAATGGCACTAATTTTAAAACTATCAGTTTAGTTTGGTTATTTATATTGAATACAGTGATCACCATTTATTAATTACTATTATTAAAAATACGTACCTAATATTTTTTCGAATAAATTTATCAGACTTTATTTGATTATTTGAAGTGAACATTTTATACTTTTGTGAATAAAGTTCTTAATCAGGATTATCCTTATTCAGCTGAGTGCTAACCTTGCTAAGTGCTAACCTTTAGTCCAGATAAGAGCAAATATGTAAATGAATGATTATTTTGTTTACTAGATTTCAATGAATTCGAGCAATGAACTTCTGCCCCCGCCCTCTCCGCGGCCTTCGTCTCATAACAGCTCGGCGGATGAATCTATGTTAAACAATGTGGTATGTAAACATCAATTAATTATTTGTATTAATAAAATTATTGTATTGTTTTCCTAAGTATTATCGATAAAGCCCTTAGCGAAAGTTATTTGTCCCGAAACAGTAAAACTTATAGAAAATTATATGTAAACATCAATTAATTATTTGTATTAATAAAATAATTGTATTGTTTTCTAAGTATTATCGATAAAGCCTCTAGCGAACACCCTATTTAACCTGAAACAGTACAGTCTTATAGAAACTTAATGTAACTTTATGATGATAATGATTTTATGGATTGGATTTCTGCTTTCTATTGGCCAATATAAACAAAATTATCATTCGCATTAATTTTATTTATATACTGCGTTACTTAATAATATCGATGGTAAAAACGTAGTGTTACTCGGAAAAACTAAAAGAGAAAATCGACATAAATAAATGTAGAATTTATGGTTGAGTGGAAATTGGAGCAGCAGGAAGTGGAAGTTGTTATTTTATTAATATTATGTTTTTATAGTTTCGTCTCAATATTTAGTGATTTTTAGTTACGCGCGTGCTATAGGTATAGACTAATAAATAATAGATGTTTTAAGTATTTAGTGGTTATAATATTACAGAAGACTCTCAAGTTATTTGGGTCTGGATATAATATTTGGGTTACTTTTGTATACGGCCTGAACTGAAACCGGAACATTTGTAATCGATAAATAATGTTTAAAATAAAACAATATGATGTTGTACGCGCGCAAAATCAATGCATTCGGGCCCTGACTTTAAGCGCGGAAGCACCTCGCCTCACCGTCCGCACACCTCGCCACTTGCAAAGGGATGTCCACGACATCTTTCGCACGCTTCTCGATAAATAGTAGATATAGAATAATTTATGGATATTGTCACACCACTAGATCATTCCTCAGAGCTGCATTCAATTCGCGCGCATACTGTACAAGGAATTACATAAAAAGCAACATTTTTCAAATAAAAGTGTATCTATTTGCTCAGAGTTCGGACGACTTGTACATAAGTTCGTCGTCGCCGGGCAAGTTCCCCGTGGATGATGAGGATCTGGATCGACTCGTACAGTCCGTGCCGTCGCCTGTACCTTCACAGGTATGTTTGTTTACGGTCTAAAATATTCATAATGTAAACGCGCGATGTACATTTGAGTGTCTCATGAAATAGGAACTGGAACTTCAAAGCAGTATATTGAAATAAGGAAAAAAGATCATTTGGTTTCCGCCCAGGCCCAGGCTGTTAAAAAGGGGTTTAGTCTTCAACTGTTAAAATACATTGCTTTTACACGGTATTTTAACAGTTTCCAAGAGGAAATGATCATTCCTGAAAGACTGAAGTCCTGGAATTACTTACCAGAATTTTGAGACTAATACTGGACGGTCTCATTAGCATTGTATGACAATAATTTTGCTTAAATTAAATGTCGTCTCAAGCGATCAATAATTAACGGAGGACATTTGAAAGGATTTCCACACTATGGGTTCAGAGTTATTAACCGATACCCACTGCTGGGCATGGGTCTCTTAAAGGGGATTCCAAGTGCTGCGACTCGCTTGATGTCGTTTCACAGTGGTGGGTTCCGCAAACGCTGCGCTATCCAGTGCGCGTTCGCATTTTTTTTTTACAAAAAGATAGGCTTGCGGTTGACGAGTATCATGCTTTTGATGCTTATGAAAAGAGATGATGAGATCTTGGTTGGATCGCGCTTTCCTAGAAGATACTATTCACTCTTGCTTTGATTGTACTCAAGTCATACTTGGCAGGAAACATTGGAAGTCATTCCAATACTTTGGGACCCTGAATTGGTGCCCACCTATTGCTACTTTAGCTTTCAACAGCCAATAGCAACGGTCTTAGTAGCTTTATATTAATAATAATATGTTCGATATTATTTTTTAGAGAAGCGAAAGCAGTACAGAGGCAATACCAGCGGCCAACGACGATAACGCAACAAGCATAGCTGACCCCGACGATATTATCCTACAAACGGAAGTGAGCGGTTGGCTCCTACTGAAAGGATCCAACAAGGATGGCCCCGAAGTACGCGGCGGACATCCGGACGCCTTGATCGTACTCGCTACTAAAGCTACCAAAGGTAAGCCACCAATACATCATTTTTGTCTCGTATTTAGTTAAAATTAGTGATGTGCCGGATCGTTAAAAATGTATATCCGCGGATCCGGACACAGATTTTAACTTTCTTACTCAATCGGTGTCTGTGCGCGTGACCTTGAAACTCACTACGATGAATTTTAGCAATATTTATATTACCAAATATTTGATTTTAAGAAATAAAAAATAATCTGAATGGAATTTAATAGTTTTTCATTGCTACCTAATCACATGATATAGAATTTCATCTAAGTATGTATTGAAAATTTGATAAGGTAAAAGATCCGTCAAAAAGTAACGGATACGGATACGGATGTTTCTTCTCCCTCGGATATCCGTGGATACGGATACGGAAATCCGGCACATCTCTAGTTAAAATTCGGGGTATGGCCACAAGTAAATGTTCTAATGAAGTAATTTATTACAATTCATTTTGGAAAAAGGGTTTTTAAATAATAATATTTTAACGTAAATAATTAATAACCGAAGCATGTAAACTTAAGGGTAGATTTAGTTAGAGGTAAATACACAGACCCCAAAACTCCTGTTCAAGTGAAATATGGTTGTGCCATTTTGTTTGTTGAGTTAATTTTTAGTCTATCCCATATTAGAACTTCCAATTTCAAGTTTGTGAGCCCAATCGTAAATGTTCATTATTTTTACATAATTTAAAATTAGTTTTCATATTATTAAATATTGAAATATAGGCCTCGTTGGTCTAGTGGTTGTCATGGTCGACTGCGGCCGAAGAGGTCCCGCGTTCGAGACCTGGGTTGGGCCATAATTTAGCATTGGGTTTTTCTGACTAGAAATTCTCAGTACTAGCCCGGAGTTAGGAAGTTGGTGGTGTTTCACCCCCGTGCCTCAGAAAATCCGTTAAGCCGTCGGTCCCGGTTATACTCACTAACATGATAATAGTCGTTAAAGCCCGCCAACCCGCATTGGAGCAGCGTGGTGGGTCTAATTCCCTCTCTCCTATAAGTGGAGGCATGTGCCCAGCAGTGGGACGTTAAGGGGCTGTAGTGGAAATATAGGCATAAGAACTCTGTACCCGGCATCGCTTCTAACATCTTAACTTTCATGCTTTCACTTTACAGAAACGGACGAGTGTAAGTGAATCATAGTATGAGATGGGGCTGACAGACACTAGCTGGTTGATTACTAATATTATTAAAGCTTAGCTAGTCTTGCTTCATATGGTTTTAGAGGCATCATTCGCCACAGTTTCCGTAGCGTCGCTTGGCTGTCGCATATTCGTTAACTACATGATGCCCGCGACTTCGTCCGCGTTAATTAAGTTTTTTGGTTTCCCGCGGAAACTCCTTAACTTTCCGGGATAAAGAGTAGTCTATGTTCTTCCCAGGGATGCAACCTATCTTTATACCGAATTCCATCCTAATCGGTTGAAAAGTTGGGCCGTGAAAGCGTAGCGAGACAGACAGACACACACTTTCGCATTTATAATATTAGTATGGATTTTACCTTAAAAGATAAAACATCTAGAAAATCCGCATCCAAACTGAAAATTTGGTGCCAGCTTTTAGCAGGTAGATTATGCAGAAAGTTGCAAATCTGCATAGACCTCAAAAAGCCCTAATATTACTAACCAATACATCAATTGTTGATCCGGTGACTTCAAGTTCATGCAATTGATAGGCATTTGAAGTGTTTTATTAGAAAATAGCTTTTAAAGTCTGAACCGTACTCTAAGCTAAAATGACGTATTACTCGAATATGAAGCGACGCTGCATTGAATTTGGCATTTGCTGCTTTATAGTATAATGTATTATATTTTAGGATATTAAACACTTGCAATAATACACGCAATAACTTGCTGAAGTACTATAAAACACGAATAATCGTAGAAAGCATGAAATTGTTACCAATATTGTATTATTTATTTATATTTAAGTTAATTTCGCATAGCGTGTTTAAGCACCCCAGCTTTGGCTTATGGTTACACTTTTCTTTAATCTTATAGAAATGTGTTACCGGTTTCTTTTTTTTTGGCAAAGAATCTGGTATATGGTAGTTTCTTGAGTTAAGCTATTTCTGTTTTGTATCCCATAAAAATAAAACATTTTCTTTAATTACACAGTACACACAATTTTTTTTGTGATTTACTTAAACACCATGTATCAAATTGCAATATCTCCCACATAGGCGAGAATTTTCTGTCAGTTATCGTAATTTTGGCGATAGCTATCATTACTACGTATTTAGTGCCTATTCGGTTAACACAAAACTGAAAATCGAATTCAAATGTAGAACTTTTTCTATGGTTTTCTGTGGAAAAGCCTTTTAAATTAAGTTGGAGAAAATTGTGTGTAACTAAATGAGCACTAAATATGAACTAGACACATGACACAGAACATTTGTATTACATTAAGCACATAATTTTCCGCCTATTTGGGAGTGCCTTTTACCGCTTTACTTGAAGGTTACTATTTTTAATCCCGTCTGTGTACAGATTTTGCGTACCAGGAAGCATTCTTGGCTACGTACAGAACATGGGTGTCGCCCAGCGAACTGGTTCACAAGCTCATACGTCGCGCGCATCACTACAGGCCCAGACCACACGAGCTTCGATCCACACTGAGTCTGCTAACTAGGGTCGTAGCTGATCTTACGTGAGTACTTGTTTTAACTTCAGCGAACCTGAAGTTTCTCTATCAACTTGCTAGGATATGGAATTCCCTTCCGGTTTGAGTTTTCCCCTCTACTTTTATAACACTAGTGGCCTCGCCTTAAACCAAGACCTCGCGTCTTTTATTAACCGACTTCAAAAAAGGAGGAGGTTCTCAATTCGACTGAATGTTTTTTTTGTATGTATGTTACGCGATCATTCCTCCAATTATGAATCAATTTTGATGATTCTTTTTTGTTTGGTAGATCATACTTCAGAGGTGGTCCCATATAAATTTTATCGCAATTGATTTAGCGCTTTTTGAGAAAATCAACAAAAAGCAATATATTATATACCCAGATAATGTGTTATACTTTTTAGTTTAAGTTGGCACTTAGGTATAGTTTTGAAGTCGGTTTTTGTTTTAGATGAAAGCGAATAATTATTATTATTCTTTTACATTTTAAAATAAATTAGAACTAAACCAACAATAATATCTATTACAGAATATCGGACTTAGTCCGGGCGCTGATGCAGGAGATAATGGAATTCATTTACTGGCTAGTGGAGAGAGAAGAGTTGCCCATTTCAAAGGCGCTACGACAAATACTAGTCGACAAACAAAAGCAATTGCATTTCCAAAATGTAAGTACACCTATTGCGGAAACGGTTTGACCGATCTTGATAAATCTTATTGTAGTCAAAAACGACGTAAATATTTATAAATTTGTATTTTGCTAGGCAAATAATAGATATGAGTACGATTCGCCGTGCTATGGGACTGTATCGTTACGAAGAGACACGCTCCTGGACTTCAAAGCGAGTGAATTAGCGGAACAGATGACATTACTGGATTCTGCGCTCTTTGTGCGTATAACGACCGCAGAGGTGCTATCGTGGCCACGTGACCAGTCCGAAGACAGGTCGCCAAACCTCACGAGGTTTACGGAACACTTTAATAAGATGAGCTATTGGGCGCGATCGAGAATATTAGAGCAGGTGAGAATTACCACTATGTACCTCTTTCTTATTTAGCCTTTTTCATAGGTTCTTTAGCAATAAGACTGCCTTAGTATCATTAATTTCTTTTTTGTATTGTTTATTTAAGTGGCAAAAATATTGGAAGACAAAGATAGAATAGGCACCTTCTCTCCCTCTAATTTAGGCTGTTTCATCAGGTCTATAATTTGATGTGATTGTCAAGCGCAGCCTTTATAAAAGTTTACAATAAAGAGTAGCGATCTATTAATTTCTAGAAAATTTCCTTTAATTTCTTCCTTTGACCTTTTAAATCGTGAGACAAACTAGCGAGTAATTATATTCAAACAAGATAATCAGTTGCTTCAGTTAAAAATTGAAACTTGGTTCTCGGTAGGAAGTTTTTATTACTAGAATACAGAACCGGCGTACTTAGACATGCACTCGATCAGTTTGTATTTTCTTTTGTAGTCAAACGAGGCGCGCGAGCGTGAGAGATACGCCAACAAGGTGCTAAAAGTGATGAAGGCGCTCCGTAAATTGAACAACTTCAACTCCTACCTGGCGCTAGTGTCGGCGTTGGACTGTCCACCGGTGCGGCGGCTGGGCTGGCCCCGAGCCGTGGTAGAAGCGCTAAAGGACCACGTGGCGCTTATTGACTCATCGCACTCCTTCCGGGCTTATAGGCTGGCTTTGGCTGAGACACAGCCGCCCTGTATACCTTACATGTGAGTGATTTTATCCTTTAAGCCTGGGTACCATTAGTGTAAACGGTAAAGTGAACCAGCCTACTACTCTACCACTTCATAGTACTGTACCAGTTTCAGTAGAGTAAATGTTTTAGTGTACGTTTTTACACCAGTAAACGGTAAAGTGAACTAGTATACTACTTTACCACTTCCGAGTACTCTACAAGTTTCAGTAGAGTAAATGTTTACACGTAATTTTTTACGTTTTTACACCAGTAGAGTAAACGGTAAAGTGAACTAGCATACTACTTTGCCACTTCCGAGTACTCTACCAGTTTTAGTAGAGTAAATGTTTACACGTAAATTTTTACGTTTTTACACCAGTAGAGTAAACGGTAAAGTGAACTAGCATACTACTTTACCACGTCAGAGTATTCTACCAGTTTCAGTAGAGTATAATATGTTTACTGGTAAATTTTTACGTTTTTACACCAGTAGAGTAAACGGTAAAGTCAACTAGCATACTACTTTACCACTTCCGAGTACTCTACAAGTTTCAGTAGAGTAAATGTTTACACGTAAATTTTTACGTTTATACACCAGTAGAATAAACGGTAAAGTGAACTAGCATACTACTTTACCACGTCAGAGTACTCTACCAGTTTCAGTAGAGTATAATATGTTTACTGGTAAATTTTTACGTTTTTGCACCAGTAGAGTAAACGGTAAAGTGAACTAGCATACTACTTTACCACTTCCGAATTCTCTACAAGTTTCAGAAGAGTAAATGATTAATTGTAATTAATGATAAGAGTAATTGTAATTAGGGTTTCTTAGAACGCTACATACGTAGGCAGTAGAGTGTGCGGTAGAGTAGAGTGGATGCTGAGGTGAGGCAAGACAAGAGTCCGTTTGTCGCATTTGCAACCCGCAACAGAAGCGATTCAGTAGCGACACAATCGCGTAGTGTCAATTCGATCTCGGTCTGACTGCAAAAAGTCGACGTAGGCGGACCTTCCTTAACTTTACTGGTAGGTCATAACGAAAAACTAGCATTAGTGTAAGCAGTGTTTTAGTGCCTATATGACCTGCACGCCACTGCTTATGATGACGTCACATACTCTTTGTTGTATCTCAGGTCATAACATTTGTAGTATTCTGAGGATCGATATATACTCGTATGTAGGTACTAGATGGGCCCTTTCGTAGAAAAAAAGTTGGGCGTCCGACTTGTAGGGCGTGCCCCCCACCTGTATAAGCCTGTCCTTGTCCCCGCCATAGCGCTGTCTCGCTTTTCAGACTAGATGGCGTTAGTAAAATAATTTCAGATTTTTTGTTTGACAGGGCCCGTCTATGTAAATTGACGTCGTTGATTTTGAGTAATAAAATTACTGTTTATATTCCCAGTGGACTCTTTCTTCAAGACCTGACGTTTGTACACGTCGGGAACCCGGACTTGCTTCCCGACGGCAGCATCAACTTCACTAAACGGTGGCAGCAGTACACCATTATGGAGAATATGAAGCGCTTCCATAAAGAGTACGTATTTCCGTTATGGACTGACAGTATACTGCCGCTGTATCCTATAGGGAAATATATGACGTCATAAATCGTCGCCTTTTTTGTACCTTTCACTAGGTATCACCTCTCAAAGACGTGACACTTACATACTATAAATAATTATTAGCAATTATCATGTCGTCACGTTGATTGCTAGAAATTATGAAGGCGTAAGAATAGGCCAGCAATTAATTTTATACTGTTTACATCTAATTGGTTCAGGTAATATCTAGTGAAAGGCCCGATGAATAGCGTCAGTTTTTATACTGTTTACATAGGTACTGCGCATATTTTAATACTGTACAAGAATCAGCCTTTCTAGTTTTGGTTCATTTTTGGTAACCATAAACCGTCTTTGAGGGGCCATATCTAGTGAAAGGCCCATCCGCATGCGGGCAGACTTTCACTATCGTCATCAGTGGAGAGCCCTACACCCACCTCATACTGAATCAGCCTTTCTGGCAATAGTCACCAAAAGTGCAGCTATCTTTTAGTCTATAACGGAAAGGCTTCGCAGTATACTAAATTGACGTCACACCTTACAGTGCTCGCAGTGTATATCGGGACATACCCTAAATAAATGAACTGGTCCACAGGCAGTACAAATTCAAGAAGAACGAGCGCATCCAAGCGATGTTCAACGAGTTCGACGACGTGCTCAGCGAGGAGACCATGTGGCAGATATCGGAGACCATTAAACCCCGCGGCGGCCGCTCGCGCAACGCGTCCGCGCCCTCGCCGCCCGCCGCCGCGCCGCCGCCCGCCGCCGCCGCTGCCGCCACATAAGGTACACTACATACGTGTCAGCTCGTACTAGGAGCGTTAGACTTGAAACCAGCGACGGCCGAGCGACGGCGACAGCGGGGCGATGGGATCCGAGAGCTGGCGACGAATTTCGGGAAGGTCCTTTAGGCAATCTGAAATTGTGGAAAAATATGATTTCGTTCATTGGCGAATCCAGTCCTGCCAGTCTGGTAGAGCGTTTGCGGTTATTTCGCTACTGCGCAGCATACTTATAACATTTGCAAAAAAAACAAAAATCATTTTTTTGGCAACTTGATTTTTTTATCTTTAAATTGTAAACTTAAATAATTCCAAACAATAAATCCTAGACGTTTTTGTGGGCTATAAAGTATTACCAGGGGGTCTACTCTCTTTCTCTCAACGAAACTTCGCAAACGAACGTAATTAGTCTGTTATTAGACCCACTCAAAATCGTTCAATCCAATCGATCACGAAAATTTTCTATGGATCCGTACTTCGACTGCGTGTACGAAAACGAAATAGAGAAGAGCATAGAGATAATATTATGTAGGAGAGGAGTTAACGAAATTTCGTTCGTTTGTTTGCGAAGTTTCGTTTTAGAGAAAGAGAGTAGACCCCCAGACCTCTTTTAAATTCTTCCCTAAATTCGTCGCCTGCTCTCCGACTAATCGCATCGCCTCGCTACCGCCGTCGCCCCACTACCGCTACTTTCGTGCCTGTACACTAATACGGGCCATTGATTAGGGACTTAAGAGGCCGGCGAACGAGGCTCAGAACTTCTACTCAAGGCGCGTAAAAAAATCTTCCGATATATTGCTCTCTCTCTCATTTTAATTTTTTTTTCAAGAATAATTTAAGAAGGACTCCGGCTATGTCGGTATGTTTTTCGTTTTTTGATTATATTTGTCAATTTTATTTGCGGGATGTCTGATGATGGCGCGAAAAGTGGGTCATTTTATGCAATTTTTGAAGCTTCCATGTTCTTAAAATTACTAAATAGGGACATGGCACTGATACATATGGATTTTATGGTGCCAGAATATTTTCTCTATTGTAATTATCCACGGAGAAAACAGATGAATACGTTTGTATGGAGAAACCGCCGTGGCATTTCGTCTTAAGGCTGTGGATTATAATGGTGAGCACGGAATTTCCTTGGGTTGGTATCACGTCAAAGTCTTACAAATTTCAAAATTTTTGGCTGTATATCGTAACTTAAGTCAAATGGCTTGCCGTCAATGACGCGTTTGTGTGGTGACCCCTCGCTCAATAAATTGAAATTTTAACTGTCTGCGGCAGGTTAGACACTGCCCTAATTTAATAATGCAAGTTTACCAAGCTTCGGTTCACTATTATCTTAACGGCGTTTCGGCGTGTTAAAAATGTGCAATCTATTTCATAATCCAGCTGCATAACACCCGAATTTTGTAACTATAAGTCATATCGTTTTTGTTGGATCGACCTCGTTGCATTATTGAAAACAGTACATTTTTTGTTGCACGGCATTGACTCTTTATTATTGTCAAGGATTTATTTTAAAGTGGCATTTCTCGCGACTACATTTTCTTTCATTATGTTCTCAAAGGTTGACTGCCTCGTTTGTCTAGTGGTTGGCATGTTCGACTGCGGCCGACCAGTTCCCGGGTTCGAGTCCCGGGTCGGGCCATAATTGATTATTGGGGTTTTCTGACTAGAAATTCTCAGTACTAGCTCGGAGTTGGAAGTTGGCGGTGTTTCACCCCCGTGCCTCGGAGAGCACGTTAAGCCGTCGGTCCCGGATATTATCACTAACATGATAATAGTCGTTAAAGCCCGCCAACCCGCATTGGAGCAGCGAGATATCTACGCATATGAGAGTAGAGGCCTGTGCCCAGCAGTGGGACGTTAATGGGCTGTTGTGGTGGTGGTGCTGGTGGTGGTTCTCAAAGGTGTGTGAAGTTGCCAATCTGCACTTGACCAGCGTGGTGGACTATGGTCAAACCCTTCTCATTCGTCGGAAGATGTTCGGGCCATGGGTTGAAATTATACCTTATCTTTATATGTATTTTTTATAAAATTATATTAAAAATAATCTATTTCTTGATGCAGGTAACCCTAGAAAGATCCAAAGAAAAATAGCGAGTGAGATGATAGAAGAAATGATTCGACATAAATGTGAGATATTGTCTATGAGGAATTGTTTAACTTAGATAAAATATTGTGATTATCTGTCCTAAAATGGCCTAATTATTTTTAGTGTATTTATTGGTAAATGAGATTTCAACTGTGATTGGTCCGATTGCGAATAGAGTGCTTGACAGAACCACACAACATATTAACATGCACACTTGGTTTCTGGACCTATCCTGTAACCTATTTCGTTCGTTTCCATCGAGTTTATTTTAAAAAAATAATCCAGAAAAATCTTACAAGCCAAGTCTGCAACTAAATATTTATGTATAAAAATAATGGAATTTATGTAACCAAATCAAATTATCGCAAACTATAGGGATAGGTCCAATAACCAATAACAAAAAAAAAAACAGCTTTTACTAAAAAAAAATAGAAGAAGCCAAAAATTGTTTATCAGTATTTATACCGTTACTGTCATACATATCAGCATGTGACTTGCATAGAGTACTACAATGAATACGAGTGACGCATAGATGTAGGTTATTTCTGATATTCTTCTTGTTGTTGTGATTTGCCATTGATGTCAGTGTATAACTTAAATAAGCCGACTTCGAAAGCTAAATCTCAATACATCGAATTAGTGGACTCCTTAAGTGTTAAGATCGTTAGGTGATTTGCTATATATTTAGTAGCTTTAAGTAGCGCATATGATGAAACTAATTTACAATACTTTCATTTTGAGGTCTTTATTAAAATGTATAGGCGTGATAGACTGATTTCCTAGTAACGTATTCACTTATATATAAATCAAGGAAACTTCTTTTCAATCATACAATCGTTAATTACGTAGACGTAACTGTGAACAATAAATTTTGACCTAGAATTGTTTCATCATGTGTAATCTAGTCTATAGCGCGTTGCGTGACCTATTGTGATGTCGGAAATCTTTAAACTGGACTCTTGCACGATAACATTCTAGTATGAATATGAAATGGGACGGTTATTTTCTTATTTAGAAATTGGATTAGACAACAGTTTCGACCTAGATTCGCGTACCTACAATCAGAAGAAATTGCCACAATCGATTACATTGATGTTGACCATTGTGCATATTTTACAAATAAAGATTAGGATAACACCAATATTTTACATTTGTGTGTGTATTTTATTTAGTCAATATTGTAAGGCAATTTTTTTTTAAATGTATTTTTAGTGATTTTACACAGACTATGATTCGTATGCTCCTACGCATACTTTATGTACGCACAACAAATGAAAATGTGGATATCATTCGGATTTCTGGTCAAAAGGAACTACTATTTTTTTTTTCTCTTTATTAAGGAGCTTAGTCACTCAGTGACTATGTCGCTCCGTAGATTAAATCACAAAGTCACACACGACAAGTTAATCACACTCTTATCTAACTTTTAAATATTTATATAAACTAATTTATATAATAATTTCGATTTATCACACACAGGAAATGATAGAAAGCTAATACAATCACAAATACTTAAACTACTATCCAAAATATTACATAAACTTACTCTAAATGCTTCATTCCGAACACACTCCAGCAATATATGGTAGATATCTTCAATTACTCCACAGGTGGAGCAATTGGGAGATTCCGATTTTTTCATAAGGAAGGCAAATTTGTTTGTTGGAATGTGTCCGGAACGAAGTCTTGCTCTTCAAAATTATTCAGAGTGCTATAAATTAATGAAAAATAAGCTGATCATAATATATTTAGCAGTAATATTGTGTGCCAAATATCAATAGAAAGAAACGTCCCATTTCAGCTGAGAAAAAGTGTATTTTTGAAAACGTTTGAGATTGCTTTTTTTATGTAGTACAATACAAGGCGTACACGTATTAATATAATATTGTCCAGGATTGCATTAAGTACATATTATTATTGTTGTTTAAACAGCTGTATTTCTAAGTCTTAGAAATCAATTTGAGGTAGGTTTTTGACTTTTACATAATGTTGTCATAAGGGTTTGTTTACTGGTTTGGTGCTTTATAATATACACAAAAACTGGAAACTACCAAAACGTTCGTAATAAGAGCTAGACAATACGATTTCATACCGCGATATTTTTTGTGTTAAAAGATAAACGGTATACTATTATAAACGAATGTTAATCGGTTGGACTCACATATTTAAAACGTTAGCGTTTAGCAAATGCGTTATCGTTGCTTATTAGGATGCTTTATATTTATGGGTTAATGAAAGGAATGCGATTCATAATAATGTTTTTCCTAGTAGGCATTCCATTGTGAGAAAATATCACCTCATAAATCATGAACAATCTTTCCAATGGGCTATACTTTGCATTCAATCCGAATGGCTGGTCCATACTACATTTTATTCATTCATACATTTCTTAGCATTAACTTCTGTGGTGCAGTGAAAACCAAATACACACAGCGTTGCAGACTGCATTGAAATCAATTTAGTGGAAACATCAAGCATCGTTCGATCTTCGTTTATTTAAGATCGTTGCACTGTAAATTTTTTTGGATAGACCTCGCAACGCTTGTATATTATGTTGGCCGTGAGTCGTGACTTTTTCTATGGGTAAGCGCCTGCGCAATTTTTATTTACTCTAAATATCTATATTGTGGACTCAATATTTTACGCGTGTTCTTAAAATAAAATTAATCACATTATTTTTGATAATCAGAAACTATATTTTTCCTATAAAGCGCCGCCTCCAAGGTGGCAGACGTTTAAGAGAAATCCTAATTTTGAGAACTAAACATGTTTATGACGTCCTTTCGACGCGATAAATGTATTTAAGGATAATCTTGAATTTTAATCTCAAATATTCATAGCAATAGCCGATTTTTAATGGTAAATATGAATAAAAACAGTTATCAGTAATGATTAAAATTCATTCGCCTTAAGACGACTGGGTCTTGAAATAGCAATAACATTTTTTTATATCGTAGAAGTCGCTGCACATTTGTGATAATAATATTCGTACTCCTTCGGGTGCCGCTTATTACTCGGTTGACGTCCTCTTATACATAGAGAAATTATATTAGAAAATGTTAGGATTTTAAGAGTACATAAACCCCATAATATCCGCTAAGGTGGGTATGCGTATTAGTAATACGGTTACTTTATTGGTCGCTATTACCTATGTAATATTAGTCCATCGAAACTTGAGCTGGGCCGATATGATAAACCTTACACTTACCATTCTGGCACTTTGGTCAACCTAATGAATGAAAATTTCAATACAATTCGTAAGTAATAGTTAATTGCTTAATTTTCACTGAAGAGGAAAACTATGTTATATTTTTACCATGAAACATGTAAGACATAGATTTTATACCGTTTCAAAATCCTAAGAAAATAGACGTGTAAGGTTTTTCATACATTTTATATTTTCAATTGTAGATCATAGTTGAAATATCGGCGATGTAGTTTAATGATGTAATTGCAACGATCTGGTAGTTTGTGTATCTTAACTGGGGCGGGCGCCCCTCGCAATAAATAACTAGACCAATATTTAGAATGTTTTACAGTGCTTTATTGAAACGATATGCTGATATTGTAATTTGTATGTAAAATAATTTGATTCGTAGTTAAGTTGTAGGTATGTTACCATATTTTTTGTTGTTGTCTGATATCGTATTGTACATTTATTTATCTTATGCTCTGGTTTCCTGGAAAAGTGTTGCCGCGTCAAATAGCTATTGATATATAATTTTGAATGACGTTACTGAAACTTCGTTTAAAAACAAGATGGCGTGGTTGCCTTAAAGAACATTGAGTACGTTCGAGCGAAACAGCGACGATACGATGACCAAACCGCTATCTAACAGTGACTTCATAAAGCGCCAGCGACCGCTATTCGTATCGGCACCCTAAGAAACCGGAGCTATACGGAATAAGGGCAGATATACAGGAAGACTACAAAAGTGCTGTTACTGGTAAAAGCAATTCAGTTGGCCAAGAAAGTAGTAATTTAGTAGTTAATTTGAATCTGTTCTCACCCACAGTTCTATCGAAAACTATTACCATAACGTACCCGCCCCCCTAGCCAAGTTACATATGATCCGTGTCTATTATCTTTGTATAATCGTCAACGCTTTAGCGAAAGCAATTTAAAACGCTAACCATAGTCTATGTGCTATTCACTTATTTTTTTCTCTTTGCTAAAGCGTTAACTATTATAGAAAGAGAATTGACACGAAATTTTTATTTAACTTGGCTAGGGGGGCAGCCCTTGTTCTGTAATGTGTTTATATGTAATGAAATATATTAAAGACTGCCTAAATTAATTACTCAGTATAATGGATGTGTAAACTAGCTACGTTTGATTAAATCTCTTATTTGTGTCACAGCGTAGTGACAACTACATTTATTTAGTGAAAAATCGCCTGTTGCAATTTTGGTATTGTAGGTTCTATGATATAATTATTGTTTTCTAGCGATGTCGATATTTAATAAATTTTATATAAAGATGACACTTTTAGAACAGCGTACACTGTTGTATTAGCAAGTTCAGTATTATGTTTAATGAAATGCCATACTGTATCAAATGGATTTATATTATTTCGTTTTATATGCGATTGTTTTACTTTTATAAAATAACGTTTTGATTTAGCATTTTCTTATTATAATTTACGCGTTTCATATTTTGTACATTTCTTTTGATTAGTTTTGGATACTCTATAACTGAATTGCATGCGTATTTGTACAGTTTACATTTTTGTGTGTCAAGTTTTCTTTGTAATTATTTTGTAATATAAATATAGCACGTTATTTACAATCTGAAATTGTACGTAGTTTTATTTATTTAGCGCCCGTAAAAGGCATCTTACAACTACTATAAGCGAATCAGATGCATTTGTACAACGCATGCAATCAAGATGTCGTCAACTCGTCACCACCTGAATTCCAGATCTATCGGGAGGCCACAGCGCGCTATTGGATAGACGGAACCGATATGCAAAAGCCATAATTTTTTTTAAACTGAAGGACATATTTTTAAGGATCTCCCCTTTATCGACGCGGAACCGGCTTGAGCCGGTCAGAAACAGCCGACGCGATGCAAGGCCTCTGCCGACGTGACGCCTACCCCGTCGGTAGCCGTTGCATCACGACGTAGTTTTTTACTGTATAGTGTATACGCTCAAGTGCATACGATAAATTGGGTAAGTTATAACCCAATCCAGATGGCACTATTAGGATAATAAAACAGTTTTTTTTATCTCTTTGCCTCATGAGTCGCTCAAGAGAAAAGGTTATAGGTAAATGCGAAATGTGTCTCTCTGTCTGCTATTCTTTCACGGCCTGTTCAACTGATTTTGACGAAATTTGGTGGAGATAGGTTATCTACATAGACTAATTTTTATCCCGGAAAATGTAAGGTTTTTTAAATTCGAATACCTCAAATCACGCGGGTGAAGTCGTGGGGCGGGCATCATCTAGCAAGAAATATAAAGGAAAAGTATGTAGGTATCCAAGAATCGATCTTATACAGTTCGATAACGTTGTCATTGACCCCTATAGGCTTTTATCAGTAGGTAGGTGGATTACTAACTATGATTTATCTACCGCAATATTCCATTGTTAGCACCACAGGCTTCTTACATGACTACTACCTACTACTTGTAGATAAACAGTACTTAATTACGAAATTAACTAATTTCAACAGCATGGGCTTAGATTAGGTAAAGTTTATCTAATTAGGTGATAGATACATAAATTACCTATGTCCCTGTATTTAACTGAGCAACATGTTTGCGCTCTTCATTTATACGTTTGAAGAGTAAGCACTGTACATGTCTACGCATATTTGAATTACTATTTTGACCTGTTTCAGTATTAGTTCAATAAGTACCTACACGCAATGGTACTTAGTGCTTTCATAGTATTAGTTTTAGCAATTTTTGCGAACGCTGCTCCCGTTGAACAAAAGTGGTACTACTCACTTGAAATTGAGGAACGAAATAACGATGGTTATGGTAACTACATAAAATGCTTTTTCGTTTTCCAATAACACAGCTAAAGCATTGGTAGGTCATGCTTATAACCTATAAACCAATGCATTAAGCTTTGCAATAAAATATACCTATATACCTACTGCGATGTAGGTATCTTGCTACCTGACTGAAACATTGACTTCACGCAACCGTGTGTTATTGAAATTAACGTTCCCATTTCTAATATAAAGCCGTGTTTCTAGTGGTTTCTAGTATGGACGCAGAGTTAGGAGATCACTTCGAAGGCGACATTCTACTCACCCCAACTCAAAAGCTAGCTATTGAGTCTCCTCATGATACCAATGGACGCAATGGCATCAAAGACAGTACAAAGAGATGGCCTAACCGGACTGTCGTGTATCATATTGTGGAAGATGACTTTAGTTAGTACCTAATCATTTTACTCCTTATTTTGTGTGTCCTTCCCCGGGATGTAACCTATCTCTGTATGTACCAAATTTCATCAAAATCGGTTGAGTAGTTAGGCCGGGAAAGCGTAGCAGACAGACTCACTTTCGCATTTATAATATTAGTATGCAGGATTCATATGTGATAGCGTGTAACATAGACTGGCAAGTGGCAACACACAGTCACGATCAGCCTGGTGCAGAGTTGTGGCTTTTGGCCTTACAATATGTATGTGTACTGTGAACTTTGCGTTTCTATACTTAAGTAATATAAGTATACCTACTTATTGATTAAGGTGCAGGTAGGTAAAATACCATACATGAGCTTTCATGATAGTCTTCTCCGGTACCAGTCAAGCGCTACATAACCCTTCGAGAAATTTTATACCCAATGTTGAAAATATTTCCATATTTTCCGAGGCGTACCTCAAGGCGGGATGTTGTCACCTTTACTCTTTTCAATTTCTAAAAGTTAAAAATGTAGGTAACTAATTATTTCTGTCGTCAGACGTAACACAAGTGAAGATGATTGAAGAAGGAATGGCTGACATTTCAAATAAGTCCTGTATCAAATTTCGACCGCGAGTGGAAGACGAACATGCTGTTATTATTCAGGTATAATATTGATTTTATTTTTGAAGTGAAAACTTCTTTAGCCGCGTTGAGCACTTTTTGGTAGGGGGTAAACTTGTGGATTCGCGTGACCGACATGCTCGCGAATAACGACATACTCGCGTTGTTACGAAGACAAAAGGTCATAAATATAAAAATACTACATTCGTAATTAAACTTTAATGTATTAGTGTTAAGGTTTATAGGTCCTTTAATTTTTTTTAATTAAAAAAAATAATATTTAATTAAATAGGTATTTGTTTTCACTTCTATCGGCAGTCCCTATGACTGCCAATTTTTTTATTACATTTTAGATTGATTAGTTCAAGTAGGTAAGTATTATTTTCGTAATTAATTCACAAATTCGCTTAAAAAAACGTCCGCGTGGAGATTCGAGCGCTGTGGCAGTTTCAATTTAGGAATTCATATTTTCTGAAATTTCTCTGGTCTGCCCCCCTATTGTTTATCTCAGTGGCTATCAAAAAATTGAAGCCATAATACCCATTGGTGGTTTGCTATGCAAAGCCAAATGTTAGATATTTTTATTTCATAGTGAACCTTCAATGGATAAAAATATAGGTAGGTATGTCAGTGCAGTGCAGATATTACGAGAGAAATTAATAGTTTTTACTTTTTTATATAATTATGATAAAGGAAACTCAAAAAAATATTTGTAAGCTATTTTTATTGAATCGGCTCATATTTTATTATCCATGTCCATCCATCCATCCATCCATGTGAAGGTTAGGCATTGCGATTGTTTTATAGTAGATACCTAAAGGTAATAGAGAGCTGAGAAAGTTTCTTGTTGCTAATACTGTGACATAATCGGCATACGGTATTTAACTACCATGCTAACTACCTACCTATTCGATAATTGCGAATGCAAATTGATATTCGCTGTGAAAGCGGCAAATGTAAAACACAATTTACTTAATTGGATAAAATCAAAAGATTTTAATTTAAAACAAGTTTTGAGAGTGGGGCGATATCCTGCGACAGAATTTACGAAAGTGAACTAACAACTTTCCTGTTAGGTAGTGTAAAAGTTGGTATTATTTGGCATTCATTAACTCAGCAATAGATAGGTAGCATAGGTAGGTAACTCTGTCGATCTTTCAATAAAGCGATAGGTAAGTATTAGGCTAATTAAGTATGTCAAACATGTGTTTGGCGACTTTGTCGGCGGTAAATAGGTAATTCCACCATCCAGAATCCAAACCTTCCGATCTGAGGTACAGGGTGCCTCTCTCAGAGAGAGGAGGTAGAGAGAGTCTCTCTACCTCCTGCCTACCTGCCTCTACTACCCCTCTACTGTACTACCACAGAATAGGTATAGTAGGTACTACTTAATATACCACATAACTAGGTAGGTAATTATGGATGGGGACTTGGACGAATATGGGAAAATGGTCGAACTAAGTAAAAATATTATCTACATAATACTTAGTTATTTAGGGTTCAGAAAATGGTTGCTTTTCGAACGTGGGCCTCAATAGTAAAGAAGATAAAGAAGACGATGAAGAAGTCAGGCAGGTTCTGAACCTTGCTAAGGGATGCTTCAAACATGGCACTGTTGTGCATGAAATGTTGCACACCTTGGGGTTCTACCATATGCAGAGCACGAATGATAGAGATGAGTTTGTCAAGATTGTCTGGGAGAATATACGATCAGGTGAGCAAAATTAGATAAAACATCAGGATAGAAGGGAAGCCCTATGGGCATTGTCTGTGGGCATTGTACTCTGTCCAGCTTAGTTAAACCACATACCTAATAGATAATATAACATAATAGTACATGGGTCAACTGCATAATAACTAAGCATAATATTAAGCATGATATGGGCAAAATTACAGTTCACACAAACAATTGTGTTATCTGTGTGCAAAATATATCTAGCGCGCCACCCAATCCAATGTTGTTCCTTTGTTTCCACAGGCATTGAGTATTATACCTAGTACTTTTTTCACATTTTTCTTAGATCTGGCCCAGCCCTTACGCCTGTTAATGTGTAAGTATGTAATAAATCGAGATCTGTATAGATTCGCAAAAAAATCTTAGTATACACAGCTGTCACTTGGTTTTTTAACTCTTCACCGGTTAAAGGATAAGCAGGTAGAGGATTTCCTTGTTCCATAGACTATTACACGTCAATTTATGCGTAGCGTTGCCAGATCCCCTAGGTAGACGAACAACATCAAGCGAGTCCAACAGTGGACGTCTATCGGTTGACGACGATGACGAAGACGACTTATGGAGTCACTTAGGCTATGTTGCAATCGTTTAATTTTTTGAATTTGCCAACAGGTGTAGAATATAATTTTAAAAAATATACAGCGGACACAGTTACGGACTTTGGTGTGCCCTATGATTATGGAAGCGTAATGCACTATTCAGCACTGGCTTTTTCCAAAAACGGAAATAAAACAATAATTCCGCTACAGGTAAGTTATCTAATTGTGCAGTAGCTAAGTATATACCTGTATTATATCACAGTCGGTATAGTCGTATTAGAAACGCCTAAACTTCGAGTCAATAATTGATTACTGACTTCAATACAGATTTGAATTATGGTTGATGACGTAATTGTGCAACTTTTTAAGTTTCCATCGTTTCCATCGTTTCAATTATTATAATATCGCTCGTACAAAGGAATGTTTGATGTTAGGTATTATCTATCTATATACCAGCTATCTACCTATAATTATTACAGTGCAAGTTTAGGAAGATTTGATCACAAGATATTAAGGAAATTATTGTTACTTGTTTGTCGTACCAACGCATAGCTTGAAAATTACTGGACAGATCGGGCTGTTTGGCATAGGTACAGTTTTACATATGATATTACGACATTCGCTAAGAATTTTGTTTTGAAAATTCAACGCCTAAGGGGGTAAAAATTGGTAATGAGACTTTACGTGAGCGAAGCAGCGGGCAAAAGCTTGTACCTACATGTACCAGAAGAAAGTAAATAACTATACCCACGCATCTATCTAAGTATGTATTGGATAAACGTGTGCAGGCCTACGATTTGAAAGAAACATTGCGTTTTTTACAGGAAAATGTGGAAATTGGGCAGAGAAAGGGATTATCTGAAAGAGACATTCTAAAACTCAACAAGATGTATTGTCAAGAATTCAGGGGGTATCAATAAACAAAATGTAGCATTTCAACATACCTATAGGTACATCATGTACATGAGAGGAAAATGAGGGCAACAAGATAATATGATGTTTTATATATTATGCAACAAAGAATAAAAAGTTTCCTAACATAATAGGAACTTACCTACTTTTCTAATTACCAATTGCAATGTTATCATTACCTATTTGCAATTATTAAACGTTTGTTACAATATTTTACTAAGTATTTCTGTTGTAATTTATTGTTTGAAGCATACTAAAAATAATTAAACTGAGTAATACCTATTCATACCTGTTTCGATGTTGAATCTTATTTTGTCCCATAATATTCCAAGCCACTTTTGATTCTAAGTCAAGAATTTTTATCAGTTTTCGTAGTAGGTAGGTATAACAAGATCCTAGTTTAATGGTTTTGGTGCATGGCTGACTCTCAGATTCATTGTTACTAAGGGACCATAACTTTTCGATTGGAAAATTGGCTTAAAAAGCGCAATTTTTGACAACTCTGATCATGGAAACACTTTTAGTGGATCCTAAATCGTCGTATCCACGTGACCGACCGGTCCTTGGTCCTAAGTTATACCTACTATCTAACAAATGCTGAAGCCATGGTCGTATAATTTACGAGAATACCTAGCACCTAATGAAATATGAAGTTATGGATGCATAATAAAATAACTACATACTTTCATACCTTTACCTTATCTAATTAGGTTAGGGTTATCATTCCATATATTATGTCCCTGCTATTTGTATGGGCCATAAATCATATCAATGAATGAGAAGTCCCTTCAACTATGTGCTTCAAGACTTTTAATACCTATTGCATTATGTATATAATTAATGGCCGAAGTTAAAAATCTAAGTAGTCTTTTTACATAAGGGTAACAAAATGATACTAATTAGAGTTTTTGTAGCATTATTTTCGGCATATTTTGCTAATGCTGCATCCAATTCAAGAGAACTGTGTCCGATTGGATGTGTTAAAGAGGGTAAGATTTTTAAACGTCATTTTATAATGTGTCCAATTCTGTTTAACACAATCTCTAAACTTAAATAAATGACAGCCCCGAAATATTGTGCTGCCCCTTTCCGTAGGGAGTATTTTGAAAGGGATAGCCATATAAATAGAGCAGTCATTTTAGTTTAGAAGTCATTAAAATCCCAATTCTGTTGTACACCAGATGGTGTACAACAGAATTGGGATTTTAATTGTACTTATTCGTTTCAACTTTGCTTAAAATTTAACTCTAGTGCTCAAATGAACTATGAAAACCCATATATTATGTAGGTACAGCTTAAATTGTTAACCCGAGCTTAACCCGAAGTCCTCGGGGCGAAGTTAAGAGCAATTAAAGGCAAAAAGTCATAAAGACGTAGAGCAGATAAAATTTATAAGCATTATTCTCGACTTTTCATGTTGTGTCTTCTGTTTAATAATTAATTAGAAAATCCGAACGCGGAGCATGGAAAATACTTTGAAGGGGATATGATCCTCACAGCAGCTCAAATGGCGGCCATTACGTTTGGCGATACAAGACGCAATGGTCTCAGAGATACAACTTTCAGGTGGCCTAACGCGACTGTTGTGTATCATATAGAGGATTATCTCGGTTAGTACCTACCATTGTCATTGAACTTTAATATACTTAACTATATAGTACTTGTGTACCTATAGGTACTATTAATTGTTTTACATACACAACCAAATCCGGCAAACGGAGTGGAGTGCAATCAAGTTGTTTCTCAACAACTCTATCCTTTTTACCCGAGTGCGGAACGCACAGGGATATATGTGTTCATCAGTCTATATACTCGTATTATGTTTATTAGCTATCTTATGTATACTTTGGCAAACAAACAAAACACGGACGAGATTAGCCTAGTCAATAAACGATTAATATTTAAAGTGCACGGGAGACTTAGCAGGTAGGTAGGTTACCACTGGTACACTCAAGGGTAGTGATTAAGAGGATATGGGATGAACGAGAAACTTTGAGAATAGGTATTGAACAGTTATATTGCCGTCGCGCTGCTCCTCGAATAGAATTCCATAAACATACGATAGGGACAACTGCAACTTGGACCGATAATACCTATGAAAAACAGTCGAATTCTTACTCTCGTATTTTTCTGTTTCCTCCTCCAAAACAGAACCGATTTTAATTTTTTTTTCAAGAACAATTTAAGAAGGACTCAGGCTATGTCGGTATGTTTTTCTTTTTTTGATTATATTCGTCAAATTTATATACGGGATATCTGACAATGACGCGAAAACTGGGCCATTTTTTGCAATATTTGAAGGTTCCAAATTCTTAAAATTATTAATTTATTGAAAAAAGCAAAACATAGGGACATGGCACGGACTCGTATAAATTTTATGGTGTAAAAATATTTTCTCTATTGTAATTATTCACGGAGAAAACAGACTAATACGATTGTATGGGGGAAACCGCCCTCCCGTATCGTCTTAAGTACTGAGTGAGTGTATTAGGGATCCTACACGTAATTTTTGACTTTAGGGTTGGTTGGGTCAGGGGTCGTTAAGTCGAAGTAAATAAAAGTTAGTTTGAGTTATTATCAAGAAAGAGGTCACTAGCATAGATGAAACGAACTTTTGGCACTGTATTCTTTCTTTGGTTTGGACCGCAGACTTACGTTTATGACTTTATATGTTTGAGTTTGTTGTGGGCTCTTCTCAGACCTGGGCGCGTTTGGAACCCTCGTAGCTTTAGTTTTAAGATACCGTAACAGGTTATCACCATCATAATATTTTTATGTAACTCGACGTCAATAAGTGTAGTGTGTCTACCTAAATTGAATTAGTAGTTTATGCAACTGTCATATAATGAAGGGTATTAAAACACGAGTGTGAGTTTATGAAACGAGCGCAGCGAGTTTCATAATAGTAACGAGTGTTTTAATACCCGTGTTATATGCAGTTGCATACACTACTTTATCTTCACTAATGCAATTTATCAAACAACAAGAGTAAAAGCTGACAATAGTTTATCGCGTACGTGTATTGTCACAGTGAACTTGCCGCCATTAAAATCTAACCAATGAGAGCGCAGCTGCGCGCGCAGGGCCAATCAGGAGCGAGCGCGCGCTGTTCGTTTTTTATTTAATTGGCACAAGATCTTACCAAAGAGTTTTGTGTATGTAAGTTTAGTAGTTTCGACGAAGTTTTCACGTATAACCCAACTGTTTTCAAAAGCCAGCCTAATATCAAAATTTTATACAACTTGTATGAGGATTTTGACATAAGGCTCGCCAGGTTAATTGGTCGCGTTTTAATTGATATTTTACGATATCGATGTGGATATTATACCATCATGTGAAATTGCTTAAATTGAGTGTTTTGTTATCTGCGCTATAACAGTAGTAATTATAAGTCAAGTATTGGAAACATAAGTAGAATGTTATAACATTAGTGTAGATAAAAATATTTATGACCTAGGACTTATATGAAATATGCTTTAAATGTTAATTCTATAGTATAAATTGTCCTTTTTTCAGATGAGACACAAGTAAAAATGATCAAAGAAGCGATGCACGAAATATCTAGTAAATCCTGTGTGAAATTTCGACCACGACAAAACGACGACGAGCATGCTGTCAACAGGTATAGTTACTTTTAGTTTTATTTATCCACCTCATTTAATTAAAGGGATGTTTAGATATTCAAACGAAATTGAGATATTCCCATGTCTCACTCGTAAAATACCTACCTATTAGTAGTCCACTTGTAGTTTAACTAAGGTAGTCACGAGTAGATATATTTTGTTACTTCTGTCTCTACTCAGTGGTGTCATGTACATAGGTCTGCAGTCTGCACTCTGAAGTCCGCAGCACTGAATAATCCGCTGCCCAAACTGACTTATTTGGTTCTTGGAAATATGGGAATATTCCTGCATACTAAAGGGCGAAAACACATTACCTACGGACAAGGCAGGACAAAACATCCATGTGAAACGTCCGCATCTATATGGGAAACAGGTTTCTTCGTATCGCGGTAGTCTGTGCAGCTTCATATACTTAAAGTGCGTGTGCGGATCGGGGATCCACCAAACAAAAACTTTTTGTCCGTAGTATATCCATACTTTCAATCGATTTTGTAGTAGATAGATACCCTTGATAAACAGTAACAAGTAACTGTTATTTCATCAGTAGGAGGTACTAAGTACTAAGAATTATTTAGGTAGTTAAATTATCTACCTAGTGAAGAAATAAAATCGATGGGAAAGCTACGTATTTTCCTTGCAAGCAGAAATATTCAATCAAAAGACAGTAGACAATAATTCTCCGTATCTATAGAATAGATACTAAGTAGGTACCTACTAAGCTATCCTATGAGTAGGTACTATGTCCAGTCCTATGAGTTTGATAGTGGTACAAAACCTATCTAACCTAGGTAAAAAAATAACATGATTTGTTGATGCAATTATTGTCACCAACATTATTTAGTTTTTCTACTAATTACTGTTTTTTTTTACTAGGCTTTGGAAATAGGGTGTTTTTCAGACTTAGGCTACATGATTGCACCAGATTCGTCATACTCATGCTTAAGGCAGCGAGTGAATCTTTCGAAGGGTTGTTGGCACATTGGCATTATTGTGCACGAACTACTGCACACTCTCGGATTTTACCACATGCAGAGCTCGTCCGATCGAGATGACTACGTTAAGATTGTTTGGGACAATATATGCGAAGGTTAATTTAATCTATACTAATATTATTTAATGCGAATGTTTGGATGGATGATGGATGGATGGATGGATGGATGTATGTATGTATGGATGGATGAATGATTGTTACTCAATCACGCCAAAAAGGCTAAACGGATCTGAATGAAATTTGGCACAGAGATAAATTATAGCCTGGAATAACATATAAAGGCTACTTTTTATCCCGGAAAATTAAAGAGTTCTCGCGGGTACAAAAAACCTCAATCCACGCGGACGAAATCACGATCATCTAGTTTTAGATAAATTACCTAGGCAGTAGGCATCACTAGCTTATGCACGGGACTTCGGACTTTGAATAATCGGGATTAAGACATCCTATAGCCGTCTCTGGGATGCAAATGCCGAAATTTCGGCAAGATCGATTCAGCGTCGTGCCGCAAATCTTCATATACTATTCAAATTGCGGAAACGGCAGGATTTGAACCTGCAGCGTCTGTCTGAAATTTTGGTAAACACTGATAAAAAAGAAAAATTAGAAATGACTGTTAATTATTTTTGCATTTTTAAAGATAATCGTAATAAAAATTATAAGTCTACTAGGAAGTCCCATTTTCAACTTCACAGAACATGTGAGTTCTGGCATCAGGGTCGCGTTTTAAAACTGTCGTTGTTGACACAGGAAAACCTGATGAACGCTGCGTGAGCCCCTCCATACCCAACTAATTTAGACATACAATCATCATTTTTTATAAGTATAGATTTTACACTTAATTAAAATTTTTTTCACAGACGATACATTAAATTTTATGAAATATCCAAAGGAAGATGTTACGAACTTCGGTGTACCATATGATTACGATAGCATAATGCATTATGATGAATGCGCCTTTAGCAAGAATGGCAAAAGGACAGTAATCCCTCTGCAGGTATAAAGTTCATCTGATTCATGTTGAGTTTGGAAGACATCAAAAAGGTTAATAACATTTTTGTTTTATTTACAGAAAAATGCTATGATTGGACAGAGCACAGGAATGTCTAAAGGTGATATTATAAAACTTAACAGAATGTATAATTGCAAAGACGGATTAATTATTTAAAGAGTCCACCAGTTAAATAAGAGAAATAGGTACCTACCTACCTAGTACCTGCCTATATTGTGACAGAACAATAAAATTTTATGAGGCAAACTATGGAATACGCACTAGGTACCTATTAGGATAGTAGAAGTAAGATATTATAACTATGTAGTTTAAAGTATGAACATGTACCTACTAGTATATAATACTAGATCTTAACCAATAAAAAGTTTCATAACTTATTCTACTTTTACTAGTGCTGTCGTTTGAAATAAGCATTTTATTCTTACTGGTAATAAATTCACGTTTTTAACGTAGCGGCATCGGCACACATTTTCAGGGTTCCGTACCTCAAGAGGAATAAAGGAACCCGTATTTATAGGAACACTTCGTTGTCCGTCTGTCTGTCAACTACTTTTTTCTCGGGAATGCGTGGAGGCATCAAGTTGAAATTAATATCAAATATTAGGTCTACGGTCCCTTGGAGCTGTAAAAAAATCAAGCTTTTAAGTCAACGCAATCAAAATATTTCGAATATTTTGCATAAACACTCGCCAATAAATCAAAACCCAAGGTTTCATAGTACCAGTATAGAAAAAAATCGTTAATAAGGGTTCCGTACTCATAGGGTGTGAGGTGTCGAATTGGTTGTAAGTCGCTTCCAGCTTAGCGCCAAATGTAAGCCAGTTATTTCACAGCTGATTAAGTAGGTACGTGTTGTTATAGACTAAGAGATAACTGCAATTTTGGTAACCATCGCCAGAAAGGCTGATTCAGTGTTAGATGGATGTAGAGCTCTCCACTGATCTCAAAAGTGGCAGTCTGCCTGGATTTGGATGGCCCTTTAGCTAAATATGGGCGTTCAAAGACGGTTTATTGTTACCATAAATGAACGATAATTAGAAAAGCTGATTCTTGTACAGTATTAAAGTATGCGCAGTACCTATGTAAACAGCGTAAAAACTGACGCATTTGGATGGGACTTTTTCTAGATATCAGCTTTCAAAGACGTTATAACCTATACTTACTATGCGTTCCTGTAAAAAAATATTAGCACTAACTTTGTCGCCGTTGATCGCTATTAAAAATTATTAACAGCAATCAACGGGACGACATAATAATTGCTAATATTTTTTTACAGGAACGCATAGTAAGTATAGGTTATAACGTCTTTGAAAGCTGATATCTAGAAAAAGTCCCATCCAAATGCGTCAGTTTTTACGCTGCTTACATAGGTACTGCGCATACTTTAATACTGTACAAGAATCAGCTTTTCTAACTATCGTTCATTTTTGGTAACAATAAACCGTCTTTGAACGGCCATATTTAGCGAAAGGGCCATCCAAATGCAGGCAGACTGCAACTTTTGTGATCAGTGGAGAGCTCTACATCCACCTAACACTGAATCAGCATTTCTGGCGATGGTTACCAAAAGTGCAGTTATCTCCTATAATATTATGACATATTTCTTGTTATTTACTAAAATAATTTATATTGTGTGGTGGTACGGAACCCTTTGCGAGTCTGACTCGAACCTGACCGGCTTTTATAATAATTAATAACGTAAGTAATATAGCAGATTAATATTATTAAACTCAAAAAGATATCATTGTCGAAAAACAAAATGGTCATACTTACTGAGTAAAAAATTTTGGGACTCTACCCGAGCTCCTATCTGTATCCAACCTGCATCCATATAAAGACAATAATGATGCATAGAGGATCCAACTTTTTAAATACCTTTATTAGGTATTACCTATTATACCTAATTAGTTTACTGTACGTTTTCAGCTGACCAAAGTCCAAAGTTTGAGTCACCTTTAGTATTAATCTATTTTCCTTATTTTTTTAAAAACTGAAGTTTTCTGTTCAAACTCGATCTCGAACTCGAAAAGGATCTCAAAGAAATTTTGCACAGAGATGAATTGCAACACAGAGTAAATACCTATATGAGCAGTTGTATCTTGGAGATGGCCATAACCATAGTGGTTGGCATGTTCGACTGCGGCCGACGAGGTCCCGGGTTCGAGTCCCGGGTCGGGCCCTAATTGAGTATTTTGTTTTTCTGACTAGAAATTCTCAGTACTAGCCCGGTGTTAGGAAGTTGGCGGTGTTCCACCCCCGTGCCTCGGAGAGCACGTTAAGCCGTCGGTCCCGGGTATTATCACTAACATGATATAACCGTCAACCCGCATTGGAGCAGCGTGGTGGGTCTAAGCTCTAATTCCCTCTCTCCTATGAGTGGAGGCCTGTGCCCAGTGGGACGTTAATGGGCTGTAGTTGTGTGTGTTGTGTGTTGTGATTATTAAATAGAAGGTCTTCCAAAAGACCTAAAATTCACATCCTCGGTTAGTTTTAAGTTTGATAACCATTTTAAAATATAGATTAAAGAAAAAAAGTGCGTTGACATTTTATGACGTCACAACTGTGAATTTCATACAACTTCCATACTAGAAGTGCGTTTTTAAGTTTGATAAAGAGTTGCTGATTCGATTGAGTTGTCATCATCCCTATTACCTATAATTATACAGGGTGGAAAATGTGAATCACTAGATTTCACAGTTACATTTCATGGTCTTGCGTAATTTTAAGTTGTATAAAGTAAATCGTGTGAAATCTTGTACAACCGTTCTTGTGCGCGTCCGACTCGCACTTGACCAGTTATCTATGTATGATGCATATATCAGCAAGTTATAGTACATACCTACTTTTATCTCACAAAGCGACGCGCGCTTACAAGTGGTAACCAAGTGTATAAGTATACTTCTCAACATAGATATTATTAAGTACTAGCTAATGCCCGCGACTCCGTCCGCGTGTTTTAGGTTTTTTTGATCCCTCGGGACACAGATGTTCGGGAACTCTTTCATTTTCCGGGATAAAAAGGAGCCTAGGTATGTCATTCTCCAGGTCCTCAACTATACCCATACCAAAAATCACGTCGATCCGTTACCTACTCCGTTGCAGTGTGATTGAAGGACAAACCAACAAACAAACAAACACACTTTCGCATTTATAATATTAGTATGATAAGTATCTAACTACTTCTTATGTTTAGTTTTTTAAAGATTTGAATGTAAGTAGGTAGGTATTTCATAGTTTTAATGTACCTAATATTTTTATAGTAGGTAGAGTAAATTTTGGAATGAATTTAACTTCATCAATATTCAATAGGAAGGTTCTTACGTAATTATAATTTAGATAGGTACTAGGTAAGTAACTAAGTACCTAAGATAGGCACCAAGGTGGAACAACATGCCAGCAGCAGCAGTCGCGAATGATAAAATATAGGTACCTATAGGTAGGTAACAATAGCCATAATTTTATAAATTGGGATTATTTTTGCAACTTTTAATGGTGTCGAAGAGATTGTAGGTACGGTTTTGTGTTGGATTTGTTTCACATTGCCAATTCAAGGCGAAAGCGTAACGGTGTTAAGTTAAAATTACTTTGGTTATAAGTAGATACCTAAGTTAAAATGATAGGTAAAATACATAGATTTCAAAGCGAGACCATCTTAAATCTATGGTAAAATACGCCTATGGTATATGCACCAATCTGTTTTAGTAAAACAACGATCAAAAGTAGCTGTAACGATCATAAGTAGGTACCTAGTTATCAAATTCAAAATTCAAATGTTTTTTATTCAAATAAACTTTTACAAGTGCTTTCGAATTGTCGAATGAATCTACCACTGGTTCGGAATGCTATTCCTACCGAGAAGAACCAGCAAGAAAATCGGCGGTTATACCTACCTAGTGCGAATAAAATTAAGTACCTAGGTATTAATTTTGATTTTTTCGGCTATGCCGACTGCAAAAACCATGGGTAAAACCATAGTAGGTAGGTAAATAATTTGTATTCTGAGTTAAAACAATGTAGGGTAAACTAAAGCTTCGTTTCGTAGTTGTTTAAATATATTTTTTTATCTATTAAGTATATTATAGTCGATGATTAAAATAATATTGTAGCCAATTTTTACCTACACTTTCTTGTAGTGGAGGCACGGGCCGGTGGTGCCAGTTTTCGCGCTGTCGCAAGCATCATCAACAGTAGAGCGCCATCGACTTGTGAAATGGTCGTATCTAACACTATATTAATTCCCGACCCGCCTCGGTGGGTTTTGTTTGGCAAAAACTACGCGAGCGTAGCGTGCAAAAGTTTCGATCGGAAGGTTGCACGCCGGAGCTTTACCAAAACAGTGCAATGTGGCTCTACCGTTAGTGACACACTTTTAGCTGATTGTTTGAACGTTGACGAGAGGACATATAGTTGACAATTTACTTATTAATGTATTTATTTTTAAATTTCACCTATTAATTATTGATGAGTTATAAATATGAAGTGGTCTGTTTACGTAGTTATATGCCATGTGTATGTGCTTAAGTGTTTTGCGATGACTCTGAGCGAATTGGAGGATTTTAGCAATTTCCTTAGAGAAACATCTCAATTGGATCAAAATGTGAAAAGTAAGTTGTAACGGGCATCGTTTTTAAATGTTTTTTTATTTATATTATTATCTATCGGATAAAGATTTACTCAATGTCTCTATTGTATTAAAAAATAAAATCATCATCATCGTCATCAACAGCTGATTTGCATCCACTGTTAAAAAATAAAAATACTGAAAATAGAAAAATTCATTAAAGGTAACATACCACATGACGAAATTGATGAAGACGAACTAATACATGACAATGCATGGGAAACAAGTGGGAAATTCGAAGGTGATCTGATTTTGAACGAGAAGCAAAGAAGAATGATTCTCACTAACGTAGCTGAGGGATTGGCAAGAAATGGATTGACAGATAGTACAAAACGCTGGCCGAACAATGAGGTCATTTATTTTATACAACCGGATCATTTTAGTAAGTACATAACACAATATGATAAAAAACAAAAATACATAATTATTATCTTTCATTAGCAGTATAAATTCTAAACGTACCCTAGTTACTTATAACTTTCTTGAATTATTTTTCGGGGGTAGATAACTTTTCGGAAGCAGATGATACTTACTAGAATATTTTACTACAATAAGTAACATATTATTATTTTCTCTAAAATAACACCAAACTGAACTAATTGAGGATTTCAAATCCCATTGTTTATTGCCTTACTGGCAATTATATTTTATGCCATCAATAAAATGTAGTTTCTCCACGGCAAACGTTTAGCGTGCAAATAGGTACGACTACGGTCTACACCTAGTTACAGCAACTATGTCGTACAGTATCTATTGTTGTATTGTTGCGACAAAATTCATAAAAAGCTGCAATTTCTTCGTGGTTTTACAAAGAAATTGCTTAATAACTTCATTTTTTTTTGCAGATAGTGCTCAAGTAGAAGCAATTCAAACAGGTATGGCTGATTTGGCCCGCGTTTCTTGTGTCAAATTTAGACCCTATGTAAAAGGTGATAAAGATGCAGTAGTTATACAGGTGAGATTGTATTTTATAGTTGCATCACTCAACACAATAACGATACCTACTTACATTATTTATTTTTCTAAATTAATTTGAATTTGAATATCAATTAATTTGATCTCAATCACATTCCTACTCACCACAAAAATTTAAAAGTAGATGCAAAAATGGTAAGTACATACTTAGATTAAATATAACAAGTCGTTATCATGCTCATCATCGGCGCTACAGCCTTATATAATGGGCCCGGGCCTGTTCCAGAAGATTTCTCCATCTATTTCTATCATTCGCGCTCGTTCTCTAGCTCTTTTGGCTCACCCGATCCAACCATCAAAGTTTTGGTTGACCGATTCTACTACGTCCCTCTGGGTTCGACGACATCAGTTTCGTTGGCGGCCGCTGCCAATGAAACCTACATATCATATTTATATATCAAGTAAATTTTGTATTATCATCTTTTACTTCTCTAGGGTAGCAGGCGTGGATGTTTTTCACAAGTTGGTTACCAAGGAGGCTATCAAGTTATGAACCTCTTTCGTCGCCACCCAGCCGGACGAGGTTGTTTCCGGCACGGAACTGTTGTTCATGAACTATTACATACGCTCGGATTCTTTCACATGCAGAGTAGTCCTGATAGAGACGATTACGTCGATGTAATATGGGAAAACATTATTAAACGTGAGTAAACTAAAGATACGTGGGACAAGTAGCCCACTTGTGGCTTTGTTGTAACAACGCAAATCAGTCGATGCAGCTCAGCAACTGTATGGATCCAAAGAGTTTGGAGGTCCGCATTTTGCTTGTTCAATTCAATAATATCATACCTATTCTGTGATAATATGTATTAATCTTAGTGGAGTTATACGCTGTGAACCCACCGCAATATCATTCCAAGAAAACTCCTACCATTATGATTACTGGAAAAGGGATTACTGGAAATTCAGACCCTCAGCGACGAGGAATACGACGCAGAGATTGATTAGAACGCAAATATGAACTTTATTAGGTAAACGAGAAAGATTGCGTACTCAAGTAATTATAATTAGATATCTTAAAAAATATGTACCTATCTAATGTTATAATGACGTATGTAAATAAAAGTGCAGGAAATTAAAATATATTTGCAGAAATGTGTCTAAAATTCGAATACGTGCTGTATGTACAATTAGGTAACGGTGTTAGTAATCCACCACTATCTCTGTATGACCTGAATGCGAAATGTTCACCGTGTATCGTATATTATTTACCTATGCACATACACAATATTTTTACAGTTATACAATGCAGGAGTGCATAATAATTAATTTCATAATTATTAAGGATATTGTAAAGTAGAACTCGAACATACGATCCAAAACGCTAGTAGCCGACATTGGCCTTACAGCAGCTTCTCTTAAGTGGGACTGGGCCGGTCATGTGAGCCGTATGCCAGATGACTTGTGGGCTAATAAATCGGCTTCCTTCTGGACCCCCCAAAATCATCAACGCCAGCGTGGTAGGCCGAGACTACGATGGCGCGATGAATTGGACAAATTCTTGGTTGATTGGCCCATCGAAGCACAACATAGGGAAATGTGGAAACATCGGAGGGAGGCCTTGCCCAGGCGTGGGACAGTACAGGCTAGATTAGTTTAGCTTGTAAAGTATTATTTTTATTACAGCTTCCCGACATAACTTCCGGAAATACCATTCGTTAGCGGTTTCGGATTTTGGTGTCGGTTACGACTACGACAGTGTCCTGCATTATAGCCGCAGAGCTTTCTCTTCGAATGGATTAGACACTTTAATACCTAAAAAGGTGACTTAATTAAAATCATACTAATATTATAGGTACTTAAATGCGAAAATGTGTATGTTTTTACGTTTAATGGTTTGTTGGTTTGTCCTTCAATCACGCCGCAACGGAGCAACGGATCGACGTGATTTTTGGCATAGTTGAGGACCTGGAGATTGACATAGGCTACTTTTTATCCCGGAAAATAAAAGAGTTCCCGCGGGAATCAAAAATACTTAAACCACGCGGACAAAGTCGCAGGCATCAGCTAGTAGTATAATATAATCTTGTATCTAATACAAAATTCGAATGTGCAAAAAATAAGATGTGAATTAAGAGCGTGAGTAATTTCTGCATAATCTGTTTCGCTTGTTTTAGTTCGGTGCAGTGATTGGACAGAGGATAGGTCTATCTGATAAAGACGTTCAAAAACTCAACATAATGTATTGCAATGCAAATCCAGATCTTTTGATTGAAGACAGTAGCGAAACTCCAAAAATGAAAGCAGTAACGATAAGGCTGATGACGGCTGCTGAAAGTAAGCCATTTGAAGGGCTTGGCATAGGATACCAACAAGGTAACATAGTGATTATAAGATTACCCAGGCCAGAGAAAAGACAAATGCAAGATTTACCTCAATTTCCTATCTTTGATTATTTTAGTAAAACGACGGAAGAACTGCCGCCGGCGTTTGTTCAGGGAGTTGGAGTTAGAAAGGAAGTGAAACCCTCATACAATTATGAGTCACAAGATTCTTCAGATAAGGAGGAGTTTGCTCAACCTAGTACAGCATCCAATCCACAAAGACAATACTATGATAATAAAATTCTAAGGACACTTAGACCTACTGATGAAGAAGAGAAGAACGTAGAGGAAGGTGATACACAAAATGACGATGTAACACAAGATTTAATGCGTATTCTATTAGACATAGAAAAAACTCAGTATAATCCACTTCAAATACCCGAAGAAGATGATAACAACGATCCAAGAATGCGTTTACTTAGGGAATCAGAAGAAAATAAATTTAATTCGTTTTTAGTTTCACCCTTGATAAATGATAATATAAAAAATATAAATAGTTACGTTATTAACGGGCCGTCATCGGCAGATGATAGTAAAAAATCAGAACATAATAAACAGAAGCTATCTGATGAACGGGTTCCGTTCCGAAACCAACCTTCAGAATTATCTGACTCAATACGATTTACAGATCATAATTTACCAGATAAAAGAATTTGGTACAGAAACGAAAATATAAAACCTAAACACGCTAATGCTCTAAGTAATTATTATCCATTGACTGATCAAGGACAAGAAAACTATTCATATTTTGGCAAAGAAGATCCAAAATTCGAAAAATGGTACAATAATGACCACCTTAAACACGAATCTTACAGAGACAGAAATCCATCTAATTTGGAATATTATAGGTAAGTAGATGATATTGGGACATTTTAAGGTGTTAAGTACTATTATGTAGTAATTAAATGGAGCTGCGATTTGTGTCTCAACTCTCATGTGTTTTTGTATTCTAAGTTTTGTAGATACTTAAAAACTCAATAGATATTAATAAACGTTTTAAAATATGTATTCACTTTGTCGATTATTTATAGCTTGTGCATTATTACTTATTAGTATCACCCTAAATCATCCCTACCGTAGGGACAGGTGGAAAAAAAATCCACTCTTCCCCCCCGGATAAGTTAATTTTATCTCTTGTCAGTGGATAAAATCGGGGGATAAAATTTTTATCTCCGGCCCATGCTAGCCCCGGGGGGATAAGTTGGTAGGGACTAGTGGAACAGGCCAAATTAAATTGGGTAAGTATTTGATTACTAGTGAAATAAATTATTTTTTTAGTGATTATTAAATAAAGGATCTCCAGAAAGTCGTAAAATCCACGTCCCCTGCTAGAGTTATTTTGAATAACCAAAAAAAGTGCGTCGAACTTTGATGACGTCACAACTTAAAATTTCATACAACATACCAAGCACGCGTTTTGACGTTTGAAAAAAAAGTTGCTGATTTGACTAGTTGTCAAATACCGTGACTTCGGTCGCCGACTTCCAGCGACGGATCACAGGGCAGTCATGTGTGGGCGCCTTGGAGTGTTTGTTTCATCAAAGGCGGCCGCGCGCCACTGGGCCGATTGGTTGTGACTTGTGATTCGTCGCTGGAAGTTACTGCGACCGAAGTCACGCTTGTATCGAAAGTTTGTTTATCTACACTAATGTTATAACATTCTACTTATGTTTCCAATACTTGACTTATAATTACTACTGTTATAGCGCAGATAACAAAACACTCAATTTAAGCAATTTCACATGATGGTATAATATCCACATCGATATCGTAAAATCTCATTATAACATCAATAAAACGCGACCAATTAACCTGGCGAGCCTTATGTCAAAATCCTCATACAAGTTGTATAAAATTTTGATATTAGGCTGGCTTTTGAAAACAGTTGGGTTATACGTGAAAACTTCGTCGAAACTACTAAACTTACATACACAAAACTCTTTGGTAAGATCTTGTGCCAATTAAATAAAAAACGAACAGCGCGCGCTCGCTCCTGATTGGCCCTGCGCGCGCAGCTGCGCTCTCATTGGTTAGATTTTAATGGCGGCAAGTTCACTGTGACAATACACGTATATACATAAACTATTGTCAACTTTTACTCTTGTTGTTTGATAAATTGCATTAGTGAAGATAAAGTAGTGTATGCAACTGCATATAACACGGGTATTAAAACACTCGTTACTATTATGAAACTCGCTGCGCTCGTTTCATAAACTCACACTCGTGTTTTAATACCCTTCATTATATGACAGTTGCATAAACTACTATTGTCTGTCTGCTACGCTTTAACGGCGCATTTTTACAACCGTTATTTGGTTAGGTACTGATTGGTGATTACTGTATTCAATAATCAAATAACTGCTACCAAATAGCCGTTTGACCGTCTCGGGAGCGCTTAGGAAACGTGTCATAATATCGACGGCTCGATCTAAAAAATAGAGAAGAAGGAAGTAGGAACTGCAGTTCATTCACATGACTCAACTGAACCACAATATATGACATTATTTAGCTAATGGCAAAACGTGTTGTTTAAAATTATTATTAAATTCGATTATATAGGTAGATACAGGAGCTGCCATCGCAATAGCACGAATATTCAATCACCGCTGCGCGCATCTCCACGATTTCATAAAATATGTAGGTATTTAACTAGCTGATGCCTGCGACTTCGTCCGCGTGGATTGAGGTTTTTTGGTTCCCGCGGAACACTTCAATTTCCGGGATAAAAAGTAGCCTATGTGCTATCCCAGACTATAATCTATCTCTGTGCCAAATTTCATCCAGATCCGTTCAGCCGTTGTGGCGTGATTGAGTAACAAACATCCGTCCATCCATCCATCCATCCATCCATCCATCCATATTATATCCATCCAAACCTTCGCATTTATAATATTAGTAGGTATAGAAGTATAGGATTAGTACCTATAGATAAAATTATAATTGATAATGTTAACATAAATATCATCCTCATTTATTGTAGGTACCTATTAGTTATTTGCATTTATTTTTTATACATTTACTAGCTGAAGCCCGCGACTCCGTCCGCGTGGTGGTATGAAAAATAGTTTAGGTACGTCCTATTCTCATACCTACTGAATATACATATGCATCAAAATTGGTCAAGCCGTTTCGGAGGAGTAGGTACGGTAAGTAACTAACATTGTGACATGGAAATTTTATATATTAGAGATACATATTTTTTACATTACTAGATGATGCCCGCGACTTCGTCCGCGTGGATTAAGTTACTTATTTTGATTCCCGCGGGAACTCTTCCTATATCCTTCTCCAGGATCCCTGTACCAAATTTCGAAAAATCGGTTAAACAGATGGGCTGTGAAAGCGTAGCAGACAGACAGACAGTCAGACAGACACAGTTTCGCATTTTTAATAATATTAGTATGGATAGGTATTAGACCGGGCGGCGGCGAAGACTTGGTGTCGCATATCTGTGACATTGTGTAAATCATAGATGAAAATATGATGTAAAATCGTAATCATTTTACGTCATAAAACATAATAATATGATGTACAACAAACTTCCACCGAAAATTTGTTTGAACGAGATCTAAGTAGTAAGTAGTTTTTTTTAATAATTTAAAACTTACTACAGATTACTCAACTTACTACAGACTCTCACTTGGCCGGTTTTTTTAGTTATAGCAACACTGTGCAATTTTACTAAATCATTTCAACCATTTCAACTAGATGGCGCTAGTTTATAGGTTCCAACCATGGAGGTATGTATTTAATACCTCCATGGTTCCAACTTTGGTTCCACAGACTTATTAATAGTCTGTGTTTGGTTCCAAGCATTTTTGTTTGAAGACACAGACATAGGCTGTGTTCCGAAATACACTGCGAGCACTGTAAGGTGTGACGTCACTTTAGTACACTGCGAAGCCGTTCCTTTAAAATTAGATATACTGGATACTGCTTAAAACGGAACGCTGTCAGCACTGAGACAAACACTGAGAGCACCTTACCTCGAAAACGCCAGTGCTCACAGTACAAAGATGGCGTCGATTAATGACGTCATATATTTCTCTAGGATACTGCAGCAGTTTACTGCCAGTTATAACGGAACGAATTTCTCCACAGTAAAGAGCACTGAACAGTGCTCGCAGTATATGACGGAACACAGCCTTTGTCTCAGTGCTGACAGCGTTCCGTTTTAAGCAGTACCCAGTATACCCAGGTATCTAACTCTAAAGGAACGCCTTCGCAGTGTACTAAAGTGACGTCACACTTTACAGTGCTCGCAGTGTATTTCGGAACACAGCCATAGTGCCTAAAACCAAGAAAAGATGAAGATTGTCTATGACAAATTGAAATTGACATTCGTTTGACAAAATTTTACAATGACTTTGACGTAAGCGATTACTCATGCATGAATGATGGAAACAAAACGAACGAAACTTTACGAAAGAAAGTCGAAGTGTTTTGAATACGAGAACCTCTGTACAAAAACAAAATAATATCAGTATCTTGAATTAATATCATCAATCATGTTACTGAGATAGCGATAAACGATACCAACAATGGTATCTTGGAGTCGGTGACACAGTGAAGATCGAGTGTATTTACCGTGAGTTTTATTTAATGATATTTTAATGGGCAGCACTGTATCGGTACAACAACGCAATATGATGTTTTTGTTTGGGAAAAATGCTCATAATTCTCAGGAAGCCCGAGCAAGACTGGAAAGGAAATTATATCTTGCCCGGGAGTCACCAGAGCCTGACTTCGATTTGTCAGACTGCTATCTTCGACGTTTGCCGTCGGGTATATTTTCTATATGCAAGGTATTTAGAAAAGACAATTTATATTTACATAACAATCGCCTGCAGACCTTAGAAGAAGGTGGGCAGCTGTCCGATCTATTCCTTATTAAAGTCCTCAATTTAAGTTGTAACCAGTTTTTTCGATTGCCGAATGCCATAAGATATCTGGTAAATCTAACAGAGCTTTATTTACAAAATAATTTTCTTGAATCTATACCTGACGGAATAAGGTATTTAGAGTGCTTACAAGTTTTGGACTTATCCAAAAACAAATTGAAACATTTGAATCCGGGATTAGGTAGTCTCAAATGTATGAGACTGTTAAAGATAACTGATAACAAGCACCTCACAAAGCTTTGTGCAGAATTGTGTTTAGCTACTAATTTGTTATCTATTGAATTAGATGGTGACAATTTTACTTTTCCACCATCATACATAGTAACACAAGGGACTACAGAAATTATGAAATATCTTTGTTCTGAATTGAATATTGAATACACAGCCCCATTGCCTTCTGATATTTCACCATCTCAAGTCCCAAACATAAATTATAATCCTTTTGAAAAACCGTTAGGAATAACATGGGAAGAACAAGAGGCTGCAATGATTGAACAAGAAAATAAAATTCACAAAGCTAATCTGCAGCAAAGAGAAAAATTCCTGTCTAAGATTATACAAGAACAACAAGATTTGGACAGTGAAATAGCTAAAGTACAAGAAGTAAGAGAAGTAGAGAGGCACAAGCTAATGAAAGCTATACAAATGGAAGAAGAGGAAATTGAATGTTTGGTTAAAAACTTTATCCAAATTGATAGACTGCAACCTGAAGTAGTTCAACAACAGCTAGCTTATGAACAAGCTGAACATGACAGATTGCTAGAGATCACTCGACAAAATTATGATAATATTAGGAGGGCTGATATTTTAAAAGCAATGGAAGAGCTTATTGAAAAAGATTCTTCTATTCAAATGTATAAAAAATATTATAAGGATGATCTAAATAACATTAAAGAAAATATGTTAATACAGGAGACAGAAGGGGCCATGAAGTTATCTGAACTTTTAAATGCTAAAGATGAGTCTCGCACCACATTAGTTCAAACACTTCTTGAAGATCAAGATATTCAGAAAGCGATTGTTTCATCATTGCTCGAAAAAGTTGATGCCAAGAGTTGGAGTCTCAATCAAGAAATAGCACTTATTTCTACAAATTTAGCAAGGCTCAGTGTGATTGAACAAGAGAAAAAGAACATGCAAATTGCATTTAATTATAATGAACTCTTACAACAAAGAATTCAGTTAGTAGAGTTGTTGGACAACCTCCTGGATCAGAGAAACATAAGAAGGAAGCAATTAATTGATACCTTAAAAGAAGCAGAAACTGAAGGTAACAGATCAAGTGACTTTTGGCTCAAGAGTTATCAAAAACTTTTGGATTCAGCGCCCAAATCGTTGTTTAATGTTGGAAAGTTAGACCCTGTTTTTGCAAATTACCTATTACAAGAAGGTGTTATTCATTGTTTGCCTTTTCTGGTTAAGTATCTATTTTCTAGTGAGTCCTTGTTAAATATCACTAGTGAAAATTTAAGGGAGAGTGGAGTAACTCTAACCTCAGACAGAGAAAGCATTTTAAGGGCCTTACAGTTGTATGTGCAATCTAAAAGTCAGAGTAATGATATAGCAGAAGCTAACAGTAGCACACAACCAAGTGCACCTTCAATTTCTGAAGAAAACAATTGTTCAGGAGTTCTTAATGTCAATGATAATGATAGCTCAATAGTGGAGGGTGAATGTGTAGTTTGTATGGATGCTAAGTCTGAAATAGTTTTTGTGCCATGTGGTCACATGTGTTGCTGCCAGCCATGTTCACAAAACCAGCTAGAATACTGCCCCATGTGTAGGATGGTCATAGAAAGAACAATCAAAGCAATTGTTGCATAATTAATTATTAAGTACGTATTATTCTTACCATAGGTCGAGTCAAGTATGCTCACCAAAGATCCTGCACCTGAAGTTTTTTTAAATAACAAAATATTATTTAACTTACAGCCATTCTTACAGCTTATATTATTATAACAACTTTAAATCTGTAACAACGCAAGGTAATAAAACAATGTGCCAATTTTGTTTTACACAATCTGTAAGCAAAAAGATGACTCTAAATATATTGCTATCTCTTTATTCATAATCACAAGTCCCTGCGGAACAGGACAGGACAAGATATAGGACTTTCAGATTAATTTAGAGATTGTGTACAACAGAAATGGCCAAAATTTTGGTATTATTAATTAAGTATATTTTTATGATTGTATACTGTGTCATGATTTCATATTTTTTTTCTTCAACTACTCTTAAACTTAGTTTTTAGGGTTCCGTAGTCAACAAGAAACGATTATAGTTTTGCCATGCCAGTCCATCTGTTCAGGACTTAGCTCAGATACTATTGGTACTAGAAAGCTGTAATTTAGCATGGGTAATGGGTATACATATTTATCACTGAAAAAGTGGTAAAATCTATACTTCTATACTAATATGATAAATGCGAAAGTTTCGATGGGTGGATGTCTGGATGTTTGTTACTCAATCACGCCAAAACGGCTGAACGGATCTATACGAAATTTGGCACAGAGATAGATTATAGTCTGGAATAACACATAGGCTGCTTTTTATCCGTAAAATTAAAGAGATCCTGGGGGAACCAAAAACCCTCAATCCACGCGGGCATCAGCTAGTAAAATTATGAAAATGATTTTTTTTGGGGTCTCCCACACGAAGAGTGGGGATGAATTTTTTCTTCTCGTCTATCCCATGGTGTGGGGTGTCGTTGGATAGGTCGTTTAAAAATAGCGGGGCTGTGAGAAAATAACTTTTCGATTCAGGGATCCGTTTGCGAAATATTAAGATTTAAAGTGCGGGTAAAGTTAGAGTCTAGGAAGTAGTACATAAATATAACGAAGTTAAAAGCTAAGTAGACTTTACATGTGACGGGCAACTACGGAACCCTACTCTGCGCGTGGCTCGACACCCACTTAGCCGGTTTTTTGTTTATCTATTTACCATCCATCCAGACTAAAGAATTATGAATTTTTTAGGTGCAGGACTAAAAGTTGTTATTGAATACTGTTGAGATTGATTTTTATTTATTATTGTATTAAAAAAAAGACTAAAGAACAACAATTTTGCAATATTGTATCTGTATTTGTTATATATTTACACCTATGGTGTTTGACTGGTTAGTTTATTTTTCCTATTATCATGTATGATACATAAAGTGAATCATCTGATTGTAATTTAAGTAATCAGATAAAAAATATTTGTGCAATATGTTGAATGCTAAGCAAAGTGCCCACTAGCAAAACCACTTGCAGAAATCCACTTGCGCCAGTGGAACTTCACTTTGCCTAGAGTTATACCTACCATTAGTTGAAATACCATTAGTTGAAATAAAAATTCCATTGTGATTTAATGTCAATTTGATGATAGGTAATATCCAGATCATTTAATAATATCATGAAATCTTAGGGGTTTTTCTAATCGAACGTGATTAGTGATTACCATGTTAAGCGACCACCGCATATTCGTCCTAATACGCGATGCGTTAGTCGTATGTTCCCGCGTGTCGTATGCTACTGATTGTCGCATACGACTCGGTGTCGTTTCGTTCGGCAACAGATTTATTGCGAGTTCGAACGAACAAAAATCGCGCGATGGTCACTTTTGGTCGTGTACGGTTGCGTAGTCGCGTTCTTGTATAGGACGGCACGGCGCCTTCGGCTTGGCATCCATTGGCTGCAACTGTCGCTCCAGCAATCGCTTCGTCTCAACAACTGAACATCTGATTTTGCGCAACTTAGGCGTCCTTCGAGATGTTCGGAGGTGGCTCGGGGTGACCGAAGGGAACATTTGAAACTTTCTTCTGCCGTAAAAGAAGTTTGATATGCTAGAGAGTTGCTTATCCGATTTATGCGGTATGCCAAAGACCGCCCAGTCCTACTGAATATTGATACAGCAACAGATTGTTATGCTTGGTCTACCTACCTACAAGCTACCTGGCACTCCAGTCTTGGGGAACTTGCCAACATAAGTCGAAAAACTGTTTAGTTAATAAATTGAATTAATTTTACCTTTTGAATGAGACTGGGTATGGATATGAACCAATCCACAGTTGTGTAGACCAAGCCTTAGTATTGAGATTACTGAGTCCAAGAACTTTTCACAGTTTTTTTGTCTAAATTACCAATAAAGCTAGTGCCTTCTAACTGTTTGTTATGTCTATCATAATATTGTAATATTAAGTTATATCATTTCATTGATTTAAAAATTTAACCAGTTTTGTATTATGTATTAAACTGTGATACAGCTGTGAAATAATGATTATTACCTTTGCCATTAAAATATTCTGATTACTTAAGTAAATCTTGCAAATACATATTCATAAGTGCTTAACTCAAAGTTGTGTCATATTTTTATTTATACTTATGTTATGAATACTATTATTATTTTAAAATTTAGATTAAGTGTTATTAATTAGCAATAAAGTAAATAGGTTTTTTTAATATTTATAAAACTAATTGATAAAAAAATAAAAATTGATAGCTAGCCGACGCCTACCACTTCGTTTTATCAATTCCCGCGGGAACTCCTTAATTTTCCGGGATAAAAAGTAGCCTATGGCACTCCCCAGGTCCTCAACTAGGTAAGTATACCTACCCATGCAAAAAATTAATTGCTCTGTTGCAGCGTGATTGAAGGAAAACCAACAAATTCACTTTCGCATTTATGATATTAGTATTAGGTATATGAATTGGGGATCCAAATTCCAAATTGAGCACTTGTGAGGTATAACATGCCACCCCTTCTTGTACAGTAGGTACCTACATGTTACACAATGAATATGGCACAAAATAACTTTTTTTATCTTTTTTAAATTTTCATAATATTATGTAATTGCGCTGAATGAGTGAAGCGATGAGTGATGACATATTATTTAAAGGGACCATTGTATGTGCAAATGTATGAGTATGGCCCGGCGGTATCCACCAAAGCGGAGATGGGCGGAGACATGTTTATCTGACCAATCAGGGGCCCAATTGTCAGGAAATCGTATTCATTTGGGACCTTGAAACGAATTACTCGAACTGATATAGGAGTTCATACCGGTAGTAAAAATAATCTATGGTTCATACACATACATGCATTTTGACTTGCAGGCATCTATGAAGTATGAACAGTTCGTATTATAAGTTTGGCAACCACGTAAGATTTTTTGTCGGCAGAAAGTGAAACGTACAGATCGTACGTCGCGTCGCGTCGGTCCGATTTACGGACTAACAAAAAGTCTGACGTGGGCTGAACTCCCGGTTATGGTTAGGAGTTTTCATTATTCGTCATTATCAATTTAATTTAATTGATTCGCAAAAGACATTCTTCGTCCATCTCCGCTTTTCTGCGGTAATACGTGCTGAGTTTTTCCCGTCGTTATCAATAAAATAATTTATTTGGTCCGCAAAACACATCTTCGCCCTTCTCTGCTCTTCTGCGCTTGGTGGTTTGAGCCAGAGTTTATAATCCAATTCTATTCTATCATTCTTTTATTTTTATTTCTATTCTATTATTCTTATAATTAAAGGAATTTAATTAATCCAGCTTGTCAGCCTATGTATGGCTATTGCAATTATTCCTCGCGGTTGTACCTACACGTAGTTTTTACATCCAATCCAATGGCAGCCTGCCTCAGTAGATGTTCAAAATCTATCAACGTTTTCGAGGTGCACTAAGCCTACGGGTGTCCATATTCTATAATATATTATTATTATTATATTATTGTTCACAAACATTATTAGGTAGGTACCTACCTACTGGACAGTATTATTTTTTCGTTGCATAATGCCGGAGGAAATGCTAATAATATTACCCTTCTCTTTCAACCTTTACAGATTCACAATCAGCATATAGGTAAATCTGAGTATATAATTAATCTGAGAAGAGGCCAATATTACTGGTAGGTACCTACTTACTGGTGTCAAAATTTTGTTATTTAATGCTTCTGAAAGCAAATTAATGTACTTTTCAATATCCTCTAGCTATAATTGCGTATATTTTATTCAAGCTATTTATAAATTATTATTATTCCTGTATACCACCTGTTTTTCAAATACATAAAATTTTAAGCACTTTTGTCGTGTTTTAATTAATAAGAACCTTATCGATTTCCTCACCCTAGAATATTATTGAACCTAGGGCATCTTGCTTGAAAACATATTATTATTAAACGTTATCGTAATATCGTGTAGGGTTGTAGTTGTACACAGGCAATGCGCTAACTTCATAATATACTTAATAAAATAACAAGAAAAACCAAACAGGTTAAATATAAAAATTTGTTCCAATTTTGGCTTCCGGGCCAGATAAGTTGGTGGGACTATAGGTTACTACTTACTTTGATAGGTAGGTAGGTACGTTCCTTTATGCGTTAGCGCTTTACCTGCAATTAGGTAACTTAGATTAGTAGGTACATTTAAGTTTAGCCAAGCCAGTTGTGCCAAGCCAGAAGCGATAAAATCGGCAAAGATTCGTAGGAAATAGTACAATAGAAAACAGAAACAACCTTTTTTTGAAATATTAGATAAGTACCTACATTTAGATCCGTATCCGTTAAACTCTATCCATAGATCCATTATCCATTCCCTATATTAAACTACTGTTAATTCCTCAAGACAAGGTCCATCCGGATTTTCCGAATTCCTAACATTATAAATTGAAATTACAGGATACCGCGAATATCCACCACAAGAATACCATAAGATCACGAGGAAATACCTTATTTTTAAATAGACAAGTGACATCTATTAGCAAAGTGAGGCACTTATACAAAACCCCTCAACCCTGGAAAGGAATCCTTACAGGAACCATCGGCTTATAATGAACCCCTCACCCTCACCTGATGGTAAGTGATGATGCAGTAGACTGCATCATCCATTACCATCCATGTAACAGGTTAGCCCGTCTTAGAAGACGGGCTAACCTGTTACATGGAAGTTAATTAAACCCATACCCCTATTCGGTTTCTACACGGCATCGTACCGGAACGCTAAATCGCTTGGCGGCACGTTTTTGCTGGTAGGGTAGTAACTGGTAACTAGCCACGGCCGAAGCCTCTCACCAGGCCAGACCAGGGAAAATTCAGAAATTATAAATTCCCAAATTGACCCTGCCGGGAATCGAACCCGGGACCTCCACACGTGAAGACAACAGCGCTCAACACTGCGCCACGGAGGACGTCTAATGGTCGTACTTAGTAATATAGGTAGGAAAATATAAGCTTGAATGGTTTTTGTGCATGACTGTAATCTTAATACACACATCCGTGTAAACTAAGTATCTCAGGTGTATGTGGAGACTGGAGAGGTATAGATAGTTCAATCCACGACGACGCGCCCCACTATTTATCGCGAGGGGAAACAGCGGGGTGTGGGGAGTTCAGCCCGAACATTAGTCTCGAGTCGACCATAGAGTAGTATGGTATATATGGAGTCGACCACGGCTCAGTATACACGGTTAAGTCTGTGGTTAAGTTGGTTTGCTTTGCTGCGTATCGCGACCCACCGGAAAGTTGCTCTACTTTAATTTTTTGTAAAATATTATTTTTATTAAGTACTAGCTGATACCCGCGACTTCGTCCGCGTGGAATAAGTTTATTGATTCCCGCGGGAACTCCTTAATTTTCCGGGATAAAAAGTAGCCTATGTGCTATTCCAGACTATAATCTATCTCTGTGCCAAATTTCATCCAGATCCGTCCATCCGTTGGAGCGTGATTGAGTAACAAACATACATCCATACATCCAAACTTTCGCATTTATAATATTTATTTGATGTCCAAAAAAACGGAACGAATTGTCCTTAAAAGCCAGGTAGGTATTTTGAAATTTTATCACTGGGTGTTCTATAAACAGAATTTATTATAACAATTAAATTGATTTTTCTAGGCAAGAGCAATAATTTCGAAAGTAGGTATACGATTTTATGAAAAAGGGAGCATGTAATAATTATGCAGAAAAAATAATCGATGCACGCTGGAGAACAGCACAGGCTGTTGGAGTGTCTGAAAGCACAGTCACTAGAATTTTACGCGAAAAGAAGGGGCATGGATTATAGCAAAATAAATGTAAATTTTTTCTTGCTACATTATTTCTTGTTATTCATTCTATGCAGGACCATCACGACTTATATTTTATTTTTTAAAGTAGGTGAAATGAAGTAGAGCATAAGTACTTCAAGTTAATTATGACATTTCTCGCTATTTAACTTGGTGTGCGTGTGCCCACATTGCTACTCGCTGCGTAGTAATAGAACTCACATTCTTGTAGTTTACATTGCACACTTGCACTGTAAGCGATTGCGGAAAAGAGTGGGGCGCGTCTTCGTGGATTGAACTATCTATAGTGATCACAGATTAAATACTAAGTGGGTACCTATACTTAGTATTAAGTAGGTACCTAAGTATAATTATAATGTCCTCCCAACCGAATTTCGGCTACGGTGACCAATCTCCTGAGAGATTAGCCATCTGCGCGGAAGATATTATAGTGCACAAGTGTTTGCGCAGGTGCACTTTCTATTCCTTTACTCTCATAGCCCGACGGGATGGAAAATCCGACACGACCGGAGAGATCAGGCGCAGGATTGACGGCTTAACGTGCTCTCCGAGATACCTACATTTTAAATTGTTAGGTATCTATAAGATTGGGTAAGTAAGGTACATAGCTGTAGGTAGGCTTATCCACCTGTGTTTAGTTCGCGCACGAGTTAAATGCATAGCTTATGTATGTGTCGCCACACATAAGCTCTGCATTCAACTCGCGCGCGAACTATGGTAGGCGCCGGCGGCAGCTAGTTCGATTAAACCATTCTTAGTTAATTCTTAGTTAATAATAATCTTTATATCATACTTGCTCAGTAACTAGGGATTACTATGGTGGAAAGTCTCCTTGTAAGTTGGTGTTTGCAATTCAAGGCAACATTACGTCGCACTATGCTTGAATTGTAATGTTCACATTACAGTTCAAGCTATGCAAAACTCCTTAGTAAACACTCTTTTTTTTTAAAAAATGGTAAGAAAACTTTTTACTGAAAAAAAAACACTGAACATGGCGGCATTTAATTTCCATACATTTCAAACTATGCAAAACTCCTTGGAACTCAGAGCCGTAAAAAAAATACAAATAACCATTTTTTTCTATTTTTTCTATTTTTTCTCTAAATTTGCTAATTATTCTAATTAAAATTTCATTTTGCATTACCAATGTTTTTTTTTTTTTTTTTTTTTTTTTTTTTTTTTTTTTTTTTTTTTTTTTTTTAACATCCACTACAAGTTTGCCCTTGACTGCGATCTCACCTGATGGTAAGTGATGATGCAGTCTAAGATGGTAGCGGGCTAACCTGTTAGGGGCATGGCAGTTATATTAAACCCATACCCCTATTCGGTTTCTACACGGCATCGTACCTAAACGCTAAATCGCTTGGCAACACGTCTTTGCCGGTAGGGTGGTAACTAGCCACGGCCGAAGCCTTCCACCAGGCAAATTTTACCTCGCAAGAATGATATAAAGTAGAATGCTTACCTCGGTTGCAAGTAGCTATTACACCCTCGAACTATATTCACCCTCGCTCGCTGCGCTCGCTCGTGTGACTAAATATCTCGGGTCCACGCGATCCATTAGCGCCCTATGCGAGCTGCGCTCGCACTGGCGCCAAATTGGATCTTGTTCTGTAATAGCTTACTTACGTCCCTTGTGTAACAATCTACTATTAAATACATAGTTTTGATTATACTGTACGTTACTCATAAATTATTAAGCTATTTGGTTTGAAAAGGCTGATCTCAATATTGTTAACTGAAGAAAAGTTGATAGTTATCATTTCAGTTGATACTAAGTTTTTGATAAGTATAATTATTGTTATTTATTAAAAGTGAAATTTTGTTGAATTCATGAGTAGATAGAGTTGATTAATAGATTGATAAGTGGTTTTATTTTTTTTATATTTAATTTTGTACGTCTGATAGAAGAATCTAAGTGTTTCAGTAGTTTTGTTGATTACTTTTCACAGTTCTAATAAAAATAAATGTTTATTTGTTGGTTTCCCTTTAAAAAACTTCCTATTTTTAGTTCCATGAATAGGATAGTCATAGTAAAATAAGTAAATAATAGGTCATTTAATCATCTCACTAAAGGGGAAAAATTAAATAAAGGTACTTATATCGTCAACTTTTCGAACTTCAACGCAATATTGACGAAGAAGAACTAAATAACTAACATGCACAAATAAATAAGTGCACCAAATATTCAAAAGTTCGGCGAGGGAAAATTAAATAGTTGCTTTTTATTTTTTTTCTCACAAACAAATGAATAAAAATGTATGACAAGTAGATTCTAAAAAAGATACAGCACCAATCTATAACATATAAAAACATGGACAGTTAAATTGTTTATGAAAAAAAAGTTCTCCCCATTTTTAACGCAAAAAAACAGTAAATCGCGTTTTACTCGCGATATTGGTTTTGTTAGTTATTCATTTTTCCAACTACAGCGACGAATATTTATTTTTAGTTTAACAGTTAATTTTATAATATGAGTGTTTTGAAAAAATTCAAGTGTTATAATAATGTATTTATGTAATAAGTAAATAGTATTAACAAGTACATAATATGTAGGTATTATAAATGTGAAAGTTTGGATGGGTGGATGGATCAAACACGCCAGAACGGCTGAACGGATCTGGATGTAATTTGGCACACGGATAGATTATAGTCTAGACTCTAGAATAACACATAGACTACTTTTTATCCCTGAAAATTAAAGAGTTCCCGCGGGAACCAAAAAAACCTCAACCACGCGGACGAAGTTGCGGGCATCAGCTAGTATCTAAGAAATAAATAATTATTGGTGTTATTAGTTTATAGCAACATGAGTGGAAAATCTATAATAGAAGATCTCTTAGAGAAATCTTTTTCTTTCTCCGAAAAACTTTTGATTGTAGAAAATGGACGTCCAGAAATGTTTGATTTTCTGGGATAAATTAATGTAGCCAAATGTCCCGGTGTCTCCCGCCTATCATTGTAAGAAAAGATGGAGCGTGAAAATGTAGCGGACAGATAGACACACTTTCACATCTAGTCATACTAATTTCTTATATATATAAAAATCAATTGCTGTTCGTTTGTCTGGCTAAAACTCGAGAACTCGAACTCGATTTAGCTGATTTTGGTTTTGAAATGTTTGTCGTGGTCCAGGGAAGGTTTAAACGTTAAGAAAATATGGAAAAATTGCGAGGAAGATAGTAAAAACAACAATTTCATTTTCCCATATAAACAGCTGTTCTACCTACTTTCCTGTCAAACATTTGACGTTCGTCCCTTCGTCGGTAAGGTAGACTCGGGTCCACTCAAATTGAAGCACGTATTAAATTAAGGGTTTTGAATCGACAACATATATCCACGGATTATCGCGTATTTAAATTTTAATATTTTGATGATTGTTATTGTTGGTTCGTTCAGTTGTCATTGTATTGACATGTTTTGATGGTTGTCATTGTTTGGAATGCAAATAAAATAAGTCTTTATTGTGCTATTTCATACACTCAATATCAGACAGGTTTTGTTGGAATGCAGGTTGTCGAATGTTTATAAATCATGGTAGCGGTAACGCCGAAACGAATCGACTTTTCGAGCACATCCAACAAGCGATCGTCTATGTGCTAGAGCAAATTCCCACCAGTTTCTTTACGACTTGCCAAAGCAATCCGTTCGCACGAACGCTGCTTTACTCGGAGATGCCATGTTACTAAGTACACTTGGAACGCTTCATCGAAGAAATTTTTACGTTGGAGGCAAGGCGATGTGGTTCCTAATCATTGATATGCGTTCTACTGATGCTCATGGTCGTATTTACACAGTTCATCCAAAGAATGATGAATGTTTCTATTTGCGGTTGTTGCTGGTAAATGTTCGTGGGCCAAAATCATTTAAATCAAGTTACGAACTGTTAATGGTATAGTGTGCCATAGGTCCATGAGTGTGCCCAACATTTCGTGCAGCATGTCAAGAGCTCAATTTGGTTGAAAACGATACTCATTGGGACACGAAAATCGATGAAGCAATTATTTCTGCATCTCCAAGTCAGATACGCACATTATTTGCTATCATTATTTCTACATGTTTGCCCTCTAATCTACGTGAACTGTGGAACAAATACAAAGATAACATGGCAGAAGACAGTTTACATCAAATTCGTGTCAGTTCAAGAAATCCTGATCTTGAGGCGAATGAGGAGATGCATAACCAGGCTTTGCTCTTGATCGAAGATATAAAGCAGTTTGTTAGTCAAGTTAGGAATGCCAGCGCCAGATCGCGGAGTGAATGACGCATTTAATAGAGATTTTAATGAACGTGAATATAATCGATATGAATTAGACCAATCAGTTCAAACGAATGTACCCTGTTAACCCCAAAACAGAAAGAAGTCTATGATACATTAATTAATGCAATTGATGATGGAAATGGTGGCTTATTTTTCATGGATGCCCCTGGTGGAACTGGAAAGACATTCCTCATGTCATTGATTTTGGCCACTGTTCGTGCGAGATCCGAAATTGCGGTAGCAGTTGCTTCTTCTGGAATAGCGGCCACGTTGTTAGAAGGATGCCGTACGGCTCATTCAGCGTTAAAATTGCCATTAAACTTCAAACTACTGAACAACCGCATGTAACATTGCAAAACACTCTGCAATGGCAAAAGTTTAGTAGCCGCAAAAATCATCATCTGGGACGAATGCACAATGGCGCACAAACACGCCAGTCATTCCAAGATCGACTGCTGCCGATGAAATAAACGCTTGCCTCAAATCATCAAGTCTGTGGTGCTATGTGAAGAAACTTCAACTGGCAGCAAACATGAGAGTTGCATTGTTGAACGACCCATCTGCTGAAGATTTCTCCAAGCAATTGCTGACTATCGGTAATGGCCGTGTTCCTGTCGACGAATCGAGCGGATTGATTTCATTTCCACCGAATTTTTGCAATTTCGTCTCATCGAAAGACAAGCTCATTAGCAAAGTATTTCCGAACATCATTGCTAACCACAAAAATAACAAATGGTTAAGTGCGCGAGCAATTTTGCCGGCTAAGAAAAAAGATGTGAATGACTTAAACTTTATATATAAGTCGTATATTATCACAAGGTGCTTCAACGAAGAGAATTAAACCGAGTGCATCCCATGCTGCATAATATGTAGGTACCTACATAGTTTAATTCAATCATGTCTTGCTGACACGCGGTTGATATACTTAATGTTTGTACTTTTTTATTTCTTTTTGTGTTATTATCTTAATAAAGAACTGAACTTAATATTTATTTAGTATTCATTGTATTACCTACTTTCATAAAATAAGTGCAGCTAATCTGTAACACGACATTCATTGACTACATTAGGCGGTACGAAGTTCGCCGGGTCAGCTAGTTATTATAATAAAACTTTAGTACCCAGGTATGGATTGCAACAATCATGAAGTTTTCATTTTTTTTGTATTTCAAACTTATTTTAATGTTATATTTTCTTGTGAAATAAATAAATATAATTTCGGTATAATCAATAATATTATATTATTTTTTATATAATAATATCATATTATTATTTTTTATTCCACTAAGTAGATACAAGTTAGCCCTTGACTGCATTGTCACCAGGTGGTGATGATGTAAGCAGGTACTCTAAGGATGGTATGACAGGATAAGTATGACAGTTATATTAAATATATACCCCTAATCAGTGATATATTCTATTATTTAGGTAAATGTATTTTATTGAGAAAATACCTAACCATCACCTAGCGCAACCCCAAGATTGGACCACCAGGAATCGCCACTACTTTCAATATTCATGTAGTAAGAGCCATCCGCTGTCGGCATTGTAGGGAGACCCATCAGCTGCATTTCGTTGTCGTTGCATAAGCCACGCAAGAAATCTTTGTATGAATAACATTTGAAAGCGTTGTATTGTCTGCCTGATACTGTTTCTGCATAATAAACATATGCGCAAGCGTGTGAACAGCTCCCTGTAACAAAAATTGGTGCGTATTATATTTTTTTTATCAGAAAAGTAAGTAAGTAACGAGTTAGACCGTAGCCGCGATCTCACCTGGTGATAAGTGATAAGTGATAACTGATAAGGCAGTCTAAGATGGTAGTTGGCTAACCTGTTATAGGGCTACAACTGTAGTACTCAGTACCTTGTATCTACCGTCAAATTGGTATTATTTAACGGTATCCTATCGTCTTGGACCAGATTGATCAGGGTCAGCTAACTAAACAGACTGCAGGCAGTCCAAGCATAGTCCGTACGACAATGATTTCTAGCAGGTTTCTCATCAACTAAACTTATTTATTGATTTATTCGTTGTGAACACAATATTAACATGCATTCTGCCATTTGTGGCGTACAACATTTAGAATTATTAATTTAACTAACATTTTACATTATTATTTTACTAAATAAATTATTTACAAAATTAAATTGGTAAATTAAATTAGAATTATTATTACACTTATTAACGGACAAATTAAATAATACATATTAATATTATCAAATCTTCTCACAAACAATATTTAAATACAAATAAAAATAGGCTACACATACCTAAATAATTCTTAGGTAAGTTATTGTTTTAATGATTTATAATGAAAAAAATCTTTAATTAAGTAGAATGAATAATTCAAGAGCCATTTACTGAGGGCAGGCTTAAATCGCTTAATAGGCAAGGTCGGATTATACCTAATCCACCAGAAAAAGTGGATCTTACCATCATGATGGTGAGATCGCAGTTAAGGGCTAACTTGTAGTGGATAAAAAAAGGCTGATTTCGTTTAACTTATTGATACTTTCCCAACTCGCCATCCTAAACGCACTCTTCAAATTATACATAAACAAGATGGTGCCCGCGACTTCGTCTTTTCATTTTTTATTAAACCACGTGGTCTTCCAACGGGACGCAACCTATCTCTGTACCAAATTTCGTCCAAATTAGTTGAAAAGGTGGGCCATGAAAGAGTAGCAGATAGATGCACAGGACACACTATCGCAATTTTAATATTGGTATGGATTTGCCTACATGATTTATCATTTTTACAGCAATGCGGTTGCCACAACCCTCCGTTGGGATAGAAGTCCGCGTGTCCGATGCTGTCGATGTAGCCCAGGATCCCACTGTTGGTGTGGATGATGTCGACAAACGCCGCAGCATCGCTGTTGATTGCAGGTAATACTTTCGGAAATTCAAAAAATGGTCGAGCTGGATCCAAGCCTGAAAATTAGTTCAGTAATGAAAGAAAGGATCAACTCAAGAACAATGTCTTTTGGTTAATTCGTATGACCGAAGTTTATTCCGTCAATATAAGCTTGGAGAAAATACCAACAGCTCGGAACTCGGACGGGTTCAAAACGAGACAGCATACTCCGGCAAAATTTACATAAATTAGTATAAGTAACATTTATTATAGGTAATACTAGCTGATGCCCGAGACTTCGTCCGCGTGGATTGAAGTTTTTCGGTTCCCGCGGGAAATTTTTAACTTTCCGGGATAAAAAGTAACCCATGTGCTATTCCAGAATATAACCTTTCTCTTTGCTAAACATCCAGATCCGTTCAGCCGTTACACATAATATTATATCGATTTAAATGTTTCTCAACAGCTGAACCGCTAATGTGCGGATCGACTGATCTTCATTTAGTCGGAGAGAATGGGGGTACCTACCTATTTAAGTTTGAAATGGTTATTCTAAAACAAAATGTTACCTGATACTCTTCCGACAACAAAGTTGTCCATCTTTCTTAGGACTCTACCCGTCAATCCCATGATATGCGCTCCCAAACTGTGCCCAATCAGATGAACGTCTTGGCCTACTATTTCATACTGGACCGCCAATGACTTTATCATCTGCCTAACCTATGGATTAAGAAACACGATGTATGGTATGTTGTTTAGAAGTTAAAAAGCGTCCCCAAACGCTGCTCTTACGCTTCTAGCGACTTGAGACCCCACTTCCATAAATTCTGCAAGCTTAAAAATTGCTATACCTAATATCCGGATAAACTCACGTGTTCCGTCGGAAAAATGCCCGACTAGTTTCGAACCCGTTAAAGGCCCTTATTCATGAGCCTGTTCGCCGCAAACCGCAAAACGCCGCTTTTTAACACTAGTACGGTACAGTCTACAACAAATTTGGAACCGGACACGGTCAGCTCGGCTTGCCTACATCACGATGACGACGCTAATGAAGAAAATCAGCAGGAATCGTCGGGAGAAGACGCATTACCACCTCCCCCCCCCCCCCCCCCCCCCCCCCCCCCACCTCAACCATCGCACAGAGCTGCACGACATGCGAAACGCAGCAGTCAAGTAGCGGCCGCGTCGCGCGAATAGGTTCATGAGTCATGAATAAGGGCCCCGAACGGGTTTGAAACTAGTCGGGGATTTTTCCGACGGAACACGTGAGTTTATCCGGATATTAGGTATAGTTATAATGAATATCACTCACGATAACGTTAAAATTAAAAATTGCTATTAGGTACTATTTAAGCTTCACAAACATTTTCACATTTATTTGTGTCCGAGAAGTTAAAAGACGCATTGTAATGGCGAAAAGCGCCATGACACGTCTAACCGGAATATGGAGGTATCGGGGTATGAGCAACACCACCAAGAGTCGTCTGGTCCGTGCTTTGATTTTTCCAATATTCATGTACGGAGTGGAGACATGGACCATAATGGCGAGAGAAAGGCAAATGATAGACGCGTTCGAGATGTGGTGCTGGAGACGCATGTTAAGGATTCCTTGGACAGCCAAGCGCACAAACGCGTCACATCACATCACATCCTGTCACAGCTAGGGGTAAAAACGCGACTTTCCTCCATATGTTACCAACGCCTGCTCTCTTACTTCGGTCACATCATGCGACGTGGGAACGACAGCTTAGAAAAGCTTATAGTGACGGGCAACACCGAGGGCAAAAGATCGAGAGGCCGCTCACCAACCAGATGGTCCGACCAGCTGAGGGACTCCAAGTGCAAATGTACACCATTGCAAGACTGGCCTCCGATAGAACCCGATGGAAAAATTTAATCCGTGCAAGGTTGCGAAATCCCCAGGACCACGATCTTCAGCAATGAAGGAACGACTGGAGAGAGAGAGAAGCTTCACAACTCGTTGGATTTTAGATAACTATTTTAGGGACGTCAGTTCACTTTGTTTGTTCCATTTCCGTAATTTGATCGCATCTGATGATGGGCGGTATATAGTAATCACTTAACATCAGAGTCGTTATTATTATAAAAAAATAAGTAATAACTAATAACTAGTGGTTCGCCCCGAACTGAGACCTCGAGGTATCCATAAAATAGTTTTAGCTATCTTTACGTTCATAGACATCAGTACTATCAGTAGACTATTTTTTTATTCCACGTAATATGGTGCAAGTGCTTATTCGTCTTTAACGTCTATTATTTGTAAGCACAAACGAATAAACTTTTACAGAGCGCCATCTATTGACATCATTGTAAAGTTCTGTTAAAAATACTGACGCTCATTAAAAATTAAATAATTTCGTTTCCTCATAATATTTATCTAATTTTAGTATTTGTTGTTCAAGTACAGGATATAATTCAAATAATAATTGATCAAGTTTCAGGCTCAGCCTTTCAGAAAATTGAGAGTTCTGAGGTCAACTTTGGACGTTAGAAAATCTCCACTTTGAAAGCCCCCCATTTCGTCAATTTTAGGGGAAAAATTAAAAAAAAAATATTTTTGGACTCTATTCCTAATTATCTTAAAAATTATATACCGCAACCATAAGTAACGCTATAAAAAATATTTTACTGCACATTCGCTTCTATGAGAGCCCCCCTGAAATAAAGATTTTTATAATTTTTTAAGCCATATTCGGCGGGAGGCCATCGGTTTACATATTACATTTAAATTTGAAGTAATTACGTTCAGTAATTCAGAAGTTACGACGGACAGACGGACGGACAAGTGCCAATTCACTCAAGTAGACTCAGAGACCTTCGCTTCGCTCGGTCAACTGTATCCCGACATCGGAAAAAATTCCAGAGATCCCCACTGTGATATCGATTTCGTTCGTGTAGGTACCTAAATTAATGTATCTTATGTTGCCCAGACCATAATAACGAACCGGCTGACACCTCATTCATCAAAATCGGCTCAGTAGTTTTGGCGCTACTGTGAAACATATATTTATAAATACAGACTGCTAAAATCATTAATAACCATTTCTTTTGGCCTTGCCCTAGTCGGGTAAAAAGAGTTAAAACTTGTAGAGTTTAGTTACAAGCAAACAAACAGGAAATTCTTAAACAGACCAACTAGAATATCCTGTTTGTCTGCCCTGAGGTCAGATGTGAGGAGGTACACATAATTTATACGTAGTTTGCGTCACGCATAAATAACTATACCTGTGTAGTGTGTACGTAGATTGACGCGAATGGTTTTATTGAACGGGTCCGACTATGCTATTCTATTCACTTCTTATGATTAACCTACTGGTTTAACTGGTGCCTCAGTCTGCCCATATGGTCTAAGAGCCGGATACATTAAAAAAAAAATTATAATTACTTAATTAATTTAAAAATAGCCTGGTCATGATTTTGATAGGCTATTTTAGGCGTATTTATCTATTATTAAATTTAAAAAAAATATATGTTTCATCTGGTTAACGGATCGGTGAAGGTCGTAGTGTATCCGGCTCTCGGACCAATAATATATCAAGAAGGATACAACGGTCAAAATTATTTAATTATTAATAGAGTAGACGTACGTCACTTCGATTGCGCTCATTTGCCTGGAGTCTTATAATTTAATGAATTCTAAATTTTTACTTACATTCTCAGCAACTAATATTGTAGAACTAGCGGATTTGGTGTAATCTAGCTTTGCAGCTTCCTTCTCCCAATGTACTACTATCACATTCACATCATATTCGGCAAGAAAAGCATTCTTTATCATCTGAGTAGATTTACTGGACCCACTGCTCATCCAACCGTGCGTTACGACAACCAATGCTCTATCTGGGTTAAAAATGTCGTCGTCTGTTGCTTGGGACACTTCGTTTTCTTCAGGTATAAACAGTTCTTTGTAATCGTCCAAATTGGCCCTATTAAATTCTTGTTAAATATTATTACCCAAAATTCAATACGTTATTCAAAAATAGTAAGTACGACAATTTCAGCTAATGGCCTGAGAGCTGATATGAAATTTCTAGGTGTGCGTTAGTTTTTTGAGCTGTCACATAATATCTTAATAATATTATGTAAATAAAAATCAAGTGGGAGACTGTCTTACAACGCATGTAGGTAGGTATTAAGGTATCTTGCAATAGCAAACGATAAAGGCATCTTAAAATACCTAGAACTTCTTAAATTAAAAAAAAAAATATCCACTATTGGGTCATCCATAAAGTAGGTACATCACACTAATTTCGTGATTTTTTGACCCCTCCCCCGTCCTTGTCACAGTTGGTCACATTTGTGAGACCCCCCTCCCTAGTGTGACGTCACATTATATCTTACATTAGAAATTATTAAAATAAAACAGCACTTCCGAAATTAGTTTTATTTCCATTTAAATTATTTTATAATATAATCAACATCAAATCAAACATTAATCGAAACAATTAACAAAACTTGGAAATATTTATAAGTACCTAGTTCAAATTTGGCATTTTAACACTAAGTAATAAGTTTGTTTAAGTAATTTTTATATAGCTGTCTATGAGGAATGTGCAATGTCCAGATAAACCCACGAGAGTTGCAGGGAGTCAAGAGGTAGTTTGTAAAAACCTATTATTGTTGTATAAAGAATAAATAAAAAAAAATGTATAAGATTTTGAAATGTGACGTCACGAAACTTAGGACCCCTCCTACCCCTTGTCAGACTTCGTCGACCTCCTCACCTCCCCTAGACGTGTGACGTACTTACCTACTTTATGGATGACCACTATGGTCCAGCTACTACTAGCTAGAGTCACTGAAACATCGCTAAATAACCACTTATCCAATTTTTTGCTACCAAATACCTCTTTCTTATTAGCTTTCGGACCAAAACGTTAATATAATATCATTAATACAAAGGTGCTAAATTCCGGTCGGGTGCATTTTATACATAGGTAGTCGTACTATAATTATTATATTTTAATTAAGTTTTTAATTTAGATTTTAATTTATTTCTTAGTTTTATTTAAAATAATATGCCTAGCCTTAGTTTCATGGAATAAATAAACCAAATCTCTACTCTTAGCTATACAAAACTATATTTTTATTTTTTTGCTAAACTAAAATTCTAAATGGAATTTATTTTTATCCCTTCTCAATTCCTCTGGAATTTTGCACCTTTTTATGATAGGAATGACTCTAAAGTTGTTACTTTGCTAAAATAAGTATTAATGCATGAGAACACCTTGAATAGAGCCAAAAATGTACATTTGCAGGGTCAAACCGACGCGTAAAAGGCATATCAATATCAGGAATTTCCTCTACAGTGGCGGTTAAGTCTATGTAGTGAACATCTCCTTTTTCATCGATAAACTCTATTAAATTTGAATCTTGATGAAGATACGGAGGTGGATCTTGACATTTCGAAAAATCTAATACAATATCTAAAACCAAACAAAGAACTTATTTATGATATTCAATTATAGGAGACTTGATTTTCAACGACTGCGGGAGTGTTAGATGATAGATACTCGTACCTACCGTAATATAGCAATTTTTCATATCGCGATCATGATCTCTATATATATATAAATATATATATTATATTATTATTTATTATTATTATATATATATAAAAATCAATTGCTGTTCGTTTGTCTGGCTAAAACTCGAGAACGGCTGGGCCGATTTAACTGATTTTGGTTTTGAAATGTTTGTCGTGGTCCAGGGAAGGTTTAAACGTTGTAAAAACAACAATTTCATTTTCCCATATAAACTGTTCTAAAACATTTGACGTTCGTCCCTTCGTCGGTACGGTAGACTCGCCGGGTCCACTCGAATACATATATCCACATTACTCGGATTATCCACGGATTATCGCGTATTTTAATATTTTGATGATTGTCATTGTTGATTCGTTCAGTTGTCATTGTATTGACATATTTTAATGGTTGTCATTGTTTGGCATGCAAATAAAAATAAGTCATTATTGTGCTATTTCACACACACAATATCTGTTTTGTTCGAATGCAAAAAAAAATCTGATTATCAGTAATTGGTTGTCAAATGTTTATATTTCATGGTAGCGGTAACGCCGAAACGGATCGACTTTTCGAGCACATCCAACAAGCGATCGTCTATGTGCTAGAGCAAATTCCCTTCAGTTTCTTTACGACTTGCCAAAGCAATCCGTTCGCACGAACGCTGCTTTACTCGGAGATGCCATGTTATTACACCTGGAATGCTTCATTGAAGAAATTTCTACGTCTGAGGCAAGGCGATGCAGTTCCTAATCATTCGGATATATGCGTTCGACTGATGCTCTTGGTCGTATTTACACAGTTCATCCAAAGAATGATGAATGTTTCTATTTGCGGTTGTTGCTGGTAAATGTTCGTGGGCCAACATCATTTAAATCACTACGAACTGTTAATGGTATAGTGTGCCATAGGTCCATGAGTGTGCCTAACATTTCGTGCAGCATGTCAAGAGCTCAATTTGCTTGAACACGATACTCATTGGGACACGAAAATCGCTGAAGCAATTATTTCTGCATCTCCAAGTCAGATACGCACATTATTTGCTATCATCATTTCTACATGTTTCCCATCTAATCCACGTGACCTGTGGAACAAATACAAAGATAACATGGCAGAAGACATTTTACATCAAATTCGTGTCAGTTCAAGAAATCCTGATCTTGAGGCGAATGAGGAGATGCATAACCAGGCTTTGCTCTTGATCGAAGATATGTGTTACCTCATGTGCAGCAGTTTGTTAGTCAAGTTAGGAATGCCAACGCCAGATCGCGGAGTGAATGACGCATTTAATAGAGATTTTAATGAACGTGAATATGATCGATATGAATTAGACCAATCAGTTCAAACAGTTTCATGGATGTTCCTGGTGGAACTGGAAAGACATTCCTCATGTCATTGATTTTGGCCACTGTTCGTGCGAGATCCGAAATTGCGGTAGCAGTTGCTTCTTCTGGAATAGCGGCCACGTTGTTAGAAGGATGCCGTACGGCTCATTCAGCGTTAAAATTGCCATTAAATCTTCAAACTACTGAACAACTGACATGTAACATTGCAAAACACTCTGCAATGGCAAAAGTTTAGTAGCCGCAAAAATAATCATCTGGGACGAATGCACAATGGCGCACAAACACGCCAGTCATTCCAAGATCGACTGCTGCCGATGAAATAAACGCTTGCCTCAAATCATCAAATCTGTAGTGCTATGTGAAGAAACTTCAACTGGCAGCAAACATGCGAGTTGCATTGTTGAACGACCCATCTGCTGAAGATTTCTCCAAGAAATTGCTGACTATCGGTAATGGCCGTGTTCCTGTCGACGAATCGAGCGGATTGATTTCATTTCCACCGAATTTTTGCAATTTCGTCTCATCGAAAGACGAGCTCATCAGCAAAGTATTTCCGAACATCATTGCCAACCACAAAAATAACAAATGGTTAAGCGAGCGAGCAATTTTGGCGGCTAAGAAAAAATATGGGAATGACTTTAACTTTATATATAAGTCATATATATAATTATCACAAGGTGCTTCAACGAAGAGAATTAAACCGAGTGCATCCCATGCTGCACAATATGTACATAGTTTAATTCAATCATGTCTTGCTGACACGCGATTGATATACTTAATTTTTGTACTTTTTTATTTCTTTTTGTATCTTAATAAAGAACTGAACTTAATATTTATTTTGTATTCATTGTATTACTTTCATAAAATAAGTTCAGCTAACTAATCTGTAACACGACATTCATTGACTGTTAGGCGGTAAGAAGTTCGCCGGGTCAGCTAGTATTTCAATAAATCCACAAAAGTTGATTGATATAATAATTGAGTGATTTGATAATGTCAAATCGGATGGCGACGTATTCAGATACGATATCGCCATTCGCCTGATAATATTGATAATCAGCTGTTGCCCGCAACTTCGTCCGCGTGGCTATTTGGTCTTATCGAGTCCCGTGGGAACTGGTTTTTTTCCCAGCATAAATGTATAATATATAATATATGAGATTTTTTAGCCATTTTTTTTTACTTTTCCGTCCAATTTTTCAAACATTTTCTTTCATATAAGAACTTTGTTCTTACAAACACAACAAAAAAAGAATTAGCGAAATTGGTCCAGCCGTTCGCGTGATGCCGTGACAAAGGCAAATAGGGATCCATTTTTATACGCAACTAGCGCACGCCCGCGACTTCGTTCGCGTGGCATAAGTTTTTGATTCCCACAGGCACTCCTTAATTTTCCGGGATAAAAAGAAGCCGTCACTCTCCAAGTCCTCAACTATACCCATGCAAAAAATTACGTTGATCCGTCGCTCTATTGCGGCGTGATTGAAGGATAAACTCTCTATTTGACGTCCTTGGGGATAGAGTTTTCAAAAACTGTGTATCACGTATTTTTTCATTCAAACCGAAATCCCAAACACCAAGTTTCATGGCTACAGCTTGAAAAATGACGGACTTTCCTACAAACTTTCAACCCCTGTTTCAGCCCTATAGGGGTAGAATTTTCGAAAATGGCGAAACACGTATTTCATCATTTTGAACCGGTAGCTCAAATACCAAGTTTCATGGATATAACTTGAAAAATGACGGACTTTCATAAAAACTTTCAACCCCTATTTTACCCCTTTGGGGGTGGAATTTCGAAAAATCCTTTCTTAGTGGATACCTAGTCTTCACAAAGAATACACCCTCCAAATTTCATGTCTCTAGGACCAGCGGTTTAGGCTGTGCGTTGATATATAAGTCAGTCAGTCAGTCAGTCAGTCAGCCAGGACTTTGAATTTTATATATATAGATAAGTAGTTACCTTTTAAAAATGTAGATGCTTCGATTCTCATCCTTAAATAAGTTTAAGTATTGTAATAAAAAAATGTACCTTGAAGACACCTCTGTTAACCCAGACTGAAGTAGCGTGGTGGGACATTCATGTTTGCATGTATTATCTTAAGCAATATCTTAAATATTACGTAGATGCTTGTATTGTTTACCTTTCTCATCACTGCCAACGTTAACATATCAATGTCACTATATATAGTAACGGAGTGAAATAAATAAAATTAATGTTTAATGTTTAAATATAATATATATATAAAATTAAAATAGATACATCTCTCATTAAAATGTATCACGCCATTTGCTTCTTTTTATCCGAGAACTACTTGTACGTTCATGAAACCATGATCTTGATTAATTAATAATGGTCTATGATCTACATTTTTTATAACGAAAATAACAAAATACTTACAAAAACAAAAGAAAGCTATCACAGAATAGTTGTTCTGTGTAGACATTTTATTGAAAACTTATTGTAACAAGTATAGCTAAGACCCAACGCGATACGTTTAGGAAATGGATTACAAGCTCGATTACAGCGTATTTAAAATGAATTTAATATAAATTGATTTAAAACTAGAAAATTAAATAAATAGCCGAGGCTTCCTCCGTAACATAAATTCGTTCCTTTCTGTTACTAAGCTATTTCAATAGTAAAATCAATTTTGTGTAGGTTGGTCAATAGTCAATACAGGTTCTTTTTCAGGACTTTACCCGCATGGAATTTCTGTTTTTCGGTGGATTTTTCATGTTACTCCAGTTTTTGTGTTCATCAAGAAGATCAGATTAAATTATAATCCTATTGAAAAACAGGAATAACATTCCCATGTTATTCCTGTTTTTCAATAGGATTATAATTAGGGAAGAACCAGAGGCTGCAATGATTGAACAAGAAAATAAAATTCACAAAGCTAATCTGCAGCAAAGAGAAAAATTCCTGTCTAAGACAGTGAAATAGGAATGCCTCTCTACTTCTCTAACGTACAAGACGTAAGATAAGTAGAGAGGCACAAGCTATACAAATGGAAGAAGAGGAAATTGAATGTTTGGTTAAAAACTTTATCCAAATTGATAGACTGCAACCTGAAGTAGGTAGTTCAACAACAGCTAGCTTATGAACAAGCTGAACATGGCAGATTGCTAGAGATCACTCGGAAAAATTATGATAATAACATTATAGGGCATACTTATAACATAATTATACATAGAGGGCTGATATTTTAAAAGCAATGGAAGAGCTTATTGAAAACGATTCTTCTATTCAAATGTATAAAAAATATTATAAGGATGATCTGAATGACATTAGAGAAAATATGTTAATACAGGAGACAGAAGAAGCTATGAAGTTATCTGAACTCTTAAATGCTAAATATCAGTCTCGCACCACATTAGTTCAAACACTTCTTGAAGATCAAGATATTCACAAAGCGATTGTTTCATCATTGCTTGAAAAAGTTGATGCCAAGAGTCGGAGTCTTAATCAAGAAATGGCACTTATCTCTACAAATTTAACAAGGCTCAGTGTGATTGAACAAGAGAAAAAGAACATGCAAATTGCATATAATGAACTCTTACAACAAAGACTTCAGTTAGTAGAGTTGCTGGACAACCTCCTGGATTAGAGAAACATAAGAAGGAAGCAATTAATTGATACCTTAAAAGAAGCAGAAACTGAAGGTAACAGATCAAGTGACTTTTGGCTCAAGAGTTATCAAAAACTTTTGGATTCAGCGCCCAAATCGTTGTTTAATGTTAGAAAGTTAGACCCTGTTTTTGCAAATTACCTATTACAAGAAGGTGTTATTCATTGTTTGCCTTTTCTGGTTAAGTATCTATTTTCTAGCGAGTCCTTGTTAAATATCACTAGTAAAAATTTTAGGGAGAGTGGAGTAACTCTAACCTCAGACAGAGAAAGCATTTAACGGCCTTACAGTTGTATGTGCAATCTAAAAGTCAGAGTAATGATATAGCAGAAGCTAACAGTAGCACACAACCAAGTGTACCTTCAATTTCTGAAGAAAAAATTGTTCAGGAGTTCTTAATGTCAATGATAATAATGATAGGTCAATAGTGGAGGGTGAATGTGTAGTTTGTATGGATGCTAAGCACAGACTACAGTGTATAAACAGAGATGCTAAGTCTGAAATAGTTTTTGTGCCATGTGGTCACATGTGTTGCTGCCAGCCATGTTCACAAAACCAGCTAGAATACTGCCCCATGTGTAGGATGGTCATAGAAAGAACAATCAAAGCAATTGTTGCTTAATTAATTATTAAGTACCTACCTATTATTCGTACCATAGGTCGAGTCAAGTATGCTCACCAAAGATCCTGCACCTGAAGTTTTTTTAAATAACAAAATATTATTTAACTTACAGCTTAGATTTAATTTAGTTTTTAATAGTATTATATTATATATCAATATACTTACAGCTTATATTATTATAACAACTTTAAATCTGTAGCAACACAAGGTAATGAAACAATGTGCCAATTTTGTTTTACACAATCTGTAAGCTAAAAGGATGAGTCTATAGTAGATTGTATTATAAGGGAGCAAAATAATATTTTTACGGCGAGGGCGCTTTTTTGAATCCAGAACGAAGTGAGGGATTCTAGAGTAGAATCCTGAGCGTAGCGAGGGATTCTTTAGTAGAATCCTGAACGTAGCGAGGGATTCAAAGTACGTCGCCCGAGCCAAAAATATATTTGCGCCCGAATGATACACTCTACTTTTCATCACCCTGTATGAGAAAATTTGGTTCTCGCGGGAACTCTTTAATTTCCCGGGATAAAAAGCATATGTGCTATTTCCAGACTATAATCTTTTTTTTTTTTTTAATCTATCTCTGTGCCAAATTTTATCTAGATCCGTTCAGCCGTTCGGGCGTAATTGAGTAACACACATCCATACCACCATACATCCACACATCCATCCAAACTTTCGCCTTTATAATAATACTAGCTGATGCCCGCGACTTCGTCCGCGTGGATATACCAAGTTTCATAGAAATAACTTGAGAAATGACGGACTTTTATACAAACTTTCAACCTCTATTTCACCCCTTTGGGGGTGGAATTTTGAAAAACTGTGAAACACTTATGTTTTCATTTCTAACCCGCTGCTCATATACCAAGGTTCATGGATATAACTTGAGAAATGAAGGACTTTCATACAAACTTTCAACCCCTATTTCACCCCTTTGAGGGTGAAATTTTGAAAAACTGTGAAATACGTATGTCTTCATTTTTAACCCGCAGCTCATATACCAAGTTTCATGGCTATAACTTGAGAAATGAAGGACTTTCATACGAACTTTCAACCCCTATTTCACCCCTTCGGGGGTAAAATTTACAAAAACTGTGACACACTTATTTCTTCATTTTCAACCAGTAGCTTGTATACCAAGTTTAATCGATATAACTTGAGAAATGACGGACTTTCATACAAACTTTCACCCCCTATTTCACCCCCTTAGTGGTGGAATTTTGAAAAACTGTGACACACGTACTTCTTTATTTTTTACCGTTAGCCAAAATAAAAAGTTTCGTTGATATAACTTGTAAAACATCTTGAGAAACGAAGGACTTTCATACCAACTTTCATCCCCTATTTCACCCTTTTGGGGGTCGAATTTTAAAAAACTGTGAAACACGTATGTCTCCATTTTCAACCCGCAGCTCATATATCAAGTTTCATGGCTATAACTTGAGAAATTAAGGACTTTCATACAAACTTTCAACCCCTATTTCACCCCTTCGGGGGTAGAATTTCGGGATAAAAAGTATCCTATGTCCTACCTCGTAGTATAGGCTCAAATCGTGCCAAGTTTCGTTTGAATTCATTCAGTAGTTTCGGCGTGATGCGCGGCCAAGATACAGACAGACAGACAGACAGACAGACAGACAGACAGACAGACAGACAGACATAAATGAAAAAAATTACAGATTTGGCTTCAGTATCGAATAATGAGTGCCCTCCAAAAAAAATTTTCAAAATATCTTCAATGTACAGAATTGGACCTGTTACAGTTTTATTATAAGTATAGATTTATTTAATTATAATTTTAATATGTATATCCATATAGCCCTTTCGTTAGTTAAAAGTCAGAAATTATAAATTCCTAAATTGACCCTGCCGGGGATCGAACCCTGGACCTCCGCACGTTAAGACGGCAGCGCTCAACACTGCGCCACGGAGGTCGTCAATTTGCGTTGGCGCTGAACACTAAGATGTTCCAAATTCAATAAGTAGTTATTTGTGTTACATGGGGCCAAAGAAAATTTTTGTTCCCCGAGGGCGCTATTTTGAATTCAGAGCGAAGTGAAGGATTCTATAGTAGAATCCCGAGCGTAGCGAGGGGTTCTAAAGTAGAATCCTGAACGTAGCGAGGAATTCAATATACGCCGCCCGAGAACAAAAAATTTGGCCCCGAGTGACACACACTATTTTTCATCATTACGTATGAGAAAAAGCTAGGAGTATCAACCTACTATGTATGGACATTACCTATACGTTTAAGCACCAATCAGAAGATACTCCTATCAACCTTCTATGTAATTGTATAGACATTATTTAGACGTATATTTAAAGAAGATACTCCTATCAACCTTCTATGTAATTGTATAGACATTATTTAGACGTATATTTAAAGTTTAAATAAAATGTAAAGACGTATATCCGATCAACAAATTGATCACGTGACTTCGGACCAATCAGAACAGAGAAATGCAAAGCCGTATATTCGATCAACAAATTGATGACGTGACTTCGGACTAATCAGAAGAGAGAAATGAAAAGTCCCATGGGCCTACAAGTTACACTTTGCTCCCGCTATCCTCTGAAGGCAATATGCGTTTTTCGAATAGGTATGATGAAAAGATAATTGCGGCGCACTTACGAGTATAAAGAGGATTAAAAACTCATTACTGCCCGCTAAAAGTTTCTTATAGAAAACACCACCTTTGGGCGCACATAAAGGCGAACCAAGTCGTCCTTTTTGAATACATGGGATGAAAAATATATTGCTCTTTATTCATAATAACAAGTCCCTGCAGAACAGGACAGGACAAGATATTATTGGACTTTCAAATTAATTTAGAGATTGTGTACAACAGAAATGGCCAAAATTTTGGTATTATTAATTAAGTATATTGTTATGATTGTATACCATAACATGATTTCGTTTTTTTTTCTTCAACTACTCTTAAATTTAGTTTTTAGGGTTCCGTAGTCAACAAGAAACGCTTAAATAGTTTTGCCATGCCAGTCCATCTGTTCAGGACTTCGCTCAGATACTATTGGTACTAGAAAGCTGTAATTTAGCATGGGTAATGGGTAGGTATACATATTAATCACTGAAAAAGTGGTAAAATCTATACTAATCTATACTTCTATACTAATATGATAAATGCGAAAGTTTCGATGGATGGATGTCTGGATGTTTGTTACTCAATCACGCCAAAACGGCTGAACGGATCTAGACGAAATTTGGCACAGAGATAGATTATAGTCTGGAATAACACATATGCTGCTTTTTGTCCGTAAAATTAAAGAGATCCTGGGGGAACCAAAAACCCTCAATCCACGCGGGCATCAGCTAGTAAAATTATGAAAATGATTTTTTTTGGGGTCTCCCACACGTAGAGTGGGGATGAATTTTTTCTTCTCGTCTATCCCATGGTGTGGGGTGTCGTTAGATAGGTCGTTCAAAAATAGCGGTGCTGTGAGAAAATAATTTTTCGATTCAGGGATCCGTTTGCGAAATATTAAGATTTAAAGTGCTTTTTGTTAGAGTCAAGGACATAGAGTAGGTACATAAATATAACTAAGTTAAAAGGAAAACTATCACAGCTAAGTAGACTTTACACGTTTAGGAGTAATAGTCGACCAACATATAAACTCTCCACATAATATTGTGACGGGCAACTACGGAACCCTACTCTGCACGTAGCCCGACACCCACTTAGCCGGTTTTTTGTTTATCTATTTACTGTCATACAGATTAAAGAATTATGATTTTTTTAGGTGCAGGACTAAACATTGTTATTGAATACTGTTGAGATTGATTTTTATTTATTACTAGCTGACCCGGCGAACTTCGTACCGCCTAACAGTCAATGAATGTCGTGTTACAGGTTAGCTGAACTTATTTTATGAAAGTAATACAATGAATACAAAATAAATATTAAGTCAGTTCTTTATTAAGATAATAACACAAAAAGAAATAAAAAAGTACAAAAATTAGGTACCTATATCAATCGCGTGTCAGCAAGACATGATTGAATTAAACTATGTACATATTGTGCAGCATGGGATGCACTCTGTTTAATTCTCTTCATTGAAGCTCCTTGTGATATATATGACTTATATATAAAGTTAAAGTCATTCCCATATTTTTTCTTAGCCGCCAAAATTGCTCGCTCGCTTAACCATTTGTTATTTTTGTAGTTAGCAATGATGTTCGGAAATACTTTGCCGATGAGCTCGTCTTTCAATGAGACGAAATTGCAAAAATTCGGTGGAAATGAAATCAATCCGCTCGATTCGTCGACAGGAACACGGCCATTACCGATAGTCAGCAATTGCTTGGAGAAATCTTCAGCAGATGGGTCGTTCAACAATGCAATTCTCATGTTTGCTGCCAGTTGAAGTTTCTTCACATAGCACCACAGATTTGATGATTTGAGGCAAGCGTTTATTTCATCGGCAGCAGTCGATCTTGGAATGACTGGCAGTGTTTGACGGAAATCGCCAGATAGTAAAATCATTGCGCCACCAGACATGTTTATCTGACCAATCAAGGGCCCAATTGTCAGGAAATCGTATTCATTTGAGACCTTGAAACGAATTACTCGAACTGTTATAGGAGTTCATACCGGTAGTAAAAATAATCTATGGTTCATACACATACAATGCATTTTGACTTGCAGGCACAGAACAAATGAAGACTATAGTTATTTGTGTTACATGGGGCCAAAGAAAATTTTTGTTCCCTGAGGGCGCTATTTTGAATTCAGAGCGAAGTGAAGGATTCTATAGTAGAATCCCGAGCGCAGCGAGGGGTTCTAAAGTAGAATCCTGAACGTAGCGAGGAATTCAATATACGCCGCCCGAGAACAAAAAATTTGGCCCCGAGTGACACACACTATTTTTCATCATTACGTATGAGAAAAAGCTAGGAGTATCAACCTACTATGTATGGACATTACCTATACGTTTAAGCACCAATCAGAAGATACTCCTATCAACCTTCTATGTAATTGTATAGACATTATTTAGACGTATATTTAAAGTTTAAATAAAATGTAAAGACGTTACATATCCGATCAACAAATTGATCACGTGACTTCGGACCAATCAGAACAGAGAAATGCAAAGCCGTATATTCGATCAACAAATTGATGACGTGACTTCGGACCAATCAGAAGAGAGAAATGAAAAGTCCCATGGGCCTACAAGTTACACTTTGCTCCCGCTATCCTCTGAAGGCAATATGCGTTTTTCGAATAGGTATGATGAAAAAGTAGATTCCTATTTCTGTGCTTGCAGGCATGTATGAACAGTTCGTATTAACCCCCCCTAATGGGCTGAGCCCCTAACCGTTTGACAAACGTTTAGGGGCTCAGCCCACGTAAGATTTTTTGTCGGCAGAAAGTGAAACGTACAGATCGTAAGTCGCGTCGCGTCGGCCCGATTTACAGACTTACAAAAAGTCTGACGTGGGCTGAACTCCTTACGGTTACGGTTAGGAGTTTTCATTATTCGTCATTATCAATTTAATTTAATTGATCCGCAAAAGACATTCTTCGTCCATATCCGCTTTTCTGCGGTAATACGTGCTGAAAGTTGGCGCTTGGTGGTTTGAGCCCGAGTTTATAATCCAATTTGCGGCTATTCTTATAATTAAAGGAATTTAATTAATCCAGCTTGTCAAGCCTATCATGTATGCCTATTGCCTAGCATTATTCCTCGCGGTTATAGGGTCGATGTGCCGGATTTCGGCCTTTTAGTGCTCCCATCAACTTTAGGACATCAGAAAAAAATGTTACAACCTTAATATTGCTATGCTCATTATGTTAGATGAAAGCCCATATACTGGAGTTTCTTTTTTAGAAACTGTGTTGCGCTTGAAGCTATTAGTTATTTTTATTTTTTATTTAATCCGGAAAAACGCTAAAATTTCAGTTTTCGGCCTCAAATTTCAGTTTTCGGCCATCGGGTATTCTGTTTTCGGCCACTGGATTGTGATGGATTTAAAATGAATTTATAAGTTTAAAATTACATTAAAACGCTTTTTGTAAGTTCATCATTGTTTTATTATGTATCCAAATGTTATTAAAAGTCATAATCAACATAATTCAAGAAAGTTATATTACTTAATAAAAAACTTGGAACCTTTGTTACTCACGAATTACAACACATTTAAAACCTATCAAATACGTTCCTATTTTTATGTTATTTTTGAAATAACAATCTTGGATAATTGTGCATATAAATAAATAAATAAATAATGTTTGACTCGGTCAAAAACTCTGTAAGTTCCCTGAACTAGTCTGATCGATTCTTCTGTTACTCGTGCTCTGGCCTTATTTATTCTTAGCTTCTGGCCTTATTATTATAAATAATAACATAGGTACAATATGTAATGATACTTAGTTATCTTTCACAGTTATCTTTAAAATAAAAACGTTAACCCAAAATTATTGTTGGCTTTAAACTTTGCAATTTTATGGCCGAAAACTATTACCGGTATTCAATTTCCACATGCTTTCCATACTATGCCGAAAACTGAGGTAGGTACTGTTTCTTCTATGTTGTGGTTTTCGGCCACCCCCAAAATGGTCTTCACTTTTAATTTATACTAACAAATTGACGGCCGAAAACTAATGGCGAGGGTTTTCACATCAGGTACAATAATAAAAGAAAGAGTCGTGACATATATCATTTCACCAATTGAATAAAAGAGACAAAAGCGTGGAAGACTTGATACGCCACATATCGGCCCCTAGGCCGAAAAACAAAGTTTTGAAGAAAATTTAATGTTAGATCGCGGCCCCCAACATTATTGTTGTTTTGTACAAAATATTCACATAATCATATTAAAAGTATGTTAATAAGTTATTTTAGAAGGGTATTACATGCCTATTAACATCATTCATTCACAAAAACAACAAAAAGCTTGCCTTGGAGTGAAACGCGCGGCACTATTTTTTTTCTAATTTCCGCAGGTTGCGTTACCTCCGATGCCCCCCGTCGAATTGAATAAATTCACTAAAATCACTCGAAGATGTTACCTGACCAAAATTGTTGTCAGATACAAAGCAATTATTTTCAAATGTCTGAATAAAGATTTCATTTGGAAATAGTATTTCTAAGCGATATTCTCGCAATTTTGCGGCACCGAGTACGCGTAAAGGCCGAAAACTGAAGGAGGCCGGCGAACCGGCATAACAACCCTACCTACGGGTAGTTACGGGTACGGGTTGTTTGTGAACCATTATATTAATATAAATATTATTGTTCACAAACATTATTAGGTAGGTAGGTACCTACTGGACTATATTATTTTTTCGTTGTAAGCCAGAGGGAAAGCTAATAATATACTTAACCCTTCTCTTCCAACCTTTACAGATTCACAATCAGCGTAAAGGTAAACCTGAGAAGAGGTCAGAATTACTGGTAGATACCTACTGGTGTCAAAATTTTGCTTCTGAAAGCAAATTAATGTCCTTTTCAATATCCTCTAGCTATAATTGAGTATTTATTCAAGTTATTTATAAATTACTAGTGGTTCGCCCCGAACTGAGACCTCGCGGTATCACAAAGCGCCATCTATTGACATCATTGTGAAGTTCTGTTAAAAATATCATCATCATTAAAAATTAAATAATTTCGTTTCCTTATAATATTTAACTAATTTTAGTATTTGTTGTTCAAGTACAGGATATAATTCAAATAATTGATCAAGTTTCAGGCTTGAGAGTTCAGAAAATTGAGAGTTCTGAGGTCAACTTTGGACGTTAGAAAATCGCCACTTTGAAAGTCCCCCATTTCGTCAGTTTTAGGGGAAAATTTAAAAAAAAAAATTTTTGGACTCTATTCCTAATTATCTTTAAAATGATATACCGCAACCCTATGTAACGCTATAAAAAATATTTTACTTCGCATTCGCTTCTATGAGAGCCCCCCTGAAATAAAGATTTTTATAACTTTTTAAGTCATATTCGGCGGGAAGCCATCGGTTTACATATTATATTTTAATTTGAAGTAATTACGTTCAGCAATTCAGAAGTTATAAGGCTCTGACAGACGGACGGACGGACGGACGGACAAGTGCCAATTCACCCAAGTTGACTCGGAGACCTTCGCTTCGCTCGGTCAATAATTATTATTCGTCCTACCACCTGTGTTTCAAATACATACAATTTTAAGCACTTCTGTCGTGTTTTAATTAAAAAGAACTTTAACGATCTTCTCACTCTAGAATATTACCTATTGAACCTAGCTGGCATCTTGCTTGAAAACATAATATTATTATTAAGCGTTATCGTAAGTGTGGGTTGTACACAGGCAATGCGCAAACTTCATATAAGTATACTTAATAAAATATACAAGAAAAACTAAACAGGTAGGTAAGTATAAATTTTGTTCCAATTTTGGCTTCCGGGCCAGATAAATTGGTGGGACTAACTACATTTAAGTTACTTACTTTGAATGGTGTGTTACTTTTGCGTTAGCGCTCTGCCTGCAACTAGGTAACTGCATAGAATAGTACAGTTCGCACGCGAGTTGAATGCAGAGTAAATGTATGTGTCACCATACTTTTTTTCTGCATTCAACTCGCGCGCGAACTATACATTTAAATGTTTGTGCCAAGCCAGAAGCGATAAAACCGGCAAACATTCTTAGGAAATAGGATATTATAGAAAACAGAAACAACCTTTTTTTGAAATAATAAATACATCTAGATCCGTTAAACTCTATCCATAGATCCATTATCCATTCCATAGATTAAACTACTGTTCATTCCTCAAGACAAGGTCCATCCGGATTTTCCGAGATCACGAGGAAATACCTTATTTTTAAATAGACAAGTGACATCTATTGGCAAAGTGAGGCACTTATACAAAACCCCCTCAACCCTGACAAGGAAACCTTACACTTACAGGAACCATCGGCTTATAATGAACCCCGGTAGGTGGCACTCTAATCTAATCTTCGTTATTTTGTAGAAAACAATCTTTTGCCTATTAGGTTACTAGGTACTCATTACTCAACTACTCAGTAATAATTTATGTAGGAAAATATAAGCTCTTTAATGGTTTTGTGCATACACACTAAGTATCTCAAGTGCATGTGGACTGTGGAGAGGTAGTGATCACAGATTAAATACTAAGTAGGTACCTATACTTAGTATTAGGATATTACATTATTAAGTACGAGTATAATAATAATGTCCTCCCGACCGAATTTCGGCTACGGCGACGAATCTCCTGAGAGATCAGCCATCTGCGCGTTTGCGCATACACGGTGCACTTTCTGTTCCTTTACTCTCATAGCCCGACGGGACGGAAAATCCGACACGATCGGAGAGAGATCAGGCGCAGGACTGACGGCTTTACGTGCTCTCCGAGGCACGGGGGTGAAACACCGCCGACTTCCTAACTCCGAGGGTAGCACCTACTGAGAATTTCTTGTCAGAAAATCAAATTATGGTCCGACATGGGACTCGAACCCGGGACTTCGACGGGTGCAGTCGAACATGCTAACTACTAGACCAACGAGTCAACGAGGTAAGTATAAAATTAAAAAGAGCCTGAAGAAGTGACCCAGCCTCTTTTTGGGCGGTCCACGGTTCGATGCCCAGGCACGCTCCTTTTACTTTTCGGAGCTAATGTAGGTACCTATATCAACATGCGTCTTGAGCAATTACCTACGTAGGTAAGCGTTAGGTAGCTAGATAATAGCTAGGTAGGTACTAGGTACCTAAATGGGGGTTGTAAAACGAAATTGGAAACTGCAAGGCATATTTTTTTGCTTACTTACCTATTTTATTATATGGAAAGGATTTTTTATTGGTAGATATAAAATTCAAAGTCCTGACTGACTGACTGACTGACTGACTGACTGACTGACTGACTTATATATCAACGCACAGCCTAAACCGCTGGTCCTAGAGACATGAAATTTGGAGGATGTGTTCTTTGTAAAGAGTAGGTATCCACTAAGAAAGGATTTTTCGAAATTCTACCCCCAAAGGGGTAAAATAGGGATTGAAAGTTTGTATGAAAGTCCGTCGTTTTTCAAGTTATAGCCATGAAACTTGGTATTTGGGCTTCCGGTTTAAAATTATGAAATACGTATTTCACAATTTTTGTAATTTCTATCCCCGGACGTTAAATAGAGAGTTTGTCCTTCACTCACGCGGCAACAGAGCAACGGATCGACGTGATTTTTTATGGGTATAGATGAGGACCTGGGCAGTGACATAGGCTTCTTTTTATCCCGGAAAATTAAGGAGTGCCTGTGGGAATTATAAACTTATGCCACGCGAACGAAGTCGCGGGCGTCCGCTAGTTGGTAGATATAACTAATCATAATTTTTTATACCTACGTATAGGTATCTAGTGTCGGATACTTTATATTACTTAACTGGTTCATCGTAATACGTAATAAATAATAATTATTATTGTACCTATGTATATTATATATATATATATTAAATTGTTATAGATTAGGTAAGTAAGTAAGGTACATAGCTGTAGGAGGCTTATCCTTACTTATCTTATACCTGTGTTTAGTGTGGTTTAGTTCGCGCGCGAGTTGAATGCATAGCTTATGTATGTGTCACCCTACTTAAGCTCTGCATAATATCATCTCGCGCGCGAACTATAGCCAAATGGTAGGCGCCGGCGGCAGCTGCCCCCCAATCATGTAAGAATGTTCGATCAAACGTTTAAGATTTTTGTCAAAGTACCTAAAATAAATCATAATTCATTGAATTAGAGCTCAATTTCGTCTGCCCATTCTTATACGTTTAGGTATGTACGATACCCTAAACGTATAAGAATGGGCTGACGAAATTGAGCTCTAATTCAATGCAGTTATGGTTTATTTTACTTGGACAAAAATCTTAAACGATTGATCGGACATTCTTACATGATTGGGGCCCTGATCTAATGACTCCTGCTGCTGCATCTGAATTCTGGGCGTAGTTAACCTCATGAATATGCAGAGGCCTGCGCCCTTCTCCCGCAATATACCTACCTACCTACATGTGAAAACTACCAAATTAGGTGACTGCCTGCCTACCTAGGGCCTATTAACTAGCGACGCGAAGACGATCGGAGTCTTTATGTAGTAGCCAAGTAGGTACCTGTATATAATAGTAGATTAGTAGCCAAGGGTTGTAAGGCATCAATTGCAGCCCGAGATATTTAGGCGCACGAGCGCAGGGAGGGCGCCTATAGTTCGAGGGTGCAATTGATGCTTACACCCGAGCTAACTACTCTGCTTTACATCTCGATTGTGAGGTAAAGTAGGTCCTTATTACCCCCAAATGGAGCTTGTAGGTGACCAATTAGCGCTCTAGGGTAATAATGTATCTAGAAAAGCCCAAGGGCGGTAAGTAATTAAAAAAAAAACTCTTCACTCTTTCAAAAAGTTCGCGTACATCTAACCATCATACTTTTTTTAATTACTTACCGCCCTAGGGCTTTTCTAGCTACATTATTACCCCAGAGCGCTAATTGGTCACCTACAAGCTCCATTTGGGGGTAATAAGGACCTACTTACCGAATATGAGAGATGTAAATATTATTTTATGTGAACACGTGTGACTTCGAAAGTCCGATTGATCGATCGTCACACCCAAAGAGTAGGTAGGTATAGGTACATATAAACACTACGGTCATACAATACCAGTTTGTCGCAAATTGCAATACCTAATAATAATAAATAAATTGTGTTAAAATTTATTGTATCCACACATTACACTCAAGTAGCTACGTCACAAAAGTTTAATAGATAAGTGCCCTCAGCCAATCTGAAGGGGAGATTTCAATGTTGGCGTAGTAAGAGCCATCCGCTGTCGGCAGTGCAGGGAGACCCATCAGCTGCATTTCATTGTTGTTGCATAAGCCACGCACGTAATCTGTGTATGAATCACATTTGAAAGCGTTGTATTGTCTGCCAGATACGGTTTCTGCATAATAAACATATGCGCAAGCGTGTGAACAGCTCCCTGTAACAAAATTTGGTGCGTATTAGGTATATTTTTTTATCAGAAAATTTATGCAGTTACAATTAATAGGTATACTTACCAATTAGTAAGTAAGTACATGTTAGGCCGTAGCCGCGATCTCACCTGGTGATAAGTGATAATGCAGTCTAAGATGGCAGCGGGCTAACCTGTTAGGGCTACAACAGTACCTAGGTACTTAGTACCTTGTACCGTCAAATTGGCTTATTTAATGGTATCCTATTGTCTTAGACCAAATTGAACCGAGGGTCAGCTAACTAAACAGCCTGCAGGCAGTCCAAGCATAATCCGTACAACAATGATTTCTAGCAGGTTTCTCATCAACGAAATTCATACCAAATGGAAAAAGTGGATCTTACCATCAGGTGAGATCGCAGTCAAGGGCTAACTAACTTGTAGTTGATAAAAAAAAGGCAGCTTTCGTTCAGTAGTAGCATGTAGACACACAGGACACACTATCGCAATTTTAATATTAGTATGGGTTTGCCTACATGATTTATCATCTTTACAGCAATGCGGTTGCAACAACCCTCCGTTGGGATAGAAGTCCGCGTGTCCGATGCTGTCGATGTAGCCCAGGATCCCACTGTTGGTGTGGATGATGTCGACAAACGCCGCAGCATCGCTGTTGATTGCAGGTAATACTTTTGGAAATTCAAAAAATGGTCGAGCTGGATCCAACCCTGAAAATTAGTTCGGTAATGAAAGAAAGGACCAACTCAGAACCAACTAATGGCTTTTGGTTAATCCGTATAACCGTCAGTTTATTCCGTCAATGTTGCGAAGCTTGGAGAAAATACCAACAACTCGTAACTCGGAACCCGGACGGGTTCAAAACGAGAGAGCATACTCCGACAAAAGTTGCATAAATTAGTATACTTAAGTAACATTTATAATAATACCAGCTGATGCCAGAGACTTCGTCCGCGTGGATTGAGGTTTTTCGGTTCCCGCGGGAAATCTTTAATTTTCCGGGATAAAATGTAGCCCATGTGCTGTTCCAGACCTTAATCTATCTCTTTGCTAAATTTCATCCAGATCTGTTCAGCCGTTCTGGCGTGATTGAGTACCTAAAAAACATCCAACCATCCAAACCTTCGCATTTATAATAATTAAGTGTAGTTATATAAAGATTTTTATAAAATACCAACACTAATATTATATCGAGTTAAATGTTTCTCAACAGCTGAACCGCTAAGGAGCGGACCGACTGATCTTCATTTAGTCGGAGAGAATGGGGGTACCTACCTGCCTATTTAAGTTTGAAATGGCTATTCTTTAACAAAATGTTACCTGATACTCTTCCGACAACAAAGTTGTCCTTCTGTCTTAGGATGCTACCCGTCAATCCCATGACATGCGCTCCCAAACTGTGCCCAATCAGATGAACGTTTTGGCTTACTATTTGATGATGGAGCGCTAATGACATTATCATCTGCCTAACCTATGGATTAAGGAACACGATATATGGTATTTTGATTAGAAGTTATGAGAAGCGTTTGGGGACGCTGCTCTTACGCTTCTAGCGACTTGAGACCCCAATTCTATAAATTCTGCAAGCATAATAATTGCTATTACTGTTTCAGCTTCACAACTCGTTTGATTTTTCGTTAACTTTATGTTAAATCGACTGAGCATTCGGTTCTGAAGAGTTAACTAATAACATATCCGTAATTTGGTCGCATCTGATGATGGGCGGTATAGTAATCACTTATCATCAGGGTCGTTATTATAAAAAAATAAGTAATCCTTATAAAACTGTAACCCGACATCGGAAAAAATTCCAGAGATCCCCACCGTCATATCGTTATATCGATTTCGCTCGTGTACCTAAGTTAATGTAGCTTATGTTGGCCAGCCCATAATAACGAACCGACTGACACCTCATTCATCAAAATCGACTCAGTAGTTTTGGCGCTACTGTGGAACATTATATAAATACAGACTGCTTAAATCATTAATAACATGTCTTTTGGCTTTGCCCTAGTCGGGTAAAAGAGTTAAAACTTGTAGAGTTTAGTTACAAGCAAACAAACAGGAAATTATGAAGGAATTTGAAATTTAATTTGCTATAATCCGCAACAATAGGCAAATATATGTGGTACAGTGTATCTTGCACTTGCAGCTTGCAATATTCACCACACCACATAAATCTTCCAAATTATTCTCAACGTACGTTTCACTCCGACACCGGAGCATCTTCAGGAGATGTTGACTCGACAAATGCACGATTGTAAAGTTCACAAGTATTGTAATCTTTACAATCGTGCATTTGTCGAGTCAACATCTCCTGAAGATGCTTCGGTGTCGGAGTGAAACGTACGTTGAGAATAATTTGGAAGATTTATGTGGTGTGGTGAATATTGCAAGCTGCAAGTGCAAGATACACTGTAACACATATATTTGCCTATTATTGCGGATTATAGCAAATTAAATTTCAAGTTCCTTCATAATCATGGACTTCCGCAAAGTAACGCCTGCTTCTATCCAAACAGGAAATTCTAAAACAGACCAACTGGAATATCCTATTTGTCTGCCCTGAGGTCAGATGTGAGTAGGTACACACTTGTGTATACGTAGTTTGCGTCACGCAAAAATAACTACGACGCGAACGGTTTTATTGGACCGGGACCGACTCTCACTAGGATTAACCTACTGGTATAACTGGTGCTTAAACCTGCACATAATCTAACAAGAAGGATACAACAGTCAAAATTATTTAATTATATTAATAGAGTAGACGTGTAACTTCGATTGCGCTCATTTGCCTGGAGTCTCATAATTTAATGAATTCAAAATTTTTACTTACATTCGCAGCAACTAATATTGTAGATCTAGCGGATTCGGTGTAATCTATCTTTGCAGCTTCCTCCTCCCAGTCTACTACTATCACATTCACATCATATTCGGCAAGAAAAGCATCTTTTATCATCTGAGTAGATTTTTTGGACCCACTGCTCATCCAACCGTGCGTTATGACAACCAATGCTCTATCCGGGTTAAAAACATCGCCGTATGTTTCCTGAGGCAGTTCGTTTTCTTCAGGTATAAACAATTCTTTGTAATCGCCCAAATTGTCCCTATTAAATTCTAACATTAATTATTATCCAAAGTTAATATTTTTTAATCCACTACAAGTTAGCCCTTGACTGCGACCTGATGGTAAGTGATGATGCAGTCTAAGATGGTAGCGGGCTAACCTATTAGGGGCATGGCAGTTATATTAAACCCATACCCCTATTCGGTTTCTACACGGCGTAGTGCCGGAACGCTAAATCGCTTGGCGGCACGTCTTTGCCGGTAGGGTCGTAACTAGCCACGGCCGAAGCCTCCCACCAGGCAAGTTAAATTTTCAACACGTTATGCAAAAAGTAGTACCTACGACAATTTCAGCTAATGGCCTGAGAGCTGATATGAAACTTCGAGGTGTGCGTGAGTTTTTTGAGCTGTTACATTATCTTTTAATATTATGTACCTAAATAAAAATCAAGTGGGAGACTCTCTTACAACGCATGTATATGTATAGGTATCTTGCAATAGCAAACGATAAAGGCATCTTAAAATACCTAGCAGTTCTTAAATAAAAAAAAGGAATCCACTATGGTTCAGCTACTACTAGCTAGAATCACTCAAACAACGCAAAAGAACCACTCACTTAACCAATTTTTAGCTACCAAATACCTCTTTCTTATTGGCTTTCGGACCAAAACGTTAATACAAAGGTGCCAAATTCCGGTCAGATGCATTTTATACATACCTGTAGTACCTAGGTACTCGTAATTATTTCATTTTTATTTTTTTTCTGAACTAAAATTCCAAATGGAATTTATTTTTGTCCCTTCTCAATTCCTCTGGAATTTTGCACCTTTTTATGAGTTAATTAATCTAGTTGTTACTTTGCTAAAATAAGTATTATGCATGAGCACACCTTGAATAGAGCCAAAAATGTACATTTGCAGAGTCAAACCGACGCGTTGAAGGCATATCAATATCAGGAATTTCCTTTACAGTGGCCTTTAAGTTTATGTAGTAAACATTTCCATCTTCATCAATAAACTCTATTAAATTTGAATCGTGCTTAAGATACGGAGGTGGATCTTGACATTTCGAAAAATTTAATACAATATCTAAAACCAAACAAACTTAAATTTATGATATTCTTATTAGAGGAGCCTTGATTTTCAACGACATTGGGAGTATTAGATGATAGATACCTACCGTATATAGCAATTTTTCCTATCGCGATCATGATATTTCAAAGACATCCGCAAAAATGGATTGATAAAATCTTTTTTCATCCCACCATCTCGGAAAGAGTATTTTTACTCTTCGATATCTGAATGCAAAGGCCGTTATTATCCTCTTGAGGATAAAGTAAATTGAATTTAGAACATCGTGTGCACGTTAGTAAATATCACTCGTCTATGAAGTTTGTGAATTCAAAACATCATTAAAACCTATTTATTTTTACCTCTATGGTGCCGAATTTCCATACAACCGTTTTTAATTTGATAAAAACTCACACTCGTAACCTTCTTGGTGTACTTTTTTAGTGTGTGTTCCGTTATAAGCACTGCGAGCACTGGCAGTGCTCTTTACTGGGGACTTCCAGTGCTCTCAGTGTATTTCGGAACGCACCCTTAATTTGCTTTGCGCGCACCATTTTCTTTCACGTAAAATATTACACTTAACCGTAACTATAGCAACGTTACATTTAGCCTTTTTCCTCTGAAGGTTTAAAAAAGATCCGCTAGAGGCAGCACTTGTGGTGGGGTACAACGTTTTGACTTCTCCACAGAGTAGCGGATCTTTTTTGAATCTTCAGAGGAAAAAGGCTATACTTACCTACCTAGTACCTAAGTATTATTTGTTAAGATTATTCTGTAATACTTACCTTTCATAATGTAGTAGTTAATACCTAAACTGAAATAAAAATATTATCTTGTGTTTTTTTTTGCATTTAGTCATTTCCTCGCTGAGGTGGGATGAAAAGTTAACGTGTTGCACTCGAGTGAAAAGATTTTTCACCTCGTGCTCTTTTGATTCCCTCGCTGACGCTCAGGATTCTAATTTTAGAATCCTTCGCTTGCTCGGTCATCAAAATTGAGCACGCGGTTAAAAAACAACTTTTCACTCTTGTATAACAAATAACTATTATCTTCTTTTAAGCATCTTTTTATCCGAGAACTACTTGTACGTTCACAAAAAAAATAATGATCTTGATCAATTAATAATGGTCTATGATCTAGATTTATTATAACGAAAATAACAAAATACTTACAAAAACAAAATAAAGTTATCACAGAATAGTTGCTAAGTGTAGACATTTTACTGAAAACCTATTTTAACACTTTATAGCTAAGACCCAACGCGATACGTTCAGGAAATGGATTACAAGCTCGATTACAGCGTATTTATAATGAATTTAATATAAATTGATTTAAAACTATAAAATTAAATAAATAGCAGAGGCTTCCTCCGTAACATAAATTCGTTCCTTTCTGTTACTAAGCTATTTCAATAGTAAAATCAATTTTGTGTAGGTTGGTCAATAGTCAAATACATGTTCTTTTTCAGGACTTTAGCCGCATGGAATTTCTGTTTTTCGGTGGATTTTTCATGTTACTCCAGTTTTTGTGTCCATCAAGATGATAAGATTAAATTATAATCCTTTTGAAATACAGTTAGGCATAACATGGGAAGAACCAGAGGCTGCAATGATTGAACAAGAAAATAAAATACACAAAGCTAATCTGCAGTAAAGAGAAAAAATCCTGTCTAAGATTATACAAGAACAACAATATTTGGACAGTAAAATAGCTAACGTACAAGACGTAAGAGAAACTGTAGAGAGGCACAAGCTAATGAAAGCTATACCAATGGACGAAGAGGAAATTGAATGTTTGGTTAAAAACTTTATTCAAATTGATAGACTGCAACCTGAAGTAGTTCAACAACAGCTAGCTTATGAACAATCTGAACATGCCGGTTGCATGGAAGCAACCGGCCTCGCATACAGTGACCCACAAGTCAGTGTAATACCACGTAATACTTAATGTAACGTATTTGTTGTATTGACTACTTATTGTAACCTTTTCTTTTTTACGAGTAAGAACAGAGCAACTGCTGAGTTTCTTGCCGGCTCTTCTCAGTTGAATCATCTTTCCGAACCGGTAGTCTTAACGTTTCATAAGTGACACAATTAGTTGTCCTACGTGAAATAAATAAATCATTTTATCATTTATCATTTATCTTTATTCATAATAACTAGTCCCTGTGGAATAATTGGTCAGCACAAGATAATTCGTCAGCACAAGATATAGGACTTTCAAATTAGTTTAGAGATTGTGTACCTACAACAGAAATAGCCAAAATTTAGGTTTTATTAATTAAATATATTATAAGCGGATTCTTACTATTTTTAATAAAAAGAAACACATTTAACACAAAAGGAAAGTATTATTCCAAACAAAGTAACAAATGATTGAACAAATATCTAACAAACAATAATTATTAGGACACTACTCAGAGAGGTGTTATCGAAGCGACGACGAGGCGTAGAAAGAGGCTCGGTGCGGGCCCTCGCTTGCCTATAAAGGCTCGAGAGCAGAACGGGTATAGGGGGCGCCACCAGGTGGCACGATGAATATGACCGCCTTCCCTTACACGGCCTCTCCTGACACGTGGTCGTCCCGACCACATGGCATTGCGGTCGCTGCAACTTCGAGGAGTCTGCGGCTAAAACACACGAAAAACAACAAAGTTAATAAAACACATCCTTTTAGCATTCAAAATAGCGGAGCTTACAGCTCAACGCGCGGTTAGCGGAGCGATAGCTCAACGCACAATATGCATTAGCCATGTGGAGCATCAGCTCAACTACGGGACATAGGCACCAAGTTCGCGTAACCCACTGGAACATAGGTAACTACAGGACAGAGGCACCAAGTTCGCATAACCCACTGGAACATAACTACAGGACAGAGGCACCAAGTTCGCGTAACCCACTGGAACATAACTACGGGACATAGGCACAAAGTTCGCATAGCCCACTGGAACATAACTACGGGACATAGGCACAAAGTTCGCGTAAGCCACTGGAACATAACTACGGGACATAGGCACAAAGTTTGCGTAACCCACTGGAACATAACTACGGGACATAGGCACAAAGTTCGCATAACCCACTGGAACATAACTACGGGACATAGGCACAAAGTTCGCGTAACCCACTGAAGAATAACTAAGGGACAGAGGCACCAAGTTCGCATAACCCAGTGGAGAATAACTAAGGGACAGAGGCACCAAGTTCGCATAACCCAGTGGAGAATAACTAAGGGACAGAGGCACCAAGTTCGCGTAATCCACTGGAGAATATTTGGACACATAGCTTGCGACTTGTGAAGGACAGAGGCACCAAGTTCGCTTATCCCAGCGGAGCGGTCGCTCTACACGCGTACGCGCAAGCTAGGTGAAGTCACTAGCATGCATCAAATTTACTTGTTCACTAGCAAGTTAAGTTAATGCGCACTCAAATACGCAGCGCACGATTAACGAAAAGAGAGATAGCAGTCGTGGAAGAAAATCACACTAAATACCTAACACCTAAGGCCAATAGAGCTCCTAGAGTCAGAAAAGCTGGTAAAGCTCCCAGAAACAGTAGCGCTGGTAGAGTACCAATAGACAGTAGAGCTGGTAGAGCACAAAAATACCGTAGCGCTGGTAGATTAGCAATGGACAGTAAGTAGCGCTGATAGAGCACCAATAGATAGTAGAGCTCGTAGAGCACCAATAGGTAGTAGAGCACCAATAGGCGGTAGAGCTCGTAGAGCACCAATAGACAGTAGAGCTCGTAGAGACCCAATAGACAATAGAGTCCTCAATAAAGAATCGTTTACGAATAGTGCAAACCATGGAAGAAGGAATTACGACTGCATGGTGCAAACACAGATATCAAATAATGAACATTCGACTATGATAACACAGTAGTCAGGGTACAGTTAAAAGGTAAATAAATCAGAGTTGTAACACATTAACTAAGTACGTCGGTAGTCAGTCGTCACATTCAGCAAACTATTATTTTGTAGCACAAAAACTGTGATCAACACGTATTTGAATTAATTACTCCCTCAACGGGACGGATAATTAAATAATTAACAAAGGCACCTGCTATCAAATGATACACAAGCCCTAAGCCACTTTTTGTTGTCTAGGTACTAAGGCAAGGGGTACGGGTTACTTCATTACAAAAACCCCAACTTACAACTCGCAGTTTTACTCACTTATACAAAACGTTTACATAGTTGTGTCATTAAATGAGTGTTCACATTCGCCTGATGATCATAAAACTTTACAAGCCAAATCTGTCATTGAACTTTATTCAAAACATCAACGGTTCCATATCAAGTGTCCGAGCCCAACTATGCCCAATGCATTAACGACTCAAGTAATAAATACGTCACGAAACAACCGTTGTCAATTAAAGTCTCGTATGTAAAATCACAACAAGCATAAAGATAAAGTTCTGTCACGTACGTATGTAGGTAGTTGGACCTATAATCAATTTAGCCAATACTTGACCAAAGTTCAAATTAAAATAAACTTTCTATCCAGGAGGGTAGAAGAACAACACTTCTCTAATTAAATTGGAATGCAATAATTATCTTGCCACCGAAATTACGTAACCACAGGTAGGTATGGAACATTAAGAAAACTAACCTGCTAAACTCAAAGTAGGTATGCTTTACGTAAATTGCAGACTGTATTAAAACTTAATAGTTCGGCCTATCTGACTTAAATAATTCTAATGAGATCGGTATACAATCGTACCAGTCAGTAATAGTAAGTCAGATGTATGTAAACAAACAACCAGAATAATAATTATATAGCCGAAACTTCAACAATACACAGGGATAGTGAAGGACGTTTTCAGTACTATCAGGTATTCTCAAACACCTTAATCAATCCACTTAAATACTTTTTTTTGCGAACGCACTAATGCGTTGAATCACATGGAAACACAAAGCTCACATATCGGATACCTGTTCTATGCGACATTATTTTTTTATCAAGAACCAGAGAATTATTAACTTGTAAGGTAGATAGCGAAATCTTATAATCATCACGATCTTAGTGCTATTTCAAAACAAAACATCCTCCTGACTACAATGCGTATAAAGTCACTGATTTAGCTGGGCTTAACCGATTTCGTAATATGACAAAATCATTTGGAAAACATGAGCTCATCATAAGCAATTGATGATTTACATGAGGATTGTAACTAATCACAGTTATAAATAACTTTTGTTGTAGGTATCAACAAAGACAATAGCGCAGTTATGTGTACAGCTATCTTTCTTGGCAAATTATTTCTATGTGATTCAAAATTGCAAAACAACACACTACGATTAGACTGCTTAACTTTTCAACGACTAGATGTTGGTGTACTGAGGGTGTACGTAATTGACATTAGGAATAAGTTAAGGATAGATCTCACCAGCGTTTCATATCCCAACGGCGGCATCATAGCACCAGCACGCTAGGTACATGCCAGCTACAGCCTGGAGCCGGCAGCGCAGAGGCGTGCCCACGGGCACCGTGACGTGGCGGCACAGTCAGTGCCGGTCCTATTAACATTTTAACCTGGTGCGAGGACTAAAAATGGCGCCCCTCTAAATAAAAAAAATGTTTAAGCTGTTGCTTTATCTTCCACCAGAAAAAACAGTGGCTTCTGATTATTCTGCTGTCAAAAGTTCGTTTAACCAGTTTGTGCGAATACCTACCTATAGGTATGTGAAGTGGTGAACAACTGAAATAGTACATTACTGGAGCGGCCAGCAAAAGAGGCATTGACGGAAGAACGTGTAAATGTGGGCCGAGGCGCAGCCGAGGCACACATACGTGAGTCCATCAATGCCTAGTTGTGGCCAAGGCTTGTATAGTACTTTTCTCAAACAATGCGCGGAAGTTTAAACTAAGTAGTACTTACCTATAGGCAGAAATGTCCAAAATCAATCGCGAACAACGAACAACTATATTTTTTCCCGAGTTCATTTGTTTCAATAAATAGCTCCCTAATTACAAGAATTCATCACACTTAATTGTAGGTATTTACTTGAACTCATTTTAGCAAACACAAATAGTTTTAAAAATCAATAACGAACAAAGTAATAAATAATTTTCCATCATAGTGTTCATTTGTTTTTTATTTCAATAAACAGCATAATTATGCTGGCTCTGACCACGTTGTGCACCAACACCGCAACCAACCATCGCCAACCCGCGCCCCTTCCGGCATCCGTCACCAATATGCCCTCTGTACGCTGGCCCAGCTGTTGGCCAACATGTTGGCCTAACGTGTAGACTGTAGAGCATGCAATTCGAAATATAATACTTACTTTGAAGAATGCACATTGAAATTATCTTTCAAAGGGAAACGCCCATTTTTGGCCAAGGAGCAGCCAGCAATGTAATGAATATCATAAAAAGACATATTTAATAACTAGTATATTCCAGTTAACTATTTGTGCGTAGCACTCGGGAATAATTAGTTAGTTTAAAAGAGAAACTCAGTCGACATTCTATATTTTCAAACCACTTCCGTGGGCCGTGGCTCGTAATGTCAATCTTGACAATGTAGGGACTGCAATCATCATTTCGTAAAGTCGATATACCAAAAATCGATAATCCGAGATCGATATTTTAAAAAAAATAATTAAAGCAAAGCTTTTGCGCTTCTGGTTATTTAATGGTTTTATCGAAAACCTTAATATATATAAATAACCATTAATCGATTTACAGACATGATCAATCAATTGAACTGATTCAGTAAATGTACACATCGATATAAATCGATGTACGTAACATCGATTTATTGTCATTGGCTCACGGCATACATCTATGATCTCTATGGCAATAGACATTATTGACATTGACTTATTGTTTTATCTCTATACTCTATTCTCTTTATTCGCGTTCATCGTTTGCTACTGTTGTTGTGTTTCGTAATCGTGTTTTTCTTCCGCGGTTTGCTATATTTTACACCTGACGACTTTGCTGCTATTATGGACTCTGCCGATGCTGCGAATGACGACCCTGGCTTTACTTTGGACTCCGTACCCGCTTCTCATAAAGACCCCGGCTCGCCAATGGATACCGTACCTGTTTTACGTTCGTCCGAGTTTTACGTTCAAAATAGTGTTTGTTTCTTAATCTATGATTTCAATCCTTATGCCTACAATTTGTTTCATTGATGGCTGCACCTTGGCCAAAACCCCTTAGTCAACTGGGCGTTTCCCTTTACAAATAACTCATTTAAGTAGGTAGGTACCTATGTACAATTAACAAAGTTGCTAAAATATTAGTTAAGTTTAAAATCATCAGTCAATTTACAATTTCTATAAATACAATCCACTATGTAAATAATATAATGGATTGTAATTATAGAAATTGTAAATTGACTGATGATTTTAAAAGATGTGTTGCTGGAGAGTTTCTTTCGCCATTTCTTTTTTAGGGTTCCGTACCCAAAGGGTAAAAAAGGAACCCTTTTACGGAGATTTCGCTGTCCGTCCATCCGTCTGTCTGTCATCAGGCTGTATCTCATGAACCGTAATAGAGACAGCTGATATTTTCACAGATGATGTATTTCTGTTGCCGCTATAACAACAAATACTAAAAAAACAGATAAACATAATTATGAAGGGGGCCTCCCATAATATAGGTAACAAACGTGATTTTTTTGCTCGTTTTTAGGGTTCCGTAGACAAATTTGGCAAAAACGGAACCCTTATAGATTCGTCATGTCTGTCTGTCTGTCTGTCTGTCTGTGTGTCCGTCCGTATGTCACAGCCACTTTTTTCCGAAACTATAAGAACTATACTGTTGAAACTTGGTAAGTAGATGTATTCTGTGAACCGCATTAAGATTTTCACACAAAACTAAAAAAAAAAAACAATAAATTTTGGGGGTCCCCATACTTAGAACTGAAACTCAAAAAATTTTCTTTCATCAAACCCATACGTGTGGGGTATCTATGGATAGGTCTTTAAAAATGATATTGAGGTTTCTAATATCATTTTTTTCTAAACTGAATAGTTTGCACGAGAAACACTTCCAAAGTGGTAAAATGTGTGTCCCCCCCCTGTAACTTCTAAAATAAGAGAATGATAAAACTAAAAAAAATATATGATGTACATTATCATGCAAACTTCCACCGAAAATTGGTTTGAACGAGATCTAGTAAGTAGTTTTTTTTTAATAATTTAAAACTTACTACAGGTTTGTACGGAACCCTCGGTGCGCGAGTCCGACTCGCACTTGGTCGGTTTTTTTGATAATGGCAATAGGTAGACGCTTGAAATATTCACAGAATATTTGAGTTCACTTTAAAATTAAATAAAGAAATTTCAATAAAACAAATATTTAAGAGGGGCTCCCATACAACAAACTTATTTTTTTGCCGTTTTTATAGATGATGGTACGGAACCCTTCGTCCATGAGTCTGACTCGTACTTGACCGATTTTTTCAGCTATAACACCTTTCCGAAATGGTGGTAGGAAATAAAAATATATCTCGACGTTCCAAAACTGGTAGAAAACATGTCTTACTTTGAATAAAATTATTTGAATTTTGAATTGAATTTTTTAACATTTCAAAGTTTTTGCATTTAACCTAGCTATAGGTAGCATATAGCCTTAAATTAAACCCTTTAGTAAGTAAAAACTTCAATAACTCAATATTTAACGATTCCCTTCGTCTTTATCTTATCGACCTTTAACACGACCGCCCTGTGGTAAAACGACTTTTTCCAAAAAAAAATATAGCCTATGTTAATCGAAATGATGTAAGGATTCCAACGATACCCCATATGTCCAAATCTATTCAGCAGTTCAAAAGTTATGGTGGAATAAAGAAAGTTACATACATAGGTAAGTACATGAACCCTAAAAACATCACACTCTTTTTTGGGCAGTCGTGTAAAAATGGCTCATTCAAGCCGGAATCGGGCATCAACGATAGTTTGCTCGAACGCGAACGAAATACATTAGAAAGGAACTTCTATAAACAATACTCACCTCTGGTTTTATTTCGAATGCATCACTATATTATAATAATCTAAGTACGTACTATTATTAGCAGTTTACCACAATGTATACAAATAAATAAACTCGCGCGCGTTTGAAACAAGTGACGGCCGAAAGTTCACCCCGCGGCCCGCTCCCTCGCAATTTTGTTCGTGCGTGTGCGCGACTTCGGTCGAGCGTCTTTTGTTTCACGTTTTGGTAAATTTTGGTTCATTTTAGCGCCCCCCCCTTGAAGGCGCCCGGTGCGGTCGCACCGCTCGCACCGCCCTAGGACCGGCCCTGGGCACAGTGACCGTCACCACGATCGTCACGTAAGGATGACTATGGCGTCCCGCTAGACCGGGACAGCCGATCCATGTCGTACTGAAACAGTGTAACAACAAAAGCACACAAAGCACATTACACACACGACAATCGATTAATCGCGAACATCGAAAGTGTTTTAGAACTGATTCGCTGATAAACAATACGCGTAATTCACTGACTTTCAATACGTCGGTATTTACAATTTTACACCTTGTATGACAAGAGGGTAGTAACGTTGTTTTTATGAGAGCGCCTTGCAGGTTACGACAAGTTAACATTTAGGTTATTGCAGTTTCCCGATCGGTATTTTTATGAAACATTGACAATCGTTCAACACGGTGTTTTTAACAAAAATACAAGTGCAACTAGCTACCCACTTTACTAGAGTACAGAGATCTCATATAAGGTATTTTGTACAAAACCGGGAAATACTGTGAGCTACATATTTTAACGTGCAAACCACTTCACTTGCAGTTTTATTGTTGCCTGAAACTACCTTTCGTGTGTAACGATTACCCTCCTAATAAGTATTACAGATTCGAAAGGACTTCATTGAAACGTTTAAACGATATAGGTTTTGCATAAATCGACACAAGTTGTACAAGATCTATTATTGTCACGACATGTACCGTAGGACAATAGCTGCTGTTTATCGTTTAACTTTTTAAGGATGTTTAGTCGCAGAATGGAGCGTCTAGCGTCTATTTAGAATAGATTCGTGGAATAGCTAATCGAATTACATCAAACCACATTTTTGCAACATCGATTCGTTCTGCGTAAAGAGATTTTAACCTCGACTTTAAATTTTGACAAGGGGCGGTCATTAGTGACTCAATCGTTCAAATACTACGCGTACCGCCCTCGGAACAGTTCGCGAGTCTGGACAACGATAATTACTGTCGTCCTATTTGATAATATCGCGAGCTTTCTCAACTCCCACCAAGAATCGATATCATGCAAACTAGTGAAATGTAATAATGGATGGATCATACCTTAATTAATGCCTGTAGGGCCCCAATGAAGCGCTCTGCCACGCTCTGTGACGTAAAAGCGCTCGCCACGGACTCAGGTGGCACCGGCAACCATGACGTGGAAGGTCTCACCTCGCTAGTGTCGGAATTGAAGGTAGATCGACATCGGGCGCCTATCCAGCGCGCAACGCCGATGACGGTACCTCGGCGCAAGCTGCCTGCTAGCTGATAGTGTCTAACGCGTTGTGTCGCGGTAGGATGGCGTTAGCTGATTCTGGATGCCTATTGCATCCGTATTAGGTCCATGCCTGTTCCTGCCTCTATTTTGAGAGGTGGAACAGCTGGCCATGGTTATAAGCAAGAGTGGTAATTGGAATGGCAAACTAACTTCAAAAATTACTTTTGCTATGACCAGAGCTAGGACTAGGCAATGGAGCCTAATCCCACTTCTGATATAAGCGGATTCTTACTATTTTTAATAAAAAGAAACACATTTAACACAAAAGGAAAGTATTATTCCAAACAAAGTAACAAATAATTGAACAAATATCTAACAAACAATAATTATTAGGACACTACTCAGAGAGGTGTTATCGAAGCGACGACGAGGCGTAGAAAGAGGCTCGGTGCGGGCCCTCGCTTGCCTATAAAGGCTCGAGAGCAGAACGGGTATAGGGGGCGCCACCAGGTGGCACGATGAATATGACCGCCTTCCCTTACAATATTGTTATGATTGTATATCTTAACTACTCTGAAATTTAGTTTTTAGGGTTCCGTAGTCAACAAGAAACGCTTAGGCGGAGGTGCGGCGGTGCGGCGGCAGCTAATCTTATAATGACTCCTGCACCTAAGCGTAGTTAGCCAATAGCCTTATGAATATGCAGAGTAGCGGCCTGCACCCATCTCCCGCAGTACCTATACTTACATGGTGAAAACGACAAGTTTAATTTAGGCCCACTGCAGTAATAATTCTAGCGAATGAAGTGCCTACCGAGGGACTTATTGTCTTGCGACGCGAAGACGATCGGAGTCTTATGTAGCAGCCAATAGTAGGTACTAGGTACCTGTCTATAAATATTATTTTATGTGAACACGTGACTTCGAAAGTCCGATGGATCGATCGTCACACCCAAAGAGTAATACATATAAACAGTACGGTCGGGCACATCAGTTTGTCGCAAATTGCATTACCTAAAAATAATAAATAAATTATATTACGATTAGATTAAGTTATTTCAATTACCGCGGGAACTCCTTATTAATTTTCGGGGATAAAAAGTCCTATGTCCTTCCCCGGGATACAACCTATCCCTGTACCAAATGTCTCAAAATCGGTTGAACAGGTGGGCCGTGAAAACGTAGCCGACAGACAGACCGAAATAATTTCGCATTTGTAATAATACTAGATTTATTGTATCCACGCATTACACTCAAGTAGGTCACATAAGTTTTAAAGATCCAATTATAATTAAGGCTACCCCAAAACTGTCTGCAGCCAATCAGCAACTTTGCTTTCAATGTTGATGTAGAAAGAGCCATCCGCTGTCGGCATTGTAGGGAGACCCATCAGCTGCATTTCACTGTCGTTACATAAGCCACGCAAGAAATCTTTGTATGAATTGCATTTGGAAGCGTTGTATTGTCTGCCAGATACTGTTTCGGCATAATAAACATATGCGCAAGCATGTGAACAGCTCCCTGTAACAAAAATAGGTGCATATTATAATTTGTAACATTTGTAACATTTTTAAATTGTAACAGTTCCACTTTTATATTGAATATAATAAAGAAGAATAAAAAAAAAAAAAAAAAAATTATATCAGAAAAGTAAGTAAGTACAAGTTAGCCCGTAGCCGCGATCTACCTCAGTGGTAAGTGATAATGCAGTCTAAGATGGTAGCGGGCTAACCTGTTGGGGCTACAACAGTAGGTATTTAGTACCTCGTGCCGTCACATTGGCTTATTTAACGGTATCCTATCGTCTTGGACCAAATTGATCCGAGGGTCAGCTAACTAAACAGACTGCAGGCAGTCCAAGCATAATCCGTACGACAATGATTTCTAGCAGGTTTCTCATCAACGGAACTTATACCTAATTTATAATCGCAATCCCACTCATCTTAATTATTATACTTACATAATCTAGATGGTGCCCGCGACTTCGTCTTTTCGTTTTGTATTAAACCACGCGGTCTCTTAACGGGACGCAACATATCTCTGTACCAAATTTCGTCCAAATGGATTGAAAAGGTGGGCTATGAAAGAGTAGCAGATAGACGCTCAGGACACACTTTCGCAATTTTAATATTAGTATGGATTTGCCTACATGATTTATCATTTTTACAGCAATGCGGTTGCCACAACCCTCCGTTGGGATAGAAGTCCGCGTGTCCGATGCTATCGATGTAGCCCAGGATCCCACTGTTGGTGTGGATGATGTCGACAAACGCCGCAGCATCGCTGTTGATTGCAGGTAATACTTTCGGAAATTCAAAAAATGGTCGAGCTGGATCCAACCCTGAAAATTAGTTCGGTAATGAAAGAAAGGACCAACTCAGAACCAACTAATCGCTTTTGATTAATCCGTATAACCGTCCGCGTCAGTTTATTCCGTCAATATTGAATCGAAGCAGGCGTTACTTTGCGGAAGTCCATGATAATGAATGAACCAGAAGCTTAATTCGCTATAATCCGCCACAGTAGATAAATCTATGTGGCGCAGTGCGCGCCCTCCATCGACAGCACGCGAACACCCACCACCCAGCAATTCGCACCGGCACAGCACCACACCACACAAATCCTCCAAATCACTCTCTACGTACTATCCTCAGGAGATGTTGACTCGACAATGCACGATTGGCTATTCTTTAAAAAAATGTTACCTGATACTCTTCCGACAACAAAGTTGTTCTGCTTTCTTAGGATTCTACCCGTCAATCCCATGATATGCGCTCCCAAACTGTGCCCAATCAGATGAACGTCTTGGCTTACTATTTGATGCTGGGCCGCTAATGACACTATCATCTGCCTAACCTATGGAATAATTAACACTATGTATGGTATTTTTTACAGAAGTTAAGAGTAGCGTTTGGGGACGCTGCTCTTACGCTTCTAGCGACTTGAGACCCCACTTTCATATAAATTCTGCAAGCTTAATAAGTGCTATTAATATTTCAGCTTCACAACTCGTTGGATTTTAGATAACTTGGTACCTATTTTAGGGACGTCAGTTCTCTTTGTGCTAGAAAAAATGCTCGAATTTAACCTCACAACGCACCTCTTATTCATTAATTTTAAAGCTGCTTAAGACAGTATCACCGGAGTCAAACTCTTCGAAGCTCGAACTTCAAGTGCAAGTGCACATGTTAATAAATTTGGTAAAAATGACTCTGAACCAAAGTCTTAATCAAGTTAAAATTCAAAATGATCTGGGTGACCGTTTTTCAACACTTAATGGTCTCAGGCAGGGAGATGCGCTCTCGTGCCGTCTCTTTAATTTGGTGCTTGATAAGTGTATAAAAGACTCACAGACGCAAACATTGGGAACCATATTTTACACGTCGTGCCAAATCTTAGCTTACACAGACGACATCAATCTTATTGCATGAAACCAGGAAACCCTAAAGCACGAGTATATCCGGATTAAAACTGCCGCTGAAAATGTAGGCCTTAAGATTAACACCCAATCAAATCAGATCAGTAAGAAAGACGAAGAAGCCCGTCTCATCTTCGAAAGAAGAGTCTTGAAAAGTTGAGATCAATAAGTATATTATGGTGCGGTTCAGGATAATGGGTTGTGGCGCATTAGATACAACTTTGAGCTGTTACAAAATCTTTAACAAGCTAAACGTTACGACAATTACAATGGGCTGGACACGTGCAACGAATGGACGAACAGCGGCTGCCAAAGAAACTAAGGTCGTCGAACCCCTATGGGCGTGGAAATATTGGTCGACCAAAACTTCGATGGTTGGATGGGGTTAGCCAAGATGCAAAGCGGATTGGTTTAAGAAGCTGGAGAACGAGTGCGAATGATAGAGATAGATGGAGAAATCTTCTGGAGCAGGCCCAGGCCCATAAAAGGCTGTAGCGTCGATGATGATGATGAGTTATCTTTGTGTGTTCTATCGACTCAACAACGGGGGAGCGTTCGGTTCCGAAGAGTGAACTATTACCATTTCCGTATTTGAAGTAGTAATCAATTAATATCATGCTCGTTATTAATAACTAGCTGATGCACGCGACTTCGTCCGCGTGGATTGAGGTTTTTTTGGTTCCCGCGGGAGTAGCATATTATGTGTTATTGCGGACTATAATCTATCCCTGTGCCAAATTTCATCCAGATCCGTTTATCCGTTCTGGCGTGATTGAGTAACAAACATCTTGTAGCCTACGAGTATGTCGCCCGAACCATATTAATTAATAATGCATCGACTGACACCTCATTCATCAAAAACATTGACTGCTAAAATCATAACCCTTCGTTTTGGCTGTCGGGTAAAGTCCAACTGGAATTTCCTGTTTGTCTGTCCTAAGTACACACAATGTATAGTTTGCGTCACGCAAAAATAACTTTACTTGTAACTACCTGTGTTAGATTGACGCGATGCGATGGTTCTATTGAACGACTAACCGACTAGACTATGCACTTCTTTAACCTCTAATAATAAACTCACTGGCGCTTAAGTCTGCACAATTATCACAAGGGAAATCACAAGGGATATAATGGCCACTAATAGTCATAATTAATTATTTATAGAGTAGACGCATAGATTATTAAATAGATTGGAGACCAATCCTAAATCTATGAGTAGACGTGTCACTTCGACTCTTCGATCCTGGAGTTTCATAATTTGAGTTGAAAAATTTTACTTACTTTCTCAGCAACTAATATTGTATAACAAGCGGATTTGGTGTAATCTAGCTTTGCAGCTTCCTTCTGCCAATGTACTACTATCACATTCACATCATATTCGGCAAGAAAAGCATTCTTTATCATCTGAGTAGATTTACTGGACCCACTGCTCATCCAACCGTGCGTTACGGCAACCAATGCTCTATCCGCGTTAAAAACATCGTCGTGTGTTTCCTGAGGCACTTCGTTTTCTTCAGGTATAAATAGTTCTTTGTAATCGTCCAAATTGGCCCTATTAATTTATTGTAAAAATTATTACCCAAAGTTAAACTTGATATGAAATTGTCCTACTATAAAAATAGAAGGAAAATTTCAGCTAATGGCCTGCGAGCCGATAAAAAATTTCGATGTCAAAGACAGCACTATCCTGCGGGCGTGAGAGGCGTGGCGTGCGGACTGGGGACTGGGGAGGGAGATATGCTCCCGCCCTTCACCTCAGGCCCCGACTGCATTCAACTCGCGCGCGTACTGTATGTATTTGAGGTATCTGGCAATAGCAAACGATAAAGGTATCTTAAAATACCTAGCAGTTCTTAAATTTAAAAAAATTTAATCCACCAACTACTACTAGTTAGAATCACTCAAACAACGCAAAAGAACCACTTATCCAATTTTTAGCTACCAAATACTCGTACCTCTTTCTTATATTGGCTTTCGGACCAAAACGTTAATATCATTAATACAAAGGTGCCAAATTCCGGTCAGGTGGATAACTGAAATTCCAAATGGAATTTATTTTTATCCTTTCTCAATTCCTCTGAAATTTTGCACCCTTTTATGAGAGAAATAACTCTAAAGTTGTTCCTTTGCCAAAATAAGTATCTTGCATGAGCACACCTTGAGTAGAGCCAAAAATGTACATTTGCAGGGTTGAACCGACGCGTTAAAGGCATATCTATATCAGGAATTCCCTCAACAGTGGCGGTTAAGTCTATGTAGTGAACATTTCTTTTTTCATCGATAAACTCTATCAAATTTGAATCTAAATGATGATACGGAGGTGGATCTTGACATTTCGAAAAATTTGATACAATATCTAAAAGCAAAAAAAAACCTTAGTTATGATATCATTATTAGAGAAGCCTTGATTTTAAACGGTTTTGGGAGTGTTATATGATCAATACTGAAAGACATCTACCGTATATAACAATTTTGATATCGCGTTATTTCAAAAACATCCGGAGAAATTTGATTTGCAGACAGATACAATATCGCCTGATAATATTGATAATGATACACCTCTTACTGAAATGTATCACGCTATTTGCATCTTTTAATCCAAGAACAACTTGTACATGTCATGAAATCTTGATCTTCATTAATTAATTGTTAATGGTCTATGATCTACATTTTTTTAACGAAAATAACGTAATACTTACAAAAACAAAAGACAGCTATCACAGAATACTTGTTCAGTGTAGACATTTTATTGCAAACCTATTGTTACACTGTATAGCTAAGACCCAACGCGATACTTTTACGAAATGATTTACAAGCTCGATTACAGCTGTAAAATGAATTTAATATAAATTGATTTAAAACGAAATAATTAATAAATAGCCGAGGCTTCCTCCGTGGCATAAATTCTTTCCTTTCTGTTACTAAGGCTATTTCAATTTAGTAAAATCAATTTTGTGTAGGTTGGTCAATAGTCAATACAGGTTCATTTTCAGGACTTTACCCGCATGTAATTTCAGTTTTTCGGTGGATTTTTCATGTTACTCCAGTTTTTTAGTCCATCAAGAAGAACAGATTAACAGGGAAATAGACAAACAGGCATTTATGATTTTCAAAAAATCTACGATTTTTAAATTGAAAACAGCTTGGGTATTGAACCGAGGATACCAGCTGCTACAAAGTACTTCATTAAAGTCTTTCACGGGTTCTCGATCCATATTGACAGGTCATAATAATACATATTCAAAATAAAAAAATACATGAATTTTTATCATTCATTCAATACTTGTTAAAAAAAGCCAAAATTACATTTAATTAATACGTATAAGTACCTAATTAAATACAGATTTCTGACTCTAATAATATCACGTTAGTCAATATCGAGATAAAAGGAGCCTCGTGCCGTGGACACACTGTATTGTCCCATGAACTGCTTTTCATTATCGCCACATGAGCCCATTTCATAGGAGATGTAGGAATCACATTTGACGGACGTGTATTCACTGCCGTTGTTAATAGACTCCGCGAAGTAGACGTAAGCGCACGTGTGTTCACAGCTCACTGTAACAGAAAATATAAATAAATACCTACATAATTTCCATTTCCAGATTACGGTTTCAAAGTCCAAAACATTTTTTTAAATGCCCGTGATATATCACGAATATCACCCAATTTGCATGAGGCATGAGGCTTGAATGCCTAATCATGCAAACTTTTTGCTTGAAAAACATACATAAAGGCAAGGGTGACTGACTGACTGACTGACTGACTGACTGACTGACTGACTGACTGACTGATCAATCAACGCACAGCTCTAACCACTGGTCGGATCAGGCTGAAATTTCGCACTCCGATAGCTATTATAACGTAGGCATCCGCTAAGAAAGGATTTTTGAAAATTCCACCCCTAAGAGGGTGAAATTTCAACCCCTATTTCACTTATTTCTCATGAACGTTTGTATGAAACTCCGTCATTTCTCAAGTTATATCTATGAAACTTGGTTTACAAGCTCTGGGTAAAAAATTAAGAAATATGTGTTTCACAGTTTTTGAAATTTCTACCCTCGAAGGAGTGAAATAGGGGATGAAAGTTTGTATGAAAGTCCTTCATTTCTCAAGTTATATCAACAAAACTTGGTATTTTGGCTTATAGTAATAAATAACGAAGTATGTGTGTCACAGTTTTTTAAAACTTCCCCCTCACGGGGTAAAAAAGGGTTGAAAGTTTGTGTGAAAGTCCTTCATTTTCAAGTTATAGCCATGACACTTAGCATTTGGGCTTTCAGTTAGATATGCAATAGTACGTGTTTCACCATTTTTGAAAATTCGACTCCCAAAGGGGTGAAATATAGAGTTTGTCCTTCAATCACGCCGCAACAGAGCAACGGATCAACGTGATTGCATGAGTATAGTTAACGACCTGGAGAGTGACAGGCTACTTTTTAAACCAGAAAATTAAGGAGTGCCTGTGGGGAAAAAGCTTAAACCACGCGGACGAAGTCGCGGGCATTAGCTAGTTTATGTATATTACTAGATGATTTAGTTTTATAATTCCCGCGGGAACACCTTAATTTTCCGGGATAAAAAGCCTATGTCCTTCCCCGGAATACAAACTATCCCTGTACCAAATTTCATCAAAAAAATTGAACGGATGGGCCGTGAAAGCGTAGCAGACAGACATGTCGACAGACACACTTTTATTATATTAGTATGGATTATAGCTGCTATATTATGCACTCTCACACAATAGGGAATCCGCTTGTTACAATTTTATACCCGTAGCCTTGCGCATGCCTTTATGGGATTGAAATATCCTGATATGGATAAAAATACCTACCTCACAAAAATAATAAGAAAAATATAATGTGCCTTATCGCTTCAAAGCGACAAGGCCGCCATTTGAACCGAATTTTCTTTTGTTATTTTAATGTTGTATGTATTTCTCGTGTTTTTGGTGTTGTATATAAAGATTATTTCATTCATTCATTGAATGTATAAATGTTAAAGTATAGTCAAAAATCTAAATTTGTAGGCATTAACGAAGTCTGTTCAGACGTGTACTCAAGCTGCCTACTACTGTCAGGTAAATCTAGAGAGAAAAATAATTAGAGTGCGTTCTAACATGCACCGCCTCGTTGGTCTGGTGGTTGGCATGTTCGACTGCGGCCAACGAGGTCCCGGGTTCGAGTCCCGGGTCGGGTCATTTCTGACTAGTAATTCTCAGTACTAGCCCGGAGTTAGGAAGTTGGCGGTGTTACAACCCCGTGCCTCGGAGAGCACGTTAAGCCGTCGGTCCCGGTTATTATCACTAACATGATAATAGTCGTTAAAGCCCGCCAACCCGCATTGGAGCAGCGTGGTGGGTCTAAGCTCGAATTCCCTCTCTCCTATGAGTGTGGAGGCCTGTGCCCAGCAGTGGGACGTTAATGGGTTGTTGTGGTGGTGGTGGTACTAACATGTGTCTTGAGTATCACAGCAGTGCGGCTGCCAGTTGCCGCCATTTGGGTAGAAGTCAGCATGACCAATGTTGGTAACGTAACCCAGAGTCTCGCAGTCAGTGTGAATGATGTCCACGAAAGAGGCAGCCTCATTTGTTATACCCGGCAGGTAGCTTGGTATCTCGAAGAATGGTCCAGCTGGATCTAAACCTGAGAATTTAAATTCAATGTTCATAAACTACGCAAGGCTGGGTTCCATATTATATGTAGGGCAAAAACTAGAAAGCACCATTGATCATTATTTTAGCGTATGAAGGTCCGTGTGGTGTGTTACACATTAGATACAGGAGCCTGTTCCAAATTCTAATGAGCGCTACCTTATCCAGCCATTTACCTCACCCTCTTCTGATAGTCAGGCGTTTGGTGTTGCACACTGCGTTATATACATAGCTAACTTAATTTTAATCTTTAATTAGTTTTTAAGTATAGTTTAACTAAATTGTTTAATTTTTAATGTTGCTGTTATAATCCTTCAAGAAAAAAAATAAAGGTTGCAGAATTACCGGTTACTCGTGCCACGACAAACTTATCATCCTTAAGTTTCTCACCAGCCAACCCCATGACGTGTGCACCCAAACTGTGACCAATCAAATGTACGTCTCTACCTTCTATCTGATACTGGAAGGCCAGCGACAATACCATGTCCTTCACCTGTAAGTATAATAAAATAAAAAAAATAAAAAAAAATAAAAAAGGTAAAAGAGGTAGGCCGCATTATCGTTGGGATGATGACACCAAAAAAGTGGCGGGACCGAACCTGTAAACATACTTGGTATAAATTCCTACATTTTCCGATGGAGTCCATTAGGTTCAAGTTATGTTTCAGTCAACTCCCTTAATCATGATTGATCATGAGTAGAGAATGAATTACCAGATATTTTTCCTGCAAACGTCAGTCACCAATCATCGAATAATTAAAGACGCCAAGCTTACGATAAGTTATCCTTCAGTCACAGCAGTGACTGTAGTAAAATCTGACTGCAAACCTATCGTCTAAGAACCACTTAATGTACCTACACGTCCTAATTATAGCACCTGTGTGCCAAAGGTTGCCTGGTAGAGATTGCTCAGTAAGCAATAAGGCCGCCTTTGCATACCTAGTTTTTAATTAACTTTACTTTGTATTCTTTTATGTGTGCAATAAAGTATTCATCTATCTATCTATCTATCTATCTATCTGTGTGATAGAGACCTTACTGTAGCAAATTGAAATTTATTTAAAGAAAAGATGAAAGAAGAAGAAGAATCTGAAATACACACTGGTGATACATAAATCGCACCAAAGTCGATTTTTTAAAATTCTTTTGACTTTGCTTTCGCATTTCTGGAGCGAGCCAAAGTTGTACCCTTACCTTTTCAGCCACCATCATTGTCAAAGATGCCGATGACAGGTAATTTTCATTAGCTGCATCTCTTTGCCAGTCAACCACTACAACATTCACGTCTTGCGTGTTCAGATAAGCATCCTTAATCAGTTGTGTGGCGTTGCTATTGCCGCTGCTCATCCAACCATGCGTCACCATGACCAACGGTCTGTCTGGTCTGTAAAGACTGCTTGCTTTGACTTTGTATAAAGCATTTAATGAGAATCGAGCGTACAATTCTTCGTAGTTGTTCATATTGTCCCTGTAAATGAGAAAAAGCCATGTATGGACTTTTGGAGACAGACACCACGTAGATATTCGTCAAAGGTATATTATTATTTATAAACTAGCTGATGCCTGTGTATTTGTTGGACTAGGTATTGTATGCAGCATGTCAAACTGCAGCGCTGGACCCTTTAGCATTCAGAATCAGCTAGATTCATTTGACGATTTAAAAGCACTTGTATACCTAAGTTTATTTGAATAAAATAGTATATTACACATCTAGGGCAGTAAAATAAGAAATGTCTCAGATCACATGTAATTGTTGTCCGAGGCGAAGCCGAGGTCAATAAACATGTGATCTGAGGCTTTCTTATTTACTGCCCGTGGTGTGTATACTATTTTTCTCCTCGACGGAGGCGGAAAGCGGCATTTTCGTTTAGCGCAGCGGGAGGAAAATTGACGCTTTCCGCCCGGAGGTGAGAAAACACATTTGAATTTAGCGTTACACTGCTCTGTCATGCGTCTGTCCATGTACTACATAAATACGTACCTGAACTTTTACACGTGCTTTCGAATGGTCATGTGAATCTACTGCAGTTGTATATAAATGGAGTTCGGAAGCCTTTCCTCTCGAGAAAAACTGCGGGAAACTTTGCTGAGCAAGAAATTAGGAAAAGAGTTCCTAAAAAACTAATAACATCCACGCGGACGAAGTCGCGGGTTATATTAGTAAATGATATTTCGTCAGAGAAATAAAAAAAAAAATTTACACATTTAATTTTTTTGTATTTGCTGTGACAAATTCTTAATAAAATATGAAATTATGCGCATTAAAACAGCTAAAAGATAATGAAATCGCGGAATTATAAGAACATAATATTGTCCCAATTGGTATAGAGAAGTCAATAGGTAGTTGCAATGACGCAGACGCTTTTACCGCCTTATCGACTTCACTTCCGAAGCAGTGTAGCTTATTAGAGGGAGGTCCCGTGTTCGATCTTCGAAAGGTTTGGGTTAAAGGAAGTAGGAACCTATAATTTGTATATTAATTAGCTATTGTTATAGCTTACCGATACAAGCTGTGGCTAATTCTGTTGTACTCAACCTCTAAAGTGAAACGAAAGAACTTAATTGTTGTATTGTTGTCCCTGTCTTAATGCTCCCTGCAGAAGAGAATAGCTCCAGAGTTAGTGCTATTTACTTAGTTTAGTTTAGAGTTCATGTAATCGGACAAATCGCACACAGTGCTGCGTTTATAATGCAATATTTATGGGTGAGTAAGCACATATTACAAATAAGTGTGGAGTTTACCCACTACTATTAAATGACTTTTTAAACTTAAAAACAAAAATATGGCATCGCACCTTGTATAGAGCCAAAAGCGAGTGCTACCGGAGAAATGTCGGTGGTTGAAATATAAATCCAATATGGAATCGAGTGGAGTATTTAAGTCAATGTAGTGAAGGTTGCCTTTTTCATCATAGAACTTGATTTTCTCCGCCGTTTCTCCATTGTGCCTTCTGAGATAACTGTTTGATTTGCATAAGCCTGGAAGAAACATATTTGATTTGAATCATCATTATCATAATTTTTCTTCTTAAAGATGTGTCTCCCCTCCCTCTCTTCTATTATCAACCCATTGCCGGCTCACTACTGAGTACGAGTCTCCTCTCGGAATGAGAAGGGTTTGGCCATAGTCCACCACGCTGGCCAAGTGCAAATTGGCAGACTTCACAAACCCTCGAGAACATTATGAAGAACTCTCAAGCGTGTTGGTTTCATCATGATGTTTTCCTTCACCGTTAGGAGCAAGTGATATTTAATTTCTTAAAACGCACATAATGAAAAGTTGGAGGTGCGTGCCCGGGTACCGAACCCACGACCGCGTCCGATATATGATGTCGGGAGTCTTAACCACTAGGCTATCACCTCTTGAAGTGAATTTTACCAATCTAGCCACTTGGCCAACGAGATGGACTAGGTAATGACAGCCCAACTCTTCTCATTCTAAAAACTTCCTGGCCTTGTCTGGCCTGGTGGGAGGCTTCGGCCGTGGCTAGTTACCACCCTACCGGCAAAGACGTGCCGCCAAGCGATTTAGCGTTCCGGTACGATGCCGTGTAGAAACCAAATAGGGGTATGGGTTTAATTAACTGCCATGCCTCTAACAGGTTAGCCCGCTACCATCTTAGACTGCATCATCACTTACCATCAGGTGAGATCGCAGTCAAGGGCTAACTTGTAGTGGATTAAAAAAAAAAAAAAAACTTAAACAAGACTCGTATTCAGTAGTGGAACGGAGAAGACCGCTTTAAACGATTAAGAAAATATAGTTTTGGTTTGAATAGCGCTCAGAAAAAAAGAGGGACGTGAGGCGTGTAGTGCATACCTAGTCAGGTCATCATCTCAACCGATCGCCGCGCTGGCTCATAGCTGAGTATGGACCTTCTTTTAAGAATGACCAGGGTTAAAAATAGGGCTTTAGACCACTACTCTGCAAATTGCAGATTGGCAGGCATCACAATCCTTTGAGAACAGTAAGCAAGCTCAGATAGAATAGAATAGATAGAGGTATATGTTGGTTTCCGCGCGTTATTTTCCTTTACCGATATGGCAGCGTGTTTCCTCCGTCTCTTGAACATAACATTATAGAATACGTACCTCTTTACTTTATATCTGAAAAGCTGGTTAAAGCAAAACATGAGGAAACCTCATAGCAATAATATTTGTTGTACAAATATTTATACGGCATTGGTACTGAACCATGAGAACTCCTTCTACTTGCAAATAAATTAATAGGTACTAGCTGATGCCCACGACTTCGTCCGCGTGGATTGAGGTTTCTTGGTTCTCGCGATAACTCTTTAATTTTCCGGGATAAAAAGTAGCCCATGTACTATTCTACACTATAATCTATCTCCGTGCCAAATTTTATCTAAGTATAGATCCGTTCTTCTGGCTCGATTGAGTAACAAACATCCATCTATACCTCCATACAAACTTTTGTATTTTTAATATTAGTATAGAGTTACTTAAACTATAGATAATAGCAGGGTTCTAGAGCCAGATTAGATTTGTATAGCGCTTGGAGAAGAAAGTGGGTCCACTTTATCTCATATTATGAGAGTAGCACTGATACTGTTCACTTCAGCCCATTAACGTCCCACTGCTGGGCACAGGCCTCCATTTTCATAGGTAAGAGGGAATTAGAGCTTAGACCCACCACGCTGCTCCAATGCGGGTTGGCGGGCTTTAACGACTATTATCATGTTAGTGATAATAACCGGGACACGGGGCACGGGGGTGTAACACCGCCAACTTCCTAGCTCCGGGCTAGTACTGAGAATGACTAGCCCGACCCGGGACTCGAACCCGGGACCTCGTTGGCCGCAGTCGAACATGCCAACCACCAGACCGACGAGGCGGTGCATGTTAGTACGCACTCTAATTATTTTTCTCTCAGGATATAGCAACTGGCAGCCGCACTGCTGTGATACTCAAGACACATGTTAGTACCACCACCACCACCACCACAACAACCCATTAACGTCCGACTGCTGGGCACAGGCCTCCACACTCACAGGAGAGAGGGAATTAGAGCTTAGACCCACCACGCTGCTCCTATGCGGGTTGGCGGGCTTTAACGACTATTATCATGTCAGTGATAATAACCGGGACCGACGGCTTAACGTGCTCTCCGAGGCACGGGGGTGGAACACCGCCAACTTCCTAACTCTGGGCTAGTACCTACTGAGAATTTCTAGTCAGAAAAACCCAATACTTAATTATGGCCCGACCTGGGCCCCAATCATGTAAGAATTGTGCATCAAACGTTAAAGATTTTTGTCAAAGTAAAATAAACCATAACAGCATTGAATTAGAGCTCAATTTCGTCTGCCCATTCTTATACGTTTAGGTATGTACGATACCCTAAACGTATAAGAATGGGCAGACGAAATCGAGCTCTAATTCAATGATGTCATTGTTTATTTTACTTTGACAAATATCTTTAACGTTTGATGGACAATTCTTACGTAATCGGGGGGCTGAACTCGTCGGCCGCAGTTGAACATGCTAACCACTAGACCAACGAGGCAGTTACAAGACCAACGACGCAGTTGATAAGTGATAATGTCCGCTGATTGCCAATTACGTCGATGTCGCGCGAGTTAAACTAACTGCAGCATCAGTAATTTGCTCGAATGAGTCCTAGCGGGACGAGTGGACATTGAATTGGCCTCGTGTGAGCTGAAATGCTCTAGGAAATGCAAGCCCAGTACAAAACTAATTTTAAATCCAAACTGCAAATGAATTTCAGACTCCATCCACTGTGTTGAAGATAAAGTTGCTCTCTAGTATTTTAAATACATTTCAATCGGAACTGGCGGTAATCGGATTTGTCCAACTCGGTCGGATTTGAACAACCCGGGGGTTACAAAATTCTCATACATCTATATTCTACACGATAATAAATATAATCTAAAAGATTGAAAGTTACACCGACTTCACCACACACATAACAGTCCATATCTTGAAAACTACTGAACCGATTTTGATGAAACTTCACACTGTACCCTAAGTTGAAGTAAATGTAAGCCAATAAAAGAAGAATGGTCACAATCCGATAAATAATTTCGGAGAAATCGGCGGACAAACAAACATACATACATAAATACACCTATGAAATTCTGTATAGTATTTGTTTGGAAGCCATAGATTTAACATACATGTAAATATTTTGCAGTTCCAATAATTATATTACATACATACGTGTCGAATTGATAAAGTCGGTTAAAAATTAATACAACAGCTGTGACAAAAAATATAATATACTAGCTGATGCCCGCGACTTCGTCCGCGTTAATTAAGTTTTTTATTCCCGCGGGAACTGTTTAATTTTCCCGGATAAAAAGTAGTCTATGTGCTTGCCCGGGATGCAACCAAATTCTATACCAAATTTCATCAAAATCGGTTGAAAAGATGGGCCGTTAAAGCGTAGCAGACAGACAGACAGACAGACACGCTGAACTGGTGGAAACTAGTTACTATGGATTTCTTTGAGTAGGGGAAAAAAATTGGATTCATCGCTGATAAAGATAGGTAGGTAACTAGGTAGTAGGTACATATTCCTAGTAAAAAAACTTTCGTAAAAGTTTTCGAAAAGTCTGCGGGACTTTTCTATAATGATTCCGCGCTGATTGAGAAGTTTCGGCGTCGATCAATGTAAATTTTATAACTTCGAACTTGTCACGAAAAGTTCTTCCCAAAATTAAATTATGTACCTAGTTAAAAGACGAATTGGGTTTCTAATCTGAAATTCTGTGAGGCGGTCGCCTCTGACGGTTTTTAGTAGCTTATAATTAGAACAAACAAGCGCAAAGAGTAATTAAGGACATTTTTTCATCTTCTTTGGCAATTATCTTTGGCTTTTGTAAATCGGATCCTATATAGACCGACCCTTAATCCTTTAGTTAATTATATATTGTTTGTCAACTGCAGCTCTTTTTTTTTATCCACTACAAGTCAGCCCTTGACTGCGATTTCACCTGATGGTAAGTGATGATGCAGTCTAAGATGGTAGGTAGCGGGCTAACCTGTTAGGGGCATGGAAGTTATATTAAACCCAAACCCCTATTCGGTATCTTCACGGCATTGTACCGGAACGCTAAATCCCTTGGCGGCACGTCTTTGCCGGTAGGGTGGTAACTAGCCACGGCCGAAGCCTCCTACCAGGTCAGTCCAGGGAAAATTCACTCCCGCACAATCAGTGTTATAAAGTCTATCTCTCGCGTCTGCAATCCAACTCTCCAGTCTCCAATGCCAATGAAATAAACGCGAGAAAGCACTGTCCCAATAATTTGTTGTTGGGCTACACGAAAATGTTTTTCATCCATTTGAGATTTGAGATCACTCGACCCGGGGCAGCTTAAATGGATTCGCGGATTCATGCTAGACATGACCCATGAACAGGGGCGTGCAGGTTATAGAGGCACACAAACACTGCTTAGTGCTTACATAATGGATTGTTAATTTCATGTGACCTTTTTTAAGTGAAAACTTCTTTAGCCGCGTTGAGCACTTTTTGGTAGGGGGTAAACTTGTAGATTCGCGTGACTGACATTCTCGCGAACACCGACATGCTCGCGTTGTTACGAAGACAAAAGGTTTTAAATATAAATATAACATTACATACATTCATAATTAAACTTTAATGCCTTAGTGTTACGGTTTATATTATAATTATTTTAATTTTTTTTAATCGCTGGAAAAATGCTTTTACGCATTCCGCACTAAGCGGTTATATATGGGACTCACTCCAGAATACCCACTAAAAACCAGCGGCACAGTCCGCGTCGAGAATGAACCGTCTCAGGGTCCCAAATCTTGGATACGACTGAGACGAATTTCATATGACCTGCCACTTGCCATACCTATTCTGGCTCCAGCAACCTTTGCACGACACTACCAACGAGGCAAATTCTAACAAGGCATGTTTTGTCGATTGATTGAACCAGGCGAAGACGTCTCCATCGGCAGTCTATATTGAGTTTTAGACAAAGACTGACCTCTAGGTAAAATAATAATGCACGTATTGGATGTCGTATGGAAACGCACTCAATCGAGCGCTTATGATGACACGAATTGTTTTCGATAGGCATATTTTATTTAGCGTACACAAAGTTGCAATATTGTATTTTTCGGCCGTCAGCTGCTGCAGCGATTAAGCGAACAATGTGTAGGTATAAAGCCTTAAAGCCTATAACACGGTATGACGCACTGATGAAAAACGTTATTCGTTTTAAACAAAAATAGGAGCTTCAAAATAAGTTCACATGTTTCATACTTCAATAGACTTAACTACATTATTTGCCTGGTGGGAGGCTTCGGCCGTGGCTAGTTACCACCCTACCGGCAAAAACGTGCCGCCAAGCGATTTAGCGTTCCGGTACGATGCCGTGTAGAAACCGAATAGGGGGATGGGTTTAATATAACTGCCATGCCCCTAACAGGTTAGCCCGCTACCATCTTAGACTGCATCATCACTTACCTACCATCAGGTGAGATCGCAGTCAAGGGCTAACTTGTAGTGGATAAAAAAAAAAAAAACATAAAAAAAAGTTTGGTGGCGAGTTATAAACTGTTAAATATTCTTTTCAATACACTTGCTCGCAAAATGCACTTACAGAGGCAGTAAACAGGTCTTGTAAGTTAAATTTACTGCCCTCGTGCTTTTTTTTTTGCAGAATTTACTGCCGTCGTGCTATTTTTTTGCAGTTTTTTTTTAATTTTTGTAAGGCCACTTTACTTCTAAATAAAAAGTTTTCTTGAAAGAAGGTTCATAATGATATTGACTTTGTATGTCGAAAACTTAAAAAATAATAACATTTAGATGTGGATTGATGAAAAATTAAGGGTTGGCATTTGAAATACGCATCTGGAATTTGGACTTGATAAGGGTTGATTTTTATAGGGGTAGGTTACCCCTTTCAATCGACACCCCCCCCATCCCGCGGAGATGCGTGGTTTTTTTTTTACACGTGTTTGAAGTTACGTGTAATGGAACGTTATTGTGTTTGAAGTTACGTGTAACGGAACGTTATTTTGCGTTATAGTGATTACTTTTATGTTATTTTAACCCTTATTTTTAGTAATTTTCTTTATTTATTATTATTTTTAATAGGTAAATATAATGTAAATAAAAAGTAACGTATAACAAGGTGCACCTATAGGTAATTAGGTTAAGGTTATTTTCCTTTTTTGACCACCCAGAAATAGGAGCCCCGCGAAGCGGGGCTCCGTCGACATGCTCTTAGAGGGGAAGAGGGTGACGGCTAAGGAGTTTTCCTAGGTCCCCCACTTTTTCTTAGGCTATAGTCGTAAATTCTTATATAAAGTTAACACAACATCAAAAAATAAAAAAAAATAATAAAAAAAAATTATAGGTTTCCGCGCCGCGGGGGATGGTGGGGAGGGTTCCTACCCTCCCCCCTCACCCCCCCCTCCACCCCCACCCCATACATCCAGATGCGTATTTCAAATGCAACCCCAAAATTAATTCATGAAATTAAAAATTGTATTTAATTTAGTTCATTAAAATTGTTTTAAGTTTTATAAATCAAAAAAGTAAAGGCTGAATAGTCCAGGCTGATAGTTAAGAGCTAGAACCTAGAGCCATGAAGCCAATTAAAAAAAACGCAATTACAACAACGCGCTATAGATAGGTACTAAGTACTAAAATCTTGAATCTGTGCGCGCTATTTTTAAAAGTTTCATTGAGTTTTTCTTATAAATTATTAAATAATAAGATGAGTGGTTTAAGTGATGTGTAATAATAAAATTAAATCAACAATAAGGTAAGTATTTTAGCTGTGAGAAAAAAGTCGCGCTTGTGATAGCCGCCGAAAATCTCGACTAAGTATGGGCGTGAGAAGCCATTTTCTAGTGAGTACCTAGTTCCTACCTACTCGACTTTTAATTTCAAGTTTTCTCAAAAATGTATTGAAAAATATCGTGTGATACACGGGCGTTAAGGTTTCTACATACTCGTGACGATGGTCAGCCCTCGACTGGCGTCATCGGGCTGACATTAGTCAACTCGTATGTAAAAACCTATTTACCGCCCTTATATCACAAACTACTATTTCAATACACTTGCTCGAAAAATGCACTTACAGAGGCAGTAAACAGTGCTTGTAAGTTAAATTTACTGCCCTAGTGCGTTTTTTTTGCAGAATTTACTGCCCTCGTGCAGTAAATTTGCAGTTTTTTTAAATTTTTCTAAGACCACTTTATTTCTAAATAAAAAGTTTTCTCGCAAGAAGGTTCATAATGATATTGACTTTGTATATAGAAAACCTAAAAAATAATAACATTTAGATGTGAATTGATGAAATTAATTCATGAAATAAAAAATTGTCTTTAATTTAATTAATTAAATTTGTTTTAAGTTTTATGAATCAAAAAATTAAAGGCTGAATAGTCCAGGCTGGGAGTTCAAAGCTAGAACCTGGAGCCATGAAGCCAATTAAAAAAAACGCAATTACAACAACGCGCCGTAGATACTAAATCTTTAATCTGTGCGCTTTTTTTTAAAAGTTTCATTGCGTTTTTCTTATAAATTATTAAATAATATGAGTGGTTTATGTGATGTGGAATAATAAAATTAAATCAACAATTAGGTATTTTAGATGAAAGAAAAAAATCGTGCTATTAATAACCGCCAAAAATCTCGAAATAAGTACGGGCGTGAGAAACCATTTTGTAGTGAGTACCTTGTACCTACCTACTCGAGTTTTATTTTCAAGTTTTCTCACAAATGTATTGAAAAATATTGTGTGATACACGGGCGTTAAGGTTTTAACTAACTCGTGACGATGGTCAGCCCCATGGAGGAAGGAATTACGACTGCCGTCTAAGAAGGTAGGACTAAAATAAAAACTAAGAATACTATATTTTATCCAATTTCTGTTTATTACCATCACGTAAGTGTGAGTGAAACAAAATATCGCTGTTTGTGTCTATTCGATTAGCAACTGGTCACAAGGTTCAGATTGTCAAATTATATCTTTTATCTTTTAATACTGTCAAATTCAAAATACCCTATTCTTGTACGAATAATACGGGTCGTTAACTGTACACATAATTTTGTTGCTTAGTATTTGTTTGTTTACATTCGAGGTTACAGAAAAGATTTTAAAGAATTTCTTTATTTAAAGTAAATTTCTAAGGTGCATAAAGCTCTAAAATCAAAGCCAAGTGTCCACAAAAAATGTATTGTGCCTTTGAGGGACGTAAATCCAATAGTTTAAGAAAATAAAATGATACAGAATCTGTCGGGTTTCATCGGTGAGTTTTGGCAATGGTTCTTGTTTAAGACTAAGGATTTTACTAGTAAATAGGTAAGCAAAGGTAAGAAAAAGTAAATAAATATGTTTAAGTACTCAATTACATACTTATTTAATAATAATAATGATATTTCGCCAAAACGCTTTTAGGTTACTAGTGCTGTGAAATAGATTATTGATAATAATTATTGCACTAGTACGTACATACGAGTATTATGTACTCTCTAATCTCTATGTTGTAGATTTCCTTAAAAATGAACTAATAAAAAGGAAATGGATAGAAATGATAAAAAGACCTAATAGGATACCGCGGCATAACAGTCGTATTTGCTCAAAACATTTCACAGAAGACTCATTTTTGCCAAACGAATACACCAAATGTAGGCGACTGAAATCAAATGCTATACCCACTAAGTATAAATTTACCCCAAGAAATAGGCGTTATCACGACAAGAAAGTTCAATATTTATAAATTAACTAGCTGACCCGGTGAACTTCGTACCGCCAACTTATCTATAAGAATAAAACAAATAAACTATCCTATCTTTTAAGTTAGACCAAATTACAGACAGTTACGAAGTTTGATCAAAATCGGTTCAGTAGTTTCAGGGTTTATCCCGAACATACCTACATCGTGACACGAGATTTTTATATAGGTACTTATATAAGATCGGATATTATATTGTACCAATTTTTACCCGACTACGACAAAGCCCAAAGGAAGGGTTCTGGAGTATGATTTTAGCTGTCGATGGTATTTAGCTATTTACGAATGTTCCTCCGTTACACCTTCATGAAGCAATCATAATCAAATAATTACGAAAGTTGGTGGTATTCTCTAAAATTGATTTGGTGTAACGATCGCAATGGCTTCCACTCTCCCGCTAAAGGTTAAAATGCATTAATACACCAAGAACGCCGTAAGTGCAGCCAATCAGAGGTCATCACGATTGTTACACTGATGCAATAATTTTTAGATAATACGAGTTTTTCTAATTAGAATTCTTTTTCTAATTTTTTTCTAAAACATTAGATATTTGCGGTATTATACTGTCATCATTTCATTTTGAAATGGGATATTTGGAAGACGATATTTTGGGCAAATTATATTCTTTGTAGGTACATGTAGTATGTAAATAAAATAAAATATATTGAAACTTACTAACTAAACTGCATTTTAATCAATAACCCCGTGCGTAATTAGTATATGGAGTGTGGTGCCAACCACGTAAAGATTTTTTTTAGTTTTAATTAATTTAGTAACTAGTAATATAGTTAAAATTTTACCTTCTTTTATAAATTATTTAGTTGCTATTTGGGTTTAAATAAGGTTATTTATTATTATTTTTAGTATTAAATAAATAAATAACAAGAAATGTGTAATCAATAAATGTACTACTTTGATTTCAGTAAAGTAGTTAATTATTAAAACTAATCTGTCTTACTATGCGGGCTAGTTCGGGTTGCTAGATTCAAGAAAATTTTGCGACAGTGGCGCCCCTATTTATTTCACGACTTTTTTGCCAAGCTATAGTACCTATGGCTTGTATATTTTTATAATTATTGTTAAAATCTGTCATTACCTATCCCGAAGGAACCCTATAATTTTTGGGATAAAAATATTCTCTAAGTTAGGTATCCCAGGGCAGACAAGTATGTCAAGTTGCAATCAATCCATATTGCAACTTGATAGTAAGTATTTACTGGTTTGAACGTGATCGGCTAACAGGCAGCCAAAAATAAAAAGTAACTGTATGGATACTGTTTTAGGCTCTTTATGGATACTAAAGCATTCTCTATTTTAAGATTGTTTTATACAAAAATCATCATTTATATTTCACAGATTACGTATGTTAGACAATAATATAAACGACTGCCACCCATCACTAGGAAAATCCTACCTATAGTGACAAACTAAAAACACAATCTTACTTCTATAGTCTTCATTATTCTATGGTCAGCCCTCGACTGGCGTCATCGGGCTGACATTAGTCAACTCGTATGTAAAAACCTATTTACCGCCCTTATATCACAAACTACTATTTTCAGTTTATGAAACATGTCCATGTTGTAGGACTAGGAAATGACTTTAATTTCTAAAGGCTTTTTATATAATACTAGCTGATGCCCGCCACTTCGTCCGAAGAGGCGAATGAGGCTTCCGCGGGAACTCCTTAATTTTCCGGAATAAAAAGTTGCCTATATTATGGGCTATTCCAGGCTATAATCTAACTCTCTGCCAAATTTCATACAGATCCGTTCAGCCGGTCTAGTGTGCTTGAGTAACAAACATCCATCCATCCATCCATACATCCAAACTTTCGCATTTATAATATTAGTATAGAAGTATAGATAAGTGGTATAAGGCTAGGGTGCAAGTCTAACATAAAAAAAAATTCGTACTAAAGTAAGAAAGGTAAATAAATACGATATCGTACTTTTGTTTGCTTGAAAAACCGTCAATCTAATTTCCCTCCTAAAATATTTATTGGATCGAAATATTCAATTGAGCAAATCCCACTTAACACTGTTTCACGGTCATTTGAGGAGAAAGGACCACTCGGCCAGCATGAATAGCGAGTAACACTTATTGAATTTGAGCTCAAACGAATTCAAATATATGCTCTCCTTTTGCAGACAGATTGAATACGTATGCCATTAAAATGGGAAAGGTACCATTGAAATTTAATTAATGATTCATAGAAATCTTTATTACACACACAAAATGTTTCTATATTAAATCAGCTGATACTATAAACTGATATTTGCAACCACGGAGTTTCTTGCTGGTTCTTCTCGGTAGGAACGGCATTCCGAACCAGTGGTAGATTCATTCGACTATTTTATGCATTTCTTCAAAAAGTCTACTTGAATAAAAAAGAAAAAAAAGTTATAGGCGGGCCATCAAAATATACCAATACTAGATTACAGTAGGGTAGGTAAGTACACCACAGCTCTAACGCACATTTTCGACAAACAATGGCATAAAATCGGATAGGTACACTGCTTACCGCTTTTCACCGACTTGGATCGGCTGTTATTGGAGAAAAATCTGTGTCAATAAAGAAAGAGAGGAGTGCTCATTAGCTCAGACTCAACGACTAGGGATCAGACAGAAAAACAAGTTTATATATATACGAGTATATATAGCGAGCAAACGAGCAGACGGATCACCTGATGTTAAGTGATTACGGCCGCCCATGAACATTTGCAGCACAAGAGGATGGAAGCTGGTTCCATAATTTGCAGTTACGTGGCAGAAAAGACCTGGAATGACGGGAGATGGAAGAATACCATCTAGGTAGTGAAATAAAGTGAGGAGGAGGTGGCGAGGACGTTTGCGCGAAACGTCCTGGATGTCGAAAGGGAAGAACGGTTTGTCCTGTCGCGAGCTGCAAGCTCCACATGAAAGTGCGAACTTTTAGTCCGCCAGACAAAATGATTTGCCCCTACCCTAGTGTGTAAAAATAGTCACTGAAAAGTTAAAATAATAACTGGTATGAAATTTAATTTAAAAAGAAAGTAGCTCTTTTAAACCTATACATTAGGTATACTCGTAATAATAGCAATGTAATTTTAATATGAGCGAGTAAGAGAAGCGTTGGTGAAAATAATTTTATCTACTCCCATGCTATAAATCCTCTATAACAGGTTCTGAAACAGTTAGCTTATTGCCAACATTAAAACATCCAATGTCTTAATAACCATAACATCATCCAAACGGGTGATGTAATGATGTACTGGATTTCATAACAACACCCCTTTGTTTTTTTTTTCGATGCCCTCTGCGCAAAGGTTTACTCAACAGACAGCCACATCTGCTCGATGCGTGGTATCTGTACGAATTTCAAAAAAAGAACATTGTCATACACGCGCGTTTCACTACCAGACGCCGCGCGCTGTAAAAAAAAAAGTAGGTTATTAGAATTTTCACCACCATTTTTCTTCGTTTTTTTATTGTTTTGTTAACAAAAAAATGAGCGATTCAAGTTTTAAAACGGCATGGCGGATGGAAGTCTACATCTGTTGCAGAGGGCTGCATTAATGACTCTTTATCCAACAAAATCCACGTGTCGAATGTAATTTCGAAATCCATAGAAAATAAAAATAGTGAAGTGGTAAATATAAATATTCCGCCGAGTACATCGGGATCGGGACCTTCCAACATTAAAGAACATCAAGTGAATTTTAATAATTGCACTATACAAAATGTTAATTACTAGGTACTACAATAAATAATTCTTTCATGAATAGGACTTAGTTTATTTGTATATACTCAGTAGATAATGGATGATATTAGGTTACTAGGACTGGATGTTTTAATGTTAGCAGTAAGCTAACTATTTCAGAATCTGTTATAGAGGATTCATATTATGAGTGTAGATAAAGTCTTGTATGCAACAGTTGATAATTAGGTATTAAAACACTCATATGATACTATTATCATACTCCGCTTCGCGTCGTATGATAAACCCACATTCGTGTTTTAATACCCCTTATTACACAACTGTTGCATAAATAACTATTATATTTTCAGGAAGCGCGTAATAATTCTTTAAAGCCGACGCTTGGGGCGTGTTAACGGCGTTGATTACATTTTTAAATACGTAGATAAGTATAAAAAAGCATATTAAAGTATGCACTAAAGGGTTTTAAATACTTTTTTTTTTATCCACTACAAGTTAGCCCTTGACTGCGATCTCACCTGATGGTAAGTGAAGATGCAGTCTAAGATGGTAGCGGGCTAACCTGTTAGGGGCATGGCAGTTTTAGTTAACCCAAACCCCTATTCGGTTTCTACACGGCATCGTACCGGAACGCTAAATCGCTTGGCGGCACGTCTTTGCCGGTAGGGTGGTAACTAGCCACGGCCGAAGCCTCCCACCAGAGCAAAATACCTATGATTATATTTATTTATGTAATTTCAAGTTGAAAATATGAGAAAAGCTGTTAAGGCAACGTGATATCCATGTATTGAGGTAACTGAAATATGAAATTTGGTATATCGTTTTAAATTAGGTACAACTGTTAGACCATGGTCGTTATCTTCCTCAGACAAGCAGTACTCTTAGTTGGAGTGGAAGAGGAAAAGTGCTTAGCGATTTTTTTATACTGTTCGACTCTGATTGCCCTGATCAGGGCAATCATATCTGTGTCACTACTAGCTGATGCACGCGACTTTGTCCGCGTGGATTGAGGTTTTTTGGCTCTCGTGGAAATCCTTTCTTTTCCGGGATAACAAATAGCTGTTATTCCAGACTATAACCTACCCCTGTGCCAAATTTCATCCAGATCCGTTCAGCTGTTCTGGCGTGATTGAGTAACAAACATCTATTCATCCATCCGTCCATCCAAACTTTCGCATTTACGTATTAGCACAGAATAGGTAGTAGTAGTAAGTATTAGTACATATTATTACGTTATTAGTTTATAGATTAGAATGCTATGACGCCTCCTAAATGCCGAGAGGAATGGCAATGTCACGTATTGTGGTCGCGGAACTCAATGTCTACCTTTTGCAATGAACCAGTAGTAGATTCATTCGACTATTCAATAAGCACTTGTAAAAAGTCTGTTTGAATAAAAAACTTTTGAATTTGAATTTGAATGATTATTTTGCTTATTATTTTAGGTTTAGGTAGGAACGTAACTACCTATAATTTTATTAAATTAATCATCTCGTGGAGCCTCTACAGACTACGTGTTGGACCTGGGTCCCCGCGAAAGCTTTATGGCTTTGTCCTGCCAGAGTACGAATTAAAATTGTAGGTAGGTTAACAAACGATAAAAAGACGATAAAAAGTGAAAAATGCTGGTTTCTAGCTGGTACGATGTTAAAAATTAGGTGTTATAAGGGCTGAAAAATGATACCTAATACTTACAAAACAGAATACTCCAAAGCACAAACACAAAATAACTAAATGAAGACATACTTTTCTTGGCTGTTTTATAAATTCCTTAGCGAAAAAGGTTACCTATATTTTATAAGGTGCCTAATTACCTAGGTAGTTAGTAAAATACATTAATTTTTAACGAAGCGTAAATAATTTGAAAAGCAATAGTTATATAAACTAAGAGCGCAATAATATTACTGAGGGAACAGAACAGAACTCTTTGAGTTTCTGTACTGTACCTACCTATTAGCTCGAGAGTCCGCGTGCAATTTTGAAGAGGTATTTCATAAAAGCTAATATATGGAATAGTGTTTGTTCTAGCGTATGGCCAACATGCTGCCCCTGGTGGGTTCACAGTTTTGGCCAAGGTACCACGGCCAGCTATTTCGGGTCGCTTTAAATTTGCCTATGTTATAACTCTTCAAACAAGGCAACTGCTTACTCGTACTATAACTAGCAGGCTTATTGATTTTTCAATTTCAATTTAAAAAAAAACTGGAATTTTCCCGTAAATTACGCCTGCAACATCTCTAAGTAGGTACTTAGTTAGGTACTTCCCTTCAACAATCGCTTATCACTTTGATTTTATATTACCTAACCAAAACAATTTTTTATCATTTTAACTAGCTGATGCCCGTGACTTCGTCCGCGTGGTTTAAGTTTTTTGATTCCCGCGGGAACTTTTCAATTTTCCAAAGTAAAAAGTAGCCTATGTCACTCTCCGGGTCCTCAACTATACCCGTGCCAAAAATGACGTTGATCCGTTGCTCTGTTGCAGCGTGATTGAAGGACAGACCAACAAACCAATAAACCAACAAACAAAAACACTTTCGCATTTATAATATTAGTATGATTTTTTTCACAGCCCCATGGTCTGATAGCTGATAGATGCTACTTGCTATCTGGCTAGCATTGGTATCTATCTGGTTCACATAATATTACGTTTGTGACGCAGAAAAAGAAAAGAAAACTTTCAGCTTTTATCAAGCACTTCATTGAATTATCCTACGGGCTCTACAGCTATAATATGGGGAAACACGTGTTTCATATCTGTGATGTATGGAGGAAAAGGTTTGCTCAATCCATTTGCATGAGTCATTTAACGCCGACTAATGGGTATAAATAACTAGCCTCTGATTTTCACTGCGTAGCCCAAGAGTGCGTCGCATCTTAATTTTCTCATCTACGTTCTTATCACAATATAAGACATCATCATTAAACATCATCATAGCTTGACATTCACTGTTCGTTAGCCCCTTTTGGATAGCGCGAATTCACCGGCCTTCACCGGCTTTTCGCGTCCAATGAATGCCCTTTTTAATACCAACGCTCGGCGCTCCGAAAGTACTTTAAACTTAAACTTTTTCTTTTCTTTATACAGTGTCGTGAGTTCATGAGAGGGGTTTGAATATTATGGCCTACCAACCGTTTCGCCATTATTATTATTTCTCGAATATCCACCACGTCTAAAAGGTTTATCTTTGTTTTTATGCCACTACGAATTGGCCCTTGACTGCTATCTCACCTGATGGTAAGTGAAGATGGTAGCGGGCTAACCTGTTAGGGTATGGCAGTTTTATTAAACCCATACCCCTAATCGGTTTCTACACCGCATCGTACCGGAACACTAAATCCGGTAGGCCAGACCAGAGAAAATTCAGAAATTATAAATTCCCGAATTGACTCTGCCGGGGATCGAACCTGGAACCTCCCACTTATAAGACCACAGCGCTACAGACCCATCACACAGTAGACAGTTTTACTTTGTGCAGTTAATATCGGGACTTGCGGGAAGGTTTGTGATATACTTACTATCTAATCTAAGCGACTTGCATTATGACATACTAGCTGATGCCCGCGACTTCGTCCGCGTGGATTGAGGTTTTTCGGTTCCCGCGGGAACTCCTTAATTTTCCGGGATAAAAAGTAGCCTATGTGCTATTCCAGACTATAATCTATCGCTGTGCCAAATTTCATCCAGATCCGTTCATCCGTTGGAGCGTGATTGAGTAACAAACATACATCCATACATCCATCCATCCAAACTTTTGCATTTATAATATTTATTTGATATTTGATGCCGGGCTTTACTTAGCTAGTATAAGTACAAAATATAAATTATTCTTATTGCGACGATCGCTATGCTTCCATCAAAACTTGCGTACCTAATCTACAGGCTGATGGTGTCTGGGATTAAGTAAAGGATTTGCTAGTAATTGATATCAATTAAAGCGCGACGTCGAGGTCCTTCATAATGTCGCTTTCCCCAGGGAAGGAGCGAAAATCTGTGTCTTTTATCAAGATTGTCACTTCGACAAATTGTATTTGAGAAAAGTCCGCAGTTATAATAGGCTACGTTATAGAGTTAGTAAAACTTATTCAATCTATATATATATATAAATCTCGTGTCACAATGTTTGTCCTCAATGGACTTCTAAACCACTTAACCGATTATAATAAAATTCGCACACCATGTGCAGTTCGATCTAACTTGAGAGATAGGATAGTTTATATTATATAGATTAGGATTATTAGTGCTACCCGTGCGAAGCCGGGGCGGATCGCTAGTATTATATATATATATATTTATTCCATATAACTTTAATGCTCTTATAGGTACATCTTACTTTTTCAAGTTCGAGTGTTTTTCTTTTATTTACAGTGACAAAAAGAAGATATAACCACAAAAAATATGACGTTCGACATTCGTAGAGTTTGTTTCAAGACGGAATTTATAGATAGGAAAGTTAGAAGGTCCAAAGATGCTTTGTTTAATTCGTGTACCGTGTGCAGCCTCAAGTCAAACAGTGGCTTGAGATAAACTGTGGCTGTCCAAAACACACGGTATGGACTAAGCACGTTGAGTTCCCTTTAATCGTGACGAAACACCAACAAAATTGGCCCGGTAAAATCTATCTCACGATGCGGCATGCTTTGGATGCAGTATTACCACTTGAGATGAACGGCCACTTCTAGTTAATACAAGAAAATTATGAATTAATTAACCATTCTTTTGTTATTTTCAAGTTAGTCCTTGCGATCTCACCTCGATGGTACCAGTCTAAGATGGTAGCGAGCTGACCTGATATAAACCTTAAAACTAAGGCATTAAAGTTTAATTACGAATGTGGTATATTTATATTTAAGACCAACAAACAACGCGATAACAACAACAACCAAACAACACAACAACAACAACAACGCGAACAACAAGAACAACGGTCTTCGTAACAATGCGAGCATATCGGAGCAAGGTGTCGGTGACGCGAATCCACTAGTTTACCCCCTACCAAAAAGTGCTCAATGCGGCTAAAGAAGTTTTCACTTCAATAATAAATAATACAGTTTTTATATAAAGGCATGTAAAGCCTAGTATAAATAAGTCAATAGAAATTCATTACGTATATCATAAAACATTCAAAAGTACGGCTAACTGAAATGGTTAAAAAGAACTCATTTCAGATACAATACATAAAAACATTAAAAAAAAATGAGAGGCTGGAGGAACTACAGGACATGCGCCGGTGCCTCACTTGTGAGGCGCTCTTAAGGCTGCCTGTCCACTGAAGCGGAGCGGAAATGTGTTAAGACCAGACCAATGAGATTTTTGACAGATGACTTGATAAAATTATCGCGTCATCGATCACAATTGATGGAAAGCAGCCTAAAGGGCTCATTCCATCCGCTTGATAGCAGTGTGACGTAGAGCGGGCTATAACCTGGTTCATTCGCATGCAACACAGCTCACACCAAAACAACATGCGACCTGCTTACCTTTCATCCGTCTCAAAATCTACAATGCAAAAGAGCTTCAGCTAAGGTAAATATTCCCCTGAAATAATGGAATAACAAGCTTGCGTTGGCACGAGAAACATATTAATTTTTCTCAGCGTCGCCCGCAGCGCTGCAAATACTGGGGCTACAGAGCTGAATTACACACTTATTAAATGCAAATTGGTCGCCTCGTTCGTTTGCTGTACAATTCCATTTCCAACGGTGAATAACATTATTCAACCGACATACTAATATTATAAATGCGAAAGTGTTTGTTTGTTGGTTTGTCCTACAATCACGTCACAAAAGAGCAACGGGTCGACGTGTTATTTCATAGGTATAGTTGAGGACCTGGAGAGTGACATAGGCTCCTTTTTAGCCAGGAAAAATAAGGAGTACCCGTGGGAATTGGGTGGAGAACCGGACGAAGTCGCGGGCATCATTCTAGAAGGTACCATAAATAAAATGTAAGTGCCTGTGTGTGAATTGTTTTCTATTTTATAATAACTTGCTTTTTATAGTTTTTCTATAAAATGCAAGTCTTTTCGATGCAAGATATATTATGTTCAATTTCGTCAAAATTAGTCCAATAGCTGGGCCGTGAAAACGTAGCAGACAGACGTACAGACTGCCAGACTGGCCGATGTCGCATTCATAATACTATACTATGTATATATTTATGATGTGATTGCGAGAATGAAAACAATCCAAGCCTTTTATCAATACCATTACCGTGCTTTTATTGAAAAAGTATTTTTGTATAGAAGTGTTTTTTTTAAATTTCATCCGTCTCGACTGTTCTTATCTCTTCTCAAATCAGAATAGCTGCAGATCTATTGAGGTTTTAGTTAACAATTGTACAATTCATACGCGGGTATTTATCTTTGCAAGCTTTTCTTTTATTAAATCTTTAGAAGGTTCTTGTTTACATATAGAGCCTTTATAATGTGATTGCCTGCGCCGCTCGCTCAGCTTTATATGCAAAGGCCGAGATACGCTTTCGGGATCAAGTGGCTTTAATAGCTTCCTCTTGCAGTACTTAATGTTTACATTATGCCGAATGGCAAACAGGTTTATACTTACTTCTTATTAGGATTAATAATGATCTTTCAAAAATCCATTAAAAGATGAAACCCAAATTTTATAGCGTTTTAATATCTCTAAAAAATATTAGGGCCTCACCTGTTTACTGTTGGTTTAAACTGTTTGATCGTGAAAATACCCTAGCTACTATTAATCAAGGGATAGCTAAATATATCCAAATTTATGCTTTTGATGCAGGCCTACTTTTAAATATACCCAAAGTAGCAATTAACAATTGCTGTTTCTTTTAGGATTAGTTAGACCAGCGGTTTAGGCTGTGCGTTGATATATAAGTCAGTCAGTCAGTCAGTCAGTCAGGACTTTGAATTTAATATATATAGATAAATTCGACCAAACCGAGGTTGTTAAGTATAATGGGACAATTATCCTTTTTAATTTGTTTGAGTAAAAGTCAAAGTAAAAGTGTTGAAAGAAAATAGTATTAACGCAAGCTCAGAGGAACCTTGACTATTTCGGCCACATTGTCAAAAGAAGGGACAAAACCTTGAAAATATTGTCATTATTGGCCTAATGGATGGAAATAGACCTCAGGGACGAAACCCGATGCGTTGGTCGGATTAAATCCGCACTGCTCTTGACAACAAAGATACACGACGCCCTGCATGTCGCAAGAAACCGAAACTAATGGCGCGACACGTCTGTGGGTTACTTTGTAAATGAAAAAGTCTATTAGTCGAAATAATCAAACTTTAATAGCTAACACCACACGATACACAATATAAAAAATGAAAAGGGATAAAACGTATTGTTAAGTTATTGATTAACTATACAAATATTAGGTAGGTACGAGACGCGCGCGCGTGCGTTAGCGCAGGCTCGATGTGGTAGAGCTTCGACAACGGTTAGTCGAGTACTGACTGAGGTCCAATATGAACACTGTTTTGAACTCGCGTCGTGGCGTAACGTAGGTACCTACTATTTCTCGGAATCAATCGGAAGGGTCGCTACATCAGCCCCCCCGGAGACCTTTAGGGTCGATAAAAATTCGGGAATTTCACTCGACGACCAGAGCGAGAGATAGTTTGACCTGCAGGTGTTCGCTCCGCAGGAGGAACAGCGACAGATATACCTTTCGCTGGCGGAACAATCGCTGGTGTCACGTTACTTGGTTTATCCGTTAGGATATAGGCTGGTTTCACCCTATCTATCGAAACCGTAACTATTTTGCCTGCTACGTCGATCTTAAAAAAATTTGCGTTCCGTTCAACAACCCTAAATGGGCCGGCGTACGGAGGTTGAAGTGATCTCCTAACAAAATCCTGTCGTAGAAAGACATGTGAAACCGTCGACAAGTCTTTAAAAACGAACACTTTGCCGGAACCGTGACGAGCAATTGGTGTAGGCTGTAACTTTTTCATATGCAGACGAAACCTGCCTAGAAAATCAGTATAGTCGGTCTGTTGTTCAGCAATTGGTTCAAAAAAATCACCGGGTAGTTTAAGCGGTTCCCCGTAAACTAGTTCGGCACTGGACGTGGAAAGATCATCCTTCCATGCACTACGAATTCCTAGTAGTACGAGTGAGAGCTGTTCTGTCCAACTATCATTTGCGTGACACATAAAAGCCGCTTTAAATTGTCGATGGAAACGTTCCACAAGACCATTGGCAGCCGGGTGATACGCAGTCGTTTTGAAATGTTGGGAACCAATAATAGCTGCTATTTTATTAAAGAGATGCGACTCAAATTGCCTTCCTCTGTCTGTCGTTATTTTCAGCGGACACCCAAAACGAGCTATCCATGAAGCAATAAAAGCTTTAGCAACGCTCTCCGCTGTTATATCATGTAGCGGAACCGCTTCAGGCCATCGTGTGAATCTATCAACGGCAGTGAAACAGTACCTATAACCATTTGAAATAGGGAGAGGACCAACTAAGTCAATGTGGACATGAGAAAAACGACCAGAAGGCAGTTTGAAATCGCTAATAGGGGCATGCACGTGACGCGAAACTTTAGATTTTTGACAGGCGATACAGGAGCGTGCCCAATTACGGCAATCCTTTTTAATACCTGGCCACACGTATCGCTCAGTCACCAATTTGATGGTGGTCCTAGCGCTAGGGTGGCTTAACTTATGAAGGTTATCGAAAACTGTCTTTCTAAACTCTGGTGTTATGTAAGGGCGTTGCCTAGAACCAGAAACGTCACAAAATAATTTTGTGGATCCGTAATTTACTTTTTCTAAATTAAGAGATGAGCCATTTCGTAACAATTCTCGTAGTTCGGAATCTGTAGCCTGTGAATTTGCTAAGGCATCTAATAGATCATCGACCGGTGTAATAGTCTCAACTCTTGATAGCGCGTCTGCGACCACATTATCTTCTCCGGAAATGTACCGAATGTCTGTAGAAAATTGCGATATAAAATCGAGGTATCTAAACTGCCGCGGAGAACACGAATCCAAGGGTTTTTTAAATGCGGAGACTATTGGTTTATGGTCTGTGAGAATGTAGAACGGCTTTAATTCGACCATATAGCGAAAGTATTTAACTGACTCGTAAATCGCCAAAAGCTCACGGTCGTACGCGCTGTACTTACGCTGAGCTGGCGTTAATTTTCGCGAGAAGAAACCAAGCGGCTGCCAATGCCCTTGAACTTGTTGCTGGAGAACCGATCCGATTGCAGAATCTGATGCATCCGTAACGATAACGAGAGGGGCAGATGAATCTGGATGAGCCAGAAGGGCAGCATGGGCAATACTAGACCTGCATTTTTCAAACGCGTCTTCCAAATCGGGAGTCCAGTCTATTTCGGTATTACTTTTAACAGCGGGGCCACTAAGCAGACCGTGAAGAGGAGCTTGTATCTTAGCGGCACCCGTGACAAATCGTCTATAAAAGTTTAACGCACCTAGGAACCGTCTAAGGTCTCGTATAGTCTTAGGCCGCGAAAATTCTCGAATAGCCTGCACTCTATCACCAGTAGGTTTAGTTCCGTCAGGAGAAACCAAGTAACCTAAAAACTCTATTTCTTGAACGCCAAACACACATTTATTAACATTAAGTAAAATGCCATGCTCGTTAAAACGTTGAAAAATGATGCGTAGGTGCTCCATATGTTGCGCCTCATCCGCCGAGGCAATCAGCACGTCATCGATGAAAGGAAAACAGAAATCAAGACCCCTCAGGACTTCGTCCATAAAACGCTGAAAAGTTTGGGCAGCGTTGCGCAAACCGAAGCTCATAAACGGGAACTCAAAAAGTCCAAAAGGTGTCGTGATCGCCGTTTTTTGTACATCCTCAGGCGCTACAGGAATTTGATTATATGCACGCACTAAGTCGAGTTTACTAAAAATTTTACAACCGAAGAGATTGTGAGAGAAATCGGCAATGTGACGTACCGGGTACCTGTCGGGTACGGTACGGGCGTTAAGCGCGCGATAATCGCCGCAAGGCCGCCAACCCTTGTCCTTTTTAGGCACTAAATGCAAAGGCGATGACCAGGGACTCTCGGACCGTCGCGCGACTCCCGTGCGCACCATATCTTCAAATTCCTGCTTCGCTATTATCAATCGATCAGGCGCTAATCGCCTCGGTCGAGAGAAAACGGGCGGGCCAGAAGTGGTTTTAATAAAATGCTGTGTTTGGTGCTTACATTTGTGCTCTAAAGGAGACCCAGTCGGCCTCACAATGTCAGGGTACTCTACTAGTAATTCGTGATACTTAGAATCACCTGTGACCGCAACCTTAACCGTAGGGTAAGTGCACGCAGATGCGACCAGGGCAGCCGATGTAAGCGATGTAGTATTATCAACTAAACGTGCATTACGTACATCAACAAGTAAATTATAAAAACACAAAAAATCAACACCTATTATAGGCTTACTGACATCAGCAATTATAAAGCGCCAAGTAAAAGCTCGGCGTAAACCTAAATCTAAAGTAACACTTAACCAACCGTAAGTAGAAATCACAGTGTTATTAGCTGCATAAAGTTCAAAGTTGGTTTTCGGACGTTGTTGTTTACTTAAAAAACTAACAGGAAAAACGCATAAGTCCGAACCCGTATCAACTAAAAACTGCACTTTAGACTTAGCATCAGTAACGAATAATCGACCGCACACTGTATCACACTCCTGGGCCGCATCATGCGACCGCGCTATTAGTTTTTTGAATAATTACATGGTTCTATGCACTTAGCTGCTTTGTCGGCAAACTTCCGGTGGTACCAGCAAAGCTGCTGGCCGTCGGCGCGCGAGGTGCTGCGCGACCGGGGGGCGCTGCGGCCGCGCCAGCGGCGCCTCGATGTCTGCCTCCCGGTGCGATTCGCGCCTGCCGCCTCCATCGAGTCAAGCCTCTTTGACAAGTCGTCGATCTTCTTACTAATTTCGTCCAAAACGGATGATGACGACGTAGTGGCGACTTGTGTATTATGCGCTGGAGAAACCTCGAGTACTTTGTCGGCCAACTGGGCTACTTGGTCCAGTGGCATGCCGTCTTGCATTGCTATAATGCTTTGCAACAAGTTAGGTAGACGACTCGTCCAAAGTGTACGTAGGAACTCGTCCGGATACCCCGATCCCGCCAAACTTCGAATATGACGTAAAAACTGACTCGGCTTTCGGTCTCCGAGCTCCTCACTCATCAATAACTGTTTTAGCTGTTCACCGCGCGACGCGGACAACCTTGCGATCAGCTGCTGTTTTAAAGTAATATATTTATCCGCCGAAGGAGGGTTAATTATAATGTCTTCGACCTCCGCCGCGTATTTATTGTCCAGCACTGAAATTACATGATAGAATTTTGTACTATCGGACGAAATGTTGGCTAACTCAAATTGGCCTTCGAGCTGGGCGAACCAAAGTTTTGGTTTGTCCGGCCAAAATGGTGGCGGTTTAACACCGATACGGAAAAGTTTTGAATCGGACGCACTGTCACCGTCACACTTTTTGTCCGTCATATTGTAAACTTACGTAAAAAAACTTGTAATTAGTTAGTTATGAATTTACACTTAAAACTGTTCAATGAAACTGTCGGAAAGTCACCAGTTGTGGGTTACTTTGTAAATGAAAAAGTCTATTAGTCGAAATAATCAAACTTTAATAGCTAACACCACACGATACACAATATAAAAAATGAAAAGGGATAAAACGTATTGTTAAGTTATTGATTAACTATACAAATATTAGGTAGGTACGAGACGCGCGCGCGTGCGTTAGCGCAGGCTCGATGTGGTAGAGCTTCGACAACGGTTAGTCGAGTACTGACTGAGGTCCAATATAGAGGTGAGCATTAAAAGTTATAACATTTAATATAACACAATATTATTTTTTAACTTTTAATTTTGTTAATAAATATTGAGATGTTCGTTAAAAGTTATAACTATATCGCGTATAGATTTATTGACAACGATCGTTGAGTCTTTTACAGTAAATTGCATAGAAGTTTAGTTGGCTGCCGGACGATGGCGCTGTTACAACATTCAGCCAGCAGCCACTTATGTACTGCTTTACCTATTTTTTTTTTTTTGAATTGTGAGCCTTATCCAAATAGAAATAGCTTTTATTATTGAATTTACGTAAAAATAACTTTTAACGTTTAATGATTTCAAGTAAACGTAAACCATTATCAAACTTCAGTTATTATTGAAATGTGTTGTGAATGTTAAATACCTATTAATTTAATGGAAGTAAAATATTTAGTTTTTAAGCTTAAAGTTGTAAAGTGTAACCTTAGTTTAACATGAGTTGAAAGCGGAGTAATGCCGCAATTTGAAACTATTGTGAAGTGCTGAACTCGATCAACTAAAAACACGTTCCAATTTAAAACCTAGGTATTTCATATTGATGTTTTTAAATTCAAATAAATGTAAAAACAACTCAAAAAAACGTTTCATTTCCGAATCCAGTTACATCTTTGCAGTAGGTAAGTAAGTAGGCCTATTACTTATGTTGTAAAAAATATAACATTCATTCCATTGAACTTTTAACGAAACGAATTAATTATTAAATAACTTTTTAAGATTTGACAACTTTTGAATATTAATAATTGTTATCCATTTAAACTTAAACAGTTATAATTATAACTTTTAATTTAACACGTTAATGTTTTATAACAATAACGTTTTAACAATTAATCTTTTATAACATTTAATCACATCTCTGGTCCAATATGAACACTGTTTTGAACTCGCGTCGTGGCGTAACGTAGGTACCTACTATTTCTCGGAATCAATCGGAAGGGTCGCTACACGTCCATAAAAAAAAAATTGCTGGAAGGGGTCACGACCCTCAGTAATGGGAATACGACACAGAGAGAGAGAAGCTCAAAACTAAACTTTTATTTTGTAGCCAGCTAATCGTAAGTTTACCATCAACGTTAACATTTAATCGTAACATTTATAACATTTGCTGTACGTAGGTAACTTTCCTCGAGTTTAAATTATACATAGTAAGCAATATCGTATTCCTGGTATTTCTCAACGAAGCTTAGTGCTGAGAGTCCAGAGTGGCATATTGGAGTTTGTTGGACCTTTTCCAACTACTTGTTTGCTTGAAACTAAGTAAATCGACTGTAATTTTAAACTCTTTCTTGACAATGCAACATTACTTCGCTTTTAATGCAAAGCGCTTAATGTGAAGAGCTTTTACTGTTTTTCATTTATTTCTCCTTTACCTTAACGGCTTTCGAAGGTAGGTATTTGAAGTAATTTTCACAGAGAGCGCATTAAGGTTTGAGTATACTGAACTCTAACGATAATAGTTATGTTAGGTTAATTCATTCACTATTGCCATTAACGTCCCACTGCTGGGCACAGGCCTCACACTCTCATAGGAGATAGGGAATTAGAGCTTAGACCCACCACGCTGCTCCAATGTGGGTTGGCGGGCTTTAACGACTATTATGATGTTAGTGATAATAACCGGGACCGACAGCTTAACGTGCTCTCCGAGGCACAGGGGTGAAACTTCGCCAACTTCCTAACTTCGGGCTAGTACTGAGAATTTCTAGTCAGAAAAAACCAATAGGTACTTACGAATACTAATTATGATCTGACGCGGGACTCAAACCCGGTACTTCGTCGGCCGCAGTCGAACGTACTAACGACTACACCAACAAGGCAGTTTTAAAAGAGCTCTGACTGGCGACTTCAAATGCAGGGCGCACAATGCAACTGATTCGACGCATTATAAGTACAGTTCGCGCGCGAGTTGAATGCAGAGCAAATGTATGTGTCACCATACATTTGCTCTGCATTCAACTCGTGCGCAAACTATAGGTACAGTGGTATGTATTGAAACTGTATGTAACAGGTACCTAGGTAGGCAGCAACAGTAACTTATATAAATTCCCCCCGGTTACATATCCAACTAAATGTTTACCCATTTTATTATAATTCGAGTATAAACTATAAAGGCTTCGTTAGCGTAATTATAACAAGAGATCAAGGTAATTAACGAAGGACGTCTACTAATTAACGAAGTAGGTACATACTATTTTCTATTATTTAATATCGAGCGAGATTAATACGATTTTCTAGATTGCGCAATTTAATTATTTTGATATTAATTATTAATACATTACTAATATGGATAATTTATAATACACTAGCTGATGCCCGCGACTTCGTCCGCGTGGTTGAGGTTTTTTTGATTCCCGCGGGAACTTCTTCATTTTCCGGGATAAAAAGTAGCCTATGTGCTATTCCAGACTATAATCTATCTCTGTGCCAAATTTCATCCAGATCCGTTCATCCGTTGGAGCGTGATTGAGTAACAAACATACATCCATACATACATCCATCCATCCAAACTTTCGCATTTATAATATTTATATGGATTCATTCATTTATAATGTATTCATACACAATTCGTACTAATATTACAAATGCGAAAGTGCCCATTATTTCAACCGATTTTGACGAATTCCATCCTGCAAAATTAAGGAGTTCCCGCGGGAATAAAATAAACTTAATCCACGCGATCGAAGTCGCGGGCATTATCTAGAAGGAAATAATATTGAGACAAACCAACGGGATCTTTAAAAATCCATAATCCGTATGGACGTGGTCGCGGGATAAGTTTTACAGAATACACTTTTTTTGAAAACCACAAGTAAGGAAAAGAACAAATACGGATCAGATACAGATCTTAAAAGTGGTATCAAAGCTTACGTATCTACATAAGAAAGCTATGATGATTTTTCTTTTACCAACATTTTCACTAAGTACTTAATATAATATTTTTATTTATGACAAGTGATATTTTAATCCCCTATCTAATTCAACAAATCTTTTAAGCGTTCGCAAACTTTCTAACTCAATTTCCACCTTAATCCGTGAAGAGACAAACTTGATAGCGAATCCTCGATTACAGAAGCCTCCTACTGAAGATCTCCCTGAAATAAGTCAGGAGTTTGATTTATTTAGGTAGGTACCTACTAGCATTCTATACGGCTGTGAAAGTTTGCAATGTCAAAACAAAGCAATATTCTTGCGAACTTCCTATCATTTCAAACCACTGCTGGCTCACTACTGTGCACGAGTCTCCTCTCGAAATGAGAAGGAATTCGTTTTAAATTGATTTGGCTTCACAAACCTGCAAGAACATTATGAAGAACTTATTCATAGTAACTTATACCAGTGATAATTTTCTTAATGACTAAGTTTTTTTACTCTACTACAAGTAATCCCTTGACTGCGATCTCATCTGATGATAACTGATGATGTCTAAGACGGTAACGGGCTAATCTGTTAGGGGTATGGTAGTTATATTAAACCTATACCCCTAGCACAGCCCCTAGTCGGTTTCTACACGGCATCGTACCGGAACACTAATCGCTTGGCGGTACATCTTTGCCGGTAGGGTGGTAACTAGCCACGGCCAAAGCCTCCCACCAGACCAGAACAGAGAAAATTCAGAAATTATAAATTCTCAAATTGAATCTGCCGCGAATCGAACCCGGGACCTCCCAGGATATGACAACAACGCTCAACACTGCGTCAGGGAGGTCGTCAAGTTGCACGGAAGCAACCGGCTTCGCATCCAGCAACCCACAAGTCAGCATTGTAAGTATATTATTTACAAAGTGTACCTATGAGTAACATTTTTCTTTTTATGCAGAGCAACTACTGAGTTTCTTGCCGGCTCTGCTCAATATCAGCTTTCCGAACCGTTGGTCTCTTGACTTATCACGTAAGTAAGTGGCACAAGTTGTCCTACGTGAAATAAAATCATTTCATTTCGAACTCTCCTCCTCAGAAAATACGTCAAGCACCGTCTCTAAGCGTTTTTAAGCGTCGAGTACACGAACACTATCAAAAATGTCAGAATCCCTCCACATAATCACATTCATATTTATCTATTTAAGTTGTGTATATATATTATATTTACAAATGTATTTTATAGGTACTATATATCTATTTATATTTTATATTACTATATTACTTTAATTTATATTATATTATATTAAGTATATATTTTTTGTATATTAACTATATATTTTTACTTAAATTCTATATATAAGCCAAATTTACAGCATTGTATAATATTATCCTACCTACCTACCTACCCATCTGTGTACCTACCTACCTAAATATGTTTCTTCTTTCCCCAATTTTTCTCTCTAAATAATTATTATACGCACTGTTCTAAACCCTGTCCCCACTACCAAAGGTTAACTGGAAGAGAATACCTCTAGGTATTAAGTTCGCCTTTGTGCATTTCAATAATATGTGCAATAAAGTATTTAAAACAAAACAAACAAACTCTCGGGCATGCAGGTTTACTAACGATATAATTAATTATTTTTCGATCAACGCATTATTAGTGCAGCAATGATGTTCTTTAAAATTGAAGTGCAGTTTTTTTCTTTGCAGGGGCCGCTTGCTGCTAACGAGTACACGTACCTAACCACATTACTTATAGAAACACTGCAACGACGCACAAGTTCTTCCCCTCTGCATTCTCGCTTTTTAATGCCTGAGTATTTGAAGCAACGGACGAGTGGCCTAGTTGCGACACCGCATATAAGTAGATTGCGATTGTTAATCAACGTTGATTCGAGTCCGTAACTGGATGGGTGGCCGAATTTGGTAGTCCGAATTTGGGCTTTTCATTTCCTCCGTGTCACAGAGAGCACGTTATGCCGTCGGTCCCAGTTATCATCACTAACATTTGATAATAATAGCTGCTGGAAACCTAAGAGTTGAAATAGTACTCTTAGTCGACTCGTATGCAGAAGGGCCTGGGAACCCACCGCATTATTACCCCAAGAAAATCCCTGCACTTATGTGATTAATGGAACGGGGAATTTTATCGTTATGAAGCGAATCGTCCCTAGCAACCTAGAAATTGAATAATAGCAATAAGTTTATTATTTACTAGCGATCCGCCCCGGCTTCGCACGGGTAGCACTAATAATCTATACCCAAATACCCAATACCCAATATTATAGTCTCAACTCAATAGTCTATACCCAATATAGCTATAAAAATGGTTATTGTGAGTCAACCTTAAAAGATAGATGTATGCTACCATGGACTTTTTTTTAGAACTTTTTAAAAGGAACAATTCCACCATACATTGTTTTCGTGTAACTTTAACTATTTACGCAGCGCACGCCACGTAAAGCTTTCAGAAGAGAGGTTTTTTTCCGACTTAGTCCACATAACTGCAATTTTCGTAAGGATCTCTAATTTTTGAAAATAAAATATAGCCTATGTTACTCGCTGATAATGTAGCTTTTTTATAGGTGAAAGAATTTTTAAAATCGGTTGAGTAGTTTTTCAGTTTATCCATTACAAACAAAAAAACAAACAAAGAAACAAACAAACAAACAAACAAACAGACAAACAAACAAACAAACAAACAAACAAACAAACAAACAAATCTTTCCTCTTTATAATATTAGTTTAGACAAGTAGGAAAGACGAAGAAATCACTATAAAAATAATATATCCGGCGGACAATATATCCGTGCCGGTCACCATAACCTTCTTATGACTCCTACTTTCCTTAAAGTATTTCAACAAAAGGTCTTTACCCACAGGCAGCGCGCAACAAACTATCACGGCGACCGTAATAAAATAAACATGGCTACACCTTGTCAAATAAGGGATCTGGGAACTTGCTGAGGAAAACTCCGCAGCGATATTACCAGGTAAGTGCCACGTTTTGGCAATTTTCCGAAATTAAGTAGACTGACCCTTTGTTTTGTCGGGGTGTCAAAGAATCTTCGCCACGCCCGCCATGAAGGGCTGATTTCATTTTCATTTTTTTTTATCAACTACAAGTTAGCCCTTAACTGCGATCTCACCTGATGGTAAGTGATAATGCAGTCTAAGATAGTAGCGGGCTAACCTGTTAGGGGCATGGCAGTTAATTAAAGCCATACCCCTATCATTATATACTTATCATTTTTTTGTAACGGCTTAAGCCGCTATAACGTGCGGCCTAATCCGATTTCCTAGTGAGTGGCGAAAGCGACGCGATACGATTTTACCCCGGAAAACTTTGCTTTTTATCCCGGAAAATTAAGGGAGATCACGTGGGAATAAAAAAAATACTTAAAACACGCGGACGAAGTGTCCGTCCGTCCGTCCGTCTGTCAGAGCCTTATAACTTCTGAATTACTGAACGTAATTACTTCAAATTTAAATATACTATGTAAACCGATGGCCTCCCGCCGAATATGGCTTAAAAAGTTATAAAAATCTTTATTTCAGGGGGGCTCTCATAGAAGCGAATGCGAAGTAAAATATTTTTTATATCATAACATAGGGTTGCGGTATATCATTTTAAAGATAATGAGGAACGGAGTCCAAAAATATTTTTTTTTTAATTTTTCCCCTAAAATTGACGAAATGGGGGGCTTTCAAAGTGGTGATTTTCTGACGTCCAAAGATGACCTCAGAACTCCCAATTTTCTGAAAGGCTGAGCCTGAAACTTGATTAATTATTTGAATTATATCCTGTACTTGAACAACAAATACTAAAATTAGATAAATATTATAAGGAAACGAAGTTATTTAATTTTTAATGAGCTTACGTATTTTGAACAAACTTCACAATGTTGTCAATAGATGGCGCTCTGTACAAATTTATTCGTTTGTGCTTCAAAAGAAAAGGCTGAGCCTGAAACTTGATCACTTATTTGAATTATATCCTGTACTTGAACAACAAATACTAAAATTAGATAAATATTCTAAGGAAACGAAATTATTTAATTTTTAATGAGCTTCACTATTTTTAACAGAACTTCACATAGATGGCGCTCTGTAAGTTTATGGATACCGCGAGGTCTCAGTTCGGGGCGAACCACTAGTATAATAAGAAGCCAAAATTTAAATTGTATTTACAAGAAATCTAAACAAATCCTACTTTGAAATTTGTACTTGATACGGTCGGGAAGCAGTGCTGAAAAATAGCGTTTTCCGATAAAGTAGACGAATGTCTTGAATTGCTAGTTTGTTAAACTTAGTACAAAAGTGAAGTTGGAGTGGTTTAGTACGGGCAGCAGGTTGTAAGCCGATGAAAAGTTTTCTTTGGCGACTTGTAGACGTGCTCGTCTGAACAGAGCTTTATGACTTTACAACTTAACGAGTCACACAATAGCACAGAATTTAGCGAATAAAATAATAAAAAGTTGTAATTTTTAAGAAGCGAATTGGGACCTGAATGGTAAATTAAGAAAAACAAACGACAAACGGGCGGGGCAGCGAAATGCCCATGAGTGTGCAAAACTTAGTAATCAGTACAGCTTTACCTCTATTCACTTCTGTTGAATGTCCCACTGCTAGGTATTTTTTATTAAAACGCTGTTAAAACTCCTATCTATTTTTAGTAATTCCAGATTCACATAATAAAGAATTTTAGTTAAAAGAGCTGTTATTTTTATTAATACTTTCACTTGAGTTACCGGTTGTAAAATGACCTCAGGATTGTATTATGAGAACTTCACACTCAGCAGTCTTGTGCCGTTTAGGTATATTTGGAGGCTCCAGTTACGAATAAAGAAAAAGATTTATCAAACATTGTGTACATAAGTATCGCAAGGCCTGGAGTTGACAAGTCGATGCTGGAGGGTTTTCGGATGAAAAGCTAGGTAAAGAGTTGCATACGCGAATGCAAAAGAGCTTACACATACTTACTAAGAAATTGTTTAAGTACTGGTTTTGTATTCTCTAGTAGAGAATATTAGTATGATGTTGCTAAATACCGTTTTGAAATATATGTTAAAATATTAAAAACAGCCTCAAATATACATGTGTCAATAAAATCGCTAGCTGATGCTCGTGACTTCATCCGCATGGATTGAGGTTGATTGGTTCCCGCGGGAACTCTTTAATTTTCCGGGATAAAAAGTAGCATATTAGTTATTCCAGACTATAATCTATCTCTGTGCCGAATTTCATCCAGATCCGTTCAGCCGTTCTGGCGTGATTGAGTAACGTCCATCCATCCATCCATCCAAACTTAATAAAATAAAACGAGCTGCACTGTTTAGGGCCTGATTAAAATTTTATGAGAATGAATTTGCCGTTTTTCAGTAAGTATGTGATGGTCATCACTTACCATCGCAGATCGAAATCGCAGTCAAGGGCTATGTTGTAGTGGTAAAAAAAAAAAGCAAAGGTCCTGTTTATAGAAAACTTAAATTAATTAAGCATTTCCATTCTGAGTTTTTGATACCGGAACTCGAATTGACATCAAAGCGGAGCATTTTAGATTTCCACTTATCTAAGATGGGATACAATTTTACTCGGAAATTAGACGATGATATTTTTAAGTGATACCGGCGCGTCTCGTCTCGTTCGGGCAATGATATTAAATTTTACCTTAGAACTGATTTATGAGAGCACGGGGAGTGGCAATTTCCTTGGCGGATGTGTTGCCATGACGACGACGTCGTCTCGTTTCGTGGAACTACCGGAATTTTGAGGGTATTGTTGTTAGTGCATTGACTGTGAGAACAATTTTTCCGAATAATTCTTCTACAATATGGATTTATTTTTTGATCCACACGTAAGTCTGCGCTGCTCCTGAATGAGTATTTATCACGTTATAGGTGATTAATTAATTGTCCGGGTCAGATGATAATAATCCATTAATACAGTTAATTATAACTGGAACAATATACATATAGCTAGTCCAGAGCCGATAAATTAATTAGCGTTAATTACAGTTAGTGTCATTTGATCATAATAAAATAACGAACTAACGGAGTGGCCTCTTAATTTCGCAAACTTTCGCATTTATAATATTAGTAATATACCTACTAATATTATTGCGAAAGTTTGGATGGATGGATGGATAGATGGATGCATGGTTGGATGTTTGTTACTCAATCACGTCAGTACGGCTTTAACGGATGAAATTTGGCACAGAGATAAATTATTATAGTCTGGAATAACGCATAGGCTACTTTTTAACCCGGAAAATTAAAGAGTTCCCGCGGAAACCAAAAAACCTCAATCCACGTGGACAAAGTCGCGGGCATCAGCTAGTTTTAATGCAGCAGTAAGTTTGATAACTACCCATAACAGCTGTAAAACTATTCAGTCATAGGTATATACTCTACTCGTATATATATTTCATCAAAATGTATGCCTGCCGGTCAGCAAATGCAAACATGTCCTTGGTGACCGCACCCCGGCGACAGTCGTTTTACATTTACAACTCATTTAATATCCTACTCACGGTCTTATGTTTGTGCTATTACCGCGCTCGTAAACACATAACCCTCTATAAAGCTCATATTTGTTCGACCCATATAATGGAAGGTTTATTTACGTTACATAATAGAATAGGTTGGTATTTTATTCTGTTAGCTACAATGTTTTTTGTCATAACACCAACAAATAATAACAGCTGTTATTATACCAAACTTAGGTTGTAGATTCTTACGACTTACCTACTTATCATAAGTGGCACAAGTTGGCCCACATTAAATAAATCATTTCATTTCATTTCATTTCATTTCAAACAAAAGTGTGTTACTTAACCAGTATTTAAAGCATGCAGTCAGCATTCATTAAATTTCTGAACTTCTTTGGTCTGGCCTGGTGGGAGGCTTCGGCCGTGGCTAGTTACCACCCTACCGGCAAAGGCGTGCCGCCAAGTGATTTAGCGTTCCAGTACGATGCGGGATGCCGTGTAGAAACCGATTAGGGGTAAGTAAAGTAAAGAATACTTGCCGCTACGTGCCGTGCCGCGCTGCGCCTCTCTAGTGGGGCTATAGAGCTTTACAGGAAACTTTTGCCTCATTGCCTCTCGATAACATGAAGCTCGATGCCATCAATATTTTCCATACAACGCGCTTTCTGGAAAGTGGAAAACTATTCTCTCGAGCTAGTTATCGGAAAACGTTGAAAATTCAATGACTTTGAAGGAAGGACTCAATTTAGCCTGAATAATGATGTTTTACTTTCACCCTAAGCTTTTCCATCTGAGGTAAAATAAACACTGTAAATGGTTTTCTTTAGTGGACTTTTAGAGATAATTTAACACTTCTATGATCTAGCTAGCGTAAATTGTTTGCTTCTTTTTAACCCCGATGCTAACAGAGGGGTGCTATGAGTTTGTATTTGTGTTGCTATGTTTCTGTCTGTGGCATCCAAATGCAACTAAATGGATGGACTGATTTTGATTTAGTTTTTTTCTCTTAGAAAGGTGACTTATTGCTGAATAATAGTTCTAAGCTATGATTCAACAAAACCTGTTCAGCCTTTTAAAGATAATCAGCTCTTTTCTAGCTTTAATGAACCGGGGGGATTTTAAATTGCTACATTATATTTCATTAATTTATTCCACATAAAATGTAGGTAGATATAGCCGTACAGCTAAAGGCTACTCGACTTAAAAATAAAATAAAAAACCGGCCAAGTGCGAGTCGGACTCGCGCACCGAGTTCGGTGGAAGTTTGCATGATAATGTACATCATATATTTTTTTTAGTTTTATCATTCATTCTCTTATTTTAGAAGATACAGGGGGGGGGGGGGACACATTTTACCACTTTGGAAGTGTCTCTCGCGCAAACTATTCAGTTTAGAAAAAAATGATATTAGAAACCTCAATATCATTTTTGAAGACCTATCCATAGATACCCCACACGTATGGGTTTGATGAAAAAAAATTTTTTGAGTTTCAGTTCTAAGTATGGGGACCCCCAAAACTTATTGTTTTTTTTTCTAGTTTTGTGTGAAAATCTTAATGCGGTTCACAGAATACATCTACTTACCAAGTTTCAACAGTAGGTATAGTTCTTATAGTTTAGGAAAAAAGTGGCTGTGACATACGGACGGACACACAGACAGACAGACAGACAGACAGACAGACATGACGAATCTATAAGGGTTCCGTTTTTGCCAAATTTGGCTACGGAACCCTAAAAAAGAACTGCTACTCAACTGCTACTTCCCAACTTATTTGATCAAAATTGGCGTGCTTTCATAACACGAAAGTCCATACTAATATTATAAATGCGAAAAAGTGTCTGTCTGTCTGCTATGCTTTTACGGTCCATCTGTTGAACCGATTTTGATGAACTTTGGTACAGGCATAGGTTGTATCCCGGGGAAGGACATAGGCTACTTTTAATCCCGGAAGATTTAAGAGTTCTCGCGGGAATAAAAAAAAATATCTGTTTAACCGATTTTGATGAAATTTGGTACAGGGATAAGGTGTATCCCGGGGAAGGACATAGGCCAGTTCCCGCGGGAATCAAAAAACCTTAATCCACGCGGACGAAGTCGCGGGCATCATCTAGTTATTTTATAAAACACAAAGCTAACATAAAATTATTACGTATTCCGTATTATAGTCTTTCCAATTAATTTAATTATGCTGCCAATCGTGACGACATAAGAACTACTTCTGTTATAACAATACCTCGTTGGTTTTGTATTCTTCGGGAACAAGATCGATTGGATGAATAATTTAGGTAGGTACATATTATGAAATCTACTAGTTCACTCGCCCAGGCTTTGCTTGGGTCGGCTCACTGCAAGTGCTCACATAGACAAATTTATTATTCTGCTTGACTGATTATGATCTATGAACGCACAGCTTAAAACACTGGGGTTAATTGACATTTTGATGGTAGGTTCAGGACCTTTTGCGAACATGACCTTTCGCGAACGGGACATTTTTATATCAGTGGGACGTTATGCGAACGACTTAATCCATTTTATCTCATAGACACTTACTAAACTAGTGGTTCGCCCCGAACTGAGACCTCGCAGTATCCATAACATAGTTTTAACTATCTTTACGTTCATAGACATCAGTACTATCACTGTCAGTAGACTATTTTTTTATTCCACCTAAGTTGGTGCTAACTGCTAACGTCTATTATTTGTAAGCATAAACGAATAAACTTTTCCATAGCGCCATCTATTGACATCATTGTGAAGTTCTGTTAAAAATACTGAAGCTCATTAAAATTAAATAATTTCGTTTGCTTATAATATTTATCTAATTTTAGTATTTGTTGTTCAAGTACAGAATATAATGCAAATAATTGATCAAGTTTTAGGCTCAGCCTTTCAGAAAATTTAGAGTTCTGAGGTCAACTTTGGACGTTAGAAAATCTCCACTTTGAAAGCCCCCCATTTCGTCAATTTTAGGGGAAAAATTAAAAAAAATATATTTTTGGACTCTATTCTTATTTATCTTCTAAATGATATACCGCAATCCTATGTAACGCTATAAAAATATTTTACTTCGCATTCGCTTCTATGATAGAAAAGATGAGGAGTAAATAGGCTAGCATGGTATGGGCATGTAATGCGGAGGGAAGAAAGGCATATTACGAGAAGAATGATAAATATGCATGTGGAAGGAAAAAAGAGTAGAGGGAGACCAAAGAAAAGATGGATGGATTGTGTGAAAGAGGATATGCGTATAAAAGGGGTGAATAAGAGGTTGACGGATAACAGAAGTGAGTGGAAGGAGAAAACATGTTGTGCCGACCCCACATAACGTGGGAAAAGGGCAAGTAGAAGAAGATTCGCTTCTATGAGAGCCCCCCTGAAAAAAATATTTTTATATTGCGAATTGCAACTTTACCGTTGACTTTGTAATATTGTAATTTGAGGTTGCAATTATTTTAATCTCGTGATCTCGCAATTCTGAAACTGGCCAAAAAATATAATCAATCAATAAAATACATATATTATGCCGCCTTTGCACGCAAAACTGTATATAATATACCTACTGTGTTTTTACTTTGTAAACTACTTATTTCCTGTATTTGTGTGCAATAAAGTATTAAATAAATAATAAATAGTATGACTATTTTCGTCTCTTGCTTTTAGACAGTATAGGCAATTTGGTAAAAATACTTTTCGTGCTTCTGAAAAAGGAACCCATCAATTTTTCAGCACTTAATAAATAAAATTTGGAAATTTATACGTCCAAAGAAACGAAATTTCCTCTAGGTACACGAATAATTCATCGCCTTAAAGATTTTCTTACTCGGACTTTCACATTTCTGCAAAACGATTACGCATCAGGTGTTCGTATCCTCTCATATGCAAAGTTTTTACCTCGAGCGCATGCAAGTTTTGAAATAAGACCAAATCGCTGTCAAAGTTCCGCTTTGTACTGTATTTTACATTTTTCAAGGAAACTATGCTTTTAAATTTTATCCTTTAAATAAAGTTTTATCTTGGGCATTGTTTTTATTTTTCAGCTTATCAGATGATTAAAATATTTTTCTGGTCTTATAATAGGTATCATACTAATATTATAAATGCGAAAGTGTGCTTGTTTGTTGGTTTGCCGTTCAATCACGCTGTGACAGAGCAATGGATCGATATGATTTTTTGCATGGGTAGGTATAGTTGAGTACCTACCTGTAGAGAGACATAGGCTACTTTTTATCCTAAAAAAATAGCGTTCCCGTGGGAATTAAAAAACTTAAACCACGTGGACGAAGTCGCGGTCATCAGCTAGTTATTAAATATTTATAAGATGTTTCTTATTTTAGGTTTCGTTTAATTGTTACCGCTGCTACGCTACGCTGCACGTTGTTGGAAGGTAATTCCCTCAAATTCCTTCCGGCGATCCACACGTCATATTTCGACGTCTTCGTTTTAAATTATATATCTCTCATAATTAAGTAAATCATAAGTAAGAACTTATCACAAAAAAGCAATTACTTAAAATATCTCAAATAGTTTTATGACACAAATTAAAATTGAAAAAAATGTTTGTTTGGTGTTGTGAATACAAATGTAACAGTTTAAATTAAAACCCAGCATAAAACGTTATCTTTTCTGTCCATATACTTTCTTTTAGTTGTTGAGAATAGGTAGGTAAAGCCTTTGGTACAGGCAGACAACTTAGTTGCAATACAAAGAAAAGCAATTGGAATGCTTCCAGCGCGGCGTTACGGCTTTGTTGATTTTTTCTCAACAATATCAAGCGTTCGGTGACTAGAAAGAAAATGTTGAACTGCTTTGTGTAGGTACTTTATGGAAGGATGAGGACCGAAAGCACAGAACTGATTCTCTTTGAATCAATGTGACTTTAGATATAGACAAAGACTATAATGTAAATTTTATAGCTGTTGCTGTTTTGTTTTTTTATAGTTTTAAGCCAAAACTTAACGTATTCAAATCGGCTTTTGAGTTCTGAGCTCACAATTTGGACTACTGAATTCACGCATTCCCAGGAAAGATAAAAAACACTTGCAATTTGTTTAAAGGGTTTATTTCCTAAGATTAATCTACACTCATCCTTATATTCAGGTTACTGTAAAAATGAATAAGTAAAGTTGAATAAGTAATGATTATGTTGCCTTTATTAGCACAATACGGTTACGTTTATTAACAACACCGTCTATGGAGGGAAAATTACATTATTTCGTGAAATTTGGAATAGTTTGCAAGACTAAGCTGAAATAAGGCAGTGTAATTTTACAACAACGGAGCAAGCTTGGTATGATTAAGATGCAAATCTAATTGCCTCGCACGGCACAAATCACGTCAGTTGCAGTGTCCGTGAATCTCGAACGCACTCGAAACTTGCTACGAGTAGGTACTAACTCATGTAAAGACTAGGTACTTAGTACTTACTGTCTTGTTGCTCCGTTTTGATAGAAGATTACCGTGATTACGAAGCTTGCATTAAGATTAAATATTAAGCTTACAATAAAAACTAATATTATAGATGCGAAAGTGTGTCTTTCCGAAGTATTTTAGGGTAAATCTGTTTAACGATATTGACGAAGATTTGTTGATACAGAGAAAGGTTGTACCAATGGGACGGAGATAGGCTACTTTTCAACACGGAAAATCAAAGAGATTCCGTGGAAAAAGACTAACACCACGCCGGCAAAGTCGCAAACATAATCTACTTAAACCTAATATATACTTAAACCTAATGATCTCAATTCTCGTGACTTACTCGTAGTTCTTAATAAGTTGTAAGATCTCAATCATTTAGATTGTAAAACTTTTAACGTTCTTGTTACCCTAGTTTAGTATAAAACTTGCAATTAATAATATAATTAGGTTGAGATTTATGTCGCAAATCAAGTTTAGTATTAATATAAGTTTCATTACAGCGATTGCATTATGTTAATAATTCTGGTAACATCTGCTGCTACAACCTGTGTTACGGTCAATGTGTATTCCCTCAAAACTACGATATACAAGAATCAATTTCAATTCAATTTCTTTCGTTCTCCGATACTGTAGATGGCGATTATATATATTACTAGCTGATGCCCGCGACTTCGTCCGCGTGGATTGAGGTTTTTCGGTTCCCGCGGGAACTCTTTAATTTTCCGGGATAAAAAGTAGCCTATGTGCTATTCCAGACTATAATCTATCTCTGTGCCAAATTTCATCCAGATCCGTTCATCCGTTGGAGCGTGATTGAGTAACAAACATACATCCATACATACATACATCCATCCATCCAAACTTTCGCATTTATAATATTTATATGGATTATATGGATATATGGATTATGTATCTGCAAACGATTACCGTTTGCAGATAAGGGTACGTGACGACCTCCGAAGCGCAGTGTAGAGCGATGTTGTCTTAACGTGCGGAGCTTCCGGGTTTGATCCCCGGCAGGGTCAATTTGGGAATTTATAATTTCTGAATTTTCCCTGGTCTGGTCTGGTGGGAGGCTTCGGCCATTGCTAGTTACCACCCTACCGGCAAAGACGTGCCGCCAAGCGATTAAGCATTCCGGTACGATGCCGTGTAGAAACCGATTAGGGGTATGGGTTAAAATATAACTGCCATGCGCCTAACAGGTTAGCCCGCTACCATCTAAGATTGCATCATCACTTACCATCAGGTGAGATCGCAGTCAAGGGCTAACTTGTAATGGATAAAAAGAACGTGATAAGTACGTGTATGTTTGTTATTATTACATCCTACATAAAAATAAATAATAGGGGTTAAAGTATGAAATTGCCGTTTTATTCTAATATGTACCTACTTCGAATTGACATAGAACCTTCATGGTTTGAGATTTTTGAGTGAAACTTTTTTCACATTTTACCTATGTAGTTCTTCTTTTAAAAAATGTGCAATTATCAAGAAAGATGGATACTTCGAAAATTCGAGTGATTTTTGAACATGAGTTCCGACGCGGAACCAACGCGGCAGAAACAGCTCGCAATATCAATGTTGCGTTTAAAGAGGGGACTGCTAATGAACGCACCGTGCGATTTTGGTTTAAACGCTTTCGTGATGGAAACTTAGATTTGAAGAACGAACCACGTGAAAGACCGCCCCACACAGGTGAATAACAATGAATTGAAAGAGATGGTGGAAGCCGATCCGAGCCAAACTACCCAGGAATTAGCGGCATGGTTTAACGTTACCTTACCAACAATATTGACTCATTTGCGTCAAATCAATAAAATAAAAAAATATGAAAAATGGGTGCCTCATGATTTGACTGATCTGCAGAAAGAAACGCGTGTTGAAACTTGTGTTGCCTTGTTGAATCGATACAGAAGGATCATTGGATCGAATTGTGACATGTGATGAAAAGTGGATTCTTTACAATAACCGTAAGCGAAAAATGCCAATGGCTGACCCCAGGTCAAACGCCGCAACAGTGTCCTAAAGCAAAGCTTACCAATAAAAAGGTAATGATAACTGTTTGGTGGTCTCAGCATGGTGTTATTCACTATAGTTTTCTCCGATCTGGTCAAGCAATAACGGCAGATGTCTACTGTGCCGAACTCCCAACAATGATATCAAAACTAGTAGTGAAAAAGCTCCGACTCATGAATCGATCTTCACCATTATTGCTCCATGATAACGCGATCGACCTCATACAGCACGAGAAACCGTTTTAACTCTACAGGAACTGCAATTAAAAACCATTCGTCACCCTCCGTATTCGCCAGACCTTGCTCCAAAGGACTTTTTTTTTTCGTGATTTGGACAATTTTCTTTGTGATAAAAAGTTTTCTTCTCAGGAGGCAGTACAAAATGCTTTCACACAGTTTGTCGAATCTAGATCACCAGAGTTCTATCGCAAAAGCATAAATGACCTTCCTATTAGATGGCAGCAATGTAATGCAATAATGGTAATTATTTTGATTAAATAAATAATATGTTAAATTAAAAAAAAAAAACGAATTTCAATTTTTGAGTACAAATCGGCAATTTCATACTTTAATCCCTAATAATATGTAAAAATAATAATATGTTAAAAAATCCGATGCTCAAACATTTATAAGATTGTTTACATACAAATATCCAAACAGTTCCCGTAATCTATCGTTACTTAAACTGACTTCTGGTACCTGATCCTAAGCCTTATAAATATTCAGCAGGTCCCGAGTCCTATAACCAATTGCCATTTCCCTAATGTACTAAATGATCCTATATGATGTGTTGCGTTCGTCGGGCTCTCTGTTCTTTCATAATCATAGGTTACCCTTAGGGCCTTAAGATGAACCTTCATTTTAATTATTCAGTAACAGTTTGATGCCGCAATTTAGCATGTCTAGCTACCCCTAGCTCCATAAACAGATACTTTGTTAACTTAGTAGGTTACTAAGTTTAACAAAGTATCAAGTATCAAGTTTAACAAGTAAGTATAAACAGATACTTTGTTAAACTTAGTAGGTTACTAAGTTTAACAAAGTATCTGTTTATGGAACTCAAATGAATGACTAATAAGAATTTATCAGAATTAACCATAATTAACTGTATTCACTACTTTGTCAACGAGGATTTAGGTTTTTTAAATTTCTCTTTAATTTTCTCTTAGGTCTCAAACTATGTCAGTGTAAAATATCCCGTTGATGCATTGCTCTATTGCAGCTAGATTGAAGGACAAACCAACTTACACACTTTTGCATCAAAATAATATCTGTTAAATAAACTTTGAGAGATAAATAAAATTAGCGTCCTCTACGTAACTTGCATCATACAAGTATTAAAAATGCGAAACTATGTTTGTTTGTTGGTTTGTTGGTTTGTCCATCAATCACGCCGCAACAGAGAAACGGATCGACGTGATTTTTGACATGGGTACAGTTAAGGACCTGGAGGACCATAGAGTGGCATATGCTACTTTTTATTCCGGAAAATTAAGGAGTTGCTCGCGGGCGAAGTCGCGGGCATCAGCTAGTTATGCATAACGAGAGAAAAGAGTAGGTACTTCTCAAGTTCTCAGTACCTACTTATTAAAACATGACGTCATTTTGTATCTGCAACTCAGCATAGTGAGCGCATATGTATACGTACTCAGATGCTAATTAAACTGACTTCTGTACCTGAGCGTAAGCCTCATAAATATGCAGGAGCTCCCTGAGGCCTCGCCACCTTCCCCCTTGCATTGCCTTAAGCGACCCTTTTCTGCGATATATTACGGTCAAGGGCATGGCTTACTATACTGTTTCATAATAGTATTTTAGTTATAACCCCACAGAAAATTTAGGATGCTTTTTTAGGGTTCCGTACCCAAAGGGTAAAAACGGGACCCTATTACTAAGACTCCGCTGTCTGTCTGTCTGTCTGTCTGTCTGTCTGTCTGTCTCCAGGCTGTATCTCATAAACCGTGATAGCTAGAAAGCTGAAATTTTCACAAATTATGTATTTCCGTTGCCGCTATAACAACAAATACTAAAAATTAAAAAAATATATATATTAAGGGGGGTCCCCATACAATAAACGTGTTTTTTTCGTATTTTTTTGCTCAATATTAAAAACGGTAACAGGTAGACGGTTCAAATTTTCATAGAATATTAACTTGTATATTACCTTTCAAAATAAATAATTAAATATCAATAAAGTAAATATTAAAGGGGGGCTCCCATACAACAAACGTAATTTTTTGATATTAACAATAAATCTCTACAAACAAAGTTAGTTTTGCGGTTCATTTCGTCTTGTTTTTAATACGTCATAAATCGTAAAACTTACTACAGGTTTGTACGGAACCCTCGGTGCGCGAGTCCGACTCGCACTTGGCCGGTTTTTATTTATAGTAACTGAGGCAATGACTTTCATATGTTACTAGTAGTAATAAGCTCACTGAACTGAGGTAAGTAAATAAATTGTGGGAAAGGATGCCTTACTTCGGCGAACGAATCTTCCTCTTCGTTCGCGGAAGGAACTGGGAGACCTATAATGTATTACAATCTCGAGAACAGATTACTATTACGGGATTAATCGAAAGGGAATTCGAATACGACGCATAGAGAAAGAGGTCCTCTCCTATTTCACCCCCTTAGGGGTGGAATTTTGAAAAATCCTTCCTTAGTGAGCGCCTACGTCACAAAAGGAACCTGCTGTCAAAATTTCAAGTTTCTAACCCCAGCGGTTTAGGCTGTGCGTTGATATATACTCGTAAGTCAGTCAGTCAGTCAGGACTTCGTAAGTATGAAAAAGTATAAATAAATAAATAAATAAATAAATAAATTTATTTTCAATTAAACAGAGTGGGACAACTAAATAACATTTTAGCCTTACAACTAGGATAAAACTAATGAACATAGTTGACATGCAATTATTTAAATATTATTGTGCACCTGTTTTCCGAACTAGTTAGAACTGTGTGTCGGAAAACAGGGCTTCCAACTCAGAGACACAAGAAAAATGACAACACTGCAACTGCGTGTAGGCTTGAGTTTGCATGTGTATGGGTGTTGTGTGTGTGAGTGAGTGAGTGTGTGTGTGTTTGTGTTGTGTGTGAATGAGTATTGTGTGTGTGTGTGTGTGGGTGTGTGTGTATTAATTTAAGTAAGTAATGATTAAACTAGAATCTCCAAAAGTCCTTCAGTGGTCGAGTATGTTTGCTTAAGAAGCCAATTCTTAAGTGCATCTTTGTAATTATGGTGATTTAAAGAATGCAGAGAGATAATTCTATGCAACTTATTATAGAGGTGAGGTCCGAGGAAGACAAAAAACCTACGACTAAAAGCAGTCTTTAGTTTACCATAGCTAGCAAGCTGAGGTCTACGACTGGGGCAATCACGGGTGAAGCACGTCAGAGAATGTTGTTTAAGAGCTGTAGCCAGAATAAATAATTGCCGTACAGTTAATACTTGACAATACTCGTAAAGCATATTAGTAGGATACAAACGGGGTTTAAAGCAACACACCTTCAATACAGCTCTTTGTGCACGTTCGATTTGAATAAGATGTGTTTTAGCTGCACCTCCCCAGACTGTTATGCAATAGCCTATAATAGATTGACATAGTGCTTGATAGACCATTTTTAAAATTTCAGGATCAGCTGAGTGACGAAGTTGTTTGAAAATATAGATAAGTTTACGTACTCTGTTAGACAGGTGTTCAATGTAATTTTTAAAAGTTAAGTTGCAGTCAATTACTATGCCAAGATATTTTATAGAGGTGACATTTTCCACAAAAACGGGATCACTGTCAGGTGTGTGGTTAAACTGCGGTGTCGAGGCAACTAGCTTTAGTAAAGAGTTACTAGGTGGAAGTGTAGAATTACGAATGGAAAAATTTATGCATTTTGTTTTAGAAATATTTAATGTTGAAAGATTGTTATTAAGCCATTCCCTTACTGTGTCAAAGCCACTTTGAGCAAGTCGATACGTGTCAGATCAGGTGTCAGAAGAAAAAATCAAAGCTGTGTCGTCAGCATAGGAAAATATCTTGCCATGATCAAGATGAATGTTACATAAATCGTTCACGTAAACCAAAAATAAGCTTGGGCCAAGAATACTGCCTTGAGGTACTCCATGTGTGATTGGTAACTCAGAGCTAGTATAGGAATCTATCTTCACAAATTGGGTTCTACCTGTCAAGTAACTCTGAAAGAGAGCAAGTTGGTTACCTCGAATGCCAAGAGTCTCAAGCTTAGAAATTAAGATAGGTACGGAGACGGTGTCGAAAGCCTTAGACAAGTCCAAAAACAAAGCTACGCACTTTTGTCCTTTATCGAGTTTGCCCACTAAATGGTCAACAAGGCTGTGTACAGCATCCGCAGTGGACCGTTTCTTACGAAAGCCAAATTGGTTAATTGATAATAAGTTACAAGATTCTAAATAGGAAACGAGCCTCAAATTGATGATTTTCTCGAGAATCTTTGACATAGCTGGCAAGATCGAGATAGGCCTATAATTTTCGGCACGGTCTCTATCGCCAGATTTAAAAATGGGATGCAAAAGCGCTTTTTTAAACAGGTCAGGGAAAATACCTTTTTTGATACTGAGGTTGCAAATGTATGTGAGTGGGGGAACAATTACATCTATGTACTTTTTTAAAAATCTAGACGAGATACCATCCCAACCTGCTGCACAATTATTTTTAAGAGAATTGATCAAGCGCTCGATTGTTAGCGCTATGTTTGTATTTCCATCAGAGTACAAAATATGAACAAGATGAACGTGAGAGCAGCAAGACATCGCCGATCCGACAGTAAGCCGGATCAATCAATTACCTCACGATCAATAGATTAACAGCGTAAACCGAAAACTGTTAGTTAAGCTTATAGTTATTGATAGTTTACGCTGATTAAGATTTAGCTGTTCCTATGAATTTATCATTAATTAATTGATAAACTAAAACAGCTATACTTAGGTCCTCTTCAGCAAATAGGGAATTTCGTCAGTGGACGGATACCTTGCTCTAAAAATTCTAAAATACAAATCCGCCACCCACAACTGCACGGCTCAATGTCGCAAGACAGATTGCCGAGATACAGAAATAGACAGGAGAAAAAAAAAACTTAGGCCCCTTATTGCAAGGATCGCCCCATAACACGATCTAACGTGGCTTGTTTCCAGCGACTTCTAGCGAATCTTTTGATAGTGTTAGTCCAACTAATGTGGAAAGGGGGAGTCCTTAGACCCGTATTAATAAGCCATATTAACTAATCTATACTTATAATAAAACTGTAACAGGTCCAATTCTGTACATTGAAGATATTTTGAAAATTTTTTTTGGAGGGCGCTCATTATTGGATACTGAAGCCCAATCTGTAATTTTTTTCATTTTTGTCTGTCTGTCTGTCTGTCTGTATCTTGGCCGCGCATCACGCCGAAACTACTGAATGAATTCCAACGAAACTTGGCACGATTTGAGCCCATACTACGAGGTAGGACATAGGATACTTTTTATCCCGAAATTCTACCCCCGAAGGGGTGAAATAGGGGTTGAAAGTTTGTATGAAAGTCCTTAATTTCTCAAGTTATAGCCATGAAACTTGGTATATGAGCTGCGGGTTGAAAATGAAAACATACCTATGTGTTTCACAGTTTTTCAAAATTCTACCCCCGAACGGGTGAAATAGGGGTTGAGAGTTTGTATGAAAATCCTTAATTTCTCAAGTTATAGCCATGAAACAGCATTTGGGCTTTCGTTAAAATATGAAGAAGTACGTGTTTCACCATTATAGGGGGATTATACCGTGGGATAGTAATATAGGCTACTTTTTATCCTGGAAAATTAACTGAAAAACTTATTCCACGCGGACGAAGTCGCGGGCATCGGCTAGTAGATAATAAGAACGAGGGACGAGTGGCCCAGTTGTGGCAACGCATATCAGTCGATTGCAATTGTTAAGCAACGTTGACCCAGGTTGGTACCTAACTGGATGGGTGACCGAATTTGGAGGTTCCAATTTGGCCTTTTCGTTTCCTCCGTGCCTCGGAGAGCACGTTAAGCTGTCGGTCCCGGTTATTATCACTAACATATGATAATAATCGTTACAAAAACCTAAGAGTTTCCTTTTACCTCTTAGACGAGTCGTATGCGGAACGTGGGAACCCACCGCATATATTATCCCAAGAAAACTTCTACCATTATGTGATTAATGGAAAGGGGTCACGACCCTCAGTCATGCAGAGAGAGAGATAAACTAAGAACATCTTCTCAAGTGTCTTGAGAACTTGTTTATTGTGTTGTTTGTGTCGTGTGTCAAGAGACTTGAGAAGCTGTTCTTAGCTGATGTTGGATTTTAATAAGGGACCTAGCATGCTTCTCTTACCTATACGAGTGCAGCAGATCTACTTCAATGGTCAATGTTCCTATTAGAATCACCTTAAAATAAAGGTTTTTTTGCAGAAACATATGAAGCAGAAGATCTCATACAAACATATTATAAAGATTTACTCGTTATGTTACCGGGCGAGTTGCGCTACGTATCATACTAATATTATAAATGCGAAAGTGTGTTTGTTTGTTGGTTTGTTGGTTTGTCCTTCAGTCACGCTGCAACGGAGCAACGGATCAACGTGATTTTTGGCATGAGTATAGTTGAGAACCTGGAGAGTGGCATAGACTACTTTTTTTATCCCGGAAAATTAAGGAGTTCCCGAGGGAATCAAAAAAACTTAAACCACGTGGGCATCAGCTAGTTCAATATAATATGATATTATACTCGTAGATGTGGCAGTATTATTGAGACCATTGAGACAACCTTATTCTTGATAGCAGTAGCAGGTAGCAGTTATTATTGTATGTTATTTTATAGTTACGAATATAATTGATATCAATAGCTTCAATCCAATTATTTAAAACATTTATTCAATATAGGTACACTGTAGGTACACTTATTGACGTTAAAAATTACTTATAAAACATGATGGTGATAATCAGTTACGGTATCTTAAAACTAAAGCTACGAGGGTTCCAAACGCGCCCTGGTCTGAGAAGAGCGGGTTTTTTTTAAATTATCACCTTCACTTATGTGGCCACGTCGCGTCTGCAGTCTTTCGTCTGAAAAATTGCCCCTAAAATGCTCCTAAAACTCGATTCTCGCTCTCTGTCATTGAGATTGTCATTTTGATAAATTGTTTTTGTGCAAACTTGGAAAAGTTTAATAGTGAACTTGGTAAAGTTTAGTAGTAGTTGGTAAAAGTGTAATAGTTTAGTTTTGTTTACGTCCTAACTTTCGGTAACACATGAATAGGAGAGATTGACAGAAAAATTGATATTTCCTAAACTCTTTTCAATATCAAAGTCAAGTGGAAATTGAACAATAAATAACACATGGACAGCTGGTGCTACACGAAACGGAATTGAAAACTGTGTGATAGATATTGGCAACCCTAACTATAGCTGGACTCCACACGGTTCCACTCACTTGGTCAAGCAAGTTAGGGTTTCCAACCAAAATGCTAATCGAGTTAAGGCTTTGACACAAGATCACGTGAGAAAACCACAGTCTTAGCACAATCAGTGGGACAGCGCTTTTTCTCAGCTTACGGAACACTCTTCGACGCAAAAGCTGTGACTATTGGTCTATCCATATATCTATCTATAATATCTCTCTTTGGTATAAGGCACTAGCTAATGCCCGCGACTTTGTCCGCGTGGATTAAGGTTTTTTGGTTCCCGCGGGAACCAAAAACACAAACCATCTTAATTTTCCGGGATCAAAAGTATGTGTTATTCCAGACTATAATCTATCTCTGTGCCAAATTTCATCCAGATCCGTTCAACCGTTCGGGCGTGATTGAGTAACAAACATCCATACATCCATACATCCATCCAAACTTTCGCTATATTTATTTGATCAGCTTACTTTCTTGTAGTAATTTTTGCTTTTCTTTTTTATTCAATCGCGAAGACCTACATCGCTAATATTTTATATCGCTAAAATTTTAATGAGGCATTGAACTTCATTAAAGTGAGAAACAGCTCCGATCCTGTTAAAATTATGCACAGAGAGAGAGCGTAGATCATGCTTAAATGATGGGATTTAGTAGGGTAGTTGTTCCAGAGTATAGAGCCGCAGTTTGGAGTTTTAACTGCGGGACTTTGTTCGCCGTTTGAGACTTGGTAAGAAGTTCACAATTAATGTATATCTCTTAAAATTTTGGTTAGAAGTTGGAACCGTCTGAGAGATGCGAATGCGGTCATTAAGGGCAACCACCAAATGGGTTAGAATTGCTCCTAAAATGTTATTATTAGGGTGAACATTTGACCTACTTCACATTTAAAATTAAATTAAGAATTTAAAAAAATACACCCATTAAATCCAACTCTTGAAATATCAATTGTATGACTTAGACCCTTTTTCCCTGCATCGCTGGGGTTTCACCAAACAACTTTAAAAACGCCTTTAAATCGTTCTATGCTTTTGAACTCTACAATGAACACGCACATCCATACTAGCGCACATATAATCACACAGCTTTTTGTCAATTCAATACAAACAACGCATTGTTTGTATTGAATTTACGTATTGCGTTCGATCTCAATTTGTTTTTATTCCCGACATTAGAGCGACATTATATAACGAAAAGTTGAGCAACAGTAACTTTCTCTCGGAAAATTTTCTCGATACGTCTGTGCCCGCGAGAGGCTTCCATCAAAACTTTCCTTTGAAATATTTATTTCGCAAATTAGACGTCAATTTTATTCGACTGTGATTGTTCTTTACGACAAACTTGGGAAGAAAGTTGTCTACCCTTAGGTAATACACAAGTTTTAATAATTTAACTTTGAGCTTAGCTTATGTAAGTAATTATTTTTGTAATCATGAAATCGATACAAATAAAATAATACAATGACTGACTGACAGACAATCTAGAAAATCGTATGACTTAGTTTCTCTCTAGGTACTACGACAAACCGGTTGGCGGACCAAGGTATAGTTGCATCCCGGAAAATTTTCAGTTTTCACGGGATTATTGGAAAACATAAATCTATGCACGGTCTTAGACACGGTCATAATTATTATAAATGCTAAAGTGTGTTTGTTTGTGGGTTGGTTGGTTTTGACGTGATATTTTGCATGGGCACCTATAGTTGAGGAGCTGGATAGTGACATAGGCTACTTTTTATCCCGAAAAATTAAGGAATTCCCGCGGAAATTAAATAAAGTAAAAACTTAAACCATGCGGACGAAGTCGCGGGCATCAGCTAGTGTTCTATAAGCTTCGCATCATGGTGCAATGGTAGATTTTACGGTATTAAACAATTCTTGAATTTTTACCAGAGTTTTATGAGATGTAATTTTATTGATGTCAATGCTGGAACAGTAATGAGCCTATAAATAAAACTTATTTTAATATCTTTCGTTCGGCAATAAAGAACCAAAATTTTCCCAAGCTAAGTATTCCCTTAATGAGCCCTGTTTTAAGTGAAGATCTCTTTGGTCTGATTTATGGAAGTAATTAGCGGAAGTCAGTCGTCTTAACCGAGTTTTCAAGCAAACACACGTCTTTGTTTACAAGATCATATTTCTCGAGTAAGAGATATCTACTCCATTGTATCGTATTATCACCCTTCAAAGAGAAATGGCCCGAAGTGTTTTAGAAGGAAATTGGATTTGCGTTTTATTTGTCGTTTCTATGATGAAAACTCCATCAAATTTAAAGACCTACGACAACGTAGGTAAGTATATTTTTATACAGTGCAGTGGGTCGACGGCCGACGCCAATAGAAATGACATATCCAGCTACGTGACAGTTGTAGCACCCAGAGGTACGGTGTCTCTCTAAATGTGCCAAATCTGCATACTAATTTGACATTAGAGTGACAGAATTTTATATTAAAAATCCTACCAGTTTTGCCTATTTGCTCGGTCTAGACTCTAGATCTAGACTAAAGACAGAGTCCTCCGTCGAATGACTGATAGAAAGGAACCTATAATCTCCTTAGACTGTGGTACTACTATACGTACCTTTATAATATGTGGGTGACCAGGCAGCGCTTTTTTCTATTTTGGGTGATTAAAGTTAACTCTAGAGGCTAGCCAAATAGACCAGGGTAGAAAGAAGCCTTTAAAAATAATAAAAAGTGAAAAAAAATAATAGTAGGATGAAACCCATTAGAAAAGGAGGGGAATATTATAAAAATGAAAGGAAAAATAATTTACGGGCGATCTGAGGTCGGGAAGGGGATGGGGGGGGGGTTTTAAGGGTAAAAAACGGTTTTTCTCGATTTCCGGCAAAACTAAAAGTCCTATCGAAAAAAGTCAATGGCAAAGTTGTAGGTAATAAAAAGATCTAAAACTTGTATTTACACTTTTTTCACATAACCTCAAAATTTATGTGAAAAATTCAAAAAACCAAGTTTTTGATTTTTTATTGTTATCTTTTACAAATAATTTTTTTTTTAACGAAATTTGGTGAAAACTTACCTTTTTATGTCCCAAATACGCTGTAATTTATTTGAGTAAAAATATTTATTTTTTCACCTTATTTTGAATTAATATCGAAAAAGCACCCTAATTTTCAATCGAAAATTCACCCGTCAAAATATCAGCTTTTTTCAAAAAGTTGGTATGTTTTCTGTTCTTTGAAATCTCTACTTTCCGATGGTGAAAAAAAATATACATGTTACTATAGTAAATCTTCTCAGAAAATGCAAAAATCGAAAATCGAAAACTCGAATTCGAATTTTTTTTTTTAATTATTATAAATCATTTTGAGCTATTTATTAAAATTTACACTTTAATTACTCGAAAAACGTTAGATTACATGTTAAATTGATAAAAAAAAATTGCAAATCAAAATATACTACTATAATTAACAAACAAATAAGTTAATAAAATTAATATTTATGTAATCTAACGTTTTTCGAGTAATTAAAGTGTAAATTTTAATAAATAGCTCAAAATTATTTATAATAATTTAAAAAAAAATTTCGAATTCGAGTTTTCGATTTTCGATTTTTGCATTTTCTGAGAAGATTTACTATACTAACATATTTTTTTTTTTTCACCATCGGAAAGTAGAGATTTCAACAAACAGAAAACATACCAACTTTTTGAAAAAAGCTGATATTTTGACGGGTGAATTTTCGATTGAAAATTAGGGTGCTTTTTCGATATTAATTCAAAATAAGGTGAAAAAATAAATATTTTTACTCAAATAAATTACAGCGTATTTGGGACATAAAAAGGTAAGTTTTCACCAAATTTCGTTAAAAAAAAAAAAAATTGTAAAAGATAAAAATAAAAAATCAAAAACTTGGTTTTTTGAATTTTTCACATAAATTTTGAGGTTATGTGAAAAAAGTGTAAATACAAAAGTTTTAGATCTTTTTATTACCTACAACTTTGCCATTTGACTTTTTTCGATAGGACTTTTAGTTTTGCCGGAAATCGAGAAAAACCGTTTTTTACCCTTAAAACCCCCCCCCCCATCCCCTTCCCGACCTCAGATCGCCCGTAAATTATTTTTCCTTTCATTTTTATAATATTCCCCTCCTTTTCTAATGGGTTTCATCCTACTATTATTTTTTTTGGTTTTAAAAATTATCGACCCTGGTCTAAAAGCAATTAGCATTTTAAAAATAAAGCCGCGGGAATTGAAATACAGGATAACACAATTAGTATGGAGATTGCTTTAATATTCAAATTGCGGCGTACCTAGCATTCTAAAATGTAAATCCAGTTTCATATTGGATTCTAATTATACCCGCCGTAAACAAATTAAACTACAAAGGTCATGCTTTTTTAGGGTTCCGTACCCAAAGGGTAAAAACGGGACCCTATTACTAAGACTCCGCTGTCTGTCTGTCTGTCTGTCTGTCTGTCTGTCTGTCTGTCTGTCTCCAAGCTGTATCTCATAAACCGTGATAGCTAGAAAGCTGAAATTTTCACAAATGATGTATTTCCGTTGCCGCTATAACAACAAATACTAAAAATTAAAAAAATATATATATTAAGGGGGGTCCCCATACAATAAACGTGTTTTTTTCGTATTTTTTTGCTCAATATTAAAAACGGTAACATGTAGACGGTTCAAATTTTCACAGAATATTAACTTGTATATTACCTTTCAAAATAAATAATTAAATATCAATAAAGTAAATATTAAAGGGGGGCTCCCATACAACAAACGTAATTTTTTGATATTAACAATAAACCTCTACAAACAAAGTTAGTTTTGCGGTTCATTTCGTCTTGTTTTTAATACGTCATAAATCGTAAAACTTACTACAGGTTTGTACGGAGCCCTCGGTGCGCGAGTCCGACTCGCACTTGGCCGGTTTTTAAATCGTATGAAATTATTAACGTTACTGAAACTTTGTAAGAATACACCTTTGTGCCGTAACGTAGCTAATACTCGTACGTATTTAATTTACACTATCATATATAAAACCTATCATGTTCCTCATGTTAGCTTAATAACAGTAGTTGTACCTATAGTTAACATTTAACAAAAAGCTCGACTTGAAGCAGTCAACGATAAAGTGCAGAATATAGAGCTACTTTAATTATTAAAAAGTTTCATGTCAAGTTTAACTTCAGAATTGTCACTAAAAGTTCATCAAATGTAATTATTTTATAAAAGAAGAGTTGGATTCTGACCTAAAAAAAACCGTGTAAAGGGTGCCCCTAACAGTCTAAAGTAGGGTGTAATTAGAACAAAGAAGCAACAGTCTACCAGGATAATTAAAGTTTTAATTTTTTTTGCCTCTTTTCCGTCAGAAATGCATGGAAATTAGGGTTGTCCCAACGATATTTAAAACTAATAATTTTAACTTTATTAACTAAAAGTAACTTTTGTACTGAAGTTCATACAAAATGTTTCATGTCCATAATTCCTGCATAGATCTCTAAATTATAAATACGGAAGCATAGTCTGTCTTGTCCCAATGTACCTGAATAATAACTGTATTTAATGAGCAAAAAGAATCCTATATACGACAGTTTGTAGGTACATAGGTAGTTACTTACCTACTTATAAATGGCACAGTTTACATATAATTATCTCGCGCGACATAAATTGCGAAGCTCCCTCACAACTCAGTTAATTAGTATAATGTTCACGATTGTCATACGTCGGAGAATACAGGGATGATGTAAATAGAACAAGGTCGATGACAAATAATCATATTTTATGCATCACAATTAGGTGTAGATTTATTTCCGTCATTGTAGATTATGAAGAGAATGGCATTGGGGATTTGAGACGGACTCCCGACATGATAATACCTATTAATTGCTTAATTGGGAAGATAACTATTGACATAGAATATAAGTATATTCTGCATTTTACCGTATCTTAAGAGATCGCATAAATATAACTAGAGGGGAGTAAATATAGTTACTTAGCCCAAGTCTGATTTGAGTCAATCTAGAAACGACGTATAGTTATGGGGATGATTCGGGAAAATAAATTATTTTTAGTGATAACTAAATTGACGTATAAAAGGTAAAAATGTAAAATCCTTCAAGTCCTTAGCAATTTTTTGACAACCATTTTAATATAGCGTTGATTCTTGATGACGACACAACTCACAAGTCAGTACCTATTTCAAACTTCTATGATACTTATGAATGTTGATATGAATATTTGTCAAATAACCAATTCCGAAAAAGACCCAACTGAAAACCAAAACCTCTGTGCCAAAGGAGTCATCGCTCGCTAAGGCACCCAATCTGTAAGACCGAAAAATATCACCAAAGAAATAAAATTCTGGAGCTATGTGGTGGTATTTTATACAGGAAAAGATATAATTATTGTAGAGGAAGTGAAGGAGTTCCCCACTTTGCATTTTATAAGTGTTGGTATATTCAGACTCCGTATTTGCAGCGCTGCAGGTGACCGAGAAAAATTAATGTTCCTGTTGGTAAAGCTTGCTTTCCATTGCAGGCATATACCGTACATATTTACCTTGTTTCTGTCTTAATGAGCTGTTGAATTTATACTTTGTTAAAGTTGTGATTTTGGTAAAGCTGTGATTTTCATACGTGTGTGTCAATATACGACTAAAACGGTGCGTGTGACGCGCGGGATTGATGCTATCAGTGTGCAGTTATGCACACTCACAGCTTTATTGGTATACTTCGCGCGCGAGTTGAATGCAGTGTAAATGTATGTGTCACCGTACATTTGCATTCAACTCGCGCGCGAACTATATATGTGATTCGCCTCACCATTCTGCGTTCACCATTCATTCACACTAGGCGACTGGATAAAACGTCGTTCCCTCCGACGCGGTACTTTTGCGTGAATGTTTTGTCCTGTCTGGTACGTAGTATATTTTATTATAGTGCTAAGGATCAAACATGCAGTACGCGCAATGAAAAAAAGTGCAATGATAACGTTTGTATTTGGAAACGTAGTTTTTGCCGTATGTAGTTATGGTAACGTAGTAGATTCATTCATTAGTTATCCTATTCGAAATGATACCTTCCATGTATCAGCTTCGAAGGTGCTGATAGGTACTGGGTTATCAATGCAACGGCAGAAGTGGGCAGGATTTTATATGATCTCATATTGAATATTTTAGTATTATATTTTTGCGTTCTGACGGTATAAATTTCCGGCTTTCGTCATGAAATTCCAGTTGGAGCCGTTAAAAATGTTACGTGCACAGAAAAGGGGAAAAATACGCTGAAAATATTTTCACCAAATAGGTGCCAGTAGATTTGTATTCTTAAACCATAAAATCACTTACAACTTAACTGGATACATACTAAAATTATAGAGAGATCGGCAATGCTAATTCATTAATTGTACCAAGGATGTTATAATATTGTTATAAACATAAACATATTTAAAAAAAATTGGCAGTCATAGGGTCAGGGACTTCCGATAGAAATGAAAACTGAATCCATTTTTACTTGTAAAGATATACACAGCACTAATGTTGCACAATACGTCACCTGTATAGCTACAGATATACTGTCGCGAGCATCTATACTAATATTATAAATGCGAAAGTTTGGATGGATGGATGGATGGATGTTGCTCAATCACGCCCCAACGGCTGAACGCATCTGGATGAAATTTGGCACAGAGATAGATCATAGTCTGGAATAACACATATTATAATAGGCTACTTTTTATCCCGGAAAATTCCGGGATATTTGGTTCCGAGTTCCCGCGGGAACCAAATATCTCAATTCACGCGGACGAAGTCGTGGGCATTAGCTAGTAGAGTAGGTATATATCTTTCTGTGTCTACGGTCGCGAGCATGTCGGTGACGCGAACCCATAAGACTTTCCCCTACCAAAAAGTGCTCAACGTGAGCATGTCGGTGACGCGAAACCATAAGATTTACCCCTACCAAAAAGTGCTCAACGCGGCTAAAGAAGTTTTCACTTCAAAAATCTAAACAATATTACGTGTCTATGTTACCGCCGTAACTCATAACCGGTCAAAATCATTTAACCTGCGAAAAACAGTCAAATTGTAGTCAGCATACAGGTTTGAAGTTCACCAGTTGAGCTTTTTATCATTCAGTAAATTGGCGCTGTACCATACTCCTCGTTAACGTGTTATTTTCACTCTGTCTTTTAATAATATTGACGAAACTTTTACCGCTTTTTAACTAAAATAGAAGAGAAACTTACATGTATCCTTATTAAAAGTTTTATTAGGTAACGGTCCAACTTAATGATCCAAACTTTTAATTTTCTTTTAGGCCTGTATATGACAGGATGGCATTTTCTCTATCGTTTATGAAGATTGAATCTCTTGAACTTGCTTTATTGGGTTGCCTATTAAAGAGACCGACTTCTCAGAAACACAATTTGTCGGGGTGACAATCTTGATAAAAGACAGCGAGATTTGCGAGCAATTTCTTAGGCGGGCGTAGGGCGGGCGGCCATTATGAAGGACCGCAACGCTGCCCTAATTGATATCAATTACGCGCAAAATACCGTGAACACTGGCATCCTTCAATGTTACTATGCATTTGTCAGTATTTTTGTTAAAATTTATAAAAGTTGTTGCTTGCAATGACCGAGTAATCAACTGGTATTTGTAGAGTACTTAAGTGAGTTTCTTAATAAATAAAAAATAAAAACCCGCTATTATTCCTTAGTTTGAACTTAGAATATAGAGAGAAATTACAACGAGAAAAATACTTACGTAAATAAAAAAGAGACCTAAGGTTTACATAGAGAGACCTAAAATTTGTTTAGACTCAAATCTTAAATTAGTTTTAATAAATCAATATTCTTAGCTATTATAATTAATAATATTATGTCCATGTGCCTAGAATATAATCTATCTTTGAGCCTATTGTGAGGTGAAATAAACGAAGTTCGTATACACAGACAGTCATACTTTCTCATTTACATATAATAATAACTACTATAATAATAGAGCTGATGGTCACGCCTTCATCCGATCACATCAGATTTATAGGTTTTTATAAAACCTCGTGATTATTTTAACTCTGTATAATATTAGTTACGGCTTAAAATGGATTAGTTTCACTACTTACCGAGTTCTGCAGCAGCAAGACTTCATTAACTCATTAACTAAATGCATACTAAATGTATGAAATTGAGCAGTGCGCGATTATGACTGGCTGGTAATGGCTGGACCGCGCGTCGCGTCGTTTGTTTGGCGCTATTTTAATTAAAACACCAGCTAACTAATTCAAACACAGACGTAAAGTTTTGACAAAACTAAAATAGTGTTTTATGTTAAATACAACAATAACAACCAAAATTGCAACATAAATGTGTGCCAGTGAAATTATAACACATTCTAAAATCATATTGTTCAATTTTTCTTGCAACATCTTTGTATAATGTGTTAGGTAGGTATAACTTTTAGAACAGAATGCTTCAGCTTCATGAGTAGGCCTACTTTTCTATTTCTATTTTAACCGTAAATATGATTTAGTCCCGCTAAATTATATTTACTGTACAAAACATGCCCATTGTGGAATAATGGTGGCTATACAAGTATACTGGCTATATTTCTGCATTAAACAACCTATAATTATTATAGCTGATTCTTTGCGCAAGGTATTAGCCAGCTTTTCTGTCATCAAACATGTCTGAAATAGACAAGCAGCGCAAAAATGATAACTTAAATTTTTGTTCCATATGCCGCCGGACTCTGGGTCCATAGAGTCTAAAAATTCTTACTGCGCATTCTTTTAAACTGAGGCAGTACCTACTGCCTACTACCTACCCGGTATTTTGAACGTTTTATTGACCGAGCGAAGCGAAGGTCTCTGAGTCTACTTGAACGAATTTGCACTTGTCCGTCCGTCCGTCCGTCTGTCAGAGCCTTATAACTTCTGAATTACTAGACGTAATTACCTACTTCAAATTTAAATATAATATGTAAACCGATGGCCTCCAGCCGAATATGGCTTAAAAAGTTATACCTAATAATCTTTATTTCAGGGGGGCTTTCATAGAAGCGAATGCGAAGTAAAATATTTTTTGTAGCGTTACGTAGGGTTGCGGTATTATCATTTTAAAGATAATTAGGAATAGAGTCCAAAAAATCATTTTATTTAATTACAACTAGGAAATAAACAAACTATAAATGAAATCTAAATTAAAACTAATATTACAAACACTATTAAATTAAGGGCCGCTTGCACAAGGACAATTAAACTGAATTAGTTAAATTTTGTAATGCTGTCCCTTTTTGGCAAATGCATATTGTAGTTGCCAAAAAGGGACAGCATTAAAATATTTAACTAAATCAATTTAAGAGCCCTTATGCAAGTGGACCTAAAACTAAGTAAAATAAATTAAATTAAATCTAAAACCTCATCGAGACCACCGCAGCGAGGCATTGTACCCAAGATGCTGGCAGCATTACCCCATTTCCAAAAATATATTTTTTTTAATTTTTCCCCTAAAATTGACGAGGGGGGCTTTCAAAGTGGAGATTTTCTAACGTCCAAAGTTGACCTCAGAACTCTCAATTTTCTGAAAGGCTGAGCCTGAAACTTGATCAATTATTTGAATTATATCCTGTACTTGAACAACAAATACTAAAATTAGATAAATATTATAAGGAAACGAAATTATTTAATTTTTAATGAGCTTCAGTATTTTTAACAGAACTTCACAATGATATCAATAGATGGCGCTCTGTAAAAGTTTATGGATACCGCGAGGTCTCAGTTCGGGTTGTACCACTAGACGGACACGATTGTTATTTGATTACTGCCCGCTACAAATGTATTCAGCAGCTGCCTAATTACTGATTAATGATGAATAACGGATACGGCTTTCCTAACTCCAGTGTGAGCGGAGAAATACCACAGCAATGAAGTTTATTTCCTTTATAAAGGAAATCTCTCCCGAGAATTGTCTGAAAATCAATTAGGTAATGACTAATGAATCATTACATAAATAACAGTCATAACTTGAATTTAGATTTACTTATTGTCGAATTATGAATTATGTACATTAAATGATTCAGCCATTTTGTAACGAAATTGTAACATAACCCTATAGGTTAGGTTGGACTGTATATACTCGTAGATCATAATCTATATAGATTGACGGATACTTAAGAACCGATTCTTGACTTGATTAAGAAAGATTAAGAGAGAAGATTCTTAGCTGATGTCGGTTTATTAATACAGGCCTTAGTGTAGTTACAAAGGTAGGTCACAGGTAGGTAGATACAAATATATTCAGCATTTATGTATTACTAGCTAATGCCGGCGACTTCGTCCGCGTGGATTGAGGTTTTTCTATTCCCGCGGGAACTCTTTAATTTTCCGGGATAAAAAGTAGCCTATGTGCTATTCCAGACTATAATCTATCTCTGTGCCAAATTTCATCCAGATCCGTTCAGCCGTTTGAGTAACAAACATCCGTGCGTGATTGAGTAACAAATATCCATACATCCATACATCCATACATTCCATCCAAACTTTCGCATTTATAATATTTATTTGATAAAATACATTTTTACTCTGATTAAAATACATTTTTATATCACTCTACCTACTCTAAATATATTTTCTAAAAAGTAGAAATACACATGGTTGATAACTCGTACCTATTTGTAGTAGGAATTATTGATGGGTAAACATGAAATCTTCAAGTTTCGTTTCATATTTCCTTCGGTTCCTTCGATTCAATTTCCTCTCTATTTGGCCGCAACATCGAACTCGCAGTGATTGCCAATTGCTATTCGCATATGAAATCAAATTTATGCGAATCTATGAAAGGTAAATATTCTGTACTAAATACTTATATAAATTCTAATTCAATATAATTTTATGAGATATTGTGCGCTAAGCGCTCCAGCCACGCAAAGCTTACTCTTTTCTACCTGCGACTTTTGGATTTTAGCTATTTAGACTCCAAAGCTCCGGTAATGGAAGGATTTTTCTCGGTCGAGGCGTGTACTCGTACCATCCGCAATTTCGTAACAACTTACGCGGGCTTGCTGCGCTTTATCTAAAAAACTGGATAATATTTTAATGATCATACTTATGTATTTTAAAATGAGCTGATATTAGCTATTCTGTGCTGATACTCTCGAATCCGCCCGTTATAGAATTTAAGATTTTTTTATTCTTTCATTCTTCCATTTCATTCTGGAATTCGTCCATTTCCTGAGATAAACGTAGCTTTTGTTAGTCTCCAGGTTGTAAACTATTTCTTTTTCAAGTTGATCAAGACCCATAAGGGTTAACAGTTTTTTTTATAATCTATGATTTAGTTCAGTATATTTTACTAGTAGGTACTACTAACAGGTAGATGTAGACAGATAAGTACGATCTTATAATTAAAAATAGAAGCAAGATTCTACTTAAGGTGATTATATTGAAAGTAACGGGGTTTGAAGAGTGCTTGTACCTACTTACCAAATTTCGCAGTAAGCTAGAATTTTATCTCGCATACCTGAGAGATCCGCATAAGTAGGTAAGCACTTGTCCAAATGGACCGACCAAGGAAAGCGCTACTCTTAAAGCCTTCACAGCACCCGATCTGAATATAAATACTGCCATTATTTATTCTTTGGCAGTTGACTCGGCAGTTACCGCGAAAAAGCTTTTTACATAGAAACAACATAGAACCGTATTTTTAGTATTAATAGTTTTACATTTCTCTTCAAATCGACTTACTCTTATTGAACAACACATGTCAGTAATTGCAACAGTATGTATGCCAAAATTGGAGTATACATTTTATGTGCTTTATGAATGCCTGCGCATAACAGAAAATATCTGACTTAGCATAATATATAGATACGTTTCGGCCTGATGTTCGATTTTACTGACCTTACCACAGTTTATCACATTTAGGTAACTATTTAGGTAAGTAGTTCTTCATGAGCATTAGGTATATTATGTTAATAAACCGACTAATTCTTTGCATACAATTTCACAGTAACTATATTTTTTTTTGAGGCTTATAATTATATCTATCTAATGTAACTATCGAACTATAGTCACAATCAGAACACATAAATTTATTTGAGTCAATATACTTACTCGTAATAATTCAGCGTTACTTTTTTCATTTTCAGGTTTGATTAGCATTTGGTTACCAATTTCCATGTGCAGTCATTTGTTAAACTTACTCATGCGTTTAACTCATATGAATTCGTCAATTATTTTTCCATTTACATTTTCCTATATGGCAAGCTTACCGGTGCGCATGTAATATGTATTTGCCTCTGTGTGTAACGACTAACGAAGCATCAATATTCCTTAAATTCGTTACGTTACGTTTTCATATTATTTCATAGCGATAACGCGGTATTGCGTTTTATTTTAGTACCTACAGTTTTCACTTCGGCTATGAGTGATATACTCGTAGATGTTCATACAATTTTTAACAGACAATTCATATTGGTTTATTATTCAATTAGGTTTCCAGTCCCATAAAATTAAAATAAACAAACATGTTGTCAGTAGTTAATAGGTAGGTAAGTATACAAAGCAAACCTTTCCGAAAATGTCGTTTTGAATGAGCTACCAAAACTTTGTTTTATATGCGCCGGCATCGATTTAGTGTTGTATTCCTCATTCCTGACCTCTTTCGACTAATTACATTATGGTATGAATTTTATCTGGGTAATAATAATGCGGTGTACCCATGTACTTCCGCATACATCTCGACTAAGTAAACGGTTTTAAACGATTATATCGAACGCCACAAAATATTTTATGCACGTAAGCATATTAACTAGTTAAAATGTAGATACAGCTAAAAAAAATTCCTTGCGAAAGGAGCTTTCTATACTTACTACGATTCTATTAGATATTTTACCTGTACTATTTCTACCTATTCTGTGATTTTTTATGTGATTTTTTACATTTTTCTCTTTAGCGCTGTTTATTATGTAAACTTTCATAAGATATTTACATACTTGGATTGATTTAAGCCAATAAGAAGTTGAAGCTCACTGAAATCGTTTCAATACATCTGTGGGATTACGTAAATCGTTGAGTTGAATAAAAGCTTTCAAAGTTATATTTATTTTATCGCCCCTTAGAATGATGTGCAAGAAACTCAATATTTACTTCGAATAGAATTTTATCATTTACATAGCAGCATTATATCTAACACTTTTATAACTAGAACTTGATAGGTACCTACCTACACTTATTAACCTATACTAGATTTAAAAAAAACTGTGGTTTGCAGAGTACATAAGCTACTTTTTATCCCGTAAAACAAGAAGTTTTCATAGGATTTTCAAAAAGCTCAACCCACGGGGACGAATTCGCGGGCATCATAAGATACAAATTCTGCTCTCAATTTCTATGTTGCAAAGTATTTACTTACTTGGGTAAATACTTACGAGTGGTAAGTGGTGAGTGGGTAAGTATTTACGAGTCAATCCATACTTTAATATTATAAATGCGATAGTATGCCTGTCTGTCTGTCTACTACGCTTTCACGGCCCGTATTTTCAACCGTTTATGATGGAATTTGGTACACAGATAGGTTTAATCCCGGGGAAGGACATAGGCTACTATTTATCCCGGAAAATTGAGGAGTTTTGAGAAAAAAACTTAATTAACGCGAACGAAGTCGTGGTCATTAACTAGTGATTAAAAAATAGCAGTGGGCACTTTCTAAGTATATTTTTATGGAATTTCAAATACATAATAAATTTATGAGTTCGTACCTAACCTACCTATCAAACAGAGTGGAAAATGGGTGGAGTCTTATTCATCAACCCCTGTATTTTAAACGTCAAAAGTTTTAATAAAGTTTAGTATTATAAATTCTTAGGATACGCCTATTATTCTTACTTTATGCCATATATATCATTTGTCTGACTACGCCTGTTTGTGGCTTTAATAAATTAACAAAACGAGTTCATCCTAATAAAATCTAAATCAGGAATTACTATACTTTTTCAAGTTTACCATGAAAAACTCTTTAAACTCTACCATCGGATACGTAATAATTATCATCTTTATAAATTTTAAAGTTTCGTTTTTACAACAAACAAACAGAATTTCAGTATTCTATATTATGTATGTAGGTGAAGTTATAAAATAGATCACTGGAAATCCACAGTACACACAGTATGATTATAACCGCTTCAAAATGGAAGAATCCACAAGGAAGGCGGCTAAGCAAGAAATTGAGGAATCTTTAAAGATAGTACTATTCAGCATGCATCATATAGGATTCTCGTTCGACAAACCTAGGAATGCTGCAGCTTATTTTCGCCAAAAATTCATTTTAGTCGTATCCGTTTGTGGGATCTGCCTCCACGTTTTCAGTGAACTGGTTTACATACTGTTCACGTTCGCAAGCACTCCTAGCATTGAAGATGTCGTGCCACTCTTCCATACTTTTGGTTATGGCGTTTTGAGTAAGTACTAAACATTTTCGTTTATAAAATATTGTACACGTTTCTAACTATTAAAATACCGAGTCCGCAATGATACCTATTTCTTTTCTAAACATATCATCAAGTTTGTATTTGAGTACGTCAACTTTTCGAAAGTAAATTCTAGGCCTAGGTCACGTAATTTTACAGGTTTATGAATAAAGATTATAAGCGTTCCAGGATTATTGATGCGAACTCAGAATATATCGACCTACAATACAATACTAATAATATTTTTTTACAGGAACGCATAGTAAGTATAGGTTATAACGTCTTTGAAAGCTGATATCTAGAAAAAGTCCCATCCAAATGCGTCAGTTTTTACGCTGTTTACATAGGTACTGCGCATACTTTAATACTGTACAAGAATCAGCTTTTCTAATTATCGTTCATTTTTGGTAACAATAAACCGTCTTTGAACGGCCATATTTAGCGAAAGGGCCATCCAAATGCAGGCAGACTGCAACTTTTGTGATCAGTGGAGAGCTCTACATCCACCTAACACTGAATCAGCTTTTCTGGCGATGGTTACCAAAAGTGCAGTTATCTCCTATAATATTATGGGCCTCATTCACCATCTTCAAGTAAAGTCTTGATTAGTTACTTCCCGAATAGCGTTAATCAGCAAGTAAAAGCTACAAGTTAGTTTAGGGCCTCATTCACCATCTTCAAGTAAAGTCTTGATTAGTTACTTCCCGAATAGCGTTAATCAGCAAGTAAAAGCTACAAGTAAATTTTGTCAATTTCACAATACAAAACAAAGTCCCGAATAACAACTCGAGGGTTAATTGAATGATCTTCAAAATGCATTCAAACTTTCGTTCAATAGAGGCTGTTAAACGTTGCCATCTGTTGCCGGTTGGTGGGCTGACACCACGGAAACAATAGAAACAGCCGCACGTGTGAGAAAGGATCGAGTGGCTAGGTATCTTCGTAAATCAGGTATAGGTAGGTACCTACACAACTATATTTTGTAGGTTTTGTAAGTTCACCTTTATAAATACCTAATTAAAAGTAAAATTGCATTATTAGATAGGCGAAATTTGGCAAAAAAATCACTTTCATCAAGATCGACAAAATAATCAACACGGACCTTAAAGACACGAAATTTCGGAATTCTTCTTACTAATAGTACTGAAGAATTTTCTAATTAATCTAGTTGATGATCGATCAAATCAAATAAATCCATTTTATAAACAATAATCTCGTTAGATCGGTGGTTACATGGATGTCAACTTCGTGTTTAAAACGTTACTCGTCGATTAGCAAGCTTATTGGGCAGATGAAGCTGCAAGTAAGTTATAGGCTACTTTAACCGTCGGCTAGTGCTACTCAGCTATTGTGAAATACACATTCACTGTTACTCGTGACTTTAACCGGCAAGTAGCCTACTCGAGACTTTACTTGAAGATGGTGAATGAGGCCCTTAGTCAGTTTCACAATACAAAACGAAGTCCCGAATAACAACTCGAGGGTTAATTGAATGATCTTCAAAATGCATTCAAACTTTCGTTCAATAGCGGCTCTTAAACGTTGCCATCTGTTGCCGGTTGGTGGGCTGACACCACGGAAACAATAGAACAGCCGCACGTGTGAGAAAGGATCGAGTGGCTAGGTATCTTCTTAAATCAGGTATAGGTACTGTACCTACACAACTATATTTTGTAGGTTTTGCAAGTTCACCTTTATAAATACCTAATTAAAAGTAAAACTATCACTCACCTTTGCGTTTTAGGCATAATTTTATGTTTAATCAAATTATGTGCATGGTTAACTGCATTTTTAGATAGGCGAAATCTGGCAAGAAAATCCCATTCATCAAGATCAACAAAATAATCAACACGGACGCGAAATTTCGGAATTCTTCTTACTATTAGTACTGAAGAATTTTCTAATTCATCTAGTTGATGATCGATCAAATCAAATAAATCCATTTTATAAACAATAATCTCGTTACTTGGATGTCAACTTCGTGTTTAAAACGTTACTCGTCGATTAGCAAGCTTATTGGGCAGATGAAGCTGCAAGTAAGTTATAGGCTACTTTAACCGTCGGTTAGTGCTACTCAGCTATTGTGAATTACACATTCACTGTTACTCGTGACTTTAACCGGCAAGTAGCCTACTCGAGACTTTACTTGAAGATGGTGAATGAAGCCCTTAGACTATCAATTTTTTTAAGGTGTAGCAAAAATATTTGCCTTCTGGTACAAAAAATCTGTGTTTGGGAAATTGGTAGACGAACTAGCTTATATATGGCCTATGCCTCCTCTGAGTGAAGAAGCCGAGAATTTCAAACAAAAAAGCTTATCTGCTTTACGTATTAGTCATCGATGTAAGTATCTTTTATACATATAATTAAACGAATGCCTTGTAAAGTTTGAGAACAGCAATAACATGCAATTAAAACTTTCAGCTTTCTTTCCATTCATTGGCTGGCTTGTTTCTGATGCAACCTTTTCCGTAATATTTTTACAGGGTACTTTAGTGTGAATATAGTGGGGGTATGGTTTTATAACCTCACACCAATAATTACGTACTGCTACAGAGTTTGGCAGGGCCAAGAGGCGGATATCGGATTCGTATGGGCGTCGTGGTATCCTTTCGACAAGCGTAAACCTATAGCACATGTTGGTTGTTATTTGTTTGAAATGTATGCAGGTAATAGATTCATATTTCATTATCATAGTATATTAATACATCTTAAATTTTCGATTCCTTATATTATGATCATAAAACTCTAATACTTACTATTAGTTTTGAGATCATAATGTACCTAAGGAATTTATATTAATACAGATTTGCCCGGATGTAACTGTAGTAATTGAAGGCCTTTTACCTTCAGAGCTTTAAAACAAAGCATATTGATATATTTTTTCGAAACATCTCGATATACGCAAAACAACTTTGCAATACCTTGAAGGTACCTAATGCAACCGGTTGTATCTTTTGATCCAAGAAGTTCATCTTAAGACGTAGTTTCATTGAAGAGCACTATGACATTTATTGGTGAGCTAAAATTAAGCTGCATAATATTAAAGAATACTTTGTGTTTCTTGGACAAGCATAATTTCAATATTACAGGAGTAACTTGTGTCTGGATAATGGTTTCTTCTGATTTGCTCTTCTCGGGAATGGCGAGCCATATTGCTCTGTTGCTGAGGATCTTGCACGGGCGTTTTGAATATTTGGCTTCTATTGAGAAGAGTGACAACGAAAACTTTGAAGACATACGCTCTAACATCAAATTGCATCAACGTCTTATAAGGCAAGACGATACAAATTTAAATCTATAAGGTTGCCTCCCCATGTTAGAGATTGCTTCATTTTAATAGCTTAGCTTATTAATCTAATAAATCTTTTTTGAAGCAGATGAGAGCCAAGATGATCTTCCTGAATCTAACAAAACTCATTGACCTATTTTATTTTCAGCTATTGTAATAGTTTGGAAGAAGCGTTTTCCCTTGTTAATCTAATCAATATCGTAATGAGTTCTATAAATATTTGCTGTGTTGTCTTTGTTATCGTGGTAAGTTATTGCACTTTTGAGCCTTGCGTGTTTAAAATTATTGTATATTGTATTGATATGACATAAAATTTTAATTTATTGGAATTATAGTATTATTTAAAGCTTATAACTTTATAATTTTTAGCTACTGGAGTCGGTGATGGCATTAAGTAACAAATTATTTTTGGCGTCAATTTTGATTCAAGTCGGGTCTATGTGCTGGTATGCTGATGATATTCTTCACGCTGTTAGTACCTAATTTTTTTTATATTCAATGAGCTCATACAGATAAGTTTCCTTTTGGTTTTATGAAAGGATTCCAGTCACTGTACAAAGAAAAACAAAATATCTTTTTCATCATACCTATTCGAAAAACGCATATTGCCTTCAGAGGATAGCGGGAGCAAAGTGTAACTTGTAGGCCCATGGGACTTTTCATTTCTCTCTTCTGATTGGTCCGAAGTCACGTCATCAATTTGTTGATCGAATATACGACTTTGCATTTCTCTGTTCTGATTGGTCCGAAGTCACGTGATCAATTTGTTGATCGGATATATGTACGTCTTTACATTTTATTTAAACTTTAAATATATACGTCTAAATAATGTATATACAATTACATAGAAGGTTGATAGGAGTA